>CM074802.1:37986000-42786000 GCA_037356375.1 Drosophila affinis
CCTGGATGGCGTACGGGTTGCTCGCGTAGAACTGCTGCAGCTGTTCCGGGGAGATCTGCAGTGGCACCGTCGTGGCGGACGCCACCTGTTGGGCAGGGCTCTGTGACTTCTCCATCGTGTTGGCGCTGCTGCTGTGTCGTGAGTGCTGTGGGGTGCTGCTGGGAGGGTTCGGAGTGTTAGGAGTGTTAGGGGTGTTCGGGGTGTTCGGTGTGTGTGCGTGGCGACAAGGAGTGGGAGGTGTTCCAGCGCCTGTATTGGCTCCTCCGTTGCGATTGGCTTGGGCTGTGGATGCGGTTGGTGTCGATGACGGCTGCTGGGTAATACCCGGATGGGGGGGACTGGCCACATCGTATTTCTCGTCGAAGGTGATTCCCGCCTTCTGTGCGAGCGTCTCTAGGCACTTCAGAGGCCGCTCGTGCTGCTTGCTGGCCTGGTGCTGGGTGCTGTTGTTGTTATTAGTGTTGTTGTTATTGTTACTAATGTGTAGCGGCTTTTCGCGAATGTTCGAGTTATCCTTCAGAGGTAATGTGCCGCCTCCTGCTGGAGCTGGTGCTAAAGAGGATCCTGGTGCTGTTACTGTTGTTGTATCGCTTTCTGTGTCCGCTCTGCGGGGGGTTGAGGGATAGGCCAAAGAGAGGAGAGAGAAGAAGAAAACAGAGAGAAATTAGTAAAAATGTAGCCTAAATAAACACACACTCTTATTCTTAAACGTATTTAAATCACATGTTCCTAATGGTCTTGTCCGCAAACAAGTTAGGGTCCCTTCTCCGCTTGACAATAATCCAATGCAAACAGGTTGGCAGCACCCATCTCCCCACCGCCACCAGAGAGTGAGCAAACAAAACAACACTCTTCTGATGAGAGTGCGCGAAAGAGAGAGGATCAGCTCAGCAATGCACTAAAACGGAGAGCACAAGCTAAAGGAAAAAAATGGAGAAAGAGAGATGGGGAACCAGAATGGAAGACTGCTTCGTCGGCATAACTCCATCAGCAAGATCACATTAAAGAAGAATAGACAACAGAGTGAGGGTGTTTCAAAACAGGTTTTCCCATGCCACAAAATATTCTTCTTTTTATGCCCGGATACTTAAAGAGTATAGGGGTATATTACATTTGTGGTGAAAGTGAATGTGTGTAATACTAAGAAGTAAGCGTTTCCGACCCTATAAACTATATACAATATATTCGATATAGCCATGTCTGTCTGCCGTCTTGCTTGACGCCTATTTATCAGAGACTATAAAATATAGAGAAACCTAATTTTGTATCCACACTGTTACAAGTGTACCTTAAACTTAAAACTCACCATGCCCCTTACCGGCCCCGCAAAGGTGCGCGCTCTGTCGGAGGAGAGCAAAATAAAACGGCTTGTGTGTTGCGAGAATAAAGAAAAAGAAACAAGAAGTATCGGGTATAAATAAAGAGCCACGGCCCTTGCCGCGGCATCACAACATTCAAGCTCTTTTTTCCTTCCATAAGATTACTTCCACCTGTTTACTCAGCACAGGCCTAACCTCCACTCCTTCCTTCACACCGGTGCCATGTCCACTCATTCCATTTGGACAGGTAAACATGAATGCTGTGAGTGACAAAGAGAGAGTGGCTCAAGCCTTAACGGCAGAAAAATTTGTGAAAGAAAGAAGAAAGAAATACGTGCTTTTCGCGAATCGTGGAATTTTTGACACCGCAGATCGATCTAACTAGCTTTACACATGAGGCAAGTGTAAAAGATCTTGATATGGAATGGAATTTTGTAAAATCCATAAATAATAATGTTCTTCTTTCGGGACCTACACAGTTTACCTCTATTTCACCCCACCCTTCTTTTGTATACAATGAAAATTGCCAACATGCAAAAAGGATTTTCCCATGGCAAACAGAGAAAACGATAAAGAAGTACCACATATGTATGTACATATGTATTTATGTCCTTTGAATAGAGCTAAGGGGTAGTTAAGGCAAGTGCAATGGATCCTTATCTATGGCTTCCCGCTTTTTGAATTGTTGCCATGGAAGAATGTGAGAAAGTGCACAGCCGCTCGGTTCGTGTCTGACAAAATAGCAAACGGAAAAGACAGCTGACGACATCTGAATATGCCCAGCGTAGAACGAAGACTTAGATCGAAACTGATGTTACCTCGTATGGAGGCGCGAGATCAAGGACCTTCTATCAATCAACCAAAAATGAAAACAGTTGCTACCACGGGCTCATGATTGGGAGAAACAAATTGCTGGAGTTTCTATAAAAGACGCTGATCCAAACTCGCTACCCCGCGCTAACCCTCTTGCTATTTTAGAGAGAACCATATAAGGGAAGGAAGGGCGGGAATCTAAAAAAAAAAAACCGACCCTGCATTTTAGTTTGGGCGGGTGGCAGTCGTCTATTAGGGTGGATTCATTCTTTTACTTTTCAGGGTGTTTGTATGTGTATGTGTGTACCAAAACCCCACCACACCACACCTCACCAAACCCCCAACCTGTACAGAAAATTTGAATCTGACCAGACACCAGACAGGAGACGAGGTTACAGCATCTTAACCGGTAATAGAGGGTAAAGACTGGTTTGTGTGGGTACAATGTTCGAGTGTGTGAGTGTGTTTGGAGGAAACTCCACGAGTCCAGAGACATCATCAATTCTATTTTGTTCCCCCATCACCAACCCAGCCGCCAGATAATGACTTTCAAGAAGGTATGATAGAAATGCGGGGAAAACAACAATACAAATTATTAGAGCATGCGCCGGGGAGGCACAAAGAGGAAGAGAGAGAGAGAAAGAGCACAAAATAAATTAAAAAACTTAAAAGTTAGGTTCAGGGCCAGAGAGTCAGTGCAGGGCGCAGGGGTAAATCATGCGTGCAACGATGATAAGAGAAGCGCAGTGCAGACATGGCGGGGGAGAGCGAAAGACAGAGTCGGGAATACTACATGACAACATATTGATTGATACAAAACGGGTTTTGCCATCCAAATAAGAGAATGGAAGCGAGCGAGCGGGATAGTGAGCGGGAGCCGATGGCGTCTCCACTTGTACACACAAACACACATACAAACATAACACACACTCAATCGTATGGCGGTGGAATTGCGAAAACCATGAGAGCGCATTTTGTGGGACAGAGTCGGAGCGGGAAAGAGTAGGCAGAGTAGAGTTGCCCCCTGCAGTTTCGGCTTCAGTCATACAAAATACAAAACAAAAACTACCTTTGACTTAGAACTTTTGCTTTTCAATATTGACTGTGGCAAAGAGCAAAAAAGAGAATCAACCACCACGAGCAGACGCACGCATACACAGAAGCAGGAGCATGCATTGCGAAATTCGTTGACAACAATAGAGGGGAGGACCAAAACTCGTTTGGGAACATGCGAATTTGTGGCACGCAGTCTCGGGGCAGTGTTCAAAAGCGATTTCAGTGATAGTGATGGGATGAATCCTCAAGCAATATTAAATCAATAAATTTACGATACAAAAGTGTCCACACAGCGGGTAAAAATACATCTACATGTAAGGGAGGGTCACACTAGTCACACGCATCCCTGCATCGTCTGGTTTGTCCAAAAAATTATATATGTATTATGTGCACTCATCTACATTTTTTGTTTTAGTGGTATTTTTAATATCAAAAAGAGCGCACAAGCAAACAAACAAATATAAGGTAAGAATTGTACACAAAAAACGTTACAAATAAAGATATGTACATATGTACACCGCTGCTACTGCGCCGCCACGGCACTGCAGCTGCGGAAAACGCAAACAAAATGCAATTCATTTACTAATGAAAAGAAAGCAAACCAAACAAAAAACAAGGAAATAATAAAAAATAATAATAATAAAAAATAATACCTTTTCTGCATAAACTTCAATGCACGACGATCCATTATTCAAAATAAAAACAATATATTTAAAAAATTAAAGTTATGCATGCGACGGCGGCGACGACGGCAGAGGCAGCAGCGTTCTGTTGTTTGCGGCAGCGGCGGCTACGATTGTGCTTTTTTTTTGTTAATAATAGCATATTGCCGTGCCCTTTTTGTTAAGTTTCTTCAATTTTTAGTTTGATTTTCAACACTAAACAAACGCTATACACAGTAGTAGCCAATAAACATAAAACATATGCACAGTCAAAACAAACGTAGAACACAATCAACAAAGAAGTGTACACATAGACAAGTCCAGCAACGTTGAGTGCTGCATTTGTGTGGTGTGCTGGACAGTATAAACGACGTAGCTCCCGCTCCCACTCACTCTCACTGTTCTTCTTCTCGTTGAATGTTGCGCTTTTTTTCAGTGTATTAAATTTTTTGTGTTGTTTGTTAGTGGCACCTGTGCACGCGATCTTAAATAAAACGCGACAGCAGCTCAGGGTTTTTGATGACTCCAACTCCGCGGCTACACTCTCACAACACGCTTTCCCGCTGTCTGTATACGTCGACAGCGACGCGACGCCTGCACACACATTTGATTCGCGACATCATGGGATTTCTTTTGTTTTGTTGCCTTAGCATTCACTTCTTCTTAGCCAGACACTAGTTCTGCGTTGCATTATAAACAATTAAAAAAAGTATCTTTTATGTACAATAAATGGAACAGCATACATCAACAGCGTACTCGTATTCCCGTGATTGCGCGCGGGGTCGAGGCACAGACCAAATACCGAATACCGAACGCTGCCAAGTGGATTTTAGGACTGAGACGCGCGCAGACGATAGCGGGAACACACGGTAGCAGCAGAAGCGGCGGCAGCAGCAGCAGCAGAGGCAGCGCTGCGAAACAAAATGAAGTGCGCATGTGTTGGTGTTGGTGTGGATGAGAGCGGTGCCGGCGGCGCGACGCAGGCAGCTGGGGCATGCGAAACCAGTTTTCTCTCACACCCATGCAACACAGAGATAGCTTTTCTCTATACTGAAAATCGGGGGTGCGAGTGGAATGGCAGTACAAGCAAGGCAATCGAACACAAAGTGTGACTGCGATGGCCTGTGCTCGCTATCGCTATCGCCTGGTTTGGGGTTGGAAAGAAACAAACGACGACCAACACCACACAGATACACACTGACGCAGGAAAACGAGGCTACAGCTGGCGTACATGTGTGCTGGTTATATCTGTGTGCGCGCTCTCAACCACCCCGACGAATTCTCATCATCATCCACAACCGAATCCAGTTTTCTGTGTCTGTACACTCGAATGTCTACCCTGTCGTCTGCCTCCGATTGTTGCTTGTTGCTGGCTTGCTGGCTTGCCTGCTATACTTCATCTTCTTTTTTCATTTCGCATTTGTCACCACCACCACCACCATCGTGACTGTGGCTCAACGGCCTACCTGGCTTCCCCTGGTATGCTGCGACCCTCCACTTCCCTTCCCTTTCCCATTCCACACTTTCGGTCGTTCCGTTCGGCTTTAGCTTTATTTTATTATTAGCTCTGCTTGTCGATCACAGCCGGAGAGACGGGGCGAGGGTAGCGTATGCGCAGCAGAGACCAGAGTGAATGTTTTTTGCTTGCTCCCTCGTTCGCACAGTGGCGTGTGTTCGACTATTATTGGATTGCATATTTTTGTTCTGGGAACAGTTTGTCGTTCTTTGCGGTTGTCGTTAGCGTACGCACAGTATGGTAATTACAGAACAAATCCGTCACTAAATGCACATAAGTATATGTGTTATAATCGTTAATTGTTTAGTATATCAAATTCCATGTAAGCAAATAATCATATTATTTATAACTAGGGGGCAAGATATCGGAACCAGATAATCACCCACCATATGCATATATATCTTTTTCGAAATGAAATCTCAGTCGACTAATCTGTTTTACTTCGTACCTACCCCTCGTGTCCCACTGTGGCTGTCTTTGGCATTCCATTTTTCATTTTGTAACCTCTTTGTGTGCCATGTGCATTTGTATGTGTGCTTTGCTGTGGGCTCTTGCGCTCCCCCTCTGCGTTCATCGTTTTCCGTTGATGATTGCCGATGTCGTTGTTTTTGCTTTTGCTTTTGGTTTTGCTTTTCGTTTGTTGCTGTCGTTCGGCCACCGCTGGCTGTGACGCGTCGGCTGATCAACATCAGTCAGACCGTTGCTTTTTTTTCCCCGATTCTCAGCCGCCGCCATATTATTTTTACGCTTGTTAGGTTCTGCTGCCGTCTCCCCACAGACTCTCTCTCATTCTATCTCTCTCCTCCCCCTACCCCCTCCTGCTTATATTTGAATTAATGCTCTCTCGCTCTCTGCTTCTCAGACAGTCGTGTGTGTGTGTGCTTGTGGATTTTTCTTTTTGGCTCCACTTTAAGTTTTTTTCGTGTTTTATTATTTCTCCTCTATGCTTCTTCTTCCACCCTGGCAATCAACTGCATAAAAAGCAGACCCGCAGAGCATGCGCTTTGCGCCGTTTCCCATTCCTCCTATTTTCGTTTAAATTAATTGCCATATACTCGTTGGGACCCAATTGTTGTTGGGTTTCGTTATTGGGGGGTCGGAAGTGTGAGCGAGCGAGCGATTGTGCGCTGCGTCTTAAACATGTGTGTGGGCATGGGTATTTGTGTACGTGTGTGTGTGATGGCTCTTTGCATTTCGTAAAATGACAAATGTATAATAAGCGTAAATTTCTTTGCGCGTGCTTCGCTCGCACCTATGTATGTATACATATTTATTTCAGTCTCTCTGTCTCTGTCCCACTGTTAATAGTTGGATTACACGCAAGCACACACGCGTGCCCGTCATGTTCCTACACCATTTTCCAAATGAACCTTGAAATGATTGCTTCCAAATCCTGCAGTCGACTCGTGACTACGACTACGACGACGACGACGACGACGACGACTACTACGACGACTAAGGCAGCGGCCCAGAAAGTTTATAGCTCTGAGGCGTGGCCAGGCAACGGCAATGGATCGCTGATCAGATCTCTCCCAATAAAACCGACAGGGTATCTTCGGTAGTTCTCCTTAATTAAGTTATTATTATGTTCTCCTTCTCCCGCAGTTCTTATGTATTACCCACCCCTGAAACTCTGCCACCTCTCTACAATCCCTTTCCTGCGCACACACACGGTATCCTTGTCAAAGTCCTTTTTTGGGTAGAGATACGATTCGCGCTACCCTTATTCGTTTAGACCAGGAGAATCGATAAGAGTCGGAGAGACGATAAATTTCATCATAAACCTGTACAAATGTGTTACGAAATTAAGAACAACAACATTTACGGGTGTGATCTTAAACATAGAATTAGGTAATTACATATTTAATTTCATACCACAACAAAAAAATACTCATATGTATTTCTTCAGCATAGAGCCGGTATTGTCATGTAAGTGGAACGAACTGTACCGAATCCCCTTGGATTGAACTTTGACATGTGACCTTCCAGCGGAACCCTTAGAATAAGCACACGAACCCCCTTTGCCACCATTTTGCCTAAAAACCCTGGGTTATTGCATCGAATTGCAACCCCTAAGCTCTCTAAGGGTGCGGATGAGGTCGAGAAAGAGTGACACGGGGTTAACCCCAAGAGTACGTACATATGTATAGTGAAAATTTGTATGATGCAGATATAAATTATGAAGATAAGGGCTAGTTCCAGACTAACATTCATGGGTGTAAAAAAAGAGAAAGGAAGTCTCAAAATGAGCATAAATTTAAAGTTCATAGAAACCAACAAATTAAAATAAGTTCCCTTAAAATACATAATAAAGTAGTTTGACCATATTCCAAATAGCTGTAAGTATCAATACTCGTATTGATCATGACATGGGCTCTTTGACTATGTATTCCATATTTAATTTTTTTTTTCGATATGGCAAAATAATAGGGTCACACGCAATAAACATTGTACATTTATATCCTAAAACGAGGGGGAACGTTGTGAGCTGCGGCCTCTGCCGCGGTACTTATACCCGGTACTCAGTCAGTATACATACATATGTATGTACATATATGAGCTTGCGATTTATGCAATTTGTTATATGTTCGCAAAAGGGACGAATTAAATTTTGGGCAAAAAATAATATTTCAAAACATGAAGTCAAATCATTTTTGGAATATTATACATGTTTTCAATTTTGTTTGCATATGCTTTTTACATCTGCTTCTACTTTTCTACATGTATAACTACATATTTGAGACGTATAAGTGTTTGCGACAGAGAGAGAGAGTGCACTGAAATTTAATTTGTTTCTTCTGGCCATAATATTGATCCGATCTGATCCATATTCGGTAATCTGGTAGATATGGTAATTTTCCATGATTCTGCGTTTTTGGTTTTCATTTATCTTAATTGTGGATTCTACAGATTTTCGTTTTTTGTGGGGCGGAAAGGGGCGTGGCAAAGTTTTGAAATAGACTTGCGCTGGTTTGATATCACAGAAGCTTGGATAGAAAGTTTGGTTGAATTTAATTTGTTCCTTCTGGCTATAATAATAATCCGATCTGATCCAGATTCGGCAATATGGTAGATACAATAATTTTCCATGATTCTGCGTTTTTGGTTTTCTCGTATTTTAAAAATTGTGGATGCCACAGATTTTTGTCGTTTGTGGTGGCGAAATGGGGCGGGGCGTAATTTTAAATTACACTTGGAAAAATGTGATATAACAGTGTTCTGGATACAAAATTTGATTTCTTTGGCTCCTTAAGACTGGCAGAACTAGGCGTCAAAGAAAACGGAAGGACAGACGAAAGGACAGACGAAAGGACAGACGAAAGGACAGACGAAAGGACAGACGAACGGACAGACGAACGGACAGACGAACGGACAGACGAACGGACAGACAGACATGGCTATATCGACTCGATCAAGAACATATGTATACACTTTATGGTGTCGGAAACGCGTCCTTCTGGGTGTTACACAAATCCACTTGCATCACAAATATAATATACTCCCATGCTCTTCGAGTACAGGGTATAAAATACGAATGAAAGGGTCAAATTGTATTATATTTGTGCATAGTATGGGTTAAGTAGCCTAAATTCAGTCAAATAACAAAAAATAAAGCCAAATAGTAACCAGACGTTGCGTTACTAAAAACAGATAACACTTCGATAGTTGTCATCGTAAATCAAAAACTCAAAACAGTCAGTCAGTCAACGACGACGAACAGCAAACAAAACAAAATTTTTCCTAATATATTTTTTGGTAGTGCACTTAGTATTACTTATACAGTCGTCGCAATATGTCGAACACATCCAATCGCCCCACGATGAGAGGTATGTTTTCCGCGCCGCGATCTACTCAGGGCCGCAATTTCCTCAATGAGAACAAAGTTAGCTTGCGCTCGCTGGAGAAGTCGACCACTGAGAAACTAGCCGCGAAGCAGCCTGTGCGTCCCAAATGGATGCCGACACCTATGCGCCGCTCGGACTCCGAGGTACTGGAATCGAAGGCAGTCAGACCCCCCCCGGTTTCGGTATCAAGAGAAAACACACGGGAGAGCAGTATGACACGCAACCGCAACAAATCGCGTTCGCATCTCCAGTTGGGTGTGGGCGTTTCAGAGTCTGGCCAACGTTTTGAAAAGAGCTTTGAAAAGCGTAACCCTGTCTTGTCTGATCCACGCAAAGATTTGGTACAATCGCCGGATAAATATTCGGAGCGCTGCAAATCTTGCGGCATCCGACGCAGCTCCACTAACATTGGCATTCAGACGGAGGATATTACAGATGAAAATTATCTTACTAATGCCCTACAAAAGTAAGAAAACAAAGCAAAAGCAACAGATATCTTAATGTTTTTTTTTAAATATTTTTTTGTTTAGATGCAGTTTTGATAGTGCATCTATGCTGGATGGGCCACCCAGTAAGTACGTCAACAGCTATGACGATGAGGATCTGCCCTTGCCCGAAAATGATCTGGACACTGAAGTTGATTCGGATGAGGAGGCTGTGCTCAGTGCCCGCAGCCGCTTTTTAGTGGCATCGAATACTGGCACCACGTCCATTGCATCCAAACGTCGTGAGCATAAGCTGGGAGCACGCGACGAGTTGCGTCTTCCACGGTATCTGGAGAAGGAGAAGCGCGAAAAGGTCGCTGCCAAGGAGCTTGCTATAGAGCTTGCCGGTCAAAGTCTAGAAACGGAGCAGGATCGTGTTGGGCGTTTGAACAGCGCAAAGAAGCGCTATGATGTTCTCATCAACGAACTAAATCACATGCCCATCACCTCACAGACTATGCGGGTGCGCAGCCGCAAGGCTGAGATCGAAAAGGAGCTGGATGTCGTTGATGAGGAGATACGCATCTTCTCCAAAGCCAACTCGAACATCAACTCTAGCAAATCAAAGTAAATTTGATAGCTAGCTTTACACGCAACATGATAAAGGAGTCTTTTCATAAAGAACCCCATAAACACTATCATTTCTATATTTGAAATAAATCTAATAGCTATTGAGCTAATAGATATGTATGTACAAACATAAACAACAACCATTGAACACAGCACAAGACCTTCATTAAAAAATAAACTGCCAAAACTTTCCTAAATACTCTCATCCAGTTGATTGTTGTTTCTATCTTCGGGCTTCCTCGGCTCATTCTTTGAGTGCTGGCCATTTTCTATTCTTGGATTCTGATCCTCCGGATCCTCCGATCTTACTTTGTACTCCTTCATCAGATGCATGGCCGTATCCGAGTGTGATGACGCTTTTATGAAGCGTGCAGTCACCCAGATGTTTGTGAATGAACTCGGACAGATTATAGTACTGCTGACGATATACATAAGCACATATATATACATAAGTACGCATGTACATATGTTCACTTTTATATTTTCCAGAATCTATAATAAATAAAATTATGTATTTTTAGGTTCCGTAGTTCATTAATTACGAATCAAACATATTTAAATAAATGTGTTTCTGAAATAGGTCCTAGCTCGTCTCCGCAAAAGATATTAATGTTTGACGAGTGAAAATCAGTGTATCAGAACGTATGTATGTATGTATCAGAGAATGGCTTGGCGTGATTGCAAAAAAAATCATACACAAAAATAGCCGAATAATCGTGTCATTCGGCTCAACCGATCAAACATTCATACATATATACACGAACTCAGTGTTGATTTAAATTCACTCTAATGCGCTCATTTTTTCTTCTCTCCCTGAGTTTATTCATGCTTAATAAGCAAACCGATCATTTGGGCGTATGCTCATTCGGCTCAGCTTTGATTTTTTTTATTGATTTACTCATACGCCCAAATTCGTACTCAATTCCACTCACTGAACGAAAATCAACGGTGAATAAAAATCAGCTCATGCTGCCGCAAAAACTCAATCACCCAGCTCGTTTAGATGCATTACCGCTATGTTTTTGTTTTTACTGTTTCTTTTTGTTTTTGAGAATGCTTGCGGTTGTTAGTTGAAATGAGCACAATTAGTTTAATTTTGTCATCTCGTTGCTATGGAGCAGGTTATCGTAGAAAAAATACGCACAAATACCTACACATTGGCGGCCCGACATAAGGGAAGAAGCTTTGTGTGGAACATTTTAGCAGAGATTTTGAAGAAGGATGGCACTGTTTTACATGGATTTTTGTACTGTCGATCGTGCAGTAATATCTTAAAATATTCGGCAAAACAGTCGTCTAATTTAACGCGACATAAATGCTGCAAGTCGCTAAAAGAAAGCAAATTGTTAAAAACTGTAACGCCGGAGGAAAAAAAAGCAGCTTTAGATGCTTGTGTAGCATGGGTTACTGAAGGTTGCCAACCCTTTTCAGCAATCAATGGACTTGGATTTAAAAAACTTGCAAGATTTTTAATTTATATAGGAACAAATTATGGAGAAGATGTGGACATTGAAGACATGCTGCCTGATGCAACAACGTTGTCGCGAACAACGCACAAGATCGCGGACGACAAAAAACACAAAATTAAAGATGAATTAGCCGACATTGTGCAGAATGGTGGAGCAACTGCTACTATTGATTTGTGGTCTGACAACTACGTCCATAGAAACATTTTAGGAGTGACTTTACACTTCCAAAAAGAACAACAACTTTACGATTTAATTTTGGGCCTCAAATCCATGGATTTCCAGCGCTCAACGTCTGCAAACATTTTGAGAAAGTTACACACACTGTTTGGCGAGTTCGGCATAAATACTTTGGAGAAAATAAAGTTTGTAACTGACAGAGGCACCAATATTATAAAAGCCTTGGAAGGAAACGATAGATTAAACTGTAGCAGTCATTTGCTAGCAAACGTCTTGGAACATGGTTTTAATGATTCGTTGGAGGTAGCCGAACTTGTAAAAGCATGCAAAAAAATTGTTCGCTATTTTAAAAAAGCAAACTTGCAATATCAACTGCAAACTTCGTTGAAAAACCATTGCCCAACACGATGGAACTCAAACTTCGCAATGTTTAAGTCCATTGTAGATAATTGGTATACTATTTACGAAATTCCAAAAGAGAAGCAAGAAACCCAACGACTGTTGCTTATAAATATATCAACGCTTCAACAGTTAGTTGATTTAAGCAGTGATTTCGAAGTTATATTTAAAAAGCTACAACTTTGCAGTTCCCCATCACTATGCTATGTAGTGCCATCAAAATGCGGCTTCTATGTGAACCACAAGCGACAGATGTATTTCCTATATTGGCCTTAAAAGAAAAAATAGTTAATAATGTTGAGGAAATTTGGGTCCCAAATATCGATCTATGGTATAAAGCAGCATTTTTTTTATTTCCGCCTGCTTTAAACATGCAATCAATGGATCGAGACGAGATTAAGCATTTTTGCATTTCAAAAATTAACTCTTTCGATATAAATCCATCAGGCTCATCTTTTGTTCCGGCAAGTCCATGTACGCCAATTTCAGATATCGTGTCCCAATTTTCATTTGAAGACTGTGGATCAGTTGACTCGCCTAATTCAACAAACACCCCACTAAATAAAAAAAAAGATGTTCAATATTTTTTCCCCCAACTTTTTAAAGCGTCCACATTAAATACGTTAAAAACAGCTACAGATGAAATGGAAAGCTACTGTAAGGAAATTGTGGAAATAAGTAATGACTTTAATGTGCTAGAACGGTGGAAAACTAATGAAAAAAATATCCAGCACTTTCCAGTTTTGCTTTAAAAGTTTATTCGATTCCGGCTAGTAGTGCAGCTGCAGAACGCGCATTTTCTTAGGCAGGAAACAGTACAACTGTCAAAAGAAATCGTCTTGGTCCAAAATCTGTGGACAGCTTACTTTTTTTAAAATCTTACTTAAAGCATATTATAATAATAATAACAATGTACAACTGAAATAAGTATACATTAAGTATTAATTAGAATTCACTTATAAAGTCAAAATGTGTTCCTTTTTATACCCGGTACTCGAAGAGTATAGGGGTATATTAGATTTGTGGGGATAACGGTTGTGTGTAACGCACAGAAGGAAGCGTTTCCGACCCCATAAAGTATATATATTCTTGATCAGCATCAATAGCCGAGTCGATATAGCCATGTCTGTCTGTCCGTCCGTCCGTCCGTCCGTCCGTCTGTCCGTCTTCATTTGTGCCTATATCTCAGAGACTATTAAAGCTAGAGTAACCAAATTTTGTATCCAGTCTGCTTTGTGATCACACTACTCCAAATATGTTGAAAAATTTCGCCCCGCGCCTTTCCGCCCCCACAAAGGACGAAAGTCTGTGGCACACACTATTTTGAAGATACAAGAAAACTAAAAACGCAGAGTCATAGAGAATGCCCATTTCTATCAGAGTGTTGAATCTGGATCAGATCGGATCATTATTATAGCTACAATGAAGAAAACCATTTCGAAAGTCATCATTCCCTCTCGCTCTCTCTCACACGCGGCCCCATCTGCTTTGCCGATTCGTATTTTTTGACGCCTAGTTCTCAGAGACTATAAAAGCTAGAGCAACCAAACTTTCTATCCAAGCTCCTGTGATACCGAACCAGCACGAGTTTGTTTTAAAATTTTGCCACGCCCCCTTCCGCCCCCACAAAAGACGAAAGTCTGTGGAATCCACAATTTTTAAGATAAATGAAAACCAAAGACGCAGAATCATGAAAAATTACCATATCTACCCGATTACCGAATCTGTATCAGATCGGATCAATATTATGGCCAGAAGAAACAAATTAAATTTCAGTGGCTACGCAACGCCTGCCAAGCGCTGACTCATGCACTCTCTCTCTCTGTCGCAAACACTTGTACGTCTCAAATATGTAGTTATACATGTCATGTAAAAATGCAGGCGCAGATATACAAAGCATATGTAAACAAAAATGGAGGCATGTATAAAAATTCAAAAAAATTCATTTTTTTAATTTAAATATTATTTTTGTCCCTTTTGAGAACATATAATAAATTTCATAAATCGTAGGCTCATATATGTATGTATGTATATACTGACTGAGTACCGGGTATAAGGTAGAGCCGCGGCCTTTGCCGCGGCTCACAACGTTCCCTCTCGTTTATGTTAAACATATGCATGTACACTTATATATACATATGTAAGTGTGAAGTTATTTTCTAATTTTATTCATTTTTTCATTTATTATTATTATTATTATTGCCATTCATTATTATTGCTATTCAATATTAAAATATATAATCTGTTGTGAAATTAAGTATTTTGATTTCTTTGATGAACAAACTCATACGCGTTGATTCATTGCCTTTTGATTTTATTCTTTACTCAACTCAATCAATGCTGAGCCGAATGAACATACGCCCAAATGATCGGTTTGCTCATTGAGCATGAATAAACTCAGGGAGAGAAAAAATATGAGCGCATTAGAGTGAATTTAAATCAACACTGAGTTCGTATACATATAAATGTTTGATCGGTTGAGCCGAATGGCACGATTATTCGGCCAAGCCGAAATGTGTACCGAAGGCTGTGCATACACACAATTCATGTGCTCATCAGCATGAGCTGACTTTCATTCAACGCCGACTTTCGTTCATTGAGTGGAATTGAGTGAGAATTTTACCGTATGAGTAAATCAAGAAAAAAGTGAATTTTGCAGATCTCTGGTATGTATCATAAAACTAGAACTTTCCGGCATGCTAGTGTTCGATAACTGATTAACGTTCTCCATTTTGTTTCGGTTTAAGCGATTCATAGACGTTGCGGTGCCGTGCCTCTTTTTAACTTCCCTTACAAAATGCCGACGGGGCGTTGATGGGAGCGCTGGCTGTCCGGGGGCGGCCTGGGGTGGGAGTGTCGTCTATTGCTGCGCGCCAGACAGGGATAGCCATAGGGACACCGACACCCCTGTCGCGTGCATACAGTTTCTCTCTCTCTCTCTTTCTGTCGCATGTCTGGGGCCTTGTACCCATTGCTTGGTGGCCGTAATGGGCGTGGCCTAGCCGTGTGGTGAGTTTATTGTACGTTTTATAACACAAATAAATTGTGACCTAATAAAAGAAAACCCAAGGAAATGGGTGATGGAAATTTTGGAAAAGAAAAAGCATCTACATATGATTAAAGAGTAGAGTGGTTTTTGTTTTATTGAACATAAGTATATACACACATTGTACGTATATATGTATATATGTTCTTATGGACATAATTATATGTATGTATGTTAAATGAACAGTAAACACATCAAAGGTATTCTGTCCGCCATATTGAATAAAAAAAATAATAGGTATCAAAAACCGTCTTTGTTTGCAGCAATGTTTTGCTCATCTGAGAAAATTGTACAGTGTATAGACAGCCCATCCCTGCTGGACGAGTGATTTTTAGACTAGCAAAAGCGACAAAGAACAGTCAAAGAAAAGCAATTCAAATCATTTTAAGACATCGAATATATTTAGACATTAAAAAAAAAAAAATATATTTGTGCACAACCATCACCAAGTGGTAATTAATCTACCATTATTATATACATATACCTATGTACATAGTATACATATATAGCTGCGCTGAAAAAAATAGCACCTGAGGCTAATATGTCTGTCTTGATAGTTTTTGCTCAAAAACTGGTTGTAATGATCGATTTTAAAACTAATATATACATTTTAAGGAGTAAGTTAAGGTATCCCAAAAATTGTTATGTATTGTAAGACTCCCAATGAAAATATTTGAGAAGAAAAGGATTTAATAACCGATATTAAGGCACCAACAAAAATAGCACTGATACAAAGAAATTTACCGAAATGTTATTTAACTTAACTTTAAAGATTAATATTCAGTTGGCATTGAGTTCACCAAGTTTTCGCATCTCACTTTGGGGATATTGATCCACCACATATGTGCATACATACATACATACGTACTATACACGAATATAATGAACGAATGTACATATATATGTACAAATGCAAAATGTATATCAGATATGACTCCAAATTATGTTAATTCTAAATAGGGTATTCGTGCATCGCGTCAATAAGCAACACTCAGCAAATAAATGTGAGGCTCAAGAAATCTTCCCAACCAAATAGCTCTCTTTGATGAAAAAGTTTCAATCTATTTTATCAAATCTCCCAATCCTCCGAAAGTTTAGGAGCCCGGCATATAGGTCCTCGGGCCTAATCAGGGATCTGATAATCTCCAAATCGGACGATTTATTAAAATATGTGGCTAGTTAGTCACTCCGATTAATTGTCTATCAATGCTAATTTCAGTTTGTACCTAAGGGGTTTTCGTCAAAATGATATTATTTCGGTGTACGGAGTAGTCAGTGGCCTGGGAAAATTTTTAAGCGTTATGATTTACCACTTATAAGCCTTACTAGCCCTATAACTGGAACTAAGAGCGATTTTGAGCTACTGTTCGTTTTCGAGATATTTTCAAAAAAAACCTTGGAATTCGCAGGGGACAGACATAGAAGTGGTTTTCGCGGCGATCAATTCAAACTGAGATTTTAGCGACAGATGAGGCGATTTATTAATGCTAATTTCTGAATAATGTTCTGCATTGATGATTCTTTAAAATGGATATAATTTTACGCAAATATGATTCGTAATTTTTATACCCGGTACTCGACGAGTACGAGTATAATAGGAGTCAAAAGTCATCGTTCCCTCTCCCTCTTCTCACACGCGACTCCATCTGCCTTGCCCATTCGTATTTTTTGCCGCCTAGTTCTCAAGACTATAAGAGCCAGAGCAAAGACAATATAAACACTAAGATGTTCAATGCTCATACAATTCTTTTTTGTAGGGAGGGTTGTTTTTTCAAAGAGTGCTATCTCGCTCGCACGAACTCCAGTGCGCTCGCAGATCTCAAAATAGAATGAGCTTGCTTGTATGAGTACACGCGGAAATGTAAGTACACATGTGTGTGTACGTGTGCCGAGCTTCCGAAATTGCCAGCAAAATACTTTTGAGTAGATTTCTTGAACCACAAATTTATTTGCTGAGTGTTGCTTATTAACGCGACGCACTAATACCCTATAGACAATTAATATAATTTGATGTTATATGTATCTAATATACATTTTGCGTTTGTATATATTTAAATTCGTTCATTATATTCGTTTATAGTACATTAAACAAAATTAGCTTATAAAGGATATACAAAATATACAATTTTTTATATTTTGGGCATGCGTCATCGGAAAATCATAATCTCCATTCAATTCTAGAGCACTCTCTGTCTCTCCGTCTATCTGTCTCTCTAATTCACGCTGGAACAGTTAAAAATTCCAGCCAGTCAGGAATTGAGCTCAGAATTTTGTGTAGCGCGGCATATCTTAGTTTTTATATTTTCTTTGGCCAGAGCAACCAAACTTTCTATCCAAACTCCTGTGATATCAAACCAGCACGAGTTTATTTCAAAATTTTGCCAGGACTCCTTCCGCCCTTCCGCCCCCACAAAAGATGAAAATCTGTGGAATCCACAATCTTTAAGTTACGAGAAAACGAAAAACATAGAATCATGAGAAATGACCGTGACTAACAGATTGCCGAATCTGGATCAGGTCGGAACATTTTTATGGCCAGAGGGAACAAATTAAATTTCAGTGGCTACACAACGCCTGCCAAGCGCTTACTCACATTCCCTCTCTCTCTCGTACACACTTGTACTTCTCGAATATGTAGTTATACATATATGTACATTATGAAATGTAGAGCAGATGTAAAAAGCATATGTAAACAAAAATAGAAACATGTATAAAAATTCCAAAAATGATTTGACTTAATTTTTTAAATTTAAATATTATTGTTTGCCCAAACTTTAATTCGTCCCTTTTGCGAACATATAATAAATTTCATAAATCCTAAGCTCATAAATGTATGTATCTACTGACTGAGTACCGGGAATAAGGTAGAGCCACGGCCTTTGCCGCGGCTCACAACGTGCCCCCTCGTGTCCATACGATTTTTATGTTATTTTTACCGATCGACCAACTTCTCATATTTTTCATAAAATCAATAAAAAAAAAACTTGAAGAACGGTAACGCAGTTTTTGCTTATGGGGAAAACAGAACAATACAAAAAATAATAAAATTTAAAAAATTCTCAACATAAATCGCTTGTTTTTTATCACATACAAAATGTATTGTGGTGCTATTAATTTTTTTGCACATGTATATAAAACAGCTTGAAAAACTTGTATAAAATGCAGAATTCAATTTAATGCGTTTATTTAAACTAATTTATAATTTTAAATAATTGTATCAATCTTATAGATACATACGTATGTATGATATATATGTATGAATGAATATGAATTTTTAAGTTCTAATGTTCCATATATAACAATTAATGTTGTGTCAAATGTGGCGATTTTTTTCAGAATATGCAGTCCGAGCTACTGTTAACTGACGTCCTTGACAGGAAAAGAAGTGTAATTGTCATATGCCTTGAATACTCATATATGTATCGTGTAACAAGGAACTAGATTCAACTTCTTTGGATGACATAACTAAAATCCGAATCCCATTTATATTATACTGTACCAATCCATAAAATGAAAGATCATCCGCTATCACAACGTTTTGCGCTTTAGTCATCTGCCTTTTTATTACAGCCCCGACACCATCGACAGCTCCCTTGCCATGTGAACATGCAAAAAAAAGTTCATTCAATTGACAAAAGCCCAAGTTCATTAAAAATATCATCTAAACTTGACAATATGTACATATTGGTTTTTAAATTGAGCGACGCATCCATTAGAAAAAATTAGTATTCGTGAAAGAGGTAAAAAATCCTTCTTAATTTCATTTAGTAGTTTATTTAAGAAAACATACATACACGTCGTGTTTGTTGGGAGTAGGCTTATCACTCAGCTTGCATCCAAGATACAGAAGTAAAAATGTACACCTGTTTTTAACTGAAGTGAGCGCTTTGAATTTCGTTTTAATGGGAAATTCTACAGTTTTTAACTAAATCTATTTGAGGAGCCACATCGTTAGGTCCCTAGCGATTGTACAAAAAAATGATTCTTGAAAGAGGGTAATTCTGTTTCCAAATCAATAAGAAGGTCCGAAAATGTAGCAACTATTTCGGTTAGAGCTACATATGTACACAGACGTAAGTGGTTATCTTTTTTCCGCCAATGCTGCCAGCTTATCCAAATCAATCAGAAGGTCAGAAAATGTAGCAACTGTTGGCAATAGCTTGTCATGCTATTTTGATTCATTCGTTTCAAAATTGGCATGGTACATGCAAACACACATATTGTGCGGCATTTTCTTTATAAGCTTAAAGTGTCGTGGACGCAACTTAGGCCTATTTCTGCGTCTGCAAAATCTTTTTTATATACATGCAATGTCTGCCATGTCTGTCTGTCCGTCCGTCTGTCCGTCCGTCCGTCTGTCCGTCTTCATTTGCGCCTATATCTCAGAGACTATTAAAGCTAGAGTAACCAAGTTTTGTATCCAGTCTCCTGTGTGATCACACTACTCCAAATGTATTTCAAAATTTCGCCCCGCCCCCTTCCGCCCCCCCAAAGAACAAAAGTCTGTGGGATACACAATTTTAAAGATACAAGAATACTAAAAACGCAGAATCATAGAGAAATACCATTTCTATCAGAGTGTTGAATTTGGCTCAGATCGGATTATTATAGCTACAATGAAGAAAACCATTTCGAAAGTCATCATTCCCTCTCGCTCTCTCTCACACTCGACCCCATCCGCTTTGACCATTCGTATTTTTTGACGCCTAGTTCTCAGAGACTATAAGAGCTAGAGCAACCAAACTTTCTATCCAAGCTCCTGTGATACCGAACCAGCACAAGTTTGTTTTAAAATTTTGCCACGCCCCCTTTCGCCCCCACAAAAGACGAAAATCTGTGGAATCCAGAATTTTTAAGATAAATGAAAACCAAAAACGCAGAATCATGGAAAATTACCATATCTACCAGATTACCGAATATGGATCAGATCGGATCAATATTATGGCCAGAAGAAACAAATTAAATTTCAGTGGCTACGCAACGCCTGCCAAGCGCTGACTCATGCACTCTCTCTCTCTGTCGCAAACACTTGTACGTCTCAAATATGTAGTTATACATGTCATGTAAAAATGCAGGCGCAGATATACAAAGCATATGTAAACAAAAATGGAGGCATGTATAAAAATTCAAAAAAATTCATTTTTTTAATTTAAATAGTATTTTTGTCCCTTTTGAGAACATATAATAAATTTCATAAATCGTAGGCTCATATATGTATGTATGTATATACTGACTGAGTACCGGGTATATGGTAGAGCAGCGGCCTTTGCCGCGGCTCACAACGCTCCCTCTCGTTTTTTTTTTGTATATGTATGTACATAAATATACAGAATCAGGTGGTAATTCAAATCAAGTATACCTTCGAATGGCATCGCTAATATCATCTGCTTTACAGCACCAGAGATAATATGCGTCTCCTGTGAGCACATGCTGTCTTCCTGTATTCGTCTAGGTTTTCTAGTACCTGCAGCTGTAAATGCATGTGGATGCTAGCATTATCATTCCCAAGTGCAATTTGAGATCTTTCGGGGTAATAGTATCATTTGTATCCCTCTGTTACAAAGTCGTGCAGAGCTCTCAATTTCCCCGTGGTAACAGTAATATGCGTCACGACTATTCCCCCACTAAACACTTCAGTGAATTTCATGCAAAAATAAACAATGTGACATTTTTTGGCATGTCAATCGTCACGCTATTAAATGAGCTGAGACCAAGGACTTTTGTTCCTCTCAATCCCAACTCCCAAATGTCTTGTGCACTGTAGTTTTTGTCGATCACAGATGTAAAGGTAACCGAGATGTTTCTATTGTAGAAAAAATCATAGCCCATTGCTAGACGCGATCAGGATTTTGGTACAAAAGCTGTGTATTTCTACACGTATTTGACGTATTTATATATGTACATCGCCTTACATACATTTACGTACATACATACATTTCCTCCTCTCTTAAATGCCTCTGCCGATGGTTCAAACGACAAAAGCTCAATCAGCGCAGGAGAGAGAGAGAGAGAGCTTTAGCCGCAATCATATGGTATTTATTTAGCTTCGTTGTGGCCTTTTTAGTCGATGTTTATTTAGTTTTGGTTGCTCTGATAACGATAGCGTTTTGCTCTAATGCACTCGTAATCCAAAACAGTCACAGAAATATTTAAATATTGGGAGAGGATTTCGCTAAGCGTAAAAATCGTATGTGTCAGGTACAACAAGTTGCTTTGGAGTGTGTGTTTTTCGGTGATTTTCCATTCCAGAGTCAGAGAGAGAGAGAAAGAGAGAGAAAAGAATGAGAGTGAGAGTCTTGTGCGGTGATTATAGTAGGCGCGTGTAGCTCTCCTTAAGGGGGAGACTATTTATGATACATATGTATGTACATATACATATATCTCAATCGTATTTAGTATTCATTTAGTTTCATGGTACAAAAAGGCTACTATACGTTTATGGTTCACTCCCACTTGTGGGGTTTTATTTGTGTGTACATTTGTATATTTATATTAACTCTACGCGATAAGCAATGACATTGAATTGAATTGATGAACGGACGCTTGTCTTGTTTGTTTGTTTTACAACCGGTTTCAGAAACATACATATGTATGTAGGTGCTGTGCTGCCCTGCTGATACGCCATCTCTCGCTTATCATCATCAACCAGTGAGGCGAGTATTATGACACCTTCTCGACACGAACACGCGTGCACACATACCAAGGCGAAGATTCTTTCGATGTAATATACACACACACATGAATGGAAAGAGCGGGAAATACTCACTCGTTGGATAAATAAACAAACAAAATTGTTAAAACTTGTCAACCAGGGCTGGGTTGTGGTTCAAAAAAGCTTTTGGAAATGGAAATTCGAAATTTTCTATTCTAATAGTTTTTCCATCGTCATTTGTATAAGACAACTCGTTTTTACGATAATTGAATCTTTTTTTATAAGCGTAATTTTATCATTTTATATGTATATCGTACATTTATATTGATTGATTATATATATTCGGTAACATATGCGAACCGTTTATATGTAACATTCGAACATACATATGAATGGTAATATTTGTGCATAGTATGCATGTACATATTTTCCTGGCAATCACAAATCCGTACAAAAATTGGTTTTCTTAATCCCCATGGCCAATGAAGACAGATCCGAGATCATTTTCGAGCAGGTAGAAATGTGCATTCCCTAAATGGGTTTATGATCACTACTCTGGTTTTACCTTTACCTGGAAGCGACAAACCAGGCGCAATCATGAAGATTTTGACTCTTGGCTGCACTTTTCGACCCGAAGCCAGACCATTGTTTGCTTTGCGTTTTGACTGACTTTGTATCTGTCTCTGAGTGTGTGTCCTAAAATAAATATGCTAATTTTTATGCACGCGTTAATGCCGCCACAAGTGGGGGACGGACTGCTTGCTGGACTGATAGCAGGCAGTGGTGGTAGTGGGCCAGTATCACGGCGATAGAGCGTCTGGTCTGGTCTGGTGTCGGGGCAGTGGAAAGTTCTATCAGTTCTCCGAGTGGCGCTTTCAGTGCGATACGGGCTGCGTTGCGGAGTGGATTGGTGTATTCATAAAACACGTCAAGTATAGGTTCCTAAGATCTACATACATATGTACATATACTAGCATGAAGATCGATTGAGGATCGAACGGCCAACTAACGTTCCTCTCTGATTGCAGCCTTTTTGAGCAAAGAAGAAAGAAATAAAGGATACACATCCACTATGCGCTTCCAGCGGCTCCTGCAAATGCGCAGATTGGCGACCACCGCCACCACTCTGATGCGTCTGCCCACACAGACGACCACGACCGTAAGGACGATGGCGGGCAGCGGGGCACCGATGCCGGAGCTCACGCAGGTAGGCAGCGAGTATTCATTGCACGATTAGTTTTGGTTGCGCTTTGGTGGTGGTTGCAACGTGGGCGTGGCATCGCACAATTCCAATCCCATTTTAGCAAATGGTGGTTGATTCCCACCGGACTCTGTGGCACCATCAGCACTACCACCATCATCTTCCGCAGTCCACTCCTCACCATACAGTTGTGCTCAAAGGAATATTTGTAAACGTATTGCCCTGCCACTCTTTTATTGTAGATCACGGATAATGTGCAACGTGGCAACTATGCTACTTTAACCGACAAGGACGTAACCCACTTTGAGAAACTGCTGGGCAAGAATCATGTCCTCACCGAAGATCTAGAGGGATACAACATTTGCTTTCTCAAGCGTATACGTGGTATGGTAATGGGGATCCAAAGATATAAGGATAACTCTTCTCTTTTCTTTTTCTTTTATTCTTTTTCGAATAATGCATTAACCATGATTATTTTCGAATGATTTTATTCATTTAATACGATCTCTATTAGCAAAAGTTTAACATAAAGTCTTTAATTCTTTAGATGATAGAAAGTGATGTGCTGGTTGATCATTTATCGATTATGCTTACTTATCGACTTAAGGCGTCGTTTTGGAGCCAGATCCCAAATCAATGCATTCGTTAGATTTTTTCAATAATAAGTGTTATCTTATGATGGGTTCTGGAAACTCAGATCATTCCCCAAAAGGTTTCTGTTTTAGGATTTTGTTCTTTAGAATTTAACTTTCGGTATGGCATTCCACTATAAACAAATACTGTTACTATCTACTTCTGATACTTACATATTTATCTTTCAATATCAATATTCATTTTGCACACGTTGTCTATATCTTTCATATTATATCATATTATTCCCCTGTCTCTATTATGATTGGTTGATTTGTCGTTTCAGGCAACAGCAAGCTGGTCCTGAAACCCGGTAACACTGAGGAAGTATCCGCCATTCTACGGCACTGCAACGAACGGAAGCTGGCCGTAGTGCCGCAGGGCGGCAATACGGGTCTGGTAGGTGGGTCGGTGCCCATCTGTGATGAGATTGTGTTGTCCCTGCAGCGGCTGAACAAGGTGCTGTCCGTCGACGAGGTCACGGGCATTGCGGTCGTCGAGTCTGGCTGCATTTTAGAGAACTTTGACCAAAGGGCCCGGGACGTGGGTCTGACAGTACCGCTGGACCTGGGTGCCAAGGCCAGCTGCCACATTGGTGGCAATGTTTCGACGAATGCGGGCGGAGTGCGTGTAGTGCGATACGGGAACCTGCACGGCTCTGTGCTGGGCGTGGAGGCGGTGTTGGCAAACGGTCAGGTGCTCGACTTGATGTCGAACTTTAAGAAGGACAATACTGGATACCATATGAAACATCTGTTTATCGGGTCCGAGGGCACGCTTGGCGTGATCACAAAGCTCTCGATGCTTTGTCCACACTCCTCGAAGGCCGTCAACGTGGCTTTCATCGGTCTTAACTCGTTCGACGATGTCCTCAAGACGTTCGTCAGCGCCAAGCGTAATCTTGGGGAAATCCTCAGCTCCTGCGAGCTGATAGACGAGCGTGCCCTGAACACGGCACTCCAGCAGTTCAAGTTCCTCAAGTAAGTGGTTTTGATCCAGCAAGTATCTTCCAGAAGCAAATATTAGAATAATATTCGTAATCTCTTTGTTCCGACAGCGCCCCCATCTCTGGCTTTCCCTTCTACATGCTAATCGAGACCTCGGGCAGCAACGGCGACCACGACGAGGAGAAGATTAACCAATTCATCGGCGATGGTATGGAGAGGGGCGAAATCCAGGACGGCACTGTCACCGGGGATCCCGGCAAGGTGCAGGAGATCTGGAAGATACGCGAAATGGTACCCTTGGGGCTTATAGAGAAAAGCTTCTGCTTCAAATATGACATCTCCCTGCCACTGCGCGATTTCTACAACATCGTGGACGTAATGCGGGAGCGTTGCGGCTCCCTGGCCACCGTTGTATGCGGCTACGGCCACCTGGGCGATTCCAACCTGCATCTAAACGTCTCCTGCGAAGAGTTCAACGACGAGATCTACAAGCGTGTTGAGCCCTTCGTCTACGAGTACACCTCCAAGCTAAAGGGCAGCATTAGTGCCGAGCATGGCATAGGCTTCCTCAAAAAGGACTATTTACATTACTCAAAGAATACTGTGGCCATCGGCTGGATGCGCGACATGAAGAAGCTTCTTGACCCTAACGGCATTCTTAACCCGTACAAGGTTCTTAACTGAACTAGGAACCCGGATCCACTTCTCAGTGATAGATACAAGATACATTTACATAAAAAAAGGTACCATATAAAAAATCACCTTTCCTTGGGATAATTTTTTTTTTGTTAATTGTAAATTGTAGTCTGTGTAAAGTACACTTCCTAAAATATGTAAAATGTGTAAGCTCTAAATATGTACAGTTCTCGGCCGACTATTTTCGGTAGATTTTTAGTTTCAGTTTAAGATACTGTATAACTGAAACTAATACCCAATTAAATGATTTATATTTAATAAATTAATTTTCTCAAAAAAAAAAGTACACAGTGACACTAAACGACAGACACCCAGATTTCTTTGGCGAAACTTTACCGGTCGGTCAAGTGTGAAGTTCATGATGCACACAGAGAGAGAACGGAGAAAGCTCTAGCATGCGTGATCGAGACGTAGATGATGACAGAGGGCGGCTCAAGGTGGAGTGAGGTGAGTGGCGCTGCTTCCAAAGCTCTCGTAACACACTCTCGGTTCGGCTGTGCTAAAAGCTCCCGAACGTTGCACAGTGGGGCCTTCAGCCATTTCAGCTTTATATATTAATAGCTTCTGAACGAAAAATCTTAAAATCTTCAAAAATCGAGTTAACACGGCACGATGTTACGATTTCTCTAATAATCTCTCTAAAACCAATTTTTGTTTTAAAACTGGGCCTGGCGTGTAATGGAATATTTTTATATATTCAAAGAACATATACAAAAAATGTCATGGATATACAGAAATATTGTATTTTAAATTCAAGTAAAAGTTTAAAAATAATCAAAAAATTCGATACTCTGTAAAAAAGGTATTTCATTAGAACTGTGGAGCATAAAGATCATTTTTATTGCAGATCATTTTATTGAGTACCAAAAACAGAATCCCACGTTAGATATTTTACTTTTATTACACCTAAAAGACGCAGTATGTGAATAAAAGTTGAATATATTTTGCACACTGAACAATTTTCAACTTTGATTACTGCTCCATATGTCCTAAACTAAAAGGGCGATTAGGAAGCGCTGGAATATTCTCTATTAGATGCGTATATTCATATTATCCAAAGCGCTCATTGGAAATTCTTTGAATTTCGCCACATCTTTTCGGCTGAGGCTCCACTGTGCGTCGTTTCGCCTCTTTGGCATTTATCGTTGTGCGCCGCCGACCGAGCGGCACTTTGCATCGGCAAAAGCTACAGTCCACATGTAGAGTTGGCAACGCCAGTAGCAGATCGGTCGTGAAAAAAACATACAACAGAAGCACCACCGCATAAAACATCAGAAACAAATTCCAATTAGTTTCCTAACTACATTTTTATTGTTTGACAAAAAGAAAGCAACGAGATGAGTGGGTAAGAGGAACTGACAAAACGGAAAAGTGATGGCAAAATCCTTTTGTTGTACCTGTTTCATTTTCCCTGTTTCTGCACAGAAAAGCTGACATTGCACTTATTGGGCTGGCCGTGATGGGCCAGAACATCATATTGAATATGGACGAGAAGGGGTTTGTGGTGTGCGCCTACAACCGCACGGTTGCCAAGGTCAAAGAGTTTCTCGCCAACGAGGCGAAAGGCACAAATGTGATTGGCGCTGAGTCCCTGAAGGACATGGTCGACAAGCTGAAAACGCCGCGAAAAATTATGCTGTTGGTCAAGGGTAAGTTGGCTCGTTCCCCTCTACACGATTTCAATTTATATTAGGTGATATTTTTGAGCTTATACCCTGCTAGTGTGAGCGCTTGGCTTGTGGTTATTGTTGGATTGGAGTGGCGTGAAGCGATCGCGCTTGTACCCTGCTTCTCAGCGTGTGTGCGTGTTTTTAGGTCTGTGTGTGTCTGTGTGGAAGTCAAAGCAATGTCATCAATCGGTTTGTTTTTGCTCTTTTTTATTTTTTTTTTTTGCAAGTTCAATGCATGTGAGAAATGGAAAGGAGAGAAAAATTATGATCTCCTCAATGAGCGATATTCGCCAAACTATCGACTAAACGATAAAAAAAAACAGTTGTTGTTGTTATTGTTGCTCTAATCTCAATAGTTCGCATTCCATTTTGAGTAGATGGGAGTTTTTTTTATGCTACAGAGAAGGTATGCAAATGCATACAAAAATACATTATTTCCTAAAAGAGAACAACAATACCTTTAAATATTCTTTGAAACTCGGTCACTTAAACCCTGTAGCTTCCGGCTATGCCTTGCACAACAGATGCAACCACTTTCACCGCTACTCCTCCCACTCACATAGTACTTTATATATCTCTAATTACAACATCTATTACAGGCACTGATACACACACGCAATCACCCGTACGCGTACTTGTAGGCAAATATGTATATTACTGCTCTCGTATCTCTGCTGTATGGAGCACTTGGGCTCTGCTTGCCGACATACCAAAATTCTCTGACATTCATTATAGGTCGCATCGCACATAATGAGGCGATTGCTATTTCAGAGGGGATTTCCTAGGACATTTTGGTAGTACAACACTGTTCAGCCATCCCTTTCGCTCGTTTGTCCCGCCAAGCTTTTGCACAATGCTAGTGATTCAGTTCTAAAAACGATGGATAGATAGATACATATGTACATTCATAGATGAAATGCTATCACAAATACTTGTTGGCCTTATCTGGGGTTGGAGAAGTGCTTGGCTCGCCGAGCCCGACTAGGGACGACTTGGGGGTGACCTTAAATCAAGGTTAGTCATGCTTTGGGCTTGCTGCGTGACTTTCTCAATCGGCAAAACAGCCAATTAACCTTGACTAATCGTGCTCTATGCTTTTCTAATTCTCGTTTCAGCCGGTAGCGCCGTCGACGCCTTCATCGAGCAACTGGTGCCGCTGCTCTCCCGTGGCGATGTGATCATTGATGGCGGCAACTCTGAGTACCAGGACACGTCGCGTCGCTGCGCCGAGCTGGAAAAGCTGGGCCTGCTCTTTGTGGGCTCAGGTGTCAGCGGTGGCGAGGAGGGTGCCCGTCACGGACCCTCCTTGATGCCCGGCGGTCACGAGGCTGCCTGGCCGCTAATCAAGCCTATCTTTCAGGCCATCTGCGCCAAGGCCGATGGCGAGCCCTGCTGTGAGTGGGTCGGCGATGGGGGCGCGGGCCACTTTGTCAAGATGGTGCACAATGGCATCGAGTACGGAGACATGCAGTTAATCTGCGAGGCTTACCACATTATGCAGAGCCTGGGTCTGTCCGCCACCCAGATGGCCGATGAGTTCGGCAAGTGGAACTCCGCCGAGCTAGACTCCTTCCTCATCGAGATCACGCGAGACATTCTTAAGTATAAAGACACCAAGGGACACCTCCTGGAGCGGATTCGTGATACGGCCGGCCAGAAGGGTACGGGCAAATGGACGGCCATTGCCGCCCTGCAGTACGGCGTTCCCGTGACGCTCATTGGCGAGGCTGTCTTCTCCCGCTGCCTGTCCGCCCTCAAGCAGGAGCGCGTCCATGCCAGCGGTGTGCTCAAGGGTCCCTCAGCGAAACCGAGCGTTGCAAATGTTACCAAGTTTCTCGACGACATCAAGCACGCACTGTACTGCGCCAAGATTGTTAGCTACGCGCAAGGATTTATGCTGATGCGGGAGGCGGCCAAGGAGAACAACTGGAGGCTGAATTACGGTGGCATTGCATTGATGTGGCGCGGCGGGTGCATCATACGCAGCGTCTTTTTGGGCAACATCAAGGACGCCTACACATCGCAGCCGCAGCTGTCCAACCTGCTCCTAGACGACTTCTTCAAGAAGGCCATTGAGAGAGGCCAGGACTCGTGGCGCGAGGTGGTGGCCAATGCCTTCCGTTGGGGCATTCCAGTGCCAGCGCTCTCCACTGCCCTCAGCTTCTACGATGGCTATCGCACCGCCAAGCTGCCCGCCAATCTTCTCCAGGCCCAGCGCGACTACTTTGGGGCCCACACCTATGAGCTACTCGGCGACGAGGGCAAGTTCCATCACACCAATTGGACGGGCACCGGCGGCAATGTCTCGGCCAGTACCTATCAGGCATAGGTGCGGTTACCGTCCCTCCCGCACACGCACGCACACAACACACATTCCATGTCATAAGCTGGTGTTCGGGGCGCTCCCAGATACTAGTTGGAAATTTAAAATTGTTATTTTTTTTAGGGTAGCAGTACCTATTTATAACGTTAATGTATATGTATGTATATATAATTTCAAATTGTATTGAAACATAATATTAAATTGGTGTTTTTTGCTAGCAAACGATAGCGATGCCTTCACTGGGGGTGTGGATCAAAAATATGGCCTACATATATAACTTGTCTTCCATAAGATCATCAACAATGCGCAAAAAGCTTTATCCAACTAGAATTGTGTGGTAACGAGTCTTTCGAGTTGTAAATATACATATTATTAATCTGAGAACAGGCTTTTGTACAGCAGGGGCAATCCCTGCTTAGCGGCGTCCTCTCAGTCGTCCAAGGGGCTCAGTGTTTTCTTGTTCTCGATCACCAGCTTGTCCGTCGTGTAGAGGTGGCCGATGATGACCTAAAAGCGTCATGGAATAGGTTAACAAACCGAAACACTTATCACACTGACGTATGTAGATCCCGACACGATAAGACAGCAGTCAGTGGCAACGCGCGCACGCGGTTTGACAGCTGATGCACCCACTCACCTGCCGCCGTATCAGCTCCAGATTCTGTTTGCCCGCCTCCATTTGACGATCGATTTCAGCAAAGTCTCGGATAGCCTTGTTGGCGCGGAATGTGTCGCGTATCTTTCGAGCAGCGTACATTCTATGGATGGTAGTGGGATAGAATAGGGTGTAATTATCACAATTATCGTGAGTCAATTTCATCACAGACGAACCTTAAGTTGTAAGCAGGCAGCTTTTCCGATTCCCGCATTAAATTCCGGTACAGCGTGATGGCCTGGCGACGTGTTGACATCTTAGTATGCTGAGCAGGTGGAGCAGGGGGACAGCGATAGGGCAAGTGGCGTGTGCTAGGTGTAATTTAATGAGCGTTTTAATTAATAATATCGTGTTATTGTTGATTTTCACCGTGAATGGGGGAGTTTCTGGTTTCTTTATTTTGCGCCGCTTGATGACATAAAAATGTACTTGGTAGCAGAAGGTGGCGACCGGGAAAATACCACTAGTAAATACTAGAATTCTAGCTGGACAAACAGTTGTGGGAAAAGGTACTTTTGGGACTATGGTCGCACTGGCCGTTGGTCATTCAACAACTACTTTAATTAAGAAGGTGACTCAATAACGTTGTACTATGGTATTTTCAAGATAAACGAATATCATATTAGCATACATACCATACATATATACCTATCAATATTATTTAAGAGCAATGCTAATTAGCAAATTCTAGAGAATAATATATGTATCTACCATCTGTGTCGTCACTCTATCACAAATAGCACTTTGATTTGGTATTAAATGTTTAGGTATTTAGAAAAAATACTTTTTAATGATCTATTACATAAGCTGCAACACTTATGTTTAACACATGTGTAATTTCATGCAATAATTTGCCCATTGATTTGGTAAATTAATAAATGACTTGTTAATTGTGATACTGGTTAAAAATCAGCATTTTTCTGCTCCCGCAGCCATGGTCACACCGTCAGTGGCGACGATAGTTTTACCAAATAACTATAATTTTTGTGTTGTTTGTTGTTCTTTTTTTTTGTTCGTTATATAGCACGCTGAAAACAAATACCTTGAGGTAAATAAAAATCAGCTGAATAAAAGTGATAATGAGAAGTTCTCGACAAGAAAGCAGAAATCACTGAAATGCGTTACCTTAAGGAACAGTAAAGGCCAAATGCCTGTATCTCTCACACACAGAACAGAACTACTCCCTTTGCATTGCTTATTATGTGCGCAACGAGACGAGACGGAGATTCAGAGAGAGAAAACTGAAAATCACCGCTAAACAAATATAAAAATAATAGTAACTAGTCAGAAAACATGACGCATTGTTTGCATTTGTGTGCGCGTGTGAGCCGTGTTTGTGTGTGTGTGTGAGAAAGCGGAATGAACAGTGGATTGATTATGCGTCGGTTGCCTACAATTCAGCAGCGAACCAAATTAGGTTTTCACAGCTAAAAAACTGTTTGTATTCTGTGCGTAGTGTACCTCGACTAAGCAACAACAAAAATAGGGCAATCAATTTCTTCAGGTCCAAATAACCACTCACACAGCTACACTAACACACCGACACACATAGAAGCACGCCTTGTTTCGATAGCTATTCTTCCCATCTCAATAGAGTGGATCATATGCAATTACGGTAAAGATATTGTAATAATTAGGTAATAAGGTAATAATAAGACCTCCTCTTGTAGCATAATAGGCTCGTCTGCCGCTCTCTCTTTCCAATTGGTACGTTAAAGATATATGGACATACATAGGTTTTGCTGACTGCCTAACCGGTGGTATGGTTTTCTTTTTCGCTCCTCCGACACGGACACAACTCACACACCTATCGATAGTACCAACGAATTCGATACTCTCTCTTTTCGATAGTGTGCAACATATGCAGTTACTGTTTTCTTGCTTGCCCGCTCCACTGTTCGCTGACAGCCTGTTCCATGTAAATTTTCCCAACCTTAAAGTATTCACCGAGTGCGCTTAATTGGGCCCGAGGCCTGCCAACGCTCTCTCTCATCCACTGGTTGTGAAAACCGAATGGCGGGGAACGCTGTGTAAGCTGAACGCATGCAATTTCATTAGCGTCGATTGTTCAGCGGCTGTAATCTCATCTGCATATTGCCCAATTCCCCTCAAAATGCAACTTTTTGTTCTGAACTTGCGTGTTTTTTTAACCACCATCAACCCACCTCCATTCGCTTCTGATTGTTTTATCGCTACCTACGTTGTGTCGCTGCCGCTGCTCCGTTATCTTATGGCGGGCGGAATACCCATCCGGTCGTGGGGCATGTGTCAAAACCGTTTCCAAATGGAGCGTGGGCGGGCTGAAGCGATGAAACAAAGATATTATTTATAATCTTTCATATCTTTCCGTCAAACTACAGTCAGAGATCAGCCCAATCAGAATGCTTTCGCTGCAGAATCAACGGCAACCGAAAACAAGCGCCCTGGTAGATGACTATGAGATCTCGGACACGGTGCTGGGTCTGGGCATCAACGGCAAGGTGGTGCAGTGCACCAATCGACGCACCAAACAGAACTATGCCCTCAAGGTGTTGCTAGATAACGAGAAAGCCCGGCGCGAGGTTGATCTTCATTGGCGTGTGAGTGGCTGCAAGCACATCGTCAACATCATCGATGTCTATGAGAACACGTACAGCGGCCGAAAGTGCCTGTTGGTTGTGATGGAATGCATGGAGGGCGGTGAGCTCTTTCAGCGCATTCAGGACAAGGCAGATGGGGCTTTTACGGAACGCGAGGCGGCACAGATAATGCACGAGATATGTGCGGCAATAGACTATCTGCACAGTCGCGATATCGCGCACCGCGATCTAAAGCCCGAGAACTTGCTCTACACCACATCCCAGCCAAATGCGATCCTGAAGCTGACAGACTTTGGTTTTGCTAAAGAGACCTTCACCAACGACACCCTCCAAACGCCCTGCTATACGCCGTACTATGTTGGTGAGTGAGACCCTAATCGATCGATTGGATCCAGTTCTGCCTGCTTAAACTCCAAATTTCTATTTTATGCAGCCCCGGAAGTGCTGGGTCCTGAGAAATACGACAAAAGCTGCGACATCTGGTCGCTGGGAGTGGTCATGTACATTATAATGTGCGGCTTTCCCCCGTTCTACAGCAACAATGGTTTGGCCATTTCGCCGGGTATGAAGAAGCGCATTCGCACAGGGCAGTACGATTTTCCCGATCCGGAATGGACGAACGTTAGCCAGTCTGCCAAGGATTTGATCAAGGGCATGCTGAACGTAGATCCCAGCAAGCGTTTACGTATCCAGGACGTGATACGCAACAAGTGGATTGCCCAGTACAATGCCGTGCCACAAACACCTCTTTGCACTGGCCGCATGCTCAAGGAGGGTGAGGAGACCTGGCCGGAAGTACAAGAGGAAATGACCCGCTCCCTGGCCACCATGCGAGTGGACTACGATCAGGTGAGTCGATCAATTTTGGTTTAGAGTAACAAACTAATGCTCCCCTCTCGTTGGCAGATGCAAATTAAGGCGCTGGACAAGTCGAACAATCCGCTGCTTACAAAGCGAAGGAAAAAGATTGAGGAGATCTATGCAACAAATGCCACGGCCCGGAACTAGATAAAGCAAATGGAGCAACACTACTACTTAACTACGGCCAATCCTCGAGTGAGAGTGCGAGTGAAAAGTACGAAGAATAGGTAGAAATAGAAGGAGGAGTAGGGCACGACAGAGGCCATCAAATCAGACGATGGTTGTTTTTACCACTTAAGAGGACAACGTTGCAGTATGCTATAACTACTGCTATAACTATCGACAGCTACAGCAACTACTACTATAACTAAAACTACTCCATGATGTTATGTTACGTTATGTTTTCTTTCTTTGTCCATTATCTAATGTATCTATAATCCATTTCCAGAAAAAAGGGTTCTTACGGTATAATTTTAGTCTGAAAAGTGCTCTTTTTTGAGAAGAAAAACATACTTTAAAAACTACTCTTAACTAAGCAAAAAAAAAAGAGAAAAAAAAGGAATCGCGTAGAAAGCCGAGAGCCAGCCTAGCTAGCCCCGCAGCTAGAACCAGTTTTAGCTGGAAAAAATTCAGAATTTTCGTATGCTTCAGTCGCGTGAAATGTTCTCATTTCCATTTTTAAACGTGTAATTTGTAATGTACACCATTATTTGTGTGTACTTTTGACTTTTGATTGCATACATATGTAAATATGTATATATATATAATCCTATATATATACAGGATAGGATCCCATATATATATATATGGTATATATATATATATATATATATAACGATTATAAAGCCAGTCGACGTTAACGTTTGCCCAAGCTGCTGCTGCAAATTTCAGTGTTGGTCATTTCATTTGCTGACTCTGCAAGCGATATACCATTTTACCGTATAGCGTATTTGTAGTTAAAAAAAAAAACAAGAAAAACCAAGCTTATTTTACTATGATTAAAATCAAAAACTATATACACGAAAATGATTTAATTTTTTTTTAACGAAAGAAGGGACGCTCGCCTCACCTCTCTTCTGCTGACGACAAGTATTACGTGCAAGAGTGTCAAAATATTTAAGCTCCACCTTCAAAATGTGAAGTTTCTATTTGCCAAGTTTAGGCATCGCCGTGCATAGCCCTCCATCGCCTTTATCAATTGTTAAGTATTCTTAGAAACCTCGTGGCCTCGAACAGGATGGTTAAAGTACATTGGGACTAGCTTTTTAATCGTCTCATCGTACAGCTTAAAGACATCGTCCACATGGAAGCAACAACGCAAAGGGCATGTGGCTATGTCCTTTAACTTCTTCTCAAAGTATGTTTTCCTCAGTTGGTCATTACAGTGCACTGCATCGCCAGCAGTATTAAACTGCCTACTCCCTTTCCACGTTGTGGCAGAATTTGTTATCCAGTCTCACACATCTTTATTGGGATAAAATCCATGGCGTCAATGATTATTTTGTAGTACGTAGCCACGTACGAACTGTTCCGCGTTTACGAGTTTCTTGAAGATTTCCTTAGTCGGGATCTTGTAGATCAATTTTGTTTGGGTGACTGGCTTTCACTTTTTTTATACCCGGTACTCGAAGAGTATAGGGGTATATTAGATTTGTGGTGATAACGGATGTGTTTAACGCCCAGAAGGAAGCGTGTCCGGCCCCATAAAGTATATATATTCTTCATCAGCATCAATAGCCGAGTCGATATAGCCATGTCTGTCTGTCCGTCCAAGAGTAACCAAGTTTTTTTTTCAGTCTCCTGTGTTATTACACTACTCCAAGAGTATTTCAAAATTTCGCCCCGTCCCCAATAAGGACGAAAGTCTGTGGCATACACAATTTTGAAAATACGATAAAACTAAAAACGCAGAATCATAGAGAATGACCATTTCAATCAGAGTGTTGAATTTGGATCACATCGGATAATTATTATAGCTACAATGAAGAAAACCATTTCGAAAGTCATCATTCCATCTCGCTCTATCTCACACGCGACCCCATCTGCTTTGTCCATTCGTATTTTTTGACGCCTAGTTCTCAGATACAATAAGAGCTAGAGCAACCAATCTTTCTATCCAAACTCCTGTGATATCAAACCAGCACAAGTGTATTTCAAAATTTTGCTGCGCCCACAAAGGACTAAAATCTGTGGAATCCAGAATTGTTAAGATAAATGAAAACCAAATACGCAGAATCATGGAAAATTACCATATCTACCAGATTGCCGAATCTCGATCAGGTCGGATCAATATTATGGCCAGAAGAAACAAATTAAATTTCAGTGGCTACGCAACGCCTGCCCAGCGCTGACTCATTCCCTCTCTCTCTGTCGCAAACACTTGTACGTCTCAAATATTTAGTTATACATGTAGAAATGTAGATGCAGATGTAAAAAGCATATGCAAACAAAATTGGAAACATGTATAATATTCCAAAAATGATTTGACTTAATTTTTTGAAATATTATTATTTTTTGCCCAAAATTTAATTCGTCCTATTTGCGAACATATGATAAATTGTATAAATCGTACGCTCATATATGTATGTATGTATGTATGTATATACTGACTGAGTACCGGGAATAAAGTAGAGCCGCGGCTTACAACGTTCCCCCCCGTTTTACCCTTTTTCCTTCCTTTAAAGGCTTTAAAAAATGCAGCTTTAGTGCAAGTCAAATAAAAAAAATGAGCAGTTCTCGTACATATCGGAAATGTCCAACGATGAGAAGATAAAACTGCTTAAAACCTGCACCAAAACGTATCACTGGAATTTCCTTCAATACTACGGATAGGAAAATTTTGCTTTCCGTACTCTTGGAGAAGAAAAACTAGCGAGTTCTCCGACAACCCAAAAGGAAATGTTAATAAATCAATCGATCTGTTGATATAATAATAATAGAATGTAATGTTTATAAAGTATGCTTTTCGGAAATCTTATGACCCAAAGCAGCCTGGGGTGAACTGAAAAATATGTAGTTTCCATCCTAGGTATTTGTGGCTTTTCCTTTATTAATGCTTTAACATTACAACCTTGATAATACATACATTTTTACATTGCATGTGTGGACATATTCGTACATGCCTTTAACTTTGCAGGGGTGTATGGGGAGTGAGTAAAGTAATCCTTGGTGTATAAATATTTATAAGATGGGGTATGCCCGCTCTTCGAGTCGCATATTGCTTTTGCCACTATCTAACCTTGAGGTATTCTTTAGTTACATACATAAAGCGACAAAAAAGGGTGGAGTAAGTTTGGTGTGGGGGACAGGCGACTAAGACGAATATGAAAATAACTATACTATGGATTCTTTATTCATCTTTATCAGCTTTTTGCAGCTGTCTTATAAAAATGGCGCTATGGGACCTGCCATTCGGATTCCATTTCGTTTAGATTATTTGGAAGATTTGGAACACATTTACTGGTTTGTGCTTCACAGTGTATTTTGTTTTCTGATTTCAATAGGAAGAAATTTGTATTTTTTTAGCGTGTGATGCTTATTTTTATTTAAACTACCGCATTTTTAAAGCATTCTGGTTTTCAACCGACAGAGTTTTTGTTCGATAGCTTTTTTAACAACAATTATTCTCTTTGATTGGGTTTGTTCATTTATTCAAAAATTCATTAACAGAGCTGTTTGCCTAAGCAACAGCATTGCACGTGCTGTGAGTTGTGTCTGCTTTGTGGGTGCAATTTTATATATATATATGTGTGTGTGTGGAGGAGTGCTTTTATTTCTAGTTGGAATTTTAAACCAACGGCTAAACTCTAACGGTATCTGGACTACATGGCTACGACTACTACAATAGTTAACAATCGACATGGATACACATGTAGTATGATAGGATAGCTAGTCTAACGGTTTCTCTTCGAATGGAACCAACATTCCTTATTGGCATTTTTTCCATTTGTTTGTTTTTCGTTTTTCTTTTTCGTTTTGGGTTTTATTTTTTTGAGTGCACTTATCAATTTACAAAAAATTTGTGGAAGAACAACATTCGCTAAAAAAATACATTTGGTTACACCCCTTTTTGGTTCTTCTTTTGCATTTTGTGATTTCTTTAGCGCTTTTCTGTTTATACTTTTTTTGCTTGTTAGTGAGTGTGCATTTCTGATTCTGTTCTAGCCTTAATTTTAGTTTTAATGGCAGATAAACGAGATTCGCCGTAGTTTACGGGTCCTCCCACATAATAGTTGAACTTTAAATTCCTGCATTCGGTTCCCGTGTGCCTGGTTGTCCTTATCAACATCATTTCATTAATTATCCTCCTCCGTTGCATGCATGATTATTGGTTTCCGTCTCTTTTTCCTATTTCCTTTTAGCTATAGTTTTGTAAACTGAAGGTACATTTTCCACCAATGGCGAGGCGCGCCACGGCGCACTGCTTTCGCCCTCCGTCGAGACTCAATCTCGGGATCTCATCTCCCTTAAAGGAAGCTGTCGCAACTGTTCTCCGCCTCGCTATTCGAGCAGTCCATGGCCGGCAAGGATCCGCCACGACGATAAGCTAATTGCCGCTTCTCCGGTTCGCTTCTCTGGCTACTTGTACTGGACGTGCACCCGCTCCCACTCCCGCTGGCACCAGCCAGACCTCCGCTAAGGTAACTTCCGCGACGGTTGGATGTGGATGGGGTATCGGGATGCGCAACGGCGTTCAGACGGGGAAAGTATTTGTATAGCTCCAGCAGTTGGTTGAGCTTGTGGTGAGGCTTATACTCAACATCGTCCAGGGACTGGGCCGCCGAGCTGCTGCTGCTCAACGGTGTCCAAAAGGTGAGGCCGAGCTGGGCCAAATGACCTCCCTGGAAATGGCAATAGTGCGATCGTTAACATGCAGTATCAACAACCCTTACGGAAATACCAGAAACACCCACCTTGATGTCCGTCTCTAGCTTGTCGCCGATCATGGCGCATTCGTGCGGCTTGACGTTGAGAAAATTGCAGGCCGCATAGAAGATCTCCGGATGGGGCTTCTCCCAGGGCAGATCCGACGAGACCAGCACGCAGTCAAAGTAACCTCGCACATTCAGACGGGCCACCTTCTCCCACTGGGCATTCGAGGGCCCGTTCGTGATTAGGGCCAGGGCATAGCCGGCCCGACGCATTCGCGTCAGCAGCTGCACATAGTCCGCCGGCACGGCCAGGTATCGGTATCGCAACCGTAGCCACTGCGGATAGATCTCATCGGCGAGGTGCTTGTACTTGGGCGTCAAAGACTCCCGCCACAGGTGGGTGCGCCACGAATCCAGCGAGGTCTGCGTGTTGTCCGGACAGCGGCGGAAGGATTTCAAAAAGGTCTGCGTGGCCAGCGAGGCATCGTCTTTGGTGAAATGGTACTGCGACTCAAGTAGATCTGAGAGCTGTAAACGAAAGAAACAAAGACACACACATATGTAAACATGGCTTGTTAATTACCAGAAACGAATCATTGTCGTAATCGTAATCCGCCTTATTAATGCATTGATCTAACTGCAATCATTACCCCACACACACTTATGCACATGCACATTTGCTCGTACACAAACGCACACAAACGAATTTTTTTTTGGGTGCGCGCGTGCGACGTGCTTGGCCGCATCCGTCCGGGCTGGGTGGGGTGCTTTGACGACGTAACAGCCAGCGCCACTCAGCAGTGGAAAATTTTCTAGACGCTGCCTCACAGCGCGCGCACCAAATTCGGGCGGGCGGCCCTTCCCCAGGTCGGATCCTAACAATATTCACCTTGCGTATGGCTTTGGAGTCGCCGGCTCTGGTAGGGATCAGAGTGTTGTCCAGGTCAAAATAGAAGGCAGAGATCTTCGCACATTTCGACTCAAAAAGTGTGGTCTGCTTGGAGGAGAGTTTACTAGCTGCCATGGGGGCCTCGCACAAACTCGGAAGTTATTTGTACGGGGTCAATGGGAAAAAAATCAAGACGAGTCAAATGGGAATTGGGGAATTATTCGAAGTGTTCGAAAATTGCGCGCAAAACAGGCCCTGGTTATTGTTGTTGCAATTCGGTTTGCTCAAAAGTTGGACGCGGCAACTAAATTTAACAAAAAACTTTGGACTAAAGTTAAAAAAGGGGAACAGGTGAGTGTAGCGAGAGCGAAGCTATGACTGAAAGAAAGTGCTCTCGGGCCATGGGTCTCGCGGCGAACGGCCTGACAGTTGGCGGTGAAAGTCTGCGCACAGTGAGCGCATGTCAATTAATGTGTTGACACAAATCCATAAACTTCAATTAGTTAGAACCGGAGGAGACTGAGGTGTGTCGCCTACGCACATACCTTCTTTACTCAGTATTGCATGCTTAAGCTGATGAAACTGATATGATATCTCTTATCATTAGAACATTTACACAGCCAACATGTAGTGACCGTGCCCACTTTGGGCGTTGATTTCTGTACGGCACTGTGCGTTCAAGCGACATGCTCTTGGCGAGTGTGCTTGAACGGTGCGACAATATATCAGAGGCAGTGTGTGCGCTGTCGCTAGCCATGAGTCAGAGCGAGAGCACAATACATGGAGAGGGGGTGGGTTTTCTCAACTGGTCCGATTAATTTATAAATGTTGCGCAATACTTAACAAAATGGTTTTGTGTTTTATTTCAGGAAGCAAAACAAAGTTCTTTGTTGGCTAAAATTACAGATCATTAATATTTTAAAGACTTACAGCACTGTCCGAGATATTCATATCGATATATCTTTTACGATAGTTAAACCTCCCCACTTTATCATCCCTAGGACGCCAGCTAATATTTCCGTGGCGCCCGAAGCAATCTTTCTAGCCGTTCAGTAGCTGCTTCTCCGAAATGAGCATGAAAACGGAGTTAAACCATTCGGATCTGAGTATGGAACTGCTGGCTCCAGGTTGGTAAATGCTGCCTTGGCTGCAAATACTTAACATATAATCGCATTTCTGCACCTAGAAACAATACTAAAAACCGACGACGATGTAGCATCGGAGCCCATATTGACACAGCAACAGAAGAAAAAAGTGGCGGAGGATCCAGCCGGTTCCTCTAAACCAGACGAGCTCATTTCGCTGGAAACGCTCCGTGAATCGCCTGTACAATGGCCTGAGAGATGTGAGTGTTTCCCATGTATTTCGTTGGCGTAATTTTTTAACGTGTGTTCGCACCTTGCCCATTACATGCCTCATGCGTGCATAGTCCCTGGAATAGATGAATACCTCACTATGTGCGATACACCTATGTATTCCCCAGCAGAGCCACTGTCCACCCTGACCGCCGACGACATGGCAAATATAAACCGTGAGTATCCCACAAAATTATAATAATTCAGAGATTAAAAAGAATAGAAAACCCTTTTATACGTATAGGTCTATCAAAGATGACGCCCGATGAATTGATCGCGAAGATCAAAAGCATGCATGATGAAATCTACCAACTGGGCCTATTAGAGGCCAAGGAGATGTCCCGCGGCAAGCTGTTGGAAATTTTCGATCGCGATCGCAATCCCAAGCGCCACACCTGACCCAAATTACGTCATTTTAGAGGCGTATGGGATGGGACAACTCTCAGACCATTTCCTGGTGCCCATCCAAAGAATCCTTAGCCTTTAGTATATATTTTTTGTTAATACTTTCCTACACGTGCTCAAATCTTAGTAGATTGCACGACTATTTCTATTGTTAAGCTTTGATGATAATGATTGCAACATGCACGTGCCGACCATCAAAAGAAAGCCATTTATAAGAATAATTATTGATTGCAACAGTAACGTTTATGTTTATTAAAGCATTGATTACATAGACAACTACCAGAGTGTGTGTGTGTATGCGTTCCTAATCCTCCAGAATCGAAAGGAAGTGTGTGTGACTTTGATAGAGAGTGGGAGAAGGCACAGTTCTTTTAAATTCCACTATGCATATCCTGTGTGTATATAGACTAAATATACATATATTAACGCAACAATTCAACCACTATGTGGTGTGTGTGAATAATCCTTTGACCCTTTCGACCATTGGCTACAAATACTACGTCTGGGCGCCCCTAAGCGCTACTTACTCCTGCCACTGCATGCCAAAACGCTGCTCGAATGTAATGCGATTATAGACACCGGCATCGGCCAGCTGCATCGGATCCGTGTAGTAGGCAAACCGCCTGATATCCATCATGGCCACATCGAACATCTGCTTCCAGCTGGTCAGATCCGTCACACTCATATGTATGGGAAGCTGCGGATCAGGTATATCGATGGCCGCCTGCAAACGGTCAAAAGCTTCGGCAATGGGCCCTACCGAGAGATTCACCCAGTACTCGCCCGGAAAGCGTTTATTCTCACAGAATGGCGCGCCCTTACGCATGATGAACACCAGCATTAATATCTCGTAGCGTTCAGAGTTCTCATAGAATCGCTTGGTGCGTGTTTTTTCCACAAAGTCGATCAGTAGAATCAGCGGTGTGTAGTTCTGTAGATGCATCAGCAGCTCCCGGTCCGTCCACAAGTATCGTCCGCCCTTGATACTCAGCAAGCTCATATTTCCAGAAAGTTGATGTGGCTGCTGTTGCTGTTGTTGATGATGGAGCTGCTGCTGCTGCTGGTGGTGCTGCTGCTGTTGCTGATGATGATGTTGTTGCTGCTGCTGCTGATGCTGCTGCTGATGTTGCTGATGATGAATACCACCAGTGGAGGCGGTGACCACTGTGGTGGGTGCTACTACACCTGCGTTTCCTGTATTCGATGCGCTTGAGCTGGGCATAGCGACGACAATGCCGATGCTGCTGCCAGTCTGTCTCAGGCAGCCGACCTCCTCGACCATGTGCGACGACGACAAATGCAATTAAGCCAAGTACTGCTGCTGTTGCCAAAGCTAATGTGGGTCCACTGCTGTTGCTGTGCTCTCTCGTCGGCCCTCTTTCGAACCAGGCCAAGGTCAGAGCGAGAGGGGGCAGTGGAGGAGAGAGCAGTGTCACGAACCACCCGTGCGTCGCGTTAGTTACTTGTTGCAATCAAAACTACCCACTACTGCCTGCCACTTTCAATAAATTCTGCACACTGAAACTTTTAATCAAAGTGTTTAAAAGCCTGGAGGAGTGCAGGAAGGATGGTTGAATGGATAGCCAATGAACGGTATTGAGTGTTTTGCACCTTTCGGCCTCTGATGCCACCCCAAAATATATTCTAATCCACCAGCAATTCTGCACTAGTTCCTGTGTCTGTCCCTGACGATTGTTCCGACGCAAATGCGTCTCTGCTGCACAGCCATGGACTCGCCTTGACTCGACTCGGAACCAACTCAAATTCGGTCTCTGTCTCGGTCTTCCTTACTCGTTCGCTAGCTCGCTCTGCCTTGGCCTGACCGATGCGCGGTCTCATTCTCTTCGGGGACTGTGGACCTGACTGCATTTTACTGTTAGTTAGTTAGTTGTTAGGTGGGGCCTGCCAACTTGCATGAAGATGGCTTACAGTTACAAAAATATTCAAACCTTTTTTATCTGTTTATTTATAAGCTATTAGCTTAATTTATGATTCTCTATAGAATCATATAGTATGGCACACTTCATTTACGTATTACTGTTAGGCCTGCCAACTTGTCGTTTGCTTAAAAGAACGCAAGAATACGCAAATTTAATATTTTTTTAATAATTTTCTGATTTTTTTTTTGATAATGCTGCGTTTTTGGATGACTCTGAGTAAATGAGTTTAGAGTGTAAACTTATATAAATGGTTTACAGGCTTTGAATTATGCACAAAATCTTCGTCTTTCTCTGATCCTTTAAAGTATAAAACATATATTGCAACTAGAAATATATAAGTAAATTGACCAATTACTATACATATTAATTATAACAGCTTTTAAACAACTTTAATTAATAAATGGTGCCAAATCTTGCTCAACTAAAAATGAAAAAAATAATAAATGAAATGTTTTAATTTGAAATTCAACCAGAAAAGCCGCTGGGTAAAACAGATCGAAATAAATTCGAATGAACCTAAAATATTTGTTTATACCTTAAGGATTACATGAATCGCAAATAGAACTGCTCTGTTACACCGTTATAATATTGTCCATCACAACCAAAAGAAAAATGCATACATTATTTTATGTTTAAATTGCATCTAAAAATATTAATGCGATTGTCTGTATACAACCTGTATACAAATATAATTTGAAATACTCGAGCTTAAGCATCTTACATTTGTATTATTTAAAAGTGATTTCTTCAGAACTAAAATGATTTACATCAGAATGTTGGCCAGCAAAAATCAAAGATTCCCATAATAAAGAAATCCCCTTTAGATGTTGTAAATTGGATATAAAGATTTGCATTTTATTTGTATTCTAGCCTTAAACGAATTAATGTAGCTTCCACTGTAAAGATAAGAGCCACCTACTTTTATGATATTGACAAGGTTCAAAAGAACCAAATGATGAACACCAATATGCGTCACGTACTTCTCCTCCAGCTTGCCAAATGGTTGCTTGCTTGCTTGATTACTAAATAGGAACTGACTCTAACCTTCTTAATGGCAGCGCCAGTTCCGAATTGGTTTTTCCTAAACAAAAATAAATAATAAAACAACAAACTAATTACAAGACGTAAATGGGGCCTTGGGGCCTTAAAGTATATCATTTTGAATTCGGAATTTAAGAAATCCTTTCATTTGGACTTTATTTTTGTGCCAAATTGAGGCTGGACAGTCGCACATCGAATTCGGCCTTGTGCTCGTTCCTTAGAAAGCGACGCATGCCAATGAGAAGGTACCGCATTTTGGGTGCAGCCAGAACCTCCAGGAGCACAGCCATTAGGGAGTCGAAGTTCTCGTGGGCGCCGGTCCTGTATTCAATCAGCACTTTCCCGAAATCTCGAAACTGATCCTGATTGACGAGACTCCGTAGCTTGAAGGAGTGGGTCAAAGCGAGGGTTAGCTGTCGGCATATATTTGTGTGCATCTGCTAGATTACCTCGCGCAGAAAGTCTGCCCGCGACTCGGGCGCCACTTTCGCCTGCTCACTGTTGTTGCTGTTGGACTCCGTTTTAATATTCTCCACCAATTTGTAGCGCTTTTTGGCAGCTTGTGTGGCTACCGTATCGGTGGCGCTGGGGGAACTGCGCTCCCGTTTATGGATCTTCACTAGACCACTGCTACTACAACCGACGCTCCCATTGCCAACAATTCCACTGCAGTTGAAGTCTATGCTCTGAAAACACACATACAAATAAAACTTAACCTATGCTTTATACCGCTTGAAAGGAGCAGGGCTTACCGAGACATTCGAGTCCAGGCGACTCATAAAATCCATGGCATTGGGTGCTGCTTTGCCCAGGGTATGTCCCGTGGCGGAGGCATAATCTGCCGGAGTCCATGAATTGATGGAGTTGGCCATCTCCACCTTTCTGCAGGGCAAGCAAAACGAGAGTTATGTGTGGTTTCGTAGTGGTTTCCAGCAGAGTCTACATCACTTACATGGCCGATTCGTTGGCCTTGCGGAATGCTGCATTGTTTCCTGGCTCTCGTTTGATTGTTGGAATGACGGGCAGGGTTTCTTCCTCCTCCACCTTACAAACTTTCATCAGTGGCTGCTCCTCCTCCCGCACATCCGGCTGTTTCATCTGAAGATGCACCAAGTGGGGTTAAGGTATGTCCAGCGGGAAACCTCAATACTCACCGTATCTTCGGCATGCTTAAAGAACTGCCGCAGCTCGCGCACAATGGGACCGAACGGAGAACTCTGCGGCCGCGCACCCAGATGGCCGCGTATCCATTTGGACAGCTGCTGGACCTGGGAGGCGTCCTGGAAGCGCGAGTCGCACAGCAAAATGGCACCGTAGTCGTTACGGTGCCGGATGACGCGACCAATGGCCTGATTGACTGCTCGCGTGGCATCCAAGTTGTACCATTCCTGGCCGCTGAGTAGTTGGTTCTCCTTGGTGCGATTCGTCTCCAGGTAGCGACGTTTCAGTATCACCTTTGGGTCCTTGAGCGGGGGGAAGGGCAGACCGGTGATGATAACGGCCCGTCCATTGCGATCGGCAAAGTCCAGGCCCTCGGACACCTTGCCCCGACAGACGGCCATGAACACAGCACCCTTGGAGTCGCGTATTGCCTGGTAGAACTCCTCCATGGTGCTGGTGAACTGATCCTTTCCGCGCGGCTCTAGGAATATGGGTTTCTTGCATGAGATGTCCGCCCAAAGGCCGCCGGCCTGCCATGCGTCCACGCATTTGTTTAGCATCGGGTACGAAGGGAAGAACACCAGGAGTCCGTCTGGCACGATGCGGGCCACATTCAGGATGGTCTGGCCTAGTGAGCTGATGTACTTAGGATTGTCCCTGGCAGATCAAAAAGATCAAATTAAGTTCAGAATTCTCGAATTGTACGCATACCGATTCTTAAAATTGGATATCAACTGCTGTCGGTCCGGGCCTGTACCGATGATTTTCACATAGACCTGCGACTGGTCGACTATGTGCGGATTCTCCAGGTGCTGGGCCACCGGTATGGCCAGCTCGGCGATCAGTGGCTTTAGGGGTGCCAGCGTACCACTGGTTAGGATGACGCTCCGCACCTGGGTGTTGAGCAGCTGCTCCATACCGAAGCCGGGATTGAAGCACCAGAAATTAACGATCTTGGCCGTCTTGCTGCTGGTTCCCGTCGTCGTGATATTGCCCTTGCCCAGCCAGCCCTGCTGTTTGCCCTGGGTCGCTCCACCCTTGCCTTGCTGCTTGTTGGACTCCTCCACCTGCACGTGCACCTTGAAACTGAGATGCACCTTACTCATGATGCTCTCCTTGTTGGCAAACACGATAGTCAACAGATCGCTGAGCATCAGGAAGGTCCCACCCTTGCGGATCGTCATGTGCTGCGAGGCGACCATCAGGTACTGCACCAGCTTGTCCAGCAGAGCCACAATGGTGGCGCAGTTGCCGTACGTAAACTGGAAGAGATCAAAGAGACAAATAAAATGGAGATAGTCATGAGTTATGTTATCATGGACTTACGTTCGCCTTGCCGAGCAGCTCATACATTAGGGAAGCGGGATATGTGGTGCCATCCGTGGAATTATCAACCACCACTGCATCTATTGCCTTCTCTAGCTCAAGAAGCATTTCCTTGAGCAGTGTGAGGTCGTCCAGGGTAAAGTCCTTGGGTTCATCGCCGCCAGCCTCCTGCGATTCTCCACTGGTGAACACCTTCATGATGTGTGTGACATCCTCGATGGCCATTGCAACATCGGAGGAGCGTATCTGCACCGAGGCGGACTCCTCGCAGATCTTCTCGATGTTGTGCGCCTCGTCCAGGATTATGATTGTGTTGCTCAGCTCGATCTTGTTGGCCTTGCGCGCTTTCGGATCTAGCAAGTAGTTGTACGGCATAAACGTGATGTCCGCTTGGGCGACCAGCTCTTTTGAGGCATAGTAGGGGCACATCTTTAGCTTCTGGCCCACCCTCACTAGGTCCTCGATGTCCATGATGCTGGGCCCGCGGAATTCCGGGTGGTCCTTCTTCGACTCGACGCGCATTTGGAAGGTGCACGTCTTGGAGTGGACACGCAGCTTGCAGAGGTTCACTTTGTTGGAGTTTCCCTGCTCCTTCATCACCTCCGGGTGGATACACAACTGGTCCCGGGAGCCCAACACCACCGACCGCATGTTCGCGTAGGCGGTCCGCTTCAGCTCGCGCATGGCCTGATTTAGCTGGGAGTGGGTGCGCGAGGCGTAGATCACCTTAGGAACGCCCCAATTGTTTGCTTGGCCCACGGTCATGGCCAGCTCGCTGAGGTCTCCTCCAGGTCCGGGTCCACCATCCTTGCTGGTCGCCTTTAGCTTAATCATCTGCTGCTGATGCTCCGACTGTCGCGTGCGTATCCAGGCCAGGGAAGCACAAAGAAGACTCAACGTCTTGCCGGTCCCGGTGGGCGACTCGAGGACGCCGTTTGTGCCGTCACGCAGGCAAATGATTACCTTCTCCATGTAGGCGCGCTGCACATCGTACGGCTCGAACGGAAAATGCACCGGTATGCCGGCAATCACACTCTCTGGCATTTTGTCTGCGGTCTGTTTGGTGCTCCGTGTGATTATACTTTAGCGCGCCAAAGCAACAAGAAGATGTGTCGGCCTGCGCACTTTTCGATAGACCACCCAACAGCTGTTGCCAGACTCGGCATATGGATGGTATGAAAGTCTCCTGCGGAAAAAACGTCGAACGAATCGAAACACATATAAACGATCGTTTTATTACTTTTCTGTGTATATTAATTAGTATTGTTTGCATTTGGTTTGAAAATTGTCGAGAGAGGTAGCTCTGATAAATACTGGTGCTCTGGCAGCACTGTCAGCTGTTCGGGAATCGATAAACATCAACAATCGTCGAAGCTCATTCAGTTTTTACCGTCTAAACGGAGAGGTTGTCGGCGCAGGAGCAGCACAAGAGGAAGCAGTAAAGAGTGGACAGCAAACGACAACGGAGACGACGCAACAACAGTGACGACGGGCGTACGCAGACGAGGCGCTAGTGTATGTGTGCCTGCGCATCCGTGTGTGTGGCGGCTGTGTGCGTGAGCGAGCGAGATACCACAAGTAAACATACATATATACATCCATATATGAAAACATATCTACACTGAGCCCATTGTTGTTGTTAGTCGTGAGGTGTCGGGTCGGCCGTCGGTTGGACGGTTTGTCGGGTAGACGCGACTGTCTGACTGTTTGTCATTCTCGCCATGCACCTTAAACAGAGCCACATACACGTATTTGTGCTGTGCTCTCGCCGCTCTCGCTAAGAGTAGTCTCTCTCTCCCACTCTATTTGTGTGTGTGTCTGTGCGTCCCAATGCCTGTGCCTTGGAGTCTCGGTGTGTGTTCGCGGTGGTGATAAATTTTTGTTGGCACAAAGTAAAAATATAACAGAATAAAAAATCGTGGCGCGGGATAGAAGCTAATCGAAATTATTGCAAGTATTGGATGAGCCGCTTTGCATTGTATTATAATTTATATATTTTTGTTGTTGTATTTTTTTGTGTTTAATACCGTCGTCTGTTTTGGAGCATCGTTTTGTTTGCCTTAATTGCCATCAGCATCGCATCGCGAGGGGCACTGTGCTGTTTAAAACTCTCACTTGAGAAGTACTTGTTCCAGTTGATGCTGTACTGGTGCTTATGTGTGTGTGTGTGTGTGTGTGTCTGCCCCAACGTAAGCTTGTCTATTCCGCGGTTAGAACTCGCATTGACTACCAGAATAGATGAGAATCCTGCATGAACCTAAATTCCACAACTGATTTAATTTGCGGTGCGGCCGTGAAGGCCAACATTTACCCGTTACCGTTACCGTTGCAGTGGGAAGTGTGTGTGAAATGACAATTGAAATTCAAAAGCCTTGGCGCTAATGGAATCGAAAATGTGGGAATATCAACGCTGCGAATTGCCGATGACCGATGACGATATGAGCGCCTGCCTATGCTGCACACTAATCAGTATTATCACATGCAAATTAAGGTCATCCAACTGTGTGCGTTTCTCAAATAAAAAGTGACCGACACACAGTCACCACGCTGTTGCCGGTGCTAGACCGCCAAGTGCTTTCAACCCTAGAGGAATAGTTTGGCTCGGATAGTGTGTTTATCGTCGGGCCAGCTTCTGCTGCTGCATTGGCAACTCTGCTGCTTGAGTAAATTCCAACCAAGTGCCGCACATATAACCCCATCTCCGAAATATCCAGTGAGGCTAGATTAATTAACGAAAAATACTCGGGTATTTTAAGTGGAATCTTTTGTCTCTTGCCGCTGCAAAAAAATAGACCATATTCCTAAACAGCACCAACACCAGTCCCGTCTCTGCCCCCAACCAACCAAACCATCGTAGTGTAGGGTACGGGTGGCTATGACACTGGCGCCGTGCTACCAGACACGCTCAACCGTGCTAATATTTGACTGAGTGTGATTAAGTGAATTAAAAAGTGTTTTGCATGGCTGATGGCTGGAAATCCTTAAGATATTTGCGTTTTGCATGGTCGCCACTGTCTGTCTGTTTGGACTTTCCCACGGTGGTCACTCCCGGAAGGGTCTGGCAACGCCATATTGAGGTTCGAGTGCGGAGTATTTATTTTCATGTGTGTGCTCTGTTGCGCTCTTATTCAAATATAAATGGAATATTTTGCACTCGAATTCTGTCAATTAGTCGCTTGACTATGTAAGTGCTTTGTTATTTTGTACCAAATTCAAATAGCAAATAGCCAAGCCGAGAGAGCAAAAGAGAGCGCTAGCCTCGATTTCGCGTGAGTAGGCGAGAGAACGAAAAGCAGCAGCGTTGGTACCACGATCGCAATCAACTTAAGAGTCCTCTCCTCCAAATATCGTAATTTTTATTGCGATTCTTGGATTAAATGAAATGATAAAATTTAATTTTTAGCTCATGGTTAATTTTTCATCTTCGCTGCTAGATTGCAAGTCATTTCATCATTTAAAAGAATTTCTTAAAAGATGGTAAATATTTCAATACAAAATACCCACATCCTATTCCAAAATACACCGAACAAACTAAACAAAGATAAAAAGGAGCGACGCGCACGGCAGCCGTGGGCATTGATAAGAGTGGAAGTCGCTTCTAAAGCTCGCAAATAAACGTAAAAATAGGTTAAACGTATGCCAGCGCTTCTTACGATCGTTACGTTTTGGGCTCCCGGCTGTAATTTATTTATTGTGTTGTATATCTTTATCACTTCTCATCCTATGCAACTCCATCCCACCGTTTCCCGTGTGTAGTCGTGAGCGTTCTGGCTCGATCGTGTGAGCACGAAATTGTGTAATCGATTGAAGATTACCTCAGCTCACCGTTTTATTTTGGGGTGAGAAAAAATCGTAATGCCCTCGATTGATGACAGCAATAGGTTTCCGAGAACAGTTCAATCGGATCCGCTCACATCCGCAATCAAAAATCAATCCAACTATATTAGCTTTGCTCATCTCGAGATTTGTCCACCTGAGTCACGCGATCATCTCTAGAGAGGGAACGCCAGCAGAGCGTAGTAGCGTCCGCCGTCGAGTGGAATGACTTGGTAGTGGGGCATCATGCAAAGCAGAGCAGTGCCAAGCAGTCACAATGGATGTGAGTGAAGTAAAATGGAGACCTGAGAGCCCTCCGACCCGCGCTCCCAGTAACTGTGAGTGAGGCTGAGCATGCGACGGTAGCATTTGAATTTGTGTCAAACCATGTTTTCCCCAGCGACAGCAACAGCCCCTCTCTCCGCCATTTACAAAACACGAGCAGAGGGTTTGTAGGGTTTGTTTGCCAATAAGCAAGTTGATTTTGAAGCTAATTAGCACATAGCACTTTTTTGTTTGTACAAATTGTGCGTGTGTCCGTGGTTTGGCATTGTTTAGTGATTATAATGATTACGAGAGTGCGATGTGCGATACGCGATACTAGAGTGCAAGAGTCCGAATATCGCACAGAAAAACACACAGACACAAACAGTGTGTTCCAGTTTCCATATTTGTCCAGATTCCAATGCGCTCCTCCGAAGACACGTTATATTATCTCTTATGCTCAAGTGTGGCCGTAGCTGGCGGCACAGTGCGTATGCGCAACATGATGAAATGTGTGCATTCAGCGTTTTTGTTAATGTTGTTCCTTTTTTGCCTTTTCATTCATGCAGTTCATCGTTGTTTAGCCAGTCCAAATGTCAGCTGTTTCGCGCAACATGTACCATAAAAGCAGCACAGCCAAACGCAGAAAAAGAGCCAATCGATCAAGCCCAGGACAGAAGAAGCAACATCAACAGCCACAGCCACTGCAGCAGAAGCAGAAGCAGCAAAGGGTAGAAGAAGAAGAAGAAGCGTAGCCACGCTGAGAAGAAAAGAAGCAGACGCAAGAGAGCAGAAAAAATATAGAGTGAAATTACGGTAAGAAAGGCTCCATCTCTTATTTAGAAAGCTCTAAACCTTTGCTAATCCTTCCTTATCCGCTTTCTTATAGAGAGATTCGCGAAGATCAAAGAGAATTAAGTTCAAGAAAGGACCAAAAGAAAATCCCAAAACAAAATCAAAATACACCATGACAATCATACTCTTCCTGGTGGACACCTCGTCGTCCATGTGCCAGAAGGCGTATGTGAATGGTGTGCAAAAAACGTATCTGGACATTGCCAAGGGGGCGGTGGAGACGTTCCTCAAGTATCGGCAGCGCACCCAGGACTGCCTTGGCGATCGATACATGTTGCTGACCTTCGAGGAGCCGCCGGCCAATGTGAAGGCTGGCTGGAAGGAGAACCATGCCACCTTCATGAACGAACTAAAGAACCTACAGAGCCACGGCCTCACCTCGATGGGTGAATCGCTGCGGAACGCCTTCGATCTGCTCAACCTGAACCGCATGCAGTCGGGCATTGATACGTACGGGCAGGGCAGGTGCCCCTTCTACCTCGAGCCTTCAGTGATCATTGTGATCACAGACGGGGGCCGCTACTCCTACCGCAACGGGGTGCATCAGGAGATAATACTGCCGTTAAGCAACCAGATACCCGGCACAAAGTTCACCAAGGAGCCCTTCCGATGGGACCAGCGACTCTTCTCGCTGGTGCTGCGCATGCCCGGAAACAAGATCGACGAGCGTGTCGAAGGCAAGGTGCCGCACGACGACTCCCCCATCGAGCGGATGTGCGAGGTTACCGGCGGCCGCTCATACCGCGTGCGCAGCCATTATGTGCTCAATCAGTGCATCGAGAGCCTCGTCCAGAAGGTGCAGCCGGGCGTGGTGCTGCAGTTTGAGCCGCTACTGCCCAAGGATAATGCTAGCAGCAGCAGCAGTGGGACAAACGCCGCAGGAGGAGGAGGCGGGTCCGCAACACAGCAGTCGTCGTCGGGTTCGTCGTCCTCGTCGTTGTTGGAGCCCACACCGGACATTGTCTTCCAGCCAATCAAAAAGATGATCTACGTGCAAAAGCACATCACTCAGAAAACCTTCCCCATTGGGTACTGGCCGCTGCCGGAACCCTATTGGCCGGACTCGAAGGCTATCACACTGCCGCCCCGTGACGCCCATCCCAAGTTAAAGATCATGACGCCGGCGGTGGATGAGCCACAGCTGGTGCGGAGCTTCCCAGTGGACAAGTACGAGATCGAGGGCTGCCCCCTGACGCTGCAGATCCTCAATAAGCGGGAGATGAACAAGTGTTGGCAGGTGATCGTCACCAACGGGATGCACGGCTTCGAGCTGCCATTTGGGTACCTGAAGGCGTCGCCCACCTTCTCGCAGGTGCATCTGTACGTGCTCGCGTACAACTATCCGGCACTGCTGCCTTTGCTGCACGACCTCATCCATAAGTACAACATGAGTCCGCCAAACGATCTCATGTACAAATTCAATGCCTATGTGCGCTCCATACCGCCGTACTACTGCCCCTTTCTGCGCAAGGCGCTGGTTAACATCAATGTGCCGTACCAGCTGCTGCAGTTCCTGCTGCCGGAGAACGTCGACAACTATCTGTCGCCTACTATTGCCAACCAGCTGAAGCACATCAAGAACACCGCCAAGCAGGACCAGGAGAACCTCTGCATGAAAGTCTATAAACAGCTGAAGCAGGCCAAACCCCCCTACCGCCAGGTGGAGACGGCCAAACTCTGCACGGGCACGGCCCTGCGCCGGGACCTTGTGCGACATCCGTTGCTGCGGGACACATTCGCCAAGCTGCACGCCGAGATCGAGCCGGTGGAGAACTATACGATTGTGGTGCCGCAGCTAACACATCAGGCATCGGCAAAAACGTACCGCAATCCGTTTGATATACCGCGGCGGGATCTTGTGGAGGAGATTGCCCGTATGCGAGAGACCTTCCTGCGGCCCACGTTACTGGTGGCCAAGGATTCGGGCCACTGCCTTCCCATATCGGAGATGGGCAACTACCAGGAGTACCTCAAGAACAAGGACAATCCGTTGCGGGAGATCGAACCGACCAATGTGCGTCAGCACATGTTCGGCAATCCCTACAAGAAGGACAAGCACATGGTCATGGTGGACGAGGCGGATCTCAGCGATGTGGCGCCCATGAAGTCGCCGAATGGCAACGGTCCCGGCGGCTCTCCGCCCGGCTCTTCGGGCTCTGGTTCGTCCGGCTCCTCGTCGTCGGGGTCTTCCTCGAGTGGTGGACCTGGAGGTCCTGGCATGGGCGGCAGTCCCGGTGGCATGTCCGGGCTCATGCTAGGCCCACACTCGGGCAGCGGGCTCGGCAAGAAGCTGGATGGAACGTCGCGAGGACGCAAGCGGAAAGCTGGTCCCTTGCCTCGTGCCTTCGAGTTCCGGCGCGTATCCACGGACTCGCGGTCATCCTGCTCTTCACCCCGCCCCTCGTCCCCGTCAGATAGTGCCCCCAGCTCACCCAATCCAACGGCGGCGGTAGCCTGCGATTCACCCGCGTCCACGTCAGTGAACAGCATGGGCTCAGGCTCCGGGTCTGGAGGGACTGGATCGGGTCCCAGCTCTGGCCTGGGGTCCGGCGGTCGCTCCAGTCCCAACTGCTTTGATGAGGACAGCAACAGCAGCTTCACCAGCAGTTCCAGCAGCACGGACCCGGCGAGCGACTCGGGGATGTCGTTGTCGCACTCGGAGCGCCTGGGAAGTATTGGCTTTGACTTTAGCGAGGAGGAGACTAACGACCAAGACACTGCCCTCAACGGCCACGTGCACAACTTCATCAACGGAATTAGTGACGAGCCCAGTGTGATGGACCCAGAGGCCCCGCCCGGGCCCGGCGTCCCGCCACCAAGCAACATCATGCCAGCCGCATCCGCGCCGGAGCCTATTGTGACGGCCACATCTATTCCGGTCGCGGGGGCAGCAGCTGCTGCGCCACAGGCAACGGCAACCGCAACGACATCCGGAGTGGTAGTGGTATCCACGGTGGCAGCCTCACTAGTGACGCCACCGCCACTGCCGGCAGTAAACAGCACCAGCAATGGGGGACTGGGATTGGGATCTGGCGGTACAGGTGGCTGCAGCAGCGACCCACCCTGCTCCTCAGCCTCGGCAAACAACTCGAGCGGAGTTCTATACGTGCCCCTGAACGGACTGACGACTACCCATGCGGCGTACAGCAGCAACCGAGGCGGCGGCTCCACCTGTCCCATGGGGTCCCATCTGGGTGGCCTGGGACCAGCAGGGAGTCACAGCCACAAGACGGGCATCTCGCTGTTGTCGCTGTCCGGGGTACTGCCGATGCTCAATGGCTACACGCATCATGGAGCCACCATCTCGCCACCCTCCCCCCTGGCTGCGGTCTCACCAGCGCCTCTGGCGACTCCAACTCCGTCACCCGCCATCAGCAGCAGCACTGGATTGGTATCTGGTTCCTCTGGCTCCGGCTACTTTACCCACAATGACATCAATGATGCCTCTGAGATCTCCAGAATACTGCAAACATGTCACAATGGGACCAGTGGCTCTTCCGGCTCTAGTTCCGGCTCGGGAGGAGCAGGAGGAGGAGCCAGTGGTAGTGGGAGTGGTAGCAGCGGCACCCTCAATGGTAACGGCAGTCCCGAGCCCGATGTTGGGGACGATAGCGAATCCCCGTTGTCCCTGGGGATTGGCAATAACTTTGATGCGCTGAAGCGGCTGGCAGGTGGCGGCGCTGCGAGCAGTCCCCATTTTTACTGGGGAAGCGGACTCAATCATTTCATTAACAACAATAACAATAGCAGCAGTGGAGCATCAGTCGCCACTGGGAACAGTAGCACTAACAATCACCGGAATCACAACAACAACAGTCCTACTAAGACGGAGATAAAGTCGAGTCCAAGCTGCAGCTCCTCGCCGACGCACAACAGCAATAGCAACGGCGAGGTGAGTGCAGCAGCGCTGCTCATACTGTCGGAGGAGCAGCGGGAGGCGGCGCGTAAGCACAACATAGACCTGCGGCTGAAGATCTTTCGGGATATACGACGGCCGGGACGCGACTACAGCCAGCTGCTGGACAACTTGGGGCTGGTGAAGGGCGACCACGACATGAAGTCTGATTTCGTGGAGATGTGCATTGGAGAGTCGCGCCGGTTCCGACGGCACCGCATGGTCGGCAGCATTCAGGAGTGGTGGGAACAGCGGCAGCAATCGCAACCGGTCATCGATCAGCAGCAGCAGGACCAGTCCCAACCGCCCCAGCAGCAGCAACAGCAGGAGGCAGCCGCCGCCGCTACCAAGAGTTAACGTTGGCTCTTTTGGAACTACTGAGCCCGAGCGGTATTCGCCTGGGCTTGGGCGTGGTCGAGGGCGTGGCCATGGCAAAGGGCGAGGCCGTGGGGCGCCATCAGTCTGTGATGTCATCAAAAGCAACAACAAGAAAAACAAAAACGAAAACAAGAAAAACAACAGCAAGGAGAACCGTATAATAACAATAGGAGAAAAAACATTAAAAACCATAGACGTAAACGTTAACTTAAAATTAGCAATAATAAATAACAGTAACAGTAAACAGTATAAGAGAGAGTATCAGAGAGGAGAGGTAAACGATCGGCATTGAATTCTCGTCAATTTCCATTTCTGTAAATAATTGCTAGAATCCTCTCCCCTCCTCCTCCCCCAGTTGGATATTTCGAGAGCGGACATACCGGAAATCTGAAACGCAAAACGTGTACGTGTATGTGCGGCAATATCTCTACATCGTAAGGACACTCTCGAGATCTTTCTGTGTAAGTCAGAACGGTGGGGAAGGCGAAAGGCAAAGTCGACGACGAGGTATATATTCTATAAGAAAACAATATTGTAATTATATCGTAACGATGTAGCCTTAGCCGTAGCTTAAATACTGTAAAACGCTTAAAATGTTTTACAGTGTTTTTTTTTTTTTTTATTTAAAGATTTACATATATACACACATACATATACACATATATAATAATGTAATACCCTGAGCCCATTCGTAAACATAAGGCCCCCAAAGCAATTACTATAAATAGACTTACATATATATCGATATAGTGCGTATAAGAGAAAGAGCGAGAGAAGGAAACGAACGTTTAAGTTGTGTATAAGAAAGGGTGCGTGAGTGTGAGTGTTGTAGGGAAAAGCTTTCGCTTCTTGAGCCACAATGTTTAGCCAATTTTTTGATGGACCACCCAGCACAGTCACCGATTCGTGGCTGCGTAAATGATTCGCTTTTTGTTTAAGCTCACAACGTGAAGATTATTAAGCCGAAGATAAGCCACACACACACACACAAACACAAAGAATATATGTATATGCATGTTTATATCCATATGTATATATAGAGCATATTGATTATATCTATATTTATTGCCCAGATTAGAGAGATGAGATCGGTTCAGAGTGTTTCATTAACAATGTAAACTAGTTAGTTGTATTAACATGTACTTTTTGGCCTTAATTTTGATCCGATTCGATTCATTTTAAAAAACAATCTGTAATTGAATATTTGATTAAATATTATACCAGTTTTCGAATGGGAGTAGTCTAAAACATTTATACACACACACACACACACACAAATTGATTTGAGCAACTAAACGAAACATAAGCAAAGATAGCAAAAAAGTAATGTTTGTTAAAGAAATACAATTTTTGCACTATTTTTTTATGATAATCGATGGGTTGAATTTGATGCAGAAGATCGTTTAAAGTGGAGCAGAAAATTAAATTGAAATCACAATAAACTATTTAGCTATGCTGGAGGCGGCAGCTCCACTTTGCGTGCTGCACCAGGACATACATACAAACGTCATTTTTTGTTTAGAATTGTGAAAATTTGCCGCAAGAGCAACAAACACACGCAAAACCCAACAACCTACAACAAATCCGCAGGAACAAAACTATGTAACACAACAGCAATGAAGAACACGAAAACAAACAAGAAAATGAATCAAAGGAAAATAAAAAGAGAAAAAGCATTGAATACAAAAACATATTTCGGAAAAAAAAACTATCGGAATTTCAGAGCCCGTAACAGATACAATTTCTTTAATTTTTGTACACATCTTCCACAGCACATGCTCCCATGCCATGCCATGAATGAATGCCCCCTGTGCCCCTATTTTGTATTGTCATATTGTTTTTATGCAAAGAAAAATCTTAGATTGCGGATCCTAATTATTATAACTCGTTTATTAAAAATCATTTTCCAATCTATAGCAGGTGTATGCAATGTTTGATAGCTTTAAGAATCTTGCGATTTCTTTTCCTACCAGTCGACTTACCAAAATTTTCAAATTATACCAAACCAAATTATCAAAAATCACTGATCGAATTCCTCAAATGGGAAATGTTTTGGCAGTGCTGCTATCCCTCTTTATCTGATGCTATTAGCACCGTAGGAAATGAAAATTTAATGATCCAAAGTTTCGGACATCTGTCAGTGTATTATTCGTAATTATACTCTTAAATTGATTTTTAAAATCAAAGGATTCATTATTAAATGTTTTAAGCTGTTCTTGCATGTGTGCTACAAAGGTAAGAGTGTTTTAGAGCAATTCCAGATGGTAGATAGCCCTAGTTATGGCAAAAAGTTTCGTCGTTTTCCGACGCAGGTGCGTTTTGGTATTTCAGTGCGCATAACAGCAATTTTCGTACATTTCTGCCTAATCAGCAGAACTATCACAACTAATAACAACAAAAAACAGCAGACTAAAATTTAAATTTTGCCGCGTAAAATTTTTAACTGAGTAAAAATACTTGCGGCCGAGTGTGACCATGGCCTACGGTAAGACTGCACTATCAGCTGTGGTATGTTTACGTTTTTAAATTTTGCCGCAAAGTAACAGTTGAATTCACATCATGAAAATGAGATTATACTTTATGGCCATTGGGGGCTCTTTACGTTGCGAAGGAGGAGGACAACAGTCGCACAAAAAGGAGACAACGTTAAGTAAATCCATATCTGCGAGAACGAAATGGCAAGGGCCGCTTTATTTACATTTTACTGACTGTCTCTATTCATCTTAGCAGCCACAGAATCCCATGCGCCTTTTATTTCTATTTATTTCTATTGAATCAAAATGATTCCGATCCGCCAAATTCCAAATCAACTCCCTCTACTCAACACTCTTTATAAGTTTTATTATTTCTTCGTCGCAATACCATTAAATACTTTTCTTGCATATATCGGCGTGTTTTCTTGGTGATCTGATACTACTTTCAAACGGACCCTAGCAAACGCATTTTGCATTCAAATTGTTTTTTATCGGTTTCATAGGAATATCAGCCCTGATTCTGTTTACTAGCACTTTTTCAGATCTCGGCACGGCTCTTTTTTTATTTAGCAGTTTTTCACTGTATTCGCTAAATATTTAGAGTTGCATTTGACAGCCATCGACTAAATATCGGATAGAAACGTGCGGCTTACAGCCTTTTTACACTACCGCATCATGGTGGAAGGTGCGGAAAAATGATGCAAGGCGTTTACAAGGCGTTTTGTAAAAATACTTCTTAGAATACGGTAAAACTTGCGAATGATGCGCCGAATCTTGGTTCCAAATTTTTGGTACTAAAATACTATAACTAGACTCCTCAAATCAGAATTTGACAATGTATGGTGTAGTAGCCACCATTTAGCAATTTGTACACAGTCGAGCTTTGCAACATTTGGAAAAAGTCTTAAACTGTTGCGAAACATTCCCTGCAACATTGAGTATTTTACATTTTTGGTACTAAAATACTAAAATTAGGCTCCCCAAATACTAAAATTAGGCCCCTTCAATCGAATTTGCCAATCTACCTTATTAAATGTTTGTCCAACACTGATTTTATAAATTTTTTTTTTGTATATTTATTAGGTGCGATGCGTATGCTAACAGTAAAGATGCGATTCAGAAAATGCCGCAGAATTTCTAGCAGCGACAACAGCACAGGAAAACCGAAATCGGTGTGAATTTTTTGAGCCCATTTCCAAGTTGCGCTTGTCGTGTGCGCCGTGTGTGGAGCGGACTGTATAGTGGATAGTGGTTGCGGTGAGTGTAGAGACGAAGAGTTTTGGAGTGAAGCGGAGTGAAAAGTAAAAGTGGCTGCGGTGGCGGTGACTGTGCCTGTGCTGTCTGACTGTGTGTGTGCGCGCGCGAATATTTGTGTGCTGTGCCAAAAAAAGTTGCAGAAATATCAAAGTTACGCAAAAATAACTACAACAACACTGCCGCAAAAGATATTGTGTAAAATAATTCAATTGCAAAAACATTGCCAAGAGAGCGCGATTGATTGAGTAAAAGTGCAGTGTAGCCCCAGTCCCACTACAGTGAGTGACAAGCAGAGTGTGTTGTGCGGAAGAAGAGTGAGCGACGGCAAAGCGATAGGTGAGGAGAGGAGAGGCGAAGCGGAAGAGGCGACCCGGCGCAATGAGCATTATTGGCGAGAATAACGGCAGCAGCAGCATCCCCCCTAACACCGCTACCGCTACCGCCAACGTCATAGCCACGGCCAATGGGCCGCGCGTCGTTACCATTTACAAGACGGAAACTGGCTTCGGTTTCAATGTACGCGGTCAGGTGTCCGAGGGCGGACAATTGCGCTCCATCAATGGCGAACTGTACGCTCCCCTGCAGCATGTCAGCGCTGTCCTCGAGAATGGAGCGGCCGAGAAGGCTGGCATCAAGAAGGGCGATCGCATACTGGAGGTGTAAGTATAACAAATGTGTGTATGGCTGTGGTGTGTGGTATGTGCTCGTGTCTGTGCTGACGGCGAGAGGGTTCCTGTTCCCACTAGGCGTCTGGAATGCCTGGTTGGTTCGGTCTGGTCTGGGCATGCCATTCCACGCTAGCTTGGAGCATTACTTGATGGGGGGTTGCTAAAGTGGGTGAGAGCGAGCGAGCGAGAGAGAGAGAGAAAGAGAAGTCGGCACACGCTGCCTGGGAATATCAATAAACGTTTGTGTGTGTATGTGTGTTGTTTTGGGTGGGTTGTCCGTCCACCCATATAATATAAGAGGGCTGTTACTGAACTTTCTCATGAGCCGATGTGCCGCAGGCTGTAGGCCTTACAGGAAGCAGTGTAAAAGATCTTACTCAACCGAAGATTCATATTTGTTTAATCTTCACATGCATATATTAGGGTGTACTTCTTTGTGCTCAGTTCCTGCCTAAGCGCTGCCGGAATTTAAGCCGATTGGGCAGCCCTGGCTTTTAATTTACGTTACATCTCCATGCCTCGTCCCATTTCCTCCCATTTCCACATTTCTTCTTCTCTACATCTCTTTGTTGTGTGTGGGAGTCGGTGTGTGTGTGTTTTCTTCAATGGCATAACATTATGCCACACAAAAACCCACAGACACATATACAAAAGCTAATTAAAATGTTCGCTCATAGCATTTGGAATGTTCTCTCTTTCACTCACTCTCTCCCTCTCTTTGTCTTGCATCTCTGACATTTTGGTTTTGTGCTCTGATACTTCGTTATCAGCAAATGACGTCCATTCTATTCCATTCTACACATCAATCATTTAATTCTATTACATGTATGTGTCCCCCCCCCTCAAGTTTGTACTTTTTCGTCTCATGGTGCGGGTGGGTTGTCGTTGTCCACTATCCCCTCTACTTCTCCTCCCTGCTCCCTTTTCGACACGAAGTTTAATTAATAAATTTACAGAAGTCTCGTTACACGTTCGCGCAGCCACCAACTTAATTATCATCTGCACCTACGCCACAGTGTCCACCGCCTTTCCATGCACCTACGCTCCTTCTACTCTCAGCCCCACACACGCCCCCTCAATCCACACGCGCTGAAAACTTGCAAATTTTCCACATTTTTCACACATATTCCCCAATGAAAAAAACAAAGAGAATGTGTGTTGTAGCGGGGGAGACGACGACACCGAGAGAGGAGACAGAGATAGAGACGGCATGGTGTGTGGGTTTGCAAGGAAGGGCAGAGGAGACGGGAACAGCTGAATGCGAGAGAGGCGACGTCCTCCTCGTCATCTATTGTGTGATGTGGGGTGGTGGCTTGTTGTTGCTATTTGCAGTGCTTCATCATTTCATTATCAGCAACAACAACACCAGCGTGAGAATGAGCAAGAGGAGGAGAAGTAGCTGCCGTTATAATTTGGATGCGCGTGAGCTAACAAAGCGAACGGTAGAGGGCGCGCAACGCAAACAATGGCTACAACAACAAAAAAAGCAAACACAATTGCTAGGATCGAAGCATTTGATACCCTCGCTGATTGATCGTTCGAATGGCAGGTCTTAACTATGGAAATTTGTGTAACAATAATGATCATATGATCAAAATTAAACCTCTTTTTTATCATTTCAAATTTTACAGTTACATACGGTACATATGTGTACCGTTATTTCGTTGTCATGTCAATGTCGTTTTGCCTTTCCTCAAAAAACGCATATATTTTTACAAAAAGCATAAAAATTTCAAAGTTATTTTCTTTTAACGACATTTACCGGTAAAATATGATTCAAGGACGTTTGGTCGCTTTAGTTGTTTATCTATAGGTTTTTTAAAGCTATGCATAAATAAATTACCTCGACTTTTTCTGAACTATTAGTACAAATTTTGAAAAATATTCGGAAAAAATGATAAATTTTCGATTTAAAAGCTCAATATTTCCTAGACGTATGCTAACGCTAGAAAGTGTTCAGATCCAATTTAAAGTTATATCATTTTAATATACATATTTCATATACTATTTCATTATGAAAATTTCAGATGCAAGATACATACATACATATATAAATTATTTGAAAAAAGAAGCAAACATTAAAAAAAATCTTGCTAATAAAAAAAAAACCATAAATCATTAAACAAGTTTAAAGGCCCGAAATCGATCAGAAAAGTCGATTTAGTGAAATGCTGTTGCATAGTGTAACAATGGCAGTTTTAGTTGCAGTTTCGAATTAACATGCACATATACCCTTTCCTCCTTGTCTGCGTGCAAAATCATAATATCCCCTCTCTCTTTCTCTCTCTCTCTATCTCTATCTCTCTCTCTCTCTCTCTCTGTCTATCGAACGGCAGAAAAGTATACTCTAACAAATTTGCTGTTGTTAGCGTTGGATGCCTGGAATGGCGATGTTTGGAATGCTTGGAATTTTAATTCCCGCCTAGGGTACGGTACTCCTGTTTCCCTCTCTGTCTTTAAGTTTATCCGCAACTTCACTCTTAATGAGCGCTAATGAGAAACTACGAGTTGTTTTCTTGTACAGTTTGTTTGACTGACGAATTTAGATCCATCGGGGAAGCTTTAGCCATACATATGTATATTAGAATACTTTTACAGAAATATTTGAATACAATTTGTTTCGGTTCATGCATGGCATTTGGCCCGCTTGTTAATCTATGTTTGGGGCGTTCCTCCACTCTCTCCCCAAACATCCGCCCCTGTTCTGTGCGGCTCTAGTGGTCCCTGAGTGAGTAATTAGCACAAACAGCCACCTTCTGTCCCCACACATGTGAATATAATTTCTGATTGTACATATTTTTTTCATTTACATTCGTATACTGTATAGAATAATTTTAATTCAAGAGAGGTCCGTATGTCAGAGCTTCCTGGACCACAAATACTTGATCAAAGACCACCAGTTCCGATGAACCTCCATTAGGGCCGTCCGCTCTGCTGTCCACAGGGTGGGAGCAGAGTTGCACAGGCTACCGTTGCAGCGGACACAGTACGGATCGTTGGCACTGCACTCGGGCACCTCACCCGCACATCCTCGCACCGTGTATACCACATCCAAGCGATTGATGACCGTGCTCACGCACAACTCCACCGGGTCCGTGCAATTGCTGACGGTCATCGCCTCTGGGTTGGTCATGGCCGCACAATCCTCGTCTTGTTCCTGCGAGTTGCAGCGGTAGCAGCTGCGGACGGACCACCTGTTGCACCCATCGCTGTTCCGGCACAACTGGCACCTTTCGCCGCCGCTTTCCGATGGGGAGAAGTCGGCATCAGCGCATCCACGCCGCAGGATAGTATCTGCCATGAAAGAGTAGGGAGGGACATCAGGGAGAGAGAGACAGACAGAGAAAGAGATGTACAGTACTGATACAAAACAATATTTATCGTATATTTCGGAATATATTCATCCAGTCCAATTCCCTATTCCCGATCTCTTATTTCCCCACTCACCCTAACCTTGCTCGCAGGAGTAGCAGGCAACTGTACCATCGGCGCACTTCTCTGTAGGGAGATTACGGCCGGAGCGGCAGCCCGGATTACTGGTGGAATTGCAGACGGCGCAGACAATGTCCTGGCAGTGGCCGTTGCAGAAGTCGCCGGAGCACTGGCTCAGCTCTCCGGTGGGGAAGAAGCCCATGGTGGTGGAGCAGCCGCGCTGCAACACCTCCGTCTGGGTGTTGATGTGCGTGTAGCAGCCCTCTCGGTGACCGTACATCACTTTGTTGGTGCACTGTGTCACCGTAGCGTTGCCGATGGAACACTGCTGCGGCTGCTGGCCCTCCGCTTGATCCTGCTGCTGGCGCAGGCAGTCGGGATTGGGGGACAGGCGTTGGTGGGAGCACTGAAAGCAGCGGCTCTCGGTGACGGTGCGCTCCGCGTTGCAGCCGTTGTAGTTGCACTTGAGGCAGACGTGCGGACAGGTGGCGGGCAGGTTGGTGTGCTCGCAGCCGCGTTGCGTGTTGGACAGGTGGATGACGTTGGTGTAGCACCGATCCCCCTCCCAGTAGACGGGACAGGGCAGCAGCAGATGCGGCTTAGCCGTCACGTCGATGCAGTCCGATCCGGTGCACTGGTAGCAGCGCAGCCGGTCCGTGGGATATACGTGTCGGTTGCAGAGGCTCGTGTTGCACCGGTCGCAGGGCTCCGCACAATAGCCGTTCGGATGGAGCCGGGCCAGGCAGCCGCGACGAGTCAGACCCGCCGTGATCGAGGTGACGCACTCGTCGACGGCCGCCGCGCACTCTTCCACCTCCAGCTGCTGGCCCGGCCGTGTTGCACACTCCGAGTCCTCGGCCGAGTCGCATGTATAGCACTCCAGGGCCTGGGCCGCGCCCAGCAGCAGGGTCAGCGTTGCGAAAGTGACCAGCAGCAGCCGGAGGAGTAGCTGCTTCTTCTCAATCCACTTGTTCGCCATCGTCTAAGGCCGTTCGTTCAGCGACAGCGACTCCGTGACTAGATTGGCGGACAAAGAACAGCTGCGATTTGGCATGCAGCTCGATAAGATTAGGGCACTCAAGTGGTTTCAGGTCCCAGGTCCCAGGGCTAAAAGTGGAAGAGGCATCGAAACGCGATTTTCACGGATAAGGCTTTGAATAGGGATACGTATTTGGTTTTGATAAGGGGACTGCAGAGAGCTGCACTCTTGGAAGTGCTTTGGCGGGTAGACAAAGAAATGTCAACGGCACGTACATAAATGTGCATCTCTTGCCAGGTTTATGGCTAAACCTCGAAAGATTTCCACCGAATGGGAGATATGACTCCATATGAAAAATGTCCATTGTGTGCTACCTCGTAATGCGTGAAAATCTGCAGCGAGTTGTAGGGAATGTTGATGAGTGCATTTTTTGGGCTCGATATGGAATTCCCAGTGGCATACAAAATGAAAATCATCGTCACGGCGATGTCCTGGAAAAAACGAATCTCCCTCTCAGTCAGTCGTATCGGGTCATGCACCTTCACAGTTACTCTCCGTCCCCGTCGGAACCTGATGGATGGGCCTCAAACTGAAGGAGATCTTTCAGATCAATATATCTTCCTTTGTTCCTGTTGCGCGATCTCTGCTCTACTAGATCAGAGTAGGTATACGCCAGAGGCCACATACACCACATGACAACTGTTTGCATCCAAGAATATAATAATAGTTTAGTGGGCCAATGTTATATGTCATGATAAAACATGTCGTTTCTTTAGTTCGAGGAGAGTAGTTCATTTAATGAGCAAAACTGCACAGCTTAAAATTCTGGACAGATATAAGGTGGGAGGACGCGAATCTGAACGCTCTTATACGAATAGTTCTTCCATTTGTTTTCCCCAAAGACGTCCTTTCAAGACGTTGGCTTCCCATTCATGGTTCTGAATGGCAGCTTTAGCATAATGGAGGACCTAAAGAGAACCCGAGAATGATTTCAATTTTTCCATCTGCATCTTTTGTACCGTCGCGCACTTGGCTACCATCTACCCAAATGTCCCACCTTTTTTCGACCAGAAGACGCCTACCTCGCCTTGGGTGCTGGCTGCTTGCCTCTCGGGCCACTTAACATTGTACTTGGGAGGCGGTTGGGGACGGGCTGTGGTGAGTGGTGTGCGATTCAATCAATGGGGATTATGAACTATTTTCAGTTTGCGTTTCGTTTCGTTTGGTTTCCACTTCCTTCACCGTGTGTTCTGATGCGTTGCTATGAGTTCCGGACGACACAGAACATCCAACAGAGATCTGCATACCCTGGTACAGTCCCATGTATGTATATTTGTTTGTATTTCAATCCCAGGCATCACAGCATGAATAAACTCCTGGATAAAGGGTGTCGTCATCCTTTGAAATGGCATTCTGTAAGATGATTTTTTATTGAGAAAGACAGGAATTCCTTGCTCCTTTTCTTTGTTGGAGTACATGCTTTTGGCTTGCTTTTTCCTGATCATCTAGTAAAATAAATAATTAATGTTATGACTTGTGATCTTTAAATATTGCAATCCTTGCATTCATTCATACATTTGTTGGAGCTTGTGGCACCAGCAACCAGTAACGAAGAACCAACCCCTACTCTCAAGAAGTGAATGTACTGAATTCGATTTGATTCGTAGCAATCTATTTGTGGGTTCCTTTCCTGCTTCGCTTTGTTTTCCCTTGAATACTGCCCACGAATTTGTGTGCTGCGGTTGAGTTCTGTGTCAATGTTGCTGTTGCTGGAGGTTTTGTGGCATATGCCCCAACAATAATCAATAGGTTTGCGTCACTGGATGGCTGGATGGTAGGGGAGCCTTTTTTGTTGCTGTTTTCTTGGCCCACATTTCCACGTTTCCACATTTCACACACCTACACATATACCTCCCTCTCTGCGGCGGTGGCTCGGTGGCGGTTTCAAGTTTTGGTGTCGCTTTTGGGTTTTGTTTCGTTACGTTCCGGCTAAGCCAGAAATAAACGGAATTCGAGGATGGGAATGTTAAATGGTGAACGCAATGGGAATGCTTTAAGGTATAGGGTATATGATATAGGGAGCCCAACATCAAACAGAAATTCGAACCTAAGCGCAGCACCAGAGGATTAAAGTGTTAAGATCTACTTCAAGGGAGAAGGGGCATTTTCCCCTGCCCCTCACGCCGCAAAGAGGTTAGCATGCGATATGAGCATCGATCCAGCCATGTTATGGATACTTCTGTTCCTATTTTCCTCTCTCTTTAGCCATTCCTCCCAATGATGTATGTACATACAGATACATTGTTTAAATTTTCTTAGCCATTAGAAAAAAATAATTGTGTAAACATTGAAACGGGGAGTACTATTTCTTATTTATTCGGAGTGGTGGCTGGGTCAGGTCTTGCAAATAATTATTCGATTTGCTCAACTTAAACAATTAAATTACCCCCGTCACAGCGCCCGCACATGTTCACAGCAAGAACTGGAGGCACAATATTACGCGAGGGTAAACTCGTGTGCAAATTGAATATATTGGAGAAAATCCAATTTGCAATTAGGGCAAGCATTTGTACCCTAAGATGTGATACGAGTATGTGGATCCAAGGAGAGGTCTTCAAGGTTAGGTCGAAATTGATCTTAGGTCTGAAATATGCCCAGGATAGGTGGATATGGTTCGAACTGTTAGCGCGTTTATTTGATATATGTATTCTTCGTTGTTACTTCCTGTTGCTTCCTCACCTCTTCTTCCCTCTCCCTCGACAGTGTGTTTTTTCTCCATGGAAATCAAATACCACTAATTACACTGGCTGACCAGATGTTATTTCGCTTGACATTCAGGGGTCTTCAGCGTGCAGAAGTCATTCGTGAACCTTTCTATGTTGTGTGCTATAATCATGGTGTGTGATAAAACTCGTGGGAGGTTTTCTTTAGTTTACAAGCATAAAAACTACAGGTGTCAGGAGGCGACAAGGAATGCGTTCCTTTTAAGCGATTGCCGTGAGAGAGCTTTGGTCTTTCTTCAGCGTGCTTTTCAATCCTATCACTCCCACACATACATTTTTGCAAGCGGAATTATAACAAAGTCCATTATCAAATTTAACATAAAGTGCAATAATTAAATATTAATTTAATTAAAATTAAATAAATGGAAAACATTTCTTCGTGGCGGAATTTTGTTATAACACAGTTGCATTTGACAATAACTATGTATTAATCGAAGTACCCATTACATATAAAAAGTCGTGTAAATGGTGTGCAGTGCTGACACTCACACAATCTCTTAAACGCATGCAAGGTACGGAACAAGCAAGGTAAGGAAATCCAAAAGTTTTGACACCTTTTTGTATCATAAATGGTTTCAGTTCCGAATGTGTTTTTATATCCTTGCTGGTCAGTACTGGCAACGACATATTCTGGCGTTATGCCCTCCGTAATGCCGGATTGCCTTACCTTATTTGTATTAACATACTTTGCCTTTGTCTAGCTTTTTGAAGGGGCAGTGTTGTGTTGGTGGTGGGAGCGGGAGGTAAACAGGTTTCCCCTGCCTTCCACTGTCCGTGTGTGTGTGTGTGTCTTAGTCTTAATTTCAGCAGTCTCTGCTTGTGACTGTCTCTTGCACTCCTTCGGCCTCTCCCTTTGCTTCCCACTGCTATTTTGTTTCTCTCAATATTATGCTATGGGATGTATTGTATCTTTCTGTCTCCTTCTGTCGCAATGTGAGTCATGCTGAGTGCGTCAGACAACGTCGTCGTCGACGTCGACAGCGATAACAGTGCTTCGATTTGTTATGCCCTTGAAGAGAGAAAGAGAAAGAAGGCTATGCATTTTATGTTGGCAACATGCAGAGAAGGAAGCTTCAGGATCAAACTCTTTATAAATAAAATTGTATGGAAATATGTACCTAATTTTAAAATTGAATAAGGAACAACATGAAAGATAGAATGCAGAAATTGCAATTTCTTGTATATGTAGAATATCAAGAAAATATGTTTTAATCACCTGTAGAGTATCAAAGCTTCGACTAGGCCACACCACTGGCTAGCTTTCCTCTCTTTTGTTTACTTATTTATTTATCTATGTTGCTCGACGGCAAATTTCAAACCGGAAAGACGCGTTGTCAGATAACTCCGCTCAGGATGAGCAGAGATTCTCTCGTGCAGGAATTGAGTGAGACAGAGGAAGGTAGAGAGAGAGAGAGAGTGCCGTGCCTTAACGGGTGCCGGGAGACGGGTGCTGCGACGACTGTTGACATTTTCTCTCAGATTAAGAGCCGTCTCCAGCCTGCACGCCACTCGGTTTCAATCATTGCAGGCGTTTCATTTGACGGAATCAAGTGGGGTTGGGGGTTTTTTCTCGTTGATTGATTCTTTTGCATTCCCATTGTCCCGCCCATTACCCAACATTTTCCATTCATTACTTTTGATACCATTACAGTGAATGGACTATACTTTCCAGGTTAAGCATAATCTGGTCTCAATCCGCATCTCTCATTCTGCTCCGATTTTGAGTTGCGTTTGGATTGAAAGAACCCCCTGATATTTCTGGGGTGCTCTTTGGGGGCAATACCAAATACCAATCTTCAAGTTCAATTGTAGCTCTCGATAGTAGATATGGATCCCCCTCGACGTCAAAATAACTTGACCTGAATCGACTATCTGCAATCGCCTTATCAGTGCTTCACTGATGTCAATGCATCCATTACGTCTCTCTCCACCGCCCCACACCTCCATCTCTATCTCTGGTTTCACTGGATTTCCTTTAAATTGATCTGCTGGCGATGGCCACGCAGGCACTTTGCTTCTGGCATTTGATCAGCACTCACACTTCCAACCATCGCTCCATCACTAGTAGCATTAAAATGCTGCCCTTCCACTGCGTTCAGTTTTCAGAGATGAGTGCCCTGGAGAGGCGCTGCCAGCGGTGGGTGTCGCATGGACTTAAAGAGATACTATTAGAATTCCAATCGACACTAATGTTCACCTTTATGGTTTTTTTTTTGCAGTAACGGCGTCAGCGTGGAGGGAGCCACACACAAACAGGTCGTGGACCTGATTAAGTCCGGCGGTGACTGCCTGACCCTTACGGTGATATCGGTGACCCAGCAGGTGAGCTCACTCTGCTGCTCATTTACAGAGAGCACTAAATACATATTGAATATCCGCAGGAGGCCGATCGACTGGAGCCGCAGGAGGATCAGAGCGGCTACTCCTACATTGATTACTCGGACAAACGCTCGCTGCCGATCAGGTAAGGAATTGGCTATCGGCGCTCCTTCCACTAAGCCACTCAAAACGGACTGATCCTCCTCCTTGCAGCATACCCGACTATGGGATTGTCAACCGGAATGGAGAGCGCTACATTGTCTTTAACATACACATGGCCGGCCGACAGTTGTGCTCGCGGCGGTACCGGGAGTTCGCCAACCTGCACTCGCTATTGCGCAAGGAGTTCTCCGGTTTCAGCTTCCCGAAGCTGCCCGGCAAGTGGCCCTTCCAGCTGAGCGAGCAGCAGCTGGACACGCGGCGACGTGGCCTAGAGCAGTACCTGGAGAAGGTGTGCGCGGTGCGGGTAATAGCCGAAAGCGATGCTGTGCAGGACTTTCTCACTGACACCGAGGACGACATCTCGGCCTCGCCGGTGGACATCAAGGTGATGCTGCCCGACCATGAGGTGACAACCGTGTCGGTGAAGAAGTCCTCAAGCGCCCAGGTCGTCTGGGAGATCCTGGTGCAGCGCGCCAGTCTCACCGCCTACACGCAGCAGTATTTCTACCTGTTCGAGATCGTCGAGTACAACTTCGAGCGGAAGCTGCAGCCACACGAGATCCCTCATCAGCTGTACGTGCAGAACTACAGTACGGCCTCCTCCACGTGCCTCTGCGTACGTCGCTGGCTCTTCACCGTCGGCAAGGAACTAACGCTACCCGACGGCGAGCAGGCCGGACGCTTCATCTTCTATCAGGCTGTAGATGAGGTGAATCGTGGCAATATCCGGGCTGACGGACGCCTTTACGAGCTGAAGGCTCTCCAGGACGCCAAGAAGGCTGGCGACTATTTGGCCCTGGCCCGCAGCCTGCCCGGCTACGGAGACGTTGTGTTTCCCCACTGCTCATGTGATAGTCGCAAGGAGGGGCATGTGGTGCCCGCCGTAGGTGAGTGTACCATCCATCCATCTCTTCAACCATATCTTGACCGTCTTAATGTAATGTTTCGTTGGCAGGAATGAAGAGTTTCCGACTGCACGCTTGCCGTGAGGATGGCTCGCTGGAGGCGCAAATGGTCGAGCTGACCTGGGACAGCATCACGCGCTCCGAGAGCGACGAAGAGTCCATGACATTTTGCTTTCAGTACAATCGTCCAGATAAGCCAGCTCGTTGGGTCAAAGTCTACACGCCATATGTATGTGTAATCTGCTCCGCCCACCAAGCAGTGCATTTCAAAGCTCCCTCAAGCACCTCCAGCAACCAGTCTAAGCACAAAAGAGTGACAGTTGCAATCAGAGCAACAACTTGTTGATAAATCTATTGTATTAAACAATTTGTAGTGTCTGGAGTGTCCGAGCTCTGAAGCGCATTGAGTGGTATACCGCCCCACCGAGTTGTGTGTCTTATGAGAGTCTATTTTATTCATTGCAGCATGCATTCCTTGCGGACTGCTTTGAACGGATCATGGAGGAACGCAAATGGGACGACAGCGGAGACTAGAATTGGCCATTGGACCGGCTGGAGCAGCGGCTGCTGGAGCGGCAGGAACCACAGATTAAGCAACCCAATCCTCTTCACAGTGTCATCAACAGTCGAGCCGAGGCATTGCATATTGTTCGTTAGTTAAGGGACCCCCCATTTTTCTCACTCTCTCTCTTTCTCTCTCTCTCGCGTTGTAATTTTGTTTCTTTTCCAAATTTGTATGTATGTGGAGTTCCATCGGTGGTCCCACTCAGGTTCAGACAAATGATTTGCCATTTGTCCCACCTCACCAAAATCCACAAGGATCCCAGTTAAAGATATAGATTTTTCCTAATATGATCTGAACGAGTGCATGTCAAAGCGATTGCAATCGTCTTGGCCTGATGATGATGATGATGATGGATAGCGGCAAAAATATAGATGGATAGAGAGGGGATAGATATATGTATGGATGAGAGGACGGATGGAATAATAGAGGTTGGAAAATGTTAACAGCAGCAACAAAAATGTTTCAAATGTTTTCGGCACTTAGCACATAGAGCAAAAGGCACCAATTTAGATCAAGCTAAAAGAACCGACGATTCTCATATACAATATTGACACGCATACACATACACATACACATACATACATAAATAATGATATATACATATATTTATATAGTAAGCCGACCTCAGCGTAAATTTAATGTATATTTTTTGTTTCCATACATTTGGTTTCGTTTTTTGTTGCATCTTTGGCCAAAGTATAGAAGGAGCTCCTCGCTCCCAAGGCAAAGATATAGAAATTGTAAAAAGTCAATTTTAATTGTACACAGAATATACATCGTATATAATATAGAGTATATACAGCTATATATAGATATACATATATACAATGCATACACATTTACATAAATCTAAACATGCATATACATATATATATATATATATTAACGATTAGCAAAACAATTTGATAAGCATTGATTGATGGTTTATTTATTTTTACGGTAGAACCAGCTCAACTAAGGGAGCAAATGAAATTGGAAAATTGTCAAAAATTGTCGAAATTGTGGAGTCAAAGCAAATTCAAACTCAAACTCAAATTCAATTTAAAAGAATTAATGATATAAGTAAAATGAAACGAGACGAAAGCGAAAACAAAACAATATGCAAAGAAGAGTAATGTTGAAATTATTGTATTCAAGCAAGAACTTTCTATAGAAATTGTTAGTTAACTTTAAGGTAAAAGTAAATAGTTATTGATCAAAGGCAAAACAACACAAAACAGAACTTAAAAATCGGACACACGAAAGGTAAATGTGTGCAAACACAAAGAGAAAGAATGAAAGGGAAAGCGAAAGGGAATGATCTTTTAGCATACACACACAAACACCGTAAGGCAATCCCCTACAACCTACAACGCCATTTACCCGTAGATAATCGTAGTGACAGTCGCATCCGCATGATACGAGCGTACCAGGCATAATCGTTGATTTATTGGCGAATAACCTTGCTATCTCGTACTGGGGGTACTACACCGACACAAACACACACACGCATAGTTATAGCAATGCATATACATACATACATATATATATACACACACACATTTATCAACGATGCAAGTGACGTCTGCTTGTGATATTTACAATTTACACGATTATTATGGTTAATTTTCAACCTAATTTAATTGAGTATAATTCCGCTCAACTTTTTTTTTGCTCTGTTAATCGTTAATCTCTCAATGTGCAGTCCACGTATAATTGTCGTATCTTGTACAATGTATTTACTATGTTTAGTTTATAGTTCTATCATAATATGAACTTTCAATTGCGGCTATTTTTATTCATATTATTATTCTATTTTTTTTTTGTCTTTTTGGCCATTTACAAGTACTTTAGCAAACGTTCGGCTTAGATTTGTGTGTATTCCATATAATATAATTAATAATACTTTATCATTGATTTGGCGTTGTCCTGGTTTTTGTTCAATAGAGCGGAGATCATCGGGTTATCTCTCGGGCAAGGGGAGCAAAACAAGAAATACGTTATAAAGTATGCTATAAAGTACATTCCATTCCTCAAACCAAACATGAAGATAATTATTACTGTTTTCTTACACATTTAATACAAGAAAAGAAAAAAATACAAAATACAAACAACTAAAAAAGAAGCTGGGAGAAACTATCAAACGTTTATGTGTAAGGCTAGAACAAACATTAACAAATTTATCGAACGAATAATAAAAAAATTGCATTTTTCCCTTTTCAAAACGTTTTCAACGATCCATTCTGTGGGCGGTGTTACACCAAAATTACTCCATGAGGCACGTTGCCCCGATGATGAAGGTTGAAAGGCGCAAGCTGCCTGCAAGGCGACGCAGCCTTTATTTTTGCACTTCAAGGAAGAACAAGAACTAATGTCGGTTACTTGATAAGGGTTTGCCAGCATGCACGGAGAAGGATAGTCTGCTGGCAGAGTCAGCAGTCATCGATGTTGGGAACGGTTGTTCTTTTATTAAAGTTTGAATCTAAACAGCTTTATCAATATTGCCGCATCTTCTGTATATATTGATATGTTTCGCAACATTCCCATGTTTCCCCGAATCATTTCGTTAAAACTTATATATGTACATACATATGTAGTTGTCTCGTTCTAATGTGTCCAATGGAAATTTTTAAACATTTTCGGTAGAATTATAATCGTAAAGTGAAATTAAATAAATATTGCAAGCACCGCGACTCGATTTATATTTCCGATACTCAGTCAATATATATGTAGGTATATAAGTATATTTTATACGTAATGTTTTATAAAAATTACAAATTACTAAATTATAAAGTTACAACCGTTTGACCAAATTTTCATATGCCGAATTGCGTCGATAAATTCCGTTAGCGGATAACTTTTCTTTTTTCCTACAAAAATACCAAAAATCTTTGTTTGTAAAAGTTTTTAACGATAAAATGGCATTTGGAATAGTGCCAAACGGCATATGCAAATTTGGTCAAACGGCTGTAACTTAGCCGTTTATTTTTATATTTTTATAAGCCATACATTAAACGATGCCTAATTAATGTGTCTACCTAAAACCAAAAATTAAGGCATTCAAATATTTTTTTTTCGACTTTTTCTGAGCTTTCAAAGTCAAAATTTCGGGGAAAAATACTGAAAAAAATATGAAATTTCAATTTGGAAGCTAAATATCTTCCAGTTAAGTTGCAGCTACAAAGTGTCTGAGTCGGATTTATAGCTGCATTTGTCAGCTGTTTTTAATTGCAAAGTTCAATACAACCAGTTGTAGAAAACTTAAGTTATGTCAAAAACAGAAGCACTACCTATGACAAAAAATACCAATTTTTTAAAAAATTCTTTAAAAAAACTACTCCATGAAAAAAAAACCATAATTCTTTAAAAAAATTTAAATCTCCAAATTTATTAGAAAAAGTCATTTTTGGCCACAGCGGAAAAAAATTTGAATTTTTGTCGAGTAGTGTTAGCCACAATGAAGAAAACCATTTCGAAAGTCATCGTTCCCCCTTGCTCTCTCTCACACGCAACCCCGTCTGTTTTACGCGATCGTCCAAATGAGCGCCTAGATCTCAGAGACTATAAGAGTTAGAGCAACCAAACTTTCTATCCAAGCTCCTGTGATATGACTTCAATACAAGTGTATTTGAAAATTTTGACATGCCCTCTTCCGAGCCCACAAAGGACGAAAATACGTGGAATCCACAATTTTTAAGATAAGAGAAAATCAAAAACGCATAATCATGGAAAATAGACGTATCTATCAGACTGCCAAATCTAGATCAGGTCGAACTACTATTATAGCCAGAAAGAACAAATTAAATTTCAGTCACTACGCAACGCCTGCCAAGCGTTTCTCATTCCCTCTCTCTCTCGCACACACTTATACGTCTCGAATATGTAGTTATACGTGAACATGTAGAAATGTAGAAGCTGAAGTAAAAATTATATGTAAACCAAAATGGAAACAGATAACTTTTAATTTATAAAAATTTAGCATAGTGTTCGACATTTTTTTTGTTGACATTTTTCATTTTGGCCAAAATTTAATTCCACCTTTTTGCGAACATATACATACATACATACATATGTATGTATGTATATTCTGTTTGAGTACTGGGAATAAAGTAGAGCCAACGTTCTCCCTCGTTAATAGTGATATGGTGAGCGAAATGCAGCAAAGATGCAAAAATGAGTTTGCAGCAAAGTTAGCAAAGACTCTCTCTCCAATCTTGATAATTTGTTTGATTTTCTTTCTCGGAACTCGGAATCCCTTCACTAGATGCCACAATCATTTGATATTAGCTTTATAAGAGTTCGGGCCACCGGGACATTGAGGACAACTGTATAGCTGACGAGTTTGCCAGATCTGGTACAACAATCCACCTTCTCCAAGACAAGGAGGATATTCGTATGCCTATGGCCATATTTAGGCTAATCATAAAAAATCAATATAAGAGACTAAAAGACAATACGTGGGAATCAGTTTCACGAGGCCGAAAAACCCGGCGAATATATAGATAGGCCGCTTAAATAGTTCGGCAGAGGAAGGTAAAAAAAGGGCCGAAAGCGGCTCAAGTGTGATGTGCGGCTCCTAGCGAGCCTGGCAGCCACCCCTTCACGTTCGGCGAACCCGAAGTTTTGGTTTTCTTCACCTGATGAGTCGTTCGTCTGGTTACCAATCTGGTTACCTTTGTAACTACACAGTCAATGGGCTGTGGTAAAATTTAGCATGCACTTGAATGCGATTGCATTCGATGAAGTCAATACCCACAGAGAAGGGTCAGCTATAAAAAGGACCTAAAATCCTCCGATCGGGGTACAGTCAAAAGGTTTTCAAATCCAAACATACACAACCAAAGCCGAAGATGAAAATGGGATATATACATACGAAAAAGATGAATATAACTAATATATAAGTAATTTGAAGGTAATAGATATTAGTACATAGCACCATTACACCATACCTGTAGTAGCGTGTAAATCACAGCAGAAAATCGTTCAATATCATGTTAAGTATACTCAATCCGATTCGATTTAATGAATAATACTGTCAATTAATTTACATATCTACCTCTATGCGGTAAAGAGAACTAGCTTTCTACCTCTATGCGGTAAAGAGAACTAGCTGAAATAATGTATCAAATTAGTGTACGCTGTTCTTCGAGTGCATTGTCTGTGTACTCTTTACACTCTACTACTAGAGTAGGGAAAAACTTATCAGCTTATAACCGTAAAGCTTTATATATGTACAATGTACATATCTCGGTCTATATTGCTTATGGGCTTTATCGTTTTATTGCCACTGGGAAATCGTGATTCCGTCTAATTGCAGCAGTAAGCTCAATTTTTGTTATTTTTCCTCTTTTTTCCTTCGTACAGCTGTCCCTGGTTATGGTGGGATATCGTTTAGGGGTAAGAAGATGGAACTTTTGTTTCCATCAGGTGAGAAAATACATACATACGTATCTTCGGGTATGGCATTATCATAGATTTGGCCTTGAGTAGATGGATAGATTCCATTACGATTATTTTGGTAGTCCTTAGATTCAGATAGTAAATACATCCTGCGAAATGTATGTACACATCTTCCTTTAAGGTAAAGAGAGATGAAACCAATCCTAAAATTGCATCATTTAACAGGTTTTAAACATTCTGAAATATATGTATTGGAAGACTGAAAATTGTGTGATATCACTAATTTAGGTGAGGAGATCCCTGAAGGTAAGTTCTTGTTATGGTCGGTCTGTTATTGGGAGATCCCTGCAAAGCTCCTGATTTTCCTGTACATTTATTCTCCTGAATCACCCCATTCTAAAAAGTTACCCCTCCCCCCTTGTCCTCTTCCGTTTGGAGTGTGTGGTGATTGTGTTATAAATAAAACTCAATCGTCAAATATTTACCCACTTTAAGAGTATTTATGGGTGCCATTTGTTAAACAATATTGCGAATTAGTTTTATTGTTCTGTCCCGACGCGTTTCGTCGGTCACCGCAGGCTGTGGAGGGTGGGCCGGGCCGGTGTTTGCCTTATACTCGTACCTTATCAGCTGACACATGTAATTATTGAAAAAGCAACTAAATGAATCGATCGGATCCGATCGGCAGACGAACGGGTATAGCTCTTGACTTTTGTCAGTTGATTAAATGTTTTCCATGCGGCTATTATCACAGCTAAAACGAGGTCGAAAATTCCCAAGAGAGTGGCGGTGGAGAACGGTGGAGAACGGCGGAGAGAGAGAGAGAGAGAGAGAGAGAGAGAGAGAGAGTGAGAAACTGTGGCTAATTAGCTAAGCATACAGCACACAAATGCGATCAGTAAATTTGTTTATGGCTAAAAAACGAATTTAATTAACAGAATCCATACGACACACAGCCACCGCGTCATCGTTGGTTTTTGGTTGGTCGGTCGGCGGGGAGTTGAAAGTGGATTATCGCCGGGCCGATGATAAGCGACGATTAAAAGCAAACAGCGATCGTAATCGAAGACGACCCTGCTCCCGTTACCGTTCGTTCTTTCCGGAGCCCAGCTCAAAAGCGCCGCTCTCTGCATCCCCCACACTCTCTGTCTGGCTCGTTTCGGTATTTTGCTGTTTTCCGAGCCGCTTTCATTCTCCTTTTGACCGCGTTCGCGTAATGTCGCAATCGACAACGACGACGTCGAATACGGCTTTAGGGGCCGCGCAGGCGCTGAACGGCGAGTACTTGGACCTGGCCCTGGCCTATGCGGACGAGGATGAGCCAGAAATTGAGCCCAAGCGGGAGCAGAGGCAGCTGCTGCTGTATACGGCGGCAAGGAAGCCCTCGCTGAGCGAGCGGCGCAATGTGGATCTTCCATATCTGCGGGTCGTCCATGAGAGGGAACGGGAACGCGAACTGGAAACGGAAGCGACAGCAGATTCGTCGCCCGAACAGTCCTCGACATTTGCTCCCGGCCTGCGACGTAACTCCATATCCATGCCGTCGGGCATCAATGCCCTGGACCTGGAGGCCCTACGCCTGCGGCACCAGATGCAGGCTCAAGATGCCTTGCACGAGGAAACTGTGAGTTATTTTCCATTTTTATTTTAATATCTGATATTCTTTTGATCTATTGGGAGATGAGCAATCATCGTGAGCGTAGTTCGAATTAAAAGCGAAATCGTTGGGTGCCTCCGCTACGGGCGTGAGTTATACAGAAAATTCCCGCGAAAATAATACCCAAAACGTTAATTGACTTTTAATTATAGTAACTTGGCAAACAATCCACATGTGACAAAACTTGAAATTCAGTTAATGGCAAACACGTTCCAGTGCCATCAGCCATCACATGATGCCAGATGGTCTACAGTACCGCAGCTGGGCATTGCCCCATGCATACTTTTGCTTTACGAGTAGGGCCCCCCCCAAAATATGTAGATCAAAATGAAAGTTTACAAATGGCATTCCCTCTCACATATATCGTAAAAAGTGCGTAAATCTGCAATATTTAAAGTTACTGACAGACTGATAGATGCGGTATTTGTACAGATAGTTCAGATGAAGAACACCCCCCGAACATGAGCTCCCACAGTGAGACTATATACAGCTGATTGTGTGTATTATATGTACATACAGTATAGCTGGAACGCTGCCAAACGCATTTCCATCCGCGCAAATTGAGTGATCATACCTGATACTCGTTGAGTAAAAGTGTATGTACCCTGCAATACGAAATGGTATTAAGCACGAGTATGCTGCGAAATATGTTTGATAAGCATCAACTGTTTCCGATTGTGGATCTCCGAGAACTCGTGGACTACCATAACGTATGTGGATGGATATCGAATGTACGGAAATTCATTGCGAACAGTCAAAACAATTCTTCTTTTGGCAGAATATTCATAAGAGGATTTTCGCAATAGTTCTCTCTGCCTTTCCAAATACACATTGATGTTATTCCATGTACTACTGCGAGTAGCAGGTATTCCACAGTCTCCATTGCAGCTCTATACTTGTTGTTTACATTCAGCGACACGTTCCGTTTTTCTGTGAGAGATTAGGTTTATTTTCGATTTATTTGCACTACAACTGATTGTTAATGTCGGCGGCAGATGAGCAGATTGAAGCGATATATAAGTTACGCTAATTACGGAGGTGTGAATCAGAGGGCCCCCGGGCAGGGGGAAGGGACAGAGCGGACGGGCCGTCCGTCTTACTGGCTATCCGGCGTATGAGTGATTTACCAAATCATCAGCAAATCAAGCCACACACTCGCGCTGACATCACACACACAGACATCAGCTGTGGGCTGCTTTAAACGATACCGCCCAGAGGTATGCAATGGTTTCCACACAGAGAGAGAGAGAGAGAGTTTTTGCAATGGAATTCGGTACAAAATGCTCCGTACTCTCCTCCCCATACAAATTATCTGGATTGTTCTCGATTCTATTTCCCAGAAATTGAATTAAAATAAAGATAAGTACAAATGTAGGTATAATATGATGAGTATTATTGCGATAACATGCGTTCAATTCCACTCGACGTGAAGTTGAGATGAAAGCCTGATCTGCGTACAGACTGATTACATTTTACATATATTTGTCTCAAAATCCGGCACTCGATCGATTTTCCATGTGAAACGGGTGTGATCTGGCTACGAAGCGGTTCAGAGCGGGTCTCTGGTCTGCCAACCGGTTGCCAAACAATAATGAGAGCGCGCGAGAGAAAAGCCCCGTCCAGGCGTAGGAATTCCCGCTTGTGGCGAATCTCTGAGCTGCCGCCGTCACACCGCTGGACAGTTATTTATGGCCAGCAGTCACGATTAAAGGTTAAATCCGGCCGACACTGCGCTGGCCGCTGGAAACAATGCCCGTACGTAACCAATCAGAGTACAGAGTACCAGAGTACTGGCCGCAATTAATTTACGACTGCGGGTTAATTCTATAAAAGCCAAATTCCCACACGGGTCTCGTATTCCCGAGAGACCTCATTCGATCCACTCAAGGTGTATTACATGGAAGGTGTGGCTTAAAAAAGTTGCAGATTTTGGTTTAGTTAGTATTATATAACTTATGTTACTTAATACCTTTGCTACCTACGATCTTTGAGAAACGCATATAAATCTAACATATCCAATTTATTTGATTTTAATATCTATCAGTCAAAGAAAGAAAAACGTATTGGATTTATGAGTGAATGACAAAATGTACTGATAGAAATAAGCTTTGCACGTCAGCCAACCCGCTCAACCCGATCTCTTGCACTCACAATTCACTCAACGCCGTAGAGCAGTGAAATGGTGGAATGGCGGAGGGGGCTGAGCCGGAGTGTAGGTGTCAATATTCGCACTCAAACAAAGCGGCGGCCGCTCTCCCAGAAACGCTGGTAGCACTGGCTAGCGATTAAAACGCATAAATTAAGGCGAACCCGGCGCCGTAAATACAATGTTCTGGCAAAAGCAATCCGGCAAATATCAAACGGACGGACAACTCCAGAGCATTAACAGCGCGACATCAGTGGAAGGTGCACGTCCAGCGGCAGCAGTTCTAGCGATAGTTCTACTGATAGTGATTGAAAGTGTAATTGAGATCGAGATGGTAATTGGGCATCTATAGACAGTGGAGAATGTAGGCTCTGGGAGAGTCATATACAAATCTAGTCCCAAATACTGCTTAGATGATCAAAGCCAGAATGAGCTCACCCAACGGCAGTCGCTTCACTCTGTTTAGTGTGCTTCCGGAGGATCGACCGCCTGAAAAGGATACACATATCAATAAGGACACAAAAAGAGATATGGATATGGTTGTGGCAATGGCTACGGATAAGGCAGGTACTAAGTGTGGCCCGAATTCCGATGATTGAACTCTGTTTGTCTAGTTATTAAAGCGTCGGGCTATAGGAACTTAATTTTTTTGTGCATGGAAAAGGTTATTGTTTCGACAAAGAGTTCCCCATCTGTGTATATTGTTCGTAATAAGAAATGGTACTGTATTCGTGATAGGAATCCGTAGCCCACCGTCTGTTACCCAGCAAATGGCGTTCGTCTGTAATATTAATCTTAACCGTCCATCGGATGAGACTAGGACAATCGATCTGCGTGGATTGCCTTAAATTCTCCGTTGCAACATATTCCTACTTGGGAATCTGCGGTCTTCCTGCCTACTGCATATTGATACGAGTATCTGGTATCTGGAGACCTTGGCTGGGGGCTCTGTTCTGCGGTCAGCCGCGCAATCATGCTAATTACACTCACCTCGCCAAACCTCTCGGAACTTGGAACAGTAGGTGCCAAAAGGTACCCCAGTCCCCCAGTCTCACACCCCATTCTCGATTCCCGCCGTCTCCGTTCAGTTCGCCGTTACATTTGTTGACTGTTTGCACTATCAATTCTTAAGCGTTTGAATATTAATAAAATATTATATAAAAACACCATTAATGTGCTTTCAGATAGCCGATGATGCGACTTCCAGCCTGGGAACGCCAGCCACTACGCCGGGCACCACCACGTTGAATACGCCGGATAAGGGCATGGGCGCTACCACCATTAATTTCGCTCCGACCCCCAACGATGATGATAGTGACGACGAGTTCGGGAATGGCAAGAAACGGGTTTATCGGTGAGTTGATAGTAAGGGAAGGGTTGGAGCCCTGTATGTTGTCATATACATATGTATGTATGATACATATATCTTTGTACTTTGAAGAGAGAAGAGCCAGAACTTGGACCTTTGAATGAAATGCTTTCCATTCACCCACCATGCGGGCTGGCAGTAGTTTAAATCCAGATCCAGGGTATGGTTTGATCTTAACCCAATTCATTCCACTTTGTGGCACGCTCAGTTCTCTTTTTGTAGCACATTTACCATTGTGATTCATCAGGCAATTAGATTAATTAATTAGAAGTCGCTGTTTTTGTCTCTCTGAACCACACAGCAATTCGAATAAGTGCTCGAACGACTGGAACGTGCCTTTCCCAACATTCCGTCAAATGGAGAGATTACAGGGTGAAGTGTCGCTAACAGTTGCGGGCCATTTCCCCGCTTATTTAAATGCAATTTGTATTCGATTCTTGATTTCTCCCCACAACCCACCCCACCACCAACGGATGCAACGAATGCATTTAGTTGAAAATTTCCATCATTATTCCGCTTATGATTGCCGGCTTAAATTACAGTCATCTTCTACATGGGGGTAGGGGCGTAACATTCTCTTAGCAGAGCAGAAAGCACTGCTGTTAAAAGCTATTGAAAGCAACTGTAAGCCGAGCTTTAGCTTCCCCATGCATGCAGGCAAAAAAGTTTCTTTCGGTCAGAAAAGCTGTGAGCAAACACACGCAAACAAATGAGAGCGGAGCAATTTAACAGTTTAAGCGCACTACACGGCCAGATACCAGGTATGACAAGGACAGCGACAGCGAATCTCCAATCTGACTACAGTCTCCGATACGATGATAAGTTAATTTGGAGGAAGCTTAAGCCAGACAGACAGCAGAGCAATGGCATCTCCATATTAGTATATACATATGTGTTATGTAGCACGGGCACAGCAGAGGTCAACAAAATAGAAGTGGCTTAAGACAATTGGAACAACTTGAAGCTACTATCTACTAAAATAGTATCTACTTATACATACATACATATATAAAGATTCATACTTAAAAAGCCAGTTTCTGAGATTAAAATTTAAATTAGGGAACAACTATTCTTTAGCAAAATCAAAAGTTTAAAGCATTGTTCAACAAAAAAGGAAGACAAGCTCCAGGTGTCAAAGCTTTAGCTTTCAGATATTTAATTTCTGAGGCATTCTTATGGCAGATCTATCGCTACAATCAACCCTTTAATACCAAATACAAATTAAATGGTCTTGATATGGTGATCCGATAGCTTAAGGACATTTCATCTCGCATTAGCCATCATCATCGCATCATTGAATGATTTTGATAGGACACCTCCTAGAAGCGTAGTAAACTCTATAGGAATGATATCCTGGAAGTATCTATTTCATTGAGCGGCACTGTAGCGGCACAAGTTGATACAAGTGGCACAGGCACCGCTGATTAGTACTATAACTGTATCTGTATGTTAATGGCGCGCAATGATAGATAGGAACGGACTTCTCTTCGCTCAGTTGATGATTGTGATTAGCCGTGATAACAACGCGAGAATATCCATCTCCCCGTAAAGAGAGATCCTAACCGATCTATATATCTGTAGTATACCTCAATAGAACCATCTGTTGGAGCCGCGTTTTAATAGCAGTGTTTATGAGCCCAGCCAGGGTCCCGTACCGCTTATCGTCGACTGTATTTTGAATTGTAAATAAATCAAATAAATAATATACAGCCGCACCTCAAGTATATATAATTATATGTATGTAGACTCGTTCGGGGTATCAGCAGCCTAGCTTTGTGTCCCAGTTCATGCGCCAGTTTCTGTTGGGGGTTTCCATATTTGTTTTCCACAGAGATTTGCATACAAGAAATACAGATCCACAGATCCGAACCGATCCAAAAAAATTGTGTTATACACACATACATACATATGTATGTACATATAAGTATATACGAAAACAGGGGGGCCCTTGGTCCATGGAGAGTGGAAGTGCGAGTGCTCCCCATTGTCAAGAATGTTTTTCCGCTGTCGTCCGGCTCAAGATGTTGACAGGCGTGATAAGCTCGTGATGATCGCTGTCGAGTGGATGGGCCCTCAAATAGAGGGCTTTGGTTATGAGACATCTTCGGGTCGAATGCCTCCGAATCATCATCGAGCGTTGGGTGTGTGCCATATCTGATCGGGGGTTTTGTCATGGGGCCATCTGTGGCACGCATCAGGTGACATCGGATGTATATATGGGGGCTATATGGGGCTTTCCTTATCGGAATCGTAAATGATTTTGGGCATTATCTACTCCCCGTCATATATCACACAGACAACGACCTCTCTCTGACTGACTGTTTTCCGTACCCCCTTCCAGCGATCGCTTTCGCAACCGGAGACGTGCCTCGATCGCCCCGCTACCGGCCCTGCGACTCAACAGCAAAGAGATGTTGGCCAGCGATTTCGATACCCACAGCCTAGCCAGCAACCAGGCCTCGATAACAAGCGTCAACTCTCTGGCCAGCTTGTTGCGCGAGAAGATGCAGGTGAATACGAGTGAGATCCCATCTCATCTCATCCCATCCCATCTCCATTCGAATCTATCATCTTCTGTCTGTTTTTTTTTGCTTAGGCCTTTCCCCAGCTAATACGCAAGAAGAAACGGGAGACTAAGGACTACAAGATCAAGATATTCGTCATCATTATGTTCTTCATCATTATATTCCTGGTAAGCCCTATTGTAGTACTATCTCAGACATGCTCCCAATGAGCAAACGACTTGACAATAAGTTTCCCATGCCACATAAATATATTCTATTTGATAATTTCTTAAATTGATACACACTAAGATATCAATTGGGAATTTATTTCGCAAATATTTGTATATTGAATAAATTACTCATTATTTTGATTTGATTGCTCTGATCCTAAATAAACCAAACCAAACTCGCTATTATTTATTTCAAGTTAATTTAACAATAATGTCATTTCAGCTAAATGATTAAGGAAAATCGTATACATATTGATGTAAAAATGTGTGGATACTAATGCTATTAACTTTATTATTATTAAGTGCGTCTTCTCGGCAGATGTTGATCATATTTTGCAGATGTGGTCTGCCCCTTAAATAATAATTATCCAAAATTGATTTCAATTGCCCAACCAAAAATGGCCGTTTTATCTTAGGAAAATAGCCTTAAACAATTATAAAATGCAATTTTATCAGTAGAATATGGAACAACATTTTGTAGCTAAATGTGCTGATGGTAAGCAATGGAGCTGTAGTGGATGAAGTCATTAGCCGGCCTACTGTGCAATCATATAGTTTGAGAATCTCTGCCAGCTGCTGTTGGCGTACCCATTGGCAGATGTTGCCATCTAAGTATTGGGAAGTCTTTAAGAATTGCTGCATTCATTCCTGGGACCTGGGATTCATTCGCCTGGGAGACGAACTCCACTACCCTGGACCATTTATGCAAGGCTGCGTCGCGCCCTATTTTACCAATAAAAAGTCTAAACAGTGCCATGAACAGTTTAAAAAATAAATAAACAAATGAGCCAAATAAATATACTCGTACTGATATCATTCATCTATATGTACATACATACGTTTATTCACTCAAAACAATCAGCAACAATCATCGTTCTTAAGATGCTTCAGAGCATAAACAAGACGCTTGACTGAGGATCGCTGACTAAAGATGACTAATCAATACTAGTCTGCTATGCTTATCAATGCTGTCTAGTCTCTAGAGTTTTAAGTCACATACCATAATTCCACTAACGTTGCTGAATGCTTATAGAAAAAATACTATTCACGAAGATAGTATGTTCCAAAAGAGGTGGAGAGCACCTAGTCGTCACTAAGGAAAAGTGTATTCCGAACTTGTCTTCGAAAATCTAGAATCGAAACATATACATATATACATATGAATATACATATATTTTGTACATACATATTTGTTCATCATCAATATTTTCTATATAATACATAAATCGCCAGATATCCTTATGTATAATATGAAACTTTATTCAGAAGCATTAAGATCACTACGATTACTAAGATCAACATCCTTACGCATAATATGATAATGGATCCACTGTCTCATATTTGACGATCCCTTTAACCGATCATTGCCAAAGAAATCATTTTTCAATCGGATCTCAAGACAATGTGTACCTAAATCCACAGGGGTCCATAGAAAATCCACAGATAAAATAACTTGATCATAATACTTATCATCTGTATAGTATATTACCCATAAATTCTTATTGCTTGTAATCGTTCCTTATGAACTTAAGGTCCATCTTAGATGTAGATTCTAATGAATCTGGGATCCACAAACCATAGGACATCTACAGAATGGATAATTTTCTAAGCATTCCATTTTATTTATAACTGCATTCTATATATAACCCTCTGATATCCCTCTTTCTCTTGCAGATTGGCTATGCCTATATTGCGTACCACCAGCAGGTGCTGACGAAGAGCTATTTCCAGAAGATCAAATTCAATTCAGTGGACCGCATCTTCCGCATATTGAATCACGACGATAAGGAGGTGATATCGGGACAGCTGGGTGTGACCCTGGGCAGCGATTCGGCGCCGTTCCACTGCCTGGAGGATCAGCGACGCTCAGACGGTAGCGTCTGCATCGAGTGGAACGGTGTGGCGCGCCTCCACATGAACTTCGAGGACAAAGGCGTCTTTCGGTGCTACACACTGCAGTGGCAGGCGCTGACGCCCGGCCTTCTACCCACCGACTGCTACGAACTGAAGCGGGACAACGGCCTGTGGTTTGGCGGAGGCATCACCAAGGGCCAGGAGTGGTCCCTGAGCTACGCCAACTTTGACTTCATGCCTTACGCCAGTGGAGACAACAAGGTGCACCAGTTTGGGAACGGTGTGAAGCGCTACTTCATCAACTCTATCGGGGTGGCTATGCAGGTGAGCGAGCGGACGCCGCTGCAATTGGGCATCAACCGGACGGAGAACCAGTTCTGCCTGCGGGCAGCCAACGATGACTTCACGTTCGTCAATCGGCTGACGGCGCTGCCGCAGCTGGACTATAAGATCTGCACCACGGAGGACATGCGCAGTTTGCACATGCTCATGACGCAGCAGAGCCTGTGGGACGGGCTAAAGGAGCAGGACATCCAGGTGCTGCACTCGCTGCTGGAAGAGCCCGTCTGGCGCATACCCAACCAGGACCTGCCCGACTCCCTCAATGAGACGGTCATCTGCGACTACTCAGAGAGTGCCATTGCCATGGGCTTGGGGCACATCGTGATCAACGAGTTCTGGCAGGAGAATATCGGGGACTTTACCGTGGACCGAGCGCGCTTTCCCACGCTCAAGGACACCATCGATGTGCTCCATCGCCGCGGCTTCAAGGTGGTATTCACCATTCAGCCGTTTATCAGCACGGACAGCGTGAGCTTCAAGGACGCGGTGCGCCGCAAGCTGCTCATCTACGAGCGCCACTCGGAGCGCAGCATACCGGCTCTCACTCGCTACAAGAGCTGCTCCAGCGCCGGCGTCCTGGACATCACCAACAACGCCTCCGTGCCTTGGCTGCTCGAGAAGCTGCAGCGCCTAAAGGAGGAGTATGGCGTGAAGAGCTTCTACCTGGACCTGGGCACTGGCTACAATTTGCCCCACTACTACCAGTGTCGCCAGCCACTCGACAACCCGGACATGTACGGCCGGATGCTGACCGCTAGCTTGGAGGGCGAGGGCCTGATGGCCGTCTCCACGGCCAGCGTGGTGCCCAAGCCGCCCATATTCCTCAGTACTCCGCCGGCAAACGCCACCTGGGAGGGACTCAGAGAGACCCTGGCTGCCGTCCTCAACTACGGCGTCATCGGCTATCCGTTCGTCCTGCCGGGGGCCATTGGCGGGGATTACCTGCTAGAGCGATCGCTGACCAAAATGGTCACGTTCTATTCGCTGGGACAGCCGCCGCTGCCCGACCCGGAACTGTTCATCCGCTGGCTGCAGCTGGCCACCTTCCTGCCGGCCATGCAGTTCAGCCATTTGCCCAGCGAGTACCGTAGCGATCTGATCACACGCGTCGCCCAGGAGATGAAGGAGGTGCGGCAAACGGTGGTCATTGCGCTGCTGAAGAAGTACCTCAGTCCGTCGATGAACGAGGGTCTGCCCCTGGTGCGGCCCCTCTGGATGATGGATCCTCACGATCCCGCCTGCCTAATTGTCAGCGATGAATTCTCCGTCGGCGAGGAGCTCATTGTGGCCCCCATCTTAGACGCGGGACGTGAGGAGCGCGAAGGTGAGTCAGCCATCATTTCAGATCCCACCTTATTATCGCTATTTCATTCTTTGACTTGTTTCTTTAGTGTACCTGCCGCAGGGCGTGTGGAAGGATGGCATCGATGGATCCCTGCGCAAGGGCAGCCGCTGGATGCACGGCTATCGCGTGCCCAAGGACAAGATCGCCTACTTCCGCAAGATGCCGGACAACACGCGCTTCTAGTGGGCCATTATCGTAATCCCTTTTCCATGTGATATGAACCAAGAGAGCTCTGGCAATTACCGCATATGTCTATCGTTTATTTCGATATCTTATTATACATAGGTCTATAGATCATTAAGAATTACTCCTAAATTATATTTTATTTCTTTTTTTTTTGATTGTGTGTGTGTATCGTAAGTTAAGTACATCTTTATATGTCCGACTCCCTCAATACACGAGGACGCAATCGATCGCCACTCTATCGATATTTGTATCGTTGATCGAGACACTACTCGATAAGTGCTTGCACGGAGAGACTGGACATATTATAGTCGATTCCTACCGACCATTGAAATGCTTACTCGCTAAATAAATATGTTGTATTTTTACTCGTAATCGTACTCGTAATGTTTCCGTTTCGGTCTATTAGATAGCAATAAATATCCTTCAATCCTTCGATCACTTCCTAGCATTGGAGCGGCACTCGGGCAGCGATGCCTCGCAGGGCTCCGTTTCCGGGGGACGTGTCAGGAGGCCGCACTGGTTATCAGCCACGACCACATCGTGCTGGTCCAGGCACACAATCGAGCGACGACGCTGCGGCATTGGGGAACCCGGCTGACGGCAGGTGAGCGGACAGAACTGCCAGGGACCCGGCCACCAGTGAGCCGGACACTGCTGCTCTGAACAGGAGCGAGTCTGCCGGAGCGGCCGCTTGTTCTTCGCATGTGTCCAGCACGGCAATTTGTCGATAAGCACTGAAATTCAGAATGGAGAATGGAATCGGGAAACGCATTCAAGGAAGAGGAGTGCAGGAAGAGGAGAAGAAAGTGGGGCTTACCCTTCCCATTCTCCTGACAGATTGGCTCCCGATGCTGGACACCACCCCCGCAGCTGGCCGAACACACGGTCCAGTTGCTCAGGCGCCACAGATACTGTCGTCCAGCGCTCGCGTTAAACGGGGGCAGCGTGAACTCGTAGTAGATGCCAGCATTGCTTTCATTGCCGCGAACTATCGCCTGTGGATTGGAGAAGATCAAGATTCCTGTGCTCTCTCTTAGGAATGATCTTACTTACGTAAACCGATATGGAATGCTGTATGGGCTGAGGTATTTTGATGGTCTCCTGCTCGTCAATGCGATCGTAGAGGCTCTCGGCTCCGGCAATCTCGAATTCGCCGGGCATGGAGATCAGGCTGTCGCCGTTCAGGTAGAACTTGTCTGGACTCTGGGACCGGCCTATGGCGAGGAAGTGTGGCGAGTTGGCCTGCTCCCTGATGAGGATGTGGCGGGCACGTGACGGTATGCTGACAATCTCTACGTAGGCACCATCTTTGGCGCTGAACGGCTCTTCGTAGGTGTATCTTACCGGTTTGCACTGATCGCCACCACCGCCGCAGACACCGCAACGATCGTCCTGCATGTCCGAGTCAACGATCCAATCGCAACCAACTTTCTGGATGAAATGCTCGTTTAATTGATCGGGGTTTGAAGCTGGGTTTGCGAAGCAGCGCGATGAACGAATGGGGACCATTCGATCCCGCTTGGGGATCGATCGTCGCCTACCTTACCTTGCAGATGCCGTCGATGCACATGTTGTTGGTTCCCAGTGTGCAGGGTGTTCCGTCCAGCACCGTCTCACCCCAGTTGGCGATAATCGTGTCGTCCACATCGCTGCAGAACAGTCGACAGGGGTTGTCTGCAAAGAGACCAGATCAAGCGATGATCGAACGATCTTGGTGGGGATTCCTATTCTCATTCCTATCTTACTCTTGTCGAAGAAAGGCAGCCATTTGTAGGTCGCCCCCTGGTAGCTCACGTTGTCGTATCGCGCGCACTGCTGGGCCCGGAAGCTCGGCTCCTGCTCTGGGCAGAGTCGCTTGCGGCAGATCTTGTACCGCTTACGCTCCCCAATGCAGAATACGCCGCCGTTGGCTGGCACCGGGGAGTCACATTCGCGTTGCTGTGTGGAAACGCCACCGCCGCAGCTGCGCGAGCACTCACTCCACTCGCTCCAGTTGCCCCAGCCTCCGTTGACAGCCGTCAACTCCTCGCGGCGCACACACTTGCCGTTCTGACACCACTTGTTCCGTCCGCAGGCGGTTCCTGGCGCCGTGGGCCGCATATTGGTCACGCACTCGCCGTTCACGCGGCACCACAGCGTCGAGCAGAACTCATGCGGGGCGGAACAGGCACCCACCTCGCTGTCTGTGGTCAGATTGAACTGCATCCGGCACTGGCCGCGTGCATTGTACCTCGCCCCGGGCAGTTCGCCCGTATAGTTGTACTCGTCCAGCGGCGTTGGCGGATCGTCGAGGCACTCGCCCAGGCCCTGGCTACAAAAGTATTCCAAATAAAGGAACATTTAGGATCAGGATCAGTATAAGTGTCTGCTGGCTTCTACTTACTCGAGGAAATGCGTTATGTACTTGCGGCTGCAGTTCGACCAGCAAACCTGCAGCGTGTCCGCTCCAAAGGTAGGCGTCATGATGTGCACAATGGGCCCCACCCGGGGATGGCAGCCGATCTTGGCAGTGTCATGGAACATGCCAAAGCTGGGAATGGAAAGAGGATAAAGGAAGATGAAGTTAAAAGTGAATCAACATTATCTAATGACAGCAACAGGATACGAGAATCTAAAGAACGAAACTGAAGGGAAGCAGGTATAAAATCTAAAATATCTATAATCTAAGGAAATACAAAGGTCACATAGTGTAGGCATAATCTGAAGAATGCTAGTAAGAAAACAAAATCAAATTCGGCTTGATCGCGTGAAGCTAATGCCAATACAATGTTGTAAGCACCTCCTCCGACTTCTGCTACAACCAGCCCCTACTCCAGTCAGCAGTAAAAAACCTGATTATTAGAATAATAGTGAAACCAGAGCAAAGCGTTTGCATAAATTTATCCAATCAAGGGAGACATACAGATACTACAGATATACGTGTATCCGAGGGAAGTGGCATCAACAATGGAAACCAAAACAAACCGTGATATCGGCTTGTGGCGACGTACCGCCTGTTGTTCCACCTCGTTGACAGGGAATTCCAGGCGGGCCAGCACTTACACAACCATCGATCCAATCGATTCATCTATCCATTGGAGAGATAAGGCAAACAGATAACCAAATACCCTTTTCGGTGATTAGATACAGATATACTTAGAAAATCTAGTTGGGACTATCTACATATCAATCTATCTATTCTAAATACTGAAATGGTATATACGATTTTTAGTGCAAGTTTCGCACCCCATAACGTGTATATACACATGTATTCAGAAACAGCGTCAATAACCAAGTCGTTAAAGCAACATTTGCATGTCTGTCCGATGAGCCCCTAGATTTCAGAAACAATAATAGCTAGACCCATCGAATGTTGTATCCAGACTCCTGTGACTCCAGATTCTTACAGATAGATTCATACTGATCTAGAAAATATATCTCCATATGTGGATCTGTACACCTTTTATTATCGTTAACACCGATCTGTAATAGGGGAATACAAAAACAGATAACATTAAACCAGAAACCAGAGGGTATCGCCTCTGGAACTGGATGACTATTGAACAGCGGGCGGGGGCTATGCGAATGTTCCGACTTGTGTTCGGGTTGAGTCAATCGCGCACGGTGATCACGCTAGACTGACTGACGGGCACTTGGCTGCGCTTAAAAGGCGTTTTACAACAAATCTACTTGGCACGAACACCGTGCACACACCGAATCTTAATCTGAATGAATGTGAATGCAAATGCGAATGTGTGTGCTTAAACCAGATAAGCCCCAAACGAAACCGGACAGAGGCACTGCTCCACCAACACGAGACGACAAGTTAAGCGACGCGTCGCGACGCGTCGCAACAGCGGTGCCCCATGCGACGATTTCTGTTGGGAATCACTGTGAATCACTTTGGAGTGAACAATCCCGTGTTCAGAGGTCAATTAATTATGGAAAATCTGTATTAATGGATAGGCAATAGATAATGTCCCTATAAACGCCTAAGACTTTATCATGGACTAAATAACACTAGAGAAGGAAACAAACCATTGCAAAGTCTGGGTTCTCTGATATATCATTGGTATTTTCAGATTTTCAAGCAAAGGGCGATACTGCACCTTAACCCCGCTTTAAAGGAAAATGGTACTAGTATCCAAATTTAAAGCCTCTGTAAGCAGTGACTGAGGAGAAGACTGTGATTGGTGCCACTTATTCCTGGCTCTCTAAGCTGCTCCGATGATTGTCCCCTGATTTGTGTACCTGTCGCTGGCGTTGCGCCTCAAGACCAATTGAGTTCGAATTGGGAAGGTAACAGGGGGGACAGTGCTGGTGCGGCAGTGACTGCAACTGCGACTGGCATTGTTAATCTGTGGGCGTGTGCAACACAGGCGATCATTGTCACAACACACACGCAGGTGTCAAAGCATCCATTGTGTTGACTTAGCTGCTACCCTTTTCAGAGGGTTTGATAACTGACGGCTTCATCAGAATGAACGGAAGAGAGGACGTATATGTATATCTGTCTGAGAGAATGCTTTTCCTGGACATATTTGAGTGGAAACCAAAAAGCTCGTTTTTAGATCAATCTCTTGCTTAATCCATAAAACCCCAATGGTATATTGAGATCTTGAAAGGATATCCGCAGCTTCGACTGCCTCGCATTGGCCGTTCTTTCTGGTTTCATTTCCGTTTTGGCTGCACGCCTGCTGCTGCCTGACTTTGTTTCATTCATTAAACAAATTGGGGTGCCCATAAATCTGGGGGTCTGGGGATCGATGTGTTGGCTGCTGGATCCGTTGCGCCATTGACTAATGTCTGGCGCCGCAAGTTTCACGGCTATGCCGACGACTACCGGTCTGGTCTGGTCTGACTGCTGTCGTAAGGGGTCGTCGCGGTGACTTACTTGTGCCCTAGTTCGTGGGTGATCGTGTGGGCCAGCATGATGCCGTTGTCCTCGTTGACGCTGCACGACTGCTTTGGCTTGCACATCCCTCCAACGTTCGCCAGGCCTAGTGTCCTGCAAGGGGAATGGAACACATGGATCACTCCCTGGATGTGGATCTGTGTGCAGCACTTACATGCAGTTGTTGGCGCAAATGTTTTTCCGCGTGATCAGAATGGCCACATCGTGATGGTGCGGATCTTTTTCGCTGCCCTTGTTCAGCTTGTGCTGCCAGCTGTAGAGGGCAATGGGACACGTTAAAGTTAAAGAATTCCCCAAAGGAGTCCTTAAGAACAGCTTACCTGCAAAAACGATCGAGATTCTTCTGGGCATTCTGAGTGAGATTTAGCTGCTGTTGGGACTCCTCCTCGTCCAACTGTATGATCCGCACCACAACAATCTCAATTGAGTTGCCGATGCTGGGATCCTTGTACAGTGCCGATACCATGTTCATGATTGTCAGCAGATAGCCGTTGAGGTCCTTGTGGAAGGCCGTCATTGTGGCATCAGCCACAATCAGCGTCTCCACATGCCTGGGGCTGCTTATGGAACGCTTCTGCTTGTGCCCTTGTCCTTGACCCTCTGAGTGCGTCTCGTACTTGAATTTCGTGTGCGGCGGCTGGTGGCGGCGGTGGTGGCGATGGCGACGATGCTGCCGGCGATGCAACTGCTGCTGCTGGTAGCCCCGATGACCGTGCGCGTGGTGATGGCGACGTATTTGCCGCCCCCCTTGGATCTTCACCTTGCCCCTGGCCTGCCACTCCAAACGGGTCTCCATGCGCCGTCTGGGCTCTCGAGTCCCACAATTGCTGATCCCTAAGCCTGCCATAGCTCCTCCTCCTCTTTGGCGATTATTTCCTTTCCTTTCACGCTGTTGTTTTGACTTCACGGAAGATCGTTGAAACATCACATGTGGATGGCCGTTCTCTGGATGCGGCTCATGCTGCTTGGAGGGCTCGATGAAGTACTCATTACTGGCCGTCCGTATGTGTCCCACCTGAAGGGAGGAACAAACACCTTCGATAGGGAAGAGCCACAAACCAGCCACAAGAGATTTATGATTTACTCACCAGCCCCGAGCAGGTGGAGATGGCCACATTGGTCGACGGCTGGCCCCGCACCTTCCCGTGAAAGTGGCAGTTCAGATGATTCTCGGAAAGGGGCGAGCGGGTGCGCAGGTCCCGACGGTGTCGCTCTACTACCAGATGGGGGGCCAGGAAGTAGTTGTTGGGACTGCAATCGAAGGGAATATTGGAATATTGGATGGGTATCCGGAACATTTCGATCGCTGATATTTACGTGAGCTCTATGTGAAGCGTCTCATTGCGCAGGGGCAGCTGCAGGTGCAGTTCCGCCTCCTCCTGCTCCTTATCCTCCAGGCTACGTCGCTGGCGATGACGGCGGTGATCCCGATCGTGAGCATAGTCCAGAGAGTGCGTCATAAAGGCGCCGTCGGGGTGTACGCGCTGTGGTACCACCAGCTCTCCCTTCCCAGCCATCAGCTCGTCTGTGTGGATGCCAAAGAGACTGTTACTGGGACTAATCCTTGTGGTTGCTTCTTCAACTAGGGATGATCCGTGGGAATCTGCCTCTGCCTCCAGGACCAGCCACAAAAAGAGCAGCGTGGTCAGGCCAAGGCTCGGCATCCTTGTGCGTCGTGTGTCGCTTGTTGTCGGCTCCTTTCGCTCTTTGAAGTCTCCTCCACTTAGCCCTTAGCCGTTGTCCAGGCGGTGTCTCAGCAGCATGGCAGCGATCGCATTATACGCCCGCGTAGCCTCAGGCGAATCTGTTTTCTAGGGTCTACAGAATCCAGGCGTGCCAAGGTCCTGACAAGATTCGAGGTATATCTGTAATAGAAATTTCGGTCAAATTTGAATCATTTACACTAGCCGACAAGACTTTTCCGCTGACACCCAAAATGATCTATTCTGATAGATTTGGATGTTTACAAATTTTTTAAAGATTTATTTATTTTTTTCCAGGTTTAGTTTTTTTTAAAGAATTTTTAAAAAATGTACCTTAAAGGACGCCTAATTAATGTGTCTATCTAAAAGCAAAAATGTAGGCATTTAAATATATTTTTTTTCGACTTTTCCTGAGTTTTCAAGATCAAATATTCCGGAAAAATACCGAAAAATACCGAAAAAATACCGAGAACATTATGAAATTTAAATTTGAAAACTTAATATCTTTCAGACGTTAAGTTGCAGCTACAAAGTGTCTGGGTCGGATTTATAACTGCATTTGTCAGCTTTTTAAAACTGAAAAGTTCAATAAAACCAGTTGTAGGAAACTTAAGTTATGTGAAAAATAGAAGCACTTCCTATGACAAAACCTACCACATTTTTTTAAAATTCTTTAAAAAAACTAAACCTGAAAAAAAACCGTAATTCTTTAAAAAATTTTAAATCTCCAAATCTATCAGAAAAAATCATTTTGGGCGACAGCGGAAAAAAAAGTTAAGCTTTGTCGAGTAGTGTTATTAGAAAAAAAAGAAGGGGGAGGGAATTAATTAATTAATATATGGCGCCTGTATTTCTAGATCTTGGAGAGGAAGAGGAGAAGGAGAGATATTGAAGCCAATCGAGAGATTAGGGGTATAGGTGACTGGGAGGCCATTGTGTACCTCTAAAAAGGTTTGGCACTCCCCCTCTCCCAAGTTGGCCTATGTTCGTATTGCCTTTAATTCTCTCTCTGCATAAGATAGGGCGCCGGGCTCTTTGCCTTTTAGAAAACACTTTTGAGAAGTGAAAGAGTAGAAAAGGGAGAGGGGGGAGACAATGGTCCGAAAGACAAGACACGGGAAATAAAATTAAACAAATATTTAAGAGGGCGGCGCCTTCAAAGGCCGCTTCAGCATCAGCTGAAATTAAACCAGGTGGGAACGTTGTAAGCCGCGGCAAGGATCGCGGCTCTACTTTATACGTGGTACTCAGTCAGTATATAAGTATCCGAAGCTTTTAATACCCTTCCGTCCACTCCAATTAAATTAATTTTTGATTAGATTAACCTCGGATTTAAAACGAGGAGCTGTCCTTTGAAAGCTAATAAATGATATAGGGGTCTGATTCCGACTTCGAAATATATATGTGTATAGAGAATACCTACAAAGTACATAAATACATTCTTGATCCAAGACTTTTGGGGAATTATTTCTTATTGTCTATGGACACACATGGAGTGTGTTTTCCATAGCTTTTTTAAGAAAAAATATGACCTCAAAATAGTCAAAGCTATTCAATATAAGCTATACTCGGAGCTAGAATGTATTCAGTCCACGTGTTATTTATTTTTTACTACGATAATAAAAAGTTAAAACTAAAGTTTAGAGTGTTAAATGGAGCTATAGGAGCTCACTACGGCTATGATTGCGGTTGATTTTAGGTTCGTGTACATAGTGATCCCAATAATTGAATATAGATATTTAAAATTGTTATCAGATATTGGAGCATTGGTGTATTCATGGAGAATTTTATTGGTGGGATTGGTGTTGATACCTGGTAGCCGTTCTTATGCGGAGGTCACTTTGTTTGAATTGGAGATTTTTTTTGGGGAGGTGAATATATCGATACAGTTGTAGATTTGGTGTAAATGGGAGGATATTTGGAGGTCAGTTTTCCAGAGGTTTAAGCAATTTCGGTACCAATGTGATTAGGGATCCACATAAATATAATTTCACGGAAGTGTACAGTAATGAGGACTCTGACTGAGGTGGTAGTACGAGTGGTTGTTGGGATTTTTTTTTATTCCCACAAATTGGTTAGATAAAATCAGTTTTATTTTTGCTTGGTATCGTTGGATATCAGTACGCTTTAAAGCGTCACAAATGTACATACATATGATATGTATACACATATATGGGACAGCTCCTGCGAGCACAGGCTCATTATTTCTGATTAATACATATATTGGGGATTAAAACCAAAAAAAATTGTACCCGTTTTGTTCGTGCTCGATATGTTTATTCGTTTTGTTTATAGGTTGTGCCCTGTTTGAGAACCAAGTTCAAGTTTATGAACAAGTAAGCAAAAGTATCATTCTCAATTAAAATTTGAGGGCATAAGCCGCAATATTCTTTCTATTCTACCCTTTTTAACATTTTGTTGTCATTTCCGTAATACATATTCGATAGTTCTCCCACTGAGGCGGAACATTCAGGTGCACCTTGAGCAAAATGAATCAATTGTTGAATTATTTTAACAATAAACTAAAAAAGGTCAAAGAAAACGTATTAAAATGCTGATTTACTTTCGGTAGAGACGACGAAAATTTTTTGCTGGCCATGTCTTGTTGTCGCAAAAGTGCAGACGCTTCTAAAACGAGGAAATGCTTACGCTTTAATTCTCTTCGTTAGATTTCGTTGCCTTTGTTGTTGAAATCTTGACTCACAATTATCCTTTATCATTATATGTTCTATAATATTAGCACAAGACAAGGCTTACTCGTCCATGCCAGAACCGTAATACCCACCTCTGCAAAGGGTATTTCCCAAAGAGACATAGAAACAGTCGGCAGCCCTCTTCCTCGCTCAGAGTATCTGTTCGGTAATCGAAGCAGCTACAAAACGACAACTTGATTATGCAAAAGATTGACGCAGTCGACGGCAGATCGACTGTTATCACGATCACGGTTCGTAATTTATGATAAATGTTGGCAATTCCATTAATAAAATTAAACAAAAACTCATTAGCTTCAAGCGCTGACTTTAGCGAACAGGGAACAATAGAAGCACCAAAAGATAAATCTTCCTTTCAGAGAACACAAGAGAAAAGGAAAAAAATGTTTCGTCATACCCTGCAAAAAATAGAAAAGACGCTTTTCTTGCATTGGAAGTTCCTCGCTCTCTCACTGGCAACAAGGATCCATAGATCGATAGAAGATGAGCAGCAAAATCAGAAGCAAGAAACCAAGGATTTTTCACGCAAAACTGACCGACCGAAGGGCGCTGCCGCATAACGTTAAAAAAGAGAAAGAGAGAAGCACTTGAAAGGTTCATGCTAGTTAGTTTCTTCCCTCAGTGAGTGACAAACACAATCCAAAAGTGAAAAGATATTTCCACAGACGGCAAGAAAGAGCATACCCCGACAACGCCAATGACCTTGGCGATGGCGCCTGCGGCACAGGTGCCATTTCCTAAACCCCCCTAATGGTCATATTAATGATGATCGTAAAATATCGTGGACATTCAAAAATTCCCATTCGCACCCGAAACCCGATTCAATCTGGTGACCGTTCCTCTATTCCCATTCCCCATTTCCATTTCCATTCTCATTCCTGTTTCGGTTTTAGTATTGTATTTATTCTGCGAACAGAATTAAATTTCGATTCGCGGCGAAACTTGAAAGAGTTCCCGGCAGGGGCAGAAATTAGCAAGCGCCACATGATCGTCAGACCGCTCTAAGTCTGACTGACTTCCTCATTATGCTGCAGTGCCTCTTGACGTGCCTGGGCTGGCGGGCCAGGCGCCACTTTTAATTATCAATCAATCAATCAATCAATCACAGCCGCCGCTGCCGTCGCCTGACGGCTCCCTCCATTAAATGAATGTCAGCCAATGATTGCAGCGCCGCCTGCAAACTGTCTCCCTCTACCATTTACCCCTCCATCTGTATCTCTCCGCTGCGTTCCGCTCCTATACGCTTTCTAGTGGCTCCTCTCCTCCTTTCACTTGAATTGCCTTCGTCTTCGTCTGCATCCGATGATGGATGATCAATGGCAAAACTGCGAAACACCCAGAAGGAAGCTTTTTCGACCTTATGTAGTATACATACATATGTTTATGTTCTTCTTCAGCATCAATAGACGGATCGATGTAGTCCGTCCTGTCCGTCTGTCAGTCCGTCCGTCCCGATGAGTTCCTCGATCTCAGAGACTATAAGAGCCAGAGCGCAAGACTCTACCTCGTTGAGTGTGCGTGATCTGTTGGAAAGGAGCGGAATAAAACGGCTGGGGTTGGTGTGAATTACATACATCATAAGCTTACATACATATGTACATATACATATACTGAATGAGTACCGCGTACAAAAGTAGAGCTGCGACCCTTGCCACAGCTATGCAACCCTTGCCACAGCTATGCGACCCTTGCCACAGCTATGCACCTACGTCCCCTCTCGACTTGCTTTTATTTTGGGGCGATTTGTTACCTTTGAATTTTTGGTCATTCATGGGATTAATCAATCATGGGATTGCTTTTCAGTGATGAATATTTTATGCTAATCAAAGGCCATATTAAGATCTAATCTACTAGATAGACGACTCCTCCTTCTACCCTTTCCTTCCCCAACCAAAACCAAAAAACACTCTTTGGCTGCAAACTTGCAAATTTCCGATTTCACTTTGTCTCTAGCCTAAAGGCAAAAGCAATTTGTACGCCCACCAGACCTTATGCCCCTATACTCCGTGCCCCATGCCGAGACTAGGCACATTACCCGACTCGATCAAACCATGCCAAAGTAATGCAAAGCATAGCAGAGTCAGGCCTCTTATCTGGCAGCTCTAGCTTGCTCCATTCATACTTCATAAATACGAGTATGAGTATGTTGCCCCATTCATGAGACGCGTTGCCTGTAGTTTCATTCAAAAGCACACACACGCCAGCAGTCGCAGTTGGACTGGCACTCTCACTCAACCATACGAATGAATATATGTACAGGCACATAGGCACATGGAGTTGAAACTACGAATGTTCGTTTGAGTATTGTATACCATACCCTTTCTTCTAGAGATGCTACTCTTTCGACCACTTCTGACAACTCATTTCGCTATCAAAAGACTGCCCAAAAGGAAAACAGCTGATCAGCCTGATCTTTCTGTCTTTAAACAGTAGAATACTCATGGTAGAACTTATATTGCATCTACGGGTTGTACTTATTTCTGTATTGTATTCTGGGATATTTTAGATCTTCATATATTCCAAACGTAATTTGTAACATATTTCCGTGAACAAATCAAACGAATCCGTTCGTTTAGGAAAATTTGGTACATCGTATTAAGTAATTCGGCGTCTTTTCCCTTATGTTCCATTACAGGTGTTAGGTAGGTGGATTCCGGTGAGAATTTTGTGATTCAAGGAATAACAATGAAATATTAGTTCAAGGAGTTCAAGTTCAAACCGATGCACTGTTTTATATGTGTATACATAAGCTTCCTTATAAAAATCGTTTCAAACACTTGCAAAAAGTTTACAATTTCCCTCTAACATGTCTTTAAATAATTTCTTTTCAACCTTTAAGTGTATCCAAATGTTTGGAGGTAGCTGTGCATTTTCTTGTTTTTTTTAAACACGGTTTTTTCATGAATGAAATAAAACTTTTCACGTAAAACGACGACACTTCGCTCTGCTCTGTCTTTGGCCACGATTAAGAGTTGGGTTGGGTCCCTGTGTCTGTGTCTGTGTCTGTGTCTGTCTCTGTCTCCGTCTCTGGCTCCATCTCCATTTCCATGTCCAACTCCGGCCCCCGCAACCCATTCAACGGCCCAGACGTAGTATGCGTCTGTATCTTTGTATATGGTGTTTGGGGGCTGCCCGCTGCTGCTGCTGTCTCGCGGGGCACACATGTATTTTAATTTCTTCAGCTTCGGTCGTAGCGTCGTCTCGAGAGACATGTGGGCCGAAAATGTATTTTTATGGCAGGCAGCATCGTCGTTCGATTTATTATTTTATTTGTATTATTACTGTGATATACTTATGTATATATGTATGTACATACATACGGTGAGAGATATATAAAAACATACAGACATATTTATATACAGAAAGAGGGACGGACCTCTGGCTCCCACGGATGGAGGGAGTGGTTCTCCGTTTCCCATAGACGATCGCTCGGGATTTCTCGGGAATCTTCGTGGATGGATCCGATAGAATTGAATCATATTGGATCGGATCATCATTTAATGCGACTTTATTACTTATGACACATGCATACAACATTGTTGTTGTTGTTGATGTGACCATACACTCATGACTTGCGGTTTTTTCCTGTTGCTTTTTTTACCGTTTTTGGGAGTTGCTTGTGGCGTGTTTTTGGTTTTTTTTTGGCAGAGATAAATTTGCTTTTTAGTAGCTTTTTTGCTCCGAGCTGAGATCACACAGGAAATTAGCTATATATGTACATATGAACATACCTACATTAATATATGTATTTTATAAAGTATATACATATGTATATGTATATATGTACTTGTGTACATATGTACATATATGTATGTATCTCTGTTTGTTTGCGCATTTGTGGAAGAAGCAGTCAAAAGCAAAGCAAAAACCCACTTGAAAGAGAAGCGTGAAAGAGTAGGCACACCGCTGTGATAAGATATGGGAGATCTGTTGGGAACTGCGTGAAACTGTGGCATAATATGATATGAGCACATGTCTACGCGTGCCTGTGCTAAGGAATAAAACTTTGCAAATGATGCATCCAAAGACATGTATTATAAGAATTGATAGAGAATAGATTCCATTTTTCCGAGGATAGTTTTTTGTATACATTACACAGACAACTATTGAATTTTACCTTCTTATGAAAAAGTTGGGTCCTTCAGAGATTCTTTACTGCTTCTTAGAGGAGGTTCTAGGAAGGATCAAGGAATAATCTTGATGCCATTACATGTTTTTGACAAGTAGATAAAACTTCTTCATCAAACCCATCTTTTATATCAGATATTGTGGGACATTTGCCCAATCAATGATCTTATCGATCACAGCTCCGGCTGCCTGCCACAAGTTAAATTATGGCTGGTGCTACCACTCACCGAATCCACAAATCCAAATCCGAATTCGAGCCCCGAGATTCCGAATCCAATTCCGAATGCGGCGCTGCTGTAGATGAAGCCCGCAAATATTTTAACCGCAAACAAAGCCGACAACGGACAACGACGAATCGGCGACAAAGCAGAGAGAGACAGCAACGTCGATGGAGACGACGACGATGATAATGATGTCAGGTAGGAGTACAGAATGCTCTCTGTTGGCGGCTTTTGGGGTTTCAGTTTCGGTCTCTAGCTTCTGTTACTTTTCACAACAAACCAACAACAAAACAAAGAGGGGGCGTTACGTAGGCTATTTCACAATTCAAAAACGGAAATTAGATTTCGGCGCCACTCTTCTGGGGTAAACACACACAATATAAATACCAAAACTATATAAAAAAAAGGAAACATTCTACGTGTTTTCAAAAATCACAATCAACGCGACTTACGGATCACACAAATCACAGATTATGGATTAGGCAGATGACAATAGATATTGGATCGGATCTCGCTCACGTACCGAATACAGAGTCGGCGCAACGAATGGACAATGTTCGTTTTTTGTTTTGTTTTTGGAGAGCCTCAGCCGCCGATTGGACTCAGACTAAGTGAAAATTGCAAAGCGGCGCTGGTTTTATTTGAAGGAAAGCATACTACCAAGGTACAACTACATAAGGTATGGTCAGCGCTTAAGTGGCCTAAGTTCTTTGCCATCTTGTTTTCCTCGAGAGAGGCACATTACGAAAAAAAACGAGGGGGAACGTTGTGAGCTGCGGCAAAGGCCGCGGCTCTACCTTATACCCGGTACTCAGTCAGTATACACATACATACATATATGTATGAGCTTGCAATTTATGCAATATATAATAATGTTCGCAAAAAGGGACAAATTAAATTTTGGGCAAAAAATAATATTTAAAAAAATGAAGTCAAATCATTTTTGGAATATTATAAGTGTTTCCAATTTTGTTTGCATATGCTTTTTAGATCTGCTTCTACATTTCTACATGTATAACTACATATTTGAGACGTACAAGTGTTTGCGACAGAGAGCTGGGCAGGCGTTGCGTAGCCACTGAAATTTAATTTGTTGCTTCTGGCCATTGATCCGACCTGATCCATATTCGGCAATCTGGTAGATGTGGTAATTTTCCATGATTCTACGTTTTTGGTTTTCATTTATCTTAAAAATTTTGGATTCCACAGATTTTCGTCCTTTGTGGGGGCCGAAAGGGGCGTGGCAAAATTTTGAAATACATTTGTACTGAAGTGATATCACAGGAGCTTGGATAGAAAGTTTGGTTGCTCTAGCTCTTATAGTCTCTGAGAACTAGGCGCTCATTTAAAGGAATGGGCAAAGCAGATGGGGTCGCGTGTGAGAAAGAGCGAGAGGAAATGATGACTTTCGAAATGGTTTCCTTCATTGTAGCTATAATAATGATCCGATCTGATCCAGATTCAACACTCTGATAGAAATGGTCTTTCTCTATGTTTCTGCGTATTTAGTTTTCTTGTATCTTCAAAATTGTATACGCCACAGACTTTCGTCCTTTGTGAGGGCGGAAGGGGCGGGGCGAAATTTTAAATACATTTGGAGTAGTGTGATAACACAGGAGACTGGATACAAAACTTGGTTGCTCTAGCTTTAATAGTCTCTGAGATATAGGCGCAAATGAAGACGAACGGACAGACGGACGGACGGACAGACAGACATGGCTATATTGACTCGGCTATTGGTGCTGATCAAGAATATATATACTTTATGGGGTCGGAAACGCTTCCTTCTGGGCGTTACACACAACCGTTATCCCCACAAATCTAATATACCCCTATACTCTTCGAGTACCGGGTATAAAAACGAGCGGAAACGTTGTTGCTCTACATTGACATCCGATAGTCTAGTCAGTATATACGTACATTTGTGAGCTTATGATTTAAACAACATATACAATTTATATATAAGGGCCGAAATTAATCGCTCCCTGTCTTTTGGTTTCGCTGTTCGAAAAAGGGACCAATTTATTTGTTGGTTTATTCCGCGAGAGGGATCCGCTAAGGAAAAAGAAGGGAACCACGTCCACAAGTTATATTCAAGTGTTATTTATGGAACTTTTTTTATCTCCTTTCCTAATTTGATTAAAATGTTTGATTTTTTTTTACTTAGTTACTGTTTTACAGTCGCACTCTCACCGGCTAGAGGGTGTACATTGCACGTGAAAAAGTGTGTTTGAGGGAACAATTACGATGGAGGTAACAATTACGATTGAGGGGCAGCGTAGTCACATCAAATTGATTTCATCATTCAGGCTATTATAATGATACGATCTAAGCCAGATCCCGTAATCTGGTGTTATTGTAATTTTCTCTGATTCTAAGTTTTTCGGTTTAATCTTCTAAATTGTGAATGATACAGATTTTCGGGCTTTGTGGGGGCGAAAGCGAGTCGTCAAATTTTTGAAATAAGCTTGAAACAGTGTGATATTAAATGATTCTGACAGCAACATTTGGTTGCGTTAGCTTTGATAGTCTCTGAGAACTAGGTGCTCATCGGGAACACACAGATATACATGGTTATATATATCGACTCAGGTATTGAGCTGATCAAGAATAGATATACTTTAAGGGATCGAAAAAAGCTTCTTTTTTGTTGTAGCATACAATTACTTCCACCACAAATATAATAAAACCCAGTCCTGACGTTTGGTGTCGCGGCACACACAAAATTTAGAAATAGGTAATTTTTCGCAACGCAAAAAGAGGAGGAGCTCTTGCAGAGCTGTCCCTACCTGTAGGATAATTATACTATGCATACTACCGCACCACTGTGGGGAGCCCGGTATCGCCGGAGAGCAGCCCCCAGCCAAAGCCGAGCAATTGCAAACGAGAGCCGAACACCAGTTTTGTCTCGAGCGCGAGCTGCTGCCGGCAGCGCAGTCAGCGCAAAGATCGTCCGAGCTGCTGTCTGTATAACCCCCAACACGGGCCATGTGTCTGCGATGTGTCTGCTGCTGCTGCAGCGACTCTACCGGCAGTGACCCTATGTAGTTGACCAAGGTATACTTAGCAAGGTAGCCGCACTGAGAGAGCCATTCCTTCTTATTTGAGTGAAGAAGAAGTAGAACACGAAAAAATCGACCGCGATGATGCGTCGATCACAACTGCACAACTGAAATTTAAGAAGGAATTAAAGAGTGTGCAAGGGCGGCTAACTTGTTAAGTATAGTATAGTAGGTACTATAGGCAGAGAGCAGACTGCATGAATGCATGCTGAATGAATATTTGATGCCACTGCAGTAGGGATGCCAAGGAGACAGAGTGAATTTTCGTCGTCGTCCTGTGGAAAAGAGAGAGCCTCAGAATAATGAGCTAAAAGCCATATGTTTTGCATTCTCTCGTCTGCATTCGGCTCCTTGCAAGTAGAACTGCACCGACTGCGGCCACCTCCTCCTTCCATGCTATGGATAAACAAAGGTAATTTTCTGTAAGGTGGAAGCATTTCTGCCCTTCGAAGAACCAATTTATTGACAGCGACTCTCTGGTGTGATACACAACCAAACTACATACTACATATGTACATATGCATGTGTGACGACGGTGAGACAGCTCTCTAAAAATGTGTCACCCTATACAAATACACTTTTGCTAATCCTCTCCTTTCGGCACTGTCTCACCCAAGCTCTCTCTCATTTGTCTCTCCCATTGTTTTTTGATTCAAATCTGCCAATTGGGATCGTTCACTGTACTGCCATGCGCACTCCAGTTGTGGTGTTGGTGTTGGGGGACTCAGTGGATGTGCGCCATATAATTATAATCATATCATGGGTATCTGTCTTATGACGGCGATCGGCAGAAATGGCTGCCAGCCGCTTCCCTCCCCATCTTCCTACGTTGCCGACGCAGAGGGCGAGTGCTCCCGTCAAGGACACCGTTAAATCCTGGCCCCTGCCTACTTCCACAAAAAGGGGGGTAAATTGCTTAAAATTATCACATACTAAAACTGCCGCAGGGGGAGCAGGTCTGCGCCGGGTGCCGCATCACGGAGAAGACAAATCACATTATTAGCCGTCGCCAACATGTTTTCCAACGTGCCTTGTGTTGTTGTACGTTATTTTTAAAATTTTCGTTCGGCCCCCTTTTGATTTTAGGCGCCAAGCCGCTGTTGCCGGCGTTTGGCTGCAAATTGTGGCGACACGTCTGGAGCGTGGCAGCAGCAGAAGCAGCACATATACGCACACACAGATACAAAACGATAATGCTAAGAAGAAAAAACTCTATCACACATACACCTGAGCGGCGGGAGCAGCGCCAGAGAAGAGGGAGAGACAAAGCCGAGATACAAGATAAGAGACAGCCAACAGGCGCCCAGACGGCCGACGCGGCGACGACGACGCCGCCGACGATGAAGACGCAGCATCGCATCACCGATGCCCCGATGCCAAGAGATATCTAGCACGTCTCAATCATTCAGGGCCGGCCCGGGTCGGGTAAGTTCGGCTGGGATAGGATCAGATTGGGACAGAAAGGTCTGAGGTCTGGGGCTCTGTTGCTCAATTAACAATGAAAAGTTGGTCTGGGACGTCATAATATATTTGTATCTGATTACCTGGCAGCGATACCCTAGTGATAGAGGTGGGCGCGTGTGTGGGCAAACCAGATGGATTACGACCATCCAGATTTCTGGATTCATATAGAAAGAGCCACAATAATCCTTTCACAATGGCTGCTCGTGTCACGGACTCACCTCTAGCGGAGTGGCCCAAGCCGAGACAGTGGCGCCGTTCGCCAGGGACGGCTCCCCCACAGAATCGTGCGTTATTCTGTCCAGACAATGTAGATGGTGGCTCCAAGCGACATTCAGCCAATTGTGATTATTGCTGTTGAAATTTTTCGCGTGACTCTCATGTCAAGATTTGATCTTACCTGTGGCGTCGGCGTTGGCGGCAGGCGACCACTGTTGCAGCCGCATCAATGATGCGCCACATGCGTCTCCGGCGCCGGTAGGTTTGCCAAAGTAGTCATCTTCACGTTGAATCTGTCTATTTTGCTTAGTTGCGAGCTCGGAGAAAACTATTAACACTAATTACGGGATTTTATCACTTTTTTTTACTACAAAATTCGTGTTTTTCCTTTCCATATTTTTGTGTTGAAAACAGGTGGCGCCATAGTTGATTCTTATTTGAATTTCAACAAAAATACGTTTACATGGGAATGGTCATTCGAAGTAAACAAAACTCGGACAGCTGTGAAGATCCGCGTTGCCAATTACTTGAAATAGTAAGGTCGCAAGAAAACAGATCAAATAAAATGAAATAATGCGGTGTCGGCTAAATTTAATAATATCTGGCCAACTAAAACATAATTTATTCTAACTATATATTTTAAGTGCAGATTTGCACAGTATTTGCCATCCGCAGCAGTCAGCTGTCAAACGTGCAGTTGGCAACGCGGCAGTCACAGTGCGACTGTCAAAAGCGATAAAAAGTTGTCTCCGCATCGAGAATTCAAATAAATATTTTCCAGCATTTCCAGGTAGGTTTTGCTCGAAATGTCCCGTAGCCACAGAACTCCTCGAATTCCCGTTAAGTTCTCCATCAGCCGGTACGGAGAATTATGAGGAAAAATCGTCACAGCGGGCAGAAATCGATAGTTGACCAATGTTGCCAGGCAGCTTACTTATGTAATTGTTAGGAAAGAGGATTGCAGTTTTTGTGGTTGCTTCTCGTTGCAGAAAATATGATACGTGCACCGCTTGTCAAGGCGCTGGGCGCACTGGGCTCACCCACACATCAGATCGCCAGCCGAGCGGTGCGCACCACCGCCATCGTGGCCCAGACACCGGCCAAGGCACCCGAGAAAATTGAAGTCTTTGTGGATGACATTCCCGTTCAGGTACTGCCTGGGACCACAGTGCTGCAGGTGAGTGTGTTGGCATCGCAATCCCTCACTGATCATCATCATCATTTTCATCCATTTCCCATCTGTGCAGGCTGCAGCTCAGGTCGGTGTTGAGATTCCGCGCTTCTGCTATCATGAGCGCCTGGCCGTGGCCGGAAACTGCCGCATGTGTCTGGTGGAGGTGGAGAAGAGCCCCAAGCCGGTGGCCGCCTGTGCCATGCCCGTGATGAAGGGCTGGCGCATCAAGACCAACTCGGATCTGACGCGCAAGGCTCGAGAGGGCGTCATGGAGTTTCTGCTGATGAATCATCCGCTTGACTGTCCCATTTGTGACCAGGGCGGCGAGTGCGATCTGCAGGATCAGGCCATGGCCTTTGGCTCCGATCGATCCCGCTTCACGGACATACATTACAGCGGCAAGCGGTAAGAGTCATGCGATCCTTTCGAGTCTCCCTCCTGATTGCATCCTTTCTTTCTGTTAACCTGATCTTAGCGCCGTGGAGGACAAGGACATTGGGCCACTGGTGAAGACCATCATGACCCGCTGCATTCACTGCACCAGATGCGTGCGCTTCGCCTCCGAGATCGCCGGCGTGGACGATTTGGGCACTACCGGACGCGGTAACGACATGCAGATCGGTACCTACGTAGAGAAGCTCTTTCTCTCAGAGCTCTCCGGGAACGTGATCGACCTGTGCCCTGTCGGCGCCCTCACCAACAAGCCCTATAGCTTTGTGGCCCGTCCCTGGGAGATCCGTAAGGTGAGCAGCATCGATGTCCTGGACGCCGTTGGCAGCAACATCGTCGTTAGCACCCGTACCAACGAGGTGCTGCGCATCTTGCCCCGGGAGAACGAGGATGTCAATGAGGAGTGGTTAGCTGACAAGTCTCGCTTCGCCTGCGATGGCCTCAAGCGGCAGCGCCTTGTCGCCCCCATGGTGCGCATGCCCAACGGCGAGCTCCAGGCCGTGGAGTGGGAGGGCGCGCTCATTGCGGTGGCTAAGGCTCTGAAGAATGCCAACGGACAGGTGGCTGGCATTGCCGGACAGCTGGCCGATGTTGAGGCCATGGTGGCCCTCAAGGATCTGGTCAATCGCCTAGAGGGCGAGACGCTCGTTACCGAGCAGGGATTTATCAAGGGATCCGGCACCGATGTGCGGGCCAATTATCTGCTCAACAGCACCATTGCTGGTCTGGAAGAGGCCGATGCCGTCCTCTTGGTCGGCACCAATCCCCGCTACGAGGCTCCCCTGGTCAACACGCGGCTGCGCAAGGCCTATGTCCATAACGAGCTGCAGATTGCCTCCATTGGCCCCAAGATCGATCTGTCCTACGAACACGATAACCTCGGCTCCGACCCTGGCCTCATTAAAGACGTCTGCTCAGGTTCGCACGCCTTCTCAAAGGTTCTTGAGGGCGCCAAAAAGCCGGCCATCATCATTGGTGCCGATCTCTTGGAGCGCGAAGATGGTGCCGCCATCCATGCCACCATCGTGGAGTATTGCCAAAAGCTCAAGAAGCCAGTGAGTGGCCCTTAATTCATCTCTCTTGTAATCATCGATTATGGCTTTCCCGTACTTGCAGGAGTGGAACCCCTTCAACGTCTTGCAGAACAATGCCGCCCAGGTGGGCGCCTACGATGTGGGCTACCAACCGGGCGCAGATCGCGCCGTCAAGTCCCAGCCCAAGGTGCTGTTCCTGCTGAATGCTGATGCCGGTAAAGTGACCCGCGAGCAGCTACCCAAGGACTGTTTCGTGGTGTACATTGGATCACATGGCGACAATGGAGCCTCCATTGCCGACGCTGTGCTGCCTGGTGCCGCCTACACGGAGAAGCAGGCCATCTATGTGAACACGGAGGGCAGACCCCAGCAGACATTGCCGGGCGTGTCGCCGCCGGGCATGGCCCGCGAGGACTGGAAGATTCTGCGTGCCATCTCCGAGGTGGTGGGTACACCGCTGCCCTACGACACACTCGACGAGCTGCGCGCTCGCCTCGAGGACATTTCGCCACATCTGACACGCCTCGGAGAGCTAGAGCCGGCTGGCTTCAATGAGACCGGTGCCCAGGCTGCCATCGTGAGTAGTCCCTGGGTCTTTCTCTGTTTTCTGTTCCTCATCTATTTGTGCTTCTTTCCTTCTGCAGAGCAAATCCATCAGCGGCGGAGCCATCGATGTGAAGCAGAAGGAGCTGCGCGATTACTTCATGACCGATGCCATTTCACGCTCCTCCCTCACCATGGCCAAGTGCATATCGGCGGTCAATAAGCAGAAGCGGCAGGACGAGCAGGCCAAGCAGAGCGTGGCCATCTAGACCTCCTACCCCTGATATAACTACTTATTAATTAATGCTCTATATATTTTTTTAAACTTTGCTTCTGCCCCCGTCTCCTAAAGAACAGAACAGTCAGCAGGAGGAGAAGCAGCAGGAGTACTCATGCGCCCGCATGAAACAGCTTTAGAGGAGCGCTGAGCCGTTGTAAAATGTCTTTCAAGTTGTTCAAAAAGAAAAAAAAAGAATTATACAATACGTGAAAATAGGAAAAACCAAAATAAACATCAAATAGACAAATCCAAAATAACTCGACAGAGTCTTCACTGCATACGGGATTCCGGATAACCATTCCCTTCCGAAAGAACCCAAGAAGATTACTCCTCATTCTGATGATGCTATGGCCATCCCGCTCTTAGTCATGTGGAGAAAGAGTATCATTTAGCTTTAAGTCGATATATTTTTTCTTGATTAAAAAGGAATACTGTTCAGAGCTTCTTGGGTCCTTTAACTTGAAATCTAGGTGAAAATAATGTCATATCCTGTTTTGAGTAGCTTTCGAATATCCGATTATATTTTAAGCTTGGATAATCCTCATGTTGTGAGATTTCGTGGAGAGAAGCCACCAAATGAAATGCAATTTAAGTTTTTAAAAATTTTAAAAAATCTAAAAACTAACCAGAAATAAGGAAGGATTATGGAAGAAACTATAGGCAAAGGAAAAAGTGTCTTATAACATAAACGATTCGTCTTTTGACGCAGGATAATCAGTTTCTTTAGTTTTTAAAATCCTTCCGATTTGTGTTTGGCACCTGAACTAACTTGGATATCAAATGTTTTGTCTATGAAAACTATGAAAACTCCACTAAATTATGGCGGCCCCCTATATTCGAATACCATTTTTGTCCTGGCTTCATTTATTCCAGAAGGTCTGAAAGGTTTTCCCACAATTTAGTCCATGCATACCCTTCTCCTATAAATTATTATCTGGGGACACATTGATTGGTTTTTAGGTTTGCTCTAGAACCGTTGCCGACATATGGATTGGGGCATGCCACAATGCATGCAATAATTATCCCATGGATACCAAATATACCCTCAATGTCGCAGCCATAAAAATGTATTTGGATATTGTGGTTCGGCTTGCATTACAGACGCAGAGTCAACAATCCCTTGGGTGTTTTTCGTGAATTACCCTATTTGAAATCAATCGATGTTCAAGTCGAATTGAGAGTCCCAAGGAGCTAAGGCTAAGGGGCAACAAAAGTATAGAGTTTATTTAACTACACCCAATAAGAACCCCATATCTTAAGGATTTTGCAAATAGCAGCATTTTCTATAACAGCGCAAAGTGTTGTGATCTTCGTGGGGATAGATCCCATCCCGATCTCAGTGGGATGAATGGTTCTCATCCTTAAGTTAGAGCCTCATTTATCCAAAATATGTAAGGGGAAGCTTTTTCCATATTCTTACAACACACTTGCAGCTTCGTGTTGAGGAATCCATTAAGCCCAAATGCCAGATCTAATATGGATCCTTTTACAGAGCATATATGAAATGCAGCTGCTTCCACAGACCCGATACAATACCAACAATACAAAACATCCTTTGATTGCGGGTGGAAAATTACATTTTCCTACCATACAGATAAATGGTTTTTCATGGGATACTATAATTTGTTAACATAAATTCAAAATTTTGAGTGCAGATGTGGGGCATGTGGGTGGACAGGTGGACGGGTAATAGGAGGGAGAATGTGGTGGAATCCCTAGCGGCGGCCTTTAGTCTTCAGCTGGTCACCATCTCCCGGTACCCGGTTCCCGTTCCCCGCTATCTCTCCTCTCTGTGTGTCCTATGCATCTTTGCTTCTGCATCTGCCTCAGAGAAGGGGATCGGCAAAGGTGTAGGTTGAGGCTATTGTATGTGTGTGTTTGGGGGATTAATTGTGTGGAAACTTAAACAAAACGTAAACTTTGTATCGCTGGGCCGCGGCAACAACAATTCCATTCAATTCAATTTGCGGGTTGCGGGCAGCGACGGCTAAGGCGATGTCTCCCTCCGGCTGCAGGGGTCTATTCCGGGGGCGCGGGCAGATTTAGCTGCAGCAGCTGGCCGGCGTGGGGTCCAGGCCGGAGCGCTTGGTGATGCTGAGGCGTGTGAACTCCTCGGCGGTGGTCGGATGGATGCCCACCGTGTTGATCAGGGTGTTGATGGTCAGGCCGGACTTGAGGGCGGCCGCAAAGCCTTGGATGACCTCACCGGCAACGGGTCCCAAATAGTGGAGACCATAGACGCGCTGGTCGCCGGTGCGCTCGGCCACGGCCTTCAAGTAGCAGTAGCGCACGCTTTTCTGGGGAATGAAGAACTCCGTTGGCTTGTAGTAGCCGTGGAAGACCTCCACGCCGTCGGCGCCATACTGCTTGACGGCATCCTCCTCGCTGAGGCCTACGCAGGCGTATTCGAGGGGCGTGAACACGGTGGTAGCCACGTCCGAGTAGTCCATGCGCTGGTTGGAGCCGCCGTAAAGGCGACGGGCCAGCAGGCGTCCAGCCAGAACGGCCACGGGTGTCAATTCGGGCTTGCCGTAGATAATGTCGCCAACGGCGTAGATGTTGGCTACATTGGTGGCCTCCTTCGAGTCCACCTGGATCTTGTCCTTGAATGTTGCAACGCCAGCGTTGGACAGATTCAGATCATCGACCAGACCCTTGCGGCCAACGGCCCAGAGCACGGTATCATAGGTATCTTCACCCTCCTCGCCGGTCTCTGTGTTCTTGTACTTGACAAGCAATTTTCCGTTGTCTTTCTTCTCCACCGAAAGTGGAACCGTCTTGCGCAGGAAGGGAATGCCGCGCTCAACCATCGAGGCGGCCACCAGCTCAGCCATCTGCTGGTCAAAGCCGCGCAGCACAATCGAGCGCACCATAACAGTGGGCTCGTAGCCGAGCCCCTTCAAGAAGCCAGCGCACTCTAGGCCAATATCTGTAGGAAACAGGAATGGATTAGAGCGGATGGATGATATCATGAAATATCCTTCACTTACAGCCAGCTCCCACAACCAGAGTCTTGCCGGGCTCGTGGTCCAGACTGAACAGATCATCGCTGGTGATGCCGTACTCGACAGCTCCGGGAATGTCCGGATAGCGGGGACGTCCTCCCACGGCAATGACGAATGTCTGGGAGGTGAGTGTGCGGTCTCCGTTCTTCAGCTTGGCCACCATGGTATGCGTGTCCACAAAAGAGCCCAGACCATTGATATACTCCACTTTTCTGGGGGAACACAGTTCGGTAATTGGCGATTAGATGGATTGTGGGGTACAGACAGGCAGGGTTGCACTTACTTGTCGCGCAGATCAACGCGAGTCACCCAATTGACGGACTTAATGTGATTCTGCACAGAGGAGACCAGCTTGCTCCAGTCGGGCTTGATCTTGTCATCCACATTCCAGCCATAGGCGGCCGCCTCGTGGACAGCCTCGCCAAGCAACGAGGCCTGGTGCATCAGCTTCTTGGGAATGCAGCCGACATTGACGCAGGTGCCGCCAACGCCCCACTTTGTGCCAATGGGTGTGGGCTTCACATAGTCCAGGCAGGCCACACGGGCTCCATTCTGGACGGCCTCCTTGGCGCAGGCCAGACCCGCTGAGCCGCCGCCAATTACAACCAGGTCGTAGTCATAAGAACCTGCAATGGGAGGAATGCCACGAGAATCGTGTTATCAATAGGGTCGTAAGGATATTTAAAGATAGAACCTCCTTGGGCCATTGGTAGATCCCGACGCAGGCGTATGTCGATGTAGGCCGAGCGGTAGACGCTCCGCTCATGCGGTGGCTCTTCGTCGGCCACGGAGGCGGGCACAAAATCGAAAAGATGCATGTCCAGACAGGATGCGCGGCCCAGTCCTTACTGAACGAACGTCTTTACCCAGTGTTTGCTTAGATGCAAATCAGCGATAGTCCTGTCCTCTGTCCTCGTCCTGCCCCACATGCCAGGCAAATCAAATTGGAGCAATCATCTGTGACACGCCCGCGCCATGTACTAACGCCACCGCCCTTCGGTTTGCTGTGGCCCTACGGATACTGCCATGGTTACAGCCCAGTAATCGTAATCGCAGTCGCATTCGAAGCCCCAAGCCAGACCACAAAAAACAGTTGGCAGCCCTAGCCCCACCTCTAGGCCCCAAGCAGATATCAGGTTTCCCCCGTGTACCCGGTTTATCTCTTTCAAGATCTTTAAACCACATTTGTCATCGTTGCAATCAATTGTTGATGTTTGTGACGATGACGAAGTCCAATGATGATGCAATTATCCATTTGTTATGGTGATAAGCAATAGAATGCATAAATGATGGTGAAATGAGACCCAGAGAGAGGCAAAGAGATTCTAGAAAGTTCCGTTGGCTCAGCAAAAGGGTCACACTAAAGAGTCTTGTGAAATTAATGTGTTGGTACATGTGTACCCGTACCCGTTACCTACATATATACATATTTCTATAAGTTCAATGGATTTTTGGAAAGCTGTTAGTGCCCTCAACAATGACTTTGCAGTTTGACGAAACTACTGCCGGCATAAACCTTTTGCTGCTCTACGTGCGAGAGTGTGAAATGCGATAAGCTTAGTTGTATGGGAGGGATAACGGGGGTGGGGGGGGTACTAACTATTATTGCATAAGCGATATTCATTGAAAAGGTCCGTCTATCGCGTTGCCAACTGCATTGATAAGGAGAGGTCTGTGTACAAGCAATCTCTGTGTACCCCTCTGCTTACCTCTGGAGGACTGCTTCCGATTGGGCTGTTGATCGTACATCGCCTGTCTATCGCAATGTGGATGCTGGGAGCCAGCTGCTTCTGTGGTGGCGGTCATTTGTGATTTTCTCTGCATCGTGTTTATAGTTCGCTGATTTGGCTTGTCGTTGTTATGAAAACTCAGGATACTTGAATTTGTAAACTTATTTTGTAGACTGCTAGTGGCAACAGAGCCAGACGTGAATATCGTCGCATACTGTCGCACGAACGTCACCGAGAATCTCGAGTTCCACAGGGTGAGCGCCATGTCTTACGGATGGATCTGTCCAGAAATAATAAGCGAACTTTGCAAATGCTGTAGAACGCCTTCTTCTGGTCGAGCGGCGATGGAACAACACAGAAAACACGTCGCTGTTGGAATGCCACGAATTTGGTGGGTAGGCGAAGGCGCCGATAGCGGGCTACGTAACAGCGAGACCGAGGAGAGAGCGGCGAGAGTGCGCACCACTGATGCGAAAGCGCCGACCAAAAGGGAACGTCGAGAGAGCACTCAAGATGACGGCAGCAGAACCAACAGGGAGTCAGCGCAATATTTGTTGTATAAATTTCCATAAATTCCAATTGGAAGCGCAACAGTTGTCCGCTCTAGGGTTTCTAGCATTGTATGTCTCCTTTTCTGAAGAACTGAATCCATTTCAAACCTAGGAAAAAATGGACTTCGTGGTATCGATAACTTCGGCAGGATGGTTGGCAACACTGTCAGCTGCATGCCTGCCGCCGGCGGCCGTCAAATGATTTTTTTTACGACAATAAACTGAAGTGCGGAGAGCAGATAAGCGACCAGAAACGTTCTGGCAAAATCTACGAGCCAGACCTCCAAGAAGCTTAGAGCCCAACCCCATTAGTCAGCCTGTGCTTGCCGCCAGTGTCGCACATTTTATTGTGTTCCATAGCCCTAATCTTGAGTGTGTACCGATTAGATTTACGCTGATCATTAAAGCCGGAGACCGACGACAACGGGCAGAAGAAGGACAAGATGAACTCCATTTTGATAACCGGCTGCAACCGGGGCTTGGGCCTGGGGCTGGTTAAGGCCCTCAACAGCCTGCCTCAGCCGCCACAGCATCTCTTCACCACATGTCGCAGCCGGGCACAGGCAGTGGTGAGTGCTCGCTTGATTTGTTTTTCTTTTCGTCAAGTCATAGTTGCCCCCTTCATGACTCATAGCCCAAGAAACTACGCGAATGACCATATAACTAAGCAGACAGACAACAACAACTACAAAAACGATGCCCACCAATTCGTAGTCTTTCTCTCCAGTCTACTTCACACTTTCGCACTCACCTTGCACGGGCGCCATTTTTTGTATCGTCGTTAGGTTGTCCAAATATTTAAGACAGGATCAGTGAAAGACGTGAACACAAAATAATATCTTAAGATTGGGGAGGAAATCGCAGTAATAATAGCAGCGGGCTAAGATTTATGTAGCACTCTTGACAGTGAAACGCAAATGGGAAATAAGCGGCACAAGCCTTTTTGCAATAGCTTTTGTACTAGTGTTTGGAGCTGCAAATTCATCGATGGCACTATCGATGGTTTTAGATTGTGCGATAGATCGGCGGTTTTTCGACCATCGATAGATCGTTTGAGAGAAAAAGTAGGGTCTACTTTTAACGCAGTTAAAAAGGATGTGGAAAATGAATGTCCTAATGAGAATCCTCCAACCAAAAAGCACAGATAGAAAATAAAAATTTGTACGAGGTAAAAGTAATGTGTGGGCCAACCTTAATAGACTGGAAAATGATATTAAATTTATTTGTTATCGGTAAAATATAGTCTAATATATAATAATATAATATAATATAATTTGAATGATACGTTTTTAAGATTCAACATATTATATTCATCAGATAAAATTTTATCTGTCGCAAAATAGTCATAAAAAAAAAGAACCAGACAATCAGCATAGTGATTGAGTAGGTGATCCGGGAATTTTTAAAAATGTTTTGAAATTGATTAAATTTTCAGCAGCGCTTTGAGCTCATAGAATATGAATTGAATGTTTCCACTAACGTTTTCTTCGGATTCCTTAGTTGCATTAAACTGGAATATCATATCAAGACTATTGCTCCATTTTGAGAAAACACTATATCCTTTTTCCCAGTGTGTGGAATGCTACGTTACAACTGCTCCTTGCATGTTGATTGAACACTATTGGAATGTCAAACAATTTCAGCAGGGTATGGACATTTGTATTCCCCATTTCATTCAATTAATATATTTTCCAAGCCTCTTTAAATAACGACAACTTCTTATCGGACTGAAATGTTTTTCACCTCTTCATGCATTTAATTATACTCCTGAATATGTACACGTACATATATCTCGATAGCATTGCATAACTGCATTAGCAATAGCTGGTGGTATCACCAAATGGTGGCAACCCTAAGCAAGATAATAAACTTTTTCTAATGTTTACGTTTAAAAGGAACTGGAGGATCTAGCCAAGAAGCACTCCAACATACACATCTTGGAGATCGGTGAGTGGACACTCGCCATTGCCAAACACATTCCACATCCACTACAAAACAATTCTTGCAGATTTGAAAAACTTCGATTCCTACGAAAAACTGATCGCCGAGATCGAGGGCGTCACCAAGGGTGCAGGCTTGAATGTGCTCTTTAACAACGCTGGCGTTGCGCCCAAGTCGGTGCGCATTGGTGCCACCAGGCCACAGGACATCCTGGATACACTGCACACCAACACCGTGGTGCCCATCATGCTGGCCAAGGCCTGTCTGCCGCTACTTAAGAAGGCGTCCGAGGCAAACGGTAGCGAGCCTATGGGCGTGAGCCGTGCTGCCATCATCAACATGAGCTCCGTGCTGGGCTCGATTGGGTCCAACACGGATGGTGGCATGTATGGCTACCGCACATCGAAGTCAGCCCTGAACGCGGCGACTAAGTCGTTGAGCATCGACTTGTATCCGCAGAAGATCCTATGCATCAGCCTGCACCCCGGCTGGGTGCGCACCGACATGGGCGGCAGCAGCGCCCCCTTGGACGTGCCCACGAGCACCAACCAAATAATTCAGACCCTCTGCAAGCTGAACGAGGACCACAACGGGGGCTTCATCAACTACGATGGCTCCCAGCTGCCCTGGTGATGATCGGTGATGGTGCCTGTGAATGTTATATACCGAGTTGACCCTTATTGTTGTTGTTACTCGCTGTTAAATATAGTAAAGGGAAGACAGAGTTAGTGTATGATTAGAGTAGTATATTTTTACGTGCATTCTACTGGATTACAGAAGGGAGTATTGATGTGTCATCCTGACGTAGGTCCTGGGGAGGTGTCGGAGCGAAAAACGGGAGTTTAACGACGCATGTGCAATCCCTAAATGCATTCTTCTGCAGGTTTCGAATGCTTACACATAAGAATTTGGAATTTCTATGATACATCAATTGATTACGATCTAAAAGTGGGGCAAATTTGCATGATTGGGTTTCTTCATGCGAGGTGGCACCACGGCTGTGGGCACTCTGGACGCGGCATTGCCTGATGCGGGCCGTCCTCGTGTTGACACTGTACCCTCATCGGGCTCGTGGTGGACAGCGCCATTGGGTGCGTCAGGTGGCAGTGGCAGCTGACGCGGCATTACCATGGCTGTTGGGCGAGATGATGGCTCAGCACCACCTGCCTCCGGGTTTGGAAAAAAGAGTCCTGAATTGCCCTCGGTGGGGTAGGGCGCGCGACGACGTGGATCTATACGTGGCCGCCGACTGTTGGCATTGCCCAGAACCGAGTCGGGGTTCAGTGGTGGTGGGTCGTTCCAACCAGGTGTGAGGGAGCCTGTCGGGGTGGATTAGGATTAGGATTAGGGTCAGCTGCAACTTGAATCGATCATCGTTCGGTTTCTTACCAGGAAAGGCACCATTGGGCACCACTCTAGGTCCAACTGGCGGCGGTGGCTGTTGGACGCGCACTTGTCGTCGTAATTGTTCCTCAATCTCCGCATCAAACTGCGCCAACGACTGGGTTACTCGGGGCGACACAGCCGCTGCCGGTGGTCCCTGTCTTCGTGGTTCTGAACCATTCGAGTTATTCATAATTGTTGAATATGTTTTTTCCTGGACTTTTTGATAGATGTTTGTCTGTAATGTTGTGTTGTCTATCGATATCAATTTGATGGGTCTGATAGTCTGCATGCAAATACTTACTCGCACAACCAGAACACTTTTTCCATCCTTTCCCTTACTTAATAGTCTGCATCTTGATGCACATTAGCATCTTTATGCATGCCTTGTTCAGATTTTGGACTTTTTTTTATTTTAATGTGTGCTCTTTTTTATTTCTGCGTAATTTTTAATATTAAAGATGGTGTGACCGTTTTGAAATAAGAACTATAATACCTCGTTTGGACACAACGCAATTATGAGTAGAGAGTAACTCAATTAAAGCGTTTTATATAAAAATCGAATCGGATAAATCAGTGCATCGTCTTTCCAGGATTTGGCAGTTGATAATGTTATATTATAAAATTTTTCAAGTTTCGAAAGTTTGTAAGCCGAAGAAATCCAAAGCATAACTATCGAGAATGGCGTTCGATAGATAAATTATCGACTGCGCGTTAATTCGATTAGTTCGTTACAATTTCATTAAATGCAAGGTCAGAAATTTTTTTAAATTGTTGGGAAAATTATCTCTTCCAGCTGTGGGGGAGGAAAAGCAGGGAAAATTGGTAAATGCTTTTGTATGGCTTCCCATTAGGTACTCAATGCACCTCGTCTAGAATAAATTAGAACCAACCATACACTCATCGATTGCATTAGGTGTTCATTTTCCATTTTTGTTTTTTTAGTTAGGATGCTTATATGGCCTCTTACAATAGCCGCTGTCACACGCACAAGAGTCTTAAATCTAATCTTGTGCAGTGGCCAGCAGCTGCAATAAGTACCGATCGAACTGAATCACATATGCACTGAATCACTGGGAATTTAAATGGAAATACGTTTTTGGAGTGCGAGTGGGAGCTGGCTTGGGCCAACTACCGGGAAACGTGTTTTTTTTCCGCATGTTAAATGAATAAATGATTATAATGCCCCCAACATATGTTCAAAGTTCCAGGCTAGTTATGGGGCTAGCGCCATCCAAGTTTCCCCAACTCGCTCTACTATCGGTAATTGGTCTCTGTGGGCAGGGCTGAGCACGTTTTGAATATTTGATTTTCAGAATGCCGGCTGTGGTATGGTTCTCGATTCTCTTGTATTGATTTCCAATTTGAATACGCTTTTTAATATATATGCTTCCTTCTTCCTGTTTGCAAATCAAATTTAATTGCGGGTCCGCTAATTGATAACTTTTCGGCTGTCCGAGACACCCGGGACATCCGGGATATAAAGCACTTAAAACACTCAAAAAAAAATCCACAAAAAAAGTAGGGGCTCTGATGGGAGCTGTCCTGCCAGGGATTGACGTATCTGTCTGTCATCCTGTCTTCTGGCTCTGACTATATCTCTTGCGATGTCTCTGGCTGTGGAGGTGGCTGTGGCTGCTCCTCCGGATGGTTGTCGCTTAATTAATGTTTTTTCACTGAGACATTGTTCTGGCTGTCGCACGGCTTTTATAGTTGCAGGTGGAAGCACTGTCACGCTGCTGCTGCCGACGCTGCTGCTTCTGCTGCTGCCGTTGCCGACCGCGGCGTCGCATCCCTCAGACTTGTTTAAGTTTTTTCAATTGCAACAGAAAACACGGACGGACGAAGACTTACATGTGTGCGTGTAATATTGTTAGGGCCTCTTGGTGGCTGTGTGTGTCCCAATCGGAACGGAAAAACTGCTGCCTACTTTCAGGGGCTGTCCGCTTTGAAAACCTACAAAGGAAAAGCAGAGGTAGCAGCAGCAGCAGCAGCACCGGCACCGGCAGAAGCAGCTGAGCAGCAGAAGTCAATCGAAATAAAAAAAAAAAAAACGCGGCACATTTCCAAAAGTGCCACAGACGGCCAGACATTGAGGCAGGTTTTGTGCCCGACACTGCCGCCACACGGGGTGCTTGACACTTTGACCAAAGGCAAAGCCAGCCAGAGCCAGAGCCACAGTCAGATCCAGAGCCAAAGCTGAAGCCGAAGCCCAATTGGAAATATGATCCGTATGGAGATATGCAACTGCAAATGGAATGGCTAGCAGCGAGAATGGGGAGCACACACAATCACTGAGGAAACCCCATCCTGTTCATCCCCCATCTCCCATTCCCCATTACACGAGGGTGTTACAAAAATTAAATAACATTTTTCCACCTGCTCTGCCCCGCGCACTTGTATGGCATCCCCAGAGGAGCAAGAGGTCCGGTTCGGTTCGGTCCCGGGGCTCGGAACGCTTCGCTTGTCAGCGCCCGTATAAGGGAGCTCTACTACGGGTTGAGAGTGGGGTGTGTGTGTGTGTGTGTGTGTGTGTGTGTGTTCTGTGCGTGTGGATGCGTACGTGAGTGTGGGTGTTGGTGTGGGTATGGGGAATCTCAACAAAGGTAGCGGTAAAGGTAACCCCAAACCTAGAGCTTAAGCAGCGCGTATCAAGTGACAGATTGTCTGCGGCAAGGAGGCCATCGAAGGCGATCAGTCGATTGCCGTCTTGGGGAAACCATAATTTCTAAAGCATTCTCCACATACAAATAGTGAATATGTTATTGCTTTCCATCATTTGCAATGGTTCAGGCCCCTCTAAGTATGCTTCTAAAGCAAAAACTACAGAGGAAATTCCCAAGCGAACAACAAGATATGTATGTGTTTTTAGGAAATAGAATGATTTATGAATGACAAAAGATTTGATTAATAAGCAAATAAATTAATTAGCTCAGTATATATTGAGTTGAATCCGTTTTGGAAGGCTGCAGATTGTATTTAAAAAGAGATTGAAGTAATCGTTGGAAGATCGCTGAAGATTGTACCTATAGAGCAATTTTACACTCTACAAAGTAAGATAAAAATTAAGGAAGATAAGATAATATTTTGTGCCAAATATTGGATTTTTTTATAGAACATTATAAATTGCATTTGAAAAAAATTGCAAGAAAAGGTTATCGTGTCGGCTTGTAAATCGTACATATTTATAATAAACTGGATGTAGGAGAGAACTATAGATTGAGTATACAGGAATTGGAAATTTATAAGAGTTTGAATTTGAAAAATGATGCGCTGTAAAATGTATGATTGCATATGGGTTGTAGTGGAATGACAAAGGAAAAGTCAACAACTGAACAACAAATAACAAAGAACAGACTGCATCTGAAAACAGACGTGCATTCTATAAAGAAAATGTCATTGAATGTGTTACGCTTTTCCAAGTGTCGTCTAGTGAATCGTTGGCTGCTGCTTTTGCCGGCTTTGCTTAAGTAATTGAATTGAATCGAATTGAATAATGTATTAATTATGCCGAAAGAAAGTTGAACAAAATATAAAGTTTACAATGAGCTGTGATGGTTGTTGTCTGCCATAGAATTCACCCACATACATATAGGGCTCTGCTGTCAGCCTGGGAGTACTTTGAGTACTGTGAGTAGTGGGGGAACTTGTACAAGTTGATTTCAATCAATATTCATGAAATAACGTTGTAATTAAATGTGCACACTCCGCCCTCTCAATTATTCCCAGTCAAATACACACATACCCATAACACATGGTACACTCGTATCCTGTACATACCTGCGAACGCGTCACACGTTCCCTTTGCAGAGAGCCCGAGCCGGAGAGCCAAGTACATACGCGGCAACGAGACCATAGAGAGAGTCCAGGGAGCAGCGACCTTCTTTGCTACGTCACAGCACTCGAAGACACTCAATTGAATACCCTGCAGCGTTCCAATGCAATGCAATATGCAAGGGCTGGTATTTTGATATAAATTGATTGTTATATAGAAAGACACATATGGAAGTACTGCGTGTTGTACCTTGTCTCAGGGGAATATAATGTATTCTTATGTTTTAAGATATAAAAATGAATAAAAGTTTTTTGAAAATAATACAGGGGTTTGCCCAATTTCCTCCGTATTTTTCAGTTGTTATGGCACTTTTTCTGATATAGTACATAATCCAATAGGAATTTATTTGAATGCATTTTCTTACCTTCAAGTTGACTATCGAGTGAGGTTTTATGTGTGGTTCTTCGATCGATTTATCAGCTTTGTATATGTTTTCTGTAAAAAACTTCGTGTTTTATATTGTCAGACACGCTTTCTTTTGTGCGTTACAAGCAAGTGGTCAAAGTCGCTGTACTTTCCTTCTGAAAAGTGTACACAAATACAAAAATGAAATGCGAAAAATCCTTGCAAGCAATCCGAAAGAAAGGTAAGAATGGGAGGACCAGAAGGGGGGTGCAAGCGAGAGTCCTACAGGCGGGGTGGCAGTGGCGGGGAAGCTTTAAAAATAGATGCCCCAACAATCTATGAAACAGACACAGCCCCTGCCAGGGGTGTCCGACAATGGCAATGACGGTGCAGACGTTTTGTTTCTTCCTTTTGCCTTTTCTTCTGTTTTTCCCCCACTGCTTTTCGATAGTTCTCTATCCTCGTCTCTCTTCCGCCTCGCGCCTGTGGCTTCGGTCTGAGTTCGTGTCCACTCGGCACTGGGTTACTGGGTCTGCAAATCAGTTGGCGGCCAGAGGCAGCATCCGGAGCAGCGGCGGCAGCAGCAGCAGCAGCACCAGCACCAGCACCAGCATCCGGCCCCACGCGGACTATGACGTCAGCAAAAGCGGCGGGTAAACGTCCTCTGCAGAGGCGTCACATGTTGCTGGCTTCCGCCACACAGCGAAGGTCAGATCCCCTAGAGACATATCCACGCCCGTACCCACAAGCACAGTCATGCCAGCATCTGCATTTTCATTTTTGCTGGTGCTCCGATTCGTATTCGTGTATTCCCATGACATCGTCTAGAAATTCAGCAACAAACAAAAAATAGGAACAGCAATGTCAACAATATTGAGGCTGCCCCTGAAAGTAGGCAGCAGAGCGGTGTGGGTGTGGAGTATCTGTAAGACGGGGGAAAAAATTGTTTTCTTATAAAAAAAATATTATTAAGCATATGGTTAATGGTATGTAAGTTGTTGTCTGTTGAAGTTTGAATAGTAGTTCAAGAAAGTAAGCCACTCGCAAACCAGAAAGCGGTGGATAGGAGATGTATAAACTGGAACAGGAACTCTACAGAACGATGACATCTTCATTTTTGAAACCATTTAAATTACCATTACAAAACCCATTCAATGCTACAACAAAGAAGATTTCCTATTCAAAGGATAAAGTGGACGGCAAATATTATTCGCCCATTGCGTTTTTGGGAGCTGAACGGTTAAACAGTAAAAGGTAGGAAATAAAAAAAAAAAAAAAAAGGATAAGGAGAAATAAGCCTCTAAAGAACGTTGGGGAAAACTCTCGTCAAGTTTTGAAACTTGGAGTCTAAGGGAGGTTCGCATTTTTGCATTTTCGCATTCCGTTGTAAGCACAATTATGAGCAGGAGATGCTGTCAGATGATCTACACTTTAAGAAACAAAAAGTGAATCTATACTTTAAGTCTTTAGAAAAAAATGTGTGTGTGAGTAGCTATCACCGCAACGCGTGCCCCAAATTGCATACTGTTCTTTTTTAATGATAGCCAGAATATGTGGCATGGTTTTTATAAAAAGAATTTTTAACATTTCCATTTATAGGTTCCTCAAAAATTAAAAATTAGTCAACAAAATCCCAATTTTGGGCCAAGAGTGTGTGTTTGAACGCCTATCTGATTTCAGTTTGTGTGGTTCTGCAGAACGGAACATTTTATGATAAGATATGTCCCAAACAGTAAATTCATTTAGTAAGCTGTGAAGCGTGCGGATCTGCTAGTATAACATAAAGTAATATTATATATGGCACTTGAAATATAAAAATAGATAGAGTAGATTTGATATTATACGCATGTGCTTGAATGTCAATTGTTTACGGATGTCGCGAACGCATATCTCGAATACGTTATGCGAAGCCGTTACATTTTTACATGGATTGAATAGATTTTGCTTGAGAACAAAGCCTGAAAATTGGATTTACAAATGGAGCTCTGTAAATTAGAGAACTTGTTTTTGTTGGAGAATTTTAATTTGTTGTAATAATTAGTGAAAACGGTCTTTCGGATCATTTGGAGTAGCCTGTACTCTCATAAAGATATCTCTTGGGCGGACAGTCAGAGATTCATCTTCAGCGTTTGTCAAAATGTAAATAAATGTACTGGAAAATAAGCGTGTGCTGAGACTTTTCAAAGAAGCAACGCTTTTGGTAACTAAAAAAAGTGATCATATATATGTATATGATCATATCATGATCTTCACTACCGGTTCTACGAGTGGTTCTGGTGAATTTGCGGCGATGATTTGCCTGCACCACGCACGAGCTCAACGTGTCAAGTTTTTGTATTCAAATGCGCTCAAAACTTGCATGGTGGAACTCGCACGTAGAACAGGTTCCTAGAGGGCTTCCAGGATTTATATTTCAGCTTCCACTTTAACTTCCCATTCTATTTCCATTTCACTTTCACTTTAAATTCATGCAGGACTTACTCTGTATGTTTGAGCACTTCTAACACACAACAAAAACAACAAAAAAAAAGGGAAAAACTATTTTTGGCGCCAAGCCAATTCTGCCACAGATCACAATTGGAAGTTTTGAGAACTCTTACTGTCCTGAACTTTGGGATTTGGGAATGGAGGACTTTTGGTTGGGTCCTCCTGTGGCATCCATCTGATGCTGATGCTGATGCTGATGCTGCTTCTGGGGCCAAAGCCGCTCACGACTGTTTGGCTTGGAGACGAGTTTGCGACTGATTTTGCCAAACGCTGTTGCCTCGAATGTAAACCATAACCAGGCTCAACCTGAAGCGCCTGACGCAGGCATCAGGCAGCAGGCAGCAGGCAGCAGGCAGCAGTCGTGGCAGAGAAGCAGACGAGTGGCAGAGCTGAGTAGAGGCATGGCCAGTAGCAGTGGCAGCAATAGCAGTAACAGCAGCATTAGCAGTAGCGGTAGCAGAGGCAAAGGCAGCATCGCAAGCTGATGTCGCACATAGTGTCCTTTGCAGATAATGGCTGCGGGTCGGGGCTGTGTGGGGGCAGTGACTGGGGGACACAGCCATTTTCTCAATGAAATTTTCCATTTTTCTTGTCCTCGGCTGCTGGGCCATGTCGTGCCCCGCTCCACCTTGCTCTGCTCTGCCGCAGCTTTCAACATAAGGCGCCGTACCCCAAGCAAGCTTCAACGCTTGCCTTCCCCCAAATTTGTGCTGCCTCATATCCTGTGAATGAATGCCAGCTATGACGTCACTCCCGCTTTCGCTTTCTGCCGCTACCTCCGTCTCCGTCACCGTACCCGTTGCCATTCGGCTGCTGGCCTCGGCACTAGGTCACTGTGTTAGCAGAAGCTCCACGCGCAGCAGCCCCAAAAAGATGGGCGGCGGCACCCCAAAGAGGTGTGGCCGGAGGCCCAGACACCACCACCATCGCTGCACCGTGGGCCATAAAAGCAACCAAAATGTTCCTGAAATAAACGGAATTTTTATGCAACTTCTATTCAATGCTAAAGGCTAAAAGTTTGTACAACGATCGGGAACGTTGTATGCCGCGGCAAAGGCCACGGCTCTACTCTTACCCGATACTCAGTCAGTATATACATATGTGAGCTTATGATTTATGTAACCTATACAATACGTGGGTGCCAGAATTGGGCTGTCGCATGCTCACTTTCTATCATCTCTCTCTCGCTCCCTGTATTTTGTTATCGCTGTTCGCAAAAGGGACGAATTGATTTGTGGGTTCATTCGCTTGAGAAAAAGAGGAGAACCACGACCACTCGCTATGTGTTAGTGTTATTTCTTGCATTTCATTTCCAAATAATATGTTAGAGATATGGGATCGAAAAACGCTTCCTTCTGGGCACACTTATTACACTCTTCGAGTACCGGGAATCAAATCCACGAGAATTTAGAATTGAATTCGAGATGATTCGTAATATAAAATGGTGGCAGTCGCGTATATCCTTCCGCCAGGAAAATCCATTGGAGTTTCCATTTTCCATTAATGTGGAATGTGTGTGCCACATGGCTGCATGCCACAGCAGTGCTGTATATGTATGTGTAGATGTATGTATGTGCTGCTGTTGTTTGGTTTGGACGTGGGTTTGGTTTTGATCCGTGTCCGTGTCTGTGTTCGGGTCTAGGTCTGGGTCCGGAATCCATGCAGATGCAATGACGTCGATACCCGCTGCACACCTGTTTGACACTCACTCTGCCACATGCCTGGGCACTCTCTGCTTCTCGTGCGGCGCAGTTCAACATTGACGGACAGATGAATGGAATCGGAGGCGGTGCCGGAGCCGGAGCCGGAGCCGGAGCACAGGCCAAAGGAACCCGATCCGTTCCGAGTACCTGTCGGCGGTATCTATGCCGTTAACGCTGCTACTGTCGCTGCCGCTGCCGCTGCTGCTGCCACTGATATTGCAGTTGACACTTTGACCTTTGGTTCCGTAGCTCCTCCCATACTCCGAAACACCAATATAAGAACCCACACTACACCCCTCTCTGGGCCAATTAGGGGCCGGCCTTCGTATTTATTTTTAGTACACTGCTCGGTGTCAAGAATACCCACAAGATAAATCCGGGTCAGTCAGAAACCAAAAAGCCAAAAACCAAAATTTGAAGTTGAGTTCCTAAGCCAAGCAAGTGGAATGCAGTTGCAATATGCGGAATGAATGGATGGATGAAGGGAACTGCAGGAATGATGATGATTGTCACCCGGAGGGCAATCCAAAAATCCAAATCCAAGTCCAAAATACTTTTCCTCGTCCAAAATGGCCAAGACCGGCAGTCAGGCAGATAGACGGCGGGGTAGGCTGTGGTCTCTGTATGCCACGTGGGAGGGGCGGAAAGAGGTTTTTTATGTGGCTGTGGATGTGGATGTGGAAGCGGAGACTATGTGTTGACTATATCTTTAGACAGGCAGCCAGTAGCCTGCTGTCGTTGCCAAAAGCCAAGAGGAACCACAACTGTGAGAGCACAGAGGCAAAGCAAGTGAGAAAGAAGCGTATTTTTGATTATGCCAAATATACATTGTATGGGCGGGCGTCTATATAGACTATAGAGACTACTATACATATAGTATATCTGCCATATAACTGAACACATGTCCCACACACATGCGAGTCTATGTGCCGAGAACCTATGTATGTGCTGCTGTGCGATGCATGGATTTCATTCTAGATTTTCACGTATAAGTATCTAAAAATGTTGTGCGATGGGAAGACTGTATAGATGGGAACTTCATTGTGCAGATCGGTGTGTACACATGCACACACATACATACATGTAAATGCATATTTCTGTTGGAATGCGTGAACTGTTCGTGAATGCAGGTGGCTGCCGTCTGCCACCGACACAGGGGAGACAGCTATAGCAAAGCTGTAGTAGCTCATTGATTCAGCATCTGTAAAAGAGATCTCTACTAAATGTACATATACAACGCCTTCATCATTCCACATACATATGTGGCTCTCCAACATAAGCTGATCTCAACGATTCGTGTCTAATCTGAGGGATGAAGGATCACATTTATTATTGGTAGAGGGAGTGTAAAGTAACGTGTTGCCGGACTAAAATGTTGGCGATCCATTAAAAAAATGTTACAAAATAGCACAATAAAATTACGCTTATAAAGTCTATCCAATCCTACAGAAAATTGATCAATTTTTCGGATACAATTATTTTTCTTGGGTAAATCGCTATGGAATAGCATTTAAAGCCGCAGTAAATACAGTAATACTATACGGTCTTCCCATCGCACATCACACATCCGGCAGTGTTCAGATATTAACAGACAGTATTTGGAGAAGCTGGTCTGAAGATCTTTGTCATTAAAAAGGGGTATATGTGTCAAAGATCAGTCAAGGTCGGATTTGGTTCCGCTCCCCTTAGATTGCCGGTAATTGCATACCCAGAGTTATTGAGAAAGTATTATTTAATGCCACCCACACCTCAAAACGTAACACTAAAGGGGCTCGGCGCCCAATAGCTGTATTCACAGATATATGGATTATCTTTAAGGGCAATAAAACAATCCACAGATTGATATACATACATATAGGAAGAATTTTTCAACTCAGAGCCCCTCTTCGTTTGCTGCGTAACTTGTATTAAATTCAAAGCAAATTACACAGTTTTCCTGCGTATCAAATTATTTTCTATAAGCTCTTATTTTTTTTCCTGCAAAAACTAGAAGCTTAGCGAGTTGCAGGGACACCACCTGCAGCCAATTATTACTTCGCCAGCGTCCCGCAATATCCATGGTGATAAGTCCTGCATTGAAAGCAGGGCCCAAGAGAGGCAGGAGCTGCTCAGATTCCTTTCACGGAGGCGCGCTGGGAGGGAATGAAAAAATTTCTGTTGGGATTGGCAGTAGCAACGCTTTTTTGTGCTAAGCATTACTTGAATTTTCACTGCTGGGACACAGTAAATATGTTGCATTGCTTCGCTGTTTATTGTTACCCAAGGAGATGCAGCTGCAGATATCAACTTTAGGAAAAAACCATTGAATGTTTGTCTGTTCGGTGGGAGAGTGAGTGACTTGGAATGCGGCTGTTCTATTTCTCTATATTAAATTGTTTTCCATAACCGCCGACAACAACCCCACACCTTCTTGTGGCAAGGCCCACGCCCAGACGCAACCTGCAGCCAATTACCCAGCCAGCAGCCAGCAGCCAGTACTTGTACTCGCACTCGCACTCGTATCCATGGTGATAAGTCCCGCAATCAAATTAGGCCACGAGTGCTCTTCTAACTAATTGAGCTCCAAGTTGTTGCCGGCGCAAAAGAGTAAAATGAATAATTCCCTGAAAAGGAACTGCTACGCTACGGCTACGGCTACGGGTTCGGGTACGAGTACGGGCAGTGTGCAAGTATACTTGTTAAAGTTCATTAGCAAGGAGTTTCAAAGGCAACATAATTACTTATTGCGATTTTGACACCTTTACTAAACACTACAGAATTTGTTGTAACACTTTCCTACTACACAAGACATTCAGCATTCAATAAACGAAAGTTCTTTCGGTAAATAAAGTCTACAGATCACAGCAGGTAGGTACATACATATGTATGTTTGCACTTCACACCCGGAGAAAAGAGACCTGAGAATCGAATAGTTACACTTTACACAGTGTAAATTTATTTTATTTTTAATTTAGATCTATTGCGTATTTAAAATAAATATCCTTTTATTATATAAACAAGTTTTGGGTCGGCGTCCAATATTTTACCGCACAGGGTGCGGTGCTATACTATAATAATATACCTACTATAATGCTATACTATAATACTATTATGTATTTGATTTTTCAATTAAATATGTTCATATTCACATTAGACATATTTCCTACAAATGTATTTTAAAGTGCTTTTCATATTTCGATTAAAAAAAATAAAGAAAATACTTTCTAATATTCATGTTTAAATCAAAGTGAATTCTTTCGTGTGTTTCTTTTTGCTATGCTATTTTTCTTTGAGTGCAGTTGGGATGTCTATTTTACAAAACTTTTCCTAAATAATCACAAACTACTTGAATGCTTTTCCTGCAAGATAAATGTACCACGCACCACCTGCACGTGTGGCATTTATCGCGTTTTCTGCGACTTTCGTCCTGCGTCCATAGAATCCATGGTGATAAATCCTGCAAATCAAATCAGACTCCGGTTGCTGGGGTCCTCTTCGACTTTTGCGACTAATTTCTGTACGAGCTAAAAGGGCAAAAGTGAAATGAGAAATTTCCATAATCCAAAATCCCGCCACAGATGGGGATGGGGACGGGACAGTGCACATGGCCACCGCAGTTGACATTTATTTGGTTTTTTTACAGCACTCATTCCACAAGCGCTTGCACCTGTCGTCCTCCAACTGTGGCTCCCGCTTTCGCTCCCTCTTTCCCACTTGATTCCATTTAAATACCGTCCAGTCCAGTCCCGTTCCGTCCCGTCCAACTTATCCCCGGCGGCAGACTCATCTCATTGATGACGCTGAAGAATTTCATTCACAAAACTGCAGCATTTCAAGGCAGTTCTAGGGCGGCTGCAATGGGGTCTGGGAGGCCTCTGGGAGACCGTGGAGAATGTCAGCACCACTGAATGGACCCACTGCACCACCCGAACGCTGCGCCCCTGTCAGTATCCCCATCCCCATCCTCATCCTCATCATCAGCATCAGCATCAGCAACGTTCTCGTGAACGTCCTTCGGCTGCTGGTAGATATGGATGCAGATGAATGCCGGAGGCAGAGGGGTTCTGGCTAATGGAGACCAATGACGTACAGGACCGAAATAGAGGTAGGATGTGGGCTGAGGAGGCAGGACTAGGATTGTGCCCTGATTGACCTCAGTTTATTGGACGATCTATCAATAAGTTGCCATTTCCCAATCCATTCCTATACGGGCGTACATACATGTGTATGTACATAGATTCCAGCATCATGCTGTATGTTGCATGTCCTGACCTCGCCGCCGAAGCTGCTTGTGCCTCTTGTGCAGCATCTGCTGATGACGTGGGAAACAAAACTGTGGGAAGGATGACGTCATTGGTGAAACTAGTGCAAATGCACTGTATCTGTGTCTGCTTCTCTGTCTGTGTCTGTGCGTGCAGATGCATGTGGTTGTGTGGGTGGATGGGTGTGTAGCAAGCCGTCATCAAAATGGCAACGATACTACTAGGATAGAAGGTTACTAATCGTTTTCTTTTTGTATAAAACGTTTAGAAAAATGGCACAAGTGGGTAAGAAGTACTCCCAATAAGGAAGATGAATTGGGAAAAATATAGGTAGATATATGTCGAACACTCTCAAAGATACAATATACAAATGATACATGAGTAACAATAGATAAGTATGATAACGGGCTAATAAACAGTCTATAATATATACAGAAATGTGTGGATAAAGAATCCCCTAGTTATGGAAATAAATTGATAAACTCAAATAGACACAAAGCTAAAAAAAACACTGAAAGAAAAATGGCTTAGTAAAAGGAAATACACCCATATTTAAACTAAATAAATATTCGGATTTTAATTCGGACACTTTGATTTAAGAGTATTTTTATGCAAAATACTTTAAAATACTTCAAATACTATATATTCGATTTGATTATAATAAATATTTAATGCAAATTAATGGCATAAGTATTTAAATCTAAGTGAAAATATTACAATTTCAGTGCTTTTTTCTCCGGGTACATTTACACAAATAAAGGTACATACATACATATGTATCTACATATATACACATGTACATATATGAAAATGTACAAACTTAATAATATCTAAAATGAGAGGACAAGAACATGTTTCTGGAGGTTAGGATGCAACCGGTATCGTCTTAGGATTTCCTTGCCTCTATTCTCCGCTCATGTCCCACAAATTGCATTGGCCTAATTTGATTTTTAGAAATTTTCAAAGATGTGAGAGAGAAAAATGTATGCCTACAAATGTGTAGAAGGAGATCAAAGGCCCTCTGACTTCTTCAAAGTTTAATGCAGGATCGTGAGCATCCACAAAATGTGTGAGAAATGAATTTAGGTAAAGCCAGCCAGATCCTTGAAGTACTGCTGGTTGGTTCCACAAAACATAAGAGGGAATCACAAGCCCATCAATAAATTTGTTTCTCCCACGTCGGAAGCCCTTCAACTATCTCTAAATAATTTGCAGGCGCTGCAGAGCGTTTGAAATTCAGCCAACTTCCACTGTACGTATACGAGTACGGGTGCATATATTATGCATGTACCCATACCATACTATATGTATGGACATATAAGTATATATAAACCCTAAATGGGTCAACCAACACACCAACGAAACCAACGACGACGACGGGCGATGGGCGAGGGGCGACGGGCGACGGGCGACGACGACGACGACGACAGCAGCGACAAATAGTTGTCAGGTAGAGCGAATGCGAGTATTACAAGGCCAAAAGCAGCGCCAAAATGTGTTGCAGGGACGGAAGGGGGGGACGGAGCAGATTCAGTTCGAAGTGTCCGGGGGAGGGGGGCGAAGGGGGGTTGGGGCAAATGCGGGCGTTGTCCGGGAGCTTATGACGTTTGTTTGGCTTTGACGCACTCACATCGTGTGTGTCTGACCATCCATCCATCCATCCATCCATCCATCCATGGTTGCCTTTAAGCCCCCACCTCACATGGCTTAAAGTCCCCTGGACCTCCCCCGTTGGTTCGCTGCTCATATCAAAACCTTCTTACCTCCCCTGATAATGTTTCCTATTTGGCAAAAGCCAAAAATAGAGCAAATTATGTTTTTAAACACACACAAAAATCTCTCGCTTTAAAGAAAAACATTTTCTAAATTCATAAATTTCAACAAAATTGGATGTAGAGAGAGAGAGAGGAACAGAGTGGGAGCGTGGAAGGTGTTGGTGGGTGGGAGGGGTGGCACTGCAAAACTGTTTTAAATGATTCTGAACGAAAATAAATACGAAAATAGATTTCATCCAGACATAGACGAACTGATCAAGTTCCCTACAAAACAAAAGCTTTTCCTTCTCTCATTTGTTCGGGACCCCCATACCCCATACCGTTCATCCGTTCCGCCCAATTTTGTAGTCCTCCTTGGACACCCTGTCGCCCCCTCCACAGCCATGGGACGGCATGCTCTATATTTAAATGAAGAAAAACAGAATCAAGCCACTGAGAAATTATAGAAAAAACATTTCGAAATTCATGTCTAGAGTACAACAACAGAAAAGTAAAAAATACACCAACAAAAGGAAAACGTACGTAGCCATAACTGCAACAACAGAAAGAAAACAAAACGAGGGGGAACGTTGTGAGCCGCGGCAAAGGCCGCGGCCCTACCTTATACCCAGTACTCAGTCACTATATACATACATACATACATATATGAGCTTACGATTTAGGTAATTTATTATATGTTCGCAAAAGGGACGAATTAAATTTTGGGCAAAAAATAATATTTCAAAAAATGAAGTCCAATTTTGTTTGCAAATGATTTTTACATCTGCTTCTAAATTTCTACATGTATAACTACATATTTGAGACGTACAAGTGTTTGCGACAGAGAGAGAGGGAATGAGTCAGCGCTTGGCAGGCGTTGCGTGGCCACTGATATTTAATTTGTTTCTTCTGGCCGTAATATTGATCCGACCTGATCCATATTCGGCAATCTGGTAGATGTGGTAATTTCCCATGATTCTGAGTTTTTGGTTTTCATTTATCTTAAAAATTGTGGATTCCACAGATTTTCGTCCTTTGTGGGGGCCGAAAGGGGCGTGGCAAAATTTTGAAATACATTTGTACTGAAGTGATATCACAGGAGCTTGGATAGAAAGTTTGGTTGCTCTAGCTCTTATAGTCTCTGAGAACTAGGCGCTCATTTAAAGGAATGGGCAAAACAGACAGGGTTGTGTGTGAGAGAGAGCGAGAGGGAATGATGACTCTCGAAATGGTTTTCTTCATTGTAGCTATAATAATGATCCGATCTGATCCAGATTCAACACTCTGATAGAAATGGTCTTTCTCTATGTTTCTGCGTATTTAGTTTTCTTGTATCTTCAAAATTGTGTATGCCACAGACTTTCGTTCTTTGTGGGGGCGGAAGGGGGCGGGGCGAAATTTTGAAATACATTTTGAGTAGTGTGATCACACAGGAGACTGGATACAAAACTTGGTTACTCTAGCTTTAATAGTCTATGAGATCTAGGCGCAAATGAAGACGGACAGACGGACGGACGGACAGACATGGCTATATCGACTCGGCTATTGATGCTGATCAAAATGTATAAACTTTATGGGGTCGGAAACGCTTCCTTCTGGGCGTTACACACAACCGTTATGCCCACAAATCTAATATACCCCTTACTCTTTGAGTACCGGGTATAAAAAGAGTACGTCAGAACAGCTTTTAAAAAAAGCAACACTAGCAACAACAACACCAAAGAAATTTAGAAAAATAAAAATTACCCCAGTAGCAGCTACACCAATGAATTATAAAAAAGTAAGCCAACAATAGATTCAAAGACAATTACATCTTTAATAACTATACCTATGGTAACTATACCAACAAAATCTTTACGGAAGCTACACCAACTACAGATTCACCAGAAAATACTGCAAAAAACTACACCAGCTAAACTTAATCTGGTTCAACAACAGTGGCTAAAACGGCACCAACAAAAGCCGAGCCAATAAAAACTATACCGAGAACTGTGTCAACACTTATAGTTACACCAACAATAACTTCACACAAAATGAATACACCAACGACAACCACTACACAACAAAAACTCTACACAATAAACTTTCTTCACCAATATATTGTTTTGCTGTTTTCGACATAGAAAGTTTATAGAAACAGAATTCTTGTATACTTATACATACATATGTATGTGTAGGTACATCTATTTCTATGTATTTTCTGTGTACGAGAATATCTAGATATTTGTTTTGTACGCTTTATACACATCCACACACACACACCAAATATATAAACACAAAAAAAAAAAAATATATATATATATATAGATGTATAGAAAAAGCTTTGTGATCGAATCGTTTTATTCGTTGTTTGCTCGAGAAGAGATTTGTCTTCGTTCAACGATTTCAAAATTTACTTTCAACAAGCGTTGCAAGTTGGCATGCTGCATCGTCATCGGAAAATGTGTATTTAGTTTGGCATTAATATACACATATGAAGAGAATAATACGTATACATAGTATGTGTGTATATGCTTGTGCCTACATATATATATTCCATATATGTATAGATACGCAATATATTTAGATTGTGCGAGCAGATCCAAAAGTAATTCTGCCCAAACATTGATATTAAAAAGACAAGCATATGTAGTACATATGTAGTTCTACTGCTGGCAACAGTTTTTGCTGTTGAAAGACAACCTTGAACCATTGCAGAAATTGTTTCCCTATATCTACACGTAAATTTTCCTGGAGCGCATTTTCTGCTCCAAGTGGTTGCAAATGGTAAAAGTCTCCCGTGTAGGTGCCTTTTAGCAAAATGTAACAACCTTTGTTGTTCCAATTTATAAAGTATATTGTATATTCTGGATCAGCATTACAAGCAGAGTCGATGTATCTATGTATGTGCGTCCGTCCTTAGGGATTATGAAAGCTAGAAAAAGCCAATTTCGTATCCAGATTCTTGTTTATTTTAAAATGTTGTCCCGACGACTCTACCAATTCGACTCGTAATCAAGAATATAGTCTTTAAGGATAGCGCATTTATTGCTTCATCTCATTCAAAATGTAAAACGTCACACACACTCGTATGTACATATGTGTATACTCGTACTTTCTTGCGGAAGCACATCATTATTTAATGAAACCAAATTAAAGTATCTGTGAAACGCATGTCATGAGAACAATATAATCGTGTAATCCGCTGATCTAGAAGCCAATGCATAACCGAACACGGACGGACACAATTAAATTCACAACACAATTTCTGCTGCACCCAGAGAAAAATACTACGAAATTGTACACCAACAGATTTGCTCCGAGAGAGGAAGTTGCAAAAATAAAAAATTTCATCCCAAAACATATCTAATATCTAATAAAAAATATATTTCGTATTTAAGCGAATACATTTTTGTATATTTAGATTAAACATATTGCTTACAAATTTAATTATATTAAATGAATATGTTAAATTTCAATATTGGTTTTCTTCTTCCAACTGTGCCATTTTTCTCTGAGTGCATTAAATGTAAGTACAATTGTGTATTCGTACTTGAATCTGTGCTTATTAAAGTAAAATTGAAAACTGTGTCGATGAAATGAGGGAATGAGTCTGAGAGACTTCTCTGTAGGACTTAAACCTTATCTTAAAACACGTTTTAAAGCTTTTCCTCAAGAGATCAAATTTTCCAACATCTTATACACACCAAAAGATGTGCATATACCATTTCTGCTGTTACCATTTCGGAAAACTTTCGCAGATACCCAGGCAGTGATGTCCAAAAATACAGCATTGCACTGCACTCATCGATCAAGGCTAAACGAAGCGAGAGAGCTGGCGAGCGCAATTAAAAGTATTTCCTAATTTTGGTTTCTTTGACGTGCGTCAAAAGGCATTCCATTATCCCTTTCCCATTAGCTAATGCTCTGGCTCCGCAGGGACTCATTCCGTTTTAATCAAGGTAAGTCGCGATTCTGCCGCAGTCAGCACTTGACAGTTGGCAGCTAAATGAAATTCCATTAAATATGTGGTAAAACTTTTGGAGAAATTGTATGCCTGTATGCCTGTATGCCTGCAAGAGAGCGAGCCAGCGGGCCGCAATGTTGGTCGATTCTGCCACTCAAAAATCAGTGCAGCGCGTTGCAACGGCTGCCCTTGAAACAAGTTTAGCCACAAATTGTATCAATCAAGGCCATTCCAATTAATCAGGCATCCATGGCATCCCATCGTGGTAGAGGGAAAGTGAATCTCCTGTGGCAATGGCAGTGCCAGTGGCAGTGAGAAATCCAACTTAGAGTGGGCTTAAAATACAAGTTGGTGGAAATGCCAGATGTTCTTTGTTAAGATACTTTTCACAATTTCAATTGCATGATTTTATTTAAAGCAAACATTTTAATACGGCATTCAATGAGCACCTTTTTAAGGAGACTGCACTTTCGTTTTCTAAGAGCTCTAGAGTTTTTATACCCAATACTCAAGGAGCAGTATCGATCTCTCTGTTTCACACACTCTTCATCGTGCAGTGCAATCTTAGACGTAAGCACTTTCTTTTACAATTCTTTTTACTTTGATTTCTTTCCAAAATAACTTTCTTGGGGCTTCATTTCCCAAGCTTTCAGTACTACCCACCTATATCCTCCATGAATCTTCTCAATCTATCCAGCCTTTTCTGACCTCTTGGAGCTTTCCCGAGAGATACATACAAGAGATACGTACATACAGAGACATACAAATAACGAATATTTTTTTGGTACCTGCCGGTACTTTCTTTGGGTTTTCGGTTCACTGATTTCTTTTTTATGAGGTGTCCCAAATTATGCTATTCCTATACAAGGAATCTATAAATTAGCTCTACCCGATCTTTGAATTCTATGATGTATCTGCATCTGTAAGATGGCCTCCAGGCTTAAGGTTCTTTATAAGAACCAGGTCCTGGAATAATTGCAAACTCCATTTCCGTGAGTGGTATGGTATCTATATGGGATAAATGGCATGGCATGGCCCACTCTCGGTGCTGGTGCCCACAACTGGAGCACAACTTATTTTTATCCATTGCATTGAATTCCAAGCGGCTCCGTTTACACCAGAAGCAGCAGCAGCAGCAGCAGCAACAGCAACAGCAGCATACACAGATACAGATGTTCTCCAAGAGTGTATGGGGATTGCAGTCGGGGTGATGGGGTGTTGGTGTGCAGGGGTGCGGGTTCGGATCGGTTCGGTTCGGAACAGATCGGAACAGATCGGATAAGAGCCGAATGAACAGTGAACAGTTTTCGGTATCCATTTCGAATTTTGGGCCGCCACAGGAGACTATTTTTAGGCCTCATGCCCAGATACATGGCCACATTGCTTCGTCCATCCACCATCCACACCCCTCTCTTCCGCTCCATTCCTCTACCCACCCCACCGTGTGTGTGCGACTATTCTATGGACGGGCAGGTGGGCGGCGCACATCTCTCTCTCTCGCTCTCGCTCTCTCTCTCCCTCGATGCGAGTATGAGTGCAAAAGGAAGCTTTCGGAACGGGTCCGAGAAGTATCTGTATCCGTTGAACGGCTGGCCGCTAGAATATAGTCTGCCGTGGATCGTCGGACCGTTCAGTCTTTTGTGTCGTTCAGTATCATCCGATTCCTGTGATCGACAGCACAGCTCAAATTTTTTTTCTTTTTTTTCTAATTCCTTGAAGGTGAGTGCCGCAGCAACAGCAGCAGCAGCAGCAGCAGCCGCAGCAGCAACAGTAAAAACAAAAAACCCAAAAAAAAATTAAAAAATCAGCAGCAGCACAGCATGCAACATGCAAACAATAAAACCAACAAAAGTACCAACGAAATACCAAAGATACAATCCAAGAACTATCTGAAATCTTCAAAAATGAACAAGAAAAAAAAGCAAAGAACCGCAAGAACCGCAAGAACCGAAAGCATTGTGTGCGACTCCTGCGCCAAAGGAACCTCGCCCGAGAACCGATTCGATCTAGTCAATTCGTGCGTGTGACTATAATTCATCCCACATCCCCCTTCCTGGCATACTATTTTTTTGATATTTTTTCAAGTGTCGTTTCGAAAGTGTGCTTCCGGTTATATGGATTGAATCGATTGAAAACAAGTTAACATTCTATTTTTGAAATCTAAGCACTCTTTCTCATTCTGTTTGTTTTTTTCCACCTTTTATTTTCCTCGCTATCTTATTATGTAAGAAGGTGAAATGCGTATTTGTGCGTGAGTGTGTATGTGTATGTGTGTGTGTGTGTGTGTGTGTGTGCTAAAAATGTATTCCACAGATACAAGATACATTTCGTTTCGTTTCGAAAGAGCCAAATGCTGCCTCAAAAGTGCCTCAAAATAGAATAGATCCAAGCAAGAGTGCCTGAATGCCAGAGGGAGAAAAACGAGAGACACACAGAAAAATACACTCAGACACACACACGCACACACATATCAACAAAAGCACAGATCACCTAAATATATATTTTTGAATACATGTATGTATATTTAGGCATAGCCATAAAAAGCTCTGGATAAATACGTACACTCTCCGCACGATTATTGGATATTTAATTCCATTTTTTCGTTCCATTCTTCCCATTTCCCATCGCCTAACGATGGAACGTTTTTCACCGACATGTTCCTTACATATAAGCAAAATAGCATTGCGGTCATAAATAGCCACCATATTTCTCGGTTCCCCATTCGTGTACCTATCAACAGGTTTATTTTTAAACCCCAAAGATACAACATACAATAGAATCCATCCATCCCTTTCCCTCGCTCGATCTGTGCAGATGGAGATCTCAACTCTGCTTAGATTTTCCTATTCTTTTCACCAAATTCCACGCCACACCCCAACCCACCGCACCGCGTCGCACCTCTTCAGGGAATATGTACATATGTGTGTGTGTGTGTGTGTGTGTCCGAAGGTCGACATTGTCAGAGATTGTTCAAACGCTTTACCTTCGCCGAAAAGGTGTATTCGCTAAAGAAAAATCGAAATGTTTGCATGCTAAATTTATGCCCAGCTCTTGGTGTTTGCCCCTGCGCTATATGGCAATGTGGTTGGCAATAGTTGTGGCTAAATAATGGCGAAATGGGAAAATATACACCATATATTTTTCGTGTTGCCCATGACATTTTTGGGGTTTCATAACTCCCAAAAAGACGAACATCAATGTTCCCTCAGATGAACTTTTTCAAGTTGAAGCCTCTGACAGTATGTCTTGCATCTTGTACGAATGTTGATTTTTCAATAAACTGATCTATATGATGATCTTCAGAGTAAGGCGTTTGAACCTATGATACATATATATGTTATGGTGTGGAGATTTTCTCATTTACATGTATTTGTATGACAATTATCTTTCAAGAGATCCTAAAAGAAATCTAGATCAAAGAGACCATTTTAAGATCTACTTAGGGATACATTTCTATCTACTTTGAGATCTACAGTGTTCCTCCACGTAATCATGTGATTGATCTGGAGCTGAATTTCTGAAAAAACTAATGAATCTTTGTAGCTTTTCTTAAGATACTATTGATCCAAATGATCATGCAAAAAACGGATTACTAAATAATTTAAGAATCATCCGTATTCCTTACCTTAAACTTTATGATCTTTCTACTGACTCATCATCACACGATAATCGACAGTTTTCTTAATTGTTCTTCATAAATATTTATACATATACGTGTATATGAACTGCAGATGTAGCACATAACAAGATCAGCTGTGTGGGTTAACTACATAAAACTACCTCATCAGTGGGTGAACCTTGGATATGGCTCTCTCTCTCTCTCGACGCCTATACGCTTCTGCGTCTCTGCAGTTCTGAAATGAAATCGGATATTGAAGAGAGGCAGGAATGCTCATCTCTTTCTGGCAGGCGCCCACGCCGAAGTAAATACCATAGACAAAGAAAGAGCAAGAGCGAGTGTCGTGGCAGTGCCCCCATATACGGCATGGGCCAATGCTGCGTATACGTAATACGACGGTCGCTATATGCATTGCGCATACGCGTATGTGGCCCCGATAGGATCGTGCGAGCGTGTGCGTTTGAGTGGGCGACTGAACGGATTTATGGAACAGATGCCAGACATACATATACACACACATATACATATATATATACATATATACATATATATATATATACATATGTATATATATAAATATAGATATCTATAAAAATATCTATGTATCTTGTCTTATATCTATATCGTTGTGTATATAGGACAATAGAAATGATGTCAGAGACCATTTCCATTTCGATATCCATTCTCATTTCCAGTTCCAGTTCTTTATGCTCACGTCTCGTTCTCTTTCTGTATATTCCAGTAACTAAAAACACAAAACAAAATGGCTGATGATGAGGTGAGGTGAGTATCGTGGGGGTGTGGTGAACACCGTGCTTTGACCCAGTGACCCGTGACTAACCCATGGCCTTCATCTGCAGTAAACTCTTGGTGTGAACAACACAACGGGCATCATGACATCATGGCTTCACGGTAATGCTGCCCCATGGGTGGGGACGCCGACTGCAGATTGGCACTGGCTTGGACGGGACTGAACCGGCCAGGATCTGAGGATAACTGGGGTAAGCATACATTTCCACCCTATCGACCGTCTTGGGATCCCCGCCCCCGCTATACCCATCCAATAGTAGCCAAGTACCTCGCCCTAACCGCAGACCACAAAATGCTTTTTCTTGCTTCCCCACAGGACCGCTGAGCCTTGTCCAGCCTTAAGCCCCGTCAAGTCCCCCTCTGATCGAGGAGCTGAAGCCAGCACTGACAACGATAACTATCGAATCAAGTTCGATCGAAACCATTTGTGTTATCGTTAGTGTGTGTGTGCTCTGTGCCTGTCTCAGTCTCAGTTAATGTCACTGTCTCTGTCTTTGTCCCTGCTTGTACTTTGGCAAAAAACGTTTATGCGTGAGAAATAAGTGCAATGCAATATTCCATAAGTGCAATATTGATTTCGAATGGAGTTCTAGTCAATGATGTGTGCTCTGGAAAATACCCATCATACGAGTATATGAGAATCATCTTGTGAAATATATTGCAATCTTCGCACGCGTAAGCCAAAAAGCCCATTCGAGATCTAAACTAACGTTTCATCGTTTTCGTTGCAGAAAAAGGCAGCTGCTCCCGCCGCTGCACCAGCTGCGGCCGCGGCCAAACCGGCTGCGCCAGCAGCGGCTGCTGCCGCCAAACCGGCAGCGCCAGCCGCCAATGGGAAGGCGCCGGCCGCCAATGGAAAGGCGCCGGCAGCTGCGGCCGCGCCAGCCGGCCCGCCCAAGGATCCCAACGATCCGAAAGTGAAGGCCGAGGAGGTACACTTGTGTACGTGTGTCCACGTTACCTCAACGTCCCGCGTCCATGTCCACGTTTACGTCCACGTCATGATGAGTCCCCGCTATGATGAGTGCTGTGTGCCGTGTTGTGTAGTGTTTGATCTGGATGGGCGATTCAGCCACGTTCCGGCTCCCATTCGTTGCATTCGGAGTTGAAGCTGGCGCTGAAGCTGGAGCTGGAACTGAAGCTGAACTCGCTTTCCCCTGTGTGTGTTTGGCAGGCTTATTGACGATGGTCGATTCTTTTTGGTGTTTGATTGCAGGCTAAGAAGGCTAAACAGGCTGAGATCGAGCGCAAGCGTGCTGAAGTGCGCAAGCGCATGGAGGAAGCCTCCAAGGCCAAGAAGGCCAAGAAGGGTTTCATGACCCCAGAAAGGAAGAAGAAACTCAGGGTAGGTGCTCCCCCCAGGCACAATCCCCAATGATCACACCAGTGATTCCTAACCCCTGTATTGTCCATTTTTTTTCCTGCAGTTGCTGCTGCGTAAGAAAGCCGCTGAGGAATTGAAGAAAGAACAGGAACGCAAAGCGGCTGAACGTAGACGCATCATTGAAGAACGTTGCGGCAGTCCAAGGAATCTCAGTGATGCCAGTGAAGGTGAGTTCCCCGGTCCGCAGCAGTGGTCCGCCGTAGATCGCGTCCCAAGCCCCCTTGAGTTCAGGGGGAGGTGCAAGGAAACCCTACGGCAAACACCACAAAGGGTGTCCCTTCAACTCCCTCTCAACGAAATCCACTAAAAGTATTAATGAATGACGAATATAAAGCGAATCAATTAATAACCAGGGCCCACAGACTTGCGGGGGCAGTACAGTCCGCAAATCTGTGTGCCCAGAGGCATAAACGTAAATCGATAACTGAAAGTTGAACAAAAAGTGTCATCTGTCACGTACGCACACTCACACATGTACATGAACACCCACACACCCATAGCCATACAGTGACACACATATGCACATTGCAAACAAACACACACACACGATTGTGCATACACTGCAGGAAATAAACGTTGACCCCCAGTGGAAGAAGCATCGAATGAAGAATCGAATCGAATCTATCTATAAATATCTATCTATCTAAATATGTCTCTCTTTATCTCTCTTTTGCCGTACCCCCTACCGAAATATCTATCTGTATCCATACACCCACACACCAACACCAACACCCACACCAACACATACACCCCACAAAAACCAACAACAACACCAACCAACCAACTCCCATTCTGTGATCTTCTGTGATCGCAGACACACTGAAAACTCTGATCAAGCAACACTATGACAGGATTAATAAATTGGAGGACCAGAAATATGATCTTGAGTATGTTGTTAAGCGCAAGGATGTTGAGGTACACACACACCACCAGCTATATATTCTATATATATATTCTCTATATATCTCTTCTATATATGCTCTATATATGCAAACTGCAAATTGCCTAAACTCTAAAATCGTATCCTATCCAACACGAAGCCAACAAAAACAAGCATCAAAATCAAAAGTCTAAAACTTTGAAACTTTTAACAACAACAACAACAATAAACACCTTCCGTTAGTTATCTCTCTCTTTCTCTACATCTAAACAATATCTATCTATCCTCTGTTTATCTCTCTCTCTCTCGCTCTCTCACTTTGTATTATACACTTGATGTTTGCGGAGAGTGCCCGCCCTAAGATCTATCTCCTAACGCACTAAAAACTGTACAGAAACACCAATACTACTCACCCAATTAATGAAGATCTAGGGCCAGATGTCGCTGTCTGTCACTATTCGATATCTGTCGAAACTATCTATCGATTCTCTATTGAAATGATCATTTATCGAAGGGGTCTCAATCAAAGAGATCCTCTATCGAGTCTAGGTGTTAGTCTGAATACCATCTTAAGGTTCTTGCCATACAAAGTAGATCACACACAATACACACACGAATACACTTTCTCCCATAAATACACTCACACCAAACTATATATATATATATAATATGTACATATATCCGAGAATATCGTACACACAAAACACACAGCAGCAGCAGCAGCAGCTGCCAACTATGAGATTTACATTCATACATATAACCCAACTTCGTTCCGCAGATACCATTCAGAAAGTCTGTCACGACTATCACACTAAGATACTGAAATTGGAATCTGAGAAATTCGATCTCGAGTACGAGGTAGCCAGAAAGGACTTTGAGGCAAGCAGTTCCAGTTTCCAATATCATTTATCCGACCAACAGCTTCGAGCGTTGCGTTGCACTCTCTCGAAAATCGTAGAACTTGTCGATAACTCATTACTGTTGATAGTTTCTTGGCCAAAGCCGCACCGAAAACGATTCAGCCCAAAAGATATATACAAATATTTCTGGCCAGATGGCCGTGGCGGCGCCTGATCACCATATGTGTGTTTTTCTGTGTGTGACTGTTGCCCGGCGGACAACAAATCTAAACAATACTCTGCAGCACCGTGCACATGTAGTAGTTGGCCAGAAACCGTAGTTAACCCCAAAGTACTCGCATTTTTGTGACTATTTTTCAATGGAGAGAGCTGTGCAAACAGGACCCCCACATTCGACATGTTTGCGCACTCCCACCAGTGTCTGCCACAGCGGACAGCCCTCACACTCCTAAAAAGCACAGTATATAGTATATATAGAAAGTAGAGCCCCCAAGTCGATGCAACTAACCTCTAACCCCTAACCAGATCCGCACCATGTGGGTCGAAAGTAACTCCACCGCCCATCGACAGTACAGTACTAACCCCCGAGCAATGCCGAAATGCAACAAATGCTGACGATACCTATTTTTTGATGTCACTGTATTTGTTTCGATTTTTTGCTTTTTGCGGCTTATTTTTTCCTAGCCTATAGCTATAGCTTTTTTGTGGCTACAAGTTTTTTGCTTTTTATCGTAGCAATATATTCGATATTTTTTATGCAATTTTTGTGATTTGTAATTTTTTGACATTTAAAACTACTACTAAAATCTAAAAGAAAAACAAAAAAATTAAACCCATACAAATGTAACGAAGAATGGATAAAGAGAAACGAAACAAAGAATTAAGGGGGTATTTTTAGTGTGACCAGAGCACAGGCTTTGGGTCAAAGTACAGTCATCCAATGAGTACAGTCACGCACCATGCACCAAGCACCACAGCCCTCGCAAGCACCTACAACGACACAGAAACAGAAACAAACACAGATATACACAGACACAGACAGTGATACAGATACCAGACACTTCATGTGGCACAAAATACCAAAAGCAAAGAACGAAAAATACCTAAAATACCAAAAATACGATTACGATCGTATAAAACCCGTCTCTCACATATACTTCATATTTACATAGGTGATAAAGATCCAGTTCAATCTTTAATTTTATATTAATCGAATCTTAATCTAATCCTTCTTTTTCTCGAAACGCGCCAATCAATCGATCAAACGAACAAACGAACGAACAATCCAAATCAAACAATCTAATGCGTCGTCGTCGTCTCTTCTTGTCGCTATCTCTAACTCTATCTCTCTCTCTCTTTTTATCTATCTATCTATCTATCTATCTATCTATCTATCTATCTATCTGTCTATCTATTTATCTATCTCTATCTTTATCTGTCTTTAATTCGATCCAAACTTCACTCCTCTTCTCTCTCGATCAACATCTCTCTCTCCCTTTCTCCGACACAAAAATACATCCAATACACTGCCTATCTCAATCTCTCTCTCTCTTTAAATATTTCACTCTATCTCTATATCTATCTTTATCTCTCTTTCTTTGATTCGTACCTTACACACGCACACACCACCCACGCACATACCCACAACGACACGCACAAACACACGCGCACTTACACATACACAAACATTTGTCGTAACGAAAATTTTCAATGCGTTACGCTTGACGCTTGACGTAAACGTCGATTCGATCGTTTAACGCAAACGTTACCGCTTACCCGTAACCGCTACCGTTACCGTACTACCGTTACCGTAACCGTTACCGTTTACCGCAGCCGAACTGCAAACAATATGCAAACAATATTGGCAACGCCTTTACGCATTGGAGGGCGATAAGTTTGATTTAGAACACGTGCAGAAAGTCAAGGCCCAAGAGGTAAATTCCCCAAAGATTTAAAAAATTTTGCCATGCACCCAAACTATAAAAATACCAAAAAAAAATTTATACCAAACAAATACTTAAACAAAAACAAAAAAAGAAAACCAAAATCGAATGTTTTTTTCTTACTTTTCTTATCAAGCAAAAACCAAAAACCAAAATATAAGATATATTTATATATAAATCGATTATTAATCATAATTTTTTACTTTACGATTATGCCCTTGATATTTAATTACTTAAATTCATTTCTAAATATTTCCTAATCATATTTTTAGTTCTTTCTACTGCGATACTTCTTTTCTTTTACCTAATTTTGATATTGTTTTAACTGCGCTAAACTACAGAACCACTTTTAAGAGAGAGATCTTCTCGAATCGGCGCGTGCTTCAAACAGTTCGGATTGGGAGACACTTTCCAGACACTGACCTGGCGCCTGCGCCAAGTAAATAGTATATGTATATGTATATGACCAATGCCCAATGCCCAAATTCCGCAGTAAATCGGGAAACGGCCAGCGTTCTGGAAACTGTCTCCTCTTACCGCCCAACCCCACCCCCAAAAGCCAGGTCTTCGGCACCGCCGAAGGGAAGCGAATTAGGGAACAATTCTGAGGAAAAACTTCAATTAATTGTCAAGATTGAACTAAACCCAAACTAAAACAAACAAAATACCAAAAAACAGACGCGAACCCAATCAAGCCAATCAAGTAAACCGTAACGCTCTTTTCCGCTCCGCTCCGCTCAGTTCCATTCCGCTCGTTCCGTTGCGACTGCACACCAGTGTTGCCACACTCTTCAATCCTCAATATCGAATCAGAGCAAATCAGAATAACCAATCAAAACCAAGCTCAATCGAAGAAAGAAAACTCATCGAACACATAACATCTAATGAAGCCGCAAAACAACAAACGATTAAATATCGATAAGCAACGAAAAATTGCGATAAACTAAAAGAAAACTTTATAAACAATAAATGCAATCATAATTACTTTTAGAACTATGTACTTAGATTTAGAACTTTACCAAACTCTAAGCTTTGAAAACGTCGATACGAAACCGATAAGAATAAGAATATGAATTTAAATTTGAGTACAAACCAAACCAAAAAAAAAAACCAATCGAAACCAAACCAAAACCCAATTTCGAAAAAATACAATGTTTTTGCAGGCGAATTGCAAGAGATTTGCGAAGAGTATTACGAGCGTATGTATATTTGTGAAGGCCAGAAATGGGATCTGGAATACGAAGTCAGGAAAAAAGACTGGGAGGTACTGCACCAATTTCAATTTCAATTTTCAATTTGTTCTCAATCAATCAATCAATGTCAAAACTCTGAATACAAAAGAACCAACCAACAAACAAACAATTCAATCACTCCAGACAGAATGCAACATGCAACAAAAATCAATTAAATCAAATCAAAATCAATATCAATTACCTAATCTAATCTTGAGTTCTATCTAGTATCATGTTCGTTTCCGTTCCGTTCAGTTCCGTTGTTTCTTTCTTACTTGTTGAATGCGCATCAAAAAATATCTCTTAGTTTGTATCTGTTATACTTGACTGTACCACAAACACAATTTCTCTCTCTCTCTCTCTCTCTGTGTCTTTGCCTCTGTGCGTGCCCATGTGTGGCATAGTATCTGTCGACACACAGATCAACATACATACATATATGTAAATTCGCATATGTGCATGCTATCTTGTCTATTTATTCGTACTACTCCTTTGTTCGATTCGGTAACACTATCAGCCGAAAGATGAGTGCTGAGAACGAAGAGATTGCCATTAGAATTATGTGTATCGTGTATCGATGTCATCAGAGCATCCAAATCCTTACACACGATTTATCCTTCTGTTTGCAGTGTGACCATTCTCAGTTGCAGTCCAGTTCTGTGTGGCCATATCCTATCATAGAGTGAGGTTAAGTTTCAACCGCCATATCCCTAGCACACTCCCACACACACACCCATGCATATATAGTCACAGTCATCTGCTGTACTCTATCTCTCTGTATTTGAGGCAATCCTAGTACGCTCACCAGCCACACCACACCTCAATCAATCAGTCAATCAACCAACAGCAATGTATTTTTAGTAAATTGCACTACAACAAAAACAATAGAAAGATAACTAATTTGTTGCACAATTTGTGAAATTTGTTTTGTGTGTGTGTTTTTTTCTCTTTCTTTTTTTTAAATAACAATTTGTTTGTGTCGCTGTCGACGCGCTCGTTATTACTGTCATTACATGCACCGTAGTCCGTGGTGTGTTCGTTGGGCCGCTCCTTGGGGCAGGCCACACCCACACACACACACACAACACACAGTCGAAGTTACAGTTACAGTTACAGTCACTGCACCACACACACACGCACTCTCTTCACACGTAAAACGCACGCATACAATGGAAACACGCACGCGTACGCACGCGCACGGGCACTCATAGTAGGCGACATTTTGCATGCAGCAGCAACACAAGAATACCAAACAGAATACCAAGAACCACAAAAAAAAAATCCCCCCATCCTTGGACCTTAGCCCTCCAGCCCCCAGCCCTGTATTTACTTTCAATCCATCCAACCAGCCGCACTTCATTGTAAATACTGTTTCTGTGTAAATTACTCCCATTACCACTCACACTTTGTCTCTCTCTCTATCTCTGCGTCTATCTCTCTCTCTCTCTCTATCTATCTCTTTATCACTCTCTTTCTGTGTAAACCAAGAATTAACTAAGCGAAAGAACACAAAAAAGAACAAAAATCAAATCAAAATTGAAGAGCATAAAAGCCAAGCGTCGATTACTTCTTGAAATTATCCACTTAATGCTAGAGCTGATTGCCCATTAAATGTGACCGATAACCGATTACCGTTTACGGTTACACGAAACACGCCAAAAGTACAAAAGCCAACGCGAAATCCAGTCCAACAACCTGCGTGCGCAGCTGAAACAAACAAATCGAAAAAAAGAGAAAAGAAAGCAAAGCAACACAAGACAAGCGACAATGAAAAAAGAGAAAGTACTATAAAAGGAAGTAATGCATTTGCTGCCCTAGGAGATAGCATTATGATCAGCAGTACCTCAGCCCAGCCCCCCAGTTAGAGACCACCAATCCCTAACCACACCCAGATTGCAGTTCGGTTTCCGTTTTCAGTGTATCCACTCGTAATATTTGCAGGTTTATAGGATGAATGAACTTTTACACTCCATATAGCCATGTACCTATCTCTCACTCTCTTCAACTCTCTCACTGTGTCTATCTGTCTCTCACTCTCTCTCTCTGTCTCTCTATCACTGTTAACCGATTGTGGTACTATATGTGTATATATGTATGTATAAACGAACAATACTCTCTATAAAACTACAAATAAAGCATTAAAGCAAAAGAAATCGACATTTGGATGTTATGCTGTTCAATCTACAAAAGAAAATTCGATCATAAGAAAAGAAAATGTTTGTCCACCCACCACCACCACCAAAAGCCAAAAGCCAATGCCTAAGAACCACCGCCACCAGAAGCCACTACCAGTACCAGTACTACATAGTAAAAGTACCAGAACCACTCTTTCATGCCAAGAAAAAAAAAACTTCCCCAAGTAGTAAGCGACTTAGATCGTAATAAACTTGGCTCAAATTGCTGGCTCGCTCGCTTTGTCGCTCGCTTGCTCGCACTCACTCACCCAAAAAAAGCACGCACTAGTCTAAGCATTAGATATATATTATTTGGCAGAGTATTCTGATCTATGTACGCATCCTATGTCTATATGTGCATCCAGTGTTCTTCCAGCATTACCCGTTTCCTGTGCATGCCTGCTCTCGACCTAATTCTTTTCCAGCATTTTGATTTTGATAGTTGCCCGCCAGTAGCAATAGCATTATGTGTCGATAAACAGCAGTGCCTATCGAGTGTATCAAGTGTATTAATTAAAGTCCTTTTCTCTCCCCCTCTCAATCGCCTAAATATAGATCAACGATCTCAATGCCCAAGTTAACGATCTTCGCGGCAAGTTGTAAGTATATTCTTTCGGATAATCTACCTCGAGATCGAGATCTAGATCGAGCGATTACTAATCGATCTGTCGATTCGATTCTACTTAATTCTTTTAGCGTCAAGCCAGCCCTGAAGAAGGTCTCCAAATACGAAAACAAATTCGCCAAGCTGCAGAAGAAGGCCGCTGAGTTCAACTTCCGCAACCAACTTAAGGTCGTGAAGAAGAAGGAGTTTACACTGGAGGAGGAAGAGAAGGAGGTAAGTTCTATGGGATAGCTCAAATGAGTCTCTTTCTCTCTCTCTCGCTCTCTCGCTCTTTCTCTCTCTTTGGGTTTGGGGCGAATCTGATATTTATAATCTTTCTATATGCCACGATCTCTCTTCACAACCACCACCAACTACGAAAAATGTCACACATTGCCATCTGCGTTTAGAAAAAGATAAAAGATGCCGCTGTGCTTACAAAAGCCAAAAAGTGTAAGAACTCTGAGTGTGTCTGTGTGCGACCCTACATACATATGTACCTACCTGTACTCATATTTTGTTCGTATTTATTGAGCACCTGAGTGTACCGCACTGTAACCCACTCTGTCTTTATTGTATCTCTCTGTATCTATCTATCTATCTATCTCTATCTCAATCTATTGTCGCACACACCGATCTCCGATATCTGTCTTCTATATATCTGTGAATCGCTCCGATTGTAGCCAGTCTTTTGTCAGTAGCTTAGTAACACGATCACATAACACTTTTTGAATGTACTGTACACCACGAAGTAGTTTAGTGTCGGCACAATTGTTGGTCCCCCCGAGCATCCCCTGTTTCCTGTTGGCACACCATATGTGTTTCGGTTACTAATTCCGATGTATTTTCTCGTTTATTTCACCATATCTTATCCATCATCGAAATCAACATCCATTGCGGACGAGCAGAAGAAACCTGACTGGTCCAAGGGCAAGCCCGGCGATGCCAAGGTGAAGGAGGAGGTTGAGGCCGAAGCTTAAGTGTCCACACGTCCACTAGTGTCCACTGACCCGTGACTCCCGCCCTAAACAATAATTGAGATATTATACAACAATTTTCTGAAGCAATACAATTTATATAATTCTATTAAATATATATATACAAATATATATAAATATATACACGTATATATCTCGCCATATATATGTGACATATGAATATGAACAGAATGAAGTCAATAAACCAAAACAGCAACAACTAAAATCAATTCAAACTCACAGTCAAATTGAATGTTAAAGTCAATTTCAATATAAAAACATCAGAATCAAGCCCAAAACTCAATGGCTTACCACAGGCACAAAACAAAACAGATCAAATAATTCAGATCGATCAATGGATTCAAACAACAACCAAACATCTGAACACATTGATGGATGAATTATGGATTATATTTCATTACTTACAAATTATATTTTTTAATGTAAATTAAATTAAATTACAAAAAAAAAACAGAAACAAACACAGACAGAGTCTCGCACATTATTTCCCACTTGATATTTATGCTATTTCTCTTTATTCAGAGGATCGGTCCCTGTTTGACCATCGCGCCTCTCTCTGGACCACTTTTTTGAAGAAGGATCTTTTTATCTGGGTTTTCGGTTGCATTTTTGTAAAAAAGTCTTTCGGTTAGATCGAAAGATAGTCCATCAACGTCAACCGTGGGAAATCCGAATCTCTCCGCGATCTCTCTCACTCTTTGCGTATCGGGGATCAAAAAAGACCGAAGAAAAGAAAGCGCACGGCGGAGAAGACGAGCGAGATTCAAGGGATGATCGAGATAATAAATATACTTTAAAAAAATACATGTTTTTCACTTTACCAACTATGTAAAACGATTACAAAACTGACGGATTTATGACGAGTTCTGTAAGGTAGTTTTTTCAAAGAATACCAACATTTTTTTAAAAATTATATTTAATTACGTATAGCGTCCTGTGGACTTTAAAAAAAAAATATATATATATATTTTTTCGTATTTTTAAATTCCGGTACTTGGAATAATACTCGTTAAAAAACCAAAAAATTATATTTGTAACAGTTTTTAACTGTAAAATGGCATTTGGGAAGGTACCGAATGGAATTTAAGGGCAAGTTTAAGGTTTGTTCAAACGGCTGCACCTTAGCCGTTTAACCACCGATTTTTACAAACAATAACACAAACGACGGCCAATTAATGTACCTATCGGGAAACAAAAATAAAGCCGCAGAAACCATTTTTGACTTTTCCTGTTTTTTTCAAATTCAAAATTACGAGAAAATATACCGCAAAAAATTATCTAATTTAAATTTAACAGCTTAATAATTTCTAGATGGTATGTTTAGTAATCTCTTTTCAATAGAGAAGACAGCCAAAGAATTTAATCGCTGTGTGCTCCCCTCTGGCTACAGTTACTGGAAACATCAACAATATTCTAAAAAAATCCAGGCATTGGGAAACATTTAGAACAGCTTTCTTGGCGATATGTATTGCAGAACTTAAATGAGCCGATTTAATGGTTTCAGGTTTTATTCGCCTTAACTGGGTCACCCCTTCACAAAGCTGGGAACCATTCGTGTCCTAGGTCTCCTCAGTTATGTCGTTTGAATTGAATGGAATGGAAAAAGAAAAGGAGAAATATTTCGTAATGTTTTTTTTGCCTGACAGGAGCGATAGCCGTATAATTCAGATAAATAAAAAAATCAGTTTTGAATTAATTTTCTGTTGTAAAGATTATACGCCCATCTGAATTAATGGTAAAACATAAGAAAAATAAAAAATAACTTAGTATTTTAGCCAAACGTACTTACCAGAAGAAGGAGTTCGACCCAAAATAAATTTAAAACCTTGAAAACAAACAACCCACGTCCACTCGCCCTGATGCCGACCTTTTTTTAACCAGGTTATATCTAAATTAAATTTTGTTTCAACATGACAATATACTTATGTACATATCGAGGAGCCGGCGAAAGGATAAAGAAAACAAATCACAAGTTCTCAGGTAGCACTGCTGGAAAAACTCCACCAGCTTAAGTACCTCTTTCGTACTATTGAAATATTTGTCCGACAATGACTGACTCGCTCGGGAGTGACACATCTACGACAAGTTCAAGCTAATCTTTCTGGACACGGAAGTGGACAACTACGGCAGTGCCCGTGAACCTCGACCTGAACTCCATATCTGGCTCCGATGTTGGATCCGATCCCGGTGTGGAGGCTGAACCACGCCCGCTTTGTTATCACCGTTCGCGGTAAAAAACTGATGCTCAAGAAATTCTAGAACGCCTTCTTTGGGATATGCCTACGCTTCTCTACTGACCCGAGTGCAACGATGTCTTCATCCCGACGTCCGTTCGCCACGCCAACCTGGACGGCGTCATCTTAGGCACAAACTTCCCCACACTCTCTTCATGGTCAATCCGAAGGCGCAACCCAAGCCCTCAAAGGCCAAGTTTGTGCGCTGTGGAATCCTTATTCATATACCGTTTCGACTCCCAGACGGTATGAGTCACAAAAAGACTCACTGGCAGTTTGACTCCAGAATAGAAAAATTGTTCCGTGCATAACATTGTTTGTGTGTGTTTATTGTTAATATGTTCAGCTCTTGTTCCTTTCTGTTTTTTCAGATCTCGATAGTCTGTTACCGATTTTGGGCCCTTTGCCTGTCTGTTTCTTGTGCACTCGATCACAAGAGAGACTATGTTTATCCCCACATGATTCGAATTAAACATTAACTTAAGTGTAACTTTAATAAAAAAATCCTAATCTTTTTATATTTTTGATATTCGTAGTATTTTTCTTATAAACTAGTTGTCTGGTCCGTTTATCTTTTATTGGATGATCTTATAGCTAGCATAGGATGCGTGCTGGCGGATGGATGTGGATGTATGGATGGATGTACGATAATGGACTATGATGCATACATACGAGTACATAAAATTAGTTACAATTTACGTGTGCCACTGTTCCGAGTCAGCATTAGGATGGTCGCTTGCCTTATAAAACTAATTCGAGTCGTTTTACACATACTATGCAATAAATAAATAACACTAATGCTAAACTATCCTACGGGGCTGGAACGCTAGGGAGAGAGATGCATTAAAAGCCCCCATGGGGCTGAAACATCAATGAACCGATCCATCGAAATAAAAAAACATATGTTTAAATTAAAACTAAATGTAATATATAATATCTACTGACTATCAGGGATCAGGGGACTAACAGGAAAAAAAATAAAGAGGGTATAGATCTTCTGTTTCCGACTGCATTTGCAGGCCTGGGTGTCGTAACAGTAACCGTAATAATACATATTATATATTCTCGTGTCCTTAGGCTGCTGCTGTTCTTCCTTGGCTTCCTGGCTGCTCCTCCTTCGACCTATACCTCAATACTGTTGAGACTGCCCGACGAGATGTTGTCCGTGTGGCTGCCGAGTCGCGTTCGCTTGATCATCGCACGGCTGGGCATCGGCGAGCGCTGGACCCGCGGACTGCCAGGCACAATCGGTATGCCTACCAGACCCTGGTGTCCCTGATGGTGGTGCAGGTGTTGGTGGTGTGGCGGCAGGTTGTTGTTGTTGTTATTGTTGTGGTGCTGATGGTGGTTCAGGTTGAGATTACTGTGGCTGTTGTGCTGGCTGCCCGACGTGCGTCTCTGTCGCCGCAGCGAGGGTATCCGCGATGGCGTGGGCGTCCCGTCCTCGGGAAAGCCGGCCCCGTACGACGGCTGCTGATGTTGTAGCAGACCCCGCACACTGCGCTCCAGCATTGGAGAGGGGCCGCATGCTCCAGGATGGTGGATAGGCGCCTGCTGCTGCTGCTGGTAGTAGGAGGCGTGTGGCGGCACTGGCGGCGGCTGCTGCTGCAGTTGTTGCTGGTGGTAATCGAGGCGCTTGTGTAGCATAGTGGGCGTTCCCGGCGGATGATACGGCTGGGCATGGTGCAGCCCACTCTGGTGCATGGCTGCCACAACACCAGCGTTGCCCTAAATGGGAGAATAAGAGAGAGAAGCGATAGATGAGAAAGGGTGCGACTAGTGATCCGGGTGGTGCTTTGCTGATCGAATGCTGGGCGAATGGATGACATCATAGACAAAAAACAATCTCATCATGGTTGGGTTGGTATTTACGTTTACTGGCTTGCCAGAGCTTGAACCTGCACCAGCACCTGCAGCTGTAGTGGCGTTGGTGGTGGCTGTGGATTTCTTGGGCAGCGGCGGTAGTGGTTTGCTGGGGGCGTCCATCGACGGCGATGGCTCCTGCTGCTGCTGGCTGATGCCATCACATGCCTCCAATGTCTCGCAGGAGGACGAGGCCATTGCTTGGAGGGCATCCTCATCTTCTGTCGCCTCTTCAGGGCCTCCTCCCGGTATGCAGTGGATGCCATTGCCATTTCCATGGCCATTGGCCAACGGCGGCATGAAGCGCAGCTCCATGACGTTGCGGTTCTAGAACATTGGACGCAGAGTTTGGCGATGGGGGAACACACAGAACACAGATGACAGACAGAAGACAGAAGAGGACGACAAAGCAGAGCCCAAAAGCATCCAAGAGACCAGGAAATAGACAGAGACAGAGCACAGAGGCACAAGCGGGACAGACAGAGACAGGGATAGAGGGGGCACGCTTCCAAATCCAAATATTTTTTGTTTCTTTTGGTTTTTCTTTTTAATTTTTGACCAACCAACCAGCGAAAAGTTTTGCGTGTGTATTTCAAACAGAGGATGTGAAGCCAAATGAAAGGATAAAAAGGAGATCTCCTTTGGAGATACTCACCTTGTCGGAAGTAGTGTCCTGGGCCAGCGGGTTGGGCGTGATATTCATGCGCGGTATCACGCCATTCAGGCGTCGTACATCGCCGCCACCGCCGCCGCTTTTGTGATGCCCGGCCACCCCCAGCACGGCGGAGGTAACAAAGTCCGCTTGTATATGATCCAATTGCGGCTTGTTTTCATCTGCGGGGAAGCATCCCATTAAATACTGGATAAATCTGAGGGTTAAATGGCAGGACTTACCCTCCGGCTGGGAATTCTTGCGGCGACGCAGGCACAGGCATGCCACCACAGTTGCAATGAGTAGTAGCAGGCCCCCGCCGGCGGCTCCGGCAATCACCGGGTAAATGGAGCTCTGTGATGGCTTATCCTGGTTGGCGGGGACCATCAGGGGCGTTGTTGGCGATGCTGTTTGCTCGTTTAGTTCTGCAAATGGCGAGAAAATTAGAGGACTTCCCAAAAAAAAAAAGACGTCACGAGAGGAATACTCACTCTTGGTCCGCGCCTGACGAATGGCACTGAACTCCGAGGCCGCATGGGCATTGAAGGTCTGCAGCTTAAACTCGTAGGCGGTGCCCGGTCGGAGCATATCGATCTTGAAACGGCGCGTATGGCCGCCATCTACAGTCGCCTTGAGGTACTCGCCCGCCGAGTCAGTGGGCCTGTAGTAGGCATAGTAGCCATCGATGCTGTTGTCGGATGAGGAGCCAGTGGCTGTGGCCGTGGCAACCGCAGCGGACAGGGTCCAGTGCAGCAGAACGGCAGACTCGGAGTAGGGTTCTACGTCGCGTAGATCGGGCACCGGGAGATTCGACTTGGCCACGCCTCGCTCTAAGAAGAACTTGAGTGAAGTGTTGCCCTCCTTGTTGTCGTTGTTTGAGTAGACAGCCACTATCCGGAAGCGGTAATACCGATCCGGTCGCAGTCCCGTCACTGATGACGTGAAGTTCTTGGGGCCGACGGTTGCTTCATGCTGCTGCTGCTGTTGTTCCCTATCGCGGTCCCGGTCATGGCGATCTCGTCCGCGCGTTGCCTTCCAGTAGCCGTACGGTATGTTCTCGTTGGTGGTCTGCCAATTCTCGCGGGGAATCTTGCGGAAGCTGTCGCCGAGCATGCGATACTGCACCTTGAAGAAGTTGATGGCAAGGCCGTCGTTGCGCGGCACGTTCCAGCGCAGCATGACGGCGTCGTCCGCCAAACGGGTAACATTGGGCCGTGAAGGTGGCACCATGTCTGCAATTGATAATCATCTTATTTTTATTTAAATTTTAAATGCAATGCAACGAAATTCAAAGAATTTGTGGAGCACATTGTGCGCCTATTCAGGGCTGCCAGAAATCGATAGTGGTATCGGTAGTTTGAACCCATACCTAACTTCTGTACTATCGATGGTGCTATCGATAGATTTGCACCTCTATACTCAGATTGAGCTAAAATTTTCGCTGCTGTCCGTTTCGACAATCGACAACAATTGCGCGGAAATCCGGGGGAAAAATAATTTGGCATAAATTAAAGCGATGCGCGCCGCCTCAATGTGTAATGTGTTTTGTTTTTAGCTAATTAGCGTACGTACGTACAATTGTAAATATATTAAGTGCAATAGCAACATGGAAACAGTGTAGGAACAGACGAAAGACGACAGAAAAAAGCGACTCACAAATAGACACTCAACCTCACAGACGCTGCCACCTGTGTCTGTGTGTGTGTTCGTGTGCGTATTCGTGAGAGAATTTTTCTTGTGTATAAGAAAAACGAGTGCAATTGATTTTCGTGCAGGAGTCGAACTCGGAATCCGAGTCCGAGTCCAAGACCGAGACCGACGCCAACCCACTCAAAACAAACGGCGGGAAGAAGAAGGAGAATGTCTTCAGCGGTGGAGGGGGCCGCAGGAGGGGGTTCAGCGAACGGTGGCAGCTCCGGCGGTGACAATGGCGGAAATGGCAGCACCACTGCTTCGGGTGGTAACGGTGGTTCGAATAAAACACATCTGCCGCTCACGCCGCGTTTCACACCCGAGGAGAAGGAGGTCCTGTATACGCTGTTCCATCTCCATGAGGATGTCATAGACATTAAGCATCGGAAGAAGCAACGCAACAAGTACTCCGTCCGTGAGACCTGGGACAAGATCGTGCGCGACTTTAACTCTCATCCGCATGTCAGTGCCATGCGTAACATCAAGCAGATCCAGAAATTCTGGCTAAACTCGAGGTGGGTAAACCCTCTAGAGCCTTCTGCATGTCACCATCTAATGAGTCCCCTCTCCCGCTCTCTCTTTTAGGCTCCGCAAACAATATCCGTATCGCGAGAGTACCGCCGCATATACCGGTGGTGGTGGTGGTGTTGGTGGAGCTGGCGGCGGCGGTGGCAGGGCCAAACAGCAGCGCACCGTCTCCGTCTCCGTCAAGGTGGAACCCGAATTCATCATCAGCCCCGATGAATCGGAACCTAATCCCCAGGGCGACACGTTCGATGAGATCGAGATGGATGCCAACGATGTTAGCGACGACATTGAGGAGGATCCCATAGAGGTACAGCAGCAGCAGCAGCAGGCGCACGCGCAGGCTGAGGCCGAAGCACAGGCCCAAGCCCAGGCACAACAGCAACAACAGACGGCAGCTGTCGAGATGCAAAAGATGCAGAGTGCCGCAGCGGCGGCTGTGGCTGCTGCCAATGCCAATATGCTCAACACCCACCAGATCAATGTGGATCAGATAAGTGCCGAGAAGCTCACCCTCAACGATTTGTTGCACTTTAAATCTGCGCGACCGCGCGAGGAGATCATACTGCAGATCAAGCATCCCTCGGAAGCGACAGGTAGGACAGACTCTCATAAGAATCCTCCTTATATATACTATATATATTCCACTAAATTCTGTAGCAACGCAAATCCATACGATACCCACGCAGGCGCAACAGCATACCATGGCCACCATCACCGCTGGGGGCTATAACCAGCAAATCATCAGCGAGATTAAGCCCCAGCAGATCACTCTCGCCCAGTACCAGGCTCAGCAGCAGCAACAAGCCCAGGCGCAGGCCCAGGCACAGGCCCAGCAGTTGGCACAGGCGCAGCAGATGGCGGCGGCCCAGCAGCAGCAGCTAGCGGTTGCAGTGCATCACCAGCAGCAGCAGCAACAACAGGCGCAACAACAGCAACAGCAGCAGGCGGCCGTGAAGATGCAGCTGACTGGCGGTACGCCCACCTTTACATTCAGCGCCATGCCCACTGTGACGGCGGCCACCGCAGTGCCCGTGGCAACGGCAACGATACCCAATGTGGCCAGTCCCGGCCGCAACGGATCGAGTGGAGGCGGCGGGGCGGTTGGATCGTCGGCAGGAGATGGCTACGAAGAGCGGATGAACTACTTCAAGGTGCGGGAGGCCGAGCTGCGGTGCAAGGAGCAGCAGTTAACCACCGAAAAGAAGCGCATCGAGCTGAACAAGGCCCAGGATGAACTGAAATATATGCGAGAGGTGCACCGGTTGCGCGTCGAGGAGCTCAAGATGAAGATCCGTATCCTGCAGAAGGAGGAGGAGCAGCTGCGCAAGACCAGCAGCTCATGAGATGATCTCCTGGAGGATCCCACCGTGGAAGCAGTGGACGGAACAGAGGAAGAGCAGGAACTACAGGGGGAGGAGTACCCGCAGGAGCAGGAGGACGAGCAGGAAGAGGAGGAGTACGATGAGGAGTATATGGATCGTTTTATCGGGGGTTTCTAGTCTGTAAGTTTTCACTATTTGTTCGTCTAAATGTCCCGTTAGTAAGTAAGAAAAACCATGGGGTGGGGAGAGGGGGCTGGCCAGCGATAATCGATTGCCTGGCCAGCCGATATCGATAATTATTGATTAAGAAGCCATCACTTGAATGTACAGCGCAATGATGTATCGCACACATGAAAAATACAGTATGGGCGTGGCCATCCGCAATCCACGATGCAAAAATCAATATAAATCGAACACTCGCGAGAGATATGCATTTAATCATTGACTCACCCAAACGATTGTACTTCCGCTTGCCCTTGTTGCGCGATCCGCCGCCACCACCAGAAGACGAGGAGAAGCCAGAGCCCGAAGAGGACCCTCCATTGCCCGAATCGTGAGACGAACGCATGGGCACATTCCCCAAAGGCTGGTAATCCTCACCGCTTATCTGCAGGGGAGTCACACGTAGCATATTCCCTTCGCTGATCTGTGAATAGACATGGGATGCGGGACTAGAAGATCATTTATCAAAGGATTGCAGCTCAGCTCTGCTTACCTCTCCCAGTGTATTCCTCGCAAAGCACTGCACTACTCCCGCATGCCGCTTCTGCACGTGATGAATGAGGAGGCTGCGGTTCTCGGCCAGCGTCTCGTTGTCGCTGCTCGCATCCTCGCCGTTGAGAAGCCAGTATATCTCCGGCTGGGGATTGCCTGTGGCCGAGCATTCGAGGGTCAAGGAGTCGCCCTCGTTAGTGAGCGTGGCCGCCGGCCCGCGCAGTATGCTGGGACGCTCCAGGACCTGCAATTTGATCATGTGGACACGGACAGGCGCTATGCCGTTGTCCAGGCGGCACACATACGAGCCCTGATCCTCCGGCCGTACATCGGTGATCTGCAGACCGTAGGCGAGCACTCGACTGCGATTGTGATTGATGCTCGGGAGATTGGGACTGCTCCAGACAGCCTCTGGTCTGGGAGAGCCCACGCCGGGACACTCCAGTATGATGGTCTCACCGGGGCGCGCTTGCAGCTGGCTCGCCGGCTGCTGGAGGAAGTACGGCTGAGTGCGGTCCGTGTAGTCCACCCGAAGGTCGATGACCTGTGGAAGGCGCACTTCCACCCCCGTGATGGCATTGGTTGCCGCGCACGTGTAGTTTCCCGAGTCCTTGGCGCCCACGGAGCTTAAAACCAGGGCTCCACCCGCTCCCGACAGCAGCATCTCTGTCTGCGGCAGCTTCTCCCCGTTTCGGTAGAAGCTCCATATGGCCGGCGGATTGGAGGTCACCGTGCCACATCGAATGAGGACACAATTGCGGGGCGCCACGCTCCAGCGTACCGCATGCGGACGACTGTAGCCGTTGGGATTATCGATCGAAATGGAGACGAGGGTGAGCCGGGCGGGCGTCGAGGCCAGCGCGCCGGGTCCGTACCAGGCGACGCACTGGTAGTCGCCCACCGTCTGTGGACTCACGTAGATCCTCAGCTTCCAAGTGCGCTCCTCGTTGCTGTTCGTCACATTATAGCCCCCGCTCGGCCGCAGGTAGCGGTACGCCACGGAACCGTTCTCCCGAAAGCGCCACTCCAGGCGATCGGGCTTCAGGTTCATCTCGCACTCGAACACGACCTCATCGCCCTTGGGGGCCACTGCCGATTCGGGCGCCCGTTCGATGTACACCCCTAGAGTCGAGGGGAATGATGATGAGGTGCTGCTACTGAGAGCCAGGCTGAGAAGGAGGGTCAGGACCAGGCTGCGGGTCACCAGTCGAGCCATGGCTCGGGATCCACTTTGGAGTTTTTCGGCTACACTGAAAGGAGAGAAAGTAACGATTAGTTCAATGGAACAGATCATAATGCAAAGTCGGGAGAGCAGGATCTTCGATATGTGTCTAACACTTCATATTCCCTAAGATATTAAACCTCTTTCACAGCGTAACTTAGCACGAAGCGTGTATGTTCATGTCTGAATGGAAATCGTTATAATTTCATACTGAAACTCACTACACATATAGTAGTACATCTTGATCTATTGATCTATCTCTCTTGATCTTTTTTTTTTTGAATGTGTAAGAGGACTGGATCTCTAGGGATCATACTGCAATCATATTGTTTATTTTTCGATAATATTGCATTTTTATTTTGAGACATCGATAAGCCTCTCTGACAAAAGGAAGGAATCTCTTTCGAATCTGTATTGGCAGAAAAGCCCGTGGATATGTCTGATGGATGACTCCATTACGAACTGACTCTCGCATCTCTGCAAATATTTGACATACGCGGGGAATGCCATAGCCAGAGCCAGAGCCAAAGATGTACCCCAAGACGTATGGTATGGGTATGGACCATATCTTGGGCCCTACTGTACCAGCAACAGCAGCAGTCGAAGCAGAAGCAGTCGGTGACTGCTGACTGGACAGTGGGGCGCGGCAACGGAAGCAGTCGGTCGCTCCAGCAATGTGCCATTTAAACTGGACTGGCAAGGACTCGTCGTCGTTTTCGTACCCACCAGCAGATTGTTAATGGCGTGTCATTATTATGAGCTGCTGCCTCTGCCCCTACCCCTACCCCTACCCCTACTCCCGACCCCTGCATCTGCCACTGCCCCTGCCACACAGAGGAGAGCAGAAGGAGTGCATTCAGAGTTCCAGGTTGCAAGAACAAGTTGGAGCCGAGCGACAGTTTGGGCTCGATTTGAAATTTAAACGATGCCACAACACAAAAGCGCGCGCGGAATTCCAAGAAAACGGCCGCCCCAGTCGTTAGGTACGAAAGTATCCTCTTCATTCCTGCCACGATCCCCGCATCTCGTGCCCTCTTTGTGCAGACAGACAGACAGCCTGCTCCACGCAGTCCTGTCCTCTGTCCTCCATCTTCCAACAGCCTCTTGACGCACATAAATCGCGCAACTGCGGCTCCCATTTGATAGTCATTATTGAGGTCCGCGAGGCGCGTGCAGCTGCCGCGCTCGACGTTGCCACAGACAACACAGACATTGGTTAGTGCCACAGTTGCCACAGTTGTGGCTGTGGCTGGCTCCACTCCACTTGATAACGCAAGGAGCAAACCGGACTGCCTACACAGCGCGCTCAGACCCCCAGACCGATCCCCGAGCTTTCAGACCACACACCCCACACCCCAAACCCCACATCCCAGAGCACAGAACCCGCTCGAGCGACGGTCGGACGGACTGGGGACGCGCTGATTTAAAACATCTGACAACAAAAGTAAAGCGCGAAATTGACGCAGGTTTCTGCCCCATGCACTACCATGTTGCTCTTGTTGTTGCCCTGCCCCGTTGCTGTTGCGTGTGTTGCAAAATTAATGCGCATTCCTGGGTCCAACAACAGCAGCAGCAGCAGCAGCAGCAACTCATTGAAGGGGCAGCAACGGACACCCACTGGAGCGGTGGAGGGGCTAAAGGTACTCCTTTAGCGAGAAAAAAAAACCAAAAGAAAATGGGGATAGTCGAAGCTTCTATACCCTTGATTAATCCTATGATTCCTATGTCTGGATGGATGGATGTCATTGATTTTTCCCGATTGCTCCAAGTCAGCAGTGCCCCTTGCTCCATATCGGTACTTTAACCCAGGAAGTCTTTTAGGTGTTGCAGAAGTTGTGTTCTGTCTTCTCTTCTCTGCTAATTTTTACCAGGCACGCGTCATGCAGCAGCTTCCCTCGGTCTGTCTCTTGTGCTTTGCAATAATTTGTTAAAAATCATAACACCCTATCTGAAACAACAATCAGGTAACAATCAGGGATGAGGAAGTGGTAATTGCGATGCCAGAATTCAAGGAGCTGCCTTGTCTAAAAGGTCAATTGTTGCATGCACCAGTAATTCGGCTGCACTTATGTATGTAGATGACGTCACGTGATAAAGGAAATGTATCAACAGTTGGGGAAATTGTGGCACAATCCGTGGAATGTTGCACAAATGGGAGTGGCTTGGAGTGACTGCTCTTGGATTATCGGAGTCATGTTTCTATTCAAATGTTGCTCAGACAAAATGAATGCACAAAATTGAGCTGTCCACTGTTCCATGGCAACATGTTGCGAGCAGAAAAAGCAAGCAGCAGGCAGCAAGCAGATGTTGCAACATTATTCACCGTTTTGGCCAAATATGGAATGTGATCTTGCGAGGCCGCTTCTATGAGGGCCACTGCCTTATGTCCCTGCCAGACTCTTGGCTCTATTGTGTTGCAGAAGCACACATTAATTGGTTGTTTGTTGGCTTAAACCCTTAATTCGACTAACCAAAAAAAAAACATAGAGAAACAGAAACAGAGGCATAAACACACGTTTGTTCAACCCTTTTTTTTGTTTTTTGTTTACTCATTTGACGACGTATTCATGTTATTCATGGCTCAGAAATTCGAATGTGTGACCAAATCGAGTTATTAATCAAACAAAAACGAGGGGGCACGTTGTGAGCCGCGGCAAAGGCCGCGGCTCTACTTTATACCCGGTACTCAGTCAGTATATATGCACATACATACATATATGAGCTTAAGATTTATGCAATTTATTAAATGTTCGCAAAAGGGACGAATAAATTTTGGGCAAAAAATAGTATTTCAAAAAACAGAGTCAACGCATTTTTTGAATTTTTGTACATGTTTCCATTTTGGTTAAGATATGATTTTTACATCTGCTTCTAAATTTCTACATGACATGTACAACTACATATTTGAGACGTACAAGTGTTTACGACAGAGAGAGAGAGAGAATGAGAAGCGCTTGGCAGGCGTTGCGTAGCCACTGAAATTTAATTTGTTCCTTCTGTCCATAATATTGATTCGACCTGATCCATAGGTCGCTCATAGGTCGCTATACCCTTCGAGTACCGGGTATAAAAACATTAATTTGATGGCAAATAAATACACGAGAATTGTATGTTCCAAGAGATTCGTCATACCACCTGTGTTTTTGTGTGTATGTCAGGAATTAGCAAAAAAAGGAAATAGAAGAGTGTTAGAAGCGGCGCCACAATCGAATTTAAATGAAGGAGGAGAGCCTTTTTCTTTGAAGGTCATTAAACAAATTCGAAACGCAACGACAGCCCCCACATCCACATGGTGGTTGAATGCCATCTACCGCCGACCTTTTCTCTATAGAAGAGTGTGTGCCCTGCTGTCCCTCGTCTTTCTCGGGATTTCTACTTCCACTTTTTATTTTTGGCTGTGCGACTGCTTTTTGGCTATTAGCAGCGGCAGTTAACAGCTTGTAAAACACGTAACACCTGCTACAAGTTGTACTTACACACAGAACCGAACCGAGAACAGAGAACAGAGAACACACACAGCACACTGACAGTAAAAGAGTAGAAGAGCAGAAGAGAGTTCAATAAAACCTGGGAAACAGAAGAAAGAAGGTTTATCATCATCATCATCATCATACCCATGCCTATACATACCTTGTACTCCATCATTATTATGATCATTAAAGATTCAGCAGCAGAAGCAACAGTTTGCTGGCATAAAAGGAGCAATAGAAAAATCACGAACTATAGTACACAAAGCCCTTCTCCTTTCCTCCTTTCCTCCTTTCCTCCTCTCAATCCAACCAATCTACCCACCGTTCTAGTACGTCGAGTGGGGAACAGTGAAAGAGACTAAAACGAACTGAAGAAAGAGAAGTCGTAATCGTACTTCCATCAAATGGAATGAACTTTCAATCAAACAGTAGGTCCTCAACATTCAGTGGGCAAATTTTTCTGAGAGTGATTTCTATCTGAAAATCGTGGAGGTATAGTATTACAATGCGAGAATCATCTATGTGTAATCATTATTCTCTCTGATTGTTTAGTAAATTATTTGGAAATCTAGAAGGTTCTTGAAGAATTCAGTTCTTAAGTTCCATCCTGAACTAAAGATGTGCAAGTTTTCCCAAAGACAACAAATATGTACATACATATGTACATATTTATACAACCCTATAATCTATAATCCATTTTTAAATCCACCCTATGAACATATGGGTGACAAATGTGTGTGATTCTATAGGTACATACATACATACATGTAAATATATACGTATGCGAAAATTAGGAAGTTAAACTAAATGATGATGATAAAAAATAGTTATAATAATCATTTATAGAAATCGTCGAAGAATCAAAAACCAACAACAAAAATGTCTACAAAACTATCTCAAAAGCGCAAAGGAAAATACTTTGTGTGGAAAATGGAATTCTATAAGAAGTTTTATATAAACATTGGCCTTTATGTTTATATAAAACTTCTTATAGAAATCCCAGAAGAATTTTGGGACAGATAAGGGACATTCCCATCCAAAATTCTAATTTCAAAACAGACCCAAACAGAGGTATAAGGATCCAAAACTACATATGTAAGCACATATATCTAAATATGTATATATACATATGTATGTATGTATATAAAATTCTTGTGTCACAATGATCGTTTCCGTACTCCTCCGAAACGGCTTGACCGATTCTCACGAAATTTTGTGAGCATATTGAGTAGGTCTGAAAATCGGCCAACATCTATTTTTCATACCCCTTAGTGATAAGGATGGATGGATGGACAACATCTCAAATATTTATTATTCATTTTTAGAGATTTTTTTCATTTTAACATTTTACAATTACCGCAAAAATATTGATCTTAAAATGTTTTCATAAAACTAATATTTTTGCTATAATTTCAAAAGCTCTAACGAATCATTTCAAAACTGCGGCAAAGTTGTTAAAATGTTAAATGCGTTTATGCGGTGAAGCCAGCGGAGAAGTACCCCTGAAGTGTGTAAATAGTTTGCAGGGTAATCCTTTTTTTTGTTTTAGAAATTTTGTTTCATCTTAACATTTTACAATTAATGCTGCAAGTTAGTTAGTTTAGTTATACTTGGTCTACCATAGGGGGTATTCACTGCACAGACACACGCACACATACAAAGATGGCGGAAATTCTTTGGGAATAGAACCTGTTTTGCCGCAGCATCAGAAGCAGCAGCTGAAATCTTCTTTGAGCCCCGCGACCGGAACCAGAGCCCAAAACAAGATGCCAAAGCACTCGAACACACACACACACTAGTACACAGAAATAGATAGACAGACACAGACAGGTAGATAGAGAGACGACGAGAGAGAGAGAGAGAGAGAGAGAGAGAGAGAAGGAGACGAAACCAGGAGCGCTGGGCGGGAAGAGACAGTCGCCCAACTAAGGGCCCGCCAAGGTCTTTACTCCTATCAAAAAATGCTAGTCCATTCTAAAACATCTTTAGCACTTGAAACATATTCATTCGAAAACATATTTTTACCTTGTATGCATATCCATTCGGAAGCATCTTTAGCCTTTGAAATGCCATTCTGACATCCATACGGATGGTGGAAGCACTGAAGGATACTTTCTCAGAGTTATAGTGCCCCCCAGAAAGGGCACAAGAGGCCAAAAGCTGGTCCGCAACGCAGAAGTACCCTCTCTTCCGCCTCAAGCTCACAGTGGGAGTGGAGCAGGGGTTCGAGAGGGGTGTATAGAAAGGCGCCAGGGCGATTTGGCACACAGAGAGATGAGTTGGAAGAAGGTGGAAGAAACCACTCACATGTAAACGAGTTCGAAATCTGCATTCCACGGAGAGCCAACAGGATTTTCTGGAGACTCTGAAGACTCCTCTGAAAATAACGATGATCATGATGATGATGCTGCCCCACCTGTTTCTGTTTTCTGTATTTTCTGTGCTCTCTGCGTTTTGGTGTTCGCTCTGTTCTGTTCTGTTCTGTTCAGGAAAAGGGAATGGAATGGATATCGTAGAGGAGTCTTCGTCTCTCGGATATAGAGAGTGCGTGGGCCCCAAAAAACGATTTGTTTGTGTGGAGTGTGCGGAGAGTATGTAGAGTAGTAGATGGCTTATAGTTATGTTTATGGGTGCGGGAATTCAGAGTGCACCTCGAAGATCATGGGATTCATGAATCCACACGCCCACGCCTCCACTACAATTCATATCATGGAAGGAGGAGGACTTCTGCTGCGTGGGTGCCTCTCTGGAGTTCTTGATACCAGGATTAAAGACTAACAGTTTACTCACCTTTTGTGTGCTGCTGCTGCTTTCCTTGTTACTCTTTCCTTCCTCTTGCTCTTTCCCACTTTCCCACTATCCCTTTCGCCCCCTCTCTTTCTGTGGGAGTCTGTGTTTCAGTCTTCTGATTTCCCTTTGAAAATGCAATCTACTGAAAGAAGAAGAGGAGAAATGTTCAGAAATCGGAACGAATATCAAGAGGTATGCCCCTAAATATTGAAAATAGATGACACTTTTAATGAATTTCAAAATAATTAAGGCCTAAAGTCTCACAAAAAAAGCTCCAGACGACAGGCGCAAAATAAATATGGAGGTCTAAAAATAAAAGCAAAGATACAATAAAAAGAAGAGTGATAAAGAGAGGCAGAGAAGACGGCCCCGAGTAGGGTTACTCAGGGAAGAGTATTTCGTAATTTATTAATGGGGAATATAGTTAGCACAGAAACCTCTTTTAAATACTCTATAATTTATCAAAATAAATTAAGGAATTAAAGAAGTAGAAAAGACTTCCAGTAGTAAGCAGTGGGTACAATTTTGTCGCAGCACAAATGCTTTTTTCTCGATTCTGTCTATAATAATGATCGAAGTATCGTGTTTCTATCTACACAATGCTTAGGGTAAAAATTATTTCAAAAATTTTGGATGCCCACAAAATTGATTTCCCCCAGCTGTCATCGTAAACTTAGTAAAAGAAAAACCCCACAAATAGTCGCAAAAAAAACCAAACATTTTCATATTTCTTTCAAAAGAGACTATTTGTGAAACCGAAAACTAATTATGAGAATTATAGAATTTGTTTAAAATTAATCATAATTCTTTACCAGAGGTACCCCTACGACCACTGTAATACCCGCGGACTATAGCGAGAGCCGAGATTCCCCTTTAGTGTTTGTGCTGTCCATTTAAAAACACATAAAACTAAGACGGAACAGATCCAGATCGAAGCACCCCCTTCCCCGACGACAGATAAAGCCATAAATATGTGGAAAATATATAAATAATATTAAATTGAGAAAACGGAAAGGGAATATAGGAAAAAGGTGGACAAAAGGAGAATAGATAGTCCAAGGAGAGGGAGAGATGAGAAGATAGAAATCACAATAGATCGAAACTGCGGAAAGGCTTCTTGTTACTTCTCCCTTGAAACAGTTCTCTTGATTCAATTTTTGTTATTCATGTTTTTCTTCCACCTTGCTGTGGAGCTTTTCTCCACTTTTTCGACTTGCCCCACACACACACAGACACCTCCTCCCACTACGAAACGGCCCGGAAGACGCCTTGCAGTTGTTGGGTCATAATTTTTCCAAGAATTCTTGAAATGTAGCCAAGTCGAACAGGGCCCCAAAACAACAATAAAAATAAAACGAGCGCCACCCCCCGTACAATACAAGGAAAAGTCCATCCCATGCGTGTGTCCGCGTGTTTGTGTGAGTGACAGTTGTCATTTTTCATAAATATTTTCCAATTTTCCATCCCAAAAGGCAAGTGATAAAACAACGGAAAAGCAAAGCAAGCCGAAAGGAAACGATATAAGTGAACATTTCCATGGGAGGTCGAATGATTTTGAGATCTATTGGGGAATATTATGGCAGTGACAGGCGCCGTAATGGTCATCAAGCACGGGGGATTCTTTAGATGCGGATCTACAGAAAAATATATTCCATACGTATGTACATGTGTTTGTATTCGATTCCTTAGAAGAGACCTAGCGGAGGGGGAGAGATCCTGTACTGCCAAGCCACAAACCCTCAAAAATCTAACAAAGATCCAAATGCTGTGCTGTACATATGTTCCTGGAATAGGCACACTGCCTATATACATATATACATATATCGTGTATCGTGTATCGTGTATCGTATATCGCATATCGCATTCGGTGCTAAATTGGCCGAATGGCTAAGGCGCTGTTTAATCAAGCCACATGCTGCACACATAAAATCAGGTACGATCTTGGATATGGCGTTGTGGCAGGCAGCCAGTTGGTGACCAAATCCGCTTTTCGAGGATGACTCATCCCGCAGTCGTACGCGGGTTTTCCTTTCTGTGTGTGTTTTTGTGTCGCCGTTTTGTCGGTCAGCAAATTAGAAATAGCACCAGCAGGGGCAACACCAGCAGTGGCTGGGGCTGGGGCAGGGGCAGGCACACTCGCCTGGTGGCAACATAAGCTGACAGCAAAGCTTTTTCTAGCCGCCGCACACATGCTTACATACATGCATATGTATGTATATGTACATATGTATGTGTTCGTGCCGCTCGTGTTGTGTGAGTGTGTGTTGGTCGTGGGGCCTCCCCGATGCCCGGGAGAGACGTTCGTTCTCAAGTCGCATCTTTTCTTACAGCTGTGCAATGTGCAACGTGCTATCTCTGCTGACGCCACCTATTACTTTTGTCATAATTAATGCTTGTGGCATGCAACTTTTTCTGCTGCTCTGGCTGCTGTTACTCGTATTATAAGTATCAGAAACAGCAGCAGCAGCAGCCCTGCAGCAAACGACATCTGAGCTAATTTTCCTGCTGCTCGCATTCCACGAGTGAAAGCCGCAGAGCCACTGCCACTGCCACTTCGACAGCAGCCACGCGCAATTCGAGCCAAATGCAAAATACAACCAAAAACTAAAAGCACTCGCGAGAAACGACAATGGGATACCCTGCCATGCACCTCGATTGAAATTCCAGATCCTTTCTTTCTTCTTGAAAGGCATAATATAATAGTCATGTCTCTATTCTTTTTTACACAAGCACTCACTTGAACATAAGCAGCTTCGGTAAGAGAGCACCAACGAAGGGAGTGCTAATGTAAAGAGTCCAATGTAAAGCCTCATCCCAAAGAGCTTGTAGACGGGCAACTGGATAGAATATTATTTTCTCTGGAACTCCTTCACAAGATATTGTGGGATACCATGGAATGTGTTCAATGTTTTGACACCACAAGAACTCGCACCAATACAAAATCAGTGCATGCACAATATGGCAACTGATTCTCTAAGCTCTGACTATAATATTTCGTTCAACTGGATGAATTTTGATAGTCAAGTAGATAATATCTATGCATAGCAACAGCTCAGCAAAATGTGAGCTCTGTAGCATGAACACTTTGGAGCCCGTAGAAGAATTTACGATTAGCTTTATGATCTTAACCTTCGTGGCTCTAGCTTTTGTAGTTGCCAAGACTAAAGTCCTTATCCACTCCTTTGTCCTGTCACATCTCTCCACGTTCCACGTGTACCCTCCATCTTGTCCTCTCTACGGGGTACCTTGTACCGTATATCAAGAGCGAAGAAATAAATAAATGAGAGGCGACTGGCGAGTGGCGCACAGGGCGGCAAGGAGTGAAAGGAGCGTGGTTCAAAATTTATGCGTCGCCCGATACACGTCGTAGAGAGAGTAGAAGCCGAGGCTTGAGGCCAAGTCCAGTTTTGAATATCGTTCATCTTGTTGCGCTCTCTTCAGCGCTCTGCTCTCCGCTCGGTCCCGCTCTCTTGCATTCCTTTGGCAATTGGTGCTGATCCGTCGTCTCCATTATCCATTATCCGCTCTATCCTCTCCACCATCCATGCATACCCGTTATCCGTTTTCGATGGGCTTTCATATGCATGCCTTTTATACATTTTTAAAATATTTGTTCTTGTAATACCCTGTTTCAGAGGATAAGGAAATCATTATTGTACTGGTATTCACTTGATTTTTAAGATGTATTTCGTATATTATTCACAGATCCGATCGTAGTACCCTGTAGATGTCATAGGGTACATTTGTCTGCACTCCGTTGAAGATTTCATTGCTGTGGAGCTTGTAGCATGAGCATTAGCTGTTTCTAGGGTAACTATAGCTTCGAGACTCTCTTTCAGAGGGAGAGGAGGGTGCCCACCATGTTTGGCGATTGCCATCCGTTGTCTCTTTGTCATTGTCATTGTCTTTGTGTGGTTTGGTTTGGTTTTTTTTTGCCGTTTGCATTGAAATTTATTTGATTTTCATTGCATTACATTTTTTCCATGTTATCGTCTCCTCCTCTGTCTCCCCTGTCTCTGCTATTGTTTCCCTTATGCATTTGCCATAATTTGTGCTTCTCTCTCTGCCTATCCCTGGGTCCCCACCTGTCCTTTCTGCGTGCGCTCGTACGGATATTGGAATTTCAATTTGCGTTCCGTTTCTGTTCTCGTACTCCTGCTTCTCTCCCAACCATCCACCCCCTTCATTTTCACATTCCACATTACTTAAGAAAATACATACATACATATACATACATACATATGTAGTTTTTCCACCTATCCATCCATTTATCATAAACATTCGTCAGCTTCTTGGGGTCTCCTTCCCCCATCGTTAAGATACTATTTCCATTTTTTTTTTTTTGGATGAGGTGGCGTTGGATGGGGCTTTTCCATTTCCATGTCACCTGCGGCCTCTCTACAATGCTGGGGCCTCTCTCCCTCTCTACCTGTCTCTTTCTACTCTCCTTCTTGTCCTATCATTCGTTTCGTAATTTTAAGCCCTTTCGTTACCTTCTATCAGGGCTGGGAAATATGTGGGCGCATAATGGTCAAGAGTTTAACTCAGCCCACACTACCCCTCCCATGCCCACTAATGAGCATCTCAGGCTATGTCCCACGGGCCATGCCCCTCCATTGCCCCCATAAGTGTCTTGGGGGACAAATTGTGCAAATTAATATGAGATCCATCAACCGAAGTATCCACTAATTTGGCGGCAAACAGGAAATGCAAAAAGCCCCAGACACACACCGCACCACACACCGCCCCTGCCCCACTCTCTCACCAAACGAACACACACACACACCTCTACGGCAGTAGCCCCAATGCACACGACGAGTGCATGTGGGGCAAACGTATCAAAAATTATGAGCTCTTGTGTTTTTTTATACATTCTTATTTATGCACATACGTGGGGATACCCTTTGCAGAAGGTAGGCAGAAGGAAGGAAGGGCTTGCGACTAATCCGAGCCTGAATCCGAATCGTTGTACCCGATACATAGATCGCTGCTTGAGTTTAAGATTTGAGCGGGTTCCAAATCTGAAATCTTTAAAATGCATTTTTAATGAAGGGTATCAAAAGCTTCGAATCCCGCTCATCTTTTCTTCTGTTTTCCTTTATTTTGTAACGGTTTTTCGCACGAGAAAAAAAGGCCGAGAGGCAGCGCGGAACAGCAGCAGCAGCAGCAACAGCAGTGGTGCAGCACACACCTTCCACGCCGGGAGTTCCCTCTCTCATGTTAATTTTGATCATATTTTGTTTTTGTTTTACATTTGTTGCTGTTTTGGCAGTCGGCCACAAAACGTTGACGTTGACGTTGGCGTTGGCGAGGCCTCCGCCTCTTTCTCTGCTTCTGCTTGCCGCTTGCCGGGTGGCATCCCCTGAATTGGCCCACATTAAATTTTTATCAATCTTCTGTTTATTTTTTCTTACACCAGAGCGTGGGATAGGGAGGAGCGAGCAGCCTAGACATACATACATATGTATCACTGTTTTTCGTGGAGCTGTGCAGAACGTTGTTTTGATTCGAGCTTTGCGAGTGGTGTGCTCTTCCTGCCTCTCTTCCTTTTGAAAGCCTTTCAATGCGCTCTCTCTTTTTTCTCGTCTGTGAAGCTTCAAGTGTGTTTCCTTTCTGCTTCTTCAGCGCTTCTTCCAACGTATTCTTCTCTTTTTGCTTTGTTTGACTGCTTAATTTGCGTCACCGTTTTCGCTTCTTTTCAGTCGTTCTTCTTTTTGCTTTTATTATGCTTATTTTTGGTAATTTAACCGCGAGGCAAGTTCTTCGATTACCTGCGGGCTCCAGACAATGGTCAATGGTCTTGGCCTCCGACTGGCCCCACTTCCCTCCCTCGCCAACGTTCGATCGACTGTCCACGCCCCATAGCCCCGCCTTAATATGTTCATTAATTTTAATTATGCATAAATAGATGTTGGTGTCAAAAGAACTCGAAATAGAATATTCGTTTGAATGTAAAATTTGGAGAAATAAAAAAATAACATCACACATAAAATTTGATATCCGACACACACCAAACACACACACACGCGTTTATTTTGTATTCTCTTGGTGGGCACACTGTTGGGATCCACTCTAAAGGCACGGGACAACAGAAGTGAGACTTAGAAAGAACAACGAATGATGGATGCTCTTGCACTGCCAGAGACAGAGAGAGAGAGTGAGAAAGAGCTTTGCCCAAGGAAGCATACAATTAATCCGATTGGTAAGATCATTAGCGAAAAGATCGATACAAAAACTATAGCTCTTCCTAGACAGGGTATACGAATAATACTCGGATGTAAAACCGGTGGCACGAACCGAACACACTGCCCACTCAAATCGCTTGGCAAACTAGCGTGGATTTGTAGAACGTGCAACTTGCAACGGTGTCGTCTTACATTTTCATTACCAGAGTGTGCATTTTGTGCACTATAGTGCCTCTCGCTCTTCCTCTTCCTCGTGTCTCCCACTCTCTCCGCTCTGCACCGCCCTATGAATGCATAAATTCTGCAAGGCGCAAGTTTTTTTTTGCTTCTCCTCCTTCGACTTTCCCTGGAGACAGTGACGCTGTGACGCGACTGTAATCCAAGATCGTTTTTTGCAGAGTTCTGAGCGACAGTTTCGTCAGTGCATGTGCAGTAGTGCGAGAAAGCAAGAGACAGAGAGGAAGAGAAAGTGTGAGTGAGGGATACAGAGAGAGAGAGAGAGAGAAAGAGAGAGAGAGAGAGAGAGAGAGAGAAAGAGAGAGACTGACAGTGCCAGAAAGTAGAAAGAAGCGCTTTAAAGCTCCGAAGAAACCGAAGCTTTAAATACCCTTTAGCCATTCGCTTATGGAACATTTTTTAATTTAATTAACGCGAATCGAATGTGGCCCCATCGAATGGAATCGGGGCATGTACAATCTATACGTAAACCCCTAAAGAGTATGTGGCACGTGCTCAAAATGGTATTACCGCCTATGGAAAGGGTAGACAACGTACAAAGAAATATATGATATACATATGTATACGCTCATATTAATTATGCAATTAAGCACGCGTCGACCGATTGTTGGGGACACCAACCATTGCCAAAACACATAAACAATTACACATGCAATAATGTCCGCTATTAAGTGGCAATATCAATCTGCTGCAAGAAGTGTGGAGTGCCCCGCCACTCGATTGAAGTATGAAATAGTAAGATGGAATAAAACGAAGATTTCCTGCCTCGCAATGCGATGCGACTGCGTTGCTTTTCCCATGAAAATGCAATTGATGCAGAAATTCATACACGTAGGCGCAATGGGGCGTGGTAGACAGAAATAAACAGCAACGGAGAGGAATGGCCACGATAGACGAGGAGGAGGAGGAGGAGAAGGAGTGGGAAAGAGAGTGGGAGACAGAGACAGCACTTCCACCATTCACATGAGATCCATTTGAGTTTTCTGCTTTGTTTTTTATGTTCTTTGAGTGCTTTTCGCACGCCGCTCTCCCACACCTCATCCACGTCTCTATCACTCACCTGCGGCGACATCGCCGTGCCGCCTTTACTTCGCCTTTTGATACCCTCAAAAAAATGGGGTGTACCCAGTTGAGCGGAATGAAATACCTGTTGATAACGCAAAATGCTCCCATTTTGAATATGAAACATTCATTCATCGGTAATCCATCAAATATTCCTGCCACAGGTATGTATTTCCGAGGTATCCAATGCTTCGGTCTCGTCAGAAGCTCATCTTTCTTTTTTGTTTTTCTGGTCGCGCGCTCTTTCGGTTTTATTAGATCATATTATCTATTTTGGTACGACAAATTTGTAATTTAGATCAACTTGACGCGACGGCCATTCGGACGCAGCCGCAGTCGCAGACAGCGGTAGTGGAAGCAGCAGAGCTGGTGGCAGAGAGAGAGAGAGAGAGATGGAGAGGAGGCACCGTAACCGTTATGGGCTTTTAATTAATTGGCATTTATTTATTTTTTTTTTGGCATTTAATTGAAACAAAGAGAGAGGGACAGAGTGGGGGGCATTGCTCAGTGATGCGTGGGGATGATGGGTTGCCCCAAATTGCAGGCTTGATTGAATGATCTCCCCCCAACACACAAAAAAACATTGTGGAGGGCATGTGATTTCATTCCACTGAAAACGCGGGATTGTTTACTGTTTTTCCACCATCACCATCACCTCCACCGGCACCGCAACTTCCTTCACTTATTCTGCTTCTGCTCTCTCCCTCGGTCTGTTCTATTATTTGTTCTCCTTAGTTTGCTTTTCTCATGAAATGCAATAAACCCGAATTTAATTTCTGTTTTTATTTGCTTCATTTATTTACTTGCCCCGGACGTACGTGCCACTCCACCCCCCCCCACCACCACCACCAATACATCCCATACTTCGTGGGGCAAGGGACTCCTTATCAGCGGACCCGAATCAATAGACGGTTGGGACAGATGGAGGGACAGCGGTTTTATCACGTAACAAAAGTCCCAAAGAGACCACAATTTTAAAGTAAAAACAAAATGTACTCGACTTGTGGTGAATCGGGGTTTGCGTTAGAAAATGTCAAAATTGTTTCACTTTAAACTGGTTCGAAATTCGACATTCCACAATTTGTGGATCTTTCTGCATTCCGCAAGGAATAGAAATCGATATCGATATCAAGTCCGGAATTCACATTTTAATTGCTTTGAACATTTCTGTTGCCCTTGAACAGAGACCCAGAGACCAAGAGACCAAGAGAGAGAGAGAGAGAGAGAACGAGAGAGAGTTGAAATTTCAGAGAGAGAGAGAGCGAGAGAGGAGCCTCAGTCAAAAGTCGGTAACAATTAGCAGATGCCGTCAAATGGAAGTAGAAGAGAGAGACGACAGAGTGGCGGCAGCAGCAGCAGCGCAGGCGGTAAAGCTGAAGGGCCCCCAATGATGAGGAACGAGGGGGGATGGATCGCCGCAAGCGATGCCTTGGAATGCAGTGGACTCTACTTCTCGGATTTCTAGAGAAACACACAAAAAAATAGGGAACGAGGTAGCGATAGGGGGGAGAAGACACAATCAATGAAAAGACTGTTCTCCCTCCCCTCGACAAAACCCATGCTTCGCTTTGGTATGCGCTGCTTCAAGGTGAACCCAAGGTGTATTCCACATAGGGTGTCGCATGACCAGAGAATGCTCACTCGACAGCTGCATATGGTATGTAACGCAAAGAATGTGGCCGAAGAGCTACATATTTAATTTGACCCAAAGAGAGCAGAACTGGGCGAAAAGTGGGGAAAACTTCACAGTTACCTCCGTGACTTACCTTGTCGAAAATACACCTTGACTTGGAATGAAGAAGAAGCCGAAAAAACCAACCGAAAGACAAACGTGACTGTGTACCTCTCTCTTTTCGTCACCCACTCTCTTTTTGTGGTCATGCAAATGCGGATGCAGTGCGGATGCATCGTCTCAGCCTCTCTTTGAATCCAACTTCGACTCAGAGTCAGACTACGACTCTGCTCTGCTCTCATCCACTCCTCTGCGATGCCTTTCACTTCACTTCTCTCTCTACCGATCGAAGCGACCCGACCCCCTCTCGATCATTGTTCCGTAATAAAGCAGTTAAAATGTTTCCCGTCTCATTTTCATCCTCGGCAGGTAGCGATGCTCTTTGGCTCTCTTCTTTGGTGCTGCTGCATCTCTGTTGCTGCAGATCATGCCTTTACTTCACCTATACCCGTCTCTGTTTCTCTGTCAGCTGCTGCTTCATCACCGATGCTGACTTTACCTCTGCTCTGGTGGGCGTAATAGAGCCAATGTATCGTCGCCGCTCTCTGCGCTGCTCGGTCTCTTTTGTCCCGCCTCACTCCAGCAGTCTATGTGTTAGTTGAACTTTGTGCAGCGTCTATTTATGAATGAAATCCGTTTAAGCCTGAACATCTAGCGGCTGGCCCTCCCCTGCCCCGCCTCCGAAACTCAGGGCTGCTGTCGATGAATGAACGTGCAGCACGACGCGGCGGCGGCAACATCGCGCGATGGCACAATACAGTTTTTGACGCAGCAACGATGGCTGGAACATTGTTGCGGTAAGTGAATGGAAGAAGAAGGAGTTACGGCACCCAAGCTAAAGCTCATCCAACGGTTCATTGCACAGACCCATGGCAGATGCCAAATTAATGGAGCCACCCACTCCAAGCTCCTCACCCTTCCTACTTTTCCGCTCAGCTGCGTTTTGCTTGAGTGAGCAAATTGAGCCGCCCATCGAGCAGAATAAAGAAACCGAGGAGCAGAAAGATCCGATACATTAACCAGCACGAAGAAATAGAAGCCGAGGAAGGGGAAGGGAATAACAATTCTGTCGTTAAGAAGCAACAAATGAGAAGCAAGGAAGCAAGCCGAGGATTTGAATACCCTGTTATCCTTTTCATCATCCCAGACTTTCCTTTCGAAGGATTTTTTTCCTTCTCTGTAATACAAATCTCGTTATATTCCTCATATATGTATGTATGTATGTATGTATGTATATATCTTTCTGAAAAAAGGGAGAAAGCTGGCGGAACACTTGAAAGAGGGACATGGTCCGATATATGAACCGTTTCGCATGCGAATCGGATGCAAAAGGTTAAGTCCGTTACAGTTACAGTTATAGTAACATTTAGGATGTTTGCCAATATATTGGTATCACTCCCTCCTCTGCGGCTAATCACTTCTTTGGAAGCAGCAGCGCTAGCAGTGGCAAGACTTAAAAAAAAAAAAAACGAGGGGGAACGTTGTAAGCCGCGACAAAGGCCGCGGCTCTACCTTATACCCGGTACTCAGTCAGTATATACATACATACATATATGAGCTTGCGATTTATGCAATTTATTATATGTTCGAAAAACGAACGAATTAAATTTTGGGCAAAAAATAATATTTCAAAAAATAAAGTCAAACCATTTTTGGAATATTTATACATGTTTCCAATTTTGTTTGCATATGCTTTTTACATTTGCTTCTAAATTTCTACATGACATGTATAACTACATATTTGAGACGTACAAGTGTTTGCGAAAGAGAGAGAGGGAATGAGAAGCGCTTGGCAGGCGTTGCGTAGCCACTGATATTTAATTTGTTTCTTCTGGCCGTAGTATTGATCCGACCTGATCCAGATTCGGCAATCTGGTAGATATGGTAATTTTCCATGATTCTGCGTTTTTGGTTTTCTTGTATCTACAAAATTGTGTATGCCACAGACTTTCGTCCTTTGTGGGGGCGGAAGGGGGCGGGGCGAAATTTTGAAATACACTTGGAGTAGTGTGATAAGGACACTGAATACAAAACTTGGTTACTCTAGCTTTAATAGTCTGTGAGATATAGGCGCTAATGAAGACGGACGGACAGACAGACATGGCTATATCGACTCGGCTATTGATGCTGATCAAGAATATGAATACTTTATGGGGTCGGAAACGCTTCCTTCTGGGCGTTACACACATCCGTTATCACCACAAATCAAATATACCCCTATACTCTTCGAGTACCGGTTATAAAAACTCGAATGAAAGAAACGAAAGCAAAGAAAACACAACACCATCAGACGGAGATGGATGGATGCCTATCTTTCCCTAGCCTTTGCACACACTCATATCTATGGATACGCTTCCAAAGGGTGTCCAAAATGTACAATGCAGAAAGGCAAATAAATAAGTTCATAAATATTCCAGTATATTCCAGCATTGGGGAGTATAATTATGTTTTTCTGGTTTGAAGTGCAGAGAATATGTATCTAAAACTATTTAAGGTAAATATTCTAACAGCAGTGGTCTGAGTGTATGTATCATTGGAACCGTTTCTATCCAATCAAAAATGCACACAATGTAATGGCCTTTATACAACAAGCAATATCCGCAGAGTATCTAAAGTGCGAATTTCCTTGTGGTTTCTCTCTCTCTCTATTTTTTCTTGTAGATCTGGCAAATGCTGCTTATCATGAACGTTGATCTATGACTTGGCGCGACTCTCCCCTGTAATCCGCTCTCCCACTCTTCACTCCATTCGGTGCGAGAGTTTGGAACGTTCTTTCGAACTCATTTTGTAATTGCCCCACGGTGAAATGGTTGGATACGATGGTACACGAGCAGAGGAATGCCTATTCATTCGCAGTTCTCTGGCTCACTGGAGTCGGCCCCCTTCCCATTCGACCGCCACCCCTCTCTCCGCTATAAGACACACTGGTATGTGTGTTTCATTGGGGTCTCGTTTCGTTTTTTTCCTGTTTCCACGCAGGTTTAATTACCACAGAAGACTCAAAGACTCCGCAAAGAGAGCAGCAGAGCAGCCACGGAAGAGAGAGGGGATCCGTAGATCGAATCGGAATTGGAATCTCGGTTTTAGCATTTGCATGGGGACTGACTGAAGCTCGATCCGACCCTCGTGTGCGAAGTGAGAGGTACAGTGGGACAGACAGACGGACGGACGGACGGACGGACCGACCGACAGACATACCGATCGTCTGCTATTTTAATTGAGTTCACAAATGTTCTGAACCGAGCCCCATTCACAGCTGGCGGCACCCCGCTCCCCCAATAACAACAAAAGCACATACTATACCGATTCCTTCACCGCGCTGACAGCTACGTGCTGGGCCTGGGCCTGGGCTTGGGCCTCGACCCCTATCTCTGCTCTTTCTCCTCTGTCCATTCAGTGATCGGAATTGAATGCTTAGTTGGTTAGTTAGTCGGAAATCAAGGCATTCGATTCTTCGATTATTCAATATTTTCACAGTGCTTGTGGGAAATTAATACATCATCAGGCCCTCAGGTGCCCCAGGCACGCAGTGGGTATCGTGCACTGCAGTACTGTACCGCACCCCCCATCTTCAGGTGTCTAATTAAAGATTGCCTCCAACAGGTGTTTGTGTGCGTTTATAGAGAGATCAAAGAAGTATTGATTAGCCGAAAATGTTTTATTGCGAGATCTCTAAATCATTATTCAATTTTTATTTCCCCAGAATTATGTATGTACGTTAGAACTTCATATAACAAATTGTGAAGAGTCCTTGTATGTAAATACCACACAAACATATATACATATGTATGTACAAAACGAGTTTGAAGGAGGTGACGAACAGCACTGCTATTTCCATGAACACAGCTGTATGTGTTTTCTTTATTGTAGTTTTCAGCTAAGATTAGAATTTAGAAACAATATTATCCAATATTCCAAGATTATCCGCATTTCTCTTTCCGGAATCCCATTCAGACTGCTGATCCGGAGTGAATCGTTTCGTATTGCTTTCAATGACTTGACCTATCCCCAGATTCTCAGATACATATGTATAACATCCGCACGCACAATGAAATTTCACCTTCCTTCTTTTTCCTGTTTTTCTCTCGCTCTCTCTCTCTCTCTCCTCTCTCTGGTTTCTTCACAGTTCTGTGAACACTTGTCCAGAGTCCTACCTAAGCCATTCCATTCCGTGTCTCCGTTCGACTGTCTGTCTGTCGGTTCCTCCTCTACCTGTGTCAATGTCAAACTTCAGCGCTAAATTGTCGCTTATTAAATGGTTTCGGGGCGACAGAGACGAGCGAGCCACTTTATCAAAGAGACAAAAGAAGCGGAGAAGAACAGAAGAAGACTGAAATTCCACGTAACAGAGCGTTGCGGCCCATTGTCGAAAATTATGACTTGTTTTGAGTTTTGGGAGTGCAAATAGCTCACTTCCTGTCTGTCGCGTTGTCTGTCTCGTTGTCTATCTCGTTGTCTGCCTCTGCCTCTCTGTCCAGCTACTGCTGTTCTGTCCTTCTTTTTCTCTCTCTGTATGCCTCTTGCGCAGCCGCAAAAGCGCTCTGATTGCTGTCGTCGTTGCTTATTATTCCTCCTCCTCCTCCACCTTTTCTTGATGTTCTTGTTGTTGTCTTTCTGCCCGCCGATGTCTGGCTGATAAGGGACGTGCGGCTCGGATCGGAACGGAACGGAACGGTATGCGGGGAACATTTACCCTCTTTGTCTGTTTCTCCTCCTCCTCCAACGCTGCTGTTTCTGTTACTGATGTCCTCGGTGCGATAAGACGGGAAGAGGGAAGATCTCTACGTGCTACCGACACACAGCTCTCATTTGGATTTATACGCAGGGCATGTTAAACGGGAGGTAAGGCAGTGCGTCACTGCACAGAGAGTGTCCAGACAGAAGGTAAGGCAGTCCTTCCAAGACTGCTCGAAGAGTAGGTCAGGTAGTGCTCTAATTAAGCAGCGCATAAAGTGAGACACATTTTCTTCTGCTCAATAAGCCATGGAAAAAGAAAAGAGCGGAAAAGAGACCTTGATCTGTCCCAGGATATGATATGTTATGTAGAAAGTCAGGACTGCCAAACACTTTTGGTATTTCCGAACGAGAGATACTTTACCTTCGGCTTAATAAACAATGGAGTCCACGCTTTTCCAGGACTGCGACTGGAACCTGGGGGCGTGGCACGACCATTCATGCTCATGCGATCACATTACGTCGTAATGCGCTTCCGTTTTGTGCTGTCCCCTCCTCTCGCCCACCTACTTACTGTGCTAATTTGAGGCTGCGCAAAGGCGCCGCCGCCGCCATCATTCAGATTAATTTGGTAAGACGGGGAGGACCAGTCCCAGTCTTCGTTCTGAGTCTGGGCCAATCGCAATCCCAGCCTGCAATTACACTTCCGCCCAAGAAAGAAAGAAGGAAAGACGTACACAAAAACACAAAAAGAAACGAAACTCGAACCCAACTCGAGTGCTCAGAGCTCTCTGCCATTCAGACTCTCTGTCTCTGAATCTGAGGCTCATTCACAGATCGAGAGCCCATTCCGTGGCCCATTCATTCATTCATTCATGTTGATTGCCACCTTTGGGCAGCCCTGCCTCTCCCTCTGCCACTCTGCACTCTCTCGGCCGCGCGCTGCCGTGGGGCAGCAGCAGCAGCAACGGCAACGGCAACACCACCAGCCACAGCAACAGACTCCGATTCTGGCTCTCTTGTGGCTCCAATGATTAGTCTGTGCTAATGAACAGACGGTGGCGGCAGTAGCGGCAGCGGCTACCTAGCGCGCGCAAAAATAAAGAAAAAAACACCAAGCACCGACGAAACCGAAAAAAAGCGACACAACGGAGGCCTCAAGAAGACGGCAGCAGCAGTAAGGCAGCGAGCAAACAGAAATCAAATCCAATTTATGTTTTCAACATTAATCATAATTTTTGTTTTGTGTTTTGGGGCCCTCTATATCTACCGTGTAGCCGTAGCGTGAAATAATTTTTATGCGCCGTTTTTACGGTTCCAAAAAGCAGAAAAACACGAATCGGAATCGGAATTTGGAATCTGTGGGGGGAAAAGTCAATGGATCTTCCGCATGAGAAAAAGGTGTCAATGTCTAATTTTGTGATGCATTTTCTGTTTTCCTCATTATGGAAATGATGGAGGGGATCATCTGGGGGAAAATTGGATCAGTGGATCATTATTAATGGTGTGCGAGAGAATCGATACGATTGCTTTGGCCATGAGAAATTTCCTCCATAGAAAATTTAAAGATCTAAAGAAATGATTTCGTGTTTCACATTTCGTATGGAGAGTAAATTAAAGATTTGTTTTATATGTACATACATGTTTTAGATGGGCAAATCAACCTGTATTCCAAGTTGCTTAATTAACCAGCTGAAACTCTTTGATATTGCTACAGTTTTAGCCCTGATTTCATGGGTCATTCATTTCAAGTACAGGTATAGTACATTTCATATCAAGTCGGTAGCAGCACAACGGAGATGCCAGTTTCAAGAGGAATCGAATGATAGATCTGTTCCGCGGAGGAGAACCACTTGAAAAGCAATTTTTGTTGAAATTTCTTTTCCATTTATCGCTTTATTTATTTTTCTACCTTTTTACCCAACAGTGTGTGGTGTGTGGCCCTGGACACCGGTTTGGGCCCTGATTCTGATTCTCGTTCTGCGTTCTATCTGCTTATGCGATTAGAGAAGTCCAAAGGAGGAGCTCTCCCATAAGATGACTATGATGTCCATGAGGATTGAGGATGGGATTGCGACTGCGACTTCGATGCTGATGCCGATGATGATGATGATGACGATGCTGCTCTTGCTCTCCCCCGTTGTGTGTTTATTATTGTTTGGACCCAGAGACCTTTTTGTTTGTATGCATTTTCGATGAATAAAAAACGAATAACACCGAGAAGACCAAGGAATCTGGTCTCAATGGGCGCACACAGCATCCATGGGTCCGGGGCACAACAATCGAAAGTAATAATGAAATCCCATCAACAGGCAGGAAAGAGAATGAGAAGCAGGAATAACAAAAGAGAGGCCCAGGGCCAGGGACAGGGCCAGGAGGGACAGGGCCCTCTTCTGGCCAGTGCCCACTATTCTCCCATTCCCATTTCCAGTCTCATTCTCATTTCCAATTCCTTTTTCGGTTTTGCAGCAGAATGAGAATGAGGGAACGACGGACGTCTCGGACGACACTTGCCTTGATTTTTATTATGGCTCTGGTCTCTGGGCTTTTCCTTTCCCTTACATATTTCTGCCTTTTGATTTATTGTTAGCAGGAAAGAGCGAGCTATGTTCTCGCTCTCTGGGATTGCGATCTCGGGTCCGGTTCGGCTTTCTCAAGTGAAATTCCCAGAAAAGGTAAGGTACGTGGTGTCACTCTCTATCTCTCTCTCTCTCTCTCTCTCTCTCTTTTGCATAGGACCTTCGTCGAATCATGGGAAATGACGTTTATTCGCTGTTCAAATTTCTCATAAGCAAACGGACATCATTCTCTACGAATAAATCGACACAAGCGATTCTGGTATTTATGACATCAATGCAATCAGATGATATTTAAATATTGGACAATCCCAAAAATTCAATTTTTCGGAAAAATATTTTAGAAATTGTCTGTTTTTTTTTCAACTAAATGGAAAATGGAAAATCTTAATGGAAACACCACTCGTATCATTTACGAATGGGAATGTGCTGCTAGTGGAACGGGCTAACCTTTCTGTCTGACATACCTTTCTATCTTATTCTCGTTGCCTGTTGCATAAAAGAATGTGCGTGTCTCTTGCCAAACAACTAGTTATGCTCTCGCTCTCTCTCTCTCTCTCTCTCTCTCTCTCTCTCTCTCTCTCTCTCTCTCTCTCTCTCTGTCTCTTTCTTGTTTCTATTCTTGTAGACAGTTCATTAGTGCCATCAACAAGTTGGGTGGGGGACATAAAGGATGATGGGACCTAACCCTACCCCATACTCCCCACATACCGTACATACTGCACCAAACTCAACAAAAACAACAACAGCTGTATGACAGCTTTCCCATTGGAGGAGGAGGTTTGTGTCCCAGCTAAAGTCCGATGTGCAACGTGCAACATGCAGCATGCAACACTTGTTCGATGACCCACAAAAGTAACGGCGATTGGCGACTGGTGGGGACAGTGGCCAGTCGCCAGTCGCCAACGAACTGGTGAGCCGCCCACCCAAAAAAGGACATAACCACATGACCATCGACGCTGCGACAGGAGGAGACGAAGAGGGTGAAGGAGAGTTGTCAACTGGAATCGATCGATATGGCGATGGGGTTCTGACATTTATGGACAGCGCTGACCAGATGAACTACTTTCGAGCTACTTGCAACGCGAAGCAGGCAGTCAATATACCGTTAAAAAGACGCGACTCACCTGTGCAATTGGAGAAGGGGGGCGGAGGCGGTCCGATAGCGAAGGGCGAATTTGAGAATCCGCAGTCAAACGGTAAATATTTTGATTAGATTTTGATCACTTTTGAGGGCATTCTTGCCATTTTTTCCCACAGAAGACGAAAGACGTCGAAAGAAAGGCAACCCAAATACCAAATACTCGTAAATAAAATAAACCTATTAAAGATTTTATGGCATTTTTAAAGCCTTTATAAAAACACACACTGAACCGCAATTTGTTGTTTGTTTTTGTTTTTGTTTTTGGGGGTAAATTCGAATTTTATGTGGGTCTGTTGATCTTTAGGCACATCCGCTGATCGGATGCTAGGATCTGAACTGATCCGATCATCTATTGGCGACCGATTGATTGGATTCGCGCTGCTCTTCGATGTCTCGTCTCTCTCTGTTTGTCGTTTGCCGTTTACCGTTTACCGTTGGTTTATCGAATGAATGATGTTAATATAATTTGTTGTTATTGTATGTTGTGACTTGTTTTTTTTTTGTGTATTTTTTATTTTGCCGGTAGCCGTTCTACGTTTTGGCCCGTTTTAAAAATAAACAATCTCTTGGCACACGCACTTTTTTCTCACTCAACGATGTATTTTGAGAATTTCCCTTTGATTTTTCACTACATTCTGATCCCTCTTTGTTTCTCTGGTCGGAACTTGCATTCGTTACTGTTAATTGTATTACCAACAAACAAACAAAAAAATAACAACAAAATAAAACCTGGCTCTGATGGGAAAACCAATTTACACTCACGGTAGCAGTAGGCTTTCGAAACGGGAAAAGTAAACACGATTTGGGAAGGCGCCAAAGCAAAAGCAGTCTTGCTCCACACTTCTCTCGCACCCGACACGTCCGAACTGCTTGACGGCACGAAGTAGAGTGTCTGCCGTGCCTCGGAGACGAACGGCAGCAGCCAGCAGCCGGCAGCCGGTCGGGTTGGGCAAGTCCGAGTGCAGAGCAGAGCAGAGCAGAGCCGACGCACCGATTGGGAAGCTGCGCGCGCCTGCCTGTAGTGAGCGGAGTATCGATCGGCTCGGATCCTCCCACTAGTTGGTTGGATTCCTGTTTCCTGCGACCCACCCCACACCGTTCCACCGCCCAACACGTGCCAAATTATTGTTGTTTTCATACCCTTTAGCAGAAGGGGTATGATGATTTAGCACAGGTGTTTGTAAAAAATAATATCATGTACATATTTCCCTCTTCCTCCAGTACTCCGCGCAAACACTCTAAACCCCTTTTGAAAAGAAAAACACATTTCTTATTATTATGGATTTCGATTTTTAATATACATACATATATATACGTTTCTTTTATTTGCCTGCTTATGCGCTCTTCCACTCCCACTGTGTTTTTAGTTAGTTTTTACATGTATCCGCATAGTGGGTGTTGTGGAACTACATTATTAAGAATATGATAAATGTATGATGGGGGCTGGCTGCAAATATTTATTTCATGAATTTCCAATTCCATTTTTCCATCGAATGTTAATTTCAAAACATTTTACACTGGGGTTTTGCACAGGAAAAAAAACATACTTCATAATAATAAAATATAAACTAACATTATAATAATTAAAATGCTTCTGCTATTGAGAATTACTCTTTCTGTTTCTTGTTGCATGTTCTTTCGTTACTTTTGCAGTATTTTTCAGAAATTTTTCTGGTCTTCTCTTGGCTAGTATGCGGTTTTTCCTTTTATGTAGAGTTAGTTAGGCCTTAAACTTTATATATTATTGTTATTATTGTTTCTGTTTCGTTTCTGTTCTCGTGTCGTCTTACTTCTTCATATGGCTGTTTTGGTTTTATTTTCGTTCTTTTTTCTTTTCTTGCAACAATCTTTAACTTAGACTTAAGGATCGAAGAAGCAATCTTAGTATTGGGTCTCGACATACACAGAACATATCGTGATTGTTATTTCTCTTCCAAGTACAAGTGTGTACGATATACAATATAAAAGTTGGGGTTCTTTTTGTTTGTTAATTAATTAAAAAGCTAATTTCGGTTGCTGCTTTGCGTGTTGTGTGGGCATATCCCTTAGACAACTGGCGGTTCGGTGCCTCCCAAGGACTCATCGTTACTAAAAGACGAAACAATGAAACAAAAAAGAATATAAATATAAAGTAAATCAAATGAAAATACATTTTAAAAACAACGGTAATTATTCGATAAGTGAATGAAACACAAACAAAGGACTGTTTTATAATTCAAAATCCATTTTAAACTTTTTAAAAGCTTTTCAATAGACCAAAAGTGAACGACAACTAATAGATAAAAATGAAAAATGATTAAAACAAGCACCATTCGAAAATAGCACGGTAAATAGTCGACTATTATCAAACTGGGGGCTTAGAGTCTTGCAACCCTGTTTTATTGGCTATGCGGATCGATGTACCTGTTACGAAAGAGGAGGTCTTTGAGGATCGTTTGAATAGGGTGAAGGCTTCATCAAGCCTCAACCTATCATTTCATACTTATTCAATATTTTATCTAATGTATTGTGTATAGGTAGGTTTGTATAGTGCGTTTCAGAACTGCATGTGTGCTTAAATACGATGGCATGTACATAATACCATCTGTTCCTTTATTGGGATTCTGTTGTACAGTATTTGTATTGTATTGTATTTGCAGCATTGTAGCATTGCGTATACCTTTTATTCAGTATATTTTTTATAGCTATGGTCACAAAGCAGTTCCTAATTCGACTATATTGAGTGCGAATTATCGGATTGGATAGTAGTTGATAGTAGTAGGATCCGTAATTCTGGTAAGTAGTACATATATATATGTTGTATAATATTTATGACTTCCTATCTATCTATCTCTTGCATTGCCTATATGATATATGTATATTCCGTAATTTAGCGGTATATATTATGATATAGGCAACGATTAGTAGTATTGTAGAGTGCGGTAGGTGTGTGTGTGCCCTGAGCTTGGCTTTAAAACGAGAACAATCGAACTAGAAGGAATAGTTTTTCAACAATAATCGTACTAAATACATATATATATAAATACATATGTATAGTAGCTGTATTCCATTTGGTGCTAACTACATGTCTAAAAAAAAACCAAAAAAAGTTCCATCGTATCCCTTAGGATTCCTCGTAGTCATTTATCGCTTATATATTATCTATATAGTATTATAGTTTATAAATGTGGCTGATATATGATATACTTTGTATAATATAACATGATATTTTTTAATGATATGGCACGATAATTTCAATTGTAAAACTCTTCAGATAATTTCTAGATATTGGGCTTACACTCCCTGTACCGGTAAACGATAGACCATTACACCATCGATTACTATTTCGATTCTACTTCTACTTTATGGTCTAAACTAAAACAGCTTTTTGTGGTTCGAAGCTTAGCTTGGGGCCGGCAGCAGACACAGAATTATAGCTGCCAGCGGCAACGATAACACATACGAGTATCGATAGGTGTGCGCCGAATTTGATGGCAGCTGGCTGAGATTAGGCCGTGGATAGAAGATGTGCACCGGCGGTGGCTGATCCAGCTCATCGAAGAAGCTCGGATCGCTGGCGTCGAACTCGTGATAGACGAGGCTCGAGGGATTCCAAGCACTAGGGCCGAGTGTGGTATTCGTATGTTTAAGTTAATAAAGGTATCTCTAGGGGGTATTTACAGGGTTTTATTATAGACTAGGGTATACTTACACTGGACAGGTGTCCACATTGACTGCATTGACGGCGGCTTGGCCCAAATTGATCTGGCCCACGGAATCACCCTCAACCACCACGATGCAGCCGACAAAGTTGTGCATATGACGTCCGCCCGTGAATTGCGAAATGTCCGGAATGCCACCTGCAATGGGAATGGAAAGAATTGGTCGACCTTTAACCATTATGGATTACGGCTTACGACTTACCTATGAACACATTGCCCGGCAGTTTCATTTCCTTTTTGCCGGTAGGTCGGGTCTCACCCGAATGCGATATGCGATCGACCTCAAGAATGGCCGTGTTTTCCACCCGCTTCACAAGCACAATATGCCTCTGGCCATCGTCCACGCGGGTATCGCTGTTCTTGATCACCGTCTCCTCACCGTTCAAACGCAGCGAGTACTCCACGTAGCCATCTACAACGGCCAGGGCGATAAAGTCCTGACCTACATACTCCTCGCCGGCCACCTGTCCCCACCAGAGCAGCAGCCCATTAGGTTTGCTGGTTGAGAAGACCATGGCGGCGGAGGTGAACAGCTGCTCCACGGCGGGATCGAATTGAGTGCGATTGATTTCCAGGTAACCATGACCTCGGAACGATGCATTGAAGCCCACTTGGATGTCTTTTGAGTGGGGAATAGAGATTAAAGATCAGATATGGAATTCAAAATACGGAATGGTGAGGAGCTGATCGTCCAACTTACGTTCTTGGCAATGCTTGCCGCTGTAGCCCAGGGGGCAGGAGCAGATCGCTTGGTTCTCCACTTCGTTGCAGCTGCCACCGTTTTCGCAGGGATCGCTGGCACAAGGAGCCACGTTGTAGGGCTGCAATTGCTCCTCCTGCTCGCTGGTGGCATCTGGCATTGGAGCTGATGGGACCACAGCGGGAGCCACTGGCACCTCGCTGTCATTCTCATCCTCACGGTCTCCGCCGTCTCCGCCCCCGATCTCATTGAGTTCGCCGCAATTCTGGATATTGGCCGCATCCTTGATGTCTGCCAGCAGCTGAATGGACCGTTGCGAGTCGTACAGCCCCGAAATGCACCCATCGAAGCCATCCGTGATGTTCACGTCTCGATTGATCTTCACCGAGGCCCGATCGTAGCCGCCCACATACAGGGGCGTCTTCAGCGACAACGTACGCGCTGCTCCCGAGGCCTTGGCTCGCTGCTCTTGGCTCTCGCCAACTCGCAGTACGCTCTCGCCCTGGCGACGCAGTACCTCAATGCGCGTCCATCGGTGCAAAGGCAGGGGCTCCACAGAGCGCACAACAACTGGACGTAATCGTGCCGCTGTATTGATCAGCAGCTCTACATGGCCATCTCGCAGCACCAGTGCCAGATAGTCGCCGCTGGGGAGCTTCGACTCTGCCGCATAGAGGAGCACCGAGTCGCGTAGGCCTGAGGGCCGCACGGACAAAGTGATGTTCACACGTGTGACACGAGGAGTTCTATATATATTAAGAGGGACAGTGGCATAAGTATTGGTTTAAATCCGAAAGCTGGCAGATCACTCACCCGTAAGCTGCATAGCTGTTCCGCTTAAAGTTGAGGCTCTGCTCGTTGAGGTGCTCGATGTACTGGCATCTGTCCCCGGTGCGGTTCAGGGGGCACAAGCACTCCATGTCAAGGTCGGTATTCTCACAGCGTCCGGCTCCACAGACGCCTGGGGTGCACTGAGTGCCGGAAACGGCACAGTTGCGGCCGGTCCAGCCAGGCTGGCAGACGCAGGAGTAGGCCACCTCCGTCTGGCTCTCCAGACAGATGCCGCCGTTGGAACAGGGACTCTGGGCACACGGTTGGCAGCTGGTGATGCCCTCCTTGAACTTGGCCTCGCGCATTAGCTCGACGGTGCGGCCCTGCAGAGTAAGGCGGCTGATGCAGCCAACGAGGCCCGTCTGCTGGGTGACCGCGTCCGCGGGCAGCAGCTCCCAGCTGGGAACGCCACCGATGTATAGGTCTTCGATGAGATCCAGCGGTGGGACCTGCGACAGTGTGGGGAAGGCCACTGGGTGCTGTTCATCCACCTGCATGTAACCGTCCCGCCTAGAGCGGTGCACGCGCACCGTGTGCCACTCGTTAAGCTCCAGTGGCTCCTCGGCCCGAATGAGCATCGGCTTGCCTCCGAAATCGAAGCGGAACTCTGCGTAGCGGTCCTTCAGCGAGAGGGCTATGTAGTCGCCAGTGCCGCGCGTCTGTCCGTTAAACAGAAGCAGTCCGTCCTCACCCTCCGGCCGGAAGGTGATCTCAAAGTTGAGCTTGAACGAGGAGTCTGGCAGCGTGGGGAAGCTCATGTAGCTCCGTGGTGCCTGGTGGAAGTGCGGAATGGCTCCGGTTACCACCAATATGCTGGGATAGTCCACAGACTCTCCATCCCCGTACACGGCCGTGCAGATGTAGGTGCCAGCATCGTTCGCTTGCAGATCCTCCAGAGAGAGTTGTTCCTAAGAGAGAGAGAGAGAGAAAGAGAGAGAGAGAGAGTTTTAGGAGATGGAGAGTAATGGGTGCTGGCTGAACTTACCCCTAGCAGAGAGCGTCCTGGCTGGAGCTGTCCGTACTGCCGGGACCAGCGGTAGCTAGGCTGGCGGCTAGTATCCGCTCCACACCGAAGCTTGGCGTCAGCTCCCACCTTAGAGTGGACAATTTTGGAGCGCTTGAGCTCGTGGGGCTGTTGTTCGATGGTCAGCTCGTAGCTGGTAGTATACAGATCGCCCTCATCCGTCCGGCATTTGCACACATAGTGACCTGCATCGGCGGCAGTTACATCAGCGATCACCAGGCGGTTCCCCACTTGCTGCAAGGGTAAGTCAGGGATTAGAAACTACAGCAAGATCATAGATCCATTGATGTGATGCTCACCTGAACGTTGGGGCTGAGCGGCTGGTTGTCGGCCCGCTCCCACACAACATCCGTGTAGCTGTTGTCCGAGGAGTAGCACTCCACTTCGGTGGACTCACCCGTTCGCAGATTCGATGATTGTTGATCCAGTTTTAGGCTATAGTCGCGCGGACGGCCGGGCGTTGTGGCCGGTGGCAGGTAGGCGGGACGGTACGGAGCCGGCGGGGGCGTGGCTGGAGCCACTGGATGACCCACTGCAGCGTGCCCACGGAGAGAGACACCAATACGGAGACAGCACAAGGACAAGGACAACAACCAGATCGGGATCGGTCGATCGATTCGGTCGGCGTGTAACGTTCACAATTTCAGCGACAATTCACAAAAGGATGTGCAATGGTGCATGTATGTGTATGTGTGTACAAGTGTGTGTGTGTGTGAGTGTTTTGGTGTATTTGTGTGTGTATTCGTTGAAAATGGAAATAAGAATGGGTAAAAAATACACAGAGAGAGAGAGAGAGATAAAACAGTTAGCAAAATTTACATGTCAAGAAATTGGCGGTTCAAACAGTAAAGTAAACGATAATTATCGAACGATCCGTCTATGTGTATTCCACGCGAATGTTATTTATTAATTGATTACATTTCATAAATACTGACAGTAATCGATTAGATTTTGATTAGACGAGTACAGTTTCAAACAACCTCTTGTAATCAATCACTAAGCGGATTAATCGATTTCATTGCTTGTTACAATTTTGATAAATATCGATATTCAATAACGATCAGACATTCATCGGTTGGTTCGTTCAATCGTTCGATAAACACATTCCATTGATTACATCGTTCGATTCATATTGTACTTTGCTTTGTTTTAGTCGTTTCGTTTTTTGGAATTTGGCTTCCTAGTTAGACAATACAGAGATATGGTTTACAAATACATATACATATATGTAAGTATATATATAGAGAGAGACAGAGCAACAGAGAGGGGACTAGGTGGAGTGTGGTGTTGTGATGGATAGTGGACTATTATGTGTACAGAGAGAGCTACGATTACTCGAATACTGCTACGGATCGAATCACACAGAATACGAATACATATGTGGGGGGTTACTGATGGGATAGATCGATAGATATGTATATTGAATAGTCGGATTGTTGTTTATCCGAATACATTTTGATCGAATACTCAAACTCTAATTTTGATTTGTGTTACTATTAAAATTTCGCACATGTTTTCTGGTTCTTTGGTGGCCACACAAATACGGGATACAGAGATACAATTAGGTTTTTAATTAATCTACAAATGTCGATTGCTTAATTATCGTTGTTCGAATGTGTCTAATGTGTATGTTTGCGTGTGTGTGTGTGTGTGTGTATATGGTGTATTATTTACAATAATTTCGTTTTTCTATTCACATTGTTATTCAGGAAGCTCTATTTGTATCTTTTCGGAAGTGTGTGTGTGTGGTGTTAGTAACAGTAACCCTTGTCGGCCAGCCACATGCAAATTATTCGATGACAGCAAAACATAAGAATCGATTGTGCTCAACCGATGTATACCACTTGTTAGGACGAACTCGGAACCTGTTAGATGTGTAGTGTCCTTGAAAGCTGCAAAAGTTTAAATATTCTGCAATCGATTTGTTATCGATAGGTTATTGGTATATGTATCTTTAGCCTCTAGAAACCCATTGCGAGTGCGTGCCAGTTCTGCTTTTTGCTGCGTATTGTTGCTGTGGTGCTGTTGAGGGTCGGTGCTCAATCAGAATCTGAACTTGACTCCGAATCCATGTCCAAACGTTGAGTGCAAGTTTTGTGCACCCACGAACAGAGAGTTGTTAGGCAGCCAGAAGAAAGTCAGGGGATACTCAGACGGGGAATGACAGGCAAGTAGGAGTAGTAGTAGAGGAAATGAGGGTGGGGAATAGGTAAAGATATAGCAGAAAATGAAGACTTTGGACCAACCGAAGCTCCTCCTCAAAGCCAGATGACGCTTCTGCAGCCGTCGTCCTCCAATTAGATGATGCTGCTTTTCCTTGTTCATCTTTTGGTTTTTCTTCCATCGTTTAAAACTGCCTGGTCCCGATCCCGATCCTGATCCTGATCCCGTTCCAGATCCTGATCCTGAGCTCGATGATGACTTCCCTGGCTTGCCGCCTGTTGCTATGCAGTTGAACTCGTCCGAGTGGTCCAGGCAGTCGTAGATGCCGTCGCACACCATGCCCGCCTTGATGCAAGTGTGCGGATGCGAGACGCATTTGAAGTCGCTCGGCTGACACGCGTACGAGATGCTGGGGGGACGGATGGATCCCCCAGGAGATAGCGGCTTGATGGATGACCCCTTGCTGCTCTTGAAGTCTGTGATGGCGCGATTTTAGGGCATTTTTTGTTTTTATCGACAGTTATCGATATTTATCGATTTATTTTTGTTTGTTTTTGAGGGATATTCCATTGCGAAAGGCATAGAAATAAACGATTAGCAATGTATGCAGCCGCTTCGAAGCCCATGGATGTTAGTACGCACCGACTCGCACCGATCATATGTATGTATATGTACTTAGGAGTACACCCACTAGCCTACAAACTAGAAGGTAGGTAACACATTTATCGTAAGCCATGCATGCTATAAATTGTTATCGGCCTTCGACCAGGGATGGGTGTGATCGGCTATCGCTATCGAACTACTCGTAAGTGCAGGAGAGGTCATGGGGGAGCAGGGTAACTGTCATGGAAGTATCTTCAAACAATTGGTTTTTGGTATTAATTTTTTTTATAAAACTTCTATGGCTCTAAGGTTAGGCAGCACGTAATACAGATTGATAGATCATTTTGGATTAATAATACAATATAAATGTAAATAAAACAAACAGAAAAATAAAAAATAAATGCAAAAAAAATATATAAAAAGTAAAAATAATAATACAAAATACAAAAATAATAATGAAGGACTGTTCTTTTTTCATCGATTAGATTTGATAGGGCGGCGGTAGCGGTAACACACCTGCAGCACATATATAGAAAACCACGCAGGGCATGTCTTTCAGACTCTGCCCAACCTTGTATTGATATGGGGCTCCTATGGGTTGTAGAGTTGTAGCAGTTGATTGATAGATACGATTGATTCGATTGATTGTTGCAGTTGCATGCCATACCATACCATAAAATTTGTTTGTGTTTTGTTTGTGTGTGTGTTTGTTTCATAGGATCAGCAAAAGCGCACATATCATATATCATAAGGATCATTTTTAGGTCAAAGTAAATGTAAAAGTTTTTGTTTTGTTTTTTTTTAGCAAGCGCACATGTAAGAAAGTGGGAGAGAGAGAGAGAAAGCGTGTGTGAGAGAGAGAGAAAGAGAAATAAATATGAAATTAATCAAAAGTGTTCCATTTCTTGCCCGACGACATTCGAGAGATCTTCTGTGCTAAGGAATACTTGTACTTATCTCTGCCCTGCATTCAAAATACTTCTTATTTTCTCTGGCTGTTTAACTGATTTTAACTGCATCTAAAGACAATAAACCTCTGGCGATATTAGTCGTTATTATTTACAATTGATTTTTTTGCTTTTGCTTTTTCGATTTTGATTTTTATCGTAATTTTTTGTATATTGTTTTTATATTCTGGTTGTGCTGGTGCAACTACTGTGATGATAGAACGAGTGTAGAAAATAAAGAGAGAGCAAAAGTCTGATCATGGATAGATATAACCGAAGATTATAGAACGCATAGATGACGTATATTAGTGGGGATTTGAACCATTTTGATTCATGAGAGTGTAAGCGTGGCACATGGCACATCTCGAACGTCTCACTATGAGATAGAAGTCTTGGCACGACACCCAAGAGATTGGGTATATTCCCACATTAGAAATGTATTCGTTTTATGAGATACATCATCTATATATATATGTTCGATAACCTTTGATAGAACAGAGAGAGAGAGAGAGAGAGATAGATGTAGAGAGGGTAAAATATATGGATTGAGGAAATAAGGATGAGGCTCTAAAGATTGGGGAAAAGAAAGACAAGGAAAGAGAAAGATATAGAGTGTGTGCAGTGCTTTGAGCATTTACAATAAATAAACATAAATTAATACACAAAAAACACAAACAAACAACTGACAACCGATACACCATTAAAAAATGATAATTTATTAGGGTAAACAAAGAGAGACCGTCACCAAGGGGGCCACAGGACATCCAGAGTGGAAGTGACGACAACCGATGATAGAACCCACACCAAAAACCAGATTCAAATGTTAGACAATCAGAATTAAACGTCTAGCCACGGTATTCCGAGACTTAAAATGCTCTTGCAGACCTATCTACTGGTTTCCATGGGTCATTGGAGCCTTGTGTTCGCTATTGAAAGTAAGTCGCTCTAGAGGGGTGTTCGCCAAAGACAGATCGAATGAGTGAGATTATGGAAATCACTATTGAATGGATAGTTTTGTGCCGTCCTTGGGAACTGTATGGCGTTGGGGATTGTCAGTAAGGGTGAAATTCCCTGTTCATATTTTTCGGATCCCCAAGGAGAGACGCAGACCAACTGAGGGGGGGCAGTAGATTGAGCATTTACATATACAGTGTGCAAGGATGTATACTTTGGCCTCTGCAAGGGCATTGATTGAGTGAAATAAAAATAATATGTTACAAGCTTTCGTTTGTTGTTGGTTTGCTTCACACAATTTCAGCTGTGCAAGTAGTTATATATATTTTTGTTTTATGTTAATATTATGTTTTTATTTCGCATTTTTAGTGGGGAGTTTGTGTTGGCTTAAGAGTTATGGTATCGTATTAGAAGTTGTGTTTTCTTGGCAGCCATTCTGGTAAGCTTAAGATTTATCAAGTGGCAAGGGTGTGTGTCTATATATATATATATATACATATTTGTTTTGTGTGTGTGTGTGTGTGTGTGTACATTGATTGGTTTTTGGCTGAACTTAATATTATTTGTATTTCAACAAAAACAATTTGGAATATTTTAGAATTTTAATATCGGCTTTGCATGCAGTGAGCGCCAATATCCGTATGGCTCCATCACCAGAGAGCGAGAGAGGGAGACATAGTGTGTGTGTGTGGGGGAGGGACTATCGTGTTATATGTGTTGTATTTGCAATGATTGACTGACTGACTGATTGATTGAGTGGTTCTCATTTTAATTTGATTTGTTATATACAGAGTGTGCCCTTGGTACCTCACCCAATTTTTGCGTATTTACAGAGTGTGTTCGTTTACCGCTTTGTAGTTTTTGGGCACTCCTTCAGTTGGCTTTCGATTGAATGTTTACGTTTAACATATACGATTACATTGATGGGTAGTTTTTATAGAATATATATGTATATATATATAGTATTTACGAGAGAGTATTTTAACGGAGTGGGGTGGGTGCGGAGAATTAGTAAAATCAGCGAACGAAAATCAAACCTGCTCAAACGCCCACAAAGCCTAAAATCCTTAACATTAATTTCTTCTTCATCTTCTTCTGATCTTTTGATTCCATATTATTTTCGTTTTCGTTTTTCGGATTTCCTTCTTGTTCTGTTGGATATCGGGTCGGATATACATACATACATACATACATTAAAGATCTGAATGAGTCAATTATGTTCAATGCGAATGCATTCTGTGTTTAATTCTGTTACAGACCTCTAATCTATCGATCGATTTTATATAGTGTTTTATCGGAGTAATCCCACTGGCTAGTGTTTATAGGAGTGTCTGGGGGGTGGGGCTGTATGGTAGGGTTTGTGTGTGTGTGTGTGTGTGTTTGTTTGTGTGTGTGTGGGTGAGAGACAGAGAGAGATATATAAGAGATATTTGCTGGCTGCTTAATCGCATTTGTCGGACAGGACATCTGACTCTGGCTGTGTGTGAGTAGGCCTCCGGCTCGGGGGGAGGGTGGCATGGCGTGGGCTGCTCCGTTTCCCCATGGCTCTGAGCCACGGTTCAGTCGGAACGACACCCACCCGACCCACCGCCCAGTTTCGGAGTCCCGAGTCCCGTATCCGACCCAACAGTGGGCACCCCAGGGGGCGATTACTCACGGTGTACTTGCAAATCGATGGCGGTACCAGGCAGACGCTGCCCGCTTGCACGATCGTAAACTTCGCAGATGTAGCGACCCGCATCCTGAGGCCGGAGCGTTGTCAGCACCAGGACCTGGCTGTCCCGACGGGCACCATTCGGTAAGGGGCGTCCATCCTGGCGATACCAATCAAACTGCAACGAATAATGGTTGCATCAAAGTGGTACATGAAGGTGCCCATGCGGTGTATGCGGTGTATGCGGTGTATGCGGTGTGGATCGGATCCCTTACCTGGAGGTTGCCGCGCTCTTCACCGTGTATGGTGGCGCTGCAGCGCAATTGGATGCTCTCGCCCTCGCGACGCTGATGTACCTCTGATTCTGGCACTCGCTCATACTCGGTCGGTGGATTGACCACCACCTGGGCTGTCTTGGTGGTGTTGCCATAGTAATTGCTGGCCGTGCAGCGATAGCCGCCGGCGTCGGCAGGAGTGATCGAGATGAAGCGCAGCATTTGGCCATCGATGCGCACAGAGCTAATGCACAATGAACAAGGGAACGGATGTTAAGATCCCCCAATGGCTGGTTTTGGGAAGACACTTACCCTGGCAGTGGTCGGTTGTTGTCGGTGGCCCAGTGCACATCCTCTGGCTGGGCATTGGTCACCTCACAGTAGATCTCCACATTCTGGCCCGCATCGACACGCAGTGGTATCTTCGGCTGGAAGGTGATCTGTGGTAGTGGCAGCAGCACCAGCTCCCTTACCACATACGTGACCACATCGTCCCTGTTGTCGTACGCATTGCATCGGTACTGGCCGAGGTTCTGCTCATGCACAGAGATGATCACCAGGCTGTTGCGCTCGGTGTAGGCATTCGAGGGCAGGGGGCGGCCATCGACGCGCACCCAACGTGTGACATAGGGACCAAGGTCGCATGTGAGGGTGACATTCTCGCCGATGTTGGTGGGGAAGCGCTGAGGGTGTCCTGGTCGGGAGATTGGTGGCGGCTGGTATTCGGTTTGGTATGGTCCATGATCCACATCGCCATCATCTAAAAGATAGGAGGAGAGCTCGCTATAAGAATTGTCCTTCCAAGTCTCATTTCTGGATCTCTTACTATCACTGATATCGCCGCGTTTCGGCTGAATGTCCACTCGAACACTGCGCTCATCGTTGCCGGCTTCATTGACGCCCGAGCAGGTGTAGATGCCAGCATCGGTGAGGCTGACGCGATAGATCTTCAGGTAGGCCGTATTGCTACCAAGATCACGGTTCACGCCGAGACTGGTCTCTGTCTCGGGCTGCTGGCCCTTGGGGCTCCACTGGACACTGGGATTGGGATAACCACTGGCCATGCACTCCAGGTTCAGTTCGTCGCCGTCGGTCAGACGTATGATCTGTTGGTCGGGCTTTACAACCACCAATGGGGCCTCAACCACGCGCAACGAGGCTGTACCGGAAGCCTCGCCGACCTGATTCTCGGCCCTGCACTCGTATGCACCGGCATCGGCAATTTGAATGTCATCAATGCTGTTTGATTGGATTGGATAGGATCGAAGAAAGAAGACAATAATGAATTATCAAGGTTTTTCAACGGAGTAGGACATGTCTCTACTCACACAACATAGCCGCGTCCCATCTCCTTGTGGCGCGGCGAGAGCGGTGTGCCATCGACGCGGACCCACTGCACTTGGGGCTCTGGTATGCCGTTGGCGCGACAATAGAGCGACGCCTGGGAGCCGACCGAGTGGGTCTGCAGGGATGGTGACTCGATCTTAACGCTCGGCCGCTCCCGGGCTGCAAACAAGTAAATGATGGTGGTTGCACCGATTAGTATTAGGATCAGACTGTGCGGACCTGTCTTATTACCAACTCCACTCTTGTGCACTTGCATGTCAAAATAACATTAGTTTAGAATTGTATTTTAAATAATAATCAACAAAAGGTTAAAGGAATATGTGGGGGCAGAAGATAAAGATAGGATGAGACAGAGCAAAGGATATTGTTAGCTCTTGAATACTTTTTCAGAACAGCTAGGACAGCTTAAGGGTCAAAGATCAAGGGTAGCTCGGTGTCCGGTTTCATAAACATAAAACAAAGTTGATTTAGTGTGATATCAGAAGAGTCTGGATGCAAAATTTGGTTGCTATAGCTCTTGCAGTCTCTGAGAACAAGGCGTCAAACAAAAAAAGACGGATGAGTAGACAGACATGGCTATGTGATCATATATATACTATATAATCTATATACTTTATTGGGTCGAAAATGCTTCCTTTTGGGTGTTACACTCATCCATTTTCATCAAAAATCTAAAATGTAGCACTATGTGGCAAAAAAAAAACTTTCCAATGTACTATGCACAAGACAAAAATGATGTTGTAGGCCTGGATGAGTTGTGATCTACTTATGCATATTGCAAATTCTAAACAAGTGGATGCGATCCACTCATCCAAGTCTTCACTTTTGTTTCGTGTTTCGTTTCAAAATCACTGTTGCATAGTGTATTCGAGCGGTTCGAATCAATCTGCTGTACCAAAACCTTCATTCTTCTTGCGCACTGCACTCATTCATTCGAACTGTTCGTGCCAGAATGCCATGCAATTCATTCAAGGACATTGGACATTGAGTGCTTTCTTTGCAGACCTCTGCCAAAGACGATTAATAAGAAGAATTTCAGATCTCTTTCTCATGGACTGTGGCTACCTTTGACCCACCGACCCCTACTGGTTGCAGAATATAACTTGACATGGACCCTCTTGAGACTTACGTTCAATGTCGATATTCGTGCTGGACTGATCGGAGCCGTGTATGTTCTCGGCTATGCAGGAGTAGGGGCCACGGTTCTCGGGGCGGGCATCGTAGATGCTGAGCACATTGCCGCTGACATGAACATTGGTGGCCAGATGGTCGTGCACCTTTGTCCACTTGATTGAGGGATACGGAGTGCCGCTGGCCTCGCAGGTGATGCTATAATCTCGGCCCTGCTCGATGGTGATCAGCTCTTGGAGTCGCACAATAATGGGACTTGAACTGCAATGAGGAAACCGATTGTGGATCAGAACGTGTTATCAGAATAGATAAGGATAACTCACCTATCATCGGTGGGGGGCAGGTCGCGACGCTCGATGTAGACGCGAGCATCTTCAGTGTAGTTTCGGTGGGTGCGCAGATCGAAGGCGCCACAGGTATAGGTGCCGGAGTCACGGACACTAGAGTCGCGCACCTCGAGAACATTGCCGCTGACAATGATGTTGCGCTGACCGCTCAAGGGGTAGCCATTGAGGGACCACTCGTAGTGCATATTGGCGCCGCTGGTCGACTGACAGGTCAAGCGGAAGGTGTCGCCCTCTACTCCGTTGTACTCCTCCGGCTGGATGTAGACGCGTTCGCGCGGAGGCGGCGATGGCGGAGCACTGCTCTGGACGTAGACGTGCACGTACTTCTCATCGCGATTGAGGCTGTTCTCCGCTTGGCAGCGGTACCGTCCCTCGTCGGATTTGCGGGGAGAGTCAAATATTAAGCGGGTCCCATCGGTGCGCGTCTGGGCATCGGCCTGTCCATCGATGCGGGTCCAGGTCACAGAGGGCGTGGGGTTGCCCTCCACCTCGCAGTTGATTTCGTTCGGCTGGTACTCCTCAAAGGTCACATGGTTGGGCAGGTCCACAATTAGGGCCGGTGAGCGCTGGCCTTCCTCTGCAAAAGGAAAATCCAAAAGTCATTAAAGTCTCAAATCAGTTGAAGCATTTCATGGGGAATTCTTGGATCATTTTTGGAGCATTATTGGGGGGATTCTTAGATACCGTAGCGAGCCAACATTTCCTTGGCATATCCTTTAGGTAGAGCCGCAATGTCAGAGAAGGGTCAATGATTAGCAACAAGGGGGCAGTGCCAATCTGGGAAGCGGTTTACTCACGTGATACGGTGACGGAGACGGTGTCCTGGTATACGTGCATTGTCTCGTTATTCTCTGCATGGCAGACATAGATGCCGGAGTCGGTGATCTGCAGGTTATACAGATGTAGAACTCCTCCCTCCACTTCGGAATCTTCGGGCAGATGGCTGTTCTGTTTGTACCAGCTGACGACCACGGGATCCTGGAACAGCAATATAATTAAAAATTAGAGACTCATATTTTATCCGATAATTTTCTCTGCCGGATGATACTCACGTTGTTCCATCGCATGTGACCGCTGCAGCTGAGTGTTAGAGATCCGCCAATGGGCACAATCGTGATCTGGGGCCTGGCTATGGACACAATGATCTGGGTGCGTCCATTATCAACTGGCTCGTCCGTTTCCTGTTCGGGCTCGTTGCCTGTGTCTGTATGGGGATTGGGGATTGGGTTTCGCAGGAGCATAAAAAACACAAATAGATTAGATATTTGAATCTGAATCTATTGCAATTCAAGTCCCACAATCTTAGTTCTTTACGAAGGATGTTAGTGACATTTGGTTGCGGTTTAATAACGCATATTTGGTGAATGGATAATCAGGGGGGAATTTCTAGTCTAAGTTTTAGTTTCGATTCGGGTAAGCCGAACACCCGATACAGAGGTGTAGTTATGACGGAGATGGGCATCTCGGTTGGTGGGTTTCTCTGGTGGGGTTAGGTGACAGAAAGATCGTTTAAAAAACATGTATTTACTATACATACTATACAGTGGATCTTCAACAGTACACAGTACAGCGAAAAGTTCGGCGAGTGAACGGAACCAAAACTCTGGTACGTATATTAGAACCGATATATGTAGAATGGAGGGTTAGTATATATATATATATATGCTAGACTGGATATATATATATATGTATACATATAAAGTAAAGTATAGTGACTACTTTTACTACTTGAGCGGGATTCTAGACCAATCGTTGATATCGTGGCTTCATGAATGCTCTGGCTCACACATAAACATAGACAGAGAGAGATAGAGGGAGCTACGAGAGTTACAAAAACTACATGGGGAGGTAAGAACAAGTAACATATAGACTATCTAGGGCTAAGTTGATATTAGATCACCGAAATATCAAATACTCTCTTGCAATCAAATCGAGAGCGAGAGAGTATTAGATACTCCTACATCATCAGAGCGAGAATACTAGGTATACGCTCTTCATCTGAGCAAGAACATCAGATACTCGCTAATACTGTGAGTGAGAGCATTACATACTCCTACATTATTACAGAGAGAGCATTAGTTACTCGCTCAAAATCAGAACGAGATCATTCGATATTCGCTAATCATCTTCGACTGAACTAGAGCGCGAGTGAGTTCAAGAGCTACACAGCGAGGGAGATGGAACATAGACTTAGGCTTAGACAAAGTGGACAGTCAGAGTGTGAGAGTGAGAGAGAGAAATCTAGTTCTAACCCAAGAATTCGACGAGTACAAGTAAAAAAAGAGCAAAGTACTGCGGGACTTGTGTTTAGATCACAGATAAAGTACGAGAACGAGTACAGGAAGTTAGCTTTGGTCTAAGCATATACATTGTATGTCTACACAAAAAACATATAGTATGAAGATATCTATGCACTACATAGAGTAGAGTGGAAGAGAGTGTGTGCCGTCTACAACGAGTATTTCGGATTATTTTCAGGTGTGACAAGTACGAATATTAGGCAATAGAACAATAGAGTTTGTTTGTTGGTGTGTGTGTTTTCTTGTCTGATGGTTCAGTGGTTGGTTCTGTTGATTGGAATCTGGAGCGAACCTCTCAAGTGACAGCCGTAGCGCAGCTTGGTTATATTTCCTATGATTCTGTTGCCTTTATATATCTGGAGGGTGTCATTGAACGAGATTGTTTCGTTGGGCGCAATATCGAACTGAAAGCCGCTGCAACAGAATCCCCTGCTTATATCACATATCTTGGGTGGTTCTTCGATAATGGGCGATGTGTCTAGAATGTGGATGGATGGGATGTTTTTTTTTGTTGTGGTGATTTTTCAGTATTCCTTGTATACGAATTTTGAGTTTTCGAAGAGAATGTTACAAATAAAATGTTTTCGACAGTCGATGATCCGACTGTTGGGTACCAAATACTATTCAGATTGATTTCATTTTATTTTTAATCATTTAAGGCCTGTATCAAGCACCAAATCTTCATATAAAAAAACTGGGCCACGCATTTTTCGTTTGTGTTTCCGGGCCTCCGTATCCAGCAAGCTAAACGAAATTCACAGATTCTTATCGATAGTTTTCCTATCGACACGATTGTGGACTGAGAGAACATTCTGATCTGACATTCAGGTCAGGTATAAATATGTGCTTATTATTACTGAAGTTAAAGTGAAAGATGGAGGAAAAAACTGTGTGCGAAACCAAAAAGAGATATTCAAATTTTTAACGTGAGGAGAAGATTGCTTTAATAAAAGCAGTTGAGGTAAGACCATGTCTTTGGCGGATCACGAAAAATAAAAATTTTGTTCACTTTGACGTTTTGGCGCCTCCGTCTGCGCTGTACTTCTTCTTCCTATTTTTGGCAACAATTTATGCCGCCACCAACACATTAACTGCATCGACAGAGTTAGAGTTTTTCCCTTTTCAATTTCAGTTGAATTTTCAAAATTGGCTCTGTTTGGAAAACACAGCTGAGTCATGAGAGTGACCAAGTAGGTTTTATGTTCTTGGTCACACCATTTTAGTTACGTTCCACACAAACGAAATAAATAACAGATTCCTGTCAGTAATTTTCCGCAGTGCTGGATACAGGCCTTATGGAAAAACGGACAATTAATAACATAAGTACAGACTTCGAGCATTGGGCATATTGAAATTGATCTAAGGAAGATCATTGAGAAAGATCGATTATGGAAGGACACGATAGGCAGGGCAGTTGGGAGGTAGTTCAAGAGAGGGACAGAGAGATGGCAAGTTAGAGGGAAAAGGGATAATGTACGGGTAGATCGTATGAATCAATGTATACGTAATCCGTAATCGCTCGAGAATTACACCGTAGAACTTCAGGAGTAGGAGGATATCCCCATTCGACATTCGACTTACCGATTTCCCGACAGAGTTCACCCTTAAATCGGGGCTTGCACTGGCACTCGGGGTAGCCATTGCTGCCCAGACGGCAGCCATCGCTATTGTCCGCATCGCAGGGGCACAAACGGCAAGCGCCGTCGGCATCGCGGTAATGAAGCGGGGCACAGGTCTCGCATGAGTTTCCAGTATACCCGGCAGGACACTGACAAAGCTCAATGTCGGTGGCAGCTAAGCCTTGGCCGGGGGAGGCGTAGGTGACGGCGGACTCAAGGATCACGTCGCCGATGGAAGTGCGGTCGGTTGGCACCTTGGGCGTGGCACGGATCAGTATGTGCTCAAGGTCGGAGAGGACGCTCATGAAGTCACTGCGGGTGGCGGGTGTAGTTCGTCCGCGATCCATGCGCTGCCACTGACCGTCCTCATTTAGACGGACACTGTTGAGGCCGTCTGGTGACTCCTGGTTGAACGACCAGATCAGCGTCAGACCGTTGCCGATGAGGATAACATCCTGGCCGGGTACATAGTGGCCTTTCGACTCCACGCGCAGCTTGTACTGCAGTTCGCCACCGTAGGAGTGCAGCTGGTTGCCCAGCACACTGCCGCGCAGGCTCCAGTACTTTGGCAGGTAGATGGTGTACGAGTACGTGTACATATTGGTGGCCACATCAAAGTCGAGATAATTCTCGTCCTGGATCTCCCCGAGCTCGTTCGTCAGCAGCGGGGGATTCTTGAAAAAGTCTACGGGTATCAGCTGTCGGTAGAGTGGCGCCGAGCGGCACTGTGAAGACTGTCCGGAGCAGTAGCACTCTTTGCATCCATCCGGATTGGCCGCAGATAACCCGTAGGTCCCTGGCCGGCACTGGTCGCACCGATCCCCGACCACATTCGGCTTGCAGTAGCAGTAGTTGCCCTGACAGTTGACCGTTCCCTCCGCCTGACACCAGCGGCTGCAGTCGCTTGTCTGGTTGCCCGGCTCCAATGGGCGGTACGGTGGTTGTGGCTCTCCTCCATCCGGCTGGCAGTCGTACGGAGTACCGCCAGTGGCGTCGCCCACATATCCAGCAGCACAACGATCGCAGTTAGGTCCTTCCGTATTGTCCGAGCAGTTCTAAGAAAGAGAGAGAAAAGCGCTTAAATATTGATACGGATTTTGGAGAGCGGTGGAATGGACTTACTATACAATCGCCGGACTCGGCATCGCATTGGGTCGAGTGTCCGTTGCATTCGCAGGGCTCGCAAAGACCCAGATAGAGGCCAGAGACGTCATCGCGCTTGTAGCCGGGGGCACAGGTCTCGCAGGAGAGTCCAATGTAGCCGGTGGGGCAGCGGCACTCCTCAACCTCGTAGGCACGCTGGGTGCCGAGTGGTGTGGCTGTGGCCGTGTCGAGGGACACCTGCTTAAGGGCTCCCTCCTTAGTGCTGGTCGTGTAGGTGGCCTTGATGTAGATGGCCGTGATGTTGCTGAGGGCCATCAGGGTGTGTTCGCGATTGGCGAACTGTCCGTCGCCGCGCTGCCAGGCACTCTCCTTGATCTCCACCGAGTACGAGCTGGCCGTCGTTGGGCTAACCGGCGACTTGCGGTAGTGGATGAGAAGTAGATCCTCGCCGCTCTTGATCACCACATCGGGGGCACTGTTGCGTGACATCTGGCCTCCTGGCAGGGGACTGTAGCTGAGGGTGTAGCTCAGCTTGCCGCCGTACGAGACCAGCTTGTTGCCCAGAAAGACGGCCGGCAGGCTCCAGTAGAGCGTGTCCGCCCCGTGCTCCCCTTCGGCATTGAAGCTCAGCTCGGATCCGTAGGTGGCAATCTCCAGGCTCTGGGCCGTGGGCCGCGTGTAGTCGCGCACCAGCTCGAAGCCATGGGGGGCCCGGGTGCGGCCGAAGCTGCTAGTCACCTGATCACGGTTCCAGGTGGTGCTGCCGCATCCCACCTGGTGGCCGCTGCAGAAGCACTCGATGCAGCCCGTGTACGTGAACGAGTTCAAGTGGAAGCTATTGGCGGCACAGCTGTCGCAGTGCTCGCCGATGACGCGATCCTTGCAGTGGCAGCTGCCGTCCGGATAGATGCTGTAGGTGCCGTCGACGTTGCACGACGACTCTGGGGTCTTGTGGCAGCTTCCGCCCGGGGCCAGAGGGTTGCCCTGATAGCCAGCGGCGCAGCTCTCGCATCGCTTGCCCGCGTAGCCCTCGAAGCAGTTGCAGAGTACCTCTCCGTCGGGACGGAGCTGGCAGCCGCTGGCGAAGTTGTTGCTGCCGCTCTGCGGACAGGGGCAGTCACGGCAGGGGATGCCGCGGCGGGGGTCGCCGTATGTGCCGGCTGGGCAAGGTTCGGGTGTGAAGGGCACACAGTGGCCCAGCCAGGCGCCTCCTGGCTGGCGCACATATCCAGGGGCACAGCTCTCACAGGAGTCGCCCACATAGCCGGGCGGGCATGTACACTTCTCCACGAGGGAGGCGCTGCCCAGACCCTGGTCGACGGTGCCAGCCGAGTCGAGGGAGATGTTGACCAGGTCCACCTCGCGGGCCACGCTATCCAGGTAACCCAGGCGGATGAGGATGTTGTCGACATTGGCAAGAATCATCATGATCTCCTCGCGGGTGGCCAAGCGACCGTCGGGCTTCTGCCAGCCGCCTGGGAGCAGGGGCACACTCACCTTGTTGTTCTGCCCCGGCAGTGTGCGCACGCGGTGGGTGAGGGTGAATCGGTTGCCGGTGATTATCACATCGGGCCCAGATACTGGCCGTCCGCTGCCCATGTAGCTGACCTCGTAGCGCAGATTGCCGCCGTAGGACTTGAGCTGGTTGCCCATGTAGTCGTTGGGCAGCGCCAGATATGGGGTTTCCCGGCCGCCATAGTGGACGTTCGAGGCACGGAACTGGACGCCATGGTGGAGGGTGAGCAGGTCCTGGCCGCTGGTCGCCTCATTGATCACGATCTGGCGGTAGGGACTGAGCTCCACGCTGACCACGCGATGTGAACGAATCGGCGGCTGGATGGCGTACGAGAAGAGATTGGCGCTCTCGCAGGTGCTGGCCACTCCGAAGCAGAAACACTTGATGCACTCCGTCTTGGATCGTGCGAGCATGTTGAAGAACCCGGCCTCGCAGAACTGATTCCTATTCGGTGTGACCGTCACAATTGTGTCCGGGTTAACAAAAACTGTGCCGCGGGAGTTGATGATCTCGCAGGAGTAGGCACCGCTGTCTTGCACCTGCATGTCCGGGCAGTGGAGGGTGCCGGTACCAGCAAAGCTCTTCGATTCGCATTTCTCGGGCACATGGCCCCAGTTGAGGCGCCACACGATCGTCGGTATGGGTGTGCCGGTGGCCACGCATTCCAGTTTCAGGGCATCGCCCTCGAGCAGACCCTTAACTGGTGGCGGCGGACGAATGGGAACGGGTACCACTGAGAGAGGGAGAGAGAGAGAATTGGAAGAGAGATGGATTAGACTCGAATAATTTAAATGAGTCGGTGAAAATTTTCAGAGGGTTTTCAGTCAATAGATTGTCCGTGGGTTAATCCCCAATTGCCCCCCAATAGAGAATTTTTTAGGGATGCTTGAAACTCATCCTTCTTCCATTACATGGCCAACGTGTTTCAGTTTCAGGCAGAAGCTTTTTTAACCATAGAGCGATGCTCCGAATAGAATTAATTCGGAATCTGAACTTTCGGTAATCTCAGATCGGGATTGGCCTAAGTGGGGAAAATGTGGATTGATTCGACTCTGAGATTCTGTGTGGTTCTGTGTGGTTCTGTGTGGTTCTGTGGTTTCCTCTTCCTTACCTCTCATTTTTCTAACTTTGACCAATTTGGAGACCATTGAAGGTATTTCGAGATTGAAGATTGAACTGTTCCACAGAACTAGCACTAACGGTGCACCTAGGTGAATCCTTGACAAAAAATACTTTCATAGAACATTACCTATAAGAAACTTCGTGTTCCAATACTTCTGTTTCTCAAAGTTGTTTACCTTTTCCCGATTAAAATTGTGTGTGTTTTTAGGCAGAAATCCATGTAAATGATTTCCCAAGAATTTCTCTATAAATATCTAGTGTTCTTGAATCTGGAAGACACCGATATGCGTGTGGGTGTCTTGGAAAATTACATTCACTGGGTGAGTCCATATTCATTAGATCATCACACAAATAAGTCTACGTCAGTCTTCAGTCATTAGATCATCTGTCAATGGGGCTATTGGATACTTACTGCAGCCGACTTCATCACTGCCATCGAAACAGTCGGAGACCTCGTCGCACTGGAAGCTCTTGGGTATGCAGTGACCGCTGCGGCACTGGAACTCACTGAAACGGCAAGGGGCGCCGCTGGGCTCGGGATCGCAGGAGGCCTCATCGGAGTTGTCGCCACAGTCATTCTCGCCGTCGCAGCGCCAGGTGCGGTCCACGCACTTGGAGTTGTTGCAGAGGAACTGATTCGGCTGACACTTGCGGCCATGGCTGCAGCTGTGCTCATCCGATCCGTCCGAGCAGTTCGGAATGCCGTCACAGATGTTGCTCTTGTCGATGCAGTCGCCGTTCATGCACGTTGCCTGGTACTGGCTGCAGGCTGCGCTCGGACGGGAAGCAAAGTCGTTATCTGTCGAAAAGAGAACAGGGATATAGTGAGTGGGGCTAGAGCTTGGGGAAGGACGCGGGCCGACCGGCTTACCAGGCCCAGAGCCATGCGGCATAGGGATTGGATGGGAGAGAGAGAGAAGAGTTAGTTAGCATTTATTCCCCCAAGGGTGCACCAAAGCCTACCTAGACCGAAGAACTCGAGACCAATGTGTGGCACGGTGCCATACCGAATGCGACTCGACTTGAGTTCCTCATACTTGTGCTCGCCCCAGGCTGCATGCGTAATTGAATGTGATTGATGGATAGTATGACCAAACCTTAGCAATTATGTACATGTATGTACATCGCCCCTCTAAAATATACTTACAGCGTTCAACGGTGAGGTGAACGGTGACCTGCTGGCCCTGCTGATAGCTGGGATAGCCAACTGCCTCGCACACATAGGTGCCAGAGTCCTCCAGCTGCGAAAGGGAAAATGGAGATGAAGATGAGGCATGAGATATCTTCTAGAATGAGGATTAAGGACTTACGCGTATGTTGGGTATCTCCAGGCGTCCGCTTCGGTCGGTGAAGCCTGGGGGCAGTGGCTGGCCGCCGGGCCGCGTCCAACGGACCTTGGCGCGGAATGGTCCCTCGTCACGGCAACGGAAGATCACCTCGCGACCTACGCAGCAGAGAGAAAAAGGGAGAGAGTGTAAGAACGATCTGAAATCTAGGGAATAGAAACACACGTGCAAGATTTCAAAGGGTTCACAAAGGGTTCAGGCTAGGATAGTTCAGTGGTTCAATTTCGACTCAATGTACAACTTCTTTTCTCGAGCCAATGGTTTGTGCCGGGTGGTGCTCGGGTTTGTTTTGGTGTTGGTGTTGGACTGCAGTACCGTGTGCGGATCGATGTCTATTACATATATTGTACGTATGTATGTATACATATGTAGATGCATATATGTAGAGTGAGAGAGTACGAGTAGTTAGGCCGACTTACCCTCCCTAATATATCCTGCGGGTTTTGTTTGGTTTTACATATTATGGGTTATGGTCATTTTTGGTTGTGGGTTAAGCATTTTAAAAGTAATAGTAATGGTAGAACATTATGTAGATTCGAAGAAACGTAAAGAACACAGAACGGCAAAAGAATGGTTCGATCGATGACAACGGTAGATACTTACGCTCCTTGATGATCTGGCTATCGGGATAGGTCTTGAGATTCAATCGGTTGGTGGTGCGTTCGGGCTCGTTAGCTGCGAATTCAAGAGATTCTAATGTTATTCTTGGAGATAATGATATTTCGATGGAAGATTTAGTTGATGTTAGCAGATGATAGATAGGAAGATTCATAAGTATGATTACATATATGCGATAGCCATAGCCATAGCCCTTAGCTTTTTATCAGTTAGTATCTACGATTGGAGGTGTGAGACGACACTTGATGTCCTTCGGGGCGTTTCAGTGGTACGGTTCTTTGGTTCTTTTCGGGTCGCTGGCGACTTACGCTCGATCTCATTGCTGATCAGACCACAGTCCGCCTCATCGCTGCTATCGTATGGACAGTCGACCAGTCCATTGCATCGCAATCCCAAGGCAATGCACGGTCCATTCTCGCACCGGAACGATGTCGCCGGACAGATGATCCGTAGCGGGGGGCTGCTCGTGGTTGATGGACTGGCCGTTGTGGTGCTGGTGCTAGTGGCGCTACTGCCACTTGTAGCAGCTGTTGTATCGGCCTCTTGATGACGACCTTATATTTGCAATAGCCGAGCGTAGTAGGCACATGATGTTGATTGATGTGATCGGAATGATTGGAGGGAGAAGGTCTCTCGCCCCATTTGGGTGATGGGAGATGGATACTTACCGCAATTCTGCTCATCGGAGCTGTCCTGGCAGTCGGTCTTGCCATTGCATCGCACCGTGGCGCTTACGCACTGGCCGTTGTTGCAACGGAATTGGCTCGGCAGGCACTCCAGGGAGCCACCGCAGTCCAGCTCATCGGAACCGTCGCGGCACTGTGGTATGCCATCGCAGGTGGACGAGTACGGCACACAGTCGCCATTATTGCAACGGAATTGATTGGAGGCACAGCCTGTTTTGGGTAGCAGGGGTAAAGATATACGGTAATGAGTTTCAAGTTCAAGTTTAGACTGGTGATCAACTGCTGAAACATCTGGCTAACATCTGGAGAAGTAACCAAAAAGTAATAGGTATCTGAAGAGTGCATACACATGTTTGGAAGCATGCCAAAGGCGGGGGTCTTATAGCGAACTTAAATGGAAATCATAAGACATAAGAAATAAGGAACTTAACAGTATTATATGTACATCTAGGGGACGTAGAATACATCTGTGTACAAATGTATGTATGTGCATATGTACCTATGTACATATATTCTCTACAACTACTCTATTTAGAAAATCAAAAAAAATAGAAAGCTGTTTATTAACCAATGCAATTCTGTTCATCGGAAAAGTCTTTGCAGTCGTAGTAGCCATCGCAGTGCTGTGTCGCGTTTATGCAGAACTGTCTATCGAAACACAAGAACTCATGGTCCTTGCATTCAGTACCTGTGTGTGGTTTGTGGTGCATCGTGGTTGTGGTTGAGTGGTTTTATGGTGCAGCGAAATCAAAATGGCATCACAGATACACACAATGAGAGAAATTAAATATCAAAGCACAATGATTGAGAATATAGAAGGCAGTGAGAGTGAGAAAAATGTAGAGAGACGGAAAAGAGAAAACACACAACAGAGATTAGCAAATGAAAAATACGATCATACATCGGATATCATGATGCCTCCTGGTGCAGAAGCCGGACATGTGATTACAGATACGGATACAAATACAAATACTGTGCTCGAATAAATCAATATCAATACAGAGATCAGGCTCCCCGCCAATGATTCTTGGCGACGCTTATACTTAATAATATATTTGTACTTATAATATAAATAGCTTAAGTTCTTAACATCTTAATTGCATATATCTTCAGTGAGGATCGATGGTAATCCTTTTCTTAAGTGTTGATTGGATCAAGGATCTGTAATCAAGTTATCAAGAGCTCTGCATGAATGCATTAAAAACCGTAGAATAAAAATGAACTGAATTTGTGCGCTTGCGAAGACTAAATTTAAACAAAAAGATTCGAATGCGAATGAGAGGGAACGGCAATGATACCAGACCACTCGAGTGATTTGAATGAATTCTGCTATTCAAAATGACGTAATTTGAAGTCTTCTCGTAATGTAATTGGCTTCGGATTATATTTATTCATTCATTATTGCTTCGATATACACGATAGTATTTGCTTGATCAGATTATACAAGAATAAATCACTGATAGACAGGTGGCAGGCATGCATCTTTATACCCATTCATAGGTGATCTGATCGATTCCTGCTTAACAACTAAACCAAGATTGAAGGATATCACAGATCCGATGTAGTAGATCAGATATCAGAATCAGATATTACATATGTACATATGTGGTGAGATGGTGGACGCTTTGATAGACACTTGAGGAGAGAGCATAACTTACAGTTGGCCTCGTCGAAACCATCATCGCAATGACGACGACGATCGCAGCGCTCACTTTCCGAGAAGCACTTGCCGCTGGGGCATTTGTGCTGCGGACAGGCCATGCCCGGGAAGATGCTCGAATGGTGGCAGCCATGCTCGTCCCTGCCATCGCTGCAGTCGGACACACCGTTGCAGCGTATGGAGTGATTGAGGCATGAATCGTCGCAGAAGAACTGATCCAAACTGCAATCGGCGGCGGTTAGTCGTGTGGTGGCTATGAGGCGCGAGGCAGAGGCAGGCCATTCATTTTGGTTGGTGTTGTGGTGTGGAATGTGATGTATGTTGTATTTTGTGGTGTTTTGAGATGGTTTTTGGTCGAACATTATTTAAGAGTAAAGAGAGAGACAATAAAGCACAATGAGCAGGATGTTTCTTCGGTAAATAGTTATACTTAATATATATTATTATTATCATAGTGTTACTTTATGTATTATATACAAACCTGATAAATCGTGGCAGATCTTACAAACTATATACAAATCTATATACAAACTATGGCATGATGAAGGGTCTGGGAAGTGTGAGTGTGTGTGTGCTAGAGACTTTGGTTACCATTTCCTATGCAATTGACGGGAAACTCGTCTGACCCATCCCGACAATCCTTCTGATTGTCGCAGAACAACCTGCGATCAATGCACTCGGAATTTGCACACTGCCATTGGTGCTGTGGGTGACAGGATATGTATATGGGCACGCGCGCAGCACCTCTCACTTCTTTGTTAAGTGTTGGTAGTGGTTGGTGAGTGTTGGTGAATGTGTGTTGTTGTTGTTGTTGTTGGTGGTGGGTTGATCATGGTAGTTGATGTGTTGGATAGCGGAATAATGGAACGATAAGAATATCAAACGATAAACGAAACAAATTCAGAGAAATTATTCTCAGTTATATGTAGCTTTAGCGGGCGGATAGCAAAAAGTCTGGGGTGAAGGTCCTACAGTAGTAGCAAGGAAAACTGGTTTGAAAAAGCCTTTAAGGCTTAGATGTACTTAGATGTACTTAGATGAACATGGCACAAATCTTTGAGTAGGACTTAGAACTGCTCTTAATCTTTGATCGGAGCTTTACAAGTGTTGGAAAAGTTCAAAGAGAAGCGAAAAATTAGCAAGAGAGAGAGAGAGAGAGAGAGAGTGGAGGACATTGAGAGAAGAAGGACTTGAAATATTGTGTCAATTTTTAATGTCGTTACCCGGAGGACAATTTTGTTCGTCACGACCATCGCTACAATCCCGCTTTCCATCACAACGGATCCTCCGATTGACGCAAGTACCATTGCAGGCCACCATTTTCGGTGGACAGTCGACCCACGCTTGAAATCACAGCAATAAAAAGAGAGTTATGATCACGAGACCAAATCAGATATCCAACTTGAAACCCCAACATAATCTACAGAATCTACAGAATCTATCTACTCGTAAAATTACATGGAAGTGCTGTGGAAAGTACTGCCCGGATGTGCTTTGGGAGGGGGATGGGATGTGTGGTTCATGTCTTACCGCAGTGGCGCTCATCGCTGGCATCGGTGCAGTCGGCTTGGCCATTGCAACGCTGATTTTCGGCAATGCACTCGCCAGTGTTGCAGCTGATCGATGCCAGAGTATTGATAATTGATAATTATCGTTTATCGGATGAATGGTGATGAGTGTGATGGGATGTTGTGTTTTGTGGATGTGTGTGTTTGTTTGTGGAACCCATTACATGGAAGAGTAAAGAAATAGTAAATGTTATCCTTTGTCGCTGGAGGGGTTGGAGATTGGAAGGGATGGTGATTGAGTGGGGATGGGATGGGATACGAGGAAAATTCTTACAGATATGCATCGTCGCGGCAAAAAGTACAGTTGCGCTCATCGCTGCCATCATTGCAGTTGGCAATGCCGTTGCACAGCTGATCGCGTGGCATGCAATACTCGTCACATTCGAACTCGTTCTCTAGACAATGCTCTGTGGATGATGATGGTATATGGTATATGACTGATACTATGTAGATGATATGTTGTTTGTTCTCACGAGTGTTAGCTGTTTAGTTTTTTTTATATTTTTAGGCTTGTGTTTGACCTGTAGCACCATACTGAAAGAGATTCTCTCTCGATATTTTGTGAAGGTTTGCTTTTACCTGTGAAGGCCGGGCAATCGAGCTCATCCGTCCCGTCGCCACAGTCCGTATAGCCATCGCACTTCTTCTCTAACGGCAGACACTGACCCAAGTCACATTCAAACTCAAGGATATCACATTCATTCAATGGATTGTTGTCCGGGTCTGTGTCTGTTTTTTTGCGGGCAGTTTTCGTGTTTAGTATATTTTGAATTTTAAGTTTTGATAAAAGATAAAAAACATAAAAGAGAGAAATGTTAAGCAAAGTTTGGAGAGTCGGAACCCCGTCGGGATAAGCTCTGAATTTGTGCGTATGGATAAGCTAAGGGATTTGTGGGTTCTACCGTAGTCGACGTCCTCGTAATTGAACAGACAGTTGTACTCGTCGGCACCGTCGGCACAGTCGGTGATGCCGTTGCAGCGCTTATACCCCGATATGCAGCTACCATCGCCGCATTGGTATTGAAAGCTCTGGCACTCGACGCCCAGGCGGGTCTTATTGAACTTGTCCTGGAAGTCTGTGGTTCGTAGGGGATTCGTTGGTGGTGGTTTTTGTTTTGTGATGGTTGTGATGATGATGGTGTGTTGCAGTAGATATCAGAAATCAAGATCGAGTCGGGTGGCAGAGTGTCAGCAGGAGTATCAGGATTATCAGAGTTTTTTGGCAGAGTACAAGATAGATATATGTATATATATATATATATTTACACACAGGACACAGGATAGTAGGGAGAGCGTGTACAGCGCGTACAGGAGCGTAAAACGGGAGAAAAAATCATGTGTGGAAAGAGATAAAAACAGAAAGTAAAGTTAGCAAAACAAAGTTCGATACTTTGTGAAAGGTTTTGAAATGGATAGGAATATAGATAGGGGGTAGGATATATAGGTCTAGGGGTGAGTGCGTCTAGCATATTAGCAAAATCAACCAATTAGCTAAAGGCTACTTAAACGTCTAGATTATATTTATGTTCAATCAACAAGAATCGGGGCATTAGAGTGGGTCTCTCAAAATTTAACTTTTTAATGAAAATTAGACTTTTGCGGATGTTGTGTGAAGAGACTGAAATGGTTTGGGGTATAAAAGTGTGATAGAGATAGAGACAGAGAGAGCGAGAGAGAGAGAGAGAGATAGAGACAGAGAAATGATGAGAGATAGTACTTACGGCATGCACTTTCATCGCTGCCATCGTGGCACTGAGATTTGCCATCGCAGACCTGCGTCTTGGGTATGCAACCGCCGCCACGTTGACACTTGTACTGTGTTGCATGGAAAAATGCATGAGTATGTGTGTGATGGATGATGCTATGGAATGTGTGTGTGTTTGTGTGTGTGTGGTACAGCGCGCTGTACGCTGCAGCGTTTGTCAGTACCATAAGTACTATAATGGTGTGGAGTATCAAATCAGACTTGACAATTCAGGTATCGATTAAAGGTAATTATCGATTGGACTTAGTTATCAGTCATCGATTGGCATTGGCATTATCGTTTACATATATATGATGACAAAAATGGACTTATGACAAAAATCGCTTGGAATGAATTATCGTCCATATACATGTTGCAATTGATCGATTGAAGTCGTTTTTCGATTGAATTTGATTGCACTAAAATTGTTCAACCTTTGAACAGGATAAGTGACTGGAAACGTTCAGTTACCGCAAATTGACTTAGTTTTTGAATGAATCGAAATCAGTCAGTTATCGTTTGGAATTGCTATTGATCTTCTGCAATATATTTAATTCGATGACCAAACAACGCACTGTGTGGGGGATATGTGTGGATGAATGGGTTGAGGTGGCGGTGGCTCACCTTGTCGCTGCTGCAGTTGCACAGAACGTAATCCTCGTCTTCGTGATGGCTGCAGTCCGCCATGCCATCACAGACGCTCTCAATCGGTATGCAATCGCGATTGTGGCACGCGAATTCGATGTTTTCGAGGCAATTGCTTGCCCCTGATGGTGGCGATGACGATGATGATGATGAGTAGGCTAAAAGTATGTATTTGTTGTGTTTTTTTTTGTGGTGGTTTGGTGTTTTTGTGGTGTTGATGGATGGGTGACACAACAAGGCATATAATCATGGCAATAATAATTTAACAAGCCGGAACGAGACCGAGAGAGAGAAGAGAATATGAGATAAGGTGGTTGAGATAGAGATAGCGAGAGTGTGTGGCAGTGGAGAAAGAAAGAACGATGTACATATGCGGGATATCAATTATAAAGAATAATACAAAAAAATAGAGTATAAATTAAAAGCTAAAGTAGGTTTCAATGTTTCAAACATGGCATGCACTGCTTTGGTTAAACGGTTAACCGTTAGTTAACCCCCGTTTTCCGTTTTTCTCGCTACACGTTTACGCGCTACCCTTCACCAATGCGCCAGAAAGTATGCTACATCCACAGAAACAGAAACTAAATCTATGGGAAGACACCTACTCGCTATCGTTGTTGCTGTTGCTGTTGAGGAGGTCGTTTTTATTGGGTTAGTGGTGGTGGCAGTGGCAGTGGCAGTGGGAGACGTTGGACGTGTCGTTACTCCTTCTCCTCCTCCTCTTGGTGGTCCCTCAGTGGGGCGCTCCCATATCAAACCGGGGGAGTCGACCCACGGCGACCGTGTGGTGACTCTTATCGTTGGAGGCCTCCGTGTCTTAGGTGGTGGCTGGTATCGCTCACAGTCCGCTTCGTCGCTCATGTCGTTGCAGTGGTAGAACCCATCGCAGCGAAGGTGCAGCGGTATGCACACGTCCGTCTTCGCGCAGTGGAACATATTGGAGGGGCACTTGTTTTGGGGATCAGCCTTGTCGTACCTACCCACCGGGAGGTACTCGGGCTCAGGCAAGTCCACGCCGTTGTCGTTATCCCAGACCTTGGGCGGTGGTCGACGGCGACCAAAGGGGATGCCTATCTCGTCTACGTCCTCGTTGGAGAGGTCTGTCCACACGTTTCAGGGTTAGCCGCATGCATGGGTCGCATGGATGGATTCGTTATGGGTTATGTGGGAGGGAACAGGGGGTTGAGAGATACAACCGCATGCAGACCGTGGGTATTTCAGAGGGTTTTCAGGGGATTCATGCAAAAATTTTGTATTGTTGTTGTTGTTGCGAGCCAATGATGACGTTGTTTGTTGTTGCAGTTGATTCAGTTGCATTCGAGTTTGAGGTTTTGGTCCAATACAGAGTTGACGTGCGATTAATCGATTAATTTTGTTGCATTTTGTTTTGTACATTCGATAACCATAACCGAGAGGGGTTTCGTTGGGGTGGGTGGGGTGTTGGAAGAAAAATAAAATGTTTGGTGTTAGAATTGCAAAAGTCAAATAGAGACACGACAGAGAGATCTCCATCGTTTCAGACACTCTTATCACCTATCGCATTTAGCACGTAAAGCAAGCGATAGTTTCCGATAACGGTTGGCTATCGTTGAGAAATGCAGAGGTAAGAAAAGGAGTGGAGAGTGGAGAAGAGCACACAAAAGGCAAAAAAACAGAGATATGAATCGCCATCACCAAGGGTTTTAGTTACCCAAAAGAAGGAGTAGAAGGAAGAGCAGAAAGCGAAAGAGAGACAAAAAGAAAGAGTCGATGAAGACACACTTATTTCTTATCGATAGATACACAAACAAAGTCGCAGAGACACAGATACAAACAGACAAGAGAAAGCGATTCGGACTCCATCCGGACTTACCACAGCTGATCTCGTCTGTGTAATCGTTGCAATCGTATATGTTATCGCACACCTGACGCATCGGTATGCACTCACCAGTGCCGCATCGGAACTCATCGAACCGACACTGCTCACCGTCATCCCAATCAAAGCCACCTGCATGACGATCGAATAGCACTCGTGTTCTTTTTTTTCTTTCATTTTTGCTGTGTTAGTGTGAAGTGAGTAGTGTTCGATGTGTGATTGGATGAGTGCAGGGGCAACAAGGGGCAACAAGGGGCAACAAGGGACACTTACCTCCTTTCAGTAGTTGCAAGAGCCTCCGAGCAAGAAATTAATTTTATTCTACAGATACTCACCCTCACAGTAGCGCTCATCGGATATGTCCTCGGGACAATCGATGTTGCCATTGCAGAGCAGCTCCTTGGCAATGCAGGTGCCATCATCGCACTGCCATTTGTCGTACAGACAGGCTGCGTCCAAGCAAGGAGAGTGGAGAGAAAAAGTGGGAGGGGACTAGAGAAGGGAGTGTATGTGGCATTTTGGGTAGGAACACCTACGACAGCCCTCCTCATCGGAACGATCATGTGGACAATCGGCGCGACCATCGCATCGATGAACTATCGAAATGCAGCTCAGATCCCGGCAGGTGAACTTGCCCTTGGGGCAGGTATACCGCAGCTTGGGCACAACTACTCCAAGCGTGGCAGGGCAGGCGGGGCGGGGCGGGGCGGGGCGGAGCAGCATGGAGACAAAGATTGGGATGGACAAAGATGAATGACAGAGTTGATGGTAGATGATGATGAGCTGGATGATTCAATTACTGGCTACTCACTTCCGTCGCAGTGCTCTTCGTCGTCGCCGTCGCTGCAATCGGCATGGCCGTCGCACTGTTGGCTAACGCTGATGCAGCGCGTGCCGTCGCGGCACTGGTACTCCATGCCACTGCAGGCGGCGGCTATGGTTAGTTGTTGGTTGTTGAAGTTGTTGTTGTTGGTTTGGTGTGGCAGGTTGTTAGTATGTCGATATGGTTGTTGCAGTTATTGTTGGGGTGGGGGCAAGCAAACACAGAGAGAGAGAGAGATAGAGATATGTTTTTGGTTAGTATTTGGCGTGAGTGTCCCCAAAGGAAGGATATCCTCGGCTTACAGCTAAAAGGTGTCTTAGCCTAAGGTTTCGATCGATTTTCGATCGGATATTAGCACTAGATACAGGTGTTTCTACTGATCAAAAGAGCAGCTACATTTAAGGGGGCAGAGGCAGACTCCAGCAGGTGTCTCTCTGTTTGCACTGTTTGGCACTTACGGCACTCTTCGCTCTCATCATCGCCATCGGGACAGTCCACGCGGTAGTCGCAGCGCTTTCCAGCATCAATGCAGTCTCCACTGCGGCAACGGTACTCATTCGACTGGCATTCTGCAATCAGAAGATGGGAAAAGAACCCATAAGTAAATACGAAAATACCAGAGTTTGATCTGTGTCTGCAATTAGATGACAGCCGGATGCAGTTTAACAAGCACTTCCTTCCAGGAAAAAAGTCCTGCAAGCCTCAAACCCCAATTCCCAAACCCAAACCCAAACCCAAACCAGAACCAGACTCTCGGTCGACACTTCATTCAACTTGAAAGCAAAAGTTTGTTAGGTGTTTTTTCGGTGTTGTGTGATAGACAACCCCTTCCACACTCCACTCTGAATGAAATGGGGTGGGGGAGCGTGGCCCGGCAGCAGCATCGTTAGCCACAGTTTCCTGTGCATGTTTCCAGCCAGCCCCATTTTGCCCTTTTGAACCCTTCCTGCTGCCTCTTACTCGTGCCTCTGTCTTGCCACTCGCATAATATTTCATACAGCGACAGCAACAGGATGAAAAAATAAGCAACAATTTAAGCAATTTTACAAATATTTTTAGATCATTTCTGTCGCCCTTTCGCGCTGGCAAAAGTGTGCGAGAAAATACTTTGTGACGGAACGCGGATTTGATTACAGAAAATTCGAAGGAGACTGCAAGGAGGAGGAGTAGAAGGGATGACAAAGAGCGTGGGAGAAGCGAGAGAGCCGCGAGCAGAGGGCTAATTAAAAGCAAAGAAAAGTTAAACGAACATTAGAGGTGGAAAGAGGAGGCGGCGGTAATCAGAGCACAGCTTAAAGCCGACAGCCAATTTAAGAGCAAACAATTAGCAGGGATTATACACGAACAATATATTGAAATAAAAATTAAGAGACAGAACTCTCTCTGGAGTATCAGGATACCCTTGACCCGTGCTCATAGATACCCACAGATGCTTCGTAAGAATCAGAAAATGATGAAAGAAGTGCATTTTCTGGAAGAGATTCTGACAATCTATGCTTTTTGCTAAAAAATAAAACCCAAAATTAAAAAATTAAAGCCCACTCGATGTTGACTAAATTGTAAGTTCGACTTGGCTCAATTATAAAAGATACTTAATGTATCAATAATTATTTGTCAGCTCCGTATGATCTCCTCATTTATAATTAGCTGCTATATTTATACATCTCTAAAATCTGATGAACAGATGGACATTGGCTCTTGCCGGTGAATGGCACATTTTTTTCTGAAGCATAGATTTCGAAAGTATTCTTTTCAGTGTATCAATTAATACTATCCCATATAAAACTATATCTAGATTCATGTTCGAGCATTACGTAAAGTACATGTTGGAAGTCTTTTGGGGTGTAAAATATGCCCAATTTTAGAGAAGAGCCTTTCCATGGAACTCGAAAATCAGAAGAAACTCTGTTAGCTTTTTGCAATATTTCAAAAGTGTCCAAAAGTATTCGAAACTTCCGAATACCCTCTGCAACTGCAAGATCCCTATGTTACAAAACACTCTTTAACATAATTTCAATCCCATAATATTTATTAATATATGTATATCGCTTTAAATAGCATATCTCATGCAAGTAAATATACATCTACAGAGCCTCTGGGCTTCGTGTAAATTAGTTTGGTTTGATGGGCGTTGGGGGATGACTTCTCGGGGCTGTGGCTGGGGCCATTGTCCTGCTTTAAATCAACAATTTGTCATCAGCAAAGGCCGTAGACCGTAAAACGTAGAGCGACCACGGGCAGGCACTATTTTGGGTGGCAGCTACTGAAACAACTGTGTGCTGCAGTGCTGCAAACTTTTGGGGCCTCCACGCAAATCGCCAAAGTTTTTCATTCTTTCAGCAATTTTCAACACGAAGGCGAGGAATTTCCGTGGCTACAATTTGACAATTTCATTGCGGACAGACAAGCGGGCAGGCAAGCGGATAGACAGTCAGACGGACAGACGGACAGACAGACAGGCAAACGGACAGACTGACATACGGGAGGAGTCGAAGGCGTAGTCAGAGTCGGAGGTGCCTCAAGTCAATTTGCAAAAAAAACGAACAACAGGGCAAAGAAAGGGCAATAATATTTCTGTTATTTTTGTGTGTTCCGGCTTATTGACATTAAAGATTCAAATAATGGCAGCCCATATCGTGCTTTTAGGAGGGGGGCAGAAGGAAGTCCTGTCTGCAGCAAAAGGATTTCGGTTGCCAAACGGTCCGACGGTGTGGCAGTTGGCACGAGGCACCAGGCACCAGGCACCAGGCAACAGGCAGAAGGCAGGAGGCAGGCGAGGGGGCTCCAATTATGTGTCCAGACGTGTGATCCTAATCCGTTTGATGCCGAATCCCTGGCCAAACAACAAATTATAATCGGCAAGACGAAGACACAGGAGGAACAGGGTTATTTTTTCCCTTTTGTTTTCCTTTGATTGAAAATTTGATGCTCCAGCAGTTGGGGGCATCGGCATCCATCCCAATCGACCCACACCTGATGCTTCAGCGATTCTTTATGGTGCATATGTGTATGTATACGAGTATGTAAATATTTCTTGAATATGCAAAAATACTTTGGACTGTGCTTCGAACAATTAGAAGAGGTGGAAAACTATGAGCACTAAGGCTCAGAAGTCTAATGCTTCGAATTCGTTAAAATCGAAGGATTGAGGATCAAGAATTGTATTTGTCGGTTCCATAGATGTACGAACTGCTATGAATATCCCAAGGGATGTGTTTTAGTTAATTCCGATTAAAGAACGTACAGTAATGGGATATCTTCTGTTGATAGTGAGTTTCATTCCCTTGGTTTCCATCGAATCATAAATAATTAAACTCTTGATTTATGGCGTCACTGTGAGTCCTGTCTTTATCAAAGTTCTTCTGCTAAGTACTCCAATTAGTCATATTACTATGAACCGCCGGTTTTTTTTACAGACCGTATTTCCAGTCCCCATTCTTCAAGGGAATTCTGGAATTTTCTTCTGTGCTCCATGCCATTGGCACCGTCTCTCTGGGTTGTGGCACCTTCTTTTTAGTCTTTCTTCGATGGGTGTCAAATGGTATTTTCTCTATTTGCTTTTTCCCTTGAAATGGGATCAGCATGGCATTGCATGGCCTCCGTCTGACCATTTTTTTCTACCTTCCTCCTCTGCATCCTCTTGCTCTTGAACTTAAAGCCAGGAGCCAGGAGCCAGGAGCCATAGCCGTAGCCGTAGCCGTGGCCGGAGTCTGGAGGAGTCCCCCGTCCTTACAGTCCTTAGGAAAATTCCAGCGCGGAAAAAAAGTGCCAGGAAAAGAGAAGACAGAGCGTAAATTCGAGTCGATAATTGATATGCGGGCACATGGAAAACGCAAAAGCGCCCAACAAGCCAAAAGCCGCAAACAAACAAGTTAAAAGGTGGCACAAGAATCAGGGGCAGATGGGGCTGGCTGGCTGTATGGGTGTATGGCTGTATGGGTGTATGGGTGTATAGCCGGAGTCACGTCAGACAACATCTGCCTCGCCTGCCTCTGAACCTCTTGTAATGTGGGGTTAAGCTAAATTTTCACTTTGCGGTGGCATCAAGTGTGCCGCAAACCAAACAAGCGAGCAGAAAAAAAAAATTGTCAGAAAATCCACTTTGTGGCAGGAGTGGCAGTGGGGCACTGCTGTGGCTGCGGCTGCGGCTGCGGCTTCGGTTGCGCCTTCTGCTTCTTGTCGTTTAAGAGCAATTTTCGCGGCGAAGCAGATTGATAATAGAAAGTATCTTTGATTTGATTATTGCTCGTTAGCGTCTCATCATCGTAGCCATCGAATCATTAACTCGCTTTATGCTTCATGCAAAGTGCACAACACAGCGACGCCCTCCACTCGAAGGCAGGACATTTTTGGAGCGCAGATGAGTCTTAGCTTTGTCTAGGTTAAAGCACTCCTTCAAGTCCTTAGCGTCCCTCCTGCAGTGAAGGTCGCGCAAACAAGCACTTTTTGCTGCTGCCATGCAAAAGTGTTATTACCATAACCCCATGACCCTCCACCCACCCTTAAGCCTTAATTAAGATTCCGAATGCTCAGAACTATCAGCGATAAACTTTTCGTTTCGTTTTGTTTCGATTCGTTTTATGTCTATGACTAATCGATTTCCGTTCAACGATTCGACCGGGAAGCCAATGGCTGAGGCATATCCTCCTACCGATGAAGATCTTTCCTGCCACACATCTAATGAGTAATTTCCCGAAAAGCAGTATGGGGCAGGAAGCCATATGAATGAATCGGATATTAGGCAGACAAGTTTGTCAATTTGTTTAATGCCGGTTTATTCATAGTTTATGCAGAGGAAATGTATGGGTTTTTATTTAGGAGACATCCTTCAGTTCTCTTCTGCTATTCATTCTGATATGTGGCTCTGTCTCTTTGGAGATTGCATCTCATCTTGTCTGCTGCTGCTGCTGCTGCTGCCGCGGCTGCCATCGTTCATGATCACATTCATTTGGTTATTAGCCTGCTAGCCCTTGCCTTCTCACCCCTGGCCACCCTCCCCAGCTTGATGCATGTCAAGTGGCAGGCGGGAGAGACACTGACTGGATGACTGAGACTCCCCGACTCAGATGGATGCCTCGCCTGATTGATAGCTTGATTCATATTCATATGCACTCGTCGTTTGGCGTTCGGCCTTTTTCGGCTATGCAAACAGCCAACGTCAAAATGGCAGCTTAACACGAAGCTCATGAATATGCACACACTCAAAACCTCATTCCACCGCCAACACACCACTTTGCCTCTCTGCCTCTCTCCGCCCCACCGATCCACAGCTGCCCCTGTGGCGCGTTATTTAATGAGTCATTAGCCATGGAGGGGACTGGGGCTGTTTCGGCTGGGGCTACTGGTGACAGGGATACCGCAGCGGGGTCGTAAAGGTTGCCCCGAGTGTTTAGTTTTGGTTGCAGTTTGCTAAGCTCGCGATGCGCACCAGTCACATAGTCACAGAGTCACAGAGGGAGGGCGGTGCGAGGGAGAGAGGTGCAGCAAAACCGTGTCAAACACCAGTGACAGTTGTCGTCAGAGCATTGGAGAATGGGGATGCAGATGCACATGCTGTTGCTGCCACTGTCACTGCTTCTGGTGCTGTTGCTGCTGCTGTTGTTTCAGCTGCAGGGGGCGACAATTATGTGGCGTCTGCAGTTTTAAGTGCGCCTTTGCATGTGCTTCTGTTTGCTGTAGCTCAAGCAGTGGCAGCCAAGCCTTTTACCTCTTTACCTCCCAGGCACCCCTTTATTCTCCTTTTCCACCTCCTCTTGCTAGTCTCTCGTCCTCCTCCTCCTCCTTCGTCTTTACGTTTTTCTTGCTCATGGTCTTCTTCAATCTAGCCAACATTTCACTTATTCATTTCGGGCCATAAACACACAATGAAAATGTCACATAAATAGGAGAAAACAATGATGAAAAATGTAGCATATCGACTAATAAATACCCTTTGCTTTAGTTTCAAAGTGCATCCCATGGATACCCATGGGGGTGCATGACTTTGTTGAACGTTTGTTGAAACTTTTGCAGAAGGACAGGGAAGTCTTTGAATGATTTTCCTGAAAAAAAACTAGTAGAACTCTGAGGAAACTACAACAAAATACCAGAAAAAAAATACAATAAAAATACAACAAAATTGCAAAATTATTTTCATACATTTTTGTGGGATAAATTGGGATTACCTAAATGTTAGTCTTTCCGTAGGACTGGCTTCGTTTTGGGTCACATAGTGGCATTAAAACCACTAAGAAAAGGAATACCGGTTGACGAAAAAATCAGAAGCAGAAATCGGATAAATGGCTAAGAGTAATAGAAAGGCATGAGCCATATCAGCGACAACTTGTTGGCAAGAAAACTCTCTGGCGGGGAGGTGCTCCTCTGGCGGGGAGTGTCTCCTCCTCTCTCGTGTCGCCATCGTTCTGCTAAATCGATGAAATTGTTTGTCGTTGGCATGTGTGCCCCCGCCTGTCCCCTCACAGTCAAAGTCCTCGGCTGTGGCACTGCCTCTGCTGCCAATGCACCTGTCTGCGGGTTAAAGTTTGCCACTGATTTGTCGCATTCCATGCGCAATGTGACAAACGTTAATTTTTGTGGCTTGTTTTGCATAAACTTTTGCTTCTTTTGGTTTTTTTATTGTTGCTGTAAGACACACTTCAGAGAGGCAGAGGGAGGTAGAGGTTGAGGTTGAGGTAGAGAGGGGTGAGCGGTGTGGTATGCAGCATTTGCGTTGTCATTGCGTGCGTCGTCTTAGTTACTCTGGCAATTTATGGCAAATTAAATAAATTTATCATTTGTGGCCACAGAAGCGCCGCCGCCCCACAGCACAGCACACCACAGAACAAATAGGGGCTGGACTTTAGGGGTTAGCAAAGGGGAACGGAAATAAGGAAGCGAAACTGTTTTTCTTTTTTAATTTGCAGAAGTTTTCCACAGCCTAAGAGGGGAGAGAGCGAGAGCGAGAGCGAGAGAGAGAGAGAGAGAAGAGTGCAAAAGTTGACTAAGGAAATGCTCTTTTTCGAGGAAGCCCAAAAGTATGCAATAGTTTATTAAATAATCTCTGGACGGAGACAACTTTATTTAGGATCGTCGAAATCGTAGAAGGATGGAAAAAGATTGTTAAGAGAATAGCTAAAGATTAATATAAAAACACTAGAGGACTTATACTCGATTAGCGATCTCGAAAAATGTACGAAATTCTTTTAATTTTAGTGTTCCCAAATGTTTAGGATCAAAGTCGAAGGCGAGAATAGATGGAAATCCAAATCAAATGTATCGCATATGTATCGCCTCGAAGTGTTATCTCAAGCGAGAAAATAGCCCCGTTGAAATTCATATTCTATGAAGCACACAGATCGTTGAATATTTGATGCTCAATCTCTACCCAAAGAATTGAGGATTGTGTCCAGCTGTACGCCAAATGACAGTTGAACTCCGCTTCCTCCGAAAGCATCCGCCTCTGATGAACCCAAGCGAGCGGAACACAAAACTCTAATAGAACTAAGTTGTTTCGTCCCTCTGTCTTGGCTCATTCTTTTGGCAGCCTGTTGGCAGTTGGCGGTTACCGGTTACCGGTTACCGATTGTTGGTTGTCGGTCTTCCAGTTCGGCGGCTGTTGCCGCCTCCCGTGACAGTGGCTCCTCCTCCTTTCCCTCCCGAGTCGTCTTTTGGACAAAGTAAAAGTGTCAGCGCGTGCCAGGCACCAGAGCAGTGACTGAGGACACAGGACCAGGGAGCAGGAGCAGAGGGAAACCAGCAAACGGAAACTGAAATCCGAAAAGCAAAGCCACAGACGAAGCCAAAAACCAAAGCCAAAGGCGGAGGCACAGCTAGAGGCAATACCTAGATCCAAAAACGAATCGCAAGTTCTACTTCATTTTGCTGCCCCATGTTCTGTAGCAAGTTTCTTAAATACTTTTGCGGTGTCCCATGCCGCAAAGAGTGGGAACGAAACCTCAGCAGCAACCAACAGCAGAAGGGAGCAATTAATGAGGTTTGGCTAGAAAATTGGCCATAGGTTTGTACGAAAGGTGGAGGTTCTTAACAGCCACAAAGTGAGAGAAAGAGAGATGCATACATAAATATTTACATATACATATGTATATATATGTATATGCATGCACATGCATGTGTGACGAACAATCCAGAATAGCAGAAGAAGAATCACATAATCACATTCCAGACGAAGAGATGCGAATGCCACTAAAGGTAATGAGAAGTTCTGACGAGATAGTTCGATTGAATCGAATGAGTTCTGCTCTACCACACATTTCATTTCCCATTGAACACTTATTCATTCGAACACTCTTTTATATTTATATAATATAAAATCGTTTCGTTCTCTGTGTTCGTTCTGTGTTTATTCATTCTTTTGGACTCAAATTTGAACGCCTTGTTTAGTTATTAAAATGCGTACTCGTATTGTTATTTTTCTCAGTGTAAATACAGTATGTATACTGTCTGTAGTATTTCTACATATGTATACAACATGTCGTATGCGTGATTCCTGATGGTTTATGAGTTGTTGACTTTGACTGCATTTGGAGTGGCACTGACTGTGGGATATGGGAAGTGGGAGTGGTAGTGGCACTGGCAGTGGCATTGGATGTAGCAGTGGCAGTGGCTGGGGTTGGGGATGTTGGGACTGACTGGCCGAATGAAAATGCATAAAATGCCTGTGCATATGCAAATATTAAATACAATTTATATATTTAATTTTCAAGTCTTGAAGTGGCAGCCATTTCAGCAGTCGAGTCGTGGTCGTCCGACGGTCGCTATCTTATGATATATCGCTGAGCAATTAAATGTTATCGGCCAGCGAGACGTCAAAAACACACAGATATATATACACATACACATACACATACACATACAGGGATGCCCACGCACCCGAAAACACATGCGATAGAGAAAGGAGTAGCCATAAGTAGGGAAATTTTGAGGAGAAAAAGAAGGGGGCAGGAGAGACACGGTTCAATCCAAAAATTGTCATTAATCATCGCGAACAGAGCACGCAATGCCAAGCAGAAAGAGACATACAGAGAGACAGACAGTCAGACAGACAGGGAGAGAGAGACAGAAAGAGGAAGAGAGGGTGGGAGTGGGAGTGGCAGTGGGTGAGAGCACTAGTATGGGCTAAGGGTAAGAGGTATGGGGTAGGGGTAAGTGGGTGGGTGCCACATAACCATAATAACAATTTGTGTGTGACCAAATATTTGTGTGGAGGCAAAACGCAGAACAATTTCTATGATTGAGGCAGGACACGCTTCATCCTTTAACCACAGCCCACCCCTTTCAGACACCCTCCATACTCTATACTCTATACACACCCCTCTTGAATGTACACCCCTCTTTGTGGCTGAAGTTCATTGCCAAATGCAGGCCAAATGCCGAAAACATGGCACAAGGCACAACATGTACGTACGATATGTATGCAAATGGAGCAACATTTTCCAAAATGATTCATGAATCAGAACACAGCTGATCGATGGATGGACCAACCATAGAGGCCAACAAATGAAAATATGTAGCTACAGATACTCGTATGTAGATGGACCTCGAAAGTTGAGGGAGAGGGAGAGATGGGGTGGGATGGAGATGGTTTGGCAGATTTGAGCACAGCTATAACGTAGCCCCAAACGAATGACGATTTATAAAAATCTATAAGATTTGCACACGCGTACACATCCAAAAGAGCAGGGAAGAAAGTTAAAGGAAAAGTAAAGCATGATACATCAAAGAATCATACTTCCATAGACACTTACGAGTATGCATTAAGTTTGCATTCATTGGAGTACAAAAAAGACAAGAAAACATCCCTTATTATCCTTGAAGAGTCCTTTCTTGTTAAGCTGTAAGTTTGACGTACATTCAGTGACCAAGATCTACATCTTAAATCAGGATACATGTATGTACATACCCATACATATATATCAATGAATCATTCATATGAGGCACAAATGGCACAATCAATTGATGAATGAGCGTATCAATGGGCACCCACCAGCGACTGACTGCACTCGCATTGTTCCATTGCTTCCCCCACCCCTCTTGCATCGTGCACATGATTCATTCTGATCGCGTAAGAAAAAGACTTCTGAATGTACGAATGCCTGAATAATGAACAAAGTGCCGCTGGGGGGTCATATTCAAATTTTGCTTTCGTTTCATTCGATTGGAATACACTTTCGATTCGGTTTGATTCTCGGCTTTCAGTGAGCTTCCGATAAGCCAAAGCGATTTGGGGATCTTCCGAGATTGGATCTGTGCTCTGTTCATTCCTTTCCGATGGAGGAAATATTAATGGCTCGACATTTTTCAGATTTACAATTTTTATGGCGCTGATGCTTTGGGATCCCCCTCTTTGTATCTGTATCTGTATCTGTCTCTATCTTCATCCCTATCCCTATCTCCTTCTCTGTTTCTGTCTCTATGTTTATCATTATCTCACTCTCTCTCTCCCTCTCTCTCTCTCTCTCTCTCTCTCTCTCTCACTCTGTCATAATTTTTCCTTGGCACTCGGCTTCTGGTATTTGCATTGACATCATCAGGCAGCAGCTGCATCATCATCATCATCATCATTATCACGGCATCAGCTGTCAGGCGATGATGTCAAGCTGCCTGTAAAAGCAATTACAAATTGTTCAGATATACATATGTACATACATATGTACATACATAGATATATGTATGTATGTACATATGAATGTCGTGACACAGTCCCTCCTTCTTTTTCTCCTTCGCCTTCCATTGATCTTTTTCCTGCTGCTTTGCCGACGGCATCGTTTATCGTTTCGGATGCTCGATTAAAATTCTTTCCGTCATTTAGATAACGAAGCCCCACTATTGACGGAGCACTGCAGGGTAGAGGGTGGAGGGTGGAGGGTGGGCTTTAACAGATTTTTGCATTGCTGATAAAATTTCATAAAAAATTATAAGACTCTAAACGAGTGCATACATAAATATAGAGCTTGTGCTGCTGGCTGTCGCTGCCTGCCCCCCTCCCAGAAACCTAGTAACGTCGTCGCCGTCGTCGGCGACTGTTGTCGACTGTTGGGTGCAGCCAGCAATTTGAGCGCATTGTCGACACAACTAATACCCTCTAATTTGGTCGGGGGAAATTACTCCCATTAAGCAGGTGCGATGACAGCTCACAAATGTTGAAATTTAATGCAAGTGGGGGGCTTTCCTCTGGTATTTGTGTTGGGGGCGGGTGCGGGGGCGGGGGCGGTGGATTCATAAATAATTGGAGGACGAAGAGGGAGTGGGTTGCTTGGGAGTGTAAGAATGGAGAGTGGAGTCAACAGAATGCATTTTAATGAGACCATTATCTATGATTATGACTTTCCCTCCAATCAATATCATTTTCCAAGCCACCATTGCATATTTTTCGCACATTTATCTTTATCTTTTGAGCAGCGTATCGTTATCTTTGCATACTCAATGTACCCTGGATCTATCTATCAGTTGATATCTACATATTTATATACATCTCTTTCTATCCCTGTTGTATCCGTCTTTCGATCGATGTAACTTTTTCTGCATATCTTTTGCCTGTTCATTTATCCTTTCATCTTCCATCTGCATATCTGTTTATCTTTTATCTTGAATTCGTATCTTATATTGCTACTTTTCTTAAGAAAGATACAGATTAAAGGGAATTTTCTCTTCCTTTTTTACCTCTTGCACATCATAGTTGCTATATTATCTGTCTCTTTTAAATATCTTTATCTGGAGCAATCGTTCAATGTACTTTTATCTGTGGCTATATCTCGTAGACGTACTGTATCTTTTGATCTGCTCCTTCGGTTTGAACCTTTCTCTCTGAATCTCGCCGTTTCTAAATTTAAATGTGTTTGTCTTTGCCTGCCTATCGCTCTATAATTTGCCCGTATGACCATATTCGATTCCCCATACCTTTTCCACCCCTCCACCCTTACCCTGCACACCCCTCTCACTCTTCACTCGGCGCATAAGCTTTTCTTTTGTTTCTCTTTTTGCAAATTGATTTCCTTTTTCGCAATTCAAATGCCGCCGCAGTTTCCCTTTTCGATGGATGGATGGGTGGATGGATGAATAGTTGGATAGCAGGCCGCTCGTATCTGCTAGATACATTATGCGGTATCTATGGCTGTATCTATGGCTGTTTCTGGAGCTCTATCTGTATCTGTATCTGTAGTTGTTGGCTGCATCTGCATTGTGCTCGTAAATTCACTTTTGCTGTTCAAAGTCGGCTGTGTCGGTTGTGTCGGCTGTTGCTGGCTGGTCTGCTCGTTGCTGGATGTTGGTTGTCTGTTGTCCGTTGTCCGTTGTCCGTTGTCGCTGTTTCTGTTGCTGTCGTTGTCATGCAGGTCTGTCAGCGTCTGGTCTGGCATTTGCATAGAGCAGCAAATAAATAAAAATAGATAGATATAGAATGACAAGAGCGAGGCGATGGAAACTGAGGCACAAATTAATAAATAAGATACATATTGTGCCGGGACACGTGGTGCAGCTCCAGTCACAGATACAGCTACAGATACTGTTGCAATTAACAGCATGCATTGAGAATCAGTGTACCTATCAGATACTTCTTCGATCGAAGGCCAAGTGCCAAGTGTTTGTCAGGCCTGTCAATCGAACAGAACAGCACAGATCCGAGAGATCACAGCAGACGAGGGGCCCAATCAAATGATAATTCAAATCGCACTTACAAGCTGCATAAATTTGCATGTACATATCTCAGCTCTGGTAGGGGCGAAATGTATCTTTAAGATACTCATACTCAGCACTGCCGGGGGCCAGCGCAGACTGTTGCTGTCAGCCAAAGAATTAAGTCACGTATTTAATCAGCTAAACACGAAATTTCTCTCCTCTCTTTCTGGGGTGCCCATTGTCAGCGACAATGTTGCTGCTGCCCACATTTCCCCATTTCCACTTCCCTGTGATCCTTATTCCTGATTCCTGATTCCTATTCCTAATCCTATTCCTGCTTCCAATCCAATTCCTATTCCTATTCCGTCTGGGGAGTTTTTTTTCCAGTTTCCACTGTCCGTAAATATCAAATCTCATTGCGAAAAAATAAAATAAAATAAAATGAAAAAAAACAACATGCGAAAACTTTTCCGAACGCAGTTTTCTTGACATTTCGCACGCGCCGCCCGCTCTCGAGCAACAAGCAAATTACGTGCCCCGCAAAGAGCGGCAGCAACAGAGAGTTGTCCTAAAGGAATGGGAGAGTATGTTAGAACGGGGCATGGGGCATGGGGCACGGGGCATGGGGAATGCGGCATGCCCCCTGGCATTTAGACGTTTTGACATTTTTGTTAATGGCATAAGCATCAAATTACATACAAGTCATACTACATACTACTACAAGGCAGAATCTATTCGCCCGTCGGCCAGTGAAGGGTTCTCCCAGACACTCCATGCTGTACACAAGCCGACATATGCGTATAGACACCACCCAACACAACAGCACAATGCCAGAACAGCCAGAACAAATGAGTGGGGTAGCGACTATGGCATTGCGACTAAGGATTGCCCATTAATAGCTGCTGCTCTGACAAAATGGAAAGAAACTACAAATAAATGGGTAATACGTATGATGGAATTGAATGATTTATAACACATGGAAAGATAACACTACTCGACAAATTTCAACTTTTTTTTTCCGCTGTCTCCAAAAATGACTTTTTCTAATAGATTGGGAGATTTAAAATTTTTTTAAGAATTATGGTTTTTTTTTCATGGAGTAGTTTTTTTTTTAAGAATTTTTTAAAAATTTGGTATTTTTTGTCATAGGTAGTGCTTCTATTTTTCACATAACTCTCGTTTCATACAACTGGTTGCATTGAACTTTACAGTTAAAAAATGTTGATAAAAGCAGCTATGTATCCGACTCAGACACTTTGTAGCAGAAACTTAACGTCTGGCAGATATTAAGCTTCCAAATTGAAATTTCATCATTTTTTTCGGTATTTTTTATCCGAAGTTTTGACTTTGAAACTTCTGGAAATATCGAAAAAAAAATAAATGAATGCCTTGATTTTTGGTTTTACATAGACACATTAATTACGCGTCGTTTAAGGTATCGCTTATAAAAATATAAAATCAAACGGCTAAGTTATAACCGTTTGACCAAAACGACCCAAATCTCATTTTATCGGAAAAAATACCGAAAAATACTTGAATTTATTTAAGTGTTATGATACTTAAATATTTTTATTGTTATTGCTTGTTACTATTTTTAAAATGGTTTGTCTGTCTTCTTTTGTCATTTAAGTCAGATTCATTTATGAGAGTCCACACATAGTCGCCCAACATATTCTAATTCCAAACACCTAGATACCGTCGTTCCATAGCTTTTAATTGTTGGTGAAATCTCTCTCCGTGTTCATCACTAACATCCCCAAGGTTTGGCGGAAAAAGTCTAAGTGGGAGTGCAGGAAATGGTTTTTGAGTGAAATGTTGGCTCCAATTTGTTCATAATTCTTAAGTAGGTCTTGAACGATATTAACGTAATCATCTTTCTGTTACCAAGAAAATTTGTTGTAACCAGTCGGAACGAGTTCCAGGCTGCTTTTTCATTCGTAGATAAAATATTTTCAAATCCACCATCTTTTAGTAGTTTTCGAATTTGGGGGCCAGCACATGAAGTTGACCGGCTTGAGTTGTCCATAGAAACAAGTGGTATTTTTCGAAAACACACGATCGTATTCTGCTGGAAGTCAGAACTACACTGAGGCAGGGATACTATAGGTACAGAGTTTTTTATGAATAGCTTGAAGAAGAAAGGTCAAATATCTGCGGGACCAGCACCTGTGAAGGAAAAAGGTCAACATTTGACCCTAACAGGTATTTATGTATATTTATCCTCACCAAGGCTTAGGTATAAGGAATAAAACTGTCCACAACATTTACACCCCAAATAAATATGACCAGGTAGGATATATATCCGATATATATAAATACCTAAGACTCGGTAAAACCAAAATTACAGGTCCTTTTTGTTTTTTTGCAATCCCATTTTGGAAGTTGGACCAAAAACGTACCGGACGGTATTTTTTCAGATAAAATGAGATTTGGGTCGTTTTGGTCAAACGGCTATAACTTAGCCGTTTGATTTTATATTTTTATAAGCGGTACCTTAAACGACGCCTAATTAATGTGTCTATCTAAAACCAAAAATCAAGGCATTCATTTATTTTTTTTTCGATTTTTCCAGAAGTTTCAAAATCAAAACTTCGGATAAAAAATACCGAAAAAAATGATGAAATTTCAATTTGGAAGCTTAATATCTGCCAGACGTTAAGTTTTTGCTACAAAGTGTCTGAGTCGGATTTATAGCTGCATTTATCAGCATTTTTTAACTGCAAAGTTCAATACAACCAGTTGTATGAAACGAGAGTTATGTGAAAAATATAAGCACTACCTATGACAAAAAATACCAGATTTTTTAAAAATTCTTTAAAAAAAAACTACTCCATGAAAAAAAAAAAAAACATTCTTCAAAATTTTTCAACATCCAAATCTATCAGAAAAAGTCATTTTTGGAGACAGCGGAAAAGTCGTGTCGACTAGTGTAATAGGCGTAAGCAAACGCTATGAAATATGAACCACATATTGTGCACGGAATTGTGCACACGGACCAGAAGTCTCCTTCGACAACAGTTCTTTCCATCAACATTCTACGTAATGTGCTATGTGTTAAGTTAAAAGAGGGTTTCAAGAAGGGTTGGATGCCCTCCTGTCTGCAGTACAAGGCATACCCATCCTCTCCAACGGGCAGCTACACGGTATGCCAAAAGAATCTCGGCCAGAAAAACTTTAATCTGCGAACGGCAAACGCCAGGCAAAGGCAAACAATCCAAACGGTAAACAAGCAAACGACAAGTGTAATGTCTAGCGTTAACCCTGAAAAAAGAGCTGAAAAGAGCGTTGAAAGGAGAGCGGATGCTGGCTGCTGGCTGCTGCCTGCTGCCTGCTGCATGCTTGCAGTTGGAGAGCCATGAGTGGCACACAGTGCTTGCCCAACTGTAAATAGAAATTGCTCTTCAAGGCACAGATGCATTGCCATTGAAAGCGTTTTTTTCTTTCTTCTAATTGTTCTCGAAGCCAAGCGCTTACATCAGCGCATGAGCATGCAACTTGCCACACACTCTGCCCACCCCTTTAGCACTCTCCACCCCTCGCTCGCTCTCTTTGCAACAACTGTTGCCCTAAGCATTTATTTATTCAAGAGTCTCAGCAGATCTCATTTCATTTCATTACATTTCACTTGGCGTTTGGCTGGCTTTGGCTTTAGCTTTCAGGAAGCGCTTAGAGCAGGCAACCAGAAAACTTGCTTCCACAAGAGGCAAAGGGGCAAGAAGCAACGGGCGAAAGCTCTCTGTGTGTGTGTGTGTGTGTGTGTGAGTGTGTGTGTGTGTTCTGTGTGTGGCACATTGTACTAAAAATAAACATTTCTCAATTCATTCTTCTCTAGCAGCATTTCTGAGCAACAAACAGCCAAAAGCCAAACAAGTAATCCCGAATTGAAAAGTTCCCAGTGCAAACACAACGGCAATTGGATACCCTATAATGGAGGGGGGTTCATTCGAATGAGTTCATCAGTACGCTTAAACTAATGATTGTATATGCTATCGATTGGAGTTACCTTCAACCTATCGATGGTTATCGGCAATAATCGAATATTCTAAAAAGTTGAAAATATTCACAATTCCTAATGGAATTCTGTATTATATTAAGGCATGAAGGCAAAGAATGCTTTCGTAGTGCATTTGCTATTGACTCTGATCGATAGTTATCGATTAAGTGCAGCTACTTATCAAAATCTATAGAACTTCGAAAGAAATGAGCACAAACGATGAATTTTGGTGGTCAGCCATCAAACTACATATGTATCAAGTGAGGAGCGTTCTTGTCGATTATAATGACAGTGTGTGTGTGTGTGTGTGTGTGTGTGTGTGTGTGTGGCATGAGTATTGAACGAAATCTTAGGCGAGTGATGATAAATGATGATGACTTAGAGTTGTCTCGTATACGATTGTTGCAGAAAATACCCATGCATCTAGTGGTTAGTTCTTCAACAAGCACGCGTGTCTATCTATCTATACATCTCGTGACTCTGTTTGTTTGTTTGTTTGCTGCCTGCTGAGGTTGCAGCTTCTTCAATTGCTGAGATCAAGTTACGTTTAATGAAGTCAAGGATGACATTGTTGCAAGTACCCTCCCCTCGACTTGAGCCCCGACAGCTAACAGTTTTTATTTTCTCTTCAGAGATGCACATACATGTATGTACATCCTCCCCGTCAGTGGCGGTTCCTCTCTATTGTTTGGCTGCTTCGCTGTTTCTCTGTTTCTATTCCTGGTGTATCCGATGTCTCTCTCTGATCTTTCTCCCACTGACCGTGACCAAAGGCCTAGAAAAAACAGTTAGCACGCTGACAAAGCTCAAACCGAAGCCAAAACGCACAGAGAGTGGGCAGGGCGGAAGCAAGACTTTGATTACGGGAAGCACCTTTAGGACCGTGTTTGATGAAGTTACAGATACATCAATCAATGAGACTTTCAGTCCTAAATTCCTGCCACTGATTGTCTGTCAAACTCTGCTCTGAATCTCCTCTATGCATGTATAGGTATTCTCTCTCTCTCTCTCTCTCTCTCTCTCTTCTCCAGAGGATCGATTGCTTTTCAGGCAGGATAGCATTAATGGAATTATTTTCCATCTTCTTATCAAGATGATGGCACATTCTATTCTTAGATTGTGGCAACTTATCCGCGACTCTGTGTGTGTGTGTGTGGCGGTAGGTCTGTAGTGTTGCAAGTCTGTTGAGTGCGGCTCTTCACGCTGTTCCTAAATTAAGATGTTTGTGCAAATTAATTGGTGGCTGGCATCATTATTACAACAGCGACAAACAATTAGCCTAGATTTGCGCAAGACTCAGCTCGAGAGTTGAGACGAGACGAGACGAGACGATTCGAGGCACTTGCACTTCCAATCTCTGCATCATCATCATCATCATCTCATCGCCATCGTCATCTGTTGCAGCTGCATTCCTGCCTCATGTGGCAATTGTTGTCACTTGTGGAGCAATTAAAATGGGATGAATGGCGAATGCCATTCGTTCGATTGAAATGAATTGCCATCGAGTGGTCACCACGCATCCACACGCATCTCTCATTGCGGGGATGCGATTGATTCGATTTAATCGATCGTTCAGTTGCGACTATATATATATATATATTATATATAGTTGAGGGGAGGAGGGGCAAGAACTTACCATAGGTCATCCATGCGCCACGTGCCTGGGTGCTCTCGGGCCGCTCGAGGGCCAGGAGGGAGCACAGCAGCCACAGGGCTGCTGCCCACAGCCGCCTACCCATTGCGGATGTGTGGGTGCGGATATCGATGCGGCTGCTGCGGATGCGTAAGCCGGACTCAAACTACGAGAAAAAGGATAGAGCATTTTCTTTCAGAGGATACCACCGAAAAAAAAACATCAGCAGCTTTTGGAGTGCTCGGAAAATTGTTCTGTTCTGTTCTGTTCTGCTCCTTTTCTGTTGTGCGGCGCATAAAAATCACAGCGGGCGACACAACCGCTCACCCCCGCATCCACCGGACAGAGGCGACACTTCCGCAAACAGGAGGCGACACCAGCGGCAAAGCGACAAAGCGACAAAGAAGAAGAAGGATACTTTAACACACATTTCCGCTACAAATGAAAGCAATGAAGGGGCCCTCTCATGCTGACGCTCGTGCCCCACAACAACCATTTTAGTGGCAGGCAGCAGCCATCCCGTCCGGACCTTAGCATTGGACACTTCCGTTTTTGCAGAAGCAGGAGAAGGACGAGCACCAGGAAAGAGCAACTCACTCTCTGTGTTTGTGCCACATTAAGTGTTGGCTTAATTTTAAATAAACGCAACACAACACAACCTTCGGCCCCCTCCAACCCATTTGCTGTAACCTTCAACTTCACATTCCAGCCTCATCAAGTGGGTGCCTGCCGCTGGCTGCCCCCTACCCCCTGCTGCGGAGGCCTTCATCAGCATTCAATTGTTGGGCGAAAGAAAATCCTTAAAAATATATTTCCATATAGAATGGGAAAAATCCCTTAATTTTTGCTGTGGTCGGGGGCGACTGCCATGAAAACATTATGGGTATGATTTTGAAAGAAAGAAAAAAAGATGGAACCGTGGAGGGGGTTTTTTTGTGAAAGAAATATCTGGAGATCTATCATTAGGACAATCTCTGGGGAGTATCTATCTATATGTATCTATCTGAAAGATTTGCGGGAGTGGACTGCACTTGTAAACAGAACCCGAGAGCAAGATAGATAGATAAATCTAGCGATACATTTGTGGAGAAATATGAAGGTCTATGGACCGATAGTAATTTGATAGATATAGAAATGGATCCATAAATAAATATACATATTTCTGTGGAATGATAGCTTCATGATTATAGTAGTCATCAAAATCGTCTCAGAGAAGCGATGAACTAATTATGGAATCTACTGAGAGATCTTTGTAGTGGAAGAATCGATCCATTCCGTCCACAGAACATAGAATTCCAAGAGCATTAGAAATGTGAAGAGCATAAAACCGATTCCGAGTCCGATTCCAATGCTCAAGTGCCACACGTTCCTCGAACACGAGTCCGGTGCCCTTGAAACGGAATCGAAACGAAATCTGAATCGATGACGCAAGCATTGAGGCATTAAGGCATTAAGGCATTAAGGCATTGAATGAAATATGTATATCCCATGCCACATGATCGACTATAATTTTGATCAGCAATCTGCCACTGAATCATTGGATCGTGGATTACTAATGCTGCCACTGCCACACTTAAAACGTGACCAATTAATGGCTGCAATTTGCTTCCTGGTGAGGGATCTCTGTGCCCCTATTTGCTGCCCCGCCTCCCGCTGTGCAAAAAATGTTGCACAAAATTTGCCAGAAAATAAAAGCGAAGAGCGAAAAGTGTTTCGCGCATAAATTACAACAAATCGCGGCTGGCATTTATTTATTCAACAATTTGTTGTTGTTGTTGTTGTTGTTGTGCGACATGCCGTGAGACCTAATGAACTTGAACTTGAGATACTTTTTTGCATGCACCCTCCGCCCTCTCTCGCTCTCGCTCTCGCTCTCCCTCCCTCTCTCTTTCTCATTTAGACACTATCTGGGTGTGGTGCACACACACGTGCAACAAGGGACACAGAAGCAACAGCAGCAGCAGCAGCAGACCAAATACTGGACATATGCGCGAGTCGAGTGCAAAGTCGAGTGGCGATTGTCGGACTGTCGGACCGTCGATTGTTGAATGTGAAAGGTTTTTGCTGCTACCCTGTCCAGAAAGCAGCCAAGGGTATATGTGACACGGGGAAATTGAGGGAGGCGAGATTGTTGTGCCTCAAATTGTTGGGTATTCCTCTGCTATGTGGCATCCACAACTGTGAAAGAAGTGCAACGTTGTCTCACCAAGAGATGGCTAGGGGTGTTCGGGTGCTTCGCTTGCTTTATCGGTATCTGTGAGATACGCGCCTAAAAGCTTTGTTGTTTATGCGGCTTCTGGCAAGATGCCTGCATTTTTCAATATTTTATATCAAGGCACAACAAAAAGTTGTTTTGCCGTTGCTGCTGCTGCTGCTGCTGCTACTGCTTTTGCTGTTGCTTCTGCTACTGATGTTGCACGAGTATGTTTCAATTAACTAAACATTAAAGGAATGCTTTTAGTTGTCCAAAACGGTAAGTGGTTGCCTCCAGCAACCGTGTGGCAGTACGATGGTGCAGCAGTCGACAGAGCGGCATTGAGACGTGGCCAAGTTTTGGGTTACCCAACATTTTACGCATAATAATTGGGGGGAATTGCAGCGCCGCTTTTAAAGTTGAGCGAAGGTGGCAAAGGCCTGCACAATGGTCGAAGCCTAGACCGAAGCAGCAGCAGCAGCAGCAGCAGCATCTCATTCCCCCACTAATGATATGCAAAAGACGAGCGGTTTCTTTCATGGCTATTCACCAATCTCCATTCAAAAACTTCCACTCCCACCCACATGGCGGTGGGACACGACAGGAGAGGGCCGCACAGGAGTAGTGGAAGGACGATGAGGAAGAACGTGGTCTCTCATGTTGTCTAATGATGAGTATTTGGCTCCGCCGCCGCCAGCCCAGTGTCGTTAAGAACACAACTTGCTATTAAGTTCCCTGTATCCTGCTAAACCATATTAACAGTCATTAAAATTAATGATGCATATTTCTAAATGCAACAGCAGCCTCCGGTAAACTCCATCAGCAGTGCAAGCTGCTGTAATAGCTCCTTTGACTCTGCAACGCACTATGACCGTTCGCAGGCTGCCATATAAAATATTCGACTTTTGGGGCATGAAACACAGCAAAGGAAGTGAAGGATTCAAATTTCATTTTGATAAATTGAAATAAGTGCTTTTTAAGCTGCTGCTTCAATGAAGTGCATGCCAAAGAATGTTCGCTTACGTCTTAAACAGTGAAAACAGTCTTAAACAGGAAAAAGTGCATGCAGCCTGCTTTCTTGTCTCTCAACCAATGTATGATTCCATCTTTATCAGAAAAGAGTTCTTTAAGCTGCTTGATTCCCTCTTTTTCGGATCAGTTGCACTTTCCTTATTATCAGTGCTTTGCTAACCCCAAAAGCCTTAAAGTTTTAGCAGCTTTGATACGAAAACCCATCCAACTGCTTTTTTCTCCCGACCTTTCTGTTCTTTCTGTTCGACCGCTTAGAACTGTACTCTTGAATACGCAGTGCTTTACCAACTGGTTTCAGCTGCATTAGTTTTTACATTTGGGAAAAGCTTCTGTATGCATTTATATCATTGTAAATGAAGCATTTTGGTGTTTTAGCTTGAGCCCGTTTGTTTTGTTCTTTCAAGCAGTTCGAACAGTAACGTGTACGAGACTATTTCCCAACCCACCTGCCAAGCAGTTCGAAAAAAAACCTCTTTCGGGGAATAAGCCGACTCTTCTGTACTGCTTGAAAAAACAACTTCTTGCAGTTCAAGTAAAACTGTAAGCAAATCTTCAGTACCCTTTCTTTCTATTCGATCCTTCAATCTTTTCTTAGCCTCTCAAACGATGAGCATTACCTTCGCCATAAAACATAATTTTACCAGAATTCAACAACGCTCCCCAGCGAAATTCAAATACTGGCGGAAAAAACGCGCAAACGTCGACAGTAAAGTCGCGCACGTTTCCCACCGATGAGCAAGACGATCCGCGCAATACGAAGCGATCCTGAAAACATTTCAATGAGCACCATTCTGCAGACCCAAGCGAATTGCATTCGACAGCTGTCCGAGGGGCCGAAAGACCCAACAGAACTAAAGCTCTGAGCAATCCCAGAGCCAGAAGGCACTGCAGAAGCATTCCACACACCAGTCACAGAAATCGTAACAACAAAGCACAGGGCACATATTGTTTGTTCTTGGCGATGGCAACGAAAATAGTCTCTTATTCGTTTTCGTATTCGTATTCGTATTCGTCCATATTTGGATGGATATTTTTGTCGTGCAGAGGGCATGGAAATTTGTCAGCGATCACTTAGACACAGGGTCTAGTCACCTTACGGCCAACCGAGCACTCCCCCGTCGGCTATTTTGGGTGGCACATTCAATCGATGGGGAAGGAGATGGGGATGCAGATGCAGATGCAGATGGAGATGCAGAGGTGGGGAGAGTGGGGGGGGGGGAGACACATCAGAGGTGCAATCAGTGTCAGGAATATTTAGCATTTCTCTGTGCCCCGTTTCCCTGATTTCCCTGTTTCCCCCGTCTGTGCCCCTGTTTGTTTGTCTTGCGCGAGCGATCGAGATTTATTTGCTCAATCGCTCTTTGGGTTTCCACTGCAGCCGTCACCTACTAGCATATGTATATTCCAACCGATCTGAACCGATCCAAAGCCGAATCGACTTCTGGAGATTTATGACCTGGCAACAGGCAAGAGACTCAACAAAACCAACAGCCACCACATCGAACACTGAATGGCAACCGCAGCAAGAACAAGCGCCGCAAGAACCACAAAATGTGGAAAGAAGTCAACCAGCATTAATCGGTGTGGGGAAATGAATAATCAAATGGCAAATATTTAGATGCCCTTTCATCAGGGAATAATTACACTCTCCGCTTTGGAGGAACACACATTCATACATCGCTTCTCTATCCAGAGAAGTACATTTACAGATGTCTATGGAATCCTAAGGTATAATACATATCCCATATCTTTATCCCAGAATACATGCATATATGTTCCACACCAAAATAAAATGTTTACTCAGTTTTAGTTACATATTGCAAATATCATTGCCATTTTGCTGAGTATATTCAATTAAAGAGTATTATCCAAAGATTTGCTTGGATCCTTCTGTTTCGGAAGAAGCGGCTGCAAGGGCTTACATGTTTTTAGGGGTGATCAGCGTGTTCGTCCACACAGGATTTCAATGAAAACAAACTTAAACTCACAGTCTCTTGAAAAACGAGAAGCGGTTTGCCAAAGGTTGAGGGCAGCGCTGTGCCGGGAGAGATCTTTCAGAAAACTAAACCAAATTGTCCTCAGATAAAATAGCTTTATTACATCTATTATAATTCTAAGGGGTCCAAATTGGATTGCTATACATCATTATCATATATACATATGTCCATATGTTTGTTGAAATATGCGACTGGCTTCTTTGTTGAAACTGATAACAATTTTGAAAGTTGAAAATTGCTAAGAAATTGATAGATACAAATGGAACGTTTATTGTCAAGTTATGGTAGAACATAAAAGAAGGATTATTTGTATGAACATTCAATAATGGAACTTTTTCTGTATCTAAACGAATTCAGATCTTTACATTTAGAATCAGTTTTGAGAATTATGAACACAGTTACATACATCTACATTTAAGAAACCCAAGCATTTTGCTGTGTGGAACTTTTTCTGGAAATCGTTTTAAGGGGGAATCCGCGAAATAGCATTCACAAAACAAACATCCACTGTTCTGGAATGTCAGCAGAATCTGCATATGCAAAGACAAGATAAGCAGATCTCTCCCCAGAGATTGTCGGAAAAAAAGCACACACTTCCCCGACAACGGACTGCTAATCGGGAAGCGGGAAAGCCATAAAAAAACTTAAGCCCCCAAAAACGAGAGCGAATGGCAACTAATTTTTGTCTCAAAATTGCACAATATGTAGGATTTTAGGATCCTTTCGAGCTTCGGACCTTACAATGATCCTGTCACACAGAATAGCACTCCAAAAGCTAAACAAATATATATTTTTTCGTTGTGAATTTTGTGTTTTTGTTTTAGTTTTTTGTTTAATTTTTAACACAATTGAAAAAAAAAATTTTAAAACAAAAAATTCAGGCGTACACGCGGCACTTTTATACGGCTTGTGTTTGCTTACAAAAAATCGAATTGGAAAATTTGGAAATTTGAAAAAGTGCAGTCACAGGACTGTGGACTGTGGACAGTGGACTGTGTGGATATGTATGGATGCCGATAGCTGGAGCAAGCCTGGAGCTGAAACACGCGCCAACGTAACGCACACGCAAACGCTTCACGATAAACTGACGCTGCCGCGACGAGCCCCAGCAGGCGCAAGCTCCGCAGCGCTGCAGCGCGCGGCCCCAAAACGCTCGAGCAGCGTTGAGCAGGCGCCAACGCGACGCCGACCATGCGGCGACGACGCCGACGATGCGACGACGACGATGACGACGACGACCGCATAGCCGAACGAACGACGAACGATGCTCTCGGACGCATCGCACGAGGGACCACAGCCAACCAGGTGAGTTCTTGGCCCAGTCTGAGACCACATGTTGCCAAAGGTTCGTGCTGCTTCGGAGAGTGCTGCCACGGCTTCGATGCCGTGTTGCTGGCAGCATGTTGCACGGCCTTCCCACCGATTTTCATTTGTTACGCTTGCGTGTTGGTCCTAAGCCGCCCCACCCCACATAACCCCTCCCCCAGCCACCACAGCACTGCACTGCACTGCTTTTATTTGCACTGCTTATTGTATGAAGCAGTACTCGCACACCCACACACGTCTTTCTAGGAGGAAACAGCAGCAGCGCCAACGGAAGTCGCGGCCACAGATTTTCACTTTTTTAACCACTCACACACACGCACACACACAGAAAGAAACATGGAAAAGCTCATCAGACATTCACAGCCCCATGGGTGGGTGGGTGTTTGCTTTTATGATTTTTTATGATTTCATCATCTTCCCCGCCAGCAAAAAGCAGATAGGGTATGCTCGACAGGCGGCTAGATGTGTCGTTCGGGAGACAGGAAAGCAGCCGAATGAATAATTCGAGCTTCCACTGGGGTATTCACGTGGGACTGGGAAAACTAATTGTTTTTTTCGGCAATTTTTAAGCAGTTTATGGATTAATTTATTCAATTCGCGACTGTCAATCGCCTGCTGTTGGTGGACATTTGTTCATACTGAATGTCGGTAGAGTTATGGTCATTGGTCGTGTCATTCGCAGTGAACGATTGGTCGTTTATGGGAAATTTGCACAGCGAAGCAACTTCACCACTCTGCACTGCTTACCTTCTTGAAGGGTCCCCACTGCCACTCCTGCATTTTCAATTGCATCCAACTGCATTGTCTTTTGATATTAATACGATCGTATCCCTGCGGCCTACTACCCATCTCATGTAAATTTCCATGGTATCCGTGTGGTCCATTTGTCCCACTTTCGAGTGCATTTTTATTCTATATTCTGTGTGTTGCAACGACTTCTTTTGTTTTCCCATCTTGTTTTTGGCTTAATTTTTGCCCTTTTGTGGCGTGGCAGGCGAGAAAAGCAGGCGAAAGGAAAACTAAGCTGAAAAACTGCAAAAAACGAAGAGAGGAAAAAGGAAAAGCGAAAAGCGTTGGCTAGTTGGCTAGTTGGCTGGCAAATTCAATTTGCATACGAGGCACTCGCACTCCGCCATGTGGCCAGCATTTGGCACTTTCGTTGTCGGAGCATTGAAATCTGCAGCCATTTAACACAAGAGCCAGCTCTGTCGCGGCGGCGACGGCGGCGGCGGCGGCAATGGAGTTGCTAATTGACTCGACCCACCTGTGGGTGGTGCGGCATGGACTTTCAGAGGTGCAGCAAAGGGGGCTGTGGCAAGTCCAAGTGTCTTTTGGCCAAAAATTTAATCAAGCAATTCAATGCGACCGCAGGAACACACAGAAAACATTCAGCGGGAGATATGTAGATGGAAAAAGCACCATAAATATAACTTTGAATACCAAATTACAAAATGGGCAAGCTACATGCATAGATTCCTACGATGGAGAGTCGACTCCGAAATGTAATTACATTACACCCTCCCCATACTGCCGCTGCCACATTTTGGTGGCAAGCATGGTTTTGTTGTTTGCATAATCATAGAAAAAGAGCAAACAATTTACAGGCGGATTCAAGTGCAAGCTGTGCACAGCACCCATTGACGCACTTTCAACACAAATAGAAACACAGAACGCGAACGCGAACGCGAATGAGAACCAGAACGAGAACCAGAACCAGAACCAAAAACCAAACCGAAAAACAACCAAACCAACAATCATAAAAACATTGCAAAAGTTTCGAATTTCAGAGAGCGACAACAAACGGAACGAGCTCCCTACACACACATTCAAATATCGTAATGCTCTCGTGTTGCATCCACACATATCATATCGTAGAGTACTCGTTGCAGAACAGAACCGCACAACCGCAGAGCAGAGCCACACAACAGAAGAATGAAGAGAGCATTAAAACACGAGACGAGCAGAAAGAAAGACCAATCAGGGTCTAAAATGGAAGAACCATTAACCCAAATGCCATATCCATTCGGTATGTTTGAATAAAGTCCAGTTTCACACAAGAGAACGAATGAATCATTCATCCATTCTTCGGGTATAAGACTTGCCTTCATTCAAGGGAGACCAATTTCAAGCCGCATTCCTTTAAGACTTCTCAAAATAAAGGCTTCAAGATCTAAAAAATATTTCTATCGTTTGTATCATATATTTTGGGAATATTGTGAGATTTTTATTAGTTTTTTATTATAGAAATATCAATTTCGTAACTTTATGGAGAAAATAGCATATTCTGCAGAAGCTTCTTCTGTTTGAAACGGTAGATGTTTGGGAATTTCAGCATTTTTACCAGATTTCAATGGAACAAAAGTCAATAATCTATTCGCAGGATGGATAGTCTCTGGTCCCTCTGTGAGAACTAGTTGTTCCGAAATGCTTATACAATTTTCAAAGCTTCCAAGTCTCCCGCATCGCTGTGCCCTAAAATCTAGAGGTAGGATCCGTTTCATCTCTGGGTCTCCAGCGGTTCTGGGCTTTAGAACCAACTAATTTCGTTTCACCAAAAACTCTCACCATTGAAGGAGAGGAGGAGCGAGGGCAAGTGTTGAAAATTCATTAAATTTCCAAGGACACAACTTTGGGCGGATTCCTTTTTATTCGGGAAGAGACTCTCTTTCTCTCTATCTGTGTGTGTGTGTGTGTGTGTGTGTGTGTGTGTGTGTGTGTGTGTGTGTGGAAGGGGCGACCTCTGACATTGCATTTAATCTCGTTGACAGCACTTAACACGCCCCCAAGTAGTAAAAGCAGGGAAGCTGAAGCTGAAACTGAAGCTGGAGAGAGACCCCGAACAGGGAATAAGGACTCTACTCTCTGCTCAGGGGATGCTGGGTTGCTGCTGCTCCTGGAGGATGTGTTGTGTGTGTGTGTGGTGTGTTGGTTGTGTGTTGCGTGTGGCACTGCTGCAAGCGGATTATTTAAGTTTATAATACGCTTAGGGGTAATTTTAATCTGTTGCAAATTGTTTTTGCTGTGTTGCAAGAACACAAACTCACACACACATACAGACACACACACGCACACGCACACGCAACACACTCTATAAAAACCCTCCGCTGTTTCTGCTGTCAGGACACCAAATCACCATCTATAAAACATATTCTGAATTTTTTTTGTTATTATTTTGGTTTTTTTCTTTTGTGGCGTTCTGTACTTTTGTGGCATATTTCATAGATACAATATTGTAATCTGAAGAGGGAGAAAGTGGGAAATGTGGAAAGTGTGGCGGGAGGACTAGGAATTGCGGTTGCTCTTTGGGGGGTTCTCTGGGGGTGGGCGAAAGTTGGTTTGTAATTTCACTTTTTTCGGTTCAAGCACTTGTTTCTGCTGTGTTTCCTGCTCTACCGCTTTCACGCTTTCCCGCGTTCCCTCTTCTATTTTTGAGTTGCTTCAGTTGCAATTCACACAGCGAGCTCCCGATTGCCGATTGCGAACTGTTCAGGGTCAAATAAATGGCGAGAGACATGTGGCAGCAGAATGAATGCGGTTTCCATATTCAGCTTAACGATGGAATAAAATACTCAGTGCCCAAAACAACTTAATTGATATCCAAGACAATAGTAGTCCTTGCAGCAGAGTCAATTCGGGGGAAGGTCAAATCAAGTTAAAAGGGAAACGACAGAGAATACGACAGGAATCAGCAAAACAACGTCACTGCAGAAAGGACTCACAGCAATAGACAGTGAAACGTTAAACTCTAACGAGTGAGCCCAATGGATTCACCACTTTAGGCCGTACAAGGTAAGAGTTTTAGGACTGATGGAAGGATAATATCAAATAACAAAATTTCAATACACTCCGTGTGTGGAGTGCAATGCCAACGTCTGCACTTAATTATTAGAAAAGATGATAGACTTAAATATGAAATATACAATAGAATCTTACACTTTTAATTAAAGAAAAATTCAATGGTTGTTCTTGAAATATTATACTCAAATGCTCACACACAAGATTTACAAATAAACCATATGTACATACGGTAATAATATATGTATCTGCATATAGTAGATAGAATAGAATAAGATATGTGCATATGTACATATGTATGTGTAAACTCATTGGATTCTCAAACGAAGGAATGTGGCATGCGGCTGAATACTCCAACCCGGCCAGTGCTGCTGCATCCATTGGAAATCCATTAGAAAATCACCCGAAAATACGAACGAGTATTCAACCCAGTTCTCGATGATGGCGAATCTTAATTCAAGTTGAAAGAAAACGAAAAATGATATGGAGAAGGGAAAGGCGAACAGAAGGGAAGGCAAAATGAGAAGGGAAACACTATTTCCACTCAATGGAAATATTCCGTTTATTGGGCCAATTAATATTTGAAATGAATTTTTGCCATTTCGCCAAAACATAATAATACTATAGTATGTGGACTATTCGGTCGAATGGTTTTCCGCATTTCTGTGATGAGATCAGCGAGCCCAGTCGGTGGGCCAGTGGATGGGGGTAAAACTTAAAAACTTATGCAGATCGGATCACTTAATGGCAAACAATCGAAATGAGGTATTCTTTTGGCAAATGTAAGGCACGATAAAATCAAGTCAAATCAAATCAAATCAAATCAAATAAAGTAATCATCCACTCACCCCGGGGCAATTCAATTACATTTGTTTCTGAATCAGGAGTTGCCTCTGATTCTGGCTCTGGCTCTGGCTCTGACTCTGGCTCTGGCCGTCGTTCTGGCTCTGGTTCGGTTTCTCGACTCTCTTCTTCTGGCGGTGTGCAGCCAGCTTCGTCGGTCTCATCCCGGCACTCGATATGTCCATTGCAGCGGTACGCGAGAGGCAGGCAGGTGGAGTCGCACTTGAACTGATCTTCAGTGCAAACTAAAGCATACGAAAAAGCGCAAATCAAAAAGGAAAACATTCAAAATTAAAACAAAGCAATCAAATAATCAACAAAATATTAATGGAATGAACGAACGTATCAGCGATCGACAGTCGATATTCAAAACGAGCGATTAGCGATCAATTAGCAATACGTAATCAGGGATAACTCATCGACATCAATCGGTGGCAAGTAATTGGTCCTCACTTATTGATTTTCTTGACAAAATTAAGCGATAATAATGATTGAGATTATTCTTGCCATACAACAGATTATCGATCGTCAATTGCTGATTAATGATGGTGGGTGGTGAGAGAGGGGATGGAGGATTGGCCGATTCTACGACTATCTAGAGTTTTAGTATGCGATGACAACGGATCTATGCGGGATTAGAGATGCGTTGCGATACGATTCGATCACGATTCGATCACGATTCGATGACGATCGCTAGCTAATGAAGTAATCGTTCGGCATTTACCCAGGCCAGGACTGCTACCGGGGGTATCGTGGTAGCAATCCTCCTCATCCTCGCCGTTCTGACAATTGTAGACGCCGTCGCATCGCATTTCGTCGCAGATGGTGGTGCCGGTCGACCGGCAGATGAAGGTGGCATCCCCGCGACAGCCCAATTCATCGGTCCAGCTTGAGTGGCCGGAACCCTCGACATCGGGCTCTGGCCTGGCAGTGGGTTCGTGGGGCAGTGGATCCTCGTCGGGATCGGTGGCATCGGGGATCTCTGTTTTTAGTTGGAATTAATTTGAATAGAATTAGCAATCGATCGATATATGTATCAATGCGGATCACATAACAGAAGACGAAAACGTGGACAACGACAAAGACAATTATAAGAGAGTGGAAGCGGAAGCGGCAAGGCAAGTGGAAATAATGGAAATACTCCTTCAAAGGAGTCACAGAAACAATGAGGAGACACACACGAGAATGAGGCAGGGGGTTAGTCGCACGTGCGTCTCAGAGTAGACTGTAGTTCTCCACACCGTGTTCGTATATGTTGCATCCCTCCCATTCGTCTGAGTTATCATCACAATCCTGCCTGTCGTTGCACATGTCATAGCAATGGATCCGCTGGCCATTGGCGCAGTAAAACTCCGCACCAGTACATTTCCTATTAAAAGTGGGCTGAGGTGCTGGCGTTTCCGTCGGTGGTGATGGTGGTGTCGTTGATGAGGGGGGGGCTGGGGCTGGCTGCCACATGGTTTCTACATACAGAATTTAGGATTGAACGGGGTGGGTGATTGACAGCAGGAGGGAGTAGCAGCAGCTGCAGCAGCAGCACCACCACCACCAGTAGCAGCAGCAGCAGCAGCAGCAACAGTAACAGCAGTAACAGCAGCAGCAGCAGCAGCAGCAGCAGAAAAAGACTGAAGGACAAACACACACAGACACTTACCGTGAACCTTCTCGAAGGAGAAGACATCATCCTTAAAGGCACCCAATCGTCCCAGTCGACTGTAGGTCGTCAGCTGTTCGCGCAGTTGGTCTCCGAACTCCGTAATGCGATTGGGCAGCTCCAGCTGGAGCATCACATTCACCTTGAAGGCATCGTCCGTTGGACTGCGAAAGGAAAAGGACACTAATTAATTTACATACTATGCGATTAAACGAATGGGACTCACTCGACTCGCAGCAGGGTACTGCGTATGTCCAGCTCATCATCGTCGACGGTGGTGACAAAGAACTTCCGTATCTCCTCCTCGAGCAGCTTCTGAAGATTGAGGAAGGCCTCGCTGCTCCTGTCCGCAAACTCGTCCGTGTACGGCTCGGCAATGGTGAAGTATGTGCGATCTACAAACCGGGTCAAGGATCAAAATGGGACCAATGAGAGTTCTACCTCTGGACTTACAGAAACTCGTCTCCTCATCGACATCGGGGGAGCTGCCCTCTGTTTCATCGTACAGCTCAGAGGCACGCTTCCGGGGATCGGTGGCACGATTGTGTAGCTGCTCTTGCACTTGCTTCATCACCTTCTGGCGCTCCCATTGCTCCTGGAGGCGGTGTTTCTGTTCGAGCTTCGACCGCGCCCGCTCCTCCTTGGCCCTGCGGCGACGCTCCTGCTGCCGCTCAATGATCCCGCGACGATTCCTGGTCTTTTCGGCAGCACCAGCAGCATCCCCTCCAAAGATGCGGGAGAGAGAGCGGCGCACACGGTGCACCCCCTGGCTGAACCAGTTGCCCTGCCCCAGCTCCTCATCCTCGTCCGCAGCCTGCTGAACGTCGGCTAGCGGCAGGTCATCGTCGTTGAGGAGGCCCTCATCTTCATCGTCGTCCAGCTCGAGTCGCCGGCCGACTCCGTGGAGAGCTGCCGCCGAGCTCACCTTCCTGTTCGGCTGCAGGGAGACGTCGTCGGCAGGGATAAAGTCTAGGTCATCGTCAAAGTTCGAGACTTGCTGTAACAAAAAACGAGGAATTGGAATAAGTTTGAAATAATCTTGAAGGAAATTCATTCAATATGAGATATGTAAGTCGATAGCAGCTGACTGAAAGCGAATCCGCAAGAGAACGGGAAAAACAATGCTAGAGTGCGTTCCAATCTTTGGTTCTGAGTAGGCGAACAGCAACTCATAGAAAATCTCCTCCGCTTCCTTTTGATTTACAGAGACGTCAAGTGCTTAAGATTTCGTATGCTGAGAGAAAGCTCAGGCATTTCCATTCCTCTAGCATTTATTTTCCACTTCCATATGTTTTCCCCAACGAAAGCCCAGCGCTTGGTCTGGTTTTGGTCTCCGCTAAGCGAGTACACGCAACCATGCTCTCAACAGTTTTAGAGTGTCTACAGTTTGAGACGACACCCTGCCACAAGACTTAAATGCGGCTGATGATCTGAAATGTCTTAAAACTGCCACATCATTTATTCCCAACAGTTTGAGACGCAATTTGAGTGAAGCCCCACAGCTATGCAATCCATCGTTTTAGAGAGACTGTCTGCCTCTCAGCATTCAAGCATTCTCTCAGGCATTGCCTTAGCAGTTTGAGAGTGACCGTCACTAGAAAGCTTTTCACCACAGTGCAACCTCACAACAGCGTCCTTAACATAGGGCGTCAACATATAACAACATTTCCCACCGTGCACTGTGTTTCTGCTATCGAATGGAGTGTTTCTGTTATCAACAGTGCATCCGAACAGGTGCTTGTCCCCCGCGAGAGACTCACAGTCTTCTTGCGATAGGCCCTTCCCTTGAATGCGCACCCCCTTCCTTTCAAAGTATGTTTTTGCATAGAGAAAGATACATAGATATGTGTGTACCCACACATCGCTGAAGGATGGTACCTTCTTTATTATCATGAAGAGGGATTTATGCAGTTCTTTACAGATCATTCCCTTCGACTATCTTTACGCTTCAGTAAAAGTCCAGCAAAACCGGCATTTCCTATTAAATTCTCAGAACAATCCAAAATTGCCCAGAGTGTCGAAAATATGCGATTCGACCCTCGAATGCAGAGTCTATTACTTCTTGATTTTTGTTTTAATTGAGAATTGATTTCAAGTGTCCATTCCTTTTCTTTTCCATTCTTTTTTTTTTAAATAGTTTACTCTATTTCTGGAGTTTTTTTTTAGGTTTACGTATGATGCGTGTTGTGGCTGATAAGTGCACCACTCGCCACATGTGCAACGTGTGTGTGTGGTGCCCCAAACAACAACTGCCGCTTCTCGATCATATCTATCCATAAAATTGATGTTCGATGCTCTTCCTATTGCCCTTTCCCATTTTGTTCTACCCAACCATAGCTCGACACTTTCTCCCAAGTTGCAGCTCGCCTCCCCCCCTACTGGCTCTCTGCGACCGCTATGTGGCGGGTGGGAAATAGTGGAATGTGGGGCAAATGTGCATGGGACAAGCACCTTCCACTTATCCCCTTATCGAATATGCTTTGATAAACTAGAAAGATAATGGAAGAGACATGACAAGAACGGGAACAAGAGAGTAAAGAAAGAGAGAGACGGAGAGTGAGAGAGGACAGTAATTATATACCAATGTTCACTAATTTCTGAACGATTTGCTAGACATTCCTGAGGGAAAAGTGATGTGAGAAGTTTTTCGTTGGAGAATCCCATTCATTAATGGAACTTGCTTCAAAAAGAGTCGAAAATGAAGCTATTAGCTGGCTTTACAGGATCAAATTGCTCCTGGCTTGTGAATGCTATAGTGAATACACCTAAAGTCGATGTTTTTTTCCATTTAATTTAATGTATAGATTCCCCATAAGCGAAAACTCCATTCGCTATGATCTGATTGACAGTCCCATGCAAACGTTGGTTGTGAATATGCTGCTTATGGGAAATTCATATGTATTCCTCCTAGAAGATCACGAAAACATCCACCAAAAATATTCCACAAACTCCACATCCTATTGCTGCATTGGAAGCAGCATAGATCCCATATATCTGTACAAACTCCTGTATCACTATTAAGCAAGACTGCTGCTTCTGCTTCTGCTTCTACTTCTACTTCTGCTGCTGCTGTTGCTCTGGCCTTGCCTCCAAATCAAGACTCCCCCAAAAGTAGTATATCCCCGGACAAGTGCCGCCCAAAACTGTGACACCTAAACACTGGAAAGTCCTCAGACGTTCCTTTATGTTTCAGAATAGTCTCAGTCTTCGAAAGAATCAAAGTTGAACAAACTTCAATTTGGGTGAAGGAGATTGTTGTTTTGGTTTTGGATTCTGCTGTTGCTGTTTTGTCTGCCACGTTTGGGGGCAGAGGCGGCATTGTCTGGCAGGGTGTCTGCCTACTGCCTGCCTGCCTGCCTGCCTGCCGGGGGAATGGGCCTTTTGTGTGCAGCATGGTCACGTGCCACAACACAACTTTGAAGTTTTTGGCGAGTTTCGGTTACGTTTTTGCCTCATTCCTTCCCGCTCTCCCCCTCTCTCTCTCTCTCTCTCTCTCTTTCGTTCTGCTTTTGGGTGTGTGTTACACATAATAATAATAATGTGGCCTCATCGATGGCCACTTAAAGTGCGAGTCGATTCGGTGTCGATTGTGTGGCTTGAAAAATTCCATCCAACTGCAATTCGATTGAGTTTTTATTTTGGATTGAAATTTAAATGTAAGGATAACTCAAATGTTTTACCCAAGATTTCCGCACTTATTGTCCCCTAAAGAAGTGCTGCCTGGTCCGATATCTGTGGCTTTCTCCGCGGATCTCGCTTTTTTTACTCTTTGGCCACAAAACGGCACTATAGAAGACTCGTCTTAGAACTGATTTTCAGAGTCAACAATCGGTCCGCCATCTGCATTGCTGTATGGGTGGAAAATCGGTCAAATTCCGTGCCACAACGGCGTACATGGGGATGAGAAGAGATGCCGTTCGGTGGCAGTGTGAAATGGAATGCTTGACACAGATTCCGTTCGGAATCTAGCGTCTAATGGGATTATTGCACAGGAGAGGTCACCCTGCCACCCCCCTCCAACCAGACGGTCTGCTAATGCACACGAACCGCATGGCCGTTTGTGGCTCTCAAACTGTACCGCCCACGCGGCAAAATAATGCTGCAACTGCAACTGAATATGCATCTGCTTCTGCATCTGAGTCTACCCTGAGGAGGAGGCGGCGGCGGCCAGTAATGAATTATTACGCATACGCACCGTTGAACAAACAAACAGAGGCAGAAGCACAAGCAGAAACAGAAGTAGAAACACAAAATATGTACATGCAACAGACAGACGGTGCACCGAGTGAAAGATTTGTATTTTCATTTGTTTTTATGAGGCGATGTAGCGATCCAATTAGATGACAACACGCCAGCCACTGCCAACGCCACTGCGTGTGTCCTTGAACCCATTTTTGACATACAACGAACGAGGCATCTGCCAGATTTATGAGCAAAACGAAACAAATGTATGGCCCGAAAACTTGTTGCACAATGGAAGGGGTGGTGCGGCTCGAAGTGGGTCAGCGGTGGCAAGCAAAAGAGCAGGCGCTCATCAAGGTCACACCTCGCGATCCTTTTTCCTGTAAGGCATCCGTCCATTGAACCCCAAAACATGGATGAGCAATTATTGAAGTTTCTTTTTGTACATTTTCCACCGTTTCTTCTTTGAGTCTGGAGTCCGTTTCCTGTAAAGACATCAATTACAGAAGCCTCCTCCTTCGCGACTCATAAATCCGGTTGCACACATGTGGACTTTTTTTGGCGGGGGGCTGGGCATGCTTCTGGCAATTTATTTTCATCAATGTTCGAAAATCGCAGACGAGCGAAAAATTCTCGTTAAATCGATCGCCATACGTCAGAGGAGGAGGAGGAGGAGGCGACACGACTCTGTCTGCCACACACAATTTGTGGCCACCAGGCACGGCAGAGGCACTTGCCCCAGGGCGTGGCAGGCCCTAAAACTATCAAAAAACCACGCACACAAAAAAACCTGCCAACACAAGAGCAAATCAGAACAGAACGGAAAATAAAACAAATAATCAAAATGTCGAATGGGGGCTACGATATGTGAGACGAAGCAGGATATACCCTTTGTTAAATGTAAGGGCAGAAAAGAAGAGAGGAATCTAAGGACCTCTGGGAAGCGGGCATCAAAGTATCAAATAAGGAAAAGGAAAAGTCGCTTAGGTCTCTAGAGTCTTAGATTCAGCCACATCTGTATCCCAATCAGCATGGGAAAACCTACGAATATAAGAACTGATGTAAGAGGCGAAAACATATCACAACCAAAGATAACTAAAGATCGTTTAAAGATATTAATGATCTCGCTTTCAGGGAAGATCATTCATTGCTTCTGGGAATTCAATTTGTTTTCACTCACACTTTTCTATCGAATGAAACCTCTTAGGCATCTTAGCCTTTAGCCCCTCAATCTCGACCCAATAAGTGAGTCTCCATAGAGATCCATAGATCAATTGGCAGATCACAAATAGATCTATAGATAGAAATATATATGGTACAGATATTTTTAATGCAGCAGTGCCCCGTCACCTTTTCCCGCTGGTGATGATGCAATATGATGATGGATGTACACATAATTAAACCACATTTATAAGCAGTCTACTCTTCCTTTGGATGATTTCCATAGAAACCCAAGGACTCTATACAGTGGCAAGCCATGGAAAAAGGGTATCAAGAATTAGGCAGAACAGCAGACATCTGGCATGTGTGGCATGGAGCTAACTTTTGTGCTGTTGCCCACAATTATCACTGGCAGTAGGAGGCAGGAGGCAGGAGGCAATAGGAGGCAACAGGAGGGAAGAGGCAGGAAAGGCAAAAAGGAAATTGAGGGTAAAAACATGTGAAAATTTGATTAAAAACTAGCTTCAAGGTAATTGCCCCAGCAGGGGCAGGGCAGGGCAGACAGCAGGCATTCCCATTCCCCTGTCTCTTGTCTCTGGCTGTGGCGGAGGCCTTCCCTCCCCCCTTAAACCCTGCCACATGGAGAAGTAGCATGATAGCTGCAGCTTAAATGTGCAGCAGCAATACACAGCACTGCAAATGACATCAAGTACAAGTATTTGGGTCTCTGGAGCAAGTGCAAAGCAATTGACGCCGCCACGTCGTTGCGTCTCTGCGAAGATTATGCGATTAGAGGTAGACGTAGAGGCAGAAGCAAAGCTAGAGCAGCGGAGGAAAGGCAAAGTCAAGTAAGTCCCCAATCCTCAGCAGCAGCAACAGCAACAGCAACATCAACATCAACATCAGCAGCATCGAGCGCGCTTCCAACGCCCGTCAATCATCATCAAAGGCATCAGTGGCTGCTGCTGCATGGGGCATCAGCTGATGGGACCAATGGACGTTGCATCCGAGATCCAGAGAATCTCTGAATCGTTTGCGGGTCCAAAGCCAGAGCCCCCAGATCCACAGATGCCCAGATGCCCAGATTCCCAGATGGTGGTGTCCGTCACCGTCTCAGCAGGAAATATTTAGCGCTCGTCGAGGCTTTCGTATACCCGGTACTCAGAGATTATAGGGGTATATTAGGTTTGAAGGAACGAATTCAAGAAGGGAGCGTTTCCGATCAAATAAAGTATACATGTTTATCTACATTAATAGCCGAACAGATATAGCCATGTCTAAAAGGAAAAAATAAAAGAAAAGCAGTGTCGAGATGTAAAGCTAAAAAAAGATAAATAGAATATATAAAATTCTCCCAAAAGTTTCCATTCATACATTTCACGAAGAGCGATACGAAACGACACACAAAATATATAATACAAATTACATACATCATAAATCTACCATTTGTACATATATATACTGACTGAGTAACGAGCATAAGGTAGAGCCGCGGCCCTTGCCACAGCTCACAACGTTCCCGTTCGCTTTTGTTTCTGTTTCAGCCGCTGTGCCAGAATTTGTTGTGGCTTAATTAAACTGCAGTACGTTTTGCAGCAATTGCTTTGATTTAATTAGTTTTTCGCATATACAAAATCTCATATCTAGCGAATGGAATGCGAATTCCCATTCCCTCTAGCTCCTACGCCTACGGCACTGGCATTTGCGACATTTATTTGCATTTCCCATTTGCCAATCCACCAAATGGAAGAGCATTCTGCTTCAGGAATACTTAAAGCAGATTATTGGAAGAATCCACCATTTTGGGAGGGAGAGTATTACTATCCCATATATTATGGTTATGGCTTATCCCAAAATATGGGTCTACTTCCATTTTATATTCATTCCGATATATCACAATGTGTCCTTTCAGTAACGGGAGCATTTGTGCCGCGAATCAACGGGCTATCAATGGGCTATCAAAAGGAACTGAGCTACAGGAGACAGGAGACTTCCAGACTCTTTTCGTCGTTATAAATGTTTCAAAAGTTTTAAAAAACATGTCTTTTAAATAAAAGTCTGAAAAAAAACAATAAATTCCATTGCGACATTCATTCAATGAACAATAAAGAGTTTCCCGGGGAAATCTCTCAATAGTCAACTGCCCCCTTTGCCATCTTCCGTCCCCTACGCCTACCGCCAACCCTATCTGTTCGAGTGGCGTTAATTGGCCTTTGACATGCCAGACACCGGATCTCCATATGAGTCCGTTCACAGTGGGGAGGAAATTAAATTCCACAAAACAATGGCCGAAAGAACCAGGATAAGAACGGGCTACAAGTCAGGGGACACTGCCACCTTCTGGAGCTCTGTGACTCTTTTGAATCTGCTACACGCTGCTGCATGTACAGTGGCTGCTGCTGCACTGCCCCGCTGAGGCACTGTGAGTGGAAATGGCCCGCAAGTCAAAACTCAGCATTCAGAGTTCAGCTTTGACAATGTATTGTTGAGGTGTTGTTTATGGCAGAGCCACGCAGGGTCTGGTTGCTTGGGCTGCAGACTCATTTAAATGTTGAACCTTCCTGCTCCAAGGTTAGGACACGTCCGTGGCATCAGCCCCCCTCACCGCCCCGTCACCCCTCAAGAGAGAGCTACTGGAGAGTGTGTCAAAAAGGAAAAAAGTTGAGCCGCGGAGTATCCTCTTTAAAGCGCTTTCGACGTGGAATATACCTAAGGTAGGTGGAGCGTATGACATTTAAGAGAAATACTCCTACGTATTTTAGAAGACTATTGGAGATACAAACTGGCAAATAATTATTTTATAATCATTAAAAGACTACCACAACACTATGTAGCAACGTTTTTGTCGAGGCACAAGTGCTCCAAATGCCTTCTCTCTGAGCTCAAATAGGAGGGCAAGACAACCAGCTACTGCTAATCGAGAATACACACATATCATGAATCCAAGAATATGCATATGTATGCACATACCTTTGCGAATTGGTGGAAACCATCTGTATCTGTGTTAGTTTTCCAAGCTGTTAACTATAAAAAAACATTTTCTGTGTTTCCGTGTCTATTTCTGTGTATTATCTTTTGTTATAGGAGGTAATGGTAAAATGAAAATAAAATACCAAAAATATACCAAGAAAGGTAACTTTTGCTTATTTGGTTTTCAGATCTAAGTTAATGAACCATACATCAATCGGTTAAAAGAGTTGATAGTTAATGGAGTTAATATATATGTGCTGAATTGATATCACAGGAGCTTGGATAGAAAGGTTGGTTGCTCTAGCTATTATAGTCTCTGAGAACTATACGTCAAAAAAGACGAATGGGCAAAGCATACGGGGTTGCGTATGGGACAGAGCGAGAGGGAACGATGACTTTCGAAATGGATTTGTTCATTGTGGCTATATTAATAATCCGATCTGCTCCAGATTCAACACTCTGATAGAAATGGCCATTCTCTAAGATTCTGCGATTTAGTTTTCTTGTATCTTTAAAATTGTGTATTCCACAGACTTTCGTCCTTTGTGCGGGCGGAAAGGGGCGGGGCGAAATTATGAAATACACTTGGAGTAGTCTGATAAGGAGACTGAATACAAATCTTCGTTGCTCTAGCTTTTATAGTCTCTGAGATATAGGCGCCAATGAAGACGGACGTACGGATAGATGGACAGACGGACGGACAGACGGACGGACGGACAGACAGACATGGCTATATCGACTCGGCTATTGATGCTGATCAAAATATATATACTTTATGGGGTCGGAAACGCTTCCGTCTAGCGTTACACACAACCGCTATCACCACAAATCTAATATACACCTACATATACTCTTCGAGTACCGGGTATAAAAGTCATATCTGGTTGTAATCAAAATACGATTGGCATGATTTTTGATAGCAATTTTATCCATTATTTAACTGAATGCTACACTTATTCTTGGAAAGTCATATCGATTCGTAGGAGATCATAAGCTGTCATCCAAGTAATAAGAAAGTCTATCCATAGTTATTGGTGTTTTTTTGTACATATGTACATATGTATGGCCTTGGGTCGGGCATACCCTTCTGGCGCTCTCCTTCCAGAGTGTCGGCGGGGCATCATCGTGATATGCCAGCAGCACGCTTTGGCGACTGTTGATCCTGGGCGCTTTGATGTCTCACTGGCACTGGCACTCCCACTCTTCTTGTCTTGGCTTCCCGCTGTTTTCTTTCTCACTCTGTCCTTCTGTCATTGCTCTGCCTCTCTCTCCCGCTCCGTCACCCCCCCGCTGCCTATGTCGCTGCTGGCCTGCTTGGGGATGCGGCTCACGTTTTGGCAATTTCTCATAAAACAAACGACCATTAACGCCTTTAAGTTGTCGGCAGAGTTTTTTTTTTTGCGGGGGTGCTGTCTTCCGCCGTCACTTTCTTCTGCTCTTCCTTCTGCCATCACTCTCTTTTGCTTCCCTGCCTGCCTGTTTGCTGCCGCTGCTGCTTGACGTGCTGCTGCTGCCCTTGCGGTTGAGCCTCTGTTAGCGCTGGCTGCGTTTTGTTCTGCTCTGAGCCTCTGCTGTCCATCCCCCACTCTGCGAGTGAGTGGGATGGAGAGGAGCGGCGGAGGAGGAGTGACTTTGGTTCGTGTCTCATATTAAGTTGTCAGCCGTCTTGAGCTACTCTCCCCGCATCCCCTCTCTCGCTGCCAGTCTCTCTCTCTCTTCCAAGCAGAACATCAGTAGCAGCAGCAGAAGAAGTGCAGTTTTTTGATGCTCTGCTTTGGCGTCGCTGCTTTGGTCCGTAAGCCCCGTTTAATGGGCAAATTTTGTGCCTGCCTTAGCAGTAGTGAGAGTCGGGGAGAGAGCGAGGGGAGGGGAGGGGGGGAGAGAGTGCAAGAAACTATCGATGCTGCTGCTCCCAGTTTTCCTCTCTCTCTTTCCCCTCTGTCCCTTCTCGTTTGAGACACAACAAAGCCAATTTGCGTGCGTAATTTGTGGCACTTAGAAGCTACGTGACAATGATGAGGATGCCACACACACAGTCCCTGCCCTGCCACACAGCCACGCTGTCGCACTGCCATAGCAGCCTCTGCCTGTCTTCAGGTGCCTTTTGTTGTCATTTGTCTGCATTAGCTAGAGGGGAAGGAAGGAAACATAGGGACAGAGGGAGGAGTCCATCAATTTGCATTATTCTTTTACCTGAAAAAGTGGACGAGAGATCTCCCCTCGATACCCACCATTCCTCGCCATTTGCCATTCTCCCAGCCGCTTAGTTCGTCGAAAAATTATTGTGCGTAATTAATGTTTCTAATTAACTTACAAATTTCCCCATAAAAATTGCCTACTCCATTTCCCACTACACAAAATGTTCATAAAATTCCAATCATTAAAATTTTCGAACAAAATGCAAATACAGGAGTGGAGGAGTGGAGTGGAGTTGACTAGGTAGGAAGGGAGGGAGGGGTAGGAGAGGGACGGAACATATGATCCTAACTTCAGGCCCATACCATACTAATTTAGTGAATTGCTGGCGCATGCTGCGGGGTGTAGAGGGGGCTGGAGAGGGTTGGGAGTATGTCCGAGGCCTTTATGGAAATTACAGTTTTCATTTTTTCGATTCCGCTCTTGCGAGATGTTTTTGCCACAAATTTCCCAGAAAACATAATTCCAGGCTATGAACTCAGTATTTTAGTATTCATTAGAATTAGGATGGTATCTACCTATTTGCATCAGTGAATTCAGTATTTTTATTAGTATTTTACTATAAAATCGTTATTTTTCAGAACTTATGATAGGTATATATTTTTTTTAGAATTTAAAGTAGTATTTTGTCCGTGAAATCAGTTTCTGTTAGTATTTTCATCAATAAGATATTTTTTATAGCATCTTTTATTTTAGTGTCTTATTTAGTATTTTCATCTGTGAAACCAGTATTTATTATTCCAATATATTCCGCTATGAAATCAGAATATAATTTAGTATATTTTCGACCAGTATTTTCTTGAGTACAGGGTGGACCGCAGTAGCTGACGCAGCTTAACTTTCAAATAGATCAAAAACTAATATATGTACATACATATGTATTTATGGTGCTTTCTCTCCGATTTAGAAGTGAGATGCAATCTGCACGACAGACCTTATCTGGATTTTGAAAAAACAGAGTCTTTCACATAGTGAATATGGCTCCCAAAACCATAGCAGATATCGTATTTTGAGACCTTTCTAAAATTGCGTTTTCGGGTTGGGGTTTTCGACTGCAATTTTCATGTTGTTTAAGCTTATGTGACTCCAGCTCCGGCTCCGGTTGGTCCTCTAGTAGTTATCAGCACATGTGTTCATTCAATTGCTTTTCCCTTTAATGTCTCAAGAATTTACATACATATGTACATACATACATATGTACGAGCTACGGAGTTCAATCGTTAGATATCATAGTCCCCGATCCTTTCCACTAAAAGAATCTCATGTGCATGAAGGATACCTTAAAAGTCGATCATCGCTTATCAGCGTTTGCATCACTCAAATCCACATTCAGGCAGTAAATGTTATGATCGTTTTTATTTCTCAGTTTTTTTTTTTTGTTTTTTTTCGAGATTTCCGCGCTTTGCGGGAATTACATTTAGAGCACATTATTATGGCCATTACTCGTATGATTGTTGCTTGAGACTTTTATGAGCCATGTTTTTTGGACTTTTCCTCTTTTCCCGTATAGTACTTTTCTTCCTGTACCGCTCTTCTGCTTCTGCTGCTGCTGCTGCCTCTCCTTCTACGCTTTTTATTCGCTTGCTTTTATGGTTTTTCGCACATTTGTACATATTTTGTAATAGTAATCGTTTTGGTTTTTGGTTTTTCTTAGGCGTTTATGCTCGTGTTTTCAGTTTTTATGGCCACGTGTCGTGTGCCCCCTAGCCCCTGCCCACCATCGAGTGGTGCATCATTCGGTGGCATATTTATAGAGATGATTTCAGAGCTCAGGGAAAGTGCAGCGGCAGCCAGCCTTCCACTACTAAGAAGATATTGTGTGATTCATATTTTTTTGGGTTCCCTTTGACATTAGAAACTAGTTAATATGTCATTCTGATCGAATCTATGCAAACTGTCGATCAATTGATACCCTAACTAATGAGACTATTATGGATTTTCCGAGTAGTTTGTGAAAGCAATACATTGTGGAGAAGCGCTGGTACTTCCACTCATCTCTGTGGATTCTGTTTACTTGATTGTGATTCTTGATGTTTGTTCTTCTTTTAACCCAAGCGGGAATGAAATTCCCAGATTTAAAGTCTTTCCCTTGACATCTTCCTTAAAAGAATCCCAAGAAAAGTCGCCTCGCATTGATTTGTGAAATCTCTAGAGACCGAATGTTTCCATCATCCGATTCGAATCGATTTCTCCTTCTCCGCGACTCGTCGCGACGCTGCCCTGCCCTTTGGATCGCCAGCAATCGACCCTCCAGCGCCGGGTAGACTATGGCTATAGCTATCGATCGTTTTAGTTTGGAGTCCCAATGGCCTCAATTTCTTATATATGTATGTATGTACTCGTATGCTTTGTTGATTATGAAAGAACCTCAGCAAAAAAAATGCCTACAACATTTCTATAGATATCTGCGTGTATGGTGTATGGTGTGTGGTGTGTGGTGTGTGGCATGTGGATTGGTGGATTGGTGGATTGCTGGATTCGGTGGCCGCATTTTCTGTGTGTATTGTTTGAGGAAGTGAATTCGAATTTCAATGACTTGAACTTCTATAAAAAGCATTTACGCAATTTTTCCGTTCTGTTTCTTCAGTTTCTGTTGGGTCTTCGGCTGCTTGGTTGGTTCTTTCTGTCGTTCTGCTGTTTCAGTGCGTTTTTATGATATGCTGTGGGCAACGCTATGGGTTTTACTATTATTTATAGACCCATGCGGCTGATAAGAAGCCTTCGATTTGTAATTCTCTCTCCCTCACTCTCACTCTCTCTCCGTCTCCGTCGCCGTCTCTGTCTCCTCTTTCTTCGTTTTTTGATTACGTTTTTATTGAATGAATATTAATTAATGGCCATAAACCCTGAAATCCGCAGGAGCTGGAGTGTGGGGAGGGTGGCATCATATTTTTTGGGGGTCGCCGCCTAATAAGGCCTATGGGAGGGGGGATGCTGATGATGCTGCCACTCTCCTGTTTTGTAACCCGATCTCAATTAGAAGAATCAACCACAGCCAGTGCCTTCTATTCATACCTGCCACACAAAACATTTCTGGCTTCCTGTTGCCGTTGCCGCCGTTTCTGCCATTGCTGCTGCTGCCTCCGCTGGAGTGCTTCTTGCAACAACATTTTATTTTCTGACCAGGAATCTCTCTCTCTCTCTCTTTCTCCGTGCGGCAGCAGCAGTTAAAGTTTCTCTACTGGAATATTTCTGCGGCCTCCACCGACAACCGTGTGTGTTCCGTTCGGTTTTAATTTATCTAAAACTTTTGGCTGCTGCTGCTTCTGCCGCATACCTCAACCTTTTTGGTCACCCCCACCTCATGGCCACCGACGGCGCCGCAATTTGCAATTTGACCTTTTAACCCTTTGTTGCGGACCTCGAACAACAGGGAGAGACAGAGACAGAGACAGAGAGAGAGAGTGAGAGGGGGGAGACACACAGACGCAAAGTTTTGGAAGCGACCTTGTAACCACAGCAACAACAGCAGCAGCAGCAGCAGCAGAAGCCAGGCAGGAAAAGGGGGGAGATCTCCACACCACACGATGGATGGCGGAGGATGCAAGAGAGATTGCAGTACATCCAGTATGAATACACATTCAATCAATGCCGCATTGCTACATTCATTTATTCATCATCTATCAATCATCATTTGGCTGGCATTTAAATGTCACAATCCGTGGAAGGTGGGAGGTGGGAGGAGTCGTGTAATCATCAATATGTTAAAGATCGAACCGAAGAACCGAAAGGAATGCAACAGGTGTCTAGCATGCGAAACAGAACGAAAGATACAGTTTTCATGTACAATTGCAGTGTTGGTAAGCGAATGCGAAATTGCAGATACGGCGGGGACCAACAAGTGTCTTACGTAATACAAATTATCCTCAATAGTTCCAGTGTTGGCAAACGAAAGAAAAGCGTAGGGTAAATATAACAAAAGCAACTGAGAGTGGAAGAAACATACATATGTATGTACATACATATGTAACTTTCATAATGGCACTCACTGATAAAAGATACAGTTTTATGTCTGTTATAGTGTTGGTAAAAAGGGCATTCCACTGATTCCACTGATTCCAATGTTCCACTGGGTTTCCTGCATAAGTGTGTTCACACTATTAAATGAAAGATTCGATAAGAATTCAATATCTCTTTTGCATAGATTGCCTATAGCTCCCAACAGTGTTGGTAAATAGTGATACTATAGTGATGGAACCCACTCACTCACAGGCCACAAAAACTACAAATGCCGATTGTTGTCTCCTCCGATTCGCTGTAAAGTTCCGCAGCATTCCGAGGTCTCTCAAAACAGTGTTGGACAAGCGAGCATGTAAGTATATTTGCCTCCAGATAGCTTCTGTCAGTCATTACATATTTTGTATTCATCACGAATGCAGCCCAAGGAAACAACTGAGAAGCTGTGTGTCCCCATTAGATACGCTGTGGAATCCCCCTGAGGGACGGGACCCCGATCTGAATCACCACTGTACTTGGCCCCAATCCATGGCGGGGCTACTGCTACTCCATGGGGGAGAGAGGCATTAGCGATGTTTGACAGCTGGGCAATAGCTCTCTGACATATCCATCAGCGAGATGGATAGACTCCAGTCTCCAGTTGGGCGTCCATTTGGAATCTGTGTCATTTGCGTGAAAACAACACAAAAACAACTAAAAATCTGACGAGATGTAGCGTGCCACCTCACCGCAAGTATACCGAAGTTAGTAGTACTCTTTATCTATAATATTTGTAGCAAGCGAACGTGCGTCACTTTTTCTTGTACCCGATACTCAAACAGATATTAGTTGCGTGGATGTGTGTAACAACCAGAAGGAAGCTTCTCCTTAACAATCCATTCGATTGCCATGTCTGTCTGTCCGTCTTGATGAGCGCGCAGATCTCAGAGACTCTAAAAGCTATAGCAGTCAAATTTTGTATCCAGACTCCTCTGATATAACACTGCTGCAAGTGTATTTCAAATTAGAAACTGATCAGATACTTTCAAATTCGAACCAAATAGGTCATTATGTAGGTGGAAATGGGATACACGAAATGCAATATCTAGCCTTGGAATATTACTAGCGGTCATGGTTCACCTTTTTCTATCTATCTATCTCACGAGAAAAATTGAGAGAGATCGTGGAAAGATCTCCCTCCTTCGAGAGAGCACGCGATAGTCATGTGTTCCGATGCAAATTCCGGCGAGCATCGGAGATAAATGTAGAGCCGCGGCTCACAACGTTCCCGTTTGTTTTAACTATGAACGCGTCATGCAGCAGTGCCCCTCAGTTGAGTCATTGTTCTAAGAAAGTACAAAAACTCACTTGGCTCACTTGGTCCCTTAGGAAGAGAACGTGTCACCAATTTCGTGGCAAAGTGACAGTACCCTCTGACGCTCTCGACAATTCCAAAAACCGAAAAAGCAAACAAAAAGCAAAAAACGAGTGGAGTCAGAGTCCGAAGTCACAGACGCAGTTGCAGTCGCCAGTCCGAGAGATGATATCATACATAGTAGGTGGAGGAGGAGGTTGCTGCTGTTGCTGCTGTTGCTGGAGTAGTGATATCACTATCCGACTGCTGTCCCTGCCGCTGCTGCTGCTGCTGCTGCCACATAAATCAGATTGCCACTGGCGCTAACTGCAGCACCGTAATGATCCTATGGCTATGATGATAATCATCATTCAAAAGGCAAAGCCCCCGATGATATCCCATGGGCCATTTATCAAAGTTCAGCCATCGCAAAGATGTTAACATCGCAAAATTACACAGTCATAAAAATCGAAAAGAAAAACTGCAGTCGGCAGGCCCAAGAGACGTGGGGCCTCTACCACTTCTTGCCCCTGCGTTCTCTGTGCGGGCCTTGGCTTAGCATTTGAGTCGCTTAAAATTACAGCCACTCACCCACCGCAAGCCCAGAGCCTCCTTTTTATTTTTTTTCTTTTTCTTTTTTGGTGGGCGATGCAAATCGCAAAAGTGCCTCTGGAGCCGCTGGCCGACCGCTTGGCTTATCGCCGAATGTTGCACTGCCGCGTGGTGCATGGCGCATGTCGTATACAGCATGGGGCATGGCGCATGGAGCGTGTTTAATTGCGTGCAATTTGTTTTAGACACTACGAAGCATCAAAGTACAGTGAGGCCTGGAGACAAGACAGGCCCGAAATACACTCATTCGTTTCTTAATGCTCTTATCGCATAGGATGTGGAGTTCCATTTAAGGATTTTTTAGCGTTTGGCAACACTTGAGCTGACATTAATTTCTTGAATTCGAAGATATTGTAAATTATGATTACCAACATTAGATCCTTTGAAACTTAAGGATTGCAAACTTTTGAAGGTTTTCCAGCACTGGACTCTAAATAAGTTTCACAACTGCATTTATGTATGTATCTGTAAATATTCGCACGGAGTGGAGGAATATCTTGGATTGAATTACCACTGTAGTGGGCATCTGTGATGTCAGTACGAGTATGTGGGCCATGTTACACGCGTATGCTATATGTTACAGCCACTCACTCCACTCACTCGCTTTAGTAAGAGTAAATGAAACTGTTCGTTCGTTCGTTCGTTCGTTCGTTCGTTCGTCGTTCGTTCATTCATTCGTTCATATGTTTATTCGTTTGGTTTTGCATTACATCAACTCATTAGGCACGCACAGACGACAGACGACAGTCGACAGACAGCGCTGAACGATGACGATGAGGCGTCGTTGTAGGTCAGTCAGTCTCTGGGATTACCACTGCAATAGCAAATGCAAAATGCAACTGTCTGGGGGCCACCACCGCCACTCCGCACCCCGCCACTCCGCCACCCCGCCACGCCGCCACCCCGCCGCGACTTGTCAAGCAACTTCAGTGGCGGCTACAACTTCCCCTCCCCGAAGAAGCTGAGACTTTGAGGCTCTGGGACGACTGCTCCACAGTTCACTCGCTTTTTGCAGTGGTACGCCCTGTACTCGTACCCCAAGATGGAGCATGTTGAACCCTAGAGTTCAGGCAGGAGATCAACAGGTGGCTCTTAATAGACAACTGCTCTTAGATGCAATACCCACAAGGAAAGTTTAAAATGTCCACAAGTTGAAATACATTAAGTATAATATTCTATGAACGCATCGCTTATTTGCGGAACTCCATTCGAATGTTGCCATTCATCTATGGAACACTTATACAGCTAATCGACTCCATTCGAGGAGCTCATTCCTTTTGCTGTTTGCTATTCTTGTATTCTGTGCAGCAGTTTCTTAGAGGATATCCGCATATTCGAAGCAGTACATTCCCGCACTTTTTGTTTTTATTTTATGCTTCCCATTTTATTTTGAATGCTTTTTATGCATCTGCTGCTGTTGTTGCCTCTTCCCGTCTACCGTGGCGTCTTTCAACTTTAAACTTAATTACCTGACGGAGTGTACGAGGGTGTACGATATACAAATATGGAACTAGAGGCAGAGACCTCACAAAAACTAGGCACACTGCTTCCTTCAAATACTCGTACGTATACTGTTGTTCAATAGCCTCGACAACCACATTTCTTTTTATTTTATTTCCATTTTGAACGAGTATTGTGTTTGGCAGAAAGCAATTTCCTTATAGCAGGCTGCCTCATAAAAAAGTGTAAAGTGTACAACTTTCAATGAAAAATTCTGGGAAAATAAATGATTTATCATTCGAAGAAGAAGCCAGTGAATCTTTTATACTAAATCTATAAATACACCAAAGCTCAGGCAGTTATATTTATTGAAGAGCTATCCTATCGCTATGTCCAATCGCTTGTGGGAAAGTTGGAACTCAGCTATTACATTTGGTCCTATACTTAATGAGGTGCTGTACACGTACTCAACGAACTTTGAACTTTGAATGACGAATAATGATGAGATGTCGCATGCTGTATGGCTTGTAAAATAGTAAAAGGCTCTTCCAAGATATCCTTCCTATCCATTAAGAATTCTTCGCCCAAGGAAGTCTGAATGCTCGCAAGTTTTTGTAACATTTTCGGCCTCTAGTCACACTGGGATCAACAGTGCATTTGCAAAGCGATCGACCCCAATCGATCAGATCAGACGATTAAGATGCCGACAGAGATTGTCCACAAAGAGGAGATCGAATAGAAGAGAGAAAGAGAGAGCGCACAGAGATTGGCACACGTCTGCCTCGAGCTTAGGAGGAAATGCGGCCACAGACCAACAATATCTATAAATTAAATATTGACGTAGCCGGCAGTTGGCAGTAGGCAGTCGGCAGTCGACAGTCGGCGGTTAACTTATCTGCCCATCCCCCGCCGATGCCATCCCCTCCTGCGGAATGATGATGGATCCATCCACAATAGTTGGGTCGCTGACGGCACACCGACCTCGGATCGCGCACGCAGCTTATCGGATCGGGCCTCTCCAGATACGATACGATATGAAACGATGGGCTACGCTATGTATTACCTCATCATTGCTAATCGCAGACGGCAAAAAGGCGCTCATAAAACTCACTGCTCGGTGAATCAATCAAATGGCCAAAACACACACCACATACCAAACACATTTCTGGCCTACCAATTTATGGCTTTTATGCAGAAGGCATCGCCAGAAAGGAACAGTGTCTTAGAAGCGCTATAAATTATGGCGGACTTTCATTCCTTGAGGTTCGGTTCCAATTCCATTCCCTTCCCATCCCGCGAGTCCCCAACACTTAAGCTCAGCTTCGTCTTTCAGTCCATCACTCTTTTTGAGGCTTTTTCTTGTGGCTCTGTCGACGATTTGCGACGTGTTTGGCGCACCAAGTGGGGAGCGGCTCCGTCATATGCAAAGCACGTTGTTCAGTTCAGGCCTTTGAAATATGTACAGGCATACATACATATGTATGTACATACACGTGTCCACTGGCAGGCTATGGAGAGTCCCGATTGGATTTCAAATGGCATTGAAATCGCCATCGTAGTTTCGCCATAGAAGAAAGTAAGAGAAAATATAGAAAGATATGGAAGATCTTGTAGATTTCACGGATAATATAATAGCTGCTGCATTTTGTATGATTGATTGGTTTTCTGTACAAATGTCTCATGAGAGAACGGCATTATTCGAATGAAATGGCAAACATCAGCTGCTGCATTTTCCATTCACACTTAAGCGTGGAATGATGCTATTCGCATGTCGGCGTCTTTCTGTTGAAGCTCTGTTATGTGCCGCAATGCGCGAATGGGTAACGAAGCCCCCCAACTACCATTAAGCATCCTTGACAGTGGCGGCTGTTGTGTCGTACCAACGATGTTGCATGCAACACAGTCCTGGGAGAGCAACAGAGGCAGAGAATGAGCTTCATTATGTGCGTGTGCAAGCGAGAGGGAACGAGGGTACCGCTGCGGACGGGTGATGACCTCAAGTGTGACACAGGGCACACAAAAAAACAAAGCTCTGAATGGAACAAAGACAGCACAATGCCTCCTCCCACACTCCCCCTTGCTGCTATCACCCCCTTCACTCCCCTCCCCTCCCCCACGCTACGCTACCCCTCGGCAGTTGTCATAGAGTGCAACGTCATCCTGCTTATTAAAGGTATTACACCAACACACAATGCGGCACAAGGGGGCAGCAGACAACGCTGTGAGGCGCTGCAACCAGTAGACGACAACAAGTAAACGTAATTACAGCCGCACCTCCCTCTGCTGTAGCCGCAGCCATAGCCCTCAGGCTCAGCCTCTGCCTCAGCCTCTGCCTCAGCCTCTGCCTCGGCCGCTGTCTCTCAGAAGCAGGTCGTCCATCTCTGCCCAAAGTGCACTCAAACGCAGGTGAGGGGCATTTCAACGGAATGTTCTCTTGATAGAGCCATATTTTGTTGCAGAGCGAGAGACGGAGAGTGGCCAAACGCAGAAATATGCAACCTTAGGCATAGATCAAAATCTTGATTCCTGCTGCTACCTTTGCTTCTGCCTTAGTCTCTGCCTTCTCCGCTGCTGCTATCGAAAAACTGAGCCACAGCCTCTGCCTGTTCTCTGCCGAATGCTGTCACCAAGGTACATTGTATTAAGGAGCATGCCAATTCGCTAGCAAGTGACTGCATCTCATGTGCAGTCTTACCTCTCTGTCATGATATATCTTGGCTGTTTACCTTTGCTGTCGGCAGTCGGATGCTTTCGCTGCCTCTGTCGAGGCTGTTTCTCTCTTTCTATTGCTCTTAAATCTGTTTAGAAAAAGATGTAGACCCCCTTGTCATTGTCACAGACACACTAAAGAGCGGGCTGGGGTCGGGAGCCAGAGCGACAGCCCTCTTGACTGCGGCTTGTTGTTGATTTCGTCTCTTCTTGGGAGAGCGAGAGCGAGCGCGAGGTAAACGACGATGTTGTCGCGACGCGCATTGCTGCACAGCGGAAAAAAAAGTTACGGCACTTCTTCGGAATGTTTCCAACACTTCAACTGCATTACCGTAAGCTGCGACGGCAGCCATCCATCATAACTGGGTTGCCGCTCTGCAGCTCTGCCACAATGCGACGCGACTGCGACTGACAATAGATCAATGACTATCAAACCGTTTTGGGTGGAGCCGGAATGGGACAGGGGTCCAAAGTGCAAGGTTCTTGACTTTTCCAGTGGCCTAACAATGGGGCAGAGATTTTACTATGTGGCAAACACATATGTATGTATGCATGTATGTATCATAATTAGCAGCCCCCGGGGCCAAAGGGTAGCCCCACAAAATTAGTATGGCGTAATTTAATTTGCAGAATAAACACCTTTTTTAAGAACCTGATGAGGGCAAAACCCAACTGGTGGGAAGCGCGAACTTTTGGGGCGATTTCCGAGGAAGGCAGTCCACCATAAAAAAACCTACAAAGTTTTCAACCAAAAGTCGGAGATCAACTCAGTGCTTGAAGATCGTTTTGGGTTTTTTCCAGAAATCTCTGGGAATGAACTGAAAGTCTCGCTAGCGAGAGACATAGTCGTGAAGATATACAGAGAGATTGAGAGAGAGTACTGTACTGAGCACATGCCTCACATGAAAGCGCAGCCACACTGGGAGAGAGAGACCCCTAATAGAAAAAACGCCTGTGAGGTGGAGTTGTATCAATGAGGTTTTGCCCGTTTTAGTATCGCCAACACAAAGACCAGCTTGTAGGTGGGTAGGACATCCATAGATCCGTTCGTGCTTGTAGCAGAAGGATGTATCAGTAGAATAGTTGTAGCTCTTGCCAGTAATACGAGTCATAGCCGTATTGGAAGCGTAGAGCAAACTGAGTTCCTACTCTGGTTTGGATTTAAATTGTTCTCTGAGGTTGCTATTTTTGTCTTCGCCCAGTGTGACCAAGTGTGACCCCTAGCTCTAACTTTTTCTCTTCCAGTGCAGCTTAGCAGTTAGTGAAAGCATTTTCCTATCGCGCGTGTACTTAATACAGAGCGCGTCACCTTTTTCTCTCTGAACTGCTGAAAGAAGTTCCCCCTTTTCCCCCACAAAGATTTCATTCTCTCTCTCTATCAAACGATTTACCCTATCTTTATCCTTATCTATGTTTAACTATCTTTCTTCCATCCATCTACCAAAACGGCCTTCAAGGTCAAGTTTCTGCTTTTACTGCCTTCTTTTTTTGGGAAGGGGGCTTCGAAATCAAGAGCCAAGAGACTCATTCGCTTGCCAAAGTCTCAACTAGTATTTTTTTATTTTTTATATTTGCCTTTGATTTCAGGCTTTTTGTTTCTTCTTCCACACTCTTTTTGGCGGCACGTTTCATTTGCAACACGCACAGATACAGATACAGCTACAGATACAGATACAAATACAGGAAATAAATCAAGTTTGGTTTTTGGTCAAAAGTCGTCGGTTGTCGTCGTCCGTTGTCGCCGTCGTTGTCGTTGTCGTTGTGTGTGGGGGGGAGGGGAAAGGGGGCTCTGCGGGGGCTCTCTAAATGTGAGACAGCGACAAATATTTGTCTTTTGACAGCTAATGGGCTCATTTAGAGATCGCCACTGAAGGCGGGGCGGCACACGGGTGCAGGGTCCAAGCGTCCAAGCGTCAAGCAGTCTGTTGTTTACCTTACCCGATCGAATCTCGGAATCTGAAAATCGAATTAAAGCGAAACGAATCGCAGAACAGTCACATACCTAAAATGAGAGAGAGAGAGAGAGAAACGCTTATTAATTGAATTATTAATCCATTAATCAATATCTGGCAAATGCTTTTTTGGGATCATAGATGATCCGCCAATAATGATGATAATGATGATGATGATCGAGAAACTAGTTTCCGCTTTCCGCTGAAAGCGTGTCTCAACTTGATGTCTGTAGCAAATGTTTGGCCACAAATAAAGATTGGCGTACATTCAAAGACGAGGATTGCACTGCAAAGCAGAGGTCTATAAATTCACCTAATAAGCCACCCTGCGAGAGAGTGTCCTGTCCTTATTCGAGCTGAGCAAATAACTTCGAAATCGCTTTTTCCCATATCACATTTCCCATGAATCACATTTCATTATCATCATTCATTTCAGATCGTCTGCGTGTCTAACTCTATGACTACATCTGAAAATGTTCCCGTTTTGAGATCAGTCCCTCTTGAGTCCTTCCATTTCATCGAGAGCAACGCATTTCTCTTCCTCGGTTGCCACATGAAAGATCTCTCGGACTATCAGCTGATCCCACAACCCGATCCGATCCCCCAAGCTAATGAACTTCTCCTTCGTTTTTTTGCTGATCTTAACATAAAAATATGGCATATGGAATATGAATTCTGCATTCGACACTGTTTTCCAGACGAAACACAAACGAAAATCGGATGACAGGGCACCGGAGTGGGGGAATGGGAATGGAAGGAGGAAGGGGCACCGCATTGCAAGCGACACCGCATATTTTTGGAGTTAGTCAAACGAACGAAACGAAGAGCAGCAGAATCGAGTGACGAATGGGATGGAATGGGGGTTCAAGCAACTATTGGATAGCACTTTGTGCTCCGAGCTTCTTCGAGCTGTTTCCAGCTGTTGGCCCGAAGAGCGACTCAACGATGGGAACAGGATCTCATAGTCTATTGACACTGGTGGTCAATTTCCAGAGCGAAGATCATGAAAGCTCATTCTACAAAACTTAAAAGCTGTGCCACTGAACAGTACAGAATTCGTTATTCAAGAGCTATCATCGGATCGATGAACGAAACGAAACATATAGAGAGGTAGTGCTTTCAATGGCTCTAAAACTGTGGCCTCCAAGAATAATCATCTTCTTTGGCTGCGAAAGTCGCCTTCTCTAGGCGTGCCTTTCATACATGCCAACCCTTGAACTCTATGGCTATACAGCGCGTATTAAATAATACAAAGTTGAGTCAACTGGCGACAGCTTCTTGGCTTCAAGGAACCGGTTCATAAGGGAGATAGAGCTGGAAAAGAGTCTGACAAAAGATTTTCGGGCATCCAAATGTCAAACGAAATGTGCATTAAATTAAGATTCATCAACGCCACGACTGGCACCAACGGAGACGGAGGCGGCTTCACTGTTGCACAGTTGCACAGTTACAGAGTTGCATAGTTGCAGGCCCATTCCGTAGACCCATTCTTATGGGCCATTGCCCACAATATTTTTCTGCTATCAGTCGTTAGTCGTCAGTCGTCAGTCGTCAGTCGACCGACCACCTTATCAACTTGGCAACAACATCGGAGCAGAGGAGCATTGCATAGAGGGAATAGCAAAAGCAACAACCGGGAATGCGGGGAAACTATGCCATCAACGATCGTACGTATTGTATGTACTACACACATGGTCTCTATATCTTATCGGGCCCTGACTCTGCTTCTACTATGTACAGCGTGGAGTGTTCCTACCCCCCAAAGATATCTCGAGCGTCTATGCGTTTTGGGAACACACACAATCGCATGCACACACGCACACATTGTCATTAATTGCTTCTCTTCTCTCTCTCTCGTTCTCTCCTTCACTTGTTCCTGTTTGCTGTTGCGGTAATTAGTTTAACTTGTTTGCGGTCATGCAAATAAATCGAAAGAAACCCCGAAAAACCAAAAGGGAATCCAATAGAAGTGGAGAGCAAACACCGCAAGAGATCTTCCATTCATTCATTTATAGTACAGTGTGTGCACAAGAGGTTAGCACCTCGAAGCGTCTCCGAAAGAGCGTCACTACTATGAAATTATGCCATAGTGAGTGCTCCACTCGGTAGGACGGCTTTAAGACTCGTTCTTTAAAGACTTTATATAATCCAATCACTTATGGAAACGGAAATCGAAATGTTGCGACTCCGTGAAGTCGAAATCGGTTCTTCCTCCTCTTCCAATATTGGATGTATGTAATCGATACATTTTTAAGCAATCGATCAATTAAACTAAGCAGCAGAAATTTTACTCAAAGGTGAGTCCGATGAATGATCTCCACGAAATGTTTTCGGTGGTCTATTTTAAATAAAAGACCGGCTCATTTCAGCCGTCCATCCAAAACCTTTGTCTTCGATTTTATATGATTGATCATCTTATAAAGAGTCATTTTGGAAGTATCTTTTCTGATTCGGAAGCCATTAACAAAGATCAAATCGAAACGAAATCGAATTCGGCCATTGGTTATTATTTTTTCCAGTTTTCCAAAAAACAGCATAAATATATGCAAGACGCGTAGACGCGTAGACCCGTAGACCCGTAGACCCCTAGAGTCGTAGACCCGAAGACTCGATGGCAAATTAATGAAATTTGCATAATTATGCATCGCATTTCGATTCGTGTTTGTTGCTTCTGCTTTGTTCTGCTTTGTTGTGTTTTTTTGTGGTGGTGTTTCATGTGGCTTTCATGCTTTGTTTGTTAATTAATTGGCCATCGCTTGGCCATTTTTTGGGGAGTTTCGACTGTTAATTGTTGAATTTATTGTTAAACGAAGGCGCGCGTTTCAATTGAGATGAGAAACAATTGAGAATTTCCATGGAATTTTATGGTCCATCTGCTCCTTCATCAGAGATTGTCATGCTCCAAATGCTGGCTGCCCCATGCTCCCCATTGCCATGGATGATGCAACTCCTATTCCCCCATCGCTGTTGACGAGGAATTTTTTAATTTCCACCAAAATAATAATTTATGAAAACGCACAGAAGGCAGACCCAGAGAGACGGAGACTGAGGCAGAGGCAGAGGCAAAAACAGAGGCTGATGCTGATGTCACCCGCATCAGCATCAATGTGTCGCCAGACGGGGCACACCCTCGGGATCCATTCTCGATCCATTGATGATGATTAACGTTCCATGGATCAGGACGCTCTCTCCGAAAATCTACATTCGTTTGGGCTTAAGTGGCAATCAAAATAAAGCTGATTGGATCTCAATTTTCAGTCAATTGAAATGGTTTCCCCATCGGTTCCATCCATCGCCTAATAAATGTATCTGCATCTGTGTCTGTATCTTTAGCTATGGCCAAAATGAGTTTCAAAAGAGCGCTTCAAAGAGCAGCGACAACCAGTTTTCATTTATTTATCGATAGATCGACCACTGGCTTGTGTGGTGTGCCATTCATTGCCCGATCCACACCGCGAGATAGGGCAGACGGAAACTAATTCGGAACCCAAATAATCCATGACTGGAGAGTCTTTCCGTTGAAAGCTTCCTGCCAACAATTCGTTTAGGAATTAAGTTCTTACAGCATCTCCATTCCACTGATCGGAAAAAGATCCAAGATATTCCCTGGTTGACATAGCAACCATCGATGGGGATTTTCAACATCCCCTTTTCATGATGCATTGCATCAATCGATCAATGAATGAAAGGACATATATATGGAATATAGAAATGATCTTCTGCAAAAGCTTCGCATTTATCGGGCAATTATTTCCAATGGCAGAGATCATTTCGATTCCGATCAACCGCTGATTCCTGATCGATTCCTGATCTGAATGTGGAATAAGCAGGCGGTGCCGTACCCTTCTCCGTTCCATCCATCGATCCGCCAGTGGAATATCAAGTGCACGACGGAATCCGCCCAAAAACTATTCACATGTATTTTTCACACATTTCGCTCGTAAAAAGAAACATTTGCCTAAATACAATATAGAAATGCACATCTATGTGCGTTGTCTTTTGTCTCTTTTGTCGTTGTTGTTGTGGATGACACAATAGAATATAGTTGGATATAAGTATGTACATGTAAACTAAATGTTCTATGATGATCCCACTCACAAAACGACGGACAGACGGACGGGTGGACGTGTGGACGGGTGGACGGAGGCATTCCTGCATTTCGCAATAACTCAGAAGGCAAATTGCGACAGTTTTTCCCTCTGCTCCGTGCCAGTGGGTGCCACTGTGGGAGCTTGGGGCAGCGATGTAGAGTGGCGTCTGGGTGCTGTTTGCTGTTGCCTTCGGGCTGATAGTTTTTTCTATTTTCAACATTTGCGCAATGCAATATTTAAACAATAATTATTGTTCATCGCATCGCATTGCCACGAGACTCAACAAAAACACACAGGCACACACGTACACACGAATGTGCGGTATATTTACACTCACAGATACAGAAACCCAATCCACAGATACACAAATACACAAATACATCAAATACACATCTGTCGCGATTGCCAATATTAAGTTACAAGCGAAAAGGGGGGCTACATATCGGAGTTGACTTTCACACAGAAATTCTTCCGTTTCGAAGTACATATGTACATACATATATGCCAAGGATAGCTAAGGATCGATGTGACAAGCCACCTCAAAGGTACTGTGAAAAGTGATGGATACCAGATACAAAAACACAACCAATGGATCATGCATTACATGCAAAAAGCACATTGCGGCTCTCAATTATTGATAGGTTGGCAATAGTCGATTGGCAACAGTCGATTGGCAACAGTCGATTGTCAACATACGGCAAAGAAGATTTCGATTGGATCGTTTAATACTTTTGTATTAAAAAATCGACTTATTATCGGTAAATAACAATCGATAATTATAATTAAAGGAAGTCGATAAACTCACAAATTTCCTTTATTTCTCCCAGTCTAAAGCAGTATCTGTCCAACGATTTCTCTCAGTGACAGCAATCGCTTGCACAAATAGTCCGTTTCATAGCCATAAGTCCAGTCCCCAGTTCCCAAAAGGATGCAAAGAATGCAACCAGAAAGACTATGACAGAGAGAATATATCTCTGTAGTTCGAGCTGTAGCTCACTCTCTTCCTCTCTTTCTTTGTCTCCATGTCTCTTTCCCCCTCCACATGTGTCTGTCTCTGTCTTTATTTTCCCAACAACATGAAATTCCAATGCTCTTTCTTTTTTTTAGTGTGTGTTGTATCTTTCTATTTGCTGCCTCTTGTGCTCTTGTATCTGTATCTATTTTTAAACGTTTACTTCATAGTCTGCCGCACCCCTTGCCCCCTGCCACACACACACACGCACACACACACACTCTGTTGCAAGCGGGTATTACAAAATGCATGGGGAGGGCAAGTGAATGCCTACGTCACTTATTGGCCGAGGGCCAGCGACGCAACTCCTTCTAGAAGGATGACTAATGGGCCCCGAAACTCAGTGCGATCCCATGTAGCTGGAAGGCTGGCGGAAGGCGGAAGCTTATGGCCAATCATTCAATCAAACAAACATCAGGGGGGGAGAGAGGCGGAGGTGGACAGACACTTCAGTGACACCTCTCTCTGGCTCTTGAACTATCTATAAGCATATTCCACTGATAGAATGTGTCTGAACTTGAGATTGAAGTGGCAGAATAAAATTCAGTGGGAGTGGCAGGGAAAGGGGATGGGGCAGGGGCAGGGGCAGGGGCAGGGGCTGGGAATGCCACTGGCAGAGAGGGCACAGGGAGAAGTCGGTGTCGCCCTCGCGGAATAACATAAGGTTTAAACAAATGACGCTCATGACTTTTTTCCATTGAAAAAATTGCATGTGATGTATGAAGGGGGGCACCACCCGTTGGCAACAGATACAGATACAGATACATTAGCTACATATACAGATACACAGCCACGCAGCATGTGTCGATCGAGATGTTGATGGTCCGAACATCTTGTGTCCACATGCTGCACAAACAAACAGTCCGCAAACAAAACGAAGCAAAAGAAAAGGGAGTGACGGCGAACAAAAGAAAAAGATACAAAAGCTTCAGATACTCTGTCGTAAAAGACACAAAACAGCATGTACATTTGTCGTATGTTTTGACATAGTTTGCGGATCATCTCTGGTCTTCTGTATTACAGGATATGTACGATAGTATGGTCCCTCCGGTCTTAGTCTCTCTTCGATTTCCAAAGCTCACAGATAAAGATACACAGATGCACCGAAGCATTAAAAAATTTTTGTAACTTTCAGCCACTTTCCATCTGCTCCTCTTCATACATTTTCATAATACCCCTCTCTGGCCAACGGCATTCTTTTTCGCTTTTATGTTTTCATTTTCTTGTGATTCTTTCGTCGGGCATTTGGTGTTGTTGGTTTCTGGTTGTTGGTGGTGGTGGTGATTTTTTATTTGGGGATCTGTTGATGATGCGAATATTTTGACAGTTTGCTTGACAGACATGTGGCATGAAGGGGGCAGGAAAAGAGCGAGATCTGCACCAGCAGATGGGGCACACAAGAGATCTGATTTGTAGATCCACAAATGTTTCGTGGTAGAACAAATGAAAGCAGTGAAAGCAGTTCCCTACGATCTGCACGAGTACAAGTTCTGTTTATGATCCTGTTTGGATCGATTGACCACCTGTTCGTATGCGCAATCGATGGAAATGGACCCGCAATACGCATACGCCTTGGCGGATGGAGCTGCATCGGCACTTATCTGTGGTACATTGCTGCCTGCTGCCTTCTGCTGGATTCCCTTTCTGTTGTCAGTGACCTCATTTACAGTAAAATCCGCTTTTGCTTTTGCTTTTGCTTTTCCTTTTGCTGCAAAGTTTGTGATAAGGCCATTGGATGGGGCAGTGGCAGTGCATTCGTGGCGTGCGATATTAAGCTTTTATAAGAAAGGAATGGCATTAAATGGAATTAAATGGAATCACAGAACTCTTTATAAGAATTTGGCCCCATTTTACAGGCAACTTCCGATGTGATAAAAATATACAAATAAAAACAAAACCAAATCGAAGAGTGGAAATGGATGAAGATGCCCCTCTCTGCCTTGTGGATGGCACACCTGCCATACGTTTGCTGTGTAGAAAAATGAAGAAATTAGCGGGATGTGATTCCATATATATATATATATGTATATATTCCAAATCCTTTCATTCATTTACTGAAGCACCAATGAGACATTGGAAACCAACCATGAAAAAATATCTTTGAATATTTTGTGTGAATGATTTACCATTGCAATGCAAATGTTGCAAGAACTTCATTCTCAGGGGATTTCAGACAAAGATTTTTCAGTTTTCAAATTGGTTTCCATTCGCCCCACCACTCAGAATGGCTGAGGTATTATTCTGGCTTCTGCTTCTGCCGAGAGGCTCTACAATCATCTAAGCCTTGAACTCTACAATTTCCTGGGTACAAAAACATCCACAGCAAAAACAGACCACAGACAAAACGATAGACAGAAAGTGAATGAAAGGCCAGCGAATCGAAAAATTGACCACATTATATATGTATACTGAAATGATTTCGAATGTTAATTTAAGAAATTATTTCATTTGCAAGACAACCAACGACAGCAGCGGCAGAGCAGAGCCACATCTATGGGTGTATGGGGCGGGCAACATGTCATTAACATGCCCCGTGATAAGGCGGGCAGGCAGGCAGTCAATGCCGGTGTCGGTGTCGGTGTCGGTGGCCTATCATTGCGCGGGGCTCATTAAAGGCGATAGACGTAGAGCTCCTCGCAAGAACTGGGCCCCTCCTTAGTCCCACAAGAGATAGATGGAAATTAGAACAATCAACGTATTCATAATTGGCAAAAAAACAAAAAAAAACAAAAACAAAACGAGGAATATTTTTTTGGGACAGTGATAACCCCTCTTGATGACCCCCAGTCAGAGAGCCACCAAAGCTAGAGCAAGATTTCAGATTTTGTTTGGTTTTATTTTTTTTCTGTCGCCACCAAATCCGGTCTTATAGCAGTGACCCCCCCCCCTCCAAAGGGCCAAAAGAAATGTTAATTTCCACCGACAATTTTAATGAGTTTTAAATGGGCATCAAAGAGAGGGGGAAAACTATTTTTAAAGGCACTTTTGAGTGCTGGAAAGATGCATCCCACAAATGCTGCTTATGCTAATCTTTTTTGTATGTGTGTCATCTGAAAAATAGTTCAAGTTCGTTCGATTCATTCGCTTCGTTTTGGGGCACGTCATCTGGCATTTAAGCAGAGAGGGCCCAAACTTGTGTCATCATCATCCAAATGGAGGCAAAGGCACACACTCAAAAAATAGGTGGACTTTAAGAGTTTTAATCGCTTGATAACTAAAAGAAGTTTGTGTTGAGATTTTCATTGAAAAAAAACGGACTCGGAATGAACGGAGATGTTGGATTCGAAGACTTTAGATTTAAAGACTATGCTAAGAGGTTCTTCCTTATTTATGTACCTGCACTCCTTCAAAAATGTATCCTGCCAAGAAATCTGTTAAAATTGCAAGAATTCAGTTTTTACAAAAAGAAAAATAAAACAAAGTTCCGAAAATATTCCGAAGGCAACCAGAGTACAGGAAAAGATATCCCAGATTTATCCTTTTCTTGGGTGGAAAATTGCTTATAGCTGAACACAAAGATTCCGCACAAAAAGTCGCTCTTAAACATCGCATGGCTGCCGCTGATGATACAGTTGTAAATTATAATTCTATTAGTATTTCGAATGTTTAAGGGAAACCAACCATTTCTCCCCATATCTAGGAATATAGCCCATCTCGAATGATGTATCGTATGCATGAACTCCTTCACGATATCTTCTTTAAGAAATCTTCGGAAATATCCTCTTTTTTAGCTGGGAGCTTCTTTCTCTTAAAAGGGATGGCTCTATCGAAGGATGAAAGAGGGTTCTACATATATCCTCTGCAGCCTTTTACTCACCTTGGCATTGGTCAGCGGCATGTGGCAGGCATTCATTACGAGCGCCACCGCTAGAAGACGCAACAGCAACGACATCCGTCCCGTCGCGATCCCGGACACGGACACGGACGCCTGGGATCCGGATGATCCCATCGCTTGTGTGGGTTTCGTTTATTTTTTGGGGGCTTAGTTTTAACTTTCGATTTTTATTTTTTATATTTTTTGTTTTTGTTTTTGGCAGCTTTTACGGTTATAGGTACTTTGTGTGTGTATGTGTGTGTGGTTTTAAGGCAGTTTTCGGTTCGATATTCGATATATTTGATTGGGTGAAACGGCAAACGGTAGGAAGACAGTGTTTTACGGTTATGGCACTGCAGAAACAGACAGAGAGAGAGAAAGAGAGAGAGAGAGCGTTAAGAGAGAAGGGGAAAAACGTGTAGGTCAGCAGAACAGAATGGCAGACGGGGGCAGATAACGGGATAGAGGGGAAATAAACTCCCGAATCAGCGAAAAAATGTCATGAAATAGAAGCCCCGAAAAAAGAGTCAAAAGACAGCGACAGATACAGATACGGATACAGATACAGAGATGGGTAGAGCAAGAGGAAGACGAAGTTCCTTAGAAAAAGCTCGGATCTTGGATCTCAGATCTCGGGAGACGGATCGGGGCCCCCAGTGGAGGGTTTCCTGTATTGGTGAGGGTTTTCGTGTATTTTTTTGTTTTTATGTGCCACTTTTTTCATTTTTGTTTTAAATTTCGCGCGCGTTTATTTTTACACCCGATCCCGCGACAAGAGATCCCGAAATCCTGTTACCCAGTTCCACTTTATGTTTTCATTTTTTAACGCCTTTCTTGATTGAAAAATTCAGAAATACAAAAAACTAGGAGGAAAATCTCAAGGAAATCTCAAGAGAACGGACTGCAACAAAAAAGTTATACGATTGTTTCTTTCGTGATTTATCCTTTTGGAGAGGTTTTGGAGGAGCACTTTGGGGGGCGGGCACTTGAAAAAAATATATAGCTTGGTGGATATTCTGTCGATAGTATGTTCTTGCACCTCCGTGGCAGATAGGGTCTCAGAGTCTGTGTGTGTTCGTGAGAGAGAAGGGGAAGAGAGAGAACGCACCGAAAAGTGTGCGACCGCCTCGAACGATGGCGCGCAACCGAATGTGTAAGAACTTTGGGGTCTGTGCCTGCGACACCGCTGCCAGCGCCAACGACGCCGGCGTCGCTCTGCTTGTACTTCGCCTCTGCCGCCGAAGACGCCACCAAGACACGACCGACATGAGACCAGGTCCGAAACCGAAGCATGGAATGGAGCCGCAGCAGCAGGGCAGAGCAGAGGCCGGCTGGCTGGCTGGCAGCGAACTTTGGCGTGCTCTTGCTATTGTTTTTGTTCCTGAAAGCCAGCGGCTGTTAAGTGGGTACGGCGACAGCGATAGCGACAGCGCAGCCAACGCATGCATTTGCAAGCCTGTTGCGTCGAGTGCAACTCCCTCTCTCACTCACCCGTTAGTTAGGAGCTCTTTCTCTCGCTCTCTCTTTGCCTGCGTGGGTGTCAGTGCACGCAAAGTTTATCGCGCTTGCTCTTTATCAAGAGCAGGATGCACATTTCGGCTGGCTTCGTGTGCGAGGCCCCTCGCCACCCCCTCTCCACCCCACACACTCTGTAGGTCAACTGATAAAAAGAGCAAGAGACAGAGAGAGAGAGAGAGAGAGAGAGAGCCACCGCTGCTCTCTTCTCATTTTTCACCTATAGCTGATACCTTCTGCGAGGGAGGGTATGCTGATTCGACGGAAGGAAATGCTACAGAGATCATAAATTACATTTATAGTACTGTATTTTTTGAACTACCCATTAAATCGTAAGGATCGTTCAATATTTCTATAATTTTATATATTCAGTTGCATATGTAGATTATCTGCAAGGAGTATCAAAAGCTTCGACACCCAAAGCTATCCTTTCTCTTTGTGTGTGTTTGCTTATGTTTTTGCAGCCGGTTTGTGACGCTTGCTTTGCATTTTGCATTTCACCCTGAACAACGGCAAAACCGAAAAAGAACATCTCTCTCTCCAACAGGAGGAAAGCAAGACCGAGATGGCACTAGTTTGTCCTAATTCTTGACTTATTTAACAGTAGCCTTATGACATTCGATTTTGTTAACTGACTAACTGAAAAAACAGCGGCAGCCTTATAGGAAAAGCATGCAGTGAGAGCGAGAGAAATACTCGTCTATCCGTCAGCTTGGCCTTTCCCCTCAGCTGGGAGCAGCGTTGCGGCAGAAACTATCGATTTTCTAATGTAAAATCGCTATAAATATCGGACATTGCTAGACCGATAGATAATAATCGCATAATTTGATATTATGATATATTATATGACGGACAAAGATAGGTTGTATGCACATATATGTATGTATGTATATGTATACATATAAGTGTGTATGTAGATAGAAACGAAGAGCCTAACATATTTCAATATATATCGATAATTATCGATTATTCAATTTTTAATCGAAATAAACAGTTCGAATCGGGGAAAATTTTCGATTTTGAATCATTGTTGGATGAAGTTTTTAAAATTTCCAAATTAAATCGAAAATATCCATAATTCAAATTATAATTGGAATCAATAACGAAATCTAACAATATTTGTTCGTTAATTGAAGTATTTTATTCAAATATTGACTGGTCGTCATAGAAATCTCTGAGATCTGTATAAATATTCTGCAGTGTCCGTAGAAACAGGCGGACGGATAGCAGACTATGTACAAGTCTACGACGGTTGTTTATTCCAAATACAGAAGGAAAATGCAAAAGTGAATGCATACGAAATGTGTGCAGCTGTTGGAGCTCTTCACATTTTTCGACTTTTGGACCGAATATCCCAGAATATCTGGTGTGCTTTAGCGGTATTTCTCGGTACGCGTCCACATCGTACGAGTTTTTGGTGTACAAAAAAACGACTGATGAACGGTGGTATGGCAGGTTGGTGGTTGGGCAGGTTGCAGTTGCAAGAAAGATAGGTCATTAGGGCTAGCAAAAAAGTTCTAGAAGTAGAGGAATTCGATCTTGTTTCGAAGTGACCATTTATATAGTATTTGGTGAAAATCAAAAGATTATGTACTTTCAAGAACCATGCTTACATTGGAGTATCTATTCTTCGGTGTAAATGTTCTATAACATGACGATACCAATAAATTACTAACTTTCCGAACAAATTTGCGACAAAAGAATTTATTTCGTGAGTGTGTACCTTTTTTGAGAGTCTTTCTTTGAGATGCTCTACTTGCCCACCGATCTGATAAGTTTTCATCTGAAATCGTTTTGGAAAATGACCGATAACTGATCGGAAACTAGGTGGCCGGCCTTGGCCAGTGTGAAATCAGTTGACAACCCCACAGCTTACTTCCCACCACACCGCAGAGCACATCTAGACACCCAGAGCATTGCGGACTTCCCATTGGCGCCGGTGACCCGTTGACAACCCAAAAACGACGCATGCGTCGAGCGGGCCAGCCGGACTTGGAGGCGAACACCCAATGTGGGTCTCGTATGGAAACGGCCGTCGACCAATGGACACGTTGCGTTTTCTGTGTCAGAGTCGCCCCTTCACACCCTTCCAGAATCTTGATTCAAGAATCGAGATTCCAGAATAAGTCCAGAGCAGTGGCTGGCGCCTTTTGCGAATTGCCACAGCTTCCGTTGTTGATAAACTGTGCGGCTAAAAATAATTGAAGAACCAATTATTTGGTTGCCGAAATATGCGACCGGCTGCGACTATCTCTATCAGCAATATACATATGTAGCTCTATTGATCTATGGTGCTATGGCTCTATGGATGGATGGATGCTCTATATAGGGATGAATCCATCAGTATCATATTGTGTTCGTATTTGGGACATTAGCCTCAAGAACACACATGCTCACACAACCGAAGTAAATACATATATATTTTTGGGATGTCAAGAGGTGGCCTCTACCTTATCTCAAGAACTCAAGAAAATTGGAACAAATACTGGAATAAATCGAGTGTCGACTCCCTATTCGGTAAAGGTTATCGGTTATCTATGGGGCCGGGAGCAACGCTGACAACAGATTCCAAACAGCAGTGCAGTCTTCCAATTGTCGTGTGAAAGGAATGTTGAAGCCGCCGCCGCACAGAAATCCACCACAGCCAGCCAGCACCGCACCCGACACCAAAAGCCATTTGCTTCATCTGGCCGAAAGCTGCTACAGTTTGAGAGCCACAGCACAACGCAGGAAAGCTCTCAGTCAAGTCAACTAAAGCTCAGCGAACAGGGAAAGCACAGCTTTTTTCGTTGGGCTTTTTGAAGGGGGGCCAAGAAATGCATTCGGGGGCTGTCGAGTGGGGGATATGATATGATATTCGATACACAATGTCATTATGCGACAAGCTAATCCCATACGTAACTAAAAATGGAGCCAGAGTGTCCTTATTTATTGCTTACGCAACAAGCTGCAGTCGTCTAAGAACGAAGCCTTGATTGATTCAATGGAAAATGAGATAATTGTCCGTCATCGACTCATTCGTTCAGGGTCCAACCTACACTCCCCTTCCATTGTCTTACCGAAATGGGCTAATGCGGCAGCGCATATCGGTCCTTGCACAAATTAAACACTGCACCCAAGCCCAAAAAAAAAGAGGGGGAATGTTGTGAGCTCTACTTTATACCCGGTACTCATCTTGAATATCTGTTTCCATTTTTGTTTAAATTATTTTTTACATCTGTCTCTACATCTCTACATGTATATCTTTGCTTATCTACATCTGCTCTTGGAAGTGTGTGCGAGGGAGAGAGATGGCATGAGAAAGCGTTTGGAAGCAAATAAAATTTCATTTGTTCCTTCTGGCTATAACAATGGTCCGACCGGACCCAGATTCGGCAATCTGATAGATATGGTCATTCCCCATGATGCTGCGTTTTTAGTTGTTTCGTATCTTAAAACTTGTGGATTGCAAACATGTTCGTCCTTGGCAAAATTTTGAAATGCAATTGTACCAGTTTGATATCACAGGCGTCTGTATTCCAAATTTGCTTGCTCTAGCTCTAGCTCTAGTCTCTGAGAAGCGCTCTTGAAGACGTGGCTATATCTACTCGGCTATTGGTGCTGATCAAGAATATATATACTTTACGCTTCCTTCTGGGTGTTGCACACATCCATCACACATATCATCACAAATCTAATATGAAAACAAATCGCGCTTAAAAATCAAAGTCAAAGACAAAGATAGGAGCAAGGTCTACGATTCCTGGTTAATTTCTCCTGTTGCATGCCAAATGTATGCATCGGTTTAATCCGTGTCAAGGCTGCAGGGCAGTCCAGTCCATAAATAGAATGAGCTTTAGCTGTCATGGCGTGGGGGTATACATTTATGTGAGTGGTTTTTGAATAATGCAGAAACACAATTAGTTTCCAATTACGAATAAAGTGGCGAGCGCAGAAAATCATGCTGCAGGAAAAGCATTTTGCTTTTACCTCGTGCCAAGTAGAGTATACAACGTGACTGGAACGAAAGCCGTCGGGGGCTGAGGGGCTGGGGGGTTGGGGGGGCCTGTTGATGTAAATATTAAGCATAAGAACACCACAGAAACGAAACGGAAGCGGAAGCCACAGCAAGTGAGCAACAAAAAGTGTGAATATATGGGGCAAGAGAAAGTGCCGTAAGCCACGAAACAGAGAGATGAGAGATGGCAGCACCAACCCCAAAGGGTTCTGGATCTGGTTCTTGGGTGAAGTGGGGAGGAAGGTGGGAAGGTGGAAGAGGAATTTTAAAGAATTCGATGGGAAATGAACGCTGCCGATGGCTGAATGCAAGTCGCAGCTACCACAGACATCTCTTCCTATCGGAGAAGGAGAATCAAATTTCCCTCTAAATTGTTTATTCTGGCTGTCTGGCGGTCATGTGGAAGGAGAGACTGTGGGATCAACGAAGGGTGCAATAACCATGGAAATGCCATATAATATTATTTATAATCAGTATATATTTTTCAATCGGAAAAAGGAATTGAAAGCTTTCAACCTCAAAGCCAGTCCTACTTTTAGGCGAATTCCTTTGACGCTCAGATCTAGTTCTATTTTGAGGACTCATTGTGGTTTCAATGGAACCCTGCATCCGATTCATGAATGCGATTTTCTGGGTTATCCACAAATTATTGTACGAATTGTTGTTCATTTTCATGACTCTCACAGCATTCCACAGCCCACAGCAGTGACCTTTTGGACAATATTGCTGGAGCCCCGCCCCTTCTAATCAAGGCTCCCTAATTTAATTAATACGAAATGTAATGAAATTTCAAATGCCTCAAAAGTACCTGCAAAATGTGACATATCGATGCGAAGAGTGGAGTGGACTAAATGCAGACACAAAGCCGAAGCAAGCTTCTGGCTTTAATTAAGCTAAAAGCTAACGAAAAGGTCTTGTCAAACAATTAGCAAACACTTTGGCAACGTTGAGCAGAGTCCTGTCTGTCCATCTGTCCTTCTGTCCTTCTGTCCCTCTCCTTCTGTCAGTCCTTTCCACCCAAATAAACAGTCGACAAAAGACGACAAAAGGCGACAAGAAATAACTTTGGACAACAATTGCACAACAATTTGGGGCCAGGTCGAATGGAGGATTGATTGTCAATCGCTGGGTGGAAAGTTTTAGTGTGGCCAGGCCAAAGGTGATTTTGTTGGCTGCTGTTTGGCAACATGCAACTTGTATGGCAACTTGTTAGCCTGCCACTTGTTTGGCTGCTACTGCATTTTCTGTGTTACACTTTCACGTAACCGAATCCTTTCCCAGCCCGCGATGCTCTACATTCAGTTCCAAGATCGACTACAAAAAAAGGGCCTGAACTTCTCGCAGGGAAAAACACAAGCAAGGGGCACGACCGCGTGACGCACGACACCAGTTGCGCACATCCTGCAAACGATGGATAGAACTGCCAAAAGCTCTCCTTCAACCCTCCCCTCCTATGCCCATCCCTCGAGTGGAACGGCAGCCTATCGAATACAGCTTTTCATAATTCTATAATCAAGTCATCTTGTTTTAATTCTGGATTATATTTCATAGGGAAAGTACTTCCGCTGAGCCGAGCTGAACTTTTGGCGTTGTCTTTTCTTTAGTTCAGCTCCACCTGTCGAGCTGTTCTTCTGGGAAAAGGGTAAGGAATCGCATGTAGGTTGGTCTGCCTGGATGGCATTTACGTCAAAATAGTAGAATAGTAGTTTTCTATTTGGAGATTTCTAAATTTTTATCTTCATCTAAGCTACTCTTCCAGCACCCATCCGATGCTACTCAATCGAAATGGCTTTGATGATTTAGCGCCGCTCCATGGCCCCATGGAGTCCATATTGTACAGTTTCGCCATTTGCTCATTTATAATCTCCAAACTCATAATAAACATTCAAAGACAACAGCTGACGGTGGATTATTATTCATCAAAGGCCGAACGGACTGGAGATGATTTCCATGTTTCATTAATGGCAAAACCGAAAATAGATTTCAAGGCGCCGCCTCGTCATTTTTCTATACGACGAAGTTGCAATACCCTGTGACGGGAACTGCCATATATTAGAGATCTCCCATTCATCATTAAATATCATATTTTAATAATAATATTGGAATTTTCTATCGATAAAAGCAGAGGGAAACTCCATGCTTGGGATACTCGCTGGCTGGGATTCGACAGCAAAACGGCCCCCTTTTGTGGGGTATCACAAACAACCATCGACAATGGCACAAGAAAACTGTTGCTCCCACCGATTTCTGGGTTGTTTTGTGTTCCCATTTTGTTTTATGCACAAAATACTCGTAATGCTCGCATGGTACTCGGTATTTCTTTTGGGCCGGCTAAATGGAGATTTCCTCTATTTTTGCCCCAACATTTTGTTGTGTTTATGTTTATTTGCTGCTCAGGTAATTAAAAGGCAATCAAAAGGCAAATAGATTCTCGAACTTTGGGGCCCCTATGCCCGATGCTCTCTCTTTCTCTCTCGCTGTCACTGTTCTCTCTTACTCTTACTCTTACTCTTGCTCCAACTTTTTCTGTGGTACTTGTCAACCATTTGAGCGCTAAGCGAGAAACGATAAAAGAAGCGCGAAAGCTCATCTTTGAAGCGTCGCACTCTGGATACCCTATCCGTGGCGAGACCAGACAAAAAAGCTTTCAAAGGCTGCATTTCAAAGGAAGGGGTTGAGAATCTCATGATCTAGGATGGTTATTGAATGGATAATGGAGATGCTTGGACTTATGATGCTACTCCTTTGTCCTCCAGTTTTAATCAAATTTTTCAATCGAATTTTTTAAAATTAACATTCAACAATTTCGATTTCGGTGGAGATGAGAAATTTAATTTAAATTAGCACGTGATCTGTAAAAATATCTTGATTACATAGATGGATCTGAGGATCTCTAGTCATGTTATACCTCTCGAATGTTTCATCAAAGGCTTTTGGGCTTCATCCAAAAAATTCCCATTCGGTTGATGAGAGCACTATTATACATATATGACATGTGTCCATCAATGGATGGGAGGGAAGCGCAAACTATCTGGGAACATTCGCTTAACCCCCATTGCGAGAAGGGTATGAGAGCGGTAAAAAAAAATAGTCTGCTTACTGTCGGGCTAATAAATGTTTCGCTGTAAATCTAAACAAAACAGAAGCAAAGCAGAAGCAGCAGCAGCAGCAGCAGATGAAGACCTAAAGAAACAGGGCTGAAGCAACAAGGTAATAAAAATGCGATTTTTTTCGAGGTTCATTCGGGCTTTGTTTTAATCCAAACAAATTCTGTTGCCAAACGCGAGGCGGCAGCGGCGGCACAACTAACAGTCGTTAAAAGTGTATGCCGAAGACAGATGAAAGCGCATTGAGTTGCCCCGCATGCCCGGGTATACCCTGTTGAATTACCCTCTAAAAAAAGAGGCATCGTATTAAGGCTGTGCTCTGCACATACATATACTCGCATATACATTTTTGAGAATAATTCCCTCATTTTCATCAAAATGTTCCCGTAATTTGGAGAATTTTCTACAAACCTAAGAAATCAGTAAGAAATCTAGTTTAAAGTTGCACTCCAACGAGTGTTCAGGAGTGGCAGCAACTGTGGATCAAGGACCACTCCGCTGGCAGTCAATTTAACGGTCCATTTGCACAGGAAGTTTTTCCCTCTATTTCGATTACTTGCTCCCTCAACTTTACCTATACATTTTTCCCCCTCTCACTTCTATTCACCGATTCGGAATGGAACGGAGAGCGGATATTGCAGCACCGGAATGCAAATACGAAACGCAGCATAGCGCCATCTAGCAGGACTATCAGGACTATCAGGGCCAGCAGGATGCCACAACAAAAAAAGGGGCACTTAAAAATTAAGAACTGCATTAAAATCAGAGCACGGAATCGAAAAAAATCGTAATATGCGCTCACTAAAATGAAAAGTACTTACAAAAATGAGAGATAGATTGATAGAGAGAGAGAGAGAGAGAGAGAGAGAGTAAGAGTGCATTCGAATCCAGAAGGGGAAGAGCTAAGTGGAGCAGGAGTGTCACCGTGGGGCTGTGTGGCAGATGCTGAAGCGGCCTTTCATGGTGATGATGTTGAGGATGACACAGATGGGCGAGAGATTCTGATTATTGTAATGCACGCAAGCGTTTCGCTCCGCTCAAAACAGCAGCAAAATCACCAGCCGTAAAGAACCGAGAAACCGAAACAAAAAATACCCTAGGAATGAAGGAAGAAAGACTCAATAGCTTGCAATGATAAGACTTACATGCACATGTACATATGTAGGTGTTCAATACTCTTTCCGCACTAGTTTTACAAGTATTTCCCAATTGGAATATATTTTTTAAAGTTATGATATCATATAACTTCAGAAGACTTTTTGGCATGGAAACCACTAAGTACATACATACATATGTACATACATATGTATGAATACATATTTAGGAGAAGCGTGCCTACTGTAGTTATAGGCACCCCTTCGATCTAATCTGAGTATGGGGAGTGGTTTTTGGTGCTAGTGTGATTTTAAGTACTGATAAAGAAATAAAAATATTCGTTTCTGTTTTTCAACGAAAAAACAAAAAATTAATTTTTTATTGTTTTCGGCTGTGAATGTTTTCAAAAAAGGGTGAGTCTTTCACTTTCGGCAGGATTGTCATTGCACTTTGCGATTTATCGACGCTTACTATATCGTATAATGTGTATATCATACATATAATATATCCTCACTTCCACTTAAAAGTTTTTCCAATTCATCTTTGGGCAAAAAAACATTAATATTTCCGTGTGATGATTTTCTACGATTTGCGACATGGATTTTCAAGGCAAGAATGCTTCGATCAGCTTAGTTCAACTTTTAGTGATGAAGCACAGTGCACTGCCACTGCGATAAGCTAGTAAAACGAATTCAGCATTGCACGTACTTCGCTGAATTTAAACTGATGTACCCGAAAAAATGTACGGGCTTTGCTATTGCAATATTGTCGTATGACATACCATCCATGAGGGACTTCGAAGGGCCAAGATATACATATTCAATATGATGTCAGGAAGAATTGTTCTCGTGAGATAGAACAAAATTGGACATTTGCCCCAGAAACACTCGGTTCAGAAGGTTGGAAAAAGTGCTTGGAGAAGTGATTTCAGCGGATGCAAAAATTTACGATTCATGAAGAATATTTCAAAATCAAATAAAATAGGAGCGATTTAATCGGCATAATAAAAGGCATCCAGCGTACGCACCTCCATATATCGAAGGAAATTTCCTCTTCCTCTTCTTTCTTTTCTTGAGTTAGAGAGAACTCTCTATTTCCTGTGCTAAAAACTTTTCGACATATTCAACATACCCCTCTTTAGGGTTATTCAATGCTTTAGTTGCTTCAGATTTCCATTTAACCGAATGGATGGTGACGGGTGGAGGGAAAGTAGGGGAAGGGGTATGAAATTTTGCCAGATGCTTTGCCTTTTGTACCCTGGAAATGCCTGAGTATCTGGAGAGAACAGCTGGTCCTGTAAGTGAATCTCACAACGGAATGACGGTAATCCATCGCCAAATGTCAAATGCCACTTGCCACCAGCCACCAGCCACCGCTCAATTTCGTTCAACTTTGCTTAACAACTGTTTAACTTCTTTTGAACTATTTGATGCAAGAATAGTTCAGAGAATTTCCATTGTCCATAAAGCAGGAAGAATTAATTAATGGATGAATGTGGATTAGTTCTCGAGTTGAGGCTTAACAAAATTGTTTAAAATACAACCGTTTGAAAATGCACCTATTTATGATCATCTCATAAAATCTCTTGTTCCTATCGCTGGTTCAAATCCATCAGTTTGATAAGATAAGGTCTTTAGTGCAGTAAGCCTTCGGTAAGATCGAAGCGATACGCAATTATACAGTATAGAAATGCACGTGCAAAAGGTACACTGCCAAAAAAAATGGCATAGTAAATATGTGGCTTTAAAACTTTGATCCAAATATAAATGTATTCAAATGGCTTTATATTATATTTACTATAAAATAAAATAAATATAATATATATTTATATTATATACATATGTACACATATATTACACTATTTTTATTAATATATTATATTTATTTGAATTTTATATTTAATATAAGTATAATTATTTATATTTATTTCTTATGATTTGAAATATAATTGGATTTAATATTTACACTCTCGGATGAAAATGCTTTTTTCTATGGGTGTACAAATAATGCAAATAATACCTAGACTTGTGCTGAAGTATTCCCCACATAATATACTCTCCTGTGCAATGCTCATAGGTTTTTTCAGTAGCATCTTCCCCTTGATACGCTCTCTTTGTTTTATTTATTTCTCTCTCTTTATTTATTGTTGCATGTTCCCGTCCTGCACTGATTCTGATTTTATACACTGGGAAAAATGGGATACTACTAAGTAGGTGAATATTTGAATACAAAGAATTACCTCCAGGATGGATCCGTGGGATGATTTCTCTGCCTGAAAATGTATCTCACATTCTTCAAGTGAATTTGCTTCTCATGCTTCTCAGTGCAGCATTCAGCCGGCGTGGCCTCTTCTTTTGGATGGGCTTCGCTTGCAGTCGTCTCTCATTTCAATTTCAGTTCCATTTTGCCACTCAGCGACGCCTGATCTCAGTGCTCCCTCGGGTCCCAGGCCCCGAGGCCCCAAGACCCCAAGACCCCAAGCCCCCAGCCGTGTCCCCCGCCGAAGTCGTCGGGCGTGTAAATAAACCCAACGGGGAAAATAATTAAACAAATCTGTAAATAATATTTGCATCAGTGCCCCAGATAAGCCGGGTATAAGTCGGTGATAGATAGTAGAGGAAGGCCATGGTTCAGGGTCGGGTTCTATGTCAGTCTCGGGCACTACAGTGAAAGATCTCCTGGGCGGACAACCAACTACTTCAATTTGATTTTAAAAGTCGCTAAGAAGAGTCTTCGGTAGTTTTCTTAGAGAATATATTCAAATCAGGAATCAGGAAGTACCTCCCCTTTGTATTCTTCTCACTGGGTTCCCTCTGAATTCCCATCTTTACGGAACTCTTCTCCTGACCTATTCAGACTTTCCTTTCCCGATTTCTGATTTCTGCCAAGACAAACACCAATATTCATGTGGGGCGCATCTATGGTTGTGCTCTGGCATTTGATTTATGAGCGTGCTGTGCAGAAGCCAAACATATAACCGCATTACATTCAGAGAGTGGTTCCAGTGCCCCCGACGGCCCCGCCAGTCGTTCCGTCAGTGTCTATACTCGTAATTAAACACTGCAGGCCGATGGTGGCGCAGTTTTTTCTTCCAATTTGTATACCCTTCCTGCTAGAAAACGGGAATAAGCGTTGAGTCCATGGACTATAGGATGTATTCCTTGACGATTCTGCAAAATGTATGCCAATTGATAATGTTTCCCCTGTTGGTCACAAAATATTCATCTCTCTGAAGATCTATAGAATCTATAGGGTTTGAGGAGGAGTTTTGTCCTGGAAAATGTACATTGAAGTCGGGTTACTCAGTTCTATTTCTGTCGACTTCTATATAGGGTATTTGGTGCTTCGGTTTCCCGATTTCCAACCGTTTTTTGCTTGTTTTTCCTTTCATTAGGCCAGCGCTGAAATGGAAAAGCAAGTGGAAAATGCTTGAGTAGACGAAGCTTCAGACCACAGTGATACTCTGTAACAACTTAAAAAGTAGAGGAGCCCGCAGTCCGGATATACCGTCCGTCATTGAACAGAGGGGATAACGAAATGTGAGGGAATGTGAGTATAACGAAACGAATCGAAATGAATTGAGCGATAAGTACGAATAGGAGACGCCATACCATGCCACGCCACGCCACGCCACGCCATGCCATGCCATGCCATGCCATCCCATGCCTCTCGCCATGAGATTGAAGGAGAGGAAACGTGACTAGGCCAATGTTAAGGGCACTGACGTCGGTCGCTGGTGTAACTCCTGTGGATGCTGCAACTGTGCCGTCTCTGCACTTGCCACATATCCACACATTGACGTGGGCACATATCCCCCCGTGTGTCTTTGACAGGCAGATTGAAGCGGCCAAAAATACTCGTTTATGCTCGTGTGCACATAGGAAATAAAGTAAGTGCCTATATATAGAGTACTGCAGCCACTGTCTGGGCCTGGTTCTGAATCTGGGATTGGGTCTGAGAGTTTGGGCATGCAAGTCCGGCGTCAGTCACGTGCTGCGGCAAGCAGCAGATCTAAAGCTGCGTTGCAAGTTGTGGGAATATAATTCACTGAACGTGCGCGTGCATTGACATCGGCGGAATGGACAGCGGAAGACTCTGGGACAGGGCCCCCAGCGGATGGACCCGAAAACCGTTGATGGCACTCCACTCAACTGGGATTGTCTACCAACTGAATGTCCGAACAGCAGGCAAAGCCTAAAGGACTTATGGCAGCTCCTCCCTGTGAAATAATAAACTATTCACTAGTTCTTATGATATTTTGGGTTCCTTAAATCTTTTAAACTGCGATACATGTAGGGCCCATTGGAACCGAATGGCTTCAACTTATACTCTACCTGCAGAAAAGGAACAAACTGTGTGAAACTTTAGGCAAATATTGGTAAAACTAAGAGACAAAGACAGCTGTTGATGATGATCATGAATATGTGGATGCTACTCAATGGGTTGGCAGTGGCTCAGCATAGTTAGCAGAGGGCAAGGCAAGCGAAAGAGCAAACGCCTTTGGGATACTTTCATCCTAACCGCTGAATGTTGCCTAAATTTAAGCACCTTGGAATGGAATTGAAGCCGTAGATTAATGTCGAAATGGTCATATCAATATAAGCACTCGACTGTTGTTTTCATTCAAAGTTATATTTTAACTTAGATTCGAAAATAGCCGTTGAAAGGCCCTTTAACTTAAAGTTCAATGGGTAGTCTGGGCAAGCGAATCGATTCGGCGGGATTCGGGATTCGCTTCGTTCGGTCCGATTGAATCAGCGATTCGGCTTTGAATCGTTCTCGCGGACTGAACGAATCCCGTCTAGTCATTTTACTGTGTCAGATCCGAACAGGTCCGTCTCCATTTAGAACTAGGCTAATAGGCTAGAATAGGCTACCAACAATGTATTGCAGCGGATAACACTAGTCGACACGACTTTTCCGCTGTGGCCAAAAATGACTTTTTCTGATAAATTTGGAGATTTAGATTTTTTTAAAGAATTATGGTTTTTTCCATGGAGTAGTTTTTTTAAAGAATTTTTAAAAAATTTGGTATTTTTTGTCATAGGTAGTGCTTATATTTTTCACATAATTTAAGTTTTCTACAACTGGTTGTATTGAACTTTGCAGTTAAAAATAGCTGAAAAATGCAGCTATAAATCCGACTCAGACACTTTGTAGCTCCAACTTAACGTCTGGAAGATATTAAGCTTCCAAATTGAAATTTCATATTTTTTATTCGGTATTTTTCCCGAAATTTTGACTTTGAAAGCTCAGGAAAAGTCGAAAAAAAATATTTGAATGCCTTGATTTTTGGTTTTAGATAGACATATTAATTAGGCGTCGTTTAAAGTATCGCTTATAAAAATATAAAAATAAACGGCAAAGTTACAACCGTTTGACCAAATTTTCATATGCCGAATTTCGCCGATAAATTCCGTTAGCCGACGTATGTATGTATAACCGTTTTTTTTTCCTAAAAAAATACCAAAAATCTGTGTTTGTAACAGTTTTTAACGGTAAAATGGCATTTCGAATAGGACCAAACGGCATATGAAGTTTTGTTTCAATACAACCAGTTGTAGAAATCTTAAGGTATGTGAAAAATATAAGCACTACCTATGACAAAAAATTCCACATTTTTTAAAAATTCTTAAAAAAAAAACTACTTCATGAAAAAAAACCATAATTCTTAAAAAAAAATTAAATGTCCAAATTTATCAGAAAAAGTCATTTTTGGCTACGGCGGAAAAAAAAGTTGAATTTTGTCGAGTAGTGTAACACTTAACATTTGCACGTTCTCGGGCGGAACCGCCCCAGGTTCAACTATCAATTCCCCTTCGATTACCTTCAGCCTATTTGCACAGGAGCTAGTTCCGACCTAGTTACTAGTAGAACGGCAGCAACTAGTTCGCCTTCAATATTAATTTGTATTAATCGTTATTGTAGGGTTTCTGAAGGTCAGTACATATTTATTTCGATTTATATATGTATTCCAATGTTCATTACATTTTTCAAGTCCGCAAATTGATTCTTCACCCAGTCGTTTTCTGAAATTCCTTTCCAATTTCGGAACAGGCTATACACTTGCAATCATTCCTTGGAAAACAGTTACAGCTATTAGCTACGCAAGTCAATATTCTTCACCATAAATTCGTCATAGTATTCAATATATGGGAAATTCTCGCAAAAGGTCCACCGAAGCCAAAAAGTAATAATCAATAAAAACGCATTTCAATATAGTTTTCTCGGGATGTTATTTTTTAATGATATTAAAACTCCGCCAATTTTATTAATTAACATATAATTTTATTAATTTTGATCTAAAAACCTATTAAAATTATCAAAAGTTCACTTTTTTAGTTTTTTCTTTTCATATTTTCTTGTTATTTTCGCCTATTAGCAAGATGATTCTTGATCCAAGTTTTTTCTCAAAGTCTCTGTTACATATTGAACTATTTAAGAAAATCCCAGAAAATGTTCTCAATATCAGTTAACGGAATTTTTTTTACATTTATAAAGCCAAGGAATTTTTGTCCCGTGCGACAGTGCTTAAAATTAAACTTACTACTCAGTATTTTTAAATCAAACAAAGAACATTTTAAAGAAATATCAATGCATAAGAATGGTTCACGTTTGCATGAAATAAAACTGATTTCTCTCGGAGTCGCGTGCGAATGCGAAAACGAACAACTGCCCAAAATCAACCTTATCTCCAACTATAGTGCTAATCAAGAGCTATTAGTTTCAGCTTTTGTCAAAATGAAATAAAGTCTTGGCGCATATTTATTTTACTTGAAATGCGTACGAATGCGGTCGGGGTTCGCTTCCCACGTAACTGGTTGCGTAGCTAGTTGCTCGGTAAACGACGCGGAACTAGCGCGAGGTGGGTTAAGTGAACCCTTTGGTTCTACAGGAATGCGAGCGAATCTTGCTGATATTGATCCGCAGTACTCGGACTCGGTTTAAAACGATTCGTAATGATCGAATAATGCGGCAGCGTCCCATTATTGCCTCGGATCGGCGCATAGGAAGCTTCGGCTTGGACCACTTGGCAATGACAGTTTTGTATAGCTTTGTATTTCTTATAGCTCAAAAACTCTAACATCGATAGATCTGTAAGGGGTTCTTTGGAGTTTTGCCTCTCATTTCTATTTTTTGACGAATAAGCATGCGTATGTGTTGGTGTGTGCATGTGCGTGGGTTTGCGTTGGTAGTAACTGGAATTTATTTTCACTTTTATACCTTGGCCACCTGCCTGCCCCGCCGAACAACAGTAAACAGTAAGCAAACAGGCAAACAAACGGTACAGCTTACAATGCAAGCAGTGCAAGGGAGGGGTCAAGGTAGTGTCCGAAAGAGAGTCGGAGAGCGGGAAAGCGGCAGAGAGCATGCAGCTAAGCTATCGCTTTGGCCGTTAAATGCCTGCAGTTACACCCGCACCCGAACACGAACACGAAACATACCACAGCACGGCCAAAACGGCAGACAGAGACGGAGATGATTTCGGGCTTGTTCGGCCGTGCTTGTCGGGTGGCGGCCAGGCATCATTCGGGTGCGGTGCCGCCGTCGGGTGCCATGAGAAAGGATAAGTTGCTCAGATGCTCGCAAGATTCTGTCATAACGGCTTCGGCACTCGTGGCGCACGCTACGAAGGCAGAAGCAGCGCTAAGCAGTGTACAAACAGTGCACAAGCAGTGCAGAGAGATAAAACCGTTATTTGTGGTTATTTAAAAACTAAAATTTTAGAGTGCAAAAAAACTTGTCAATTGCTAATTCTTTTTTGTTGATGTGTACGCGAGTGTTTAAAAATACTATAATTCCAAACAAATATAAGCTACATTACAAAATTTGCAAACAAAAACATTAAAACCATTGAAAACTTGAACTGTTAAATATAATAAAAAGTTAAAAATCAAACAGCAAAAGAAGACCACATCCGAGCGCCGAAAGCCAGACAGCCATCCGCCAGAGGCCATAGTTGGGTGAGTGTTCCATTATCCGAATGGCCCAAAGACTGTTTAATCAGTTTAAATGCCAATTACAATTTCAGAGATAAAAAAACACGAATTTATTTGCCAGCGAATTAACAGAAATGTTTGCCCAAAGTTCCACGAAATCATGCAATGGTGTTTTCCTATTTATGGTTTTCGCCTTTGGTAAATGCCGGCCGTTCTTTATGGTCACCCCGCCGATTCTTTTTGTGCTACTAATTACAAAAATTTTAAGTGTATTTTTGGTGCAGTTTCAATGACAAATCGTAGTAGTTTTGAAGCCATTTATCCAAGTATCCACTGCAGAAATATTACAAATGTATCGCTTATTCTTTAAGGGTGTTTGAGTATTTCTTCTAATTTTTAATGGAAAAACTAATTCAGTTTTCAATACTTTAAGTGTTGATTGACCTGCTTGAACGTCTTGATTTATTTGTCAAAATATGAAGAATCTTTCTCTGGTTTAATGCGCAAATCAATTTCGGTTTTGATTTAAATTGTGTCGACCTTCCCATGCAGGTGCACGTGCAGCAGGATTATTCTCCCTTGAAAATAGTTATTCCGTCTTTTACTGGCAAAATGCATTTGATATGACTAAACGCAGATCTAATGTCCAACTGCAATGAGTTCATTCTCTCCAATATTATCATAAAGCAAAAGGCCATATAGTAATTTAATCCTTTTTGTGGTGGTTAGCCAATTGATATTTTTCAAGGTAAGATTCCCCAATACAGTGGCAGCCACTTTTGCCACCATCCATTTTGTTCCGCATCCAAAGAAGCGATCGCCAAACGGAAAATTTATTGCGCTGTCCATGTCATGGCTTGTTGTGGGCATCGTGGCATACCAGAAACTGCAGACGCAGATGCCACTCTCAGTTCTAAATATTTATAAACGCAATGCCCAATGTTTCGGATTGTCTGAATTTAGTTGGAACTCAAAATGATATACGAAGCATGCCGTGGTCGGGAGGGGAGTTTCCGAGGGCCCACGGCAACCCAGAAAGGTTCCTGAATATGGCATTCGTTGAAGCAAACTTTTGGATGCGACCTTAAATCTTTAATTAAGCCAAATACTAGAAGGCATTCCAGGGTATTTAAATATTCTCTTCCTGTTCGGGTTCATCCATTTTTCAGTGGCAGTTGCAGTGGCAGTGGCATATCTATATCCTAATCATTTGCGAACCAAATATTTACTCATGCCACTCTCTGTATAAATATCTAGGGTTCCGTCTATTCCCATTGTGTGATAAATACTCCCACTCCGCCAACGGTACCATGACCGTTCCCATTTCCATTTTCCCCCATTTTCCCCCACTTTCGCAAACACCCACCCACCCATGAAAAAAAAGAATTGCATTCATTTTCGTTCACAAAGTTCCTTCTGCTGCCTTCATCTGCATCGTGTGTATGGCAGGAGGCGGAATGCCCAAGACCAGGGACCAGGACCAAGACCAAGAAAGGAAACGACATTTTGTATTTATATTTCAAGTGTGTCTATGTGTGTGTGTGTGTGTGTGTCAGTGCCTGTGTATTTGTATATCTGTGTGGTAGCATCTGCGTATGCTTGTATCTGTCTGTGCTCGTTAGCAGTGTCCAAAGTGCCGTCGTGAAGTGTTTTTGTGCTGCTGTGCACCAGCCCCTGTAGACGGTCCTGACTTTCTAATGAACTGCAACGACGGACCTACGGGCTGCTGGACCTACGGACTGGCGGACCGCTGGACAGGCGGATAGGCGGACTGGAGGACCTACGGACTCGCGGACTGCCTGGGCACATGTTTCATCGCCTGCTCCGGCACCTCATCCACTCATCCACATTATTGGAACAGACACAGACATGGACCCCCAAGAGAGCCCCTGGTGGTTCTTAAACGTTCTGGGAATCAAATTGTGCTACTTGTGGCACTGTCATACCTGTTTCAGGAATCTCTGTGGATCCGTGTTTTTTCGGGCCACGTGACCGACAAGGAGATGTGAATGGAACCATTTACCACTTGTCGTCCACTTCGCGGCGCCGTCTGCAGACCTCAGACCGCGGAGGAAGGCTGTGGGCGGGGCACAACTAAATGTTTGAATGCGACCCGGGGATGCGACCCGGGGATGCGGATGCGTTTTGGGCCCCCTGTCGAACACTGGGCGTATACGTAATGTGCAAATATTTCCCATCCCCCGAACATTTTGTTTATCGCCTGTTGGAGCTAGTGTCTAAACAAAGAGCGGGGAGGCATAAACAAATTGCTACGAACACGCCCCGGCCCACTGGATACGATCGAAACGAACAGCGCGATTCGGAGCGGATACAGTGAGCACTTGATTTGGTGGGACAGCACTCTGAATGGTAAGAGAGCGAGACGGTTCAACTATTATCTGCCAATGAACCAATGAAAAAATCCCAAAATATCCACACATTTTCATGGATACTCATCAATCGTGGATCTTTCCTTAGCATTTTTGTAGCTCTCAAGTTTTTAGGGGGTTTCCTCAAATTTATTGAACATTTTAAATTTAAGTTTTATATTTTGAAAGATTGAAGGATTTTGTTTGAATATACAATGAAGACAATAGACAGGAGAAAGCTCCTTTGGGCCTACGATTTATTCACATATAATTTTCACTGTTTTCCCACTATTTCAATACGCTCAAAGGAATACTGCCTACTGAAATTTGAAATCTGTACTGAGCGATATATTAAACATATGTACCCATGTACATATCTACATATAAGTTATGCATATAAATTATTTATTGGACTTATTTCGGAATGGATTTTGTGATTTTTAGTACATTCTGATGCTATTAATAAACTGCCATGTGGATGGCCCCCCGCCCCTCCCTTGCCCAACAAAGGGGGCGGGGAAAACTGTATGGAAGGAATATTTTTGAAACACTAATTGGTTGAAGCCAAAGCAAGGAATTAGGATAAAGTTGAGACAAAGCCAAAACAGTATTTCAAAATGCAACTAGTTTCGATACATTTCTAGTTTATTGCTTTGAGGGAGGATTTTCTGCGGACTTTGGTTCTTCTTTAAAGGGTTTCTGTGCTTAAAGCGCTGCCAGACTTCGCTAGGGCTTACTGAAGAGTGCTGCCACATTTTATGATGATAAAGAGCGGAGACAAAATGTTCATTATGTATGGTATATTGAAAACAAGACAAGAAACCATTTGCAATGAAAGACGAAGAACTGGCAGAGAGATACCCAGTCATTCTGGGAAAATGAGGAAATTAAGAAAACTTTTGCTGGCTGTCAACTGAATGAAAAACAGAGAAGTAGGCGTTGGTCTTTTGCTAATGAAATAATTACCATACCATGCGTCCGGCTGTGGAAGACCATATGTGCATATACTTTGCGCCTGGACAGTAGTTCTCTTCAGTAGCAGACTGCATTTTCTGAGCATTAATAGGGCGCAGAAGGTTGTACTTAATATTCCGTTGCCAGGGACACCACATAGCTCATTAAAACCTCCCACAGCTGGTTGCTTCCCTCTCCGGCGTTCGGGTTCCAGTGAAAGCAATGAAATTCTTAATTTTCTGATTGCATCGTAGTATCCCGAGATACCTTGGGAGCTGAAGCCAATTAGCATTTACCCTTTGTTCTATTTTTGTGTCGGCCAACATTGCACGTCCCCCTCCCCATCTTTTGATAAAATCTTAAAATAAATACCTCGTACAGAGCTCTGCATATGGATGTGGGATGTGAATACATCAAATAAATACAAATAGGTGCAGGTCCTTGTAATTCGATTTAGTTTTTTGTTGCGCCGCAAAAGTTTGTCTGCAAATAACACGTGTTTTTGTGTGCGGCGCCGAGCCTTTTGATTTTTAATCAGAGGGCATTTTTTGTACATCCCACCAAACGAACAACTAAGTTGACGAATCCGTGGGCAGAGGGTGTCCGGGCCATTTGATGCTCATCACAAGATGTATGGGCATACTCAAAGACAATATGAAGCGTGAAATGATCTATTCAATTATACTATGTTACACTATTGTCTTTGGTACGCAGTAGTATGACATGAGGAAAAGCGCTACCAGATAAGAGTACTCATACTTTGCAGAGTCGATGGCTTCTACTGTTGCTGCTGCTGGTGGTGGTGGTGCTGTGGCTGCTGCCGCTTTCCGCCTGCATTAACGCGCAAGTTTGAGACACATGAATAGCGGATTTATGGTACGACAAATCGCCATAAAAGTCAGTAGGGGCTAGGCATGTTGTTGAAACCATAAATCAATTATATAGTTTATTTTTTGCATTTTTTATGAACATAAAACATGGTGGAGTGTAAGTGAAAACAGAGCCAATAGTTTATTTGCAAACAAAAGCAATGGCACGAGGCACGAGGCACGGGGCACGGGGGTCGGTGGGCAGCAACCGTTTGACGTCGGTTTCGTTGAATCGTTTCCCTTCCCCCGCCACCTTCCCAAGCCAAGCCATTTGTAGATTTCGCCTTCGTAGATGTCCATGAAACACCCAACGGTCTTTCGCAGCAACCAGCCATCTCCTGAGATAAATGAGGAGCGGAGCTGTCGAGCACATTCCGAGCCACCGGATGCACATTTCCAGGCGGAAGGCGGAAGCCGGCAGCCAGCAGCCAGCAGCCATGAAATATTCACAAGAATAACCGAAAACTTAATAATAGGGCGAGGGGAAATCGATCCGGTAGACCCGCCAGCTCGAGCAGTGCGATAAATAAATCATGACTCGATTCGCGCTCACAAATAAATCAATTCGATCAACAATCGAATTCCAATGGGAGGGACGTTTTGCTTGTTTCGTTTGTATTCCTTGCATTGCGAAAGGGGTTCGGATGGATTTTAATCGAAATGCAGCTCTACGGAGCACTGACTTTTACTCTGACTTTTACTCGGGTTAACCATCCTTTGGTGATTATTGATTTCCGTTCTTAATCGTTCTGTGGAATGAATGTGAAAAGTAAACAATTTGTTCAACAGCATAATAGCCGCTTCTAGTACCTGTACTATGTAGTCTACTGGGGTCGTAGGTCGTATTTCTATAAAAAGCTTAACCCTACTGGGTATGGGGGGGGGGGGGGGGGGGGGGGCGCACATTGCTATCCGGGGGCCATCAATGGATTAAAGTTCATTTAGGAAGAATTACAAATTAAAACGCGACTTTGCACATTAGAATCCTTCCTCCTGCCTTGTCCTCTTTTGTGGGGGGAGGGTGCGGGCCGTCATGTAAAAGGATGTCAAACACTCCTTTGCACGATCTGGCAATGTGTTTGTGGCATGCAACATGAGGGCATTGTGTGTGTGTGTGTGTGTGTGTGGGTGTGTGTGCGATGCATGCTACATACCCATATGACAGACTCTCGAAACATGTTCTATCCGTTGTTGATGTTGCTGCTCTTGTTGTGGGAGAATTGTCAGCAAAATCGGCTTAGTGGCAACACAAACACACTGTGCCCCACACGAAGCCACACACACACTGCCGCGCGTCGGCCAAAGATGGAGGCGTGGCAGTGCCTTAAATTTATTTGCGCATTGGAGCGCATTTGCAACGAAATCTCGACGCCGAAGGCGTTTGTGCGGCTCAGTCGAAAATGTTTCCCCTCCCACACATATACATCGGTACGTGTGTGCTCTATGAGTGTGTGTGTGCGCTTGTGTGAGGGCTGTGTATGTGTGGGTGAATGCACTTAAAGTGCCGCTGGAGTGCCTTGCACCCACATACATCAACAAAACGTCACAAATGTCGCCTAATCACTGTGTGAATCACTGACATCCACTATTCGAATCCCTGCAGTTGCAGTTGCAGAGTACACTGAAAGAAACACGCGTCATGCGACAGAGCCACTCGGTCAAACATTCATTCCCTGCATTAGAAGGCAACAGAACTTTTCTTGCTATGAACATAGAGGAGAATGAATAGATCTATAGCTATAGCTATAGCTATACATAGATATAATGCACATGACACTGCAGCCAACCACCGAGGCCTGTCGTATTCCAATTTATCATTTCCTGAGGCCCATTAGTGTTTGCAGTTCCTTGGAACTCTGTTCAAAGTTAAAAGTTTTTCGTGTACGTTTTTCTGTCAGTGGATTTGTCGGGAAATCGTGATGAAGTCTCTGTCGCATTGCTCGTTATGTTTTTCACTTTCTCTTCGAAGATTTTATTATTGATTTTCATTGCACATGGCACGGCACACAGAGAAACCCAGATTTCACCCACTCGTACGCCCGACCGCCCGTTGTACGCCGCCCGCTGTACGCCATCCACCATCCGCCATCCACAGGACATGTTACATGTGATTATGGCATACTTTTGCCTTACTTACTTTTATTTTGGGGGCACACAGGCACACACACAGCTGCACAGCTACAGAACTGCAGCCGCCGCCGAGGGCTAAGGAAAAGTAGAGGCAGAAAAAATCCTGACGAAGAACAGGCGAAGAACGTCCTTATCTGACTCTAGATTCTTGGCTTTGTGTGCGTCTCCAGGCATCGCCCTATCGTGTTAACAGCGACACAAGAATACTGCCCAGATTTAGGGGTTTCATTGACGCATTTACTGATTCAAATACAATATGTAATGCTTCAAAACAGTGCAAACAGACGACACGCACATTGCCGGAAGAAGAGTACGTTTTGGATGTAAAATTACCGCAGATGCAGTTTTATTTTTTAGCTATTCGATTGTTATATGTAGTTTATGGTAAAGGCCCTGTTTAGCTCTGTTATTCACATATCTCTTAGCTGCAGTGAGAGCCACAAAGTCACAAAGTTCCATGGAATGTAGCACACATTCTGCTGAAGTATGGCAAACATAGTGTATGTACCATGGATGCCCTTGACTTTGATCTCATTATTTGGTATATTTCCGTCCTCATTAGCGGAGTTGAACGTTGTGGAAGGTATCTTCCAAGACCGATCACTCCCCCAATAAGTAGGTGCCACACTGCATTGCTCCATTGAGCCATTGGCTGTTATTGCATTCTCCACTCGAGTGGCATGCCAATTATCTTTCTCAGACCCTCTAATTGAATCGACGCCACACTTAGTGGGGTGGGGGGGCTGGCAAGTGGAAGTCCTGCATGCCATTGTGATCCATGCAGCTGTCCTTGTGGTCGCACATGCCGCACTCACATTGCAAATGGCATAATTGGCGAATTGCAACTGCTCGGAGCTCAAAGATGCCAACGACAATGACAAATGTCGCATGGAACGAATATCATTTGCTGCACCCCAACGGAAGCAACAGCATTTCTCTGGAATGTGGGCGATTAGAAGTCAATTACGAATACATTGCCATGACACCAGTTTTTCCAACATTTTGCAACACCATCCAGTTTCCAGCAGAAGCTCCCACATCCGCCTAGCTATTGGCTTTCAAGCGGCAGCCGCTAATTTCACTTAACCTGCTGCGGAAATTTGCATACGACATACACGACAGGTGTACCACACGATGCGAAACTCTCACCACACACACACACAACAAACACACACACAAAGAAGCACTTTAGGCCACTCATAACCAATTCCCTTTTGGGGGCAAGCGTCAACTCTTCAACATAATTTCGCCAGCATCTTTGCGGGCCTCAAAGCTTGCTGGAAAATGTTTAAATTCTTGGGAACATTCATACATATGCATTCATAGCATGTTTGTCCCGAAGGCACTTTCAAAATTCCAAGTTCCCGACTGTCCGGCATTAATGTACGTGATTCTGTCTTCACTTACCCGTGCTATTAGCCCCATTATGGGATCTTTGCTCTTCCGCTGCAAGCTCAATCTTTGGATCCCTACTGAAAAATATCTTTATTTTTCCTTGAATATTGTAGGCATTTTGAATGTTGAATGATGGCATCGTCGGCTTCAAATGAATTTAATTCCTTTCCATGGCAGTGCTCCTTGTGACTGGTGCAGCCAGCGCCTTCTCAGCCTTCTGTCCTTCTGTCTGTAATGTGGCTACAAATTGAATCCGTTTTATTGCATTCCCCTTAGATTGCCATTTATCTTCAAGAATTCGTTATTTCGTAGTCTCCAGTCCCACTTCAGGCCACTCCGATTCAGCTCAATGGGTAATCGAAATCTTTGAGGTGGACTCGTCCTGCGGCTGCGGACTTGAATGACGGCCTGAATGATGATGGCACCCAATTCAAAAAAGTTGCAATAAGTGAAACTGGGAAAAAGTTCCGAACTGGGCGAGTTCTTTCCGAAGAGGTACCGCCCCTTCTTGGTAAAGTTTTTAATTATTATTTGTATTTTGGGCCCGACCTGCCCTCCATCGAACGACCATCAGCGAACGTTTCGAACTGCAACTTGAACGAGGTTTTTGTCCTCGTTGTTGTTTCTCTTCGGTTAAAAAGCCGACTGCCCTACGCATTTCCCACTGCAATCTCTATGATTTTTGTTCGACTCTATACCCTATTACGAAAGGGTTCGGGTATATAGGCGACATAGACTTTAATAGATCTCTTTACACACATATTGCGTAGCAGTCGATTAAAAATCATTCCAAGCCGAGCAATAGCAAATATTAATTAGCGGCTATCCCACAATCGAAATCTTTGTGTACATACATGAAGGCACTCACTGTTGTTCTCTCTTTCTCATTTGCCGCCGGGCAAGCGGCATCCACACCACGATGTTGCGCCTAGGCTTGCCATCAAAATTCACGGCTGACCTTGCCACTTGCTCTATAAAAAAGAAGAACTAGAAAAACCACCACCAACAGACACAGACACAGACACAGGCACATCTGCATCTGCATCTACATCCCCTGCCTGCACCAGCACCTAGCGAGAGACACAGCTGACCGCATTTCGCGTTATGCAATGGTGGAGGAGGGGAGAAGGGGCTTGTGGGAACGTAGGCGTGTAGGCGTGTAGGCGTGGCCAGTAGGCCATTCTTAAATCAGTGCCCACGATGCGCCTTTTGGCATTTAATTAACTCTTTGGCTCTTTGCTGAGCAAACCCAGCTTTTCCATTTTCAGCTTTTCTCTTCTATTATATTCCATTCTATTCTCTTCTCCCATTTCTCTTTCATTATCTAAATATTTGAGCAGTTCATTTCCTTTAAATATTTGAGAACTACATCTCTCTGTTTGTAGGGCCAAGGTTGGGCAAAGGCTGGAATATTTAGAGACCAATTCCTAGAGACGGTTTGAGAATCAATTGTTCTGACAACAATTCTGAAACAGTTTCCAAATTTACTGATTTTTGTTGAAATTTATAGATATAGATTTTAAATACCGCACAACGGTATTTGTAGTGTAACGGTGTAGGGGTGTTCCTCCCAAACGGCTTGAACGATATTTATTAGGTCTACCAAAAGGCTTTTAAGTATTTTTCACCTGCGCATCACCATTTTCTGTTCGGTGTTTTGAAATTTTTGTTAAGATTAATAAAGAAAACGAGAGGGAACGTTGTGAGTCGCGGCAAAGCCCGGGGCTCTACTTTACTCTACTTACCTGGTACTCAGTCAGAATATATGTGAAGGGCTTGAACAAGAGGACCCCCAGATCTGAAGTCTTCAGAACATATCCCACAGACAACACTTCGGTTGGATTCTGGCAGGCGTAATGCTGCTTTTATGCAGATAGAAAATTTGGAAAAATACTAATTTTCTCTACTTCTAGAGGTGGTACAAATATGATAACAGATAACACTGTGCGATAAAAAATTGCTTATTTTTGTGCGATCTAAGGCCCCTGAAGAACTTAAGTCTAAAAAAATGACGATACCATACAACAAAATAACATAAATATAAAAAAACGCAATATGTTAGAAAAATAAAAAACTGTATTAAACTTTAACTTTGGCTCAATATATCTTCAGTTAGCATTGTATAAGCCCAACTAAAAAACGTTGAGATGGATCAGAAAATTCGTTTGCCAATTGAAAAATATGAAATCGCGGTCTTTGGCGATATTTGGCTATTTCTATGAATGGATTGCAAATTTTTTTTCGACTATTGACTTTAATCTAAAAACCTACTAAAATTATCGAAACTTCACTTTTACGCAATTTTTAAAAAAAAATTTGGGCATGTTTACCATTATTATTTTGGCCTATAAGAAAGATGGGAAAGATGAATCATAACGGTAAAACCATTTTGAGTACGAACGTCCCGTTGGACGTCAGAGAAATGCCCATATGCCATTCTTTATGTATTTACATATAATCCGATTCATCATACGAAAAAGTGTTGGTGCCACAAAATGTTTCTATTTTGGATAAGCGAAATCCAAGAGCACAAAAAGCGCTCAAAAAGATGTGATACCTCAAGTCCGTTTCCAGCTAATCATCACTGTTAACCTGCCTAAGAGGGTTAACAAATTGAGAGACATATTCGCCCAACCCGACCAGGAAGAGCTTACGCCTTCCCTTTTCATTTTACTCGCATTCACTCGATTTTCAGAAGCCTCTTTGGGTGGCTGTGTTTCTCTTGATTTTAGCACCCACTAAGCGACTGCTTGCTCTCTCCGTTCCTTATTCATTCATCTAATTAGTCAACTGCTTTCGTTCTCATAATCTCAACTGCCTGATATCTCACGCTTCCTCCAACTGCTTGTAGGGTTTCGCTCTTTCATATGTCAGCACACTGAATTCTCTTTCTCTTCCACCATTTCCACTGCTTGCTCTCTCGGCTATTCATCTTTTGTGTGAACTGCTTTCCGGAATAGTATCAAGATCAAGGTCTCACACACACACACACTGAACGGCACCCACTGAACGGCACCCACTGAACGGCACCCACTCAACGGCTCATTTTTAAGTAGAACAAGTGATGCAAGCAGTGTATGCTCTGCTTTATATTCAAATCTTTCCCTCTATCTGTCTGTATGTGTGCATGTCTATCTGTCTTTCTCTTTCGTAAGCGCCGCCAAGTAGAACACACTTTAAGGATATGCAAGCATACACAAAACATGGTCACACACATCGTAAGTTAGAGGCTGTGCATCCTCTCCTCCAAAAAACAGCCCTGCCACCTACTGCCCCTACCCCGTCTCTCTGCCATAATGATTAACATAAATGGCAGGCCAAGCGTCTGCAAAAGGGTTGGCAGTACCAGCACCCTGAAGCCACGAATAGAGGCTGCTACAACAGGCACAGTGGTGGGCAGATAGTCCAAAAGCGAACTTTTTGGACTCATGAAAATGCCACTAGCCACCGTGCAGTCCGTGAATATATCTTACAAATAAAGACTCATAGTGAGAGAAGCATATCAAAAGATGGACAGCAATACGGAGGGGGCACTGCGCTGCTGTTAGAGATTCAAACCGATTCAAATTCAGATTCAAATTTTCTATATACAATCAACTACAATCAAATACTAAATTCATACGATATCAGTCCAGGGTGCGTTCCGCTGTGCCCATTACAGTGGTCTACGGGCATAGAATGTCAGTGTGTGGCATTGTGTCTGCCATGCCAGCCTCCCTATTGCCTCTAGCCCTAGCCCTAGCCTGGCCTGCCCCATGTCCGTTCTTATTGGGGTTTTTGTGTGTGTATATATGTGTGTGCGTGTTTGTGTGGATTTTGTAGCCGGAGCAATGCAACAGTTTTGGGCCAGGTCTGCGGGAACAATGCGAGGCCAGAATACTCGTAACAACAACCCATCATAATACCCATAATATATAATAAGGAAAAAAAGAGCCCACCATCCCACTTCATCCCCTTATCACTCACCACTGTGCACTGGCTGTGTGTGTGTGTGTGTGTGTTTTCTGTATGGGGCATGGAACAATGTAGGCGTGCGGCCTGGCCTCTTAGCGTTGTCTGATTTTTCGGGGCCTTTGTCTTGTCTTCGAGGAAACTGCAAAGCGCAGCAAAAAACAGTGGCAACAGCCTCCCGCTTCTCCTTCTCCGTCGCATCCTTCATTTGGTTGCCACTTGTGGCAATGCCACGCCCAGGCGAGCGGAAAGCGGCAAGCAAGTCAGACAGAGGCCCTCTCGATTTTTTGGTGATTAGCAAACAGAGATTCAGCTTTAACTTGGTGAAAATATAATATTTAAAGCAAAAAGGAAGTGTGGAACGAGTGGATCAACAGTCAACAAGGTTAATCTCTCCAAATTCCAAAGTATTCTTTTTAATAGGAAGAGTTTCAGGGACGCTAAGTGCAGAACTCCTTCTAGCATTTCCCATCAGAGTCCTCTTATCCCTGGAGTATTTGACCAATCTATTTAAATGTTGCCCAAAACAAAACATGAAATGGAGACCCAATAAATAATGAGTGCTGTAATCGATATCGAAAGAGCAAGAGTCGAGGATACGCACTCGCAGAGTCGCCCCCAATGGCAAATGATGCAATTATTTGATTACTTTTTTATTTTTACGCTTGATTCCAGTTTAATTGATTTGGTTTTTATTGCATTACATTCTGCGGAATTAGGGCCCGCATCTCTGTCCTGGCTGTATGAGGTCTTCGCTGCGTATGCGTAATGAGATTTACGACCCAAATTAATCATACGCCATGTGGTATCTTGGCTGCGGGTTGCACTTGCATGTGGCAGTGGCAGTGGCAATGGCAATGGCAGTGGTAATGGAAGTGGCAGTGACAGCCACTGCATTTGCAACCGATTCAATTACAATTCATTTGAAACTAATCGAAGCGAGAATTATCAGAACGGAAGCATTCCGACCCTTCGACTAATTAAGAATTGGCCTTCGATATGTTTCTATCTAATCATCTGCAGGCAATCAAAAACAGAAACCGGAGCTGGACTTAGAGTAAGCAAACATCTGCAACAGCAGCCACACCTGCACCTCCACTCCAGCCGAGGAACATTCAAGCTGAATCGATGCCACACGGTGGGGGGATTCTTCTATTTAATTCATTGGAATGCTCTTGCTATCCCTTTGATATATTTCTTATGCAGCTCCAACACTCTCTTCATTCGCAGCATGCAAGTCTCTGCTAAACGAATACGAATACATGCCCTTTCGATGATAATTTCATTCAGCATTGGTCAGTCCATGGTTCGTTCCGTGTTTATACTAGAGTGTGCTTCTGATGTTCTTGCTTTTAGGACCTGCACTTTGTTCTAGAGCTCCATCCCCTCTCACTTCTCTCTCTATGGTTGGATGGAGAGTTCTTTCCATTTTTATTCCATTTTCGAGCTGCTACTGTAATCTGCAATTAATTGCCACTTGTTATATAAGTGCGCAGAAATGATAATTGAATGTGAAGAGCGGGAAACTTATAGTTGAGAATCCTCTCGACTGCGCTCGGCTGCCATCTAATTCCCGTGTGTGGAGCCCTCTTGCGAGCATTCAAGGCTTGTGGTTTGACCGTGCGTTGTGCTGTCTGTTTCTCCTGCGGTTTGGTGCCACGCGAAATGCCAAAAAGTTGCGATAATCCAATGCAGGAAACATACATAAACTCCCAAAAAAAGAGTGGGAAGAAGCCGGTTAAACTGTGCTGCCCACTTTGTGCTGCATCTCACATAAGCTGCTCAAAGGACCATATGCAACAGGAAAGGAGAAAGAAGGCTTTGCCAGTTAGCCCGACTTAAGCGAAAGTCAAGACGTGGCATACGAATGGAATGGAGTTCGCAGCGCGTCGTTCCCATGATAGAAGGGGTATTTTATTATACACCTCTACAGAAGGGCATAAATTAAGTATGCAAAGCGATGGCAAACGACACGACCTTGACACTTTAACTAAGGCGATTGCCAAGCAACCCCCAATCGGCCAGCACTCAATTAGGGCAATCCTCGGGGCATCAAGAGGCCACCGGGACACTCCATTCAATTGGGTTAATCCCCTGGTAGCGGTCTGGGTCGGCGGGTCAAACCCGCGAATATGCTTCAACAGCAGGACATTTGCGGCCTTCTGCGTGCGCCCTGGTCCTTTTTTGATCTGTAATCCGGATTTCATTACAATATCACATCGGGGCAATCCCTCTGTGAAGGCGGGGAGCATGGCTGATGCTGTGTGGTTGGGTGCCAAGCGCTGTGCATTTTGACAGCAGCTGTCAGTGGGTTAAGTCGACCAAAAAAAAAAAGGTTCACCAATATGCAACTGTCGGGTCAACTTTGACCTCTCTCTGCTCTCTGGCTGATATTTTTTTAGGCTTTTCTTGCTCTATCTGCCCTTGTGTCTGCCACTCTTTTTGCCGACACATTTTGCATTGCCGCTCACACGAAAGCCCAAACAATTTCACACTCTCCCAGAGGTAACTGTCGGGTTTCCTAGGCCGACATTAGGCCGTCCAATCCATAAATTATGCAGCATAAGGCTAATCATCATTATTGTGGGCTATTTGCACTGCCCACTGCACAAAATCAATTTTAGACCGCATATGCTTTCACCTCTCTACCCGCCCTCTTCGTTCCTTTAGCTCTCCGCCATTCCTTTGCTACTCGTGGGCTGATCAGTAGCCATCATAACGTCTCAGGAATGACAGTTTATGTGCTTTTTTAAGATGTTCTCGGTGGAGAGCTGATGGTGCCAGTTGTCGACAATTGTTGTTTTTTGCTAAAATGCCATTTGCATTGATGGCACTCAAGCATTGCGCTCGCTCCCGAACTGTAGTTGCTGCCATTTTGACAGCATTTTTTTAATGGCAGACAGCCACTCCTTGCTCCTGCCGTGAGAGCCACTGACAGGTGAGCGAAAAAGCGTGTTGGAAATGAGAGAGAGTGGAAGACAGGACCGAAGGAAATCTCAGAGAGCAGACAGCAGCGCCTGATACTAGGGGCTGCACATTATTTTAATGCACTTCCCAAAATATTTACATATGAGTGTGCCACACTCAAAAAATATTCATGAATAAGACATGAATGGACAAGAACTGGACAGGTGCCCAACCTCCACCCAAAACACTGCCGTCCTTAAGCTTTGATGAATGCAACAACCTAAATGTACACACATTATGATTATTCTTAGAAAACATTAAACAACGCAGAACAAATACGCGCTGAAGGCCCTTGTCGCACCACCAGCGAGTGTTTATTGTGGATATCGTCTGGTACATCATCGCACATCGACAAGGAAGTACTAAAATTGGGTGCGTTGTTCCTGTGCCTATCGAAAGTCACATTCTACACTCTACACTCTCTACACCTGTGGCACCCAAAGGTGGAAAATAGGTTGTGCCAGGCCTTCGATGGCACTCAAAAAAGAAAGAACACCAATCAACAATTTCACAACTCATCGATAAACATAAAGCAACATTGGTATTACATATTAAAAAAGTATAGAACAACTGAGTACCGGCTGTTCTATTCTAAAGACAGGCAATACGATTTCTGGAATACAAGTGTGCAGAGCAATTATCTATTTATTAAGACATAGTTATTGAGATTTAATAATAAACCGAGGATTCAGTTTAAAAGGCCTCATTCTAGGAACTGGAACTGGAATCAGAGCTGCTGCTGCTGCTTTTCGAGCCAGAACTACTCTCGGATCCAGAGTTGAATGTGTTGCGGCTTCGACAGGTATCGTCATTTGGCAAGGGATTTTGAGGAGCCAGACCCTCCTGCTGCAGCTGCCACTGCTGAGGATGCTCCTGCTGTTGCTTACGGTTGGCTTCATTTGGCAAGGGATTTTGAGGAGCCAGACCCCCCCGCAACTGCTGCTGATGGTGCTGTAGTTTCTGCTGTTGCTGCCACTGCAACTGGTGCTGTTTCTGCAACTGTTGCTCCTGCCGCAACTTCACCCATTGCATCTGCTCCGAACGCTGCAACAGCTGCTGACGCTGCAAATTCTGTTCGTGCTGCTTCTTCTGCAACTGCTGCGACTGTTGCTGATTCTGCCACTGCCGTTGTTGTAGCTGCCGCTGCTGATGACGATCTTGCTCCTGCTGGCGCACCTGCATCTGCTGACGGTCTTGCTGCTGCTGAATAGTTTCACCTCGGCTTTTTTCGAATGCGTCGACTATGGACAATTCCTGCTGTTGATGCTGCCTCTGGTGTCGGTTCTGCAACTGCTTATCTCGCTGCATTTTCTTCTGCCCCTGTATCTGCTTCTGTTGCTTCTGCGTTTGCTTCTGCTGTTGCTGCTGCGGCTCCTTCAGCTTCTGGTTCATAGTTGCAGCTCGTTTTTGAGGAGGACTGCTTTCGCAGCCAGAACCACTACTGCTCGAACTTTTGCTGCTACTGAAACTCGAGCCCGAACTACTAGAGCTACCAGAGCTACTAGAGCTACTAGAGCTACTGGAGCTGCTAGATCTACTAGCGTTACGTTCCGCGACATTTGACGAGGTTTTTGAAAGAGACTGACGATTCTGCTCCCGCTGCAGCTGCTGCTGCTTCTCGACTTTTGATAAGTCCGAAAGGCACGTATTCTGCGTTTTCTGCTTCTTTCTTCCATTGCGTTCTTTTAGTCCGAGTATGTCAACTAATGTCTGACGCTGATGCTCCTCAAATTCGCGCTGCTTCTGCTGCAGCTCCTTGTATCGCAGCTCCAACTCCTTTTGATTCAGAGCAGTATTTCTTTTTTTACGAATGGTGGGGCTTATAGACTCACGGCGTTGTGTGATTCTTCCACGGCCCTTCGTGACATTCGATAAAGCATTCTGAGGAGCTATAAGGAGATCTTGCATCCTCTGCTGCTTCAGCTGATTCTGTTGTCTCTGTCGCTCCACAATTTCTGCACCCTTCTTACGCAAGTTTTCGGCTATGGACTCACGGCGTGCCTTATTCGTTCCCTGCCGCTGCCCCCGAGTCGTGTTCAGTGTGTTCACAGTGTTTATGGTCTCACTACGAGAGGGCACTTCAGCTGCATTGCAGCTATGCTTGCGTGTCGGCGAGTCGAAGGAGGACTCACTGCTGTCGGAGAGCCGTTCCGCCCGTACCACCAGCTCGGTAATCTGATCCCCGGACATACGGCCCTTTTTTTGGAGCTCACGAGGCGAATCGCAGTTCGAATCTGTACTGCTATCGCTAATTACTATCACTTCCACTGAACTGGGCTCCTGTGTCGATGGGCGCTTTCGCTTTTGCGGACCAGTGCCCTGTGTTTTTCGACGACGGTTCCCAGTGGCCTCCACCCTGGGCGGAGTATTGCCTGTGGCTTCTTTCTGCTTCTTGGACGAACCAGATTCTTTCTTCTTTGCCTTCTCTTCGACATCTGAACTTAGATCTACATAGACGAGGGCTGTCTTCTCCTTCAAGGTGACCAGCGTTTTGGGAGCGAGCTGCCCAGGATTGTCGCATTTGCGGGCTTGGCCCTCTCCAAATCTGTTCTCCTGAATTTTTTTCTTGAATGCATCCTCGGGGTGCTGGCATTCAGTATCCTGTTTCATCATCTTGCGTTTGCCGCAGGACAGGCCGGTGTTGATGACTTGCATCCCGGGCGGAGCATTGGAGTTCTGCATCGCCTCTTTCGTCATCTTGCTTTTGCCGTAGGTCTGCCTTTTGTACGGGGCGGTGTCGACGGCCTCGGAGTTCTGCATCTTTAACAGATTGCTCCGTGCAGCTTGGTGCTCCCTTTTCGACGAACCTTCTTCTATCTTCGTAGCCTTCTCTTTGACCACTGGACTTAGATCTGCATGGATGAGGTCCGACTTCTTTCTCAGGTCACCGCATTTGGGGGCTTGCGACTCGGTGGCGCTCAGACCCTGTTGGATCTCTCTAAATGGTTTCGCATTAATAACCTCTTTGAACACTTGCTCGAGGTGCTTGTATTGAGTCTGCTTCTTCGTCGCCATTTTCGCCAGTGGCTGGCTCGGCTCTGGGTCCGGGACTTCATGCTCGTTGGTTTTTGGTCGCATGCGTTTTGGTCGACTGCTGAGGCGTTGGGCATTGGACTGCGGCATCGAGGACTTCAGCCTTTTCAGTTCAGTGGCGACCACAAAATGGGACAAGGCCGAGCTGTTGATCGGTTCACAGGCAGTGCCTTTGCCTTTGCTGCGCCGCATTTGTGGCTGCTTTTTCGATGGCACTTCGGGGCCAGTGGGCATCATCTTCACTTTGCCCTTGAAAAACTTTTCCATCAACTGGCCGCGATGGTACACCAGATCCCCCGGCCGATTGAATTTGTAACAATTGTCAATTATGAGCTGGAAGTCGGCCAGGGCTTCGTCGACAGAGCAGTAATAATTATTGTGGACGCGACTTCTGATGGTACTCAGGTCCATTGGGTTTTCAATGTACATGTAGTACATGGGGGCCTTCGTACCCACTGTATCCACCGGATTCAAGAAGTCCGCGGAATAGCGACGACCGAATACCGGATCCAGAATGTATTTTTTGAAAAAATTTATTTTGTTTGTGTACCTGCCGAGGCGCCCGGGCGGCGGATGCACCGCCGGCTGGACACGGTTCGATATCTTTGCGCTCCCCACAAAGCGCTGGGGCGCGGCCTGCGGACGGAGGGGTCTGCATTAAAAGAAGGAAAATGTATAACGATGAATAAGCTCGGACTTGCCATTGTTCCAAATTTTGTTTCGTATTTGCTTGGATATGTTATCTGTGAACTGTAATTGTCAGCAAACGATTTACTTGTGAGGCAAAGCCTGCTTGGGGGGGAACTCTGAAAAATATTAAACACAAAACAAGTAAGTACGATGGGACGAATAGGTTTTGATTGTGTGCACAGTGGTACATATTCCACGCACTGCATATTATAGCTATCGATACACTGTCGATCCGACCAATGGAATAGACTCAATACTTCAGAATATTATCATTAAATTATATTATGATATTTAAAGACTTCTTAATACGACTTAATATGACTTTGTACTTAGCACGAAAATTGGCTTCTAGACCATTATGTAGGATAATGTAAAACATAATCCTGCCGTTTATAAGCTCCTCGCGGGATCACGTTTCGAATGCGATTTCCCTTGCAATTAAAAAAAACTAAAAAAAAAACCATAATTTGTTCAAAAATAAATAAAGCGCCAAATCAATCAGAAGGATTCGATTTGGTTCCAATAATGTGCCACGTGTGGCAGCTGTAAATAAATTTAAAACTTCCGCCAAAAACCCCATCCAAAACTGAGACTTTCAAAGGGTCAAATATACGCGTCTATCCCTAATGGCCGAAAGGTCAACCTTTGCAGAGCCTTGGGGACTCTGTTGCATCTGATCTTTGTTTCCCTTTAACCTGTCATGGAGTTGTATAACAAACTGAACACCTACTGTCACCCTGCCACACACTCCAGCCCACACTCCTACCCTCTTTCTGCGTGCGTAAGGGCATAAGGGCACAAGGGCGGGTGATTATGCAATGAATACGCGTACCTGCGACTCAGGGAAGACACTAACAGGTGAAAGGGCCTAAAGAGAGAGGCTGTAGGCAATGGATAGGGATGGGGACGGGGATGAGTAAACGTGAAATGGGGGTGGGTGTGTGGGTCTCAGCCAGGAATAACAAGATAATTATGCTTAATTGTAAACCAAACAACAAACGCACTTGGAGCGACATTCATTTCATTATTCTCATGTCATTCGAAACGCGAATCAAATCCCTGAACCAAATAAATGACCAAAAAGAGATACAAATACGACAGATACAACATTGGAAAATCAGGGCAGGAGGATAAGCTGTAGAGGAAGAGAAGACCCGGGGAGAGCGTGGCAAGAGAAGCCAAGGGAAGCGACCACAACAATCAGGCAACGAACCGGCCAAAACGAGAGTTACCAAAATTATTCTGGCAATCTGCCCAAAAGTACAAGAAAACACACGCACAGCCACACAGCCACAGAGGCATACAGCCACAGAAACAGCCACAGAAACAGCCATAGCCACAGTTATAGCCACAGCCAGTGGCCTAGGCAGGAGGGTTCTGGGCGGCTCAAGAAATTACGAATTTTTGGATACCCATGACTTTATCAATGTAAAACCTTTTCTTTTGTTGAATTTTAAACATCACATAACTCTAAAAAATAATTCCAGAAGGGCACTTTTTCATACTCGTATTTAGCTGCTACCATAAGGGCAATGAATATGCAAGGACATAAAAAAAAGGGAGGTGAGGGGCTATCTACATATATATACTATTTCCCCGAAGCAAGCCTTTCATTTGCATCCAATTATATTTGTGAAAATAAGGAAAACTCTTGGTTGAGAACACACACACACACACGCCGCACACAGCCAGACCCCCTCTTGCAATACGCCACTGCCTGCAGCGTGGCGCAGATCCTGTTGCCCCGTCCGTCGCGTTGCCAAGGTCCTAACGAGTAAGGAATCTCCTTCGTGAGATGGCAGCCAATTTCCAGGAGGGTGGCAAAGTGGGACAATATGGAACAATGATGCGGCAGCCACCTGACTGAGTGGCAGTGGCAGCACCTTGGGGCAGAGCACCCAGAATATGGCGACTTGAAACGGAAGGCAGACTGCACCGCCATGCCCCCGACCCCGCGGACCATCAGTGCGTTTCTGCAGATGTGCATTTATATCCATCGGTATCGGTCGTCCTTAAATGAGGGCTTGCAGATCGAATCGAAAATAAATGCCCAGATAACTACTTTGAAACAAGAGACAGAAGCAGCAACACATCGGTCACAGGAGAAGCTACATTTGCCTCTCCTGCCCAGAAAGACCCCGCGACTAAGAACCACATTCGGGCCGTCATTTGTGGCGCTCATATCTCTTAATCGCTTTTTATGTGGCAAAACTTAGTTGAAAATTATTATGAAATTGCAAATTATAGAGTGCTCCTCCCACCCCATAGCAGAGGGATAATGTGGTGGCAAGGGCAAAAACTTACATTTAGCTGCTAATGCGAAAATTCCGGATTAATAGGGCCTCTGCATAGTCCGTATTGGCTAAAGCTTGAAGTCCGGTAAACGCACAAATTATATAAAATTTTTCTCATATTTAAAAGTATTGAAAAAAAACATTGTCGCAAATGGGAAGAGAATTACTTGTTTTCACGCCTGTAGACAAATTAAATTATTAAATTATTAAAAATGTATTTGACACACAATGAAAAGTGTACATGTATGCAATGTCAGCAGGATTCAGTGCTGGATAGGATCGAAGAGCCCATAGTTTTCAGTGTGGGTAAATGTCGATATTAACCCATCGTCGAATTTGAAAAACTTATCAAAAGCGAATCAGTATTTCAATAATTTCTGCAAATGTTCAATTTTGGTAAAAACGAAAGTTAATTTGAGACCGGATTACAAAGGTGTCTCATTTTGCCTCTCTCTGTGGCACTTTCTTCTTATGCAATGTGAACGATTAAAGAGACTTTGAGATCTTCCAGATAGTTGTTATCATCAGTAAAAGAGAAAATGTCAATTTGATGGTTACAAGAGCAGAAGCGGAAAGAAATAAAATGGAAATCTCTTAGACCAAGTGGAAACTCAGTTGCTTTTCAGTGACTCGAACCAAAGGAAGCAATGATCCATTGAGGCATTTCACATATGTAAATACATATATATGTATGTAATTCAACAGTCCTTTTGCCATGTACGACCAGTAAGAATCCAGTGACAGGATGTGGGAGAGGAGCTTGCATTGAGTAAATCTCATTGACACTGGGACAGTGGAAGGACTGTCATTGCCATTGCCACGCGGATGATGCCCCTGCTACACTGCCAATGGCATTTATACGAGTTCTGACAGTAAATACTTCTAGGCCGTTGCACGTTCTGTGCACACACTGTGCACATCCATATGTATCTGTGTGGGAGTACGATAACTGCTAGGGTCTGTCCATGTATCGACATTGATTTGTTCGATTGGGCCAATCCGGCAAATTGCGCAACAGCAGCGTAATCAGCAATGCAACAGTTACACCACTCAGACAGGACACAGAGACAGAAGCAGGACCAGAAACAGAGACAGGCAGACAGCAGGACACTCTCAGTGTATAAATTATATATTGAGGAGGGAGATAGAACAATGGTGATATAAGAAGACAAAACACCGCAGTTTGAGAAGCTGTCAAAATCTGTTGGGCCTGTCAGAATGGATTTGAATGGGTGGATGGATCTACAGTGCATTCAGTGAGGCATGTGACGAGAGACTTCCATTGAAAATCGTACAATAATCCTACTTGCTGAATACTTATGTACATTCATCCATAACCATACCCATCTTCAGTGCAGCTTAGAGCTATTCATTTATTCAATTATAAGACATTCACGAGACCCCCAAAGCAAAACAAAACCCCAAAGCGAACCCACCCGTAAAGAACCACTCGGTGCATTCTCGGTTGCGCCTGGCCACCGGCGGACTGCAAACAGTTGCAATGTCAATTTCAATGCCACAGCCACAAATTGTATAAGCAGCTGCAGCTGCAGCTGCAGCTCCAGTGGTTGCTTGCTGCAGCCAAGCGGCAAATGTCCTGCGGCTACAAAAGGAAAATTCCACTCACAAGGACCCACACTCAAAAGGACATGTTCGGTTCTGTCTTGAGGATTTTTCGGGGAGCAACAGAAAGGGTGATATAACTCGGGCAGGTTGACTTAACCTAGTCTTTCTTTAAAGCAGCCATCGAGTCCTGGTCAGCTAAGACCTGGCAAAAACTTTCGATTGGCATAGCCTTTTTTTTGGCGACTAATTGCCGGCATTACAGTGCGTTATGAAGCTGTAAGGCCCTATGCAGAGGCAACAGCGAGGCATTAACTGATGATGAAGACACGCTGGGAAAGATCCTATAGGTCCTGATGATGATGTTCTGCACTGTCAGGCCACACATGTGGTGGCTGCTCTGCCAGTCAACTGTTTGCCATGCGCTGTCGGCCAAAAAGCTGCAGTAAAAGGAGGCCCCGGCACCAGCATTGTCAAATAGCGCGGAAAACTTTTCAAACGCCGCTGCAGCAGCAGCAGGCTCTGCCGCAGCCGCAGCCGCAGCCGCAGCCTACTCTCCTCGACCCTTGCCCCTCCACCCCTCCTGACACCGAACACCAAGCCCCATTTCCACCCTCTTGTCAAGGGGCATTGGCCCCCGTTCTATGCATTTCGCCCTCTATGAATAGAGCTCTTGAGATTATTTTTCCTTAATTTTTCTCTTTTTTTCTTGCGCCCTATAATTATGCAAAAGAAGTGTACAGCACGCCACGCCCCAACGCCTTTGTCAAATGCTGAGAGCATTTTTGTGGGAGAGTCCCCAAAAGAAGGGTTTTGCACTCAAATAAGAAAAGAGATGCCTATGAGATTCCGAACTATTTCTTAGCCATATGAGACGCTAGTCTGTCGTATAATTTTTCAATGGGAAGAGTTTGCATGCGTAGACCATCAGAATGCTTGAAAGGGTACATAAACTTTCGATTCAGTTTCAGTTGGCTTCTTTTCACATTCCTCTTCTTTTAATGCAGGCTTTTGCGGTTTCTGCCTTAAATTATCCAAGTATTTAATAGTGCTTTTCCTTGGCAGCTCTTCAACGGCCTTCCCTCCCCATCCACCCACTCAAACGGCGGCACCGGAGGCTGCCCAGTGGCCCAAATCAGAACCGACTCGTCTGAGGTCGGTAGAACGTGCAACAAGGCACTGTGGTCTTAGGACACGGCGACGCAGACACGGACAGGGGGCCCACAGACGGAGGTGATTCTACTTTTGTGACTTTTTAGACTCGGGGAAGTGGTTTTTGCGCTTATTAATCTTAATTACTATTGCTTCCCCATTCAATACTGTCGGTGCTGCCGATGTATTCGATGTCCACAGTGGACCGGTGGAGTCCCGATTTTAATGCAGCCCCTGCAGACTTATGCAACATCTTTCCATGGATTTCGGGCACGTGGAATGCTGCTGCCACCATCTGCTCTCCATGGTACACGCAGGGGAGGACTGCACGAGTACGAGGACGAGTACCCCGTATGTGCGCTTCAAAATTGAAATTCTTATGAAATTATATCAAATGCACTCAAAGGCATTTCGGAAGAGCTTAGCAAAAGGCCACAGGGTGTTCCGCCCGCCTCGTTGCGCAGACTTGATGGGACCCTGCAATGTGGCACGCGGCAGAGGGATAATATGTTGCATGTTAAGTGGGGGGCGATGCATGCGACTCTTTCGAGCATCAAAAAATAAACCAAATCGAGTATGGCCAGAATATGCAATATGTGGAAATTAGTTGTTGTTCAGCCTCTTAAAAGGAAGATCATTTCCACAGTTTGACACTTTGACGAAATTCGCAATCGACTATAAAATCAAATCGAAGAAACTGCTTTTGTTTTGTTTGTTCGGAATGTGTGAGTAGCCATTTTATGGTCGGGAGTTTTTGGAGAATTCAGTAAAGTCAACCTCCAAATACGGACTGTACTTTATGCCACAATTCAGGCTCTCACTCCCACTCAAGAGAATTTTTAGCCACCAAAATATGGAAACAGGGGTCATCATCTGAGGGGGCCATTTTGTTTTTCGAATTAATTTTTTCTTCAGAGATAATGATTGGAAGATTGGCTTGCAGGGAACCATATACGATCTACCTGCATTCGTCAGAATTCACCCATGAATTCTTAAGAAATTATATGAAATGCACTCAAAGGCATTTCGGGAGTTCTGAGCATTGAATTGCCACATTGCATATCGCCGACAATCTTGAGTCTACTATGTGCCACGAGCCAGAGGCAAAAGATCGTCCGTGGACGGGGGCAAGGTATCCGGCTCCTTCTGGAAAATACTTATACTTACCTGCAAATGCGGAAATGCGGGGCGAACGGTCTGCACCGTCGCAGTTGAAGAATCTTTATGATTTCCCTGAATATGTCGCGAACGGAGTAGAGACTACGATTTGTTTGCCGCTATTCAATTTCACATTGTTTACTTTTTTTCCACTTTGAGCGAATGAAATGTCACTGTTTTGTGTTGGCCAGAAACGAATAAAAGCCATCCCATCCTCAAATTGAAAATAAATATCGAGAGCAGTGTTTTAAAGTATTGGCAAACACAAGCGAGCAGCAATGTTGTCTACATTTATACCCGATACTCAGTATCCTGCTGCCCTACGCCAGAAAGGACATCGCACACAGCACGAGGAAGAGTTTGTGAGGGAAAGACAGAGTGTGAGTACCAAATTTGGTTACTCTAGCTAACTAACTAATAGTCTCAGAGATCTAGGCGCTCATAAAGACATCATCACATCATCATCATCACAAAACTAATATGTCCCAATATTAGCGGAGTATCGGGTATAATTGTGGCACACTCGTATTTGAAGATATTAAAATATATAAATAGTACAGCAATCGGACCTCTTGAGGCTCTTGTACACAGAGCTTTATTGCGGCGAAGACATTGTTTCATAGATAGCAACGATAGCATTCACAACTCATTCAGGCCGATGGCCGATGGTCTGGTGATGGTGATAGTTAGCTTCGCCTGGCCATTCGCCAATCACGATCCAGAAAAGCTCCTCCCAATGCGATGTGTGTCTTTGTCTCAGTGTGGTTGTGTGCGTGCAGGGGATGTTTGCGCACTATAAATAGTCGACTTGAAGGAAATAGAAACAGGAAAAGAATGCCAGGCACTTGCCATCGGTGCGATATGATATTTATTAGTAGGCAATCATCACGGACTGGCGATGAACAGGCGACGGCAATGCCCGCGCGTGGGCGTGTGCGCGGACGTAGACTTAAACAAAAGGTAGTGAGGGTGTCTTTCCTGGTACCTTGTACTGTCCAACCTTCTGGGTCCTGGCTCCTGGCTCCTGTATTGTTTGAAAAGCTTTCAATTAAACCTCTATTGTGGGGTCGTGCACCTCCGTCTGAAGGGGGATATAATTGCAATCTCTTTCGATTTTCCATCGAGGGGTAGACTGACACGCATCACAAAATGAGAGTGGCTTTAGCTCAGTTTTATTTATAGAGGTAATTCTCTATGTCGAAATTAATTTCATTTCTACGCTATTAGAGGATTGACAAACAATCCATCAAATTATCTTTAACCTGGGGCCCAATGGATATCATTAAATACTCACTATGACTTTTAATCTAATTTTCCTTCATAATTTTGTTTCTTTAACAGCGGCAGGCATGCTGCCTGGAGCGATATGACAGATCAGCCAAGTAGCGACGACACCGGCGGCGGTGTCGCCACTCACTTCTTCGCACGTTTGATGCGCCTCACCGGCGTGTCATTGTCATCCGCTGCCGCTGTTGCATCCAACTCGGTGCCGGAGTCCACCTCATCTTCGCTAATGCCAACCGAATCGCCCACCACAGCCGCAGCGGAGCTGGCACCTTCCTATCTCATCGATCGGGTCACACAGGTGGCCCGCATCGCTCTGGAGGTCACCACAACAGCATCGGAGGTGCTGTCAGAAGCCCTGCCAGAGGTGGACACCAGCTTCGCCAATGGCACTATGCTCGGGAATCTGACGTTGGCCGCTGCGGCAGCCACCAACTATGGGAATTGTTCGGCGATTTTTGCCAACTACACGCAACCAGAGACAGGTGAGTGTTGTCTCCAGGTACAGACATCCCCTGCAATAAGGGATAGGGATAGCTGCAATTATTTCAACCCATCGGTAGGCACTAGGGTTGAGAGAAAACCGGTAGAAGAAGGTAAAGCCTAGTATTCAGATCCGAAAATATGTTTTCAAGCAAAAATGTACAAACACAATGTATATGAACCACCAAAGGAAGACAAAACATGTAGAAAATATTTCGAATCCAATAACGATATCGACTACTTCAAGCATTAGCAGCTATCGATAGCAGTTAGTTAGTCGATAGGCGACAGGTACTGGATAAAACAGCAAATGGGATCAGTTACTATATGGCTACGAAAAACCCTTTGAACACTTCAAATCTCCTGTCATTACAATCAGGAAATCGAAAAGTAAACATCAGCTTCCATTCAGGCGAGATGTGGCGCCTTTTGGTCACAGTGGTTCGGGATATCTTTAAGAGGAAGACGCCACGCAAAGATATTTCCAAATCACTGAGCGAGACTAATATACCCATACGCGTCAATCTAATGCCCATTGATCGCTGGGGCCAGCCCTATTCGCTGCTCGCGCAACAATCGGCGGTCGAAAATATGATACGCGGCATGCGCGACCTTCCAAATACATGGATTATGATCAAACATATGAAACAAGCGAACGAGGATCGTCGTTTCCGTAAGCGATCGACATGGACAGCACCATGCGACGTCGAGCAACTATTAGCATGGGACGAAATCTACATGTTCACACCCAAGGAGCGCTACGCCATTCCGTATAGATCCCCATACATAGAGCAGGACATCTGCAACCCGGCCACTCAAATCCGAGTGTCGGTAAATGAGTTCGAACTGAGCCACGTGGACTACAAGCTAAAGGCCGACCAGTTGAAGGAGCTACTGGACATCTTAATGTTGTGGGAGGAGGAGTTTTTGACCGAATAAATGACTTGATGAATCACTGAGACCACTCTTGTTATTCTCCTTGGGGGATCTGCGGCTGTACTACGTTCTATTTCACGTTCTATTCTATCATTTTAGGCACCTACTGCAACTTCACTTGGGACACTCTGACCTGCTGGCCACCAACTCCCGCCGGAGTCATGGCACGCATGCATTGCCCGGCGGGCTTTCATGGTGTCGATCCGCGAAGTAAGTATTCGTATTTCTAGCTAGCAGAGCTATAGAGTATAAAGCACAGCAGAGCATCCATTCAATGAAGCAAGAAATGTACAAATTTAAACATCATCATTTATAATCATTAGATAGGTGAATAAAATATTGATTCACTAGATTCACTTCCAGAATGAATGTGGGAGGGAACTTGTGGATTATATATTGTCGAATGCATGATAATAAGATATATTTTTCAAATCCTACGAAATGCCAGCTCTTTTTTATTTTTTCCTTGTGCGAGGAGTCCTGTCTGCGGTTACGTCTTGAATATAAACTTACATACATATGTACATTTCCGTTTCAAATTAAGCATTATGGCCTGATTTACATGGATAGCCAGTCAGTACTTGGACAAACAATTATTTCATTTCGTATTCATTGCATGCCTCACGGCGTCGCGCGTCCGTTCAACCATTTAGCAACTAACCCAACCGAACTGAACCCCATCCAGGACATCGGTTAGCATTGCAGCGGAGGTCATACCGAAATTGGCACAAAGAGGACTGGACTGGACTGCACTGGACTGGCCAGCCTGGCTGGTCAGGTGGACGTAGTCCAAAGAGAGCATCCTACCAATCGATTAGTTAATTATGGTGTAACCCACAAATTGAGTTCCCTCGGTGGAAATGCGTACCAGTAGCATTGTCCTGGCCTCGTTTTTGCATGCAACCTCATCGATTCAGACCCCAAATTCTCGATTCGATTGACATCATTGCACTTGTCAGCAAAGGGACTGCTGATTGATTGAAAAGCGAAATGCCAAGGACTCGTGTTGTTGTGGGTCCTGTAGAGAACTTCTTAGCCATCTAACGAAATTTAGCCCTGTAAAGGTATCGTTAATATTACCCGTCAAAGGTAGTCTTTGCCGTACAGAAGAACAAAAGCTTTCAAGTTGTATAATTTAAGAAAATTTTACGCATTTGTATAGTACTTTTCTGAGTTTTCATAATATGTATATATTACAAATTAATATGTCCAAAACTGCTGCTTGCTTCAGAGATGGTGTTTGCTAAGGAGCTCAAAACGTGTCTAGAAATTATGCTCTCTAACAATCGAAACGAACCCAAAACTACACAAAGTGTTAGTGATTGTTTTGTAACCTCAGTATCGAGGCGAACCTCGTCTCATGTACGCCCCCAGAGCTATAGCATCTAAGGCCTGCCTGCATACCATTCTAATATGTATTCCTTATATATTTCCTATATTCCTGGTTTTTCTTTTGATGATCAAAAACAGAGTTTGCTATCCGCAAATGCGAGCTGGATGGCCGCTGGGGCACCCGACCTGATACCTCAAATATGACAGCGGAGCAGATCGCTGCTGGTTGGACCGACTATGGGCCCTGCTACAGGCCTGAGGTGATTCGCCTGATGCAGCAGATGGGCACCAAGGATATTGATGTAAGGGATACCAATCATTCACACACCCTCGTTCGCGGCTCTCTAATCTGTTGTTCTTTTCGCAATGTCCTTAGCTGTATATTGAGATTGCCAGACATACACGAACGTTGGAGATCGTGGGCCTGTGCCTGTCGCTGATTGCCCTGCTCATCTCTTTGGTAATCTTCTGTAGCTTTCGATCGCTGCGCAACAACCGTACGAGGATCCACAAGAATCTATTCGTCGCCATGGTCCTTCAGGTGCTTATCCGACTCACGATCTATCTGGACCAATTTCAGCGCGGCAGCAAATCGAGTGGCAGCTCCCCAAACTCAAGTAGTAGTCACTCGGCTATCGAGAATACGGTGAGTCGGATAGGTCCATCGACAAACCCATCGATTCGTAAACACTCCGCGTTTTTCTAGCCATATCTGTGCGAGGCCTCCTATGTCCTGCTGGAGTACGCCCGAACGGCCATGTTCATGTGGATGTTCATCGAGGGACTGTATTTGCACAATATGGTAACGGTGGCCGTGTTCCAGGGCCAGTTTCCGCTCAAATTCTTCTCGCGTCTGGGCTGGTGTGTGCCCATCCTGATGACCACCGTCTGGGCACGATGCACCGTCATGTACATGGACACCTCGATGGGTGAATGCCTCTGGAACTACAATCTGACTCCGTACTACTGGATACTCGAGGGACCCCGACTAGCTGTCATTTTGGTGAGTCATTTGAATTGCTCCTTCGCTTGGGACCCCTCCATTAACGGCTCAATGCCTCCCTCATTCGCAGCTGAACTTCTGTTTTCTGGTGAACATCATCCGTGTGCTGGTGATGAAGCTGCGCCAATCGCAGGCCAGCGACATCGAGCAGACCCGCAAAGCCGTGAGGGCCGCCATCGTCCTGCTGCCCCTTCTGGGCATCACCAATCTCTTGCACCAGTGGCCCGTACTCAAGTCGGCCACCAATTTTGCAGTGTGGTCGTATGGCACTCATTTTCTTACCTCATTTCAAGGCTTCTTCATTGCTCTCATCTACTGTTTCCTTAATGGCGAGGTGAGTCCTGTCTTTCTATCGATTTGATCGATTAAAATTCGATACTTAACATACGATTTCCATGTTAAGTCGATATTGTTGAACGAGGTTCCTGAAATATATTTATATTCAGAGAGAGTTCTCATAAAGAGATATTTTCCAGCCTTCTGTCGATAAATATCGATATATTCGCTTTTTTCCTTTGGTAGGTGCGCGCTTGCTTGCTCAAGAGCTTATCGAATCAGTTATCGCTGCGCGGACATCCCGAATGGGCGCCGAAGCGGGCCTCAATATACTCGGGGGCCTACAACACCGCCCCTGATACGGACGCTGTCGGACAACAGCCGGTGGCCGAGAACGCGGCGGCCACAGGTGGTGCACGGTAAGCTATCCATGCGATTACACACTTTGTCACACTGCCTAATAACGAATCCTTCCCTTCATCCTTCTTAAGAACATCGCCGGTCAACAGGCGGCAGAACACTAGGGCCAGTATCGTCATGATCCACGAACCCAACCACCGACAGCGCCTTGTGCAGCGGAACCACAACAACAACAACCAGGAGATTCCACGCCACCAGAGGGGAGAACGGACTGATGATGAAGACCGGATCGGAATTGCAGCTGGAGCCGGAGTCGAGGCTGAAGTCGTGGTGGTGCAAGGCTCTGGCAGTGGTGCGGTGGGCAGGAAGCGCGAGACACGCATACACGCTGGAACCAAATGGATGATGGCCGGCCTCTGCTTCAGGGGTCAAAAGGTACTTAGAGTACCGTCAACGTCATCCGTACCACCCGAGTCAGTTGTATTTGAGTTGTCAGAGCAGTAGGCCACTAATCTATACGTAGACCGTTGCCGTAGCAATAGCCATATAGCCAATTAGTCACTTAGACACTCTTAGAGCCACTCCCATTCACTCTTCCAAAAGTAGCAGCATCCCTTGCCCAACCGTTTATTCCGATTCCCATCTCCCATTTTTGAGCTCCCAAAAAAAAACACACCCAAAGTCCTAATCATCTAAAATTCTGCACTTTGGCTAACATTTTATACAAAATTAGAGAATAGTTTACATGCAGATGGAAATTTACACAAATTATTGGATATTCATAGGATGGAGCCACGGTTGCCACAGTTGTACCACAAAAAAAACTTAAGAAGCAGATCCGTGGAAAAAAGACTTCTTTTGAACCATACTTTATTCTGACGTATTATGCAGCTGCACCTCTCGGTCGGTCCGTGTTTCTGCCCGGGACCCGTGTGTCCGTGCCGCTATGGCCAGTAATGGGTCGGTCGAACCCAGTTCAACTCCCGAAGTGTATCCTTGTGATTAAAAGTATAATGAAAAAACATCTTTGGATGCTTAAATTGCAAAACAGAGGTTAGTCTCAACAATTAGTTCCTAATGGTTCCCACTAATGAACTGTTCAAAGATATGTTCCATATTCCATCTGAATATTCAATATATATATGGATATATTATTGTGGCAACCGTGGACAGAACTTTACTTCACCAGCATTGAACCCCATCGCCAAAAGTAATGTATACTTGTACTTTATCTTCAAATATCTGATGAAAATGAATCTCTATTAGATCTACACTCTGTTTTTTTGGGCACAGTCACACACGCACAGACACAGACGGTTAACGCTTGGTGAATTCTACAGCAAAACTTGAGCGGCATGTTTCTATAATATCTAATATTTATTATATACAATATTTTAAAAAAACTTATTGCATTCGAGTACTACTACAAAAAAACACAACTGTACCGTGACTACGCAGTGTGACCAAAGGTCAATTTTATTGTCAGATCCAAATGTTGAGAGAAAATTGCCAATTTCCTATCGCTTTAATAGATTTTATTTTTAGTTTAAGCTTAAATATATTTTTTATTTATAGCTGCTTTTATGTTGATGTACATCTGATGTACGCGTTATCATTATTTGTATCATTAATTAGCGAAAAATCAGTTTGATATTCTGAAAATATTTATTTGTATTAATTTTATTGAGCATTAAATTGATTTACTTTCGATTTTTGTTTTACTCATATTTTGATTTGTATATCTTCTTCTTTGGTTTTATCTTCAGTTCCTTCAAATTGTTGGGCTTTTGAAGTACGAAGGAGAAGAACTGAATCGATGAAACTTGTGTTGGAAAATAGTGTTGGAAATTAAACTTTGCTCAAGGATCTGGTTACACTGCCTGTCACGAGTATGCTTTGTCTATCGTTTACGATCGACCACGCTCACTTTTTTGACTTTATTTTGCTGCGCTTTGCAATGACAAAATATTCACTAAAGGATTAATATGCCGGAAACCTCAACTAAACATATCTTCCTCTCTTTTTCTATCTACTCGTGTGTCCTTTTTGGATTTCAGGACAAACGTGTGAGGCCCCCAAACGCTCCCCATCTAGCACAGCAAATATTTATGACTTCACAGCTGCCTACATCGACGATGACCCTCGCAATTGCCACTGCAAACGCCGCTCCAGCAGTTGAAGAAACAACCACAGAGACAGCTCCAAGCGCAGTCGCGACAACCGCAGAGCATACCCTAACCGCATCACCAGTGCCAGCTCAAATACACACCGCACCCGGAACACCAGAAGCAGTCAAACTGTCAATAACATCGGAGTCAAGGACAAAGAGAACTCCTAGACATCTGCATGCAAACACAGCCTAAAGCTATGTATGTCTCGAGCGGACCAAGTGACCATTTCGTTTTGGCAAAACGCAGCTGTCCCGCTATCCCGACTTAGCGTTGAAGCGAGCAACTGTACTTTTAGCTGTTATTCGTATGCAAAAGACATAGGCACATACATGCTTTGAAAAGAACACACACACAACTGTACACTCAGCTTAGGGCTGACGCGAACAACTGTACTTTTTAATGGTTTTCCGTATGCAAATGGATAGGCGTAGAAACACACACACACACAGAACTGTACCAGTTTAGCGTTTGAGAGAGGAACTGTACAACAAATGGTTTTGGGGAGAGAACTGTTCATAGACGCGAGCAACAGTTCTTAACATTATCCAAAAGCTGACTAAACTTTTTTGTATGCAAATCAACAAAATCTCTCGAACAGAGTGACCGTTTCGTTTTGGCACTCTGCTGTTTCGAGGGCAACTGTACTTTGCGCTGAATTGCGGAAGCAACTGTACTAAAACTCCTTTTGTATGCAAAGGCATAGGAAACACATATGTACATACATATGTGCATCAAAAGAAGATCTTACGATATACATGTATACCTATATATATATATATATATGTACTAAATGTGTCTACAGATATACATATTTTTGTATATTTACCCCATACATACATAAGCCGAAATCGATGGATCACAATGTTTTTTTATCGTGAATATAAACATATTGAATAACCAACATACAGATAAGCGTGTGTGTTTAAGTTGATGTAATATTGATGTGAGGCACATATGTACATGCATACGTATGTGGATATACATATAAACATATAGATGTGAATGTTTTTTTTTTTTTGGAAAATCTACATACATATATACATATATAGTATACAACAGAGAAAGCATATTTACATAATATTTACACTGCGCTACACACAAAGAAAGAAATAGTGCAGGCCTAATAAACCTGAGAAGCATTCAGTGCCATTAAACGGTGGATAGAGAGGGAGAAAACAGAGAGGGAGAGAGATGCTTGGAGAGGCAGTAGAACGAGCGTATATTGAATTTAAATGCAACATGTAACATGAAAGTACAAAGCACGTGGAATGAAATGGGGCACAAGGCGGAGGTGGAAGAGGACTTTGGAACACTATTCAACATTTTACAACACTGAAAACGCTTAGAAAACTCATCAGACGGATCAGTGGATATCAGTGCGCGTGAATACTGAATATTCAATTAACTATAAGCTTTTTTTCTGCATTTTAATGGAATATTTGTGAAATTTGCTGCTTTTTCTCTTGATTTTCGTTTCGCTTTTGGCTATGCAAATGAAAATTTCTCAAGAAAATAAGACAAAAATAATTTTAATATATATACAATGAATTCAAGCCGAATTTAAACTACAAGAACCCAGATCACCCAGTGGTCAATGGTCAATACTATTACGTGTATAAGTCTAAATGGAATATAAAACTATGAATAAACATGATTTTGAATGTATACATATGTACTATTCCTAAACAACCAAAAGAATCAATTGAGTTTCCGTTGACTCTGTGGCATTTGTGGATTTGGTTTAAGGTTCGCGCAATATGTGATCTCTGAATGATGTGCGAAAGCTGCGGTCGCAAACTGATCCCCAAACCCAGTGACACAATAAATGTACGCGGCACGTCCCGGCCGTGAATCCGCAAATGGCATTAGACAATTGGCAATTTGAGAGCCATAACCAGCTTAATCACACATTTTTATGGACCATCGTACTACAATATGATAATAACAAGCACGAATATTATTTGATTATGCAAATATGAGACTCCGCAGAAGAGCCGCCATTGCAAGAGGTTTGATAATTAAAGTCCCAAGAGATTTAACGCTTAAACGCTTAACGCTTCCCAAGAGATGGTACGCTTAAGTTCACATCAGAATTGATACCTGAGTTCCTTACAGATTGAATACTTCCCTTTGCTAGAAATTTGAGACATAGGTTATTAAAATAGTGCTTACACTTTTAAGAGAATTGTTGGATATTAAATACTTAAGTTTAAACAATATTCAGCATTCCCTACATCCACTGAACTTTGATACTTAATACTTCTTGTAGTCACCTTTTTCCTGATATTCAACATATGTACCTCTTATCTGGTCATTCTTTAACGACCATCTACCACATCAAAAAGCTACATAAAAGAGAGCATTCACACAGTATGAAAACCTCTTAAATAATTGATGAAAATTGTAAAACATTTCGTATTGAATGGGTAATTTAGCTACACATAACGACAGACACTTCTATTGATACTTGGGTTAGGGTACACACAGAAAAAACATAGAAACCAATTGACAATTGAGACATTGATACACAAGCGACATTTTGGCATTGCATCACTTACATATGTAAAAACAGATGTACAATATACATACATATACGAGTATATTTCCAACAAGAACGATAAACGGGAGACATTTATGTGGATATCCCAATAAACAATATGGAACAGGAACGGAACAAGAATTAGTGGGGGGATAAGGTGAGGTAGCAGAGTGTGATGAGGCGGGTGAATTTAGATTCTAGAACAACAAATCCTCATCGCCGTCTTCGTCGAGTATGTTCTGGACCTCCTCCGTGGCGGCGAGATCACCCAGGCGACGCAGCTCCTCACGCCGCTTGTCGGCTGACTTGCGTGCCTCTCGCTTCTTGTCCTGGATCTTCTTCAAGCGGTAGAATTCCTCACGCTCCAGCTCATCCAGTTCGCTGATGATGTACTCAATGGTGCGATTAATGCGCGGTATGATCACTGCAGAAGAAAGTATAAGATAATTTCAAGATGTAGGTGAAACCCACGCGACTCACCATGTTCAATGGCATTGACTCGACGATTGGTCACTTTGATGACATCGTCCAGGGTTACAAACGAGGTCTGTAGCGAGGCCAGCTCGACCAGGAGGCGCACGGCGCTCTGATAGTTCTTCTTGAGCTTCGCCAGCTGTTGGCCGCCACGGGCCAGGCCGGCTAGCTCGTAGGTGTCGACTCCATCGGTGTAGGGCTCGAACACGGGCAGCGTGACACCCGCCACATTGTCCTTTTTGGTGCGAATCTTAATCTGGGCCTTGGTTACGTTCTGAAGGACAATTTGGTTGATGTCGCCGGTTGTGAATTTGGCCTCCGCCAAAGAAAATGCGGCCTCCTTCATCAGTTGCCCCATCAGGGTCTTGGTCTGGAAGCAACAAACATTTAATATTGGGTATTTGATCGTATATAGAAACCACATACCTCAATGATTTTGCCCAGTATGAGGCGAAAGCGCATCTGCAGGGCATCGGCCTTCTTCTTGAGAAGTCCATGTCCCTTGGTGGCGCCAGCCAGGCGCGATTTCATCAGTGTTTGGGCTCTGTGGGTGGATGAGAGTTTACATATCCGAGGACACCTGATAGGTGGTTGGGCACTCACCCGCGGGAGGGGAATACGGGCAAGCGATCTTTGGATGCCATGTTTTTTTTCGGCTTTAAAGTCGTACAGAGAATCAAAACACAAAACAAAAAAGTCACACGCACAACGCCAACTATAAACTATAAATATTCACACAAAAATATATGCGACAATACGAAAATAAACGGACGGGACAGCCACAACGGAACGAGTGCACGTCTAGAGAATGGCCCGACGAATGAGCGTCACCTCACCGAAGCGACCCGGTTCGGTTCGGTCCGGTCCGGACGGAGGGGCGAGCGACGCGATGCGTCAGATGTTCCACAACAGCTGTCCGCGATGAAAGAGAGAGCGGTCTTTCATAGATGAGGTCTCTGCATAGATAGCTAGACAGATCCTATATATTATTCGGAAGGCAATATCTTCAGAAAGATCTTTCGATTAACAGATCGAATTTTGAAACAGTTATCGATATGAATTATTGGATTCCACAAATTGAGATCAGGACCTCATTGGAAATGTGTCAAACAGAATGGAATCCTTTCATACAGCCGGATTTCTTCGGGAGGGACACTCTTTATATACAATTTACCACTGGGATCAGTCATAGATAGATCCCTATTAATCGATACCTTGTTAGAGCTGTCAACTTGATGGATTTGCGCCGTAACGTTTGTCGAACGCACAGCGTGAACTGATATCAGTTGCGTGCGGCAGCTACCGTTAATCGGGAAGATTGGTTTAGATTGAATCTGATTGCCAGCAATAACGCACAACGATTTTTTTGGGTACACCGCAATGTACACACGCCCATTTCGGGGCATGAGCACACACGCACAACACAAAAGAAATGCCAGCCGCAGACAGAGACAGACACAGACGACAACCGACGGAATTGACTTTGAAATACCTTTGTGCGTTTGACCCCACAATAGCCATGGCTCTGGCTCTGACTATGGTTCAGATTCTGGTTTGGGTACGGCTTCGGTTTTTGGCATGGGATCTACGTACATATCATCGTCATCACGCAATTTGAATATGCCTCTTTTGCCGTCATGTGCCTTCATTAATTATATTTGGGATGGGAGGGCTCTTGTGCCAATGGACACGTGCCCGTCCGCCCCATTTGGCCACAGTTCAGTGACGGGCAAATATTAATTAAAGTATTGAATATGCATATGTGTATGCATGGCTTAGAGCTTTCGTCATTCGGCTGAATCTATAGAATGGATTCAAGATATGAATATCGCTGTTAAAGGAGCTACACATGTATATAGGATACATACATATGTACATACATACATACATATGTAAATGGGTAGGATTATTTCCTTGCATTCCCCCTACACTGCATTATCAAATGTCCCCTTTGCAACGGTACTTCTCGCAGTTTGAGGACGACTTCATTATCATTGTTTTCTTTTCACATGCACACACACACACACACACATGCACATACATATGTATACCGCGTTAGTAAACACGTGAGAGTAGGAGGCGAAATGTGACGCACCTGTGCTTTCCTGGAATCTATATTTTGCACAGATTTTTTTTTCTAATAAATAAGATACATAGAATAGAACACTTGTTGCACGTACTTCAAAACATTTCTGGCCGCGATCTGATGTTTTTTTTGTTACATTTATTGCAAAGACAGGCGCTTATACCTTTCTGCGCTGTTGATTATCTTCTTCTATGCCCTTATGTATGTACATACATACCTTCCTCAGAAATATGAGCGAACGTTTGAGAGTGACTTCGTTTACTATTTTCTTTTTATACTCTCTCCTCTAATTGAAAGAGCTTAGACCGAACATTTATAAAGGGACTGAAGGCCACGGCCACTCGGTTTTATAGGTTTTACACTTCTTATGACAAGTTCTCAGAAAGTCGATAGATTTCATCACTACACGATGGTTCTAAAGGGAGTTCAGCATAATCGGATGCTTATGGCTGGAGAATCATTTCAAGTCTCGTCCACTTCATCATAATGCTGAAAAACGCTCTTACTCTGTAAATATCCTTGGGGAGGCCTGCCTCCTTTAAGTGTTTATTGAAAATGCTGTATCCTATACGTACATATGTATGAATGTGTGTGTGCCTGTGCGTGTGTGCATATACATATCTATTAACACAATTTGTCAGACATCCCTCCTCTGCCCCCGTTTGATTGTGGCACGTCCTGGCCGTTGTCGTCGTCGTTGACAGAATTATGGCAAAGTCAAGCTCCTTATGTGTGCGTGTAAATACTGAAAAAACTGTGTATCGAGAAAATATGCTACCATTTTACATTTTATATGCTTTAGCAGAGGCTGTACATTCGATATTTGATCAGCATCTACGTACATATTAACTTAAAGAGCGCTTAAAGATAGATGATTTTGGGAATTTCAATATAATCCTACAGGTTTTTAGAAAATTTATATCGCCGAGGGTGTTGTTATGTCACAATCTGTAAGGTGTGAACTCAGGACTCCTTCTGCAAGTCACAAAATCGTTGTGATGCTGGCCTATTAACAGTACATTTATTCAGAAAAATATTATCTTTTCGACTGTTGTGAGACTTTTCGGACATACTGTGCGTACATATTTCCATCCTATGTGGGTGACGGCAAACACAGCCTCTCTCCCGAATCCGCATAGACTCCCTCTCCCTGCTCCATCCCCATCAGAAACTCACACACAAAGGAGGGAGAAGAATCAACAGTTAGTTGCTGCGCTCAACAACAAAGTCAAATTCGCGAGGGAGTAAGAGCGCCTGAGCGAGTGTGAGTAAGTGAGAGTGAGGTGGAGGTGGAGAAGAGCAGCTCTCAATTTTACTGTTCGTTCCGGCAATTGTATTGGCATTTGGCCATAAGTCACGGCCAGAAATCACTCTCTCTCGCACACAATCAAACACAAGAGGGCATTTGCGTGTGTGCGTAATCATGGAAGTGCCTTGAAAGGGGAGCCGGTTTAACATTTACACTGCTGTATTCCTGTGACCCTGCGACTACACGCCTCTGCCTCTGCCCACAATTCTGTCGACATTTTTTTCCATACTTCGGGTGTGAGAGTAGAGGGATACCCGAGCACGCACCACAGCGCCGGGATGATGCTGCTGTTGCTGCTGCGGCTCCAAGCTCCAGGCTCCAGTCGTCTCAGTTCTCATTTGTCAGCGCCCGCAAGTAGGTTACACATTTTTTCCCCAGCTCGAAAGCAAGTGAAAGTAACTGAAAGTAAGTGTAAATTGTTAAATAATTGTTTAAGTAATGTGCGCTTCTTGGGTAAAGTTTTGTTTAATTGAAAAAGAGAAGTGAAGAGCGCAGAGAGCCGAGAGGAAAGAAAAGATTTAAAAGATTTAAGCTGTCAAAGTCAAAGGAGTGTCAACAGGACATCCAAACTGTATGGGGCTCTCTCTCACACTTCCACTGACTGCTTCCCGCAAGGTGTCTTCATATGAGGTGAAGCGTTGCCAGAAATGTTTCATACGAAGGCTGAAGAGTTGTGTCACTTATCACCTCATTTCAATACATATGTATGTACCTTTCCTGACAGTGAGTGCACTTTTTGTATGAGTGTCTGAGAGAGAGAGAGAGAGAGAGAGAGAGAGAGATGGACCGAGAGCAGCAGCTAATTGCGTTATACGCAAAGTTAAGAGAGTCCTTTGTGTGGTTATAACATACATTGTGCTTGTGTATGTATGTTATATGTATGTATAACAGAATTTCCATTAATTTAAAGCCGTATTCCATCCCCCAGGCACCCAGGACCCACCCACCCACTTGCAATAGCAGTACAAACATTATGGAGTACAAACTAATTGGGCCAGAGCAGTACGAGCAGGTGATCGACCACCTGAGGAGGAACTTCTTTGCGGACGAGCCACTGAACAAAGCCGCCGGACTGTGCCAGAAGGGATTCGGAAACAGCGAGCTGGAGCACCACAGCCTGGAGACACTGCACGATCAGCTCAGCCTGATGGCTGTGAATCGCAGCGAAGGACTTGGACAGGAGGACTGCAAGATAGCTGGAGTCATACTAAACGGCATTCTGCGCCCAGGAGACACAGCACAGGCACTGCAGAAGCTCCAGGCGAGTACCGACCTCAACTTCAAGAAGATCTTCGAGCTGCTCTATAACCACAACCTGAAGGTGGATCTCTTCGGGCGCTTTAAAGTTGACCGCATCTTTGATGTGCGAATCCTCTCGGTGGACGCGAACTACCGCGGCCAGGGCATTGCCAAGGAGCTGGTTAGGCATGCCGAGTCGCTGGCCCGCAAGCGTGGCTTCCGTCTGCTCAAGGCCGATGCCACGGGCATCTTCTCGCAGAAGATCCTTCGCTCCCACGGTTTCGAGCTATTTGCCGAACAGCTGTACGCCAAGTACACGGACGCAGGCGGTCAGGTCGTTCTGCCCGTAGAGGCGCCGCACATTAAGCTCCAGCTGCTGACAAAAAAAGTGGACGACGATGGGGATGTAGATCTACAGTAAGGCAGCAGATCGCATTCAACAATAATCTTTTGTATTTTCTACAGAGACACTCAACATGCATAGTATTTATACATACACACAGATATTGATAATCGTATTGGAATGTGGACAGGACAGCAACCTGTTCGGCGTCCTGTTTGCGTAATTGCGTTTGTAATTGTTGTTTTTTTATTTGTGGGGACCAACTGCGTCAGAAGCCGCGCGCGTATCAATGATATAACTTAACTCAAATAAAGTCCACTGTTGTGCCAGAGAAATGCTTCGCTTCGACAACGTAGCAGCCAAGCCTTGCCAAACCATATTCTATATTGCATATCCAATCCAATCGAATCGAATCCTTATTCGTTCAGTAATTTCCTATCCTATCCAATAATATCACAAGCGCAGATCCATCCTCCATTCAAGCACGGCAACTGCTGGGCAGGTACTACAATTACGGTGAGCAGCAGAGGCTCCGATCCGAGTCTCTCTACTTCTTGCTGGTCATCTGATCGAATATTAAGATGATGTCCTCGTCCGTGCCATAGGCACGACGGGCCGTGTCCATGGACTCGGCCAGACAGCGGCATATATCTACAAAGTACAAAATGATTATATAGCTTTAGCTCTTAATTGATGGATGGACAGATAGGTAGATACTTACGGCCATCGTGCACCTCCGGGTTGTGGTAGAATACCTTTTCGGTGGCCATGTCGTAGCCGCAGAGCACCACATAGTGTCCGGCATACCTTTTGTTGGTGGCCGCGGGCAAGCGTGTATTTTGGGCAATACAAGGAAAATGGAAACATCTTAGCGGACATGAGCAGGGGAGCATGAGCAAACAGAGGGGGTTCGGCCACACTTACCCAAACTTCTCCAGAACATTCCGCTTGCATATCTCGCAGGTGAGCACCGAAGCGTTCGTCAGCAGGATTACCGGACCATGGCGCGCCAGGTGCCTGAGAATAACTTCCATGTCGACGGTGCGCTGCTCCACGCGCAACCCATGGGCCTTGGCATCCTTGAACTTGCGCGTTACGCGCTTTTCGTCCTTGTCAATTATTTTCGAGTAGTACGTGTGTTGACTGTAGTTCGGATCGATGCCCAAGGTCTGGGTGTAGTACTCGTGACGCACTTGGTAGCGCAGCAGCAGGTAGCACAAATCAATGGTCCATGTGCTCGACCCGAAGCCCTCTTCCTTGCAGATGGCCTCGAAATTGGTCAGCATCTCGTCCCGCTGTTGGGTCGAAAGTATCATGATGATGCAGGACAGGCCGCAGTCCCAGTTGTACCGCTGCTGGTAGTGCGTCAGATTGTAATGCTTGCTCTGCGGAAGGCCGTTCATTGTTCAAGAGTACAACAACGGCGATGTTCTGGAATGTTTAAGACCCGAACCAAGGATTTGGCCACCGAAATACACCGAAGGCAATAGCATATTGATATATTGATTATCGATATGATATCGAACTTTTCGCGAAAATTGCCTAACGCGTCAATGCATATCGATGCATCGATAGCTATTTAATGGGACTCTTTAATAATATATGGAATCTATATTATCTATATTATAGATAGATATCGCTCATCGCTAAGTGAAAGTGTGACCGTACAGTGGAACATATACACTACTCAATGCTGCAGTAAAAATATAAAAATATTCTGCAAAATGATTTGTCGCCTGTGCCTGAACACGCTGGACGAGCAGAATGCCGTCCTACTGTTCGGCGGCACCGTCCCACCCGACGCCCCGCCGGACAACGACAGTGCAGCGGCAGCAGGATCGGGAGCAGGAGCGCCAGCAGCCGTCAACAGCAAACCAGTGCCGGAAAGCTATTTGGTCCAATTGATCTCGATCCACTTGTACCTCTGCGTAAGTAGCACCCCATCCCACAGTATCCAGCAGTTCGTAATTTGGCCATTTGCAGCTGTCACGCGATGATGCCATCTCCACCTGCATCTGCACCGACTGCTGCGGGCAGCTGGAGAGCTTCCATAATTTCTGGAAGCTGGTGGAGCTAAAGCAGACGACGCTGTGCAGCCAGTTTCTGGAGATTGACTGCGATGTGAACTGGTCAGAGGAGGGCGATGTTGTTGATGTCGATGAGGCGTCCCCTTGCCAGCTCCTCAAGGAGGAGCCAGACTACGCCGAACCGAAGACTGTGGCAGCAGCGTCGACGGCATCGTCGGCCAACAAGTTTCCGTGTATGTTCTGCGAAAAATCCTTCAAGATGCGACGCTATTTGGAGGAGCATGTGGCCACCCATACGGGTGACCGACCCATAGCCTGTCCCTACTGCGAAATGGCTTTCCGCTGCCGCTCTAACATGTACACGCACGTAAAGAGCAAGCACACCACCCAGTGGCTAAAGGCGCGCGAAGAGCGCGACGCGGCCAAGTCACAGAATCAGGTGCAGACCCAGCCAGAGGTATCCAGTGAACTAGTGGTGATCGAAGAGGAGCTGCCGCCGCCAGCGCCTACAGTTTCGTTGCCCTCTCCGCCGCCGCCACTTCCATTGTCCGCCATCAAAAGTGATTCCATCGAAGCAATCAACTTGACGATGGCCAAAACGTCTCCATCCACGATCCGCACACGCACGACGCGCTCCAGCCGCCGCAAGATCCAGTCCCCCAAGAAGGTCCAAAACACCGAATGTAGTGCCAGTGATGGCGATGGGGACGGCGATGTCAAGGACAACAACAGCAGCAGCAGTCCCGTACACCAGGAACATCACCACAACAAGCGCCTCAAAGAGAACGAACTCATGCTGGCCAACTACAATGCCGTAGCCGCCGCTGTGGTGGCGGCGGCCTCGTTCAGCGACAGGACAGCCACCGGACCGGCGGACAGCCTGCAGCAGCGTCTGTGTGCGAGCATACTCCTCCAGCAGCAGCAGGATCTCTTTACAGCCATGACGGCAGCGGCGGCGAGTACGAGTGCAGCCACCACCATAACGACAGGAGCAGGAGGAGGGCTTTCGCATCCATACAGGTGAGACACAGACAAATCAGAGAATAAATTGTTCTAGGCCACAATCTCGAATCTTTCTACAGCTCTGTGGCTGGAATGCTGGACAAGCGGCGGCACAAAATGGATGATAGTGCTCCTCTGTCTGCCACTGGTACGCCCATCATTTGTCCCAGCTGCGGGGAGCTGCCTGGCCAGAACCATCGCTGCCTGACAAAGCCCAAATATGCCTGCGAAGTGTGCGGCAAGTGCTTCAAGATGAAGCGCTACCTAGAGGTAAGTGCTGCGTGTGCATCCCGAATCCGTAAGCCGTATCCTTGAGTTTCTCCCTCTCTCTCTCTTTCTCTCTGTTGCGACAGGAACACTTTGCCACGCACACGGGCGTCAAGCTGCACACCTGCTCCTTCTGCCCCACAGAGTTTCGCTCGAAATCGAATATGTACCACCACACGAAGCGCAAACACAAAGTCGAATGGGAGCGCTCGCGGGCCACGCGCACCGCTGCCGCTGCCAAAACGGCACAGTCAGGTGCTGCCGGTGGTGTCGGTGGTGTCCAGGAGGCAGCAACCACAACATCCGTTGCCGCTTATGTGGACGCAGGGCATCCATAGTTTTTATATTTGTATTATTCCTGTACTAATTTATAATTTTTATCGCATGTTAGCCCATAATGTATTTTATGTACTTATTTCTCTGTTCCGTGTCTGTCCTTCGTCCTCAAAGGAGGTTCCTTTTGTGTATACTCTTTCCTCTGAATTCTCGTTTACTAACGTTTGCCTTGGTGACTGCCAGACTGCATCTGCAACTGGGGTTATCCTTCAAAAGTAAAACCTTTATATCCATAAAATTTTCACTCGGTTTTTTTCCTGTGTATGGAATGGGATGTAGCAGAAGAGCGCTTACATGTACTCTTTTTTTTTTTATATAGGTCTATAGATAATTGATTGCATACGGCGTACTTTATAGCAATATTCGAAGGAATAAGCAGAAGAAACTTGGTATCCCTATTTTAAAATAGCTCTAGAGACCGAGGTGCTTTGCCGCATGAGGCGTGGCAAAGCAATTGAGAAATCTATCGCGCTCTTAATCTAAACCAGAAAAAGGTCATTGAAATTCATAAAAATGAGCAAAAGGTCAGAGCCTTGGGGCGAGTCGTGATCTGAAGCTGGATCTCGGTCATTATTGCAGCGGCAAGGAGACCAGGAGACGGGTCGAAAAAATGCAGAGGAGCGACCGGACGATGGCAGTCGGAGTATGGATCGGGCAGTGAAGCCTCCATCTCCTCTGTCCTGTAGTGGTTTACGAACGCCATTGTCCGTCTGGCAAAACAGCCACAAATTGTTGCCAACCAACCAGGGCGCACCGTGGCTCTGTGGGAAGCATCTTATATTGAGTGTCCACGTGGCCAGGACATGCACCATCATGGAATACAATGAAGTCTCTTACGAATACGAATGCTCAGCAATGTCCATGAGGAGTTCACCAATAGAGCCCGGTACCAGATTGTCCAGCCAGGTATTGAACTTGTGCCCCATTTTAAATAGTGGGTAGTCAATGCTTGGACTTGGGCGTGTAGTTCTCGGACATCATGCTGCCCCCAGTTGGAGCATCAGCAAGCGGCAAAAAGACACCACTATACGAGTCCAAGGTGTCGTCATTGTTTGCTAGATGAAGAAACTTTAATAAATAATAGTTGCAAATCTTTTTTCAAAACCGAAGGGCTTGAAGTGTCACACTGTTTTGAAATACGAGAGTCTCTCTTTGATGTGCAAATAAATCATTGGAGAGCCATCGTATCAGTCTCTGTGCCTTTCACAGGTCAACTGTGTAGGTCTTTCTTTTTTTATATATGAAATACGTGCATATAGTATCTTATCCGATGCTACTTTAAGCCTTACTAAGGCCAGTTTTCATAGGAACAACAATCACTAAGATAGTCTTATGAGTGTCTGATGACACGCCTGTTAATGTTTGTTTATTGATCATAGATGATTCCTGCCATTCCTGCCAGTGAATATCATCTTTAAAATGAATCTTAGCATTAAAAACTACGCTTTCCGTTCTTTCCTTTCTTCATCGTATTTATTCTTAGACTTTATTCTTGATTTATACATTTGTGTGTGTTAGTTTCGAGGGGTTGGGGAAGTGGGGACGTGGCCTTCTTCTACTACAATGACACAAAAAAATGACGACAATGATCCACTGTGGAACTTGCATTAGTTTTGTGTGAAATTAAACTGTTGAATGCACTTGACACTTAATTCTAGGATGATGAGTGATGATGGATGGATGGGGAAAAGTCCGCTAGCTGCTCTCACTGAGATTTTCTGGGTAGGGAAAAGGGTATCTCTGGGGTCCTTGGGGACTGTCGGTCTACATGGGTTTTGTCCTACGCCTGACGTTTGGCGCGTGCCTGGGCCTGCAGCAGGTCCTTCGAGGGCACTGAGAAGACAAACGCGAGGCAGCCAAAGCGCAACAGAGTGCCATGTGCGAGCACAGCAGCACCCTCCCATGCCCCCGGCACCATGGGAACTGGCTGTCCCGTCGCCTGGCAGCGGCAGGCAGGCTTCACAATGCCCACCAGTCTAAAAAAAATGGGGAAGAAAACCAAAGAAAAAATGGTTTAAATTATCCTTCGATTATCCTCTCGAAAATAACTCACCTTTCCTCGCCCGACCTCTTTGGTTCGTACTGGCGCTCGATGTGGCGACGCTTGTCCAGGATCTCGTCAACGCGACGCTTCAGATCGGCATCGTCTGGGCGCATGCGCTTGGCGGCCTTTGTGCGCCCATTCTCAGATAGATCGCACGTGTAAAGCTGGCCATTGACCTCCGTTCCGAACTCGGAGTAATTGATCAGCTCGAAGGACTTGGAGAACTCGTCGTAGAAGATGATGGCGTGCTGGGGCGAGATGCGGCTGCAGTAGCCGATGGCGGAGAGATCAACGGTCTCGGTGTGGCACAGCGATGTTGAGGGCGTGAAATGGCCCCCATAGCCCACATAGAGGGTGCGGTAGCGCATAAAGATAGACTGCTCCAGCCCCAGGTTGCTGAACCAGCGGCTGTCCTCGAGCATATCGCCCAGGGGCGTGAGCACACCACGGGCGCGCACCTTGCAATGGAGCAGTTTCAGTTCGAGGCGAGAGGCCAGCTCGTAGGCCTTCTCCGTATCAGTGCGCACGTGCGGCTCATAGCTCTCGGCGGCGGCATCGGCGGCAGCAATAGCCGCGGCGGTGGCCAGAGCCGGATGGAGAGCCATCATGGGATCCTCGTCAGCGGCATTGCCGTTCTTTTGGGCCAGAATCGACGACGTTTCGCTGGTGAACAGCAGCGAGAAGCGATTCATGTCCTCCGGGGCCAGGTCGCCCTGCAGAGCGGCACAAGGGACCGCCGGCTGCTGTTGAAACATCAGTTGACGCAAACGACGGGCGGCCGTGCGATTCTTGTACTGTGTGACAATTTCCGGATGCTCTTGGACGAGCTGCTGAAGTCGCTGGTGAGCCAGCTTTTTGATAATGTCCACGTCCAGGTGTCGCAGATCCGCATCGATGATCGCTGACTTGCTGTCCACCTCCTCCTCCTCGTCGAAGCTCATGTCCAGTAATGTATTCTCCGCCTTCTCCTCGATTTTAATGGCCGAAGGCTCTACTTTTGTTTCTCCTGCTCCCTGCTCAACGGGAGCCGTGCCATTCTCCAACTTCTCTGCTGCGTCTCCTGCTGTCGTACCCCCATCTGGCTCTGCCTCTGGACTATGGTCGCTATCGCTGTCGATGCCCAGATCCTCCAAATCTTGGCCATTGCCGTACTCCCGCTGTATCTCACGGAATTTGGCATGAGCCGAGCGCAGGGCCTCCAAATCCTTGAGCAGTGACTCTGTCACCGTCTCCCTGGATATCTCCTCGACAGAATTGGGGAGATTCTTGCGGCGCTTCACCCCATCGTAGCGCAGCGTCTGGCGCATCGAGGGGAGCAGGGGCGGGGGATGCTCGTAGTGATGCCGGACACTAGCCGGGATATCAATGTGGGCGCGTGTACGGACCGTGGTTTTGGTGCGGAACGGGGGATGGCGCGTGTGTACACGGCGGAAGAACTCCATCTTGACGCTCTCGTGGTCGACCGGCTGGTGGAAGCGATTCCACAGACGCACACGCTCCGTGGCCGAAATGCTGGTGGTCATGTTGGCGTCCTGGAGAGAGAGAGCAGGCTTTGTTGCAGGATTGGTGGAGCTGGAGGAGGTGGTTGTGGTGGTAGGAGTGGCAGAAGGAGGAGCACTTACGATGAAGTTCTCGGCATGATTCGGGCACATCCAGAGTCCCGCCGGCAGCGCCGTCATCGGCGGATCCAGGCAGTCCTGATGGTAGAACAGTGGACAGTAGTCGCAGGACAGGAGCGGCGCTCGCTTGCACGACTTGCTGCAGTAGAAGCATGTCTTGGCCGGCAACGGCACCAGTCCCTGGCCATCCAGCTCGAACGGCTTCGAGTTGCGGCGCTGATTCCCCGAGACTCGGCTTCGCCCGTTGCCCGCTTGCGGCTGCGTCTGCTGGACGGGCTGCACCTTGCCGTTGCCGGGGAACTGCGTGTGTAGCTCCAGTTCGGGGGGCAGCGAGAACTGCTGCGGATTGAGCATACTGGCCGCGCGTATGATGTCGTCCAGCGGCGTGGGTCGTTTGTTTGGGTCGAGTGCCCGCTGTATGGCGAGGGGCATCTTGGCCAGCAGCTTCTCGGTGCTGTTCCGCTCGCTGTTGCTCCGCTTGCGTAGATTGCGGATCTTCTGCGGTATCGATTCCAGGTCCCCCGACGAAGGTGTGTGACCGCGCGAGCCGCCACTGCCGCCCGATGGCAAGCGCTCCACGGAATTGGCCTTCGACCGGGGCTGGATCACCTTCACCATGCGGCAGCTATGGCACAGCCACTGGCCGCTAGGTATATCCTCCTCGCTGAGCGGCGGATCACTGCATGTGAAAAGGGAAGGGAGCGAACACTAGAACACTGGGCACTGGGCGGCGCTTTCTACGTGGGAGGGGAAGGGATTTAATCGCATCTGTACTTACTGGCACTGCAGGTGGAAGCTGGATGGGCAGCGGTCGCAGCATAACAGATTGCCACCCTCCTCGCAGGCATCACAATAATCGTGATTGTGGCCACGGCCCGGACGCCTGTAGTATGGATGCTTGGTGTTTGTGGTGCCCTTCGTGGCCTTCTCGTCCTCATTGGGCGGCGGCTCAATAAGCACCTTGATTTGCTAAACAAAACATACAGAATAGGAGAGAGATGTAGTTAAAATCTGTGTATATCCCAATTGGGCGGGCAGACGCTCCATCCGCCAGCGTGTACACGGAGGCTGCTTCCCCGTCGGACACTGGAGTGCAGGGAATCTGTGCAGTGGCAAACTGCAATCACCTACCTCCATGATGCTTGTCGAGGCGCTGGCGTCTTGGTCCACCTTCGACATGTTTCGAACTTTTTTATTTCACTTTAGCAATTATCTGTACACAAATTTGTTGTTGCTAATTTTTGAGAAGAGTTGAAACTCATACCGACAACACGACGCATGCAGCCCTGTGTATCAAGAAAACGGACTGGCAGTGGTATATTGGTATGTATATCGCGGGTAATCGATTACTGTGGCCGTGAGCCTCGTCCCATCTCTAGTTATGCGTAAATCGTCATTTATTTAGTTTTTACTTTTAACAGCTTACAAAATGTTTTCGGTATTTGGTAAACGCAAGCCCGCCGTCACACCCTCAGAGGAGGTCATACAAGGTCCTGCGGATGCTCCACGCCCCAGTGGTGGCGATGATTTTGTGTTCATTGAGCGAAAGCCCAGCGCAAATCCTGGCGGAATATATCCGCCTGTGGCGCCATTCACGGCGCCAGTATGCGGCCCTCCTAGCTACAACTACCTGGATGACATACCCTTCCAGCTCTCGCCGCAACTAACCACTAAGGATGCCAGTCTCAGTGCCGAGCAGCAGATGGACGCCGCATTGGCCCTATTAACGCGCCAGGTTTCCGTCGATCGTCTGGCCGAGGAGTACACCTTCGTCCTTGAGCGGTCCGTGCAGAAGGATAGTAACTAGAGCCCAGTTTATATATATATTTTAACTACAAATAGCTTTATCATAGTTTTAATGCCGTTCTGAAATAAAGGATTGAATGTGGTAGGCCGAGAGATTTGTGAGGGCATCCCGTCTCTCGATCATTCAATATTCAACGTTCGACTAAACAACAACTGAAAATTGTCAGTGAGCTCCAATATATTTCGGGTTTAATCTTTTCGCATACGCTCAAAAAAAGAATAAGCAAATTTCTTGTTTCCATTTTTCAAAATTTTTGTGATTATATTTCTATACTAGTTTCGAAACATTATGGCCAGCTCAAACGTGTCCGACTGGGATGAGCCGTTGCCCTCATCATCGCTCGAGGAGGCCGAAGAAGAGGATTCGGATTACTGCAGTCCGAGCAATCGGCAGCGCAGGCAGGAGGAGAGCGTGGCCAAGCTGCGGTCGTACGTCCGCCGCATGGCTTACCAGCCATCCATGCCGCCCAAGGCACGGCCCACCGATGTGGCCAGATCCCAGCCCAAGAAGCGAACCCTGATAGATTGCTATGCGGAGTTTAAGGATTATTACGACCCAAAGCTGCGGGCCAAGCGGATCAGAAAGATGTTGGGAAAATACAATGCCATAACCACAGAGTAAGTGCGCACAAAAGCCACTAGAGGAGCCACATCAGAAGATCCATCTTTGTTCTCCTTCTTTCGGTGCAGACAGCTTGGGGAGGTGCTCAAAAGCAACGAAAAGAAAGAGCGACGCAAGGAAGACTTCTTGAAGCGCAAGCAAGAGCTGTACTACAACATGCTGACCAAACTGGAGCGCCAGTGTCGTACACAGTACTTGAACGTGCTAATCAAGAAGTTTGCCAAGTTCATAGCCCATTTGGCCACCACCATGCGCATACCGCCGCAGCTGGTCGATCCGTACGCCCGCATGCAGCGCGGCATCTTCTGCAACATCCTGCTGGCCATTGGTGTGCAACCGACCTCACAGTCAGCCATCTACTACACCAGCCAGGACGCCATCGAGTATGACGTGTGCCACCGCCTGGCCCACGCTCTCCTCAGTCTTGTGATCAAGGGCCTGGACTCGGCAGCCACCCGTGATCCCAACGAGCTGGCCAATACCGCCGATATGGACCTGGAGATGGACAATCACATCAAGCGGCGCCTCATGTGTGCCGCCGAGAAGAAGATCGCGTACGAACGCCGTCGCAACAGGCAGCAGCCGACATTCAAGAGGAGCACATTCGTCAAGTGCAATACCCAATGCGATTAAGAAGGGGGTTCTAGCGATGCGCTCCATGTACGGGTTTTCTATTGTCCAATAAAGCGGGGAACACATGTGAGAATCTCTTAAGTATTAAGGCTGAGACACAGCCAGTGCTCTGGCACGTCAAAGCTATCGGTGGGATTTGGAGTGTACATATCGCAGTAGGGCACATGCCAGGACCCACCCTCCGCCTTGTGGACGGACAGGCGATGGCGAATGGGCTCTTTGACAATGATTTTCCCCGTCTGTGTTTGGGTCACCAGCGAGAACTGGTGCTCCTGCTGCCAGCGTCGGAAAATGGGTTTCAGTTCGGCTCCCAGCAGAAAGGCATGGGTGCGCATCAGGTCCCTTGAGAAGAAGTCAGTCTCCTGGCCGCTCCTCAACGTTGCGTACAGCAGAAAGGGATCGTCGTGCGACCTGCAAAGGGGGAGAGGGAAACAATTTATTCAATGATCGGATCGGATGGGAATGCCTTACAGATTGTTGGTGAGAAAGAGACTGGCATTGTTCTGGATATAGTGCATGGCCGATTTGGACCATTTGCGCATGTGCTCGCGGCCCAGGACTAATACACGCTTGTTTCGCTCGTTAAAGTGTCGCACTACCGTGGCCAGGAGCTTGGCCAGCTGCTGGGGCGCCTTCTTCGCGCCGGTGGAGTAGGCCACATTGAGGCCATCGATGACACAGTCGTAGGGGGCGGTCTTCTCCACGTACTGCTTGAACCGCAGCACCTCCTCGGGTGTGGACTTCTGGAACACGTCCCCCCGTATTAGAACCTTCTCCAGGAAGCATTCGCTCAGCTGCCGGAACTCCTCTTCGCTGATGGCCACCGGTTGCAGGTGCTGCCGGCACACCTGGCACTTGCCCAATGGCCCGAGACGGCTGGCGGTCACCCGCAGCTGTTGTGGAAGCTGCTGGCCTAGCTGGAGCAGCCGCTGGGCTACTTTTTGACTAACGAGGATGTTGTGGCGCTCGAGGAACTGCAGCAGGCGCTCCAGTTGGACTCTCAGGCTCGCGGCGTCTGCTGGCTCCTGGGCGAGACGGTTGAGCAGGGCGAGATACACTCCGCACTTGGGTTGCTTGCGGACCAGGATCATTTCCTCGAGCAGGCGCCAGGCCTCCTCCGCCTGGTCGCTTTGGCCGAACGCCTTTTCGGCCAGGGCACTATAGGCGGACACGCTGGGCGTGCTGGTCACCTTCATCATCTCCAGCAGTGGGAGGGCACGCTTCCAGTGCTTTGTGGTGGCCACCAGCCCGTGGATCACCTGCTCGCAGCTGGTGGCATCTAGGGTCTCGTGGGCGGCCTGCAACGAGTCGCAGATCTGGAGAATCTCGAGCTGCTCAGCCTCACTGAGCGGCCGTATGTGGTAGGCAGCATTGTATACGCGCAGCAGGCGTCCTAGGGTGGCCGCATTAGGCCCGGCTCCCATGCTCCTCAGGTAATCCACGTAGTTCTTGGCCAGCGACAGCTGCTGAGGACCGCTGCAAACGCCCAGGATGACAGCGTCCACGTTGCGGTCATTGATGTGCTTGTAGCCCTCGATCAACGAGTGCCGCACGCTCTGCCACTCATCGCCGCTTAGCTCCTGCCGCCGTTCGAAGTAGGTGCTCCGTAGTTGCTCTAGCTGGTCGGACGGCACGCTGCCCAGCAGCTGGGGTCGCTTGTGCTGGCTGGCCATCAGGCGGTGGTGGCCGCCAACCCATTGCAACTGCCGAAGCAAACGTAAATTGTACATAATTAACTATTTACAATGAACACTTTATTATCATTTATTTGTTGCGTTTTAAAATATTTTGTAAGTAAACCAATTCCAACAGTCTGGCAGCCTCATCAATATTGTACATCCATATATGGTGCATAATCTTTTGAATTAGTATTCTAGGGTTCTATAAGTTTCCTCTCATTATTGAAATTTCCTTAAAATGGTTTTACTTTTTCAGTCAATTAAACAATCTTGTACCGTTTGGACTCTTGCAGCGCAACAACCATCAATAGTCGATAGTGTCTGAACGTCTGGCTGCACTTTCGCGCCATCGATAATAGACTTTCGATATTATATCTTTTTTGAGAACAGCTGAATAGCCCGGCATTTTTTGTGCGAATTGTGAAATATTTTTGAAGCCATGTCCGAGACTGCAGGGGAAAATACCGCCGATGCGGATGGAGATGCTAGCAAGGAGCTGCCCCAGGAGACGAATATAAGCAAACTACTGGAGACAGCTACGGCCGTGCAGGAGGATGATGAGCTTGCCAACATTGTGACCGCCGAGGAGTATTTGATGAGCAAAGATATCGTCCTGCTGGAGTACGAGAAGCAAATGTTTCTTGATCTGGTCCATGCAGACGGACTGCTGGTCTGTGCCAAGTAAGTGTCCATCAGTTGGTGTTGTCCACACTCAAATAACACCTTGAATTATCCTCCTGAAACAAGGGGCCTGAGCTATGAGCGCGCCTTGATCCACATATTAAAGGCCTACAGCGATGCTGGAAACCTCATTCTGGTCATCAACGGCTCCGACTGGGAAGAGCAGTACTATAAATCCAAAATGGAGGCCAAGTACGTGCACGAGGTGGCCAATACGGCAACTGAAAGGTGAAAGAAACAAGTCCTTTCATATTTCCCTCTCACTCAGATCCGTGTTTGCTCCGCAGGGAGCGTGTTTATCTGGAGGGAGGCCTTCAGTTCATTAGCACCCGCATTCTGGTGGTTGATCTACTTAAGCAGCGCATTCCGATCGAGCTGATTACCGGAATAGTGGTTCTGCGAGCCCACACCATCATCGAGAGCTGCCAGGAGGCGTTCGCCTTGCGCCTCTACCGGCAGCGCAACAAGACGGGTTTCGTAAAGGCCTTTTCCAACAGCCCGGAGGCTTTCACCATCGGCTACTCGCACATCGAGCGCACCATGCGCAACCTGTTCGTCAAGCAGCTGTACATTTGGCCCCGCTTCCATGCCACAGTACGCAGCGCCCTCAAGCCGTGGCAGGCGCAGACCATCGAGTTGCATGTCCCACTCAGCCAGCATATGACCTCCATCCAGACGCACATCCTGGACATAATGAACTTTCTGGTCCGCGAGATCAAGCGGATCAATCGGAACGTAGACATGGAGGCCGTCACCGTTGAGAATTGCGTCACTAAGAAATTCCACAAGATCCTGCAGGCGCAGCTGGACTGCATCTGGCATCAGCTCAACTCACAAACGAAGCTGATTGTCGCCGACCTCAAGATCCTGCGTAGTCTAATGATGTGAGTACCTCTGGGCACATCCTGGCGGGATGTAGCTTTAATTATTGATCACATTTCCAGATCCACCATGTATCACGATGCTGTAAGTGCCTATGCGCTGATGAAGCGTTACCGCAGCACGGAGTATGCTCTTAGCAACTCAGGATGGACCCTCCTCGATGCCGCCGAGCAAATCTTCAAGCTCTCCAAGCAGCGCGTCTACAATGGCCAACAGGGTGAGTCGCCCAATCTTTTGAATGGCATCCCGAAAATTACTTTCAATTCAACAGAATTCGAACCTGAGCCCTGCCCCAAGTGGCAGGCTCTGACCGAGCTGCTCACGCAAGACATATCCCACGAAAACCACCGATTGGAGCAACCCAAGGTGCTGATACTCTGCCAGGATGCGCGCACCTGCTACCAGCTGAAGCAGTATCTCACCCAGGGCGGGCCACGCTTCCTGCTGCAACAGGCCTTGCACCACGAAGTGCCCGTTGGCAATCTGAGCGACAACTATGCCCGCGAGAGTCAATCAATTCCGACAGGAATAACAGCAACTACCTCTAAAGCGGACCACACCAATTCAGGAGCCGCTACTGTGGAGGCCTCTCAACCTGGCGCTGCTGGAATCGATGAGCTAGCGCAGCTGCTGAGCGAAACAGATACGGAGGCACAGCATTTTGAGGAGAGCTACATGCTGACAATGACACAGCCACAGTCCCTGTCGCAGGAGAAGCAGCCCAAGGCGGATCCGAATGCCTCAATTTTCGAAACGATACCCGAACTCGAGCAATTCGATGTGACGGCTGCTCTCGAGGCAGCGGCCCACCGCAAGCAGCCTTATGTTTGTCTGCAGACCTTCAAGACAGAGCGCGAAGGTTCCATGGCGCTTGAGAATATGCTGGAAAAGCTCCAGCCGCACCATGTGGTTATGTACAACACCAATGTAACGGCCATACGCCAGTTGGAAGTGTTCGAGGCGCGTCGCTGCCTGCCGCCCGCCGAACGGATGAAAGTCTATTTTCTGATCCATGCACGGACCGTCGAGGAGCAGTCGTATCTGACGAGCCTAAGGCGAGAGAAGGCCGCCTTCGAGCTGATCATCGACACCAAGAGCGTGAGTAAAACCCTTATAGAGAAAAGCCACAGATTTCTAAAGCCCAAACCCAGAAATGTAACACCTTTTGATTGGTAAAATAGATATTTAATTGATTTATGAACGTTTTTATGTCAGAGATGATAAGAATTAATTCACGTAATCAGATTCCCTGACATTCTCTTATATTTACTAACTAATTTTGGATGTTTAAAAGTAGCATTTCTTCCGGGGATTCCTGTCAGTCTGTCAGGTGATTAAAGTCCACTCATAGTGTTCATCTATTTTATACCAATTATGTATATATATTTTGTATTCCTTCTGCTACACCTTCGCATACATTGACGGTTGGCGTGGTCTAGGAACTAAAAATTTTGCATTGTGGACCACAGACTCCTATAGTTCCCAAATTTTTGTAGAAATTTTTTATGTATTTTACTCCTTGTACAGCCCCTTTAAGTATATAGCTATTGAAACTAGCTATACACATTGTGGTCTACAGATTCCTTTAGTTTCCATATTATTTATTTATCGGTTTTTATTAATTTGAGTTTCAAGCTAGGTTGTCTACAGCTAGGTCGTCGCAACTAGAACTTGAACCAGTTAGACTGCAGAGTGGGTTTCTGCGCAAATGAGGCTCTGAAAACACGGCGAAAGCCTGTGATGGTCACGATGCAAGATGAGTGACAGTCAGTTGTGGTACTGTTTCTGATACTGATTTTATCCAATGAGCCTAACTATATTTATTGGTAACAAAATAATAAAAAAGTGCTGAGTCCACCCGAAAGGGTTGATTGACTCAGATTGAGTGCTGTGCGGTAATGTTTTTTTTATGCCTAATTCTTCGACTGTACAGCTACATATGTCTTATATTTTGAAAAAGAGAAAATTAAGAGACTATATTACATCTATAATACTATGCAACACCACATTTCAGATTTTTTTTAATCGATTTGTCACTTTAAAAATTTGTGATTCATTGTTTTTAAGGTGTAGTTTTATTTTCATTTTTAAAAATCTGGTATTTTACTTTAGTGTTTTTTTTGTGGTAGTGCTTTTTCACACAACTAAAGTATCTGGTTGTATTGAATTTTGCTATTCTGAAAAGTTGATAAACCTTGTAGCTTCAGCCTACCGTCTGGAATATATTAACCTTTCAAATTCAAAATTGATTATTTTTACTCCCGATACTCGTAGAGTATGTTGGTGATAGTGGATGTGTGTAACACCAAGAAGGAAGCGTTGCCTCATAAAGTATATATATTCTTGAACAGCATCAATAGCCAAGTCTCTCCGTCTGTCTGCCCGTTTTCATGATCCCCTAGATCCCAGAAAGTATAAGAGCTGGAGCGTCCATACTTTTCATCCAAGCTCCTGTGCTATCACTCTAATACAAGTGTATGTATTTTACAATTTTCACTACGCCCCCTTTCGCTGCCACAAAGATTCTGCTATCCCTTCGAATCGATTGAGTTTTTGGTAAGCTATAGGAAATAGATATACATAGATAGCATAGATTCCTTTCAGTTTCCATTGATTTATATATTGTGCTCCCTCTGTAACTCGAACTCCTTTAGTCTGTATTATGGTCCACATTTGTGAGCTTCCACTAAACTATTTCAATTCCTTTACAGAAAATGGTTGTACCAGAGTATCAGGATGGCAAGACGGACGAGGCCTTTGTGCTGTACAAGAGTTACGATGACGAGCCGGCGGGGGACAATGCCCAGAGTCGGCAAGCGGGCGGTCAGAAACAGCCGCATGGACAGCGAGAGACACCCAAGGTGATTGTGGACATGCGAGAGTTCCGATCAGACCTGCCCTGCCTCATCCACAAGCGGGGACTGGAGGTACTGCCCCTGACCATCTCCATCGGGGACTATATACTGACGCCAGAGGTATGCGTGGAGCGCAAGTCGATCTCAGATCTGATTGGGTCCCTCAACTCTGGGCGGCTGTACAACCAGTGCGTCCAGATGCAGCGTCACTATGCCAAGCCCATACTGCTCATCGAATTCGACCAGAACAAGCCCTTCCACCTGCAGGGCAAGTTCATGTTATCGCAGCAGACGACGGCCACCAATGCGGACATTATGCAGAAGTTGCAGCTGCTCACACTGCACTTCCCCCGGCTGCGCCTCATCTGGTCGCCCAGTCCGTACGCCACGGCCCAGCTGTTCGAAGAGCTGAAGCTGGGCAAGCCGGAGCCGGACCCCCTCCAGGCCGTGGCCCTGGGGAGCGAGGAGCCCGTGGCTGGCGAGCAGCTGCAGTATAACAGCGGCATACACGACTTCCTGCTCCGTTTGCCCGGCGTCCACACGCGCAACGTGCACGGCCTGCTACGGAAGGGTGGCAGCCTGCGCCAACTACTGCTGCGCACCCAGACGGAGCTGTCCGAGATGCTGCAGTCGCAGGAGTGCGGCAAGCTGCTCTACGACATTCTCCATGTGGCCCATCTGCCCGAGAAGGACGAGGTGACCGGATCCACGGCCCTTCTGGCTGCTGGTAAACAGTTTGGCGCGGGCTCGCACAATCGGTTCAGGAAGGCCGCCGTCGAGGCGCGTCGGGGTCGGCGCTGAACAGGAAATATGAGAAGAGACAGACAGACAGGAGGAGGAGTGCGGCCAGTCGAACAGCGCAGAGCAAACAGAGGGCGCAAAATTATGGAAATTTTTAAACGTTGCAATTAAATCGGCAGCAGCCGCAGTGGGAGAAGCAAGAGCTGGAGCAGGTAGATGTCTGCTCCACGCAGACAACGTTGAAAATCGGGGACAGTGATGACCACTGGGGATGCCAGCGGCCACCGACTACTGCATCAAGTTGCAGATGCCCATCAGGAATGACCCGTCGCATAAAAATCAATTTTCAATACATTTTTAATTGCCTTCTCCTGACGAGAGCAAGTCCCGCCGGTCCCCAAAAACTCCACCGAAAAGGGGAGGAGAAGCAACAGCAGCAGCCGGACGGACCCTGTGATATATGTACATGGCAGCTATGAACCTCTGTTTCCAGGCAGCCTCCAGTATAAAATAGCGCAAAACGGTTGGATATAAGAAATAAATGTATAAATAAGGCTATAAAGAGAGATTCAGGCTTTTTTTATAAGTGCACATATTTAAGAGCGATTTATACTGGCTCTATCAAGAGAATTCTGAAAAGCAGGAAGCAAATTGGTCAAGTATTATGGATTTATGATATATCTACTATGGATACTCCATCTTCCTTTTATTCTGCATATTTACAAAAATTTAAAAAGACAAAGCCCAGAGCTGTTGGGTTTATCCTTTAAGAATATACTTCCGCGTAAAAAGTATACAACATTAAAGTAGACGTAGGGGGGAGCAATCGTTTGGGAATCCATTCCAATATATACCTTATACATCTATGTATATAGGTACTTTAAAAATATTCATTAGGAGCGACGCAAACTGAAGTCCATTGGCATTAAAAGATTAATATAGATATGGAAACGAGTTGATTTCTGGAAAAGAATTCTCCTAGGCATAACGCTGATAGAAAATATAATGCTTATCAATAAGCCAAAGTGGCTCCCCAAAGAAAACAAATCAGTGGCCTCAGTATGTTCTCTGAGCCTACAGATAAGTATTTTTAATTAATTTATTTAAAGTTCACTTCGAACCAATATTTTATTTAAAATCTTTGTATTTGGATTAGCTTGCTTGCAACACGATAATAAACATTACTAGCACTTTAAAAGTAACGATCTATTAATATTTTATTTATTTACTGTTAAGCTACTGAGTTTTTCAGCACGGTAGTTTTCGATGTGCCTTTAATATGACTATAATAAATCGAAATAATACCCCTTCTGCTTTCCCTTCGAATCGATTGAGTTCTTGGTAGGCTACAGGAAATAGATATAGATAGCATAGATTCCTTTCAGTTTCCATTGATTTATATATTGTGCTCCCTCTGTAACTCGAACTCCTTTAGTCTGTATTATGGTCCACATTTGTGAGCTTCCACTAAACTATTTCAATTCCTTTACAGAAAATGGTTGTACCAGGGTATCAGGATGGCAAGACGGACGAGGCCTTTGTGCTGTACAAGAGTTACGATGACGAGCCGGCGGGGGACAATGCCCAGAGTTGGCAAGCGGGCGGTCAGAAACAGCCGCATGGACAGCGAGAGACACCCAAGGTGATTGTGGACATGCGAGAGTTCCGATCAGACCTGCCCTGCCTCATCCACAAGCGGGGACTGGAGGTACTGCCCCTGACCATCTCCATCGGGGACTATCGCAAGTCGATCTCAGATCTGATTGGGTCCCTCAACTCGGGGCGGCTGTACAACCAGTGCGTCCAGATGCAGCGTCACTATGTCAAGCCCATACTGCTCATCGAATTCGACCAGAAAAAAGACCTTCCACCTGCAGGGAAAGTTATAATGACTATAATTCTTCAGTTTATAGATGTTAAGTTCATTGCAGTGCATTATAGTATATTGAACAAAAGCCAAAGGTGTGTGGATTTGATAGCGATAGAGTTAGGTTTAACACGAAAGCACAACAAGTCAGTTGGATTAAATCGATTCAAGACGTAGTCGGATTATAGCACTAAAATCCAATACGATGTGCAAAACCAAATTAGCACTTATTCGTAGTAGGCGCACACTATCTTCAAGGGCAGGCGACAGATCGAGAGTGTGATAGTAAATGCGAAAGAAAGTCGCGAGAGAAAGGTTGTGTTGGCTGCTGCCTGCTGTATGAATAAAGATTACAATGTGGTACAGTGGGAAGTGCAAGACACAAAAAATAATAGGGGTTTACTCTACTTCTGAACTACTGACTATGATCCATGTACGTATTACTGGCTTATATTTATTGTATGATTTATTTATACTTTTTTTTATTTTTATTTTTATTTATAGGTCTTATTGCACTATGTATGTAATATGATTATGTAGTGTTCGCATTATGGTGATGTGGGACATCCCAATATATTTATGCTCTTAATTAAATTAAGCACTTTCCTGGCTCTCATTTCCCTCCCATTCTCGTTTTCGCTTAATTTACCAATAACTTCAGATCTGAGTCCGATCTTACATAATCATCAGACGCTTTCGCCGTATCTTAAGACCCTTATTTTCGCACCGTAAGATACCCTCTCCGCAGTCCAACTGGTACACATTAACACAGCTTTTTCATTTGAAGCAGTATTCATGAAGTGCATTTCTACCTGTTCAAACTTTAGTGTGGTATTGTTAAAACCTTAAAACACAAGTCTAGACTTACGTGAGGTGAGTTGTAAATTAGAACTAATTTGTATTCTTAAAGTCCGATCCTTATCGTAAATGATTTTACTGTGTTGTATGATCATGTACATCATGTACTGTGGGGTACAGCGGTGTTATTGTCTGGGACTATATCGGATAAGTGATCTCTACACTGGCATATTGCTGTGGTACTTGCTAACGGGTTGATAGATCATTTTTGCACTCACATCCGAGCAGTCATAAATTGTCTATTTTATGTAATTTGTTCATTTAAATTTAGAGATTGGTTTTTGTTTATTTCGGTGCGTTCAGGTATTGTGAACAGGTATTTAATGTATGAAAGGGAGAGTTTGAAGAACTTTTAAATAGCACATTCAATTAGCATCGAAGTAGTCCTATATGATCCAATAGTCAGTCGGTCTGTCAGTCAGTCTGTACATGTCTCCAAAACCTGTCCTTGCAAACAATTCGAAATACCAACACCATATCTGTTCCGGAACCCAATACAAAATTCAAAATTCAAAATTCTCCGCATTTCCTTTCGACTGCAGGAAACACAATGGCCGCCAACGGACAGCAGGAGGATGAGCCGAGACCCAGCACCAGCAGCGGAGCAGGAGCTCGGGCGAGTGTCACGGACAAGGACGCTTCGATGCTGATGGTCCTGGATGTTCTAATGGAGCTGCGGCGCGGATACGTCTCCCTCGCACGCCTGATGAGATCGGAGCAGGAGCGAGAGCTGGCCCTCAGCGCACTGCTGGCCATCGACGAGGACATCGAGCGGGTGCACGAGAATCGCCTCATGAGTCCCGATCGCCGCACCAACCAGATGGTGGTCTTCAGCGAGAGTGTGCGCCGCTCCAGGGCCCATGCGCGCCTTATCCGGAACATGGTTCACCAAACGCGGCTGCGCTACGAGGCGACCATGTTCGAGAGCCAAGTCAATGGGCTGCCCGATGCCGGCGGGGATGATGGCGGCCTGGCTCGTCGCATGTCCACGACCGTTCCCCTGAATTTGGGGCCACTAGAAACGATGGAGCCATCACAGGGGACGCCGCAACTGGACCATGATGAGATGCATCTGGCACGACAAGAGGAGGAGCTGCAATGGCTGCGACGACTTTCCATACTTTTCCTGCGGGAGCTCAATCTGGATGTGGGCGAGGATGTGGTCTGGCCGCCAGAGACAAGGCATGACTTGGGCTGGCCGTCTGCTGGGCAGGAGCAGGCCCAGGAAGAGCAGCATATGCCGAGTCAGGAGGAGCCTTAAGTTGAGGAGCAGTAGCAGCTCCAGGTGGTGGCCCAGGACCGGTAGCTGCTATCCCCAAGGAGCCATGCCTTTTGCAGGAGGAATGTGAAATACAGAGCATACCGAATAACCTGAATAAAACTAAGACTGGCTAGACACATACATATAGAAGAACATAAATAGAAAAGCGCACTCTAGGGAGCACATCCCCTTCAGCAAGCTCATCCCCATCCATTTCCAATGGGGAGTCCTTGCAAAATTTCAAAAACCGCAATTGGATGCCAATTGAATAGACCGCTAAGCGAGGTAATTGGCATTTGGAATGGAATGGAATGAAGTAGAAAGTAATGGCACTGGATGGCATTGGCTGGTATGCTATGGGGATTCGATACGATGTGGGTAAGGGTATGGTTATGCGATTACAATGTAATGCAGTATGCTGGATGGGGTAGCGGTGATTTTATTTCGCTTGTCATGCCCTTACTCCACTCTACTTTTGTATAGAGAGAAGTTTGACTTTGTAGCACTGCTTATTAACGGTATACGAGTATAGTATAGTTTTTTGATCGAATAAGAGCACCCTCTATTACCCTTTTGAGAAATTATTTCTTGGCTTCAATCTTGGCTTAACACTCGAATACAGTCGCCCATTCAGTACCCTCATCTGTAGGACAGGGATTTGCATTTGAATCAGGTGGTTTTTATACCCGGTACTCGAAGAGTATAGGGGTATGTACATATATTAGATTTGTTGTGATAACGGATGTGTGTAACGCCCAGAAGGAAGCGTTTCCGACCCCATAAAGTATATATATTCTTGACCAGCATCAATAGCCGAGTCAATATAGCCATGTCTGTCAGTCCGTCCATCCGTCTGTCCGTCTTCATGAGCGCCTAGATCTCAGAAACTATAAAAGCTAGAGCAACCAAGTTTTGTATCCAGTTTTCTGTGTTATCACACTACTACAAGTGTATTTTAAATTTGGCACGCACAAAGTTAAAGATACGAGAGAACTAAAAACGCAGAATCATAGAGAATGATTATATCTATCAGAGTGTTGAATCTGGATCAGATCTGATAATTAATATAGCCACTATGAAGAAAACCATTTCGAAAGTTATCATTCCCTCTCGATCTCTCTCACCGCGACCCGCCCAAATGATCGCCTAGATTTTAAGATTCAAGAAAACTAAAAACGCAGAATCATGGAAAATAACCGTATCTACCAGATTGCCGAATCTGGATAAGGTCGGATCATTATTACAGCCAGAAGGAACGAGTTAAATTTTAGTCGCTAAGCAACGCCTGCCAAGCGCTGACTCATTCTCTCGCTCTCTCTCCCGCACACACCTCCACCTATCGTATAAGTAGTTCTACATGTACATGTAGAAATGTAGGAGTTGATGTATAAAATATATATAAACAAAATAAAAATAATTATTTGAAATTTACTTATTTGGCCAAAATTTAATTCGTCCCTTTTGCGAACATATAATAAATTACATAAATCGAAATCTCAGACAAATATGTATGTACATTCATATGTATGTATACACTGACTGAGTGCCGGGTATAAAGTAGAGCCGCGGCCTTTGCCGCGTCTCACAACGTTCCCCCTCGTTTTTTTCTTTAATTGGGTTTCTACAGCTTTCGGTGTGATACCCATAAAGATTATTTTGAGTATAAATTAAAGAGATTCTGATGTAATATATTACAGGTAGTGGCTTTTCTTTTATTTTCTCTGGTACTACTGAAACCCGGATACGGAGAGACGGCTTGCACATTGTATATTCTGTGGCAGCTCAATGCCGTTTTTTAGGGTACAAAACTCTTCGGTTTTGCCAGACTTTACGGAATCTCTTTTCATGTTTTGTTTGGTGCCGATTTTTGCTGCTGTCCGACTGATGTCCGGCAGCTGTCCGGGTGCTGAGCGGCTCATTGAGCAAAGCGTGCTTAGAGAGTGTTTCTGATTTTTTGCATTATCTCCATGTGGCCCTCGTATTTCGCTCACTGCGAGGCGAGTGGGTGGTTTGGTATACTTTGCAGCGCAAGTGAATCCAAAACTTTGGAGCCATTCAGGATGGGGAAAACTTTTGGGGGACACTGGACTTTCGCTGCTCTCTGGCTTTGTGGCCTCCGATCTGGTGTGTCAAAGCATTTTTGCCAATTGGCCGAGCTTTGTGTTGTGGAATCGGGATGCCAGTGGCCCCAGATCGAGTGGAATGCCCGTGGGCCACAGGCACAGGCATAGGCACAAGGGGCAGTGGGCGCAATTAAAACCCTATTACGGGGCCGCGCCCCCGATTTCTTTGCCGGTATTATGCGCCAATTTGTGTGCGCTTGGGGGGCCGTTGACTTTCGTTCCATTCAGAGTCGTTCCCTTCCCTGTTCTCCCTCCTGACTTTGCCGTTTCTGTTTCTCTTTCGTTCCATTCCGCTCGACCATTGTTAGATGCGACCTCAACAAACGTTTCAATCAAGTGGCGCATAGTGGGAAAATGCCACCCACACCACCGTCTACATCCCTACCCACCCAGTCTGTGTGCCAGTCCAACAATGACAACGTTGATTCTCACTCGGAATGGATCTTTGATTTAACGCACTTTGCTTGTTTAAAGGGGTTTTGTGGGTTCATCTTTCTTTTTGGATTCAGAGACTGAAAGGATTGGATCTGATTAGTTTTTTTTGGGCGGTCGAAGCGGAAGAATTTGCTGCAGTGTGAGGTGAGGTGAGGTTTTCTTTACATCTACATACACATTTTTAGACATCTACATCTGCTCGTGGAAGGGCATGCGAGATAGAGAAGAACAGAGAGAGAGAGAGAGAGAGAGAGAGAGAGCGAAAAAGTAATAGCGTTTTTTCGTCTGGCTATAATAATGGGCCGATGTGATCCAGATCGGCAATCTGGTTGATACGGTCATCCGGTTTCTCTGTGATCTAGGCACTCATGAAGCAGGACAGACGGACAGGCCGATGATGATAAAAAATATATATACTTTATGGGGTTGAAAACGCTTCCTTTTGTATGTTACACACATCCACTATCACCCCAAATCTAATACACCCCTGTACTCCTCGAGTGCTAGGTATAATAACTGAATTTAGCTTTTTTAATAACCAACAGATCTCTATAGGCTCATAGAATTTAGAGCAGTCGTAGAGAACAGAAAAAACCTTATGTGGTTTTGTTACTTCATTCTCGAGCCTCGGCAACAAGTCACGAACACCGTTTATATGTTAGCCGACTGTCGCCCTGTCGCCGGTTTCCGAATAGGAATATCTGTCGGAGAAATAGGAGAAATCGGGAGGAAGGGCCCATCGCTAAATTAGAGGTCTACAAATTGAGCAACAGATTCGTTCGAGTGGCAAATGAAATTATCCGAAATTCCTTGAATTCAAATGAACAAAGTTAATTCATTCGATGATTGTAATTGATCAACATTAATTGAAAACTTTTTGCATACTTCATTGTCTTGATGGTAGGGAGGGAGACGGAGAGGCAGGGGCAGAGGAAGCCTGGATGAATGCCCCACTTTCGAATCATTCCCAATCTGCGAAGCAAATTAAGAGCCGCCACCAGCATCGTTAACCGCAGGCATCATTAGGAGGGAGCGGCCCCTCTGGGAGTGGAGCTGGCACTTGAATTGTTGGCAGGATACTTCCTGTGCGGCTGGCCAAACATAAAAATTGGAATTCGGGGGAGAGGTCCAACCCACACACAATGGACAGACACAATTCGAACTTGAATCGAACCAATTATCAATGAATTTTGGGTCATAGAAATGGACACCTCCTTAGATAGCTTACGAGGAGAGTGGACAGAATGTTTTCGCCGTGGATTAATCTTTTTTTCCTATAGTGGAGCTCTTCGTTTGGAGAGGTTAAAGATATCTGAAACTATTTAATATGTGGATGTAGATCCACAGATCGATTAAACATAAATTAATAATAATAAAGTGTTCAGAGCTGAGAAGCTAAAAGGATTCAAAGAATCAATCGATGGATGAAATCACATTGCTGTTTGCCTTTTAGTTTCTTTCCTAAATATCCCTTTCATTGTGACATCCACATACGATCCCAACTAACGCAATGATGTCGTGCCATTGGCATTGGTGTTGAGGCAATTACTGAATTTAGCATTTCGCACTTGCGACTCGACTCGGCTCGACTCGCCTGCCTGCCTGCCTGCTGGAATTTCATTAGTCAAAGTCAAAGGCACAGGGAGCCATTTGTCAGGCGTGCCATCGATTTTTGCTTAATTTCATTAGACCCGAGTGCAGAGTGCGGGTACGTTGGACAATTTTACACATTTCATGGGCCATTTGGGCTGTGTGTGGTGGTTCTGGTTCAGTCGAACCAGTCAAATGCATTCAAGAATTCCTTACAGCTTACATAAATGCCTGCCTTCGCATCGCAAAGCACTTTAGCCCATAGGATGGGAAGTGAAATGTTTGGAAATGAACGTTTTATAGACTGAAAGATGCAATGGAAAATTAACAACGATCATTGAGGTATCTTTGTCCCTAAAATCACTTATGTATTGCCAGGATTGCTTTTATGTCAACCATGGGAGCAGACACGTATGCCACTTTGTCAGTTTTCTTTATATTTGTATCGATAATTCCATGAAAACTCTTATAAATCGTTAGAGACCATGAGAAATAGTAAGCACAAAGCACTGACAGTAGCAAACAAGTCAAAGGAGCGTCTTCATCTTTGGATTATCCCTGCTACTGCACTCCTGTTTGGCCCTCCCCTTGCCGCTACTCTTCTATTTCCGCCAAATGTCACGTACAGCCAAAGCCAAAGCCAGCTAGCGACGCATGTCCAAACATGCAACAAGATAAACGAACACATAACCCTCGCCCTGTCCGCCATTTTCGCATATTATTGGAAGCCGGAAGCGCCGCCATGTTCGCATAAAAGAAGATGGCAAGGTAGCTTCCGTATGCTTTGCCAACATCTTTGGCTTCACGAGGAGCAAAAGACTCCTCATGGCCTCCTCGGAAAATGACACGAATGGCCAGCAATCCCTGTCCATTCCTGTCCACCCCTACCTTGTCCATCATATTGTTTACAAATAGATCCACTGCTACTCCAAGTTGAATTTGAGTTTTAATCTCTGGGGCAGAGATTTGTTTATGAATCAACATGTTTTTTTAATTGAAAGGCGGCAGCTCCGCAACCGAAGAGGCAGCGCTCACAAAAGACTCCTGGACCGGCTTGGGGAGTTTGGACACAAATGTAATGGATCAACTTCATTCTGAACTCTAATTTACTAATCGGCAATCGGGGAAATGACCATACCATACCATACCATACCATACCATAATACATATATATAATAAAGAACCGACAAGAAGTAATTGACCTTACTTCAGTGTCTCACAAATTGTCAGACATAGTCATGAGCTAGAAAGTCATAGAGGGCCGTTCCTTATTAGACCACAGGTATATCGAGACTATACTTTCTTTCGACGGCCCCTCCCAGAAAAGACAACTGGGAAAAATGTAATACAGTAAGTAATATATGTAGGAACTACTTTTCTCCAAATCTCCAATATGCCGAACACAGATGACGACCCAAACTGTCTAGTGAACAGGTTCACTGAAGCATGCAACAAGGCCTTCACGGCAACATGCCCCACTAACAAACTAACAAACATACAAGACCAGTCTGGCCCTATACAAATCGTGTGGGGAAAATACCACACGATTGGCTTAAGGCAAAGATAGTCTTCTTCCCCAAAGCGGGAAAAGCCTCGCACTCCAAAGGAATTAAGACCAATCCCAGATGCTCTCAGGCGCGCAAAATTCCTACCGGAAAGAAAATTCCAACGAAACGGCACATCATGAAGTAGTTTCGGTGATAGAGATATCTTTAAGCCTCAAAGACTGACCTTGGGATGGACCGTCACATGGTGGTACTCATCGATCAATTGCTTACATGTCCTGCATGTGACATCATCGATGGGATCGTGCACCCAGTCAAGGTATGTCCACAAAGGCACCCTGCAATGTGATGTCCTGTCTTTTATTGGACATAGCAGTCAACAAAATTCTATGTGACCTGGAGGCGGGGGCTGCAGAGATGTGGCATACTCGGATGACGCTAAAATTATCTGCTGGGCGGAAATACCCTTAAACACGCTCGCGAGACTGTTAGGATTGACAGAACCTAGAGGACTGGAAGGGACTTTCCTTCGAAAACGGAACTCGTGCTATTTACAAATAAATACAAGATTCCGCCTCTCAACCCCCCAAAATTTAAAGCGGATGCAGACTCTCCCTCAACGACAGTGCCAGTTATTTAGGGTTGGTAATTGACAAGAAACTAAATTGGAGTGCAGAAGGCCACGATAGCCCTTTTACACATGAAAACAAGCTATTGGCTTAAAATAGGGCATGCACCTAAGCAAAGTCCGATGGGTATATCTAGCAATAGTTAGACCAATACTACTCTATGGTCTTACAGTGTGGCCCTATCAAAAAGAACGAGCATCAAACAATTGGGCAATGCATTAGTCGAGAGACGAGACTAAGAGACTCCGACCAATGGGCACCAAACAGCACATATGTACATAGGTCACTCATCAATACTAAATAGCAGTACCGTCCTCATGAAAACGGACTACTGTGTTCCAAGGGAATACACAGACACCTCTTTCAATGTAATCATCCCTCACAGAGACGATTGGCTAGAGCGCTCTCCAGGTCCAGAAGGGGTCATAAAAAGCTTTGCAAATGGACCAAAGCTGGATAACGAGGTCGGAGGAGGAATCTACTCTTAACAACTAAACGTTCAGGCTTCCAAATCACTGTAGAGGTTTCCAAGCTGAAGTCATTGCAATTAGGGAGCCACTGAACTGCCTTCAAGAAGTTACCGCAATGGTAGCTCGCGTAAATGTATATAGTGACAGCCAAGCTACGATCAAATCGCCGCAAATCTCTTCACTAGATGGCTCAGCAATTTGCTATCAGCCTTATATGGGTCCTGGGCCAGCGGGTCGTCGAAGGCAACTGTATAGCAGACGAGTTGGCCTGATCTGGTACTTCAATCCCCCTTCTCCCAGATAAGGAGGATACTCGTATGCCAATAGTAATATAAGCGACTAAAAGACAATACGTGGCAGTCAGTACCACGCCGTCGAATAACTCGGCAAACATGGCCGAGGAAGCGCACCTCTGAGCTATGCAAGCTCGGCAGGAGAAGAAGGTGCAGCGCAGTGATACGTTCCCTCAGGAGGCATTGGCTAATAGGTATCCACGCAAACAGACTGGGCGCCGCATATAATTATTTTTGGCGGAGCTGTAGAGACGAGGAAGAGTTGGAGACGGTGGAACAATTGTTGCGCTCTGCAGAAAAAGGCTACAACACTTATGCTCGCCCTTCATAGCAGACATTTCAGAAATGTCCCAGGAAGATAGTAAACTTTATAAGAGCTGCCGGATGAGATAACTGCTGACATTAGGTCTGACATTAGGACGCGGAAAAAGGGAAAGATTCCATGCGGACCACAACGAGCCGAAACCGGCCTAAGTGTGATGGGCTCCTAGTGAACCTGGCAGCCGCCTTTACCTAACTTAACCTAACCCAATTGCCAAATTCTGGTGTGATATAATAGATCGCATGTTGTGGCTTTTCTTTTCTTTTCTTTTCACTGGTACTATTGAATCCCCGGATACGGAGAGACGGCGTGCACATTGTATATTCTGTGGCAGCTCAATGCCGTTTTTTAGGGTACAAAACTCTTCGGTTTTGCCAGACTTTACGGAATCTCTTTTCATGTTTTGTTTGGTGCCGATTTTTGCTGCTGTCCGACTGATGTCCGGCAGCTGTCCGGGTGCTGAGCGGCTCATTGAGCAAAGCGTGCTTAGAGAGTGTTTCTGATTTTTTGCATTATCTCCATGTGGCCCTCGTATTTCGCTCACTGCGAGGCGAGTGGGTGGTTTGGTATACTTTGCAGCGCAAGTGAATCCAAAACTTTGGAGCCATTCAGGATGGGGAAAACTTTTGGGGGACACTGGACTTTCGCTGCTCTCTGGCTTTGTGGCCTCCGATCTGGTGTGTCAAAGCATTTTTGCCAATTGGCCGAGCTTTGTGCCGTGGAATCGGGATGCCAGTGGCCCCAGATCGAGTGGAATGCCCGTGGGCCACAGGCACAGGCATAGGCACAAGGGGCAGTGGGCGCAATTAAAACCCTATTACGGGGCCGCGCCCCCGATTTCTTTGCCGGTATTATGCGCCAATTTGTGTGCGCTTGGGGGGCCGTTGACTTTCGTTCCATTCAGAGTCGTTCCCTTCCCTGTTCTCCCTCCTGACTTTGCCGTTTCTGTTTCTCTTTCGTTCCATTCCGCTCGACCATTGTTAGATGCGACCTCAACAAACGTTTCAATCAAGTGGCGCATAGTGGGAAAATGCCACCCACACCACCGTCTACATCCCTACCCACCCAGTCTGTGTGCCAGTCCAACAATGACAACGTTGATTCTCACTCGGAATGGATCTTTGATTTAACGCACTTTGCTTGTTTAAAGGGGTTTTGTGGGTTCATCTTTCTTTTTGGATTCAGAGACTGAAAGGATTGGATCTGATTAGTTTTTTTTGGGCGGTCGAAGCGGAAGAATTTGCTGCAGTGTGAGGTGAGGTGAGGTTTTCTTTACATCTACATACACATTTTTAGACATCTACATCTGCTCGTGGAAGGGCATGCGAGATAGAGAAGAACAGAGAGAGAGAGAGAGAGAGAGAGAGAGAGAGCGAAAAAGTAATAGCGTTTTTTCGTCTGGCTATAATAATGGGCCGATGTGATCCAGATCGGCAATCTGGTTGATACGGTCATCCGGTTTCTCTGTGATCTAGGCACTCATGAAGCAGGACAGACGGACAGGCCGATGATGATAAAAAATATATATACTTTATGGGGTTGAAAACGCTTCCTTTTGTATGTTACACACATCCACTATCACCCCAAATCTAATACACCCCTGTACTCCTCGAGTGCTAGGTATAATAACTGAATTTAGCTTTTTTAATAACCAACAGATCTCTATAGGCTCATAGAATTTAGAGCAGTCGTAGAGAACAGAAAAAACCTTATGTGGTTTTGTTACTTCATTCTCGAGCCTCGGCAACAAGTCACGAACACCGTTTATATGTTAGCCGACTGTCGCCCTGTCGCCGGTTTCCGAATAGGAATATCTGTCGGAGAAATAGGAGAAATCGGGAGGAAGGGCCCATCGCTAAATTAGAGGTCTACAAATTGAGCAACAGATTCGTTCGAGTGGCAAATGAAATTATCCGAAATTCCTTGAATTCAAATGAACAAAGTTAATTCATTCGATGATTGTAATTGATCAACATTAATTGAAAACTTTTTGCATACTTCATTGTCTTGATGGTAGGGAGGGAGACGGAGAGGCAGGGGCAGAGGAAGCCTGGATGAATGCCCCACTTTCGAATCATTCCCAATCTGCGAAGCAAATTAAGAGCCGCCACCAGCATCGTTAACCGCAGGCATCATTAGGAGGGAGCGGCCCCTCTGGGAGTGGAGCTGGCACTTGAATTGTTGGCAGGATACTTCCTGTGCGGCTGGCCAAACATAAAAATTGGAATTCGGGGGAGAGGTCCAACCCACACACAATGGACAGACACAATTCGAACTTGAATCGAACCAATTATCAATGAATTTTGGGTCATAGAAATGGACACCTCCTTAGATAGCTTACGAGGAGAGTGGACAGAATGTTTTCGCCGTGGATTAATCTTTTTTTCCTATAGTGGAGCTCTTCGTTTGGAGAGGTTAAAGATATCTGAAACTATTTAATATGTGGATGTAGATCCACAGATCGATTAAACATAAATTAATAATAATAAAGTGTTCAGAGCTGAGAAGCTAAAAGGATTCAAAGAATCAATCGATGGATGAAATCACATTGCTGTTTGCCTTTTAGTTTCTTTCCTAAATATCCCTTTCATTGTGACATCCACATACGATCCCAACTAACGCAATGATGTCGTGCCATTGGCATTGGTGTTGAGGCAATTACTGAATTTAGCATTTCGCACTTGCGACTCGACTCGGCTCGACTCGCCTGCCTGCCTGCCTGCTGGAATTTCATTAGTCAAAGTCAAAGGCACAGGGAGCCATTTGTCAGGCGTGCCATCGATTTTTGCTTAATTTCATTAGACCCGAGTGCAGAGTGCGGGTACGTTGGACAATTTTACACATTTCATGGGCCATTTGGGCTGTGTGTGGTGGTTCTGGTTCAGTCGAACCAGTCAAATGCATTCAAGAATTCCTTACAGCTTACATAAATGCCTGCCTTCGCATCGCAAAGCACTTTAGCCCATAGGATGGGAAGTGAAATGTTTGGAAATGAACGTTTTATAGACTGAAAGATGCAATGGAAAATTAACAACGATCATTGAGGTATCTTTGTCCCTAAAATCACTTATGTATTGCCAGGATTGCTTTTATGTCAACCATGGGAGCAGACACGTATGCCACTTTGTCAGTTTTCTTTATATTTGTATCGATAATTCCATGAAAACTCTTATAAATCGTTAGAGACCATGAGAAATAGTAAGCACAAAGCACTGACAGTAGCAAACAAGTCAAAGGAGCGTCTTCATCTTTGGATTATCCCTGCTACTGCACTCCTGTTTGGCCCTCCCCTTGCCGCTACTCTTCTATTTCCGCCAAATGTCACGTACAGCCAAAGCCAAAGCCAGCTAGCGACGCATGTCCAAACATGCAACAAGATAAACGAACACATAACCCTCGCCCTGTCCGCCATTTTCGCATATTATTGGAAGCCGGAAGCGCCGCCATGTTCGCATAAAAGAAGATGGCAAGGTAGCTTCCGTATGCTTTGCCAACATCTTTGGCTTCACGAGGAGCAAAAGACTCCTCATGGCCTCCTCGGAAAATGACACGAATGGCCAGCAATCCCTGACCATCCCTATACCTTGTCCATCATCTTTTTTACAAATGGATCCACTGCTACTCCAAGTTGAACCTTTTCAAATCGCCTCCTTTGAATTTGAGTTTTCAATCAAGGTTCCTTCCCCTTCCCTTAATCTTAGTCAATATTACCTGAATCCATCCGCTGAATATTTTCTACTTCGCAAGGATAGATTTTTAGACAATGAATTAAGGAGGGAATCCACCTGAACCAAAAATTGCTGCACCACTTTAAGAGAATTTCCATAAATGCTTCAGGCTAATGTTAAACAAAAATATTTATTTACTTTTCTCCAGCCAGCTTAAGCTTTTCCCATCATCTATCTTTTGGGCATCGAATACTTGTAGGTTCTCTCACAGAGAACCTTTGCATTCCGAGCTTCCACTTGGGCTTAACTTTTATCGAATCTTTCGATGCTCTGTGGATTGGGTATCCTGCTAAACGATTGCCCTCTTTCCAGGCAGAACAGCTTATCATAAATGACAAATCTTAAAGTGAATGCGAATGGGAATGCGAATGCTAAACGACCAACAACCGAATGGAAGCAGCAGAAATGCCAGCCAGACAGCTCAACTTCACTCCCCACGAGCCGAAGTGCCCAAACGGCAGGCTGGCTTGCGCTCCCATTTGGCTGCATTTGGTGTAAATGTAAATGTAAACGAAATAATCGCTGGCCCATATCTGTGGAGGTGGAGGAAATTGCCGCCCAATGGGAAGTCAGTCGCATGGAAGCCAGCGAGAAGGCAGCCAAAACCCATGAACCAAATGAAAATCTTAGATGGTTTTCCGCTTTTCTGCTTTTCCCTTTTATTAAAGAGCTCAGAGGTGGGGGTAATGGGGCTGTAGTTCTTATGATCAAAGGAAGGCACTTTTCAGAGGAATTCTAGACTCTGTTTAAGCCACAGATCCAATTACAATTACAAATATTGGATCGTAATGGACCACTTTCAATGTCTTTCACCGCCAGATCGTCCTCGACGATTGACTGATGGGTCACGGGGGAGGAGGTTCAGCTTGATAGGCGGAAGCTGAAGCGTTGAAAGCGGAGAATAAAGATCGAGATCTTCTACTTCATCATCGACCTGCTAACTGTTCCCACTGATCATCTAACGTGTCCTTTTCCCTATATCGTAGCAGAGGATCAACTGGCTTGTTTTGGTTTGACTAGATGTAGATTTCCCATCCATATGCGTATCCTTCTAGAAATCAGGTAAAGTGTGTGCCGTTCTTCCATCCAAGGGGAAGGATTCATGTCGCCAGCCTTTGCTGTTGAGGACACACATGTCCGACAAGTCCCGATTACATGTGGCAGCTCCAAGTGTCGTTCCCTGTCCGTTAGTTGTTGCCACAATAGCCACTGGCTGCCCTCTGCCTAGACTCCTGTTCTATGTGGTTAAATGGCCCGCACACATTGTACACTCGGCGGAGGAGGAGGGTGACGTGACCGACCCAATTCGTATTGATTTCAGAGAGTCCCAGTCTTAGTCCCAGTGCCATTCCCCATTCCTCTCGCAGGCCAACCGTTGGCTTTTATTGTTTGCCTGCTGTCAAGCGACCCCCATACAAATGTGGGGGGGGGGCCTCCGATAAGCAGAGCGCACCTATGCAGTCCCCAAAATTGGGCTGTCAGACTACACTGTGTGTGTGTGTGTTTTTGTGCTTGAGGTTAAATAGGAACTGCGGCAACTTATAACGAAAGCAACTTCCACTTCCGCTTTCACTTCCTATTCCGCTGCTGTTTGCTGAACGAAGGACGTTGTGAGCCGTCTGCCTGCCTCTGTCGTGGCACCCCTGTCCCTTGTCCCTTGTTCCTTGTCCCTTGTTCCTTGTTCCTGGACTTTGGCATTCGCAGAAACTATTAAATCACATTTTACGAGCGTTAAGTGCACAATTAAAAGCATTTCGTTAATGTGGAAAATGTGGCGCTGTCTTGGCCCGTGCCCGAACATCTCCACTCCCTCCCCTCCCCTCCCCGCACGGCCCAGCCCTCTCTGTCTCTCCTTCGCTCTGTCCTTATCTTCCTTCCCCTCCATTCCATTGTGATGTAATTAAATTTTCAGCTGCCAGTCCGCGCATTGCTCTGCGTACACCTTGGGGGGCACTTTTTGGGGGCGCCATCCCACATCGGGAATGTGGGTTTGAATGGTGTTTGAGACGAGGAATGGGGATTGGGAGATTGGGATCTGAGCGTGGGAGTGGGGAGTGGGGAGTGAAGAGTGGAGCCATTATGCCGGGTCTCCTGTGTGTCCTTGCTGGTGGAAAAACAAAGTAAATCGATTATGGTTTTGATGTAAATTTGCTTTTCAGTCCCCCCGGCTACGACCATTAGAATGTTGTCTCGAGGCAGTGGGGGTTCGCTTCTGCTCCGAATGCAACGATGAAAATCAATTCAATATGACTCTTATATACATGAAAAAATGCACTAAGGACTAGAAGAAAGTTTCTCCATAAAAATGAATGAATGTACATCATATATAACTGTTATAGAAAATTATCTTTATCTTTAAATTAAATTATCTTTAAAATTAAATTATCTTTAAGAAAATACTTAATCCATTGAGTATATTTACGTGGGTCTTCACATGGCATTACATATTATGGAAGACCACCTGATGCCAGTCCTCCTGCTGCTGGCATACACTATTCTCATCCTTCTTCATTCTCAGAATGTAAAAACGGACGAATAGGGGGGACTATCTGCTGCCCCATGGCGGAGAGGAGGAGGCTTCATTAGGACTAAAACGCAAACTAAGTAAGTAAAATGAGCCTTAGTAGGCGTGTGAAGTGCACACTTGATGATTGGTCGGGGGTGGGTGGCTTTTTGGTTGGTGGCACGGATGCAGCTCGAGTGTCACTCACACAACTTCACAGCATCCAGATCCACATCCGCAACCGCCTCCGCCCCATCCCCATCCCCATCTCCTTCTCCATCCCCATTTCCCTTGCGCGCTCGCTTACGCCTAAGTGCGGAAGCATGTTCAAGTGTGTTGGAAATGGAAAGCAATGTGTTACTTTTTTACTCGACTTTTCTCTCGTTTCGTATATTTGCGTGTTTGTGTGCCGCTCCGCTCCGGTCTGCCCATTTCCGTTCCGTTCCGTTCCGTTGTGGGCATGGCCAGTCAAGAAAACAGCGGCAGCGGCAGCGGCAGCAGGACAAGTTGAAGTTGAAGTAGGCCTCAACCCTGCTGTCGACTTGCAGGGATCGCCCCTTAAAAGAGTTTACTTAAAAATTCCATTTTAACGGTAGAAATAGGCAATAATTTGAATTAAGATACTATGCATTTTTTTTGTATCTCTAAAATTTGAATTTTAATATTTTAGAATTATATACTCTAGATTATATGTTAAGTAATATATAAATAACACCAATAGATATATTTAATAATATTGAAGACTACTATTCGCAGCAACTTCTACCATACTAATTTTCATACCTCTCACTCCACTCAGTAGTTCGGCCTTAGCGATTAGCTAAGTGAATATTTTGCTTTGCTGGCCGAGCATAGTCGGAGCACGACTTGAATGATATTTAACTGGAAATCGCCAGGAATAAAGCAAAATTGCTGAAGTTTATAAAAATGCTCGCTTGCACTTATTCTTCCCTACAGCGCACAACTACTACAGACATTGTATGTATGTATGTACATGCTTATGTACATATATGAAGACCATAGGAAAGACAACTTCTTTTGATTTCTCTCTCTCTTGATTTCAATAATTGATATTGTACATCGTAGCTTACTGTTATGATTAATAAACAGATACAATTTTGCTGAAATTGCTGCAATTCTCCATCCCTTGAAGGGAACAGAACAAGTTAAAGTTCTCCTTCGAGTGGGCCGAACAGCGTCAAAAGGTGGGTTTATGTGCAATCAGAGACTGCCATAAACTGTCCAAGTAATGAAGGGGTGCCCGGAGAGACTGGCCTGAGGATGATTTTAATCGAAGGGATCAAGCGACACACGACCTTCCTGCACCCCACAAACGTTCCTTCTCAATTTACTTTGGTCAATGTCCTATCCTCTGGTGTAGTTCTGGATTCGGTTTCTTTACGGGGCTCTGGCTCTGGCTCTGGCTGTGGCTCTGCCTCTGTGCCTGTTCGTGTCTGGGCTGTCCGGCAGTGGCCCAAGTCTTAAGACCCATAAAACCCATGTAGCATAACTAATAGGTCTTTGGCCATAGAGTTTTGTTTATTCTTTGTTTCTCCTGCAGCCCCACCCCTCCCCAAATCCATGTCCTGCAGCCCTTAACCTCGCCTGCTCCCAATCCTTGACCAATCCTGGATCCAATCCTGGATCCAATCCTGGATCCCTCCGACCCCCTCAGCCAGCAAGGCTTCGACATGGCATTGCAGTTCAATGCACGGGCGTTGAAATTGTTTTCATTATTTCATTTCATTGGCCCACCACCGCCGCCAGTTGCACCTGTGAGTTATGGCCAGGAGTCGGTACTGGGAACTGGGAACTGCTTTCTGGGGCTCTGGGGTTCTGGGGCCAGGGATTAAAGCCAAGCTGTGGCACTCCAGGTCCCGTGCCATGCCAGAGCCATACTGTGGCAAAAGGTATGAGCCATTAAATAAATACCAGCGCCAATCTGAAACGTTGCACAGCAATAACGCTCCGGCAAAGAGGAAAAGAAAAGCGGGGACACGGGAAATGCGGAAAAGCGTCGCCAAAGAAGTTCAAATAAAAATGTATAATTCAAACTTAATGCATGACGAGTGCGTGTCCGCGTAGAGGTGCTGCACGGTGGGGCCCCAGCCGAAAAGAGGGGGCAAAAGTCAAATACTTTTACGAGTGCTGTGGATAATATAAATATACGAATCTGATGGAGAAAGTTTTAAAGCCTAAATAAATCGAGTTTTCAGGACAATTTTCAAAATTGGACTTTTCGTTTAGGAGTATGAGCTCCTGTTTTAGGGGTGCATCTATCAGGTGGAACAAAAATTAAACTAATTTTGTGCCACTTAACCCCGATAGAACCCAACCTGTACCGAAATGGAGAAAAAGATTAACCAAAGAACATTTAAAAAAGAAACTCAGGGATATTCCAAAATATATTCCTGTAAAGTCGAGTCAAATTCGCAAAATAAACCAAAAACTAGATCCGTATATTAAATAATCGATACTTTGCATCCATTAGACAATAGACTCCATTAGACTCCGAAATTAATCGGTAAATAGATATTCTTTATTCATTTAAAACTTATTATTGGCTAGCTGAAATGGTCACAGGACCTGCTGTGCGGTGGTGGAGCAGTGATGTAGAATAATCACGTGCAGCTCCTCTCCAAACACGCTCATTAGTATTCGGAAATTTGGCTAGAAGCATTACCTCGAATATCTATGTACATACGTTTGCGATACATTTTGGCTGAAAGTGCCTCTCTTTGACCAACCGTGAATAGTTAATCCAAAGCACTGCCTGCGTCCAGATCGTTCTCGCACAAATAATTTGATAGGTAATTAATCGAATCAGGAAACCCGGGATGTGCAGTATTGGTCGGAGATTGGTATACGAATATGGCAACTCCTAGAGGACTTCGGCGGTTAATGGAGTCATATATGCCGAAACCTTTTTGACTTCAGCAATTATCTATGGATTTCTGTGCGGCTTTTCCCTTCCCTTTCCACTCCCATAGCAACTCCCATTTCCACCACTTCCCTTCTATTTTCCCTGCTTAGAAGATGGAGGATGATTTATCCATTACAATGCACAAGTATCGGGCTTTAATCTGTGATCACCGACCAAAGGATTTTCTCATCGCACATGTGCAGGATGTTCGAGTGTTTGCCTGTGTCTGTTTAAATCAAATATTGGCAGGTGTACGTACGTGCATGTAAGCCGTGAATTATGCATGTGTGCTTTCCGGGGTAACGGCACCGCGGCGCTCGACCATAAATAAAATAATTGCATATGTCGTCGCGTGACGCAAGTCCTCATTTGCCCGCCTTTATACCATTTCCCCTGCTCCAACCTCTGCTCTGCGTTCTGCAACTCTACATGCTGCTTCTCCTCTAGAAAAGCTCTAACAGAGAAATATATCCCCGATTAGTCGATTGAATTGCTATATTGATCATAGTTAAGCAACGATTTTCACTTACTGTTGAGGATAACAAGAGAATGGGAGTCAGTCAGGACTCAAAAGGAGTATTCTCGTATGTCGAGTTGAAAACTCTTGTAAGGTACTGGGTATTTTCAATAATCTCGTATTTTTTCTCGAAGTCCAAATTAAACGCAAAAAAACTATCGATTCAAAGTCTCTGCCATTGCCCTCGACACTGGAGCTCGATTTTCGTTACATTTTTCTGTATTTTTCTGCTATTTTCGGTTATATTTTACGGGTATATTGGCAAAGGCTTTTTTATACCCGGTACTCGAAGAGTATAGGGGTATATTAGATTTGTGGTGATAACGGATGTGTGTAACGCCCAGAAGAAAGTGTTTCCGACCCCATAAAGTATATATATTTTGATCAGCATCAATAGCCGAGTCGATATAGCCATGTCTGTCTGTCCGTCCGTCCGTCTTCATGAGCGCCTAGATCTCAGAGACTATAAAAGCTAGAGCAACCAAGTTTTGTATGTATTCTTCTATGTTATCACACTACTCCAAGTGTATTTCAAAATTTCGCCTCGCCCCTTTCCCCTACAAAGGACGAAAATCTGTGGCATTCAAAATTTTGAAGATAAGAAAAAACTAAAAACGCAGAATCATTGATGATGACCATTTCTAGCAGAGTGTTCAATCTGGATCAGATCGGACTCTTAATATAGCCACAATGAAGAAAACCATTTCGAAAGTCATCGTTCCCTCTCGCTCTCTCTCACACGCGACCCCGTCTGCTTAGCCCATTCGTCTTTTTTGACGCATGTTCTCAGAGACTATATGAGCTTTCTATCTAAGCTCCTGTGATATCAATTTAGCACAAGTTTATTTCAAACTTTCCGCCCCCACAAATGACGAAAATCTGTGGAATGTACAATTTTTAAGATAAGAGAAAAGCAAAAACGCATAGTCATGGAAAATACCCGTATCTACCAGATTGCCGAATCTGGATCAGGTCGAACTACTATTACAGCCAGAAGGAACAAATTTAATATCAATCGCTACGCAACGCCTGCCAAGCGCTTCTCATTCCCTCTCTCTCTCGCACACACTTCCACGTCTCGTACGAGTATTTCTACATGTACATGTAGAAATGTAGAAGCTGATGTAAAAATCATATGTACACACAAATGAAAACAGATAACATTTAATATATAAAAATCTAGCATAGGGTTCAAGCTAATTTTTGTAAATGTTCCATTTGGGCCAAAATTTAATTCGTCCCTTTTGCGAACATATAATAAATTGCATAAATTGTAAGATCACATATATTCTGACTGAGTACCGGGTATAAAGTAAAGCCGCGACCTTTGCCGCGGCTCACAACGTTCCCTCTCGTTTTGTTTTATTTTTAGCTACTTCATTGTTCCGGTCTCCGGCATGGGCATAATAAATAAGAGCTGGGCAAGAGAGCCACATAATCGGAGCACTCTCTGAATAATTGAATGCCAGAGAATGCCATGGAATGCCATTCGATTCGTCGAATGGATAGCAACATTCGCGGAATGTTTATTAAACACAATTCCGTAATCCGATTACAGTAACAAAAACAAAAGGCGTTTTCCCGGCCCAATCCCTGTCCCTGCCCCAATTCCAATAAGAGACTCAGTTCCGATGTCATTTCGCATCCGCTTTGGGTGGAACAATTTATGGCCTCCGCTGTGGATACAATTGCCATCCGGAGTGGATCCGATTGAGGTCGGTTCTTGGGGTCGCTGGGATCACGAGTTTCAACCGAGTATTCGATCTTTGTGTGTGCTGAGAAGATGCCCGGGATATATGCACAGTAGATCATGGTGATAGTGTTATCTGTGAATCCATCCATTATAATTTATTATTCTTTTTGTTATCATTTTTGAATAATTATATTATTGGTAGTACGCCAATACAACCGTTCCAGGCATTAAGAATTGGATTAAACCCAAAATTGGGTCTTAATTGTGTGGCTTTTGATCATTGATGGACAATTAATTATTATATAAAACAAGCCTGGAACGAGCTTTCACTGCACTTTTTAAAGTCCCTTTATTTATTTAATTAATTGACAATTTTTTGACTGATAATGCCTTCAGCAAGAACAGCATTAAAGAAAGAAACATGCCAATCAGTAGGACAGAAAAAACCGACGAACGAATCAAAAAAGATAACGTAAATGTGCGTGTGAGCGTGTCCAAATTAAGTGAATTTCAATAGCAAGCCGCGCGAGATGAACGAAATCAACAAAGATAATTGGAACGAAGCCAAGCGTGCCGGTTGTACTGAGCGGGGATGACATATTAGCATTAATAAGAAACAACCTAAAAATTGGAGACACCACCAGAGCGATCATCGCCATAGGTCCAGATTGCAACCTGTTTCTGAAGTGCATTCGCACATTCAATTCCTGCTTCCCAATGACATCGTTCGCAGCAACAGAAATAGTTATACAATACTGCAGTAAGTGATGTTCGGGGTCACCTAGTGTCTTATATGTATCTACTATATTTTTATATATCTACATACATATATCTTTCTTTCTATCTATCCAAAACCTTAAAGTCTTTTTCCTTTAATATACCATATTTCACCATTAATTGTAATCCCAAGATATTGATGGACTACCCACCTGACTTTGGCTCTACAACAACTCCAAAGTATGTCCAATTATTTAGTTTTATATTGTGATACTGTCGCACACCCCTCTCTTTTTTGCTTTTTCTCTTTCCCCATTCCCCATTTCCCATCTTTGTCTCAGGCTTCTTTCCATCATTTCCTTGGTTGCCTGGCACGGAGCTCATTTCTCTTTGTCGCTGCATGGAATTTCATACGAAAATATGAGAAATATGAGAAATGCATTCGTTCTTAGGATCCATATAGGAATGTATATATGTACATATGTGTGTGTGTATGTGTGTGTGTGTGGCGGGGGGAGGAGTCACTGCTCTCTCTCTCTCTCTCTCTCTCTCTCTGTCTGTCCGTGTGTTGACTTTACCCACAAGGTTCAGGCATCCGCATCAGCGTTTCGCTCCTCTATTTATTCAAGCAATTGCCACTGTCAACACACATACTTACAGAGAGTGGGGGCCCACATTGATAGGCCAATGATGGTGGGGAAGGAGGGCGCAGGAGAGCGGAGGGGGAGAGAAAACAGATAGAAATCGAAAATAAATTTCGCAACGATGAGGAGGGAAATGGAAATGGCGATGCCAACTTCTTAGCAGAATCGAATCGGTTTCACTGCCGCCTTCTCCCTCCTGCCGCCCTTCTTCGCTGAGCATTGGACCTGCAATTGGACAATTCTATTTTTGTTTATCTTTGTCTACTCTGTGCTCTGTGCAACTCATTTTCTTCATTTACATTTCCCCATTTCCTTTTTTTACCCAGCAAATGTTGTGCAAAGCAATAAACGGGAATGGGAATGGGAATGGAATGACAGGCGGCAGTCGACAGGCGACAGGAGAGACGGCGCTGACACTTGGGTCCGTGACTGGCTTCTGCCTCCCCACCCAGACAGATCCGATGGCTCGCCTACAATATGTTCAAAGTCAATTCGAGTAGGGCTCTGACATGGACTTACCCTGTAGGCAAACACGGAAGAAGGCTCAGGGCATCAGGCAAATAATACATACATACATACATACATATATCATCTGAAATAATCAGGAGTTAAGAAATATAGTTAAAGAGTTGTTTACCCTTCTTCCTTAGCTTCATTACTCCACAAACTGTTGATTGGTGGCTTAATAAATTCATTCGTCGCTTTTGGGGAATCAAATAACTGGTTCAATGGACCATTTCTCGGCAAAGGTGTTACCATTGAGCAGTGAGCAGGTTGTTCCCTGGTTAATCGGTTTACACGGCTTAACCTTATCTGTTCGGTCCTCCGTGCACCAGCAACGTTCATGGTCCGATTTGGCTGTCACTGACATGCATAAATTAACGCTTTTTTGGAGGCAGGGCTGGGACGTTGCGGGACAGAGGGAATAAGGACGGAATGGCTGCTGCCCTGAAAAGTATGCAACAAGATTTGCGGGCCTGCCTGCCATTTACGCAAATAAATGCGCCAAAGTTTTCTCCAGAGAAGCGGAGAATAGAGCGAGTGGCAGGGGGAGGTCGAATAGTTAAGAAAAGAGAGTAAGAGAGAGAGAGGGAAGAGGAGCAGCGAGAAAGGAAAAGTAGAAAAAGAGCAGCAAATGAAATCAGCAAGAAGCAAACAAAACTTCCTTTTAGAGAGAGTCGCGGGGAAATACGGGATTTCAACTACTTAGCGTCAGCGACAGCCGTGCCTCCGTACTCTGCCTGCCTCATGCCACCCACCCGCCTCCTCCATGGAGTGCCACTTGGCCTTGGCTGAAAACGAAATGGGAGGGGGCAATGGCGCTAAGCGTTAACTAAAATGCTGTGCGCCATTTTGTGTTTTAAATATACAAGCACAATAAATATAAAAATATAAATAAAATGGCACAGGCCACTGACAGGCCGGTCGGGTGGTCACAGACGGGGGTGGGGGCTGCCAAAGCGCCACCAAATGTTGGGGCTGTAAAAATTGTTTACGACCACTATAGGGAAACCGCGCAACACGACACCACAACACAACAACGCAAACTACAAGGACAGACCGCGACAGATTTTCTCTTTCCCTCACATTCGCCCTATCCCCATATACCCATATCTCCGCGCTCTCTCTCTCTTTCCCTCCCTCAGAGTGCGATTTGTAAACCGGAAGTCTGTGGTTGGGTCACCATATTGCTGGAATGTTTATGCGGCTGCCTGACAATTTTATACTTATGCCCGTGCCCCTTCCAGCGATAGTCCAGCGATTTGGAAGCCCGTCAAATCCGATTTATCTGCCCCTCTGGGGGCGTACTTTTAGAACAGACTAAAGGGTTACTTTTAATGCCGATATATCTTCAGGAATAGCTTTTGTATCGACAAGGATACCAAATTTTATGAAAGATCGTGCGGGAGTTCTCTTTTCGATAATTTAATTGTTTTGGATATCGCCGTTGCGCATCCCAAGTAAAAATTGCAAAAGTACAAATGGTCACAAAATCGTGTTTTTTTTTAATTTTTATAAACGATTTTGTGGCATACCACAAATCATATGTATGAGGATGTGATTAACCCATCCCGACTAACAATTACATTACACAGTTTTCATTTGTCTCACAGTGTCGATGTCAACTTTTCGCGTGCAAAGGGAAAGCGATTAGTGGAAAACACAAGGGGTTTCGACCTTCTTTTTTTTGGGTAATACTTCCCTCACTAAACGATCAACTTTCTGTTTCTGTTTCTGTTCTGTTCAGTCGGTTCCTTATTTAATTATCTCACCTGAACCTTAATCTTAACAGTAGCTTTAGCATAATCACATATCCCAGTAAACTGTTCCACTGTAACCGTAGACTGGACGCCGTCTAGAGCCAAAGCGGAAGCGCCACTTAACCTATGTCTTGGCTCCAACTGAAGCACTGCTTTGGCTCTTCTGTAACATAAACCAACCACAACTTAAGCCCATCTTCCAATGGCCACCTACCTGGTAGGAGGTACAAGCTACAGGTACAGGTACGGAGGAGTACAAAAGACAAATGTGCCTGTCAGATATGATTTTAATAACACTCCATAGCACTGGTGGTTGCCTGGGAGATTGCAACCACACCACCCACTCGGAGCCAATCCCGTATTGCTCCTATATCTTGCAGCCTCTCTATTCTGCTCCTGCTCCTTGCAGCTCCTGCTGGCCAGCTAATCCGTGGTTCAGGGACAGGAGTAGGAGCATAAGAGAGAAACGAAGCGGGAGTGGGAGAGCTGTGAGGCCAGGGCTCGGTTCTTGCCTCAAATTATGCAATGCTCGGGCTTTAAAGTAGATTACACGAAATTTGCACACGAAGGCACAAAAGCCCACGACGGGCATTAATCACGGACTCCACCATGCCCCAAATCGCCTGTGCTTCGGTCTGCCCTCCCGTACCGTACTGCTCCTCCTATTGTGTGTTCTTTTAAATAGTTGCCCATGTCCCTTGCCCTGCCACTGCCACTGCCCCTGCCCGTGCCCCTGCTCCTGCAGACGAGAAGTAGTGGAAGAAGCAGTAGGAGCTACGCCAAATAAATTGCCAACGTGCCGGAATGCCTGGAAACCCTTTGGGTTTATGAGATTTTTCCATATTGCTTTCGGAGCGTGCTCGCCAGGAGTCAGTAACCAGGCGCCAGGAGCAAGCCGGCAGGCGGCAGTTGGAGCCGGGGTTTTCGGTTCCTTCATGCCTTCCAGAAAATTAACATAATTTTTCATTACGCTTTTGTTTTTTACATATTTAAGTAGAGGTCTCCTATTCACCCAATGATTTCCAATGATCCCAAAGTAGTATTCGTTATTCCATTGCACATCTATCCGTTATTTTTATACAGATATACTCGTACAACCCATTCTTAACTCTCATATTTTAACCACTCTTTTCAACTTTTCTATGCTTATGCTTTCTTCTTCTATCCTTTAGAGCTTTCTCCAGTCTACCCTTTCCCTGCTGCCTGGCATCATCTCATATCATTCTTTCCTCTCCGAAACTTTATCGGTTCCCCTGGCATTGCGTACTCCTCCCACTACTGCTCCTTCTTTGTCCACAAATTGAATTGCTTTTGGCCGCAGGTTTTTGCTAATATTTTTCTTAAGCCCGATGTGAAATGGCATAAATCATGTTCAATATTATTTCGTTTCGTTTGGTTTTGCTCGTTCTCGTTCCGTTTCGTTTGTGGCTCTCCACTCCTCCGTTTGTGTTCAATCTTTGGCTTCTGCGTGGCCCCCGAGGTTAAGTGATTTCATTTCGGCAGCAGGAGGCACTTGTTGCTGTAGATTTGGTTTTATTGCAAGGACAAGAATGTATTGAATGTGACTAACCAGAGAGCGTGGACAGAAGGAGAAAGCGAGAGATCAGGCTTGGGAAAACCGAATGGTGAAGGACCGAATGCGATGCCATGCCGCTGGCCAAATAAATTGCTTTTGCGGTGAGAGTCCATCGCAACTTTTGTCGTAATTACCGAAATGCCTCTGGCTTGGTTTCTGGCTCTGCTTCTGGTCCAGCTTCTTGCTGGCTGGCTGGTTCCTGCCTCCTGTATCTGGCACTTGGCATTACCAAATTACAGGCTGGCATTTAAGCAATACAGCTAATTTGTGTTAAAATTCCATTAGCGGGGGCCCAAAGGGCGAGTGATTGGATTTGTGGTGGATGGATTGGATTGGAATGAGAAATCAATCACTAAGTGCCATCACGCGCAGGGATGATTGGCCAGAAACGGCCAGCCTGAATCCGGAATGCGCTTCACTTCCATCGATCTTAGAGCGGAAAATTGGCTGGAAAAATGCCTCATGCGTCCCCACTTATTGTGGCTGGAATGATCTGGGGACAATGCTTCAGATATATATATGTATATGTATTTATATGATTTGTAAGGCAGATAGATGCTTTTGCTTTTCCTTTAACCTTTTATCCTCTCAGGATAGACTCAAAAAAATATTCAAGTAGAGCGCAGTATATTTTTGGGATAATTCACTACTATATTTTCGTTGGATTTTTAAATAAGGTAAGAGTATTATAACACAGCTCCAACCTCCAACCTCCAACCACCAACCACCAACCCTTCGCGACGCGCACTAATAAAAAAACAGGCAGGGCATGCCCTCGGGCGTGTGTTTTTAATTCGACGGAAGTGAAACGATTTGCTTTCATGGCACTGTCCGTGGTCTTGGCCCGGATATTAATTGTCTCGCTCTTGAATTGTAATTGGAAATGCCAGCGAGTGGCTCAAAACCAATTTCAGTACCCAATCCGCAAAGCCCAATCCCGTTGCGATCGCTGGAAACTAATTTGAGTTCCGCTCTTAGATAAAGTTATAGACATGGAAGCGAAGGAGCTCAAGCCAGAGGCCGAAGAGGCCCAGTCCCAGTCCCAGGACTCACTCGTCGAGTCGTCCCAGGAGGAGAAGCAGCAGGAGGTGGAGGAGGAGACCCCCTTCGACCAGCGCGACTGGTACGCTATAGTCCATGGCCAGCAAGACGCAGAGCGCGAGATGGACGAGCAGTTGTTGGGGTGCGAGACACTGGCGGGGTATCTGGCCCGCCTGGACGAGCGGGCCAAGCGGCGCCAGCAGCTGAGGGAGACCCTGGTCGAAGAGATGCCCTGGTCGGATGCCCGCTTCCTGACGATCAATGTTCGTAGCGCCCGGCCCTTCGAGTGCAGCTCTGATGAGGACTGGACGCGGATGCTAAAGGGCAATCTGGGAGCCACTGTGTGTGTGAAGGTCGGGCCGGCCACCTTCTGGTGCATTGGAGCGCTGCTGAACCGCCACAGCGTCTTCTTCAGACGCCAGTCGCGGGAGGAGTACAGCCTGCCGGAGCTGACACCGATCGGCTTTCGGGCCGCTTACGCCTGGATGCGACTCCAGGAGCCTCTGGACTCTAGCGTGCAAGGCGAGCACAGTGAGCCCAACCAGATCGTGGACCTGCTGCACACCGCCCAGCATCTGGACATGCGCGACCTGGAGGTGCTGTGCAGCCGCTACCTTTGCTCGCCTCACTTCAAGGAGCGCAGGGCCCTGCAGGTGTACGTGCGAGCGCAGCAGTACGGCAACATGGGGAGCATCTGCCAGCTGATGCTGAAGCGTGTGGGCAAATACTACCTGACAATGGTCGGCAGCCAGGAGTACACGGAAATGGCGCTGGAGGACATCTGCACTCTGCTGGAGCAGGACTCAATCGGCGTCAATTCAGAGCTCGAGGTGTTCTACGGTGCGCTCCGTTGGATGTGCATCGATCCCGAGGAGCGACTGTCCGCTCTGCCCCGCCTGATGGAATGCGTGCGTTTCACGCGTATGCCCCGACCGAAGCTAATGGAGATGTGGTACTGCCTGTTTGCGGCGCGAAGGGGCATGCGCGCAGAGTGCTTCCATGTGCGGGGCGATCCCATTATCTTACGGGCCTTTGCCTACTGCCCCGGAGTCTGGGAGCGTGTCAACAAGGCCGTAAGAGTGGCCAATCTGTGCCGTCAGGTCGATAATCGCCAGGTGCTTATGGCTCTCATCCAGGCCTTTAATCTCCACATGGAGACGCCACGCGAGTGGATCTGCGATGAGAACTGCCCCTACCATGTTCGTAATCCCACGGCATCCCACCATATCGACCTGTCGTCCAAGGATTTTCTCAGCTTTGCGATCTCCCTGGCCCACAAGGATCGAGACCTGTTGCGCTCCAAGGAGAAGGACCTGACCAAGCTGTGGGAGCCGCTGTGGGACCCGCAACGCGATCACCCGAGCAATATCCCCTTTGATGAGACGTCCGATGACCTGCCGATGTCGTCCAGCGATGAGATCGACTGGTTCCAAGAAATACTGCGAGAGGCCTTTGAAGGCACCGACACCGATGAGGATACCGAAAATGTATCGAACGTATACATAACGTTCACAGACAGTCCAACCACATCCCCCACCAACTCGCCAATGATCAGTGACCTAAGCAGCCCCGCAACCATTCCGCGGTACACGCACACGCAGTCGACGAACGACTGGTTGTGGGACGTGCAGGCGAGCAGGCCAGAATCAGCATTGCCCAGTCGTCTCCGAATAGAGGGAAATGTGCAAGAGCCGTCGCAGGCCTTCGACGAATTCCTCGAATCGTTGGTAAGCTTCGATTTCTCCCAGTCCCCCAGCTGCAGCGATGAGCTGGAGGACTTTTTGGCAAAGAACAAGTGCACACCTGACGACTGCGCTCGCTGGCGAAAGAAGCACGGCTACCCACCGGACCCCAATGACACTCAATTGAAGGCGTTGTGCCAGTTCCATCATGACATGGGAAATCCCCCTCTAAAGGTGCCCTTCCTCCAGCTATACAAAGTGGGTTGCCCATTCGCACCATTTGGAGCATGCATTAAAGAGCCTCTTCTCCACAGGAGAGGTGCAACATCATCGAGGAGTCACCCTCCAATGGACAACAGGTGCTCCAGAACCTAGGAATATCAAAGTCGCTAGCGACCCAAATACAACAGACAGACAAATCGATTGCCGAGCTCCAGACTGCTGAAGAGGATCTCACATCCGTGGAGCAAAGTTCTTTCACCCTTCTTCCTTGAATATAGATTGATTGCGTAACTATAAATTTTTTGTTATTAAAAAAAAATTGGCGCTGCAGAAAATTCATTCGAATTCATTCGTTTGTCTACTGCGAAGGGTCTTTCTTTGATTGATTTAATAATTCCTGGGGGTTTCCTTTTCATTTAATTAAAGCAATTTATGCCAATAAATTATTGGCATAAATTGATTTCAATTATTTTTCTTGCCCCTCTCTATGCTCAAGCGTGATTTGAGCGTTTCCCCAAATGGATTTCTTGTGTTTTTTGCTCAACGACGACGACAATGGCGTAAAAACAATATTGGAAGCAGCAGGTGCGGTGGCCAGGAAAGCAGGAGAGAGCTATCCAGGGGCCCCCGCAGCAGACAGAGTACAGGGAAGAGAGGCAGAGGGGACAGAGAACAGCAGAGGACAGCAGTGGACAGCAAAGCACTGCAATCAAAAAAAACAAAAACCTCCATAGACAAAGCACTCTGGCGTTACGCATTCCATATTTTGGGGCTTTTTCTGGTTTGTGTTCAACAGTAAAATATTAAGTTAAAGCCCGATTCGACACCGTTTGGAGGTACCTTGACTTGAGCTCAAAGTAAAATACATACGATATTTGGTCATTGGTCCATTGGCACAACTTTGTAGCACTTCGCTTTATATTTTATAATAATTAAACAAACAAGGTCTGCAGAATAGCGACGAGTATAAGCTGACCTCGTTCGCGAGCTAGCCAGCGAGAAGTGCGATTTAGGCCTACTAATGCCAATGGTGGAGCCGGGCAGTTCAAATCCCCAGGCCTTAAACATAGCCATAAATTGGCTGCAATGTATCTCTAGGAAGATACTGGTAGTGGGTAGTGGGGCTTGGCTTCAGGCAAAGTTAGTCTTCATCCCCAAAACTGGGAAAGACTTTAGACCAAGTGTATCGTCCTTCCCTCTAAAAACCTTTGAGAGTCTGTTTGGGCTACAACTGCGGACAACTATAAATCCTCAGATGCTGTCCGGCGCACAGCATGCCTACCGGAAAGAAAAATCCACGGAAACAACACTTCATGGAGTAATTATGTGGTAGAGAAATCTCTGCATATCAAAGAATACTCCCTTATAGCTTCTCTCGATATTGGATGGCCTTCAACAAAGTACAACCGGTAACCCTGACTGACTGGTGATTCTGATCGATGAATTGCTCACATGCACAGGCACCCTGCAAGGTATCAGTCAAAAAGATTATATGTATCCCGGTTACTATGCATTAGTGGATGAGGAATGAAGGCCTAAACCGGCCTAAATGTGACGGGTTTCGTGTGATCCTAACAGCAGAGGACTAAACCTAGCCTATAAAAACTTCTGCACCATCTCTTTGATAGATATTCGATCTAAATCGCAATTTAAGTGCTACATTGAACTACTGGTCCACCTTAATTTCCAGAATTTCTTTTGGCCAGTTCCGTATCATTAATTCCCACTACGAAGAAGAAGGAGGTCCTGCTCTCTTCCCAGAGTCCGAGTGGGGGAAAAGGTGAGAAGTATGTATATGCCTGCGTGTGTGGTGCACACGTTTCATGTGTTAACGAGTTGGAAAAAGTGTTATTACATTATTATTTTGTCGGCGAGGCGAGTGATTCAACAGCAAATACCACAAGGTGCAACCACCCGAGCGGCAGCTACTGCCCCACATCCAAACACATCCCCGTTTTCGTGTGCTTCTGTATGGAGCTTACAATAACAATAAATTTCAATTTTTCACACACAAACACCAACACTGAGCGCACACGGTTGCATTCATGGAAATGGCTGCCTCCTGCTGCTGCTCCCACTGCTTCCGGTTGCTGCTGGCTGCTGCTCTACGTTTTGGGGGGTGGCACACAGCCCTCGAGCAGCTTGTGCTTCCAGCAATTTATGCGCTTTACGCGCTTTTGCTAAATAAATTTATAATGCAAACACACACACATACACAAAGAGAAAGAGACAGACGCACAGATACAGATATGCACACAGACAGACTGGAGAGAGAGAGAAAGAGAGAGAGATATACTGATGCAGATACGCAGACAGATAGTCGGGGAGAGGAAGTTCTCGTAACAGTTACAGTTTCACAGCATCCATCCCCACCGACAAAACTTTAGCGAGTTTTAGAACGTTTTGTCCTCTTTCTGGTCTCGCCAGAAGGATGAGGCACTGGCTGCTCTGCCTGGTTAGCGCTACTTTAGATACATTTGTATCTACGATAAGTCTCAGCGCCATGCATGTGGTGCGGCTGCTGCTCCTCCTTCTACGCTTATTTGTGTGTGTGTGTGCAGGAATTACGAAAATTTTCTTGCAATTAAAATTTGTTGCTTTCTGGGTATCATAATTTTATAAGTTTTGGGGGAAACTGCAGCTCCGACTGGGGACTGAATGCTGGTTAGTGGCAGACGTCTTCATTTCGCAGTCATCGTGGCACATAACAAATTACAAAAAGCTTTGTACATATGCTTAAAACATACTCGTACCATATATCTATGCAGATGTGGGATGGCAGAAAGAACCATTATGGCTACATTTTGGTTCTCAATCCGTACTGCTCTGAAGTCGTGGTCCGGAGGAAGGAAATGGGTGGATGGATAGCTACGACCGCTTAGATTTAAGAGATCTTATCACGGACCTTAATTAATGGTTTTCTATATTCGTGTAACCAAGGATATAATCCACTTAGAATAGTCGCACAGCAGAATCAAATATTTATATGGCCCACTGTAGGGATAACTTATCCAGCAATATTTTTAAATTTTAAGTTTAAGTATATTCTTTGTTGACATTTAATGAATTTGGATAAACTATTTATATTTATATAATTCTGTAATAATTCCAATAGAAACCAGCGCGAAAGTTGTGAGCCGCGGCAAGGGACGCTGATCTACGCTTTACTCGGTGCTCAGTCAGTATATAAAACTGCACGAGGAAGAGCGTTGCTCTAGTACCTACAGAGTCTAAGATCTAGCGGCTGTTTGAGACGGATAGACGGACGGATGTGGCTTTATCGACTGTATGTAAGAATTTATATATGGGCATTTCTCTGATGTCGGCATTTCAAATTGTAAAAATGTCAAAATAAAACCGATTTTCAAAACTGTTTTACCGTTATGGTTCACCACTTGACTAGTCCTATAGCTGGTGCTGAGGGCGATTTTGGGCTACTGTTCGTTTTCGAGATATTTGCAAAAAACCATGGTATTCGCACGCGACAAATATAGAAGAGGTTTTCGCGGCTAGCAATTTAAACTCAGATTTCAGCGAAAGTTGAGGCGAAATATTGATGCGAATTTCAGATTAATGTTCTGCATTGGTGACTTTTTAATATGGTTATAATTTTAAGCATGTATGGCTTGTAGTTATTTTTAAATTTAATTTAAGTTTCTATTTTAATAAAAATAAATACTTTTTTTTAACCCCAAAACATGTTTGATATATCTATGCAATATACCTATACCTATCTAGCTCAATTAGTATGGAAAGATGAAGTCAAGTTAAAGTCAGAATATAGTCATTATTATTTAGTTATATATTATAAAGCATAAAGTATATATTTTTGCTTAAAAATAATTATTATGTATAATTTTAGATTATAATTTATACGTTTTTTCTTTTACCTTCTCCTTAAGTTGCCGAATATCCAAAATCCAGGTAAAATCGCTTTTAATTCAAATTTCAAATCATCAACGATTGATATTAACCTAAATTGTACTCTAAATATAATACTTGAAGAAGCTGTGACTTGTGATTCGATTCAAGGATAATAAGGATGCCTCTGTATCCGTATCTGTATCTGTCATTTACAGACAGATCTCGCCCCACCTTCAATGACGTGGTTCTAGCATTGTGGTGCTGAAGTCTTTCAAACGAACGAAGAAGCAATAGAACATCATTCAATCATCCTCTCCCGCCAGCCTCCATCAGAGACACTCTTCTGGAGGGTTTCCTTTCATAAGCTTCAAGTCAGGAACAGGACACTTTCTGTCTTGTGTCCGAGAACAAGGGACAACTTTACAACATACTACATATCATTAATCTGAGATTTTAGGTTGCTTTCTGGTTTTGGTCGTCGGCACTTTATAAAATTCTAATAAGCGTGTGCGGCATGTGGCGTGTGGCATGTGGCCTGTGGCCCGATTAGGCACATACAAATGTATGGGCTTGGGTCAGCTTAAAAGCTTGCCTCGCCAGCCGCACCTGTAGCCCCTAATGCGACAGTCGGGATGGCTCTGCACTGCCACGAAACTCCGCAACAAATATTATAGAAATAAATACAGGGCAAGATCAGAGGATCCAAGTAATGTGGACAGAAAGAAGGATGGCACATTTTCGTAAACTGTGCTGTTGTGAGCGGCAGAACTCTGCGAAAAGTGGTTTTGCAATTTCCATAAAAGAAACGTGTCCTAAACGTGCTCATATTCTGTTCGGTCTGGTCTAAAAAAGGTTATCGTCTGACTTTTTTGTCCAGTGTACGGCACACACATACACAGACGGGGGGAGACACTCTCATATGCAAATGCGTTCATGTTAATGCCACAAATGCGCCTAAAATTATGTTAAGCACTTGCCAGCGTCACCCCCAAGCCCCTGCATCACAGGCTCAGGCAGGACACACGACAAAGGCGGAGGTGGAGGCTGCTGACTGCCTGGCTGCCTGACTGCCTGGCTCCTCGTGCTGGCGGAACGTTGATGGCTTAGGCTCATTTATAAATCGACGCCAGTAAATTATAAATGGAATTACTATTGCAACTACCAGGGTCTTCTCTTGTGCTTCTCTCTTTCCACTTCGCCATTTTGTGCGTGTGCTTGTGTGTGTGTGTGTGTGTGTGCTTACATCAACGCCTTTTGTAAAACTGAGCTGGCGTCTGTCCTTAGCAGACGCACAGGATATCAGCACATATGAAAGTCCCCACAAGGAGTGAGGCACAAATGTAGACAGTCCGAGAAAGAGAGAGGGAGAGAGAGAGGGAAAGAGACATCTACAGCGATTGAGACAGAGAAAGAATGAGTGTCGCTTGCACAAACACATGAATGTTGCAGTATATTAAAGTTCAAAAAGGCAGCGACAGAATGACTTAGAGGACGCAATCCTGCCTCCTCACAAAGGGCTATAAGAAGAGCCACACACACACACAGCGGGAGGGGGTAACAGGCAAGGGGTGAGGGGTAAGTGAGAGGCGCCACTGACAGCATCTGCCATTTCGATGTAGGGGTGTCTGGCGAAAGTTGAACAACGCCAAAAGCCTAAGGATGACAACATGCCCAAAAAAAGCAAGCCAGAAAGAATGAAGGAAAAGAGAAGCTCGAAAAGAACGAGAAAGAAAGAAGTGGAAAAAGAGACACAGAGGAAAAGAGAGAGATATTGGTGCAGAAAAATGGAGCCAGGACATTGGCATGTTGGCCCAGAAGGAAGGACAAACAAGTTTCGAGCCCATAGCGTCTCCAGGGAGGAGAGCGTGAGGTGATCCTGCTTTTCGTGGAAGTCTCCAGGCAGGAACTGGAACTGGAATTCATCAAATAATCACAAGGATCACGAAAAATCAAGGAATGAGCATGAGTTCTATCTGAGAAGAGCAGGGATCCCATAGAGACTTAGGTATCTGCTCAAGCTGCTGCTCACCAGTTGTTGGCTGACTCCTAGATCTGGTTAGCTGATCACTTCAATCCAGGAAGGACAAAGTGTTTTATTGAGTTTAAGTCTTTTTTAGAATGAATCGTGATAGAGCCGTGAGTCAGCAGGTGCGGGACTCACGCAGCCATCGCTGGGGGAGCTTTGAGCGGTTTCATCGAGGATTTGCGCTTAGTTGAGAGCTAAGGAAAAAGATGGAGGGCTTCGCGAATTTTGCCATTTGGCGACTTGGCAGCTGGTCGCCTCTCCTCGCCACCCATCCTTTCCAGACCCAGACCCAGACCCAGACGTAGAGCAGTGCAGCTCCTCATACGAAACGACGACATGGTCGGATGGCTTAGGAAGTAATTTTAGCATTGTAAATCCTTTTGGAAAATTATAGCGACAGTCAGCTTGTAGTTAGTGGCAGCAGGCAGAAGGCCAGGGGCGGAGAACGTACGAATACGAGTGGGGTGCACCCTTGAACACACTCGCAGATGCAGACGTAGACAGGGCTATCATAAGATCAGGCACACACAAATTGTGTTAGCTGTGCTCCAAAATGCACAAAAATTGTGGAAAAACACAAACAAATCCGTATGGAAATATAAGTTGCTAGAGATGTGACACTATGTGGCATGGGGCAGGGCGGGGAGGGCCAGCCCCCCGCATTTGCGACAATCGCGCGCGAAAATACATATTCGTATTCATATGACGTTTGCCAGGCTGAGATACCCAAAAAGGCCAAAGCCAAGCCAGAGTAACAGCCAACGCCAGAGATGAGACTAAGGCTGGAACTCAAGCTGGAGCTGGAGCTAAGGCCAAAAGCAGCTGCAGTTGGAAGACCGCCTCCGGCTGAAAGGCAAAGTGAGTCCCATAAATTTCTGTGACTAAAAGAAGTTATACAAAACGAAAACAGGGAGAACTCAGAAAAAACGAGAGGGAACGTTGTGAGCCGCGGCAAAGGCCGCGGCTCTACCTTATACCCGGTACTCAGTCAGTATATACATACATACATATGTACATATATGAGCCTACGATTTATGAAATTTATTATATGTTCTCAAAAGGGACGAAAATAATATTTTAATTAAAAAATGAATTTTTTGTAATTTTTATAGATGTTTCCATTTTTGTTTACATATGCTTTGTATATCTGCGCCTTCATTTCTACATGACATGTATAACTACATATTTGAGACGTACAAGTGTTTACGACAGAGAGAGAGAGAGGGAATGAGTCAGCGCTTGGCAGGCGTTGCGTAGCCACTGAAATTTAATTTGTTTCTTCTGGCCATAATATTGATCCGATCTGATCCAGATTCGGTAATCTGGTAGATATGGTAATTTTTGATGATTCTGCATTTTTGGTTTTCATTTATCTTAAAAATTGTGGATTCCACAGATTTTCGTTTTTTGTGGGGGCGGAAGGGGGCGTGGCAAAATTTTAAAACAAACTTGTGCTGGTTCGGTATCACAGGAGCTTGAATAGAAAGTTTGGTTGCTCTAGCTCTTATAGTCTCTGAGAACTAGGCGCTCATTTATACGAATAAGCAAAGCAGATGGGGTCGCGTGTGAGAGAGAGCGAGAGGGAATGATGACTTTCGAAATGGTTTTCTTCATTGTAGCTATAATAATGATCCGATCTGATCCAGATTCAACACCCTGATAGAAATGGGCATTCTCTATGATTCTGCGTTTTTAGTTTTCTCGTATCTTCAACATTGTGTACGCCACAGACTTTCGTTCTTTGTGTGGGCGGCAGGGGGCGGGGCGAAATTTTGAATTACATTTGGAGTAGTGTGATCACACAGCAGACTGGATACAAAACTTGGTTGCTCTAGCTTTAATAGTCTCTGAGATATAGGCGCAAATGAAGACGGACAGACGGACGGACGGACAGACAGACATGGCTATATCGACTCGGCTATTGATGCTGATCAAAATATATATACTTTATGGGGTCGGAAACGCCTCCTTCTGGGCGTTACACACAACCGTTATCCCCACAAATCTAATATACCCCTATACTCTTCGAGTACCGGGTATAAAAACACACAGAAAATAATGAGGAAAGAAACGAAACGAAGCTTTCAATACTCTATAAACTATAAGAGATCCTTTATGACTCTCAAATCCCACATACATATATGGCAATCGATCGTAATGGTCATAGAAATGCAAACAAAAGCTTTGCAGTTTGAAGAATTTCCGAACGTATAAACTAGAGTCCTGCATGAATACAATGAGTTCCCCTACAAATCTTACGGGTTCAAACGCAGCTCAGAACACTAGTACTCAAATCTGCCAAAAAGGGCATCAAATGATATATAATACATGCTTTCCCAATTTCCAAGTGCCCTTCTTCTTTGTATAAAATATGTGCGGCATAGCAACCTACATATGCACATAACCACGTGGCGATGCACACACAGATATCTGCATCTGGGTTATGGCTTAGATTTATTCCTCCATTCGATGCGATGGCGGCTCCACATGCGCGTACTCATAGATTCCCACAAAAGTCATCTGAGTGCCAAGGATTTGTGGGCTCATTGTCGAAAAATATCGAAATCGTTATGATTGGCGACGGCATCTACTTCTAAGCCCACTACACAAGGGAACCCCTATTTGCAGATGCTAATGAGAGGGCAAGTATAATCGCCGAGTTGGTGGATCGTTGTGGCATTGGTTCCAAAGATGACTCTGAAGAAGGTCCAAATCTTTGCTGTTATTAGTTGAAACCTGGTGAAAGGAAAGTGTATGTTTAACTGTGATTAGCCGAAGAAAGTTATGTCCCTTAACATCTAAGAATCGTGATTGAAATAAGAATGAATGGGGTCACTCGTGCATATTTCAAGCATCAAAAATCTATCCCACAAATCAAATAAAAAACGTTAAGGCAAACCCACACAGAATCTGGCTGGACTTATTATCAACCATTATTCCGGAGAGAGCTCTGCCGCACCTTTGTCCCAAGCCACCCTCCGCATTGGCTTTGCTGATAGTTTCAGTCGCAGAACTTTGGCTAAAATAACCAGAAAACTTTCGACTCTGTCCGGCAGTACGGGGGGGCGCCGTCTCCCCGTGTGACCTCCTCTAATGTCATAACATTGCAATTGATTTCTTGGCTCTTGCGGAATGTAATTAGATTTAGTCAAAGTCAGTTGACCCGAAACTCTGACTCGGACTCGGAGTCGGACACGACAAAAGGAAGGAACTTGGCCAAAGAGATACGTAGATGGTGATGGAAGTTCTTGCTCATATTTTTCAATATAGATTTGTTTTTTTTTTCCCGGAACGAACGAACTTTGTTGCGAAAGTTCATTTCTTTTTTGTTTTTTTATTTTTTAAGGGGAAAATTGAAATTGAAAAAGTCGGGCCAGTCGGTAAAAGGTACACGCTCGGTTTCGGCAAGTTGATATTTTATGCGAATGCAGAGACCAAATCCCACATAATGCATCTGCAAATAGGGACAAACAAGCCGGTAGACCGGCAGACGACCTCAAAACATATCCCACAGATAAGGCCACATACGCGGCCTCTACTAGAGGAGTTCCTTGGGTGATTCCGGCTTCCAGCTTGTGGAGTTTACTGACGGATTTTCTTGTCTATTTTCGCCTGGATTATGGTCGCCACACGTCCGCCAATGCCAGTGCCAGTGCCAGAGCCAGTGCCGGTGCCGGTGCTGGGGCCATATGCCGGAATAGTAGAGCCTGCGGCAAATGTGTTCACATTTTTCGGTCTCTCATGTAGGCGGTAATTGGCTGCTGCTCCTTCTGCTTCTGCTGTTTCTGCTTCCACCCACTCTGGATTACGTAATGGAGCCGGAGGCCCTTTTCAGACAGCTGCTTATGCACTGGAAACTTGGCTCCGTTTCGGTTTCAGTCTCTTTGTTTCTGGTTCCAGCCCCGACCAAATCCAGGGGAAAAAGAAAAACTTTTCAACTGCTATGATGAACAGAGAGAGAGAGAGATAAAGATATAGCCGTAGAGAGAGAGAGAGAGAGAGAGAGAGCTGTAAAGTATTTGCCGAAAATATTTTAGCAAATGTTCATTCTCTACAAAGAAATAGGGGTCTTATTCCATGGATAAGACGTAAAGAAACGATCTGGGTTGGGTTATGACACATTAGAAGTATTCAAGGTACGGTTAGGCTTCATTTCGGATAGCATATGCGTGTCATCAAAGGCATTATTAAGGTATAACCTCAATGAAGACACCGATAAAGTGTATATGGTATATGGATATGGATATGTATAATCTCAGAGAGTGACAATTATTCGGCTTGATACGGGTCAGCCTCTTGGCATTCATAAACTTGTGTTTCACAAAATCTACTCATTCGAAACGCAGGCTGCTCTTGAGTTCAAGCCTGGTAGGAGTGGAGCGGGAGCTGGTTTAGGCCCAAAGTTGTGTAGCCATTTTCGCTGCCGGTCCTGGGGGTCCTGCGTCCTGCGTCCTGCTGGATGTTGTGCACGAACTCGTTTCTTTAGAATAGTTTGGCATGCGGCTCAAGTGGAAGTTGGACCGCAAGTATCCGTTGGAACAAAAGTAGAGGGAACTATGTGATGCGGCCCACGCCCAATCCTCATCCCACTCCTACCCAGCCGCCATTTGCACTTCCACACTCCCAGACACAACAGGGGACCGGCAGGTGAAATTTGGGATATTATCAACACTAGCACAAGGCTTTATGCAACACTAAATGTCGCTTGACATCGCCAGGCAGCCGCAAAAATCTGTCATCTCTTCATTTTCCATCCATCCTCCTCGTTTCTCCGGGTCAGACCTCCGGTGGAGAATGGCTGGGCGGCGACTGGCATACGTTTAACATAGTTTCGATCCATTTTCTGGCCACCCTGCTGCTGTTGTCTGGCAAATTACACAAATTGAGTGAGGACCGCAGGCCATTCGAGGGCATTCCAGCCCTTGGCTCTTCCTCCGCACACCCACTCATGACAAACTAAAATTTACCCAACTTGGGACTTGCAGAGCTTGTTTGGCTTAAAGTCAAAGGCGGCTGTCAGTGTCACACATCTCCGGCTGTGCCCCCAGCATGCCCTCGAAAAACAATTCCGCACTCAATTGAAATACTCAAGTGAAGTGTCATCAAGCCAGTGGCAGTAACCGTAAACTGAAACCGAAACCATGTCCGAAACCAGGAGAATCTCCAGGATGCGAAAGCCAGGTATAATTTCTCAAAAATCTCTTCTTTTCTGGTTTTCATATGAACACCATATGAAGTGATATCTTTTCTTAAACCAACTGCTTTAAAACCCTTTTCAACCTTTAAATATATTCGAATATTGGTGCGTAGCTAGACCGCCTGTGTTTCTCAATTAATTTTCCATTGACTAACAAATTAGTTGTTTCATTTTATCGAGAAAACTTTCACACAAATGTCGAGAACAGGTTACACCATTGCGATTCCTCATCCTCGGACAGAACGTAATAGAGACATATGGCTTATACATATGTGTGAATGTACAATCTCGTGCTAGTACTCGGGAATTTTGGTGGATAGGGGGCGGGGGGCATAGGAATAATTGTTTTTATGCTGCTCTCCATTAAAATGTTGCCACACAAATTAGACGGTAAATCGCTGCCAAATTCCGGGACAAGCGGCGAAAATCCACTGGGAAAATTCTCTCAACGCTTTGCATATTGAAACGGGGCAGGCATTTTAATTAAATTAAAAGCCAAAATGCCGGCTAACATTCATGTCCTGTTATATGGCCCTGGCCACATGCATAGGCATATACGTACCGGCTGGCCATGAAATATGTATTAACATGCGCGCACTCCTGCCACTCCTCCTTCCTCCAAGAGGGAGGCAAACATCCAAGCGAGAGTCCCTGCCGGAAACCGCGAAAACCACATGCCGGAAAACTAAACACGGCCATCACGTCGCTCGGCCCACAAGCACTGTCCGGCTAGGCAGCGGCAGTGGCAGCGGCAGTGGCTGCAGAACTGTGGACCATCGGGCCACCTGGCCAGCTCGTTAGCGCTTAGCAGGCTAAATGATATGGCCAATATCAATATTGACATTAATTTGCCCCTGAACGGGGTTCAGCGCGGAGTCCGGACTGCTCAGTGAAAATGGTGAAAGGAAGGCGCTGGTTCATATCGTACATCACGGACGATGCCAGAACCCTGCAGCAAAGAAAATGGAAGATATCGAGCGGGAACGTTGTAAGACGCGGCAAAGGCCGCGGCTCTACTTTTACATATACCCGGTACTCACTCAGTATAGCCCGTATATAATTAATAAGTATAATTAAAGCCCGATAATAACCCGATCTTATCCGGATTCTGCAATCTGCTATATATGGGTATTTGCCATGATTCTGGCTTCTTAGTTTTCTTGTATCTTTGCGGGGCGTGTTGTGCATGCGGGGCAGAAACGCATCCACTTCCGCCACAAATCTAATGTACCCTTCGTACTCTTCGAGTACTAGGTATAAAAAAGAAATACCACCAGCGTGGCAGTGGCAAAACTGCCTGCCCCACATCTGCAGCTGCTGTTTTTGCTTCGCGCTTCCTTCGCGTTTCCTCCACCCCTCAACACTCATAAATTGAAAAAAGAAATGCACGCATCTAACTATTCGTAGTTTTCGGGTTTGATTTTTTCATTCTGGCTTTTTCAGTTGATCAGCGCAGCTTTTCGGTGAATTTGTCCCATCTGATCCCTCTCAGATCCGGGGCCAAAGCACGGACCCATGGACTGGCCACAGTCCATGTCTCCATGTGGGCATTGCTGCGGTCGGCAGCCCAGTGAGGTTATTAGCACAGTACGACTCCGCGGAGTGCCATAAGTTCGCGGTTTCCCTGCTGTGTGCAGAGAATTATTTATCTGTTTTGTGCTCCTTTTTTGGTGGCGGAGGCGGAGGCGTAGGAGCAGCGAATGTGTCTCAAAAGGAGTAGCGTATAAATATTGTCTCGCCCAAGTCATTATCATTATCAAATGTTACTCGCGTCTGGGCGCCTCTAACAAAAATGAAAATACTATCAACGCAATTTTGGTGGCTCCTTCTTGAAGGAGTCAAAGGGTGTGCATCTGCGGTACATTAGGGGGTCATTTTGGGGGTCGTTAGGGGCATCCTAATGGCAAGTTAATGGCTCCTGCATTTCCGTATTCATACTAGCTCTTACAGAACTAGAACTTTCCAACGCCAACACCAACACCAGCAACACCTCAGTGTCAAAGCAAGTCAGAACAGAAAACAAGGTTGGTCGTGAAAATTTGCTAGGAGAAGAATAATTAAATTGAAAAGCCTGCCAGTATTGACATCAATTTTCATCCAATCGTTAATCAATTTTTTCCAAGCAAAAAGGTAAGACAATAAAGCGTACGACAATGGTAAACAATGTTTCAAATATAATACAAAATCGTAAATCCTTTTCCAGTTACAGATACATATGTAGCGTTGCATTTTTTGAAGAAATCTGCTACCAAGAAGAAGACATCGCAAATTGAAGGGAACCAAGCATCAAACTTGCGTAGGCATTTACGGGTCGAGAAGAGTGAATTGGTCAAAGAGAGGGCCGAGGCCAGGAAGAAGAACTCGGCGAAGAAGCCCCCTGGGAAGAAGTCGCGGAAGTACAAGTCCGTGGAGGAGGATTCATATTGGGGTCCCGGCAGTAGTTGACAAGTCCTCTGCCATGTGAATATAATACCATTTTAAATTTAAACTTCACCCAAAGGTACAAAAAGATAACATCAAATAAATAATAACACCCCAGTCTTTACTCCCCTTAATTCAATTGAGCATCCTTAGAGTTTTGGATCCAGATCTTTAGTGTTGAGATGTCTCTGTGTCGAGCTTCTTCTTTCCTTCCTTGGGCAATTTGGTTTTTGCCGTTAATGAACATCATGAAATCGCAAAACACACACGAATGTTTAAAGTTTGGAATGAAAATAAAATAATTTTTTATATTTTGTGAATTACTTTGCGTTTTTGTGGGATAATCAACTATGCGGGCTGTGGCAGTAATTAGCCTGTCACGCCCATGCCACAGCAGACAATTAATCAGTGTGTGATTAGTATTCGATTTGGTTAGGCAATAGTGTGTAGCCGGAGATCTGGCTCGGCAAGAAATGTGGAATGGGCCTTAGGATTAGATGGCTATAATGATGGGACTCTGTTTCAGGACCCTTTAATTTTTTCTGCTAGTACTTCCGTTCCCATTCTTCATAGCATTTGTATTCCCAATTTGATTGGCACTTCGGTGCACTTATGGATATATTTTGTTCTCATTTCTATACTATCATCTGTTCCATAATTGATGCTACTTCTATTTCCATTCTTACTGCCTCTTTGATTTCTATTTATGTTCATACATACCATGTACATACATATGTATATAGTTCATTGCTGTTTTTTTCTATACTGTATGCTTGGGGGGATCCGCTATCTTATTTTACCCACTGCTGTGTAATCCTTTCGATCCTCCAGGTGCTTTCATTTCCGCTTTATTCCCAAGTCAGTGGTGACCGCCCAAAAGTTTAAACGAATCCAATGGAGACGTTTGCTTCCATACTACACCATATCATTACGGTCGCGTCCTCTTCAGAGTCCCCTTCATTTTATGACGTCATATGAAAATATGCAAATGACATAATCCGGAACAAACGGAATGGAACGGTAGGCATTGACGAGCACAAAACGCCGTTCACTCTTATTTCTTTCTCGCTTTCACACCCAGGGGCGTCCCCTCTACTCCTCATTTGTAATCATTTGGATGTTACAATTTTTGGCGCATTCATTGCCTATGTTCGCTCCCTCGCTTTGCATCTGTCTTCCTCTCATCTCCCTCTATGCCACTCCCCCACACTTCTTCTCAAACTTCCACTTCCCCTGGCAATGTGGGTGACGCTGTTGTTTTTTAGAGCCTTCATAAATCTTAATTTTAGCGCATGCAAGGACAGGATGTCTACCCTGGCTTTGTTGGGATGGGGATGCCGATGGGGGCAGGGTTGCCAGGCAGCCGGCGGCTAGAGCGCACGGGTGTTGCCACACTTCTCGTTGTGAAGTTTTGAGCTGCACTTTTGACGTTACAAGATGCTTCTGCCTCCCCTACCGACTGAATGCCTGCACTGACAAAAATATGCCAGTCGAAACATTTGGAGTAGCGGCACACGTGTCGCGACACAAGATATAACACGTGTATGTTTTGCTAAGCCACTCTGTGTGAGAGACCGCATGAAATTGTTTCCTCCATTGACCCAATTGCATCCAGATTCAGATGGAAGCTTTTACAAAAATCAAGATAAATGTCCGCACTACTTTGCTCTTTAAAATCAACAGGAACTAAGATTATTTGCTTATCATAATTATTTACCATGACAATATGATGCTTTTCCCTCTGTGTGGCTCTGGTCAGGGAGCCGGGGTTGATGGGGCACAACGACGGATGAGCTAACTGAAATTTGTCGCAACAAATGAGGGGGTAGGTGGCAGGCATTCACAATCCCGAAATGGCACAAGTTTTTGGCGCGTTAAATTTAATGCTTTCGTTTTTGTGTGTGGAGACTGTACAAGTGTACAAGATGTGCCAAAAATTTGGTCATACTCTCTGCAAAGAATTCTCTTTCACATTTTGGGTTGCCCCGTTGCCCCCCCCAAGCCCCTCTGGCTTAAGAAAAACGCATTTTGAAAGCTTTTAGCTGTTAATGTGGCATAAATTTGTCTTTTTTGTTGTCTTTTGTTTGGTATTTGGGTTTCTTCTTTTTAGGGGTTGTAGGAGGAAATTGAAATAAAAAGCTGGAGCGAAACTTGAAGTGCTCCGGGCTGGCCCTGGTCCAGCCCTGATTCAGCGCGAGCCCCTTCCCCCTGCTGTGCCACTGTCCTTGCCACAGGACTGCACAGCTGTGCAGGCCATTCAAATGTTTTCATTGTTGGATATACATTTATTGATTTGCATTAAAATGAGGCAAACGCTTCTCGTAAAGTGTGTCAATTCAGATGGAACCCGAAAAGGGAGCAACTCCGAGCGCAAGTATGTGGACCATCCCGTGCCACCCACCCGTGCTCTGTGCCTCTTGCTCTGCGGTACAAATCACTCACGCCCCGCCCCACCCGTTTTCGACCCGTGGGGAAGGCAAATTGAGATGGATGACATGTCTGTGAACTTGGAATGACTTGTAGAGCCCCCATTCTTCGATTCGAGGCTTCACTTTTGACTATTTTCAGAGCGGAGCGAATTTCGATTGGTGGAAAATTATGGAAAAGATACTCCTCGTATCGCTAAGAAGTAAGATTAATTATAGTGTGGTACATCTCCCTGTCTTCATTTCGATGCGGGTTGCAGCGACAGATTGTCATAAAGATTTTAAACTGTCGCCCAAAGGAAGCGGTTCTCCAACGGAAGAGAGCTGCTATCGGGAAATTTCCTCCAAAGGAAGACATTTTTTGCACTGTGAAGCTGTGGAGTAAGGCTTTCTCTGCATTGTGTTTTTTTCACTGAGCTCCATCTGATCCATTGCTTTTGGCTTATACTGATATGAAAGATGAATTTCTGTATGAAAAACTCTTCAAATAATTCGCTGAAATAATAAATAAAATTGAGCATATAATGGAGGATGACTTGGCGATATTTAAAACTCTAATAAACTGGGGCAGTTTTAGACTGACAATCCCATCAGAAATTGCTTAGGCCCAGTCCGGGATGCTCGGCTGATCGGCTAATCGGCTGAGCATCTGCTCGAGAGGTCGAGAGGTCGAGAGGTCGACTGCTCGACAGCGATAATGTGTGATTCAATTAACACATTCGCTACTGTTTTTAAGTGCAAGTCGATTATGCTGTCAACAGTTTTGCGGTGGCCAAAATCAACATCCGTCCCAGCCAAACCCAAACATCTATCCATCCGATATGGATTTCGGATGGGTTTTCGCTCATTAATTTCTTTTTTCGCTTACATTTTTAATGCATTTTCCATTCGATTTCCGTTGATTGGAGTCGCCAATTAACCCATTGCCAATGCTCTCAATGGCCATCGAGAGTGCTGCGGAGTGCTGCAGAGTGCATCAAGTTTTATTTATTTATTCAGATGTAAGTTGATGCCAAGCAGGGGAATCGGGTATACTCGTATTCGTAGGGCATTCCCTTCCATTCCATTCCATCACATCCCATCCCATCCCAACCCATCCCATCTACAAGCTGAAATGGCGGTCCCTCTTTCTCTCTCTTACTCTTGCTCCTGTCCCTGTCCCTGTCCCTGTCGGTCGCGCTTTGTGTGTGCACATTTAATTATAGAATAATCTTTGATTTAATATGAAAATTGCATAAGGAGCGTGGGTCCAGCACGGGCAGGGGCCACGCCAGAAAATGCTGCGCGTTGCCCGGTGCCCTGCAAATTAATTAATTGCCGCCATATGCTAATTAAACACTGTTTTTACACAACGATTTCACTTGCGCGCCGCCCAAACATATACTCGCTGGATATAGCAATATCTATATAAAGCGCTATAGCATACATACGCTAGACAGATATATTCCTACATGTACAATGTGCATACACACACATATGTGCACATACATACATACATATGTATGTACGTGCAACCCTTGGCCCACCTGGCTCTGCACAACTTTTTATGTCGGCCATAATGCATAATGCAAACTCATTCATGCGAGAGGGATTTAAGTAAAGACTCATTAATATGGAATTTTTCAGTAATTATGCCGCCAAATGGGCTTTTCAAAACTGCTTTGAATTATCCGCTAATCCAAATAAAGAGCTCTGAATAGATTCTCACACCCACACCCACAGATATAACCTAATGCAATTTTTCGCCTATAGCTGTATGACATTTGACTCTGATAAATTTTCTGCCTAGAGTGGAATAGCATGATAGACAAAACGTACAATTAGTGTTCGTATAATGAGGCAATATTTGCGACCAAAGTATGCTCTACAAAACACGAACCCATCCAGCCAGCTAATTTTTTTCTAAAAAATATATGTATCAATCAATAATCTAATCTCTGCCGCAGCGCTGCCCGCAGCTGAACTCAAAAGTCAACTGAACGAATGCATGTACATATATGTATATCTTTTCCTAACTGCGCGCTCTTATGGGGGCTGTCTCTGCTTTTGCAGCCAGTCCAGCCTCAAAGTCTATAGGAAGGATTCTTCTTCACAGAATGAATACCTTCCGCCTGGCTGTGTGTCCAGGTGTACATGCACTACGATGACTCAGAAATTGTTCAAAATTCAAATTGTTTATGAGAGCAAGCATGAAAGCAACTTCCATTCCACTAACTTCCATTAAATTAAATTAAATTAAATGTATCTACTAGCCAGCTAGACTAAGAAAAGTGAAACTAACACAAAACACCGAATTTATATATGATTTTATAATATTATTCAAGTGAATGTATCAAAGTGAGTAGTCAGATTTGATTGTTGACATGTCGATGGAGTATCTGTAGGTCTTTAGTGTTTTCAGATATAGCATCTGTTGGGAAGAGGGTCCTCGCTTGCGTCCTGCGCTTTCAGGTCGGTGCTCCACCACGCAAGTGCAGCTGCTCGACTTTTTTCGGTGGCAGCGATGTTCGACAGTTCGAAAATGTTGCCCAGCGTTTCGAACTGGGCAGCAATGTGGCTGGGGCCAGTGCGCAGGTCCCTTGTCCCTGGTCTTGGCAGCATGTTGCCGCCGGCCGGCACACTTTCTCTCTCCGACTTTCGCTGGGCGGTTTCCCCCTTCTTCTTGTTTTGATTTGTGCTGCTTGTTTATGCTTTTCCCCGCACTGACAGGTGGTTGTCGCCTTCACGCGAGCGTCACTGTCTCTGCCCGTACCCGTACCCGTGTCCGTGTCCGTGTCTGTTTCTGTGTCCGGGACTGCTGGAATATTTATGCACGGCAATTGCTCAATGTCGCCCGTCGTCTGCGTCGAATGCTAGGCAATGCTAGTCCCCGTCTCTGGTCCTGTCCCATTCCCATTTGCAATCCTATCCCCAAATGTAATGCCATCGCGAGTCTGCTCTCTCGTCAATTTATCATTCCTTGGTGGCATTTATGTGTTCCTCCGGCGCCTCCGAGTGCGCTCTTTTGTAATTCTTTTCATTCAATTCTCGAAAAACGCTTTTCGGTCCCACATCGCACATCCCAGGGGAATGCAACATAGAGTAGAAACATACATACATACACATACATAGTTTGTTAGACCTCTCTCTCCACCTGAAGCAGCCACTTTCCCCAATTTGTGTCGTTTTTGACCATGTTCCAAGGAAGACTGCGGGACCGCATCGGATGGCGTATGACCGGCTGCCACTGGGTCCAGGGTCCTGCTGCGAGTGTCCTGCCGCGATGCAGCATAATTCGCTTAGGAGCCAGCTCTGCGAGCAGTTCGGTAAGCCGCTTAAGGGCGGTAGCAGCCAGTCCCTTTTCCCTTTTGATGGAAACGGCAACAGTGTTGCCGCATAAATCAGTTTTCCCCCTCGCTTCCTTCTTTCCGCTCGTTTAGCCATCCCATCTGCCTTGGCCTTCTGCTTTTGCCATTGCATATGCTCTGACACTGGCACTGGCACGCATAAATGCTATGGCCGGGTACAAGGTACAGCTGTGCATTGCGCGGAAAAGCCGCCTAAAAGAGTAATTAAAGGGGGCATGAAAGAGGCAGATATTAAGAGGGAGAGAGACACAGAGCTGATTAGGCACCTAAAATCAAATGCAAAGCTCATTGTTCTTTCCCTGAAGCAGGCTGCAGTGTAGATTGCTGATTTTCCAGCATGTAACTTAAAGGATACTTTCCCCCATAAGAACTATCTTACACATATCAACTATCATAATCGACAATGGGATTTGTTGATTATCCTTCCATTTAGGGAATAGGGAGAGAGGTCTATCCATCCTTTGGTTAAATTGACCAGAAGGAGGCCTTTCTAAAAGAGTAGTACTACAAGTGGCAGTAAGCAGGGCTATGGATTATGACTTCTCCCAGACAGCAGCCATACGAAAGTCTCGTTCGCTTTTCCATTCCCGTTTATATATCCATTGCCATTACCCCTTCGCCGTGGCCAGCCCTAGACCTAGACCCTAGTCCAGAAACAAAGCTAAATCGCACACAAAGCCAATTGCTCCTCAGCCCAAAGGGCTGGATGGCCCAAAGGGGACAAAGCGAAGACACGCACTTGTAGTTACAAAGCGGATACTCATTTAAGTTGATTCACCGCACACCCACAACTGCGGACAAAGGCATGGATGAAGAGGATACTCGTACTGGTGATGCTGCCGTGGATGAAGCTGCCACGGATACTGCCGTGGATACTGCAACGACGCGAAGCGACGCGACGCGACGGCAGCCAATGACACTTTATGACAATTGCACTTGGCGAGGCACAAAACAGGGCCGGGTGTCGTTCTGTCTGTCTGTCTGTCTGTCTGTCTGTCGGTCGGTTGGTCGGTCGGTCGGTCGGCCTTCTACAGGGAACAAAGCAGCCAACGAGGACAAACAAGTGAAAATCATTCAGGGAAAACTGCTGTCTGCCAACTCCGGCATCTCGAAAGGAAATCCGCGTACTCCGGGGAGCACACACACATACACACACACACACAAACGTAGACTGGGCATAAACAAAAAGAAATCGTAAACAAAATGCCGGAAAAGGCAAAAAACATGGCGACAGAGATGGCGACGGCGACGGCAGCCTCAACCACGTGCTCCTGTTCGTGCTCCATATGCTGCACATGGGTCAGAGGCAGTGGCAGAGTCAGAGCCCAAGTGCGGCACAACGTCGCCGTGATAATGACTTTTTGTCTTTGCTCAAATGTCACTTGATGTTTGTGGAGCCCTGTGTGCTGCTTCTCTGTCGGAGCGCTTCCTCCTTCCGTCCTTCCGTACGCCTTTGTTGGCGGAGTTTTCGTTTTTATATGCCTCGAGGTCACTCAAGTTCAACCTGCTACATAGTCAGCCATTGCCGTCTCCTGATTAATTGGCCATGGGGAAGCCACATAACCACACAAGTAGACAGACAGCCTGCAAGGCTGTGCCTAAACTGTCAGTGTCAGGAGGAAAGCCTGCTCGGCACTTTCCACACACACACACACGCACGCAAACACGCACAGACACACTCATCAAAAACATATTCAGCCTCTTTCCTTTCGGTTTCAAAAATGTACGCCCCAATCCAAGGACGGTGGATAATCTTAGGCATTTAAGAAGGAACCATCAAAGAGAAAAATGTCAACCACCTACAATATCCGTTCCATGTCCCATCAGCGCCGACTGGTGCCCAATCTGCTGCGCAGCATCATCTATATGCTGGAAGATGGCCACCGGCCAATGAGCGACACAGAGATCATCTCCAGCCTGGGCGCCTGCTATCGCCGCTCAGATCCCGAGTTCCAGCGACAGGTGCGCATGCACTTGCGTGACGGTGTCTCGTATGGCATTCTGAGGCGCCGGAGCGATCACTACTCTCTGCGTTCCCAGCGGCTGGCCGAAATCCTGGCCACCATCCCATCCACCCATCCCAGAAGCCCATAGATACTGCTGCATCGTTGTCCAAAGCAATAAATTCTTGCGGAATATATTCCATCTGAGTGTTGTGAAAAACTTTGATGTACACCAATCTCAAAGGTTTAGCTCTTAGTCTCTCTCTCTCTCCCCCCTTAAAGAATACCAATATTTTCCACCACTATTCCAATTGGTTTTTTTAGTACCCTCTCGCTGAACGCCGAAACCCATTTGTGAGGCGGTGAAATGGCTTGAAATGAGTCAGAAACGACGGTGCATGCGACATGCAGCATCCACAGACAGGTGCACGCTCAAACAGTGCGAGGAGGTGGGGGTGGGGGGTGCTGCATTTTAGGGGTGGTATTTTGTCACGTCTGGAATGCACGGGCATGGCATGTGCGTTTGTGGCAAATATTTGCGGTTATCTAAATGGAATGCATGCCATTCCTCAGCTGTAGAGGGGAAGAGCAGGAGAGTGGGAGAGCCAGGGTGAGAGCAGTGGTCGCCCCAGTGGATATTTGCATTGCACCGCGAAATAAGCAATTAAAGCATAAATTAAGCGTTAAAAATCAGACATCATCAGAGAGAGAGAGAGAGAGAGAGAGAGAGTGAGATGGACTCCATTTGGAGCTAATTTTGTTGCACTGCCCGCAGCGGCGGCCACAGGGGCTAACACTCCAGCCCCAGAATGTGTCTCTGCAGACATCCTCCTCCTACTCCTCCAGCTCCCGTTCCCGCTCCCGTTCTTTGGAGCGACCATTGAAATGAAATTAGGGGTATGCATTATTAATATATTCATACAAACATTCCTGAATGCACACGAGTACATACGCATTCAGGGGCGTTGTTGTTGTTGTTGTTGTTGCGGTGCTGGCGCACAGCGGGGCGGAGCGGGGCAGAGCGGAGCGAGGCGAGGCGAGGCAATTTTTCAATTGTTTTTCGATTGCCGGTGGCCAGAAAGCTGCAAAGCAAAACCCGATTTTGGGTTCTTTTATATTGCATTGGGGCTACAAATCAAGCACTGAAGCGGTAATGCGGCGATTGCCCGTGGGTGTGTTTGTGGGAACCGGTTATCAATCGGTAATTGGATTGGGCTATGAAATGGATTGTGAATCGAAATATGTAGAATATTTGCAAATATCAGATGTGGAAGTGGAAACTGTTTTAATATCGATGTGGCGTACACAACTATGAGGCACAATGTGTGTACTTGCTACGGTTCGTTAGTAAATTCTGACTCATTCGAATGGAATCACAAAAATGCACAAATCAAATGCTTAGGCCCGTGGACCGTCGACTGTAAATAATGGATTAATGCGGGTGATGGGGTCTCTGGCCATTATTCTAGCCGCCATACTCGTGTAATTGCAAACGGAAGCGGAAACGCTCATCAGCCATGAATTCTCCCAGCTTTAGTGTAAAAAACGAAGCCAAAAACAGACAGACAGACACACAGAGGGGGAGAGAGCGAGAGAGAAAAAGGCATTGAGGATGTACCACAAAAAGTTTCAAATAAATAATGCATTAAAAGCCATTGGGCTGCTGATTTATGCAGGACAAAAAAACACACACACAGGTACAGAGAAAAACAGTTAATAAACCTCAACAATGGTGAGCAGTGAACAGGAGAGGTACGAGGTACGAACAGCAGCAGCATCACTTGCAACAAGCAACTTGCGACTTGCAACTTGATGTTGAGGGGCAAGCTCAAGTGGTAGACCAGGCCAGGGGCCGGGGCCGGGGCCGTGGCCCGGACTAAGGTTCAAGAGCTTCACAGACTTGGACTTGAACTGGAATTGGGGATCGGGATGGGGGCACCACCTCCATCAGTTGTTCTCCGGTGCACTTGTAAATTTCTTATGAGGCATGCACCACACCAAGCCACAAGGCGACCACAAGGCATACATATGAGCAAAAGTTGCCGGGCTGGGCTGGGCTGTGCTGGGCTCTTGGAGTGGTTCCGGGGCGGGCTGGCACCCACAATTAAATCAAATTACCTCCAGTGCACTTGGCGCTTTTTCACAGTCAGAACTCGGGACGGAACTCGGGCTCTGTCTTAGGTTTAGTTTCAGGCTCACGCTCAAGCTCAGGCTCAGGCTCAGTCTCCGTCTCCGTCTCAGGACTCCTGCTCTGCAATTAAGCTTTTTGTCAAGTGTCTGACTTTGTTCTCTCTATTCCTGGCCTGTCCTCCCTCAACCTTGCTGCAGGATGTTAAAGTGTGAATTGCTTCCGGCTTTGGTCATTGAACCTCCCAACCTTAAAGAACTCTAACCATTTCCCCACGAAAGTTAATCAAACGGGAAGACTCCTTTATTCAGTGGGAGACTGGCAACATATGCCCCGAAACAAAGACTGGAATGCAGCGAATGAAGTGTATCGGGTCGATTCTTTAATTGAAATCGCAGCCCAGCAACGCAGACAATGCAGGAGTAGTACCAGTGGTACCAGGAGTAGCGTCAAAAAGTGCGCAAAAAAAGGAGACCGATTCAGGAGCACACGCCAGGGAATCGAGTTGACATATTCATATACTCGTACCGTTAGCAGGGGATGCAGGGATGGAATGCAGGGATGGAGGGATGGACAAAGGCGAACAATATGCGACGCTGATGACAGACGGAGCGAAGACCAGGAACAGGAGAGCATCCCAGCGATGAGCCATGAGCCATGAGCCATGAGCCGTGGAGCCTGCGAGTTGTGAAGGAAACAACGATGAAAGAAGCATTACGGCAGCTGAATATGCTCCCTGAAGCCCCCAGGGGACACGACACACTGGCAGAGCGAGAGAAAGCGAGAGAGACATGTCAGGGCAGGACGGACAGGATACGGACACTCACTCAGAAGCTCAGGGCACAGGACTCAGGACTCGGAACTCAGGCAGAGCTCGCTGTCTCCCGCCCACCAGCATGTGGCTATGAAAACCTCAAAATGTGAAAACCGAAATTAAATTTACATCAAAAAGGAGAGAAAAAGGACAGCCAGCAGGAGGGGATGGTGGTGCTGGAAGCATGTGAGAGTCGAGGGTAGAGTCTGGCCCATTAGTCCTTCGGCTTTGGGGTGGTACGCTTACGCTCCAGGGTGTTTCCATTGTAATTTTATTAGGTGAGAAATGCTAGCGTAAAGCCACGCAAGAGGCGTGCACTAGGGGGAGTCGCCCACGCAAGGGGAGACATGCAACAGTCCCGCAAATAAATAAGCAAAATATGGTCCATCGCTGCGGCCCCCACTGCGTATGCGTATGCGAATGCGAATGCGTATGGGTTTCCATTTCCGTTTCCGCCAGCCGCTTGCCGCTTGGCGCTGATGCGTTCCATTCCATGCCGCTTCGTTCCCCCTCCACCGCTCCCATTTCACATCGTGTTTTGCGGCCCTGGGAGATGAGGGCGGCACACACTAAATTAGTTTTGACACGTAAGTGCGTTTAGCAGCCAAAAGAGAGAGAGAGAGAGAGACAGGGAGTTTTTGTATGCCTCACACCCTGCTGTGTGCCTGTAGCCGTCTTGGGCCACCATTAATGCGTGGATGGGGATTGTAGGAATGGCATTCCTAACATTTTGTAGCATAATTCTGGCCTGTCACTCCGCTGCACTAAAATATGCAAATAAATTACACAAAACACCAGCAGCGACCGAAGACCGACGACCGACGAGCGACGAGCGACGACGGAGGAGCAAAGAGTGCACACACAATTTATGGGGCTCCGCCAAACCAGATTCTATGCAATTAACCTGAAATTAAATGATTGTTAGTATTACTGTTGAATGCCATGTATTTTTGGAGAGCATTAATTAGAAGAACTGTGTCATTCCTTTTGCTCGGCAGACTGGCTCGACACCAAGGTTCGCCTCGATGCTAATTTGATATTGTGATTAATTTCCTAATTTTATATTCCGATACAAGAACTAACACTAATGTAATAATGTAACCATGACTACAAGAAGTTCAAGGAACTACAAAATAAAATAAAAGCGAGAAGAAATTGTTTTTAAATATTTTCTTTTTTTGTATGAGACAAAAGTAAGGTTGTAGGCCTTAATGAGTAGATCATGTCCTCATACTTCGCATATGCCATTAAATATTGCGCATTTTAATCAATTTTGTGGGCAGAAAAGAAAAGTATTCCCTCGTATGTGACCTTTTATTCGTGCCGATAGAATGGTGGCTTACCATTATTTCAAGACCTTAACAGAAGAGTCTAGACATTTGCGAGTTGAGCGGTGGAATCGAATAGTATTCTGTTGCTTTTCTTTGAGGCAAGTGGCGTGGAGCATAAGAAGAGGGCTTGAAAAAAATGTGTACACCAGAGAACGGCTTGGCGTGATTGCAAAAAAATGCATACACAAAAACAGCCGAATAATCGTGTCTTACGGCTCAACCGATCAAACATTCATATGTACACGAACTCAGTGTTGAGGTAAGTTCACTCTAATGCGCTCACATTTTATCTCTCACTGAATTTATTCATGCTCAATGAGCAAACCGATCATTTGGGCGTATGTTCAACATTGATTTTCTTTTTATACCCGGTACTCGAAGAGTATAGGGGTATATGTATTCCATTTGTGGGGATAACGGTTGTGTGTAACGCCCAGAAGGAAGCGTTTCCGACCCCATAAAGTATATATATTCTTGATCAGCATCAAAAGCCGAGTCGATATAGCCCTTTCTGTCCGTCCGTCTTCATTTGCGCCTATATCTCATAGACTATTAAAGCTAGATTAAGCTAGTTGTGTATTCAGTCTCCTGTATTATCACACTACTCAAAGTGTATTTCAAATTTTCGCCCCGCCCCTTTCCGCCCCCACAAAGGACGAAAGTCTGTGGCATACACAATTTTGAAGATACGATAAAACTAAAAACGCAGAATCATAGAGAAAGACCATTTTTATCAGACTGTTGATCAGATCGAATCATTATTATAGCTACAATGAAGAAAACCATTTCGAAATTCATCATTCCCTCTCGCTCTCTCTCACACGCGACCCCATCTGCTTTGCCCATTCGTATTTTGTGTCGCCTAGTTCTCAGAGACTATAAGAGCTGGAGCAACCAAACTTTATATCCAAGCTCCTGTGATATCAAACCAGTACAAGTGTATTTCAAAATTTAGCCACGCCCCTTTCGGCCCCCACAAAGGACGAAAATCTGTGGAATCCACAATTTTTAAGATAAATGAAAACCAAAAACGCAGAATCATGGAAAATTACCATATCTACCAGATTGCCGAATCTGGATCAGATCGGATCAATATTATGGCCAGAAGAAACAAATTAAATTTCAGTGGCTACGCAACGCCTGCCAAGCGCTGACTCATTCCCTCTCTCTCTGTCGCACTTGTACGTCTTAAATATGTAGTTATACATGCATAAATGTAGAAGCAGATGTAAAAAGCATATGCAAACAAAATTGGACTTCATTTTTGAAACATTATTTTTTGCCCAAAATTTAATTCGTCCCTTTTGCGAACATATAATAAATTGCATAAATCGTAAGCTCATATATGTATGTATATACTGACTGAGTACCGGGTATAAAGTAGAGCCGCGGCCTTTGCCGTGGCTCACAACGTTCCTCCTCGTTTAAGTCTGGTTATGATACTTTTGCGAGACTTTTGCGCATGTTTTAAGGAGACTTAACTCATCGCTCGCGGATATCTGTATCATTTCTAAGTCCGTTTACGAACATTTTATGATAGTTCCGTTTTACTATCGTTTTTTGGTCTACTGGGAAAATGTGTAGATTGGTTTTGTGTTTATTTCAGTGAACGTGTCTTAGTGTCTTATAACAAGAGTCTTATTATACCCGGTACTCGAAGAGTATAGGGGTATATTAGATTTGTGGGGATAACGGTTGTGTGTAACGCCCAGAAGGAAGCATTTCCGACCCCATAAAGTATATATATTCTTGATCAGCATCAATAGCCGAATCGATATAGCCATGTCTGTCCGTCTGTCCGTCCGTCCGTCTGTCCGTCTTCATTTGCAGCTATATCTCATAGACTATTAAAGCTAGAGTAACCAAGTTTTGTGTACGGTCTCCTGTGTTATCACACTACTCAAAAAGTATTTCAAAATTTCACCCCGCCCCTTTCCGCCCCCACAAAGGACGAAAGTCTGTGGCACACACAATTTTGAAGAGACAAGAAAACTAAATACGCAGAATCATAGAGAAAGACCATTTCTATCAGAGTGTTGAATCTGGATCAGATCGGATCATTATTATAGCTACAATGAAGAAAACCATTTCGAAAGTCATCATTCCCTCTCGCTCTCTCTCACACGCGACCCCATCCGCTTTGCCCATTCGTATTTTGTGTCGCCTAGTTCTCAGAGACTATAAAAGCTAGAGCAACCAAACTTTCTATCCAAGCTCCTGTGATACCAAACCAGCACGAGTTTGTTTTATAATTTTGCCACGCCCCTTTCCGCCCCCACAAAAGACGAAAATCTGTGGAATCCACAATATTTAAGATAAATGAAAATCAAAAACGTAGAATCATGGAAAATTACCATATCTACCAGATTGCCGACTATGGATCAGGTCGGATCAATATTATGGCCAGAAGAAACAAATTAAATTTCAGTGGCTACGCAACGCCTGCCAAGCGCTGACTCATGCCCTCTCTCTCTCTCTCTCTCTCTGTCGTAAACACTTGTACGTCTCAAATATGTAGTTATACATGTCATGTGAAATGTAGGCGCAGATATACAAAGCATATGTAAACAAAAATGGAAACATGTATAAAAATTGCAAAAAATTCATTTTTTTAATTTAAATATTATTTTCGTCCCTTTTAAGAACATACAATAAATTTCATAAATCGTAGGCTCATATATGTATGTATGTATATACTGACTGAGTACCGGGTATAAGGTAGAGCCGCGGTCTTTGCCGCGGCTCACAACGTTCCCTCTCGTTTTAAATTGTTTTCGTATGGAATTGTGCTATTTTAGAATTTAGTACTTTAGTGGCATTATTTCCAAACAAAACAAAAGTTATTAAAATTGTTCAAAGATGCCATACGAAGATCTTTTTAATTTTCGGACATGTAAATATTGCAAAATAGAAAGTACATATGTATGTAAAAATGTTTGTATGTTTGTAGTCTCGTGCAAAGTAAATTACAAAGTTTTCAGTTCTGTCGCACAGTGTTATTAGATACTCAAGATACTCAAAATGATGTTGCAATAAAACACAGGAAATTCACCATCCTTGGATCTAATGAATATCCTTGACATTTATGGCCTGAACAAGCGTCCGATTTGGTTTGGCTTCCAATAGATCTTTCGTTATCTTTTCTGGGCTATTTGGTCGGCATGCCTTTCTGACCTTTCTGACCTTTTGCATTCGTCTGCTCCTTTCCGCAATTTGCTGATTGTTTGCCAGCCCGAAATGTCCTGAGTTGTATAAGGTTGACTCTCAATTGAGACTGTGGAGCCTGCTTCAGATGCTACTCTGCTCGACTGGAAAACTGGATCCTCGGCAAATATCTGCCTATCCTCTGCACCTTAATTTCTTTGCCATTGCTATGCTGCCATTCTGGGAGGATGCCTTTTCTGTGGTCGTTCCTGATCCAACATTCTTTGCCATTCTGCCACTGTGCCTGGAAATGCTCCTCCATGTCCTTGCTGCAGTTGCCTTTTCCAAACACAAAGCTGCAGAACAGACACCTCGCAATGGCATACCATCAGCAGCTTTACACTTGCAGGCTCCGGTCCCCCAGCTCCGACTAATCTCCCCTACGTGTGCTAGGCCCTTTCACTGAGCTCAGCATTCCGTAGTCACGCAACCCTACAGTCGGGTCAGTCAGAGCCAGTGAGAGCCAGAGAGAGAAGGATCAAGCAAAACTGTGAACTATTAACATTTAAACTCTGCTGGGCAGCCCAGTGCCAGTGTCCATGTCCAGACTCCCTCTGTCCATGTCCATGGCCCCGTTCAAGCTGAAAGCTAGAATGACAAATGGCGCTGACCCATTCCCATTCTCCCATTCTGCCACTCTGCCACTCTGCCATTCTGTGGGCGCAGTCAAAACTCAACTCAAGCTGAAGGGAGCTCTGTGCAGGAAGCAGTTATCTGGAGAATTCCAGCGTTGATTAGTGATATTTATGAATCATTCGAGCACCCCGAAAGTCCTGGTCTGCCAGTCAGGTCAGATAAGAGTGGTCCTCCTAGAGGCTGCTGCATATCGAAGTCCGATCTTTCTCCTGATAATTGCACAAAACACAATTATAATGGGGACAGGAGTTGGATGACGGAGGGATGGCCGCAATACGAGCGTCCGCATCAGGCGGCAGACAAAGGGAATGCTCTGCTGACGCCAGTCAGAGTTCCACTCCCACTCTGAGTGCCACTCTCCGTCCCTATTCGTATCCCTGTCCCAGTTCCAATTCTCATTCCGGTCGAGGCCAGCTGCGTCATTCAGTCGTTGACTCCTCGGCGAGCGGTGGCTCGAAGGAGCGACAGCGTCGCCATGCTGATTACCAGGCCAACCCCAGGGCCGGACCAATCCTCCTGATCCCTCCTCCTCCAGTGTTTACCCATTTCATCAGCATCGGCATCAGCAGCATCGTCCCCACGCCTGGATGCACTCTCTTCCATCCATCTATCCACCGAGCCGCCGAGCCACCCAGCCACCCAGCCACCCAGCCACCCAACCATCCTCCTATCCGCCCGCCCGTCGTTTGTTGGCGCCACTTTGTCGCGACGCTTTTTATAATTGAAGCAAATTGTTGGTTGAGTTGGCATCCACACAGCTCCTCCTCGTTCCCATCCTCTCATCGTCATTCGTCGTTGGTGGTTGTGGTGGTGGCACTGCTGCTGTTATTGTCCTGCATTCTGTTGAATGCCTTCTACTCCATCTCCATCTCCAGCTTCCATCTCCAGCTTCAAGCTATGAGCAGCGAGCAGTCGAGCATCCCTTCGCCTGTTTGCCTCCCATTGTCGCATTCCAATTACGAAACAATCATGATGAGCTCTAGATATTTGCGACAGCAATACACAATCCTAGTACAATGGCTAGTTAGCGCAGCGCTGACTCAATGACTGCCTCACTGACAGATGGATCGAAATACATACCTAACTATAAATAGATACAGGAATGAGTTAGGGATAAATAATACTGGCCGTAGTTGATCGAAAGGGGATAGCGATGCACTGATCCTTCTGCCTCCAACCGATTCAATGTGAAGTCAAACTTCAGCTTTTGCGAACAGTTATCCCATCCCGAGGCCAGGCTTTCAATCAGCTCTGACAGCACCTCCAGGTGAGCGATGTGCAGATGTCAAATCCTATCCAATCCCATTTGAGCGCCTGCAGGCCAGAATCGCCATCACCATCGCCATCGCCATCGTCATCTCCCTCCATGAGATGGTTAAACGAGCTAATTGAAATGCAAGTCGGAGGCTTAGGTGCCGCCACCTCCTCCTCGGGGTAGACTGTGGACTGTTAAGGTGTGATGGTTGCCAATGAGAGGCTTGAGCTTGCGGTTATATCAACAAGGATACGTCTCCTAAGATGGTGCGCCGACCTCAATCGCGTCCTGTGTTTGATATGGTGACACCTTCGGGCTGGCAGTCGTTCAGTCGCCGCAAAGCCGCCAGCGCCACCCCCCACTGCGGACCCCATTCAATTCTGTATTTCCCAACTGCAACCCCGACCTCAAGCCCATTCCTATTTCTATTTCTCTTCATTATCGGTCTTATGTATGTATAGTCCAGCATATGGTAAAGCTTGCTTCGTATACGGGAAGGGCAGTTTAGATTCCCCTAGAGAAGCCAAAGATGTGAATACTCTGCCAACAACACATTTCGATAACTTTTAGTATTTCTTGGTAAAAATATCCGAATTCGTATCGATTGATGTCTGCTTGCTTTTGGGAAGTTCTTAAAGCGAATTCTTGTCATTCGACGAGTGCTAGTGGATCTGTGGAATTCCTTAGGAAACGGTGTTTAATTGGGAGAGTTGCCAGAGTTAAACCTATTCTTAAGATAGAGACATAAAAGAAGGTATAGGAGATATATTTCTAAAGACATTTATACGCCTTTTAAGACTTTAAGCTGCACGTATAGCTCTATTTGACCTTTGGGAAGTGTATTGTAAGCGTCTCGGACGTACTCCTTTCTGCTCCATCTCCCCCTCTTTGTATGTGTGTGTTTTCCAACTGTCATTAGTATTGGTGTGGCAAATGGGTGTGTCTTTGTGTAGGTGAGCGGTTCGTGGGAGAGAGTGCGGGTCACTGATTGTTGCGACACCAACTGGTATTTAAAGGATCCAAACAGGATACAGCAGTCCCGAGCCGAGCTCCATCTCGCCCCCATCCCTCCCATTGCAACGGAAGTCAGTGCTTTTGAGGTTTAGTCACGCTTATGTCCTTAGCCCATACGTCGCTTGTCGCACAACGTGTCCGGGGGCACCCTCCGGGACTCCTCCACATGTGTGATAATACCTGTTTGGACTGTTGCCACTCGCCTCGAGCCACGAAGCAGGGACTGGTCTGGCCTGTTCTGGCCTGGGAAACGATGTGCGTTGTTTTCACGCCCCTTAGCCGGGGCAAGCGAGCGTGAGCCAAGCACATTACAATGATGCTGCACACGCCCCCCTGCCGCACACACACCCTCTACACACAGTGCCACAGAGCTCCTCGGAGAGGACCTCTGGTGCAACTCATTTAGTAATTTGTGTGTATATTCGATAGCGAGCCGGGGGACGGGGAAGGGGTTTAGAGCAGGGTTTAGTCCAGTCAACTGACTTTACTCAGCTAAATGAGATTTTGTGGTGTGTAATTTGAAAATTGTGAAATTACCCAACACTGGGCAGCAGTCAGAGGAGGTCCTGCGAGCAGCAGGAGCTGTTTAGGGACACGTCGAGTGACTCCGCACATTAAAGCTGGCGAAAGACTGGTGGAATTTGTTTGCCCAAGGGCGCACATGCATACCCATCCTTCCTCTGTAGGCCACATTATTACTAGATTATCCTTTAAAGCAGGCACACATTTTTAGGCAATCCAATTGAATACCAACCAGAATTCTAATGCCAGGCATAAGGCAACCGAAAGAACCCAAAGCAAACCCAAGCCCGAAAAAAGCAAGCCCTTCGGGCGCCGGCCTGCTGAAGCGGGTCCGGTATGAACCGGTCCGGTCCTCTCCGTCCCATAATGCAAAGCACAAAATCCAATTTTTGTGATTTCTCGCACCTCATCGCGAGGGCTAAGCAAACTTGGCTCGACAAAAATGGGGTCTCGCCCCCTTTTTATTTATTTAGAGCATAACTTTGCCCCGTGCCACCATTCTGGCACCACTCTGCCAACACCCTGCCACAGCGCCACACCGCCCAAGGGCCATATTGTTTTACATCATTTTGGGTAAACGGATTGGGCGTGTTTCGGAGCCCTCGGCAAAGTCAGCTTTGGGTCCGGTGCCAGTCCTCACTTCACTCTGCTGCTTGTTGGTTTTTACCCTTACAATTATGCAGAATCACTTTCTCAGTTTTTAATGCAGACAATATACGAGTGGGAACGCGAAGAACCAAGCTGCCTTGAGTTCAGTCAGTTGACAGCTCTTCCATATCCATGATATCTGGATGCTTGCAATGCAGAAAGGCAAATGGCTTGCGGAACTCTTAAGTATATGTTTATTAGGTTCTTGATCTTCAGGTGACTATTTTGAATGCAGAATGTAGGAAACGCTCCTACAATTGATTTGGGCTAACCTTTGGAGTGTAAAAAGGAATAAATCTCAGCTGAAACTGAAGTACTGAACACTAGACTGAGCCAAATTTAAACCACAATCTGTTCTTTGGTGGTAAACAATTTCTTTAAAATTTTGTTTGTTGTTTAGGGGCAGCCCCCACCACAAAAAGATCATTAAACAAGGCGTCTAACAAGACGGACGGACGAACAGACGGACAGACAGAAATGGCTACATCGACTCGGCTATTAATGCTGATCAGGAATATATTATTATGGGGCCGGAAAATCTTCCATTTGGGCTTGTCGAGTATTTTGTATGCATTCAATATGGTGACAAAAAAGTGAACATCAGGCAACATCATTACTGTTAACGAAGTAACGATTGCTGAAAATCAGTCGTTCAGCCAAGTTAAACATTTTTAGTTAGCATGTTCGCCAAAAATGTTCTATGTTTTTTGTTGCCAATAGTCGACGGATAACGCTGTTGATGACGTCGATATCACTGCCAAACAGTTAATCCAACTGATGAGAAGAACAAAAGTTTGTTATATTTTTACTGCTGAAAAATATTTGTAAAATTATTTTAATCTATTTATTTGAAATTATTATTGAAATTAAAACGGGAGGTATTCATAATATCTCCGGGCTCTGAATGTTTGCTTGTGGCGAAAGATTCTTTGAAAATAGTAGGCCTGTGGCACTACATCCTAGACTTTGTGTAGGGCCTTATTTTATTCATTCCTACAGTCTCCCCACATCGACATACATCCGTATTGGATCGGCACAAAATTCTTTTCTTTTGGCTACTCAAAATACAATTGTTGTTAATGTTGTAAATTAGCGTTTTAATATTCGTTGGACTCAACCGTGTCTGCGCGAAATTTTGCTATCACAATCCAATCTAATACGATCCAATCTTTCTCTGTCTTGTATCTCCGGCGGTTGCCAAGACGCGAACAAAACGCGAACAGGGTGCCGAAGGAACGACAATGCAGAACATGCACATCAGTCACATGCGCTGTCGATATGCGCTGCCCCAGCAAGTGGGCCCCTCCCGACGCAAAATGAACTTGGGCTCGATCAATGATCCTGGCAAGAATGCTGGCGTGGAGTCGACCCACCATCCCAACCAACTGCACCAGAGTTACAATCACATGCACCACCCGCACCCGAAACAGGCGTACTACAATCGAGGCGGCATGACGGACAACGTTGGGGATCACGATTACCAGAACCAGAACCAGATGCCAAGGAAGGGGGTGTTCAATTTTGCCAGCAATGGGGAGCAGCGTGTCCGTCAATCGGTGTACTATAGCCGTGGCCAGGCCCATGTGCAGGACTCCAAGCACTGGCGAGCCCAAAACCCGTACACTCGATGCCCTCGTAGCGGATCGCTGGACAAATCGATCAGCAATAGCAATGCAAATAAAAAGGAGGTGAAGTTCCCCATTGTGCCGCTGCTCTTCCCCCCCTCGGGCGATCTCTGGACGTCGGCCAACCCCGAGCTTAGTGCCGCCGCTATCGCCTTAGCTAAGAAGGGAGCTGGGCCCAATGCAGGATCGAGAATATCTCTGCACTCTGACATCGACTTGACCGTTGGCCTTGTGCCTAAACCCTCTTGGCGTACTGCTCCGGCAGTGGACCAGCATCTGCTGTCGGTGAAACGGTTCCAACTGAATGCTGCAGCGCCCGTGTTTCAGCCTGGGCGCCGGGGATATCAGGGACCAGCGCAGGCACTACGGGAAACACATGTTGGAGTCGACATCACCATGGGCACGGACCTGAATGGCCTTCTCCCTGAGGCGATGACGCAGCGCCACCACCCGACTCCGCGTCAGCACAAACGCTACCGTAAGCAGCCATTGCCGGACCTTTTCGGCCCCGTTCTAGCTCTGATGCGGGTCAGCAAGCGGTCAGTCAGCTATCCGGAGATCATCAACGGCCTGTCGGTGCGCCTCCAGCGACCGGAGGTGGAGCTTAAGCGCCATGTGCCACACACACTGCAATTGGCCGTTCACAACGGGTACTTGAGCAAGCAGGGCAATCGGTATACTATGCGCTCGGAGAAGGAGCACCTGGAGATCATGCGGCTCAACAAGGAGGCCGCTCTCCGTGCCAAGGAGCTCGAGAAGGAGCCCCTCTCCTGGCGCAAACGCTAGAAACATCAATGCAGGGCGGAGGAGCAGACCAGAGAGAGGAGACAGGAGTGGCGGTCGCTTGCGCATGTGAAGGCGTCTGCAGCCAATCGTTATACATTGAACATGCAACACAAACTATTTTCCGGAAGCTAAAATGTAAGCTAGTTCCAATGCCCGAGGTCCAAGTCATAGTGTATCGCCGGACGAGTCCCAGACAAATTTTGTACGTATGTACGTCAATCGGCGGCACGTCACGTCACGCCGCAGTCCACGGTCGCCCGGAGAGTACGGGCCACGCCCCCCGAGTGACCGACCATTCGTTACTTTTGTGAGCTGCAGGACTTGCTTTTAATTTTGATATTTTTGGGCGTACATATTAATAAAATTTTAGTTTATTAATGAGAACTATGCGATGGAGTTTGAAATAAGATGGAAAACGGTGGGGTTTTTGGGCAAGGGCCAGTCTACAAATTCACTCAGGACTGCACTAGGACCACTGCACTAGGACTGCACTAATGAACAAGCGAATTCAAATTCGAACGCAAAAGCGACAGCGAACGAGTTAACTTCTTTTAGGCGAAGTGGCACGAATTTAATTGAAACCGAAGCAGATTTCCAGTGCCCTGAAACTATTGTACTAAACTTGACTCCAACTCCAAATTTTGAGTGCGTTCGTGCAGTGTACAATTCGTGCCACACAAGTGTGTGCCCCAATCTGCCCATGCACTTCTGCAGCCATGACAAATGCCCAACAATTACGAAATCAACCACACAAACACACACTTGCCAAAAGAAAAGTGTAGAACATTTTGAGTAAATTTGCAGTTGCTTTTTTCTCGCTTCTGCGGCTCGCCGCTCGCTCCAGCTGGGACCCGACTTCATTTGCCATACAGTCGAAATTCATGAGCATGCTCAGCGGGTTTCCAGCCATGACCGCCAGGACCACCAGGACGATGATGATTATGATGATGATGCTGGGGATGTGAATGTGGATGTGGATGTGGAGGGGTATGAGCATGAGGATAGCATGGCTATGATGACAACATGTGTGCCTAAGCGTCGACTATAAACTGCGTGGGGAACTGACCAACGTTCCGTCGGACCTATGACGAGGCGGGTGACAGAGGGGTTGATTACTCCTCGCTGGGCGCAGGCACAGAACAGAGGGGATGCACTCTGTTTGGGCACATGAGTATGGACGAGTCAGCTCCCCGATAAGCTTCATGATAGGGATCCTATGATGTCAGAATATTTTCGAAAAATTACATTAAAATATTAAGGAATATCTGAAAGCCCCTGGGAACAGTACAGGTCCCACATTTTGGCCAAATAGAGCAGGTGAGGAATCTACCATCTTCAGAAGAGTTCCCTTCAAAAGAGCATTCGTAATTCGCTTTTGGAAGCGACTGGCCATCAACTCTGTTTATTCCTTTTTATAAACATTATGAAATTATTGCTGTCGCAGGCACATCCCTAGCCTCCGTCCCAACCACGCTTCCTTCTCCCAAAGCCGTAGATGGTAGCAACAGTGTGCCCCTGGTCCTTCTCCCTCTCCCTCTGGCATTCAGGCCCATTGTCATTCTCTATGTGCAATCACCCCCACATGCAGTGATTGTCCACTTTGTGAGGGGGCCAAACCAGACCGGATCAGACCAGACCAGACTAGACCCGCCCCAACCCGACCCCAGTCCAGCTGGCTGGGGCCGAAAAGTTACTGATTTGGTGGTAGCCATTGAACCGCAGCCTTCGGAACCGCCCAATAAACAGCAAATTATAGCCCGGCTCCACTACGGCGCACTACGGCTCCACTGCGGCGAATAACGTTGATTTTCTGAAAAATGTTCCGACAAGCGAACAGACTCATTAGACTGATTTTAGTATTTTTAAAAATTTTTTAATTTTGTTTAATTGTTGGTATAAAAATCTCACTAGTCGATGCAATACAATTTCTCGAAGAGAAATCGTACTTCTTGAAACCAGACCATAGAGTGTTTTCTTTGAAGGGAAATCCAAATTGCATGTAACATCCCAGTGGACGCACTTTCATGGGCGAATAGTGAATATACTTGCAGTGGAAACAGGGCAACCGGAGTAGAAGTGGCATCAGTAGTTTGGGCAGGAGTAGGAGTAGAAATAGGTGGAGGATGAGGACTAGGAGTAGTTATATGAGAGGGATGGATGGACAGGAGATGGTGAGTGAGAGAGAATGAGACGGCAGGCGTTTATCCTTTTGCCGGCCCGGCACAGGCACAGGCGCGGGCACAGGCACGGCATGCTAATCGATTGATGTTGATTAGCATAAATTGTCTGGACCGCACTGTGCAATGAATAATTTCGGTGACGCTGACATGCCACGCCCCTGCGCTCTCCATACTCGTATGTGGTGCAGGAGGCGGCAGGAGTGGTGGGAGCTTTAATCTAAGGTCGTAGGGGGTGTGGTGGGGAGGTGCTTTGTGCACTGGTTGCAACTTTCGCCATAATGCAATTTTGTTTTGCTTAATTTGATAGGCGTTGTCAGCTGCCGGGTGCCGGGTGCCGGGTGCCGACTGCCGGGCGCTGTCTGCCGGCTGCTGAGCTGGCAGTCTGGTGGGCGGAATGGTCGGATGGTGCGCTCGTGGTGTCATCCGGACAGCAGGAGTGAGCCGGGCCGAGCCGGGCAGAGCCAGGCAGGAGGTGCAGTGGTCTGGCTGATTGGACGTGTTTCAAGTGTTTTCTGCGGCGATGTGGGAAACGCAGTAGAGGCAGGATATGCGGATGTGTGGCCATCGGCCATTGTTACTCGCATCCACACTCGCATGTTTTACGTTGTGGACAAGCCCTGATCTGATTCCTATTAAACTTCTATATGGTAATGGAAGATTCTTGAGAACACACTGCAGCAGTTCTAGAACATCACACCTGTAGCACAGGATTTCAATTGTTCAAACTGTTGCGCCCCCCAAATCTGATTCAACATTAGTGCATGAAAATATTCCTGAATATTAAAGAGATATTCTGTAGCGGTACATATATTTATATGTATGTATAAATATGTACATCAGAATAGAGGCGGCATACTGCGCGACATGAGTCATTAATTTGTGAAGGAAGTTCCTCTTGTCACCGGCCATCCTGACCAGTTGTCATAAGAAACTATAGTTTCGTATGAGATTTGTTCTTCTAACTAACCAAAGCCAGACAGCCACCCCTCCACCCACCCGCTGTCGCACCCACAATTGTGATATGCGTACATTGAGTGTGTGTGGGGCATGCCACACTTAGGGCGAATGTAGAACAAGCCCACTCTCGCGCTCAGGAGCATGCGGTGCGCCGAAGTTTTCCATTGAAACATCTTTCAACAGGGAAACTTTTCTCATAACATGCGAGAGCACCCACATACGCAGCCGAGCAGTACAACAATGGAGGAGAGATACAGATACGGGAGGCACAGATGCAGAGATACAGAGATACAGAGACACAGGAGCATTGGCACTGGCACTGGCACTGGCGCACACGCCCAGAGGCGAAATCTTATCAAACTGACATCACTTTCATTATGTTTTGCGCTTGCACACAGCCTCGACTAATGGTACAGCCAGGCTGTGCGGCCCCCAAGATGGTAATGCGGCCTCCCCAGTATCCGTATCCGTATCCGCTCGCACACTGTGCGCCAAATTATAGGCTATACAGCACGCGATACACATGTGTGTATGCGGAGCTTAATCTGGCGGCCAATAACTGCAAATTAGATTAGTAACGCCCATCGCGGGGTGGGTCCTCGAACTATCATCGACAGCTGACCGCATCCACATCCACATCCACATCGACATCCACCTCCACCTCCACGTTGTCATCTCAACATTCTCAAGCATTCCAGGATCCTGAGGAGCACGCAACGTTTCAGCATTGCGTGTGGCGTTGATAAATCTCAACAACAAATCGATGGACAAGCTCTCCATCTCCGCTCAATCCCCAGGATGCCAATATATAAGCCATTCACTCGCGAGACGAAACTAATAAAAATCGTAAAAACTTTTCCGCTTAGAGTCCACCATTACGATGCGGATGCGGATGCGGATGCTGGATTGTTATTATTATTACAATTTGTATTTGTATTTGTATTTGCTTGTATTTATATTTGTGTGTGTTGCACAGCAATATATTCCTACTATAGTTGATGCCGAAGCTTGAGGATCGATTTCATTTACGAACAAAGTTCTGCCAACTGGAAAATGATGTTAGAAAGTTTATGCAGTCTGAAAAGAATGCGATATTTATGGGTGTATAGAAGAAACTATTCAACAATAAATATCTACAGAACAGAGAATCGTTCCGTTCTTCAAGGATCGCTATCGATAACTTCTGTTGCAAAGACTCTTTGTAGCTTGTAGCTCAGGCTCTGGGCAGTGAGCATTTTAGAGTCTTCCGACGACGATGCTTTGAAGGAAATCGCTGACGACAGCGACGCCATTAATGCCGATTATTCTGTGCAATTTCCTTACTGTCTGACCAGCCGGAAACGGCGCCCAGCCACTTACACGCATCGCCGGCCAGGGCCAAGGAACAAGAATGGCCATTGGTGGGGGGAGAGGTGGAGAGGTGGACTGGCCATTACATTTCCCGCTAATCGTAAAATAAATTATTTTCCATGTGTGTGCGGACAGGATGCGCCCCGACTTGCCTGACTTCGAGTCATAATTCTTGCATCACTCCCCTGCCTCCCACTCCTCACTGCCCAGTAGAGCCTGTGTGGGGCGAGGGTGGAGGCAGGGTGGGAGGTCGAGGCGGAGTGCCACAAAAGTTTCAGTTAATTGCACAGAAGGGTGCTGTGGGGGAGGGACGACTGTGGACGTGGACGTGGACGAACTTTCTCGGCCACAACTGGCTTTAGCTGGCTTTAATTGTTGCCAGTCGCCTCATTTGGAGCCGGGCCTAATCACTGGCGCCGGATTAGCCAAAGTTTGCTGCGGCAGTGGCTGCTGTCCAAGTGCTGGAATGTGTAGCGCTTGCCAACACTGTCAGTCATAATTAACACTGGCCAACACCCACGCACATTCCGACTCGCATTCCAGCACCGAGTCAAATAATACCGAGTATCAACCGAAATGGAAATGAAACAAAAGTTTCGCTCCCCCGTCAGCATTGGGACTTTGACTGGGACTGGGACTGGGTCTGCGGGTGCTCCAATCTGCTAATCAGAGCCGACAGCTGGGTGAAGAGAGAGGGGGACTACCTGGCAATGACTGTAAAGGATTTGATGGGGCAAACGTAATTGGGAATGCGCCGGAAAGTATGCATCTCTTTTTGAGAGTGTACTTACGTACAGTGAGAGCTCGCTATCATCCACAGCAGATGATGTCCTTCTAAAAGTCCAACTCGCCCAAATATAAGAACATTTGCGAGTTTGAATGTGGTGCTATTATAAGAACAATCCCCATACACGACTCACAATAGAGCTAGCTCTGATGATAATAGCTTAGAAATTGCTTCATTCTGACTCTGATTTGAATCCTCCAATGTTTTGGACTCTGTCAAAAGTCTGTTTCAGCCTTCACAGGGGATAGTGCTCTTGGAGAACTTCTCGGCCTGCCCTCGCTGTGCGATTAATGCGATTGCATTCGAGAAGATTTCAATCAGGCTGCGGTTATTGTGTTATGCACTGTACAGTAGTGGCCCACGACGAAACCCCTTCGAAGTGAAACTTCCTGCTATCTAAATTCTTTGCGACACGTGCCAGACACAACAACAGCAGCAGCAGCAGCAGCAGCAGCAGCAGAGGAGAATAACAATGATGGCCCTCTTCTTCATGGGGGTGGGGGGTGGGGACCTATGCAAATTCTGAAGCGCCTGTCGCAGATCCTTCTTTGTGCCCATGTCGTCATCGGCATCGTTCCCCCGCATTTGAACTTGATTACCCATACTTATCCGCTTACCCGCAGCATCCGCAGCGGAAACATCCGCAACAGAAGCAGCAACAGCAACAGCAACAGAGGAATGGCCAACTTTAACTGCAAATCGATACTCGTCTGCCTGTCTGGCTGCCCTCTGTCTCTGCCTCTCTGCCTCTCCCTCTTTGCCACCACCAGCGGTCTCGACAGCTCCTGTGACTGACTAACTGACTGTCTGGAGCAGATACCACCACTCGCATAATAAAAAGGACACAACCGCGCGGATACCCCCTAAACAGTTTGACCTGTGTCGAAATGAAATCTACTTTGATTATGCATGTTCCAATTGTCAGTGAAATTGCCCAAGAAGGGTCTTGCTTCCTTCTGCCTGCAGCATGTACACAATCTTCACAATTTCGAGTACAGGGTATACCCAAAACGATGCCATGAGAAATTTGGTAAGTGGCTGGCCAAACGAATCGAAATAGAAGCCGTCAAAAAGGGACTGGGAGTGGGCCACAAAGGACTTAAAGACGGCGACAAACTTTTTGGGGCTCGCCTGGGTAAAAAATCTGGCCCGACAAGCATTGCGAGAAGTTCTTTAATTCGCAAAGGAAAAGGCTGTACAGTGTACATACATTCCCATGCCTCTATCTCTACCTCTCTCTCTCTCTATAACTGTATCCATCTAACTGAGAGGCTAGTGTCACTCATCAATACAGGCAAACTTTCGATCCCAATTTCAGGCGGTAAACTTATTCGTTTCCGCTTCACTACACAGTTCGCTTCGCTGGTGTTAGTGGTGCGGCAGAATGCAATCGCGGGGCTACAACCGACCACCAAGGCGCAAGCAGATCCCCCATCTGTTTAGCAACATCCTGGAGGTGGTTGCCGCAGCCGATCGCCCGCTGACCCAGCCCGAGATCGTTGACGCCTTGGTAGAGCGCCTAGATCGCTCCGACGAGGAGCTGAAGCGCCAGATCACGGTCGGTCTCAACGATGCCCTCATCTATGGCTATCTGCGGGTCAAGAACTACCGCTATTCGTGCGCTTCCGATCACCAGGACCACAGCTCCATTGAGTGGCGTGCCACGACCTCTGGGCTACCGAGAACATCCGGAGCCGGAAACTCGGGGACGGATCACGATCACTGGATCCACCAGAGGCTTCTACGGTCTGTCTCCAACCGCCCGAGCACTAGCGATCTGGCGCATCCCACGAGCTCCTCGACGTCTGAAAGCTCGGCGTCGGACGATCAGCTCGAGAGGCTCTCAACAGCAGCCATCGTCCCGCTATCTGGTCCAGAGCGTTTGGGAGAGATATCAGAGACGAGCTCCGATCCTTCCAGCCAGAGGTTGCGGTCGAGCCAGAGTAGGAGACCCAGCGAATCAGAGTGAAGTCAAGCTCTTCTTCATACCCCTCAACCCAGCAGCTGTTTTTGTTTTAAATTGAAATAAAATAGTGCAGAAATAAAATGATATATTATATGTATGTAATCCCAGACCATGTTGAATATTCGGAAAAACAGTTCACTTGGCAAGCCCATATTTTTCATTCACACACACGCACATACAAACACATCACATATCTCACTCAGCCTTCATATCATTAACATGTGAAATTCAGTAGAGATTTCGAATTCAACACATCAACAACATTTGGAGTATTCAATTGAAAAAGATTCAAAATTTTTCTAAAATACGAGCCAACACAATGCCTTTGAAACAAAAGGGTGTTCTCAGACAAGTAACCCAAATTTTTGTGGTCGGTGAGTAGCTCACGGGCTGTGGTTTATTCATGATCCACGGATATATTTAAGGATATTTAAAGAATTCCTCTTCCCTGTCGGCACAGGATATATCCTGCGATCTTATACCGTGTACGAAGGGGAAGGCCCCAACAGATTTTCGCGCCGCACTTGCTTCGGTCACGAGGTAAGGCGCTGGATCAGCCAAGCCGTCATCAATCGATCTGAGCGTGTTCTAGCCCGTGGCCTGTCGCGGCGGACCATGAACAGGAAGATGTCGGAGCGGCTGGTGGATAACAATGTGAAGTCCCAGAAGAGTAGCTCTGGCCCCAAGCTGGAGAAGGAGAATATAGCTATGCCCCTGGCCTCTGAATAAATGCTGAAAAAGCGCACATGTAGATATTTTCTGGGAGATAGGGGGATGGTGATTTGGAGATGGTGGAGTACTGCGAGATGGTGCAATTAGGTAAATCATAGAATGCTTTGTAATTTGCTACATTCTGCATGCTGCATGCTGGATGCAGCAGGGCTTCAGCTTCAGCTTGAGCTTCAGTTTCGGCTTTGGGCCAAAGGATTCCACTGACAGCAATGGCAAATTGCGTTCATGGATATGGCATTATGCTGGCCCCCGGGCTTCCTGCACCATAGACAACGAATGTAGGACGTAGGACGTACGATACGGACAGACATGGGTTGGGACAACTTTCGGCAGTGAACTTCAATGGTGCTCTGGCTTAACACATCCTGAAAGACTATCCTGTAGACATGCGGCTGGCGTCCGCGGAAGGAGGCGGAAGGGAAGCACCAGGTGTCTGCAGGTCCAGGGGGCGGGGCGGGGCGGGGCGGGGTCGAGTCCTTCGGTTTCTGTGTGCATGCATGAGCATTTATAAAGCTGCTGCCTGGCATTGTCCTTGCTTAATTGTCTGCAAGAACAGCAGCAGGTGGGGCCAGAGGAACAGTAGCTGCAGGACCTGCAGCAGCTGAAACTGGAGCTGGAGACTCTCTGGAACTCTGGCATACAGGTCGACAACAAGAAGTGCTGTCCTGTGGCTTCCACCACAACAGTTGTATAATTTCTGCAATTGTCTCTCCTCCGCCTGTTCTGCCGCATGCCATAACTTGGACGCCGCCTCGGATACACATGCTCGCATATCCTGACAGCATCTCCAGCTCCAGTGGCAACTTCATTTGTGTGCAGCCCGGCAACTTGGCAAAACTTTGAACTGTAAATAATTGTCAGCCACTCGGTGGCTCTGCTAAAAGAAACTCAACCGCAAAAATGTTCTGCAGGCTTCTTCGCCCCTCCTCCTGCAGCTCCCCCACATTTATGGTTATTTATATGCTCTGTGGAGATTAGGTTGATCCCTGACCCCAGCACCCAGCCCCCAACCATACCTTCGCACTCCCCATCCGAGCCGCCTCCGGCCATTTGCTGCAGCTCCAATTAGTTGCCGTTGAGGACAAGTGTCATTCCCGTTTTGGGGGAGAACAGTTCTGGTGCGATTCCAGTTCCATTCCGCAGATGATCTTCCACTCCTCTTGGCACTTTTTCAAGACTCTGTGGCTGCTCTGGCTTTCGACCTCCCCCTCCCTTGTGGCTGACACCGGAAATATTCTCCATTCTACGGGAGTATTCGACAGTTTCAAGTATTCTACATTATACATAACATTCGTCAGTATTTTACATTGTACATTACACTCTACGTCATCATTTAACATGGCCTGCAGGGCACTCGCTCTTAGACTTTCGCTGTTCATAAATATCAACGTTTTGCGAACGAAAAGCGCAATGGACGAACTTTTAGGAATGAAAGAAGTGGAGTATATATTTTATGTTTATACATACATATATAAAATGGAAGAAATGTATTCATTTCTATGGTATTTTTTTAGTTATTTCTGTGGAGCAGTTCTCTGGTACCCATTAATTCATTCCAAAGAGTTTTATAGTTAATTTTTCCACCCGTCTTCACCACATACACTTTACAGCCCTATAAACCCTAATCGTTCCTACCCTGTGCTTGTGGATTGCCTGTCAGCTAATCGACGAGGAGCATCGGAAAATAGTTTCACCTGAAGTTTGCCCCAGGGCTAAGGAGTCCTCTTTGGCGGGCCCCCACCAATCATTGGTGGAGGAAGGCCGGGGAAATCCCTTTGTTTGTCCATGCAGAAGTCTGCATGAAGATGGCAAGCTCTGGAGGCTGGAGGTGTATTAATTGCAAGTGAAATCACTTTGAACTTCATTAAACAGAAACTTAATCAAGTCTCAACTCAAGTCGAGGCGAGGCGAGGCGAAGTTTGCTGCGCACCTGAGATTCCAGACTCAGCCTCAGCCATGTTCCGGCATTTTGCTGAATTGCCTAAAAATTATTAATTAGCTGCAACGCAATCACCCAACCACCCACCCACTCCCTCAGAAGGAGTACCAGTTCCAGTACCAGTACCAGTACCAGCTTCAACCCCAACCGCCAGCTACGAGTGTTCTATGCCTCCCTTATTTCTGGAGCTCCTTTGGTCGGCTAGCTCTTAAATATTTCATATTTAATTGCACGCGTAAGCAGCACATTTATTTATACAACCTGGAACCCACCCACACCCACACCCACCCCCAACCACACCCACACACCCCTTGGGGCACTTACCTGGCGATGGCCTTGCCACCCGTTGAAAATTGGCAACATTAATAAAATTAGACGCGTCTGGAGGATGGGGTGCTTATTCCCTTGCTTCCCCTTGCTATTCCCCCATTTACCATTTTTCACTTGATTCAGGCCACTCCCCGTCCCGTAGCCTCTTTTGTTTCATAAATGCTCTTTAAAATCTTGTTAGTGCCTCTCGCACTTTCGGGCAGATCAAAGCCCTGCCTTAAAGCGATGGGCCTACCCTCCCAAACCGAAAAGGAAGAAGCCCAGAGAGAGGCCCCAAGGCGTTATCCGGAGTAAATCTGGCCAGGTGGCGCCGCCATGGTAAACGACACTTTGATTAGCGCTTTCATAGGGCGGAGAGTCTATTGTAATCAACTGAGCGAATCCGGCAGTGGGAGAAGCTCCGAGTGGGAGTGTAGCCCAAAAATGACATTTTCCTTGAGCTCTTTGCAACGTGGTGTGGAAACAATTAGCATCTTCCATCTATGATGGAAATTTTTTTTGTTCCTTAGAGGTACTTTGATTGTTTGGATGAAAAAAGTAAAGGATGTTTTTGTATAACTTTTTGGGATCCTCTTCAACTTTTAGGTGGTCATAATGGAAGGATTGCAGACTGTTAGTGGGCATACTAACAGGCCACTGCCTGGCTGCGTCGCATTCGACCAGGCTGAACATCACTAACAGTGACACCTGCAGGAAATGCAATGAACCCGGGGCTGTCGAAACCCTGGAATATCTCATCTGCCGGTGTCCGGCTCTCTCAAGGGCAAGGAGAATGTACCTGGGCGCACCGATGCTGGTATCACTGAAGGACGCCTCCAAGAGTTCGCCAGGGAAACTGCTTGCCTTTGCTAAAAACACCTCGATTCTGGGGGCTACGGAACCTCAGGAACACCCTCGTAAGGTCCATACAAAGATCCGGATAACTAAGGGCCATTTTGGCCTATGAGAGGCCCCGTCGAGGGCCGTCCGGGATAACCTAACCTAATGGAGAAGAGTCTGCGTATTTGAATTTAAGAATTACATTGACATACTTTTCATAGTTTATTTAAACTGTTTTGATACGAATATTAACGGATCTCTTTGTGGTGCAGGTGGTTGAATCGGATTTCCAGGATTTGTAATGATTAAAAGAAAGCGGAGGAAGAGAGAACTTCGGGAACCATTTCACGGTGGAAATTAGAACACAAAATATATATAATTTCTTTTAACCGCCTAACAGGTGAATGTCTCCCGAATGTCTTAGATCATTCAAGGAAAATAATAGGGGTAGATTGATCTCGGGGGAATGCCTTGTCTCCAGGGCTTCAATTGGCTCGAAAGAACGTTGAGTCCATCCGCAGAGTACGCTGAACGACAGGGCAGTGGCTCTCGTTCTCGGCTCACTTAATTATGCTGTCCTTCAGATGTGAGCTAATCTAATCCAATTTTAATTGGTCACAGTGTGAAAAGCTGGCCAGAAAGGGACGATGCGCCGCATCTGTATCTGGATCTGCATCCGCCTGAGGGTGGACTGCATGAGGGATATATGCTTTGCACCTCTGCATCCATCGGATTACTTTTCCAGACTTTGGAATGTCTGCCACAGCATGTCAATTTTAATTTGACATTTATTTTATTTTGCGTGTGGTTCAGTGGTTCAATGGTTGGGTGTTCCGCCCACCAGTGGGTGACTGGGTGGCCGGGGGGCTGTGGCTGTGGCTGTGTGAGTGGCTGATTGCTGTTGTGTCTGTGTAATAAGCCGCATTCGTTGATTTTAAAACCGCTTCAATTGTTGCACTCGCATTGCGATTGAATATCCATTGAAGTGGACACGCCACCGCACCCCATGCAACCGCCTCCCAAAGCTCATCTGTGTGGAGGATCGCATGTGTGTGTGTGTGTGTGCGGTCAGCAATTTGATGTTGCGTATGAGACTCCATCTCTTTCTACTGCTACGGGCAACATTTTGTGGTTTTCATTGCTGTTTTCGTTGTGGCAGAAATCCTTTTCCGTTGGCCACGCCAGCGGATTGCGGGCGGCGGGCGGCGGGTGGCGGATTGGAGCTGCTGTAAGGCTGCAGAACGGGTGGCTTTTTGAGACAAGGGGTGTGAGTGCGGAAGGAAAGGCAGCAGCACGCACGACTACATTGTCAAAGTTTTGTGTGTCATTATTGTGGCTGTTGGCGGTTGGCGGTTGGATCTGCACCCCGCACTCCGCACTCCGCAGTGCTTTGTGTATTCCATCCCCGGGTTGCCAGTCGTCCTGTGCCGTTGACATTGCCATTGCCATTGCCATTGCCGTGTTTGTTGTTGCGGGGTTATTAAAAACTTTTACCACCCACAGAAAAGAGACCCGAGCGGACCAGGAACAGGACCAGGACCAGGACCAGACCAGGACCAAACCACAGCGCACGGAACGGAACGGAACGGTAGAATGGTATAAAGAGGCAACCGCCGCTCCAGCCAATGCTCCACAGTTGACTCGTTTTCATTTTCATTGTAAATGTTAATTACTCCAGCGGTGACAACTGCCAAAGCCAGAATCTGCCAGTAGTCCTGTTGCTGCTCCCATCTCCATCTCCATTTCCAACTCCAGCTCCAGCTCGAGCTCCAGCTTCTGGTCCGTCCGGCGGGAGGTGTCCTTTTTATTTTGTATTTTTTGCTCATAATCAAACTTGTTTACTTTATGTGACTTTTATGAGAATTAAGCTCCACGAGGTCGCTGCCCTGCCCCATGACAATGATGATGAGCTGATGATGGTGCTACGGATGGGTTCCGAATGGGTTCTGTGGAGAATAACAGTTCATTAGCTAGGTCTCTGCATGAGTCATCTATTCAAGGTCCATTGGATAGAGATAAAGTCCTATCGAAATAGGACGTGCCGGGTAGCCGTTATGTAATTATGGATACAAAATGTAGGCAATATTTGATTTATAAACTGTCCTGCGAGGAGCATCCCAGCAATCAAGTTCATTAGTACGTTTAAGTGCTCCCCAGTGTCTTCTTAGTTTTTCCACTATCTCTCTGTCTACTTGCCTCTCTTTTTTCTTCCAATCCATCTCTCCATCTTTCCGCAGAGGTGGACAACCAACACCAAGTGTAATTGTGCCTTCGCGTTGCCTTGCCATTGGCACTAAAACAAAAAAAAAGGAAAACAAAAAAAGTAAGTGGGAAAAACCGCACGTTGGCGACGCGACGTTTGAATGCAGCTGCGCCTCGGAAAATTCTGTGCCATGTGCCGCCCCTAGGGCTGCGAGGAGCCCTGGAAATGAAGGAATTGGAGCAGTAGCATTGCCATAAGCTGCACTGTAAATATTTTGATATGTTGTGTCGGCCTGTCGAGCTGTCGAGCCACGTGTTGCGGAGAGCCCCGGATTGCAGGACAGCAGGACTGCAGGACTACAGAAGTGCACGACTCGTGTGGCATCTCCCCATGCGCCCTCCCCCATTTCTCATCTTCATCTCGTTTCATCTCCAGATGCCAGACCCGACTACAAAGTTGACTTAAAGCCGGCGGAGCCGCCTCCAAGCCGGTCTGATGTATGCTAACCTTAAAACTCTAACGTCTTCCGGCCGTAGACGACCCCATTCGCCATTCCCCATTCCCCATCCCCTGTTCCTCCCAGACGTAGTGTAGCCGTACGTTTCTCTCTCATTGTCTTTTCGGCGGGCTCACGTGCTCACGTACGAAATAATTATAGCGCAAGTACGTGTGCCGCATATGCGAGCACATGCCTCTTACTCAGACTCTTACTCCGTCTCCGGCTCCGGCTCCGGCTCAAACTACGACGGCTCTGAGGCTCTGACTCCGGCCCCAGACGGCCCCCAGCCACTACGCCTCCGCATATGGCGGGGAAACCCATTTCATTGGCATATTTATTCCCCTTTTTTTCTGTTGTGCCAAACCGTTTTTAGGCATTCTTTTTGCAAGGACAAAGATGACGACAAAGTTGCCAAAAAAGTTTTCCTTTTCTTCTTTTTTCGGCCGAATTTCCTCTATTTTCTTTTTGTTCTCTGGATTTCGCTTGGGGATCGTGCTGTTGCTACTTCTGAGGCTTCGTTAACAATTCCCATTCGTGCCCTACCTCCACAATGGAGCAGCCTTCATTCTCTCTGCTCTCCCAAGGTCCCAGGGTCCCCGAAAAGTTTCGGGCTTCATCGCATGGCATCACATGGCAGGGGCTGTGATTGCTTGGAAGCCCTTCATTGTCACCAACCCTTGAATTGTCATATGAGGCGGATAGGAGTGGGGTTCCCATGCCATTAGATTCAAAGATCTATATTTTGCTGTGGATTCATTATAACTCTGATCTTCCAGTATACTCGATATTGAAAGAGTAAGGAATTGGATGTCTGTAAAACCCAAAAGGAAGCTTTGGATCACTGTTAACAGCCGAGTCCGTCTGTCCGTCCGTCCCAATGAGCGCCTATTTGTTAAGCACTCCTGTGCTCTATACCACCATACCAAATATTAACGGGTGGAGTCTGTCCATCTGTTTACAAATATCTCTCCCTGTACGATACGGGGGCTTCGAACGGAAGCCCTCGCTGGGCCTTCCAACTTGCAGCTTCTTGTGGCAGCAGCCACTTGAAGAGTGGCTTCTAGGGAGAGACGGCACTGGACGGGGCAGGGTGTAGTAAATAGGATGTAGGAGGACCATGGAAGAGGGTGTCACAGCTGTTGCATTCTGGGCCTAAACTGTGCGTTTACTCAACCACAAAACGCACACGTTCCACACACTGCTGCTGTGCCACTAGGCGGCGGTAGGGGGCGGAGGTAGTGGCAGGAAGCGGGACCAAGGTGGTAGCACGGAGCACGGAGGACGCGTCGAAAACTCGGAAAAGTTTGCGCCAAAGTCCAACATATGTTGCCTGCTCATGCATGGCACGCCAGCGTCCTCCATTAGTCCTCATCCTCATCCTCATCCTGGTCGTAGTGGCTGCTGCTCACTCAGTCAGTTAGTCAGTCAAGCCGTGAGTCAGGTCGCCGCTGCCCTACACACATGTGTGTGGCGTGTGTGTGTGTAATTATAACAAGTTTTCTAGGCAATTTTTCTGCTTTCGTTTTAGTTTTTCGCCTCGAATTTTCCTCTCTCCTTTCATACCCTTAAACAGGGTACCATCATTTTCAGCAGAAACGCACGTACCGTGAATTTTCAACCATAAGATTCCTACATCGTTTCTGAAACATATTTCAATACTACTATAAGTATTCATAAGGCTTTTAAGGTATCCCATGTTACAAATGCCGCTGGACTACTTTTTTCTGTTCTGGTTAAGTATTCGCTTAGCTTTGATCGATTTTCAGCTAAAATGGTAAGAAATATTCAATAAATTATAATGTCATTAATAGAACATTAATTCCTTAAAATATTCCCAAAGAGAACATTTGACCGCCAGAGTATTCGTGGCTTCGGTCTGCCACGAAAAAAAAACCATCCGACTCGGAGCTGGCCTTTCTTCCCAGTTGCTACCCGTATTTTCTTGGCCAGGGCGTTGTTGCTCTTGTGGCTGTTATGGGTATCTCAGGGCTTGGAATAAGTTTTTGATAAGAAAGTTATGATGAGTTTTTCCCGCACTCACACAGATGGAGCGGAGCCGAGCGGAGCGGAGCGGAGGGGCACATGTACACACAGCTGTTGATTTTGGCCAAATTAGTGCAAACACGTCTTGTTTTGAGTTGTGGGCCATGCGGCAACATGTGCAACTAATTTGCAGTTATCAAGAGTTGAGTACCATATGGGGAGAAAGAGAGAATACGGATGTAGCAGCCGAAGGCGGGCCGGAACGAGGGAATGGCACATTTCCATTAAAGCATTGATGCCCCCACCGTCCCTGCTTTTCCAATGAATGCCCGTTTTACTAATTTACATTTCCCGTACAACGAACGGAGGATTGGCAATGGGGAATGGAAACGGGAACGGGGCTACCGGTGCCCCGCTGGCCTGTCTGCCGACTGTCAAAAGTTTATTTATTTGACACCGAAAAAGTTGACACAGACACCAGTGACGGCTCCCCCGCACAACCGCACCCTCTCCTATTCGTGCCACACGTTGCCATAGTCGTCGAGGAGGCCTGAATCGGATTTATATGCCTGCCCAAAATTGGATTACAATTGAGTTGTAATTATGCGACAACAAAACGTTGGGCCCCGGAAACCCGTGTGCGGCGCTGCCTTCCTTCATTCATCCCGAACACCGGGTTTGTGTCCGGGTCCGTGTCGGGGTCCGGGTCCGTATCTGGGCCTGGGGTCTGTATCCTGGTCGTCGTCCTTCGCTCTGTTTTCTGTTTTCCATGTCTGAAAGTCTAGCGACGTCTTTTGAAATTTCGCTTTTTGCATTAATTAAAACTGATTTAATTATAGCTTGTCGTGTTGCTTTTAAGTATTCCTAAGGACATGGACTGGGACCAGGACAGGTCCCTCAACAACATGATTTGCAGAGCCCATCGTCATCATCATCATTATCATCATCATCATCAACGTCAACATCATCAGCATCGGCCCCCCCCCACCCAATGGCGTGTGATTGAAGCGAGACACCAAAGTGCTTTGGATGCATCCTCTGACAAGGTGAAAGTTTTATTAAATATGCATCGAGTCTGCTCAAGAGAGAGAGAGAGAGAGAGAGAAAGAGTGGAGCTCTCTGAAACAGAGCATGTTCAACGCAGGGTCATAGGTATCGAACTGAACACCTGCCTTATTACCTTTTCAGCGCAGTCCCCTCAATCACACAGCATTTCCTCTACGTATCAGTCTGGCTTTTCGATTTGGAAGCAATTTTCGATATGCGATATTTAGACTAGCCGCCCAAAAGAGAACATCTAAAGTAAATCCCTTTCGAAAGACAAAAGGGAACCTTCGAATCCCTTTGATCCCTTTGCAACCCGAGGGGCGTAGGATTTGGTCTATGACATAGATCAGGAGCACAATGTCAGGGAGATAATCGATCATATCCGGAGCTGCGCTTCGAGCTCCTAGTTGAACAGCGGATAACAGGCCTTGCGTTGAGCAGGATGCTATTCGTGAAGGAGTCCCGCCTGCTCAATTTTGAAGGTTATTTTATTGTGCCCTCGGCACTGTGTGCAGATCTACCTCACCACTGCGCAGATTTTGGTTCTTCGTCTCCGGAGGATACGGCACCGACACTTTGGGATCGCCTACAACATAGACGCAGGCTATAACCTGTTCGTGTAGAACCTGGAGACTAAACCCACTTACACTGGAGGCTGAGGAGGACTGGGGGATGCTCAGTAGCAGAAGAGAAGTCGTTGTCGTCTCCATTAGCAGACTATGTATAGCTTTTCTATATTTGGACGACGATGAGGAAAGGTCCGGCAGGATGGAAAACACGCACTGGGGCACACGCACACAACTTTCCAGCTCAGTGAACAATTTGGTCCTACATCATCCGGCTAGTCTATTAAAAATTGCATTGCTCTATTAATTCGATATGAAAATCCACTCGTTCGATTGCGAGGCGTTTCGGGATGATACGAGTATTGCATAGATTCCATTGCTCTCGGGTATCAATCAGGAGATGCCTCAGAAGTCGCTCTAGTCAGTGGACAGACATCCATGCGAGTACGAGTGTGCGCCCTCATCCTCTCCTATCTACTGCACTCCACTTCGGGGATGCTTCTCCTGGTCCAGGGTCCTGGCTCCTGGCTCTGCCATTAGCAGGCACCCGTCAAGCTGTCAGACAGTCGATGGGGCTCGAAGATGAGACATGGGGTGTGGGGTCTTGGGTAAGGGCAAGGGGTAGTGGGAAATGGGGCATGGGGATGGCAGTTCCAGGGGCATCCTTTGTTTTGTTCATCGAGAGAACATTTTATTGCTTTATGCGTTTAATGAAGTGTTGCCGGAGAGGGTTTGTGGACGAGGGCCGGGACGATGGAACTCCAACACCCTGGGGGAACGGCAACAACCCTTCAGCCAACGCTTTTACTTGGCAGACAGGCAACATATCAAACATTTCTGACAGCCTATGACGCTGCCCCTGAGTGACTGACTAACTGACTCGCAGACTCTTTGACTGACTGGCTGGCAGACTGACTGACGAACTGATTGATTGACTGCCTGCCTTGGAAACCATCCCCATTCCCCATCGCACTTGCTCTCGCATGTAATGCATAAAGAATGAAGCTTAAATAAAAGTTGGGAGATGAGAAATAGGATTAACTTGTCACACAATTGAATTTAATTTTCCATACACACACACACAAAAAGAGATATTGCTCCTGCCTCCAGCCTCCTGCCCCCTGCCTCCCGCCTCTCGCCTCCTGCCTCTCGCCTCCTGCTTTCGCTTCCCGCCTTCCATCACTTTGGGGACTTTATTGCCAGAGTCTGCCTTTTGTGAAGTTCTCGTGTCGGGGCCGATTCGGGTATTGTAATGAAATTACACGTGCCTCAGATTTGTCAAAGCAATCAATGCTCGTAGAACATTCGTGCAACCTTCGATTGACTCCACAGAACCCCAGAGGACATAGTCTGCGACTCTTACCTGAAACCGAAACCGAAACTGAAATTGAAGCTGAAAATTACTAAAAATAGAATGGCATTCTAATTGGAGCTACGTAGTGGGGAATTTTAAGCTTTAGGGAGCAATAACTATACCTATGAAATGGATCAGAATCAAGATATGATTGATTTTTTCCGTTACAATAATTATTATTTACGATCCCTGACTGAAATATTATATTAGAAATCCAAAACATTCTTTAGAAATCATTCTTTTGAATGCCACCATTGGCCCATAGAAGTTTCCTATAATAGTTTGCAGCCCACACTTCTGGGCCTTCCTCCATCCGTATTTCGTATTCGCTTTTCATTATGCACATCATCCATCAATTAATTGACTGCATCCCCAGTCACCACATCACCATGCCGCTCACATACGAGAGTGCTCGCCTCGCGTACCGCTTGTCCGGGAGTATCTTTGATTAGCGAAGAACAAAGAGGGCGGCGCTCCCGCAGCGAGTGACAGAAGTTCATTAACTGTCACACAAGTATGGCAGCAAATGGATGTGGATGTGAAAGTAGATGGATGCAAGTCGGTCGGAGGATGGGGGATGGTGGATGGAGGTCCATATGCTAGCACTCACCACCTAGACACCCCATCCCTTGGGCGTGGTCCATCCAACTTAATTAAATAGCAACAGATTTGAGGTAACATTAGATGGTGCTGGGGCGATGGGGGCTGGGTTCGCTTTCCAGACTGCAGGTCAGTCAGAAATCCTTTTGCCAGCAGTTAACCAATACCCAGATCCGCAACTCCGCAACTCCGCATCCATGTCCACACAAGGCCAAACGTCGATACCCAATTCGACGTCGTGGTGCACATAAAAATCTAATCCATTTGCCCGATGCTTATGCACGCCTGCACTCGGGGGATTAATAAGTGTGGCTGTTTGTACTGCGGACCTCGGAACTCGGTCTCTGGTTCCTGCCCGGGTCCGGGCTTCCACTGATAGCTAGATGTATATGGGATGGATGGTATAGTATGGATTGTTTCAACCACCGTACAGCATCGTGGAGCGCCGCACAACATCTCGCAGCCAAATCAATTTCAACTGTCAACTGTCAATCAGGCAGCAATTCAATCACGCAACGCTCTCTGGGACGGTCTCTTCGACGACTGCCAAAACTTTAAGAAGCAACCAAAAAAAAAACCCCAAAAAAAGGAAAAAGATTCGGCTCTGCCTGAATTATTCAAAGGATATGGAAAAGGCACAACAACCCGCAATCTCAAACCCCAGGCCATTATTAATGTGGTGACTCTCTAGCTTCGAGTCACGGGCCAGGAGTCACAAACATTTGTTCAAGAGATTTTTATGAATTACATCGTTAGATAGCATTGATGTCGAGGTCGAGCTTGAGCTTGAGCTTGAGGGGTTGTTGTACACAGATTTTTATTGGTATTATTACCATTTACAACTCGGCACCCGCTCCGAGACCATTCCGAGACTTGCACACACCCGTACTATATGTCGTATATTGGGGCGTGGCTGTTAGCTAACCCGAAGTTAAACCTTAACCGCATCGCAGCTCTGATGGTAAATATCACCGTCAACACACATGTCACGTATTTTGCTCGTAATTATGGCAAACGTGAGAAATTTCGTTAAGATTTTCCCCAACACATTTTCTTCTGTGTTTTTCGCTGTAGCATAATTTTGGGCTTAGGGCTGCCGCTGCTGCTGCCCCAGCTGGCATTTGACCCCCATTGAACAAAGTACAGTCATCACGAGCAGCAGGAATGGTGACCCAGGAAATTGTGGTGACCCAAAAAGCACAGAAAGATGTTCATTAGCCGAGGATGAGCGCTTGGCTATCCCTCATGGGAACACTTCACCTTCGTCTTTAACTTTATTATGGACTTCATTTATTTTGATTCTTTATTTTTATCCTTCTATCCAAGGGCACTGAGTGCCTTAAGATTCTCGATCAATTCTATTATCAGGGCCTGCACTCTCGCCACAAAGTCTTTGATTATCTCGCGACGTGTCGATGCTGTTGTCGATGCTGTTGTTGTTGTTGCCTCCTGCCGCGATGTCTGGCTGGGCAAGCACCAGGCCATCGGCAAAAGCACTGCGTTTAGGTTGAAAGGTAAAAGATAGGTACTCCTTGCCTTGCACCACAAATAACTTACCGCAAAGCACAGCAACGACTCGAACTACTACTTGGCCTGACATGCTTGCATCCAAAACTGAGCTCCGTGCAGTCAATGCCCTTCCATAAATAGTCGCGACACTATAACCAATATAGAGTCCTACGTGTGGGTCAGGTGTCGGTCACCCCCACGTAGCAAAGATTAAGGTCGATCCAAGAATTCATGGGATTTCAGGCGGAGTTTGACTTGTGGAAAGACAAGACATAGAATTTGGCCTTAAATATGGGACTCCACTTTAATAATTTTTGCGGGAAGAAATGGAATTTCGCGAAACTCTGTGCTAAATATTTCATTATGATAGCAAAGTTCAAGAGATGAAAGTCCCTTTAAATGAGCAAAGTTTCTGAAATAGCTATTTCATCATTTTTTGGGTTGATAAACCCAGATTAATAACCTCTAAAATAATTCCAAAATCATGCATACATGTACAATGCTCAATATAATTCCATTTAATGTCAATTTACACAATTAGTACAAAAATATTACTTGCTTAGGGAAACTCAAGTTTGATGCAAGTGCATATTTATATAGGCAGGGGGACTGCTCTACCAACGACAGGAAGTCCGCCACCACCACCACCAGCAACCTTTGTCAGGCTGGTAACCACGCCAAGAGGCTGACTTAGTGCTCCACCGGTGGCTCCTTGGGCGACCCCAGCTATGACTGGCTGGGCGATATCCAATCCTGACGGATCCGGACGGGCTTGGATAGCGCTGATGTAGCAGGCTGCTAAATGAAGGAAATTGTAGTCTGGTTTTAATCCAAATTGAGAGTCGCTACTGTTACCCACCGCACAGGATGAGGGCTGCCAAGATCGTTTTGTTGAACATGTTTAGACCGAATGAAGTTATCGAACTGATTGTTGAAAGAACAGTAGCGGCTTTTATACACATTCGTTGCAGAACTTCGGGCCGCTTAGAGCACGTACGGCCCCCGACAATCTGGAGCGTGCTCTATGGCTTATTATGTGTGGCATGGCATCGGAATGGATGGTTTTCGAACGTCAGAAACCAGGTCTGGACTGGAAAAACTTCAAAGTATTTCATATAAATTCTAAAGAGGTTCTCTCTTTGTTTTTACAGATGCACTGAACCCTCTCCATTTCGGTGCTGGAACCCACTCTCTCTCTCTCTCTCTCTTTCGGATCTTTGCTTTCATTATAATTCGCATTAAGCTCTCATCACGTTTGCGTTCACATTAAATAATTACATTTTTCCGATTAAAGTGGTGGATCGGGGGGAGGAGAGCCCAACGGCGGAGGAATGCCATGTAAATACTTAATTAAAACTACCTGTTTTTTAATACCAATATTTAAACGCTTTTTACCGCAGTCGTCGCTAGTTATCCGAGCTTATCAGATGCCATAATAGCTTCACTATTTCAATTTATTCTCTTTTTTTTTTAGGAATGATCTTTGCCAGAATTAAAGACATTAATGGGTCGCTTTATGCGGAATTGTTTGTATCATATGTAAAATATACTACTATTTTTTTCAATCATAAATGAGAAGTCCAATCGCCCTAACTAAATTATCTAGAGGGGGAAATACTTTACTTTATAGACGGTCAGTATATATGTGAACTTAACAAAAGAAAATCATTAACACCGTTTGGGAGGTTTTAATATATAATAAATTATTTTCCGTTCCCATATTTTATTATATTTGTTTTTATACCCAGTACTTGAAAAGTATAGCGTAAGTAAAGTTTAGCACCCAGAAGGAAGCGTGTTAATACAACCATATAAGATATACACTCTTGATCAGCATCAAAAGCCGAGTCGATAAGGCCATGTCCGGCTGTCAACCTTCTTCTTTTATCCCCTATTTGTATTACTTGCTGATGCACCCATTTTCCTGCAAATGTAATTTATTTTTCATGGAAAAACATTACAATGTAGAGCATGACAAATGTAACAAATTATTAGGGCTTAAAAAGTGTTTCCGTTTCGATTGCATATTAACATTATGATTGAAATTTAATTACAAATATTTTTTCCAGAGTTAAACAGTTTTGACCGCAGTCATCTTCGGGTTTTATCTACCCCCGCAAGCGCACCACACAGCATTTGAGTGTCTTCGAGTAACGGGCATAGAAATGGAAACACAACACTAAATAAAAGCTTTATTTTCCCCATTCAGAACGGGCTTTATATGTAGAAATGATTTTGCTTGCTTCAGTTTTTCAGGACCATTGAAGTTGGCCCATCGATGGTCTGCCACTGGCACATTGAGCAATCGAAATGGTGGTTTTTTTTGGTGCTCAAGATGTTGTCCAAGTTTACGTGACTGCTGCATTTGACGGAACTAAGCAACGGGCTAATCAAATGTTGTGCAATGCATCCGGCAGACAGACATATGGGGCAATCAGCCAGACATACATATGCAAAATGGGGCAACAAGTGACTGCAGCTTCCGGCATCAGAAGACCTGGCCAAGACGTCATCAGCGAGAGCAAGAGTGAGTGTGACAGTGAGAGCGAGAGAGCGAGAGCGAGAGTTTTGTGGCAGCAGCATCGACAATTGGGAGATTGGCATCGGAGGGAAGGCATGATAAGTTAATCGGGAATCGCACGTACGGACCACACGTTTCCGGACGTGGCTGGCGTGTTGGCATCAATATAAAAATGAACGAGATGCGGACTCTGAAAATCAGTTCAATTAACCAAATTTATAGAGCACTACACCTCAAGACACACACGAGAGACAGCAGTGGCAGCAGCAGCAGCCCCATCCTGAACCGCAGGCTAATTAAGGAAACGGAAAACTGTTCGGCGAGAATAGTCTTCAACCACACGCTGACGATGCCGGCAACACGTAAACATTTAATTGCTCTCGTTGTGGTGACAGCATTAGGTAATTAGTGGCCACCGTGCGTGTGCTTCAGCTAATTGATTTCAATCCGAAACTGATGGAGTCTTCCACCACAGCCTGCCAGCTATGTGCCGCCCAGAACTCCACGTTCCTGGCCACGATTGTCAGCTCGAACAACACGCTGCAGACGACGAATGGTACGCGCCACAACGAGACGATCACAATCAATATTAGCGAGGTGATTGCAGCCGCTGAAGCAGAAGCCGGCACGGAGACCACCACACTAGGCCCGGCCACGGCAACCACGGAGCCTGCTACTAGCACCGAAACATCTGACACGTCATCAACAACAACACCTACATCCCCAACATCCACCACACAAGCAACAACATCCGCCCCAACCACCGAAGAGTCATCCACAGCTACAATACTGACTACAACGGCAAGCACTGTAGATGATACTTCAACCATAGTGCCAACACAAGATACAACAACAACCACACAAAGCACAACAACAACCACACAAGACACAACAACAACTACTCAAGACACAACAACAACCACACAAGACACAACAACAACCACACAAGGCACAACAACCACACAAGGCACAACAACCACAGTACCAGACACAGTTTCAACCACACAAAGCACAACAACAACCGCACAAGACTCAGTCACAACCACTTTGCAAAGCACATCCACTGAACCAATCATAACAACAGAACAATCATCTATAACCACAGAAGCATCAAACCTTACAGATTCGACGAGTGCAGCAGAATCAACGACTACGACAGATACAACGAGTACCAGTGATGTAACTAGTACCACCGATACAACGAGTTCAACGAGCACCACGCCGCTGGCCTACACCGTGTACACAATGGAACCCTACCCTGGCATCGTCTATGGCAGGACGAACTCGTTCGGCACACAGCCGCGTAGGCTCCGAAAGGGTCGTCGGGGTGGCCGTAGAGGTAGGAAGTCGCGCCGCCGCACAACCACAACCGAAGGGCCACGACAGACCACCACTAGCACCACTACAACCACCACAACGATCAGCAGTGATCTGAGCGAGGACTATGGTGAGGATATGGTCAATAGCGTGCTGGAACCGCAGCTCGGTCTGCCCCTCGATCTGGGCAACATCCACAATGTGCGCATTTCCCAATAGTGCTGCCCACTAGGCGCCTAACGAGACTGAGAAATCAAGAAATTCAAAAGTTATTCTTTTTTACACATATTTTCACATTAAACACACAAACATTTTAACTTTACGGCTTACTGCATCGTTAAGATAATGGGACGTGCAATCAAGTAGAACCGATAGAGAAATACTTAGAAACTACGACTATAAATGTCATACAGCATCTGCGCTCACTCGTAGTATCGACGAGCGTGACTTAAGCGAGATCACGAATAGTAAAACTAGAATTGATCTTCGTATAGTGAACACCTGTGCGGAGGGGCTTGCCGCTAGGAGGTGTTCCACGTTAGTCGTTGTCGTTACCACTGGGTTTTACGATATACAAGTTTAAGTATAAGGAAACAAGGAAGAATAACGAGTAAGATAAACTAGTGTGAGTAACTAATGAGTAAGTGGCAACAGCACCGAGTAAAAAGAAACATCGAACATCCGCGATAACCAGGAACAGTATACTACAGGATCCATTAAGAGAGAGAGAGAGGAATAAGCAAGGGTCGACAGGGAAGAAAAACTCATATAACACAAACGGACAAACAGACGAATAAACAGTTGGTGTGCAATTAATTTAGCAAACTGTTTGCTCAACACAAACACCGACACATACAGAACTCATGGCTCTGTCCCCGTCCCCGTCCCTGGCTCTTGGCACACCCCCACCTTCAGTGGTTCGCATGTGCATGAGGCGCACTAAGCAAATACATTTTAACTTCCACTTTCAACACATCGGCAGAACCGACAGCAGGGCCCAGGCATCTCCACAGCGAACCCCTCGTTTGGACAGCCACTCCCGCCATTATAATGACCCAAAGTCAAGTCAATTAGTAGCGCCTTCTCTGTAGTCCAGGGTCTGGAACATTACAAATCTTCGAAAATGTGGCCAAAAATCTGCCCCTGTCACCCCCACATTAGAAATAATGCACTGACTAATCGGAGTGACAGCTGGCCAGGGGAAAATCCCCTGTATATGTGAAACCCTGAGAGAAGATAGGGTAAGTCTATAGGGAATACAGAATAGAGAGAAGCCATGAGACGCCGGTTGAAGTCAAACAGACATAATACCCATAGAGAAAGAATCCAGACCCAGAAACCCAAAAAAGAAGTCTAAGAAAATAGAAAGAGAAGTCAAAGGAATCCAAAAAGAAGTCAAAAGAACCCAAAGATAACTCTGAGGAAAACCAGAGAGTTTTTCGAGGAACCCAAAGAAGAGTCAGGGGAACACACAAACACAATCCAGAGATAGTCCAGAAGCCAGGGGTTGGAGGTCAGTGCATTGAACCGAGCCCTGGCTGTGGAATGGGTATCATGGCAGTCCCCAAATTTGCCGCGAGCTTGACAGATTGCCGAATGAATGCACGTGGTTATCATCTGTTGGGCACGTGCTCCGAGTTCCACTGCTCTGCTCTGCTCTGCAGGTTCTTTCGTTCGGGCTATAAGTAGCCAAGACATTGGCTTGGACCAGACAGAAGTCGAAACAGAGCGATTCAGATCCAAGAAAACATGCTAAGATTTGGCCAACAACTGATGTTGCTGCTGGTGGCCTTCCTGGGTAAGTGGCGCGGGGGAGAGACCCCGACTGAGATGCGACAATACCTCATTACTCTATGGGCCTACTTCTTGCAGCGCTGCAGACCGTCCATGGGTGGCTGGTGAAGCTGCCGAAGCTGGAGAGTCTTGTGGAGAAGCTGGAGGAGAAGAAAGAGAAGGAGCTAAGCTGGTTGGAGGGCAAAAAGGAGAAGGAGCTGCTGAAAAAGCTTGATTTCCTCAATTTGTTCAGCGCCAAGGAGGAGGCCAAGAAGGAGAAGAAGGAGGACGAGTGGGAGAAGTTCAAGCAGTGGTGGGAGGCGAAGAAGGAGAAGGAACTCAGCTTCTTCGAGACCAAAAAAGAGAACAAGCTGGACAAGCTGGCAAAGAAGGCCAGCAAAAAGACCAAGCCAAAGCCAAGACCCTGTTGCTACGGCTACCCTGAAGAAGAGGAGCAGTCCACTTTGGGCTATCCCGAAGAGGACGAGGAGGATACCGAGTCATACGCAGAGTCCGAGGAGGCGACTGAGAGGCCGTGCAAGAAGAGCTATGGCAACAGTAAGCGGCCCGTATACATCCCAACCAGCTACGATGTGAGAGATGACTCCGCCGAGGGCATACGATACTTCACCTGAGATGAGAGTCTTGCTAATTGGGTTGGATATTTTTTTATTGTGTGTGCTTCCTTCTTACATAATTACATTTTTAATAAATAAAATTATAATAATTAAAATTCCCATAGTCGAACGCCCCCACATACACTTACACTCACTTTTCGATTCTGTTTCGGTCTCCTGCCCTGGGCTTCGGTTTGGGGTTTGCGTTTTTCCTTCTAACGCCTTGCATATCATTTACATATAAATTGAATTCCCCGGCTCCATTCGTCTCTTGGTGTCTTGCCCCCGCACAGGATTCGTGTAGACAGCCAATATTTTATACATTTTATGTTCACACATCCATGTGCTGTGTGCTGTGTGCTCTGTACTGTGTACTGAATGGCAGGGTGTTCGGGGGTATCAGCCTGTTTGATCCATCATACCACATACCGATGCTGGCATCCGTATCCGTAGCCGTAGCCGAAGCCACAGCCGCAGCCGCAGCTGCATTCGCGTCCTGTCAGCGACACTTCATCTGAGCTGTCAGTCGGTGGCTCGGCAGGCGGCAACCCAATGACACATTGCGCCCATTATTTGCATAAAACGTTGGGGCATGGCGCGAGTCTGTCTCTCGGTCTCCGGTCCAGCCCAAAGTGGTTTATCCTGTCATGACTCCAACTCGGTCACAGGGAGGGAGGGAGGGGCTGGCCAGAGGTGCGCCCACCCATCGAAACGCCAAGCAAAGGATTCTGTTCAGAGATCACCCGCTCTCCCTGAAATGAATCAGGATGCAAGATTTCATTTCCCCAATTTCCATGCCCTTCATTTTATTTCGCAGTTTTCCATTTCTTCCTACAACACACCACACCGCACCACACCACTCTACTCTTCGTCACATGATTGCATTTCTGACCGTAACATTAGATGCTTAATCACAGGACTCTTTTGTAGACCACCCCTTGCAAAACAGTTCAATTCCATTCCGAGACATTTCAATTCCTGCACTTGCACTCCAACTTTTGGTGTATTGGAACGCATGGAATTACCCATCTCCCCCTCCATCCATGGCAGAGATTGGGGTGCATTTATGTTTGCGGCTCATTCGCTCCTCTGTCGATGCCATGACATAGAAATGCTTTTCCAACACCAACCAGCCCCAGCTCCGCTTTAGGCAAAGCTATTGCAAAGCGCGCTGCAAAATTTGCTCTGAGAAAAACATACGCCCAAACAAAACGTGAAAGAAACGCAAGCTTCGTGGGTCGAAACCGTACATACCCTTGCAAATGACAGCTTCGTTCGTTTCAAATGACAGCTACGAAGTCTGTGATATAGAAGTCTTACTGTTATTGCAACTAAGACCAAAACTTGGAGAATATATCCAAAATATATACCATATATGTACATACATTTGTACATAATCTATACATTCGGAACTACTTCCTTCTGCCTGCATTGCAAGCAAATGGTCAGGGACATTATAGCCTCTACTTGAGAAAACGCGTCCAAAACCATCAGAGTGCACCCAAAACGCACTGGCACACACCGAACCCAGACACATCTGGCCCGATGTGCTCTCCTACATACTATATGTGGGTGTACATATACATATTTCTGGCCCAGAGCTAATAGTCATCATAATAACATTTCGAGCTTTGGTTTATATTCGTTTGTTGATGCTGAGGCAGCATAAAAATTTTGTGGCCCGAAAGCATTTCATGGTTTTGTGAGCACTCACCTCTAACAGCTCTCTCTCCGTTTCCCTCTCCCTCTGCCTCACTCCCTCTCTTTCTCTCCTTCTGTGTAAGTATCTGTATCTTTGTTTGAGTGTGCGTGCAAATATTTCCGCCGGTTGATTCAATTGAGGCACTTTATGAGCGAGCATGAGAGCAACCGCTGGGGGTAGGGCAGGGCACCTATGGCTTGAAATGTTGATTTGGCTATTGAGTCGAGTACGGGCTGAGAGCAATTAAAATCCAGTGCAAGCTTTGCGGCGCCACTCGTTTTCACTTCTATAGCTCTTGCTTATATTGATCGGCAGATTGGCCTATAGAATACTCTTGGGGGAGGGTTCTATATTCGCTGGTCGCGTTTCGCTACTCAAAGAGATCTGTGTATGCATTTGGCCCCCAGCACTTGGTCCCACAGAGATAATCAAAGAAGAAAAAGAAGAAAGAAAAACTATTATTATTATTTTCGAATTGTGATTATCGGTGGCTGTCCTTTGGGGACTGGGATTCGAGTATAATTGCAGGGGACAAGAACCGGAGCAGAGAGAAACGTCCCCAAAACTTTTCCATCCTTGAGCCAAGCGGCTGCTCGTTTTTCCTCCATTTGATAGCCCAATTTTCTTTCATTGCCTGCCACAGTTACAGATACAAAGATACACAGCTACATACTACATCTACAGTTGTGGCAGGGGGCTCAATCTTGTTAATTTCACCCCGCTTTCTATCCGTCTGTCTGCCTGTCTGCCTGTCTGCTTTCTTTCCAGACACTTACCCCAGCCCTCGGTGTACTCCCTCCTCGATTGTATATTGTATTCTCCCGACTATTTGTCTGTCTGTCCGTCTGTCTGTCTATCTGTTGGGGTTATGCACGAATATTGGGTGGGTTTTCCTTCTAATTTTTTTCTCCGTTTCTTGGGGGTTTTTTGGGGTTTTCTGGGGGTCCCGTAATCGCAATTAAGATAATCAAAAAAGTTTTGACAGTGGACTGTCAGTGCGAGTGGAGGCTTCGTTTTTACTTTCTTCCGCAAAAGTCCGCAAAGTTTTTTTCCCCACTTCAGAAAGCATTTATTTTGGTTTTGCTTGTTGTTGGTTTCTCTTCTCTTTCTTTTTTTTGGCTTGCCGCAGTGTGTGCTGCAAGTTTTTGCGGAATCTTCGACAAGTCCATGACCAGGACGTTGTGGGGTCCGTCGTCGGGTTAGGCGGAAATCAACTTTTTGCTCTGGTCAAAAGTTTTTCAGGGTTGCTGCTGCCCCACTGTTGCATGGTTTTTCTTGTTGCATGCCCCTGCGGACATTATCTGAGGCCTTTTTCACAGCAGAAGCCTGCAGTTGAAGTCCAGGCGCTGAAGGTTTTGCTGGTCCTGCTGTTGAATCTAAAGTTTTATTGCTTTGGACGAGCGGAAATTGGTTTCCATCTTATGATGATGATCACGATCCCGATAATATCCGCGATGATTATGATGATAATGATGCTGCTTCCCCTTGCCTGCCAATTAGCAGAGAGTGGCGGTCAAAAGCGAATCTAATCCAATCGCAATCGCAACGAGCTCCAGATGAAATCCGGGGCCAGGTGGACGCTACGCCACGCCACGGAAACGCCATTTAGTTAGACAAACAAAGCAACATCCGACATGCGGATGTGTGCGGATGTGCGCGATTGTGCGGAGCAAACCAATCGAAACGAAAGGCTCTCGACAAACGGGTAAAAGGGAAAGTCGAATGCGACCCAACTCAAGAGGCAATGGGTACAGATGGGCGTCGAGACAAGCCCCACGGACAGACAAGTATGTCCGAGAGAGTCACAGAGAACGAGAGAGAGAGAGAGAGAGAGAGAGAGAGATAGAGAGAGATAAATGAAGAGAAAATGAGGGAAAGAGACGGACATAGAGAGTTAGATAGATGGATAATGTGATACAAGTGGTCTGAACAGCGGCAGACACCCAAATTAAACAGTACTTGGATACCATTTGCGAGCCATTCGGAACTGTCTCTTGATAAACTTTTCTCTGGGAACGTATTTTTCGAAAGGATTCATACAATTCACACGAAGGATTCATACCATTATCTTGTGACTGAAACAATTTGAAGGCTAAACAATTTTTGTAACTGCAAAGATGAGGAAATGGTTCAATTTCGAATAAAGCAATTGAGAGAATAATTTGGTAATACCCATACCCATACCCAAATCACCTAGCCCATCCAATCCATGATATCCTTGGGAGCTCCAAGGATGAGATGGTGGCGGGGTCAGTCTTCGCTTGGGGTCAGTCTGCACGTTTGCCGCATAATTTATGCAAACTAAAATTTCCACTTGAACATTTCATTCGCAATCTTATCTGCAATGCCATGCCATGCCATCCCTTCCCTGTCTTATGTTCGTCTCAAACCCAAGCAATTAAGTGGAACACAAATTTCTTGTCCACTCCGTCTGGACGGACAGTCGTGCAGTCGGAGAGAGCAGACAGTACTTGGCATTATTTATGGCTTCCTCTTGGTCTCGGGCTCTTTGTTGCCTTCGTTGCTTCTCAAGGAGTTTTGCTGGAATGATGATGGGATTGAGTTTTTGGGGTTGCGGTTAGGGCAAGCGCCAGGGCCAGGGCTGCACAATCCAAATTGCAATTAATAAGAGCCCTTAACCCAAGGGATGAGAGCAAACAAATCCAAAAACCATTGAGGCGATGAAACCGCTTCGGTCAACATAATTTTTTCGGCTTCTTCGATGGCTCAATTCGCTTTCGTTTGCCATAGTTTTTCTCTCTCTAGCACTCGCACTCGTACCATCGCAATCGCTCTTGCTCTCGCTCTCGCTCTCGTTTTCATTTCCATTTTCATCGGCAAACAAATTAAGCAAAGTTAATAACGAAATCTTGTTTTCAACATAAACAACAAATATGCAAATGACTTTCATAGCATTCAATGAGTGCACAGGCGAGAGGGCCTTGAAACATGCTGATGGAGCAGACAGACAACTTTGAAAACTTCCCCACGGCAGGGGAAGACGAAGGGGAAAGGGAAAGGGAATGGGGTGGCCTGGCCCTTATGTAAATGTGTACCGTGCACAAACAGCAACAGGAGGGAGTCAGCCGATTCGGATCACATCATAATTATCGGAATGAGAGCGAAAGGAAGCTTAATTTGCATGTTTTCAGGACTGTACGTTGAAAGAATCAATGGGAAATAGACTGTAGACGATGAAAACGATGTGAGAGCACTTCAAGTTATCGAACAATTACGGTGGAATGCAATGGAACGTTTAAGATCTGAAGAAACGAATCTGAAGGTGAGGTTCGAATTTAAAAGTTGATCCCTTTGATTTTTAAGTAAAATTGCGCGAAACGCTTGATCAGTTTTTTTTCAAGGTCGGAACGAACCAATTGCACTGCTTGATCCCTTGCCTTGCTTTTAAAGGTTAAAATGAGATTCTTGTGACAGGAAGGTGAACCACAGCTGCAGGTTTCAGCGGCGCACTGCTTGCAGGTTAATTTCAAGTGAAAACGAACCACTGCTTCAGGTTTCAGTAACGCACTGCTTAATAACTTGGTTTTGAAGGCAAAATTGAGCAAAGCTTCAGGTTTTGTCGATGAAGAACTTTAGGAAAAGAAAGGACAAGCAAAAAATAGTAAGACAAAGAGACCACTTCCACTTCGGGCTTCAATATTCAACTTTTCAGTTTTAAGAAATACATTTTTAGCATCGGAATTCCATTATCTCTTCATTACTTTTCAGATATCTTTCTGTTGTTTGCGGGGCTGCGTAATCATAAATACGGTCGTACTTTGAAGCTCAAAAGCAAGCCTTAAACAAGTATCGATGTCTGCTGCCTGATTGATCAGCGAACTCGTTAGGAGCGCTGTCGTAGGGTGAGCTCTTCGAAATGCAATTGCTATGATGGCACATGGAAATGTTCCATTTTCCACTCCTCCACTCGCATCGTCCGGAATATACGTATCCGCGTACGGTGGGAGAAATATTTATATTCGTACTCATATCCCGCTTCGCATAATCTGATGTAATCCAGGGGGAATCCAGGGGGGCGACGCCCACCTCGGCATCCACAGCTTCGAGTACGTGTACCAGTATCCCGGGCCATCCAGTCAGTCGAGTGTAAAATTAAAAAATGTCAGCAGGAAATTCCTTTGGCGGATGCTTCAATGTTGCGCATTTTGTGTGACACACAATTCCCCGATGCTTCCACCATTCTCTAGCTACCCCCCCGGGCCGGGTTCTTTAGTGCGTTCTTTCGCTGGTCCTCGCTGGACACAGGACGCAGGACACAAAAGTTTTGTGGCAATTAGCAGGCGGCTCTGCTCTGGCAGGTCGCCAACAAAAGGAAACTCTTCAAATGTCCACTCCAATTTACGCATGAAGTGAGTCATTCTTCCCCTTCCCCTTCCCATTCCCGTTCTCGTTCGGCCACCCCTCATCCAACAATGCGAAATCTCTGCCAGGACATGGCTCGGTGCTCAGGTAAATCGTAAAACCGTAAAACCGTAAAACCTCCAACCGTAAGCCGACGGAAATCTCGGCTATTTGTCAGATTTTGTTATGCATAGATATAGATATTTTTCTCTGCTATGTTTCTCTCTCTCCTCGGCGAGCGTGACAAATTCGAGTACAGGGAGCATTCACTAATGTCAAAATTCAATTCGAATTGCTGGACTTTTGTTTTCGGAAATTATGTAAATCGAGTCACAAGTAAAACCCAAGCCCTGGATCCCCATCCCAGCCAGAAATTGACCCCAAAAAGGGACTCCGGCGGCGGAGTGGGGGTGGGTAGCATTCTTATCACATTACGTAGCAGGCCGCAGACTTGGGTTCAAATAACACACAAAAAGTCAGCCCCTGCACACGGGGTGGTGCACAATGGGGGATGGAGCTACATGTACATATCCATAGTTTATTTGTCTACACAAAAGATGCGTCCGGAAGATAGTAGCAGGGGAGTGCTCCCCCCCTTTGTTTCCTTTTAATTTCCACCAGATTTTCAAATGCAAATCATGTCAATCGATGGGCCTGTATGCGAGGAGAAGGGTCGCGTCGCTGTTCCTCCTTATCCGATATAAACAGAATTCCATTTGAAAGGCGCTTTAAGGGGAACTTCAACTGGCTTCAATGTGGAAAATCGAGCTTCAGTGCAAGTTTATGTTCTCTTTATAATAAGCATAAAATTCTTTCAGCTGTGAAACTTCAGCTGAAAGTAACTTAATATCCACACAAAAAAGAAACAGAATCAAAGTGATAATTGTGATCTAAAAAATGAATTTCAAAGGAAAACAACATAAAATTAGAGGCAGGTTAGTTCGTGGCTTTTTTGGTTTGCGAGCTTGAATTACAAAATTGCGAAACACCGCGAATTGTATGCTAAACTTGTTCTGATTTTTCTGATTTTTTGTATTAAATCAGTGCAGTGTAAGTTAATAGCGCTACGCTACGCAATTCCCAGGCAATAAAAGCTACAGAATATTTATAGTGGAGCCGAGATTGGGAACATTTTCTGAGATTTTGATAGATAGTTCAAGAGCCTTTGGGGAAAAACTTGTATCAAAAATCACATTTTGCAAGGAAAAACATGGGTGGGAAAACATGGCCACAAAAATCACAAGGAAAAATCGGAAAAGTGCACTTTCCCTTTTTAATAGGTTTATAAAAGTGAATTAAAATGTTTGTCAATTGGTTAAATTAGTTAACTTTCAATCAATTTAAAAAATAATATCGGGAAACAAGGATATTCAGTTTATATTGTCTTTAAAGATCTAGATATAATCCTTTATCATTCAAATTCATTGCGTTCTGTCCGTGAATCTTTTGTAGCCACTATAAATCATCAGATTAAAATGAAGGTCAGTTCCTTATGCAGAATGGCGGAGTTAGTCCAGTGTAAGAGAATCCGCAGCAAATCCACTTTCACTCCCTTTCCACACCATCATAATTTTCAATTTCACTACGAACCCCAAAAGAAATATTAATATCGATTGTGGCGCAAGTGAACCCACATAAACATAACGCTTAAAATGTTACTTCCACAGAAGCAAAAGACATAACAATAAAAATTGTACGCCCAGCCGGGGCTACCCCTTTTTTTTTGGTGTGTTTGTTTGTGTGCGGTTTTGCAACCCCATTCGAGCCTCTTCCGGGGGTGCTCTGCTCTGCTCTTGTCATTTTAGACACAATTTAAGTAAGCGTAAAACTGCAAATTGCTCTTGGACAGAATCCAGTTGAGTGGGAGCTGGAGATGGAGCTGAAGATGGGGATAGGGAGAGGAATGGGGATGGGGATGTAGCACAATAAATTCAACCAGCACGCGCTGCCTCGCCGAGTCCTCCGGTTAATGCACTCCCCGGCTGCGGATGCGGATGCGAACGGGGACGACACTGGCTCATTGTCACGCTCTGCCAGACTCTGCATAATAAGATGACAATAAGGCCGCTGTAACCCATCTCCCCGCGAGCAGGCCATACAGCCACTCACACCCCCCACCCCCACAAAACCCACCCGACGAACAAGCGTAGACTTGAACTTTCTGCCTGAAAGTTGGTTGAAAGAAAGCGGCAGGCAGCATCGATGCTTCTGCTGGCTCGTCAACTTCCTTAGCCGAAAGTCCATTTATCATAATATAAAATAAATTTAACTAAGCTTCTTCCTCCACCCCGCCCGAGCAGGCCGCCACATTAAAGCTGCAACTCACGGACTCGTCTCGTTTCATCTGGTGTCGACTAGTCTGGTCTGGTAATCGTATTAGTTGCAAATTTATCCCTGCTAGGGCGCCATTTTCCCATTTCCCAGTGCCCCTTGAATTTTGTTCCCGAACCGATGGAAGTCCGTGCTCAACATCTTGTAATTGCAGTCGTCGAGTGTCTGTCTGGCCTGGCTGATTCGAGATGTCTTTCACAATGGATTTACATGCAGTCGTCAGCCAGAATATTTGCAAAGTTCATGAAATTGAAATCGAAATTGGGGTAATGGAATTGAAGGCGAACAGAAAGTGCATGTGATATTGAGGGCCGTTTAGAGGAAAAGGAAATCACACCAGCAAGGACAATCCTCATTCAGATGAGAGGAGAAATATACGCAAGTGAAACTACCACATCACGGCATCGGATGATGGACAAGGTCACACCGATTGATGGCCAGCTCAGTTATTCAATGACTCAAAGGACTCAAAGAGTCCTTTCTAGAGCGGAAGCAAGCTGACAATATAGCCAGCCATCCCGCGCCATCTTCTTTTATGCGAATACGGCCGCGCTTCCGGCTTCCTTTGACATGCCAAAATGGCGAACAGGGCGCGCATTTAGTTTGTTACGTGTTTAGACATGCTGCGCTGCCCGCCGGCTATGCCTGTTCGTGACACTTGGCGGAAATGGAGGAGTAGCCGACCGGGAGTGCAGTGGCAATCCAAAGATGATATCTCTCCTTTGACTTGCTTTCGGTGTGCGAGTGCTTTATGTTATAGATTTCATAGATTTTCAACGATTACTAAGAATGCTTAATGCATTTTTTATAAAAAACAGTGTGGATGGTATGGAAACTCTCGTAAAGGCATATTAATTTGTGGATTGATTCTATGGATTCAATATGATTTCTTTTCCTGACTCCTTCGCTCGCTAACCTTTGAATCGACACTTGCCATCCAATTGAAGTCGAATCGAAGGTTAATGCGTACAGGGCTCTGGATGTCTGACATGCCTTTACATATGGCGCTATGGATATGCATTAATTGGGGGCGTTTTTGCTATTGAAAACTAACCTGAGGGCATCTAGTTCCAAAAAGGGAATATCCTTTTGAATACCCGGTAGAAGTCCAATGTCGGATTTTCTATTCACTCAGACTTTGTTTTCTTATTTTTACAATAAGGCAGATAGGATGAGACGGAATTCGAACTGGATACAATCGAGATATCATTGAATTAATCAAGCCATTGATGCTGGTTTCTTTTTATTGGCACAATAAGTGCAAGTGTATCTAGAGAATCCATCCACTGGAATTAATATTGATTTAAATTTATACCTTCTGCACACTGAGCAAATTTAACAGTTGTGGAACACCGATTCCCACTGGCACTGCCATACACACCCCCTTCCAAGAAGGAACAGCTGTTACTCCGTTACTCTTTGGACTCTTGCCTTGGCCCTGGCTGCTCGCAATTGCTGGAGTCTCTCGCTTCGTTTTCTAGCCGGAAATTTAAGGTGGCCAGTGTGAATAGGGTATTGGGAAGAGGAGAGGAACTTGACTAAAAACTCAAGTTCAGAGAAGGCGATTTAGATCGGATCAGAAGTACAAGTGTGAAGTGCAAGTCAAGAAGTACAAGTGCACAAGAATGGTCAAGGTCCAGGGACTGTAAGGAATTGGTTGGCATTCGTGTAATTCTCCGCGGAGATCATGAGGTCTTTCGCTCCTCGTGAAACCAAAGATGTTGGCAAAGCGGAACGAAAATGCTTCTTTTTTGCGAATATGGCGGCGCTTCCGGCTTGCTTTCGTAAGCCAGAATGGTGGACAGGGAGGGGGCGTCAAAGGCAAAGCATTAAGTTTTTTGTATGTTTGTTCATGCTGCATCGCCCTCTGGCTATGCCTGTACGTGACATTTGGCGGATATGGAAGGGAATCAACAGTAGTAGTGCCACCAGGAGCGAGGCAGCTGCTCCCTGCGGAGAATAATCTGAAGATGAAAACTCTGCTTTGACTTGTTTGCTGCTATCAGTGCTTTATGCTTGCGACTTCTTATGATTTGTAGTGATTTTCAAGGATTTAAACTGAATTTACGATAAAAAAAAGAAATACATCTGGCATGGAAACTCACGACGAGGCATATCATCTTAGGATCCACTGATCGTGATTTTATCCAAGATGGAAACTTCCTACAGATGTAGGAATAAGGATGCAAGAAAGGATTAAAAGGCCGTTTTCATAGCTAAAGAAAGAAAGCTCTTAGAACGCATCGGATAAGAGGCAAACGACGAAAAAAGAATATATTGACAAAGAAAATGAGCGAAGAGGAGCAGAGCGGACTGGAGCATAGCTATCGCCTGTCGGTGAAGACGACAATTCCTCCACTTCTGCATCTCCACCTCCATCTGCACCTCCCTCTCCCAGAGGGAACTGTCATTAATCTTCCACAGAGAGCTCTGCAAAAGCGGCGAAAGCAGCGAAAGCAGCGAAAGGGGTGAGAGTCAACAGAGCAAAAGATACCGAAAGGAAAACAAAACCGGAAGCGGAACAACAACCGGTTGCCCGGGGGGTATGAGCGGGTAGCGGGTAGCGGGTAATGGGTATGGGTAACGGGTAGAGGAGCTGCAGAAAAGAACGAAATAAATTTAAATCTTCTTTACAAGCAAAATCTAATAAAAATCCATTTCATTTGATGGTAGAAGCAGCAACAGCAGCAGAACCAGCAGCAGCTGATGCGCCCGGAAAATGGATTACAGCAATTTGCTTTGTTGCACAAACAGCCGCTCTGCCCCCGACCCCGACCCCGGCCCCAGTCTCGGTCCCAGTCCCGGCCACTCCTTTTTATTTTTGGTGCTTTTGCTCCGACGGATAAATATAAATGCTGACACCAAAAGTCTGCACTTAGCAGCGATTCTCCTTGTTCATCTCCTTGTTCCCCCCAAAAACAGAGTCCCTGTCGAGTGTCAAGGATTCGTACGACCACATTTCGAGGACCATCAGGGAGCAAAAGAGCCCACAGTTTGCATAGAGCTTTCCTCGACTGCCAGTTCTGGTAACTATCTAATTTTTGTGGGAAAAAATGTTGAACAATAGTTTGAAGAATGCTTCACAAAAGAGAGGAACAAAAGTTCGAAACGTCTATTTCAAAGTCGCATTATGCGGTATTATCCGTCCCACCCAACGCTGGATCATTGGAGTGAGCCAAAGGGTGCGTGTTAACGCGAGGATAACCAACTATCGCTGGATTTCCATAATCAACAAATAATTATGCCACAGATGCAGCAACAGCAGCATCCACCGAAAGCATATCCCAGCATTGGAGCTCATACATACGTACATATATGGTGGATGGTTGGATGGTGGTGGTGATGGTGGATGGTGGGTGGCATGTCAAAAGTTGCTTGCTGCACACACACACACACACACACATGTGTTACCCCCAAAGATGGTCCCCCTAATGGACAATTGACCCTCATCAGGAGCGGCAGCATGCGGTTACATCCTCAGATGTGGATGTGTTGCCTGAACCCCAGTTCCAGCCCACAAATGATGCCATTGTACATGACAATATGTGGCTGACCTCGTCGTCCGGCCCCAAATTCCCCCAGCCTTGCCCCCAAACCCCAGCCGCAGGAGCAGCCCCAAGCTCGCAGGCAGACCCCTCTCAGAGGTTTGGCTTTTAAAGTGATTGCCGCGTGGCACAGAGAGGAGGATGGGGGTCGGACTGGGTTGGACTGGGTTGGACTGGGTGATGTTGTGACGCACTGGACAAAAAGTGCAGGCGATGCTCAAGTGAAAAGGCAGCCATAAACATGCAAACTCAATTAAAACGATTTCTCATTAAGAGCATTCAACGGCACTGCCGTCTCACTCATCGATACACTCGACCAGAGCAACGTCCAGTCCATCCACCCTTGTCCATGGCTATATCTATGCCGTCATCTCTCCAACCTCTCCCCACCCCCTCTCTCTCTCTCTCTCTCTTTCTCTTTCTGTGTGTCTCTCCAAACTCAAGCCACAACCGATGTCAGATTTCATTAATTATCGTTTGTAGTAGTCCATACCATACCAATGTATCTCTCCTGGCATCAAGAGGTGATACGAGGTGAGAACTGGTACTGGTACTGGCACTGGCACTGGCACTGGAACGGTGACTGGAACGGAACCCACAAATGTGGCTTCGCCCCTCCCTCCTGTGAATGCAAATCAAATGGATAATTGACTTGACAGACCGGTTGGGTCTCTGCACAACTATAGATAACATTTGGTCGGAACCGGGCTCCATCTGGGCTGTCAAGTGATAAGCCATCGGAGATCTCAGGGATCCATTCATCAGAGAAGCTGGATTTCCGGCGTACTAATCTGCGGGAATCATGACTGAGGTAGAGACCCGCAAGGTATACTTTGGAGTACGGAACTAATGCTAAAATGTATAGGAATAGAAAAAATAACAATCCAACACTCAATGGTTGAAGGACACAAAAGAAAGCTCTTTAGCTAAGTAAAATGTGAATGTTTTCGAGCTGAGAATGGTACAGTGAAGCCACGGTACCAATTTAGGCATGCCACTTAGCCGTACGTGACTGTGGATCATGTGGAGGCACCTGAATGTCTGGGACTCGTATAATTTACACGGAGACATTCTGCGGCGGAGATGACTTGTGTCGGGCCGTTTCTTTTATGGCCACATGTTGCTGCACGTTGCATCAGTTTTATGTGCGGTTCCCCTTCCCCCCACCCAAGCCCCGGCAGCGCATCATCCCCCATTTTCCCGTCTGACTTGAGCTTTTATAGTTGATTAAGGCATATCAAATGTCAAATGTCACTAAAGTCAACGGCAATGTCTGTTGTAAAAACTAAGCAAAATTCGTTTGCTAGAGGGGCGGGTGGTTTATGGTGCGGTCGAGTGGTGATGGGTAGTGCAGGGGCTTTTCAGGTATCGTTTTCCCCCCATACTACGACCCGCTGTTTCAGTAATAAAAGAAGAAACAAATGGAAAAATGAGGAAAAGAAAGAATACATGCAGCTTATGTGGCAGCGGATATCGCTTTGTTAGAAAAACACGCTCACTCCCATCCCCTATACGGGGGGTTTTCATTCCAGCTCAAACACCCACCCTCCCGTCTATCGTTCTGTCTGTCTGTCTCTCTCGATTGCCAATGACGCCGCTCTGATGGCAGCCCCAAAGAAGCAGAGCGAGGAACGAGCAACTCCTCCGACCAATCCCTTCCTTCGCCCGCTCCCAAAACCGGAAGCGGAAATTGAAGCATAAGATTGTTCTGTCAAGTTCTGCTACAATCACACCGCCCCTTCCGCGCCCGCTGAATGCCGGCTGGAATGCCGACGGAAACGCGAAAATATTGTCGATTATCTATGGAGATCTCGCCGAGCCATAGAGTGAAGTACAAAATAAATGATGAGACGGAAAGTGAACCGTTTAATGTTTAGTCAGAGGTAATTCGACTGCGTCCTCGATTGCAGCTGGAAGAGAATCCTGTAAACTTCGTAAGACATTGATTCATTTGATTTTTTTCTACACCATTCGGTTTTACCGTGCATTTTTTACCTGCTCTATTTCACAGCCATCTATACCCCGCATACTCATTCCCATATCACATGCATACATACATATATTCCAGTGCATACGGCTTACTTCCGCTGCAATCCCATCCAGTTGATCCAGTTTTCTTTCATTCCCAGCCCAATCATTATACGCCCCTCCACCACGATTCTCCATACCTGTCAGTTGAACCTCCAATTAAATTGTTGAGACTCCGCTAAGCTTCAATTAGCCCGACCCAAAGATGACAGGCGCAGAAAATAATTTCGAAAAATATCCAAGTAATGCCAGAGCGAACGAGAAAGAGAGGGAAGAACGGGCAAAGAGAGAGAGAGAGCGAGTTGGAAATTTTAATTATATTTGCAATTGCAATGCCATAAATTCGGCAACCAACATGCCCGCCCACCGCAGCGAGCGTGGCGACACCGAAATATGTGGCAAGTTATTTTAATATGCCACGAAAAAGTGTCGCAACTTCCTTCCCTTCTCGCTGGCTGTCTTTGGGCTGTGGCTGTGGCTGTGGCTGTGGGAAAAGCTGGCATGGGATTGAGGCTAAAGAAAACCTTAAATTAAATTGCAATTTGTGGCTTAATTTATTTTTATCGCACAGACACCGGCAAGGCACAGCCACAAGAACAGGAAGACTTAGAGGCTCAGCTCAGCTCAGCTCAGAAAGGGAGCGGGAGGTATCTGCTATATAAAGCCAGCAGGACATACAGTGCACCCTCTCTTGCTCGGAAAACAATCTAATTCGCATCTAAGCTCTACTTTTGATACGAGCAGGCAATGCAGCCAAAGTGCCAATTCGACGAGTTAAACGTACTCGCCCAAGATACTCGCTCATGGGACCCATGTAGTCAGTGCCAGTTGAAATATTTACTTCAGAATCCAATGTATCCAATGTTGTTTCTTTAGCGTTTATAGTCTCTATCCATTTGGCTATATAGAACCCATAGCCTTTCCTCTTCCTATCCAACCAGCATAATGTACTCGCTCATGGTAATTGCTCAAGTTACTCCCCCATGGTACTCTCTTAAAGTACTCACTTGTTCGTATCATTCATTGGCTGAATCAGGGAGTATTCTCCCTGCTATAGTATTGGTAGTATTGGTCTTCACTCGTTCACTTTTCGGAGCGTGCACTGTAGATAGATAGACACTGAGTCGAGCACCTGCTATTATTGGAATTTTAATTTCCCCATTTTAAGGCGCGACAGGAACGGGAAACCAAGGACCAAGGACCCAACACACACACACACACAACAGTTGAGGTGCGCGCCCAACCGTGCCGCCCTACACAAATAAAGTGCCTAACACATACACATACACACACACACACACACACACACACACACACACACACACACACACACATACACACACACAGAGAGAGAGGGAGAGAATATGTGTAAAGAGAAGGAGGTGAATGCATGTGTGTGTTGCGTGCACTGAGTGCTTCCTTCCTTCCTTCCGTACCGTACCGTACCGTTCGCTCTGTTTTCGTTTTGGCTTCTGGTTCCCTCGTTTTTTGGTCCCTGCCGTTTCTGGTTTTTGGTGTTTTCGGTGTGCAATTTCACGCGAAGTTTCCAGCGCATCAATCAAAGCTGACAGCGGCTTCTCTTTCACACACATACATCCATGTGTATCTCTCGCTCTCTCTCTCTCTCTGTTTTTCCTGGACTGAAACACCCACTGAACCCTGTAGCCGAACCCCGGCATGTGGCTTAGGTAAGCGCCGCGAAAGGCCTTGACTTTGATATCGGATGTATCCCATTTCCCCCGTAGCGGATGTTGAAAAATTTGCATCGATCGGGTACTCGATTAACTCGTAAAATGGTTGCGGAACGGTAATGAATCGGTTATGAATTGAAGCGTGTGAAATGCGTTAAAGACACGGCTTTAGAAATGCAAAAAATCATATGTTTGATTGGGAAAATCGGAGACTTGAGACTGGGAATTTATTGTAATCGAAACCATATCCCACAACCTCCATCATATAAATGGTTAGGAAATTGATCATTACACTCTCTGGCATCTTTTTTCGATCGTCTGATCTAAAAATCGGTTATCGATAGAGATATCTGAAGCCCAGGCATTGAGGAGCATATGTAAATGCACTTAGGTACATGGCATCCCATCAGACGCTCCCCAAAGGGATTTTCCGCTTCATCCACCACTGGCACTGAAGGAGAGGAGACGGGGCAGGCCACAATCTGTAATCGGTGGCTTCCGCTTACATTGTGGCACCAAAGCAGATCCTCTCAAGTCCCCACTTGGGGGGAAAGCCCACACGTTCGCGGCGACACCTTTGTGGCATATCAAACGGAACTATGCGGAACGAACACGTGAAAATGCGTGGCACAAACGACAAACGAAGAGAAATGGGAGTGAGAGGCAGAGACATTTCCAGTGCCAGTGCCAGTGCCATTGCCAGTGCCACTGGCAGTAGCAAAGAAAAAAGAAGTAACAACAGAATGTCAGAGACAATAACTTCATCCAGGATGAGAAAGGTGCAAAAGCAAGGAGCAGGCAGGCAGGCAGGCAGGCAGGCACCGTAGATGGAGATGGAGCAGAGGCGGGGTTGTACGAGTATTTTGTAATTTGATGCCGGGGCACAAGATTGCCAAAGGGGGAGCGAGGCCGTGCCACCAAGCAACCAACCAACCAAGCAACCCACCCGGTGGGCATAATAGGCGTAAACCGGAAGTTAAGTGTAAAAATAATAATAAAGGTAGGTGTGTTTGTTGCTGTGTGTCGCTCTTCTTTGAGCCGCATGTTCGGGCCTGAACAGCCCCCAAATAGGTCCGGGTCCGGGTCCTGGTCCTGGTCCTGGTTCTGGTCCTTCCTTTTTCCCACTTTTGACTTTTCCTTTTCGACGCTTCCTATTGAAATTTATGTGCATGTCCGTGCCGCTCTCTCTGTGTGTGTGTATTTGTGTGTTCGGTGTTCGGGTGCGCTCCTTCGTTTAGGGTAAATGTCTCCCCAAGGATAATTCGGGCATGAAATTACAATCGAAGTGATGCAAAAGTGTTGGCGCCTTTTGTCTACTATTGCGCTCCCTTCACTCCAACAGAAACAGGAGCCAGCAGCCATTAAACTGAGCAGCAAAATCGAAGGAAGGAAAAAAGAATGCGGAACAATGGAAGTAATAACACAAAATAGCAAGGTCCTGTACCCTTTCAAACTCGTACCCCCCTCCCGTTTTATATTGCTACAATATACAATATTCCGCACCCTTTCGGGAGATTCTTTCAATTAAAGAATGGTGTTGAACAGCCGAGCTTCTTTGGCAGCTTAGCTTGCGATATATTAAACACGAGAGTTTAGTTTAAAACTGTTTATTGTGGGGTGTACATATATGCGATATGATAGCGGGTCGAAGGAATAGTGGAAATGCACGACGAGTCTGTATAGCTCTATTCAAGACGGGGTCAAATTGAAGTCGCGGGGGTCGGTTCAACGACAGTGTCGGTTGAAGGGCTAGGTCCAGACAAGTTATACTAAACAAGGTAGGCTTATTGGCTCGCTCGCTCTCTGTGTTTAACTACATAAATTTCAGTCTGCCTGCAGCAGTTGCGAGCGAAGCACAACGCATTTGTGAGTCTCTCTCTCTCTCTCTCTCTGCTGTCATTTTGAATAACTACATATTCCTCTCTATAAGCCTACCTTGTTCAGTATACCTTGGGTCCAGACGCTGCAAGGGCGGTCGGGCCGAATTGCCCGTTCCCTACTGCAAGCAATAGTGCGACAGATCCAGAGGAGAGAGCAAAAGCGAAGACGAGAGATCGAGAGAGTGATAGAGAAGTCGAAAGAAAGAAGGAAAGAAGACGCGACAATGGCTGGATAGCTTATACATATGTATACATATATGTATGTACATTGTGCAGTGCAGTGGGCAGTGGGCAGTGCGAACAACAAACAATAAAAAGGGAGTTTAATTTACTGCTACACCACTGGCTATAATGTTTCGGTCAAGTCTCTTAATATTGGACTACGGGACCCGACAAATGGATCGTACGACTAGGCAGGTTTAAACGTAGATTTGATTTAAAATTACCTCTTAAGGGAGTGACAGTGACATTATCGGGAAATTGGGCAACTTTCTAAGCAAACATTTTGATCGTGCAATTAACGTCCTTCTGTGAATGAGTTCTCCGTAAATATATTCCCTTTCAATTGAAGTAGGTCCTGGGAAGGCTTTCAACTGATGGTCTGGACATCTGCCTTCATTAGTGTTCACCTGTGGTTGGTTTTGGCTAAGTGAAAGCACCTTCCGTCGAAGCACATGCCACATGCCATTTCCAAGGATGCGAGTACTCTTACTAGGGCCGCCTCCTCCGTCCTCCTCCGCTCCATGGAATGATCCAATCAAAGGACAAAGACAAAGTATTTCCCAAGGAACAGTGCTCCTGCAAAAAGAAGGACGGGGGGGGGGTCCGGGTCTAAGTTCGGGCCCTCAGCCGGAAAATGGAAGCTTGAAAGAGGAAGGTTGAAGATAGAGGAAAAGGTAGAAGGAATGCGAAGCAGGGAATGAAGCAGAAGTGCAATTTTTGTTTACGTTTTTTAATTTTTGCTTTATTGTGCGCAATTTATGTTCTATTTCGTTTCTATGTGTGTGTGTGTGTGTGTGTGTGTATTTTTCTGGATCGTATTTGTTTGTGTGTGCGTGTGTGGAAGCTTATATAACACGTCAGGTCTCACCTTCAATCCCCCCACTGAATGTGCTCTCCCTGCGCCCCACAAAGCGGAACGAAAAGCAGCTCCCGCGGCAAAGTGTTTTTCCATTGTTTTCCCTTTTATTGCAGTTATTTCTGTTTGTTGCTGCTGGTTTTTCATTACGGTTATACGAGCGCATAGCCCTTGCCATTCCCTGAAGGGGAGAAAACTCAAGGAGGGGGGTGCGGTACGTAGTCTGACCAACAAAAGGATTCTCCCACAGGAACTGTCATAATGGAGCGAAAAGTTGTACGTGCACACATCCATCTCCTTCGGACGGACAACAACTCCTTTCGAGTATGTACATTTACTTATTCCCTACAGCACATCTTTCCCTTGTCTAAACGATAAATAAACAATCTATAATATATCTCATGGATCCAAAGATCCTTCTTAGCCTTCCAAGAACTTCATCGCATTTGTGACTATGAAAATATATCCGAATTATATAAAAATCTATGCAAATAGATGATAGTTTCTACATTGATATGAACATTATGTGAAAATGGCTTGCTTTCGTCCCAAATTCCTAAGACAAACACTCTTACTCCGCAAAGTACATAAGTACGTGCATTTATCAAGGAGTCACCACAACGTTTTTGTTTGATATAAATAGTTTCCACCTCTTTCACTTCTTTAAGGTTTATGTTATGTGAATGAAAATATAGCGTTGATGATCCTCCTGCGAGAACAATGTATTTTAAAGGACATTCTGGGAAACTTTCCTTGACGCTAAAGAACTGGTTTGCATAAGACGCAAAAAGAAAAGGCTACTCATCGAAGTACAAGGAATCTTTTGTACTTCTTTCTGAAGCAAATCGAATATCAGTCATTCAAAGTTAATTCTTAAGCTTTCGCTTTACCTTTCCAGCATCATTTCCTCTCTGCCTTTCGATAGAAGACTTCTCTCCAGACTGATAACTAAAGTGGGGAAAACAAGCCATACGAAACGATATGATATCTATGTATGTCAGAATCCACAATGAGCGCTTATCACCCTTGGGAAGATATACATAAAGGGGGCATCCCATCCCATTATCCAGCCCCATTTTCATCCATATCCTGGATGACTCATCAAAGACACATGTGGTCCAGAAAGGAATAAAGAATAAAAAGGGAAAAGGAAAAATGAAAACTCACAACCAAAACACAAATTACGACCTATTTTTCTAACCCCCCCCCCCCCTTGGGCCCCCCGCACGCACATGCCTATAGAAAGAGAGATAGAGAGAGAGGGAGCGAGAGAGAGAGAGAGAGAGAGTGAGTGAGAGAAGGGGCAACGAGTGCGCGTTCGCATAAGGAAAGTCTATAAAAATCCACAAATAAAATGTCATTTGCCTGGAACGTGCCTGGCATCTACTTATAAACTAAATTAAGGATAACATTTGAAAAATTTGCACAAAATAAAATCCAGCCGAGGTCCGGAGCGGATGAAAACAGAACAGAACATGGATGGAACACGAGTCGCGGACACGATGTCCTGAATGCTTAAGTTGAAAATGTTTTCTTACCCCCAAAAAAAGAACACAGAACACTGTACATAGAACTGTACCCATAGAACACATAGAAAGGAGCATAGAAAAAAAGCGTGGAGGGAGAAGTGGCAGTGGGAGTGGCAGTGGCAGTGCCAGTGGATGTTGATGCTGAATGAAATAGAAATATACACAATAATTTAAATTGCTTTACAATGAAACCCTAAAATGTCAATAGAGGCGGCGGCGTTATTTGCCTTTCCTATTCATTCCCGTCATTCCCGTCATTCGGTCCCGTTCCGTTCCGTTCTGTTCTGTCCGTCCTCACTGTGTCGTACGATACTTTTTAGTATGCAAAGTGCCTGCTTGTGATCTCCTTCTTAGTAACTCCTCCCTCTTTTCCACTTTTCATTTCATTTGCCAGTGGATTCCATTGAAAATAAAATGAATAATATATTCGGTAAGGAACGAAATTGAGCTGCGATCCACACACATTGGTAGATACATAGTACATATGTATATGTAAATAAGTTACTCAAAAACTCATATTCCACATGCTCAAGCCTGATAGGGTGCAACTAATTATTAATAATCATCGAAAACGCCTCAGAAAGTGCTAAAAGTGGATTGATTAAGGGACTGAAGGCAGGTGATTACTCGATTTCAATCATTTCGGACGCCATTGCAGGAAGTGGATCTTGAGTGTGACAGATACATGCATCCAGAACAAATAAATTAAAGAAGACAGAAGTTTAGATTAAGGACAGTGGCGCATTTCGGATTTGTTTGATCTTCAAACTCTTTTGAAGTGCCTCATAACTGATTGAGTATAAGAAAGAAAGGCACCTTCAAGACCATGTACTCCTACTGATTGGGGTCGTCCTTACGCTATTAACCGCATGGCAAAAATATTGAAATATGAAGACTATCTGGCAAGTGCATACGTCATCAAAGGTTACAGAAGAATCCGCCTCTGCTATTCGCAGGATTCACACTAAGTGGGAAATGTCTCCGAACAGTGACACAGTTTCCTTTTTGTTCCTCGTTTTCTGCTCTCTTGTTCTCGTGTCCTCGTGTGAAGTGAAGTAAATCCAATCGGACAATGGCAGCAACAGTGTGTTAACACGTACAGGCGGCGTGCCTGTGCTAAATATTCCAACACGATTCTGACTCGACAGAAGCAAACCACTCACTTAGTCAGAGCGAAGATCCAACAAGAAGACAGACCCGGAGAGAGAGCCAGGGCAAGAGCCAGATTCCAGAGCCATGGCCCGAGCTGAAAACAGCTCAAAGGCATTACCCGAAAGCATTTGCACTGCATTTAAAAAACATTTGCGGTTTTTACGCTTAATCATCATCAGTGGTTGGGGGTCTAGCGGGGGTGTGCGGACACGGAGGAAACAGGACACTGGATGGGAGCTTGAAATTCCCAGCACGCTTGTATATATTAATAAAAATGCATTAGTTCACATTTATTTTGCACATAAAACGTGTAAAAGTAAGCAAGCCAGTCAGTCAGCCAGGATGGCCCCGGGGGGCAGCTTGTGAGAAGATTTCACTTGCCCACGGGATGATGCGGGACGCAGCGGGACAGACGGGACAGACGGAACAGACGGGACGAAGCAGACATCGAGTTAGGTCGACCCACTGGACTGTGGCTTCCACTGCTTTCACTCTACTCATTTAAAGCTTAGCGACTTTTACTTTTATTTCAACGCCTGAAAGCAAAATAATGTACACGACATTGCCACCCAGTCGCTCGACCAACCCCCATCCCCATACAATACCATCTCCTTCCCCCTCCCCCTCCCCATTCCTATTCCTATTCCCACTCTCAATTCCCATCTCGCAGACAGACAACCTGTGCACTTTCGCTCTGCTACGATGGTCGTAAATTTTAGATATTCGTAGCACGTGCAAATTATGTACAATAATAAAAGGGCAGCGGTAGCGGGAGAAACGGAAAGAAAGAAAGAATCAGCCCAGCCGCCGTGCCACATCGAAAGTAAGATGAAAACACGGTCTGCTGCTGGCCATATACTTCTCTCACCCACTGTCTATCTGTCTGCCCGTCTGTCCGTCTCTCTGTCTCTCTCTCTCTCTCTCTCTTTCTGCGTCTGCTTGTCGCTTTCTGTGACTGACAAGAACATAAAACATGTCTGCGCCTAAAGTCTGCTGCATTTTCAATGCCCAATGCCTCCCCCTAGCAGAGTATCGATTGTCTCCCCCAGACTGTGGCTTGGTGGAGAGGTGGGGTGGAGTGGAGTGGGGTGGTGCCACAAGGTGGTTTGCAACAAGTGAGTGGAAACTGTTGCCCCGAACTATGGGTCGCAGTTCTGGACAGTGTTGTAGAACTATGTATATATATGGACATTTCCATTCATGCACTACGTTAAGTTCGTACGAAAAAATGTACAGCAAAACAAAAAAGTTTTATTTCTTTGTAACAGTTATTTAGCTATTTGCATTGTAATTAAGTTGCCCCATATTCAGTAAAGGAAAATGACAACAATCGAACGGACGGTTTTGGTATTGTAAAAAGCCGGAACTTGGAATACAAAATTGCCAAACTCTCCGGGTACGACCGGAATATCGAAAAACCTGAAACGCAATTTTGGCGGAAATTCGCATATTGAGATGCGTTGAAAATAGGAATAAGTAGTAGTGTCGATTAGTAGTACATATGTATGCACATAGATTGCAGCTTTTCCCTTTCGTAGAAACCAACCCGTTTGACTGTCATGCGATGAATCTTGGTGAAACAAATTTCAGAGTAGCGGGAGTAAGCTAGGGCCGCGACTCTACATTTATACCCGTTACTCAGTCATTTTATATAATAGAGATCGTTGATTACTGATCAAGTTGTGCTGGTGAACGCGTCCAACAATCTCTGAGATCTAGTCGCTCATCGAGATGGACGGACAGGGCGGCTATATCGAATATGGTGCTTCTATACTCTTTTAGTACCAGGTAAAATAAAGATCGATCCCTGGGGACAGTATTAATACATTATGTTATGCCTCCGCAGGGGAGGAACACCCCTCCCACTTCCACTCCCACGCCAGGGACCTGCCTCCCCAAGGTGTTGCATAATATTTAACACCCACTCGCCCGATTGTTATCATTAGCCGTTACCTCCCAGACCCCACAGAAACCCTCAGGCCATCCCCCCTCCCTCTCTGTTCTGTCAACCCCGTAGGCGGTTCGAAAATGTTTATAATTGCTTCAATATTTCGCTCTTCCGCACCGTTCTGCGTTTGTTTCACGTTTCATAGCCATAACAAACTACTTAGGTCATCAATTATGAGGTGAGACACTCGCACCTCGAGCGCCGGCAATGTTGTCGCTCTGCTGTTGCTTCTGCTGTTGCTTCTGCTGTTGCTTCTGCTGCTGCTTCTGGTCTTTTGTTGGAGATACTTTTATTGCTTTCATTATGATTTCATGGGGCGTGAGGCACGTTTTCCAGTGCCCCCACCACCACCACCACCACCTCCACCACCCACAACTCTCCCATCAGATCCGGAACATTCCCCGATTTCCGCAGACGACCATTTGTCTAACTTGGGCTTGAGGTACTTCCCTGTAGAGTGTGGGGCGGTTTGTTAATAATGTTATCTTTTATTTATACAGCGTAACTTTTTGCTTTTCGTTTAAACTTTTTTCGGGGGTTTTTGTGTAAATGTAATTGCATTTGGCTCACCTTGACGGCAGGTCTCTGACAACTTGAACTTTTAATTTTTTTTGGGGTAAGGGTACATGGAGAGGCTCTACGTGATGCCTGTGGTAGTCACATCATTTGAGCGACCAGTATGTCCATGTTCATCCAATGTTTTACTCTTCCTAAGGGCGATTTATCCTCAGAAGTGGAATAACGATGCGTAGTACACCCCTCCAAATGAAAGATTGAAATGAATTTAGTCGACTGAACATTGCAACAAAGAAGAATCATTACAGGATTCGTTGCATTCTCGACATTCAATAGCTTTTTAACGTACTCTGTTGGAAATGTGGTTCTTCCAAGAACTCGTTAACCTCTCCCAAATTTCTAAGGGGTCCCGAAACACACGCTAGACGTAACAGATATATTCGACTATTTATGATTCAATTTTTGTGTATTTCAAATAAATTAAACAACGCTTTTCTTAGAGAGTAGACAAACCAAGTAAATGCCCAGCGGCACGGTGGCTGGCAGTGCCACAAATAACAAGTGGTACTCATGGTGTTGCAACCTAGGGCTTGTAGGTGAGGGGACCACCGCAGTTCTTGTAACAAAGGTAGCTGGGACGAGTGCGCCACTTGCGGCAATACCGCCGATAGCAGTTGTTGGGATTGGGCGATGGCGGGCGTACGGTGGGCGGACGAACGGTGGGCGGACCATTGGTGGGTGGTTCTGTTGGCGGCTGAGTTGGTGGATAAGTTGGCGGTCCAGTAGGCGGGTCAGTCGGTGGCTGCGTTGGGGGCTCCGTTGGAGGGTCCGTTGGTGGGCCAGTAGGCGGGTCAGTCGGTGGACCCGTTGGGGGCTCCGTCGGTGGCTCTGTCGGTGGCTCCGTGGGTGTATCCGTTGTGGGTGGATCGGTGCTGCAATCGTTGGCCACGTCCCCAATGAGTTGGTTCAGAATACCCACATTCGCCAGCACATTAGCATTCACATTTACCAGCTTAAAAATCCTATTATTGTCGCCCACAATCTCCGTATTGGGGCCACCTAGAAGGAGAGAGTGCTATACGGACTGCTACCTTGAGATCTCCATCTCTGGAGTGCACTTACGTTTGACGCTGTTCCCCACGCAGGCGGCGCCGCTGCCCTTGATGATATTCAATGCAGCCACATTGGCAAGGATATTGGGTTCCACGTCGATGAGCTTTATGATTTCATTGTTGTTGCCCACAATGATCTGGCCGGGTCCACCTGCACGAGTTCGATTATAAATACAAGGTCACCAATGCTTGATAAAGCTTAACCACTCACTGTTGACTGTATTGCCAACTCCAGCGCCAGACCCGGAACCGGAGCCATCAATGCTATTCAGGGCCAAAAGGCTGGCTAGTACATTGCCACTGACATCTACCACATTAATGAGCTTGTTGTTATCGCCGGTGACCTTGTCCCCACTTTGAGTCAGAAAGTTTCCCGCAAGGAGGCCGCCAGATGAGGAGCCGCTGCCAGAAGAACCTCCGCCCGTGATGCTGTTCAAGGCCAAAGCATTGAGGCCCACCGGGAGAGCGACATTGACTAATTTCGATACGACATTATCGTTCCCACTGACACTGCTGCCACTCGCTGGGGGAGAAACCGAAACAACAAATCAGTCAGCCCCTAGAAAAGTCTTCCCTCCTTGAGCTACTTACACTCGATTTGGTTGCCAATGAGGCCTGAGCCAGAAGAAGAGCCGCCGGCGCCCGTGATCTTGTTGAGTGCGAGAACATTGGCTCCGATCGGGGCTACCAGATTCACCAGGCCCCCGAGGACATTGTTGTTACCAGTCACCGAATCTCCCGTCGCTAAGAGAAATCAGAATATTAGAATAATACAAGCGATAGATCTTACGAGGAAACGTACAGGTAATATCATTGCCTATGCGTGTAGAAGTGCCAGAAGAGCCACTTGAAGAGCTTCCCGGAGAAGTGGAGCCCGATGAGCCAGTGGATCCTGTTGAACCAGTGGATCCTGTTGAGCCAGTGGAGCCTGTTGAACCACTGGAACCAGTAGAACCACTCGAACCAGTGCTTGTGCCTGTCGAAGAACCGCTTCCGGTTGAATTGCCGGAACTCGATCCGGTAATGGAGTTCAAAAGAGAAACGGCCAAGCCGAGAACAACATCGGCATCGACAAGTGTGGACACGGTATTGTTTTGGCCCTTAATAACTGTACGTGGGCCCTCTGGAAATATAAAAAAAGACAGCAGGAAGATGCGATGAAAAAGAAATTCTAGATAATTCTGGATTCAACACTGAGTCCATGTTTCGCAGAGAGAAAGCAACAGAGGGCACAAACACCTTCCCATTGTAGAAAGTCTGTGTAGAAAGTGTTAGCACTTACGCTGATTTGTGTTGGTAATGGCGCCACCCGACACTTTGGTAAGAACTGGAGCTACTGCCCCAACGACGGCGTTGGCACTAACGAGACTAGACTTCGTATTTCCATCGCCCTCAATGACAGTGTCGGCGGCCTCTGTATTAGAGGAAAATGAAGCAGTTTAATGAACGGTCTGTAAAGGAAAGGGATCAACCCTACTCACGTTGATTGGTATTTCCAACGATTTGTGTGGGGGAGCTGCCAGAAGAACTGGAGCCTGTTAACGTTGACCCAGTGGAACCACTCGAGCCAGTGCCTGTGGTGCTAGACGAACCAGTTGAAGAACTACCTCCGGATGTGGCACCTGTGGTCTGTCCGGTAAGGGAGCTCAGAACAGCAAGGGCCGCCTGGACAACAGCATTGACCTCTACAGCGTTGGCCACTGTGTTGTCGGAGCCCGTAATGGATGCAGTGGGACCCTCTAAAAGAAAGAATCAATGGAAAAGGGCTCAAAAATAATTCATAGATGTGCAAAATCAAAGAAGATAATTCAAAGGAAAGAAATAGTTAGGTCTGAGTCCTAATATTCCAGCCAGAAAGCAAAGGAAATTGAAGAACATTGGGGATCAGCTGAATATGATCTGAGAAATATATCACTTACGTTGATTCACGTTGCCCAAGCTGCCACCAGACACATCGCTAAGAATCGGAAGTGCTGCACCAACAGGAGCGTTGGCACTAACCAGACTTCCTTGGAAATTCCGAGTACCATTAATGACGGTGCCAGTCTCTATAAAACGAATTGAACTAGTTGTGTGAGCAATTCCTGTGTATTGCGGAGCTATAAACCAACTCACGCTGATTAATGTTTCCAACTGTGGGTACCGCAGCGCGCTTCGCGGTAGCCACCGTCTTCGTGCTCATCAAGCTCTTGGCATCCTGGAGGGAGCCTCCGCCATTGAGACTGTTGAGAGCCTCTGCATTGCTGCTGTTGGGGGGACTCACAATGGAACGATCGAGGGCCGTCATCAGGCCGAGCAACACCACCTTGGCCACACCCATCTCGAGGAGGCGCACCGCCCAGCTATCGGGAGTGGCGGCACAGAAGCCGCTCCTGTTGCCCTGCGCAATGGTGGTGAGGCTGTCCAGCAGAGAGACGATCAGCATGCTGAAGGCGTTCACCTGAAGCAGGCTAACGCCATCGGAACCCACTGAGAGGGAATGAGAGAATACTGCGGTTAGTACTGATCATCCTGTATCACATATAAACAATCCTTAATTGGTTTTCTACTTACTTTCTCGGAGATTTAGGATGATGTTGTGGGACTCGCTGCCCGAGGCACCGCACACCTGCAGCAGGGTATTGAGGATCGTTGTCAGCTGGGTAACATTCCTCTTCTGCAGGAAGCTCAAAACCGTTTCGCGTTCTCCCTTGATTGCGGCCAGAGGATGGCCGACGCGGCGAGTGAGTCGAGCCCCTGTGCCCTCTGTCATCTCGAAATCATCCTGCTCCAGGGCCTTCTCCTGCCTCTTCTGTTGGGCTGTGCTGGTTTTGATTATCTGCACCACCTCGTTTTCACTGCACTCGATGCCATTGAAGGAGCACAGGGCCAGGAAGGACTTGAGTGTCAGGGTCAGACTATTCTTGTCCTGTGACTTCTCAATGTCCCGGATGATGTGCCCACAGCTGGTCTCCGATTGCGCACCAATCAGAATGTCGATGATTACATCCATGCCCACATGCAGCAATGCCGCTTCGCTCTGGGGCTCCTTGGACTCGTCGCTGCGCAAGGACTTCATGGTGGTCTCCTGGAAGGGTGTGAGCTTGATGCCACGCGCCTGCATGCTGGCCAGCAGGAGATCGGCCAGATCCTTGGCGGCCAGACGTCCGATGTTTGTCACACGTCGTACCACTTGGGCCACTGTGGCTGTGGTGGCTGCCGTGCTGGCTATCATGTCAGGTGTCGAGGTGGACGTTGAGATGGAGGTGGAGGTGGAGGCAACGGTGGAAGTGGATGTAGAGGCTAGTGCGATTGAGCTGGTGAAGGATGGGGTAGGGGAAGCGAGGGGCGACCGTTTAGTGGGCTTTGCCTCGTGGGGTATGAGGAAGCAGGTGGACAACAAAAGGAACAGCTGAAGGCGCCACATATCGAACGATTGGATTCTGAACTCGCGAACTCTTGATCTTTACAATGATGGAACTCGTCTGTGATTGATAGATCTCGCCACGATCCGAGCGCTTTTATGGTCGATGCTTATCGTCTCTTGTAAGTTCCATCTCCCTCTGCGGCACAGCGATAGCCACATGCCACATGCATTGGCATGCTGTAGACGTGCCACCTGATCGACATCTTATCGCTGTTTAAGTGCATTCTTTCTGCATGTTCTGGCATGGGGGGTGGTTCTTATCTCCATTTTAAAGATGAATCAAGCGCTTGGCAGAACGAAAATGTGTAAGCTTCTCTATAAACCCTGTTTGAAAGATCTGATATCAGCTATTTCTTAAGCGTAATTCGATTCTAATAAATCGAACTATTCGGAATCTATTTTCATTCAAAGTTTTAGGTTTCTATACTCTCTGCTTATGTATGATGAGACCCTTCCACTAGAATCATTCAACGAAAGAACCATTCAACAACCCAGCTGAAGAGAGAGACTATTAATTCACCAGGTGGCCCAGATAGCCCCAGTTTTCTGCCAAATCCAGAATTGTGGTTATCAATTTTTGGGTCCAGCACGTGACCCCAGCTTTGGGGCACCTTTGGCTCTACAATTTCCGTATAAAGATACGAAACACTTGGCCCGAATGAACAGTGTGCTCGTATAAATGCACAAAGCTCGCCTCAATGTATCCAGTTAGAAGTTAGACCAACAAACCAAGACCTAACCCAATCCAATCCAATCCAAATATACCTAACCCGATGGCAGCCTTCCAACAGAACCAGCGCCTTGCTCTCCTCCTCTTGATCGCCCTGGCAGGCAGCTCAGCGGCTCAGACATTCACCCAAGAGGATCGCGGCTCCATACTGAAGTTCATGGATGTGCTGATGAATTTCTTGGACCTGGAGACCGACAATGCCACTAGCACAGCGGCGCCCAGCACGAACGACACCAGCGTGGAGACGACCACCACATTGCCCAGTGAACCCACAGGTGAAACTACAGAGAGCAGTAGCTCAACGAGTGACTCCACGGCAGAGGACTTAACGAGTGAGGCGACAACTGCGCTGCCTTTGAATTCAACGGGATCGGATACAACCACTGAGGTCACCTCCACCACTGTAAGACGTCGCATTTGCTTCAAACGCGTCTGCTACAAATTTAACACCGACAAGGGCTACATCTACTGATGGAGGGAGGCGGACTCGTTACTCTCAATCGTTAGGTGACGACTTCTCAGCAAAAGTAATACATTCCGCAACCGAAATCCTTGCAAAATCCGAAGCAGCGCCTTTCGAGGGGATCGAGCTGTCTATTCAATATGCAACCGAACTGAACAGTTTTTAACAGTTAAAGTAGTATATAATTTACCCAAGACCAGAACAATCCCAGGGAAGTCCACCAGACCTATTAACTCAACCTTGATTTCGATTAAAAATCATTGGCATTAGCATTGACTCGTTATTACTTCGATCCAAACGCTTTGAAGTACTCGCCACATTCAAGTTTTCAAGAAGTTTAGAGGTTCCTTTGATCAATCCTCATTCACTATTCTATTTCCTAGCTCGTTGCAGTTGTTCAACCACTCGCTGCTTGTGTAGACTAGTTGAAGCAACAATACCATTACCAGGGTCTATCACTTGGGCTACTCGCCCTTTATGCCGCGGTGAATCTCACTCTAGCTGGAAACCTTAGATTACGTAATTAAAATCGTTTGTTGTGGCTCAAAAACCAATATTATGTAAGTCAAAATGTGTTCAGCATTCATTAAAAAAAATATCTGGATAGTATGATGAAACATTTTCTCTGCACATGAAGCGTCTTCCACTCTGCTGCTCTGCTCCTCTGTCACTCCATCTTTCTGTCTTTCCCCAGAGGCCTCAACAAATTATTTCAATTAAAAGTTTTTGAGCAAAGCACTTAATGCCAACACAAGTTGGGCGTTTATGTGCGCAAATCTTAATTGTGCCAAAAATACAAGCTATAAATTTGTATTTCAACGAGACACCACAGACAGAGATACAGATACTACGAGTGCAGGAGAGTGAGGGTGTGAGGGAGTAGAAATGTATGTGTGTGTGTGTGTGTGTGTGTGTGTGTGCATGTGGAAAAGGACAACTCAAACTGACAGACAAAGCCCATTGGCAAAAGCTTTGTGGCTTTTCATTGAGTCGTAGACAAATGAAATTTAATTCGTGAAAAGATTTACTTGAATTTATTGTGCAAATAGTTGAATGTCAACGATGCCGCAGCAAGCCATCAAATGGAATTACCCCTCTCCACTCCACTCCGCTCCGCTCCGCTTTTCCCGGCCGCATTCCCAGATTCATTCATTCAACATTCATTCCTATGTACATATGTATGTACATACGTACATGCCTGTGTGCCGGTGTGTGTGGGCCGTGTTTGTGTAGTACAAATAATTGCCAAATGAAATGAAGCCACAAATATGCATGGACTGACAGTTGCTGCTTTTGAACGTACTCGACTTTCTAATCGAATTCCAAAAATAATCTCAAATCCGAGTGCCATCAATGCTAGCAAATCCACGGGGAGGGGGCATTAAATTCCATACAAATGCAAGTGCAATTCAATTCATTAACGAGTAAAACTATAAAACAAGATCACTTTTTAGACTTCTGTCATGTGCATCGAAGATGCAGCAAAAGCAAGATCCTGAATCGCACTCATTGAACCTTTTTCAGGATGGGCCAGTATTTCTACTTGATGGCTTGGTGGGCAAGTGACATGAGTTCCCTTTTGTCAAGGATATCTTTGATATGTACATACATATGTGATCAATGGCTTGTTATCCAGCAAAAAGCGTGCTTACAAATTAATTGATTTGTCCTCCGTTCTTAGGGCTGTCCTGAGAACTTGCTGGGCATCGTCTTCTTCGCTGGCCCCGTGCCACGTGCCGCAGTCATTTAATTACTGACTATATTGTTATTATTATTTATCCCACGCACCCCAATCCCCTCCATATGCGTGTCAACAACTTAACGAAGTTATCACACACACAAACACACGCGCACAGATGCAGAATAAGAGGCACGCACACCATGGCAGCGGATTAAGCGACCGCCGCGTGAAGCACTTTAAATTAGTTTCGTTGCATAAACAAGACCAGGGTGGGATGTGGCAAGGGAGAGTGTGGCATGGCTGGGGTTGGATTGGGACGCGTGTCCACAAACTTTAAAGACAATCCGCGCCATGAGCTTATCAGACATCAGAATTCAACCACTAGCCCACCCACTCCACCCACTTCCACTCTCACTTGCTCCAAAGAGAGAGTGAGAAAGAGGGAGAGTAGTAGGAGAAAGTGTGGGAGTGAAAGAGACATTTAAGTCAACAAAAATTTATTCAATTACAATTTCAAATAAATTCATTTCAACTCCAGCCCACAAAAAACAAAAAAACCAAGTCTGGACTAGAAATAAACTTTAAGATCTATCGCTCTAATGGCAGCTCTATTCAAGATTAATGTATATTCATATGTTCTACAGAAAAAAAAAATTAAGTTCCGAAAGAGATCTTCACACAGCAGGATAACACGAACATACAGACGGGCAAACGGACATGAGCATTCGTATTGGCTTTTGATTGATGATCATACATACATACGTAACTATCTTATCAATTTTAATAGTATTTTCAAAGTCTATATAAAGCAAAGATATTAAAGCAATCCAAATAATCAAGCAAGAAATAAGCCCAAATATGGCCTGAAGTTACATACAGTGGCTCAAAGCCGAAACTATGCAGTGTCAAATAAACTGTTTAACTGTGGTACAGATTTTAAACTAGAGGAAAAACAAAATGTTTAAATGCACCAAAGCATCTAGAAACTAGGAATCCGACTTGATTTCCGGTTTGGCGTTTAAACATTTTTTGTTTTCCCTCTAGTTTAAATCTGTACCACAGTTAAACAGTTTATTTGACACTGCATTGTTTTGGCTTTGAGCCACTGTATGTTACCAAAACCAAATGTGGGTTTTCTACTTGGATTACAAAATTGCGAAACTCTGCGAATTGGGTAGGATTGGTTTTCTTTGTCCAAAAACAACAAGGCTTTTAGACTGGGGCAGGAATACTCGTGTCGACTATATGGAATATTGAGTGTTCCTTTTCCTTTTATTTAATGAAATAACCTTTCTTGCTTTTTTGTATTAAGTCCGCGGAGGTATTCGTTTGTTACTGGTACTACGCTACGCGATCTGCGATGAGGATTATACATACATACATATATACACATGTCAGTGCGACATGTCACTAACAGACAATTTTACATGCATTATACATGAGTAGAATCTTTCGATCCCCAAAAGTATGCTTTACTTTTTCCGAAACAATAGTTATAGAGCCCCCACCGTGGTTCCTCCCATAGGCCAAAAATAAAAAACTCAAAGTTAAAAGTTATTTATAATTGTTTAAATGGGTTTTGTGTTGAGTACGTTATTGTGGACGTTTTGTGTTTGTCTTTGTGGTCTTTAGTTAGAGGTTTCGTTATGACTGCCATCTCAAAACTCAATAAATCTTTTTGTATATCGTAACATGAACATTTTAAGGATTTGAGATGTTTATTTCAAGTGCCGATAGGTGCCCAAGCTCTTGCTATATACAAAAAGGTAACCTAAACTTATTTTTCTAGGGACAAGATATCAATGCCAATTTTCTCGTTTAGATTTTTGATATACATATGGTCGAAGTCGAAGGTATTAAAATCAGCCATTGATTTACTTAAACAATCCATACAAAATATTTTTTGGTTGTTGTTGTCAAATTATTGTTACATTTTTGCCGTTTATTGTTAAAAAGAAAATGATATTTCCAACAAAAACTCGACTTTAGACTGATTGTTCCTATGGCAGCTACATGATAAGGTGGTCCGATCCGGCTGATTTTATACATCATCTTACTATAAGTTTATTAAAATGTTGTGTTAAGTTTCAAGCCTCCACCTCAACTAGAAGTATTTTTGGCCGCCCTCCCCATACAAAAGCAACCAGTGTGCAGTGCTGCCACCCGCTGACGCAAGCCGTACTTTGATCTCCAGTGTGACCACCGCTTCCGACAAGTCAAATAGATCCGGCTTGAAGTCAGTCAAAGTTTCAAAGTTTTAAAATTGAAGTTATATTTATTATTATATATATTTATTGTCGCAAGTTTAGTTACGATGTTCACAGATTAAAGGGGTGTACTAGAAGGAAGTGTTTCCGACCCCATTAAGTATATATATTCCTAATCAGCAAAATCCCTTTCGCTCTCTCTCACATACAACCCTTTGCTCGTCTGCTTAGATCTAGACCAAACTTTCTATCTTTCTCTTAGATAAAAGTGTATCTAAAATTTTAACACGCCTCCGTCTGTCCATGCAAAGGACGAAAGTCTTTGGAATGCACTATTTTTAAGACACGAAAAAATAAAAAACACAGAGTGATGGAATATCTGCAAGATTGCCGAATCTGGATCAGGTCGGATCATTAATATTGCCTTAAGGAACGAATGAAATTTCAATCACTTACTCATTCCCTCTCTCTGTCTCTGTAGTTATACATGCATATACATTTAGAAATGGAGAAGCAGATGTAGAAAAAAATCGAAACAAAAATGAAAACAGATACCATAAATATAAAAATCTCCCACAGGGTTTGATTTAATTTTTTGAAATATTCTTTTTTCCCCAAAATTTAAGTCGTCCCTTTTGCAAACATATAATAAATTGCATAAATCGTAAGCTCATATATAATATGTATGTATATACTGACTGAGTACCGGGTATAAAGTAGAGCCGCGGCCTTTGCCTCATGGGAAAAACTGGTAACTGTACCGTTTCGCTCATTTTGCACGAAACGATGGAAGCGACCGCCCGCTCTCGAGTCAGGCAGGGGCAGAATGCCCTCAGTCCTAAGTCCAGGGTCTAGGACATTTCAAACGGACCCCCAAAAATTGCGTAATAGGTAGTCGGAGCGGGGGGACCAGAAGCAGAACCAAGCCTCAAATTTAATCGCCAGAGAGGCTCGATTAAAAATAAATGTAAATCGCATTAGAGCAATAAAGCGATGATGCAATAACCATGTACTCGAGTCCAACTAGTGGATAGGGGTGAAGTGGCAGCAGCAACAGCAGCAGGGGGAGGGAGGGGAAGAGGATTACAAGCTGCCAATCCACTTGCCACATGACGCACACCGATGCCCATTGTTTAGTGGTTGAAACGCCGGTCCTCCTCTTCCTTTTGCTGAGCCCATTGTCCTCGCCACGTATGCTGAAACATAATCGGCTTTGCCCACAACCCAAAGGAACACAGGGAATGCATAAGACAATACGATCAAGATTCAAGAACTTTCATCAATTGTATCGATTTTATTGAGCGAAATCAGACTCCTTTTCTTAATACTGCATGTCTCCTTCCTTGCATGGATCTCCTTCTGGTCTTCCGGGACCTCCTTCTGGTTATCCTGGATCGCGTACTGTTCATCCTGGATTGCCTTCATTACAGCCAGTGCAACCTCGCAGCATTTCATTTCAGCTCGCGCAAGCATAGCATGAGCTACGCGGATAACGGCCTCGTAAAACTCATGTCACTGGGCCCAAACGAGCAATTCGACATTCTCCGTGTCGGTGGCGTCTATTTCGGTATCCACGTCCGCGTCGCCTTCCTATTGCGCCTTGCTCATCTCTTCTTCGAAGTTGAATGGATCGGGTTTGAAATCACTTTTCATGTTTCAAATGAGTGTGGAATCCAAAATATCTCAAATATTGCTATCTTTCGATGCGCTTGCTTTCAGGTTTTCAATAGAGAAGGCCAAAGCACAACAGACGATTGTTGCAACCAATAGTTATCAATAACAATAGTTTTTACAAAAAAATACAGAAATACATTTAACAGATTTCATCTCACCGTTTATTGTTTAAGCCAGCCCCAACAATTGGACAGATTTGGATCAATTTAATTGTGATTAATTAATTAATTAATTGTGAAATGATTGTGACTGATGTGCGCGTAGGCAAAATGGTGACGATGAATGCCAAAGTGCTCATGCTCATATGTGCAGTGTTGCAAATGACAAACAAATTTGCGTTGTAGTCTGCAAATTCCTGCATCGGACTGCTTATAAGTGTGTATTAATGCGAAGACTGTTTCAACATCAATTGACGCGGGAGGAGCATGGGAACTCCGGGTGATAAATATCCGGCTAAAAACAGGATTGAGGAATGTCATTCTGCCAAACAAAACAATACTGTTGAAAGCACTTCTCACGTCACACTTTTGGCTATACTTGTACTTAGTTTTCGGTTTGTTTTGCAAATAATATAAGGTAATCCTTTTCCGAGCTGTGATTTTAATTTTTCCTTGGACTACAACTCATTAGGAGGCCAAAAAAAAAACATGAAATGATTTTTGACAACGATGTTAGCACGAGGCCACCTCACGCCCACTTGCTGCAACTTGCCCATCTCTAAGTATATGACACTGCGTCAAATTGTCGAGTCTTGTGCCTGTGTTTAAGGTCACAAAGTAGAGGGAAGTGCGAATTTAATCAAATTTAATTAACTATAATGAAACATTTATTATTGCTTATTTTGGTTTCGTCCAGGACTAACATTTCGCATACATGCCTTGACTGTGCCTCAAACAATCGGGAACGGAAGTAAGCAAAATAGAAAGAAGGAACAGTGGAACGGTAAATATTTATCTAATTATGAGTAGCCATTGTATACATAGATGTAAATTTAAGTGTTAGAAGCATTCAATTCCGCTATCAATGGAATATAGTCCTCTTGTCATCGTTGTAGGACACCTCATCGGAGTGCCAGTTGGAGCTAAATGGAATGCCACCCGCTTTGAGAATTACATTTTAGGCACATTCTAAATAAGATTACTCCCTATTGCACGAAAGGAATTTCCCGATCACGGCTATCATGATCTCATATTCTCATAATCAATTACTTAGTTAATAGTTTGCCATTTAATGTATCCTCTCAGTCTGAGGAGATGCTCACGTACAGTCGCCAAAGGGAGTCTGTTCCTAATTCTTAAGCAGTTCCTCCCAAAACAAAAAAGAGTTTTCAAAGCGATCTGCACATCATTGGGGACCTTTTTTCACCCCGTCTGCCGTCTGCCTGTCGCCTATATCCGATTATCAGAAACGGAAGAAACACAAGTCGACTGCAAACAACAAACAGCAAACATCAAGCAGTGGGAAAACCAAGCCCAGTTCTGGTCTGGTCTGGTCCGGTCTGGTCTGCATTTCCGCTGGCAGTGTATGGTGCTGGCAAATAGAGGGCTAACCAGAGCCAGAACCAGAACCAGAACCAGACTGCGTCTTTATGTCGGGCGCTTCGTTCTTACATAATCAACAACGGAACGGGGACGGCACGGCGGCCTTTGTGCGACGACAAAGGGAAAGCCGACCAAAGCCAAGCCCAAAACTGAACCCGAAAGAGCCGAACCAAGCCGAACCAAACCAAACCGAGCCGAACCCCGAGAACACTGTAGACAAAAGCCGTGCCGCTGCAATGTCGAAACCCAAAACTGAAGAAATTCGCTAGAAAATGCCACGCGGTAATGACAAATATTGACATTTCCTGGGGGTAACCTTAAACCATCCATCCATCCATCCATCCACACATATCCCACACAATAGACACGCTTTCATCGATAAATAGCACAACGAACCCGCCAATCCCCGAACTTAAAGGCTCTATAGGGATTTTTGGGACACGATACAATTGGGGAGGCCCGGCAGGTTCCAGGTTCCTGGTTCCTGGTTCTTGCGGTTAGGAACGATCGGATTACATTCACACGGTCCTTGTTCGCCTTCGCGTTCTCATACTCATGGTTTCGGCTTCTGCTTTTTGTCGGGTCTTGGGTCTGTCGTTCCCCAATTGATTTTCTGGTCAGCCGATGGTCAAATATTTAATCTAAATTAGATCTCCATTTATGCTGGTAGCACAGTTTAGATCTCCAATTAGCGTCTGTCTAATCAAATCATTAAAATAAGCTATATTCCCAGGGTGTGATCCACTTCCAGGGGCGATCTTTGCTCTCGACAGCTAGTGTGCTCTAGAGACCAATTGAGGGAGGCCTCTGGATGAAACTGAAAACTCTTGGGATAGTTTTGAAATGTTTTAGGAACGGTTCGGGAACTGTTGAAAGATCACGAAGATCTTGGCAGTTGAAATGTAGTCTCTGAAAGAAAGTAATAGCTACAGCTTCCAAGGACAACCATGGGCGTTCAGCGTCTGGGGTGCTTGTGCGTTTTCCTTTTGTGCCCTAATGTATCCATATATTCTGCAGCAAAGATGACCAGATCGCATAAAGAACAACCCATTTTACCGTCAGAGTTGTACGTTGAATAGCCCCGGTCGATGGCATTGTCCTGCATCCCGTGGGACGGCTGTTGACCACAACAAAGCGTCCTTGCGAGACGTGCGGTGCGGCGCGCCGCCTTATCTGGGCTGAAAGCTAATAATTATGGCACACAAAAAAACACCGTACTCTTGCCCTGCTTCCACACTTGCCACCTGCTGCCGCCATTGAGTGTCCGTCCGTGCGTCCCTTGCAGCAGAGTGGCTTGGACAGGGACACCAGGCGGCAGCCAGTAATGCGTTTAATAGCCACGCATTACATTCCTGGCGCGCGGCACACGGTTGAAGCCCTAAATTTGCACAACTCCCCGGAAATGTTCCACGCCCCCGCCCCCGCCCCCGGTTGGCATGAAAATGATTTTGTTACATTTTTGTATACCCCACGCAGAATGGCGACCAAGAAAGGTATATTGGATTCGTGAAGAAGTTCCAGATGGATGATGGGACAAATGGCAAGAAAAGAACGACGGAAAATGTATGGCTTCCAGGTAGTGTTGTTTGCAATTCAATAACTACGAGTATACGTTTAAAAGTGTGCCCTAATTTCCTAGAAAATGGCACATCAATCATTCCGGCGTTCAGCGTTAAAGGGTGATCCTAACGTCTTAAGTATTCGCGTCATTCGCACCCTGGCTATCGTGGCTATCGGGCTACACATATAGAAGAGAAGGTACATATGTATATATGTATACATCGATTATATATATATAGTAGCTGTACACTATAGCATCAAAGCAACATTGTTAAACCGCACCACATGCAGACATTTTGTGTGTGACCACATGGCATAATGAGCAAATGGCAAAGGACAAAGGAAAAGGACGAGGGCGAGGATGAGGACGAGGACGAGGACTAGTGGCCACTCGGACGACTTGCTCTCAGGTGTGTGGGTCCTTTGTGTGCGGGTGTGGGTGTGAGTGTGGGTGAGGGTACTGGTGTCAGCCGGCAGGATGTCTGTGGTTAGGCGACCAGCGATTGCCTTCCCCCATTTCGCTTGAGTAGGTGTAAAATTGGAATGTTATTCATGGGCAACGAATGCCATGCCCCAGGCTGGGGCACCGCACGAGGTGTTCCCAAAACCCTCTAACGAAGGAGACATATTTATTAAGGATCAGCATTAGGTAGCTGCCTGTCTATGGGCATGTTTTCAAGGAATTTGTGGAACTGGATAGCGCTATCATGTGGCTTTCATATGACTACTTAGGCGGGTTAATGTTATCTGAACTTTGCCATATTAAAAGGTATTATAAAGTACATAAAATCTTCTGTATCTTCTGTTTGTCTGATCTGATCACAGATATCATACATATATGCCAATGCAACACTCGTATAAGAGCAAGTCCAGAAAAAGGAAAATATTTCATATCATTATGAAAGCTTCTCTCTCTTAAGTTCTGCGATGAGAAGGCTTCCTTCTAAGGGAAATCTAGTGCACTATATTCCAAATATTTCTCCGCATAATCCAGCTAATGATTCGATTCACTCATCACCAGAATATCTGTCATTCTTCCTGGCATCTTCCTCTCGCCTCTACAGCCCATCTCCGATTCCATGTGAATGAGTGTTGAATGTGCCATTGCTGCCAGCCGGATCTTTGTAAATGTTTAACGATTTGGCGCTTCCAGTTTCACTTTTTCAGGGCGCTGATGAGAGAGTGGATGTAGCTGTGCATGTGGGGATGGTGAAGGGGCACGCGTCATGGCAACCAGCAACAAAGGAACACGGACATCCGCGGGCAATGTCCTCTCAGAGAGCCAAGGGAAAGTCCTTGTTTGTTTGTTTGTTTGTTTTCGGATGGTTGCGTCTCGGATGTCCTGCTCACGTTGCATGCACCAAAACGAATACAGAACAATGCGAGTGTGGCCCCTGCTGTTGTCCTGGATTAGTGGACCCATGGACCCTGGCCCGTTGACGGCGCGCCGTCTGCAATATTACTTGCCCTCGAAAGTTAATTAAGGTTCTCACAATCACAATCTATGCGGAAAATGTCAACGAAAACAAACAGAGACTGTCTGTCTGCCGACTGCAATATACCTCCTAGATACAGTCATCTTGGAGTGCTGAAAAGAGTCACTTTATCTGGAAAAGAAGCTAAGAAATGAGGTAAAATTTATTATGTTAGGGGCATTTCGAGGATTAGTATACACTGATGTTATAAATGATTTTACATTTGATGTTTAGGGAACTGAAAGAAGAGATCTTGGCACTTACATTCTTTTAGAATATAATATAATATCTGCTACCCCGTAATTCATACTTCTAGAGTGTTTTATTTGTCTCTTGTTTGTTTCATCCTACTGCTAGAATACATTGCACCCTTGTCCTCTATGAATACCCCTCGCTGAACAGGGAAAGAAAGTGAAATTTGGTCCGAGCAATGAACCGCAAATAAGCCAAAGCCGTAACCCTAGCCGTATCCGTATCCGTATCCGTCGCCAGAGCCAAGGTCCCGCAGCCTCTCTGCCTCGTGAATGTGAATGTAGGCATGGCCACCACCCGCGGCGACAGTGCCCATAATTAGCTGCGGCCGACGCTAATTGTCCCTTACCTAGGATGTCCTGCGACTCCTCTTTGTTTCTGGGTTGGCATTCGGTGGGTTTCGGTTAACATTTGAATGAGGCACCATCCAGCATTATGCCACGAAATTCAGTGGCGATTCCGACGGTTGCCAGGTGATTTCACATTTTGCACATATTTCGGCATTTTGGCTGCCAAATGAAGCGGTGACTATACCTCAATTTCATGCACTGGCTTCACTATCTTGTGGCTAGGGGTTGTTCAGAGCTTTTATTACCTTGAAGGGACCATCAATCTGATGGTCAAATTTCTTTCAAATTTCTATAGAGAATGATAGATTTGTGCATTGTCTTTCGCAGGTTTCTACTCGTTCAGTCAGAGCTATTTTCAATAAAGTCCATTAACTTAATCTTTGATTAAAGAATTTTAAAATATATATGACTGTTATCCCACATCCTGACCTCTACCCCTGGCCACCCACCAACCCCTGTTTCCTGCTGTTCCCGTTCCGCCTCCTCTGGAAAATTTAAACAAAATTCATTCAATTAAATCAAATCGTTCGAGACGCAACAGGAAACAGTGAACGGTCACAATTACCGTTACTCAATGGAACCCCACCTCCCTGCCCACCCCCTTGGCACACCCCGCACTCTCGTCTGGTATCCTGCTTCTTATTCCCGAAAGCAATAATTTTTGGCGATTTAATTGAAAACCGAAAATGGCAAAGTCCAGGCAGTTGTCCAGGGGTCGCAATGTTTTTAAAACAATGCGAAGGCGGGGTCGGGGTCGGGGTCGAGCAGGCGACCAGGGCAGAGGGTGGGTGGAAGGGGAAGGGTCACGCGTGCGCTCTCCCCTGCTGGTCTGCGCTGGTACGAAAAATGGGAACAAATGGACCCGGTCCGGTCACGCGCCAAACGCTAAAAGGTCAACAAACAATTAAACAATCCGCAAGTAGAATAGAAAGCCGAAGCATTGGATGCACTACAGAAACGTAATGTGCTATGGAATATTTTTTTGGGGAATAACTAGAGTATATCTTCTAATGGAGTGCCATAACCACAGAAATATCCAAAGTTATGGCAACGAAAGTTTTAAACCAATATTTCTTGATTAAGAAACAGAAACACTGGGTTTTTCTACAGTCGTCTCCTTCAATGCATTGCAACCATATTGTATGAGTATCACGACCCGCCGCATAGAGTACGTATACTCTGAGTTTCGGAAAGAGATGTTGATGTTTGTGCTGTAAGAGCAGGGGAACCCTATATAAGGGTCGCAACCCAACCCAACCAGGCCAAGCCTGGGGATATTTTCCGCATAGTTTTGTCATTTTTGCGGTCATGCCGGACGCTGCTCACCAGTGTGGCAGGAAGTGTGGCAGGAGACACCCATTAAAGGTCAACTGTGAAAATACTTCATGTCCATTTACTGTCCATCGACTGATGGTTTAATGAGACCTTTTTTCGTTGCAGAACCTCATTGACATAGACTTGTTTGGGATTTCGAAAGGGCTATGCGAAGGGTTGCCAATGGAGTGGAGTATCTAGGATATAATGAGGCCAGAAGGGGTCCGGGGGTCGATGCTAGGGTTCCTGCAGGATGGGGTATATTCAATTAATGAGACATTCATCATTGTTGCCGACTTGTTGAGACCAAAGATAAGAGTTCGTTGATGGAGATCTCCATAATGATATCCAAGGCTTGCTAACGGGTACTTTGGGAGAGGCTTGAGTCAAGTTACTTGATTGCTTTAGTCCAGAGAATATACAAAACTTTTCAAAAATACAATGGATGCATGCTGTGCATCATGTAGAAATATCTACTGCTTACAAAACAATAAAATGAGCGAGAACAAAGTTTCCTTCCTTCAGATGCACTGTTATAAAGAAATCTATTGTTTTTGAAAAACCATTATCCGAGCCAAGATTCCTTCGGAAAGAAGAGCGAATCGAACTTTGATTTGTGCCGCCATTATCCTGGCAAATCAACTCATGAAGCGAATACTTAAATATCAATTTATTACGTTGGCACCTCTCTCTTCGAATGGCATTTGTATATGTATGTATCTATGTATCTGTGGCTGCACAAGTATCTTTCGCTCCCTTGTGCGACGGGAAAACAATAATCCATCATTTGCTTTGGCCGTCGCTGGGGCTGTGGCTATGGCTGTGTGGCTATGGCTGTCTTATCCGCTGGCATCATTAGTCAGTCCAGTGGCTCGGCTGAGAGTCTGTCCCCTTTGGATGCCAGACGAAAACCTGTCTGTCGATGCGAGTCAGTCAGTGGCTTCGCCAGAGCATAGATGAGGGCCCTCTGCCCTCTAATTGCTTATAGAGTTATTAACCATTTTATAATGATTTTCGGGGGCAGCGGTTACCGGGGTAATTCGATAGCCCCCTTCTGCAGCACTGATGCAGGTGTTTCAGCGGCTCCCCCCTCCCCCCTCCGCACTCAGAACCTGAACCCGAAATGAACTCGATCCGAGCACTGAATCGGTACAGATTCAGAGATCATTTGATCATTGGTTCGGGGACCACCCAATGCACTATATTCGATCTCTGGAGATTGGATGTCTTAATTTATCTGCTTTTTGTTCACGAAAATTCCACTGATTGCAGTAGGTTTCCCACTCATTTACCAATAGATGGATAAACAAGTGTTTTCTATATAGTCCACGATATTGCCTCAAATTCGTTCTCTGTTAATGGATATACAAATATAAATATTTGTTGAGTCTATCAGTCTATCTTATTATATTATTTAACATTTTTCTTAAGACAAATGTAGGCGAAATTCGCAGTTTCTCGGAGAATATTGAACAAATACTAAGTTGTATCTACTAATGGTATAGCTTTTGTTTGAATTTGATTTCAATATAATAGTCACTCTTCTCATTGAAATCCAAAGAACAATCCACAGATATCTGTACATCTTTGTATCTATGAATTGTCGTTACAATACCACTTAGAAGGCAATATCACATGGTTCTCCTGTTTATCATCGGCCATTTCTTCTGTAATTTCTAGAATGGTTTACATTTCCTATTGCATTTATTTCAGGTAAGGTATGTACCAATCTGCAGAAGATTCTGGTGTGGGCACATTGTCTGAAGGGCAAGGGACGAGGGCAGGGATAAGCGCATGAGGCGATGCACCAATCCGTGGAACGCCGCGGCTAGTTAATCAACGTGGCCAGTAGCCACAACCACAGCCACTGTTCGAGTTGAGGAAATCGACTACTACTACTACTGTGCATCGAGGAGCTGACTTGAAAATCTGCACCCAAGATGATGATGAGGGAGCAGATCCCGAGGGCGATGGGGAGCGTCAGAAACACCGGGCGAACGCGTGCCACAGGAGTAAAGCAAAGAGAATATTTTATAATGAGATTAGAAATAGGTACGCAACAGAACATTCAACGCAATCGATGTATTCTCTCTAGACTCCTTACTCCTAGCCGTACCTTCGTGTATCTTCGACCTGCAGCACCCACTCCTCCTCCTCAATCGCAAATCCCTGTCTCAATTTGCCAGCAGCGGCAGCAGAAACAGCCGTAAGGTAGTTCAAATGTCAAAGCCATTTGCTAATGAAGCATGAACAAAGGACAGGGAGTGAGCAAAGGATATATGTATGTACATGCATACATATGTACATATGTGGGTATGTATATAGAGAGAGTTCTTCCCACAGTAGTGCTCGTGTGATCCCAATTCCATAACCATTCGTGGATTCGCATGGAAAATGCGTTTGTTGTGCGCGCAAAAATGGAAACAAAAATTAACACACTTCAAATCGGGGCAAATCGGGCGAAACGGTGGTACCAGTGCCACTGCCACTGACACTGCGACTGCCACTGCCACAAACGGGGGGCATGGCATGCCATGTGGCAGGGAATCGTAGTCCGTTGTCCGTAGTCCGTAGTCCGGAGACAGTGCAATAAATAAAGCGCAACGAAAGTGCGACATCAACGACAAAATAACAATCCTATAAATCACTTATTGCCAGCCAAATGGGCCAGCCGATGGGAGGGGGGGCGGCGATGGGCTATAGATGCTGCGGGGGTGGGTGCATTACTGACGGATCCGTGAGGCATTGTGGGAGGAGAGTCCTCCGCTTGGCCATTGATAAATTGCTCTGCGCTTGCACACACACACACACACACACACACACACTGGAAATGGCAACAAAACTAAAAACAATGATAAAACCAATCCACAACCAAGGATTATCCACACTTTTCAGTACAGTCGAAGCAGGAGATTCCCTGTCTCAAGGGTGTCCTTAGATATGGATACAAACAGGTACAAACATACGTCCAGAAAATACCTAACCATATTTTTGGCTAAAAACAGGCCCTGACTTTTGTAATTTGCACTTCATTTTGTGGAACTGCTTGGAGATCAGCCACGTGGTGGACTTAGAAAGTGAGGAGAGCGCTAATGGGTCCGACTCATTTTCCTCCGAATCAGCAGCACCAAACTCAGGGGACGCATCTGTATATGCCTTCCACACTCCTCCTCCGAGCTTTCCAGACCTACTGCTGCAGCGGCGGAGACGATCCCATACAAGGATGTCTTCCTTGTCTTGAGCATCGGATCAAACTTGGCAATCGCCAATGGTGAATCCCAAAGCCGCTACAGCATCATAGATTTGATTTAATTTGTAATTGCATTTAACTTTGTCGAATAAATAAATCAATTCTATTCCAAGAAAAACTAAAGACTAAGCCACTCTCGAAATTGCTAACCATTTTAATTAATTTTAATTTTGTTTTCGGATTTTTTACTCATGCAAAAGCCTGCTGGAAGTCAAAGTATCCTGGCCAACAACAAAAGAGTATAGAAAAGCAATGGCTCCGTCAGATACGCATTTTTTTCATTTGCTAAATTGCATTGAAACGTAACTGAGATTTCAGCGTGTGGTGGCGGGTGGTGTTATTTGGGTGGGGTGGCGTGCTTTGGGAGGTTGTGTGTCCTAATTGGCAACAACAATTAAAAACGAAGGAGTCCCCTGTGGCAACATGCTGCCGGTTCGAACTTAGGCAACAAGTGGCCGCCGAAATGTTGCCAGTCGTAAGGCTGCGCAACATTTCGAACTTCCGTCGCGCGTCGCTCTTGATCGGCAGCAGCACCGCGGCACAGTGGAATGAAATGACGATGTATGGCATACAAATAAAAATTCCCATTGGACACACACGCGCATTGGTTCATGCGTTGGCAGTGACCTGTTTCTGCTCACACAGTGGGCCCCACGGCTGCCCTCCCTGTTCGTAAAGTTGTCACCAGACTTCTCTTGCAACAGAACTTTTAAGTAACGAAATTCATGTCAAACTTTTACAAGCTGCAGTAATAAATGTTGCTAAACAAGTACTCTTGACCTTTCCTGACATGACATGGTCTCTTCGCCTCCTACTTCGCCCTCTCTTTCGCAGTTCAACGACTAACGGTTGCTCCACTGTGTCGGCAGCGCTGCTTTCACTCTCTGGCAACATTCGAATGTTGCTGCTGTCGCTATCGTCGCTGCTCGACAGCATGCTGCCGCTCACAATTTAAGCGCAAAACTGAGACCCGCTCTCTTTGACCTGATCGAACCGGCTAGAACTTCGTCTCGAGCCGTCTCTCTGGGCCTTATTAACCTTCATGGTATGTTAAAGAAAAGAGGTGGAGTTTACCCTGCATGCATTGCATTTTGCTGGTCAGTTGCCCAGTTGTCCATACCCGTCCTCTTCAGAGCAACATCCGGACTGTAGATACATGTGGCCGAGCAACATTTCAACCACTGGCAACATCTGAGGGCGGGCGTATTTGAAAGAAACGGCCTTGCCGCCCCAATCTTTGAAATTTGTAACGGCACAAGCAAAACGGCCGCGGCCACCGAAACAACACTAATTTTGTGGCGCCTCTCTTGTGGCATGCGTTCTGAGAAAGCTCCGTTTACGTTACGATTTGGAAATAAAATATCCAACGCATAGAAATATCAACGATATTAAAATAAACAATTTCCGACATTTTACCTCTCATTCTCTTCAACGGTCCCGCGCTCCCGCGTCTGGCACTGCCGCTGCCTCTGCCGTCGCGTTCGTGTGTGTGCGTGTGAGTGTCGCGTACCGCGCTCAGTCTGTGCATGTGTGAAACAGTTAAAACAATTACAGCAAAATTGGTAATAAAATAAACCACAAAAAACGATGAAACTCTTCGAGAGTTCACTATTTTTTAGGCCAAAAATAAACGCTGGCGGCATTTCTGTTGCTGTTTTTTTTAGTGACAAATACTAAAGTGTCTCGCCTCTCTGTCTCACGCACGCTTTTCGCTGCTGGCATATTTTCACAATTGTTATTATTGCTGTTGAGTCACGTGCCCCGCAGTAGCTTATTTTATATTTTTTTTTTATTTATCAGTTTTTTGGTGTCAGGAAAATCGGGTATGTTATGGTTATGCTATGCTACTTGGCTATGGAAAAATGTGCATTCAAAGCGCAGAGAAAAACCTTCGAACAACAACAAAAATTACCCAAGAGAAAAACAAAAACAACAAACAATAAAAAACAGGTTTGGGCCCGGTCCGCGCGCCGTTTCTGACGCCGCCGTCCGACAGACACACACACTCATGCCACATTTGTTAGTGTTTTTTGTTTTGTTGTTTCTTTTTTTAACTCTTTGTTGAGTCACACACTGGGCGCTAAAAGTCAGTCAACTGGCATTTGGAGGCAGTCGTGGGGGAAGGAGGAGAAACTAGAAATGAAGGAAACTTTTTAAGAAATATTTATACAAGCCGAAAATAGCAGTTCATATTTTACTTTTACTGAAATAATTGAAATGACAACAAATAATTAAACAAAAGAAGTATTTCCAAAATGAAAACGTCGTTCAAGCCATTGTTTCCATTGAATTTTTTGCCGAAGTCGCAGTTTTTCTATTTCCATATTCAACAGATAAGGAAGAAATTTGACTGAAGGATTGCCTATGGGCAATACCTCTCAACGCCTTTTTAAAACATTTTAAACGAATATTATTGGAGCAATTTGTACTAAGTGTTTTTGTGCTGTAGTTTGAGGGAACTCTCTTCAAAGCCACACTTTTGATGTTGTTTTTGCTGAATTTATGATGAAAATTCATTTAATTGTACATATGTATCTTGTTCGAAAAGTAAAATCGAAAAAGTTCAATGAATAACTATACAGTGCATGTATACATGCATATGTATGTGTACATATGTATGTATCATTTTTACGAACAACAAAGGATTTCTTCCTAAAATGAAAAAAACCCACTTTTGTGCTTGATTTTTGATTAAAAGTGTCTACATTTTGTAGCGAAGTATTTTTTGATTGAATAATCAAATGAACAAATAAAGATCTACAAATTAAATAAACTCAAAAATCATTACACTGTTGGAAAATGCATTGGAATACATATATTCTTTGGTTTTGATTTAAATGTATGCAAAATAGTATTAAACCACTTTACGTTATTGCCTAAAATAGAATAAAACAGTCTTTAAAGTTTAAATGGGAATATTTCATAGGAAAAGCCCGCTTTTGAATCCATGCATTAAATATTTCTCCCCTCTCCTATATTCTTCTGGAGAGAACCCTTGAAACCCCAGATTATGCAGAGTTGCAATAAGATATAGCGGATAATGGATGATCTCATTTCACTTCATCTCAGGATGAAACACTCTACAGACAGCTTAAGGAATAGTTTTCCAAGATGGAATTTCATTCCACCAATACAAAAAATTCCAACATTTTTTGTTCCTATAAATTTCAGTAGTCCGAAATGCAGAAAGAGAGATATCTCGTGATATCTAAAATATCTGCTGTGATGTAAATTCCTTCCATTATCATTGTCATGCCTCAACCGAAAAGTCCTGTCTCTCCATTGTGTGCAAAACTTTTACTTGTATCCTTTTTATCCTTGCAACTAATTCGATATATGAATATGGGGGCAGGAGAACCTCAACCGCAGGACTCCTACATCGTGCCAGACTGCGCTGCTGCCAAAACTTGTGTGTGCCCCACACACACACAAACACAAAAACACACATACACACACACACACACACAGTGGAGAGATAGGCAGAGGGATGGGGCAGGCGGCAGATCATCCAATTTTCAAATCAAATTTGTGCTTTTTTGTGCAGCACTAAAATGTTTTCAAACTTCCAAATGTGATTTTCCTTATTTAAGGACGAGAAAAACAAGGAAAAACTGTCGTTGAATGTTTGCGTTGGCCTCAATGTTAATCTTTTTTACAAATTTCTTGCAACTTTTTGATGCAGCTAGTAATTAAATTTGAGGTTCTTTTTGGTTTGATTTCAATTGGGATTTTAACTTTCTCTTCAACTTTTACTGTAGCCAAAAACATTGCGCCAATTGAAAAGATATTTATGGGTTCTCAAAACTAAATTCTTATGGAATATGCACTAAAAGCGAAAGACTTAAAAATACCTAATTTCTTAATTATTAAAGTGTATGAGTGTATATATGTACATATCTTTGAAATAATCGGAACGTTTATTTGTTTTAAGCACACACTGTCTAAGTATTATGTAGAGCCGCGGCCCTAGCAACAGCGATCACACTCCTTATGTAATAGAGAGATATATGTATACATATGTACATACATATGTACATCATAAGATACATATGTAAAATATATACATACATATTTCTAAAAGAAACCCACTTAAAATTTGCATACAAACGAATACATTTTTCTTTTTATTTAAAAGTCTCTGAAAAAGTTAAAAATCCAATTATTTGATATCCGCATTAAAAAATTTTCAATATCAAGGGAAAAGTTTTCAACTTTAATGAACAGATTTTCAACCCCTCCCCACAATCCCCTATTCTGTGACAAAAGTTTCCCCCTTTTCATAATTAGCGGTATACATAGATATTTTTTGTTACTTTGTGAATATTTTGTAGTATTTCGCCATTTCCAAGCTCTGGAAAGGAACTTCGTCCTTTGAGCGTGGCCTAGGCCTGCTTCAGTATCGATTGGAGGGCCCTTCACTAATAAGGTTAAATTAAAATATCGATTGGCCGCTCTAGTAATAACGGTAGACACACATCGCGTGGCCAGGAGCCACCCTTGGCTAGGGGAGGAGATGGAGTAAGGGGGTACCTGTTGTCCCCTCTCTTTTCACAAGGACAACTCTAATGAGTAAGAGAGAGCGAGAGAATCAAAGCTGCCTTATCGCCAAACAGACGGCAAACAAGCCCACCAGTCAAGGTGCGCTCTCTCCCGCTTCCGATAAGCGTGAGAGAGAGAGGGAGAGCAACAGAACCAGATAGATAACAGATAAAGATCAAGAAAGAGAGAGAGAGAGGAATGAAGACAATAAAATTTATTGGAAATTGTATACCTACATACATACATATTTATTTATTTATTAAGAGAAAAAATGCCAAAACATTTTTACTGTTTAAATATGCGCTGCAGGTCTCTCGCTCTCACCCTTATTATTCCCTTCCTCTGCCGCCGCCGCTGCTCATGCGACGTGTTTCGACTGCAGAGGGGCCGCCGCAGTAATTTCCGTTACAAAACTGGCCGAAGTGGCAGCGACGCCGACGTCAAAAAAGAACAGACAGGCCATAGCAAAAGCTGAAGCAGCGCGCAGCGTCAGCGACAGCAAAGAACAAAATTGCAGGGTATATGAACACGAGCGTGAGGCATTAGCAGTGCACTCTTGGAGCGTTTAACCAGTGCCTCACCTCACCCTTGTATTACGCGGCACCGTTGAACAAACCTGCTGCCAAGACAAAGCGCACACGCACCCACACATACACACCTGTGTGGATATGTGCATATGTATGTGTGGACAAGTTCTCTTCTTTGACTGCTGTTGCGGTCGCTGTCGACGCTGCTGCTATCTCGCTCTCTGCAATCAAATTGCTCGTGTGTGACGCAGCGTCGGCCATGGAATGACGCTCCATAGCAAATGCGTCCATCCCCGCGTCCCCACCAACCTACCTTTGTAGATGTTAAAAGGCCAACATTTGGCATTTGGTAAAAACTTAACCCAGGGCTATGCATCTTTTGAAATATCAAATGATTTGTCACTACTTAACCCTTGACTCCTGCCTCTCTCTTCCTCTCTCTCTTTTGTTTCTTGCAGATCCACACGCAACAACAGTATCCACATTAACAGAAGAAACTGTAATTTTTTCAACTTTTTTTTTCCTGTGGAGCCAAAAATTTGACTAACTTTGTGCTTGCGAACAACAAAAAACAAGGAGAACAAGTGGAAGAGACACCGAAGAAGAAGAAGAAGCAAGAACAACAAAATGGGAGAACCTCTGCCGACGCCGCCTCTGTCCCTTGTCTGGGCAGCACTGTTGCTGTGCAGCTGCTCGCTAATAGGTGAGTAAATACGTTCCACAAGTGGACTTGCGGCCCACACACATTCTCGCCATTTATAATTAGAAGTTGGAGTTGTAGCACCAACAAAATAGAAAACATGCACCAAAAGGTTGCAAGCTTTCGATTACACTTAAAGATCAATCCGATAGATATGTTTTTTAATTGATTTCCTTTTTGATTCCATTAAAACTCCATCCAAATCTACATGATGATGTTCTATGTTCTATGTACATGAGTATAAAGTACATATAACGAACACACCATAGAGTGAATCTCCGTAGATATACCCTTGTGACTCTTTTCATTGAACAATCTCAATGAAACTTTCCAGAGCGATGGATAAATTATATCATATACGTTACTTGGAAGTCGAGAATGTTCCATCACAAGAGATAAAGATATACTAGCATATGGAAACTGGAAACCTGGCCAAAATGATAGTCGCTTTCTTATCAGCAGTTTATTCTTCCACGATTTGGGTGTTTATTTAAAGTAACAGACAGATGGAAGGACGGGCTATAATCCGAACAAATTGCCCGAAAAGTACCTGAGCATTTTCTCGTTACCTGATTGTCTGATTGCCGCATGCAGCATGCCGCCTGCCGCCTGACCCTGAGGCAAACGCTACGTAAATACTAACCTAGCGTAGTCGTAGACCCAAAACAACATCCCAAATGCAGAAAAAACACCCAGAAATATAATGCTGCTTATCGCAATCTCAAACGAAAATTCTAGAGTCAATATTTGTCTTAACTACAAGGCTCTGGAGAGAGATGTGCTTCGTACAAGTAGAGTCATAAATTTTTGGGGTAATTACAGAGAGAATACAGATACAATTTACATTAAAAAAAACACGAAACGTTGGACAAACACTTGATTTTAAAGATTGCGCAACAAGTGAGAGATGTTGCCATGAGAGAAAAAAATATCTCACATTTATGGAACCCCCAGAAACAGACTTCACACTCCTGGGACCTATTCTCCCCCACAGTACGTCAATCTGCAATCCACAGAGATTTAGATACTACTCCAATAATACCTGTCATGATAATAGCGGAATAACTGGAGATTATGGAAGCAGGAATACCCGTAATGATATTTATTGGAAGACAACATCTAAGACACTCTCAAAGCGATTGCCTCAGAGCTGTTAAGGAGGTTTCCAAGGTGCGGAACGGTCCGGTCTCATTTGAGCCCATTTCTCCCCAATGGGGAGATAGACCTCCCCAGTTATGGGCCGCTTATCTGCAATCAATGGTCCACAAGCAAATGATCTCCACAGAAGGTGCCGTCAGCCACAGGATGGTGTGGCTTCTCTGGCTCTGCACGTCCTGGCACTGAGTCTGGCTTTGCTTTGGTGTTCCAATGCTTCGCGCCTGGCGCCCTGCAGGCACCTTCATCTTTGATACCTTATTTACATTGCTGTTTAGGAAGAAGGCAGCGTAAGCGTTAGTATCAGTTGTGGAAAACGTATATGGAATATAATGTAATTATAGATTGGATACTGGAACATCAAAGAACGGGAGAGCCAATGATGACTCGCCTGCTGCTGCCCTGAGACCCACTTTCTCCCGTCTGCAGAGGAGAGAAGTAACTTCTCTCAGAAAAACAGACTTCCCAAGCAATTAACGCATCCGGTTTTATAGAGGGAACCAAAAAAAAAAAAACAGACCTCAGACTCCAGACTTTTTGGGAGGTTCTAAAAACATCAACAAAGTTAAAATTAATTAACGCTGATGCTTGCCCCCCTTTCTGTGGAATTTAGAGACGAAGAAAAAAATAACTTGCAACAAAGAGAAAAGCCAGCGTCATGGAATCATGACTCACAGAAAGGAAAAGCTGATCAGTGAGTGAGTTTTTCTCTAGCCACAAAACAAAAACGAAACTAAGGCTATCAGTTAGAGAGGGTTTGCCGGTTTAAGCCTTAAACGATCGACAAAAGTGTCCAGATGATGGGCTTTAACCTTTCTTTCTTTCTTTTTTTTTTGTTTGAAAACCTACGACCTTTCAATTTTTGCGTGTCATGCTATAGTGTCCTCGGTTTGAGTTATGTACTGGAATTCCACGATGAACTTTATAGAAGATAGTTCACTCGAAGATCCGTCTTTGAATGAAAATCTCCCCTCTTTTGTGATCCGTCTTAGAGCACTCTTTCGCTCTGCTCTAATTGATGCCCTGCCCTCTTTCTCAAGAAGTGGGTGGAGTCTTTGTTTTGATATTTTCTCTTGCAATTTTCTTGGAGGAAAAGCCGTCTTTGTTCGACAGCAACAACAGAAGAGCAATAGGGACCAGAAGGAGGTTTCGAAAGGAGGCTGCCCGCTCGCCTGCCTGCCTGCCTGCCATGAAGAAGAGTGCCTTAGCGAGTGGACAGTCCCTAATTAGCAAAAGCCACCGAAAAACCAGCTTAATTTGCGAGGCGCTTTTGCCAAGAGAAGGACGACAGTGGAAAAGGAGCGACGTCTGGAAGGAAAACTGTCAGTTAGTCATAGTACACCGTTAATGGATGGCTATTCCTGCCTCTCTCCATTTACTGACACTTTCGTTAATGCTCGCCACAGTGCGTTTCATGGCTATACAAATGGGGGCAGCTTTTGAAGAATCGGGGCCTTTAAAAATAAATCGCATTTTTAATGGAGTTTAGTGGAATTTTTATCATTCTGAAACTTATCTTGTATTTGCCTAAAGATCTAGTCGCCATATGTATACGTGCTTTGAAGAGATGCTTAGAGCATTCATAGATTTATGAGGCGCACTGTCCATATGCGTGTGTGTAGCATTGGACAATACAATCCACACGATGATGATGTTCCCCGCTCTGAAATCTTCTGCTGCCCAACTCTCATTTCCAGTTTCCAGTTCTCAAGAATCAGAGTCCCTCTCTCTCTGTATCTTAAGTGGGGGAATCTCTCAGGTGCAAGAGGGAGACACAGAGAGGTAGAGTCGGAGAGTGGTCAAGCCATGGGGCAAGCAAGCTCTTGAGTTTCTTCGCATTTGTGTGCCACTTGACAACAAGGCACAGGGGACGATGTGGAAGAAACACAGAAGCAGTATACTAAATAAGAGAGTAAGGGACGGAAATATAGAAAGAGAGAGCTACAGAATGAAGGGGTACAACAAAAAGAAGCGACAGGAAAAAGGAAATTCCAATTATGTTGCAAAAAAAAGCACAAAATAAAAAACGTCTACGGACTTTGTGCGTAGAAAACGGAGAAAGAAATTGTTGCTTCTTATTTCTCTCCATCTCTCCTGCTCTCTGTAGGCCACTCTTCTTCTGTTGTTCCCTCTTCTATCTTCCCCGTTTCCATCCTCTATTTTCGCTTTGTTCCGCTTCTGTTCTGCGATTTTCTCTTGTTATAAAATACCCTTCCTCCAGGACAGGGAATCATGATCTGGATAAAAAGCAGGTTCTATACAGGGTATATACATATCTATAAAGAAAAACAATTCTTCTCTGTGATCGAACATTCTCATTTTCCTGGTATCGTAGGAAGTATGACATAAATATCCATCGTCATGTAGTTTCATTACTCATTTATAAAAGAAGTTAAAGGGGGTTTCCGCTAGGAAGGAATATGTAATATAAATATGTATGTCGTCACACCCTGCTATAGCGACATCTTTATTTCCACTGCAGTTTCTAATGATGGATAGAAATTTGAATGTATATTCATACACGATATATATGCATTTTGGATAGATATTCCTTTTAGATTTGGAAGCAATTTTCGTGGAAACTTTCGAATATTTGTATTTTCACACCATTTTTGATCTATCAAAAGCCTTTTGGCAAGTGTATCTTTGCCTTCGTCTATCGAACGCGATAATCTTTTCTTCTTGTTTTAATTTTAATCCAAGTAAACCACCTCCCCCGCCTCCACCATTCCCACCCCTTCCCAGTCCCATCCGATGGCTCAAAAGAGCTTTGCATTCTCTTTAATTAATAAAACAAAACATTTTTGGATTAAGCGCCGCGCCGCGGTAGGAAAACAAAAGCCGGACTCAAGTGCCTGCCTGGCTCCCGCAGGCGGGACAGCCAGTACAGATACATTTGTATCTCTGTGCCTTTATCCTTGTATCTTTATCTCAATGCCTGTCTTATTTTCAAGAGGGACAAACAGGGAGAGAGAGCTCTGATCCAAATTTTGTATTTTGCCTAATTAACGGCGTTACTCCGCTCCCCATCGGAAGAGGGTGGTGGTAGGGAGAGACCTTTCCATTTCAGATAGAAACTTCCTCGAAGCAGGCGGAGCATGGCGAAGCATGGCTCTTCCATGTCCATCTCCACGCTCAAATTCTGCCTAAGCCAATGAATAGAGTTCGATTAAATTTCGATGAAAACTACACTGACATATATTAGATTAGATCCATCTCGATGAATTTTTCGATTGGCGAAAAAAGACGAAGAGGACCAAAGAACGGAATGCCATGAAACCAAATCAGCATCAAAGTTTAGGCTTTCACGTTTAGACAGGGCTTGACTGATCGATGAGAGGGATGGCGACGGGGAGTGAGTGCGGAAGAAAGAGGGCTAGAGAGTGAAAGAGCGACAGAGACACGAGATAATTACCGAAAGTGAGGGAAGGGAAAACGCGAGAGATGAGAAAAAACAATTCAATTGAATTTGTGTGAAAAATCAACCACAGAGTGGAAGCAGAAACTGAGGACAGAGAGAGAGAGAGGAAGGGAAATGCACTGGCGCCCGCGGGGCAGTGACGGGTTAAGCCCGCATAATCCCCCACGCCCAGGAGCCACATAACAATGACATAGGGGGGAGAGACAATGAAGGAAAATCGGACAAAGAGATGCAAAGAGAGAGCGAAGAAGCGCCGAAAGAAATGCAGAGAAAATACCTAGGCCTGTCCCTTTTCCATTTTCTGATTTTGAATGGAATGATGAATGAATTTTAAATTAAAGTCCAACAAAAATAGAACCACATGTATCGTACTAACCAAATCAAAGACAACGGTGAGGGCCCGCATGTTTCCCAATTCCCATCCTCGGGATATACTTGCATACGTATGTACTCCCCAAGCTACTTACTCCACTGCTTGAACAGAAGATCTCTTTTGAGAGTATCCTACGGAACTTCTGGAACGAACACCTGTAGCACCAGGAATTAAATCTCAAAATATACACATATTATGATAGAATAGAATATGAATTTAATTGTTTTTTTTGTATAAGGAAATTTATAGCAGAAATTGAAATGAAAGATCTACTGGTTCTAGTGCTATACCGATTAACAAAATAAATTAACGATGCTCCCTGAAATCTTAAATATGATGATAAGACAGAAATTTGTGAAAATGGGGAAATTAATAGAATCTATGAGAAATTGCAATTTAAGATATACTGATAAAGAGGAAATGCCCACGCGGTCGGACCATGCCGACCGCGGACCACCCAAATATAAAAAAAACGGTACTTTCTTTGGTATTTAAAAGAGTCTCCTCCCGCCCATCAACCCTCTTAAGAATGTATTTTTAGCCCTCTTCCCGTCCTTCGCGCCTTCTGCAGCACACAAAATATAATGATATATTTCAAAATTCCTGGATTTGGCTAGGACAACTACTCATGTGATTTATGGGAATTTCTGTGGGTCACAGATACACCTTGCAGATCTCAAAAGATTCCTGACGGAAAGAGCGCTAAGAAAAACCTTAGATGCTTAAGGTGACTTCTTGGGGTTCCATTGATGGTCGATAGTTTGGATCGTCTGCTGCCGGTGGCAGGAAGTTTCCTCCTTGTCTCCCTCCCGCTCCCGTTTCACTGGCCATGTTCGGCCGACGTGAGTTGCCTCATTAAATGGACGTCCGATGTCGGACTCTGGCTTCCAAATTGAGTTATAAGACACGGGAGAAGGAAGGGGTGGGGGTTCTGCTGTTCTACTGTTCTTCTCCTGTTTTTTATTCCCCATTCTTTGGGTTCGATTCGATTTGGGATTCTACCTGCCATTGCAAGCCGCATTCCGTATGCCGCATGTAGAACCATCTGTGAGGCAGCACACACAGGTAACCCGATGACGATGACGACAGGGGCATACACAACTAATTGCTAATTGGATTATGTCTTACTGCCAGTCCCCCCATTCCACGTGTGGCATGCAGCAGGCAGTGCAGGAGAAAAGGTCATTGATATACGCCTCCGCCTTTGGCCGTAATCCGAAATGGTCTAGGCCTGGACTCTACCTCTCCTGCTATGCCTACCCTCTCCGTCACTCCCGTGTTTCGATGGAGGGTTGAATGTTTTTAATTGACTCTTGCCCCATCATTGCAATTGCATAACAATGAGAGACGACGGACGGCAACCCTATGCCGCCTGCCCTGCCGCCTATGTCCCGGGTCGCCTTCAGTCTCCTTTGCAACCCTGTGGCTGTCGCTCCCTCTGTCTCTCTCTCTCTCCCTCTCCCCCTCACATGTGTGTGTGTGTGTGTGTGTCTCCCTGTCTCTGCCGCCTGATTGCGGCGTCAATTGTCAATTTTGTTACCTTCTGTCCCGTTCCGTCTGTGCGTCCAGCTGTCCATTCCGTCTGGGTCTTCTAATTGGTAATGCAAAGTGCATGACCAGTGCCCCCACCTTCATTTCTGACTTCTGGTGTGTCCTTTCATTCTTTCTTCCTCTTCCTCTCTCCACTGTACTCTTCTTACTTTGTCTCCTGCCCTCTCCTGCCCCCTGTTCTTTCATTCGTTTCTTTGTCTCCTCGGCTGCCTTTTGTTCTCTCCATGTCTCTCTGTCTCTGGAAAGGGAGCTGGAGTTCGTTTAATCAATTTTCTTTTTTCTATTTCGCATTTTTCAAGTGTACTTTTGAGTCCTCTGGCCACACTGGCAGGGCCACCTTCCTTCTCCTTCACTGTGGAGAGAGTCCTGACTGAAGTGGATTGCCAATTGTTGGGTCAAATGGGATTTCCATTTGGATTGCATTCGAATCTTGATCCATTTTCGCTTAACCTCAATACTTAACCTCAATGGATCTAAAGTGAAGGAGATGGGAACAAAGGCGAGTGGAACGTCGACTTGGGGCACTGTACTTCCATTGGCTGCAAGGATACATACACATATGTACATATATATGCATGATCCATGGAGACTGTAGAGTGTGTGGATCGCACTGAATATTCCTGCACGCGACAGTGAATGCCAATTGTGTGACGAATGAATTTCGTTTCCCCCCTCCTTTTCGATTACCATTCCAATTGCATTTTATTTAGCATAGTCCTTCCCTGGCACATCTCTTGCCATCGTGGCATCACTCATTAGGTTTCCCACACACTGCAAGTTGTCTCCTTCCCACTCACGCCCCATCAACTCCATCGCTCGCTCTCCCACTCATCTGCATCCTTCAGCACTTATCTACCGTGGTTGTTGCTCTTTTTTTTGTTCCCACCATTAAGTCGCGGCTATCAGCGGCAGAGGAGTGGAAGCGAGCATTACAAAAACAAGGAGAAAGAAAAAAAGTGCAAGCATACGATACCCAGTACCAGTACCACCCGCCCACTTCCCTTAAACCCTTTCCACTTTTCGTCTTCCGCTTCTTTTGGCAATTTTTTCATTTAACCAAATAAAGCGCTCCTCTGCTCTGCCAGCAGTCCACCTCTGCTCTGCCAGCAGTACACCTCTGCTCTGCGCTGCTGCTCCACGCTGCTGCTCCACGCTGCTGCTCCGCGCTGCTGCTCCTCTGCTGCTTGCACTCCAATCTGCTCTGCTGGCACCTCTGGCACCAGTCTCGTCTGCTGTCACGCTCCAGTCGCTGCCTGGGATGCACACACCTTCAATCGCATTCACATGCTGCTATGGTGTGCTGCTGCGCTCACTCTCTCTCTCTCTCTCTCTCTCTCTCTTCTCCCAGTGGCAGTGGCTCGCGGCGTCATTATCAGCGTTTACCTCTGTCGCTGTCGCGTCCTCTGCTGAGGCTCGATTCCGTTGCGCTGAGAGGAGGAAAGGGTATGAGGTTTGATGATTCGTTTGCAAGGCAACGAGCAAATGTCTACCCGATCATTGTTTAAAGGGTATCAGCAAGTTCAAGCCAAGGGAGATGAAAATTAAATGTGGACTGCAAATTGTTTTTTGCTCTTGTTCGTCCTTCTCTTGATGTAGTTCTCTCCTTTTAGGGAGCGAAAGGGAGCACAGGGGGCATGGGTGATCCAATGAAGAAGGAAGGGAAATAAACTATGCACCTAGTTCTTGCTAAAGGATAAATTAATGACATATGTACATACCTGTGCATACATCCACTTCAACTTCTTTCTACTCCTAAAATATTCCAATTGGAAACCCAAATGTGAACTAGTTCTCCCAGTATAGGCTAAAAAATCGACTCGTTAATCATATAAGCAATACGCATAAAGCAAAAAACCATCTGGTGCAACTTCTGCTCGGTGAAAACTTTTCGTAAACTACTTATGTAGTTCCGCGACTTGAACAATGAACTAGTTCGGCAAACTCCTTTTGGCTTTTGGCTGCCGGCTCTCTCATCCTCTCACCCGCTCCCACCACCTACCCCTCTCTCTTCAAGCATCTCCTTTTGGCCTGAGCCGCTTAGCCGCTTCCACCGTCATCATTATTATCCCATTCCACAAAAGTTGGCTAAAAACTTTTCAGCCGCGTTGCCGCCAACTTGGCTGTGCGATCCATGGGAGAGATGGCGGCCCTCCACCTCCCCACTCCACTCCACTCCCCCCGCCTTCTCACCCCGCGGTCTGGGGCATAGTTTAGCGTAAATTTTCATAATTTTATGGCAATTTTTCACATGCCCATTCGCTACAACAACAACTACAAAAGAGAAGACAGCAAAAGTAACATCGCGACGATGATCCGACGCCACAGCTACCCTTCAATATTGATGTGTCTCACAGATAGGGTCGACGCCAAGCCGCGTTTCGTGCATGTGACGTGCAGTCGCAGTCACCAGAGAACTCTGTGCCTGCTTTACAGGGTATCCAAAGAGGACGGGCCAAAGTAACAGCAGACGAAGCCTGTGAAAAACGGTCAAGCACAAGCTCTTTCCCACTCATTCCGTCAGTCGCTTCGCCTCTCCCCGACCCTTCTCTTCGGCTTCGTCATGCTCGTCGCTGCCCCTCCGCTCAACCCCCTGTGCCGCTTTGTTTGTGTGTGTTTGCATTTCAGTCATGAACTTTTAAGCATTTGTCATGCATAATTTGAGCAGCAAATGTATTGGAATGAATTTCAAATTGATTGTTACTCCTTGGGCACTCTTGGCGTTTGTGTTTACGACTCCTCCAGGACCCTGACTCACTGCGAGAGCGGGGAGGGGGCAGAGTTGCGTTGCGGCAGTGGAGATTGTCAATAATTAGCTTAACCCATTAATAACCAAAGAATGCAGCAAACTGACTCAGCAAACGGATTAACAGGGCGGACATTTAAGATTAATGATGCTTCGCTCCTACCTGCCCCCAAAGCAGAGACAGAGCTGAATATTTGTTGCTGCTGTTACAACCAGAGCTTTAATACTGATATTTGTATCGGTAAAATACACTTTATTTGCAAAACTTTCATGTTTCGTTGAGATGTTGGGCCTCTTTTGATGCAACAAATTCTTCACTCTGCCTTTCGTTTAGCTGCCTGCTGCGGCTCCTCTTGTCTTCTCTTTGTTTCCCCCATAACTTATGGGATGCTTTATTGTTGCTCTTAAGCTCTCGCTGCTCCTTCTCCTCCATGCAGCACTGCAAAGAGAAGCGCAGCCAAAATTCCAAGTAAAACGCATAAAACACTCGAAAGCGAGAGCATTGCAAAACTGCAGGCGGACAGGCAGACAGGCAGACAGCCAAACAGGCATCTGACGATTAAGTTCTCCCGATGAATCAGTTTTCCCCTGAAAACCCGAAAACCATGTCTTCCTTCATCTGCACGAGTATGTATGCATGTATGGCTGTCTGGGCTTTTGGGGGGTTCTGTTCTGTTCTGTAATTCACTGGCTGTGGAAAGCTTCCTTCCCCATTCAATTCTGTTCCCCAATTGCCTTGGGGATCTGTGCATTTGCGACTGTAGTCTTGGCCTAATGCTCTCCGCACGCAGCCTGATGCGATCAGGCGGGAGGCTTTCGGATTTCGTTTATCGATTGGGTATCCATCTAGGGACTGCCTCTACATGAGGATTACACTTGCGGAATGTATGATTCCGGCTGTGAGACCGATGGGTGCTGCTGCACTAGCATCGCACACAAGAAAGGAGTGCAGTAATCCTTAATCTCCTCACTCTCTCTCAGAATTTCTGTATTTATTTCGAAACAGCCGAGGGGCGCTGCTCCATTTCGCGCTGACATCATTCTTTGTCGTTCTCCGTCCTCTCAATTGCTAATAAACGTAATTGCCGTTGCACAGTGCCTGCCGAAGACAGTAAGTGAGAGTGAGAGAGTGAGAGCGGGTAGGTGGCAGGGGAGCAGTACCGTTAACAATAACGGCAACAATAAATTTGCCGTCGTCCAAAAGGTGCCTAGGGGAGAAAAGAAGGAATTCCCACTCTCAGGCGCTGGTTGACATTTGATTTCGGACGCGTGCCGCTTTAACGACAGCCCCAGAGGGAGAGGCGAACTACCAGAGATAGAGAGAGAGAGAGAGAGAGAGTAAGGGAGAGGCAGCCAGAGGTGGCTGCAACACAAAAGGAGTGCCACATGCCACACAGACACACACCCCGCTTTGCCCCGCCTCCCTTCCGCTGGTTATTTCTGTCTTTATGATTGTTTTTGTTTAATTCTGTTTGTTGCAAACAAATAGGCGGAAAATTTTGATGTACTCTAACGACAGACAGACGGAGAACGAGAGCCGGCGGACGGAGGGAGGGGTGCCCATGGTGCATGCAACATTTGGCATGCGCCCGGGCCATTTATCCCGTCCCCTCTCGCACCGACACTCCCCGCGTTAGATGCGGAGCGCGTGCTGTGGCCCCATTAAATTGTTTCTAGATTTATTAATTATTCAGTTTTCGCCTGAATCGGACGGATATTTACGGGTGGGGTGGCGGATATACATCCATATCTTCGGGGAACTTTTTGAGGAAATTCTCTTCCTGGGGTATGCCTCCCCAGAGGGTCATTCTCGGGGCAGAAGTGTTTTGTTCGAAGCCAATTGGGAGGATGTCTGCAGCTATTTCCAGATAAGTTCTGGCGGTGACTGTACCTATTGCATATGCACACGATCGATAAATAAAGTACTTGCAAGTTCAATTATAGTCCATATTTAGTTTCATATTGGAATTCTTGACGTTTTCGGCTCTTCCCATATACTTTACCATTCCATCTACAATGTTAACTACAGCAATCCTCATAAATTTCTTCGTTTTTATATCCTTATCTATGGAACCGTGAAAATCGATAGATATTGGTTCCACAACTTTATTTATACTTATTTTATTGCCATTTCGATCTGCCTGCCCATCTACACATAGTAGCCCATAAATTGCATATCTCAGCGCTGCAAAACTTCATCCCTTCCCTGTCTCCACCCTCGAATTATTGCCACACCATTTAGTCACGGCATTGATTCTCTTTCTCTCCGTTAAATGTCCCTGTGCATTTTTATCCATGGACATCTTGTGATTGTAAAAAACATGTCCAAGATCTCTGTCTGTGGACCAGCCTTTCGCTTGTCTTCGACCTTCCGCTCCATAGACACTCCAGAGAGGTCAGGGCCGGTCGGGACTGTTAATGGTGCTGAAACGACTTCCCTTTGCCTGTTTTTGTCGCCCCAATGTCGCCTGATGGTCACTGAAGCCCCAAACGGAAGTCATACAACGACATTTTCTCACTCAATGAATCACAAAATATGCTGGTGGCAGGGCAGAGGCTCCTCCTCAGGCGCCTCCTTCCTCCGTGTGTGTGTTTTTTGGCGCCTAATGAAGCCATCGATGCGTGCAATGACTCACCCTCCAACAGGTGTTCTTCTACTTGTTTTCTCGGTGTTTCCCGATGCGTGAAAACACATCGATAATCATTCGATAAAGAGCTACAGATGGCTGGGCGTGTAAGGTTACTGCTGCAGGAAGTGCCAGAAAAAAGCAGCAACCAGGAAAAACGTTTACAAAATGCTCAGAACATTTCAAAATGAGGTTAGTTTAAGTTAGTTTTGAGTTTTACGACGTCATGCGGCCGTGCGCCTCGTTTTGATAAAAATCTCCATCTCTCTTCTGCTTTAATCGGAATGAATTCCCTTTCTGCTGGTTGTGGATCCGATTTTTCGGTTGAGAAATGCATAAATCTAATGAAAATTCTTTGTTTTCCGTTTCTCTCTTCGTTTTCTCTGGTCTGTAATTAAGTTTTTGTTCAGAGAATATTTTGTCAGTTGGTTTATGTCTCCGAAATCTCCGATTGAAGCTGTGATAAAATGCAGCTGCAGATGCATTTCATTCAGATACAGATACGTCTCCTCCGTTTGTGTCTCCTTCTTTCTCTGTACTTCGAATAATTAAAAGGGGAGCCAGCAAACCGAAATGGCAGGGAAATTTACACAATTTTCTAATAGGGAAGAGCCAGTCTCCACCACTCCACCACTCCATGCTCCCCACAGATGATCGCAGATGGGGAGGGATGAGAGAGGCTGAGAGCTGGGGCTATTTTTGTACACTAATTGTCAGAGGCGCATAGCCGAAAGATACATTTGTGTCTTTTGTGTCTGGGGAGCACTCTGCCGCCTGGGGGAATACCCCAAGTAATTCGCATCCCCAACAGAAGCCACACTTGCCGCCCATCTATCATGCTGTTGGAGGGGAGTACTGTGGGAAATACGCAGTCCTCCTAATCATGGACTATCCCATAATATCTATAGGAGGGAAGTCCTAATGAAGTGACTCTCATTGGGATCCTTAGGTTCTCTCTTTGTTTTTCGATCTAGATAGTGTTTTCTCAGAGCTGCAGATAGGCTTCATTCAGAAAGAAAACTTTTGAATGCTAATAGAAACAAAGAAGATCGAAGCGTGGAATTGTATTTATTTCTTGTAGAATCCCATAATAATTCTATCTTGTAATGCTGAAAACTTCTTGAATCCTCCATAAACTACCTTTCCTCATTCTCTTGTGCTGATAATACTGGGATTTTTGGAATACTTCCCAACACTTCTGGAGTTATGATTGAACATACATCACGAATGCTCTTTTTGCTCAAAAAAAAAAGAAAAAACATCCCCATTCATTGCCATAGAGCCAGTCCCATCCCCCTTCATTTCTTCTTCCAAACTTTTTCTTCCAAGCTGCCGCCTGAACAAATACAGCTGCCACAGGCTGCCACCCCATCACGTTGCAAGGACAAATTCAATAAAAACTGAACAATGTTAACTATCCTGTTTACATAATATGTCAATTAATGGGCAACAGAAAGAGCACAGAGAGCGGAGAGTGGGGCGAGCACTCAATGAGGAACGAGGAATGAGGACAAGCTTTTACCCTTGCAACAAAATTTATGGCCCGCTGTGGCGCCCGACGGTGATGCCTAGAAATTTTGGCATAGTTCTAAATGTCGTTACGGCCTAAGAGCAACATTATCTAGCCATGCCACTAGGGGACGGGGCAGATGGGGCAGCAGTTGTGCCAGAGGGCGGCAGAAGCAGCAGCAGAGGCAGGAGATGGGACTGATGGGACTTGGGCCTTCGGTGCTCTGAGGGGGTGGGTTCGAACAACATATTAATTTGATTTTCCTCCTTTTTGGCCAGGCCGCATAAATCAGGTCCTGCGCGCGGATCGGCGCTGACAACTCCACGAAAACTGAGGCCAGAGGGTGTGCTTTGTGGCAGGGTTGTAGTGTCATCGGTTGCCCATTCCCCTGCTAGGATTTTCCTTTCTTTAGTTCCTAAATCAAAACGCAAGTCCACGCACTGCACTTTGCCAAATTGCGAATGTGATTTATCGGCCAAAGAAGGCCTCGCTGCTTCTTGGCAGCCTGCTCTTAACACTTCATTTGAGCTGGAAATCACGAGGACTTCTGAAGGATAATCTCTGGGATTTCAATTAGCATTAGATCTCGAAGGGAGAGTACTGATGCAGTGCGAATGGAAGGCAGGGGTGGTGGCTTCTGTTCTTTATGACAGGCATTTCCCCCCTGTAATTGTTGTTTACAATCCAGTTTTCCCCTTCCTTTCCCTCCCCGCTGAAAAATGGGAATATCGGATTAGGTAAAGAGGAGGGGGATGCGGGATTACAAGGCCGTCAAGTGGGTGTCGTTGTCACGTGTCCAACAGTCATTTCAAAGGATTATCAAATTGGTTTGCCACCAAAACACCAGAATCCCGAAGCCCCATTGGGAAATTAAGATATTATAGAGATTTTCAAGGGATCTGCGAAATATGACACGTACTTGAGAGGGGATTCCGGGGAACAGGAAGGAGCAGATCCTACAAATAGATTCAGAGATCACCAGGAAATAGATTTCGGGATTTTTGAGGGATGAGGAATATTGTTTGGAATCAGCACTGTGTTGCATACTCAAATCCGTCATTTAATAAGCTTAGAAGCATTTGTATCTTTGAGATGCTTTACCTACAGCTGCCAAAAGAACATCTCAACATGCACTGAGATACATGCATTTTTCTGTTGGAGAGACTTTGGTTGTTATATGTATACTTTTTTGTATCTTTTGATTTGAAATGAAATGAATGTGTATACACAAAGTAAATGCATATTCTAGGCATGCAATAAATTCAAGTGAAAAATGTGTGTGCTGCCAATGATAGCTTTCGCACAGGTTTTCATATTTATAGCGGAAAACCCGAGTAAATCGAAGTAAATCGATCACTGTTGCGCCTTTCTGCCGAGTTAATCAATCAAAAAACGAAAAAATCAATGACTCTTGGCGTGTTTTCATTTGTGTATCGCTATATCATGTAATATCTCACGCATAATGTACATATTTGAATGTCTACACGCGAAAGCATCGCCGATATCTACGATATGTTTATCACACCCACTAATGATTCCCATGGCTCTTTCTTTCAGGTAAGTGTCAATGTCAATGGCCACCATCGCCACACACGCAACCACGGCACAACAGACAGACAAACAGTCAATCCGTAAGTCTTGATTGATGATTTCACACCTTCCAAACAGGGGGGCCAAATGGGGTCCCTCTAGGGGTAGACATTCTCCGGACGACTGCCTTCTCCTGGGCGTCGCGTTTTTATGGCCTGTTTATGCCACACATGTGCCCGCCGCCAAAGCAAGAACTCATTAAAGGTGACAATGCAATGTGGCGACGATTCCCCACAAGCCACGCCCCATAACTCCACGCAGAGGCCCACTAATTGTCGTGTCATATGGAGAGAGTATTATATTGTTCAAGGGACATTTTCGGGAGAGGACTTTCTTCGTTCTGGAGGTGTGAACATCCCCGTAAAAGATACAAAGATACAATTAATTTGACAATTATGTTCCGCTGCTTGTTGGCAGTCGAAAACAGCTGCATTGACATTGAATGGGGCTGCAACTTCAGAGTTCCAGCAAAACATCCACGAAATATACATATGAATGTGTGGATGTATCTGTCAGACACATTTAGCAGCGGCGGCGGCTGCTGCTGCTGCTGCTGCTGCCTGATGCAAAAGGTCAACTTTTTGGGGAACAAAAATAGAAGCTGAAATGAAAATGAATATGTTTTCGCTACAACGGAAACGAAACAACGGACACAAGTACCAAAAGATACCTTATATCTATGGAGTATCTCAGCTCCCCTCGGCTGAAGCCTTGCTTGAGCGCCCCGCGGAAACCTGTTAAAGTGACATCAGGACCTTAATCAATGGCCATAATTGATTAGAACTATTTCACCCCGCCTCTGGGCTGCTTGTGCCCAATGACACGAAACAAATGCAATTAGGTTCCCCGACTCTGGGATTGGATTTTCGGTTTCTTTATAAATAAATCGGGTTAAAAGCAACAGACACACACACAAAGACACACACAGCAGATGCCGATGCCAATGCCGATGCTTTCTCTCCCCCTCAACATTTTTGTGGCGCCTTCTGCTGCAGCCCCTCTCTCTGTTTACTGCCTGCCAAAACATAGAAATTTTTATAGTTTTGTTTATGGGAACTCAACAAACAAGAACCAGAAGCAGCAGCAGAAGCAAACCCAGAAACAGGAGCCCGGCATTTAAATGAGTTTCAGCTTGAGCGACGAGATTTTAGATACGATTCAAAACCAAAGCCAAAACCAAAACCAAAACCGAAAAGAGACATATCCTCCCATTCACAATTCGTTGGACTTCAAAGTGCCTCGCGAGTCTCTGGAATTGATTTTCATTTTCGTCACACAGCGGAAAATAATTCTCGAAATATTCTAAAAATACAAGACTATATGCTGTCCCATCTCTCGGCCTGGTCTCGCTGGTCCGAGGAAATGAAATGTGTCGCCAAATACATAAAATGTTGTATCTATAGCTACTCGTGCACGAGTATGGGTAGAAGTATCTACGCACGCATCTACTGCCTGTATATTTAGCCCAGGGGTTGGGGCTTAGGGGCTCCCCTGGATTTCTGGGTCAAGCCCCTGCCGCTGCCCCTGTCTCTGCTTTTATCGTCGTGTATTTCTTTGGCTTGGCTTTGGTTTCGTGTTTGTCTTATTGATTGGGAATTAGGGAAAGGTCAGGCGCCAGTCTGCTGCTGTGCGAATGCCTTTTGTTCCTTTGTGGGCATCCCGGGATCCCGGCTTGTGGAAAGCTATCAGCCCATCGTCTAACGAGCCCTGTCTTTGCTTCATTAGCCAGCCAGCCAGCCAGGGCTGGTGGTATCTGCCAGATACCACTAAAGGTGGAAAGGTAGACAAATCTCAATGCGTAAAAGTGCGTAAGAGCAAATCCATCATTGAATGTACTCTGATACATTTGTATCATTGAGTTATTTTTCCCGATTTATTACGTTTTTTATCCCTCAGACTGGACTTCAGTAGATAGATTGGAAGAATAAACTCAACAGATACGTAACTATCTGCATCTATTAGACATCCCAATGTATCGCTTCATCCATTAGTCATCGAAGTGAAGAATTTTGGCAGTTCTTGGGGACAATCGTCCCCTGATTGCACGCGCCATCCCGTCCCAGGGCCTTCGCTTTTCTATGGGCGCGATTCAAGCGAATGCGAGAGGAGTATCTTTATGAAACGGCCATCAAATGGATGTAAATTTACGAGTATCTTCGCCCGCGTCGCTGATAAAGAAAACAATAAAGCAAAAAACAGAAAGCAGAGAACAGAAAAAGGCTCTCGCCAATTGATGCGGAAAGCACTCGCTCTCTGCTCCGAGGGGAGAGCGGGACCAAGGGAGAGCCCATTTTCAGCAACGATTTTTGCTGGCCAACAAATATCTAAATGCTTTCGATGCATCCAATGGATTTCCATGCGAAACTATGCGAAAATAAATGGGCAGAATCGGGAATGGGGGAATGCCCCTCTGAAGAGGCGGAACTATACGCTTGAAAAGTTTCCGCACACAGTTTTGTATCTGTATCTGTGTCTGTGTATCCCTGATGCGGGTGTGGGCGGATGTATCTCGGGTTTGTATAATTGCTGGAAAAAAACGAAATAAAAATGCAACAAAAAAACAACAAAATTCCGGCAAAGAAAGTAAAAGAATTTTGGAAACAGAAAAGTGCAAGCGTGTGTTGTTCTGCCAATATTTCCTCTAAGCGGAAATAAAACCTGGGCGATTGGTGTCCGAGGCTTTAGATACACTCTCGCAATGGATTGCTTAGAAAAGCTGTCAAGCGCGGATCCCAGTAAGAAAGGCAGAACGACCGAGGGGCGCTGCTGCATGACCGCAGCTGGAATGTGCTGAATTGATTGTTTCTTATACGAAACGCGGCTGCTCTTTGATGCTCGACTCGTGACGCACAAGCGAGGAATAGCCAAGAATTGTACATTGATTGAACGGGCCTCCTATAGCTGAGAGCCCGAACGAAGTGCATTTCCTGCCTCTGCATATATGCCATGTGCAACATGCCACAACAGGTTCTCATTCGAAATCAATCAAACCACATAAGTCGAAAGTTGAATTTGATTTGTAAACACAAGAACCGCAGGAGAAGAAGGAGGAGAATTTCATTAAGCGCATGCCGTGTCGGGAGGAAAACCCATCAAATATCTGGTTCAACATCATTCCCAGGGATATATCCATCCATTCATCCACCCCCCCCCATCTGTCCATTGCTGTCCAAACAAAACATCTCAAAACATGGCGCAGAGAAACGAAAAAACAAAAAAAGGTTATTAAAACTGTCGATGGATGGATGGACGCGCGTTGATGGCAAATTGCGAATTGAGATGCTCAATTTGGGGCAGCATCTGAACGATAGAACGATGTCTCTGGTCTGGTCTGGTCCGCTTCTCTCCCTCTCTCTTCTAATATTTTTTCCAGTATTGCAGTTGTATTCTCTCAGTCTCCCGCAATTGACACATCCACTGCGCTGCATTGTTTGTACGACGAAATTTATTTGTCTAGAGCTACCTCTCTCTCTCTCTTGCTGTCTCTTTGTTTAGTTTTCGTTTCGTTTTGATGGGATATTGGGGATTCTTGGACCTCTTCCGCGCCGTCCTCTCCGGAAAGCGGAGCTGCTTATAAACAAATTATGACAAAGTTGCGCACAATTGCGGATTGTGTGTGTCCCGACAGTTATGGAATTTCTGCTTTCTGATTTCTGATTTCCGATTTGTTTGTATCTTTTGGCATTGGCTGTGTGTTGACTTAGCCAAATGGACTATTTGCGCAGCTGAACTGAGTGATGTTGTATCACTGAGCTGTTTGCGGAGGCTTGAGAACGTCCAGAAGAACCTTTGAAGTGTTTGGAGACCTTAGAAAGTATTTTATGGTTTTTGTAGGGAATATTGCTATGAATTTGTGAATTGCCTCCAAAGATTGAATATCAATTAGATCTCAAATTCATTTCGGATTGAACAACAGGCAATGTCTTTAGTTTAAGGTATCTTCCCACCACAAGACGATTCTTTCACTTAAAGAGACCATGAATGTGTATCTTTCACGAAAGAATAATAATTTGTATCTTTTACTGAAGCAAGCACACAGATGTGGGCCTTTCCAAACCATTGATATCTGTGACGATCTTGAGATGCTATTTTAATGGAAAAATATATCTAATTTATGTGACGTCTCATTGAAATACTTTCAAAGATTCCATTCACAAATTTGTATACATATATTGCAGCGTTTAGATGGAACACGAACCTTATACATATATCTTTCTTTTTTTTAGAATTTTTGTTGTATCTTAAGTAGACTTCGATACACTTATAATAAAAGGGAAAACATAAATTAATTGTCATAAATATTTAGTTTGTATCTATGGAATTTCCTTTTTTTTGGCATCGAGAAGAAAGAGGAAATTGTATCGCTAATTGATTTATATGAAAGAAGCGACAAGGATTTTGAGTCTCAAATAATTTGGAGGTATTTTTGAATACATTTGTTTTGAATATTTTCAGTTTTCCAGTTACTTTTGTATCTTTTGACTTCTCCTTGCATCTTTTGAGGTACTTTGTATAATTTGAGACACTTTTGGTATCTTTGAAGATAGTTTTGGCATACTTTTGTATCTTTGGAATATATTTTTAGATACTAGATTTTTACCAAGAACTTTCTTGATCTTTGGGATCTTTTCGAGTCATCTTCCGAATTCCGTCATGGATATTTGCACAGGCTATGCATCCTTTGCGATTCCCTGGGCATCTTTTACGCACTTTTTGTGGGTTCTCTTGCTGTGAAGCCCAAGAACGTTTGTCTTCTTTTTATCATATATTTCCCCGGACGGATCTTTGATTGTTTCCCAAGTCATTCGGCAAAGGGCGGGGAGCGCGTTTAGCCGTCGAACATTTGGGGAAACATTTGCCACATCGATCATCCGAGCGATGTCTGGGGTCTGCCCTAGCCATAAACCAAATTTTGTATAATTTTCTCATGGACAACGAAGCCATGACTTGGATATAACTCATAATGATGCCACACCACAACTCTGATGCCACCGCTGCCACAGGCACTGGCCCCCACTCCACCCCCTCCCACATACTGCTTGGGGCTTGGGGGCACTGTGTTTATATGCATATAATAAATGTTGTATAAAAGATGCAGACGCCAGCATTATAATTGTTCTGCTGATGAAGCTCGTTGTTGTTTGTTGGGAGATCTTGAAAATATGGGATGGAGGATGAGGCATGGGGCATGGGGCATGGTGAATGAGCTGAATGGTTGAAAGAAATGAGAACTGTGTGTGAAATCAATTTGTCGAAATACGAGTACGAGTGCGAGCACGACTGGGGCCAGAGTGGGGAAAGATATATTCCAACATGCAGCAATCGCTTAATGCCCCAACATACAGCCAGACAGAGACACAGATACAGCAGACAGATGGACCGACGGACTGATGGACATACCCCCGACACACATAACTCATTTGGAAATTTGTTCTCTGGCACCGCATCATCATCATCAGCATTATCATCATCATCAGGCCACATACACAAATGCCTGGGAAAAAACGCAGAGCAAATTCTTCTAGTTTTAATAACTCAATTGGATTAGTTTTTCACAGGGGAGGGGCCGGGGGGAGTGCCGAAATCCTGGGTGCTTGCTCTTGAGGTCGGATTTTCCTGTGTGTTAATTAAAAGAACCAACACACACGCTTTGGGGGTCAGGGGCCTGCATTTTCCGGAGAAATCAAGCACCCGAAAAGGGAAGGGCATTTCCCTAATTGCATTCTGATTGAAGAATCGGTTGCTTCCTAATAACAATTTCTGCACCTTCCAGTTTCGATTTCGGTTGATTTAGTTGTGGGGGGAAAGGTCATACCTGACGCTGTCCAAATGTCAGGATGCAGATTCATGGCATTCAAAGGCTTGTCTTTTATGAGTTCTCCTCTGCAAATGTCATAACGTGCCCCTGCCAATGGAAGCCACTTCTGGTGGTGGTGCTGCTGCTCTGCTGCTCGATCTGCTGACTGTGCCCCTTTCGCGTTCCCCAGTTTTGTGGCACGAGGTCAATTTGTGCTCTGGCGCTTGATAATAATTCTGCTATAAAAAAGCACACAGAGAGACACACAAAAAATGGGTACAAATTGGAACAAAAGAAATGGGAACAGCCAGAGAAGAACAGAAGAACGGCAGCAACAATTGCCCGTCATTGTGTTGCATGTTGCATGTGCAGCGCTACGCTGCGTTCAGCTACTGCTGCTGCTGCTTGTCAGTCACGCAACAACATTAGTGATTGCCTCACACAACTGTACTACATGTATCTGCCCCTAATTGTTTATCGAAAAAGAGGAGGAGGAAAGTAAGAACCTGATTTTCGGGCACGGATATTCCGAGATGCGAAATCTCACAGAAAAATTTTACCACCTGAAAAATGTGTGCTTATCAGTATGGTATAGCTATCGATTAAAACCGATTAACTTGAACATTTCTGATAATGAAGAAATAGTTCGATCTGCACTTGGAATGGAAATCTGTATATCAACTCCCACATAGTACATATATAACAGCAACGAATATATACTATACTGAGCCGCTAATGGAACGATAACTAATCGATATACATGCATTCCATCGGTGACACAACAAATGTGAATCGAAAGTAGATCGTGTTGTGTCATTAGAATGAAAGCAGTAGCAAAATATAGCCATGCAAATGCAGTAGACAAAACGAAACATTTGGAAATTAATTGGATCCCAAAGTCGTATGGAATTAGTCCGATGGCCGCAATGTTGCAACTACAGCAACGGCAAGGGACTGGGAGCAACAGGATGATATCTAATTGAATTTTGAATAACCCGCTGCCCAAAAGGGGATTTCCCCCAAAAACTTTTGTGGGCATCAGGGTTCGGGATTTGTGGCCTAATCAGCTCTGTTCCAGTCTCTGCTTCTGCTGTGCTGTTGCATGCGTCACCACTCATCACATGTCACTGTGGTGCGAGGGAGGGGGGGAACGGAACACAGTTTTATGCAACTCGGTATGGAATCATATTATTTTAATAATGGCCTGACGGTTGCAGAAACTGTCGTTCAGCAGCAGCGCTTGGTGCCGGAACGGATGCGGGCGCCAGGGCTGCCCAGCGACACATTGAAGCGCTCTTTTAAATGTTGTTTACGATTCACTTTTGCACACTTCACACAAAGTCAGTGATTAAACTATTTATGACAGCTTTCAAATGCTCTCCTCCGTCCTCTGTCCTCTGGCCTCTCTCCACTACCCACTACCCATTTCCCATTTTGAACTTTACAGTGTCCATAAAAAGGCTGCCAGGGCTGCCAACGCGGTCAGCAGAAAGAAGCAGCAACAAAGAGCCGTAAACATTTACGCTGGCGAAAAGGAAATTAAGAAAATGAGCCAGAAATGGGGCCAAAAAAAGAGAGAGAGAAAGAAAAGCCAACCGCAGAGCAGATTCCACATTGCGGTTGGGGCAACACTGTTGCTGCTGCCACGCCTTGGGGGCATGACTCTCGCAGCTCGCCGCTCGCCGCTCTCCCTCTTCCACAGAGACACACACATTGTCGCTGTTGTGGCAGGCAACCCTTTCTTCCCTTTTTGGACCATTGCATTGTTGTCATGTACAGTTATGCCCGGCCTTTTGTCACGCAGATTGGAATGTTTCGGGAATGGAACACGGCCTTGTCAAACGAAATAAAAGCGGGATAAAAGCACCAAGGACTACGAGTGCAAATCAGTATCTACGTGCCACAAGAGCAGTGCTCAAATTTGTGCTGATTTCTTGGCGGTTCCCAGTTGTTCCATCCTCCGAAAATCTTGATCGTTTCACAGGTGGAAAGTTCTTTTGGAGCAATCAACTCCCACACAATTTCCACATAATTCTCTTTCTTTTCACCACGCCCTGCCTTTCATCTTGGGCGCCTAATTAAACTTCTTTCACCCACTTGAGGCAGAGTCACACAAGTGGAGGAGGAGGAGGAGGAGCTGTAGCAGGAGCCAGGCAGAGGAGCTGCTGCATCAAAGTCGCCGACAAAGTGACATCTGGGGCATGGAGGTGGGGAGATGGGGAGGTGGGGAGGGCCCTACTGCCTCGTTTAGTTGTTCATTTGTTTGGCTCTGTCTCTGTCTTACTTATATTATTACCATGCAACAACAGAAGGGGCAGAGAGGCGGTGGCAACCTCATCAATTGACTTCAATTCCACGATGATGACGAACGGCAGCTGCTTCAGAACTTCCTACTTATACTCCACGCTCCACTCTCTCCACTCGAAGCCATTTGACAGTTTTCACCGCTTGTTCCATCGGGCGACAGAGGCAGGCAGGCCGCCAAGACAGGCAGGGCTGGGCAGGGCAGGGCAGGGTCGCCACCTGCATAATGACAGAAGTACAGTTGTGTCGGCTGTAACTACCTACCTGCCTTATCCGCCTTATCCGCCTTTGCCGCGTCGGAACGGGGGAAACCTAATCACAATGAAAGCGCTGTCCCCTTCCTGCAGCTAATGGAATTCTTTTGCAGTTTCCTCCCATCTTAAACGTTAATCTTCTCTATCCTCCACTCCTCCACCCCTTCCTCGGGGCTCTGCTCCAGAGTTGATTACACATCGAAGGCTTCTCTTTGCTAATTAAAAGCTCGTTTGGCTTGGGCTTGTTCGTGGGCTTCGGCTTCAGGATTTTGCTCCAAGCGAAACTTCTTCCGCTTTCCCGCTGATGATTAAATTAAATTATTCCCAAAAGGATTCCCCCGAAAAAACAATTGAAAGTCAAGGCCTCTGTTAGGCTCCGAGTTTCGCTGTCTGCTGACTGCTGGCCGACGGTGCCACCCTCTCCCACGGTCTCTAGTGCTGCGGAGTTTTTCCCAGAATCAAGAGTCGAGAGAGAATCAAGTGTCTATCAGCAGTCGCAGTCGCAGAGGCAGTAGCACTGGCATCAGCACAAGGCATCAGATGCTGCTGCTGCAGCTGCAGTTGACATGCAAAGTCAGCATTAAAAAAGTCTAGAAAATGCAGAGATAACCACGAAATAAGAGATACACTTTGCAAACGCTGGGAGAACAAAGCTCCGACTCCAATTTCTGTGTGCATTTCGACTCCTTTTCATAGCTCTCTCGAATTGCTCGATACACTTTTCAAATGGTACCAAAATCCCTTGTGGCAATTGTGGCGGGAGTCGGAAGGAGCCCTCTGCAGGAAGGGTATCGTATCGCAGCACATTCGTGTAGATGTGGGGGGGGCGGGAGCAGACGTTGAGTGGGCAGCAAAGTAGTAGCTAAAATAGCTTCCTCCTGGTGTGCCGATGTTCTCGAGTCGAGGGGCCAGGCAGACAGCTCGACTGCCACCGAATGCAGTGACAATTGGCCGTTCGTTTTTGAGTGTGGTGGCCAGAGCAGACAAGTTGACCCATTTAGCGGGTAACGGAGTGGAAGGGCAAGTGTTGCAAGTGCTGCAATTGGCAAGTTCCGCATCGGAATCAATGCGGAGGAAGCCAACTGGCGTTGACATCGTCTTAGAAATTCTACTTCTACTTCTACTCTTCGCCTTCGCCTTCGCCTTCCCTTCTCTTCCCTTTCGTTTTTTCTTTTTTGAGTGCGATGTTTTGTTATGGCAGAAAATGTTCTTTTCGTTCGAATTGCCATGAATTCATAAACAGCTTGGAAATTGCCACTGGAAGCCCCTCAACACTCCGTTTATAATATATTTATTTGCTGCGACGTGCGATAGATACGTACATACGTATCCCCCGTAGCTAGGGTCCTCCCAAGCATCCTCCCACGTATGCGATGTGTCAGCCAGGATTATCCTCTTCGCAAACAAACTTTTGCTTAATACAATTTAATTTCTAAATTACAGTGAGGGACGCGCGTACAACTCCCGTACCATTCCCTGGCTATAAATTTTCAATTTTCATAACGAACAATGTCGTTCGATGGGGCATGCCACAAAGAGCCACCAGCACCACCAGCACAGGGGAGGAGCGGCGGGAGGGAGAGGGCTTTATGTCTTGATTGTTTTTTGGAGGAAAAGCCAAAGTTTTCATTTTTATCTTTTCGACTGCATCTGAATCACGAATGTCAATTACTGTGGAACCAACAAACTGTGGAAGAGCAGGGCGGGAGGGGAAAATCCATCCAGCATACACATTAGGGAGAACATTTGGGGTGGCTGATGTTCCCCATGATGTTCAGGGAAAGCGAAAGTTTGTCCTTGCCGCTGAGGCTGACGCCACTCTCCGATGACATCAGCATCATCTCGTCGCTGGGATAACTTTCCATACCCTTTTCAACGCGACTGGGGGCCAGGATATCGATTCAATCTACGATTCGAGCTATGTGTTCTCTTGGCTTTAAAGACAACGCAGGGAAGTCCCTCTTGAATGCTTTCTTTTGTGGGGTTCCTCAGTGATTTGGAGAGGCGATCGGTGCCCTGTGGCCCGATAGCTTTTCTCTTCTTCTGCTCATATCTATCGATTATCTTTTGATTAATAATTTCTTTGTTTTTTCTTTTTGCAGGTATGTGCTGGGAGCCACTTGACTGTCCGCCAAGGAACATTTCCACATCGTTTGTATAATTAATTGATTTTCAAGTGGGCAAAAGTGTGGCCAGCTGCCAGCCCCCTCGATTAGGGCTGGATTGGGAAGTGGAGTTCATTATGTGGATTAGTCATCCTTCACGAATGGGCACAGTCTTCCCACCGTTCCACCGTTCCACCGTTCGTTTGTGTGTTCAATAAGCGATAAATCCATAGACATGCAATATGAAATACTCCTCTTTTATTGGCTATGAAATATTAATTTCCGCCCCGTACTTTGACCACGATTTCCACTTGCTTTTCCAACAGAGCAGGAGACAAACAGAGCTCGTCGAATGAATTCAAATTCCGAAAACCACAAAAACAATATTTTTCCCATCGAATTTAATTTCTTTGCTGTTTTTTGTTTGCAAAAAACTTTCCAAACATTTTTTTTGGGAGCCAATCCTAAAAATACAAAATCATCAACATCAAATCGCAAACGGAATGGAATGGAATGGCATTGGAATGGGTGGGAAGTGAAATGGAATGGAAAGGGTTATAAGCAGGAGCTGTGTGGCAGCGGCATTGGTAGGGACTGGCACTGGCACTGGCACTGGTTGTTGCCACAGTTGCAATTGCAACGTAAATAGACTTTTTCAATGCACTTGACACATGCTATTAAATGGCAGCCGGCGGCGGCGGCGGTGGCAGTGGCGGCCATGGTGGTGGCTTCTGCCATGGAAGTGGGGTCCTCTCCGAATGGAGCAGACAGATACGAGAGAACGAGCGAGCGCTCATATGTGCCCCGCTTGCAAAGGGGGAAATATGTTATTTTTCGTCCATCCTCTTTATCGTCTTTATTTTTCTCTCACTGTTGCCACTGCTTTTTCAATATATCCAATATTTATATGCTGTTAGATTCGGCCAGAACCCAGCAGCGATTGCTCCTGCCCATGTCCCTGCCACTGCCACTGCCACTGCACTGGCTGCCCCAGACGGACCGGACAGTCCGCCAATGCCCCATGCGGTGGTTGGGGCTGCTGCTCAGCGAAAGCTTAGTGGCTTCAACAAATTCTTTTATGTGTAGGGTATCCAAAAGTACTTTCCAATACGCGAATTCCGATGAAAAGTCTATCGATAGCGAGCGATTGAAGGACTTATTCCACTTTTTTAATTTATCCATTCCAATAATTAATCGGTTTAGTATTACCGATAACCAAGCGGCCACGATATTCGCATGAAAACCCTGATCGATTTTTGAATAAATATTCATATTCTGATACCAATTGCAAAATAACCGATCAGTTATCGATCTGAAAATATCGATAGCCGATAGTCGACATGTATTGAAAAGGGCATTGGAGTGGAAATGAGATTCATTTGCGAATGCCAGTCGTTGGAAAGAAGGATATTTTATTATTAGGAGCCATAGGATCGCATATGAATGTAGGATCCTAGCCATTAGAGACAGTAGAGTGTAGAGTGCCTCGGCGAACGGAGAGACAGAGCCAGGTATGCAAAAAGCAAAAACAGAGGGGGGCGACGTTATCCAGCAGCAGACGTGCTGTGGCTTCTGAGAGCGGTGGGGGAGAAGGCGGGGGCGGTGGCAGACCTTTTTAGTGACATGAAAAATGTGCAACAGAACAGAAGAGAGAAAAAACTAAACGGAAAAGAAAAAGATAGAGCAAGTCTAAATAATAAAATCAGAATGAAATGAATCGTTGCTGGGGAAAACCTGGGGGAAAAGCTATTGAAAAAATATTGTCGGCATCATCGGTAAACTCCTGTCCATTGACTCCCTGTTTTGCTTCTGCTATGCGAATGGAAAGCCAAATAAAAATCGTTTAACCGCAGAAAGTGGCGCACATAATAAAAGTCCAAATAGCCCGAGGACGAAAACGAGGACGAGGACCAGGCAGAGGCGGGGCACAGGAAGAGGAGTCACACAGATCCCTGCATGCGCACACATACAGATGTATGCACATATGTATGCATATCTCTGCCCCATTCGATATCGGAACGTGGTTATGAATTGAATGCAGAGTTCGGACACTCTGTCCCCGTCCACATTAAATAACTACAAAATGCGGAGAGGAGATTGTTTTTCCTTCCTTTTTGGTGGCCATAGTTCGTCGGCCACAGCTTTGCCTTTTTTCCTGGTGGCCAGAAGTGGAATGTGAATCTGATTTGATTGCAAAACTGAATGCGAATGGGTGCATGGGTCCATGGGCCGTGATTTTTCATAGCTTCACTTTTAATTGCCGGTGTCGCTTGGATTTCGCATGCAATTGATAAGCCGAAAATGGATATGCAACCAGCAAAAAGAGAGCGAAAAGTCTGCGGATGGAAAGCGTTATGTAACAGGGGTTTAAAATAATGAAACTACGTACACTTTGTGTGAACGTGTGGAAAGGTGCAAACAACATATACACACACATATAAGGGATTGAAAAGGAATTACTAACAGACATTGGGCTGGTCGAGTCATCACCACTGATCAAATGATTCGACGAAACTGATGATATTTCGATAACTCTAATATGAAAAGATGGAGTGATGATTGAGTTTCAGAAGACATGGAGAACAAATCTCATCAAATAAAGCGATAACTGATAATTCATCGATAAATTATATGGAAAATTTGAGGGAAAAATTAGAGAGAATCAGAAAGAAAAAATTTAAGGAAAGCAAAACCGACATTTTTGAAATATAAATGTGGAGAAAAGGAAAAGGTAGTGATTATAAAGATTAAAAATTAGTCAAGCGATTCCTGAAGACATATCGATTATATATCAATCAATAATCGCCTATTTTCCAGTGCTCAAACTCTCTCCTCGTCCTATTTTATCCCAGAAACCAACGTCCACACTTCGCACGCACAGATTTCGACCCCTGATATCGATAACATCGATATGCAAATGCCAGACAATCGCCTTGCTATCGTATGTAATCGAGACCTGAATAAAAGAACACCAAATGCAGCCCCCCATTTCCATTTGCATTTGCATTTCGGTTGCCCTCTGATGCTACAAATGACCGCTTCCGCATTCGGCATTCAGCATTCGCCCGCCGAGGCAGACGTAGAGGCTGAGAGAGTGAGAGTGAAATGAATTATTTATCGACTTAATTTCGTATGTAATCGGATTCTGGGCACGGCCATCTGACTTGAGACCTCGCTCTCTCGGTGCTCCCTACACGCACAATCGATAATTCATATGCATGGCGTCTGCTGTCTGCTGTTTGCCGTCTACCGTCTGGCCTTTGCGCTGTCGAAGATCTCCGTCTCTGCTTCTGTCCTTCCCTATACATACATACATACATACGTACATCTATCCGACATATTGTAATTCATTTTTGACTTTTTTACGTGCAGCATTATCTCTGCTTAAGATTTATGCAGGCAAAATTGTGTGTCAATTTACTCCGGCGATTTCTCGCCGCCACACAGGGCTACACCATGGCCTCCACATGCAAATTGTCCTCGTAGTCGTCGTGGTTGTTGCCACCAGGGCTCAATGATGTGGAAAATGTGAATTTATATGAGGCGGCGGCATAAGTAATAAAAGCGGAGAGCGAGAGGGAGGACCGAAAGTGTGGCAATCGACGAGAGTCGAGGCCCGTGTCCTGTAGACCTCGGGCCCCTACCGCAGCCGTATCCTTGTCAATGATGCCCGTAAAGATAATTTTAACGACGTCGATAAACTTCAATTTCCATTCCCATTGAATGAGAGGGTGCGAGGGGAGCAGGCCGGCTGGCCATTTATGAGGAACTTTTTCCATTTTCCAGGCTTCTTTTTGTTCGCTTGGATGCCATTTAACTGTGTGTAATATTGGGGGGTAATAATGCGACGACAAGCGACAACCGACAACCGACAACCGATGGACGACAGGGAGTCTGAACGGCAGTCCGGAGTCGGTAGTCCATAGTCTGAAGTTGGAGTGGGTGCCACATCCTGATTGAGTCCGACGCTTCGATGATTCTTTATTGCAATCGGATTATCATCCATGCGGTCACCGAGCGCTCCGATCGTTTATGCTCTCTGCGTGGAGACGCCAGAAGGATAACGAAGTTAAAGCTTTGCATTTAATTATCGAAAGGGCTGTGATAATGAATTTCGCACTCTCGACAGCTGATCTATGGAAATATCGTGAAGTTCCGATCATAGTGGAACCTTAAACACACTAACGATTACATTTCGATTGCATGTTATCGATGACAACGCAAGAGTAGTACCGTTATTGTGATAGTCATTCTTACGGAATACATTTCCATCGATTAGAGTACTGCAGCTGTCGTGATAATCGATGTGATCGATATGCAATTGCTTCACAGTTATATATCGAAATATCGTTTTAACTAGTCTAATCGATAATTATCGATTAACTGTTCTCTATTACCGATATGTTTATGAGTCGTAAAGCCTAAAGGGAATTAGCCTGCAATAGCCAGACACATCATTGTTTTCCAGTTTAGTTTTAAACGTCGATTTGTTGTGGTGTTGATCGATGGTTATCGACAATTGCAACATTGATAAAACAACGACTCGATTTTCATTGTCGAGACTGAATCTCTATCAATGGTCGTTGTCGCTTGGGCAAATCTCTTGAGGAACGGAGCATCTTCCCTCCCGCACGTCCCACCGGAACAATCAAATCCCCATCGCTGTCAGAATCAGTATCCTCCTAGCCTGCATCCTGGCTCCACTTCAAAAGTAACCTAAATTTTCCATTGAGCGTTCCCCGTGCCACTTGTACACGTCATGTCATGTCCTGGCCATTGTAGGTGGGCTGCTGCTGCAACCCTAATCAGCGGACAGCAGTGGGGATGCGGAGAGGAGCATCCCTCTGCTCCCCCTGCCGTCCGTGCTCCAAATTCGCAATGACACTTCAACTCGCTTACACTTGAATACGCATGCCACGTCCAGAGCAGGAGCACATGAATGCCAAGCGGCTCCCCAGGAAGAGGATCGGGAAGGGGAGGAGCAGCAGGAGATATTCAGAATGAGCATGGACCCTCGTTGTCCGCCAGCATTTATATCGAATGGCTTCATCAGCCCCGGCAATGGGAGCGACAAACGGAAGTTGAGACTTCCGTTTTCCGTGAATGTTCAACATCCTCCCATTCGTCCGTTGGCCTCTCCGTTCGCTCCCCACCTGCGTAACATTAACCGTAGCGTTTAAGCGGTAGCCCGGAGCCCCCACCCCTCGACAACGACAAAGCGTCACAGCGACACCGACACCCACTCCAGAGATGAAGCAGGAGCAGAAGCAGAAGCAGAAGCAGGCAGCCCATTGCCCGATAATGACAAAAGTGTTAATAGCGCCACACGCTGCATGGGGCACTCCTCACATCGCCTTGCATCGCATCGCGCTTCGCTTGGCATCCGAGCATCACAGGAGAGGGAGGATGCGACGGACCAGCAGCGACACTGAATGCACTGCGAAATTATGCAGGCACTGCTGATGAAATACAACAACTGGCAGGGTAGCAGCAGCAGCAGCAGGGGCAGAGACAGCCACACACACACACAGAGGAGTATCTGAAGCTGAAACTGAAAGAAAATATTGAAAAGAAGTGCCTGAAATAAGAAGACCAGGAAAAAAGGGGAAAGGCCATGGCAGCGACAACGACAAGCCCGCACTGTGGAATACCCTGACACGATAGACAGGCGAAGAGCATTGGGGAGCATATCAGCCATAGGTGATATAGTCGCAGCCGAATTCGTATGGATATAACATCCAATAGTAACCCTGTCCCTCCCAGTGTGGCTTAGCATTTCGAAGAGGGCTTCAATGTCCGCGAAATACACACTCAAGAATAGCGATTTGCGATCTCTCTCCCCCCTGCTCGCTCTATCCCAGTGAGAGTTTGTAGTGTGGACTCTCTTTTGAAAGCGTATTGAAACACAAGTGCATCAGAAGCAGGATGAGGACGAGGATGAGGATGAGGCTGGGGCTGAGCGGAGCCCACACACATGCTGCGAAAAAAACAGAAAAAACTGAAGCGGGGGATCGTCGACGACTTCCTTTTTTGCCTCACTTTGTTTCCTCAATTCACGCCCCAAGTGAAGCGGCGGCAGTGTCGAAGTCACTTGTCGCAGGACGAAGAGCGAAGGAGCTGTCGAAGGAGTTGGCTCGTTGTCAACGGGGGAAATCCTTTTCACTCAATCCCTGGGCTGGCATGGCTGGCATGGCTGGCATGGCAGGCCCGGCCGTGTGCCGCGCATTATCTATGCATCTATATTCCTGCCAGGGCCGTTGGAGAGAGCCTTTAGAGCAGGAGGAGCGTGGCAGCGGCGTCTTAAGTAGCACTCCCATGGCAGCGCTTATGCCATTAAGGAGTTGCATGCAACGTCTGCATTCAGATGGGGTCGCTTTTGTGCTCGCCCGAGCATTGACAGCGGCAGCAGCAGCGACACATCCTTCGGTGCCTGCATCTCCTCTGTGTGTGTGTGTGTGTGTGTGGCCCAATTAATGTCCTGATTTGCCATGGATGATAAGGTGGATGGCATAATGACAGCCCCCACCCCCCGGCATATGGGCTCCTGCCTTATCGTCTGCTGTTCTTATGGCCTTATGGCCCCTGCTCCTCCGACTCCACCCGATGGATTTCTCAGAGACGTAGAGCCATTCCCCTGCTCCTTCTGCGCGTCCTGCGCGTGTCTCTAATCCCACGAAAAATGCTTGGATTCGACAGCTTTAGCTTGAGATTAACTTTGAGTGGTTTTCATTATGCTTTTTTCTTAGCTTCAGTTTCTTCGGCAAACAATGACACAAACAAAAGGCATTCGCAAGGAGGGGACTACGGATCTCGTTTCCCAGGAAAACAATCACGAATCGATGTTATGTTAGCTTCCAGGAATGGCATCTGCACTGCCATTCAGAAGTCGCACTGCCACACTGAGTGTCATTCTCATGTAAACACTGAATGATAAATGACAAGGAATGAGAATAAAGCTAGCTCCCATTTCAATTACTCTCGATACCGAAAACTTTTCTCAATTGTCTTTCAATTTGAGTCTTCAATTAGTTCTCAAAGTTTTCGTCTTCGTTTCATCTCCCATCTCCCACCTTCCACTTTCCATTTCCCACTTTCCACTTCCCATTTCCCATTCCAATGGAATGCTCCCTGACAGCCAAAAAGTGTCATAAAACTGTCTTGTTGTCTGGGTTCTTTGGGTCTTCTTTAGTTTGTTTTTCGCTTTTCATTTTTCATTTGTTCTTTTTACTTTTTGCTGTGCCATGTGTCATGTGTGGAAGTCCAGACTTCAGACTCCCAAAACGGGTGGAATGGAGTGGAGGAGTACGAAAAGCAGAGTAGGCGTGGCTGCCACGGAGAGAAGGAGGCAACAAGTGTCTGCTGTCTGTTTAGCATTTCAGTGCCCCCGAAGGAAGGTGGCTCCCGAGCAGACAGGGGGCAAAAGTATGTGGCAAATTTATTACAATTAAACTTTTGTTTATCCTTTCGTATTTTGTGTTTTATTGTTGTTTTTTTCTGTTTCTGTTTTTGTTTTTGTTTTGGAGCTGCTGCTTTTTAAATGAGGCATAAACGAAAAGAGCAGACCAGAACCAGAACCAGAACCAAAACCAGAGCCTTCTGCTCCGCTCTTCGTGCTCTGGCATTAGCAGGAGATGGGAGCCAGGAGATGGTAGTCAGGAGATGGCAGTTGTGGCTCCCAGACGCGTAGCACATTTTGCCAAGTGATTTATGAGCCGTAGCGGTGGATGGGCAGGCAGCGTTTAAAACATGGCAATGTATATGAATGGATCCCGAGACCCCGAAAACTTGACACATGTCTGCTGAACGGGGGAGCTCTCTGCTCCTCTCCTCGCCAGACAGACAGAAATACAGACACACACAGACACTCTGTCGTTCCAGCAGAGAGGGGGAGAGTGCAAAGGGCGAGCGAATGAGAATGAGATATTTGCAATAAAAGTATGAAAATATTTTGCGTAGACCCCTTCTCCCCCTCCTCCATTGCGTTGCGGCTGTTCCCACAACAAGCAACAGCACGGCAACGGCGCGGCGCGGCGGCACTTGCAACAGCCCCAGTGCTGTGCAACAATACATACATTTTTGCTATAAATTTCCCTTTTGGTTGTCAGTGGCATTTTCAAGTGCCACTGCCACCGCTGCTTCTACTGCTGCTGCTGCTGTTGCACTCCAGGAATATCGGGGTCGTTGTCGGAGTCACAGTCAAAGTCGGTGGCAAAGTGGCAGCGCGGCAGTGGGGAAGGGGCACTCATTTCATTTCAATGCCAACCGCAAAAAGCATTTCATTTGGTTACTTTCTTAGACGGCATCCTCCTCCAGACCCTGGCCTGGACCTGGGCATGGGCATGGGCATGGGCATGGGCATGGGCCTGTGGTTTCTGCCTGAATTTAATTAAATATTTAATGCTCCCACACCACCAGCAACCGAGAACCAAACCTCAGACTCCGCACCAGACACCACACCAGAATCCTGAGGCCTGAAGCCGAACCTCTCCCCAGAAGCTGCGGCTGGGGGCCACTGCCAGGGTCACCTTTCAGTTGTGGGGTTTCTTTGGTGTTTCTGGGGCCATGTCCAGGGCCTGCTGCTTATCAAAAAGTTTAGCATCAAATGAAAAAGGGGGTTCCTTCCTTGCTGCTGCTGTTTTTCCAATCGGTAATTGTTTATGGTGAAAACTTTTGGGAAAGACGGCTGAAAGACCCACTACCACGCACTGAAAGAAAATGTATGGTATTTGAAGTGAGTCTTCTGCTTTGGGTGATCTAAGCACACAGATCTGTGGATTGGTTTTCGTTCGGTTTGGAAGTTTGCCTTTACTATTTGTTTATTCTTAGGCCAGGGGACTTTGTCTTGTTGTCAAGGTTGGTAAACGCATTACAGGCGGTGTTGACAATGTGACCAGAGCTGTGACCAAAACGAATGGCAACGCCCAACACTTTCAAATGAAATCAATTTTAATATAATTTAAGTAGATTTTTTCAATTTTTTCTTCCATCTTTTAAGTGGAAATCTATGACAGCGAAAACAATCAAGGACCAGTGTTAACAACGTTTAAATGAAGATACGAATCATTTTGCTCTCAATCAATGATATCTAATCAAGCTACTACTGTGTTTACGCAATGCCTATTTCAAGAAATCATTTCATGAAATGGGGAAATCAGTGTGTAAAAGTCTATAAACACCATTTCATGAATTCGGTGAAAAGGTGGCAACGCCGAGCGAAATAAGTACATAAATTGGGCAAAGGGACGACGAAACAAGAAGAATCAGAAATATCATTTTGGACTGATGCGGAGGTGACTGAGCTTCTTGCGCTGGTGGAGGGGAGAATGTAGATGGATTTTACTTCAAAATTGTTTCCAATTTACACGTCTGGCAACTATAAACAGGGACTATTTTGATTTCACGAGTTCTAGAATTCATTCCACATTGAGTTTCGTGCCCGAAAACAGTCAAAATCCACTGCTGGAAAGCTTCTTCTAGACTATTAAATTTGTTTTTTTACAAAGAATCTCTTCAACTTCTTCAACAATCAAACAATCATTTTGTCCCTCCATTGATGACAAAGAACTGAGGAGCAAAATGAAATTATAAAATTCGGTCACTTGTCGCGCAACTAATTTTCCATTTGCCATTTTCGCAATCGCCCAATCGCCACACGCTGGCACGCACTGCACCGTACAGTCCGTCCACGTAGTGCAATTCAATTGAAATGTTCGATTTTCATTAACTTTCCAATTTCCGCATATTCCCCGAATCGTTTTGGAAAGACACAGAAGAGTGCGCGAGTGGAATGAAAAACCACATGAAATTGTTAATTATAATGGACAATTGAAAACCACTCGCCCCCTCCCCCCACCACCACTAGTGGGGAAGGACTCTCCCTCCCCCTCTCCCTCTGCTTCTCTTTATCGGGACATATGGCCTCACAGTGGGCCACGCGATTTGTGGGCTAGAGATTGGCTTCCATTTTGTACATTTGAATTTACATACATACATATGTATGTATATACTATATTTGTAGCCCCAGCAAGCACCCACCTCCCCCCTCTCCCAAATCGAGCAAATCGAGTCGAATCGAATCGAATAGAATTGAAATGAATGAATTGCCCAAGCAATTGTTGTGGTCCCCCTCATACTCTCGTTTTTTCCACATACCCTTTGGAAGAGGGTATCCCTGATGGTCAGCGAATGAGTCAACGATTGAGTCGGACTGCGAAAGTGAAAGTGGAAGGAATTTGTGTGCAAATGGAACGGGACTTCTGAGGGAAAATCTCTTAGGGATACTCCAAAATATAGCGTACATCTCGAAAGAGGGAAAGAGTATTCCAACGAGCGTATACTGTGCGTGGCATTTTGCCTTCTGCCGTTTGTTTGCCATTCAATTGTTCAATAAACGTTGGGCAGGGCTGGAGGGGACAGATGAGAGACAGAAAGCATTTGGTGGTTACATGTTTGCATTTTTATTAGCTCTCAACGACAATGACAAAGATCGAAACAAATAGTGCAGACATATCTACGATACGACTATTGCAGACAGAGACAGATAAAGGGAGTGAGAGAGAGAGAGAGGCAAAGACAAAAGCGGATGAGGATGAGGAGTATGATGATGATGAGGGGGAGGTGGAGGTAGAGGCTGTGTGCAATGGCATTCGAAACGGGCATTATTTGTTTTAATTGAAGTCAATTAAAGTGTGTGATGGTGTTAATTTACAGAAAAACAGAAAACCGAACCGAACCGAACGGTGCAGTACAGTACGGTACGGTGGGGTATAGCAGATGAATACAGAAAACACATTGCGGGAGTTGGGGAATAGACCGAGACCGACACCGACGCCGACACTTGACCTCCATTCGGAGACACTCAAAAAGCAACTTTGTCGTGCCCCATGAATGAGTCCGTGAATGGGCCCTACAATGTCTCCTCAGGGACCCGCTGGAGGAGACCTCCCGCATCCCCTTTCATTCTCCATGCTTTGGCCATTTCGCTAGCGCTTTTATTGGCCATCAAGTGGAGTGCGCGATTTGATAAGGGAAACGGCAGCATAGGGAACGCTTTTGCCCCAAGAATCAATCGGTGGAATCATGGTTCATTAATCGAATGGCAGCGGGGATATTCTATATTCTATGCTATTATTGTGCCAAAGGAATACCTCATTTCAATGCCCCAGAACTCTGCTCTGCAGATGACCCTTGACCCGGGCAGAAGAGAGAGAGAGAGAGAGAGAGAGAGAAGCCCTTCTTTATTGCTCTCTTTCACAAAAGTTCAATTGCATAAATTAACCAAAAGCATTCCACATTCCACAGCAGAGTATTCTGTGGCAGCAGCGCATCATCCACGTCATCGAGGGTCTCCATTATTGGATGCTGCTGCTGCTGCTGCTGCTGCACTCAATGACAATTCGTTCTCTCTCGTTCTCTCATTAAAATGCCATTTAATTAATCATCGGAGAGCCAAGCAAATGCTATAATTCAACGCTTCAGCTTCCTCCGCTCCCCCCCATTCTAATTGTTCCAAAAGGGAATGCCATGGGGCATGGGCCAGTTGCTTGATTCATTCCATTTGGGGGGCCACTGCTGATGCTTGATGGTTGATGGCTGATGGCTGATGATGGCGCTCGCTGTCCGCTCATTAAACAGCGCCAACTGCAGCGCTGCTTGCCCCCATCGTCATCGTCATCAGCATCGTAAACGCTGCATATCATCAGGCACCAGGCATCGCGCAGCATGCATCAGAATCGGAATCGGAATCAAGAGCAACTGCTCCGATCCCCCAGTCATCATTGCCCATCATCTACGGCTCCACTCAACTGGAACTTTGCTCCGTAGAGCTGCTTTCATGAGTCACTGAATCAACTGAATCTTAAGTGCCTAAAGATGATAACTGAACGCTTTCTATCAATGTGATATCCAATATCACTTCGAATGCCTTCCTATCAGTTATCGCTGTCTTATTAGCCGTAGAGTGGATTGTTAATCGTAAATCTCAGTAGTTTAAGCACACGAATGACTTTTATTTAAATCTAATTATTTGTTTATGTTTTCTTCTTGCAGGTATGTGTCTGGCGCCGCTTTGGACTTTCCGCCAAGAAAATGTTCACATCGTTTGTATAATTTATTGATTTTTGACTGGCTAAAACTACAGCCAGCTGCAGACCGTTCCTTCGGGTCTGAAGGAAGTGGCTCCGATCCGGACTCGCCAGACATCTTACTGCCTGCGGCTGCATTTGGCCCTTGGGGCGGTCCTCCTTCGTTCAGGCCTTCCTTCCAGTCTCCTCGAACAATTTTCAATTAGCCAAAGCAACTTTCCGTTCAATTGAGTCGCTCAAACAATGCTAGGGGCACGGCACGGCACGACACTCCCTAGCAAACCACACGCCTCGGCACACTCTCGGCCATCAATCAGGCCATCAATCAAAATTTACTGCCCCCCCGAGCCGATGATCGATTTTGATGCTAGAAGCGATTTTCAGTCTACCTGCACCCCTGGCTCCTGGCTCCTGGCCCCTGGCCCCTGGCCCAGGGGGAAAAATCTAGAAAAAAGCTAGAAAATTATGCAGCCCATCGATCAAAAAAAAAAAGTAGAATATTTCCAGAAGCAGCTGCCGGCTGGCCCTCTCCTACGAGTACTCATATCTGCAGCGGCGACTCATATTTTTTGCACTCATCAATTTTGGTCTTTGATTTGGCTACGATTTTGATACCCTAAAAGTGTCACAGGGTATGTTGAATGTTGTCGACGGGGGAAAAAACTATTTCAAGAGACTCAAGGATCAGAAGATCTTATAAGAGCAAGAACTTTATCTGTATCTTTATCTATATGTAGCTGAGATCCTTACCTGGAAATTGGTTTCCCATCAAGAAACATCTTTAAATGTTATCCTTTTTATTCCTGAAATTCCAGGGTATTTCAGGCTTCGAATCATTGATATTTTTAGCACTCTTTTTCGTTCACGTTTTAATTCCTGCAACGTTTGCATTTGGGATTTAGGCCTCGAGTCGTCGACTTCTCGCGCGGTTTAGACCTCAGGGACAATCGAGCTGTCGTCGTCGTCCTGCCAGCCGTGTGATGGATGGTCCGATTCCATAGACACATACATACATATACACATATATATATAAAGAATGGATAGTAGGGCCAGAGGCGAGTTCATCATTGACAATGGCAGACGGGTGCTGGGGGATGGGGATGCACGGAAGGCAATAAGTTCGCTAAATATGACAGATGACCCCCTGCCCTCGACTACCCCGTCGCACCTGATTGGCCCAACAGTTTCCATATATATCCATGGATATGTACATATCTGTCTGTTTTTCGTGTGTGTGCCTTCTATCATCGTCTATCGCCGATTGTCAATTTGCATTCCGAGCACTCGATTGGAAACTCAAATTGACTTTAGACACTGACAATACATTCGATTCCTTCGGTTTGTGGATCATAAACGAAAGTAATAAAGGCGCTGTTATATGACACTCATATTAACAGGGTATCTAGCGATAAGTAATCGATAAATGTGCACTATTAGATTGGAATTTCTTAAGATAAGATGATAGCAACAATCTATCGCTTACTAGTGGAGCATTGGAATATATCGACAGGAAATCTATATATTATCGAAATGTAATCGAAAAGTGTTCGATAATAGAAGGAGAGTTAATTGGGAGGCCAGCAACTCAGCTGTTTTAATACATCGCTTAAGTAGTCGATGAAAAGCACGACTGGCAATTGCATTTGGCAATCGACTTACTTTTGAGGCTTACTTTTGTGATCTTTGGGCACTTTTGACACACACACGCACGCAAATCCCTGCCATCAGTTAACCGGTTAACCGGTTGCACTTACCGTTTCAAGCTTATCGCAAACCAATCCCCTACATTTGGCCCATCGCCTAATCCTGGCGATTCGGGCAACTTCTTAGGCTTACTTATGTCGGGGAATGCTGTCGACCGCCCCCTTGCCTCCCTTGTCCTCGAAACCATTCCACTTTCCTCCCTTATTCTCGGAAAAGCTAACTTTTGGGTTTGTTTAAAGTTTTCTACAAAAAGTAACGAAAGAAAAATAAGAGGCAACAAAACTTTTGGCACAATGCACAAAAAAAACTCAGATAGTCAATCCAAAGAAAGAGAGAAAAAAATGGCGAGAAGAGGGTGGAGAAAGCACAGAGAGGAGAACCCAAAAAGAGAAAAAAATGAGAGTGAACATTGTAACTTTTGCCTTGACGGTTGAAACTTGCGCTAACCAAGTGGCATGGCATAGGCCTGCCCCAAGGGCTCTGTGGGGCAGGTCTAGGAGAAACACTTTGCGAAACATTTTGTGTGTGTGTGGGTGTGTGTGGGTGTGCGCGTGTGGCTGAGGCACAGGCGGAGAAGGGACAACATGGGGCACCAAAAAACTAACTGCTTACTTAACAAGACATATTCCAGCACTTAAAATGAAAATAAAATGGAAGCGAAGGACCAGAAGGAGAAAGGGAGAATCAAGAGGGTGGAGAGAAAGAAAAGAGCGTCAGAAAAGTGTAGACGAAGGGGGAGAGAGAGCGGGAAGTGAAGGTGCTGTCTGGGAGAAAGAGCAACAGTGAAAGGTACATTTTCTGGATGCAAACCACTTTCTACTACCCCTAAATATGGGTATGGTGCCCCTGGCTCTTCTTGCAGGTCCTCCTCCCCTTTCTACACTCTTCAGTTTTCAGCACCAGTCCTGCTGTTTGTCGAACACCCTTTCTAAGCTTCATATGTCATCATATACATATGAATGTGGTTCTCATCAGAACTCCCAATCTCATTCATTATTTTCGCTTGCGATTCCTGCGTGTTTGTGTTATCATTACCTCGCTCTCAAATCTACCCATGTATGTACATATGTATCTTCGATGTCTTTCACCTGCTTAGGGTGTTCCATGATTCCAGCAGAGTATTCCTCGCTTCCTTCCATCGTACTCTCGCGATTCTTCTCGTAGTTCTTCTTTTAGCCCACGGCGCAACTTTATCAGTGAAGTTTACTTAATACGCAAAGTAACTTAAAAGCAAGCGTCGACGACGACCGGGATGCGGATGAGGATGAGAATGAGGACAAGGCTGGGGATGAGCATGGGGATGCAGACGAGGACGGCCAAAGTTTTACGCACATAATAAGCTCAACTTCTATATGCAATTTCTGTTGCCGTTGCCACGTTTTTTCACTTTACTCGTAGCTTTTTTCGCTTTTTTTGTGTGAAGGCGACTTTCAGTTTCGTGGCGCTTAATACTTGACTGCAACTCCCATCCTGCCATCATCCTGCCATCCTGTCCTCGCAAGCTCTCTGCCATATTTCTGTTTTCGTTCGGTGCAGCGACTTTTTAATATCAAACGTTGGTCCACCGCAGCAGAGGCGACCTGAAATGTGTCTCTCTCTTGCCCCCCTCTCTCTCTACCCGCCACCGATTCATTCGCAGTGATTGAAAAACTTTGCGACAGCTTTCCAGCTTTCCACCGGCTTTTCGCCGAACCAAGAAATTCGTGCTGGCGGAAGGGGGATCCCGGATGTGCGCCGCCATTGAAACACATTTTTGAGTTGTATGGTTACAAATCGTATAATTATTAATATGATTTGAGTTCTCTGTAGAACTTGGGGGTGATCTCTTATACGAATTGCCACTTTCGATACATATGTGCACACATATATCTCAAATACAAATAGCGCACTTTCTTACATTGCTTGGATGCTTTGTTGGATATTTCAGACATAGCTGTAATCTATGAGATATACTACTATATACCTACTCTATACGCTTTATTATCCTCTCATCCGTTCTTCTATTATTTGTTTACTATTTTATACGTGCTCTGGTATCGTAATGCTCTCGATCCCTCTCTTTCGGTCTCTCAGATAATAATCACTCTCTTACAGGCGCTCTTGTATTATACATATGTTCGCTCTTAAACCGACACTCCAGGACCGATGTTCTGTTCTTATATCATAATTACATTCTTCTCCTGCCAAACTCTTCTACTACTCTTGTGCTCAGTTTCGTTCCTTAAACAGAAACTCTTAGTCCTGTTTTCGCAATTTCTCTTGAACAGTGTGTCTTAGCTCTGCATTCTGCCATCTAGTTTTAGCCATGAAATTGACTCTTTTAAGGGGCACACTCTAGCACTCAACCAAACAAGTTGTTGGGGGGGGCCGGGTCGGGCCGGGCGGGGCCGCCCACTCCCATTTCCCTTTCGAAAAACAGCAAATTGTAACCCCTTATTACGTGCCCTGGGGCATGTCACTTGGCGCCTTTTCACGCTTTTCTTGGCTTTTCCTGGCTTTTCTACAACCCCGAATCCCCCAATCCTCCCACCCAATCCCCGCGTTATCCGCCAAGAAAGTGTGTTGTGTGTGTGTGTGTGTGTGTGCATTCAAGTGCTAAGTACTTACTTAGCAGAGTTTTTCCGACTGCAGTTCAACAGTTTTTCCGAGCATCAAAAGCAGCAAAAGAGTTTTCCCAACCAGTTGCTGGGTGCTCCTGCTGCTGCTGCTGCTGAGTTGCCAGCAGTGTTTTCCGCTGCTGCTTGTTCAATGCTCATCAACTTTTCATTTGCCATTTTATAGTTTTTGCCCCGAAACTGCAGTGGCACGGGGCACGGGGGGCACAGGGGGCAGTGGGGTAACAAAGAGATAAAAACTTTAACTACTTTGTCGCCACTTGGCTGCTGCCATTATTCTCTATCTCTATCGCTCTGTCGCCCTCTCTCTCTCTCTCTCTCCTGCTCTTATAATGACCTCATTTGTATTAGCAATCGACTGAATAGAAGACTGAAACACAGAAAGAGTGGAGGCAGGGGCACGAGCACGGGCAGGGGCAGGGGCAGAGAGGCTGAGGGTGAGGTGAAAACTTTGCCACTGGGTTTCTGGGTCGCTGACTTTTTCAAGTGCAAAACCACAAACGAAACGAAACCAAAAGAACACATTTTTGTGCCAATTAAACAGTAATTTATCCCCCGAAAACTGATGATCCTCGAAGGTCAGCCAAGAAAAGGACGGCATCGAATCTCCAACAATGAAATACAAGTCGATCTATGGCGATACGTGCATGTGCATGTACCAGATTCATGCCACACACATGCCCTGCTCGCTCGTTGCATGCATTGGGGCGTCTGAAGCGTGCAAATGGCAGCAATTACCACACAGACACACACACCCAGACAGACAGAGAGACAGAGAGACACGATGGGGCACGGCACCCACATGCTGCACCCACACAATCACAGCCCGTGCGACAATCATAAAAGGAGAGTGTATGCCCCTTTGCCACTTGAGTGCTCCTTGAAGTGTGGCACACGACGAAAATTTCAAGCAAATCCCAAAGACACAAAAGGAAAAGGAACAGCCAGCGAAAAGGGAATGGCATTCAATGGCATGGGGACCACACGGATACCCCTGAACATAAATATTTACGAGTTAAGAGCAAAGAAAGTACATGTTCCGCTGTTCGGGAATAGATTTCAGGACACTGACTGCGCCAACAATGCAACAGGCAGGGGGTTCCAGGACCCAGCGAAGACAGTCGACCGAGCTGCCGCATGGCAAGCCATTTCGGCGGGGATTGGAATTAGTATTCTAATCCAAAATCATCATATTTGAACATCCTAAGAATGACCATCTGTGATCGATAGTCTACCGATTACCTGCTCGAGGAATACACCTCCATATGCTTACCTCCGAGTCTAATATACCCTACGGGGTGGTCGAGGGTAGCGAGCGGGTATGGGGAAAACGAAGTAAAATTGTCAATGTCTGTCTGCTCATTCTTGCCGTGCCACCGCGCCCCATCCACTCGTTGGCCTATTTAAAAATTCAAAAGGCATCCGAAGCGAGGCAGTGTGGTGGCCGGGTGTGGTGGGGCAGCCACTTGAGGCGGCGGCTGTTCCAGTTTCCTGTCGCCGCCGTCGCACAAAAGTATGCAACATGTCAGCACAGACGCGCCAGGCGAAAGCCGAAAGAAAGAGCGAAACAAAAGCGCAAGATAGAGGCAGAGGCAGAGGGAGAGCGAGAAGGAAAGAAAACATAACGGGAAAATATTATAACGACTGCAAACTTTGGATTGGAGGGCGAGAGACAGAGACAGAGACAGAGAGAGAGAGAGGACTGTCTGCAGAGCAGGAAAGAGGGAGAGAGGTACATACATATATGCATGTCTGACGGTAATTTCATCAAATATGCCGAACATGTAGGCTACAAAGGGGCAGAGATGCCCCTTTATGTTTTTATTGTGCAAATAAATTTGGCCTTGAATGGACCACCCATCCGTGCACCCAACCAACCACCCACCCAGCAACCTTTGCCTCAAGGTAAGCCTCAGAGACAGACAGAGAGAGAGAGAGAGAGAGAGAGACAAAAGTACACTGCAACGAACAACGAAAATCTATCACACGCGCTTTCCAGCACTATCAGTCAAGCTTCTATGCAACACTGCTCTTTTCCGAATGAATCTTCATGGAATAGTAGCTACCTAATGGTGGTTTGATTTGTGGATCCAAATGCTTCAATCTATCATTGCCCTTCGAGTTTTTCCTGCCGCTTCCACGGGCATCCAGCTGCTGAGAGATTGATCAGGAATCCGATTTACAAGTCGTCCTTTTCTGCATCTCGCCGCTTTCCTTGCAGTGTAGCGCCACAAATATTGATCTCCTTTCGGTCTGGCAATGCTCTCAAGTGCTCCTTTGATCTCTCACTTCGTCGTGTCTCTCTGGTGCTCTCTTGAGAGTAAATTTGGGCTGCTCTCGATTTGCGATTGAAGTCTATTTTTGGACGCGGCTCAGGTCTTGGGGCACACGCCACTTGTGCACGCCCCACGCTCTAATGGGGGCGGCATGCCACACAGATGCAGATGCAAAGGCAGAGGCAGCGGCAGCGGGAGGCTGGACAATATTTGCCCGTAAGCGTAAGCGGTTTTTTTTTTATTTGTCGCTGGAGTGGGAACTATTTTGCAGTCATAATTCAAAAACTAACTTTTGGGCGGAAAGCAGGCGGTGGATGGTAGGGCGTGGGTGTGGGTGTGGGCGTGCCTGGGATTACATAAATCAACAATTTTTTGGTCTGGCCAAAAGAAAAGCAAAGCATAAAAACGAAATGAAACGAAACGAAACGAAACGAAAGAGCTACCCAACTTTTAAGCAAACAAATATTAATTTTAACTTTTGCCGCGGCACTCTCCTCCTTCTCTCTCTCTCCCCCGCTCTCTGGCAGTAAAGGCGGGAAAGAGCAGGAAAACAAAATGCATTTGCTGCATTTAAAGCCTTAAAAGTGTGCAAAAGCTGGCGAAAGAGAGTGTTAATTTTTCCACCCACTGGCACTTTAATGTGCAGTTTTTAATTGTTTTTCAACAATATGCTCTGTGCGCGTCATGAATTAATTGCAATGGGATGCTGAGGGAAGGACTACGGCCAGCAGTTGGCCCTCGCACACACGACGACGACGACGCCGACATAATGGTCATCGGTTTTTCACCGACACACAAAAAGGCATGCCAATGGACGGAACATTGGTAAAATGGCTATGGGAAACGCGAGAGTGTTCCCCGAGCAAGCAAAATCCAAAAGTATCCACCGATAAGACCGACAAAACCCTGATCTTTCACAGTTCACCGAATAGCTGTGTCTCCGTATAAAGACTGCGAATGTCAAAGGTTATCGTTACCGTCGGTGAAAATCAGCATCTTTGGTTATCGTGGAGTGCTCCCTCCCTCGCTCTCTCTCTCTCGCTCTCTCTCGTTTCTTTGGTCTCTTTTGAGCGCTCCTCTGAGCCTCGCGATAATTCTTAACCGCTTGTTTATTTATGCGGCGTCCGGAAGAGCAACACACACACAGCAACACAGTAGCACACCCACACAAAACAGTCCTCAGGGGGAAAAAAGATGGGCTCAAAGGAGGCAGAAAGATAATGTGTGCACATGTGTGTGTGCGCATGTGTGCGCCAGTGCCTTTATTTATGCAGCATGCATTTAAAATAAAATAAATATAAATTAAGCATAAGGCGCCAGCACCGCCTGCACTGCCATCATCGCCAGAGAAGAGCCAGCGCGTCGCTGAATGCCCTTTCATTGTCCAGAAGAAAGCGAGTGGGAGGCGAGAGATAGAGAAAGACAGGCAGGAAGAGTAATGGCAGTAGAGAGAAAGAGAGAGCAAGAGTAATGGCGATACTGAGAGAGGGAAAGAGAGAGAGAATAAGAGTAACGGCCACAAAGAAGCGATCGTGAAATTCGCTTCTGAAACAACAGGTGCGACCGCCGATAGATTATCGACTGGAATCGTGTGCAATCGATAAGCAAACAGCTTTATCAATCAGTTGGCGGTTCATTCCGGGCACACACTGGATGCTTTCTCTTCTCTTTGCATTCCAAGAAGAGCATTGGACAGTCGGCCCATCGTTGGCGTGCGGGCGCACTCTTTTTATTGCGCGCATTATTCCCACATTTTTTTTCGGGCTCCCGCTCGTGGGTTCGGGGCGGGGGTGGGGATGGGCGCGCGCCATTTTGTTGCCTTGCATTAATTGCAATGCAAAAAGGCAACGTCGCATAAATTTCTCATATTTAATTTCGCCCGAGCCGCGGCAGATGCTAGCCATAGATGGAGATGGAGACGGAGACGGAGGAGCCAGCAATGTGTAGCGGTGCAGCGGTCTGAAGCCCGGGGGCCAGTTTAATGCACTCTCTGTTGCATGCACCCCTCCTCTCTGCTACACCAACACCAACAACAGCACCCTCTCCCACGCCCACTCCCACTGTTATTTGTTTACTACGCTATCCCCCCACCCCACCACTCAGATGTGCTTGTGTGTGTGTGGGGCATCGTTTACATTAAATTATTTATGCACTCGACTGTGCACTGCGGCACTTGCGGCTTGACAAACAGACCAAAAACACCCCGACAGAAAATGAGCAGAAACGACCGCAGGATACCTGGTACTCGAGGAACACGGATCTTGCAGCTAATTTATGTCTGATATAGTCCTGGGGAGGCATCGCAGAAGTAGATACTGGGCAGAAGGGATTAGGCCCAAAGGAAAACCAGCTAGCACCTCCACTCTGAAGCGTGGTATCGGGCACAGTCCAGTATACCCATTGCAGTGCACAATCCTCTAGAGCACTGGCTGCCCCACCGAAAAGAAAGCCTGATCCCAGCTGGTGGGAGTATTACGCCCCGGAAACCCCGCCCTTGGGCATCCCTGCACTTTAAGCTCTGGCCAAATGTTGACCGAACCATAAAATGCTGAACAAATGTGCGGACATTAGCCATTAAGGTTCTTCTTGGCTGCTTAACTTGAACTTGGCCAAGGACTAAGCCAAGCTCCTGTCTGCCTCCTGCCTGCCTGGCTTTCTTTTCGCTGCCGTCTTGCTGCTTGCTGCCTGCTGCCTGCTGCCTTTCTGCCAAGTCAACTGTGAGAGTGTCCAATAAAATGTCAAAGAAAATGGCCAAAAGGCTTTTAATTGTAATGAAAATGAAAAGGAAAATGTTGCAGGGGACGGGGGCTCAAACTTTTGCAGTGGATTTAAGTTTTAGGAGCGGCTGCATGCCCCTGCCCCTGCCCCTGCCTCTCCGCTTGTGTCTCCTCGTCTTTTTGGCCATTGTGTGACCCCGTTACAAAGGGGTTTCATGAGCGTTTAATTGTCGGTAATTAGCTAGATGAACAATGTCCAACTTTTCAGCTGCGCGGAGGATGGCGCTGGAGCAACTTTTGTGAGTAGCTCGACAAAAGCTGTGTAGCTGTGTAGCTGTGTAGCTGTCTCCTCTCCCCGAAGGAGCGAGGGACAAAAAAGGCTCTCAAGAAAGTGGAGGAGAAGCCAATTGATGGAAGTACACCTACGGGGAGGGGACAAATTGGAGGAGAGATGATACATGATTGTCAAAATTAACGATAGAAAAGTCGCAAATAAAAGTATTTTGTATAATTATTCTAAGAAAAGGGCCATCAACAGTTTTAGAGGTTTTTATAATCAGTATAAATTTCATTGGAAATTTTTTATAATCAGTATAAATTTCATTGGAAATTTGCATACATTTTTCTGGAATAAAAATGTCTCAGCAAAAATGTCGCTTAAATTTCAATAGAAATTTCGATTGAAATTTGCTTTTCATTTAATTGACACTCACACAGATGCAGATGCACACCCGCACATGGGCATAATGAGCGGAGGCGAAAATTACAAAGGTCCCCCCTCTCGCCCCTCGCCCTCTCGCCCAACAGTCCTCTGCTGCGGCGCACCACCGCTCTCGCCCATGCCTTTGTTCGCGGCAGAGAGGCAATTAAAATTAATTTAAATTTACTCGCCTGTGCAAATGAGCTGTGGAAAAAAAGGCCACAGACACAGAGACAGCGACATCGACAGCGACAGCGACGGCGACAGAGCAGATACTCGCGCAGAAGAAAAACAAAAAAAACACACACACACTCCCCATTTTACAGTCACTTTAACGTCCGTCCCACTTTAACACCCTGCTCTCTCTTTTCCTCTATTTGCAGAGCTAAGCCACGCGGATCTGGTGCCTAGTCTGGAGATCCTTCCGATGCAGGAGGTCCAGCGCAAGCCTGTGGGCAAGTCCCTGATCCTCACCTGCCGACCAACAGTGCCGGAGCCAGCCCTGGTGGCCGATCTGCAGTGGAAGGACAACATGAACAACACCATTCTGCCCAAGCCGTAAGTGTGAAAACAGAACAAACACAGACACACATCGTACATATATTGGTGTGTGGTTTCCTTATTTGGTGTTTTCTGTACACTCCACAACCCACCACCCGCCACCCACCACAGACACTTTCCAAGTAGAAATCTGCAGGAATGCACTCAAAACTTAGAGACCAATGGAGTGGATATTCTATTCGCCACTAAATAAAAAGAGAAGCTGCGAATGGAGCTCCGAATATATGTATATTCAGTCTCATTCGCTTCGTTTTTTTGGGTGCATTCAAGTGCAGAGTGCTCTTGAATCCAAACACTGATATATCCGTATACCGTATACCCCGTATTGTAGGCCCAATTATGATCCACTGTACGATTCCAAGGGGAATAGAAGAAAAGCGTAAGTGAAAGTCGCGACATACAACAACATTTCATAGCAAACAGTGCCACAGTGACTGTTAAAAGTAACCACCCCAGTAACAGTAAAAGTAACAGTAACTGCAACAGTAACTGCAACCAGTATTCAGAGTAATTGCAAGATTAAAAACTCCGCAGTAACCAAAAAGTCTTGAAGAAAAGAACAGAGAGCCCTAAACCCTAAATATAAATCCAATACCCTAGCAGAAAAATAAATGAAAAATGAACAAATTAGCCCCAAAAGAGTACAGTACACACCGCAGATTGTAGTCGAATGCATGTATCCTTCCATCGGAAGTCCGTTCTTAGCGGACTCCCCTCCGTTCTACAGCATTTTCGATTCTGCAAGGGTATTTTGGATGGCATCTTCGGTGTCTATCGAAGTCTTCCCCCTCGTAGACCCTCCGCTGCTCTCTTGTTGATGTTCTTATATTTTTGTGGCATGATTAATTGTTTAACTTTGATTTGATTTGATTTGTTGTTAACTCATTTTGCTGTACGGAGAGAAATGCATTTTGCGCGGGCATTTGACATCCAACCTTCGACACACACGCAAACACACATCAATCCTCCCGCCTCACATCCTTTGCCATCAGCTCGTGCTGATGGCTTGCTCTCCTCATGCGATTCCATTCAATTAGCTGTTGTACTAACCCAACCTCATCCACTAATGGTTAAGAAATGTGTGGTGTGGCAGCCCTAACTAAGCGAGAGCATGCCGCAGGGCTGCCAGAGTTCTGGCCGAAGAAGGCACAGTTGTGTGTGGAATGAGAGTTGCCAGCCTTTGCCAGCTTTCGGTTTCTGGCTGAAGGTTCAGTTGTGTGTGACATAGAAAAAGAGAAATCTATTGATGCAGCTGAAGAACAAGAGATATCAAGGTACAGTCATCGCAAAGAGAACTGAGACTTAGCGTTGCCAGCTAATCGGGGAAAAAAACTTCAGTCAGTGTCCAAACGAAATGAAAACAATGAATGCAATCTTCCAATTGCAAAAAACTCACCAGTGCCCCAAAAGACATTACGGGAAATTGCATTTTCCGGCGAAATCAATCAAGGAATCCGAATGAAAGCTTTTCTTTTTTCTAGGCTCCTGGGAAACATATCAGACAGAGGCCAAGGGAAATGCGAAAGAGGAAAATGCTGTGGAAAATGCGAATGGGAATTCCTTGGCGATATATTCAGATCCGGACCTGGAAAGAGTGATCCGACTCCGAGTGATGGGAGGTGTGCGTGTGAAAGGCGAAATCGTGTTAATTAATTTGCCCACCGACTGGCCCCGAAAAGGGTGGGGTGGGGTAGGGTGGGGTCTGGTGCGAGACGAGGTCGACACCTGACCCAGCCAATGCTTAGCTCTCAGTCCCTTCCCTCCAAGCTTCCCGCTCGAAAAAGGACGAGCCCCCGCGGGGGTATCCACCCCACGATTGCGTGCCAATTAACCTCGTTTCCCTCTTTAGAGCCTCAGAGGCTCAGAAGTTCACAGAAGGAGCACCAAAACTTGGGCGAGTGCAAAATTTCATGTTTGGCTTTGGCCCAAAAAACATTTTGTATAATTTTTTGCTCCTATTTCCAGCCGGCTATTTCCACAGCATTTTTAGGGGCTTGCTACCTACAATTTTCTGTGTGTTTGTGTGTGGCGGGGTTTTTCTCTATTTGTTTAGCTTTAATTATCGCTTGCTGGATGGAAATTATGCTGGAAAGCCTGGCGTCCACATCACATACCATCAGACATCGGATATCACACACGCACTCGCGCGTTTAGTTCGATGGCCACAACCCATTTTTTTCTCTCTCCCTCTCTCCCTCTCTCTCTCTCTATCTATCCCTTGTTCCTGTTGATGACATGTGCTCTATGAAGGGGATTATTCCCTCTTCTTTTGGAATACCCTCTTATTTTGGGGATCAGGAATCGTTGAAGCAAAGATCCTTGTTTTTCAATGTGTGAGCAGGATCCTCAAAGAACATATAGCATGGATAACTTTCTTGTGCTTCAAACCTCCTCACGAATTGATCCGATAATCGTTGAAGCAAAGGTTCTTCTCTTTCGATCGTCGTCGAACATCATTTAGAGACAACTTTCTTCTCAATTCTGATCCAAAATCGGACACAATAGAAGCCTCTGTTTGAGCGGTACTTTCCCTGATTCCATGGGGTATTCCCAGGGTATTGCCCCTTTCGAGTGCTGGACACACTTTACCTCTTTTGTTATTTGGTTTGGGTTTTTGGCTGCTGGATTTTTCGGGAGGAGACGCCACGCCCCCACACACACTAGCCCACTGTGTACAGTACGCACCGTTTGCTGCATTGCATATTTGCAGGCGCGAAATGTAATTAAGCTGCCAAAAACCCAACGGGGTTTCGCCAGAAACCCCCTCTTCCGGGTCGGCAGGGGCGTTGTTTTCCCCCTCCTCGAGTTAATTAAAACGATTAAGTTCGGCATAGTTCTGCGGCCGGGCATTGTCCGCATTTTTGGGGGCTTTTTGCCGCCGCTCAACTGCTGCTGCTGCTGCTGCTGCTCCTTCTGCGGATGCTGCTGCTATGCGGGGCCTGCCATTTGGGGGCATGCATCCAGCTGCAGAGCATGGTAGTAGTAGATCAGGGCTTTGAACTGTGCAAGTGATTTGTGTGGTGGCATGCTTTTTGAAGGGAAGTGGAGATCGTACGTTTTTGAAATGGTCTCTGATTGGGAGACTAGGGACTAGGGAGAGTACTTCCCAAAAGGTGAAGGGATGGATCCCTGCGAGAGGACTGCCATTGGAGAAAAGTGAAGAGAAGAGGAGAAGCAGGACAAGATAGTTGCTCTGTTCAGTGTACTTTGAAATGAATCACTCCCTCTATGGATTGTGAGCGCGTGGAAGCCATTGTCCGTGTCAGCAGATCAGAGAGCATAACAGATGAAGCATAAATGTGGCACCAACTGCTGGCGCAGACTGTGGCAGATGCGGGAGTACAAGGAATACATGTGAATCCCTACAGCTGACTTGAATCACGACTCCTGCTCCCTGGCGGCTCATTCCAGGATTCAATAACAGCGACAATCGCAGCAGAAACAACGCAAAAGCGCCATCTTGATGCGCATCTAACGGCCAAGAGAAATGCAATAAAAAAAGGAGAGTCCCCAAGGCGCCAATAGGGTGATACGAAAAGAGGGAGGGAGATGGTGTGTGTGTGTGTGTGCGAGCGAGAGCCCCACAATGATGTTCCCAAGAGACAATCAACCACAAAAAAAATAAGGAAAGCACAATTTTTGATTTAACGTCTCTCTCTCTCTCGCTCCCTCTCTCCCACCCACTTTCTCTCTCTCCCTCTTTTGTTGCAGCTCTTTTTTTTGCCTTCTCTTTTCTTTGTGTGTGTGTGCGTTGTATTTGTGTGCGTGTTTGTGTGCATTGCTTGGCGCAATATTAAAAATCCGAACGCAAATATGCAGCGAAATTTTTTCTGCACAATGTCTTCTTCCGCTTCGAACCGCACTTCCATCCCTTGCCCCTCTCGATCCCCTTTCCTTTCTTATCGGCAACGCTGTCGCTGCGTTTTTGCCCAGCGCAGGAGTCGCGACCGTACTGATACCCCGTCATCGAAGAAAATTCTCTCCCTAGAAACATAACACGTGAAATGTACACACAAATTGAAGTACCTTCTTTTGGGTTTCTTTCTCCAACTTCTTCTCCACCAAATAAATGTCTCTCAGTACAGGGTATCCCTCTTCAAGACTACATTCGATGCATGCCATTGTTTGGCTCGTGCTTTTTTTTGTATGCGCCTCTCCGACAACTTTTGTTAGCATAATTTTCGGGGCGCAGGCAGCGCCGACGTTTTCTATGCACCGCATCGCACCGCACCGCACCGCACACGCACATCTGCGTCTCTGTGTGTGTACGATTGTTGTTTGTGTATGTGTGTGTTTGTAAGGCAAACAAATACCCCGCATGCCATACGTATTTTTTTGTCGGAATTTTTCTGGCAACAATTGGGCGAAACGCAAATCGAACGCAGGTTGTGCCTCCACTCCGTATATTCCGTATTCCGGATACCATATTCCAGTGCCGTAACAGTACCCATAGCCGCACCCATACTCCCCCGCACAAGCACAAACACAAACACACGCAGACACACACAAAAACACTCGCACACAAATGTATTCGTTCAATATATAAAACCAATTACATTCGTAAAAACAAAAGTAGGGAGAAAAATAGAAGAAGGAATAGCTGAAGAAATGGAGGAGGCTGGCAGGAGGCTGATGTTGATGATGATGACGACGACTGTCAAAAAATTGAAATCCGTAAAAGGATGGGGCATGGGGGACGGGGGACGGGGGACGTAAGGGGCCGCAAGGATATTTTGACAGAGCTGGGAAGAGGGGAACGAACGTGCGTTGACTTTACGGTTATTCCATGGATTGCAATCCATTCGCAATATGTACACTGCCTCCTACAGTCTTGCCCCTGCTTCCTCGCCCCTCCGCCAGCTGCCTTTTAGCCCCCAAGTCGGAAAGTTATTTCTGAATTTTCTCCTTCATCTAGAGGCCGAATCCTCCTGTCTTTTGCATACCCTGGACGAAGGACTCGAGAAGAGATTATTTATGATTATACTGCAATGCACTGGAACCTCAAGGGACTTCCAGACAATCGCCGATGGGCGCTCCATTGGTGTCGATCCTTATGTTATTGCAGGATTACGGCATAGGATACCTGTTCAGCCATGATCAAGTGGCTCGCAAAGTGACACGAAGCCGATGGCAGCTGCCATAGGATGCGCAACAAAATACACGATTTCGATCTGGGTTCCCTGGACCCGCAACGGAAGATCTTTTTACAGCGTTGGTCGCCGCTGCACGGAGCGCGACTTCTGGCTGGCGATTAAGGCTGTTCGGGGATAACTTTATCATCTACAAATGATGTATCTCCAAGGGTATAGTCCATTTCAATGCCGGCCAGGCAGGCTTTCCCTTCTACTTCTGGTTTCTGCTGCTGCTGCTGCTGCTGCCGCTACTCTAGCTGCTGCTGCTGTGTACATTTGCTATCGTTGCGTTCATTTCCGTTTCCGTTTCAGTTCTCGTTTCAGTTCTCGTTTTTGTTTTGCCCACTCTCATAATAATCATAATAATAACTGCTCTCTCCTTCCACTCGCTCTCTGTCTCTCTCTCTCTCTCTCTCTGCTTTTCTACGCTTTCTCTATGCATATTTAGTTTCGGGGAGCCCAATGGAAACTTTTTTAATTAATTAGTACGTGAGCTGCTCAATGGGCAAATGGGCAGGCAGCAGCAGCGGTTCTAGGGACAGCCGTCTGGGGGGTTCGTTCCATGCTCCACGTTCGTTTCAGCCATAATTTGTTGGCTTTATGCGATTTACTGTACACAAATTCGTGCACAAATCGCATGGAAATGAAAGGCAGAGGCGTGAAATTTTCCCCATGGCCAGCTGTCCTGGTAAAGGGGGAAGTGGAATTGGATGGAATGGAATGGAATTGAATGGGAGGTTCCAGTTTTATAAAGCCATCAAAACTTAACTGGCAGAATCGGTTATGAAAAGGGTTTCGGACATGCTTATAAAATTGTCAGGGGCGAAAGCTGAAATGGGTTCGAAAAAATAATCGTTAAGCGGTAATGAAACGGTTAGAAAACGGTTATGCCATTAAAAGAGAAATATAATTGAATTCAAAATAATACTTAGAAATGCTCAAACTGAAAAAAACCAGAATCATCCAATTACTTGGATCTTGCTATTGCCTGATGCTTGCAACAAAAAGGTGGCACACACACACAGAGAAAAACAGAGCGAAAAGCCACGAGCCACCGAGTGACGGTGACCTCATGCTTGCGGCGCACACACACACACACACACACACATACACGAACACACAATGAAAAGCCAAAGGAATTTTCCCATTTAGCTGGCAAATTTGGTGGAAAATGCGAGAAAATATATTTATATTCGTATGGCGAAAAAGGGAAATGGGGAAATGGAAATGGAAAAAATGCGTAGCACATTTGTGTGGGGAAAAGGCATGCAAATTGAGGAGAAAAGAAGTGGAAAGTGTAGGACTAACACGCAGCCACACAGCCCCACAGGCGCACAGGCCCCCACATCTTTATAATCATTGTGCATAAAAATAATAATTTTGCTCCCCGCTCCGAAAGCATTCATACATGTACTTATACTCGTACTGTTCTACCATTTGAAATGCATATTGTTCTGTTACTAATACACTCTCTAATGTAAGACTCCGAAAAAAAGCTCATCCGTTTCCTCCCCCATCCACCTATCCACAGAACGGGACGGAACCAGCCACCAATGTACACGGAGACGCTGCCCGGCGAGAGCCTCGCCCTGATGATTTCCTCGCTGACGGTGGAGATGGGCGGCAAGTACTACTGCACTGCGTCCTATGCAAATACCGAAATTCTCGAGACGAGCGTCACAATTACAACTTATGGTGAGTCCTTCTTCTCTTCCTCCTTGCCTCGCCTTGCCTTCCTCCCCGCACCTTCCTCTTTCCGCACCGAATATCTCTCTTCGCTCAGGCAAACGATAATGATGATTCGCATTCGCATTATCATTACCGTTATCATTACTATGAGTGTTATTGTCCTTTGTGCTTTTGGTTGTTGTTGATTCTGTTGGATGGTAAGTATTTTGAATGGTGTACTGTAGCATTGTAGTATTGTAGTACTGTAGGGCTGTACTGTACTTCAGTCAAATGTAATTTCCCAATTCCTGCCAAAGAGCAGCCCCTGATAGCAGTTATGGAACGGCACTGTACCATGGAATGCTTCTTGCATTTTTCAACACTTGAACAGAGAATCTGTCTATATTAAAACAGCTTAGAGGAAGAGACCAACACTGATCGTAGCTATAGGACTGTGCCTGTCAGTTGTCGATACAGGAACAAGATAAGACGTTTATGAGACGTTTGTTGTAATCTATGTATTATAATCTTCGATCGCCTAATGAAAATGTTTGGATAAAGTAACATTTAATTTTCCTTAGCCTCCGCTTCGCCCCAATTGAATCATGCGGGATTCAGTAGTTCCTGCCGTGAATGAACTTTGTCATTACTTTGATACTGGCTGTTGTCATGCTTGACTTGTCACCATTTTGATTGGCGAACCCGCCTGGTTACTGGAACTGAGAGTAATTGCCGTTCAACGTGATTCCTCCTCAGTGCCTGCCACACGATTCATTTATCTTGTTAGCAATTTGTGTCCCCAGCACACGGTCCCATCTACAGCCACCAGTTTGAAGTACAGTCTGCAGTCCAATGCAGCGCAGTGCCAAGCAAGTGCGGCATTGCCAGCAGTAAGAAATTACAGTTTCGCTAGGATTTCATTACAACAGAGGAAAACGAGGGAGAGTAGTGCACCGGACATGTATAAAACAAAATGGATGCGTCCAGCACAAAGCAATCGAGCAGCTATCCACACACACACACACACACACACACAGAAATGAAGGCAACAACACGTTCCCCAATAAGCAGGACACGACACGCACACACCTTCTGCCAGAGCGAGCCATGGAATCCCCCTTTTTGGGGAAGGACGGAATGGATAGTCGAGTGCACATAAGCGGTGGCAGTGCCGTGCTCCACCGTGCGCGCTCCTGCTCAAAAAACTTTTACGAGATTGATTTTTCTAAGCAATATAAAGTTCGTTCTCATTGCACACGGCACAAACCACGGCTCCCTGCTCCTGTGGAACCACTTTGTCTGTTCGTGATATGTGAGGAACTGCTGCCGCTGCCGCTGCCCTGTCCTGTCCTGGCAAACCTCTCGTTGAGCGGTGGAACAGTACCAGGTTGTTGCTGCGTTTGAAATGAAATCAAATATTTTGCTTCGCAACAACTTGTGCCTGATATGGGCACTCCTTTCCTGCCATCATCCTCCTCTCCTCTCCACACTCGCTCCAATCTCCCCTCTTCACACTCTCCAGTTCGATGTCGCAATCGAGTACGGCCTTTTGTTTGATTTCGGGTTTGTCCAATGGTTGAATGACGGGGTAGATCTGTGGGCACCATTGACACCAGTGTTGACAAATGCCAGGGCACACATTACATGGTACAGCCCACGGGGATGAGGCGAGCAAGCAGGGCTCTAAAATTTGTACAAATTCCCAGATCCATGCCTATAGGCACTCTTTCGTAGGGTAGGGGGTGCCAATGGTACAGTCCCAGTCTACAAATATGGTGGCTATCAGTGTTGGTTGACGAATGGTAACGAATGCATAACCAGTGTGGGTCATTCTGTCTCATATTCTGTTGACAAATGAAAGGTATGGAATGGAGTTTAATTATTTCCAATGTTGGAAAGTCACAGGAAACGTCCCTGTCTAAAGCGACAATCAGTTTTGGTCGAGGAATAGTTTTCAGTCTGTTCCAGTGCTGGGAAATGCCAGCTACAGCCCGTGGTCCAGTCGCATGTCCATACCTAAAGCCTTAATCAATGAGTAGTGGTCCTTTTTTGCATACTTTTAAATGAGTTGTTGGTCAAGGCGTGTTTCTGTTGTTGTGCGCGTGTGATGTTGCCTTGTGCCTCGAGTGGTGAGTGTCGTCTGTCGTTCACAAAATTTAAAGAGCGGCTGCTTCCGAGCTGCAATCTTCCATGTTAAGCCTGTGGTAAGCCCCAGTCATCAGCCGCTTTTCTGTCTCCTGTCCTCCCCTTCGATGCTCAACATTCAACGTGCAACGTGCAACCGACTCGACCAGCTTTCAAATACAAAACTCAACAGCAGTTAGTTATCAACACCAGATACGAGTACATGAAGAGGAATCAGAATCAGAGGGAGGCTCAAACCACTGCCACTGCCACTGCCGCACCGCCTGCCACACTGGCATTGTGTTGACAACTCAGAAGTTGCATTTAGTTAAGCAAATAAGCAGCCAGGGACACGACACGAAGAGATACTACTCGTACTCCTCCTCGTAGGTGGCTGCATGCAAGGCTGTAGGCAAATTGCAAGATTTACTTTTCCTATGAAAAGCCAACATGCATGAGAGCATGAGAGCCAGGGACAGACGCAGTGGCATATTTACATATCATTGTTTGTGGCACAGTCACAGCTTAATATTTCAATATTTATGCTTTTCATAAATTTCATAATTCCTCGCAACGCACAGAACTTCCGCCAGAAGCAGACGCACACAAGAAACTGTAGCGCCTTCAGATTCCATTCCATTCCCTTCTGTCAGACACTTGACTAGCATTCCATTTGTGAAGGCATTTAAAGCGCATTAGACGAGCATTTCAGAGACAGAGAGTGAGGGAAAGCATTAATTAATATTTATACACTTCTATCGATACTCGGAACCGATAATTGCTGGAATCCTTTTGGCCATTGCATTGTATTGGCATTGGCGGTCAATGTAATTGACACTAATCATCTTGATTGCAGACATTAGGAAGAAAGTTTGTGTGTTTTCTACGACTTATCGAAGGATGCCTCAATGCACAAATGACTGGCACAATGTGCAGAATTTCTTCCTGTTCATTCAGCTGTATGTCTCAATTATTTGCCGACTCCGAAGTGTTTTTCCTTTCTATTGGCTCTTGTTTATTCAGGAATTTGTCTATCGCATTGCTCTATTGCATTGCAATATGTTCCGTGATTAGTTTGACCTAAGCACATGTTTGTTATCATGATTAAAGAGTCTTTATGCGCTTCAATCATTCTACAATTGGTAGAAGAGATTGAGAGCTAGATTGGGGCCTTGGTTCTGCCGCCATCTGTCATCTTTAAGTGCCGCAAGTTTAAAGCTCCTCTTCTGTACCCTACCACCAAAACTCTGTTTTACTGTTGCCACTGTGTCTCCGTGCTCCCCTCTCTCTGTAGTATTTTGTTGTAATAAGTTGCTGCTGCTGCAACTTTTTCAATAAGTTGTGATGTCTGATGTTTGACCATGGCCGCGGCGGCATCTTTAGGATCCTACAACCAGGAACCCAGCTCTAACTCTAACTCTGGCTCTGGTCCCCTGCTTTTGCTTGTCTCCTTGTTCAAACTAATAATGAAATCGTAAACTAGTTCATCTTTTTTTCCTGCTCCTGGTGGGGATATACATGTGTGTGTGTGTGTGTGTGTGTGAAACGCCAGAGCCAGCGAAAAGTGTTTGAACAACAAAATCTCACACGCTACGACAATGCGGGGCAGCCAGGCAGCATGCAGGCAGGAAAAAGATAGAATTTGTAAAGAACAGAACGAGAAAGAGAAGGAGAGAAGTGAAGTGAGCTGACAGCAGCAGAAAGTTTTGGCTAGCCTTTTTCGAAAGAGGGTATAACGAATACAGGAAGAGAAATGCCATCGGCGGTCTACTGGAGGTCTATGCACTCGTCAAGGAAACTCTCCTGGGCACTCCAATGATTGTTGCCGCATGACGGGCGATACAAGTGCCCCTTGGTCATGAAACTGTAGATTTGTATGTACCTGTAAGGCCGTGCATCTATTCCATGACCGATGTGAACTGCCGTATGACGCGAGACTCTAATTTCTGCTTCGTTCGGACACCCTTGCGATCTTTGCGATGGATCAGCAAGCGCATCTAAAAAGTATCAACTCACCAGAGCTTGATCCTTCCTTCTGGTTCTTCTGGCTACGAATTCGAATACGAGTATACGCCTCTGCTGCTGTTGCTGTTCCTGTTGTTGCTGCGGCTGCTTCTGTTCCCTCTGTAAGCAGTTGTCTGGGATAAGGATGCCATGAGGGATAGGAGCTGCCGCCGTACACAGGACATACAATATATGTATACATGTACATATGTATGTACATATGTGTAGAACCAGACACTGCCAATAAAAAATTGCAAATAGAAAATGTTTTTAACACAACTTTCCGTTATTTTGGCTTCTGCTTTGGCTTTCCCTCTCCCTCCCCCCCTGGCCAAGCCGAATACCGGACATCCATGGGTGCATGTCCGTGCATGTCTCTGTGCATGTTTGTGCTTGACAGTCAGCAGACAGAGTGTGCCAGAGAGAGGGACAGACAGACGGGGCAGAGCAGAGCAGAGCGATTGAGATGGCTTGTTATTACACTGATTTATAAATAAACTGTAAATATTTGGGGACCATACACATGTTGGAAATCGAAGCACCCAGACAGGGACATCGGCAAGAAGAAGGCGATGGGGAACAAAGAATGATTTCCACAATTTCCGCTTTGAATGCAAAATTGTATTCCAATGCAATGGCGACCCATTGGAGCGACCTCCTAGCCCTGGATTTACTCTTATCTGTCTCAGCCTTTGAGCTCAACAGTACCTGTTAAGCACAACTGTGCTTTTTAGATTCTATTGAGGTTGCCTTTGAGGTTGAAGAGCCCCCCAGAGCCCCTCTCTGATTATGTTTTTCTCCGCATTAAACTAAACAAGTCTTGGCCCCAGAAAAATCTTCCGCTTCACGCCTCGACTCCGACTCCGACTCTACTCTGGACTCTTCCTCTGCTTCTGCCTCTCCCTCTACTACTGTCTCTGCCACACTGCTGTGCGGCGTATACTACTATTTGTGTTTGTGCTTTGGATTGTGTGGCACGTATTTGATTTAGGAATTTCAGCTTTTTGCAATTCCTTCTTTTTCTTTTTGCTCGTTTTTCCTCCCATTTTCAATTTCCAAGTCATCTCTCTCTCTGCTGCTGCTGTTGCTGCTTCGGCTACTGCTGCTGCTACTGCAGTGGAGATTTATTGGCAGGACCCCAGGAATCACAAACCGATGCCAAGTCTGAGTCCAAGTCCAAGTACAAGTCCAAGTCCTTGTCGACCAGCAGCAGCTCGTTAGGGACGAGACTACTGACCCGACCCTTAGAGCAAGCAGTGGCTGTGGCAAGCAGTGGAGCGGAGCGCGGGTGCGTTGCTCTTCTGCTTGAGGATTTGTCGCGCACATGTCTTGGCTTTGGCGCTGGATGCCGCTTGGATTGCTTTTATGTGCCTGACAGTTTGTTTAAAATTATATTACATATACGCCACGTGCAGGCTCCTCCTGCTCCTCTACATCCTCCGCTTGGATTGTCAACAGAGAGGCGCCTTCCTTACACTTTCCATACCTCTTAATCTTAAAGCTTTTATGACATTAGACTTTACTATACTTTCTACGAAAAGAGGGATAGCCTGACAGCCTAAACCCAAAATTAGTGTTCGTAGTCGTCTCTAGACACATCAGCCGAATATCTGATAGCCTAAGCCCAAAATTAGTGTGCGTAGTCGTCTCTAGACACGGAGGACACGGAAGAGGAGGTATTTTGTAGTCTGAAGACTCACTCTCTTGTGTGCTTTTTCGCTGTGCAACTGCCAGGACAAATCAAACAATTTTCACACACCTTTTCCACAGGAATTTGTACGTGAACGCTCCATTGTTTCTGCTCCTTCTCCTTCAAGATCTAACGAGTGCTCTCCCCCTCTCATTTTGCTTTACAGTTGCCATTACCTGGACAAATGCCCCAGAAAATCAATATCCGACATTGGGCCAAGATTACGTGGTCATGTGCGAGGTGAAGGCGGATCCCAATCCGACTATTGACTGGCTACGCAACGGAGATCCAGTAAGTAAAAGGGGGGACCCCTTTCCACATCATACCTAATCCTTTGATTCCTTGTAGATTCGCACTGGTGACAAATATGTGGTACAGACCCATGGCCTGCTCATCCATGATGTTCAGGAGTCGGACGAGGGTATCTACACGTGCCGGGCGGCTGTCATCGACACGGGAGAGCTGTTGGAGCGCACCATTCGCGTGGAGGTCTTCATCCAGCCGGTGATTGTCCATCTGCCGCCAACCCTGGAGGCCATCGAGGGAAAACCCTTCGCTGCCAATTGCACAGCCACCGGGAAGCCAGTGCCGGAGATCAGCTGGATCCGGGATGCTACACAGCTGAACGTGGCTACCGCCGATCGCTTCCAAGTGAACCCACAGACAGGTCTGGTTACAATCAATTCAGTGCGGGAAGACGACTACGGAACCTACACCTGTCTGGCCAAGAACAAGGCTGGTGTTGTGGATCAGAAGACCAAGCTGAATGTCCTGGTGCGCCCTGCCATCTATGAACTGTACAACGTGACTGGCAGCAGGACCAAGGAGATTGCCATTACCTGTCGGTCCAAGGGACGTCCCGCACCGGCCATTACCTTCCGCCGTTGGGGCACCCAGGAGGAGTACTCGCCCGGAGTCCAGGTCGACGATGAACGGATTGTTTTGGAGCGATACTTCGACGAGGATCGCGGCGAGAGCTCTGGCACCCTGCGCATCGCCAACGCGGAGAGGACGGACGACGGCCTGTATCAGTGCATTGCAAGGAACAAGGGAGCCGATGCCTACAAGACGGGACACATCACGGTGGAGTTTGGACCTGACTTTAGCCAGATGAAGGACCTGCCGCCGGTGTTCACGTGGGACCAGCGCAAGGCGAACCTCAGCTGCCTGGCCATGGGCATCCCGAACGCCACCATCGAGTGGCACTGGAATGGCCGCAAGATCAAGGAGCTGTACGACACGAACCTCAAGATCGTCGGCACCGGACCCCGCAGCGACCTCATCGTCCATCCCGTGACCCGTCAGTACTACTCTGCCTACAAGTGCATTGCGACCAATATTCACGGCACCGCCGAGCACGACATGCAGCTGAAGGAGGCCCGAGTGCCGGAGTTCGTATCGGCGGCGGTGCCGCGCCAGCTGACGGCCACCACCATAACCTTTGACATTCGTGGCCCCCCCACCGAACTGGGTCTGCCTATCCTGGCCTTCAGCGTGCAGTACAAGGAGGCCCTTAACCCCGACTGGTCCACGGCATACAACCGAAGCTGGTCCCCCGATTCCCCGTATATTGTCGAAGGTCTGCGTCCCCAGACCGAGTACAGCTTCCGTTTTGCAGCCAGGAACCAGGTGGGTCTCGGCAACTGGGGCGTCAACCAAAAGCAGTCCACACCCCGTCGCTCTGCCCCTGAGGAACCCAAGCCCTTGCACAATCCCGTCCAGCACGACAAGGAGGAGCCCGTCGTCGTGTCGCCCTACTCGGATCACTTTGAGCTGCGCTGGGGAGTGCCCGCCGACAACGGTGAGCCTATCGATCGCTACCAGATCAAGTACTGTCCGGTAAGAGGATACATTACTCGCTCTAGAGGATCATGCACTGATTGATCACCTTTTTTGCAGGGCATGAAGATCAGTGGAGCCTGGACCGAACTGGAGAACAGCTGCAATACGGTGGATGTGGTCGAGACCACGTCGTATGAGATGACAGACCTCAATGGCAACACGTACTACCGCATCGAGCTGAAGGCGCACAATGCCATCGGCTATTCGTCGCCCGCATCGATTATCATGAAGACGACACGAGGTGAGTCTGATTCCGCTAACAATAATCTCGGCACGTTGCTCTATTCGGCCGGGTTCAACTCCGGCGTCGGGTCGCTACACAAACAACTGTTCACGACCACCACAAGAGCCTCCACATCGACAATCACAACAACAATCACCACCACAATCATTGCGCTGGCCACCACCATAAGCGTAACATTAGTTAGTGTCCTAGCCTCAATGTTAGTCTAAAGCCCAAAAGCTCATATCATCGAAAGCGGAAAGCAAGAACTCTGCAATCGATCGAACGATACACGATAGACACCCGCAACACTCACACTGGGCGGGGAGAGACAGTGGGCCACACAGCGTACTAAATATCCACTGTGCGGCCCACTGTTCCAACCCCAGAATCAGGCATACATATCGGTTGAGAACCGCCCTCTCGAATAATCTAAAAGATCCCAGCAAAAAAAAAACAATGCAATACATACATATATATACATTCATATATATATACATGCAATCGATATATATCGAAAACACAAACAACCACACGATTTTTACTGCTCTAAATATATGCTATATATAATATATATATATATGATATACCCCCAAATATAAATACTCTCAACTATCGTTTATCGATTACTTTTGCATACAAACATCGAAATTTCTGTAGTGTTTATTTCAACATGCGTTTCATGATCTTATGCTTTCCTTTCACACAATCAGTGTAACAGTCGTAACGAACGTCTCCAGTCTCCAGTCTCCCGCCTCTTGTTTCTTCTCATTATCCCATTATCGTTTATTATTTATCGCTCTCTATCTCATTCTCTATCTGTCATCTACGCTCTTTTGTTATCGAAAAATCGTTTTTGTCTTGCATGCGCCTTTCGTTTCATTTCGTTTCGTTAGAGCATCCTACGAAGAGCATACTCTCTTCCATAAACAGTAGGCCGTAATTGTATACATTCCACCCACACACAGACACACACGCACACTGAAACACCGAAACACTGTAACACTGAGCAGCAAAAGTACTGCAACGCAGTTGATAAACATTATGGAAAAAGCCAAATCAAATATCAAAGCCCCCCTCATACACACATACATACGAGTATGCCTATGCCCTTCATTCATGGCTCATATGGCGCGTGCATGCGCGCATCAGTCAAAATGTCAGAAGTTGTATAGAAATAAATAATGAGAGATGCGCGCAAGCCCGAAATCAACACTAAATACCTTAATGTTATTATTCTTAATTATGTTCTCCATACACCTTTTTTTTTGAATACAATTCTTAAGCATTTACTTAATTATAATTACCGAAAAAGAAAGAAGAAACACACTGAATAATAAAACATTTTACATCAGAGGATTTGAAAGTGAAAAAACGATTTATAATTTTATATTTTTGTGTGTTGTAATATTATTTCGAATAATGTGTGACCCCCACGAATATACATACATACATACCCTGTTAAATGTAAACCATCTATCTAGCTCTTAAACACAAAAAGAAAAAACGCAATTAATTTAGTAATCAAAAGCCTTAATCTTTAGCCTTTCATTATATTTTGTTTTGATTTCGAATCCACTAGAGTCACCAATTTTGTTTCATTTTTATTTTAACTTAATTTTATCATTTGATTGCAATTTGAATTTGAATTGATTTTGTGTATTCTACATGCTGCGTCTACTATTTCTATATTTCTTTAGTTAATTTTTCAATTATAAGCGACAAAAGAAAAGTTTCTTGAATAAAACAAAGAAAAACCAACAAACAAACTGTAATTTACTGTCAATGCCACATTTCGTTCGTTCTCTCTTTTATTATCGTATTGTTATCGTTATGCATTTCGTATCGTATCGTATCTTATCGAAATACATGCCTGCGTTGTCTCTCTATTTGTCTCACTCTCACTCGCTCGCTCGCTCTTTCTCGTTCTCGCTGTGACTGTCTTACTGTCTCCTTCCTCCTCATCGTTTACACTAGTATTTATACTATTGTTAGTTTGTTAGTTACTCACTTTGTATCTTTGTGTTTCGTGTGTGTTTTTGTGTCCTACCTTGTGTCCTATTATATCCCTATATCCTGCCACCCCCCGCTATATCCAATATCTAAACCCCCCTCCCATTATGTTTTTATACTCAATACAATTGATTTAGTGTCTGCATTTAAGTAACCACTTAGTCATAGTTAATATTCATAACAAAACAACCACTAGCACATGTCAAGAACAAAGTTCCCAACCCTCCGGCCAGACAAACAAACAACCAACCAACCAACCAACTAACCAACCAAACAGCCAGCAAACACACACATGAAACACTCGCATACTAAACTAGCAAACAGCAAACAACAAGAACAAACAACTAATCCTTAACAGTAGAAGACTCAAACCGGCAGTGTTCTGGCAACCTCTAACAATACCGAAAGTTCTAACACGCAATGCAATTGTCGGTGTTCCTGAAATCTCCCATCTTATCTGGAAACTGAAACCCTACGAATGACTGCAAATAAATAGTACGAGTAATTAATCCCTTGATAAACTATTAAGAAGTTAATCGCTTAAAGCTTCTTCAATTTAAAATTTCATCATGGCGCGTCTACAAATTGTTGAATAGCTTGAATTTAAGGGGACTGCCCTCATTCAGGCCAGGAATGAAGCTACCTGTAGGTCAGGCCCTGACTTCACTGCCGGAAATTCAATTGCTCGAGATTTCAGGAGCACCAACAACAGCCACAAATCCTGGCCCTGGTCATGGTCCTAATCTGTAGAGATTTCTGGAACACATCGGATTAACCAACACATCCACCACCACACATTCGTCGTCGTCGTTGCCCCAATAACCCAAAAATAACAAAAAAAAAAAAAAAACTAAAATTAAACTAAAACAATGCCTACAAAATGAATTGTGCAAAAAGAAAAGACCAACCAACAACAAAAATGTTCTTTTTGTGTGTTTCCTTTTCTTCCTTTTTTTCTTCTACCACTTTTTCTTCTTTGTTTTTTCTCTCTTTTATGCTCTGTGGGTGCTAAAAACCCACAAAACTACAACAAATAAAATCGAACGCAAAACAAAACCTGTAAAATGAAACGAAAAACCTCGAAACTCGAAACTGAACAAACCCGAACCGAAAATCCCCACGAAAACCTCGAAAACTCTCATCCAGACAATCCACATCCCCGCAAGCAAAAAGGCGGACAAGCTGTTGCTGCTGCTGCACCACCGCTGGTTCTACTGCTTTCCACTGCTTGCGCGCTGTTGCTCCTGCTGCCGACGACTGCTTAAGCGAACAGGCCAGGCCACCAATCAGAATGCACCAGTGCACGGAGGAATCTTCAACGAAAAGACGCCTTCTCTCTCTGTATTTCCCTGATGTTTCCCTGGTGTCGTCTCCATTGTGTAAATAATAAGCCGAAGAAAAGAAAAGAAAACATTTATCAACTAAAAAAAACATACTAAAATAGCATGAAAAAGCGGAAATAAATACATACTTTGTGTTGAATGTGCTCAAGTAGAATATATGATCAATATGAAGAAAAATATCACCTATTGCGGGGTCGCCAAGGGTCACCATTCCATTAACTGTACAAAAAAAAAAACAAAAAAAAAAAAGAAATAATAGTCAATGAAACGGAATGCCAAAACTTAATCATATGAATTCATAATAATGATTAAAGATAATGATAATGATGCTGATGATGATGTACTTCTTGTATGTATCCTACTACATATAACCGATGTCTAACCGCTAGAGACTTTGTTTTAACCACTAAGCCACTGTTAATTTGTTGTTATTTAGTTAGTATTTACCACAGAAATACCTGTATGTACGTGTATTTTTATGTATATGAGTCCACAATTATTCTCCTAAATACGATTACGACTCCAAAAACCCGTTCCGCTTAGTTCCATGTGCATTCTACAACACTGCCAAGCGTACGAAACTAAAAAACATTTTAGCGAAATTCTACAACCAAAAACAAAGCAAAAATTAACCAATTATCGAATGCATACAATTCAATGCAGATTTATTGCAAAACAATTTATTGAACAAAAATATATTAAATTTAGGCCAAAAGCTTTTTCCGCTTCGAAGCAGTTGAAAGCAGCTTATGTTCTGTTTGTTTTTTGAGCGTATACGTTAACCGTTAAGAGGGGACAATAAGTAACTAAGTTAAAGCATCGGTTAAGCAGTGCACACTGCTCGGACTCGGGCTTGGGCTCCACTACGAATTTTTATCACATGGTGTAATTGAATTATGAAAAATGAAAGAAAAAGCCTCTCCGTTAATCTGTTAATAAAAATGGATAATCTATAATACGAGCATAATAGTACTTAAATAATAGTGAAGAACCCCACTAGAATGCAGTTCAATTTATGGGGACAGAAATTCCAGTATACAAGCAAAACATTTTTTTAGCAAGCGAAATGGATGTTTTCTAGCCAAATATATCGTAAACCCAACAAAACAAAAATACCATTTATATCTTTACAATATCTAGTTATACTATATATATATATACATACAATATACACGTATAGCTAGAGAATAATTCAGCCCGCCTAACGTGGCTGAGAAGACATGTGTTTTTTTTTTGTTCTAAGAAAACTGCAAGCAGTACGTACGGGGGTAAAAGCAATGCACTATCCACTGCTTCCACAGACCAGGCACACACTCCCCCCGCACATACATAGTCCGTATAAGGCGTCTTGAATTTTGTAAGCAGTGTAATAAGAAACGATACCCTAACAATTAAGCAGTTCATTTTTGGGTAAATAAAGAAATACTTGAAAAGAAAGCAGTATGTGACTATGACTTGGAGCGGGGAACCCCACCACCATCCCACCGCTCGGAAGGCCCACCCACCGCTTGGAAGGTAAAATACTGCAGCAATAGAGCCCCAGCCATATGTACTCTACATACTTACTATATATAACATATTACTTTCTATAAATGCACACGAAATTAACACACGAAAAAACACACAGGAAATTGATCTGCCTATAACCGAAATTTGTTGATAATTGTTAATTATTCTTATATTGTATTACAATTATATTGTATATTTTAGTTTTGAAACCGAAAACCCTGTTACCGTGCCAGCACTTTCAAACACACGCCAAATCAATCAAGCGTATCATTTTCTGTACAGAAACATTCATGTTATACCAATAATATACATACTACTATATGCTTTATACACCAAACAAAAATGTTCCCCTTGTACACCCACAAAAACATACATACATATATATACAGTACAGATACAGATATTACGTAAGTGAAAACGATTTGTAAATCATAATTTCGAGCTGCTTACACTGCTTGTATACTTTGCATATTGGCATTTTTCTGTATTTTGCAATTGTACAAATAAAAAATCACTTAAAATTCTTTTGAAAATTGTTAATTTTTGTGCTTCTGTCACTCCATCAATTACGCGCTCTCTCTCTCTCTCTCTCTCTCTCTCTCTGTCTCTCTCTATCTATCTATCTTCTTGCTATCTCTGTTTTTCTATTCTGCTGTGCCAAGTCCCTGCCCCCGCGCTACCCACCCTTCCACACTCCTTTTGAAGGCTGCATGCAAAAGAAGGCCTAAATGAAAATTCGTATCCATAAGTTTGTTGCTTTGTTTGAAACTGCTTTTCATGTCATGTCAATTGGTGCTAAAATTTGAACTTTCCGTATAATTTTCGTATGGTTGTTAATCCTTTGGTTCCATTGTGATTATTATTTCGATATTCATTTTTATTTTAAAGTTTTGACTAATTCCGTTCTTTTGGTTTCCAACAAGTAATACACACACACAAAAATGTAAAATACCATTAACCTAAAACAAAAACAAAAAACCAGAACAAGCAGAGGAAATAAACAAAAATTATATCCGCCAAAAATAATATAAGACGGGACCTTTTTATGTGTAAGATTAGATTTTAACGGAGAATCTGCGCATAGGATAGTTCTTGGGTGCCAGGGTGCACTGTACTGTACCACCTACTTAGATATATACGATACATTTATAAATTTGAATGCTAAATTTACTAATCAAGTACAATTATTCCCTTCACCTCCACCTCCACCAAACGCATCCTGCATCTCTGTGCACCTTCCACGCACTGCAACCCCAAACAGGTATCGATGTGATCCAAGTGGCCGAACGCCAGGTGCTCTCCTCCGCGGCCATCGTGGGCATTGCCGTGGGCGGTGTCCTGCTGCTGCTCTTCATCGTGGACTTACTCTGCTGCATTACCGTACACATGGGGGTGATGGCAGCCATGTGCCGCAAGGCGAAGCGGTCGCCCTCGGAGATCGATGACGAGGCCAAGCTGGGAAGGTGAGTAATCGCTTCGGCGACCAACGATAACCGATTACTTTTGTAGTACTACTTTTGTTTGGACCTCGAGACCATCCTCCCACAAACGAAACGAATATTGCACTAAAAATCGAAAAACCGAATCATCGAATATCGAATTAAAATCTATCTCTTGTGTTTTTTCGTTGTGTTTTTTTTTTATCCTATCCGGATCGAACAAAAGCCGAAATTGCAAACGACCGGACTTCGAGTACAATTGGGTCTATGCGCGTCCCAAATCCTTGTTGTTCAATCGAAATTCCCTGATATGCGTCTGAGAGTGCGGCACCAGGCACAAAAATAATACCGAAAAATGCACCGAATTCACAATTCAATATTAAATTTAAAATTCAATGCTCACCCCCTTATGTTTGTCATCCAGTTTTTTAGTGCAATATACAAAAGTTTTCAGTTTGCCACACACCTACTCACTCACCCGCTCACCATTTAGTTCAGATAACATCCAGTCTTATCCCCACACACAAAAACCAAAGAAACACACTACACACAGACATGTGCTTAAATCTCCTTAGTTGTTGGCTAATTGTAGTTCAAGACTTGTGCGTAATTCGGTGTGTAATCAAATGTCCAAAGAGCTGCAGACTGAAACCCCCTTGAGTACAGTCTGTAGCTCTCTCAAGACTCTTCTTTCGTTTGTCCATTAGCCAGCGTCAGTTTTCTTTGATCAATCACAGACACACAAGAATATACACACACGAACACGCACACGACACAACCATCATCGTTATCATTTCATTTAAGATCATCTACTATTTGTATGTGTACTCTCTCTACTTCTACTAAATCAACATCATCATGTATTATTCCAATCCATTCATCCAACACAAAAATCCGACTTAATCCGCCCAAAAAAAACCAATCCAAAAATCACCAAACCTACAACCAACCAACCAAATACCGAAACCAAATACCGAAACCAAATACCGAAACCAAATACCAACCAAATTACCATCTAACCAAGCAGTCTTTACGGTTGGCGTTTTCCGCTACCTTATTGCAGTGGACAGCTTGTTAAGGAGCCGCCACCGTCACCGTTGCCACTGCCGCCGCCAGTAAAGCTGGGCGGTTCGCCCATGACATCGCCATTGTACGTACCACCTCCTCCATAAATCTTTGCATCTTGCCTCTGAATCTTCTGATCTTCATTTTGAGTTGAGAGCCTTTGCTCGCCTTCTTGCCTGCCTAACTATCCACCTATCCTTCTACATGCATGCATACATAAATATGTATGTATGTACATATATGTATCTACCGATCACATCAATCTATTCATCTTCGCTCATTTGCACTGCATGCAGCACTCTCTAGTCAATATATGTAGTTTTATATACCACTGTAGCTATGTAGCTGTAGAAGGTAAGTGCACTGCTTGTTTTGGTACAGTCGCACACCTTTGGCGAGTAGCTGGCCTGCGTACCAGACAGCCTTTGCATGGCAGATCGTTTTAGTCCGACAGCCAAATATTAATATCGAAACTAATCAACAAATGCTCTCTTCTTCTATAGGGACGAAAAGGAGCCGCTGCGCACACCCACAGGCAGCATCAAACAGAACTCCACCATCGAGTTCGATGGCCGCTTTGTGCACTCGCGCAGCGGGGAGATCATTGGCAAGAACTCGGCGGTGTAAGTGGGCCGAAGAGGAGAGCCTTCGAACACCTCGCAGCGTGCACAAACGATGGAGGAGGATTAATGAATGTCGTCTAGAACGAGAACAAGCCAAAGCCACTGCTGGGGGATAACAAACGGGAATATCGATACAACATCGATTACGATTGATTGATTGATTGGCAAACTGAGTTGGTTTTACTTTACTTTCGTACACAGCGTAACTCTTATTAAATGTCTTACTATAATACAATACGATATCCAATGCTACACATACACACACATAGGACCCTAAGCTCGAAAAAAGAAAGGGATTACAGGGAAATCCCTATACCCCCGTTCACGTGTCCCGCGTTGCTTCATTTTCTAGTTTGTATTTATTTGTGTTAGCTGCACTTTTTATTGCTTTGTTTCTCCCTAGCCCCAGCCCCAGCCACACAAAAGAAAACGTAAGAAAGAAAACCCAAAATAAAACAAAAAGAAAAGATAATGGAAATAAAAATGAAAACCTAGACTAAGATATATATATATATATATATATATATGTGTATGCAAGAGAAAAATCTTAAATTAATGCCTTACAAACAAAGAAAAATTACATTTATTTAGCAGTTAAAGCGAGGAAGAACGATTTATGTAAGCATGTAAGGCGGAAGCATGGAATAAGAACAATTTCTTTAGTATAACTAACTTAAACATGCCATAAATAAGTTGTAACATTAAGTTTGCATTGCCCAATCACCACAACCCCTCTCCACTCTCCACTCCCCCCTCACCCAAAACCCCATCCCACAATCCTACCTAACCACCAATTCGTAGTACTTAAAACGCTGAACAAAAGACTTGCGAGCATTTCTTTCTAGAACATGACATTAGAAGAAACAAAAACAAAAAAAGGACTTGAATATTTAGTTAATATGTGGACTCCTTGGTTTCCTATTGGTAATTCATATACTTAATCCACAGCCACAAGTATAATCTATGCGTAAGGATGAACAAAATGCTCAATGTACATTGATGTTAAGCGAAATTTGAATGTTTGAAAAGGACCGCCCGCAACTGCTTGGCACTGCTTGCCGAAACAGAACAGTGTTGGAAGTACAGCGCACTGGTAAGCGCTTTCACGCTGCACATGTATCCCACAAAAACACACACAAATATGAGAAATGACAGTTCAAAGAAAATGCTAAGAAAAACCTAAATACTAAACTAAATTAATGCTAAGTTGTAGAGAAACGACGAGAACTACGAGATTGCCAAACATGAATATTCGTTCGTTCACCTTTCGTTGATTTTTCATGCACCACTTCCATCAAACAAAATGCAAAAATCGCTCAGTTTTATGTTGAAAGTATTTTCGTATGTATTGTAAAAACTAAACAAATTCTAGTTAAGAGATCTGCAAATGCATTAATCTAATGGATATATAAAGCCTATGAATATGTATGTATGTACATGTATTTACAATTACTCAGTAAGTAAGTTTTTTTTTCTACACAAAACTACAAATAAACAAAAACAAAAAAAAACAGAAAAACAAATTGCATACATACTCGTACATACCCAAGTATAATCGCATATGTATACTCAAACACACCGATCTGAATGTATGTATGTATTGTATATTCCATGAAATGCGCGTTTTCATTTGCTCCCCCAGTCGCCAATCCTCAATCCCAAGGACCCAATTTCCCAATTCCTAATCCCTTAGGGGAGATCGCTCCCTTTCTCTTTGTTGCCCAAGAGCTTTTGTAGCTTCTGTTGCCTTGTCAGAGCTTTTTATCTATAAATATACAAGAATATTATATAAACCTATCGAATAATAATCCTGCAAGCAAAACATACCCAAGTCGACCAAGTTCGACAGCCAGCCCAGATCAGATCACGTTCAATGAATGGGCCACAGATTTTAGCGCATTCCGAACGTGCAGCATATGAAACATGATGTCAAAGTGAACGGAAGGAAGCGGAGCAGAGCGGAGCGAATTTCTCAAACATTTCGGCGAAAAGCAGAGTGTAGCTTTTTATATAAACCGAATAAATTTAAAGAAAATTGTACACTAAATCTAAAAAGCGAAAAAATAAATCATATTTACTGTACTATAAATCGAAATCAAAGTCTTTTATCTTCAACGTAAGGCACCCCCAATGGGCATTGGGCAGAAACCACCCCCACCTGCAGGTCTATTCCATATATGTACATGGCATCTAAAATTGCAAAGGTTCAGCAATACAAGCCAACCGTCAAGCGGGCCCTAAACTCTTTTTAACTTTAGATGGTTGTTAGAGGGCCGATATTTACCAAATGAAACTCGATCAGCCCCATTTCTCGTCTTACGTTTCGACAAACTGCAAGCGGAAAAGATACTTGCGCTCTTACATATATATATGTACATATGTGTGTATCTTGTGATGCAACGTTACAAACGAATTCCTGTAGCTTCTAAAATAATTCTAAAGAAAGTTCCTTCTATGCACACACTCTCCTCTTCGACAGCAGAACAGAATACAGTTACAGATAAATATGTTACAAATTGTATTTGAGCATTGTACAACTATCATACAGACGAGCAAGGTATCCGCAGCTTGCTCAGATTGCAGTTTGATGCAATGCTAAGTTCAGGAGCAAAGGTGCGGATAACCTGGTAAATATAAAGATAAAAAAATCTCTTTTTAATACATTCTGGCCAAAAAAAAACGTTCAATAAATTTACTAAGTTGAGGACGAGGAACAGTTGCGTGACAAGTATGTATGTACAGGCGCATAGGGGAGGCAAGATCTACGCTAGACCTCGATGCCGGAATCAGAGCGCTTTCCCTGACGATGAAGGGCATCCTCGGAGGTGAGCTTCGTCTTCTCGGTGCGCGTGTGCCAGACGAGCACGTCCCGGCAGGAGTTGGCCAGCGGCTGAAGCTGTTCTCTCGTGGTGAGGTGTCGCAGAATCTCGCTCTCCTGGTAGCCGCGCTGCACCTCGTAGGAAAAGACGGCCTGCGGGTTCTTGATGAATAGATCCATGCTGATGGCGAAAGCGGCCATATCTATGGGAAAGGGGCGCTCCGGCTGCCAGGCAGCGTTGAAACCGATCACCCGAGTATTGTCCTCGTTGAGTATGGGTCGTTCCACCATGAGACCTCCCACCAGCCCGACGGGCCAAACGCCGACGTGGCCAGGCTTGATCTTAGTCATCTCGACGAAAAGCTCCGTGGAATAGGAGTTGTCGTCGTCCATGAAGAATACAATGGCATGTCGATCTACATCCGCGTGGGTACGCAGCCAAGCTAGCGCCATGTTGCGCTGTTCCACGCCGCGCGGCTTAATCCAGTTGGGATCCTTGCCCTTCAGCTTAAACTCGGGCGGCGTCTTGATGTTCAGCTGCGTGGATCGCTTCTCCAAACCAGCCCGCTGCAGCAGACTGCGCACCAGCGGCGTGGTACTGTTGGCATCCTCCACAATGATCCAGTGCAGGTTTGGCAGAAGCATGAACAGGTGCGACAGCCTGTTCGGAGTGAGCGGCAGTGGTTAGAGGTTAGAAATGAAGTTACCGGCCTCTTGGGGCCACGCTCACCTGGTCAATTCCGCTTTCTGGGCTGGCCGCGAATACGTCGGCGTTATGGCGTAGATGAGGGGCAACGTGTCCGCCTCTTGCTGCGCGTACACGGCCTGCAGGTAATCGGGGCCCTGACAGGTGTGTTTCCCGTTGTGGTGAACCAGCTTGAGCACGATAAGGAAGACTATGATGAGCACCAGCACTTGGCGCGGACGAATACGCGCCTCCGACATGCTGGCATAAGCCATTTCGGGCAGCCTTTCAGGCTCTCAGGTTCTCAAATTATTGGGTGAAATCTTGTGGGGCAGGCTACTTGGTCGCCAATTGTGTATTGTAACGACGACGAAAAAACGAAATAAGCCCACTAAGACCCCCTATTTATAAATAGGTGAACAATTTGAATTAAATTACGAAAACTAACACTGTTTGTAAATTCTTGTTGTAGATCCATCCTCGCTCTTTACCTACAAACAGCTCCACGACATGTTTCACCTGAACTGCGCTAAAATTATTCAACATTCATCATTTTCATGAAAAGTATGTTAATACTCACAGGTCGACAATGGGTTAATCGTTATCCGTCCATAGGAAATCCATACGAAATCCAGAAATCATATTCCTCGATTTTGATAATCCGTTTTACATTACTAACTAGCTAGAACACTCAGGCCTCAACACACAGCTTTATCCGATAGATGAATCCGTTTTCTACAAAGCAAGTTAATTCTAAGGACTCCATTTTATTTAATTGTTTATAAAATAAGGAATAAAAAATAAAACTTTGCACGGAAAATTGGAATTTGTTCAAAGCGAATGAGAGAATGAAAATTAAAAACACCTGCTTATGGAAGTTTCTATACCCTATGTTCTTGAATATGCCTTCTAATTAAATTTAATAGACTGATTAAATTGATGAAATATACTCAACTTTGACGTCAAAATATGCAGAAAATTATATAGCAGCCTTTTTACATTACCGCATCATTGTCAATAATGCGGCCTAATGTAAATGGGTTATATTATACCGTAAAAGGTCACCAGATAATCCAGATTCAAATCCAACACACAAAAAGGCTACTTGGTAACACTTTTGTGAGTATGCTAGCTGACGGAAGCTGCGTGCTTTGCTATCAGAGCTATGGACAAGCGCTAAATTTCAATTGACTGCAGGCGATGTACATGTATATATATTGTACCTGACGTTTTAACTTACTCATTGAGCAGCCATCTTTAATATATAAAGCATATATTTGCGATTTTGTGTCAAATATTACTCTTAAAATCATCGCAATGGCCAGTGCGGCCTGAGAAACGAGATGGTCATCGCTTGGGGGCGCCACTCTGACCTGCGAAATGGACATCAAACTTCATATCACATATGCTTGGCAACAATTTACCTGAGCCACAACCGCGAGCAAGCTCTCGACAGGAGGAACAGGTACATCTATTGCGCCGTCGTCTGACAGAACGTCAAGCCAAACTTAACGCCATCCTCAATGAATATTTTAAAGTCTTCACTTTACAACAATTTAATGTTCCCTTTATCTTGCCGATAAATAATGCTGCAGGTTTGATTTCCTTGACCTATTCCTTTTCCAAAGGTTCATTGGGTGGAGCGGAGGTCATCTAGTGGCTTTGGGTCTACTTGGATCCAAAATGGAGAATATCTATACCACTAGATGGGAGTGTGGACACGTGTACTGGTTCCCAGGCACTGGCTCCCGAGCGCAGATATAACATATATGTATATACCTATAGATCTAAATCTATTTTTAAAAAGTTACAGCTAGATTAGACAATTTTTTAATGCATTGCACACACGTCATTATCGGCTTAGTATATGTATGTATAAGGTATATCTGAGTATAGTTCTGGTCTGCCTCTACACTTTGCTAAATTCTCCGTTTATTTGATTGCCTTGTGGTTCCAACAAGCGCACACAAGACGCCAATAATGCAAGTTTATATAAATATAGCATTATTTAATCGTACATATTGGTAAGTATAAAAAAAGGTTTTTTCACACACTACAATCAATTTTGGTCCATGGCTCTGACGCGAAAACTGGAGGCTGCAAATGTTCGTGTTTGTTCTTCTGATTGCATCTTCTTATTGGTTTGTGTGTAAATTTAGTTTCTGGTAGCTGGTGGGCAGTGCAATCACTTCTTTCCAGACTTCTTGATGCCGCCTCCGACGAGGGGACCCTTCTTGGAGGCATTCGCCTTGGCTGCGTCAAGGGCCTTCTGCTGCTCCTTTTGCTTTTGCTTGAAGGCGATTTCCTCCTCGTCCATGTCCTTGGCGTCCTTTTTAGGCGCCTTCAATGGTTTCTTTTTACCACCCTCACGTCCAGTCATGATTCCAGTATTCTTAATGCAAAGATTTCAAAATGAATATAAATTTAGCAAAAATAGTTGTCACGCACCTTTATCACGTTTTCTCCACACGGTTGGTTGTCGCAGTCGTTATCGATATCTTGCCATGCGCAAATTTTGGTCGATTTTTTTGTAAATACACAATGCCCAAATGGTGCAAAAATAATTTTACAATGGTTGTGAGTTGGATTTTAATATTGAAATAAAAGTCAGTGTGACTTATGTGTGACGCTATTATATTGTTATACCCAAAACAAAACACAAATTTTCTGCTTATCGCACAAAAGTACCGATATTTATGTTTAAATTTACCTTATAAGTCGATAAGTATAATCAAAAGTAGCGCGTAGATCTAACGACATGAAACAACAGAAATGTGGAAATTTAGAAAAGTAGATTTTCCTTGTATATATTATATCTCACAAAAATATCCATTATAATATATTCGACATTTCAAAGATATATCTCCCATTGTTGGTGATCATGAACCAAAAATCTATATCGATATATTGGCATATCAATATATAACATCACTAAATGGAACATTTACGAACGAATGAAAACAAATCAAACTAAAATAAATGCTACGCAACATTGTTGTAGGCATGTCAGGAGGCGTGGACAGTGCCGTGAGCGCCCACCTGCTGAAGGAGCGTGGTCACCTCGTTCTGGGCGTCTTCATGCGCAACTGGGACGAACACGACGAGGCGGGTCGCTGCAGCGGCGAGCAGGACCTAAAAGACGCAGAATGGGCTTGCCAGCGGCTGGGGATCGAGCTGCGGCAGGTGAACTACGTGAAGGAGTACTGGACGGCGGTGTTCAGCGCTTTCCTGGACGACTACCAGCTGGGCCTGACTCCTAATCCGGACATCCTCTGCAACCGACACATCAAGTTCGACCTGTTCCACCGCCATGCCCTGGACAGGCTCGGCTACGATGCCGTGGCCACCGGTCACTATGCCCGCAACAGTCTTGGCAACTTTCTGGAGCATCGCGCGGACGGAAGGGAAGCCCGCCTGCTCATACCGGCGGACACCTTTAAAGATCAGACCTTCTTCTTGGCGGGGATACCGCGGCAGGCCCTGCAGCGTACCATGTTTCCCTTGGGCGACCTGGCCAAGAGCGAGGTGAAACACTTGGCTCGACAGATCGGCCTCCAGCGCCTGGCCCACAAGCGGGAGAGCACCGGCATCTGCTTCGTGGGCAAGCGCGATTTCAAATCCTTCATTCGTGAGGTAATCCCATCAAATAGCTTCCCACTTCCTGTCCTCATGTCCACTCTTTCTCCACAGTATATCGCCTCCAGGAACGGCCAGTTCGTGGATATTGACAGTGGGGCCATTGTGGGCACCCATGAGGGCATCCACCAGTGGACTGTGGGCCAGCGCTGTCGCCTGGGATCCTTCCTGCAGCCGTACTTCGTGGCCCGCAAGGAAACCTCCAGCAACACCATATATGTGGCCGCCGGCCACGAACATCCCGCCCTCCTCAGCACCCGCATCCACATCGAGGCCCCCAACTGGCTATGCGCTAAATCCCAGCAGAGGCTCGCATCCGCAGGCAGCCTGCGATGCCGCTTTCGCTTCCAGCACACCAAGCCTCTAGTGGACTGCACCCTCCGCTCCTGCCTTGATGGCGGCTTGGAGGTGCTGCTGGATAAGCCTTTGCGAGCCATCACCCCCGGCCAGTATGCGGTGTTCTATGACGATGTGGCCTGCCTGGGCGCAGGCCGCATCATGAGCGCCCATCCCCTGACTAGCTCCCACGAGCAGCATGCTCAAGTCCAGACTAACACCAGCTGACAAGATACTCGAAGATTACACAAAGCAACTAAAACATAAGAGATGTTCGGATGTGTTAAGGCTGGACATTTGGTATGTCTGTTGGGTTTTTTTGCTTTAAATCAAAAAATGCTATTAATATTATTTGATGTGAACACGTCAAGCTACTCTGATTGTAGAGTTTTGTTAATTATTCTTTGAGTATACCAACGTGTTTTAAACCAAGGCCTGGTTCGTGCTATGTATTTAAGAATAAGAACAAAATTAAAGACGACTTGACACTTAACTTACGATGTACAGTTTTTTGTTCTTGTTTTCCTTGAGAGATGTATGTATGTACATATGCTAATCGACTGCGGAAACGATTGTAACCCCAATTGATGGTTTAGTTTTTCTGTAACTACACCGTTTAACCAATGATTGTTGCTAATAGTGGTATCTTTTTGATATCGTACAGGATAAAAGAAATTGTATAATGCTTTCCCAAAGAGCCTTGGGATGCAACTGGGATCGATACGCTTCCAAACCGCAAATATCATAAATTCCACACCAATTTTAGGGGAAACTCTGTTTTCTATTCACAAGAGAAGCTCTCTTGATTGGAATTGTATTATTATTAATATGAAACACCCATGTGTTGATTATGTGGAAGGGTATGCTTGGGCTTTTAATGAAGATAATCACTTTGGATGGTCTTATTTCCAGAATCCTGTGAGGCGTAACTTGTGTTTCCCTCAAAATTTGAGATCTTTTATGCAATATAAAGCCTTCTTATAGGATATGCTTTGGGCACTTCCTGCTACATTTCACAGAATCTATACAAGTCTACCGTCTTCTAATTTCTAAATTCTCCAATCTGTGTGTACCTGGATGATGTCTTTTGAAATCATATTTATTATCATCCTCATCATTATCTGAGACATTTCTTGGGCAGGGAAATGGGATTGTGGTACCCGAAAGAAAGAATCTTAGCCTCAGGGACATATCAATCCGAAATGCATACCAAAAGATCGATCCCCGCTTGCAGCCAGCAATCCATCCCACAAAAGACAGAGACAGGAAACCGAGTAAACACACAAAACTACAAAAATGTATTTTAGGTGCGATCGACACTGTTGCAAGCGTATAACAATAACAATTTAACTAGGATTGTTAGATTTCTTAAAAATCGCAATATCATTTGATATTTATCCAATAATGACCAACGATATTAGATGATATTTAGCTTTGAATCGGCGCTGCTCTCTAGAATTTTTTAGTTTAGATTTTAAATAACCATGAAATGTGGGCTGTAATTATTATTTTCAAAATAAGAGAATGCTGCCGCCAAATTCGTTCCACTTATCGCACAAAAATACCAATAAGTGCATAAGTAGAAAAACTTGCGGATATATCTTATCTGACACGTGAATCACCAGAAAAGTAGTTCAGTATATGATATATCTATTTCCCATAAAAATATCCATGCTAATATAATCGACAGTCATATTACCACAAAAAATATATACATCGATATATCGATATATTGATATTGGGTGCCAGTGCAGCGAGTACCTTCGGACGTCTTTCCTAGCTTTATAAACAGATGCAGCAGCAGCAAACAGATGTGAAAGTGGAGTGACAGTGTCTTGGATTTTGTACGCGCGTCCCATGTGGCTGCAAGGGCACCATCACCATCTACACAGCAGCCACAGCCTCCGCCGCGGCCGCAGCATCTGCATCTCCATCTGCAGCCACAGGAACATTATTGTAAGTTTCACTCCTATTCCGATATTCTATAACACATCTTGAAAACGCGCTCAACGGCCGACACGGAAGCGGTATGTCGTCATAGCAAATGGCGTGACAACACATCCAAACAAATTGGATTAACAGCACGATAGAATCTGTGGGACAGCAGCTATCTCAATCCCCAGCCCTAGCCCCAGCCCCAGACCCAGAGACACTCGGTGTGAGCCAGTCTGCCACTGCCCCCCTCCTGATGCCATAATAGCCAATATAGGGGATACCCTAAGGCGGCGGTATTTATAGCGTTAGCATAGTCGCTGTTATGGGGGGGTGGGGTTTCAGTAGGTGGGGTGGCAGGAATGCTAGGGCCCATATTCCGTTATAATTTGAGTGACCTCCACCCGCATTTAAGGCATACTTTTAGGGGGCCTCCAGCAATCCCAGGCGGCAAAGTGCCCAGCGGGTGCTGGATTCGATCAAGGATAGTCTGAATAATCTAGCGAATCTTGCATAAATTCGACACCCGGGGCACTGACCATGAGTATCTGGCCCCTTAATGCTCACATCGCTATACCACAGAACATTGGACTTTACGCGTCGCCTATGCGTGCCCTAAACCACTCCACGATCACCCATCTCCCATCGATATAGATACACTCAAGTATCAAGTATGAATTGCAATCTTGCTCGGACCTGGACTTTGAGCCATGTTCGGAGACACGCGCGATAAGCGAGACAGCCACTCAGAACTGGTTTCCCCTGCCCGTCTGTCCATCCGTCCGCTTTCTCTTATGCTGTCAATTGCTACAGCTCTAATTGGACGCATCTGCAGTCAGTCTCCCGGGTCAGAGGAACAGATCAAGATCCACATCAAAATCCAGATGCACATCCATCTGTACTCGTGCCTCTGCCCCTGGCCAATTGGCCATTGTGTTTGCAATTGATATGAGCCGACCCAGCCATTTCATATGCAAACCAAATAAATATAAATTACGAGAGCTAACGAAAATTCTCAAGTGCCCGGGGATACGAGTACGAGTGCGAATACATGTACGATTACGATTACGAGTAGTAGTGTGTCCCATGTTCGGTCTGTCTGCGGACAGCAATCATTGTTGTTGAATGCTTATCGGAGCAGTGTCGTCGTCTGTGCTGCACGCCACCCTGCCGTCTACCTCCGCTGCTCCCGCTCCCCCAATGATAAGCCATCAACTGCCATCAACGACCAGTGGCAAAGTGATAATCAATTGGCCATAACCCAACCAATTGCTTGGCTTCTTTTAGATTGGGAAAGCTTTGTGTGTGGGAGAGGTCGGGTGGGGGTTTTTGGGTTGGGTGACTGTTTGGCTAGGTGGATGGGTGGCTCGGTTAGGCGGAAGGGTGGATGACGGCAGGCGAGCGAAGGCCACTCGACAGTGGATAGACATATAATCAATCAATTTTACAACACGGACAACCAATTTTCGAACTAATCCGCAGTTGCGTGCGCTGGCGACCTGGTGTAGCTGTTGCTGTTGCTGTCTGTAGCTGTAGCCTGTAGCACTCTCCCAGAAACACCATGAGCACCATTGGCAACGGAAACAACGGGAACGGCAACGGCAGTGTTAGCCTGATGCAGGATATCCAGAACAAGTACTCTTTTCTGGAGAATCTTTTCAGCAAATTCTGGAAATCCATTATCAAGTCGAACTCCTCGCTGAAGCTGCAGCTACGGAACATTAAGTGGAAGAATTCCAAGGCCAAGCCCGGCTGTGCCTATCAGCCGACAGAGGTGGGTCCCGTCCCCTGCATCGGGTTTTAGTTTTCGGTTGCCCATATGCTAATTAGTTTTGCTTTACTTTTATCCCAATAAACAGATTGAACAGATGGCCAACGTGATTACCCATGGGATGTGGATACTGCCGGCATTGTTTGCGACCATCAAGCTCTTCGAGCGCTCCACCAACGCCAGCCAGTATCTGGTGTCGTGGGTGTACGGTGGCGCTTTGTGCATGCTCTTCACCATATCGACGTTCTTTCACTGCTCCTGCTATTGTGCCGAGCACAAGTCAGTGTAAATCTGTTAATAGTTATCGAAATATTTTTCTATATGGATTTCCTTCCTTTTTGTAGACCACCGAGGAACTACAAGGCCTGGCCCGCGTTCGGTTGGCGCTCGTATCAAGGCCTAAAGAATATCCTGCACCGCTGCGACCGGGCCATGATCTATGTGTTCATTGCTGGCTCCTACTTTCCCTGGCTGACGCTGGAAAATACTGACCACTCGGCCATTCTCTTTTGCATGGAGTGGGTAATCTGGCTGATGGCTGGGGTGGGCATAGCCTACCAGCAGGTGAGAGTCGCTAAAGCCGTCACTGTGTAACAACCTACCAATAGCTCTCCTCCTCTCATCAGCTCTTCCACGAGCGCTACAAGTGCTTGGAGACGTTCTTCTATCTGGTGATGGGCCTAGGGCCCGCCCTCGTTGTGGTTCTGACTGGCCACCACTTCCACGGCATGATACAGCTTAAGTACGGCGGGGCCTTCTACATACTGGGCATTGTGTTCTTCAAGTCGGACGGTCTCATACCCATGGCTCATGCCATCTGGCATCTGTTTGTGGTACTGGCCGCCGGCTGTCATTATTATGCCATCTTGGTCAACCTCTATCCCAGCGACATTAGCACCAGCGATTAGTGGTTAGAGGACGCACTCAAAACACTGCGAAGAGAAAAAGCGATTTTAGACCTTGGAGTACTTAAAGACAGGGATTCGGGTGCGATATTATATCTGTACAAATACGTATTCGCGGTGTATTCGAAGGGTTCTCTCTTTTGTCAGCCATTTGTAAAGTGTTCCTTTGAACGATGGCACCCCCCACGTCACTGCTGCTCCACAATTAGCCAAATTTTATGATGCCAAGATCTGGCGCATGGAAATAGGAATAGTTGTAGCCTAGAATAACGAACGACTAAACTAAACAAAAAACTAAAATCGAAACGATTCTTGTGATCAGTATCTGCGGTCTTGCCAAAGATTCAAATTATACGTGGCTCATGTCTCCATTTCTCACCCTATATGTATATGTTTATATTATACATAAAATACAATATATATTATATACTACTATATTATATATTATATACACTCTTAGCCGTAGCGTACGTTCGAGATTAGATATTGATATTCATAGTATATGTATACATACAGATTTATATTATATATGTACATATGTACATACTGTACATTGTATACACATATACCTTATACTTTATACCGTATACAACAAGCTCACGTTTTAGCTATATGTTTCTCAAAGACTTCGAACAGACAAAAGGTAAAACTCAGACCCAAAAATCCAAAAATCAAAAAAAAAACCCAATTTGTACAAAAAAATAACATGAATTTTCAAACGCCCGCCCACCCTCTCCTGCCTTTTGAACACTAGAAGCCCGCCTAGCATGCATAACATATACATACATGTTTATATACAGATATACATCAGATCAGTAAATATATATACAAAGTTAATACATATACATAAATATATATATGTAATTATATACGGATATACGTACGTATTGTTGTTCGATTTTAAGGACAGCCAGACAGTCCTCGTCCCACAGTCACGAACCAATATGTTGGCCAGTTCATTGTTTAGCTCAGGGACTACTTGATGTATTCGCAGATACTGAAAGATAATGATTTGATATGATACCCCATTCTTGATGGTTCGTGATTGCCCCTCCCCTACACCAACAAAATATTTGTATATTTATAAGGTCTGCAATGGTTATTTCTGGTGCAGTTCTAGTTTAGATTTGAGGGAAAATCCCTTGGGCATCCAAAACCAAAACTCAATAAATGCTAGAATAAACGTTCATTTTGAAGCGATCTCCAATCTTTTATTGTATTTTTTTCTTTTTCAAGGAACAGAAAGCGATTCAACTTCAGAAAGCTTAAAAAATTTAATTTAAAGAGATAGGAAGACATCAAGCCCTATCTTGCACAAATAAAATTAACAAATATAGCAGTCAATTGGGCTAGAAACAAGCAAACTATACTTAAAAAAGCTATACAAGTTTGATAAAAAAATTCAATTCCATTACAGTTTAATCGCACACGGCGACAATCGATGTTATCTGTATATATATCGGAATATCGATAGCGTGTCCAATGACTAATAATGGACGGCGATAGGGAGATACAAGCGCACGATGGACTTTTGAACATTTTAAACGCTTTAAAGGCAAGTGGAAACTCCAACGGATTGCCGTTGGACAGGGCGATTCTTCAGGAGCATTGGCAGCTGCTGCACGATATCCGGAGGGGAGCAGGCGAGGTCCACGGCATCACAGCCGAGCAAGTCCAGCAGCTGCTAGCGGAGGCGGACAAGAGGCAGTACAATGACTTGCTGAGAGCATGGCACCTGTGGCTCAACGAGCTGATCCTGACTAGGCGGCTGCTGCTGGCTCGACCACAGCTGCTGGTGGAGTGGCTGCTGCAGCGGGCGGCTCAGAACAGCGCCGTGGACGAGCTTCAATTGATCCACACCCTGCTAAAATCACTGCCTGGGCAGCTTCTGCAGTCGTTTTGGCCAATTCTGTCGATTCTGCCCCAGCCGCAGGACGCGGAGGCGGCTCTTTTGCTGGTCATGTGCCAGGAGACGGTGTATGTCGAGCTGGGCGAGTCGGAGGATCCGAAGCTTAGCCAGTACCTCGCCAACAACCTGCTGCAGCCGCATTATGAGGGACGCTGGGTATCCTGTCAGTCGGAGAAGCTGCCCTTGCTGCTGGCCCACACCCTGCAGCTTCTCCAGAAGATCGTCAGCAAAAACTCGGACTACTCAGAGCAGCACGTCCCGGAGCTAATGGGCTATATTTTGGCCCACATTCCGTATGCCGCTTGCGGCGAGTACCCAGTCAAGCTGCACGTGCCCCGGAGGGTGCAGCCTGCCCAGCAAGCTGCCGCTTATGGAGCCGAGGAGGAGGATAAGCCCACCAGCAGCCATAACAAGTCTAGCTCTGGCGGCAAACGTAACAAGGTGCGAAAGGTGCGTCCCCGACACAAGCAAAAAAACGGCCCATCGGGTGATGCAGCGCACAGCATACCGCAGGACCGACTATTGCTGCTGAGCAATATCGACTACGGCTGCCTCACCGGCGATACGGAGGCATGCACCCCCTCCGACTCCGAAGCACAGCAGGCGGCCCCGAAAGCGCTGCGCCAGGTGCAGGCCAGCGTGAGAATCTCCGCCCTCCACCTGATGAGTGCCCTGACCAAACAACTGCCGCGTCGCTCCCTCTACGGCTACTGGCACGTGATCTTCCCCAGCGACGAGGGCTCGCAGACGTACCATCTGCTCCATTTGGCAAAGAACGATGCCAATTCCCGCTGTCGAGCACTAGCCCTCCAGCTGGCTGGACAGCTGCTCTACGGCTCCAAGGGATACCTAAGCCAGGCGCATTCCCGGGGACCGTGCACCTTCACCCCGTTCTCGGTAAGCCTGGCCAGATCCGTGTTGATGGTCTACCGCTCTCTGACCTCCATCCTGAATCGCGAGTTCGCTCCACCCGTGCTAACGCAGTGCCTCAAGTGCCTGGCCATTCTTGTTCAAGCCACACCTTTCGATCAGCTGGAAATAGGCTTCGTCTACGAGTTCGTGCTACCTGTAAAGAGGCTGGCAAAGGCCGGAGGAAACACGCCGGTGACAGTGGCCGCTCTCCTGGTTATGGAGATGCTGGTGGCGACACCACGACTGACCCAGGAAATGGCCTGTGCCGTAGGCCTGTGCCCTTCACAGCGGATGGAGGTGCAATTGGAGGGCCTCCATTTGGAGAACAATGAAGAAAAAGAGCGAGAGCCTCTTTTGGAGCTCTGCGATTCTGAAGCAGAAGAAGAGAAAGAGATCGACCACGAGCAGGAACAGGAACAGAAACAGGAGCAAGTGGAAACGCCTAAGAGTCTGCCTGAACCGCCAACGGTACCGCGCAGCTCGTGGCTCCTGCGCACGGTACTCCGCTATCTGAGCTGTCCAATGACGGAGCCACCACTGCGGCTGGAGTGCTACCAAGTGCTCCTGGCCATGACCACGCACATTGGCCTGCTCCGCAATCAACAGGCACACCTAGGGCGGGTCATTGCTTCGGGCCTGATGTCTACCAATACCGACGTTCGGCTGCATGCCGCCCGCTGCCTGGACTCGGTAGGTTACCAGATGGGACGCATCTTGCCCGAACCGTCCGATCGAGACCTGGAGCTCTCCTTCTGGCTCGGCCTCCTCCCCCACATTTTCGCGGCCTTCAACGCCGAAGCGGCCCCCGGCCCCCTCAAGTGCGCCCTCTGCGACTCGCTGTCGAACATGGGGGTCGTCACCTTCGAGGACCTCCCCACCGGGCAGCGCCGCAGTCTGGTGGCCTTCCTCAGCGGCTGCAGCAGTGACGACGCTGAGGAACCTCTAGTGAGGGCGGCCGCGCTGCGGGCCCTGGCCGTCTTCGCGCAGCATCCATCGCTGAAGGCAAACCTTGTCTTCGTGGAGAATGTGGCGGAGCTGACGCTGCGCCTCACCAGTGACTCCCAGATGGCGGTGCGGATTAAGGCTGCGTGGGCCCTAGGGAACATTAGCGACGCGCTGCTGGCCGGCGTCTCTGGCAACTCGGAGCGTGTCTACGACGAGCTGCTCGACCGCCTCATCCAGACGGCCACCAAATGCTGCAGCGATCACGACAAAGTGCGGGCCAACGCGGTGCGGGCTCTGGGCAATCTGCTCCAGCTCCAGCTGCAGCTACTGTCAGTGCAGCGCTTAGATGTCGCCCAGGAAAAGACGCAAGCTCAGACGGCCATTATCAAGTTGCTGGACTGCATGCGGACCGCTGGCGGGGCAAAAGTCAAGTGGAACGCCTGCTACGCCATCGGCAGCCTGGTCAAGCACCGTGCCTTCTTCTCCAGCAGCGCAGGCCTAGGCAACCTCCTTTTCCCCTCACTCTGCCAGCTGATCGTCCAGCACTCCAACTTCAAGGTCCGCATTAACGCCACAGCCGTCCTGCTGCAGGTAGAGCATCGCGCGGACTTTGGCTCCCACTTCACGCTCGTGTGGCGCTCGCTCCTGGAGGCACTAGAGCGCTCTAATGCTCTGGACAGCTTCGAGGAGTACAACCATCGAGACGGCCTTCAGCAGCAGCTGTGCCTGGCCATCGTTCATCTGCTGACCCTGGCGCTACCAATCGATCTGCCCGCCTTTCACGAGGACCTCGAACATCGCGTCGACGGGGTGGTGCCCAATTGGAGACGCGTCGCCTATCGCATGATTCCCGAGCAGTCTGCGCCGCTCTTCACCTGCAGCTTGCTGCTAGAGCAACGCCTCGATTCCACTGCCGTCACGCAGCGTCCTGCACTGAAATTCATAGCGAAGACTCTGCGGCTGGACGCATAGAACTTATGCCTTCTACACCTCAATAAAGTCACTCTTTGAATGCAATATTCTGGAGAGTTTTACTCGCCACCCCGCCCCCCAAGAAAAACGGATATAACACAGCAATATCGATTTCTATAAAGTGTATTCCTATATATTTTGTATAATCGTATATAATGTGGACCTTCTTAAATCTCTTTATCAGCAAAAAGAGCGCCTGCTTATCGCTCTGCCTGTTCAGAAAAATTCGAAAACCCTTGCACTGAAAAGATGTTCCGAAGATTCTGAAGGCTCTTTATGTATCGAACAATATGCAATGTTTTGCGAATGACTGCACTCTTTCAAAATAGTTTGCCAAAGTGGAAAACCTACCCCATATTTAGGACAGTATTCCCCCTCCCCCCTCTGTTGACCGCGCCACGATATTAAAAATAAGAACAGCATAAGACAGAAAGTCCCTAAACTTACGACAAATCATAGGGAAAATCGTGGAGATCTAAATGGAGTCTAGTCTGTTTTGTGGACTACTTAATGGTTAGGATATCAACGTTGATATCAATATATCCCTTGGCTCCTTTATTGCACAAAAAGCATGCATCGTTAAATATTTGATGGTCTTAATATGATAGCGATCACGAAAAGAAGTCCAAGAATAGCCATAGACCTTCGCATCGATTCTTTTCATGGAATAATTTCTGCCATTTTGTGTTAAAATATTTCTAGTTAAAACCTTAAGGACTCGTGAAACGCGGTAAAATGTTTAAAATGTTTCAATTGACAAGAGATAGAGGATACTTTAAAATAGTCATTGCACACACTAAGGGGGATATAAATAGTAGGGGGAATATTATATAGAAATCGTTAGTGGGTGAAAAAGTATATATGTATATTAATTTAATGCCTTCGTAAAGTGCCACCAAAGCAATTACAAACGTCACATAAGATATAATATCTAGAATATAGAGATGGAAAAAAGCTCTAAGTATTGTTGATCGATGCTATAGTACATATTAAATCTGCCATATGATTTGTGGCACTATATAAACAATTTTCGTGGTACAAGTGGGTGTGATACGTCCTCATCCTCAGTCCTCAGCCTGTGCACACAATATTAAAAAATCATTAAAACAATACGTGCTACAGATGCGGATGCAGATGTATGCTTCGAATAAACTTCTGCAGCAGTAGCAGTAGACAGTGCAAGAGTCTAAGATATAATATGGATTTCTATGCTGAACGAATTTCTAAGCGGATTTCTATCGAACAAGGTGTAAAAAGTATGCTTACGATTGGGTTTTTTGTGTTTAAATTAACAAGTCAAACTAAAAAAATAAAAAAACAATCATAAAATCGACCGTAGCCCCTCTGGTCTTCTGGTCACACCGCCAGCGCCTCGCCTCCATCGTCCTTCTATACTAAAATCTAAGCTGCCCCCAGAGACCCCGTGTCTATCTATGTCTCGTTTGATTCCGTCTACTTTTTCTATTTGGGCTCCCGCGGCTCGCTTTCCCGGTCGTCCATCACCGCCTTGAGCTGGCTGAGGTGTGTCGGCAGATTGATACGCTTCGTCTCGAGGTGACCCAGGCCGGGCTCATCGCCGAAGCTGAGCATGCGCTTGCCCCCGCGCACCTTCTCGTTCATAAGTTGCAGATCCTGCAGGAAGGACATTTGAAACAGATGAGCCACAGATGGTAAGAGGCAAGAGAGGCACGCGGCCACAGCTCACAGATCGAACGGTTACCTTAGCGGGGCTGCGATAGAACTCGTAGACCATTTGATTCGGCGACTGCTGGATCTCGTTTTTAGGCATTTGCGTGACATACAGCGAGTGATTCTGCGTGACCTTCTTTGGCTGGGCGGCCCGCTCCGAGGGATGGGGCGAGAGCAGTAGATCGGCGGCCTTTATTTTGCAGCCGGTCACGTCCGGAGTCATGTTCAGGTAGTCGATTGCAAACTGCTTCATCAGCGGCACATACTTGTGGTTGTAGAAGTATATAATATCATGCACCTTCGGCTCGCCATCTTCGTTGAGACCGATGAGCACCTCGCGATAGACGCTGTTCACCGCCTGCGGTTGATTGCGATAAGCCCGCATGATATCGATGAATGTGGGATCCTCAAGCTTCGACACCTGCGGGAGGGATGCCATGAAGAAAATATGAAACATGGAAATATACAACAGCTTTAAGGCAGTGCAGGGCAGGGAAATGTGTGGCAGTGTGGCATGACATGGGAGCACTTATGTAAGCGCATCAATCAGAGAGAGATAGAAGTACACTCACCCTTATGTAAATATATATTGCACACATGATAATTTGGTCAAGATGGCGATCCTTCATGAGGTCTGTCTTCTGCGTGATTGAGTGCTCGAAGATGTGCCAGATGCGCTCGGGCGCCTTGTCGATCAGAATCAGCTCAGAGCAGAGCTTCTGGATGCGCAGCCAGCCGAGCAGGTAGACCTTGCGCAGGAAGATCTGCAGGGCGCCGGCGGTGCGGTCACAGTTCACGTCGTAGTGGGTGGGCAGTGGCTTGGGGGCGGTGGCGATCATGTCCCAGACGGGGGAGACACTCTCCCAGGCCAGGCTCTCGAGGCAGGTCTCCTCGATCGAGTTGAGATGCTTAATAAGGGAGCGGTTGAGGCAGCCCTCATGCGAGCCGTGCCGCACCACAATCTCAATGATCTTCTGAAACTCAAAGGCACTAATACTGAAACACTCGAGCACCCAGGGGAACTTGAGCTCCGTCTTGTAGGCCTCCAGCACCAGCTCCACGCAGCAGGCCATAAGCGTGATGTTGAAGATGTCCAGGGAGATCTTCTGCACCAGCAGACGCTTGAGATCGAACTCGGGCTTGTTCTTGATTTCCGCCTGCAGGATCTGATCCAGCAGATAGTAGTAGACGGAATTGGCTAGCTGGAAGCGGCTCTTCGCCTCCCCCGACGGATATTTGACGAGGAACTTGAGCTTGATGTCCTCGATGATTTTCTGCAGCTTGGCAATCACCTCATTGCCAGCTTGCCTGCAATGAGACAGAACGATGAGCAAGCGGATGCAAAAGCTGTCGAGCTGGGATACTAACTTGACATATTCTGTGGGCTTGGTGATGCGAGCGAGGGCATTTAGCTGCTTCACATTGTTGGTCGCATTCAGGACGGGCTCGAACTTCTCGCCGGCCATCGCCGGCTGGGCAGGCAGATCCTGTTTGCGTGTCAGCGGCGTGACCGGGGGCCTAAGAGCCTGGTCGTTCAGGTTGGTGTGATCGCTGGCATCGTAGGCGCTCAGGATGCGCTCGTCGAACTCGCCCACACTCAGCACGTACTGCTCGTAGCTGATGTTGAGCGACTTCAGGTTGCGCTCAAAGTTCTCGTTGGCCAAGAGACCCAGCATGTTGTCTTTGTGACCATAGATTGTCTGGAGGGGAATGGATGGGCATATTAACGAATTAACTGCGCTTGTTGCATTTTGTTTCCAGTTGCTACTCACCATTGTCTGGAAGAAGCTGGACATTATCTCCCTGAAGGTGGTGGCCTTCATGGCCTTGGCCTCTTCGGTCATGTCGCAGAAGTACGTCAGTATGCAGTGGGGATTCGCCTTGAAGTCCACTTCCGTCCAGTTGTTAGGAAGGCCGTCGAATTTTGGATTGATGAGATCAGTGCGCTTCTCGGCCAGCACGTTATTGTAGATCAGATCGATGCAGCAGATCATCAGGTTGAAAGACGTGACCAGGTCAACGGTGGTGCTCGGCTTCTGGTTCTTGGCGCACAGGAACAGTCGCCAGCAAAAGTCATCCAGCTTGATGTAGGAGCATTTGCCATTGGCATGATTGGCATGCAGGGAACTGCAATCAGATCAGATGATCAGGGGATTACAGGGAGTAATCTTATTAAAGACACAGGCGACCAGGCACTCACCTGTATTTCGAGTGGCGTTTCTCGTTGGGCGGACAGTTAAAGATCTTGTCAAAGATGTTACGAAAGCGTTTGTACAGTGTGAATGTGATGCTGAATTTGCGATCCAGTACCTCGATCTCGTTGACAAATTCCTGCGGCAAGTTGGCCATGTCGCACCATTGCTTGATCTTGGTCTTGAAGTCGTAGATGCTGGAAAAACCAAAACACAAAAACAAACACACACAGAAAACGATGGATGATGAGATATCAATGGTTGAGAGCGAATCCAAGGAAACCTACCTCATCTGGCAGCACCGCAGCAGATTGGTGAGGGATACGCAATTGCCGCGCACCACGGCATCCTGTCCAATCACCGTGGGCGTGCTCGACCGACGGCAGGCGGCAAAAAGAGCGCAGCAGAGCCACATCAAGGAGTCTCCCTGAGAGGCATTACATTTCAGATTGGTGGCAAGAAAGGGGAAAGATGTGGGCGGGGGGAAGGGGTTACTTACCTCCATGACGCAGCGCTGCCTCACATCATGGTACATAGCCCAGCCGTCCTCCTCCGTCTGGCTGTCCATATTGAGTTCACGGCACAGATTCGTATACTTGGCTTTCGTGATCTCCAGAGTGTCGTCGGTGACCACGGCCCCACTTACCACCTCGGCGCCCAGTTCCTGCTCTTGACCGTCGTTACTCATCATGCCCGAGTGCGTTTTCACTATTTTTGCTACACTAAACTTAAATTTTGTTGGTTTTTGTTTGATTTTATATTTTGTATGTGGTGATAATGTTGTTGGTGTTGTTCCTGCTGCCGCCGCGGGGCGGGGGGACGTGGGCAGGCAGCGATGGCAGATTTCCGCACTTGTTGTAGCCTGTTTTGGCGCCTCCTGATACTCGCTGATGTTCGGCTGGTTAGGGAAACTGTGTTCCTATTATATCTACAGTATCCAGGGCATGCACATTTCGCGCCGCACCTAATTTTTTTTTATTAAGTAAAAGGCGGGAAATCAGCAAAGTGTGACCGCGGTCTGGCCCTCAGAAATATACCGAAATATACCGTCTCATTTATTATTTATACCAAAAACTATATAACTACCCTTAAAAGAAGTGTTGGTTTGGTTCATGAGTGAACAAACTAATAAGTTCATGAGTGAACAAACTAATAAGTTCACCTTAAAAGAACCAATCAAAATAATTATATATTAGCTAAATGAACGAGCTGAATCTCTTGTGCGCCCTTAGGGACTATGTTCACCAAATACGATGCACTTTTTGAACCGGCTCCGGAGCCAGCATAGATAATGGACGTTCGTTACATGTTTTAGATATAATCCGATTTTTCATTAGATTTGTACGATTTTATTATCTAGATAATTTGATGTTTTGTCAGTTATCCGTATTAATGTATTTGAATTTTAAATTGAGTGTGTGTCGTCTCTCACTTATTAATTTAATAAAAATATAAGGAACAACTTAAAAATGCTGTTTGTCGGGAGAAGTGCATCAGAAATGCGATTCCTACATATGACCGAAAGTTGGTTCCTCTGTCTCCAGAATGGCGTTGCGATATTTTGCCTGATCCTTGTAGCAATCCACGGAAAGGGTCGAGGATTCTCCAGACGTCTGCTCCTTTGGTTGCACATGGTGTTGAGATCCACTCGCTTGATGCGTATGTGTAGCCTTATCCAGCGTCAGGCTATCTGCCGAGCTGGACTCGCTTAGAGGCTCGTACATTATCGGACGACGATGGAACCTGGCGCGTTTTTTCTCACAGGCTACCTGGCGCTTCTTGAGAAAAATGATCTTAACTGCTCTTGCTGCTGCTTCTTTCCGTAGAAGACGTTTTGGGAGTTGAATTGTTATGAAAACGCTCTTCTGATGCGGGAAAATGTGCGGCAACTGTTCGGCGAGGGACTGCAATTTTTTGGTCACCTCCCCGGCGTTCACCTTGGCTCGTTTCCTCATTCGAGACTGGGCCTTCTCCAAAGTGGTAGTTGGCGTCGATGACTGACGGTCGATCGATTCCCCAGCTATACCGCCAAACAGTCCTATGGTGATGGAATTGTGTCCCAGCTCCATCAGTGAATCAGTGAATATTCTCCGCTCCAAATTCTTTCTCCAGTTGATTGATCTCTACCGGCTGTTGTATGGAGGGCACAGCTATATCAATCGGGTCTACTCCAGAAAGAAATGGTAGGAGCGTAGAATACATGGAGCTCTCTAGGGGATTCTTCATCTCTTTTAGTTCGGTCTTGGCTGGGATCGGGCGAGGCTGCAGGTTGAAGCTGCTGCCAAGGGGGGATTGACCGCGCACCCAGAGCACCTTCATTTCCCACTCAATGTTTTCCATTCCCTCCTTTAAAGGTTCCGGTAAAGATTTCTCGCGCATACTGGACTCAAGCAGATTGGTCATTTTTTGGCAACGCTTCAGCGAGAAGTGCGCCTGCACGTTTCGGGGAGATAACGGATAGATGATCCTGTGCCGCAACCAGGGCCCACCCGTTAGGGGATCCACATCCACGATAGTGGCCCTGACACAGTGTTTAGAAGGCTCTGGAAGTGCCGGGGTCTGGCTGCTGGGATACTCATCCTCTTCGCTGGGGGGCTCTTGGTAGGGAATCAGTCGCTGGAAATTCGGATTTGGACGGCCCACATTCTCACTGCACGACATGAACTCGATGGACTCGCAAAAATGCATGGTATGGTTACTTTCGGATGTGTATAATGATTTTGTGTGATGTATTTATTCTTCAAAAATAATTGTGTTGCTCTTATTGTGCTTCGATTCTGTCTGAAAGTCTCTCTAGATTTGGGACTGACATTTGGGTCTGTGATCCTAATAAATATAAAAAAATATACATATATGCACATATATTCATATGTAAATATATGCGAATCGATACTCAATCCTCAGAAGATTGGTTCTCCTCTTTGGTTCACTCCCGCCAGTCGCCGATGATCTGCGACGAGGGCACGAGCTCCAGGCGAGCGTTGGCCAAATGGGCCGGCATTCCGAATCTGGAAATGAAAGTGGTGGATATAAGACCATCAGGAATCGTCAAGAATGATCCAAATGAGGAGGAATATACCTGGCCCGCAACGGAGAAGCTGGCGCTGGCTGTGGGGCTGACTCGGCCACCCTTGGGCTGGGCTTCACACGGTTACTGGCCGGCGAGGAGCCCGCTTCGATGCTGTCCAGCGTATTTCGCACTACGATCTGCTGATGCTGCTGTTCATGAACGGAAATGTGCGCCCTTAGAAACTATGTTAACCTAGTAACTATGTTACTCGAAGAGTATAGGGGTATATTAGATTTGTGGGGATAACGGTTGTGTGTAACGCCCAGAAGGAAGCATTTCCGACCCCATAAAGTATATATATTCTTGATCAGCATCAATAGCCGAGTCGATATAGCCATGTCTGTCTGTCCGTCTGTCCGTTCGTCTGTCCGTCTTCATTTGCATCTATATCTCATAGACTATTAAAGCTAGAGCAACCAAGTTTTGTGTTCGGTCTCCTGTGTTATCACACTACTCAAAGTGTATTTCCAAATTTTGCCCCGCCCCTTTCCGCCCCCACAAAGGACGAAAGTCTGTGACACACACAATTTTGAAGATACAAGAAAACTAAATACGCAGCATCATAGAGAAAGACTATTTCTATCAGGGTGTTGAATCTGGATCAGATCGGACCATTATTATAGCTACAATGAAGAAAACCATTTCGAAAGTCATCATTCCCTCTCGCTCTCTCTCACACGCGACCCCATCTGCTTTGCCCATTCGTATTTTGTGTCGCCTAGTTCTCAGAGACTATAAGAGCTGGAGCAACCAAACTTTCTATCCAAGCTCCTGTGATACAAACCAGCACGACTTTGTTTTAAAATTTTGCAACGCCCCCTTCCGCCCCCACAAAAGACGAAAATCTGTGGAATCCACAATTTTTAAGATAAATGAAAACCAAAAACGTAGAATCATGGGAAATTACCATATCTACCAGATTGCCGAATATGGATCAGGTCGGATCAATATTATGGCCAGAAGAAACAAATTAAATTTCAGTGGCTACGCAACGCCTGCCAAGCGCTGACTCATTCCCTCTCTCTCTGTCCTAAACACTTGTGCGTCTCAAATATGTAGTTATACATGTCATGTAGAAATTTAGAAGCAGATGTAAAAAATCATATGCAAACAAAATCGGAAACATGTAGAATATTCCAAAAATGTACTTCATTTTTTGAAATATTATTTTTTGCCCATTTTTTTTTTTAATTTTCCCTTTTGCGAACGTATAAGCTCATATATGTATGTACATATGTATATACTGACTGAGTACCGGGTATAAGGTAGAGCCGCGGTCTTTGCCGCGGCTCACAACGTTTCCCCTCGTTGTTTATTCGCTCCAGCCCCATGGAAATGAACCGGCTCCGAAGCCAGCAGAGATAATGAACGTTCGTTACAGGGCTTAGATTATATTAGATTTTTCATTACATTTTTATGTTTTTATTATCTAGATAATTTGTTGTTTTGCCAGTTGACAGGAAAACAGTGTCAAATTTAAAAATGGTCGTTGTAAAATCCGCAAAAATATCCGTATTAATGTATTTGAATTTTAAATTAGATCTTACTTATTCAATTTAAATATAAGTAACGAAATAAAAAATGCTGTTTGTCCGGAGAAGTGCATCAGAAATACGATTCCTACATATGACCGAAAGTTGGTTCCTCTGTCTCCAGAATGGCGTTGCGATATTTTGCCTGATCCTTGTCGCAATCCACGGAAAGGGTCGAGGATTCTCCAGACGTCTGCTCCTTTGGTTGCACATGGTGTTGAGATCCACTCGCTTGATGCGTATGTGTAGCCTTATCCAGCGTCAGGCTATCTGCCGAGCTGGACTCGCTTAGAGGCTCGTACATTATCGGACGACGATGGAACCTGGCGCGTTTTTTCTCACAGGCTACCTGGCGCTTCTTGAGAAAAATGATCTTAACTGCTCTTGCTGCTGCTTCTTTCCGTAGAAGACGTTTTGGGAGTTGAATTGTTATGAAAACGCTCTTCTGATGCGGGAAAATGTGCGGCAACTGTTCGGCGAGGGACTGCAATTTTTTGGTCACCTCCCCGGCGTTCACCTTGGCTCGTTTCCTCATTCGAGACTGGGCCTCCTCCAAAGTGGTAGTTGGCGTCGATGACTGACGGTCGATCGATTCCCCAGCTATACCGCCAAACAGTCCTATGGTGATGGAATTGTGTCCCAGCTCCATCAGTGAATCGGATGTGTGGATGCGCATTTTACATGGCTCCTGGGCATTTAGACCGTCTAGCATATTCTCCGCTCCAAATTCTTTCTCCAGTTGATTGATCTCTACCGGCTGTTGTATGGAGGGCACAGCTATATCAATCGGGTCTACTCCAGAAAGAAATGGTAGGAGCGTAGAATACATGGAGCTCTCTAGGGGATTCTTCATCTCTTTTAGTTCGGTCTTGGCTGGGATCGGGCGAGGCTGCAGGTTGAAGCTGCTGCCAAGGGGGGATTGACCGCGCACCCAGAGCACCTTCATTTCCCACTCAATGTTTTCCATTCCCTCCTTTAAAGGTTCCGGTAAAGATTTCTCGCGCATACTGGACTCAAGCAGATTGGTCATTTTTTGGCAACGCTTCAGCGAGAAGTGCGCCTGCACGTTTCGGGGAGATAACGGATAGATGATCCTGTGCCGCAACCAGGGCCCACCCGTTAGGGGATCCACATCCACGATAGTGGCCCTGACACAGTGTTTAGAAGGCTCTGGAAGTGCCGGGGTCTGGCTGCTGGGATACTCATCCTCTTCGCTGGGGGGCTCTTGGTAGGGAATCAGTCGCTGGAAATTCGGATTTGGACGGCCCACATTCTCACTGCACGACATGGACTCGATGGACTCGCAAAAATGCATGGTATGATTACTTTCGGTTGTGTATATTGAATTTTGTGTGATGTATTTATTCTTCAAAAATAATTGTGTTGCTCTTATTGTGCTTCGATTCTGTCTGAAAGTCTCTCTAGATTTGGGACTGACATTTGGGTCTGTGATCCTTATAAATATAAAAAAATATACATATATGCACATATATTCATATGTAAATATATGCGAATCGATACTCAATCCTCAGAAGATTGGTTCTCCTCTTTGGTTCACTCCCGCCAGTCGCCGATGATCTGCGACGAGGGTACGAGCTCCAGGCGAGCGTTGGCCAAATGGGCCGGCATTCCGAATCTGGAAATGAAAGTGGTGGATATAAGACCATCAGGAATCGTCAAGAATGATCCAAATGAGGAGGAATATACCTGGCCCGCAACGGAGAAACTGGCGCTGGCTGTGGGGCTGACTCGGCCACCCTTGGGCTGGGCTTCACACGGTTACTGGCCGGCGAGGTGCCCGCTTCGATGCTGTCCAGCGTATTTCGCACTACGATCTGCTGCTGCTGCTGTGGCTGCCATCGAGACGAGGGGGAGCGTGGCGCGGCCATCTGCATGAAGCGGAATAGGCGGGGCATGGCCTCGCCGTCTGATACGTCTTCGGTGACCAGGTCATCCCCGCCGGCAGCAGGAGCAACGGCATCAGAAGCGGGGGGAGTAAACATGGCCGCCAATCGAACGGGGATAAAGGCCGGTAGTCGAACGGTGACTGGAGTACCAGGTGGCAACGGATTAGGTGCAGGCGCAAGCATCACTGGCCGTGGAGGGGGTGGCGGTGGATTAGGGGGAGGCGGACGCGGTCGCCTTGGCGGTGCTGGCGTTGTGGTGGTTTCCAGTGGCTCAGGCACTGGGGTGGTGCCCGCTTCTTGCTCTACCTCCCGCCAGGCGTCTAGCAGGGTCACCAGCTCATCCTTGCTCATTTGTCCAAGGCCAATCGGATTGTAGGTCCACTCCCCGCCAATCGGCGTCACGCTGTTCCAGCCAGGTGAAGCGAACGGGGCCAGGTGACCAATGGATCCGAAGGAAGCAAGCGGATCCAAAGGAGGTGGCCCATCGAAGAGGGAGCTCCGCTGAGGACGCGTGAGGAGCAGCTGCTGGCCAGCAATGGCTCCCACCAGATGCAGAAGACAGACTACCGCTACCGCTGCATCTACTCTTATTGTTGTGGACATGGCGATTGTCAACCGTTTGTTTGTCCATGGGGAGGAGCTGGCTCTTTTTATAGTATCCGTCTGTCCGTCTGGAAAGCGGAAGCGCGTGGAAGGCGGCTAACAAACGGAAGTGCACGCACCTTGTCGGCGGGTGAGCATTGAACAGGTTCCCCAGCAGCCCACAGAAAATGGTCACTCTAATCGAAACACGAGTACGCACTAGTACAAGGCGGCCAAGTACTCGAACTCAAACCCACCCAGTCCCTGGTCCGGTTTATGGCCTCTGGCTGCGAACCACTTTTCCTTTTCGGGTCTTCTCCATGCATGGCCAGTCAGGGACCCCACTCTGGGGCTAGACCGAGGCCAGGCGAAACGAAGCGAAACCAGTTGGGCGAATTGTCACACGGCTGCCTCCTTTAGTCACCGAGTTTTGCCGCCCATGTTCGCCTGACCGCAAAGAGGAAGCATTTGAAAAATGCGTTCATGTGCATTTCCTTCATGCCTGGTCAACGGGGGAAGGGGTAGGAACAGCGCGAAGATGGGAGTTGCGTAACTTTTTTTTAGACGAAACCTGTTTTCAAAAGTTTCATCAGGCTACTGTACTATATTTATCCTTACAAAGAGGAAAATAAAAATTTGAAATGTACCGCGAAACACGGTATCGATAAATGACCAAGAAATATTGTCTGAGATCTGCATTGAGCAAGTGTGACCAAATATGCCAGCTATTGTCGATAGTTTGCTAACACCACTAACAGTATACAGATGGGACAGTTCATGGTGCAATTAGTATAAGGTGGTCTCGTCGTGTATACTTCTCACGCATATACCTAAAATGCATCAAGGGATGCATTATTGACAAAAATCCCTTTTTGGAATGGTAGCATATTCGATTTTGCAAGGATCAGCGAGCGCGCTATTTGAGACATTTTTCCAAATATCCTGTTGGAATTCAAGCTGTTTTCCGTCAGGCTGCGTTGATTCAATTGAGTTTGACGTGGACAACTTAGAATTTAAAACTTCGAACCAATCATTCACAAGAGATCGGCAGTTTCGCATGCGTTGTCGACATCACAACCCAAGGAATAGCATTGTCTGATGGAACTGGCGGTTATGTGAGATAATAGTTGCGTTGCCAATTTAACTTTCTGCTTAGCGAGCGAGTTTTTTTTTACATAGGTTTAGCATAGGGCCCTAGTGATGGCAAAAAGTTGCGTCGTTTTCCGACGCAACTGCGTTTTGGTATTTCCGTGCGCATAACAGCAATTTTCGTACTTTTCTGCCTAACCAGCGGAACAATCACCACTAATAACAACAACAAACAGCAGATTCAAATTTAAATTTTGCCGCGTAAAATTTGTAACTGAGTAAAAAGGGTCAAAATTACATGTAATGGTTAGAACAAATTTTTTAAACTAATTTTATTATTAAAAAAAGCATTTCAACAATATAGCTGATTTCAAATTTTTTGCTGCAAATCCTATGTCTTTGAATCCTTTCACTAATTCCGTGATCTTGAACAACTACCTCGCGACAAAACTGCAGTAATATGCGGCAGACAAAATCTCTTGTAACACCAAATAGACTCCCGTTATTCAGCAGGCGATCCTAGTCAATAAAGGGCTATGACTATTCTCTTCTCCAGAGGGATTGTCAGTCGAAAAGGAGTGTTTTTCTTTTTGAGATTGGGCAACAGTCCAACGAGAATGTTGAAGTACTCCTTTCCATGCAGAAATTTTCCTTAAAAAGGCATCGGAGTTCTCCAAAACATCTTCCTCCCAAAATGAACCATATCGTGGCTATTGCAATGAATACATTATTTAATTAAAAAAAAAAAAGAGTCTCCTCACTTTGACCCATCGCAGTTAAAAGAATATACTCTATTTTCGACATATTTCGTTGATTTTCGAACATTATTTACTTTGTTTACAAAATTTGTCTTCCTCTTCCAAGACGCAAGACGCTGTGGTGTAAACGGCAAACCTGCTTCTTTGCGTCTTCTCCGATATCGATAGGTAACGCACCAAGTGTAAAAAGCCTATAAAAAGCCAAATGCTTTCCGTTTATAATTAGTCCGGAATCACATAGTGCTAACGGACCAGCTTAATCAAATGTAAAGTATCCGATACTTTTTAGTATTTTTAGATTCTCATCTGCTGGATGAGTATACCAGGTTTTTGCTAAAAACAAAACAAAAGAAAAAAAATACATTAAGTTTGTTTATTTTTAATTTTGTAACAGACATACTTTCCGATATACCAAGCTTTCTCCATAGTCTCTGGTTTTCGGCACCCAAATCAGAAACAATTGCTAAAACAGTGCATATTCTTCCGTATAGTTTTTTTTTATAATGGTATAGAGTGTATCTACGTCCATTCGGGTGTAAATAAAAAAAAACTGGTTGCTTCCATGACTTTTTCAATCCACGAACAATTGCCAGTTGAACATAATTTCTGATTTCGTATACGACGTCCGCTGAGCTGTCATATTCAAAAGAAGCAGCAACCTTATAGGCTTTTTACACTTGGTGCGTTACCTATCGATATCGGAGAAGACGCAAAGAAGCAGGTTTGCCGTTTACACCACAGCGTCTTGCTTCTTTGCGTCTTGGAAGAGGAAGACAAATTTTGTAAACAAAGTAAATAATGTTCGAAAATCAACGAAATATGGAAATAGAGTTAATTCTTTTAACTGCGGTGGCGCAAAGTGAGGAGAACCTTTTGAAGTGCATGGAAGCAGCTGAGTTATCCTTAGAAAAGTTTCAATTCGTCTTGCAACTTCAACGTCCTCCTTGCGTTTGGACTCTTGTAGGTAAAGAGCAGACAATGTTCTCTCTTTTCAATTAAATAATATATTCTTCATTGCAATAGCCACGATATGGTTCATTTTGGCAGGAAGATGTTGTGGAGAACTCCGATGCATTTTTTAAGGAAAATTTCTGCATGGAAAGGGGTACTTCAACATTCTCGTTGGACTGTTGCCCAATCTCAAAAAGAAAGACACTCCTTTTCGACTGACAATCCCTCTGGAGAAGAGAATAGCCATAGCCCTTTATTGCCAAGGATCGCCTGCAAAATATCGTACGGGAGTCTATTTGGTGTGTCAAGGGCTTTTGTCTGCCGCATATTTCTGCAGTTTCGTTGCGAGGTAGTTGCTCAACTCGCTGACAAGTATCTGCCAGCAGATACTGCCAGCAGAAGATCACGGAAACAGTGAAAGGATTCAAAGACATGGGATTTGCAGCAAAAAATTTGAAATCAACTACATTGTTGAAATGCTTTTTTTAATAATAAAATTCTAGCATTACATGTATTTTTGTATTGTATGTACATATATGTATTTTTACTTAGTGAAACATTTTACGCGGTAAATTTTAAATTTGAATCTGCTGTTTTTTGTTGTTATTAGTGGTGATAGTTCCGCTGATAAGGCACAAAAGTACGAAAATTGCTGTTATGCGCACAGAAACATAGTATTTAACTACCGAAATACCAAAACGCAGTTGCGTCGGAAAACGACGCAACTTTTTGCCACCACTAGGGCCCTATGACAAACCTATGTAAAAAAAACTGCGTTTCTGAAAAGACGCAAAGAATCAAGACGCAGCCTCAGTGTAAGCGGCACCTTAGTCTCGTCGAAAGTCAAGACGGAAAGCTATCGATATCATCGATTTCCTCATTTTCCATCAGGTCAATGATCACATCCAGGGTATCGGTATTAATATCCACATCTGATAACCATCTGTATGAGGTTGCACGGATAGGTAAAGGAAATCCTTTTTATACAGATGGTTATACGTCCGAGGTTCTGCGGTATGAAGGCAAATCTCTGCTGATATGTCATCTGAATTGAATTCTGCTCTTTTGCCACCACTCTTTAATATTTTGCTCTGGGTCTCAGTAAAGATTTTTCTAATGTTTAAAAGTCCTCAAGCTTCTGGCGCAAGCAGTAGATATATGTAATCAAAATTGCAATAGCTCATTTTTTGTGGCTACTTAAGGGCAAAAACGAGCTAGCTTCGGCAGCCCACGAGACCACCTTATATAATTTCACCATCGGATGGACATTCGCATCAGAAAACGAGGAATGATGCGCAAGTATGACACTATAATCTGTATGAACCCATTTATTACCGATTTATACGTCATTTATATCCATATTCAAGGATGATATACATATATATATTTTTTTAGCTCATACTACTTTTTTATGTGTGATCAAATATATCATTAGGTATATAATACAATAAACCATATAATTAAATATAGATTTCTGTATATGTACATATATCAACTTATTATATTAGTATATTCTACATTTAGCATCTAAAGCATGTACAAAATAACAATTATTCTGATATTGTAAGCAAGCGTCTTCAGAAAGGGTCAACTCTAAAAATGCTAAAGTAAAGGGTGGCGTGAGCGCAGAATTGAAAACAAAGTTAAGAGCAAATTTCAGTTGTCATCATTCAAACTATTGCAAACACGCAATGTACGTCAGAATGCACACATCCTAACAAGAAAGTCTCTGGGAGTCAATACATGTTGTATGAATTGTACTATCTACATATGTACGTTAGTGGTGATACGCAGCGTACTTTTCTATACATTTTGATGCCGAAATTGAGTTTACCATGCGGTAATTGCAAAAAAATTTTCTCTAAATTTTAAAGCTATCTCATCGAAATGTTGCAGAGACCAAGAATATGTGTCAGACTCTAATTAAATGCATGCATAGATCAAAAAAATTTCATCTAGAAAAAGTCATTATTATATAGAGAAGAGAGCATCTTGAAAAACAAAATTTAAATGTAATTATAATTCAGAAAGGGTATACAGAATGCATTACTCCATAACTATGTAGTTGATTGTAGCAAAAGTGTAGTTACCGTGTAATTTTCATGTAGAAAAGGGACATTTTTGTTGACTTTCTTTGATTAAACGTAATTTCATAAGCAATCGAGTAAATGAAGTCCTTAAAATTAACCAATTGTGTTGGAAACTAATTTATCAATCGGATAAAATTATGTGTTCTGGCCTGAGGGTCCTAGTTAGCTAGCAATATTAGTCGGAATATCAAATTGGAAAGATTTTCGACCAGAGCCGATTACAATTATATCGATTAAATTTAGGGGTGTCTCTACGTTATCGACGTGTTATCGCTGCTGACGTGTTTCCCACAACGGGCAAAAACACGAATCGCCCCCGTCGACCCAAACGTTGCAACATAGTTTTCATACAAACTAAAACGCAAGCTATGCAGATCCCCCAGAGGAGACCAGTCACCGATTAGGCCACGACTCACGCTTTCGTTCAGCGGACAACGAGACACTGGAGCGGTCACAGGAACAGGGACAGGCACAGGTACAGATATGGATATGGATGATATGGGAGCCAGGGCGAAACCTTTCGACATATGTAACATATAAATTTCACAATATTACAGGCTGAATGAATTGTAGCTGGAGCTACAAACACTGCGACCACTACAAAAACGGTGCGGTGCGGGACGAGGCAGCGGCAAAGTGCAGCCGTGGCCAGAGAGAGAGCGCTAAGCTGAAACAACACATCAAGCGACACAAGTCCACGTAGCGAATGAGAAGGAGCCCTCAAAATGGCGATGCTTACAATGATAGCCCGAGTCATCGATGGCCTGCCACTGGTAGGCACCATGCAGGATGACGAGCAGGTCAGTGTCAAAGGTTCCACTTCTCACCATTCCACCTCAACCGCTAAGTATTGCTCTTAATTGGAAAACTTTCACTTTCAGAGCGGACGCAGCATCTTGGACTATCAGAATCAGGCGAAGATGCTCTTCCGTAAGCTGGGCACACACTCGCCTGCCAGGAGTAGCATCGAGACGGGTCCATACCTATTTCAGTGAGTACCGCCACCCAACAGTGATCGCCTGTGTTGTATTATATACGGTGATGCAATGGAGCTAACACTGTCGGCAATCATACTACTTTCATTTCCCTCATTTCCCCTACTTCCCTCCAAGCAGCTATCTAATCGAGAATGACGTTTGCTACTTGGTCATGGTTGATAAAATGTATTCCAAGCGACTGGCGTTCAACTATCTGGAGGACCTGGCCCAGGAGTTTCACACCCACTATGGGCGCAGGGTGAACTCGGTGACCCGACCCTATGCCTTTATCGAGTTCGATGTATACATACAGAAGGCGAAAAGGCAATTGACGGACCGCAGGCGAAATATCAACAATATCAACACACAGCTCCAGGACGTGCAGCGCATAATGGTGCAGAACATCGACGACGTGCTACAACGTGGCACGGTCTTGGCGGGTAACCAACAAAATACCATTCCATCATGCACCATCTGAGCTTCTATCTTATCTCGCTTTTTTTTCTGTTTTGCGCTTGCAGACCTCGACACGAAGACTCAGAACCTTTCGCTGATGTCGCAAAAGTATAAGAAGGATGCCAAATTGCTCAACCGCAAGTCGATGGTCATGAAGGTGGCGGCTGTCGGCATCGTTTTTATCATCTTTTTCCTCTACTTCTGGGTTTTGTAATATTCGTTGGTCCCCCACTCTCTGCCTGTGTTTAGTTTTAGAATCAGTTGTCAGTGGAAGTTGAACCGGCAGCAGCGAAAAGTGGCGATCGTCCATCGGCGGTGGAGCATGCTCAGTGTCGGAAGTCGGACGTCAAAGACGGACGAAAAAGACATTTAGGCTAACACCCATACATATACTAATTCATAAATCACATACATACATACATATATATATATATATGCATGTATATTTTAGGCGCAATAATTCCCAACGCAAAGGTATCCCATAGCATGATATAATTTAAGTTTTAAATCGTTCTCCTCGGTCCGTAATGCCGTAAATCATTTAACCTTGCACACCTACACACTGCATACCGCAACTCCCAGTCGCAGTCTCAGTTACGGTCATCGTCATGTTCATGGCCCCTTTGTTCGCACTATATCTTTCTTGAATATTTTATTACGATTTGAATTAAATTTAGTTGGCTCGAACTTTGCACTTGTGCTACCTTTGCTTTGCTAGCGTGAGGCTGGCTGTTAGCAGCTGGCGGAAATACCGATCTGTAAATTATAATACTTAATGTGTCTCTCTCTGTGTGTGTATGTGTTTGTGTGTTTGTGTGTGAATTTGTAGATTGTACGTACATATATGTGGAATAGCTATGAAGATAGTGCCTAGGGAACCCAATCGACTGCGATTAGGAGCTAAGCAATATGCAGGAAGGAAAGCACAGAAAGTGAAATAATAAAAGTTTTAGGCAATTTATATAGTTACTAAATTAAGGAAAATAAATCAATTTACATTGTTTAAATAAACATACCGCCATTTAATTACTTATTACCATCCCTATCCACTCTCCCCTATCCCTGTGCCCCTGTAGTAAAATTACTAATGCCGTTCTTTGCTTTAGTTTTAGTTATTAATTTCCCTTTATATATATATTTCGTTTCGTTCGAGTGATGTGTGTGATACATTTGCCTATATAGTTATACATACATATATATACTATATTCTTGCTCGATTCTTTGATTCTTCTTCCCAATGAGATGGTGTTTCTTCGGTTCAGGTCTTAGGGTTGGGCTCCTTTTACATCGTATAAATGTGTAATATCAAATCTTTACAATTAGGAAAAATGCGCTTTTTGCCATTTACATACACATCTTGTTTGTTATATTTTCTGTATATTTAATTTTTACTTGTGTATAATTTTGTTAAATATCGATTCCGAATACATGTATACTCTCCCTATATATATATATCTTTATATATGCTTGTGTGAGTGAGTTTAACGAAAGCCGACAGATAACCAAGGATCAGCGAAGCTATTCTCTATTCTCTAATAGGTCTCTCTATGAGTGCCCAGTTCCATCTATTGCTTCTATATCATTTACGCTATTTATATCAATGGGAAGCCCTAAACCTGTGCCCTAGAGAAGCTCTATGACACCGAAGAGGGGCCAAAAAACGGTTTAAAAACAAATTTAGCATGATGGTGCTAGGGGTGGGAGGGGTCTAAAAAAGTGCTGATTACTGCCTGAATGCGCCATCTCGCCATCTCGAAGCGGAAACCATAGTACTAATACGAGTGTAATTGATGGAGATGTTCTTCTACTTCTGTTTTTGGCTCGAAAAACTCTTTACAAAATATCTCTCTTTTTTTTGGTTTGGTTTGGTTTCTAATGCTAGTGTTTGCTATATGCTGTTTTTATTTTTGTTGTTTTTGTTTTGGCTTGCTCCTGGCTTCTATTCTTCTCATCTATAAATTCAAAAGGCAGTTATCGCGCATGGAGGGACAATTGAGACTCACATTACAAAGCATTACATATTACATCGAAGAGCAAGAACACTCGAATAGTTATACCACATACTAGTATCTCTATCTCTACATACATGTATGTCTGTATCTGTATCTGAGGGAACTACAACCATGAAACAAACAAAGAAATACTAACGAAAAGAGATTCAAAATGTGTTCTGTTTCAGATACCTCTTACATAGTTTTTGGGGTACGCTCTTAGGACTATAAAAAAAAAGAGCCTATAATTAATCGAAATATACGATTAGATTAGAGTACGTGTACCGTTGCTAGTTGTTTAGGAAAGAACAGTGTTGAGTAATGCCTGTGGATCGAGGGATCCCCCGCTCTTCTTATTCTACGTAAATATATGTGTGTATCCCTTCATGTGGGCGTGTATCTGTAGCATATGTATAGTAGTCGTAATGTGTTCGGTTGTGGATGCGTATGCCGCGCCTATGTACAATACAGGATAGAATAAAGTGAGGGTCCTTCTTCTACTTGATCCGTTGATGGTCGGGCGTGCTCTTCAGTATATCCGGCTGGTGGTGATGATGCTGCTGCTGTTGATGATGGTGATGATGGCCCGAGCTGAGTGTTCCGGGATGACTACCTCCACCTCCGCCGGCTGCGGCGTGATGCGAGCTGCTCAGCGTGTGCGAGTGGGTGGAGTTGAGCGTGTGCGTGGCATGGGAGTTGAGCGTGTTGTGGGCCGTGGTGGTGGCGTTGGTGGAGAAACCTGTGCCGCTGCCCGGTCCTCCTGTGCCAATGCCAATGCTGGTGAGGCCTGAGGCGGCCACAGTGGATCCGGCGCCGGGAGCAGGTCGATTGGAGGCCCGCAGCGAGCGATGCGATCCATTGCGGGTCAGGGAATTCATCTGGGGTGTACCGGGCACCGTGTGACCCAGGGCGTTCATGTAGTCGGCAATGAGCAGGGTGATCTCCAAGATTTTGGGCTTGCTCATCGCAAAGAGCAGCTTCTGTTCGCAGCCGCCGGCCAGGGTGCCATCATCGTGGGAGACGACTAGCATGAAGTCGTCTTGGCAGCCACCGAAGGTCATCACCGAACTGTAGGGATAGCGCGCCACCGGCGCCATTGTGGAAAGCTCCAACACGTTCAACGCATCCTCGGCGACGGCCAGCCAGGCCACGTGCGAAGTCTCGCTCTGGCGCGGCTTGGCCTGGAAGAGGCAGGCTCCGAAATAGGGCCACTTGCGGCAGCAGGTCAGGTAGATGCGGACGCAGTCGAGTGTGGAGCGCCCCTTAAGGAGCATCCATTTGGAGATAAGCAGCTCTTGGACTTCCTTTAGCTGCTCGGCCCCGAGTGCGTCTCGGTAGCGGTACGGATAGAACTTGTCCAGCCCCTTAAGGCCGACGCCCACGTCGCGCGATTTCTCCAGCGAGTAGTCGCCCATGTCGATCTGCGACATGAGTGAGGCCAACTCCAGGGCCAGCTCGCGGGACAGGGGAAAGCGACCCTGGACAATTTGGGCGTTCGTCTGGTAGCACTGCAGCAGTCGCTCCTTGTCCGTCTCGCACTTGATGGTGTGCTTCCAGTAGAGCCGGTTCTTGTAGCTGAGCTGGATGACGCGTGAGTTCTCGAACTTCCCAGAGCCCTTCTCCCGCAGCGCCGTCTCCCACTTGCTGATCACGTCGCACAGCTTGGCCAGCGGTTCCAGATAGTGCTCCAGATCCTTCTCGATGGGATCATCACTGAACAGACAGAAGCCATTACTGGCATCTCGTGTTCCTAGCTCGTGGGCGAGCGTCGCCTGGAACTCTTCGATGGTCGTCGAGCCATCAAAGGAAACCACCTTCAGGGAGGAAACAGAATGAGTTTTTTGAACGATGTCTAGATGCGCTGATCACCATTCCTTACCTGGTAGGTGGTGTTCATCATGTGCACGGGTATGGCATGGGGCAGGGAGTGGTGATATGGGTTCTTCAGCAGAATGGAGAGCACCTCCATGCGCGAGGGCTTCGTTTCGCGGCCACCGTTCTTTAGTGTGCGCTCCAGGGCCCGCTCACAGTAGGCCGCATACTTTCCCGTCTCCGTCTTTGTGTCCGCATTACGAGAAAGATGCAGCTTCAAGTACCAGAGCAGGCGACTCGACTTGGGCACAAACAGGGAGACCGCCAGGGCGAGCAGCTGCCAGCCCTGAACGAAGCTGTATGCCGGAGGATTCGACTTGCAGTCGATGATGGGTGCGGCAGCAGGTGCCTGATCGACCGAAAAGATGGATTAGTATACAATCAGAGAGATACAGACTAGATTCCGGTTAGAGATATATGTGGTTAGGGTTAGTCTTTTTTTGGGGTTAGAGGAGTGTTTGTTAGCTACTGTTTTCGAACTACTGGAATCGAACACAACTGTACGTGTACGTGTACGCAAAAGAGAGTACAAACAATAAGAAAAAGGAAAGAAAGAAAGACGAAAGATTTCCCCGTCATACCTGAATGGATGTGGGCGAACTGCCGTTGGCATGGGCATTGCCCGCCTGTTGGGTATCACAGGTGAACAGGCTTTGGGTGGCGCACAACAGTAGTTGCTGTAATAAGTGTTCGTCAGAGAGTCGTCATCGGTCGGTAGGTAACGGTGGTGTTGGGAAACGTGGTTGAACAATTTGGTTGGTTTAGTTGGTTCGGTTGGTCACACAAGAGAACACATCAATCAATCAATCAAATTCGCAATTCAAAGAAAATAAGGAATGGAAGAGAAGCCATCATCAATCATCAGTTTTTTTCTCAGTTTTTTGTTGTTTTTTTTGTTTTCAGGTTACTTAATAAATCATCAATGTAATCAGTGTTCAACAGTGTTCATCAGTGTTGTTCATGTGTTTTGTTGTTCAGTGCTGTGTAACGTTAAGCTCCAAATAATTAACGGCATAACGAACGAACCAGGCAAAAACAGAGAGACAACGAGAGATAGAGTGAGCAAGAACAAGATCAAGAGCAAGAGCGAGAGAGAGACATTCCAAGCGAAAAACAAAGATGGAAAAACTCTAGTAATTCTAGTAACACACTGAGCGTTAAAATTATGCGTACTGCTGGCTGATGTTCTGTTTTATTTTTCGAGTGTTGGTCTGATATGTTGAGTGTGGTTTCATTGTAGTGATTGTTGTTGTGGGTGCCGTGATGGTTCTGTGGTTCTAGTGTTTTTATTTTTTTTTTATTTACAATTTACAGCAAATACTTTATACAGATTGGTATAACAGATATATATATACGATATATGCATATATGATATATATATATATATATACAGATATGTATGTATGACAGTTTAGGGGAAATTCATTGTCTGTCCGCTACGAAAGAACTTATGAAACTTGGAACAGATGAAAATGATCTAAGAATTAGTAACGATTCAACATGCACTGCCTTTTAATGATATTAGATAAAAGTAGAGTAAGTAGTTGTATGTTGGTAAGTTATTAGTAAGGTAAGTATGTGATATTAAGTTAAAAATAGCTCTCTTTTTCCGTTTTTTCATCGATAAGCGGAGCAAACAATAGTAGCATGATGTGGCATGTGGCATGGCATGGTACCTCACGAGTCACCAGTCAGGATGGTGTTCTTTTCTTTTTGGGGGCAAGTTTTTGTAAGTTAGTAGGGGATTTTTGGGGTAGGAACACACTACATCAAATCAAAAACGAACTAGTTTCGGGTAGGTTCATTCAACTAAACATTCTTTTTGGTGGGTTGGGTGGGTTTCGGGTGGAACATATGGGACATGGATGCTGGGATGCAGGGGGTCTAAAAAGCTCTGCAACTGAAAAACTTACGCGCGTTTGCTTGCCCAGCTTCTTGTTTACCTGGACGCCGACACTGAGCTTTTGGCCCATGTGCCGGGAGGTCTGCTTGATCAATATGCAAATCATCTCCGTCTGCAGCTCGGGCATGTCCAGCGAATGCTGCAGTGCATTCTGTGCCAGCACCACATGGTAATCTATGCCCGGCTGATTCACAGCCACCGACATGAACAGCTGAATGCTCTGCGGAATGGATCGAATTGAATGGAGTAACAGTTTGCGACGTCTCCAGCTTCCCTCCAGCTTGTGGCCTTACCTTGAACAGTTTGATGGCCTCTGGCTGCATGGTCTCCGTGTGCATGGACGTGAGCGGTGCAGTGATGGTGTCTTTGGTGTGCAGCAGTATGGGATGGCGCCACAGAACGCAGTCTGTAAAGGGTAATCAAAGAGGAATAAGCATTCCATTTGCGAGATTCGGAAGTGGTTCCTCACTTGGATCTCCGTCTGTCTCCATGAGCTTCTGCACGAGCTGCTCGTACTGTGTGCCAGCGCTTGGACCTCCGCCAGAGACCACCGTCAGGTGGTAGAGCCAATTGTCGCGCTCTGGCTTTCCGGACAGTATCAGGTATGTGGGTCCCTGGTGGGCCGGATAGATGGCGACAGTGAGCCGTGCCTGATCCTGGGCGGCATCCTCGCGCTCCTCTGAGTCCGAGTCCGAGACGTGTTCCACCTCCTCGACGCGTGCATCGCGCATGTTGATCTGACCCAGGGGATTCTGAATGGGATTGAAGATATGGTCTTTAATGTCTTTTCCCCCTAAGGGAAGAATCTGTGTGACGACTTACCGTCTCCGCCGGAGCCTTGAAGTAGAGGAACATCTTGCCGAGCAGAACGCACCAGCATTTCTTGGCATGGCCGTTTTTCACCTTCGTCACCCAGCCCTGGACCGTGGGCTTCTGATCGTCACGGCTGAGAAGCAGCTTGGTCGCGTTCCGTCGCTGTACGTTCTGCAGCACCCGGATCCAGTCGTCCATGGTGGCATGTGAGTCGGCCGTCAGGTAGTAGACCTTCTTCCCGGTGTCTATCTCAAAGGTGGAGGCTCCCTCCGCCCGATTGATGCGGCATGCCTCGTCTAGTTGGATCTGCCCCTGCGGCTTCCGCTGTACATCATGCTGGCTCTTCCAGTAGTTCAGGGAACCGTTCTTCAGGACGAACCACCGCTTGCGCCAAGTCTTAAGCTTGCCACCCAGCTTGGCCAGGTGACCCATCTAAAGAAGGCGTAAAGATTAGAGCTTGGAATCTTCTCTGGGGATTCACTGAGGACTAACCTTTTCTAAGGACTCGATCTTCTTACTGGGCGAATCCACGTAGGAGGCGCGCATAAGTAGCGACGGCATCGAGGCATCCATGCAAGTGGACTCAGACACGGCGTCCGGGGGCAGGGCGTAGTCATCCGAGAGGCCTGATTCAAAGGAAAGATCTGAAATTACTGTGCCACGCATGTGCTGGGTACTGGATGCAGAGGCGATGCAACGGGGTGCAACGATCGGTGGCACTGGTAGCCGCAGTGTAGCCGCTGCCGCCTGGTGTGCGCGTGGCAGCGTACTCTGCCCTGCGCCGCCCTGTGGCAGGAATGTCGGCGATAGCGTCAGCGTCAGCCCCTGATGGGGCAATGTGTGGTGGTGATGTTGGATGTGCAGTGGTTGGTGGTGGAGATGCTGTGGCTGTGTGGATGTGGATGTGCGTGGCTGGTGGAGGTGGACTGTGCGGTGGTGCGGTGTGTGAGGCGGATGGAGCGGGTTAATGTCGGTTACATGATTGCAAGGCGGATCGGTGGATCGGTTGTGTGGTTTAGATGGATTTTGATGGGCAAAAGTGGTCGCAAATTGTTAGTTTTTGTATAATTAGTTTCATAATTTATCTAGGTTCTAGCAGGAGCGGGACTTGGGAGGCAGGAATGTGGTAAGTAGAAGAAGAGGCAACATTCTAGGAGGAAAGATGGCATAAGATAAGTGGGATGAGGAAGAGAGTCGATGGAAATTGAACGTAAAGTGGAACTGGAAAAAGAACCAGAATGCGGAAAGTTTAATAGGAAAGGGGAACAGTGGAATGGGATGTAACTGTAACTGGATCAGAGGAAACTGGAAGGAAGGGGAACTACAACTGGAACCACGAATGGATGCACATTTTAAGTATAGTTGGAAATGACAGAGATGGAACAATAGTATTGGAAGAAAAACGGAATCTGGAAGTAGGACTGGAAAGGCTACAGGATGAAGAGGACACATGAACCGTACATGCGCTCAAGCTGGAATGGGATTGAAACAGAAATAAAAATGTATCCGGACAGCGGAAATGAAACAGAAGCGAGAAAGAAAAAGAATGGTACAGAATGGACAGGCATTGCAAGGGATACTGAAATTTCGAATGGAAATGAAAGTGGGGTTCCAAGAGTAGGGCTAGAAAACTGGGGAATGCTTGCAGGAAGTGGCACGTGACCGGGGAGCGGGATCGTAAAGGTATGGGGGGTGTGCTTAGTGTGAGTGTGCGTTAGTCTCAGGATTTCCCCTGCAGAATGCTTGTTTCTAGTGTTACGATACCTACGCTCTACGCGGGTGGTGGCTACGGGGCTACCAGGCTACCAACAAGAGTGTGGTTGGAGGCTGATGCAGACTGGTGATGCAGGGTCTACTGTGGGGCAGGGCATCAAAAAGGTTAGGTACATACCACGCGCCTTGGCGTTCTTGGGGCTCTCGGAGCCACTGCGCTTCGCGGGACTGAGGCTCGAGGAGGTCTTCAGGCTCTTGGAGGGGCTCGAGGCGCTGCCGGAGGTGGAGGTCTCCGTGTTGTCCGTGCTGCTGGAGTTGTGCGAATTGTGGGTGAGCATCACAGCATGGTCCTCCCCATCGCTGGAGTCGTCGCTCGAGTCCCCTGTGAAGGGCATCGAGCGGATCTGGGAGGCCCGTCCCTTGACCGTTGCGTACACGGGCACTGAAATATCACAGAAGCCGCCGCTGGCGGTTTGTTGCTGCCGCGTTGGTGGCTGCGGAGTGCCCGGTGTGCCGCTGCTTCCCAATGTTCCATTGCCGTCGCCTGTGCCATGCCGGTGTCCGTGTCCCCCATGGCCATGACTGTGTGTCCCATGGCGGGACCTTCCGTTCGACAGGGTATTGTTAGCGGCTGCATCTGGCTCGTGGCTGCCGGTGCTCTCGGCCGTGCTGGTGCCAGTGCCAGTGCCAGGACCTGTTCCGGCCAACCCATCGTTAGCCACCTGGTAGATCTTGGCCTCCCAGCTGGGGAAGCGGTGCAGCGGCGGTGTCGGTGGCCGTGGGACGCCCAGGTCACTGGTGGTGGTGGTGGTGCTGCTGTTCCCGCCGCTGGCCATCAGCGCGGGATTGTTCTTCATCCAAGCGGGCAGCTTCTCGCACGAGGGCGTGTAGATCTCCGCGTAATCGTGGGCCGTGTCCGTGTCGGAGCTATCCGGACGGGGCAGCGATCCCCCTACCGCTGAAGCTGCACCTGCTCCAATCGAGGGCGCCTTGCTGGAGATGCTGGAGAGCGGCGCCAGGGTAAGGCCGTCGACGGCCGCCACCAGATTGCGCTCGAGCTCCTGTGGCTCCATCGAGAGATTGCGCCGGTGCTGGTGGTGGGGATAGGAGCTGGTCAGCGGCCGACTAATGATCTCCTGCGAGGGATCGAGGCTCTCGCTGCGTCTACGCGTCTCCGCCGATCCGCCGGCAAAGTCCTGCACGTCCAAGCTCAGGCTATTACGCACGGGTCCGACGATGCTGTGCCGCTGCGACTGGTTCGCGATGTGGTTCTTCAGGAGCTCCAGCTGCTGGTTGCACTTGACGTTCTGTTCTCGCAGCACCTGGTTCTGCTCCTCGAGATCCCGCAGCTTATTGTTCACCCACTCCTTGATCTTGGCTGCCTTCGCCTCGATCTGGCGGGCGTCGTGCAGTCGCAACTGTCGCTGCTCCTCCACCTGGATCTCCAACGAGGTGATGGTCCTCTCAGCCTCGAGGGGTGCTCCAGGGACGCCTGCTGCTACTGCTGCGGCTGCTGCTCCTCCTCCTGCTGTTGTCGCGGAGGAAGGTGTCTGCTGCTGCTGGTGATTGGGGGATTGTTGCTGATGCTGATGCTGCTGCTGCTGCTGTTGGGGCTGTGGGTGCGGATGTGGCTGTACTGGAGGCTTGGGCCACTCACTCAGCCGCTGCTCCATGGCACGCACCTGCGAACAGAGAGACAAAGAGGGTGAGTGTGAGAAGTTGATACACTGGGGGCTGGGAACACACCCCATCACGAAAAGAGGGGAACAATCTTTGAAGATAGAAATGAAAATGATTTACAACCCATCTGCAGTCCGAAAGGAATTCATGTGAAAGATCTCTTTTCCGATGTATGATCTTCTGTCATGAAGTTGATGTTTTCTACAACCTACATCCTCGTTTGAATAGTAAAAGATCTCTTTCGTGCCTTTCCCTGTTCCTCTCTGGATGTGGTTCCCATATCTTTTATCCCTGCTTTTTGGATAGATTTAATATGTTACATATGTATGTATATTTTCACGATTAACCTGTGAAATGTATCACATATGTATGTACATAAGTGTATGTATGCTTTTGCAAGAATTACGAAGAAATCCTTGTTTCCTTGGCTTTTTCTCAGTGCAGTGCAGTTTCCACTTTCTGTGAAAAAGTTTTGCCGGGAAAAACTTTTCAAAATTAAATTAAATTCACACCGAAGCCACGACAAAGTCGCTTGGCTGCTCCTTTGGCGGGTAAGACGAGTGGCTCCCTGGTTCCCTGGTTCGCTGGCTCCCTGGCTCCCTGGGTCCAATAGCAGTGTCTAATGGTTACACATGACCTCCGTCGTGGGATTAGATGGGGGATAGAGGGATACAGGAGTACAGAGGGCGGAGAACGAGCAGCAGAAGGGTTATCCAGAGTTCAATCGCGGAGGGGATGGATGCCGGAGTCCCTCTCTCTTGTGTTTCCCCCTCTGCTGGGAGGAAGGAGCTCTGCAGATCTCAAGTGTGTGGCCAGAAAACTTGTGTAATTAACGAAGCAACCCATTGGATGCAGACCAAAAGGCGACCATTTAACACTCGGGGTCGCGGTATTCCCATTCCCATTCTTGGCATTCTCCTGCCCCCGATACGACTGTTTTTATGGTTACACAACAATTTGCAACTAATGCAACTGCCACACGTCGCGAAAGAGGGAGAAGGAACCCGGGTAGGGTATGGTACGGAGGCGACAGGAAAGAAATAACTTCATTTGGCACGAAAGGAAACCAAACTGACAACTAAACAAAGCCGGAAGCCAACAGAAGGAGGAGGACATGTAGCAGCATGGGGCACGAATGGGAGTACACAAGTAAGAGCTGCAGGAGCAGGAGAAGGCATCGATATGGTGGGAGAGGCATCAGGAGGAGAAGGTCAAAGAATCAAAGCGGAAGGAAGGAAGGAAGGAAGGCCTTTCCTTTTTTCAAATAAAGCCAGAGACTAAGAAAGGCAGAACACCAGCAGCAGAAGCGGAAGAAAAGGTCTACAGAGCAGCAGGAATGAGAGGAAACAAAAGAGAATTGAGACAGAGATGGGGATGGGGCACACAAGCGGTAGACGACCCATGAGGAGGAGGATAAGTAAGAGGAGGTCCATGGGGACTGCTTTTGCGAGCCTCGAGGACCTGTCGGCACCTATCGCATTATTAGGTAGGGGATCCGCATCCGCATCGGGTGTCTGGCCACAAAATGGGTCAACTGCTTTACGTTCGCCGTCGTGGGGTCCATGCCACCGCTTGTGGCATGCGCTTAAAAATAGATAAACCGCCAAAAATAACAACCTCCGGGCATGCTACTGCTGCTCGTGCTGCTCCTGCTGCTGCCACGCATGTAAAATGCCATGTTTATGCCTGTCCTGAGACGAGGATATGCCCCATGTGCCCCGGAGCCACGGAGATACAGAGATACGCGGACTAAAGACAGGGACATGAAGGAAGGACATGAGTTATGGATAGTCCTCCTCTTTCGGGGGGAGGAGAAATCAATCCATATTCAGGCTTTCGTTAGAGGTGGCAACTTCTGCAAAGGGATTTACTTAAGTGCTTTAATCGCCAACGAAACGCCAGAAGTTGGAGGCAGCCGTAATGAGAGAGAGAGAGAGAGAGGGAGAGGCAGATATAGTGGAGAAATAGAAGAAAGGGGAGAAATCAGAGAGAAAGAAGAGAGCTAAAGTCTTTCAGTTTTGGTAAAGTTGAGCCATTAAACCTGAGTGCGCCTAAACCGCTTTTGGCCAAAACTTCTGCCAGAGAAAGCGGATTGGCAGTGCCAATGGCTTCTCGAATAGCCCCAAAAGCATCGTGTGGCAGCGATTCAAAGTTCAGCTCCAGTCCCCGTTGCACAGTCTGCAGTCTGCACCCAGCAGTCCGTGCATCTTCAGCCATAGCATGATTCACGCGAATGAATCACACAGGGCATTTAGGCGTGCAAAAAACTTCTTGGCCATAAGAACAAACAAAGAACAAATCGGAGTCGCTAGAAAAGAGACACCATCGAAAGGAGAAAGAGGAGGGGGAGGAGCAGAGTGGGAGCGCAGGAGGAGAAGGACACCACAGCATGGAGACGACACTAAGCTGTGACTTTATCTAAATGTGTTTCCCAGACAACGAGCTAGATCCGGGCTAGGATCCGAGTGCCGTGTCCCAGCAGCCCATGAATTCATCTCCGTCTCCGTCTCCTGCTCCCATGTAAGCGCTGTCGGAGGCAGCCAAATCCCCAACAATTTCCCTTATTGGATGCCGTGATCTGTGATTGGTTTCGGAGACACATGCTCCATCCTCCTTGCCAGGATACAGGACACAGTATATGCCTGCAATCGTGTATTTATACAGATATATATGTACATTTGACAGCCTGCTTCAAAGGATTTGGGTCTGTCAGCTGTCGGTATTGCCCCCACAATTGGCTCTAGTTCCAGCTCTACTTCTACTGAATTCCAATGAATATTGTCTGAGCCGAAGGCCTCGACGCTAGCGACCCACCAGCTTAATCGTAATATTATTTCAAAATGTATTATAGTTATTATAAATAATTTTGATAATAACAAAAATGGTCTGAGATTCGCTCAAGCTTCAACCTCGAGGAGGGTCTCGTATGAGATTTATTTCATGGGAATGGGAAGGCAAGTGTCTCGATTGGAGACCTCTTTAAATGGCATGTGGAATGGTTTAAATTGCTTGAACTTCAGATTGAAGCATATAGTTTTTACAGTGGTTCAGGAACAAGGAATCCCTTAAAAAATGAGTCTATCTTTATATATCTATAAAATACATCGTCATAATTTCGTTCGTAGATTTGGTCTAAGTCCCGGTTATTGCTTGCCATTTTCACATCCTGCCACACAAAGAGAAATTCGATTTTATTGCAGAATGACATTTTTATTGCTGGCTGCACCCTGCCACCACCGAGGCGCCCCACCATTCAGCACTCCCTCTCTCCCGTCACCGAGTCATGAGGCACGGGGCACGGGGTACGGGGCACGAGGATAGTGCGACGTCTGCCACTTAACATAAATCTCACATATTCCGTAAGTCCCTTCTCCGAATACCGAATCCCCGACAATAATTTGCCCCGACGCACAATCGGATTATGGGCTCCAAGACGAAGACACGAAGACGCAAATGGGGGATGCGGATGGGGATGGGGATGGATGCAGTATGGGGTTTGGCTGAAAGAATCTCAATAAAAGAACAAATTCCAAACGATAAAAAGATGAATGAATGAATGGATGGATGAATGAATGAGTTAGCAAACATTTGAATAAAATTTGAATTGAATTTCCACCGACACAGAGGGAGAAACGGAGAGAAGGAGACCTAGAATGGCTCCCCCTTTTTTTTGTAATTTTCTGCTCTCTATTCCTCCCTCCCCCTCTGTCACAATTCGAAAACTATTCAATGCACCCTGGATCATATACATATACGGGACGGTACGGTACGGTATGGCAGTATCCCCCATCTCCACTTGTCCTCTGTCTGTTCTGGTTCTCGTTTTTATTACTAAATGAGCAGACGCAATTAAGTGGGGTTTTAGGGGCTGTCCGAGGGGGTTGCCATGGCAGGAGGGTTGCTAGGGGAGGGGGGTTAGCAGATGACTAACGACATCAGAGCCATTATGGGGTCTCTGGCTTTCATATGCATATACTATGTAAAAGGAGAGGGGGAGAGAACTCTCTCTGGGATGGGAATGGGAATGGAGATGTGGGTGGGGATAGGGATGGGTGCCACTGTGTGGATGACTCAATTTTCTGGTGTTGCTGGCATCTAAAAAGGGTTTTCCAGCAAGCACCCATTTCACCCATCATCCCTGATGGATGATTAATCTGTTTATAATGAAGGCAACTACCACCCCCTGGGGAGTCATGGACCACGTCTTGGGATACAATGAGAGCGCTCTCTCTTGTTGCACAGACCCCTAAAACATACTACTCGACTATACTTCAACCTCTCTGGCCTAAGATATTTATCTCTGTGTATCTCTGTATTTCCTCGTCTAATTCCATCATCAGCGGTTTTCTGCGACGACTTCCAGCCTCGAGGCAGTTCTTTGAGACGCACACGACTTTCGGTGTCCTTGCAATGAGAAGGATTAAGCATGTGGAAATTCAGAGTCCGAGTAAGTCAGAAAGGAAATGCTCGGTTTGAAAAGGAGCTTTAACTTAAGTAATACATTTTCTGGGGGCCAGCGATCTTTACATTTGTATCTCTCTTTGTTTCAAGTCTTCAATAGACATTGGAATAATGGGTATGGAAAGGTCGTGTCTGCCCCTCTTGTATCCTACTGCTGTGTGTTCAACAAATTTGATTCTTGGCTCAAACAATTTGTTAATATTACTCAAAATGTGCCGCAAGTCAAACAAAGTTCCTCCCCTGCGCCCCCATGGGGCACTTCCTCGACAGCTCTGTGGCAGCCTCTCATATCATACATATAATATTTCTTTGTACGTATGTATGTACGTGGCGTCTCTGCGAGGAAAAATACAGTGAAAATAGATGTACATACGTACGTATGTATGTATGTATTATATTTGCGTTTCTTGTGTATTTTCTTTGACTTTTTCCAGAGAGCAAACAGCTTCCCCTTCGCCGCACTCTCCGACTCTTTGGCTCTCTGGTGTGTGTTCCCCGACGTTGCACGACGTTTAATTTGGAGTCATGATTCCATTGTTATTTATAGTCAACAAAGCGGCAGCCGCTTGAAGCAGCAACGGCAGCAAACAGAAGTGGCAGCATCTGAAGCGGCAGCAGCAGCAGCAGCAACAGAACCACTCAAGAAAACACTCCATAAAACATTGTAGCCAGAAGACATCCCTATCCCCCCATTAATACACATGTACACACATACATCCCAACGAGGAGGCAAGACCATCCCCGCTCCCCTCGAAGGCGGCACGCGCGCCGTCTAGTCTGAGGGGAACGGCTACTTATCGGGCATGCCCCATACCCCATAAGCATCCCCTGCTCTGAGAATGGGGAGGATATCTTTAACTGCAGAACGGCATATCTTTATTTCCAGCCATCGCCACACGCAGAATACCATTCCCATCCATAACAGAAGTCGCAGGAACGGAAGGAGACTGACAAATTGATTCAGGAATTTAGTCCCAAAATATCTACATTTATTCCCCAGATTTAAATGCACCGAAGTTCTGAACTGATTCCTGATTTTTTGGAGGGATTGGAAAACTCTCTAGGCCTGACAATCCTCTAGAAGGAATATGCTTCACGCAATGGAAATATTTTTAAAATAGAACTCTGATTGTAAGAGAGCTTTTGACAGCTACTTTTCCGATACGAAGAAATAGTTTTGAGTACATGTAGAGCATTCAGCACCCCCTAAGAAGTGAGATCTCTTTGATCTATAAAGAAGATTATCTTGGAATGGAGTACATCTTTCATTTGAAGGGCACAAAGGAAAGCTAAGAAACCTTTAGTCTAGAAGCAATTTAAAATCTGGCACTCCCTAGCTGTTGGTTTATCTGCATAACTTATTTCCTCAAATATTTCGCCATCTTTACCTTTCCCATTTGGTCCTGGAACCTGGATTTCGTTTGGCAATCCTCAGGAATAAAGTCCTACCCACGCGGTCCTCTATTCCAGCGGATCCAGGGGACAATGCTCCTACTGTGCCTTCCCTCGCCATTCCCCTCTGGCTACTGCGTTTTCCCTGCTTGCTGTGAATGATTTTCCCATTACAGTCAGTGTCAATATTTGCAGCATGTTTTGGCAGCTTTGAAATTGAAAAATTGTGCATGTTTTGCATTATCCGCCGGAATGGAACGTGGATAGATGGCAGCTCCATCATTCTGCGGCATCCTGCTCTCCCATCCATCCCCCCTGCTGTTCTGAGATGCGGCAACAATTACAGCAAAAGCTCCTCGGATGATGTCTGCGCTTCCTTTTAATTACAAGTGGCACTCACTCGTCCTTCGTCTGCATCCCATTTGATGCCTGGCTGCCTGCCTGCCACGCACCTCTCCATTGAAGTATCCTTTAAGTGAAGTTCCGCTTTAAGGCATACTATATCTTTTCGATCCATTACTTATGCCTCATCCCCACAGGTAGTATATGATCTCAATTTAGTTCCTAATGGGATCGAAGGGAGCTCCCATTCATCACGCTCTCTCTCTGCCTCTCCTTCCTCCTGCCCAACTGATTTATAATGCAGACACCGTTTGATGTATCCCTTCTCGGTCCCCATAAAATTACCATATTAAGCCTTTCTCCCTGTCCCTCCTTCGCCCTTTCTGGGCAAAGGCTTAACCTAATCAGTTTTCTATGCGAAAAAAAACAAGAGAAAGAGAAAAAGTGGAAAGAAAGTTTTTCCCCGCCATCTGCCAGACAATAAACTAAAACAAAAGTTTCCGCGCTTTTGATAAAAGTTTGTGCCTGGCCTCATCCTTTCATCGCTCCACAAACGCATAGTTGTACCAGCACAGCCTTTCTGCTCCTTTCTGAGGCGTCAGCGATGGTCCTGTAGGATTATGGAAAGAAGCAGCAGCCATTCAAGCAAGAGTCTTCCCTTCTGCGTTACTGATTCTTCTACTGATGTTGAGCTGAGATCGGAGTGGATTCCGTTTCGGGTTGAGGGAGGAGTATATTGACTTCCCAAGACTCGTCCTTTCTAATGGAAATTGGAATCATTTGCTTGGCCTCCTGTTTCATTTTGGCACTCATTTTGCCGTAGACAGAAACGCTATTTTCCAACAGGAGCTATGGGGACTGATTGATGTTGAAGTGTGTCTTTCTAGTGCGTCCTCTTGCGAAAGAAGGACACTCTTTAATGGGGAAGCGTTCCACAGCTCCAGGATGCCGTCTGCTGTCCCCCGACTCCAGGCAGATCTCCAGCTGCATTCCCGCCTGCACTCCACTGCTCTGCACTGCTTTGCACTCTTTGTGCAGCTCAAGCATCTTTGCCACATTGTCGAGAGGCTGCCACTCGAGCACTTTTCGCACAGAGAAAAGGACAAACAATGTCCAGGAGCCGTCGAGAGCAGCAGCAGGACTCCAGATGGTCGCCGCCGCCGCCGCCGTCGTGTCTGGAATGCCAGTCAAAATAATGGAAAAATGAAAATGTAAAATGCGCTGCGATATTTCCGCGCTGCTCAATAACTTTCCTCATTTTTCCATCTCTTTCCATCTCTGGCAACCCCCAAGCCCAGACCCCAGACCCCAGACCCAATCCAAATCCGAAGCCCAATCCAAATGTCTGGACTTCTGAAAGGGAACTGCTGGGCTGTGGCAGTGGCTGTGCCAACTGCTTGCGACATCAAGAAATGGGTTTGGTTCCTCCAGTAGTATTTTTTTGGGGGTGTAAATGGTGTTGTTTTTCCGCTCCACTGGCGCTGTGCAGCGACAGAGAGATGGGGGGGCCTTGCTTCCCATTTTCGATCGAGCTTCGGAACAATGGGTGTACTCCGCCTTCTCTCACCGTTCTCCACGATTCATTAGCCAACTGCCAATGGCCAGGAACCAGGAGCCAGGAGCCAGGCGCCAGGAACAGGAGCGAGCTTTAATTATGGAAACCCCACAAATCTCAAACCCCCCATCGCCGCTTCATATTGCACTTTGTAGCCGACGCGCCGAGCCGCGCTGTGCCACGCCTTTTGTTGCTGGTTTTTACAAAAGGATACCCTTTCAAAAGGACACCCTTGCGGCAGAGTGCACAACTATTGCCTACAGATATCTGCCAATTATGTCTTCTCTTTGCCCAGAAAAATGTATGATATTGATTGACAGCCGACAGTCCCAACGTTTTAGTCGGGGCACATGGTCCTTTCTTAGGGAGGCAATCGATTGCGTTATTTATTTCCGTAGGATCTTGCAGGCAGTGTATTCCAATCTTCGGCTTTTCTCATAGCCAATTTCTCTTTGTAATTTATTTTTTTTTTGCTTTTAATTTAGAGAAAAGGCTTTGTTGCAAGTAGCAGACGGCCAGATGGGGCTGAGGGGGAGCAGAAAAAACTTGCTTCGGAAAATGACAAAAAGTGCATTCAAGTGTAAGTCTCCTTCTCGATTCTCCCATCTCCATCTCCATCTCCTACTCCTACTACTAGTCCGTCTAGTCTGTTTGGTCTGTCTGTCATTTGGAAAGTACGACAAGGGGAAAGGTGTGGGGACTGGGGTGCCGGTGGTGATGGCAAAACTTTGGTCTTCGATCAAAACTCGTTAACGTGACCTTTTCCCTGCTCCATTGTCGAACCAATTAAGCGTGAAGACAACAGAATCTTCTCCAGCGAACCATTCAGACAGCAGAGACAACAGAGAAATGGAGAAAAGAGAGAGAGAGGGAGAGAGAGAGAGCGAGAGCGAGGAACTTGTAAGCAATTAAAAACGTTTTCCAGCTTCTCCACCGCTTGACCCTCGAAACCCCCCGGATCCGGCACTCGCTCCATTCGCTTCAAACCATTGCTCTTCCATAAATATTAGATTTTTATGAAGCATTCGCGACGACTGCTCACAGCTGGGGCTCCCAACACGTAGCCCCAAACAGCACCAGCAAAAGCAGCAGCAGCGGCAGCCAGTCATTGGAAGGGGGAAGAAGAGCAAGAGGAAGGTGATGGAGATGGAGAGGGGCGTCTGAGGGCAAAGGACTGCCTGCCACTACTCGTAGATATTCATCATAAAGAATCCAAGTATATTGCTCTCGAAGCGTGTTCCCAGCTCATTCTTCGAGCAAGAGATTTCCAGATTGTGAGATTTCTCAAGATGAAAGCAGCAGCGACAAATGCGACAGATGCGTAGATTAGGTTCTATTAATGGTTGCATCTCCCAAATGCCTAGCTATCATAATTCACAGACTGGGCAAATGTCATACATATATTACGAAACAGAGGCAGAACAAATGAATCGCCTCTTCATTATTCGTATCTGCAGCTGAATGTTTGATCTAATGGCTGAAGTGCTAGCAAAGATTTCTCTCTGATTGGGTTCTAAAGAGTCGTTGATTGTCTCGAAAGAGAGTTAAAACATAATCCGATTCAGATTTACACCGAAAAAAGTAAGAGACAGTCAGGCAAAACCCCCAAACATTTGGGTAAATCCAGAGTAAAAGCCAAGAGAGATGGGGGCATTGGCACTGCACTAGTTCTTAAAAATCAGTAAAATCCAAGTTCGGTCCCGAAGGAATTAAGAATGCAGGTTTCTCGAGAGACTTCGCAAGAGTTGTATTTAAAGAGATCCATCTAACGAAAGGTCCATCTTGATTCTTTCATTATGCAAGGATTTATCCCAATTCATATACCTACATTTAGGGCATTCTGTGCGTTGGCCCTGCAGCATTGCGAATGTCTCTGTTTTCGCCATTTTTGATGGATTAAACATATCTGTATGTGTATCCTGTATCCTGTATCCTGCAAGTCGCGTAGTTTTTGTCGGAATCACTCACTGAATGGAGAGTCTTATAAGATCGAAAAGGTTCATTGCCACTAGCACTGGCACACAGGGGTTAGCTTCCACTTCCACTCCCTATTCACTGTTGCCCACTGTTCTCGGGGTTGGGGGTTGTTTTGCCCGACTATTCCGACTATTCATTCGAGGCACCACTCGAAATACTATATTTCGCGAGAGGAGAAACCGGTTTCTGGGCAGGGTGGGAGGACGCGGACGAGGCGCCTGCTGGCTGATCCTCAGCGATAGCGAAGGGTTGGTTTTACTCTCAGAATTATTTATTTCTCCTCTGAATCTTTTAAGTCCACAAAAATATATTTCCGAATGGACTTATTGGACACACATAAAAATAATAATAGGAACCCCGTATAGAAAACCACCGACACGTTTAACCGATTTTTCCGAAATGCAAAGATACCGAGCGCACGTTCTATATTGATATAAAGAATATAGTATAAGTATATTTGGTAAAATATATTTTCAGGTGATATTTTTTTGTGGGATATTGTCCATCAACTACCAACGGACTTTTCTGAGTTCTGAATGTCCGACACACGACATATTCGTGTTGTTTGCTTAGCCGCGGCCCGAGTACGATTGGACGACTGGGGCGGCAAGGCCGTGCATTTCCCATTTTCCCGTACAAACTTCGCCCGCTGCTGGCGTCGCTGCCTGCGTCGCTTGCTTGATATTCCAGACTCATGTTACATGTAAGCCGATAGCAGGGCTAGGCATTGTGAAGCGTCGAGTATTTGATACCCTATATGCTCGAATTAGAGTTGAAATTCGGGCTGCCATAGTGCTTCTCAATACATGGAATTGGCATTGGAATCCAAATTTAATAATCATAAATAAATAGTTAATCATTTATTTTTAGATATCGTTTGTCGTGTGTGCCGAAAGCTCTTTGTGTTACAAATTTCGAAAAAAATATCCTCTTCTTTCAAGGGTATGCAAGTGTTGCTCGCTTCTGCTTGAATGTTGCTGGGAACAATCAGTCATGTTGCGAGCCATACCTCGTTGCGCTTAGACACCATGTCGACGTTTTCTAGCAACATGTGGACGTTTCGAAGAAACATTTCTGCGGAAAAGAACGAGAGAGCAAAATCAAGGTATACTAAACAAGGTAGGCTGATTGGTTCGCTCGATCTCTACTCTCGCTACATAAATTTCAGTCTGCCTGCAGCAGTTGTGAGCGAAGCATCTCCGCGGACAATTTTTTCTTGTTCCCTCAGACTTTTATGCGTATTTACATGTTGCCGCCGTATTGCTTTTTATGCAAGATTACTATATATACATATTATTAATATTACATATTATAATATATATGTTTTGATACAAGCGAGCAAACGCATTACTCCTTTGAGACTCTTTCTCGGAACGCATTTCTGAGTCTCTCTCTCTCTCTCTCTGCTTTCATTTTGAATAGCTACATATTCTCTCTCTATAAGCCTACCTTGTTTAGTATACCTTGAGCAAAATGACAAAGCCGAGAGAAGCTCCGTTTGCTTTCTCTCTCGCTCTCTCGAGTCTGTGAAATGTTTCCCAAGCATGTTGCTGGTCGAATGGTGCTGTTGCAGGAGGTGGAGAACGGATGATTTTATGCCCTGTGCTTGATTTACCGTTAAAACACAAATTGAGATCAATTTTTTTACATTTATGTGTTTTTAGCCCATCATATTGTACTGGAAATACTCAGAGGATGCGCTGCACAGGATGCAGAAGCCCAATGAGGGGGCCTTGAAAACCTCAGTCACTTATTCGATGTGATCGCAAAATCTTTAAAATATAATATATAATAAATATAATAATTATCGGTATATAAAAGTATACCCGTCAGCAGTCGACCGATGGGACTATAGTCTCACCAGTTGGATAATTTTTTGAAATAATAGATAATTCGGAAGATCGTATTATTGTAATACACTTGCAGAGCGAAGATATGTACATATCTTCCAAATCCCCTATTATCGGGCCACTCAGCAGCCGCTCAACATACATATGTACATATGTACAACACATTCACGTAGTACGTTCGACTTTTAAATCACAATATCTAATTTCTATACTGAACAAACGCTCTTATTCGTTAGCTTCCTCAAGGGTGACTAAATCTTCGACCTTTCTTTCAGTTTTGTTTGTTTTTGAATAGGAAAAGCAAACAAATTAATCTATGTTTTGCCCCCCAATGTTGTCTCTTACTCGGGGCTTAGAAGGGGGCGGCTTTGATTACACTGAGAGTCGAGGGTTCCAATGGGTTATATGAGTTTCAGGGAGAGTAGATGTTAGTCTGTCCCCCCATGAGTCATGCTCCCAGATCCGAGATGGATGAAAGTGCGTGTCATGTGGAGTCCGCCGGATCACAGCCGGAGTCGACGCCTGGGGGAGAGATGCTTGTTACATGTCAGATTAGGTCCAGGGTGTGGGCGGCGGCGCCACACAATTTATCTCTGTTTCGTCTCCTCCTGCAACAGCGATACTACTTTTCTGGATGCTACTTTTTTCCACACATAATAAATGTAACATGTTGCTTCGGCTCCCAGGACTCTGGCTCCCAATGCTGCCACTGCCACTGCCACTGCTGCTGGCTGCCGCTCTGGCTGATTGTTTGCGGTTGGCGTTAACAATTTGCCTGATTAAATGACAGCGAAGCGACAGGGAAAGCAGCAGCAACAGTACCAGGAGCTAGAGCCCGATGACTCAGCTCCGTTGTCATCCGTCAGGGCTCCAGGCGGCGTGAAGAAGACGATGGGGCCACCAGACATGCCAGTATAGAACTTCAGTGCAGACTGAATGGCAGCCAAAACAGAAGGACAGAAGAAGACGACGGTGCTTCTCCTTCTCTCTTCGAGTAGCACAACTCCATGTCGGGAAGTGGGGCGGAATACAGAACATTAGAACTTTGAAGTAACTTTTTAACCTACAAGATATCAATCAAAGGCGTTGCATAGTCCCTGCAGATGGGAAAGTGGCTTTCAGACCAAAGTTCTTGATCTGGAATCTGGCATCAGCTGCAATCCCTTTTGCAATGGAGAGCATCCTTGCCTTGAGCTGCCAGAGATGCAGAGGTGCTTTTACCCATTAATATGTACGTGTACCTCCCATTGAGTTGGATGACCGGTGAGCATCATCATCATCCGGATATCTATCACATCATTCACAGCCGGCAGCAGCCGCGAGTCGCCACCGCGAGTCGCTACTTCTTTGGAGCTATTTATAAATATTTATGTGGCCGCCGACTGCTGACTCTCGTGGGCCATCATCGGTTGCGGCGGGCGGCTGCTGCCTCAGAAGAGCAGTCCGCCAAATGATGTCGTCGACTCGCTGATGAGTTTAAAATAAAGAAAGCCAGGGCGGAGAAACCACTTAGATCGGGGAAATGGAGTCAGTCCGCAATGGAGATGGAGACGAGGCACCGGCAGCGCAGCGCAGCGCAGCGCATAAGGCGCATTACATTCTTCAAAAGTGCATCAGAGAAGGGAGACTGCGACTGCAACTGCTGTGGCGACTGGGGCATGGGGCATGTGGCATGTGGGCGCCCAAGATGCGGAGGCTTCGGCTCCACAGCGAAAGTGGAAAGAGCAAAGACGAGGGGCACTACTCCGATGACGGATGCATGCATCATTAATTCAACCAGAAACAATGTTCAAAACAAAAAACACAGAAACCGAGGTCCAACGCCAACGCTTTGCCACTTCTTGCTGCTCTATGAACTCCCTCTCCACCTCCCGCTGCTTCTCGTGCATATTCATAATGCACTCTCTGTTCATTGGGGGGCACACCAATGCGACTGAATACATGCCCTTTAGTATTTGTAATATAATATGATCCATTATGATGTTCAAGGGGAACTATCGCTTTACAGTTTTATAGCTGAAGGTGGAAGGATTTTGAACAAAGAGTGTGAAAGGAAATATAATTAGATATCTGGAATAGGAAATACTATTATTGCATTCGACTTATAGATCATTGAAGATTTCCTATAATAGAGTCCTATTCTATAGAGTCCACACAGTATCTTCGGTCATAGAATAACCATTCAAACATTGATCTGATTGATTCTGATTGGTGCTCGTATTGGCGTCTTTTGGATTTTGTTTAAATTATTATGATTGGATAGTGAATGAATGACAGATAGTCAATTTCCCAAAGAAAGGATGCTCCCCTGTAGCTATTGGATTGAGGGTATCCCAGAGTTCATTTGGGTTAAATGGCTTACAGCAGCCAGTGGCAAATGCAATTAATATTGTAGCCCACTTTCTCGAACTGGAAGCGCGGATCTGCGACTGCGACTGCAACTGCACTTCCATATCTTTCTATCTTTGCATCTGTGTATCTTTTTGTGTCTGGCGCTTCTAATCAATGCTCTACAATGAGATAAATGGCCACTGTCTGGGGGCAGAAGCAGCCTCAGCAGCCAGGAAGCGACCACGTGCCCGGCTTGTGGCTGGGCCATCCATCACCGGGCTGCGGCTGCTGCATCATCCTCATGACGAATGTGATGCCTCGCGGATGCGCTGCGGCACCCACGTTAATGGAATCTGCTGCTGCCACAGAGCGGTGCGTGTGTGTGCCAGAGAGGCCTCTGCATCAGCCACAATCAAAGTGATGACGTCGGAATTCAATCAACAGGCTGACCCACTTCACGATTGGCACCATCCACATTCCCCCATCCCCCAAAAGGGTTGAAAGTTCAAATGCGAAATGTTTAATTGGATTTCCCTGCTTTCTGCCTTCTGCCTACTGCCCACTGCCCACTGTCTGCTGCCTGCCCGGTCGGAATGAGAGCACTCTCTGGCCATAAATTGTTCGATTTTGAAATGCATCATGTACCATGAATATATGCACATAAATTACAACCTCATCTCATGCCCTCACTTGATGTGGGAGGGCGGACGCTCTAATTATAGAAAATTACGTATATACATATATATAAATTCTAATACAGAATCCAATGCGTGGACAGGTAGCGATGAATGGTGTGCGGGGGCATGCGGAATCCCAGGTATGATTTGAAAATATATTCAAAGATCAACAAAGATTTGTATAGATCAGTTTTGCAATGGATTTGGTATATTTTGAAGAGGGCATTACGAGGAAAATGTCGCCATAAAAGTGTGAGGAAAAATATATCTGTTTATATGACCATCACGATGGCTCTACTAGATTATTTTCTGGGAGATCGAATGATATATAACGACTCTATGGAAATATGTGGTGAGAGCATGCCTCTCTTTTATCTAAAGTCGTTATCTAGTATCTACAGTGGGGAGCAAAAGTGATGCCTTTTGTTTTGGTTTTTGATTCATAACTGTTTCATTCCTTCTTATATTATTTTACTATTTACGGTTATTAATTACAAATTGAATACATATTCCAGGAAAAAACAATTTTCTTCATTTACTTCATTCGTTTAGGTTTTATGAGCGCTTGAACATGAAAATGTTGAGCGTGGAATCACTTTTGCTCCCCACTGTAAATTCTTGGGGTACTATATCGAATATTTTCGTATTCCAAAAAGGAGCAGCGATCTTCCTAGCGATCATGAGCGTATCATCCCTAAGAAGCGGGTATCTTATATTCGGAGTTCCGATCACTTGTCATGCATCTACATATAACAGTGGGGCACTAGATCCTTAATATTCTCGGTACAGCATGGCCTTACCTTTTTCCTATAGTTATCCATTTATACAAGTGGGGGATTTCGTTGTTGTTGATAACTCTGTTCTACAGTTTGTAACTTGTGATTCGTTGATTTTTGAACTGCTTTCATGGGTTTTACTGGTACCTGGTACTGCTACTGCTGTTGCTGTTGCATTCGTTGTGGATTGTATTTTCTTTGTTTGTGGCGAGAGCAGACGCAACAGCGGCGACATTTGGCCAAGCGGCAATGGCAGCGCCACATTGCAGGACACTTCCTCCTAATTTTTACAATTTAACAAGAACAAAGGAGGCTGGGCTTGCAGGCGTTTGCGGTTGAGATCTGAAGAAGGCTGTCCTCCAGTGTTCCTTTCCTGATTTTCCCTTTTCATTCTCGCTCCTTTCGATGCTTCGTTCTTCCGCTTCCAATTGGTGCCTGGCAATGCTGGAAACGGATCCTTTACTCCAAAATGGTTGAGATCTGGTAATGCTCTGGCAATGTAATGGGATCCCCAGCTCCTTCTTTCTTCCTTCTTCGTTCACTTTCTCTTGTTTCTTGTTTCTGGTTTCTCCTTCTCCGATGTTGTAAATGGACGTTTGTTGTTGCTGTTGTTGGGCTGCTGTTTGTTGTTGTTATTTTGATATGTGTCGCTGCTTCTGCTCGTTCGTGGCTTGAATGTCCTGCTTCGTGCGGTTTTAAGCGTCTTAAAGAATAGTATAATTCTTTTCGGGACACTGGGAATTTTGGTCAAGTTTTTCCTTTATTGTATTTTGTCTGTCCTCCTTCTCCCCATCGCGATTCCGATTCTCTTCCTCTTGGTGTGTGTTTTCTTCTCCCTTTTGCGGATGCTTTCGCCAGTCAGCTGTCAATTGTACATGTGCGCGCTGCGCTCTCTCGCTCTCACAAACTGCACAACTGCGCTGCTCTCTCTCTCTCTCGCTGTGGCCTGGGGGTGGCGCTCTCTTCGGAGGAAGAGAATGAGAGAGAAAGAGAAAGAGAGAGAAAGCTGGATGTGAATGGCCGCCCGAAATGTGTCCTATAATTTACTACGTCTACCGATATGTCCTGTCATCGCCAGGACACACACCCCCCACCCCCCCCGCCAAGCACACGCTCCACAGTTATTATTCACACTGGAATCGGCCCTAAATTTTTGTTTAATTTGCGGGTATTTCCTTAGTTTTTCACTGCTTCAGCTCCGCTCTGCCGTTATGCACTATGTAGGACTGGGACATACACCGCGCGCGCCTTTTGGCAGTGCCACACCGTTCCAACGTTCCACAGTTCCACCATTCGACGGTTCGCCTTTGGGGGGCAATGCAACGGTTGATGACTTCACCGCGCTGGCAACTCTGGCCCTCGCTTCCACGCGGGATGGATTTCAGGAGGGAAGGAATTTGCTTAAAGTTTAAACAAATGCAAATTGAAACGTTCAAAAGACGTGAAAGACGACGACGACACAACGAAACCGAGGGGACAGCCTCGCGCAGCTACAAGTCTTCTTTTGCACAATTTTTAACGCGCTCTGCCTTTTGTTACGCCTCTTCTTGGTGCCTCTCTCTCTCTTTCTCTCTCTATCTCTGGTTTCCATTCACCTTTTCGCTCTGCTGGCTTGGCTTTTGGGTTTTTTCCTCTGTTGTTCCTTTTTGAGGGGTTGTTTTCCGACGACCGACAGCTGTCCCACCAAACGAAAGTTCTCTCGCGGAAGGGGATGCATCACCATGCTCTCTCTTCGACGTCGCTCTCTCTCTCTCTCTCTGTTTCTCTGTTCCTCTGTTCCTCTCAGCTGTCAAGCTTTGCCACCCTCATGGCTGCCCGCCTACAGTTTGAACAACAGTTTTCCATGCATTCTACTCTCGAAAGGTAAATACCAGAGAAGGTAAGGCATTCCCGCTGTGAAATAGTTTCGGATGGGCAGCCTCACCTTTCTTACTCGACGCTTTCCCTTCTTGTTGTTGCTTCTGTTTTGGCTCTGCTTCGGGCTCTGCTTTTGACACTACTTCTGGCGCTTTCCAACACTATGTCCCGCGACATGTGCGACCTTCTCTCTGCCATCTGAAAGCCTGGTTTGATGGCATTCGCAAACCCCTAACCCCTTGTCATGCCGTGGAATTACTCCCCTCCTTGGATGGACCCCTTTTGGGTCCTTAATTGGCCGCGTTCAGGCGCTCCAGTCATGTTTATATTTTCTCTCTCTTTAATGCATAATTAATGCGATATCCGGAAGCGAAGCAGGCGGCAGCCGGAAGTTCGAGTTGCAGCCGAATTGGGGAGCACAACCCCGGAAGAGCACCCCAGGAACAGCAGGCACTGGATGTGTGTAAGGATTATATGGGGAGGTTAAGTGATTCTGGATGCCTCATCATCCACATCTGACCTTGCCTCGATGGATGGACTGGCTTACTGCAATCAAATAAAGGGAATGCCAAATCGAAATATTCCTCTACTTATAAGAAGTTTACATTCCAATTGGGATCCAATGATGATTTGAACCAGTACGTGAAATGTTTCAATTTAATGAAATGAAAATTTAAGGTTAAATCTCTTTTCAGTGTGGATTTGTACTTAAAAATTCGTGATAGAATCCCCATAGAGCTGCTAGCCTGATGAATCTCTTCAAAACATTGGATTAAGCATTTAATGGTTAACCTTCTTCATGAGAGATGTATTTATTGCAGTCTTAGTCGCAGAGAAACTAAAGGAAGACTGGGAAAAGACGCTTTCCGATATTTTCTTGACAAAAAAAGCCGAAACCTAATAAGGGGAATTTCTTACAAAGATTCCGAGAAGATTAACGTTAAAGATTCCAAGAAAAAACGTGCAAGAGCTCAACAATCGAAGATATAAAACGATAAATGTCCCTCTATTTCATCAGTGCGGAAAGAGGATCGTATTTGCAGAAGGAGGGAATGCAACGTATGAATATAGAGTGTTTTTATCGGATAATTAATGCATCTATAATCTTTGAGAACTTCGAGATCAGAGGTGAAAAGAAATGAGCGATACCTATATCCCTCTGCCGCTCTTGCGCCCTGTGCTCTATTATTTTAGTACCCTTGCCGAGGGACTGCTGTGATATATGTATGTAGGCAGAGAACGAATCGTCTTTGCACCGCTTATTCCTACAGGAGACCCACATGCCCACATACAATAAGCAGCTATTTCATGAGTTGTCCTAAGAAGGAATGATCTTCTCACCTATTGCTCTCATTCGTAATAGTTCTAATGAGGCTAACCAATTTTAAAGCCCTTTTAGGACTAATTGAAGCATAAGTAATGAGGAGTTGTTAACAGAACCATTGAAGAGCGGGCAACCATCGAAAGGGTTGCGCAGGACTATAACCATAGCACTGGGTAGAGTCTGAGCCTTGGTCCTAGTCCTGGTCCTGGCTTCCGCCTTTGGGGGTTGGCAAGAGCGTTATCCGGAGGCACGTGTTTGCACAGGAATCTAATCTCGGCGCAAACAAAGTAACAAGAATTCAATTTGTCACAGTGGTTGGCCGTGTGGGACTGCGACTGCTCCTGCGACTGGGACTGGGACCCGTGGATCTGTTGGGGTTTGGTCTGTTTAATCTGTTTGGTCTTTGAACAACACGGCCGGCGGCAATGGAAAGCCCAGTCTCAAGCCCAGGGATCGGGAAAACGGTAGTGGTACCTTTGCCAGAGATAAACCCACTCTTCAGGGATTTTCTCTCTGTGTGTGTGGGTGTGTGTTGTGCGGGGGTGCAAATATTTGCATTTCGCTTGTTTTTTCGGGGTGTTGCGCGTTAGGTAAAAGCCAAAAGCCTCCAGGGACTTGTTAATGCAAACAATGCGCATTTGATATTGCCAGAGAGAATGGAGAAGGGGCGGTTGGAGGTGGAGCAGCTACATGTGTCCTTGGTCCCCATTTCGGGGGTAGTTTTCTGCTGGTCTGCTGCTGCTACGGCTGCTGCTGTGAGGCAAAGTGTGAAAACGGGAGAAGGGAGGACTAAAGCTCCGCTTCGCTTGCAACCGCACGAACTCCACGCTCCAAACGAGTGTGGCGCTACGCAGTGTTGCATTAATGTGCGTGTGGGTGATTCCCGGAACGGAAGTCGATTTATGTTTTGTGTACCCTCTATTCCCACACCCCGCACCCCGCACCCCCTACCACTTACCCCTCCTTGTCTGTCTGCCCCTCTCTGCTGTCTCTGCGGGTGACAACTTTTCGCCTTGTTTCGGCCTTCGTCTGGGGGTCCGGCAAATGGCAAATGTTTTTGGCCGCAGCTGCCAGAAAGCATCCACCGCATCGCATCACTCGCTTTAAATACAACATCCCATACACCCCGCTCCGAATGTGGATACCACCCTCCCACTACTCACCCCTCACCCGCTCACCATGTTCCCCATCAGCCCAACAGATCAGGCATTGTCATGGTAATGCTGGAAAAACGCTTTAAACTGCCTTCTAATGATGCAGAGGACTCGACTCCCTTCGTCGAGGACCCACTCTCCTCTGCCGTAATGTCTGTTATCCCTGTTTTAATTTGCCAACCCCCTCCCTCTGAGAGGATGAGGGTGATGCTCTAAGAGTACGGGAGGCTGTGCTGTCAGTCAGCTAATGGCTTACCTTATCTTCAGCTTCCTCGGCGCGTTCTTCCGCTTCGATGACGCGCTGCTCCAGCTCCGTTAACTGCAAAAATGAGGAGAAAGTTGGTTAAATCTCATTGTAGTGGGTGGCAGGGAAAGAGGGCTGGAAGAGTATGTGAGTGCTTGAAAACAGGAAATCATGTGAAAATAGCCCGCCACATGCCCGCCACATGCGGATCCTTATGCTGCAGCATAGATTAGAAATTGTCTTACGGGGAAAATGGGTATTCTTAGAGGCAATGATGAGTCATATACATGGGTTAACATTTCTCCTTATCTATGAGATAATTTTGTGTGACTTGAGATCGCATTAAGATAGCTTCCAGACCATAAACCCTCCTCCCAAGGGAAAGCACCATTTAGAGTAAATTCTACATGGATACTACGCTCCTAATACATGCAATAACTACATGCAATCCACGTCTTGGCTACTTACCAACCAGCATCTAAAAGGATTTAGCCAATACTCAAACCAAGTCCATACGCTTTCTAAGCGGCTTGCGATTTCAAAAATGAATGGCGTGCAGCACAAAAATACACATTTATGTTTGTATTTATTTCATGGGAATTTTGTTCGTATAACTTTCGGTATATATTTCATAAATTTAGTTATAAACTTTATCTCCCCAAAAAACCAAGCCAACAACTTATTATGTATGCCGTCTGTCCCTTCACGATTTTTATTTTATTTATTTATTTTTGTTCCATTTTGGCACGAAGTATTTAAAAAAGAAATAGTGCTGCTTAATAAAAAGTTAAAGAAAAATGTTCCCATAGACTATCGATAACGAAAATTTGCGAAAACCCGAGCACACACATCTCCATTCGTACGAAAATTGTCCAAACTCGTAGTCGGAAGAGTTTGCGAAAACCAGAGCTCTCTCTCTCTCTACATGCAATCCAAGCACTCAGCCAATACACAAAACAAATACCATCCACACGATTTTAGCCGGGACACACACCAAATGACGGGACAAATTTCCCCGTATTTTGTCCGTGTTGAATAATATTTGAGGGGCAACAGATGACGCCTGTTGTCCTCTTTTGAGATTTTGGCTGCTCAAAAGTAGACAGGACCTCCCATCCATGCCATCCGGCTAATGCTGTGGACAGCTGTTGACCTCCCCAATTCCATGCTGGGCATCCATCAATCAGTGGTCGACTCAATCATGGGCGGAAATGGCACACAATTTGCGGATAATAAGGATAATGCAGGGCTACCCGAAACGACGAATGCATGGAAACTCATGGGTGGAAAACACCTGCCCGAAAGCACTTGCCCATCATCATAAGCACTTCCCAGCAGGCTCTTCCCTCCCATCTCGAAGGATACGCTAATCCGGCGCTTTTAAGCGCTCAATGGCTCTCGGGCCATTAACAGGAGGCCCGAGAAAGGAGCCACGCGCCCCGAAGGATCACCATCACTGCTGGGGGGGGGGTATGCCGTTTCCATGCCAATTAATCAGCCAAGTGGCCCCCAAAGCAAAAAGCCAGATGGATAGACGGATAGACCCAGGCACTTGATTCCGCTGCAAAGCACACAAACGGGGACTCTCCCACTCCCACTCCCACCGTCTGCCCCCGTCTACCGTCTACCGTCTATCACCCGTCTGCCGCTTAAGGATTCGATTTTGAATGCCTTAAGTGCATTAATTTCCGCTTTTTATGCCATTCAAGTGGCCACTCAACGGAGCGCAGGAGGGGAAGAAGCCAGGGTACACCATTGATTGATGGCCATCAAATTGTTGTGCGAAATATGAAGGAGCCCCCGCTCGCCTCTGCTCCCCGCACTGCATAGAGAGGAGAGCGGAAGCGGAAGTGTCAGAAGGGATGGTTGCCTTAACCTTTAAGTGCCCTTTTCCCATTATAAGTGGAGGCCGAAGGAAGAAGCTAACAGGCGAACACAGGGAATAACTAATCCATTCCATTCTCGTCCTCTTGTATTCCTATTTTATTTCCCCTATTTTAATAGGATTACTCTTCCTTGAGTACTTGTCCTCTATCTCTTTGCTCAGAAAAACTTCCACAGAAGAAGCTCCCCATCTTTGAACACTGCGCTCCCAGAAAAGATATTGCTCATACTACTATATACATGGACATAGACAATATTCCTCTGCCCTTCAATCGAGTAAGGTAAAACCCAACCATTTACTTTTATGTTTTATGTTAATGAGAGTCTGTTAAAGAACTATCACTACACTAGCCAGAAATTCTACTCATCTAGAGCTTGCGAATGGCGTCACGACTACGACAGTCTTTGTTTTATTCCTACAGAGATTGTCTATATAATGTGTCAACTTGCTGCTGAAATCTGGAACGGATTTGTATAAATCTGTGGACTTCCCACAGTTTTGTTTGCAGTCCAAATGGTCTGCAATCGTCGGAGGAGAAGCTGCCAGGTACCTGGATCGAAAACAGCTGCTTTGCATGGAAATGTCGCTGACTCAACTCCCGACAGCCGATGGCTGTTGGGCAGTGGCTCTATAAAACATGGACTGCACTCGTCAGAGCAGCACCATCTGCTGCCAACATCGGAGAGACCAGGATGTGCTCCAATTTGGGCGACTTGTTCGCCTGCATCAAGCAGCAGGCAGAGATAGAGCCAGATACCATGCCTGCGACACCGGACAGCATGGGGAACAGCCATCGGCGCAGCATGGAGGTGGACGACATGGAGGCATACGATCTGGATGAGCAGTTGCACCAGAAGATGCTGCGTGAGAAGGAGGAGCGCCATCTCAGCCTTGGCAGCCTGGGCAGTCTCTCCAATCGACTGATGCGCGTCCCGAGGACCCACCTGCCGCCTTTGAAGCACCTTCCCGCGAACACCTGCATCCGGCCACTCTCTCGCGAGAAGCGCAACTCCCTCGAGACCCTGGAGCGCTATGACCAGGTCCTGAGCACTCCCTCTGGATCTGAGCGCTGCATTCCCGAACAGTTCTAGGGGAAAACGGACTGGAAATGGAAACGGACTTTGGGGCACGGATTAAAGGCCTGCCGAGCGGTGGCCCATAATATTTTGTTGGTTTTTCTTTGGGGTAAAAGTTTTGGGAATGGATTAGGGAGTAGGCAAAGTCTCAAGGCTGAGGGAGGGCTGGGCATTGGGTTGCGTGCGTGCAAGAGATTGTCGACCAGTCGTCCCTTATCCTTTATTCCTTGTTCATTGTTCCCACTCCTAATTATAGGCGTTTTCCACCGCCACCGCCACCGCCAATTGGCGGAGTTAATTGGTAGGAAGCCCATTTGCTGGTTGGCGGGGGCTTTAAGCAGCCGCATTTTGGCTTAATTGCATGGCGTTTCCTCCTGGAGGAAGGTAGGAGACGGTGCGCGGTGCCACATCCCCTTTGCAGACACTTTCGAAACGACTTTTACAACTTTGAATGGAACGGACAAACAATGCGAATGAAATCACCTACGAAACAAACTCAAACACAAAACCAGAAACAGAAAATGCAATTTCCCCGCCACGAATGCAATTCCCACTAACAAATGGCGTACAATGGGATAGTGCAGGAGGGTGCCACAGAATGTTACAGCATGCTACAGAGTGGGTGGCAGTGGGTGGCAGTGGGTGGTGGTGCGAGCCATGAAGTCGTTTACTTTTGGCCATTTGCTAGGGGTTTAGGTGTCGTTCGCCTCGCGTTGCAAAACTTTCCCCGCGAATGTCGCATTCTCACAAAAGTTCTCCCTCCTCGCCCACTCTTTCCTTCCCCCCCACTGTGGGGGCAGTAGGACAGAGACAGAGAGATCTTGATAGGTTTCAATAACAGTTTCACCCATTTCGGAGTGGGGTTGCGGGGGTGTTGTCACCCCCCATTGGTTTGCTCTCAGGTTAATGGTTACTCAATTGGGAATCGGTTGAGGTAGATTGGACTCCGCTACGAGTACTTCTACTGCTATCGTACCCCAATACCCCTGCCCCTCCATGCCATTCGGAATCGGTCCATTATCCAATTAAGGACAGCCAAATGCCGCTGTATATCAGCTTATGTGTAATTTTGATCAGTCTTTAGTTGGCCTTTCAATCCATTATTCCCTATCCAATTATGCCTTTAGCCATTCTGCTCTGTCTGACTTTGGAATGCTTCTATATTCTGTATTCCATGCATTTTTATACCCGGTACTCGAAGAGTATAGGGGTATATTAGATTTGTGGTGATGTGTGTGACGCCCAGAAGGAAGCGTTTCCGACCCCATGAAATATATATATATCAAAAGTTAACAGATAATATCTAATAAATAAAGATCTTCTATTGGGATCGACTTAATTTTTTGAAATTTTCTTTTTTGGCCAAAATGTAATTCGTCCTTTTGCGAACATACATATAATAAATATAATTCCCTCTCGTTAAATATTAGTTTGTACGATATATAGGAAAAACATTGATTTTAGTATATGTTATGCGAGTCCACAATTTAACAGAGGGAACCACTGTTAACCTGTCCGTTGTTGAACGAGTTCTCCGCCAGCTAGAAACACGTGCTGTTAACACGGAAACTATTTCATAGAACTAAAGAGGAATTTTTAAAACTGCATTGGGCATCATCAACCCCAATGTTATCCTTTCTAAATGTCACGAACTCCGCTGAAGCCAAGGAAAGATCCGCTGAATGGATCTACCCTGAAAATATGCATCCAATATATGTATGTATGTATGTATGTATCACTCCTCCCATCGATGCCACTTGATGACTTGCGGACTTATTATTATGCGCTCAATTTGGCTTTCGATTCGAATTTGGACTTGGATTTCTATTCATATAAAATATATAATATATTATTTATTTGCTTTGGGTTTTTATTTGCATTTGCATTGGCATTTGTTGTCTTCTCATTTGGGGTTCGGGGCTCGGGTTTTGTTCGGTGTTTTGATTGCAAAAAGTTAATTAAAAATTTGTTGTAATTGAATTTTATCGCATTGTTTGTTGGGGAGTTTTGCTGCTTTGTTTCTGTTGTTTGCGTTGTTTTTTGTTGCTTTTTGTTGCTTTTTGTTCTTTCTGTTTGTTCATTTTTTTCTATTGGATACATTTGATTGTGTAGTTTTTTCATAGACAGAGTTTTATGGAAAATGTCTGGCCATTATGCCATTTGTTGTCATTTGGTTTTTGCCTTTTGCCCGTAATTGGATTATTGCAAAAGAGTTTTAATTAAGCCAAATGAATGGAGCGCCATGGAGGTGGAATGCAGAGGGGAATTGGGGTTTGTGGCATGCTGTTAGATTATAAGCTCGGGCAGGCGTGGATCGTCGTAGCCCTCGTAGATGTCGTCCACCTGCAGTTCCTGCACCTGCTCCTCCTCGATGGTGGGATGAGGATACCCCAAGGGTGGCACCACAACCACCGACCCTGGGAACGGCTGTGGAGTCAGCATCACAGTCAGAGGTGGTGTCACGTCCATCGGGTGGGCATCGCCGCGGAATCTGCGGCAAGCAAAGAAGTCCGAAAGAAAGCCCATAAGCATTATCAGTCCGCAGTGAGTGCTCTCTTCTCTCTATCCTTATCTCAGCCTCTCTCTCTGTATCTAGCTCCAGTGATCCCAGTGCATGGACTGCTGCTCGACGACTGAAAGCGTAGCCTTTAATCCAAAGCCACGTCCATGTGGGAGGGGGTTGACAGCCATTTGACAGCTGTTTCCCCTCTTTTCCTGTTTCCGCAGCTGTTTACTGCGCTAAATTGCTCCACAAAGCCAAACCACTGATGTACCAAATGAATGGATTACTAGCACCCGAGCACCCGAGCTCCCATCCCGTGCATCCCGCCACACACGCAAATGACAAAATTAATTAAAATTAAAATGAAGTATAGCTCGTTTCTCGTTGATTAACGAATGCGATCATGCATTCTGCATTCTGCATTATATGTGAATATGCATGAACATAATGCACGAGTGAATGCACATCCACTGCACTGAACGTAATCCACCATCAGGGGGTGCATAAAAAAGACATAGATACAGATACAAGTTCTCTCGCATGTGAACATGCTGCGGCTATGCATATTCATTTATGCATGTATCTGCGCTCTGGAACAGCCTGCAGAGTGCACATTATAATTACATTTATGCGCTGCCATCAAATTCAATGGCGCTAAAACATTTCCGCCGCCGTAGGACGGGAGAGGCACGGGATCCGCCCCGCCGCCCAGTCACTCAGCGATGGGCAGTGCCGTATGCGCCACCCCTTCAATTCAACAATTCGATTTGACTTGCAACTTGCAACGCTCTGGCGCTCCTCTGGCGATGCGCAGATTTATGCAAAACCCAAAATATATCCCTAAAGCAATCCCTGCAAAAGGTGCAAATAGTTTTCCGATGAATTGCCTCTCCCTCCTCAGGGTCCTTTACCCTGCAGCCATTCCTTGTGGCCGCATGTACACGGTCTTTATTCCCAAAATCGGATCGGGTCTCTGCCTCGAAATGAATGCTGGTGTCCCCTCCCTTTTTCCCTTGCACCAGATCGCGCTCTTGGAGTATTAATTGCCCAACACTGGGCCGCTTTTCGTGGCGAGTGGTGTGGGGCTTTTAGGAGGATGGAAAGTAGGCCAACTGCCTCCTGCCACCTGCCACCTGCCCCCTGCCTCTTGCTCTTACAGAATGATGTCAATTGCATAAAGGCCATGCCCCAAGAGGTCCGGCCTGGCCTCGCCACGCCCCACCACTCTGCCACACGCATCGTGGCAGCCGCAAGTGTGGCGGTCCTTTCCCTTTGGGGGCTTTGGGTCAAGTGGAAGCAATCCAAGAATAACCACAACACACGAAAATGTAGGCTAACATGGGTTAAGGTGTGTCATTAGCTTGCCACAAAATAAGCGAAGCCGCGCGCACGAAGCGACAGAGGCGACAACGGGCCTGCCCCCAAGACCCCACCAACCAAACACCCAACCAATGGACATCCTCTGAGCGACCGTGGAATTGAGCATAAACCTACAGATACACTCGTACGTAAAAGTATCTGCTCTGCACCTGCAAATAGACTCGTGATATTCAGTATTTTCTCAACATATTCTCTAAAACGATATGTGTGTATATCTACATATATACAGTTTAGCGAATTCTACATATGTACGTTGCTATTGCACAAGAGAACGAAACCTCACGCAGAGAATGGGAGCGTAAGCCGTTCATTGCTTCCAATCCGCATAAGAAGCCTTGATACTCCTCCCCCTCCTCCTGCCCCTACACAGAGAGAAGGCTGCCTCCCAGTGGCCCAGAGGCTTACTAATTATGGTTAATGGGCCAAGGGCGACCCCACAGCACCTTCACCTGCCATACCTGAGCCAGAGCCAGAGCCAGAACCAGAACCAGCGCCAACGAGCTAATTAGAAGGCGCCTTAAGTGCAACAAGCAGGGGCCGTGGCTCCGAGGCAACTTTAAGCTGCTGCACAACTGCTGCGGGGCTTAATGCCACCTCAGCCTGGAGTCGGGGGAGGGCGAGGGGACTGGAGATGGGGCTTCCACCAAATTGACACAAATTGGCAGGAGGCAAGTACATCATGGCAATCAGATTAGGCGACGGCGACGACGACGACGCAGACGATGTCGTCTCCAGTCGTTGCCAATGTGCGCTCATCATGTGCCATTCTGCTCCGCCCCGGCTCCAGGCCATCATTGAGGGGGGCGGCAGGCAGCAGCAGGGCCATGCCACAAGGCACGCAACGTTTTTGCAGCTGCTTTCAATCATGACGCACGGATTAGGACTCAGGTTAAAGATTAACAATGGCAAACAGGAGCAGCAAAAGAGCATGAAAAGAGAGCCGAGAGAAGGCCGAAGGACACTCTCGATACAACGAGGGCGGTGAAAGGTGAAAGGTTGGGTGGGATGCAGTGGGACAAAGACCAGGATGTACCCCCAAAACGGAGGGGAATGAGATGGGAGCGGAATGAGTCGGAAGTGGAGACGATAAGCCGATTGGCAGCAGGACATGCAACTCTGAGAGAGTACGCGCAAGATCAAAGGAAAAAGAAGGATGGATGGAAGAATAAGCTCGTATAAGGAGTATCGATTCGAAGAGAGACAAAAAAAAAGTGGAACACACAGGAATAATGGTAGAAAAATACAGCGGAACAATGATAAGGAACAAGAGAAGAAGTCCGTCTACATGAAATGAAATGGGAATGGAATATTTTCGATTGGCTTTCGGCACCCAAGACAAAAGGGAAAAGCAACCCTGCAGTGTTATCAGCTGAAGTGTCAACGACTTATGGAAAAAAAGAAACATATATCAATTCGAAATTTGTAATCTAGGGATAGATCTGAAAAATTCCCATTTCAAAATTAGAAAAATGCGCAAGATCTGGAAGAAGCCGTTGCACAAGCGTAAAATAGTAAGTCCTAGTCTCCGCTCAATCTCTGAATCCTTGCATTCCGCATCCGCATCCCCAGTGGAAGAAGACATCAACGCTGCGTCGCCTGGAATACTATGTGCAGCAGCTGGTGGACAATCTGCAGGCTATCTGGGAGGGGCCGATTCCCTTCCCCACGATGCTGAAGCTGGCGTATTCCTGCCTCCTTGGTGTCGTCCTCCTTCTGCCGATCCTTTTTCCGGTCTTCATCATGCTCGTCTACTTTGGCATCTTTCAGTACGTGAGCGAGCAGCACTCTTGGTTCCATTTTAGTGTTAACTGGGATCTCCTCGGCGCTCTGTCCAGTCTCTGGCATTTCCAAGGGACCAACAGCAAGTATCAGGTGTACGTGAACATGTGCATCGATCCGTGTACACACCACGACTATAACATCCGTATCTACGACAGTGCACTATATGCTTACCGCCCTGAGCTTCATCTTCAGCTGAAGGACGATCCGACGATTGCGAGCAGCTGAGCAATTGCTTCACATCTTTCACATCTCTCACATCTTTCAAGCCAACTCCAACTCAAACTCCAACTCCACTAGTTTATTCTTAAACATTTATTATAACATTTAAGCCAGCTGCCCAGAAAAATAGTACACTATTAGTAAGTAGGTTTTTCCGGAAAACACTTTATTTTAAAATCAGCTAACATTCACTTCATGGCCGGCACAGCTGATGTTCTTCATATTATTAATAATTCATAATATATTCATAATTTAGTAACAAATTTAGAAGCAATGCTTTTCTTTCTATTTCGGTTTATAGTTTTGTCCCTTTTCAGTTTTAGGTGTTAAATCAATTCAATGAACCAACTGAAAACCTGTTGAGTGTGGGAAACGTAAAGAAGTGCAAACACCCAAATGGGAAAAAAGGCTAGAAAACCAACGGGAAAGCATAAATATGTATGTGGTCATTACTCCTTGTTGCAAGAGAGCTGGGAGAAAGATATCCCAAAGCTATTAGCAGTTGATAGCGTCTCAAGGACTCCTTCACTTACTCCAAGTTCTGAAACTGAAACTGGAGGAGTCGCAGACTCCAAGACACAAAAGACAAAGCCAGAGATTCGCAGCGACAGTCGAGGAATAACAATTAGTGGCACATTTTTAGGCGCAGGAACAGTGCAGGAGAGTGGAAGGACAGACAGACACAAAAGGCAAATGCAAAAGATGGCTGTCGTCCCGTCTCCCAAAAGAAAGCCCAGAGAGAGTCCGCGCAATAATCACGGCCAAGTGCTGCATATTTATAGGCGCAATCAAGTTAATTGCAGAAACAGCAGACGGTGATAGGAGCACACAAGCACAAAGGAACGGAACGGAACAGAACGGAATGAATACGAATACTGGCGGCGATGAGGTGGTGTCTTACCTGCCTTTACCCTCCCCCCCACTGGAACTACTCCGTAATTAACTTAATTGTGGGCCGTTTGCCGATGCTTTGACGAGTCCTTGAAGCTCCTTCTTGAGGCTAAAGTAATTGCCACTCAAAAGTTCAATGCATTCTCAGATTCCACGATTCGTTCGTCCTCTAGAAATAATAATATTTTTGGCCTAACGACTTCTTCAAGACCAGTTCTCCACTGGATTTTCCACTCGAAAGTTTCGTGGGCGATGGGGGCTTACAAAATTAGCACAAAACGAATTAATGAGTGTGGAAAATCTCTTAATGCCGGACAAAATCCCAAGCAGCGCAGCCAAGCATTGCCTTCCTGGCTGCCTGCCTTCCTGCCTGCCTGCCGGAGCGCACTTTCATTTCCATTTCAATTTTTGAATAGGATTTCACAATATTTTCTTTTACCAAAAACTGCATTGCCGCTGCCGCTGCCTCTGCTGGTGCCTCTGCTGGTGCTCCTCCTTTCACTGGTTTTTCGGGTTTGTGGCGAATTTCAATTATCCTTGTGGGGGGCACCGAGCTTCGCTTTGCATCTATTGCTTGCATTTCCACTCATTTTCATCTTTGGGACGCTTTTCTGTTTTGTATTTTTTGTTCGCCTTGCCTTTGCCTTTGCCTTTGGTTTGTATTTCATTTTCAGTTTTATGCATGAGACGGCACCTAGTTTTTCATTCTCATTTCCCAGGCCCATTTTTCCAGGACTCCTTCTCCAGCTCTGGGTCCACTTCATCTTCCACTCTGCCTTTTGAAGCTCGGGCGGCCATTCACGCTGTAAATTGTTTGCATACAATGGAGCACCAGATGGTGGGTTCGTGTCCCCAGCCCCCAGTTACAGCCCCAGCCATTTGTTCAGGACCAGCAGCAGGAGCAGCAGCAGGAACAGCAGCAGGAACAGGACCTGGTCTCTGGGCTGTGGGTCTTAACTTTTGGCGTGGCTTATTTGTGCGGCAAGATTAAGTTTCAAATTGATGTGCGTTTTGAGTTGGCCGCCAAACGGAAACGGAAATGGGGAAATGTGGAAGTGGGGAGAAACAGAGTAGTTTCCGCCCAGTAGCCCAACCCAGTTGCAGGCCCTCATCAACGACCAGGCCGATTCTATGCCCCCGTAAGCCGCATTGATGGCCAAACTTTAATTTGATCATTCTTTCCCCACTCCTCACATCCCACATCCCACATAGCTCTTCAGTCTACACTCCAAAAGATACGAAAACGTGGATACTGGATTCCGGGTGGTCTCCAGCCGATAAGCTAGTTTTTATGGCCGAATTTTTTGGGCTGCCTTACAGGGAGATTGGGTCCGCTAATCAGGCTGGATTTCCAGGGATTGTAGAGCGTTGTTGAGGGGCTGAAGTTCGGGTGGAGTTCTGTCAAGTGTGACCACGCTAGGAAGTGGAATGTGGAACGCATAAAGGGTGACCGTTTTAGGCAGCGGTATTAAAAGATTCTCTCTCTTCCCTTTTTTTGAGCTCTGAATGTCCACAATGATGGTCAGGTGTGGCCATGCCAGCCAGCGAAATGTCGAACCCTCGAAGGGTCACATTAAAAATGACTGCAAAACAGCGAACTTTGATCCGGTATCTGCGTTTAATATCCAACAGACTTAAGTGGTGGCAACGGTGGATGAGGAGGCCAGTGGCAGGAGGGCAGGAGGCAAGAGACAGGACACACCTGACGTAGCTGCTGGGCAGGCAACAAAGCGAATGTGTTTTTGTGTGTCTTGTGTAAGGAAACGGAAAAGTTCTTGACTTCGTTTTGTTGGTCTGTCTGTCGGTCTGTCTGTTTGTGTTTGCGACGTGTGAAAGCAAGAAAAACTTGCGCATAAAATTTCCATATCAGCAATTTTATTTGCAACAATTTGGCAACACTTTTGTGCGGACTGGTGGCGTGGTGGCGTGGTGGGTGCCGCCGTGGGTGGAGTGGGCGGCGGGTGCAAATCTGGAGCTGGCGGTGACGTATCAATTTCCGCTTGATTGCATTAAAAAAGAAATACCAAGAGGGCAGGGCGCCAGCGAATGGGAGAAAGCGCGGCAAAAGTTTTCCTTCCTTTCCTTCCGTGTTTGCGTTCGTGGGGGCTCGTTTTTTCTTTTTGGCGCAAATTAAGTTTTTGGCCCTGGTTTTGAGGGGCAGGGGGAGCAGGGGGTGCGCTGCAAATACGATTTTTGCGGCAAACGAAAATCGAAAATAAAGTTAAAAATTTTACGTTTTACTTGCGGGGTTCTGCCCCGCTGCTGCCCCTGTCCCCTGCCCTTTCCCGGAGAGGAGAAAAGTTTGGGAAGGCTCTGGGAAACTTTTGGCGAGTGCAAAAGTTTACAATTCCTGCACACAGTTCGCTTGCCTGCGTCCAAGTTTAAAGGTTAATGATACCACAAAATAAGTTAAGGATCCTTTGGTCCTGGAGCCAGCTGCACACATGCAGCGTAGCAGCAGAGGGGCAGCAGAGGAAGGATGGGGAGTGGGTAGTGGGGAGTCGGGAGAGTACAAGGAAATAATGCTTTTGATTGGATTTGTGTAGTGAAGCGGCGGCCATGGCCACATTGGCTCTGCGTTTGCTACGTGCCCCAGTCGCAGACAAATTGCTTGTGTGGCCAGGCGACAGCGCGTGGAACACAGTGGAAATGGAAATGGGAACGGAATGCAGCGGAACCCAATGCGGTACACAGCAAATTACACAGGACTTTTATTCAATCAATGCTCAACATATTTAGTACTTAATCGTGGATGCACGATGCTGAATCGCTTGTCGTACGGATCAAAGTCCAGCTTCATTTGCGACACAAATGGCACCGCAATGGCATCCACTAATTCCCGTCTCTGCTCCACCGACTCCACCGACTCCGGCGGCGGGGCCTGCGTGGGCGTCTCAGTGGTCACTGATTCCTGCCTCGTCCTGGTGTCCTCGGCCGTCCCGTTGCCACAGCCACAGCAACAAGCCACTCGTACGACTGCCGCCCACATGATGCACTCTCTACGTTTCCGATCTGGAACTGTGGCAAATCGCTTTCGAGGCGGCCACACGTTAGCTCTCGACGGACTGCAGCTCTGTCCCTCCTCCCCACCGCTCGATTGACTTCAGTTGACAGTTGTTTCTGGTGGATCTGCATTTCCCTGATATAAGAGGGGAATGTGGACTTTATCTATGAACACATATATAGGTATGTAATCGCGTCTGTAGTCTGCTGCAAAGGCATCTGAGAACCAGAGACATACCAGCGCTATCTCAGAAAGAGGTTGTGCAGACCACTCAAATTAGATTCAGTAATACACATATATTCAATATTAATGCACGCTTTTTTTACACAACCAACATCAGATATTTCATTTTTCATGGGTATTATTCTACTCCTAGCCATATCTGTTGGGTGCTCTTATTGTTTGATCAGAGCGAGATACTTTTGCCTATCAAAACTCCAATTTACAATACCATCATAAAATATATGATCAGTGTCACTTTCAGAGCTTTACATGATCCGGGAGTATTCCTGATCATTTGACAATTTGTGTCGGTATTTTGTCTTATATCTACTACTTGGGACTATTTATATCTGTTACATTATAGATGCTTCTATTAGACTCCATAGGACTCTGTAATCTTCTGAAGTTGATAAATTGTTCTGAGATGATTATTATGAACCTCCGAACCATCCTTCATAATATAAGATCTACCATTGACTCTGCTTACAATATTGGAACACTTCCTTTTATTCAGATCTGTTTGGAAAAGTGCGATTGATATGGTACACACTTGTGCTCCCTTCATTGGAATTACTTTCCACATCCCACAGCCTACCAGTTCGGAAGTCTTTGGCATCCTTTGGTTCTTGAAGGTATTCCCTTGGCATTCCACACTTCGTATCCTGGGCCTCCCTCTCACTCGCTCCGCATTCACATTCAGCGCTCAATTGTTCCATTAACAAATGGCAAAGCCCGACATCTGTCGCTCCTCCTTGAGGATGTATGTACATCCTTACAGTTGCTGTGTCGTCCTTTTGCCTTCACTTCCCCCGCCCTCACCCTCACCAGAGTCCTGGTTCTGGTTCTTGTTCTTGTTTATTGTTAGCTTAGTGAACATTTAATTGTTGTTTGCATTTGTATTTTGGTTTTTTTGGTCCCTCCTTTTCAGCCACCCATCGCCTAAGCATCGCACAACCTACTCCTCCTCCTCCTCCTCCTCCATGTACTTCTTTCTTCCTTATGAAAAAAAGACTCTTCATATAAAGGACAGGGTGGTGTCTTGACTCTGTGATACCCAGTAGTCAAAAGAGGGCTCTTCAAATGGAATGGTCCATAGAGAATATCAACAACGATCAGATGGCACAACATACATCCTGATACCATGCGTCGTCCTTCATGAACGCTTTCTCCCTGCTGTTGCATACACATGCACTCAACCAGGATACCCTCTCGCATCACGCCACGGACAAGGGGTATCAAAAGTGGAGGAGGCGGTGGGGCTTGTTGGGAGGCAAGCGCAAAATTTACATTTTAATTTCCTTTAATTAAAAAAAACAGACAGCCAACAACACGAAAAATATCAAAAGTAAAATACATTAAAATGTTTTGCTCCCTTCATTTCATTTCTTATTTCTGGCTCTTCTTTTCTCTACTTATTTTCCTTACTTTTCTTATCTGAACGGAAGGAAGATTCAGAGGAATCTGATGGGAAGCGGTGACAGCTGTCAATATACACAATTTGAAAGGATTTCCACTTTAGGGACTCCAAAGGAGTTGGCAAACAGGAAAAAAGACGCAATTACAAGGGCACGGGCAAATGGTGGCATAAAAGGGAATCCGCCAGGTGAAAAGTACGTGCAGCCATCCCTAAAAATGTACGCGGGAAATATTCAGGGGAAATGGCATGGGGTCGTGGATGGGTGACCTTCCCAAATGGCGGAAAATGTAATTATTATACGCTCATGAAAAAACGGGGAAGCACAACTCAAGGACTGCACCTTAATCACAAGAAGGATAAGAAGGTCCCCTAGAACAATATCTGACCGTAAGAATCCATCTTAACGATATACATATGTATGTATAATATATATGTGTTATGGTGACCCCGAAAGTTCCTTTGGAACACTCTCGTCAAAGTGAACGCCTACTAGGCTGGAATTCAAGGGAATATTTAAAAACAAAATATAGAATATGGAATAATGCACACACACTCCCAGAGGACACCTGCAAAAGCTGGTCTTTAGCTTGTTCCTTGAGATTCCAATTAAAGTACTTCGTCGTATTTCCGTGTTTGAGGCAATCTTTGGCCAATTTAAATACAAATTACCTTGCCGAATGCTTGACAAACCTTCAGGAAAAAGATTGCTCTTCGGTGGAGCTCCTCAAATTGCTGGAAAATGCATATTCCGATAAGGAAAAAAACAAACAAATTGATGGGACACTCGAGACACTGGGCACAAATACCGAGCACGAGTACGAGCACCCTTGTGCTCGTGCCCCGTCTCTCCGTCTGCTCCTCTCCTCCTCCGCTTGCCCCACACAGAATGGGGGGATAGGATGGTCGGTCGAGAGCATAATTTGGTTTTTGGGATCTCAATTTCTCAGCTCTCCTGCAGGCTGCATAGCTGAGGAAGGAACACCGAGGGTGCAGCTTGCCAGGGCAGAAGCAACAGCCACGAATCAATTTCTGACATATGGCCTGTCAATGAGCTTTGACGTGTGGCACAGGCCAAGATAAAAGGATATGCCCGATATGCGATGCACAGGGCCGTTCAACAGAGTGCTGCACAGAGAGGAGGCATGCGCCGCTCCGACATTGAGTGGGAGAAGCAGCAACAATGCAGCTAAGTAAACATGACACCAATGGGCCACCACACGGAGACGCCCCCCCAGACCCCCATGACCACACTCCGAATGCGAGCGAGAGAAAGAGAGAGGGAGAGAATGGAGAATTGTGAATGGAAACCAAATCATACTGAAGCTGAAGGCTAAAGGCGATTCCTATGGATACTCGGGAGGGCGAGGACGCTGCAGGACAGCTTCATTAAGGGGGGCCTTCCGTCTATGTGTTAGTATGTGTGTGTGTGTGTGTTTTTGTGAACTTTTTAAATTTTCTTTTGCAATTTTCCATTTCACTTTGTATCTTGGGCCAGCGCGTTGAAGGGGATTCCTGTGGAGCACAGCTCTGTCTCTCTCTCTCTCTCTCTATCAGCTGCCCAGTGTATTTATCTTCCACTCGGACACTAGGACAACAGCTACACTACACTACACTACACTACACTACACAGTGCAGAAAAGGACTCAAGTTTCGGTAGCTAATTGCAGCTGTTCTAGCAGCAGCCTGCTCCCTGCCATTCCAAGGCATTTTCTCGAGTGATTTTTACATTTTCGACGTTAAAATACTATCGATATTAACAGGAACAGCTGATTCAGTGAGCACATATGGTACTTCAAACAGTTTGAAAAGGTCCAACAAGTCCACAGACACCCTGTTAACCCTTAATTCGGTCACGATATTTACTGAAACTTAGCTAATTAATAAACTTATCAGAAGTCAGGCAACAATTCCGTTTTAGCACTGTTTAGCACTGTATCTAATACCGTGTTCTCCTTTATTACCATCTATTGCTAGCATGTGATCTGCTTAAGAAAAGTTTCCATGCAAAATATGTGCTTCTCTGGCCTAAGTAGTCCTTGATAACCAAGTGTACAAGGAGCCAAACTGATCTGATCGGTCCTTTCATTTTTTGTCAATATTTTCTTGGTCTTATTACGATTTTTCTTGCAGTGCATGGGACAAGGTTTCGCTTCTGTGGGGGAAACATTTTGCGCAAATTGAAGTATTTACCTTTTTGGTCAAGGCAATGCAAACTATCCTTGTGCCCCACTCCTGGCTGCTGGTTGCTGGCGCTCCTGGCTTGCATCTCCCATTTCCCAGCTCCCATTTCCCACAGCCTCCCCCTACTCCATTTCAGCTTCATTTGCTTTATGTAAATTTCTACCTCTCTCCCTCTCGCCACCTCGACTGCCACTCTTTGCACCTCAGTAAGCTTTCAGTGTTATTTCCCAGTGCTTTTCCTGACTTGCAGTTGTCTGCTGCCGCTGCCCCTGCCGCTGCCCCTGCTCCTCGCTCTACTGGCACACCTGTCATCCAGCTGCCACCCGGTTGCAGCCATTTGTCTCCCACACCCACTGCAGCTCGTCTTCCAGCTGTCCGTTCCGTTGTCCGTCTGTCCGTCAGCTCAAACAAAACGTTGCGTAAGCGTTTGCCAAAGTTAAACCCGAGAACGCGCCCGAAACCCACTGGGGGGCATGCCACTAACTGACTATCGCTTACTGCCACTGTCTGTGGCGCCCTGGCGCCTGGCGACTGTCGACGAGGCTGTGGCGCGGCACATGTCTGCACGTTCTTTTTTTCGTTTCATTTCGTTTCGTTCCGTTTTTATTTTTTATTTTTTTTTGGCTAGAAATTGCACTGCGCTGAAGCATTTTTCTGGGTCTGGATCTGGATCTGCACTCCAGGCCGCTGCTCCCCAGCCTCATCACCATCCCAGACAACCCATCCCATCGCATCCCATCGCATCAGGCATTTGGCCCCCGTGCCATCAGCAGCCATTTGTTTCTTGAATTGCGGCGTGTTACGTTTCATTTTCAATTTTCATGGCATTTGCTTTTGTTTTGTTTCGCTGGGAATGGAATGAGAAACGGGTTGAAGGCCCAAGACAAAGGTAGAAGGGTGTGGTAGGAGGTGGCACCCTTTAATCAGGCAACTGAATCGATTTGAAAGCCCGGACTGATTTGAATGCCAAAAGCAGTAGCAGTAACCTGCTCTGACCATGTTCACATGTGGAATAGAAACACTGGAAACACTGGAAACACTGGAAACGGAGGAATAAATGGTTATCCTTCTTGAATGCGGTTCCTCTCAACTTAATAGGAAGCTAAGGGAATGAATCAACTTTCGTTCCTGTGGGGAGCCCCGATCTTCAACTGGTATTCTATTCAGTGTGACCATGCATATGTGTATGTGGAATTGGAACGTGGAATGCAGCGGAATTGTAACCAAATTGTAACCAGCCAAAAATCTTAATGCAAAATTCGATTTGCCATTTGCCACATGACCATAAACATAACAGCATTCCAACAATTACCAAAGTCCGAAAGAACTTTTTTATTAAGTCATTTCATCGTTAGCCAAAAGGTACGCAAAGAGAGCGAAAAGAAAGCAAAGACAGACAGAGAGAGGGATAGAGAGAGACAGTAAAAGCGGCTGAAAATATAATCATAATAAAAGTGAAATTAAATAAAATGAAAAGTCATGAAAAACATTTGCACTTGTTCAAAAAGTGAGCAACACACAACACAACAGCCAGCAACCGTTTGGGGAATGGAAAGCGGAGTGGGAAGTGCCTTCGAGTGCGAGTGTGTCCATTAGCCTGGGGGCATCCAGAGAGAGAGAGAGAGAGAGAGAGAGAGAGAGATAGAGAGCGAGAGAGAAAGAGATACAGAGCTGTGCCATTAAATATTTACTTCTCAGGCTCATTTCTTTTACTTAGGCAAAGGCTCGCCGAGAGTTTCGCTTCGAGCGCATTCCATTAGCTCTTCTCTACTTTTTCTCTGGTTGGAGTCAAAAATTCTCTCTCTCTCTCTCTCTCTCTCTGAAGGGAGGTAGAAGGAGCACAAGGCTCAAGCCAAAAACCCAGATAAACATAACCGTTTCGTTTTATGGGCAACAATCATTGCTTTTGATTGCCGTCCTGATGGCTTCAGCGCCCACCTACAGCTACAGCTACAGCTACAGCTACACCTACCACTAGGCTACTACGGCCACAGGACCTGCTCTGACTCCGGCACCAACCTTTCAGTTCGTATCCCTTGGAAAAAGGTGTAAAATGCCGCATTGCTTAAATTTTTTATGGCTCACGCCTGCTGTGAGCGGGTCTGCCTCTTCGGTTATTGTGTCGTTCTCATGATTGAAACTCATTTAACTGGTCCAGAGGCATCACGGCTCTGCCAGGACTCTCCTTGGCCCAGTGCCAGTGGCAGTGCCACATGCCTGTCAAATTGATTGGGTAAGAGGCTGCCCCCGAAAAATGTTGCCGGGAGTAGAGCAATTGCCCCCGTCGATTCGGTGATTTTAACCGTGATGAGCGGCTCATTAGTTTTGCTTGCGGTTGCCTGTCGATTCCAGATTGAAAGATGGCTAAGCTTTTCGCCACTTTCAGGGCGAAGGTAGGAGTCTATTTCCGCCCTGTCCCTATGCGGATCTCCTTCGACCTTAAGTTATGTGACTCAAATGATGTAAATGCGTACAAAACTGATACTTTCTCGGACAAAATATATGCTCCGTGGATTCGGAAATGATTATCCAGAAAGCAACAGAGAAATTTGATGCGATTGATGAGGCAACTATCAAGTGACAGCTCTCTTGAGGGGCAGCTTCCTCCTCAAACATGAAAGAAACCAAGAGAAACCCGGAGAAAGTGCAGGGGAAGGAGCAGCAGGAGGAGCTGAACCACGAGGGAGTTGTATCAACTTTAATGAAATTTCCTGCATATTAAGGCAAAACTTCCGAGCGCGAATCGCGAACGAATGGCGACTTGCGACTGGCGGACAACCGAAAAGAAAAGCCAAAGAGAAAAAGCGGAAAAGCGGAGAAGTCCCTGGACTTGAGGAGTGGGAGTGGCAGGATGCTGCGTGGGCTTCCTTTTTAATTTCCGTTTTTATGCGTTTGCGTCCCCAAAGGCGTCCAAGGATCGCGTCTACACGACACCCCGTCCCATACCTGTAGAAAAAGGGAGAAAGAAAAAGAGTGCTGATGTTGCAAATTAGAAGCCACCAATGGTTTCTCTCTCTCTCTTTGTCTCACTGTCTGTCCGAGTGTCTGCTGCTGGCTGCCTTGCTGCCCCTGATGATAAGCATAAAATTATCGACACAAAAGCAAAATTTGTGTAATAAAAATTTTAATTAAGTGTGTTTCGTCGTCTCTCCTCTTTTTTGTGTGTGTTTTTGTAGTGTGTGTGTGTGGCAGACGAGCCAGCGATGCCCCAGGGCGATGACAGGGCTCCATCACACGGACACACCGAAGACAGGAGACACGGAGCCGGCTATCATTGTTGGAAATTTATGCAAATCGGTTTCATCCGGGCAGCAGGCAGCAGCCACCAGTCACCCACCAGCCCCCCCCCAAGCCAGCGACCTTCCACTGAATTAAAAGTGAAGTGTTTTCCACGGCAGAGGAACAAAAGAGAGAGCGACAGCATGATGATAAAGCATGGGGTGGGGGACGGCGACAAAGGCAGCCAAACGATTAACGCTTTTAATGAGTACTAAACTCGCCTACGCAATTATGAGATAGCAAAGGCTACCCACGTAGAGCCCCAGGAGCCCGGCAGCTTCCACGCGCTAGGGCGTGGCCGTGGTGCGCGTGATGGCCGGAGGGTCGCCCCTACACCCCTCCCCTCCCCTCCCCCACACAAACAGCTCCTCCCCAGACGGCAGGCAATACAGATACAATAAATCCCAATGGAATGGAGACCTGAAATAGAGATTGGGAGCCGAAGGGATATCTGCGAGAGCTCACTTTCAAGTTTCATTTGAATAATGGCATCGATAAAATGCCCCGAATGCGCCAAATGTGCTCGATAAATCGATAAGCAGTTTATTAGCGCCGATTTCACTTATCAAATGTCATCGAGAACATAGAAAGGAGCTCTCTCTTGAGTTTCGCTTGAATTCCATCGATAAAGTGTGCAAAGTGCTCGATAAGTCGATAAAATGTTGATTAACAATTTTTTCGCAGAGAACTTGGGTTTTCTCGCGGTTATTCTTGTGGGAACTTTTGCAGAAGAACTCTTTCTCTCTCTTTGAAGATTCATTTAAACTCCGCCTCCGATAAAGTGCGCCAAGTACTCAAAATATTATCGATAAATCGATGATCTGTTGATTGACACAGCAAAGGTGTTCCATTCTTATGGGAACAGTGAAATCCCTTTAAGGATTGGTTCATTAAACAGTTTCAATCGTGGCGAATCTCTTTGCCGTTCTGTTGGCTTAACTCGTTATGTCCTTGGTAAACGATTCGTGGACTCCGCGCGGCAGTGGAAATGCCCGCACTCAAACACTCTCCTCCGCAGCTAATTTATACGGGCCATGGCCGTTGCTCAATCTCTGCCTCTTCACCATCCTCCCCCCTCCCTTGCCTGCAGAAGGGCAGCAGGTGGACCGCTAGCAAGACAGAACGCGACTGAATCTCCTGCCAGAGACAGGGACAGCGACAGAGGCAGGGAGAGAAGAGTGGAAGTTGCACACAATTTATGGGTCGGCACTTCAAGTCAATAAGCGCATTTGTCTTGTCCTTTCGTGGACATCGGAACACCGGGACATCGGGGCTGACATCCTACGACAAATGCAGTCAGTGAATAGAATGAGCTGCGTTGGAAGGACTGCGATTCATGCGATTCATTGGCCAGATCTCTTGACGGGAATTAAGTAAGAATCTGTGTGCAAATGGAAAAACGGAGATGCTAGATTTAAGAAATTTCATTACAGGACACGGATCCAGGAGCGGCGTGCAGTCTCCGTCTGTTTGCATGTCCTTTACAATTTCGTTGACTTCGTTTTTAACATGGATTTTCAAGGCTACGTGCCAAAGGTCCCACAGGATAAAGGATGCTTGCTGGCATGCTGGAGTGGGGAATCTCGTCTCGTCGTCCGACTATTCAAAATTCAATCAAATGCATTTTTCTTCTTCGAAGGAGCTCCCCCTTCTGCCGTTATTCCCCAGTTACTCTAGTTTTCCCCCACTCCTTGCTGGCTTCTGGCATTGTTTGGGCCATAAAAAGAAACAGTTATTAGAATCAGAATCAGACTCTTCTCCTGTCCCGTCCCGTCCTGTCCTGTTCCGTCCCGCTTGGCAAAAGAGAGACAGCGGGCAGCAGCAGCAGCCTGAATACTTAGGAAGATTATTATTATTATTGCTATTGCCATTCGCCGTTTGCCATTCGCCATTCGCCATTGCTGTTATTACTTACACTTTTGTCTGGCAGTGTATTACACTCTCGACTCTTTTGTTTAGTTTTCATGCACTTCCCCGCAGTCCTGTCCTTCCAGCTGATTCCCGACAGAAGATGCGAGAGTTCTCTGTGAGCTATGCCCTATTTTCGAAGGGGGGGACTAGTGCAGCTACTGTTTGAGTGGGGAGAAGCTAAGGATACCGCTAAGAATACCACTAAGGATGGTTGTGAGTCCTCTACGAAGTAGATCCACTTTAAGGCCAAATTGTATTCAGATTTAAGCATTTGCTTCATCTAAACAGCATCCTATCTCCCTCCCCTACAACTCTCTAGTTGTTCTCCTCCTCTTTCTTCTCTCCCACAGTGGCTTTGCAGCGCACAGTTTTCGTAACTGTTTTTTTGGTGCTCTTCCGCTTCGATTATTTCGCTTTTGGGGTCCTCGTCATTGTGGTGGCTGCTGTTGTTGTTTTGTAGCTAAATTAGCTAAATTGCTTATGGGCACAAACCTCACGTAGCATCCACCCCCACCCCTCACCGCCCCCTGGCAAGAGAGACAGGAGGAGGAATAGGAGGAGGAGGGAGGAAAACAGAGTTTGTGTTTGGTTTTTGGCTGAAATTTCTGCTGCTTTTTTGTAATTGTTAATCACGGAATGTTGAGCGTTCTCCATGAGAAAGAGAATGGAGATTTCTCCACCTCTGCTCTGCTGTGCTCTCTCTCTCTCTGCCTCTCTGCCTTTTCAGTTGTGCGATTTTGTGTTTTGCATGGTCCATTGGGTTCGTTCTACGCTTTTCAGAGAGAGGGAAAATCTCTTGTACAGTTTTCATTCCACAACCCCGCCTCCCCCCAAATCTCTCCTGCTACAAGGGTGTGTACGTGCAGGTAAACGCATAATTAGGAAAATTCCTTTGTTGTTGAGTGCGGAATGAGGCAGGGAGTGGGGTCCCCCCAAAAAACATTTGCCAAACTCTACACCAAGCAAAAATATTCCACAAAAAGATATTTACTCGTAGCCCGCAACGATTGCATATGGATTCCAAGTCTTAGTCTGAAATCATCTGTCGTATATCATAGGATTATTCCATCTTTTGGGATTGTTGCTGGTGTATTCCCATTTCTGGTTGCTAAAGTGCATTGAGCTGAAGTTCTTTCAGGGATAAGGAAAACTTAAAAATATATGAATTATAAAAGAAAGGAGCTTTAAGTTTCTCCAAAGAGAGTTTCCCACTTTAAAAGCATCTAAAGGTATTTTCTCATACAAGTTGGGAGACTCATCTAGTTCTAGGTCTCCCAGTTGTTTGAAATCTTGCAGGTTTTCCTCTCAGTGTCGGCAGTTCTTTCGGCAGCAGCTACAACCACATTCAGTTGAGTGAGTCGAAAGTTTTTCGCAGCGGAAAAACCTCATTTGTTTACACTGCCATTGAATCAAAGCGTATAATTTCACAAGGGGGAGCGAGAAAGAGAGTATCCTTCGCTGGCATGGCTACCTGCCATTCCGTTCCCATACAAGTCATCAATCGGCAGCAGCATCCGAGGCCTACCACTCGGTTTTGCTTAACGGCATCACATATCAAGACACAGCACAAACCATTCCATGGGGGCGGGGTGCGAGGGACGCAGACTCACCTGTAAGACAGAGAGGAGAAGAGTAAAAGTGAGTGAAAGAGATGCAAGATGAGAAATCAATGTATGTCTGTGCCTGTGTCTGTCTTCGTTTTTGTGTTTCGGTTTCGGTTTCTGTTTGCTTGCTGCCTTTGGTGCGTTTGGTGAAACGGTTAACAAGTCGTATGAGTAATTTTATGACAGCCAAACGGCAGAGGCAGCCAGAGGGGGTGGAAAAAATGGAGAGCTGTGGAAAATGAGAGAATGAAACTTTGATGCCCTTTTTGTTCGGATTTCACTTTATCCAGACATTCTGCTATATTGTAGCATTTTGGTATTGTCTTTGGTATAATGAGGTTCTCTGTTTATTCCAAGCAAGAAGCACAGCCTCAAGGATTCGGGGTAGCTATGTGCTCTAAATAGGGAAGGAAACCCATCATTCAGTTGAGAGTATCCAAAGGATCGACCTCTTTATCTTTCTCCTCTTACTTTTACTTTTTCCCTCCAGAAGAGATGCCCAAAATACACTCAGAGAGAGAATTTTTATTTCCACGCACGCATAAAATGCCATTTCTAATTTACGATCCCTCCGTGTGGGTCCCGAGCCGGGCTTTCCCTGCAGCGCGTTTCCATTTCCCTGCGCCTTCGCTTTGCTTCTCCTTCTCCTTCTCCTTCGCCTTTCCCTTTTTTCTTTTCGTTTATGATGAATTTTCGTTATTTTCTTTTGCTTTATTGTTATTGTTCTTTGTTTGCTGTTTTTCCTGATTGCATACCCACACTCCTCCCACACCCTCACCCTCACCCTCCCGCCCTGCGAGCCCATGACCTTTCCCCGCTCATCGATTACGATTTCGAATTCGAATTCGGATTCGATTTTCGACCGTATTGCTGCACACCTAAAATAATGCAATAAAATCAGAGAAGAGCCGCAGCTTTCCCTCTAATTAAGTCAACAAAAGGAGAAGTTTCCCGAGTCCCAAAAAGTCCCAAAGGGGAGGGGAGGTAGCTGCATTTTTCCCGCAGAAATTAATGATGTGGAAATTGGTTCTTCCTCGAGCTTTTGTTCTCGCTCTCCCCCTCTCACTCACTCTTTGTGTGTGGGAGCAAAGCATCGGAAAATGATGGTATGTACACTTGCAGATGGTCACTACATGCAGAGCAAATTCATTGCAAAATAAACTGAAGGCAAAGAAGTTCTCTTCTATATATATCTTCTGTCTTTCTTTGAAAGGAACATGTGCCTTGACGACCTCAACAACCTGGCACAACCCATTAGTGTTTTCCCAGATGTCGGGGTTCTTCCCGTAGGATATTATTCCGACATAAAACTGCGTCCAGCTGGTCTGAATTCTATGCATGTTTTCTTTTAGACTTATTTTCAAATTTGTACTTCCTTATTGTCCTTCAGTTATCAAGAGAATGAACGCCTTTTCAGTAGGTCTTAAGCCTGACTCTACTTTTAGTGAGGTTTTCTTTTCCTTTCTCCACCTCTATTTTTTATACTTCTACCCATTTACTCCTGCTTTTCGTCCTCTCTTTATCCCTTCATTATGTATCCCCTTCGAGTCCATGTATTTATCGCAATTCAATTTCCTCCTTCCACATCTGCTGCCCTTCTGTACTCCCAATCCATCTATTTCCCCTCTCATCCATCATTTATCCATCCAGCTTCTAAATTTTCAGTCGAATTTTGCGGGGGAAACCCTGTTTATATTTTGTTTTTAATCAATTTAATGAACCCAAAAACGCAAAAATTTGTCATGCTTCGATATGCCGAAAATTTGTCAATTGGACGGACGTCTCTTCCCCCTTTTGCCCCCCTCCCGGCCCAGGAAGACTTGCCGCAAATTTCACGCAGAACATTTTTAGGCGGGGATGACTGACAGAAGTGTAGGAGGAGTGGAGTGGAGTGGTGGGGGGGTGGGGAGGGGTGGGGTGGAGACGCACACTGCATACATAAATCAATTTCAATTAACGTTAATTAAATACGCATCAAGTGGGCATGACCACAAAAGCAAAATACAGAAGCGGCAGGAGTCCCAAAACCAGGAGCGTGTCACTGGCACGGTATACAGGGTACGGGGCACGGGGCACGGAGCACGGGGCAGGACACAGGGGGTTGGTTGCACGAGAGCACATAAAAAATCGACACTGAAATGGGTGAATGGTTAAATCCCGCAGATTCAGAGATTGGGAGAGACTCTGGGAAGAGACTTCGCTGCCTCAAATGGAAAATGTTAGTGCCCCAAAAAGGGGCGTCTCTTGTGCGTCTGTTTTGCGGTTTTGCGCCCTGGCTGGCTTGTCCAGAGACCAAAGCCCCATCTCAAAGAAAACAACACTGGAAAAACAAGAGGAAAAGACTCTTGTGTTTTTTGTTAGAAGCCTGGAACACTCTTCCACCGAAAAAAATGTCTATTTCGATTTTATAATTGTTTTCAAGGCCGAATGAAGGGTTCCCATCTTGATCAGATTATGACCGCATTTTGATGGACTAAAGGCCATATTCTGGGACACTTGGTGTTTCTATAAACAAATATCTACACCCCTTCGAAAGAGTATATTTCAAAACCCCAAGAACTCTGCACCACTCTCTGTCCATGGACAAACAACACTCCACTGTAGTCCGCACAAACGGAAATAGCGTAAAAACCCAGTTCTGAAACCGCAATGATGTGACCGAAAATGGACGAGCAACCGAGAAACGAAACCCCAATGCCCGAAAAACCAAACGGAAGAACGGAGGAACACATCTAACATTACAAACAAGTAACAAAATCTGTCGTATATCCCCCCAGCACCCACCACCCACCACCCACTGTTGTGGCAGACAGGCAGTGCAACCCCCAGAACCAGGACCAGAACCAGAAGCAGAAGCAGAGGCCTGGCCCGCCTGCAAATGACATTGATATTTTTCTAGTTTTCCACACAGTCAACAAACGAGCGAGCGGCCACACACAAATGGAGTTTGTGGGCAAAATGTGCACTGGAAGGGGGAGAAGGGTCTGAAAAATCATACAAATACGCTGGCCAGAGAGAGAGAGAGAGAGAGAATGTTTGTTTGGACTGGCGGGTGTACCCTGTAGATATCGGAGAGAGAGACAACTTTAAAAATACAGATTTAGAGAACTCTTTATTTTGCTATGTTGAGTGCCAGTCGAAACTCGTGCCAAAGGAGCGCTGCTTTCAGTGTTGAAGCGGCTTGAAACTCTGCACTGCTTGCTAGTGCAGTCTGCTTGGATTCCTTGATATACAGTAGATCCCGCACTGCTTTCCCCTAAAATGCATAAGCTATGGGGACCTTCAGACCTTCTCTGGTTTTTGTAAACTGCTTTTTAAATTTCTAGCGAATGATTGCCAAGATTAAAGCATTCCCTCAAGCTATCATATCTTAAAGGACATCAAGTGAACAGTATCTTAAGATGCTCATGATATAATCTTCAATGGTTAGTACCTCGTATGAATGTGAAAAGGGAATGGCATGGCACAATAGACCTCTCTTCCAAAATAAAGTTGGTTCTTCTCTCGTGGAATGTTCGAACTCATGAAAACCTCAGTCCTCTCTATCCTGAAAACTCTTTTTCTTTCTGTTCTGCCCAGGACACGTGGTATTATAGCTCTGCAGTTGCTTTTACTTTGTGAATCATTGGAAAAGTGTGAGTTTTCTCGTATATTTATTACACTTTCCCAGCATGTTGCTGCTATTGTGGATTTTTGCGTGTTCTTTTTTTGCGCGCTTTTGTGTATTCAATTTTCAAGTTTCGTTTAATTACAAAACTCATTAGAGTGGAAACTTTTGCGTAGCGCACCAGGGTATGCAATGCTAATTGAAATTGAAATTTGAGTTGCAAATGGAATTGAAATTAGAGTTTCGTCCGAAGAGTGAGAGAGGGCACAGCCTGGTACAATAGACACTAGTGGCACACTGGTACCGCCACGGCCACGGCCACTGTCACTTCGGAAAACAGCCCCAGCTGACGCACTCACATCTCGCTCATATCACGGATCGTGGACAATGGGGCCCTATAAAGCCCCTCGGCCGGGTGCTGCACACAGTTGGCGCACCACAGTCGATGGTTGAACATGCAGCGCCTCCTGTCCTACTGTCCCATTTACTCGGTCTTCTGCTGCTGCAAGCGGGATGTCCACGAGGAGGATCAGCAGGCCATTGCGGATCAGCTGGAGACCCAGCAGCAGCAGCAGCCGCAACTCCATGATATCCAAACCGAAAGCAGCACGGTTGCCATTATTATGCCCATGCAGGAGGTGCAGCACCAGGAGTTTCGGTCCTCACCGGATCGTGTGGCCTGGACAGCGGATCGTATGTTGAAGCGACACACTCGACGCAGGGCCTCCCATTCGCCCGCCCAACTCAATGAGATGTGCATCAATGTGGAAGTTCATAATTCGCCAGAGACAGAGACAGAGGTAGAGATAGAGACAGCGACTGAGAAGGAGATCCCTCACCTGGCGATGCCGATAGGAATGGAGATGAAACTGGAACTAGAACTAGAGCCGGATTCATCCTTTGAAAAACCTATTGCGCAGGGCGTTGAGGTCTTCTCAGCAGACACCGAGGCTATACTGCAACTTGACCCAGCCGAGACAGACACAGACACAGATACAGATACAAACACAGATACGGGCAAGCATCATCAGATGCTTTGATGTGAGAGCTCCGATGTCAAACGAACGCCAACGAACGCGAGGTGTGGAGTTTCTCTCCATTTCACTGCTGATTTGCAGTCGCAAATTGGTAACCGCAGAACAGTCAAAGCAGTCAGAACAGCCGATGATTGCACTATAATACGATATGATATAATAAATTGCTGTTGCGATGGCGATTGAGAGTGAATTTTCCTTGGAACGACGACAACCGACAGCGTTTTGCAGAAAACAGAAACAGTTGTGGATCGGAATTCCAGCAAACACAACTGTACTCTCGAGGAGGGAAGGGGTAAAACAGATGTTTTACATTCATTTGTCAGGCAGAGTGTCCCGCCGTACAGCTATTGAAGCCCATATAAGCCCGTGCTGCCACAGAGCCAAAGCTCAGTTGAGCCCTCGTTTTTCTTGTTTCAAGATGTGTTTCCTGCGGATGCTATACTGCTGCTGCTGCTGCTGCCACAAGCTCCGGCACAAACACCAGCAGGACTCTCATCGCTCTCCTCTGCCCGATGTGCAGCTGCAACAACTGTCGGCCGACTGCCGACTGGAGATCGGGAACACGGACCAGGGACAGAGGCACAGCCTTCAGGCGATGCCGCAGCAGCGCATCACCAGCAGCACCTACAGCAGCTGGTCCTGCGGCGAGGAGCAGTACGACGCGGATGTGCATGATGATGAGCGGACGCCCAGTGTGTGGAAGGCCTGGTGGCTCCAGGGGGCCACAATAAACGAGGATATCCTGCCACATCCTTCTCCGATCGTTGCCTGAAACTCCAGAGAGCGGACGAGAGAGCCAGCGAAAGAGAGAAGATATTTGGGGAAATAAAGATTGCCTTGGCTGCATTTATTTATCATTTTAATATCGTAGAGTTCTTTTTCCATTGGAGTTTCCTTTGACAGCTGCGTTCCCATTGCATTTTCCATTGGGGTTTCTCTTTGCAATTCCCTTTGTGGCTGCCGCTTCGCGAGTTGCTGCATGTTCGCTGGCTCCCCAATTGAATTTCCCACACAGCAGCGAAAGGATAGCACATCCTGGACCTGGACCTGGACCGGAGCCTGAACCTGCACCTGAACCTGAGCTTGGCCATGCATTTTTAAAATTAAATTACACCACGTTTAGGGGCAAACGAAAAAAAAAAAAACAGAAAAAAAAGAAGAGGAGGGCCAACAGGCAACAGCCAACAGCCATCTGATTGGGCTTGTGGCAAAAAGAAACTGTGTGATAAAAATTTGATTAGCTGCTTGTTTAACTTTAATTAAGTGAATGCCACATGCCACACACTGCCAGAGGAAGAGAGCGGAGTGAAGTCCAGAGGGTTATCAAATATTTAGCCGGCTTTCAGGGTCCTCTTGGTAGAGGGTCGTACATATTACAAATCTTGGCCGAGCAAAAACTCCAGCAAGCAGGCAAACAATTGCCGGAATATTCATGATAATCATTAGCACGAACTCCGTAAAGGACACACACTCGAGGCAGACAGGATAAGTCTCCTAGATCAAGTCCCGGGAATAGGGCTGAGTATCTATCTGGACTTTCAGGGTTTGAGCTGTTTGTTGGATTGTTTGATGACAGTTTGTGCTTGTATCGTATGTACTTAAGGTATCTGCCTATAGCTATGATATATTTTGGGTTCTGGCTTTAACTTGGTGTATCGTGAGGATCTCGAGATGAAACGCAATCCACCGATTCTTCCCCCCTCTCCCTCTCTTCCTTGAGCCATGCGAATAAGTGATCCGATAGGTAGAGCTGCACTTGAGGGCGCCACCTAGTCCTGTTGGCCGCTATGCGTCGCTCTCCCATGCACCCCTGGGTCTAGGTCTGTCGATCAAGCAGGTAATTGTTGTCGGATCGTAGAAGTCTTTCATACATTTCCAACCCAGTCCAAAATCGAACGAGAAACAGCAACAAAAAACTTGCAAAATCCACAGCGGATTATTTCCATTTTCAGGGAACGAACCCCAACGCTAATAATAGAACTATTCACAGGTGAGTTTTTGTGTGCCTTAAATTCTACAGCTGTTGGCAAAAAAGAAAAATGTTTCCACAGAATTGTGCCGAATCATTCCTAGTTCAAGGGATAATAACTCCTTCTGAGTTTGGCTAAGCAACAGATAAAGCAACCAATTTAAGCAACAATCAAAAGGTGAGTCTTAAAAACCTTGGAATAATAGCCTTAGATACATTTCCGCACCACAGAACATTCACGGAGCTGACCGCGACACGGAGAGCACCACCACCATGGAGGCACACAAGAAGAGGCACAGCGAACGTCCCACCGCACCGTGGTGGAACGAGACCATAGCCGAATTACGCCAGAGAAGCAATTACGCACGACGCTGCTATCAGCGCTCGCGCGGAAAAGCTGCGTTTGAGCAATGCGAGGCTACTTTTAAGAAGTGCAGGAGGGCTTTGCACGACGCCATAGAGGAGAGCAAACGCCAGTACTTTCTGTCGTTATGTGCCGGGCAGGACCCGCGGGCAGGGAGGGCGCTGCGCGAGTACAATCAGAAGTTTGCGCTAAAGGTCAAGGTCCAGCAAGTGAGCGACGCCGGCGTCAATCTGGCCATCTGTCGGTGGGGCTTTGACAACGAAGCCAACCATCTGCTGCTGCAGCAGGATCTCTCCGCAGTACGCTGGGTGGGTGGTCCTGAGATCGGGCTCATCGCTATTCCCACTGGTGGTCGCATTGTGTTTGAGGAGCTGACTCCTGAGAATCTCAGATCAGCCGGGCTCGACCTCGAGATGGCTTTCGGCACGTCGAAGGACAAACTGCTTGAGGTTAAGGAGTCCAAAAAATCAAAAGCAGTAACAATCTGGCTGCGCGGAGGCAACGCAATGATCATTGCCGAGGCACAGCACTCTATCCACGACGCGATTTGTGTGGTGCACTCATTAGCCAAGAACTCGCATATTGTGTACGGTGGTGAAGCTGCAGCATTCCGCGCCTTTTCCATGGCCTTGGAGAGTATTCCGCTGGCCGTGGCCGAGAATCATCTGGCGGAAACTCTGTCCGAATTGAAGGTCAGTCAGGCTGCTGAGAAGAAACCTAGCTTCGGTGCTGACCAGCGATCCGGTCATGAAGAGCCACAACGTTGTGGAGTCGTTGAACTCGAAGCAACAGCAGATCCTGTTGTCCACCCAGCTAGTCAAGATGATACTCCAGATCGATGACAGTCGATCCAAAAACAATGGTAGCATGCAGAGAACTTTCTGAGTGCCTTTGTGCCTGAGTGCCACAGCAATACACATCAATCAGCATCCAAACATAGAGTCATAGAGGCATAGAATCGCCTCATCTACTCATATCTGTATTCATTTTTGAAATGCATAAATAAACAACTAAATTATTTGGAAAGGAACACAAATTATATACAGTAAAGGAGCAATTCCCGCAGGAGTTATCCCGCAGGGGTCTGTGCTTGGAACGCAATCGTCGCTATCAAATCACCACACTCAAGAACAATAGACGTGCAGGTGCAGGGGAGACGCTGCATCAAAAAGTGCGATTTTCCGCGGAACCTGCAAGCAAACAACACATCAGCTGCTGGACAAACCAAGCATTTGGAGCTTACCAACATCTGAGCACTTTCAGCAGCTCCCAGCAGATCCCGGATCCCAGGGCTTCTAAGCCCTGATCTGTGCGAAGGAAGGCCGGGAAAAGCGGGAAACGTTTTCAGTAAACACTGAGTGAAAACCGTGTGTAAGGCGCACAGAAAGCAGCTGATACTAGACAGCTGTTCGCGATCGATAGGATCGGCCACTAGGCCAAAGCTCATCTTTATTTCCGCCAGAGGGCGCTCATCAGCTTAAAAAGCTCAAGCCGAAATGCAGCCAGACTGTGTCGAAACCGCTGAAGAGAACAATTTGACAGCGACAAATCTGAAGGAGCCGCATCATTTGGTTGAGCTGTTGAACCAGCGATTCGAGGAGCAACGCAGTCTCACTTCCACAGAGATGAATGAGGCAGAAGAGCGGTTGATGAGCCTGGTAGCAGGAAAGCTCAGCTATATGGCTGGTGAGATCCAGAATCCCAGAAACGGAGTTCAGTAGAAGTGGAGTCCTTTAAGTGGAAGGGGAAAAACTGAAACACATCTTCAGCAACTTGGGCCCCAGCCTGGTATCAAGGACATATATATGTATATTGTCTAATGTTGACCCAATTATCATCATAGAACTGGAACGCGTGCGCGATAAAGCGTCACTGCTGTCACGTAAATGTAAGCCACGAAAGAGAGATCTGGGAGGTTCTCGAAAGATACAAGACTAAAAATCACTTTAACCTATATAGTTCTACCTGAATCTCCCCCAAACCAACTTAACATCCCACCAATTTAGACTACGATATTAGATACCTACCTATATAATTATATTAGATTTCATTTGACCAAACGGAAATCAATGTGTCATCCAGTGACTGGAGTCCTAATTACAAGGCCATGCCATGAATGATTATCTCTCTGCGAATGCGCAGGGGCTTACTCCCAATTATACATAAATATATAGGTATATGATTTAATAATAAATTGTTGCTTGAATAAAATATTAAGAAAACAAAAAGAATGAGCCTTTTCCATAGGTGACCCCATCACACAGAAGTTTTTTTTGGTCCCGGAGAAAATCAATGATGATCAATGAGGAAAGTACTTTGAGACATTGTTGAAGGCTGCTTTAGAGTACTCATAGCTTCGGATGACTCTTCGACACATTTCCGAGAATAAACAGCAGTTCCACTGCAATCGAATCGATTTCTCGGATCAAACGAAGGCTCTGGCAAATGCTGTCGCATTCAATTACTGGAGTACCTTCTGGGCGGTGGAGGGGGTTCTGTTTTCGGGGGATTGAGGCTCAGAGCTCCATTTAATCGTTGGCCATTAGACGCCAATGACACTTTTATGCCCCTTTAATAAACTTCAGAAGAGAACTCTCATTCTCCCGCTCCCTCTCCCTCTATCTCTCACTCGAGTGTGTTCGTTGGGGGAGGAGGGCAAAACTTTTCGCACGTTGCGACAAATGTCTTGGTGCTGCAATCCTCCCTGGAATGTGGCAGCCACAAGTTTCTCCCAGCCGCGGGAAGGGATAGAATAACGGATATCTATACGGGGGAAAAGCCAGTTGAGTGGGTGGCAATGGGAGTGGGAAGGGGAATGGGGAGGGGGTGGGCGGGTTAGAGTTGTAATAACAGAAGCAAGTGAAATGCATAAATAAACATTTAGAGCGAGAGAGGGAGACAGAGAGGGGGTGGAAGGCATCGCCGCATCTCCCCTGTTAAATTGATACAAATCGTTCAATAATCACGCAATTGCATTTTATTTCCCATCGAGAAACGTAGCGTTCGGAAGCGGGGGGGGTGAGAACTCTGACACATGCGTCTGTGTATGTGTGTGTGGGCTAATGTCTGTGCAATGTCCATAGCAAGAGAGAGAGAGAGAGGGACTTGCAGGACATGCAATGGAGCATGGAAAGCAGTTTAAAGATGAGGAAAACAGAGAGGAAGAGAGATCTCCGATCAATGCAAGCCCACTCCCCTGCTCCCCTGTTCCGTGACCCTGCTCATCCGATTACCGTGTGTCTCTGGATTATTTATCATGTGGCAAATGTTGTAATGCATTTTGTAATCGATACAAAGCAATCACAATCGAATCGGAGACCCCCCTACCACCGAACGGCAACAGGGGAGTGGAAGGGAAACCCGTGGCAGGCACGTGACCAATCAAAGGGGCGTGCCAGCAGCGGGGGGCTGTGTGTTCTGTTGGTTTAACGTTACACTAAATTAATGGAGCGCCCGGGAAAAGAGACAGGGCGATGGAGCGATACAGCCATCGACAGGGAGGAACAGCAACGAGAGGAAAGTTACAGACATGGAAAGATAAAGACAGAGGGGGAGAGCAGGAACAAAAGGCAGTTGTAAAGAGAGAGAGAGAGAGAGAGAGAGGGAACTAGAGATTAAGTGACAGCAACACGTACAAGAGTATTGTTCTATTGTTCCTCCAATCATAAAATAACTAAAAATTCTTTCTCTTTCATAGAATCCACCGAATACTTCCACCAGATATAACACATTTCAGTGGGGGTTTTTCCTTCATTTTCCACGGATTTTTATGTTAAGAATAAGCATGGAATATGCTTCAAGCGAGCATTCACTGTACCTTTTCCCGCACCCTTTTCTTTCACGACTTATTTTTCCTTTTGTTCGGCAACTTTTTTGTAGCATACTTTTGAGCGTCGTTAATTTGTAAGCTTCTCGGTGGCAGAGGAAAATTCACTAATGGGCTAACGGGATAAGGAGCCAGCCAGAATCGAATCAGAGAACTTTAATGACTTTATGCGCCAAACTTGTTCACAAAACTTATTGACCCCACACCCCCAGGCAAGCCATGCATTGCTTGGGGGCAAAAAGTTTCCCGGCAATTGCCAGCAGACTGCAGCTGCAACACGTTACAGAGCACAGAGCAGGAACACACAATACAGAGGAACACGGGAACTGCAACTCGAACAGAATTCAATTAATTAACAGCCAATTGATCGGCCTTCATCCCTCCCTCACCTCTCTATCAACCCTCCCATCAACACATCTTCCTTCCACCAGTTGTAGCAACACGCCTCCCGCTTCCTGCTTCCTCCTGCTCTCAAAATAATTAATGAACAGAGTTGACGGTGCTCCAAGGCAGATTGATAGCTGCTAGGGAAAGCCAATCTTTGGGATTTATAGGGACTATTCCTTCTCTACGAATAAATCCCGAAGAATATTCTGGAAACCTACAATAGATGCATGACCCTTTCATTCCATTGAACGTCTGTCAGGCTGTTTCATATTTTTAAATTTATTTGTAATTTTTTTCTTCCAAAGCAGCTGCAACTATTATTCTAACTTAATTATTAAGTGATCCTTAAAAGATCCTTAATTGGAAACCAGTTTTTCAAGCCTTGTTAAACGATTTTCCTCTGGGAGTCTGTGGTTTCTTCACCTCTAATTTTTGTAAACTTGAGCGCTTTGGAGACTATTGAAGGAACTTCGAGACTGAACATTGGACGGTGCCACAGAACTAGAATTAAGGGTGAATCCTTGTCCAAAAGTAGTGACCATATAGCAAAATTATAAATATACAAATTAGCTAATCTCATAGCATAGAAAATTGTTTAAATTGCTAAAAAGATCTGAAAACAGCATTAAGCAGAAATTCTACTTCTGTGCCAATATTTCAGTCCGGGACTATGTGACTATCAGATATCATAGCCAAAACATATTGAACAGGCCACCACGTGAAACACTCTCTCTTTGGATGATACCCGGACAAATGTTCGTAGGGGTTCCCTCATTAGGAAACTTGTGCCTTGTTTCCTCTTGGGAATACAGGAATAAAGTACAGATGTGCACGAGGGGTCAGTAAATCCTCTTCGCTTTCCTCATTGATTGGGTTTCTAAATTTCTCACTGCGCTTCTGTGATTTTCTCGCTCGGTTCTCGTATTATTTTCTCGCTTCATTAATTAAAGTTGCAAATTGATTTGACATAGAAAAAAAGGAAAAAGAGAAGAGAAACTGTAGAGAGCAAGAGAAATGCGAAGCTGCATTCTGGGAACAGTGGAACCACTAGCGGAGCCGGTTCTTGGGGGCAGGAGAGGTAGAGACAAAGGCGAATGGAAGGAGAAACCTACCAAAAGAACCACAACAAAGGATCCATCCGAAGGTAAGCCTCGTTTTCACCAATTCTCCAGTGTTGGGCAACGCTCAAGCGGACAACGGAACACTGAACAATTGTGTGACCGAGTGCCCCGATTGGACGAGTGTTTACTGTTAAGCCCATTTGCCAAATCTGACCCAAAGCCGCAGGATCTGGAGGCAGAGCTCGGACAATTCGCATGCAAATCTGGAACAGCTTCCTGCGTAACATCTCCTTCTCCTTGTGGAGTCGTTCCTTTCCTCTCCACACCCGTTCGTCCCCCTCCGCCTTTGCGACCTCCTCTAGGTCATGCATAAATCATGGGGGAATGAGAAACCCGGAGCGAAAGGGTTGAGCAAGTGGCAAACTTTCGCTTTTGTTTAGGCTTCTCGTCTTTGACTTTCGGTTGAGATTTGGAATCGATAGCCTCCTCTCCTCCCCAGAGCCGTGGACGCGGAACGGGGTGCTGGGTGGTGCGGGTTGGGGGGGTCTGACTGAAGTGAAACGTTTTGCACGCCACAAAAGTCTGCTTAGCTTATTTATTATTTACACGAGTGAAACGTGTATGAAACCGAAAGAGAGATGCTGAAAAGAGAAGAGAAAGAATTGCCTCCCGAGAGCAGAGCCGGAATAAGGACGAGGTCCAAATCCTTTGGCTTCATGTGTGTGTGTAAAGTCGGTGTTTTGTGGTTGATTTGATTGCTTTATGCACCCAGTGAGTGGCCGCATGAATTTCAGATGAGCCGCTTGCTGCTTGCCGCCTGCCGCTTGCCCCCTCTGCCACTTCCACTTGCTGCTGAGGCTGCTCCCATTTTCCCCATAAAAAGTATTTGGCACTGCAGTAGGAGATAAGCAAAAAGGACCAACGCAAGGCACTTGTGATACTCTCTCCACACGAGGAGTCAAGGGAATGCTAATGCTCACTTGCTTCCCAAATGAGCAAGCAGGAGGATTCCGTGCTCCTCTGTGCTACAAAGGAACAATCGATATCCTTACGGTTTTAGCACCCAAAAGGTGCTTATATAAATAAGGAATATCGAGGAGGTTTTCCCCCCGTTTTAAATCACATAGATATGCATGGCTCAGCTTATTGGCTCTCAATAGGGAGGTGTTCCAGCAAAAGCTTCAAAAACCGATCGGGAAAGAGCATCGTACAGGGATGTTGTTCCAAATCAGAACAGGGACATCCTCCAACTGCAAAAAGGATACTCGCATGAGAAAGGTAAGAGCACAAAAAACGAAAAAATATCAGAAAGAAAGAAAGAAAGAATAGATGAAGGAATGAATGAATGACCGGTGGAATGAATGGCGAAAGCTTTAAAAATGTTGAGACACGAACCACATAGCAGTCATTATCCTGGACAGGGGGGCACCTTGCGGCATTTGGCTGCCACATAACGTGTTGCACACGTTCCTTGGACATTCGTTGCTTCTGACGTTCGTGTGGTGTGTGTGTGTTTGTGTGTGTGTGTGTGGGGGTTCCCACAGTAATTTGAAATTCATGCGCTTCGTATGTGGAATAAATTCAAGATTTTGATTTGCTGCTACGTGAGGCAGAAGGATGCTCCCTGCCTCACGGCCGCTCCCTACAGCTCCCTGCCGTTCGTGCAATTGAAGGTGTGAAATCGCACATAAAGGATAATAAAAGTGAAAAGCAAGAGAGAGAGAGGGAGGGGGAGAGGGAGACAGTCCTAAAGAGCGTAGGGCATCAGTTGCAAAGGCAGTTCTCACGAGCTCTTAAAGCTATTCCATATACCATGCGACACGAGGCATGCGGCGTGTGCGTGTGTCTGTGCGCGACACTGATGGTGCAAATTGAAAGTGTCAAGTGTCCGTCGAGAGAATGAAGTGCCCCGCCTAAACGGATGACAGCTGATGGTCAGAGTGATACCGCACCGCAGCAGCAAACAGGCAGATTTCCATGGGCTACACTCTTCTATGCAGTAGATCAATGATTAGCAGAGGCCGAACAGAAATGTAAATCATTTAAGGGCGGTACAGGTATTTTCTGGAGCACACATTGAAATAAGTTGCGCCTCGATACAGACGTTCGGGAGGGGTGGACATGATACATATGTCTGGCAATCCGATCCTCGGGGGACCAACGATTGAAGGTCGGGACACATTTATTGGTTGTTCATCTATGAAATTAAAGTTTATTCCCCCAAAAGCTGCTCGCTCTCTCACTCCCTCTTCTCATGGGGGGGTGGGGGTACGCCGCCCCAAAGCAAATCATCATTTAGTGGCTCCCCAGGGTAGGATCAAACGCACAAACACCACACTGTGCCCCACACAGACAGACAGACAGACGGACGGACGGACAGGACACACGTTGGAGCATGGAGTAGGTATAGGGCACGGGGAACCCATAGAAATATGCTGATTACGACCCGACGAGGAATCGTATTCCCCTGGTGGCGCCATCTGGTGTGCACTGAGAGTGTGTGTGTGGGTGTGTGTGTGTGTGTATGTTTGAGCAAATTTCAATGACTTTACTGTTATTTATGCCGTTCGAAAAGTAATTTATAGCATTTAACGCCTAAAAGCACACTTGCGATTTCAGCAATTTGCAAAAGCAATAGATGGAAAATGGAAGATGGAAAATGCCTGCTACCCCTCCCCCGCTCACCGTCGAAAAACAAAGCAGGGGAACACACAGATGAGCCCCTCGTTCTCTATAGGGTATCCATTGGGGGGTTCAGGCACAGCGAACAGGTACATCGAAATGCCTGTGTGTGGGTCAAAGTCAAGGCATCCGCTGGTGTCGTACGAATGCTTGGGCAGGGTATCACCAGCTTCGCATTCCCCAAAGGAGAACAAACTACTGGCCTTTGCTCTCCCTCCCTCTTGTTAGCGCTTATTTCGTGTTATTTTTTTGGGCGGCGCACAGGATGAGGAGCGCAGAAGAAAGAAAAAATACATGTCAATGACTTTACAGAAAGCGGAAACTCATAAAGATAAGTGTTGACATGGCGGCTGCCAGCACATGGAAGGCAACTTGGAACATGGCCGTCCTCTCATTCACCTCTGCCCGTCCCACTCCCACTCCCCCTCCCCCTGCCCCTGTTTCTGCTCCTGCCTCCTACTTACGCTTCCTGCTGCTGGGACCGGGGCTGGGGCTGGTGTTGGTGTTGGTGTTGGTGCTGCTTCCTTCCTCTAAGTGGCATCTGTCGTCTCGTATTTGTGTCACTCACACACACCGAGACACTCGAGCATATGCATGTACATATGTGCGTGTCGCACTTCGCACTTTCTTAAAGCTTTCTTTGGCTTATATTATTTGTGCTCCAAATAACATAAAACAAGAATGGAAGGCAGTAGAAAACCCAACAGGGGGCACAGCTACAGCAAACCGAGTTTCAATCAATTCTGAGAAATCAAAGCTAAAATGATGGCAGCCATCTACAAATAAAAGAAAGTTTCTCGAAAGTTTCGTTCACGAAATGTGAGATATTACACGGAAATGCGACATTTGTTCTTAATTTAAAAATTAAATATTATTATTCTAATTAATAATACAAATGTAATAAGTAATGCAATTTATTCAATTTATTGTGACGCATTTTGCACAGCATTTTAGTGGCATTAGCATTGTGTTCAAATGAATAATCGAAGAAATAATACAATTATTAGGATTAGCATCGGTTCCTAATTTCCCCCTCTCTCTTTGTCTTTCCGTGTGGTGCAACGCCTATCAAGTCCTTGTAAAAGAGGATACATATGCAAATGTCAAGGGCCGCTCGACGTATCCTCTCGAGAACCTAATCCTTATCATCGACAACGAGCTGGAACCATATTTGTGGCTCATATTCCCATGAATTATTGCCCCCGCCGACTATCGCTAGTATTATTATTATTATTATTACTACAGGGCCACGGCTGGCAATTAAATTTTCCCGCAGAGAGAGCTAGAGCGAGTCCTGCCGCATTGGTATGCATGGGACACCAGTTCGTGTGGGTGGACGTGGGTGGAAGGGGTGGGGGCTAGGCAACGGGGTCACCATTTGCGGTTCGGTTCGTTGGCCTGGCTAATTAATGTTATCGCATTTCATGCATCACTTGCTAATAGTTATCGACGAATATTTCACTGTCTGGCAGAGCATACTTCATGCGGCATGCGGCATGTGGTAGTACTCGTTTTTGGGTTAGGATTTTCTTTTGTACCCGGGTATTATTTAATTTACAGGAGCAGAGGCAGCGTCCACCAGTCACCAGTCACCGGATACCCATATGTGTGACACTGGGGGGTGGGGCGGTCCCCGGACTTCCATTCGCAGTGGATTCGAGTGGGCGAGTGGATTCTCGGAACGAGGTTCATTCCCTTTAATTTATGGCTAATGTCAAAGCAATTGCCGTTGATTGATTGGTGGGTGGGGCTGTGTGTGGCGCAGTCATTGATTAACTTGGATTAGAGCTCTACTCCAGATAGAGAGAGAGCCGTCGACCGTCTGATTAATTGCTGGAGCATATTTCGCGCATTAAAAGCCGCGTCGCAGGTTATTAAAACTCATTAGAAAGTCAGCCGCAACCGGAACCGAAACTGGAACCGGAAGCGCCACATCACACGCAGAAAACACTGCGAAAAGAAAGGCCAATAGAACGGTCCGTGTCCGGGTCTGGGCCGTAATTAAAAGCAGCAAATAAAATGCACATCACAAACAAAAAGAGAGAGAGAGAGAGGGGAAGAGAGAGAGAGAAAACGAGAGAATGGGTAAAAAAGTAGGAAAATAATTACCGGCACCCGGAAAAACGATGCTCCCCGAGATTTTTCATCTCTTTTGTATTTTTACGAACACCACGGACTATACAGACTACATGGACTATACGGACTATACGGACTACAGAGTATTTCACGCTGTCCGAGATGCCCGATGCGAGAGAGAGGCATAACAAAGATTTATGCCACTGGACAGCCGAAAGGTAAAGCATAAATTTGATGCGCCTTAAAGTGGAGTCCTCCGGGGTCCCGGGGAAGGCTTCCCAGGGAAGGATGCTGGGGAAAGCAAAAGTATTAAAGCGAAAAGTTTATCCTTTGCCTGCTCCGGAATTTGGCTAAAACTTTTCCCACTCTCCTTCCGACGGATTACCACCCGAATGGCTGGTGCGGTTGCATGATACGGGAATTTCTGCGGCTGCCCCCAAAAACCCTCAATCCTCGCACACACACAAAAACACACACAAAACTTTCCCTCTCGTAGCAAAAAAAAAACAACAAAAAATTTGCACAACGGAAACTTGAGTATTTAGCCGTAAGTGGTAATAATTACGACTCCGGATACGAAGCCCCGGGCGCTGGTGGAATGCTGGGGCCGGGTATGCTGGGTATATGAGAGTTAAGAGACCAAAACTGCGGACCCAAAAATGGCACGCAAGTTAATTAAGTTTAATTGGATTAAAATTATATACAAAATTTACAGCAGTTTCTCTTGTTCCGTTCCTTTGATACGCTGAGGAGCAGCAGAAGAGACAAGTGCACTTGCCACAAGGCTAGGCCAGGCAATGCAGTTCTACGTCTACAGTTCTGCGGTACAGTTGCCACCGGAAGCAGCTAAAAGTACAGTTGTTTCAAGCAATGACTGCAAATACAGTTGCCTCAAAAGTAACCCGGAAGTACAGTTGGTGCTAAAATGACTGAAACAATTGCCCAAATTGGATGCAAACTAGAGCAGATTTATGTTTTAGCCATAGCCTGAAGTACAGTTCTCCCCAGAGCTCTATCTGTGAACTGGGTACAGTTGCTGCCAGTAAAAATTAGTCGCCTACACAAATCTTCGCCAAAAGTACAGTTTCTGCACCCCGGCCCGGTCCCTCCGCTGATGAAGCAGAAACTTCTCTAATCAACAATTGTGACGAGAGAGAGAGAGAGAGAGAGAGAGCACCTGGCAAACTCCATTCATTCTCTGCCTCTTCCTCTCCCTGCCTCTGTCGCTGTCCCTGTCTCTGTCACTGCTCCTGTCAGTGTCCTGCCATCCTGCACTGCTTTATAATGCAAATGGAAAATTCTATTAGAGTCAGGCAGCCCGAAAGTATGCTTCATTTAATTTACGAGCCAATTTTCTAGCTGCAGAGCCCCGCAGGAATGTTGACAAATTTCACAATATGTTTTCTATAGCACAACATTTTTAGGATCTCCCTCCCCAAAACACTCCCCAGTGCACTATTGAGAGTGGAGCTGCTGAAGCTGCAGCTCGTTTTATGAGAGCGGGGAGGGGCGGGACGGAACGGGGGTCCTGGGGCCGGATCCAGCCTGTCAACGCGCGCAAAGTATGCTTTAATTTTATGACACCAACAGCCCCAAAAGACCCACTCTTTGGGCTTTTTATTGAAATATTATGCAACAAAGTTGATGAATTTTCCCAGCTACGAGGAAAAGTTCCAGCCACTGCCTGCACGGGGACTAGGCATTAAGCAGAACTTAAGACTTGAACTGGAAGTGGAAGCAGACAGCAGGAGGCTGGAGGCAGCCGGCAGCAGGCAGCCGGCAGCAAGCAGCAGCAGGAGAATGAGGAATGACTCTTGGCCCTTTTAGCATTGTATCAGGTGTTTACCATGGAGCAGGCCCGACAGCAACAGAATCAGGACAAGAACCAGGCAACAGGAACAGAATCAAGAGCAGGATGAGCACCAGAACCAGGCCGAGGCCCAGAGATGGAGACGTAGACAGCCAAGACGCTGAGGCGGCGACAACAAAGGCAAAAAATATTATAATAGCAATTGAGAATTGCTGATGAGCCAGTCGTCGACACAAGGATGGAGCGGGGGCACCGAGGCAAAGTCCTGCCACTTTTTGGGCAAACTGTCAAGTCACAGCATACACATAATGCAGAAGAGGGAGGGAAAGAGAGAGAGAGAGAGAGACTCTCTTTGCACAGGCCCCCCAATGCTGAGGGAGCTTTTTAATTATTCAACATTGTTGACAAAGTTTCAACTGCCTTCGAGTGAAGTCTCTCTCTCTCTCTCTCCCTCTCGCAGGCACAGGCGGCAAAGCCTCTTTGCTTCAGCCCCAACACAATATGATTTGCTGCTCGAGCAGTCAAAAGTTCCCATAGAAATGGGCAACAACACAAGAAAGAGGTTAGCCAGAAGAAGCCGAAGGTTGTGATACACTCTTCAGTCCCCGAAACATAGAAATACATATAAGTGGTAAGTGTGGTACGAAAATCTATGGGTAAAATAAAGAGGGCAATCTCTGGGTAGAACTTGGAGGAAAGAGCCCTATAGGTCCACACGAGGCTTGGGAGATTGTTCTCGGTCTGTTCTCAATGATAAGGTGTAGAAATCGGTCATCTATCGATTGTCTATCGGGGTAGATGGACCAAAGTCAGAGCTTAAAACTCCTCATGGATCCCCAATGCTGTACCCACTGCAATTCCCAAGGCCTAGTTATTACAACTCGAAGAGAACTCCGACACAAAACAGCTATGGAAAGCCCGCATAAAGGTAAGTCCCGGTATACCCAGAAAAAGTATTCATATATGTATGTGCTATCAAAGAAGAATGCTTTTAACCGTCACAGTGGTCATAGACTGCTACCTGCCCTGCCAGTGGAGAGCAATGTCTACGTGGACGGAATGGGAGGATTTGGCCAGGAAGATCGTGTTGGAAGCCAAGGATTAGATTGCCAATTGCTTTAAGCAATTCCTCAAAAGTTCCACCCTTGCGTGGATCCAACAGCGATACACGTCTGGAGTCACTCCACTACGACGGCGAGAGCCTGACGAGCGGAAAGCCCCTTACTAGTTAATGCTTCTATGTGGCCAAGCATTTTTAATTGCTTGAATTAAAATAAAAATTGTGTCGTTAACGCATAACGAAGAAAAAATTCGGCAGAATATCTAGCAGTTTGTAGAGAAGTTCCACTGCAATGCAATAGATTTCTCGGATCAAACGAAGGCTCTAGCATATTTTGTCGCATTCAATTACTGAAGTACCTTCTGGGCGGTGGAGGGGGTTCTGCTTTCGGGGGATTGAGGCTCAGAGCTCCATTTCATCGTTGGCCATTGGACGCCAATGACACTTGTATGCCCCTATAATAAACTTGAGCAGAAAACTCTCTCTCTATCTCTCGCTATCTCTATCTCTCACTCGAGTGTGTGATACTTTCGTTGGGGGGCTCAAAAGTTTTCTCAAGCTGCAATCCTCTATGGAATGCTGCCACAAGTTTCTCTGGAAAATAGTACAGGAAGGGGCTCCGTCAGTGGCTGTGTTTTGGCTGCATTAATTGCAGGACTAAAAGTACGATAAGTCCTACCCTATCGATAGGTTATCAATCGATTCCTCTCCCTTAAAAATCCATTAAATATTTCTCAATCAATTTGTCGGAGCCCTGCCATCGTTACATTGAATATCCCTCATTGTTGAGCTTAATGCCAGGCGACCAAAATGCCTCTCGACTGCAAAATAATTTCTTTACAGCATTGCCCCCAGCCCAGGACGGAAAGGAGACTCCACAGAGGGTTGAAAGCCTCCCACAGAATGACCAAAAAACAAGCCTCGGTTGCAACTGCTGCAGTTGCAGCTTGTGCATCGTCGAAACATTTTTGGGACGACAACGCGCTTCAATAATTCTGTTTGCCGACGCACACCAAGCGGGGGAGGCAAACATATTTCGAGTGGCTTTTGCGGCGGCATGAAAGCGAAGACAAAAAAGGGGCTCCCCCCAGAAAGCAGTGCCACCGGAAAACCCCAAAAAGAGAGTCGGAAAGTGGATCGAAGCATGGAATACCCTGAAGGATAGTTATATATCAACAGAAAATGAAAGCAGAAAGCAAAGAGATAAGATAATATTTGAATAGAAGATCGATACTAAATGGCAGGATACTCCTTGGAACAAAAGGAAAATAAGGAGCACCTCCATTCATATTTCGAGCCAAAACGAGTGTGCTGTGCTTTCTTCAGTCTGGTCCATTCCTCGTCTTTTGATGCTGATGGGGGCATACCCTCCAGGGGTCTGACACAGGGTATGCAGAGTCCAATGCAATTGTGTGCCCATTGGCATGCCCCAATGCCCCCATGCTCCACAAGCCACACAACTTTGTTGCAAAGAGTCCAATGCCACAGAAGCCAAAAGTCAGACCGAATTCAAGCCGGCCGAAGTCGGGAGGAACGGAACGGAACGGACTGAAGTGGAATGGAATGGAACGACAAGGAACGGGAATGGAGAATGGGCGAACAGGCAGACTGCCTGGCGACGAGGCCATTATCGATTTTAAAAAATAAGTGCAGTGCTGCAAAAGCAGTGCCCCTTAAAAGCGAGAGCGTTAAGGAGAGACGAGAGGTTGTGAGGGGAGTAGGCTGTGAGGGGCGTGGCAGTGCACTTTTTCTGATTAACTGTTGCATAATTTTCGGCGCTGCGGCGCTTTCCTGCCGCTGCGGTTTTCTTTTGTGCGCGGACGCTAATTGAATTTGCATGACAAATCAGGGCACTCACTCGAATGAATAGCGTATAGCGGTGAATGGTGCATGTGTGTGTGTGTGTGCGTGTGTGTGTGTGAATGTGTGAATATGAATGTAAGAGGAACAAAGGGCAAGAGAAGTAATTGTGTGCAAAAGGAGCAGCAGGAGGAGACCGAGGAGCAGGGCGTGCAGAAAGTTACTTAAAAAAGAGCACAAAAAAGAAGAAAAATTAAGGTGAAAGAAAAAGAAAGCACAAAGCAAGGAAACCACACGCAAAGGACATGGAAATGCATGTGTGTTCAAGGTGCTGCTGCACGATACCTTTTCCACCGACAGTTTTTTTATTTGGGACGATTTCTAGTCTTCCGTGTCACGCGTCATGCAGTAGTGGCCCTCGGTCGGTAGCAATCCACCGCTATCGCAAGGAACTCTGATATTCTGTGTAAATGTTGCAACAGAAAAAAAGACCATCGGTGTAAAAGCCACCGTGTGAGGCCTCTCCCCTTTCACCAACACCACCCGCGTACCATTCCTTCATCTTTGACTGGTTTTTCGGGCATGGCAACGGCGTACACTCCCCCCTCCCCACATCCAGAGACACATCCGCCTCCTCCAAACAATGAGGCCTTTGTATGCCGCAACGCGTTCGCCTTTTCTGTGCCACGCACACACACACACGACACACATGGATACAGGACGCATACGTGGCCCCATTGTTTGTATTGAGATGAAGAAGAGGGAGGCAAGGGCCACAGCATCAGGACGTCCCTCTGTCCGTCTGTCTTCTGTTCTGATGATGGGAGGCCGTGGCGGCTGTGGCGTCGGCGTCGGCGGTGGCGGCGTTTTCATTTGCGCGTTCAAATCTAAGAATAATAGCCGCCTTGATTACATTCACGCCGCTTTATGACAAGCGGCTGAAAAAATAAGAGAGGTGTAGAGTGGGTATCGCGGATGGGGGAATGGGTGGCACAGTGGGTGGAAAACCACACTGGGGAGAAACAGTCATGACAAAAGAAGGAAGCTTTGAACTTTTCAGTGTTGTAATGTAACAAGGAGACAATGCACATCAAAATCTTCGGATTGTCAGCCATTTTGGAGAATTGTGCTGTACTTTACCGAACTAAACTCTCCGTCACACAGAGTAGCTTAGCAAGAAAGGATGAAAGCAGTAAAATCTGGAAAGTCGAAGAGAGCGCACTATTTCTCTCGCTGTCTCTCTCTCTCTCTGTTTGTCTTCCAGTAAGAAGCGCTGGTAGAACGAGTCTTGTAACCGAATCGATCGTCGAAAATGCTAGGGATTGAACTCTTGATGTTAAGTAATGTTTAAAGTAATCTTAAGTATATATGTAGAAGGCTCTTTTTACTCTCTTACTTCGGAATCATTTGGCTCCACTGTAAGGCGATTTCAGGCGGCATACAGGACCTTGCGTCTTCATGTATGCCCTGCCAAAATGAAAAGAAATGAAATTAAGTGGCATGTTGTTGCTTGTACCACGTCTGAACGTTGAACGGGTCTGGTGGCTGGGGGCTGGGGGCGAGTGGCTGGGCCAGGAGCCGTGCAAGGATGTGGGAATGTGGCCACGCATGACCAGCCTGCAATCACCACCCGCACCATCTAGAGAGACCCAGAACCACAGAGTCACAGCCACCTCCACAGACAATGGGGCGACCGAGGCGTCTGTCCCCCACTTGAGCCCCGCTCTGTAAGCCTGTTAAACATTTCGAGTGTTAATTGTGTGCGAACAACAATAACAGACGGAATGGGTTCGGGGGGTGTGTGAGAGTGGGAGTAGGAGTAGGAGTAAGAGTGGAATTGGGATGAGAATGAGTGGTATATGGTTATGGATAGAGAAGGAGGAGGAGCAGGGACTCCCTGACAGGCAGGATGTTGTGATTGGAGCTTCCCTTCTTTGAAGAAGCTCACTGAGCGAAAGAAGTGCATCCTTTCGCCAAAATCCTTTTAACCAAATCTTTGTTAAAGTTAAATGAGTTAGTGAGAAAACATGAGGACCTGCAACCCCGAATCACGGTGTGGCGTCGTATTGTCGTATTTCCAGAAAGGACTTGTTCTGCCAAAGCTCCGTCCACACAAAACAAGATGCAAAGGACATCCTTCACACTTTGTCAGCCTTCATCGACTCACCTGAAATGAAGGAAAGGAACAGTATTTTAATGAAATATCGATCAAAACTGCTTTAAAGTATTTCTATCATATATGTAGGTGCAGATCACAGAAGCAGATACCTCCAATTACGTGGCATATATTTTTAAGGAAGGAAGACTGGATAAAGACAAGTCCATTGTTTATGGGTACATCTTTCTCCAAAGTGTTCCGAGGAGACTCAGAATCCCAGCTAAAGAACATCTCCAAGTGCTCTGTCTTTCCTTCTCTTCCAAGGAATGGGAATCCAGCCATTCAGCGACGATTCCCAATTCCCAAACTCACCACAATTTGTGTGCTTTTTCTGTTAATAATTTTCATTCCCCTTATGATTGTTTCCTGTATTTTTTCCATCCACAGCCACTTCCCCTTCCCCTTCCAATTTTCATTTTCATTTCAATTTCCCCCTTTTTGCATTTCACATTCGCATTTCCATTCCCAATGGCAAATCAATTTGCGCTTTACATAAAAATCAACAAAAGATCTCTGAAGTTCGAGGATGTTCGTTCCTGAAGGATGGGAAATGGGAAAACGGAGTTGCAGGATGGCAAATGGCGAATGGCGAATGGCGGGCTGGTTTCCTCACGAAAATCACGGCACATAACCCATTAACCCAACGTTGCCCAACTATGCATGTGAAATGAATGGCGACGACGACGACGACGACGACGAGGACGACTGCGGGGCGATTTCCATACAATCTGCATTTCTTTACCTGTTCTTCGCCCCTTCTTCTGTTTATTTCCCTTACATATCCCTGTTTATTCCCTGCCTACCCGAACTCAGGGAACAACATTTACATAATGAATTCATATGTTTAATAAAATCTACACGTGAACATGAATATACACGAATACAGAACGACAAGGAGCGTTGGCGGGAGCAGGAGAAGGAGCTGAAACAGCAGAAGAAAGGGAGAAACACACAAAAGGACAACCTGAATCCACTGAATTCTGAATCTCAATGCATGAAAAAAACAGCAGCAGCAACACACAAAAGTATGCAGCACGCAAAAAGAAGGAAAAATAGTATTCCAGAAAGGGATCGGATCGGATGATGGCGGATGAGAGGCAGGGCGGATGGCTGGCAGGTTTTCTTTTTGAATAGTTTGACGATGACAATGACGATGACGCCACCATTGAGGGCACACACACACACACAGAGAAAGAGGAAGAGAAACAGAGGGGGGACGAGAGAAAGAGAGAGAGAGAGTGCCTGCCCGAGGAGTGGCATGGCGTCACTCTCTGCTGTTTGGCCAAATTAAAATCATATTAAATTTGCATATTGCGCCAAAGTGTCGTCACAAAGTGTTCACCCTGCCGCTCTCCCGCTTTTGATGATGCTCAAAACATTGTTATCGGTTATCGGGTTAGCGGCAGGTGTTGCATAATGGACTATAATGCAGAGTGTGGGTAGTGGGGGCTTGTGCCGCATTTAAATTTCAACAAAAGCTAAAGAGAAAACAAGCTCTCGTAGGAGAGATTCAAACAGAGGGAATGATTCGATTGGTGGCCACAGATGAGCGTTTAACCAACAAAATTTCGATAAACAATGGCAAAAAGTCATTTCAATGTTGCAGAATGCTTTTGGCAAGGCATTAGTCTTGGATAAAGTTATATGTATTCTTGCGGGATATGTCTGTTCAAACCAATTAACAATCGATTGTTGTGTGGCAAGGCGGACGATGGAATATTCATTGCGAGTCCAGTGGTGACTGTACTCTCACTGCCTCCTCCCCTCTGGCCCAGATACAGAAACACAAAACTTTTCAACAAATTCTCGACCACAAAACTGTCCAAAAACGCACAAACAAAACAAAACAAAAGTTCAAATGACCCAATCCCTAAAAATAAGCAAACAGAGAGGGAAAGGGAGAGAGGGGAAGAAGTAGAAGTAGTTGGCACAAATGATGTCTGAGAGGAAGAGTGACAGGGAAAGAAAAATCATTTTGACAGCTGATGGAGGTGGTAGCTAGGGTGGTAGGAGGTGAGGGGATGGGGGCTAAAAGTTGTCAGAGGCCCCACACATAAAAATACAGAGAGAGTGACGGAGAGAGAGAGAGAGAGAGAGAGATAGACTGTGACACATCCAATTGGCAATTGTGATAAATTGTACTTTTAAGCATTTTAAACCCCAGAAAAGAAATAACCCAAAAACACACAAACACACAAAAACTCACACACACACACACACGTAAAAAGGGACAAAAGTTAGCCTTCAGGATCGCGTCAGTCCCTCATCAACGGAAAGGGATATCCTTTTTGACTTTTGACCAGGAATTTTCCCGCCTTTTCCCCCTCCCGACCTCCCTACCTCCCCCGATTCTCGTTTCGCTTTTGGTATGTTAAAACTACTTTACTAATAATGCCTCAATTGTGCATTCATTCCTTTGGGGTCTCCTCCTCCAACAACTCCAACTCCAACTGTTTCCCCTATGTTCCCTGCTCGGGTTGATTTTCGCCTAGTTTTTCTTGGCTTTTCTCCAGGATTTCCCCTTTTCCTTCTGTGGTATCTTGAGAATTAATCCTAATTGAAGGGAAATCCCCTGATGGACACGCACATGGCCAGGGAACCGCTGGCTTGAGTGGCAACCCTTTTTTTGTGCTTTCTTTAGTTTTTTTTCTTATCATCTTTTTGTTTTGAGTCTTGGATTTTATGGCGCTGCCTTGTGCTTTTCCTCGTGTGCTTTTTTTATTCCTCTGTTGTTTTTCTTTTTTTCTATATTTTTCCTGGTTTTGTTTTTGGCTTTCAATTTCGTTTTTGGCCAAGCTGAAAAGTAGACTAAGGATTTGGGGATATAGAAACTGTCCCTTGACCCCATCCCGTCCACCCGTATTCCATCCCAGCCCCTCACTCTCTTCGTTCTATCTCCCTTATTTCTATCTTTATATCAATCTGTGTACATCCACTTTCTCTCCGTGTTTCTTGGAAAACAAAAATCGCTGCATAATTTCAGGCGGACTCGTAATTTCATCTTTTCCAAGGGAAACAAACTCAAAAACTGCTAAAGACCACTAAAAAGAGATGGCTGGCCGAAACAAGCATAAGAAAGAGATAGTTAGAAAGTGCAAGCATAGGAAAGAGCTATAGATCTAGGGGCAGAGAGAGAAAAGCCGTTCAAAGGAAAGCACCATCCGGAGCAGGTTTGTTGCTCTACTTTCTTCCCTGCGTGGCAATCATCCTCTCAAAAGCAAAGCACCCACTTTTTGCAGGGTATAACAAAATACATGCAGAACGAAATTATCCAGCGAGCAGCAGCAGAAGAGTAGAGCCAGAGGGCACAAAGGCATGGGCAGCCATCACCGATGGAAAAGCCAAATAAAAAATCCTCAAATAGACATTTAATGATTCCCCATTGTCATTACATAAAGGTGACTTATAAAAACATTATTTCACAAACACACAACAAGAGAGAGCGAGAGAGAGCAACAGCAGCAATGGAGTGTGAGAATCAGCAAAGGAAAATGGGAATGGGACAGCAGCAGAAGCAGGAGGAGGAGGAGGAGGACAAGGTCCTGGGTCCGGTAATGGAGGATGTGGCCATGCGGGTGCGAGCTTATTTCATGGCACAAAGGCATTTCATGTCGGCTAACGAGCACTTGGGGCATAGCAGACGGCCCCAACCCCCCACCAATCCCAGGACCCACCCGCACACACAAAGAATCAGAGGGAGAGGGGGAACAGAGAGGGTGAGAGAGTCTAAGCCACAAATGGAATTGCTTCGGGGGGAGGGACACACATTTGCACCTGCCCTCGCACTTTCACACTTTCTGAATATTACTAGAAGCGCATTTGGTCACACTGAATGACGGAAATTAATGGGCTAACTGTATTGCATGCGTCAAGGCATGCCTCTTTGAAAATCCCGCCATATGCCAGTGACCATCGCGCTCCCAAAGATATATCAGATTTGTGGTGAATGAATGTATCCATAGCAAATGTAATTGTAGGGGCAACGCAGCTTCCTCTCGCTCTCACACACTCTTCCTCGTGCAGTGTGCAACATCTGGCAGAGGGAAGGGAGATAGCAACACACATACTGCCTGAGTATTGGGAAAATATGTAAGGCCGCAGCCCTTGCCGCGTCTCACAAACTTGCCGCTCTTTTCTTTAATATTTTACTCGTAGAGTATGTATTCTGGAATGTTCTCACTCGTGAGAGCCTACTTTCTTTCGATTACCTGTTGGATTCCTCTAGTTTTGAGTACAGTTGCCGCAGTTTATCCTGCAGTTTGGTCACATTAACCACTGCAAACTTTCTTGTGGACACTCTTGGGCAGACTTTTATTTCTATTTTCTATCAAATGGGTTGATTCTTAATTGAATACGCTTTTCTCGAATCTTTGGAAAATACAGCAGTGAATCTTCAAAGAATACTTTTAGCTGGTCACACTGGGCATACACTTTTGCACATTCGAACTTGAATCGAATAAGAGTGGCTATCGTACTATAGAGTTGCTCTCTGTTTCTCCATTTCGCTGAACCTCTTCAATGGACTGTGGAGAGTGCATTGTCCTGTGCCCATTGTCCTGGTGCTTCCTTTGAAAATCTCTTACAATCTCGTTTCGTTTCGTTTGGCTTGCAGCACAACTTGTTTGAGGCGCTTCAAAGTTTTTGGTTTTGTCGGCGAAGTTTTGCCTCCCACAAACGACACCACACCACGAGACGACCACAAGTCGAATTTTCACTCCTGTTCCTGCTCCTCCTTTCTCAAACTGTATCTCAGCCGTTTTCCGGCTTTTCCTTTCCTTTGCTTTTCTTGCTTTCGTGGAAGTTCTGTTTGTTTGTTGTTTTGTCGTGTGCTTCGGATTCGATTCAAGTTCCGTTTTGCCTATTGAAAGTTTACTTTTGTCTTTCATCTTTTTTTTCGGGTTTCGCCCTTCTACCACTTTCCCTAGGAACCACGAACTGCTTTCCCATTCTTTATTTTCTCTGTTTCCTCGTTTTTTTCTGTTTTCTCGGCTCTTTCGTTTATTTTGTTTGTGGGCTTTTCTCGTTATGGCCTGGCCATGTTTATCAGAAATTGAAGCGACTGGGGGAGTCGATTGAGTTGAACTTTGATTGTCAGCATTTTCCAACTGATTTGCCTTGGCTCTCTGTCGCTGTCGCTCTAGCTGTCGCTGTCTCTTTCTCTGTCTGTCTTTCTGTGGCCCAGTTTTTTTGGCGGCTCGAATGGGTGGTGGTGGCTCAATGGTTCGCCAGTGGTTCGCCTGTGTTTCTGTGGTTTAGTCAAACAATGAAATGTCCGCATATTTGGCACCATTATTCAAATTGCCAGTATGCACGCGCTTCACCTTCGGGCTGTGTTGTTGCCCCCGTGGAAGTATGCCACACAGTAATCGAGCAAATGGCAACAGTTCCAGCCGCAATGGTGCCCCTTCCCGTACCCCGTACCCCGTACCTCTATCAATTATATCTGCCACAAATGCAATGCAGAGGAGGCCAGTGCCAGTGCCAGTGCCACAGAGGTACAGGTACTCCCCTGTTGTGGAGGCCAGCAATGCGACATCCGCAGGTGAAAGCGGTGAAAGGGCCGCAACCGCAACGAGTGTTCCACTGCACTGGGCGGAAAAAGCATACAAAAGAGCCTGTAAATATTTGGCGTGCAACATGGTTTTTGGCAGATAATAGCTGGAGGCTTCACTTAAAAAACTTCAGCATCAGAACTGTAAATAAGAGCTAGGATATGCGCGTGTGTGTGCATCGACAAAAACGTTTAAAGTCTGCTTTTGTCTCCTTTACTGGAGCTGGTCGATGGATCTTAGGTATTTGTGTTAGAGGAGATCCTTTAGACTATTACCCAGGTAACATATTCCAGAATAATTATCGCTGCAAGAAGGTTTCTACAATGCTTTGGGGATGCATTTTCATTGAGGATATGTTTTCGGGATTCTTTGGGGAAAAAACCGTATTCCCAATTCTTTCAGTATAAATAACATATTCTTTGGGACTACATTACCGATTTTTTGAGGGTGTATTCCCAATTAGTAGGAGACCTACATATGTACATCCACATATATTCCAGATTGTCTAAAAAAACATCCCTAATTTCTAGAGGGTATAAACGCGATTCGTTGGGAATATTTTCCTGTTTCTTAGAAGATATATTCCAAAATCTCTGCGGACAATGTCCGGCTTCTTTAAGGCTTCTTCTTTCTTTCAGTGTTTCGATCCCCCTGGGGAACGTGTCGAGTTCATTATCGCCCATCGGCACACACATGGCATAGATGGTGGCAGCTCTGGCACCGGCTAGGGTTGCCACCACCGTCACTCGCATTTGCATTGGCAGTTTCTATTGCCAACTTCTTTGTCGGTTTTTGGGGCGCATTACAATTTAAATTGTTCGCATGCGGCCGGGCAAAACTTGTCGCATATTATTTATGAGGCACGACCCGGCCCCCTTTCTGCCCCAGCAGCCTCGACCCAGGAGCAGGCGGCCCCTCTTTGCCTTCCTGCGTCCCCCCTTTTGTTCCGTGTGTTTGGCCAGCCTTAAAAATGTTAAACAAACACAAAAAATAGAAAGCCTTGCATACATTTCGCAGTGGCCCCGCAGGAGGAGCGGAAGCAGGACCAGGACCAGGACCTGGAAACCTGGAGCCGACCACACGCTGTGTGCGGACTAGGCTCAAGATTTATGGCTTTGCGACAGGCGGGGCAGACAGACAGAGGGACGCAACAGAGAGGCACGGGCCAAGGGACAGGGGCATGGCAGTGGACAACCAACAGACAAGGGCAAACAGAAGGAGAGAGACAGACAGACAGACAGACAGACAGCTAGGTAGAAGAAAGACTGACACGACAGCAGGATAGAGGAACCTGAAACCTTAAAGAACTGCTGTCCACAAAAGAAAACTTCCAGGGGGAAGAGGCGGGATCCAGGCGGAAGGTTCCCGCAGAGTCAACCCCTAAACTAAACTTTGAACTCCACCAGAAGAAAGCTAATGGAAAGGAAGAAAACTTCCACTCTTTCTAGAGGCTCTCACTCAAAATTTGTATTCTTCTTTGAATAAAATTCAGAGAATCAGAGTTGCAAAAAGAATCTCCTGAAGTTTATGGAAATTTTTGGAAAATATATTCAAGCGAGTAATGAAAAACGTCTTGGAACAGAGTTTTTTGTAAATATTAGATCGTTGCTGCAGCGTATTGAATAATGTTCGCAAGGAAATTAGCCTGCAATGTGGGGTGTTATTGCATTTATCATTATTCTCTTATGAATGTTTGTTCTTTATTTTGTTTGAAGTTTGCTTAACGTCGACTGACGGACACGTAGTGTTCTTGGAATTCAAACCAAATCCTACTTAGGTTCTGGGCACGATTTGATCGTACTCACTTATCCTCCGATTTCTTTTAATTTATCTCGAAATTTACGATTTCGGTATATTTCACTAACGCTGCTTCTTCGCTTTTCAGAACATGTTTTAATAACTCTTTGAAATTAGGGGACCTCTCATAGGGCCCTGAAATAGGTTTCGCCCCAGAGGAGGGCTGATCTCTTACCTTTTTCAGCATATCGTCGAGCGAATCGACATCGAGGCCGGCGTAGTTGTTGTTGAATTGGCTGGAACAGTTCGAAGAGGTGCTCGTGTAGCGCTTCCGCCTGCCCAGGGCCGGGGAGTTGACCAACGAACTGGGACCGCTAGACCCGGCATACCCCAGCGAAGCGGCCGCCATTAGGGGATAGAGCGAGTGGTGCGGACCCAGGTGGGGCACATGGGACATGTGGTGGCCTCCAGCGGAGCAACAGAGGGCCGGGCATCCCGCTGGATGTGGATGCTGCTGCTGCTGCTGCGGATGTGGATGGGGATTACTGCGAACGGCGGCCAGCGGCGAGGGCGGTGCCGTGTGGTGCAGCTGGAAGGGATGCAGCTGGTGGTGCAGCGGGGAGCCGTGATGCATGTGATGATGGATGTAGCCCCCAGGTGATCCGCTGCCCGGCGAACTGTTTGACGATGTCCCTGGCGCAGCATTGTCCGGGGCTGGAGCTGCTGCTAGTCCTGCTCCTGCTGCTGCTCCTGTGGTTGTGGTTGAGGAGGAGGAGCACTCAATGATCGTGGTGGTGGTGGTGGTGCTGGTATTCACCGTCACTTCCATGGCAGAGGTGGTGCTGGTGTTGGTGTTGCTGTTGCTACTTGTGGGCCCTGCACTATGGGGCCGTCTCGAGCACTCGCCCTCGCGCGGCAGCAGCGTGGCTCCACCTCCATTGATGTCCATCGAGAATCGAGAGTTCGTTACACTTTTCACGGGATTATTCGCTTCGCTTAGGCTGGGCGCACTGTTCGGCCCATGGCACTCACTTTCCCTCACTCAAGGGCCTTAAATCTCGCACTTTTCTGTGGCAACTGGGAAAAGAATTTGTTGCAACACACGCACACACCCACACACACACACACTCTCCCTGTCTCCATGCCTGTCTGTCTCTCTCTCATGCAAATTTATGTTGCAATTGTTTCTTTTTTAATTGCATGCTTTTAGGCGTCGCCCACATGATTAATGGCCCCCGGGGAAAAGCGCCAAAAAGGGGAGAAGCAGGGGGAGAAGTAGGGAACGGACATTAACCGCAGAAACAGATTGTTTGTCATTTGCCATTTGATGGGGACAAAATCGAACATCGAATCGAAAATCGCAAATCGTGAATCGTGAATCGCGTGAATACATATGGAAAATGGCAACCGAATGCCATAAAGCAGATAAATAAATAAATTAAATCTGATGCCACAACAGAAGCGACTGTTAAAGAATCGACCACAAAAAATGTGCGTTCGAGAGGCACATACAGATAGATGGGTAGATGGGAAGGCACTGTGAGTGATATCTGTTCACTTATGGGAACTTGCACCACCGACAAATGGCCACCGACAAAATGAGTTTCAATCAAATAAATGGATAGCCAAATATCAACCAATTTCTGACAGGAACACAGAGAGTTATCCCCGAGCCGCTCTACTGACTCTCGGAAAGGGTCACGAAAGGGTTGTCGCCATTAAAGAAGGACAATAAGTACGAAAAAGTCGACGACTTTCTCCTCTGATTAAATCCATGAACAAATGGTTGCGAAATGCACAAAACTCTTGGGTAGAAAACAAAAACAAAAAACACAACACAACGCGTATCGGTGGCACACACGTTTTGAGTCGCCCCACACCCACACCCACCCCTACACCCGAATCCACATCCACACCACACGCTTCAGTGGAGGCCCCAAACGGACGCACTGGCGCTGGCAATTTACAAACAAGCAGCAATCAATTCCATAGCATAAATAACTCAATTTCTGATGGAAGGAAACGAAGGAGCCAAGGAATGGCAGGCTAATGCTGTCCGGTCATCAATAAATTCTGCTTGTTCCCTGACAGAAGGGGGAGGGAAGGCGGGAAGGCAGGAACGCAGAGCAGCGAAGAGATGGAAGCGGGAGTTGCAGGATGGAACAATGACTTTCTGAAGCTTTAGCTAATTAGTGGCTAAACCTTTTTCGATTATGCGGCCAGACATTGGCATGATTCAAGCCCAGAAATGCCAGGGATATATCTATAGTATGGAGATGGAGATAGCAAGAGGATAGAGATCAGATATCAAGTGGCATAGCCACAGTCCGGAGCAGAGAAATTCGATGCAACAGCATGAATGCAGAAGTAGGGGGCAGTTGCAGGGAGGGAGTTGTAGGACATGTCCATGTCCATGTCCATGACTCCTGCTGTCTGCTGTCGCCTCTGCTGCTGCTGCTGTTGCTGCTGCTTTGGGGTGTCTGAAGTTTTGTATCGTCCATTTAACAATGTGTGCCACACAAAATGCATGATGATGATGATGATACATATACTACTAGGGTGGGGGCAGGGGCAGAGGGAGCGACACGTACAGGGACGGGGACTCTGAAAAGGGTCTTTGTGTGCGCTGTGCTGTGTTTGTGGCAGACATGGGGCCACTGGCCAGTGGGCAGTGGCTAAAGAGTCGCCTGAAACTTCAGCTGTAGTTCTTGTAAGGACAAGCCGTTTTGGAATCTATATGGCCAGGCCATAATTCACTGGAGATAATATACATACGGCTCCGGCTCCCGCTACCACTCCCACTCCCACTCCCTCCCACTCTGTCTGCTTGTGGCATGTGGCAGACAGGCTGTGAGACGGGGGGCACGAGGCACTAGGCACCAGGCACAAGGCACGAGGCATGCAATTGCCTCGACACACACAAGCACCGGACGGACACACACACACATCTGTGGAAACACCCGGGGAACAACATACACATTAATGACACCAGCTTGAAATTTAAAGGGGGCAAAATCCGGATGAAAATCTGCGGGCAGCTCCAGCGATTCAATCAATTGGATTTCGATTTTAGTCACAATTTCACTTTCTCGCCTGAGCGATGCTCCAAAGAGCATTGAGCATACCAATTTCCTATAAGCGAATAGATATCATTCTCCAACCAAATGGAGTCACTTTGTATTCACACATTGCCCTCATTATTCACAGGCACTCGAATCGGTTTCTTTTATATCTGCTTGGCAGACTCCTAATATCGTTTTCAAAATGAATTTAACTTCACTCTTTGGAGCGGAACCTAGAGCTAAGAGACTTCTAAGAGTAGAATCTTCTCTCATTATTCATCTAAGCATTGAAATTTCATCAGCTGCTAGCTAAAGACCAAAGACCATAAAAAGTCATAGAAAATGTTTGATTTCTAGCAAAAGATTACCCCCAAGAGCGACCGAAATGATATTTCACTCCGTCAATCAGACTATTGTTGTGCGGAACTTTCAAAGAAGTTCACATGTAATTTAATAAACAATTGAACAAAAACGTAGCCTCAAAAGGATACAAATTCTCTGCACAGATTCGTTCTATTCAATGCTAGGTATTCCATTCGAAAAGCCTCACACATGTACAGCCAAGATAATTTCTGGAAATATTTCCTTTCCAAAAAACACATTCAACATTCTATGGAAACACCGAAGGCACTTGCCACACAAAATGAAAGACAAACAAGTGGGGAGCACGGGCCCCCTTTTCCTTCTCAAAAATGTATATTTTTTGGACACAGATTTTCGCGCCCATCGGCAGGACGAGAGGCCATCGAGTGAGACAGAAAGAGTGTGTTTCAGAGGAGTGTTTCACAATATTTCTGGTGGGAAATCACAATTTTCACAATAGTATTCTGTGAGCAAAATAAAAAAAATATTCTAAAAAATAGATCAACAAACAGAATTTCACTTCTTATTTTTCGGACGAGCGGCTGATACGCGAGGCGCCCCACACGGAATATGCGATACGGATGCGGCTAGGATATGCGAGGATGTGGGATGCGGAATGTGCGAATGCGGAGGAGTCTCTTTCCCGCGGAGCACGCAACGCGTTACGCAGCCAAAGACAAACTGATTGCCGTGTGCCGTGCCACGGATGTGATTTACCGACGCACACAGCGAAAACAGAGAACACTGACACACACACACACACACATACGGACAGAGCATGCTGTTGATGGCACGAAGAACAGCTGGCAGGGCCTGCGCATGTGTGTGTCCATGTCCGTGTCCGTGTCCGTGTCCGAGTCCGTGTTGAGAATGGAAATGTGGGGAAATGTGTTCGGGGAAATTCCCCACTCAACAAGCGGCTGGCAATTGGAGCGAAAGTACTGCGTCCTAGAATTTCCCACACAGGATACCCTGTACATGAGGCCATCAATGTGTAGAGAGAAGAAAGACACACAGAAGAAGGCCTTCAGTGATACTATTTATCCATCAAAAGTGGAAATGGAACTCACCAAGCAACCGATGAGCGTTGCTCCATGCCGCGTGACATGTTTGATCGAAATACAAATAGAGATTCAACTGATGTGAAAGATACGAATAGACCCTTCACGCACTCGAGTACAGGGTATACTACAGGAAAACTTCCCATTTTGTAGCGCCAAAATCACGAGGATTTCCCTTTATTTCGGGGGACATTTATTGAATGGGGAAAATGTGTTCGTTTCGTGGTGGATAACGGGTGGATACCATTCGGGCCTGCTGATTTCATTGCGCCCACCCAAGGCCCACCCCCCACCATCACCCCATAGGCCATACACACACCGTGTAGCGCCTGTAGCATACTTTCCTGCTTTGATTCCTGTGTACATTAAAGAGGAGCGCCAGCAGGAGGACTCTTAAAGCACTGCCTCGGTTCTCGCTTAACCTACTCGACTCCCCTCTCTCTCTGACTCTCTCCCTCGCGCTCTGAGTCCTCGCTTAACCTTAAAGCCACATGTTTTGGCCGCCTGCGAATTTTAATGACTTGCCCCTTCTCCATGGAGGAACTGCAGGAACCACCTGCCTGCCCATCCAGTCAACTCCCCTCCCCCCGCCACTATGTTAACGGTTCGCGTTGCCAAACATGTTTGCATTTGAATTTTAAATTAAACGTCGTCGTTGTCGTTGTCGCTGTCGCTGTCGTCCTCGTAGTCGTAGTCGTCGTGAAGCGATGATGATGACGACAACATGTCAACATCAAACCAGAGAGAAGGATGAGCAGAATCTGAAGACCCCCCACTCCCTCCCACGCCAGCGATGAGGCAAGAGGCGAGGGGCAAGAGGATCAGAGAGGAAGAGACGGGCATTAGTTGTCGTCTATTGATTTTCGGCTGCTGACCTTTTTTCTCCCAGTGAAAGCAAACGAAGGAAAGAGAGAGATGCAGAGAAAGGGAATGCCAAATGCGGGCCAAGTGCCAGTCACAGAAAGAGAGCGGGATAGAGAGACTTGTAGCTAAAGCCCAGGCCAGATAGAGGGAGAGAGCTAATGCCACACAAGGATGCCATTTGCAATGTGATCGTGACACAAAATGTACCATCGAATGGCAACTAAAGAGAGAAAGTCAATGTCAGAGAGAAAGAAAGCTACGAAGAAACAGAGAGAGAGAGAAAGATAGAGCGAGAGAGAGGTAAGCCAAACTGTCTAGTGCTAGAAAGAGAGACATAAAGCGAACAGATGTCAGAATCAAGGAATTCGGATCGGGATCAAATTAAATATTTGGCATACGGTCCACATGTAATTTCGACCTGCCACAGTGCCACAATTGCCCCAGAGCCTGGCAGGTGGTATGCCACTCCTCCCCCCCACACTCACACACACACATACACACACACACACACACATTGGCGAAAAACGCCAATTGGAATGCTAAAATAGGGAATATTTTGCGAGATTTTAGCTTGTGGCTTCCAGCCACAGCTGGAGGCCAACTTGTTGAGCAATTAAGCCAAAAACGCTCAGCACGACAGAGCAGAGCTGCCAGCTTGATAAAATTGATGTAAACTGAAAACTCCATCCCCCCCAGCGGGATGGCAGAGCCACAGGAAAGTTGTGGAAAAATCAAATTAAAATAGCGTTTGCCAAAGCAAATCCACATTAAAGAGGAAAACACTATTTTGGGGAAGAAATTACTAGGAGACCAAAGATAAGCGTTTTTGTCGAGGCACAAGTGCTCTGCTTTTTAGAGTCTATCGATTAGGATATAGATCGTTGAGTCGCTCAAAAATCCCTCTTGGATACGGCACACATTTTCACGAACTTAACACCCCGTTTATTCCGCCATGAGCATCGGGTATCAGCGTCCGTGTGGCATTCTGTCCTCCCGGAAAATGTAGAAAAATTACTCCGCAGAAACATCGATACAGGTCGCTGATTGGCGCTCTGATGGATCCCGTTTTGATGAGTGCCTCCAAAAGGAAATCTCGACGCGAGCCGTGCTACGGTACGCCGTGCCTCAGGAGTAAGTCAATTTGCAACACCTATGCGACGAATGGGACTCTCAAATGTTTGGCTTTCATCACCAGCGAGAAAACACACCCCAGGGCTGCTCTGTCCTGCCTCCTGCCCAGACCCACACGCACACACACACACGCACACACAGATATGGTTAAGTGAATGTTTGTCGCCTGTTTGGCACAGAGAATCCTGTGGAAGGAACCTCTCTGTTGTTGTTGACCAAAGTCCAACAACTGTGTTTGGGATGTGGAGGGCGAAGGGGCGACTACATAAAGTAACAACTGGCTAATACCCTTTTTAATCCCACACACATAAATATATATTTTATTGCTCTTTGACTTCCATCCGCCTTTACTCCCTTTCTTGTTGTGTGGGACTGTGACTGTGACTCCGTCTGCGACTGTACTCTCCACACATTCTCCCACCTCCACATCCTACATCCTACATCCAGTTTTATTGCCACTCTTCCGCTCGTATAGTTTTCCATAAATTTTCGCCCACTTTTGTGTGGGCTTGTGGGGAACAGAAGTGAAACCTTTGCTCGAGGTAAGACGACTCTCGACTCTTGGGGCAAATCCGCTTAAAATCATTTTTTGGCATTATTATTTCGAGTGGCATCCCCAAGCCAGCCCGACCCCCTCCACCTCACCCTCCCCATGGCATTCGCATGTGTAAGTGTGAGTTATTGCAGCATTGCAACAGCAACAGCAGCAACAAAAACAAATAAAAGGCTTAAAGTACATTTGCCAAAGCCGCTTAACACACAACTGTACTGCGGTTCTTCACCGAAGAGGGACCCGAGGAGGAAGAAGAGCAGGCTCTCGCATTAATTGCTTGAACAGAGGCGTAATCGTGCTTTATGCCACGCCAAAAAGAAGGCAATGAATCCGAGCACGAATAAGGAAAAGAGAAGGAATGCTGGAGTAACTTTCTTGGCTTTTTACCCTCTGAGCCGGCCTTCTCCTCGTTAGCCCTCATGTATCCTTTTGCCCCATATGCGTGGGGAAAAGCCCCTTGGCACAGTGGTACAGCATGGCACAGCCTAGAGACCCAGGCAAAAAGAGAGCTACTTCGCATTTGATCGATCGAGAGTAAAAGAAATGACGACAAGTCATCGATAAATGCAATTTTGAGGTTGATTTCTATCAAACTTTTAGATATTTTCTGTGGTTTTCCACTCCAGTTCCTTTTTTTCATGGGGCTCATTTATTGTTATTCATTCCAGGGATTGCAAGTCATCGATAAAGGTATCGATTTGTTATCAACAGTTGCGTAAATCGATTAGCTGAACTATGTTTATCGCAATTTGAAATCATATTCATACATCATTTAAAAAAACGAAACCTTTTTTGGGAATATTTCAACTTTTTATTGCAAATATTGGTTTTTCCCATGGGGTTTCCCCCTCCGATTCGTGCATTTCGGTGGGCTATTGGGGCAGTCGGTGTCGTTTCTTGAGTCAAATGACTTCATCTTCCCAAAAAATGTCTCTCTCTAACATCGTTTCCCTTGGGCTCCCATCCGCCGTCCATCTGCTGGCTGCTCGTGCCCCACATTTAAATGCTTGTCAACATTCAGAGGCATGGGGCATGTGGCTGGGGCCGGAGCTCACTTACAGTTGCTTCCACATAAAGCTGGACAAATATAAATATATATATATATATGTATATGTATGTATGTATGTATATATGTATATATCGGAGGAAGTAAAGCAAACCCAAAAGAGAATGCTGGGCAAATATTTTGGAGCTGAAATATTCATTTGATTTCTGCGAGTAGTCCGCCCTCAATCTTTTGCTCCTCCCCGTTGCCCTCCGTCGGCCTCCTCTGCCTTTGCCAGAGCATTGTTTCCGCTTTTGTTTTATTTGATTTTTTGTTGTTGTGTGTGTGGCACACATTTTTTTGCCTCTGCTTCTGCTTCTGTTTCCTCTTTGCATTTCGCTCTCTTTCCCGTTTGGCATCGCTGAGTAGCTGGTTACATTGCCTACTTTCAGGCGGCTGCTGAAAGTGTACAAATTCCCATAAACGAATGGACATCGAATTTCGCATTTGAAAGATTGCAACAAATCGCAGCGACAATGAAAACGCCACGCCATTCGTTGTTTTCCATCTTCAACTGTCATTCACATATGTATGTACACGTGTGTATATTTTTCCACATATTTAAACAAAGCAAAGAGGAGCTTCAGCTTCAGCTCCATTTCCATTTCCACTCGGCACTCGGCAGTTGGCAGTTGTATAATCCTGCCGGCAATGGGAGCGTGAAACAGGCACGTTAATGGGGGTAGCGTGTAGCCTTCTTTGAATGAGGCATTGTCACGCATAATTAAAATTAAATGCGCTTTTGGGAATAATTCAAATGAATAAGCGAGCGAGCGGCTAGCCGGCATGTGTGCTGCATACACAAAATGGGGTTTTGCCGCGACAGTGCCCCTGTGCCCCTGCCCCTGTTCGGGGTCCTCTGGTCCTGAGCACAGGACTCTGTCCGCGAAATCAAGCAAAAGATCGTATTAGCAATCGATCATTGATACACATTCTTAAGGTATAAAAAACTCCCTCTATTCATTGCTGATTCTCTTTTAATTGCTTGATTAAATACGAATAATAAAAAAAAACCTAAAAAAGGAGGAAAGTGCACATTCCTTTATTCTTTTTTGGCTGGATCTCGGCCCTCCTTCTCCTGCAAACCCATATACCAGCTGTACACTTAACGACTAATGGGTATGCAAAAAATTGCCTTCAACAGAAAAACAAAACAAAATAAGAGGAACTTTTTTTAGAAAAACGTTTTTCTTGTGCTCTTGTTTCTAGTTTGCCTTTTCTCTGGCCTCTTGCCGCCCCTTCTCCATTGTCCTGCACGCCCCCATTCAAGTAGTGGGCGTGGCAAGGACAAAGAACACAGCCCTGCGAAAAGTAGGGGGACGGGGGGCGGGGGGCGGGGTGCAGGGTCCTGTGTGGTGGTCTGGAGGAGCTCTTCATTTATTATGCGACTGATGGCCATTAATTTTGCAGGCCATCGTCGTCGTCGTTTGGTCTTTGGCTGTGCCTCTTTTCTGGTCCTGCGACATCATCTATGTATGCCCCGCCCCCCGCCCCCAAAAAAGTGAACAGAATGCACATGTGGGCGGCAGGGGGAAGTGTGTGTGTGCTACATGTACTGCATGGAAAACTTGCCGCAGGCCAAGAAAATTCATCGCAATCCTTAACGTTTTCCATTTCCCTGTGAACACATTTTTCTGTTCACTAATTATGAAACAAGGCAAAGGGTTTTGGTTTGGGTTTGGGTTTGCGTTTGAGTTCCGGCATCGGATGGAGATTCCTCTTCTAATTGCTCAAATAGTTGGCTAAGTTTTCCCTTTTCCCCGCCCCCTTTCCCGCCCTTGGGCATTCGAACCTCCTCCGCATCGATGCCCAATTTATGGCAAGGCACGAAGTTGTCAAAAAATTTTAATTAAACACGAAGGCATTCATGGCCATCCGCTCTCAACAGCAAACCCCCGCCCATCCCCTTTCAAGCCTGGCAAGGGTGCAGAGGGTGCAGAGGGTACAGAGGGCGCAGAGGGTGGCAGTGGCTGGGGTGCTGTCGTGTGGCAGCTGTCCACCAAGTCCGAAAACCGAAAGGAAATACTCCATTGAGTGTTGATTCAATCAAAAACGTGTTTTAATATATCGATTACTTATCGATAGATTATTTTAATAATTAGTCTCATCAATATTTCCATGGTCTATTTAATTTTGCTGTACTACTTATCGACTTATTATCATAACACCTTTTTGGTTAAACAATTTCCTTGCACACCTAACGATTATTTCTCGAAGAAAAGCTGAAACCGAGCGATAATCACAGCTCAATTCTTGCCCATTTCCTTGTCATCAATATTTCCGTGGTTGAATGTTGGTCCACTAAGCACACTTATCGATTAATTAACGAAGCGATTGGCATTTAAATCTACCCACACCCACACTGCCACACCCATGACACACACATCGCACAGATAAAGTGCCAACATTTTCAATTTCCCGTAAAACTATTGCAATGCCCGTTGGCATGGCTATGAAAATGGCATGAAAACAACGACAATCCTTTGTCTCCCAGTTTACCATACTCTCTCTCTCACTCTCTCTCTGCCACCCACTCTGTCTCTCTCTCCCTCTGTCGTGTGTAAGTGCAGCAGTCCCACGCTTATGGGCCTCAAAGTGGCAACTGCAACTGCGGCTCTATTGTGCCATCGGATGTTCCATTGTTGCCACCGCCACTTCCTCGCAGCCCTGACAGACGCCATACACGGATTTCAGGCTACACTTGGAGAAAAGAGTACTATCTGCGGAGCTCCCGTCTTTCGCGTTTGAGTGCGCATTGCTGCAAGTGTACGAGTTGCGCTTGTTCTATATTAATCGACAATACGAGCAAACTTTTGTCAGCACTTCTCGTTTTGGTTTTTTGGTTTTTGGTTTTTGGTTTGCGTTCTGTCTTTGCAGATGCAAATTGAAATGGATGACAGCCAGGCTGGGCACACCAGGCGGGGCACGCCAGGCGGTCATTTGCCCCAGAGCGCTGCTTTCAACGCGTTAACGCGCTCCACGGGGGGCTCGGTGGCAGGCAGGAGAGGTATGATGAGCACTCGTATTAGGGGCATGTGCAGCTTATGGCAGATGGAAAACTCTAATGCGAGTCGACTTTTGGGCCATGTTTGCCGTTTGACGGCCGCTGAAATCCCTGCTATGGCAACCCAGACCGTGGGGCACAATCAGTGCCAGCGAAGGTGCATATTTGTGGCAACAAAGTGACCAGCGGAATGCCATCAACGCACACTGGGTGAAATGACCAATCTAGCAAGAAATAAACATATTTAAATAAAAACAGACTTTAAAATTTAAAAAAGAATGCTTGCGGTATCCATTTACAGCTCTTCCAGGACTTATCAGATTTTTTACCCGATACTCCAAGAGCATAGGGGTATACTCGATTTTCAGTGGAATTGGATGTGTATGACTACCAGAAGGAAGCGTTTTCGACCCCATAAAGTATATAGATGCATGTCAGGTCGGACATGTCTGTCCGTCCGTCTCGATGACCACCTAGAACTCAGAGACCATAAAAGCTGGAGCCATCATCTATCTAGAAAACCAAAATCGAAAAGAATGACCATATCTAGCAGATTGTCGAATCTAGATCAACTCAGATATTTAGTATAACCAGAAGGAACCAGCATTCATTCCCTTGAACACTCTTCCTCTCACAGATGTAAAAATGTATTAGCTTGGATGTAATAGATCAATTCGTCTCTTTCGCGAGCAGCAATACCACACGAACTATAAAATATATTTTATTAATTACATAGATCACAGGTTAACATACAAACTGACTGAGTACCGGGAATAAAGTAGAGCTGCGGCCTTTAACCCTCGACTGGGCAGAGCCATCGACAAGAACGTAGATCAAGCTCTGTTCTGCCAGAGAGTGTCATTGATGGGGACTTTCTATTTTCATTATCCATTTCTGATTCAATTATCTTCTGCCCACTGGAAGGAACAGTATCTTTGTACTTAGAGTCGCCTTTCATTGATTCTATTTGTTCATCTGAAATTTGGCAACCGCCATTGGTGGCCATGGGGCCATTCTTGTCAGCCTTTCGCTCGGATCCATGTGCCATCAGCCAGAGTCGGTCGTCCGTTTGCTGTTTTCCCTGGCATGGCTTTGGCAGTAAACTTGAATTTTATTGTCCTACAAGAATGTTGCAATATGCTTGGCCATAATTTCAACATCCTGAACATTGTTGCCAGACGAAAATAGGAGCCCCCCACACACTCACACACACACGCACACATTTTCCCACTCTCCCCAGAGCCGAAATTTTGCGGTCGTTGCAGGTCTGAAGGGTCTTAACTTCTGGTCTTTGTTTCTACCCTTTTTTCCGAGGGGAGTCATGACAAGATGTGGGGACTGCATTCCACAAAAACAAGCACAAAGTTTTTGCTCTTTTATAAGGCTACAACCTGCACTCGAATCGGAACTTATATCGGTACTATATCCCATAGCTGTTGCGACTTCATTTTCCCTTTGGTTTATTTTGTTCCCTTGGGAGCCCTTTATGGATGTCAAAGAAGGGGAAATATTATAAATAATATTGAATACTCAGGGACGCTTCTTTTGGGATTTTCCTTCCAGGGGAATGGTGGATTGACCCAAGAACCGGTTTGTGTCCGGACCATTTCAAGTTTTTAGTGCAACTAATTTAAAATTTATGATGCACTTGAATTGCATTGCTGGCAAAAGTTGAAAAGTCAACTAAAAAGAGCAACAAAAAGGCAGCGAGACGCCGTCCGTATGGGGCCAGGAAAGGGGCGGCGGGGGGAGGAAATGGGAAACGCATAAAAACAGAAATAAAATATTCATCGCATACTTTTAGCCATCGAGTTATGCATTTTCTCCTTTTCTACCATTTTCAGAATGCACACACTTTTTCACTCCGTTTTATTTCTTCTTGTTGATTTTCGCAGCATTTCTTTTGCTGTTTCTGTTTTGTCGACTGCTCGAAAATTGGCAATTAAATATTGAAAGAGCCCCAGCAACACAGAATAATATTCATATTCGTACTAATAATTGAGTGAATATTTGCTCTCAACGGACGGGGTCTCTCATCCTCTTTGCTCCTTTGGTCGGGGTCACCAGTTGTCGAATTCGCATATCATTTGGCTCTGTGGCTCTCAAGGACAACTCTCATCGTGTTTTTTTTTGCTTTGGCTTTCATTTGGTCTGTCCTTTGGGCCCCAGTCCACTTCAATGTTCATAAAATTATACTCATTCAATCAACAATCAGCACCGTGGTCACCCTTAAGCAATTAGCTATACTCGTAGTTGATAGGTACTGGAATAGCGATAATTCAAAACGCTCATATTAACCATCGAACTTTCAGGAATCGCTCGGCATATTCTGGATCCTGTTGCCATTCACTAAGAAAGATTGGACAAAACGATCGAGAACGCTGTGTTCTTATACTCAGTACTCAGTCAAGATACGAGTATATGTGAGCTTAGATATATATATATACATACGATTAGGCATCGTGATTAGGAATCTTTTAATGTGTTCCCGCCAAAATTTCAGCCACATCGACATTTAAGCTATCGATGAACAATCGATTAACTAAACCGGTATCAGTGATTTTGTAAAAATGGAAAATGTTGAATATCGTGCGGTCATAAGATATTTGTTTTTGAAGGGCAATACGCCTACGCAAATCAAAACTGAGAAGTCCTATGGGGCTCTTGGAAATGATGGAAATGATGGGTTCCAACTGTAAAGTTCTGGGCTGCTGAATTTAAGCGTGGACGTACGAGCTTAGAACATGAGACACGTCCGGGACGCCCAAAAACTGTGACCACTGACGAAAACATCGCCAAAATACACGAAATTGTTCTGGACGATCGCCGAGTCAAAGTAAGATGTCTGAAGACCTCGTTTGCCATATTTTGAACAACGAATCGGACATGAAATAGCTCTCGGCCCGTTGGTGTAGCGTTGCTCACTGAACAAACTGCTGCAAGTGTCTGTTGGCGATGTTTACGAGTAATAAAACAGAGTTTTGGCGCCGACTCGTAGCTGTGGATGAAACATGGATACACCACTATCCAGAAAACAGAAACAAAATCCCAGTTTAAACAGTGGATTGCAAAGGGGGATCCGCCACAAAATAGCGAAAACTGTTATTTCAGCGGGAAAAGTGTGGGCAACAGTTTTTTGGGATCTGGGGAAAAGAAAAACGATCACGGGAGTATACTACGCATCGCTTTTGGATAATGACGGAAATTGCGAAAAAATAGCCCCACTTGCAGAAGAACACAATTTTTTTCACCAGGATAAGCACCTTCGCATACATCAGCAGCTGCAATGGCAAAAATCCATGATTTACGCTTTGAATTGCTTCACCACCTCCTTACTCTCCAGACCTATCTTCAAGTGACTTCTTTTTATTCCCTAAGCTTAAGGTAGCGCTTGGCCGACAGAAATTTTCGTCAAATGAGGAGGCTATAACATTTGTAAACAGCCATTTTGAGGAGCAGGACGCCGATTATACATTTCTACATGTACATGTATAACTACATATTCGAGACGTACAAGTGTTTGCGAGAGAGAGAGAGAGAGAGAGAGAGGGAATGAGAAGCGCTTGGCAGACGTTGCGTAGCGAGAGGGAACGATGACTTTCGGAATGGTTTTCTTCAATGTAGCTATAATAATGATCCGATCTGATCCAGATTCAACATTCTGATAGATATGGTTATTCTCTATGATTCAAAAATATCTCCAAAATTGTGTACGCCACAGACTTTCGTCTTTTGTGCGGGCAGAAAGTGGCGGGACGAAATTTTGCAACATATTTGGAGTAGTGTGATCACACAGGAGACTGGATACAAAACTTGGTTGCTCTAGCTTTTATAGTCTCTGAGATCTAGGCGCAAATGAAGACGCACAGACGGACAGACGGACAGACAGACACGGCTATATCGACTCGGCTATTGATGCTGATCAAGAATATGTATGCTTTATGGGGTCGGAAAAGCTTCCTTCTGGGCGTTACACACATCCGTTATCACCACGAATCTAATATACCCCTATACTCTTCGAGTACCGGGTATAAAAAGCAGCAAGCCTTCGTGTGGCTTCCGCAATGCGACTTCGGCTCTTGCTATCTTGCTTTTTCCAGTGTAAAGCAACAAACCGATTTATCCCGCCGGTATGTTCGGGTTTTTGCTGCACACACCAGCGCACTTGAGTGTATGCGTGCCGATCCCTGATCTATTGGATCAGAATTATAGAATATTTTATCTGTTTCCATTCCATACATATTTTCTTACAACGACATATGCACATGTCTGGCTATCTTTAGCAGTTTATAACACTAGCATACCCCCGCACCGCACCGCACCGTACTGCACCGCAGAGATCGTACCACGTGGGTGAAGGGGAAGGGAAAGGGAAGAGAGTAGACACTCATGCATAATTCATGGGGCAAAAATCATTGAAGTAAAATTAATTTATGTCAGGCCACTCCAACATGTTGCAGGCTCTGGCGCCCACCCCCTGGGAGCGAAATGAAAGCAACATTTTCGCAACGGGTGTGGGGTATGATGGGTGGGGTGGGGGTGGCTTTATTGTAGTTCACATTTCACTCTAATACATAATTCATATAGTTTTTGCATTAATGCGGGGACCGAAACAAGTCCTGGGACGCTCCTCCAGCTGCTCCTTTTGGCTGGTCTCTTGGCCAAATGCCTAATGACTTAATTAGCCCGATAATGAGGGATCCCTTTCCCCAGCTCCATATGCCAGCGTCTCCCCTAACAGCTACACTATTTTCTTCCGCCCCACGCGATGCGTCGCCCATTTTAGGGCTGTTTGTGGTCTGGTCGTAAAAATGTTTCAGCCGAGGCGCTCTCCCATAAATCATAATTACATACGTTCAAGATGTGTGTCTCCCATCTCCATCCCCCTACCCCCCAAAGAGCTAAACACACTTTCGGTTTCCATCTCCCTTGGATTCGGTCTCTTTAATTAATGTGGTTTCTGTGTCAAAGAGCCCTTCAGAGTCTTCAGAGCCCAGCGGAAGGATTCCTACCTTTTCACGCAGCATATCCCGTATACGTCCCGCCTGGTTCTTCGATCGGTGCAGCTCCAGTTGCAGCTCCAGGCAGCGCTCCTGCCAGTTGATCTGAAAATAAAAGACCTCCTGAATGTAGCGCTGTTCCATCCGAAAACTCCCAGGATGTCTTACCTCGGGCAGGGCCTGTCCATAGTTGTTCACCTGATGGACGTCCAGATGCTCGGTGAGAGCGGAAAAGTGCGGCCACGGGGCATCGGGGGCATCCAGTGCGGCCAGCACGGGATTGACTGGGTTCACGGGCGGCTGAGGTGCCTCCGCCTTGGCACCCTGCTTGGCGGGAATGGGCGGAGGCCGGGGAGCGCGGCGTGGCATCAGCCGCGGGCTGTTCGGCGTGGAGGTGGTGCTGGCGAGCCGCCCCTGGACCAGCGGCATTTGACCGCTGAACGAGGTGGCCCGCTTGACCACCAGCGGGGAGCCGTGCAGCGACTGGGAGCCCGACGGTCGCCCAGGCAGCTGCGAGGGCAGAGACGGTGGCTGCTGGCACAGCTGTTGGTGGAGCAGAGGCTGCTGGGGCTGCTGCTGGTGGTGGTAGAGGTGCGAGGGAAAGGTGTGCAGGAAGCCCACGCTGCTGCCATCCTGGGGCCGCAGGAAGTAGTGGCTCTGGTGGCTTTGCGTGTAGTACAGCGCATGGGCGCCAGCCGAGGGGGTGGCCCGGCCCGAACTGGAGGCCGAGGCACTGGCAGACGGCGAGGGCGACGATGAGGCCGAGCGTCGCCGCTGATCCGCCGTCGTTGCGGCCTGCACCTGAAGCGACTTCTGCTGCTGCTGCTGCTGCTGCTGCTGGAGATTTGTGAGCGTATCGAAAATTTGCGATAAACGCCCCAAAGGCACTTCGTCAGACATTGAAGTTGCAGGAGAGAGATAGGGGGAGAGCGAGAGAGAAGAGCTGCAAGATCAGAGTGAGAAACAAAGAGAGATTGTATAGAATTGGATGGACAGTCGCACGTTTTTGTCGAGGCACAACAGTGTGGCCAATATTCTTATGTCAAATCAAACTAAAAACCTGAAAATAATTCTTATAAATAGATAAGAAAAGTCATTGAAAAAAGCGTTTAGTTTTTGTTGGCTCTGCCATTGTTTTTGTATTTTTACGAGCCTCAAATGTGTAGGCGATTATTTTCTAGTAACTATATTAATTTTGAAGTATTTAATCGACCTGGGGGCTAGTTCCATCCAAAGAGGCGTTGGAAGAGGCCGCGTTTCTCCGCCGGAGCCGCCGCAGACGCCGAGGTACCAGGGGCATCCGCAGCTGCAGCCGCAGCCGCAGGTACCGCTGCTTGTGTGCGCGACACCTGGGCCACAGGCACCACAACAGCAGAGGTTTGGTTTGCGGTGGGGGTTGGCAGAGGTACCAGCGGGATCGCCGGACTAGGGGCGACCACGGACGAGGCCAGCGCCATTGTGTCCTCCGCGGGCGAGATCCGTGAGGCCATGGGGCTGGCAACAGAGGTGGCAATGGATGCTACGTCCTCAGCGGGGACACTCTCCGCGGCGGCATCTCGCTCCGTCTGCTTCTGTTCTGTGTCCTTGTTCTTTTGGTTCCCCCTGGACTCCTTCCTCCCACGGGAGCTCTTGCCGCTGGCCAACCTGGGGTGCGTCATCCTCTGCAGGGGACAATATCAGAGGCTGCTCCAACACAAAATGTCACCTCGTTTCCCCAAAATAATACTTACAGCCGAATTTTATCTGGGGAAAATTTATAGGTAGTGCTTGGTTGAAAATCTCAGGCTCGACTGAGAAACTGAACGAAAACTTGCAAGCACAATGCCCCAAGATACCAGGCCCACTACGTTCAACTAAATCTAAATCTTGCGTGTACTTCTGATCAAACATATTATCAAGAGCTATAAGGGCTAACCATGAGGCTAGAACCAACCTAATATTAAGATGTTATATCAAAAGAACACTGCCAAGTCGATTTCCATGACTTATTAAGGATCCTTAGACAATCGACCATGAATGGTTCGTCTTGAAACATTATGGCCAAGACTTGTGGCCACGACTGTCGCTATTGTTTCTGATTATGCCACAATCTATGCATGACTTTCGCTGCTCCTCTCCTGTGGCTCAAAGAACACAAAAGAACATTCAATGCCTGGGTTCTGGCTGATCATGGGTTCCATGTGCAATGTTGCACAAACAATGAGCGAGGTCCGTCAACTGTGCAACCATCAATCAATCTATCAATCGCTTCATGCATTAGCCGGAACCAGATTTCATTTACACCTGCATGGCAGTTGAGTCCTCTGTTCGGCTACGTGCCCCAGCGTGCAGACATCGAGGGGAGGGAGGTGTAAGTTCCAGGGACAGCACTGACCAGCGAATGGTCAAAGGGGATGGTCAGGGGGTCCGGGTTCCAACAGGTGCGCGAATCTGGGGCATCAATTGCCACTACGTGTGCGCAATGCTTAATCAACAGACAGAACTGGACAGAAGGAGACCTGCAGCTTCCAAGGGACAAGGACAAGGACATGGACTTGGACTTGGACCCGGGATTGAGGGACAAATTGAATATGCCACTAAATTATAGACAGAAGACTTGACATTTCCTTGCTTGCAGAGTGCTACTCCACCCAGACGGGGGGGAGAGAGTGGAAGGCTCTTTCATGTTTTGTGGTTTACCCAGAGGCTGATGGGTTCTCAAGCACATTCCCCAGGACTCATTGGACTCGGACTCGGACCAGGACTCGGGCTGCGACTCCTTTGCGTCCGTCGAATGCATTTGTGGGTGCTGCTGCTGCCTTCTTTGCTGTGAATTTTTGTGGCTAAAAAGCCTTCATCTTCAGACTCCATTTCCTGCTGCTGCCGGCTGCGGTCGAGACGGACGCAAAGGACAGGGCCAGGACTCTCGACCAGACTCCCTAAAAAGGACCCGAAACCCATTCATAAGAATTATATTCCAATTTTCGTGCTGCATTCTGAGGAGTACTCGAGTGCTCGAGTGTGTGTGTGCACCATGCACCATGCCCCATGCCCCTGGCCCCTGTCTCATGCCATTTTCTGTGTGCACACTTCATTTTGCAAATTTTGATTTAATTCAAGTTGATTGAAATTCAAATTCAGTTTTTGATTTGACAAAATGTCCTTTCCTCCTCCTGCTGCAGCAGTCGCACTCCAAGGGCACAGGACATTCCATTTGCCACTGCCACACTCCCTCCATTTCCACTCCCCAATTTCTATCTCGGCTCTTAAGTGCACTCTACAGCAAATTGTTTCTAATTTGTGTGAAAATTGGCAACGCTGCTGCTGCTGCACAAATCCTGCCTGCAATCGAAGGACTTGAGAGGGACACAAGAGTGACAGAAGGGTGGCCCCTGTTCGAAATTAAAGGGATTCTCAAGATGGCCAGGATTCAGGAGGCCGATCAAGTTCGGATAAATAAGATTAGATGGGTTTATCCTTGAGATTGAGAGCCCAGCATGAATTTTAAATATTTATAGAGCAGAATAAATATTTACAGAACATTTTCAAATTTCTTTGAATTTAAAGCTAGAGTAAATCAATTTAAGGCAATTTTACAATCATTTTAGGGGGAAAACAAATGTGGTCATGTCCTTTGCTAAGGTAAGCACTTCCTTCAGCAGATCCCTTGTGGATGGGCACTTCCTGTCGTTCGGTCGTCGTGTGGCACTTGTGGAACGACGGGGTTTAACGAACTCATTATAGCCCCGGCATTAGGCCTCGGGTTTCGGTGGGGCTCAGGTCTCAGGTTGTCAGAGGAGGAATCACAGCCGCCGTAAGCCGCTTAACAATATGTAACTTTGTAGTGCATTATCTTAGCATGCCACATGCCGCATGCCAAATGCCACACATGCAACTGCAACTGGAACTGGGATTTGGCACTGGGATCTGGCGACTGAGTGCAACTGAGACACAGCTCTTGGGCTTTGGCAGAGAGGATTCCCTCTTCACATTGTCTTCTGTCTGCTGGAGAGGGGAGGAACAGCGGAAAGGAAAGGCAAGGAAAGCAAAGAAATGGGGCATGGTGTGTGTGGAAACTCACTCAAATAGTTAGCAAAACTTGTTTCAGCTCCAATGAAGTGCAGAGAGGACACAGACACAGACGCAGACACAGAGACATATGCAGTGGGGGCGGAGGAGGCGAAACAAATTACTAAGAAACCCCAGACGACAGTTAAGCCCGATCCCCTGCCCTAGAAGATCTCTGGTTTCTTCTTGTGGCCCTCCACTTTCAGTGCAGTTGCAGTTGCACGCTGCAGTTGCAACGTTGCTTGTGGCTCGAGCTTTTGCAAATATTAGACAATGTATTTATGTGTATTATCAACGATTGCACTGGGAATGTATTTCCTGGGGGTCTGCGGGTCTGAGCTCGGGCACACACATGTGTCGGGACGTCCAATGGAGGATTCATTCCATTCGCGTCCTGCCACAGATGGTGGCATTCTCCAGAGGTGCATTCTATCTGTTGTTTGAGGACTTTCCAGGGGTTTAAGTAATGAACTCCAGGGCCGCTGTATATAGAGTGCAGTATTTTATTGAACATTCCCTGCCCACACTCCCCCCCTTCCGTCCTCTCCCCTCTCTCTGTCTATCTATACGCACGCATTTCGATGTCATTCTTTCATGCGGCAATCTCTCCTTGCCTCTCGCGTTGCAAGCTGCAAAAATGTAAAGTTGTAAAATTAATACAACATAAAAGACCCCGCACCACCTGCCACAGAGACGCGCCTCCCCCCCATTTGCCACCCGAAAATAATTTCCAACATGACAACACACCCTGCTACATTGCTACCTTGCTACCTTGTGGTCCTGCATCCTGCAACCTGCGACGGCGGCACCGCTCCCCTTCTCTGTTTTGTGGCACTTGAAAAATTTAATAAACGTTGCAGCATCGCCTCCTTGTTTCGCATGCCAATAATTTTACTATATGTACTTCTCTTTCGCTCTTCTCTCTCCCTCTCTCTCTGTTCCACTCTATAGTGTGCTGCATCGACAATGTGCAACACAGAAAACAAAGGGATAGAGTGGATTAAAGTGTCTTGGGAAATGGCGAAACTTTTGATACCCTTACAGACACAGACCCGCGCTCCATTGCCATTGTTCCATATGACGCTAACATTAGTGTTGGGAAATACCCAACAGTGTTGGAAGGTGCCAGCGTGGCAAACTATACCTCGTGGAAGAACTTCAACGGCAGATTTCGACTTGGAAACAGATCAAACATATCCACCATAGGTGGTGGTAGGTGCATATTAGTGGCGGTTAACTGACCCCTTCTCCAAAGGGTATATGTATATGTGTGTAAGTTCGTTTTCGAAAGGACATGTCAATGATGGAGAAAGTGCTATGTCAGCGTGTGTGTGTGTGTGTGTGTATGTTGCGTTAGTTCCAGTGTGGGGCAACAACTACTAAGCGTCGTATTAACAGCGTTGTAACATGCATGAAAAACCAAGAGAACGCAGGAGGGAATGGAGTGGAGCTCCAGAGTCAGACCGGAGTCCTCCCCTTCTGTTTCTTCGGAAGAGGGTGATACCCTCCCTTTGCGAGTATGTACTTCGTCCAACGGTCATCCAATTATTGAATGCCTTTCATAAAACTGGACTTGTCCAAGTCCCCAAATAGGAAATTCTTTACACAGATCAGTGAACGGGATTTCCATTGATATAATTTTATCGACTCTGGAGACAAAATTTCAGCTCTAATTTTACTTCGCCATGTGCGGCTTTTTTTCCTTCAATTCTGAATCGAGTAGTCCTTAAAGATTATCATATATTCTCCAGTATATTCTACGCCTCGGGCATCCCAGAAAACCGTTGCCATCACCTTGTGGCCGACGAACCAGTCGATGCCTTCTACGGCGCCGTTTCTCTGGTTTAAATCCACTGCTTTGTCTTTTGTATGGTGATGCATAACCTCTTGACGAAGCCTTATTCATATTTCCATTTTCGTGAAAAACGTTTCCAACACCTTCACGAGAAATATTTGGGACCTTAGTAATCTCTCGCAGCTTGATTCGGTAATCGTTCATTATCATTCCGTGGAATTTATCAACCATTTCTGGTGTTGTCACCTCTCTATACAATATTTAATGGTTGAAAACGACCGAGCTGATTCGCCATAAACTTCGTTCGAATCATCTTTAGCCTCTTCGTTGGATTTCTTTTAAAAAACAGAAATCTCTTGAGAGCTCTATATTCGGTTTTACTCATTTCGAGGAGAATGCAAAAGTGAGCATGCGAAAACTTCCGCCAAAAATGTCCAGTGTTGACAGAACCGCCAGAAACTTTGTCAGCAACCAGCCAAGAGAAAACATTAACCGAATAAGATGTTTAAGGCTGGTTCGTCAAGTGTTGTCATTGTATGGGTGAATGTTTTCCCTAAAATTATTACCTATATTATGCACTTGAGCCTATCTGACTATCTACACTCAAGGAAAACTGGCAAAGTAAAAAGAAACAGCCTTATTTAATTGCAATTATCTATTTTATGATACAAAAAGAGTTTTATTTCAACATAAATGTAAAAAAGTCTTTTTATTGTGATTAATATTTAGGCTAATAATAAAATACTTTAAAATAAATAGAATACATTCAATTTTCAGCTTTTCCGTGCCGCATAGAGGCCTGAAGAAATTCCGCAACGCTTGCATTTCTTCCTTCTTGTTTTTATTTTTGTTTAGACTAGAGGCTAAACTAATTTATTTTAATTAAAAAGAAAAACAGGATTGTGTTAAAGTCACCATCAAGTTTGCCACAGAAATTTCGAGAGATTTGTGAAATTCGTTGGTGCCACCGATTTAATTTTTCGAAGTTCAATCGCACAGAGTTGCAATATTTCAAACATAATGTGAAATGTTGGTCTTTGCTTTTTTCTTTGTTCTTAGAGACGGATCAAAGAGATTCCATTTTTCACTTAGCTTTAGTTTCTTATAACTGATTTCAGATAGACACATTAATTATGCGTTTGCAAGAACGGATGGATAAACGGCTAATACCCTTTCTATGTTATGGCGCATCATTGGATTTTTCCGTTAAATGGAACATGCGACATTGACGCCCATAAGAGCCCTGTAGATAGAAGAGCACAATGATGCGGCCGCATGACACAACATTCGGCGCATCATTCTCAAGTGCCACCTCATTCGGTCGAGTATTTTTACAAAATACTGAAAATATTCGGGGTATCGACGCGGTATCGGTATCGTATGTCGAATCAAACAATAAATTCAATTCAAAGTTGAGCGGCCAAACCATTCCTGAGCATTTCAATTAAAATAAGTCGTATTGCAAGCACCAAAATGGTAACACAAAGACTTGCAAGGTCTGATTCCAACTTTAACGTAATTTTTGTTCAGTGGAGCCAACAAGAGCTCTGATAAAATGATGCGGCCTAGGTGTAAACGCCTTCGACCATGATGCGGTAAAGTAAAAAGGCCATAAGTTGCAGCCGTTTGACCAAACCTTCATATGCCGAAATTTGCCAACCAAAAATCTCCTGACAAACATATGTTTGTTGCGATTGTCTGTGACTGGCAAACGTCAATTGTTTACATTGCAAATTGAGAATATAAAATAATAATGAAACATGCCAGTGGACGGTTTAATAGACTTCCAAGAGACCTTCCAACAATTACGCAGTACGAGAAGAAAGAGTAGAGCGCAGGATGCAGGATTTTTCGTTTAGACATTCACGTGGACCCAAGACATACTAAGCAAGGTAGCCGTATCGGCTCGCTCGCTCTCTTGTTTTGCTTCCTTCGATTCAGTCTGTTGTGAACAGTTGTGAGCGAAGGATCTCCGCGGACGATTTTTTCGGGTTCCCTCAGACATTTTTGCGTATTTACAATGTCGCCGCCGTATTGCTTTTTATGCAAGATTACTATATATACACATTATTAATTTTACATATTATTATATATATATACATTTGCATTCACGTACAAATTACTCCTTTGAGACTCTTTTTCAAAACGCATTTGTAAGTCTCTCTCTCTCTCATCTGTCATTTTGAATAACTTCTTATTGCTGTCTATAAGCCTACCTTGTTTAGTATGCCTTGCGTGGACCCACGATAACACCTTGGACGTTGCCACTTAGTTTAAATAGTTGGAGCGACAGTACTTGGCCACGACATGTAATTTAAATGACGTAAACTTGGTTTATTTTTTGTTTCTTCGATTTAAAGCCATTAAATGCAAAATATCATTCGGTGTTTTATTTTTTTGTACACCTCAGTTGGAATGCGGTAGGTTTGACAATCTGTGGCAACCCCGCAGCAGTAAGCATCAGTATTTGATAATAAAAATGCTCGGACATAGCGGTGCTCGGTCCAGAAGGGGAGGGGAGGCAGGTGGCTTAAAGTGACTGAAAACAATGTTTTTGGTACTCAGACTGAAAAACGACTCTTTTAGCAAAGGCCAAGGCTACAGTATCCTCAAAAATTACGAAAAATAAAATGCAAGAAGTCCTAGAAAGCAACGCATTTGGATCAGAGAAAGCACGGCACGACGGTCATGGACTGGCCTGTGCCACAGCGATGTAACACTCAATGTGCTGATGAGAGTAGAGTAAAGGGGTGTTATATAGTCAGATAGACTCCAGAGAATACTTTTGGCGTTGACAGAATCCCGAATGCCAACCAAAATCTTGAAAAAACCCGGGCAGGTGTTTGGGCTGCTTGGGAATAAACTACATTCATATTCCACTTAAAAAATGCTTCTCGCTGGGAATCGTGTTGCATCCGAGAATATCCACGTTTCGCCATGTCCAGCTGAGGCACTGGATCTTAAGCTCATCGAAATCTTTTGGAGGAATGTCAAAGGCATTGTTGCAACTGCAAACCCGTCAACCAGAACAAAGTTTTGGCAGGTTGACAGGACCTTATCGAACTTACCCAAGCCACGCTGGGACCAGGCCATAATTGATTAAAAACCAAATATTGAACCTCAGGAAACATGTAGAATATCTAACATGGGTCGATTTTCTTAAAAAACACTGCTACGTTTTTCAATGAACAGCAGAGTCATCAGTATATATCCAAAAATCCATCTATAGCCAAACGTATGATAATCATAAAATAGTTTTCTCCTAAGTAAAAGGTATATGTCTGAAGGATCATAGAATGCTTCAAATTGTATCCATTCGAAGGGTATTACAGAGCATTTCCTATCCACATTGTTTTTAGCTCTCTGTCTGGTCTTTTCCTTATTTTCCATTCAACTATTTTTCACTCAATTCCGACGAAAAACGTATAATAAATGCTCGCGCACATGTGATGTGTGGCGCATTTTAATTGGTTCTCTCTGTGTTTCTGCCACTACTCCAAAGCGGGGGAGTGTGGATCCGTAGAAGTCGCATATATGTATATATGTATGTATGTATGTATTCTTCTGCCCCCATCTCTTGTCTCCCCAATCTGCACTTTGGTCCCCTGCAAAACGCTTGTCATGCCCTTCCGCCGTCCACCCAGCTGTAAGCACTTCTTTCTGGCTCTTCCATGACCTACGTGACAGGCAATGGGACCTGCAACGCGACTTGGCCATAGACTTGGCTATGGATGTGGATGTGGACTGGCGACCAGCCCCAGACCTGGGCTGTAGATCAATGGCTAGGCACTTGGAGAAACGATGTACTGTGAAAAATTCGAAACAAACCTTCACAGAATTCACCCTCAGGCTAACAAACATTGTAACGCCAAAAACTATCCATGCCACATTTTTCCCATTTTTAATCCCGAAATATATACAAGCAAGAAACTAAGTGAAATATGGTTAGATCGAACGAAACTAAAAGAAATAGAACACCAAAACACCGATACCACCCCCCGGAGAAAACGGAGATCGATCAAAATGATCTGTTTGTGTGGCCGCAGCCCGACAACAAGCCGGAACCGATGGAAGTTGATGATTACGACTTTATGACTGACTTTCCTAAGGAATGGATCAAAACTGATCAAAACTGCTCAGGCAACGGATATCGCAACCAATGGATATCGATATCGATTACTTCGCTTCCTAAGAGAATGAATATCGGCGAATATGTCGCTCAATAGGAAAGGGGACACTTCATTGATAGACTTCATTGATAATTCTGATAATTCATTCCATCTTTCCGCTCGCATTTTCTTTCTGTGTATAAATGTACAAAATGAACGCTACATTTATTCCATCCATACGCCGTGGCATTGGTGCTTTATGGTTTTTAATGGGGTTTCTTTTGCCTGCATAATGCATGTCAAGGGGGGGTGGGTGATGTCGCCTTGAAATGCTCATCGAATGCACTTCTGGAATACGCCTTGTGAGCCGGCGTGGTTTCCTTTCTTCGAAGCGGAAACAGAACTTACCTGTCCACGAAAGTAGGTGGCGTAGAGCCGTACAAACCAAAGCGGAACCCCATCCGCAATCACAGACGAAGCTCTGAGTTTCAACAAAGCCACACCGCACACAGCCATGGAGGGGCCCCAGACGACCGTCCCAGACAGCACCACGCTCTCCAAGCTGGCTGAAACCGAAACGCAAACCGGTTGGCCACCCGCTGCAAATAATTCATACGAATAAAAGACAACAACAGGTTGTCTGGCCCCCTCTAATGAGACCACAGCAGCAGCAGTTGGCAGCCGTTGGCAGCAGTTGGCAAACACAAAAAGTGTCAAAAATAAGCAACTAATTAAGAGGCATGACCGCTGCTGGCCAGCAGCTTCGACTCAGTGTTCGACCTTCGCGTGGACCAGTTTTCCGGCGAGTGGGTAAGAGTGAGGCCAACACGAAAACACAGATATTCAGCACATTCGAATGACTTTGATTCGCTGCCCAGAAGTTGCCCATGCACGAAGGACCTGACACAAACGGAGACCATTCGTCACAGCTACAGTCCGATGGAATCCCGCAGAAGAGACCACAAATTTCATACACATATTACACAAACCATTGTCAAAAGTTTTTACTTGAATTTTATTTGGCTATTTTATTTTGTATCCACATAGCTTTGGTTTTTAGTTGAACAGTTTAGCAACATCCCCAATAGATTCCTATACGCAAGGGGTATTTCTGTGTCGTTTCCCAATGCTCATTTCACATTAGAGCGGCAGTCGGCTGACCAAAGAGACGACTGCAAGCAATAGATTCCACGATCCAGCTCCTGCTGATGACCTACATTCATTCGAGTTCTGTTGAGGCTGGTCGTCTCGGGGCCTCTGAACGTTGCGAGTGCTTGACAATTTCTTCTCAGTGCCTGAGCTCGCGCTCGCGCTCGAGTCGAGTCTCCGGTTGTATTACAATATTTATGATTCGCATTTCGCATTCGCTTTAATTAAATTTGCACGCAGGCAGCAGAGTGGCATCAGGGCACACAGCGAGGGAGTAGATAGATGGATAGATACATGGACAGAGGGCGGGCTGCTATTGCGTTTACAATTAAAGCCAATTACAGGCGGGTTTTGACTATGACTGGAACAGACATCATTTTTCTATCGACAATACTCAAAAAAAAAGAATTGTTCAAGTGCTGAAAAGATTTTGACGGAGTGGCGGAGCATCTTTGAATAGTAAAAATACCGACGACTTCGGCTGTCTGTGAAGAGTACTGTAATCGATAAATATCGATTTTTAAATTTATCGATATAAAGTCGAAACTAATTAAGTTTCTTTCAATATGCAATCCCAAGTCCCAAGGACAATCTATTTTCGCTCTAAGGAGCATGTGTGCACTCCGATATCTTAAATCAAATATGTACATTGTGTAATTGTTATCGATTTGTCTCTAATCGAGTGAATTGCTGGCTGCGCAAATCACATTCCGACTCTTGAATCCCAGGAATCGAGTGCACAATTTATTTACTTCTGAGTGACGGCCGCCCCCGAAGTCGAGAGGAAGTAGGGACGACAGCCGGACTGGAGGGGAAGGAGAAGGAGAAAGACAAGGAGGAGGAGGAGGTGGATGTGTCATAAAGTGAAGTTATCTTAATTAAAATGCAGCAATAACAACGGCAGCAGCAGAAAACAGAGACAAGAACGATATACAAATAAACCATAAATAAACAACGATTTCAGTAGTTATGGATTCACATTTGTGTCTGTGTGGGTGTGCATGCGAGTGCGCCATGCCATTCGATATGAAATGACGAGACTTTGGAGTCCGGCTCCGAATTGAAGTTGCATCATCATTAATAAACAGAATGAGTGGAGAAGCATGCCTCAAAACAGAAATACGAGTAGAGGGGAGTGGCATATGTACATATACACATATGTAAGTATGTATATGGTTTTCCCAAGAAGAAAACACTGCAATCCGATCCGATTGGAATTCCAACGGATCCGTTTTTTTCTGTCTTGTGCCTGAGACTGAAACAATAATCGAAATCGGTGGGGACTTGGAGTTTTGGTTTTTGAATACGACAGCTTTTCCTCAATCGCGGCATCCAAAGATCATACAAATCTTGGACACGGAGAGGGGCCGGGCCGACCAAAACAACCAAAACAAAAGCTGCCTTTTCGCGCAGAGGTACGAAAATGCATACGAAAAGAAACAACAAAACAAAAAAGAGCAAACTGTAAAAGTCAATGGACTGCAAAAACAACAAGAGGTAAAGAGGGAGAGAGAGAAGGGGGGAGGGGAGACTGTTGTTGCTACAGTCGCTGTCGCAGTCGCCACAGTCGAAACGTCAACGTCAAATGCTCATTTACAAGAAAAAATAAAAGAGAGAACTCAAAAAAATCCACCGTCTCCACCATCAGATACCCTGTAGTCATCGAACGAGATTACTGTCAGATTAGTGTTTGATCTCTCGCTGCATCGGTGTCTAGTATCAACAAATATAATTATAATCGATTATTCGAACATGATCAATCATGAGCATGAAACTCTAGTGCAACTCTTGATTTTTGAAGATACATGGCCCATACACGAGGTACAGCATACCCCTGGGGCTCTTCGTGTTCAATGTGTAGCGGGGTATGACTTGCGTCTCGGCTCAGACATTGCTCGGGCTCCCACATACACGCAAACACACACACCACACACACAAACAAGCACGCGTTCGCTCTCTCTTACACGACATCATAAAGGCTCTCCGAGACTGTTACATGGAGGAGAGCACTGTTAATTTTCAATAAGCGTTACATAGCTCTGCTATGTTTGAAACAGAGCTCTGTTGTATACCGTCAATAGCACACCCTGTTACTAGTCTACATTCGTTTAGATTTCACTGTTAATGGTATGCCTATTTTGCAGAGCTCTGTTTGCCATATGACAGCTCTGGTAACGGTCTGTTAGATCATTCGCCAAAAGTTTTTTCAACAATCCACTCGCACATCCCACAACCCGAAAGTCAATCCAAAGTACAATCGATACAAGAAACTGTTCATAAATAATTTATTTTCTGGCTCGTCGTTTTGTATATTTTTTTATAAAAATAGCCACCAATTGTTTCAACATGCCACAGATATTCGCGGCAGTGCCACACACAGGGAGAGTGGGACAGAGGAGTGCGATTGACGCCATCGATTAAACAAGGCAGCGCCTTGGGTGGTAGGAGGATGGGGAGAAATAGCAAAGGAGGAGAATCTCGTGATTGGCAGAAGAAACCATAACAAAGAGTGCTGTTGCACCGCGGCCATGACCTTGTTTTTATGGAATATCGACTACCCGATTATCCAGATTCAAAGTGTCAAATATCCGATTCTTCTGGGAAGTTTTGACGATGTTAAAGCTTCACCTCAAGCTTTGACTTCATCCACTCCATACTGATGAGTGCCTTTTGGGGGCAGGAGATTTTCTCGTACCCGTACCCGTACCCGAACCCTTATCTGCACCCTTACCCGTACCCATGTCACTGTGAATGTGGAGCAATCATAATTCCTGGCTTTTATCATCCGAGCGAGCGACAGAAAACATGAAAACAAAAGGGAAATGCTCATTAAACGAGAAATGACAGTGCGCTGAGAGATGGAGAGGGAGGAGTGGGCGAGAGTCGTGGGCCGATGTGGGCTGGACTGTTTTCAGGACGAGGTTTGAGTTGGAAAAAACAAGGCCGAAGTGCAGGAAATGTCAGCGTTGACAAGAAAATGCACTCGCTATGCCAAAAGGATACACAATACACGAACACACTCTGAACAAGAACACACACTCACACACACAGAGACACAACGAGCCATTAGCATATGGCGGCTGGTGGCAGTGTGGCCAAGTGCTTGGCCTGACAAACACACACACGGTGGGGTGCATATGTACATATGTATGTAATTGGGAGAGGGGTATAGCCAGAGCTAAGGACATGAAGGAGAAGCAAGTGCCTGGCTTGCTGTTTGTTTGTTATTGTCTCTGGCTAAAAGGTTCAAAGTTCAAATGGTGGAAATCGGGGCCATCAATGAAAACAAACAATGAAACAAAGAAAAAATAGGGGAAATCCGCACACACCTCACACACAGAGAAATGACAATTACACCTACTACACAATACACGATAGGCAGGGATTATCAAAGAAGGGAGTCACGGAAACATTTCATTGGGGAAACACTTCCACTGAGAAAGAAGAATGTGGCAAGCAGCTGAACGCATTAAAGGGCCACAATTATACACTGCACAACATGCTGGACTCTACTCTCAAGAGCCCCGTCTATTCGGATCAGAAAAGACTTGTCATTGAGATCTTTAGAATCAGATGTTATCCTCATAAAAGATACCTCATAGCCGCATGCAATCATTTGCCTCCTCAAAAGCTCCTCCTTCCAAGTATGCCCCATTCATTCACATCATCTCTGTCTCTCTCTCTCTCAAGGCTACCCCTCCCTGGGTCCTTGTGTCGTTCAGTGTCAGGGCCATTTCCTCCTGTATCCCTTGTAGCCGGCTAGGTAGGATAGTTTATGGCTAACAGTCGATTAGCCAACAAACTATCCCAAAAAAAACGATACTGATGATGATGATGACGAAGACAACGACACGGGAGGATGGCGCACGACGATTGCCAGGACGATTCCTTGCATTTTTCATTTAGCCAATAATCACAACATTTACCAACACCCATAAGCATCCAAAGCATGCAACATCCGAAGCATCCATCCGCCTGCCTGCCTGTCTGTCTGTCTGTCTGTCTGTTTTCCCACACACACACGTGTAGGAGCTGCTGCTCTTGGCCCGTGTATATCCTGCTGCTTGATTTCTTTACGCCGTAAATTCTCATTTACGGCGGGCGTTACCAGGCACGACCAACAGCCACCCACCCACTCTGTCGCCTCCTTCGTTTCACTCCCGTTCCGTGTTATATAGCCAGTCATTTAATCAATTATGCAAAAAACGATGTCGACGATGTATCGTAAAATGTTTCCTACGGTTACGGGGTCTGGTTTCTCGCGTGCCTTGGCCCCGTCCTCATCGTCCTGGTCGTCGTCGTCGTCGTCGTCGGCACGTTTACCTTTTCTTGTGTATAAATAATTAATTAAATGTACACCAGTTTTTGGAAATCGTCTTTGGCTCGAAGACAGCAGGCAGGAGGCCACAGAAATCGCAGTTACATCTCCAGGCTCTAAGCACTCATTCTTGGCAGTTAGCAAACCATTTCGATTAACGGGGGCAAGGACCAATGGATGAACCGACTGCTGCGAGGATCCGAGCAGCAATGCCTCCGGAGAAACAGTTCAATTTTATGGAACTCATCTAGTGGACCTCACCTGTAGGAAAAATCTTATTTATTTATGGAATTTATTGAGCAAATGATTCACTGTATAAATGTCCCATAGGCGAATGGACATCATTCCAGATACGAATGTAACACACAAATATTGGCATAGAAATTGAAGTTTCAAATGGCAGACTTAAAGCCAGAAAGGAAATGGGTGTCCATGAATGGGGGCGTCTCCGCCTCTTCTTGTGCTGCCAAAAATTGGCCAACAGGCGAGGCAACATCACGTAGCAATTGGCGTAGAGACAGCCAACGGACTTCGGTCAAAGGACACAGGACACAGAATACAGAACGGAGTCGAGCTTCAGTTCGGAGCTGGCTTTCTGGCTTTTCTTCTGGGCGTGGCAGAAATCTCGGACGCCTTTGCCATGTCCATACAGCCACTCCCTCCCCAAAAATAATCCATGGCAATTGCATATGGCAGGCAATAAACTTGGTCAAGTCGAAAAACAACAACTGCTGCGGTCTGGAGTCTCTAGTCTGTGCTGGTGCATCAGTGCTGCGGCAGGGTGCAGGTGGTGGCTAGTTTATATTGGCTGGTGGGTGGGGTGGGTGCTTCCTACGAGTAGCGTAGAGTGCTCTTGACATGTTTTTATTAAAGTTTCCTCCACATTTCCGGCCACGTATTCAAGACAGCGTCGAGTAGCCGAAGGAGGTTGAGCAGAAATGCAGCACAAAACATTCGCCATTTTCGCTGGGACTGCAGTAGTCCCCTGTTTTTTTGTGGATACCCTTTTCCAGGGTACGCTCCTTCAGCTGTTGCTTCAGTCTGAAATATTGGTACGAACAGGACTCAAGGACGTGTAGTCCCTATTGAATTTATTAGTTCAGTTCTTCGGCTCTGTGTTGGGGATTTGCCGGATATTTTCCGGCTAGTTCATGCTTGTGCTATGTGCGTGTCTAGTTCATGGAATTGCAATTTAAGGCTTGCCTCCTGCAGCATCAGATGGGGCACCGTTCTGTGGCGTCTTTCGCGTACTTAGATAATGATCTCTGATCTCTATTCTAATATTTTTTCATACTTTTTCAAGCATGTTACATTTTTAGAGCTGAGTCCCAATAGGAAAACCAATTATCTGCAACAAATTTTCAATTTCGGTACAAGCTTGTCTCCAAGAGAGACAATTGCTAGCATCAGAAGGAGTGTTGAAGTGTTTCCCAGGGAACGGGCTCAGAAAAGAATAAATCACAAGGCGAAAACAAAACAGGAGAGGACTCGCAAAGTTTTGAAGTGCCTCGACAAGGAGGATACCCCCGAAAAGGTACAAAAAAGTAGAATGCAATTTTCAATAGAGAGTACTTTGTCTTTGATTCGTACTGTGGACGTATTTTATTGTATCGTATGAAATGCGTATTGGTGTGGTTACAGTAGAGCATTGCCAGTGGCCGACACAAACTGTCTTAGATCGCAGCAGTGTAACATCAGAATATACCCGCCGCCATCACGAAGACGGCGCTGCAGCAGCATGACTGTCACCCTTGCACTTGGATAATGCCCGGGCGCACATCGTGGGCGACGGAGGCGGACGGACAGCGGCACAGGCCGTGGCTGAGGCCGAGGCCGAGGCAGGCACGTATCCACGTGTTGGCAGAGCCTAGGGACGAAAGAAAGAGCGCACGAATGGAACGGTAAATGCACTTTGAATGAAAAAGTTTACTTGTCACTGGGGAGGGGAGGAGAGGGATGGGGAGGGGAAGGACGAAAACAGGAGACAGACAACAACAGGAGACAACAGCAGGAGCGAGACGCTAGACGCGAGCAGTGGCATGGAATGGAATGTCAATTGAATGGCAATCGTAGGCTGACTGCCACGGCACTCGCTTCAGGGAATACTTCGGGGGAGCACTCAAAATGCCATGGAGCTTACATATGTACATAAATGCTACTTGTGCTGGCTTGATGGTCCAATAATATGGCCGTGGCGCTTCATCCAGTTACAGGACTCCTTAACGTTTCCTCCGGCGCTTGCAATCCTTTAAAAGGCTCTGGGGCGTGCGCCTCGACGAAAACGTTCCGACTGGTAAGCATCATCGGTCCGCGTTGTTAATTTTGGTTTTTCCTAAAATGTACATTCAAAAGTAACTTTTTGTTCAACTCTTAAAAATAAATGTTACCTGAACATCTTAGACTATCTTTGGCTCCGTTTCACGCCATCTTTTACGCCGATCCTTCAAAGGATCAATCAATATATCAATATATACATACATATAACACGTATGGCGGCCGCATGGACGTACGATCGAAAGTCCGTGGCAATGGCAACCTCCAAGGCCGAATCACACATAATTTTTCCATCAGATTCCGGTTCATTCCGGGAAACGTTTTCCGGAAAAAAAGAAAATCTACGGTGGGCGGAGGAGGGGAAGAGGGCGAGGGACTACGGAATACTGCAACAAATTAACATAAATTCCGTTTGCTATAAAACACGATCAACAGCACGATGGGGGGAGAGGCGGTGGGTGGGTAGAGTGTGCAGGGAGTGCAGTGCAAAAACCGCTACTTACGCGACTCTCTGCAGTGTTAGAAGAGGGTGACGTACATATGTATTGGGGGGAGTGGGAGAGGAGCGTTGGGTAGCAAAAAAGTTCAACGACAGCAGGGCAGACGGAAAGGACAGGAGAATGGAGAGGCATGGACAAGGAGAGGGTGGAGCAAAAGGAAACAACAAGAACGATGGCATTCTAGGGACAAAGCCTGTGGGAGAGGGTGTGGGTGGTGCCCAAGGACTAATGCCGTCAAGGGGCCGCGAATGGGTGTAGTAGGCCGTTTTCCCTTCACCAACCCTCCGCAAACAACAATTCCCAGAAGAAAAATCAATGGAATTGTTAGGTATGTGCGCCCCAGAACCTCCTCCCGGCCCCCACCACCACACACCTCCGCGACCAATAGTCTTCCGCCGACAGTTCCCCACCCGAAGACACACAAGAATGTTTTTCCCATGATTTACTATTGTTCTTCCTTTTCCTGCTCATCCTCCTTCCCCTCATCTCTTAGCTCTACCACTTATTGGCAAAAACACAACAACAAATGTGTCTGTCTCTGTCTGACACGTTGACATACTTATGGATGGCGAAACAGACAGCGCGAGAGAGAGAGAGAGAGAGATAAAGAGCGTTAGTTCAGTGCAGTGCAGGGGCCCACCTATCATGATCAAAGAAAATTTCCGTGAATACCAGGTGATGAATTTGGAAAATACGCTTGTACGAAAGGGGCCTATGTTGTTGCCAATTATTATGACAGCGAGAAGGCCTCACCTATTCCTTAATATACTCTGGCCCTGGCCAGACGTAGTGCATAGTCAAGGGCATTGGCAGAGAGAACTCTCATCGATAGTTGCATATTTCCGCTCCAACGGACTTGAAGAGAGCGAGAAAGCACTTTTTAAATGCCAATATGCACCTTGTGGACAAGGATCTCACTTCACACACACACACACACACACACACACACACACACACACACACACACACACAGTCATAAATACGTACCACTCTCTCCCTATTTTGATATTTTTGGCGGCACAGCTGCTTGGCGTCTCTCCGTCTCTTAGGTGTGCGAGCAGGCCAGCGCCAATTCTCTGCTCTGCCCAAACGTCATCATCATCATCATCTTTAGCGTCGCAGCAGCAGCATCACTGTCGTCGACGATGGGTGGCGGCGGGTTGGGGGTGTAATGTACAATAAACGGCCGCATGGGAATTTCCTTTTTGCAGTGACATTTATCAACGCCGACGTCACGTCGGCAGAGGAAGATGCTGCTCCTTCTACTTTTACAACTGCTGCTGCCCACGCTGGCGTCGCAGTCGGCGCCAACACGTGAGAGCGCCTCGACAGTGCGCGCAGGCAACAACAAAACTTAATGAAACACAATTTTTTCGCTGCTTAAGCCTCAGCTGCTGCCTTTGTTTTTGGGCAAAAAGTCAACGGTAAATTTTCTTTCGAGCCAACAGCTGTCGTCACATTGATGGCGAGGGGTGCCGGGAGAGCGCACTCCCTCTTCTTATTGTTGTTGGCCTGCTTGCACTTGTTCACTTGTTGTTGCACTGCCACTGCTGTTCAACTTTTGCTCTGGCATGGCTATGCTTTCGCACTGCCCTTTTTCTTTTGCTTTTGCATTTGCGCTGCTACTGCTCTGCTCTGCTCTGCTCTGCTCTGCTTCTGTGTTGAGGAAGGCTCGCACGCACACACCCACAAAAACTTGAACCCACTCGCACGATGTTTTTCTCAATACAACAAAAACACGATAGCACGAAACACAGAAAAAAACATTGCTATTATATTGTTAACAAACAAACACAAACATTTCGAACGCGAATTCAGGAGACAACCAAACTAGACGCGTCGAGACGAAACGAGACAAGACGGACAAAAATAACAGAGCGCGCGCTTAGGTGCCAACCTAACGCCACGAGAGAGAAAAATGTTCTGCTTTTGCCAGCTCTGTGCATGGTATAACTATTCATAAGGTGGTGGCCAGCTCAGTAAGCAGCCTCTTGTACCCAGCTTTATGCCATTGTGTGCTTGCATTTTATCATTTATAAACAAAACATCATTTTATTTATTGAAATATAGAAAATTGTCGACAAAATGCGTTATCTGCAGGTGCAAAACCAACCATAGCCACTGCTGTAATGAAGCGAGTGTGAGATAATGCAAAATAACTTAGGCCAGCAATGAGCGAGTTGGTCAGACCTTTCAAATAATTCTATGCACGCCATCACAGGGAGCGCTCTCTGCTGATGTGGGCCTCTCGTTCACTCAACAGTTGTCTGCCCAGCCACTAACAGAAGCGGCGCTGCTACGTCCTCATGGCAATGTTACACCAACTTAGCGCTGTTACCCTAACATGAATAAATGATAATCCCACAGAGCCAACGTGTGGGCTGGGTTGTGGCCATCTCAAAACGAACAAAAAACTGTCAAAAACGTTGTGAGTCGCAGCGTATCGTATCCTTATACTAACACCCGATACTCTGTCAGTATATATGTATGTACAATGTATGTCTACATATATACGAAATAGTTGATACTTAACTAGCTGTACCCTGCCATGTTTCGCTGTGCATAAAAATGAATAAGAAATAAGTCACAACGTTTTATAATTTGGTTTGAAATTATACTAGTCTAATTATACTAGTCTGCAAACCGCAAGCAAATTATTAAATTTGAATTTGAAAGCTGATATCTTGCATACGGTAAGCTCAAACTACAAAATGTTTGGATACGAATTATAGTTGCATTTAATAGTTTTTCAGAATTTTTTAGTTCAATACAACTAGATATACAATGTAAGATGTAAGAAACTTAAGTTACGTGAAAATTAGAAGCACTACCTCTGAAAATAACATGAAAAATTATACACACTATGCTTGCATTTTACATGATGCAATTAATTATGTACTTACTTCTTGTAGTCTTTGATCAAAATGGTATATTAAAGCTTGTTATATTATCTTTTTATGGAGGTACATACATACATACATACATATGTATGTACATATAAGGGTTATATTTAAAAGAAAACAAAATAACACATAAAAAAGGTCAAAATTACGTTTCTTTAATATTCGGTTCAATCTTATACTATAACTAAAAATACCTACATATTTCATCTAGACAAAAACTATATCTTATATTTGGTTTGATACCCATTATTTTGTGCGGGGAAAGTGAAGCTCGACCAGTTTAAACTTTAAAGTTTAAACAGATCCGAAATACGAAGCCGCCTTCGTTTTTTTCGAAGTCGACAAATAACCGTAAATGAAGCGATAATGAAGCAACTGCGAAGAAGAGTTACAATACAGTGCGGACTGTGTGATTTTTTGCCGATGCCACGCCATGAAAAAGGACCAAATGGTAAGTTAATCGTGATGTTCTACTGTACTATCGCTCGTGGAATGCAAGAGACAAAAAGTACCTACACACACAAAGGGCATTTATTCTTCCCGCGTTTTTCTTCTGCTTTGATTTATTTTCACTTATGTGCCAGATCTACATATGTCATATATCATTTGAGTAAACGTTCTCCCAAATTAAATTAAAAAGTGAGAAGCAAACCAGAATTAAAAGTAATAAACTAATAAACAGGAACGTGCACATAAATACCATATCTTAAATTAAATTATGAGCAAAAGGCATTTGCATGAACTGTAAAAGAGTGAAAGGGAATCGAAAGTTGGCGTTGTGCAGTGCAGAAAAAGTGGGAGAAGTAACTGGAAAACAGATAGAAGAGAAAGCATTTGGTTTCGAAAATTCGGAAATTCAGCCAAATAAATCGTCATTAAATTAAATTCACATACATATGTATGAAGGTTTTTTCTGGCAAAAAGAACGAAATTTGATATAAATGTTCACGGACTTCCATTATGCAAAAGTTCAAGGCACAGCTATGCCCCATATTAGTGAGAGTAAAAAATTATCCAAATGGTCCAGTATTTCCAGTAGGTATAGTTTTAGGAAAAAGTAACGCATTTTAGATCTCTTCGTTCACAATTTTCCAATTGAATTCGGAGAAAACAGCGTGTCTTACAATGGACGTAAAAGAGACCATAGAACAAATTGGAGATTCGATTTCCGACTCATCGTATGAATTTGAGAATTATTTTCAAACTTAAAAAAAATGTCCGAAAGCATAGTTAAATTCGTGAACAAATATTAAGAAAAATTAGTGAAGACAGAATAGAACAAAAAATTCAGAAAAATCCTAAGATAGTAGGAAGTAAGTGCTTTTTGCATAATTTTATTTTGTCAGTAAAGGCAGCTGATCATTTTTGATTCATTAATGCAAATATTCCAATTATTGTGACTGGGTTTACGGAAGAAGACGGAGGGGCAATTATAGGGCAAAGACTTTTAAATATCAGAAGCATCTATGAGGAACCTATAGCCTCAATCGCACTAGGCATTGCTTTAGTAAATAGTGAACCCGTAGCATTAAAGGAGAGATTTGAATTTACAGATTTGCAAAGTAAAGCTGTAAGTTTACCAAATGAGGGAAATACTTTAGTCATTTAGTCATCACTGTATATAAAATCGAACATGTTTTTATTACCTAAAACTTGCACACATTTTACTGGGAGGAGTTTAGTCCGTAGGCTTGTTTTTCAACACAAATCGGGCATTCCCTTTGGCGACGGTGTTAAAGGGTATCTTTAGAAGATTCACATACCTTGGTCCGTCGTCTTCGAGAAAAATGATCCGGCCGTCAATGCCAATGAATGGTGAGTTATTTTATTTTATAATACAAAAAATATAATTATTACGATTTTCCAGGCAGTGAGCCAATGAGCCTGACTAATCCGCCAGATATATTAGAGGTATTGGAGGAGCTCAAGAAAACGACTGGTAAGTAATAATTTTCCTATAAATATGGGAATCAATATATAACAATTAATATATAACACTTTCAGAATCTATAAAACAGGAGAATGCTGCTTTACGTGGTAGGACTATTCAGATTGATTGAACATAATTTGTATCAAACCAATTAACAATGTTTTTTTTTAAATCAATTAAAAGCAATGGCGGAAATTGTGTCAATCCAAACGGTTTTAATCAAACAGTTGCTCAAAGAGAAGGAAGAAATTAGTCCTGTTCCCCTTTAAAACTGAACACGACCTTATCGGATGGGATGAAAAAATTAAAAAAAATAAAAGCATTTAGGTGAGTAGGTCTAAACTGTAAAGTATATACCTTCTTCTCTGGGTTATCCGTATATTTGATTACTTTTTACAGATAGCTGCAATGAAATCCATAATACAGCCGGGAGGCATTGTGAACAATTTAATGTACATCATAAATAAGGAAATTGTAGATTTAATAAGATTTGAAATTATATTTGTATTAAATTTGCATACATGGACTTCGTTGTTGGATTTTGACCAGCCTTGCTGAACATTCGCTCTGACAAATATTTCTGAGCTGCAGCTTTGAAAGGCTTTGAAAGTCTGTATTTATATAAAAATGGAATTATAAAATTAAATATATTTCAATATAAATATTAATATATACATATTTCCTTCCTATATACATAAGACAGAATCACTTGCCTCGGGTTAGTTAATGTTTTCCAAATGTTGTCTCAAAATAATAATGGCCTAATAATAGCTCGAGAGGCTTTTACCTTCATTTTGTTTTGCAGAAAGGAAAAGGTTAGATTTTGTGAAGGTTCGAATGGTGTTCACTGCTCACGTGCATTTTTCGACAAAAAACAATACATCTCTTTTTCCAAAGCCTTTACTGCCTGATCTGCATTCGAAACCAATCAAAATCACAACTTTTTAAATCGTGGATCAATTATAGTTGCTAATCGGGGAACATTTACAGTTTCATAGTGAAGAAAACTTTCGTTCAAACGAGTACATAGTTCACAAGTAATTGGAATAGCCAAAGATATGGTCACAGACTTGCTACCATAAATTGCCACAGTTGCTTCTTGAAACACAGATACGAGTTCGGTCAGTTCCTTTAGAAAACATCAATTTCCTCTGCGATGTTAGGGGAGTCTTGGGCAAGCTTAGCAAGATAGATGATAGCATATCGTTAGTATCTACCAGTCTTTTTACCATTATGAACGCACAGTTCCAACGAATTGGCACTTCCTGAATCAGTCCCAAGGGCTGTTCAACATCCTGTCTGAATTTTGCCATTGCAGTAGCGCTGCGTTTTATAAACGTCACGATTGCTTTAAATTTTGCCAAAATGGGTTGAAGAACGTCCAATTTTGGCACATCTTGAACCAGCAAGTTGACTGTGTAAGCAAAACAAGGGAAATGCGAGTCTGTCACAATGGACGCCACTCTGATAGTCTGATAGAACTCATCGGATTCTCATCAACGGTTAAGTAACCTTCACTTGCTCTAGACGTCCACCCATCGATTATTATTGCCACATTGAGAACGAAATCTAAAACAGATTTATGTTTAGATTTCAGATCTTCATAAGCCTTTGGAGCGGGGGTCCATTTCTCGTAGTCCCCTATAATTTACAACACTGAAGGGCTGCATGTCCATGGCTATCATTTGCACTACGCGTCTATCAAGTGCCTGCTTACGTTTCGATCCGGATGGATACGGAACTTCTCTTACCAAGAATGCATCCAATGACGTTGGTGCAGGCTTTTTCTTTTGAGCATTATTTGGATGGATTCGCCTTGAGTGATTCATTAGATTCGTCGTGTTACCTGCTTTTTCCAGACATTTTCCGTCCTAATTGCAAATTCCGCTTTGCTTATCGATCGATCGTTTAAAATGCTGCCAAAAATTGGAGCATTCACGTTTAATTTTTGCAGGTCCGGTTTCACAGTTTTCTTTTGATGTGCCTATGATATAGAAACAATGTACATCCATATGTATTTAATTGTAATTATAAGATACGCAACTTCTCATTTACAATCACATACATTTGTATGTCTGTGCATGTGTAAAAAGCACATATGCATTTACTTTATCACTGAATTACGTGAGATACTTACTTCTGAGACCTTTGTCCATCGCTTAAGTCGCTTAAGTCAAGCTATCTCCCCCAGTTTCAGCTATACATTTTTTCTGAGAATTTCTCTAATTAACTTCCAAATTTTATGACATATATCAAAATAATACTTACAAATTTGTTTAGTTTCTCATCACTCTGCTGTATTTCCTCATCGAACTGCACTATATTATTTATAGCGGCGAAAGGAAGAATTTCAAGCTCAGGAAGCTCCTCGGGTCAGGGTGTCAGCGTCAATGTGGAGGTTTCGGATTTCAAGCTTGACAGCAATAACCTCTTGAATCAATTTTGTAATTGTAATTGTAATTGGGAGTGTATTGCTGTCTGTTATATTCCGCACCTCTACTTTCAAACCGGAAACCTCTGACTTCAGCGCTCTTATCTCAATGCACAAATCCATTAAAAGATTGTGAATGGAGTCAGATGGTGTTGCGTTCACGTTGTGCACTGCAAAATTTTCTCTTTCTTATATATTATTATGTAAAAACGAGGGGGAACGTTGTGAGGCAAAGGCAAAGGCCGCGGCTCTACCTTATACCAGGTAATCAGTCAGTATATATATGAGCTTGCGATTTATACAATTTATTATACATATATGTATTCGCAAAAGGGACGAATTAAATTTTGGGCAAAAAATAATATTTAAACAAATGAAGTCAAATTTTTGGAGTATTATACATACATGTTTCCAATTTTGTCTGCATATGATTTTTACATGTGCTTCTACTTTTCTACATGTATAACTACATATTTGAGACGTGGAAGTGTATGCGAGAAAGAGAGAGGGAATGAGTAAGCGCTTGGCAGGCGTTGCGTAGCCACTGAAATTTAATTTCTTCCTTCTGTCCATAATATTGATTCGACCTGATCCAGATTCGGCAATCTGGTAGATATGGTAATTTTCCATGATTCTGCGTTTTTGGTTTTCTTTTATCTTAAAAATTGTGGATTCCACAGATTTTTGTCCTTTGTGGGGGCGGAAGGGGGCGTGTCAAACTTTTGAAATACACTTGTACTGAAGTGATATCACAGGAGCTTGAGAGATCTAGGCGCTCAAATGGACGAATAGGCAAAGCAGACAGGGTCACGTGTGTCTGATCACTCTGTCTGGGTCACTCTGATAAAAATGGTCATTCTCTATGATTCTGCGTTTTTAGTTTTCTCGTATTTTCAAAATTGTGTGCGCCACAGACTTGAGTTCTTTATGCGGGCGGAAAGGGGCGGGGCGAAATTTTGAAATACACTTGGAGTAGCGTGATAACACAGGAGACTGGATACAAAATTTGGTTGCTTAAGCTTTAACGGACAGACGGACGGACGGACGGACAGACGGACGGACGGACGGACAGACAGACACGGCTATATCGACTCGGCTATTGATGCTGATCAAGAATATGCATACTTTATGGGGTCGGAAACGCTTCCTTTTGGGCGTTACACACATCCGTTATCACCACAAATCTAATATACCCCTATACTCTTCGAGTACCGGGTATAAAAATATCTTATGCAAGGCCCTGCCAATCTGCTTACATAATTTCGTTAAATTCAAATATAGTTGTTACATTTAAAATAAATTCACAACTTGTACATATGTAAGTATATGTACATAAGCACAACAAGTACACATTTGCGCAGAAGCTTCTGAACAAAGATCTGAAGAGAGCAAACCGCATGAAATTCTTTAGAGATGAACATTTATACTGTGTCGCATTGTATTAACAATCGATAGATATCGGATAAATCAACAAATTCAAATGACAGTTTAGAGATAATGTAACTCAGAAAAACTGCACTGTCAAGAAAAAAAAGAACTGAATTCGAATCGAATCGACAACAAAGCAGGCCCTCATAAAAGCGTACAAGGCAACGGAGCTATCAATTAGTCAGATACATCGGAGCATATTCCTGAAAGGAAGGACAAATCTAAAAATGCATCCGTATAAGTATGCCATTGCTGTGGATTTTGAGGCCACCTGCTGGAAGAATCAACCACTTCCGCAATTCAGAGTATCGGAGATAATTGAGTTCCCAGCCATTTTGGTCAATTTGAAAACGGGCAAGGTCGAATCGGAGTTTCACAAGTACGTGAAGCCCGTCGAGTCGCCGGAGCTGAGCGACTACTGTACCAATCTGACGGGCATTCAGCAGACTACAGTGGAGGCGGGCGTGTCGCTGCAGACGGCAATCGATTTGTTCATCGACTGGCTGAAGAAGGAGTTGGCCGCCCGCAACCTGCTGCTGCCAAAGATGAGTGAGTCCGATGCAAAGGGGAACTGTTTCTTGGTCACTTGGACGGACTGGGACTTTGGTATCTGTCTGGAAAAGGAGTGCGCACGCAAGAATATACGCAAACCAGCCTGCTTCAATCAGTGGATTGACGCAAGGGTCATCTACAGGGAGTGGTACAAGTATCGTCCCTACACCTTCGGCAATGCCCTGTCCCATGCGCGGCTGACCTTCCAGGGACGTGCTCACTCCGGCATCGATGATGCCAAGAATTTAGCTAGGCTCATCTGCAAGATGTTTCGTGACGGAGCCCCCTTTTCGATCACCAAAGATCTGACACCAGATGAAGAGCTCAACCAGAACAGTGGCTTCTGAGCTGCGGCGGTCAGCCACCACCCCTCATCATTCCCCCACACCAGAAAGATAACCAGAAACCACAAGTAAGATAATCCATTTCTTAATTGGATTATGTTCAACATAAACACGACAATAGACCCAAGGACACTAAGGCTGACTAAGATAGGGGCCTAATTTGACAACAATTTGAAAACAATTTGAAAACGTAAGCGCTAAATAAGTTTCCCGTTTTTATTTTTTTATTTTACATAATATTCTTTGACAGATATTAATTCTGGAAATTTGAAGGCCATAGCCATTGGAGCCAAGCCTCCAGCACCTGAATCTGGTTATCAAAATGCAGCAAGAAAGCCACAACACAATAATTGCATTTATTTATCAAATTTAATGATACTTAAACATTAGGGTGGTGTGGTGTAAATCTTTTCAAATAGTTTGGCATAATCTGGACACAAACGTTGGTGCTTAATAAATCTCTTGTTTCGCTGTGTACTATATCTAATTTCTTTTAACAGAAATTATATTGATGCGAATCGCTCTGATGAGTTCGGCTGCTTCTCTTAGTCACTTCGTAGCGTTCTAAGGGAGACAGGCACGTTTTCGGTTCCATCGTTCACCAGCCCGACGCCGTCCGTAGCCAGAACGTCCGCCGTTTCGTTTCCTTCGATGCTCTGGTGGCTGGAAACCCAGTAGATCCGCACTGACTTAGTCGTGCTTAGTGGGGCTAGTACCTCCCTGCTTGCCAGGACGCTTCTAGAACTAACCGCGGACGACTGCATGGATTTTATCGCGTGATCGCTCTGCGAGATGAGCGTCTTCTGGTGCCTTCTTGATGGCGAAAACTTCCGCCTGGAATATGCTGCATCGGTCGGGTAGCTGATAAGAGGCCCTTATTTCAGGGTTCGAGCAGTAAAGTCCTGTCCCGTCCCGTTTTTCAGTCTTCGGGTCTCATAAAAATGTTTGTTTTTACTTCGAGGCACGTTTGGCGGATCATGTAGTCAGTAACAAGTAACACTGTTCATGTCCATGCCAATTGAACTATGCCCGTATTCTTGAGGCATATTCCCTGATGCGATCAGGCGCTGTGCTGCCTTACCTGCAGTTGTAGCTACTAAGGAGTGTAGTGCTGTCCAGGGGGTCGATGCCGAGTATGGTTTCGAGTGCTTTAGTTGGGGTTGACCTCACCGACTGACTTGAACTGACTGAGCGGTGCCTGTCGCTGAGGTCTTTCCAAGAGTTTGTGGTACGTCTTCTTTTCAATAGTTTGCCACCACGCTAGGACTCCACACAGCAGAGTTGGCCGCACCACCGAGATGTAGATCCAATGCATCCAATGCTTATGCATACGACACAAGCGTAATTATTACGGGTGTATGTCCATCGACTCTCAGCTCCATAATGGAACGAACACTCAGGGAGATATGTGAGTGAGCAGGTGGAGTAGGACTCAGTATCAAAGCGAACAAAACGGAGCTCATCCTCTTCACCAAGAGATACAAGGTACCAACATGGGTCCCCCCGAAAGTCAACCAAACAAGGCTAACCCCTAAAGCACAGGTGAAATACCTCGGCACAGTACTGGACAGTAAGCTGGCATGGAGACCCAATGTAGTAGAGCGGGTGAAAAAGGCCACCAATGCACTATATGCATCCAAGAAGATGCTTAGTAGCACATGGGGCCTGTCGCCCGCCCTGATGCATTGGATCTACATCTCGGTAGTGCGACCAACTCTGCTGTATGGAGTCCCAGTGTGGTGGAAAGCCACTGAAAAGAAGACGTACCACAAGCTAATGGAACGAAGCTAATGCTCTGTATAACGGGAGCGCTGAGGTCATCGCCAACCAAAGCACTCGAAACAATACTCGGAATCGAACCCCCCGACATCTACGCTAGGCTGACTGCAAGCAAGGCGCCTCAGCGCTTGATTGCGTCGGGGAACATGTCTCCTCAAAGATTCGGGCATAGTTCAATTGGAATGTACATGATCAGTTCAACCGACTACATGATCCCCCAAACGTGCCTTGAAGTAAAAACAAACCTCCTCATGGACCCGAAGAATGGAAAGCGGGACGGGACCAGACTCAACACCTCAACATATACACTGACGGCTCCAAGATGAATGAAGGAGTAGGAGCAGGCCTATACTGTACAAACCCTGAAATAAGGGCGTCGTATAAGCTACCCGACCGATGCAGCATATTCCAGGCGGAAGTCTTCGCCATCAAGAAGGCAGCAGAAGACGCTCAGCTCACAGAGCGACCACACAATACGATTAACATATTTGTTGACAGCCAAGCAGCGATAAAATCCATGCAGTCGTCCGCGGTCAGTTTTAGAACTGTCCTGGCAAGCAGGGAGGCACTAGAATCACTAAGCACGACTAAGTCAGTGCAGATCTATTGGGTTCCCAGTCACCAGGGCATCGAAGGAAACGAAGAGGCGGACGTTCTGGCTAAGGAAGGCGTCGGGCTGGCAAACGATATGACAGAAAGCGTGCCGGTCTCCCTAAGGACGCTACAAAGCGACCTGGAGAAGCAGGCCAAAATGAGGACAGATAGCAGGTAGAAGAACACCACCACCTGCAGAATCTCGAAAATCATGTGCAAGAAACGCTATGATAATCTCAGCCACTATCTGCGGCATCTTCCACGGAAGGATTGCAGACTGCTAGTGGGCATACTAACAGGCCACTGCCTGGCTGCGTCGCATGCAACCAGGCTGAACATCACTAACAGTGACATCTGCAGGAAATGCAATGAGCCCGGGGCTGTCGAAACCCTGGAGCATCTCATCTGCCGGTGTCCGGCTCTCTTAAGGGCAAGGAGAATGTACCTGGGCGCACCGATGCTGGCATCACTGGAGGATGCCTCCAAGAGGTCGCCAGGGAAACTGCTTGCCTTTGCGAAAAACACCTCGATTCTGGGGGAATTGGGAACCTCAGAAGCACCCTCGTAAGGTCCATACAAAAATCCGGATTGCTAAGGGCCTTTTCGGCCTATGAGAAGCCCCGTTGAGGGCCGTCCGGGATAACCTAAACTAACCTAATTGAAAGGAGTTAAGACTTATCGGTCTATAATCTTTGGGACACATGGCTGCACTTTTCTGCCTTTGCGAGAAAGACAACTCTAGAGGTTCTCCATTGGATAGGGATATAACCTGATCTTAGGCATGCCGCGTATATTGCGACAAGACATGGGATGATCATCTCTTTGGTCACTTGCAACATGGCTGGGTATATTTCCTCCAGTCAAGGTGCTTTTATGCCTGCAAAGGAATCTATAGCCCATTGGATTTGCTTGGGGGTTATTAGGTCTGTGGGGGGGGGTTTGATCCTCAGTTGCTAGGTCCTGATGAATTTCTGCATCGGTGACCTCGGTGCATCCTGGGAAGCGGGCTTCCATCAGTGCCGTCAGGTCTTCTTCGCTGACCTCCGACGACTGTCCGTTGTCTAGTTTGAACTGACCCTGTACTGTGGGTTGGTTTGACAGCAGCTTCCTAAATCTAGGCGTTTTAGGCACGCTCTCAATGTTAGAGCATAAGTTCCTCCACGACCTTCTTTGTGCCTAACGTATTTCCTTCTTGTAATTTCTTAGTATCGTTCGCTAGTTTAGCGATCTTGAGAAATTCCTGGAATTTATTTATTTATTTATCCCGATTCCACTAGAAAGGTTTGGACATCTTTCTTGCTCTTGAAGGTGGGCATGCTGCGTGGTAGGCTTTCAGCAGTTCCGTAGATAGGGTCTCTAAGCCTTAGAGTCTAAGGACTTCTCTATGTCCTCTGAGAATTTCAGTGAGACCGGTTCGCGAGTTTTGAAGTGACTGTTTTTCTAAACTTCTCACAGCTTCTGTTCCGGGGGCTTCTAAAGACCTTCACTTTCGGAGTGTATCAGTGTATCAGTATCAGTCCCCCAGTTTCAGCTATACATTTTTTCTGAGAATTTCTCTAATTAATTTCCAAATTTTATGACATATATCAAAATAATACTTACAAATTTGTTTAGTTTCTCATTACTCTGCTGTATTTCCTCATCGAACTGTACTATATTATTTATAGCGGCGAAAGGAAGAATTTCAAGCTCAGGAAGCTCCTCGGGTCAGGGTGTCAGCGGCAATGTGGAGGTTTCGGATTTCAAGCTTGACAGCCATAACCTCTTGAATCAATTTTGTAATTGTAATTGTAATTGGGCGTGTATTGCTGTCTGTTATATTCCGCACCTCTACTTTCAAACCGGAAACCTCTGACTTCAGTGCTCCTATCTCAATGCACAAATCCATTAAAAGATTGTGAATGGAGTCAGATGGGGTTGCGTTCACGTTGTGCACTGCAAAATTTTCTCTTTATTATATATTATTATGTAAAAACGAGGGGGAACGTTGTGAGGCAAAGGCAAAGGCCGCGGCTCTACCTTATACCAGGTAATCAGTCAGTATATATATGAGCTTGCGATTTATACAATTTATTATACATATATGTATTCGCAAAAGGGACGAATTAAATTTTGGGCAAAAAATAATATTTAAACAAATGAAGTCAAATTTTTGGAGTATTATACATACATGTTTCCAATTTTGTCTGCATATGATTTTTACATGTGCTTCTACTTTTCTACATGTATAACTACATATTTGAGACGTGGAAGTGTATGCGAGAAAGAGAGAGGGAATGAGTAAGCGCTTGGCAGGCGTTGCGTAGCCACTGAAATTTAATTTCTTCCTTCTGTCCATAATATTGATTCGACCTGATCCAGATTCGGCAATCTGGTAGATATGGTAATTTTCCATGATTCTGCGTTTTTGGTTTTCTTTTATCTTAAAAATTGTGGATTCCACAGATTTTTGTCCTTTGTGGGGGCGGAAGGGGGCGTGTCAAACTTTTGAAATACACTTGTACTGAAGTGATATCACAGGAGCTTGAGAGATCTAGGCGCTCAAATGGACGAATAGGCAAAGCAGACAGGGTCACGTGTGTCTGATCACTCTGTCTGGGTCACTCTGATAAAAATGGTCATTCTCTATGATTCTGCGTTTTTAGTTTTCTCGTATTTTCAAAATTGTGTGCGCCACAGACTTGAGTTCTTTATGCGGGCGGAAAGGGGCGGGGCGAAATTTTGAAATACACTTGGAGTAGCGTGATAACACAGGAGACTGGATACAAAATTTGGTTGCTTAAGCTTTAATAGTCTCTGAGATATAGGCTCTAATGAAGACGGACGGACAGACGGACAGACGGACAGACAGACATGGCTATATCGACTCGGCTATTGATGTTGATCAAGAATATGCATACTTTATGGGGTCGGAAACGCTTCCTTTTGGGCGTTACACACATCCGTTATCACCACAAATCTAATATACCCCTATACTCTTCGAGTACCGGGTATAAAAATATCTTATGCAAGGCCCTGCCAATCTGCTTACATAATTTCGTTAAATTCAAATATAGTTGTTACATTTAAAATAAATTCACAACTTGTACATAAGTATATGTACATAAGCACAACAAGTACACATTTGCGCAGAAGCTTCTGAACAAAGATCTGAAGAGAGCAAACCGCATGAAATTCTTTAGAGATGAACATTTATACTGTGTCGCATTGTATTAACAATCGATAGATATCGGATAAATCAACAAATTCAAATGACAGTTTAGAGATAATGTAACTCAGAAAAACTGCACTGTCAAGAAAAAAAAGAACTGAATTCGAATCGAATCGACAACAAAGCAGGCCCTCATAAAAGCGTACAAGGCAACGGAGCTATCAATTAGTCAGATACATCGGAGCATATTCCTGAAAGGAAGGACAAATCTAAAAATGCATCCGTATAAGTATGCCATTGCTGTGGATTTTGAGGCCACCTGCTGGAAGAATCAACCACTTCCGCAATTCAGAGTATCGGAGATAATTGAGTTCCCAGCCATTTTGGTCAATTTGAAAACGGGCAAGGTCGAATCGGAGTTTCACAAGTACGTGAAGCCCGTCGAGTCGCCGGAGCTGAGCGACTACTGTACCAATCTGACGGGCATTCAGCAGACTACAGTGGAGGCGGGCGTGTCGCTGCAGACGGCAATCGATTTGTTCATCGACTGGCTGAAGAAGGAGTTGGCCGCCCGCAACCTGCTGCTGCCAAAGATGAGTGAGTCCGATGCAAAGGGGAACTGTTTCTTGGTCACTTGGACGGACTGGGACTTTGGTATCTGTCTGGAAAAGGAGTGCGCACGCAAGAATATACGCAAACCAGCCTGCTTCAATCAGTGGATTGACGCAAGGGTCATCTACAGGGAGTGGTACAAGTATCGTCCCTACACCTTCGGCAATGCCCTGTCCCATGCGCGGCTGACCTTCCAGGGACGTGCTCACTCCGGCATCGATGATGCCAAGAATTTAGCTAGGCTCATCTGCAAGATGTTTCGTGACGGAGCCCCCTTTTCGATCACCAAAGATCTGACACCAGATGAAGAGCTCAACCAGAACAGTGGCTTCTGAGCTGCGGCGGTCAGCCACCACCCCTCATCATTCCCCCACACCAGAAAGATAACCAGAAACCACAAGTAAGATAATCCATTTCTTAATTGGATTATGTTCAACATAAACACGACAATAGACCCAAGGACACTAAGGCTGACTAAGATAGGGGCCTAATTTGACAACAATTTGAAAACGTAAGCGCTAAATAAGTTTCCCGTTTTTATTTTTTTATTTTACATAATATTCTTTGACAGATATTAATTCTGGAAATTTGAAGGCCATAGCCGTTGGAGCCAAGCCCCCAGCACCTGAATCTGGTTATCAAAATGCAGCAAGAAAGCCACAACACAATAATTGCATTTATTTATCAAATTTAATGATACTTAAACATTAGGGTGGTGTGGTGTAAATCTTTTCAAATAGTTTGGCATAATCTGGACACAAACGTTGGTGCTTAATAAATCTCTTGTTTCGCTGTGTACTATATCTAATTTCTTTTAACAGAAATTATATTGATGCGAATCGCTCTGATGAGTTCGGCTGCTTCTCTTAGTCACTTCGTAGCGTTCTAAGGGAGACAGGCACGTTTTCGGTTTCATCGTTCACCAGCCCGACGCCGTCCGTAGCCAGAACGTCCGCCGTTTCGTTTCCTTCGATGCCCTGGTGGCTGTGAACCCAGTAGATCCGCACTGACTTAGTCGTGCTTAGTGGGGCTAGTACCTCCCTGCTTGCCAGGACGCTTCTAGAACTAACCGCGGACGACTGCATGGATTTTATCGCGTGATCGCTCTGCGAGATGAGCGTCTTCTGGTGCCTTCTTGATGGCGAAAACTTCCGCCTGGAATATGCTGCATCGGTCGGGTAGCTGATAAGAGGCCCTTATTTCAGGGTTCGAGCAGTATAGGACCGCTCCTACTCCTCCTTCCCTCTTGGAGCCGTCAGTGTATATGATGAGGTGCTGAGTCTGGTCCTGTCCCGTCCCGTTTTTCAGTCTTCGGGTCTCATAAAAATGTTTGTTTTTACTTCGAGGCACGTTTGGGGGATCATGTAGTCAGTAACAAGTAACACTGTTCATGTCCATGCCAATTGAACTATGCCCGTATTCTTGAGGCTTATTCCCTGATGCGATCAGGCGCTGTGCTGCCTTACCTGCAGTTGTAGCTACTAAGGAGTGTAGTGCTGTCCAGGGGGTCGATGCCGAGTATGGTTTCGAGTGCTTTAGTTGGGGTTGACCTCACCGACTGACTTGAACTGACTGAGCGGTGCCTGTCGCTGAGGTCTTTCCAAGAGTTTGTGGTACGTCTTCTTTTCAATAGTTTGCCACCACGCTAGGACTCCACACAGCAGAGTTGGCCGCACCACCGAGATGTAGATCCAATGCATCCAATGCTTATGCATACGACACAAGCGTAATTATTACGGGTGTATGTCCATCGACTCTCAGCTCCATAATGGAACGAACACTCAGGGAGATATGTGAGTGAGCAGGTGGAGTAGGACTCAGTATCAAAGCGAACAAAACGGAGCTCATCCTCTTCACCAAGAGATACAAGGTACCAACATGGGTCCCCCCGAAAGTCAACCAAACAAGGCTAACCCCTAAAGCACAGGTGAAATACCTCGGCACAGTACTGGACAGTAAGCTGGCATGGAGACCCAATGTAGTAGAGCGGGTGAAAAAGGCCACCAATGCACTATATGCATCCAAGAAGATGCTTAGTAGCACATGGGGCCTGTCGCCCGCCCTGATGCATTGGATCTACATCTCGGTAGTGCGACCAACTCTGCTGTATGGAGTCCCAGTGTGGTGGAAAGCCACTGAAAAGAAGACGTACCACAAGCTAATGGAACGAAGCTAATGCTCTGTATAACGGGAGCGCTGAGGTCATCGCCAACCAAAGCACTCGAAACAATACTCGGAATCGAACCCCCGACATCTACGCTAGGCTGACTGCAAGCAAGGCGGCTCAGCGCTTGATTGCGTCGGGGAACATGTCTCCTCAAAGATTCGGGCATAGTTCAATTGGAATGTACATGATCAGTTCAACCGACTACATGATCCCCCAAACGTGCCTTGAAGTAAAAACAAACCTCCTCATGGACCCGAAGAATGGAAAGCGGGACGGGACCAGACTCAACACCTCAACATATACACTGACGGCTCCAAGATGAATGAAGGAGTAGGAGCAGGCCTATACTGTACAAACCCTGAAATAAGGGCGTCGTATAAGCTACCCGACCGATGCAGCATATTCCAGGCGGAAGTCTTCGCCATCAAGAAGGCAGCAGAAGACGCTCAGCTCACAGAGCGACCACACAATACGATTAACATATTTGTTGACAGCCAAGCAGCGATAAAATCCATGCAGTCGTCCGCGGTCAGTTTTAGAACTGTCCTGGCAAGCAGGGAGGCACTAGAATCACTAAGCACGACTAAGTCAGTGCAGATCTATTGGGTTCCCAGTCACCAGGGCATCGAAGGAAACGAAGAGGCGGACGTTCTGGCTAAGGAAGGCGTCGGGCTGGCAAACGATATGACAGAAAGCGTGCCGGTCTCCCTAAGGACGCTACAAAGCGACCTGGAGAAGCAGGCCAAAATGAGGACAGATAGCAGGTAGAAGAACACCACCACCTGCAGAATCTCGAAAATCATGTGCAAGAAACGCTATGATAATCTCAGCCACTATCTGCGGCATCTTCCACGGAAGGATTGCAGACTGCTAGTGGGCATACTAACAGGCCACTGCCTGGCTGCGTCGCATGCAACCAGGCTGAACATCACTAACAGTGACATCTGCAGGAAATGCAATGAGCCCGGGGCTGTCGAAACCCTGGAGCATCTCATCTGCCGGTGTCCGGCTCTCTTAAGGGCAAGGAGAATGTACCTGGGCGCACCGATGCTGGCATCACTGGAGGATGCCTCCAAGAGGTCGCCAGGGAAACTGCTTGCCTTTGCGAAAAACACCTCGATTCTGGGGGAATTGGGAACCTCAGAAGCACCCTCGTAAGGTCCATACAAAAATCCGGATTGCTAAGGGCCTTTTCGGCCTATGAGAAGCCCCGTTGAGGGCCGTCCGGGATAACCTAAACTAACCTAATTGAAAGGAGTTAAGACTTATCGGTCTATAATCTTTGGGACACATGGCTGCACTTTTCTGCCTTTGCGAGAAAGACAACTCTAGAGGTTCTCCATTGGATAGGGATATAACCTGATCTTAGGCATGCCGCGTATATTGCGACAAGACATGGGATGATCATCTCTTTGGTCACTTGCAACATGGCTGGGTATATTTCCTCCAGTCAAGGTGCTTTTATGCCTGCAAAGGAATCTATAGCCCATTGGATTTGCTTGGGGGTTATTAGGTCTGTGGGGGGGGGTTTGATCCTCAGTTGCTAGGTCCTGATGAATTTCTGCATCGGTGACCTCGGTGCATCCTGGGAAGCGGGCTTCCATCAGTGCCGTCAGGTCTTCTTCGCTGACCTCCGACGACTGTCCGTTGTCTAGTTTGAACTGACCCTGTACTGTGGGTTGGTTTGACAGCAGCTTCCTAAATCTAGGCGTTTTAGGCACGCTCTCAATGTTAGAGCATAAGTTCCTCCACGACCTTCTTTGTGCCTAACGTATTTCCTTCTTGTAATTTCTTAGTATCGTTCGCTAGTTTAGCGATCTTGAGAAATTCCTGGAATTTATTTATTTATTTATCCCGATTCCACTAGAAAGGTTTGGACATCTTTCTTGCTCTTGAAGGTGGGCATGCTGCATGGTAGGCTTTCAGCAGTTCCGTAGATAGGGTCTCTAAGCCTTAGAGTCTAAGGACTTCTCTATGTCCTCTGAGAATTTCAGTGAGACCGGTTCGCGAGTTTTGAAGTGACTGTTTTTCTAAACTTCTCACAGCTTCTGTTCCGGGGGCTTCTAAAGACCTTCACTTTCGGAGTGTATCAGTGTATCAGTATCAGTCCCCCAGTTTCAGCTATACATTTTTTCTGAGAATTTCTCTAATTAATTTCCAAATTTTATGACATATATCAAAATAATACTTACAAATTTGTTTAGTTTCTCATTACTCTGCTGTATTTCCTCATCGAACTGTACTATATTATTTATAGCGGCGAAAGGAAGAATTTCAAGCTCAGGAAGCTCCTCGGGTCAGGGTGTCAGCGGCAATGTGGAGGTTTCGGATTTCAAGCTTGACAGCCATAACCTCTTGAATCAATTTTGTAATTGTAATTGTAATTGGGCGTGTATTGCTGTCTGTTATATTCCGCACCTCTACTTTCAAACCGGAAACCTCTGACTTCAGTGCTCCTATCTCAATGCACAAATCCATTAAAAGATTGTGAATGGAGTCAGATGGGGTTGCGTTCACGTTGTGCACTGCAAAATTTTCTCTTTATTATATATTATTATGTAAAAACGAGGGGGAACGTTGTGAGGCAAAGGCAAAGGCCGCGGCTCTACCTTATACCAGGTAATCAGTCAGTATATATATGAGCTTGCGATTTATACAATTTATTATACATATATGTATTCGCAAAAGGGACGAATTAAATTTTGGGCAAAAAATAATATTTAAACAAATGAAGTCAAATTTTTGGAGTATTATACATACATGTTTCCAATTTTGTCTGCATATGATTTTTACATGTGCTTCTACTTTTCTACATGTATAACTACATATTTGAGACGTGGAAGTGTATGCGAGAAAGAGAGAGGGAATGAGTAAGCGCTTGGCAGGCGTTGCGTAGCCACTGAAATTTAATTTCTTCCTTCTGTCCATAATATTGATTCGACCTGATCCAGATTCGGCAATCTGGTAGATATGGTAATTTTCCATGATTCTGCGTTTTTGGTTTTCTTTTATCTTAAAAATTGTGGATTCCACAGATTTTTGTCCTTTGTGGGGGCGGAAGGGGGCGTGTCAAACTTTTGAAATACACTTGTACTGAAGTGATATCACAGGAGCTTGAGAGATCTAGGCGCTCAAATGGACGAATAGGCAAAGCAGACAGGGTCACGTGTGTCTGATCACTCTGTCTGGGTCACTCTGATAAAAATGGTCATTCTCTATGATTCTGCGTTTTTAGTTTTCTCGTATTTTCAAAATTGTGTGCGCCACAGACTTGAGTTCTTTATGCGGGCGGAAAGGGGCGGGGCGAAATTTTGAAATACACTTGGAGTAGCGTGATAACACAGGAGACTGGATACAAAATTTGGTTGCTTAAGCTTTAATAGTCTCTGAGATATAGGCTCTAATGAAGACGGACAGACGGACGGACAGACAGACACGGCTATATCGACTCGGCTATTGATGCTGATCAAGAATATGCATACTTTATGGGGTCGGAAACGCTTCCTTTTGGGCGTTACACACATCCGTTATCACCACAAATCTAATATACCCCTATACTCTTCGAGTACCGGGTATAAAAATATCTTATGCAAGGCCCTGCCAATCTGCTTACATAATTTCGTTAAATTCAAATATAGTTGTTACATTTAAAATAAATTCACAACTTGTACATATGTAAGTATATGTACATAAGCACAACAAGTACACATTTGCGCAGAAGCTTCTGAAGAAAGATCTGAAGAGAGCAAACCGCATGAAATTCTTTAGAGATGAACATTTATACTGTGTCGCATTGTATTAACAATCGATAGATATCGGATAAATCAACAAATTCAAATGACAGTTTAGAGATAATGTAACTCAGAAAAACTGCACTGTCAAGAAAAAGAAGAATTAAATTCGAATCGAATCGACAACAAAGCAGGCCCTCATAAAAGCGTACAAGGCAACGGAGCTCTCAATTAGTCAGATACATCGGAGCATATTCCTGAAAGGAAGGACAAATCTGATCAATTCTGGCATATCGAAGCCGCTAAAAATGCATCCGTATACGTATGCCATTGCTGTGGATTTTGAGGCCACCTGCTGGAAGAATCAACCACTTCCGCAATTCAGAGTATCGGAGATAATTGAGTTCCCAGCCATTTTGGTCAATTTGAAAACGGGCAAGGTCGAATCGGAGTTTCACAAGTACGTGAAGCCCGTCGAGTCGCCGGAGCTGAGCGACTACTGTACCAATCTGACGGGCATTCAGCAGACTACGGTGGAGGCGGGCGTGTCGCTGCAGATGGCAATCGATTTGTTCATCGACTGGCTGAAGAAGGAGTTGGCCGCCCGCAACCTGCTGCTGCCAAAGATGAGTGAGTCCGATGCAAAGGGGAACTGTTTCTTGGTCACTTGGACGGACTGGGACTTTGGTATCTGTCTGGAAAAGGAGTGCGCACGCAAGAATATACGCAAACCAGCCTGCTTCAATCAGTGGATTGACGCAAGGGTCATCTACAGGGAGTGGTACAAGTATCGTCCCTACACCTTCGGCAATGCCCTGTCCCATGCGCGGCTGACCTTCCAGGGACGTGCTCACTCCGGCATCGATGATGCCAAGAATTTAGCTAGGCTCATCTGCAAGATGTTTCGTGACGGAGCCCCCTTTTCGATCACCAAAGATCTGACACCAGATGAAGAGCTCAACCAGAACAGTGGCTTCTGAGCTGCGGCGGTCAGCCACCACCCCTCATCATTCCCCCACACCAGAAAGATAACCAGAAACCACAAGTAAGATAATCCATTTCTTAATTGGATTATGTTCAACATAAACACGACAATAGACCCAAGGACACTAAGGCTGACTAAGATAGGGGCCTAATTTGACAACAATTTGAAAACGTAAGCGCTAAATAAGTTTCCCGTTTTTATTTTTTTATTTTACATAATATTCTTTGACAGATATTAATTCTGGAAATTTGAAGGCCATAGCCGTTGGAGCCAAGCCCCCAGCACCTGAATCTGGTTATCAAAATGCAGCAAGAAAGCCACAACACAATAATTGCATTTATTTATCAAATTTAATGATACTTAAACATTAGGGTGGTGTGGTGTAAATCTTTTCAAATAGTTTGGCATAATCTGGACACAAACGTTGGTGCTTAATAAATCTCTTGTTTCGCTGTGTACTATATCTAATTTCTTTTAACAGAAATTATATTGATGCGAATCGCTCTGATGAGTTCGGCTGCTTCTCTTAGTCACTTCGTAGCGTTCTAAGGGAGACAGGCACGTTTTCGGTTTCATCGTTCACCAGCCCGACGCCGTCCGTAGCCAGAACGTCCGCCGTTTCGTTTCCTTAGATGCCCTGGTGGCTGTGAACCCAGTAGATCCGCACTGACTTAGTCGTGCTTAGTGGGGCTAGTACCTCCCTGCTTGCCAGGACGCTTCTAGAACTAACCGCGGACGACTGCATGGATTTTATCGCGTGATCGCTCTGCGAGATGAGCGTCTTCTGGTGCCTTCTTGATGGCGAAAACTTCCGCCTGGAATATGCTGCATCGGTCGGGTAGCTGATAAGAGGCCCTTATTTCAGGGTTCGAGCAGTAAAGGACCGCTCCTACTCCTCCTTCCCTCTTGGAGCCGTCAGTGCATATGATGAGGTGCTGAGTCTGGTCCTGTCCCGTCCCGTTATTCAGTCTTCGGGTCTCATAAAAATGTTTGTTTTTATTCAGCCGTTGCCATGTAGTCGTCACGTCTAGCGGAGCCTGTCGCTGTGGTCTTTCCAAGAGTTTGTGGTACGTCTTCTTTTCAGTAGTTTACCACCACGCTAGGACTCCACACAGCAGAGTTGGTCGCACCACCGAGATGTAGATCCAATGCATCAGGGCGGATGACAGGCCTTGTGCTGCTAAGCTTCTTCTTGGATGCATAAAGTTCTATGGTCGCCTTCTTCAACATTTTACTACCATTATACTCTCCATGCCAGCTTGCTATCCAGTACTGTGTCGAGACATTTGACCTGTGCCTGTCTGATTGATTTCGGGTGGATTTATGCTGGTACATTTTACCTCTTGGTGAAGAGGATGAGGTCCATCTTATCGCGTTGATACTGATCCTACTCCATGCATAACTAGTCTTATGAGTCCATCTGGTTCATTGTTTTTTTCACTGCTATGTCAGTAACAAGTAACACTGTCATGTCCATGCCAATTGAACTATGCCCGTATTCTTGAGGCTTATTCCCTGATGCGATCAGGCGCTGTGCTGCCTTACCTGCAGTTGTAGCTACTAAGGAGTGTAGTGCTGTCCAGGGGGTCGATGCCGAGTATGGTTTCGAGTGCTTTAGTTGGGGTTGACCTCACTGACTGACTTGAACTGACTGAGCGGAGCCTGTCGCTGTGGTCTTTCCAAGAGTTTGTGGTACGTCTTCTTTTCAGTAGTTTACCACCACGCTAGGACTCCACACAGCAGAGTTGGTCGCACCACCGAGATGTAGATCCAATGCATCAGGGCGGATGACAGGCCTTGTGCTGCTAAGCTTCTTCTTGGATGCATAAGTTCTATGGTCGCCTTCTTCAACCATTTTACTACCCATTATACTCTCCATGCCAGCTTGCTATCCAGTACTGTGTCGAGACATTTGACCTGTGCCTTGTCTGATTGATTTTCGGGTGGATTTATGCTGGTACATTTTACCTCTTGGTGAAGAGGATGAGGTCCATCTTATTCGCGTTGATACTGAGTCCTACTCCACCTGCCCACTTACATATCTCCCTGAGTTTTCGTTCCATTATGGAGCTGAGAGTCGATGGACATACCCCCTAATAAGTACGGTTATGTCGTTCGCATAAGCTGTTATTTTTGGGGCCTTTCTCTGGAATCTCTTGGTGAGGTTGTAGACCACTAGATACCACAGGAGGGGCGACATGATTCCACCTTGTGGTCTGCTCCTCTGTGCTTCTTTGGCCATGGAAGCGGTGCCCCACTCTGACTGCACCCGTCTGCAACTTAGTAGGTTTTTTATCAAGAGGCTGATTGCTGGGTGAGTGTTGATTGCTCCTAAGCAGTCCATTATGTGGCTTTTGTAGCTACGGTTTTAAATGCCCCGGATATATCTACGAACACTCCTAGTGCATACTTTTGTTGTTAAGGGCTTTCTCGACGGTGACTCATAACGAGTGTAATGCTGTCTCCACTGATTTTACCTTGGTGTAGGCATGCTGGTTGGTTGACATCAGTCCCCCCATTTCATTTCTGATGGTAGACCCAGCAGCTTCTTTAGTGATTTTAATTGAAAGGAGTTAAGACTTATCGGTCTATAATCTTTGGGACACATGGCTGCACTTTTCTGCCTTTGCGAGAAAGACAACTCTAGAGGTTCTCCATTGGATAGGGATATAACCTGATCTTAGGCATGCCGCGTATATTGCGACAAGACATGGGATGATCATCTCTTTGGTCACTTGCAACATGGCTGGGTATATTTCCTCCAGTCAAGGTGCTTTTATGCCTGCAAAGGAATCTATAGCCCATTGGATTTGCTTGGGGGTTATTAGGTCTGTGGGGGGGGGTTTGATCCTCAGTTGCTAGGTCCTGATGAATTTCTGCATCGGTGACCTCGGTGCATCCTGGGAAGCGGGCTTCCATCAGTGCCGTCAGGTCTTCTTCGCTGACCTCCGACGACTGTCCGTTGTCTAGTTTGAACTGACCCTGTACTGTGGGTTGGTTTGACAGCAGCTTCCTAAATCTAGGCGTTTTAGGCACGCTCTCAATGTTAGAGCATAAGTTCCTCCACGACCTTCTTTGTGCCTAACGTATTTCCTTCTTGTAATTTCTTAGTATCGTTCGCTAGTTTAGCGATCTTGAGAAATTCCTGGAATTTATTTATTTATTTATCCCGATTCCACTAGAAAGGTTTGGACATCTTTCTTGCTCTTGAAGGTGGGCATGCTGCATGGTAGGCTTTCAGCAGTTCCGTAGATAGGGTCTCTAAGCCTTAGAGTCTAAGGACTTCTCTATGTCCTCTGAGAATTTCAGTGAGACCGGTTCGCGAGTTTTGAAGTGACTGTTTTTCTAAACTTCTCACAGCTTCTGTTCCGGGGGCTTCTAAAGACCTTCACTTTCGGAGTGTATCAGTGTATCAGTATCAGTCCCCCAGTTTCAGCTATACATTTTTTCTGAGAATTTCTCTAATTAATTTCCAAATTTTATGACATATATCAAAATAATACTTACAAATTTGTTTAGTTTCTCATTACTCTGCTGTATTTCCTCATCGAACTGTACTATATTATTTATAGCGGCGAAAGGAAGAATTTCAAGCTCAGGAAGCTCCTCGGGTCAGGGTGTCAGCGGCAATGTGGAGGTTTCGGATTTCAAGCTTGACAGCCATAACCTCTTGAATCAATTTTGTAATTGTAATTGTAATTGGGCGTGTATTGCTGTCTGTTATATTCCGCACCTCTACTTTCAAACCGGAAACCTCTGACTTCAGTGCTCCTATCTCAATGCACAAATCCATTAAAAGATTGTGAATGGAGTCAGATGGGGTTGCGTTCACGTTGTGCACTGCAAAATTTTCTCTTTATTATATATTATTATGTAAAAACGAGGGGGAACGTTGTGAGGCAAAGGCAAAGGCCGCGGCTCTACCTTATACCAGGTAATCAGTCAGTATATATATGAGCTTGCGATTTATACAATTTATTATACATATATGTATTCGCAAAAGGGACGAATTAAATTTTGGGCAAAAAATAATATTTAAACAAATGAAGTCAAATTTTTGGAGTATTATACATACATGTTTCCAATTTTGTCTGCATATGATTTTTACATGTGCTTCTACTTTTCTACATGTATAACTACATATTTGAGACGTGGAAGTGTATGCGAGAAAGAGAGAGGGAATGAGTAAGCGCTTGGCAGGCGTTGCGTAGCCACTGAAATTTAATTTCTTCCTTCTGTCCATAATATTGATTCGACCTGATCCAGATTCGGCAATCTGGTAGATATGGTAATTTTCCATGATTCTGCGTTTTTGGTTTTCTTTTATCTTAAAAATTGTGGATTCCACAGATTTTTTTCCTTTGTGGGGGCGGAAGGGGGCGTGTCAAACTTTTGAAATACACTTGTACTGAAGTGATATCACAGGAGCTTGAGAGATCTAGGCGCTCAAATGGACGAATAGGCAAAGCAGACAGGGTCACGTGTGTCTGATCACTCTGTCTGGGTCACTCTGATAAAAATGGTCATTCTCTATGATTCTGCGTTTTTAGTTTTCTCGTATTTTCAAAATTGTGTGCGCCACAGACTTGAGTTCTTTATGCGGGCGGAAAGGGGCGGGGCGAAATTTTGAAATACACTTGGAGTAGCGTGATAACACAGGAGACTGGATACAAAATTTGGTTGCTTAAGCTTTAATAGTCTCTGAGATATAGGCTCTAATGAAGACGGACAGACGGACGGACAGACAGACACGGCTATATCGACTCGGCTATTGATGCTGATCAAGAATATGCATACTTTATGGGGTCGGAAACGCTTCCTTTTGGGCGTTACACACATCCGTTATCACCACAAATCTAATATACCCCTATACTCTTCGAGTACCGGGTATAAAAATATCTTATGCAAGGCCCTGCCAATCTGCTTACATAATTTCGTTAAATTCAAATATAGTTGTTACATTTAAAATAAATTCACAACTTGTACATATGTAAGTATATGTACATAAGTACAACAAGTACACATTTGCGCAGAAGCTTCTGAAGAAAGATCTGAAGAGAGCAAACCGCATGAAATTCTTTAGAGATGAACATTTATACTGTGTCGCATTGTATTAACAATCGATAGATATCGGATAAATCAACAAATTCAAATGACAGTTTAGAGATAATGTAACTCAGAAAAACTGCACTGTCAAGAAAAAGAAGAATTAAATTCGAATCGAATCGACAACAAAGCAGGCCCTCATAAAAGCGTACAAGGCAACGGAGCTCTCAATTAATCAGATACATCGGAGCATATTCCTGAAAGGAAGGACAAATCTGATCAATTCTGGCATATCGAAGCCGCTAAAAATGCATCCGTATACGTATGCCATTGCTGTGGATTTTGAGGCCACCTGCTGGAAGAATCAACCACTTCCGCAATTTAGAGTATCGGAGATAATTGAGTTCCCAGCCATTTTGGTCAATTTGAAAACGGGCAAGGTCGAATCGGAGTTTCACAAGTACGTGAAGCCCGTCGAGTCGCCGGAGCTGAGCGACTACTGTACCAATCTGACGGGCATTCAGCAGACTACAGTGGAGGCGGGCGTGTCGCTGCAGACGGCAATCGATTTGTTCATCGACTGGCTGAAGAAGGAGTTGGCCGCCCGCAACCTGCTGCTGCCAAAGATGAGTGAGTCCGATGCAAAGGGGAACTGTTTCTTGGTCACTTGGACGGACTGGGACTTTGGTATCTGTCTGGAAAAGGAGTGCGCACGCAAGAATATACGCAAACCAGCCTGCTTCAATCAGTGGATTGACGCAAGGGTCATCTACAGGGAGTGGTACAAGTATCGTCCCTACACCTTCGGCAATGCCCTGTCCCATGCGCGGCTGACCTTCCAGGGACGTGCTCACTCCGGCATCGATGATGCCAAGAATTTAGCTAGGCTCATCTGCAAGATGTTTCGTGACGGAGCCCCCTTTTCGATCACCAAAGATCTGACACCAGATGAAGAGCTCAACCAGAACAGTGGCTTCTGAGCTGCGGCGGTCAGCCACCACCCCTCATCATTCCCCCACACCAGAAAGATAACCAGAAACCACAAGTAAGATAATCCATTTCTTAATTGGATTATGTTCAACATAAACACGACAATAGACCCAAGGACACTAAGGCTGACTAAGATAGGGGCCTAATTTGACAACAATTTGAAAACGTAAGCGCTAAATAAGTTTCCCGTTTTTATTTTTTTATTTTACATAATATTCTTTGACAGATATTAATTCTGGAAATTTGAAGGCCATAGCCGTTGGAGCCAAGCCCCCAGCACCTGAATCTGGTTATCAAAATGCAGCAAGAAAGCCACAACACAATAATTGCATTTATTTATCAAATTTAATGATACTTAAACATTAGGGTGGTGTGGTGTAAATCTTTTCAAATAGTTTGGCATAATCTGGACACAAACGTTGGTGCTTAATAAATCTCTTGTTTCGCTGTGTACTATATCTAATTTCTTTTAACAGAAATTATATTGATGCGAATCGCTCTGATGAGTTCGGCTGCTTCTCTTAGTCACTTCGTAGCGTTCTAAGGGAGACAGGCACGTTTTCGGTTTCATCGTTCACCAGCCCGACGCCGTCCGTAGCCAGAACGTCCGCCGTTTCGTTTCCTTAGATGCCCTGGTGGCTGTGAACCCAGTAGATCCGCACTGACTTAGTCGTGCTTAGTGGGGCTAGTACCTCCCTGCTTGCCAGGACGCTTCTAGAACTAACCGCGGACGACTGCATGGATTTTATCGCGTGATCGCTCTGCGAGATGAGCGTCTTCTGGTGCCTTCTTGATGGCGAAAACTTCCGCCTGGAATATGCTGCATCGGTCGGGTAGCTGATAAGAGGCCCTTATTTCAGGGTTCGAGCAGTAAAGGACCGCTCCTACTCCTCCTTCCCTCTTGGAGCCGTCAGTGCATATGATGAGGTGCTGAGTCTGGTCCTGTCCCGTCCCGTTTTTCAGTCTTCGGGTCTCATAAAAATGTTTGTTTTTACTTCGAGGCACGTTTGGCGGATCATGTAGTCAGTAACAAGTAACACTGTTCATGTCCATGCCAATTGAACTATGCCCGTATTCTTGAGGCTTATTCCCTGATGCGATCAGGCGCTGTGCTGCCTTACCTGCAGTTGTAGCTACTAAGGAGTGTAGTGCTGTCCAGGGGGTCGATGCCGAGTATGGTTTCGAGTGCTTTAGTTGGGGTTGACCTCACTGACTGACTTGAACTGACTGAGCGGAGCCTGTCGCTGTGGTCTTTCCAAGAGTTTGTGGTACGTCTTCTTTTCAGTAGTTTACCACCACGCTAGGACTCCACACAGCAGAGTTGGTCGCACCACCGAGATGTAGATCCAATGCATCAGGGCGGATGACAGGCCTTGTGCTGCTAAGCTTCTTCTTGGATGCATAAAGTTCTATGGTCGCCTTCTTCAACCATTTTACTACCCATTATACTCTCCATGCCAGCTTGCTATCCAGTACTGTGTCGAGACATTTGACCTGTGCCTTGTCTGATTGATTTTCGGGTGGATTTATGCTGGTACATTTTACCTCTTGGTGAAGAGGATGAGGTCCATCTTATTCGCGTTGATACTGAGTCCTACTCCACCTGCCCACTTACATATCTCCCTGAGTTTTCGTTCCATTATGGAGCTGAGAGTCGATGGACATACCCCCTAATAAGTACGGTTATGTCGTTCGCATAAGCTGTTATTTTTGGGGCCTTTCTCTGGAATCTCTTGGTGAGGTTGTAGACCACTAGATACCACAGGAGGGGCGACATGATTCCACCTTGTGGTCTGCTCCTCTGTGCTTCTTTGGCCATGGAAGCGGTGCCCCACTCTGACTGCACCCGTCTGCAACTTAGTAGGTTTTTTATCAAGAGGCTGATTGCTGGGTGAGTGTTGATTGCTCCTAAGCAGTCCATTATGTGGCTTTTGTAGCTACGGTTTTAAATGCCCCGGATATATCTACGAACACTCCTAGTGCATACTTTTGTTGTTAAGGGCTTTCTCGACGGTGACTCATAACGAGTGTAATGCTGTCTCCACTGATTTTACCTTGGTGTAGGCATGCTGGTTGGTTGACATCAGTCCCCCCATTTCATTTCTGATGGTAGACCCAGCAGCTTTTTAGTGATTTTAATTGAAAGGAGTTAAGACTTATCGGTCTATAATCTTTGGGACACATGGCTGCACTTTTCTGCCTTTGCGAGAAAGACAACTCTAGAGGTTCTCCATTGGATAGGGATATAACCTGATCTTAGGCATGCCGCGTATATTGCGACAAGACATGGGATGATCATCTCTTTGGTCACTTGCAACATGGCTGGGTATATTTCCTCCAGTCAAGGTGCTTTTATGCCTGCAAAGGAATCTATAGCCCATTGGATTTGCTTGGGGGTTATTAGGTCTGTGGGGGGGGGTTTGATCCTCAGTTGCTAGGTCCTGATGAATTTCTGCATCGGTGACCTCGGTGCATCCTGGGAAGCGGGCTTCCATCAGTGCCGTCAGGTCTTCTTCGCTGACCTCCGACGACTGTCCGTTGTCTAGTTTGAACTGACCCTGTACTGTGGGTTGGTTTGACAGCAGCTTCCTAAATCTAGGCGTTTTAGGCACGCTCTCAATGTTAGAGCATAAGTTCCTCCACGACCTTCTTTGTGCCTAACGTATTTCCTTCTTGTAATTTCTTAGTATCGTTCGCTAGTTTAGCGATCTTGAGAAATTCCTGGAATTTATTTATTTATTTATCCCGATTCCACTAGAAAGGTTTGGACATCTTTCTTGCTCTTGAAGGTGGGCATGCTGCGTGGTAGGCTTTCAGCAGTTCCGTAGATAGGGTCTCTAAGCCTTAGAGTCTAAGGACTTCTCTATGTCCTCTGAGAATTTCAGTGAGACCGGTTCGCGAGTTTTGAAGTGACTGTTTTTCTAAACTTCTCACAGCTTCTGTTCCGGGGGCTTCTAAAGACCTTCACTTTCGGAGTGTATCAGTGTATCAGTATCAGTCCCCCAGTTTCAGCTATACATTTTTTCTGAGAATTTCTCTAATTAATTTCCAAATTTTATGACATATATCAAAATAATACTTACAAATTTGTTTAGTTTCTCATTACTCTGCTGTATTTCCTCATCGAACTGTACTATATTATTTATAGCGGCGAAAGGAAGAATTTCAAGCTCAGGAAGCTCCTCGGGTCAGGGTGTCAGCGGCAATGTGGAGGTTTCGGATTTCAAGCTTGACAGCCATAACCTCTTGAATCAATTTTGTAATTGTAATTGTAATTGGGCGTGTATTGCTGTCTGTTATATTCCGCACCTCTACTTTCAAACCGGAAACCTCTGACTTCAGTGCTCCTATCTCAATGCACAAATCCATTAAAAGATTGTGAATGGAGTCAGATGGGGTTGCGTTCACGTTGTGCACTGCAAAATTTTCTCTTTATTATATATTATTATGTAAAAACGAGGGGGAACGTTGTGAGGCAAAGGCAAAGGCCGCGGCTCTACCTTATACCAGGTAATCAGTCAGTATATATATGAGCTTGCGATTTATACAATTTATTATACATATATGTATTCGCAAAAGGGACGAATTAAATTTTGGGCAAAAAATAATATTTAAACAAATGAAGTCAAATTTTTGGAGTATTATACATACATGTTTCCAATTTTGTCTGCATATGATTTTTACATGTGCTTCTACTTTTCTACATGTATAACTACATATTTGAGACGTGGAAGTGTATGCGAGAAAGAGAGAGGGAATGAGTAAGCGCTTGGCAGGCGTTGCGTAGCCACTGAAATTTAATTTCTTCCTTCTGTCCATAATATTGATTCGACCTGATCCAGATTCGGCAATCTGGTAGATATGGTAATTTTCCATGATTCTGCGTTTTTGGTTTTCTTTTATCTTAAAAATTGTGGATTCCACAGATTTTTGTCCTTTGTGGGGGCGGAAGGGGGCGTGTCAAACTTTTGAAATACACTTGTACTGAAGTGATATCACAGGAGCTTGAGAGATCTAGGCGCTCAAATGGACGAATAGGCAAAGCAGACAGGGTCACGTGTGTCTGATCACTCTGTCTGGGTCACTCTGATAAAAATGGTCATTCTCTATGATTCTGCGTTTTTAGTTTTCTCGTATTTTCAAAATTGTGTGCGCCACAGACTTGAGTTCTTTATGCGGGCGGAAAGGGGCGGGGCGAAATTTTGAAATACACTTGGAGTAGCGTGATAACACAGGAGACTGGATACAAAATTTGGTTGCTTAAGCTTTAATAGTCTCTGAGATATAGGCTCTAATGAAGACGGACAGACGGACGGACAGACAGACACGGCTATATCGACTCGGCTATTGATGCTGATCAAGAATATGCATACTTTATGGGGTCGGAAACGCTTCCTTTTGGGCGTTACACACATCCGTTATCACCACAAATCTAATATACCCCTATACTCTTCGAGTACCGGGTATAAAAATATCTTATGCAAGGCCCTGCCAATCTGCTTACATAATTTCGTTAAATTCAAATATAGTTGTTACATTTAAAATAAATTCACAACTTGTACATATGTAAGTATATGTACATAAGTACAACAAGTACACATTTGCGCAGAAGCTTCTGAAGAAAGATCTGAAGAGAGCAAACCGCATGAAATTCTTTAGAGATGAACATTTATACTGTGTCGCATTGTATTAACAATCGATAGATATCGGATAAATCAACAAATTCAAATGACAGTTTAGAGATAATGTAACTCAGAAAAACTGCACTGTCAAGAAAAAGAAGAATTAAATTCGAATCGAATCGACAACAAAGCAGGCCCTCATAAAAGCGTACAAGGCAACGGAGCTCTCAATTAATCAGATACATCGGAGCATATTCCTGAAAGGAAGGACAAATCTGATCAATTCTGGCATATCGAAGCCGCTAAAAATGCATCCGTATACGTATGCCATTGCTGTGGATTTTGAGGCCACCTGCTGGAAGAATCAACCACTTCCGCAATTCAGAGTATCGGAGATAATTGAGTTCCCAGCCATTTTGGTCAATTTGAAAACGGGCAAGGTCGAATCGGAGTTTCACAAGTACGTGAAGCCCGTCGAGTCGCCGGAGCTGAGCGACTACTGTACCAATCTGACGGGCATTCAGCAGACTACAGTGGAGGCGGGCGTGTCGCTGCAGACGGCAATCGATTTGTTCATCGACTGGCTGAAGAAGGAGTTGGCCGCCCGCAACCTGCTGCTGCCAAAGATGAGTGAGTCCGATGCAAAGGGGAACTGTTTCTTGGTCACTTGGACGGACTGGGACTTTGGTATCTGTCTGGAAAAGGAGTGCGCACGCAAGAATATACGCAAACCAGCCTGCTTCAATCAGTGGATTGACGCAAGGGTCATCTACAGGGAGTGGTACAAGTATCGTCCCTACACCTTCGGCAATGCCCTGTCCCATGCGCGGCTGACCTTCCAGGGACGTGCTCACTCCGGCATCGATGATGCCAAGAATTTAGCTAGGCTCATCTGCAAGATGTTTCGTGACGGAGCCCCCTTTTCGATCACCAAAGATCTGACACCAGATGAAGAGCTCAACCAGAACAGTGGCTTCTGAGCTGCGGCGGTCAGCCACCACCCCTCATCATTCCCCCACACCAGAAAGATAACCAGAAACCACAAGTAAGATAATCCATTTCTTAATTGGATTATGTTCAACATAAACACGACAATAGACCCAAGGACACTAAGGCTGACTAAGATAGGGGCCTAATTTGACAACAATTTGAAAACGTAAGCGCTAAATAAGTTTCCCGTTTTTATTTTTTTATTTTACATAATATTCTTTGACAGATATTAATTCTGGAAATTTGAAGGCCATAGCCGTTGGAGCCAAGCCCCCAGCACCTGAATCTGGTTATCAAAATGCAGCAAGAAAGCCACAACACAATAATTGCATTTATTTATCAAATTTAATGATACTTAAACATTAGGGTGGTGTGGTGTAAATCTTTTCAAATAGTTTGGCATAATCTGGACACAAACGTTGGTGCTTAATAAATCTCTTGTTTCGCTGTGTACTATATCTAATTTCTTTTAACAGAAATTATATTGATGCGAATCGCTCTGATGAGTTCGGCTGCTTCTCTTAGTCACTTCGTAGCGTTCTAAGGGAGACAGGCACGTTTTCGGTTTCATCGTTCACCAGCCCGACGCCGTCCGTAGCCAGAACGTCCGCCGTTTCGTTTCCTTAGATGCCCTGGTGGCTGTGAACCCAGTAGATCCGCACTGACTTAGTCGTGCTTAGTGGGGCTAGTACCTCCCTGCTTGCCAGGACGCTTCTAGAACTAACCGCGGACGACTGCATGGATTTTATCGCGTGATCGCTCTGCGAGATGAGCGTCTTCTGGTGCCTTCTTGATGGCGAAAACTTCCGCCTGGAATATGCTGCATCGGTCGGGTAGCTGATAAGAGGCCCTTATTTCAGGGTTCGAGCAGTAAAGGACCGCTCCTACTCCTCCTTCCCTCTTGGAGCCGTCAGTGCATATGATGAGGTGCTGAGTCTGGTCCTGTCCCGTCCCGTTTTTCAGTCTTCGGGTCTCATAAAAATGTTTGTTTTTACTTCGAGGCACGTTTGGCGGATCATGTAGTCAGTAACAAGTAACACTGTTCATGTCCATGCCAATTGAACTATGCCCGTATTCTTGAGGCTTATTCCCTGATGCGATCAGGCGCTGTGCTGCCTTACCTGCAGTTGTAGCTACTAAGGAGTGTAGTGCTGTCCAGGGGGTCGATGCCGAGTATGGTTTCGAGTGCTTTAGTTGGGGTTGACCTCACTGACTGACTTGAACTGACTGAGCGGAGCCTGTCGCTGTGGTCTTTCCAAGAGTTTGTGGTACGTCTTCTTTTCAGTAGTTTACCACCACGCTAGGACTCCACACAGCAGAGTTGGTCGCACCACCGAGATGTAGATCCAATGCATCAGGGCGGATGACAGGCCTTGTGCTGCTAAGCTTCTTCTTGGATGCATAAAGTTCTATGGTCGCCTTCTTCAACCATTTTACTACCCATTATACTCTCCATGCCAGCTTGCTATCCAGTACTGTGTCGAGACATTTGACCTGTGCCTTGTCTGATTGATTTTCGGGTGGATTTATGCTGGTACATTTTACCTCTTGGTGAAGAGGATGAGGTCCATCTTATTCGCGTTGATACTGAGTCCTACTCCACCTGCCCACTTACATATCTCCCTGAGTTTTCGTTCCATTATGGAGCTGAGAGTCGATGGACATACCCCCTAATAAGTACGGTTATGTCGTTCGCATAAGCTGTTATTTTTGGGGCCTTTCTCTGGAATCTCTTGGTGAGGTTGTAGACCACTAGATACCACAGGAGGGGCGACATGATTCCACCTTGTGGTCTGCTCCTCTGTGCTTCTTTGGCCATGGAAGCGGTGCCCCACTCTGACTGCACCCGTCTGCAACTTAGTAGGTTTTTTATCAAGAGGCTGATTGCTGGGTGAGTGTTGATTGCTCCTAAGCAGTCCATTATGTGGCTTTTGTAGCTACGGTTTTAAATGCCCCGGATATATCTACGAACACTCCTAGTGCATACTTTTGTTGTTAAGGGCTTTCTCGACGGTGACTCATAACGAGTGTAATGCTGTCTCCACTGATTTTACCTTGGTGTAGGCATGCTGGTTGGTTGACATCAGTCCCCCCATTTCATTTCTGATGGTAGATCAAGCAGCTTTTTAAGTGTTTTCAATTGAAAGGAGGTAAGGCTTATCATTCTATAATCCTTGGGACTGACATGACTGCACTTTCCTGCGTTTGGGAGAAAGAAAACTCTAGAGGTTCTCCATTGGATAGGGATACAGCCTGATCTTAGGCATGCCGCGTATATTGCGACAAGCCATGGGATGATCATCTCTTTGGTCACTTGCAACATGGCTGCGAATATTCCGTCAAGTCAAGGTGTTTTATGTACGTAAAGGAATCTATAGCCTATTAGATTTTCTTGGGGGTTATTAGGTCTGTGGGGGGGGTTTGATCCTCAGTTGCTAGGTCCTGATGAATTTCTGCATCGGTGACCTCGGTGCATCCTGGGAAGCGGGCTTCCATCAGTGCCGTCAGGTCTTCTTCGCTGACCTCCGACGACTGTCCGTTGTCTAGTTTGAACTGACCCTGTACTGTGGGTTGGTTTGACAGCAGCTTCCTAAATCTAGGCGTTTTAGGCACGCTCTCAATGTTAGAGCATAAGTTCCTCCACGACCTTCTTTGTGCCTAACGTATTTCCTTCTTGTAAGTTGTAGTTGTAGTTGTAGTTTAGCGATCTTGAAAAATTCCTGGAATTTATGTATTTATTTATACGTGGTAGGCTTTCAGCAGTTCTGTAGATAGGGTCTCTAAGCCTTAGAGTCTAAGGACTTCTCTATGTCCTCTGAGAATTTTTTTTCTAAACTTCTCACAGCTTCTGTTCCGGGGGCTTCTAAAGAGCTTCACTTTCGGAGTGTATTTCGATTCGCACTTGAATTGAACTTACCTGTGAACTGAGAAGGATGGTCTTTCGAGGACTCTGCATACAGATATTAAGGTATTCTGTTCCGCTAGGAGGGTTAGATATAGCACGTTTGACAAGGTGGAACCTACGTAGGTGTATTCCTCTCCCAGGTTTGCTACATGTATGTTTTTGTTTTGTATTATAAAGTCTAAGAGTGACTCACCTCGGTCGTTGATGTCGGGGCTTCCCCACACACTGTGGTGGGCATTAGCGTCCGTACCAATGATCAGTGGGCAGTCTTTGGAGTCGGCTTCTTCCACCAGACTCCTTGGTACTTCGGGTGGTGCAGACCTGTCGTGTGCCTTGTATCACGAGGCTGCCAAAAGGCCCTTTTCCTCACTCTCTAGCTTTACTACTGTTAGGGCGTCTGCGCTGCAATGAGAGATACGTTTAGCGTGGATTCCTTTAAGTACTAGTACGACAGTTATATTCCTGCTTACCGATGTTGGGTAAAATGAGCTGTAGTTGGAGAATTTTAGTCCGACCACCGAATGGACTGACGCAATTCAGGTCTCCTGGACCAAAGCTATGTCAGCAGGTCCTCACTACATGGCAATGTGGAGCTCCGCTGACGCAAACTTGCTTTTATGCAAGTTGAGGTGCAGCACACTCAAAGTCATGAGCGGCTGGCTCCCCTGCACTCGACGGGTTGACTACTAAGTTCAGGTCACCGTCCTCCACTTCTTGCGAGTCGTCAAGCGCTAGACTCTGGGCGGCTTCTACGATGGTGTCCAAAACGAGGTCCTTCTCCACCTCGCCTTCCTGCAGGGTGTGTGTGTCCTTGTCTTCGGGCTGGCGCTTTTTGTGGCGCAGGTACACACTACCCATGCCCCACGCCATTTTGCCGTATATTGGGTATAGCACATCCTCCGCTTCTTTATTGATCTGGAGGATCACATGGTGGCCCTACTCGTTGGGTAATGGGTTCCCAGCATGCAATAGCTTCCAGTCAACAGTCGGTAGGGTTCAGGGTTCTGCCGTTGAAGGATGGCGATGGGGAAGAGTACCTTTGCCTTTGGTATGGACAAGATTAGCTCCCTGTCCACCACCTCCAGATTGGCCCCCACCCACATCGTTTCCAGTTAGCAGACCGTTTGCATCAGCCACTTGTGTTCTCTTTCATCCATGTAAATAGGGCGTCTACCAGCCGCCCGTGGACCAATTTTACTGCGCCGGTGTCATCCTCCCATTCTCATCACTTCTTTCGATGAGAGCTACGATCAGGTGTCTTTTGGACACATCGCTGATCTTCTCGCTCGACTCCTGCTTTGCCAATTTCCTGCTTTGCCAATTTCCTGCTTTGCCAAGTTCCGCTTTCTTGGGCCCGCGTTGCCGCTTGCTCGCCGGAATGACGATTTTAGGCTTACCCGCCAGGCACCTCTAGCCATGGCCCTGACCCCGCTCCCCCGACTCGAGGTCGAGAAGACGTTGGGCCATTGCTTTAGCTAGACACTGCGTTGCCTCGAATAATGCATTCCAGAATAATGCAGGGCCCACTACCCAGCCGGCACCATCGTAGAGGGTTCAGCAGGAGGATTTTCGCCAGCCGCACGTGCTCATAAATTGTGCAAACATTTTTGTCGAAATACAAGTCGGTCAATATTTTTTTTCATTCAAATTAATTAATAACGAGAGGGAACGTTGTGAGCTGCGGCAAAGGCGGCACAAAACGTTATTTTTTTAGAAATTTAAGAAAATGTAAGCACTTGTCAGCCAATTGACTATATATTTATGTACTTATGTTGTGGAGTAATACTTTGATAACTCAGAACAGTTAAGCTTTTAAGTTAAGGTTTCTTTTTTGCGTCAGGTTTTCGTTGCTGCACAACAAAGGGTCTGTGGTGAACGAATGCTTAAAGAGAGCGAAAAAATACTCTCGTTGGTTGAGGAAAGACCGCGCTGAGAACAAACGTGTCTTTTGGATTCCGTTTTGAATCGTGTCCGCGGACAACAGTTTTTCTTATGGCTGCCTGCCAACAGGAAGGGATCACTTCTGGCGAGCTCTTGTGCTGCGGCAGTAGCAGAGCTGATTGGATCAGCAATTTAAGTTGTAATTATGCCACGTGAGTCTTTGACAGGAAGTTAAAGTTGCAGTGAACGTTTTGTGACTATATTCAGTAAACGCATGCACTGACCGTGCAAATGTTGAAATGGCTTGTCGCTGAGAGGTGCATGTAGATGTATGGTGGCGCTAATAGTTGCAGCGGACGGAAGAGGCATCGCGGATGGAATTTACAGAGATGCCGATGTAAAGGAAAAAGTACCAAGGAGGGAAATTTTTCACAGGGGCAGATGTCACTCAAATAGTCGCCGAAGGTCAAGAGAAAAGAAAGACAAAGGAGAGAGTTTTGAGTGGGATGCTTTAGAGCCCTGATGGCGGCTGCTCGAAAATGGAGGATCACCGAAATTAGGCGGTAGTGGGGCTTCTCATGCCTGTGTCGGTCAAGCATCTTTCTTTTCTATTTAGGCTGTATATGAAGACGGATGTCTCAAGAGCGGCATAGGAAAAATAAGGAAAAAAAATAAAAAACGAGAAGGAACGTTGTGAGCCGCGGCAAATGCCGCGGCTCTACCTTATACCCGGTACTCAGTCAGTACATACATACATACATTTATGAGCATACGATTTATGAAATTTATTATATGTTCTCAACAGGGACGAAAATAATATTTTAATTAAAAAATGAATGTTTTGGAATTTTTTGACATGTTTCCATTTTTGTTTACCTATACTTTGTATATCTGCGCCTACATTTCTACATGACATGTATAACTACATATTTGAGACGTACAAGTGTTTACGACAGAGAGAGAGAGGGCATGAGTCAGCGCTTGGCAGACGTTGCAAGCCACTGAAATTTAATTTGTTTCTTCTGGCCATAATATTGATCCAATCTAATTCAGATTCGGTAATCTGGTAGATATGGTAATTTTTCATGATTCTGCGTTTTTGGTTTTCATTTATCTTAAAAATTGTGGATTCCACAGATTTTCGTGTTTTGTGGGGGCGGAAGGGGGCGTGTCAAAATTTTAAAACAAACTTGTGCTGGTTCGGTATCACAGGAGCTTGGATAGAAAATTTGGTTGCTCTAGCTCTTATAGTCTCTGAGAACTAGGCGCTCATTTATACGAATAAGCAAAGCAGATGGGGTCGCGTGTGAGAGAGAGCGAGAGGGAATGATGAATTTCGAAATAGTTTTCTTCTTTGTAGCTATAATAATGATCCAATCTGATCCAGATTCAACACTCTGATAGAAATGGTCATTCTCTATGAATCTGCGTTTTTAGTTTTCTCGTATCTTCAACATTGTGCACGCCACAGACTTTCGTCCTTTGTGGGGGCGGAATGGGGCGGGGCGAAATTTTGAAATACATTTGGAGTAGTGTGATCACACAGGAGACTGGATACAAAACTTGGTTGCTCTAGCTTTAATAATCTCTGAGATATAGGCGCAAATGAAGACGGACGGACAGACGGACGGACGGACGGACGGACGGACGGACAGACGGACGGACAGACAGACATGGCTATATCGACTCGGCTATTGATGCTGATCAAGAATATATATACTTTATGGGGTCGGAAACGCTTCCTTCTGTGCGTTACACACAACCGTTATCCCCACAAATCTAATATACCCCTATACTCTTCGAGTACCGGGTATAATAACCTACTAATCAAAAGTTAAACCAATTTGAAACTAAAGTAAAACCTAGTAATTTGTTTCTGAAGTGTAGTGCCAATTCCAATTGGTAAGTTTTTGCGGCGATCGTATGCGTGCGCGAGTAGTTGTGCCAGGGCGTGTCTAGAATTTGGGGACGTTTTTTTCTCTTTCAGATTGGCGGGTACTACCGGCCCAGAAGAGCACCTGATCCTGGCCCTGCTATATTCCCAGCTGGTGCTGGGACCACCAGAGAAAAAAAAACTCGCGGCAGCGAATTTCCCTTCGCAGCTGAGTGGACGGCAAGGGAATTCTGCTCCCCATCGAGCTGAAAAGCAAAAGCCCAACAGGTTATCGCAGGCGCGGGTTATACACGGTCGTCGGTCGGTATAAGTTTGCCGCCGATTCGGCGTAAATTAGGAAAAAAAAAGGAAAAAAAATAACGTAATTTTGTTGATGGACTGCCACTAGGCCGCTGGACCAGGCCGTTAAGCGGTGCACCGAGGAGCATCCCGAGGGGGGCCCCCGATCCCCCGTTTGCCTTAGTAATAGAGTAGAACTTGAAAAGCCGTCGGCATTTTAATGTGTTAATTTAGCTATTTATTGTTTTTTTGTGCCTCTCCGGTACAGGAGAGTGAAAGAAGGTTTTTTTTTGTGTGTGCTAATTAGCAAAAATGGCGTTCGGTTAAAAGAAAAAGAAAAAAGAGAGAGTGAGAGATTTTTTTTTTGTGCCTTTTTTCCTAACTAACCTCTACAGGCCTTGCAGCACCCCAATGGAAGCGCTTTCATCGGTGGAGCAACACAACAAAAAAAATAAACTGTAAATGACAAAACTAAATATCTTTAATTTAAACTGATCGATAATCATGGCCAATCAATTGGAAAAAAATTAATAGAAGAGCTCACGCAGAAAGAGTGAGAGAAAAAAAATCTCTTCACTTATGAGAGGCTTTCCTCTCTCCCGCTATGTCCGCTATTCGCTCGCGCACAAAATTGCATTGCGGCGCTCTCTTTATAACGGAGTGCACGACAAAATAGGAGAGGCTGGCGCTCAGACCCCTTTGCCGAGTTTTTTTTGTGAGGCCGCCGCTGACCGATCACATACCAAAAGATTTACCGCAATTCTTGCTCAGCTGCATCACTGCAGTAAACACAAAGCGCCTCCACTTTCACTGTCTTCGTCTATAGCCCTATCAGCTTTCTGAATTACTTGCCATGTTATTTCTAATCTAGTTTTTATATACCCACATGCATCAAAAAAAAAAAAACCAAATCATAATTATATTTTTTTCGCTTATATTCTTTTTAGTTATTAAGTACCAATTTACATATATTTTTTTTGTTTCTGTACTCCCATTGATCTCCAAATGAATTTTGTTAGTATTATTACTTATATTTACGGTTAAATGAATACAACAATGAACATGAACGTAAACTAGAATTGCATATGCGGGGACCATGCTGGGAAAAAGGGAAGGATGAGGGTATCTAATAGACGGTAAAACCGTCTATAAGGGATCACCAAAGGTTCTGGAAGAGGTGATCATGGTAGGGTGGGCAGAAGTGGTCACAACAACGTCGTGCCACAGATCAGTATGCGTGTATGTGTCCGTGTAATGGTGTAATGCAGTCTGCAGTGCTATACTTTGGGTACCCGATATGACCTCCGCACGTGAATTTGTTAATAAATGTTAATTGTAGACGACTATTGTGGGAGTAGAGCCGTGTCCCGTCCGTCGAGATAAATACCCTCGAGATAAATACCCTTTCTTGCCGATGATCGGAAGCCGGAACAAGCACGTGCCCGGACAGGGAAACGAACCACCGCCAGCTCAGCTTTTGTGAAGGAGTTGCTCCAAACATAAGTCTCCAGTATGCTACAATGTCGCGCCCGCTTTAAGCACCGCGTGTCACGAGTACCGCACGTTACAGCCGCGAACATTTCGCAAAAGTAAGATAATGGAGTTGTTGTTTGTTGTTGCCACTGTTCGAGTGCACCCGTTGCCCTTTGGTTATTTTTTCCCAACTAAGTAGGTTTGTACTCAACGAGAACTAAGTCAAATCATAGAATTCTAGTTTTCTCCGTTCCCTTCCTCAGTTTGTTCAGTTTTAAATTTTGCTTCTATCAGAAAAGAACATATCTTGTGAGCTCCTGATTCTAAAAAAAAAGAAACAAAATAATTTCTTAGGCAAAATTTCCGAAATTTTTAAAAAAATTTCTTTTGTAAATTAGTAACTTTTTTTACTTTTTATTTCAATTTGGACGTTTGCCTCTTTTTAACTTTTTCCCTTGCTGTATTGTGGCAGCCTATGCTTGAAGGATGGCCAACAATCCTTGCTTTGATAAAGAAGATCCTGAGCAGATCGGCAACTTTACATCTGCATGCGCTTTTAATGATTCGCTGAAGATCACTGAAGAGGAGCATCAGCTGAAGGATGCACAGAACCCAAAAGAGGAGCAGCTGGCGAAGCTGGCGGGGGACCACAAGCCAGTGAAATTTGAAATGGAAGAGGCTTCTTTAGCTTGTGTCTCAACCAAAGCTGAACTCGAACGCACTGATTCGCTGAAGACCACTGAAGAGGAGCAAAAGCTGAAGGATGCACAGAACCCAATAGAGGAGCAGCTGGCAGAGTTGGTGGAGGACCAGGAGCCAGTGAAATCGGAAGTGAAAGAGGCTTCTTTAGCTTTTGTCTCAACCCAAGCTGAACTCGAACGCACTGATTCGCTGAAGACCACTGAAGAGGAGCAGCAGCTGAAGGATGCAGAGAACCTAGTAGAGGAGCAGCTGGCGGAGGACCAGGAGCCACTGAAATTGGAAGTGGAAGAGGCATATTTAGCTTATATCTTAAACCAAAATGAACTCCATGGCTCCACCAAGGAATGGCTCTCCGAATTGATCGAAAGGGCTGCGCTGCTCGCCGACATGGCTGTTGCTATGCCACGACAGAGAGGAAAACGTCCCACACCCCAGCGCAAACCCCTGCGCAAATCCAAGAAGAAGCGTCCGAATAAGTTTGGCCCACCGATGACGGGTGTCAATTGGGTGGCGGTTTGTGGCTTTCCACGTTCGGTCTACCCCGAGGTTCTGCGCCGCTTCAATGCCGTTGGGAGCATTCTGAAGAGGCATCTGGGCCGCAATGGCGTACGTCTACAATACACTGATCGTCAGGGATGCATGGCCGCTCTCAAACTGGATGGCACACTCATCGATCTCCATCGTGTGACTGTGCAACGCCTACGGGCTGTGGATCGCGCAGGGTGGAATACGTACGGCATGGGGTGCCACTTTGCCCTCTGCCAGCCGTTCGAAGGGCCATCCGTGCTGCGCTTCATCGTTGGACTGTGGGAGAGCTGCCCCAACTGGGGCATATTCAAGATGAATCTCTTTGTGTTCTTCTGGTGGTGCATGGGCTGCATCACCGGAAAATGGTGGCGCCTGTGGAACCGCATTCAGAATTCGATGGTATACGAGATTGTGCGGGCAAACCGTGGAGAAGAATGAATGTTTTATTGATGTTGAGCTCTCTATATTTTCGTTTACGTTCTTTTGTAACAATCATACTTCCAAATTTACTTCACATTTACATATTTTTAAAATTAATTTCAATTATTGTTAACTGCAAAGATCTGTGCATTCTTTATTGGTATCTCTATTCTGTGTTTTGGGCTTAATTGTGGGACATATATTAACAGCAAATCAAGGACTGAAACCGCATAAAGCGTGGGCCAGACGGAGACGGAGAGGCAAAGAGACTCCTCTTTCCCTGGAGATCGGATCGGGGTATAGACGGAGAGACAGACAGGCAAACACTCGTCTCAGACATGAAGCGGCCTGCTGATTTGTAACGACAACAACCAACAATTTGAGCAGTGTGTGGCCACCAATGGAGCCAGCGGGCAATAGGCAAGAGGCAAATGCAGTCAAAACACTTCTGTGTGAAATGAATAAATACCCCCAATAAGGACTTCACTAATCGACTTTCATCGAATTTATCGTATGTGCCGATGGACAAAAGAATACAGCGATATCTTGATCGGGTAGAGCCCGATTAAAAATAGTATTGTTCGTTGCAAAAAAAATTGCGATAACCGAAAGGATACATTTTTTGCAAGGATGCCAATTGTTTCTTGATGTTTTATGATGAATGCATTATTGAAGAAAATATTATATTCTATATAAATATTACCATAAGCGAAAGGATAGATCTGCTTCGAGCAATACTAAGTAGGCATACCTATAGTAAAGAAACATAAATATATTGATCTTGATTGTATTTAAAGACTAAACCCTAATGTAAAATTATATTGTTCGCTATAGAAATGTGCTCCTAAGGGAAAGAATAGAGTTAATTAGGATTAAGATAGAACCTGCAGCTTCGTTTGAGAGTGTTCTTGTACATTCGCATTAGAAAACGAGAAATGCTTAGACCCATTTCATACCTTTTTATATATGAATGATGCCCATTCATGGATGCTATATACTTTCTTCCACGAGTTTTTCGGCTCTTATTTTCTCTCTATTCGAGGCTCCAGCTTCCTCCCTATTTTTCCCTCCTACGCGTTTTCACTAACTTTTCCCTTCTCTTCTCTGCTACCCTTCATCTATTTAGTAAGACTCCTACCACTCTCCTCTGTCCTACTTTTTCTCTCTGTTTGTTGGTTTTCATTATCATATTCCCTTCCGCGCCTCTGAATTCTTTTGAACAGCACAAATACTGCATGTATGTCCCTTCCTTCCCTTGACTCCTTTCTTGCTCTCCTAGACCCCCCCACCCAGACATTTTCTTTATTTTCCCCATTTTTAGCATTTCTTCGTTTTCATTTGGCTTGTGCATTTTTTCCATGAGTTTTTCATTTGTTTGGCCAGCGGGGCTTGTGGCTGCCTCTGAATCAAGTTTAGCGCAACATTTCGATGCATTTTGATGTCTGTCTTGCCCTCTGTTCTCTAACCCCATGTTGCCCCTCCCTCATCTAAGCCACTCTTGTGGCAACTCCTCTGGAAGCTTTGGACCTTCGGGGCCGCCATGCGGCGTATGCGAAATGTGATTTTGATTGGCTTTGAATAGTGTAAAACATATTTTTTCTGTCTGCCGTTTGCTGTTTGCTGTCTGTGTGATCTGTGGAGTGATGGATGGGGTGGATGGGTGAGTGGAGGCGTTCGCTGGCTAACAAAGGGGGGAGCGTACGGCTTAGCGGGTCCCAGACGAGAGACAAGACAAGACCAAAAGCCCCCAAAAGCAGGATCAACCTTTGTGGCTGTTGGCTCTTTGACTCTGCTGATTGATTGTTTGGGGGGGAGGGAGGGGAGCTCCTTGTTTGATTGGATCATAATCGGGGGCTATTCGAGGGTTCCCTTCATTCGGTGTCAATGACTACCATAGATTGTACAAGATGGAGAACAAGTAACGGCGAGAGGGTTTGCTCGGGGAATTCCTTTGTGGAACCACAAGGAGAGGCGTTCCATCTACGGCTTTCGGTATTAGAATTCACTGCCCTCTGACTCCTTTCTACACTTCGGTATTCTTTCCTTGCCCTGTACTTGCTTGCTTTTCCAAACAAAAAATTGAAGTCCACAAATATTTGTGGATCCGACTGCCAGCAGAAGCGGTAGCGGGACTTGAATGACGTTTTGGGGCAGGATATGGCGGAGTTTACAGGGTACAGGGTACAGGGTTGAGGGTGCAAGGGATGGCACAAGGCTCTCAACAAAGACGCGGTGGGGGGTTCTGGCGGGCAGGACTGAACGGTCATAAAATGTCCCGTCAACTGTCCAATTTTCGTATGTTTTTCCTCGCTGTCCACCCACTCCCACGTCCTCTCTCTCTCCATCTCTCTCTGGGTTTGTTGGGTTGGACCAGGGGGGGCGGGGGGTGGTGGCCAGGGTCACCAGCTGCAATAATAAAACGGTTGAAATTTCCCCTCTTGTGTCCATTGTTGTTGGCGCTTGTAATTTATGGAGCAACAAACAACATTGTTGACATTATTGACAAGCGACTGCTTGATGGAAGGAATAAGGTAGTTCTGGGGGGTGGGCGGGTCAGAGGGGCTCTGGTAGGAGAGCAAAGAGAGCTCTGAATGGGAATGTGGCAGTGGCAAGCGCGGTGCGATGGCACTTGTGGCAGAACAGGAAATGAAACAATTTGGTTTCTCTCGGCCTTGTTCCGCTTTTCGCAACTTTTACGAATTTCGGAACGATAGAAATTCGTTTAACAAAAACTAAACTGTCAATCGATCGGCTTGCTATTCAATTCGAATGCATAATATACAAACATTTTTTTTACTTACCATATTTTTACTCTGGCATACACTTGATCAGTATCAAGTTTGGTATGTATATACATATTTCTTTTTCAGTTTATTATATGTTTGATCGATCGAAACCATTGGGAGGGGATCAGAGAACATTGCCATCGGTCTATGAAATAAGCTGTTGCTTCAGGTCATTTCTATGTGAAATCGATTTAATTGAAACACTCAAAATCCTCACCAAAGTTCATTCGATGATTGGTGGTTTCGAGCCCGTACATATTATATTTCTAGGGGAAAAATCCGCTAGTCGCAAAAATGGGTAAATGGGAAATCGGAACAGTGTTGTCTGTCTTTGTGTGTATTTTCTCGTCGTTTCTCCATTTGTTTTTTTATGGCCCCTGGACCTTCCACGTCTTATGGCCATAATTTGCCAGATGCTCGGTTTTAAGTGGGGGCCGTCTTTCCGCTCTTCCACTGTCCTTTTGGGAAGCAGAGGCTCCTTTTTTGGAGCTGCTTTTCCTCTCGTCATTTGACCACTTTTTGCCTTTCTTTTGATTGGGCTCATAAAATATGTTAGGTAATTCTGACTGTCTGATAGATCTACGTAGTGGGTGTCTCTACAGGTTAGTGCGAGTCTTATTGTTTGTTGGATAATACTTATCTAAGCACCTACGTATTCACAAATACGTTCGGATCAAAGAGAAATGAACTTTCAAAGAGTCGACCCACAAACGCGCCTAAACAAAACAGAGAATTAATTTTCAGCCAAGTCTAAGCATCCATTTCCATTGTCTGACTTCACTTAGATGGAAATTTCTCGAGCCATATGCGGCACATTTTGCAGAATTTCCATCGTGCTTTGTTTGGGGAAAGTTTCGATTGGATTGGTTCGCTTCAAGGGCAGGAGGGGCCCCGGCATAAAATGTTTATGGGCTGGCTTCTAATTAGGAACGCACCAGACATGGTACGCAGAGGATTGGGAATACGACTAGGGGACTGGGAGAAGGATCAGGAGTGGAAGCCAGCAGAAGCACGGCAAGTGTGACCAGAAGTTGGGGTAGGATAACCTGCGTTCTGGCCATGGACGCTGGCATCGTAAAGAAGTCGGAACGAAATGGCCTCGCGACATATTGAATTAAATATTCAATCATAAGAAGCGAAAGCAAAGGAGCCACGGGGATCTAGGGAGAAACTCAGGAGTCATGGCGAAAGTTTCTAGGAACAGCAGGACCTGCCCCAGCCAGGGGCAGAGAGCTCGAACTCGAGCTCTCCTCGAGAGTGACATTTTATGGCAGCGACGTCAGCTGAACTTGATAGACAATTTCGAGTGCGTCATAAACATTTACCGTTCGACGTGAGCCGCCATCTTGAGAGTCCTTGAAGCACTCCCCACCCCGCCCCTCTCATGCTGCCAGTACCACTCCCCCTCTCTCTTTCTACTTCTCTTAACATAAATTAACTGCTACATGCATCGATATAAGAGAGCTGGGCTACCACAGAGAGCTGGAGGTAGAGGGAGAGTAGGAAGACAATGTTCACAGCTGATGAAGGGCCACAGTGAGTGGATAAACAGGACGAGGCAGGCCAGGATTATATAAAGGCAGAGATGGATAGAGATGGGAATGAAGCGGTGAATACAGGTGCTATGCGATACTTTTACACATACAGATGAAGAGGTTGAGAGGCACAGCGGGAAAACCATAAAGACGAAAGACCAATTTCTAAAAGAATTTAGATATATATACATATGTAGTTATAGAGATGGAGACATAGTTGTTTTATAATTCTTTAGTATTTAATCGAATGGCTTGTGGTGAACGGTCTTTCGGCTTATTTAGAGAAGATTTTTACAAAATGTCCCATAGCGGAACCAAGGCGAAAGGCTTTTATACTCGGTTTTCCGTGATCTATACAGTTTTCATTTATTTATTCAATACTCGCCAACAGATAATGATGCTTGACTGGCTGCTTTGCCCTGTCAAAGATAGCATCGCAATTCGGCTGGCAGCGCAATGCATTGTTCATGGGATCATTACCACAAAGAGTGCATTACCAACCCCACTAAGCAGCTGCCACTAACAGTAATAATGGGTATGGGTTCGGACCATACTAAAACAGTCGACTAGAAAACGAATTTCGTAAATTGTTTGCGGGTATAACTTTTGAATGAATGCATAATCCAATTGGTATTCTGAGATAAAATGAAATTCATTTGCTTCCAACTCAATAATAACCTATTCAACTGCAGAATGCAGGAGCTCCATCCGTTTTCTGACTTCTGATGGTATTTTCGGCTAAATGCCAACCGAATGTGGCATTCACCTTCTAAGGTCCTAAATTTAATCCGTGATAAATGTACAACCCCACATCCTTTGAGTTGTTCCACAAAGGGAGACCCGAGGAGGCTTAGGATCTGATGAGGCAGGGGGAGGAGGTAGAGGCGTGGCCCTGCATATCCATATGCATGCAATGTAATTTAATATTTTATGGCATACAATTAGGCGTAGGACAGAGGCGGAGTGCTGGAGTGCTGTGTGTGTGTATATGCAAATGCCCCCAAGCCACATGCGCCTTCTACGTGAGACGACTCCACACTCTAGACACACCCAGAGCTCATCCCAGAGCTTAGCTGCTGCTTCTGCTGCAGTTGTTATTAGTTATGTCAGTGGCAATTAGCCGAAATAATTTGTAATCTTATTAGCCGCACACACACATACAGAGACATGCAGTGCCTGCCTGAGAGAGGGACGTGGCTTAAACGGCTGTCAAACTGGCACAGGGACAGGGACAGGGGCTGAGTCTTGAGTCTCTTGCTTCCTGGCAGCCATCTTGGACAGTATCACCCCAAAGAAGGACCCGACCCCCCCCCCCCCCCCCCCCCCCCCCCCCCCTTGCATGTGTGTGTGTCTGTGTGTTCTACAATTACATGCATTGAAGATTGAGGTTTAATTTCGAGACTTTTGTCTTCTACTATGTGTGTTTCTCATTTCAAGCCCATGCCTGGAGGGCTGCTCTCTGCTAAACTATTTATTTGTGCGGCTTAACATTGTTATGCTTGCAAAATTAATTTCAAATCAATCAACAAACATAATGTGCCTAAGTAAATATTTGTGCTACTTAGGCGCAACATGAATAACATTCAGAGAGAGAGAGAGAGAGAGAGAGAGAGACTATTCAAAGAGACTCGAACACATATAGGAACGTATGAATGCATTCAGGAGGATGTACGAGGATTCAGGAGGACTGTCATGCAAGGTATACACTTTCTCAAATATTTTAAATTATTGTATTGAAGTGCACACTGCACTTATCCACATAACCAATCCAATGAATCCAAGAACAACGAGCGGGAACGTTGTGATACTATTTTATACTTTATACCCGGTACTCAGTCAGAATATATGTACATAAATATGTGATCTTATGATTTAAACAAAATTTCAAAAAATTAAGTTGAACCATTCTGCAAATTTTCATATGTACATATAATAAATGTTATCTGTTTCCATTTTGGTTTACATATGTTATCTACACCTGTCTTCTATACATTTGACATCTACATATTCGTCTTTACATACATATATACGGTTCGTGTTTATGCGAAAGTGTATGCGAGAAAGAGAGAGGGCATGAGTAAGCGCTTGAAAGGCGTTGCGTAGCGACTGAAATTTAATTTGTTCCTTCTGTCCATAATAACGATCCGACCTGATCCAGATTCGGCAAACTGTTAGACAAGGTCATTTTCCAGTTGAACCTGCGTTTGTGGTTCTCTCGTATCTTAAAAATTGTGGATTCCACGGATTTCCGAATGGGCAAAGCAGACGGGGTCGTGTGTGAGAGATAGAGAGAGGGAACGATGATGACTATCGAAATGGTTGTGTTCATAGTGGCTATATTAATTATGTGATCTGATCCAGATTCAGCACTCTGATAGAAATGGTTATCCTCGGTCTGGTTATTAAACGGTCTTTCTTGAGAGCTGATGGTGCTCTGAATGCCGCCATTATTTTCAATATTTATTCAAGAAAATGGTAAACGAAAGAGACTTTTATGTGAAGTTGTATTCCCTTAATAATAATTATCCTACAGAAAATAAAAATTCGAAATGTTATCCAGATATATCTGGATAGATTTTAGACATGTTTCAGAATATTTCTCGGGGAACAAAACCGTGAAGAACTATACAATTTGTGTAAGCCATCCTTCACTTATTGATGACAGTAGTTTTCGGTCTGCAGGTCCAACATCGTTTACAGCCAGAACTCCAGCGATAATGAAGACCCAAAATATTTAGTCAATGTACAATATACATATGTATGTATGTGTATGTATGTATATAGTTCTCGATGATCTCAATGTAAATCCATTGAAGTTAGTTCTAATACTTTCTGCTTCCTACTTGATGGAAGTCATTCGTCTGAGTGGCACAAACTCATTCGAATTCATTCTTTTTTCTAGTCTGCGTTGAGTGCAAAAGTCTGTCCTTCGATCTACATCATTATATTATACAATTATATAAAATAGTTTTGAGTCGTAGCCTGATATTTTATTCAAATGCATGACCATGTCTGACCACCTTATATTTTCTATACGTAAATTCTTAATAAACCGTCTATAAATGGTTGCTATAACAGCTATACCATGCATTGATCTGATCGAAATTTTTGTTTTTTAATTTAAAATATTTAAATACAATCCAGCTCCTAAAAATCTAGTTGGATTGTCTAATATTTAGCCAACAATAAATAGTACACACTAAACTTTTATTTAAGTTTAAGGAATTTGTAGTATTCAATGGCTATTGACTAGCATTATCTTGTACCAAATCCAGCAAGTTCTGAATTTCATCTTGTTTTTTGATTAGTTTTTGATTATATCACTTGACTTGTATTGACTTGTATTTTCAACCCGGTTCATCCCGGCTTTCGAGCATGGTTTTCTTTCTTTCTTTCCTCAGTTCTTAGCCGTGCAACCAGCATGCGCGCCACAGCGGAATGTGGTAGGAAACAGGTATTATTTAGTATTTAATAAAATCCTAGCTCCAGTAATTCCCTAGCCTATTGTTGCGCTAAACGTTTCCAAATACCACTAAAACATTTAAAGTGCAGAACAATTCACAGTTTGGGTTATTATTTGCTGGCTAGCAACCGCAAACGGGCCAAAAAATTAGACCCCCTCCACAGCCATTAGCCAGCCACAATTGGATGGCAGACAGTGAAACCCAAAAAGCGATTTGCAATCCAGCTAAATGTATTCCGAATGCCACAAAGTGACCACAGAATGCCAAATGCAGGCACATCCTGCATCCTGCATCCTGCATCGTGCATCCTGCATCAAGCGGCATTCGTACGGCAGAAAAGCTGTCTATGATTGAGCCAAAGCCATGGCCATGGACATGGAGGTTGCCAAACGAAATTATGTTAATTCCACGCTGAGCTCCATTTTATGTGAGTGGCTCAGAGTCTGGGACTGTGGGACCCTTGAACTTCGCTTCGAGTCTGGGAATCAGTCATGCCTGGGATCATAAATCCCAAGGGACGGAAGCCCTAGGCTCAGGGCTTCACATCTCCATACTCCTCGCGAATGACAAAAGAAAGACAAAAACAAAGCTTTCATTATGGGGTACAGTCACGCCGCGATAGCTTTATCGATAGGAGACTGGTCCGCTCCGATTGTCACCAGCTTCAACCCTGAAGCCGAGTCCAGCGGGGTCCTGAGGGCTGCTTAAATTGCCAAATTTATGGGCTCTGCCCTAGTGCCATGGAGCCATGGAGCCATGGGCTCCACGGGACCCTGGCTCTGGCAGCATTTTGTTGCAATTGCAATTTCTGCACACTTACAACGGTAATTCGTGTTAACTTTTCGTGTAATGTGCAAATTTATGGCCCTTACATGGGTAGAGACGATGGAAAAAGCCAAGGACGAGGCGAAGGCGAGGTGAGACGAGGCGAGGCGAGGAGTTTTTACAGAGCGAAATAAAGAAAGTTTTCGTGTGAGGGGTGACAACTCTGTCCGGTTCAGTTCTGTGGGGCAATGCAATGGAGAGCAAGAGCAACAGAAGAGAAGAGCAACTGCGTTTAAATTACAGAAATTATTGGTCTTCAGGCGCCTCTTGAGCTCAAGCATCTTCCTTCCCACCAATTCTTTATACTTTTAATTATACAGATGCTGGGTGGACGACTCTGGCAAGTACACTTGAGTATTATGGTGGTATATGTGGGAGGAAATTAAAAAAAAGACGGATCAAAGAGACGATATCTATATATAGCAATTCTTAAAACTATATAAAACTAAAGCTTTCTTTTGGGCATCTTTTACCCTATATTTAAGGATATTTTGGTAGGGAATCGGGAAATGATCTGTTTAATGTGAATTGAAGAGCAGATTGGCAGTCACGTGTACACGTCGAGATCTTCAGCGAGGCGAGTGTGTGAATGGGCTGCTAGGGGAACCGTGATATAAGAAACCTGGTGCTCCTGCCTTCAGCTGCTCCTAGAGGAGGCTTCGCTGCGTGCAATTACTCCTTCCTGCCACTGCAGTCCCTCCTCCAGCCTAGAGTCGAGTGGCCATAATTCACCCTTGACTGCCATCCACCATCTACCAGTACCAATTGGCTGGAGCTCCCGTGTGTGGAGGGGACAGATTTATGGCCCAGAGAACAGCTCAGAAGGTTAATAAAGCCTAATAACTCCACTCGAGTGCTCGATTGTTAAGTGCAAGCGGCTTTAATTCAACGGGATTCCCGTGTGCAACTGCAGTCCGATCGGGTATTTGGATGAAGGAACCAGAAATCAAGGGTCGTAAAGCAGGTGCCTGTGTCGTAAAATCCAGGGACCTGCTGGATGCTTACATCTGGTAACATCTATCAAATATTTATTTCAACAACACGCAAAAAATTAAATTATATAGTCAGTCGCTCAACTTGCCTTGATGAATAAGTAGCCATAAAAACAATACCTGAGCCTGAACGAAGGAGCAAGGAGCATCCGTGGAGAATGGAAATCAGGGGATGGAGAAGGACCACTGAAGGGCAGCCCAAGGCTTCATTTCATGGAAATAAGGCTGAGACGACCGCTGGGAGGAAAGTAGAAGGAAAATCAATTTAATTTCATTAAAGTCAGTCGGCATAAAAAACGGCTATCCCCTAGCTCCAAGACAAGGCCGAAGCGTAGAGGGCAAGACACTGGGGAATAGTAGGGTGCCAAACAGGAAGCCTAAGCACAAGTTACTTCAAATACACTGGAAAACTGAATCAAACATGAGGATTACTCAATGGAAAGTGCAGGACTTTGGGAGTTTTCATATTTGGAATGGACTATCAGAATTTAGAAATATTATATTAATGATTTCTCATGAACATTTCCACCCATAGAAGCCATATGCATATGTATCCTAAAGTAAAATTCATCGATTCCAAAGGACGAAGACTGAGATACAAGACTATCTACGATATTAGGCAATTAGCTAATTCTTAAAGATTCAGTTGAAGGTCCAAGCAACTTCTTAGTTTTCTTGGAAACAATCTTCAATCGGGACTAAGTGCCTGGCCAGTAGGATTTATTATACGTATTTTCCAGGCTACATATGTATAACCTATAAGTAACCTTCACTGGAAAAGGTCAGTGTGTCTTGACTTTTCGGCTGATTAGGGAAAAATGGAAAACGAATGGTAATTGAAAATTTTCTTCGGAGCTTTCTGCTTTCTGAGGGGAAAGGAAGTGGCCCAGTGGAGGAGGGTGGCTGTTAATTCATTGAAATGGATTACGCATCACCTGAATGGAAGCGATGATCCATCAGCGGGGTGCAGTTGTGCGTAGGGTCCGTTTAGTCTGTTGGCGGCAGGCGGCAGGCAGCAGGCAGCTCTTTCACGGGGTAGCAGAGAGTGTGTGGGAGCAGTCCTTTCATGAACGAACGGCAGCTCTTTCATGGGGCAGCAGTGGGCGTTTGGCAGCAATGGGCGTGTGGCAGTGTGGCAGAGTAATTTCTTCTTGGGAAAGCATAATGTAAATCTCGTGTTAGAGACCCACACATAACTCAGGCCGAAACACGAGGCAATAAAACATTTTCCATCTTCCATCTTGCTTACTCTTTGCTAATGACACGCCCACCACACACACACTCCCCCTCCCCCTCCCCCTTACTCCCACACATATGAGGCTCACTCGCAGAGGAAGAGGGGGTTGGATGAAAAGGTTTAATGCTTTCTGGGGTTCATAAATTCCATTCAATTCGACCAGCAGCTGCAGTTGATTTCAGTTTCGAGTGATTTTCTTAATGTAGTTCAAAGGAAACTGAAAACTCGCTAAGGCAAAGTGGAAGCGCAGGAAAAGCAGGAAAAGCAGGAAAAGCGGCACAGCTGACGGGGGACAAAGGGTTTTCTTAAGTGCTTCACCGGGGGGAATGGGGGAATGGGGGAATGGATTGGGTGCTCCTGCCTGATCTAATAAATTTTCACTACGCCGTGGACTATGTATGTCTTGAGTTCCGTCTCTCGTTCCGTCTGGAACTGGAAGGAGGTGGGTCGTAGCAGATTTTTGAATAATATTTCACTTGCAGGTGGCTATGCATCATGTGTGAAGGGCGTACTGGGTGGATGGGTGCTTGTGGGGTGATGGGGTATTCCTCGAAAAGCCTGTGTAATTGTCTGAAAAATTACCATGTCTACATGACACGCACGCGACGTCATTAAATCACATTGTCGAGCTGTGTGTGTGTGTGTATTTTCTTGATGGGTTCTGAAACAGAAACGCTCTATGAAACATTCAATTCACTCAAGATAATCAAAGAAATAGCTCGTTTTCTAGAAAGTAACTCTTGAAACTTCGACGAACTGCTTGAGATTTCTCTGAAGACAACCTTTAATAAGGAGCTAAGAAGGTAGGGTATCTACAATGGCTGCAGTCCCAAACTTTAAAGGAGGGAAGGATTTACTACAGGTCACCCTCTTCTCATAGACCTGTAAAATATTTTTTAACTATTGGTAATAAGTTCGGTCGATACCTTAATCGATTCTTCGGTTGTTACTAGAATTTCTTTTGTAAATTTACTCAAAATCTTTGCCCTTTGAGATCGCTCACTATCCTCTAATCAAGCGGATCCTGAATTCTTAAAAAAAATCTAATTAAATTGGTAAAGTGTCTGGAGAAAGCTCTTTAAATGTCTTTGATTTCTTCATATCCTGTCACGTTTATTCATTCAACAGCTTTTCCAGCATCGCAGTTAGCACATTTTCCACCTGTCCTTCTGCCTGTCCTTTCGTCTGTCCGTCTGCAGTAGTTTTTGTCCGCCAAATCTCGGCGTTTATTTTATGTTTGATTGAAACTCTGATTAATTTCAGGAGACGGAATGGGGAAGCGCCATGCCATCCATCGTACGTTCCATTCACGTACCGTAGCCCCATGATACGGCTGGGTCTGCTTACCACCCCCTCCCCCCCCCCTACCACCCTCCTAGTGTTCTTCGCTCCTGATGTGTGGATGATGGGTGTGGTGTGGTGTGGTGTGGTGTGGAGTGGTGTGTTGTTTGTGTGCTCTGGTGCTCTGCCGCTGATGTTGTCAACACCTGGGCACAGGTGCGCTCATTCGCTTTCGGCTTTCATTTGTAATGAGTGCTGGGCACACGTACGGCGCATTGGTTACACCCTGAGAAAGTGGGGGAGAGAGAGAGAGAGAGAGAGAGAGGCTGGGGTAGGCAGGCGGATACGGATATACAGATGCGGTACTGTAGGTGGATTCATTCGCATGCGTTGGGAACAATCTGTCATATGCTCTGGATAGAGCATAGCTCTGGGCATATCGATTCTACGAAACATCTTGAGGGTATTACAGATCCCCTACAGCACAAAGTTAAAGTAATAAATTCACTTAAGGCATTGATCCTCTTGAGGATAGTGGAAAGCTCTAGGATCTTATGGGGATTGATCTGCAGGTGGAAATGCAGTCGATTTCGATGGAATATTTGCACAAATCAATCTCTTTCCAGCGTGTTTATTCAAAGAGTAATGGAATAGATGGGAAAGATTGAGAACGACATGACGCAGCATTCATCTAAGCTCGAGAATCACTTTCAAAACTTTCATTAGTTCCACACTCCATTCAAAAACTTTCCCGAATGCAGCCTGCAAGTGTGTTTGGGGTTTCGGCTTGGGTGTTTTGAGTACCTTTTGGTGTACGATTATCACTTTGCACGTCCTAGCCCTGGATGCTTTATTGTAGTTTGGCTGGTGCCCCATCTGCTCCCCATCGGAGCCCCCTGTCCGTGCCTGGGTCCGGGTCCTGTTTATGCGCTTTCCGTGATCACATTTAGTTGCGGCGTCCGTGTGCTCCTCCTGGTCCTGTTCCTGTTCCTGTTCCTGTTTCGGGTCCTGCTGATGTAAGCAGCCGTGCTCGTAACTCTCTTGGATTTAATGGCCGCCATCCCGCCATGGTTGTTGTCTCAGCTAAGAATGAGAGTCCTGCCTGAGGACATGAGCCCTCTGGGAGGTGTTACTGCTACTCTGGGTAATGCCCGAGATCTAATTGCTGAAATCTGTGTAGCCCTATATGTAATGTATCTACTCTTTCTCGCGCTCCGACGCTGGCTTCGTGCTCTGTCTGCTCTTGTTATACTTGAAAGCTGGCAGGACATGGCATACCATAGCCAGAGCCGGAGCCACAGCCACAGCCAGAGCCATAACCAAGTTAAAAGCAACTAAAATAGACACCTGGGACACGGTCTTGGGGCCCAGATCCAGGTGCAGCTCCTGGGCTAAGTAACTGCAGCTGCTGGCGGAGCCTCAGCCTCCCAGGGCCACAAAATTTATTGACTTTGTCGCTGTGGCTGTAGCTGTGGCTGCCACTGCCCCTATCCTCGTCGTTGTCCTCTGCTGCCCGACAAAGCCACTGAAAGTAGTGTCTCAGCGAAGGATGCAAGAAAGAAGCTGGAGCAGACCACCTGTCCTGGCGGGGGGCTGTCTTAATAATTTGGCATTTGGCTAAATTAAGACTGAAGTCCAGGCCATAAATCTAACAGAGCTTCCCTCCGATGATGAGCAAACGGATGATGGCGTCCCCTCCATCTAAATCTCCGTTTCCGTCCCCACTTCAATCTCTCTGTTCTGGTCGTGTCTGGGAAGGATTGATAATCACGTGTCCTTGAGCTCTCCTCAAGCTCTTCTTCGTTCAGTGCTTCCTGTCTTTGAAGGAGTATGGAATCTGCTCTCGGCTAATGGAATCGTCCGATTAGATCTTGCTATCCTGCTCCATTAATTTTTTGTGCCTTATCTTTTTCGACCCTGCGGATTGATAACCCCCAACTCTTTCCTTTCTGAACCCAATAGCAGATTACCAACTCCTCAAGGCCCTTTCCACCACTGTAGTATATTATTCTCCATCGAGGCAAGAACCAATTGAGGAATTTGCATGCCTAATGCCTGCTATTACACGATCAAACCTTGGACGATGTACACATCGTGCCATAAGTAACCAGCATGTCCTTAATAAAGGACATATTGCTGTCGGCATTGAGAATGCCACCGGCAAAGCGTTCGATGCAAGATGCTTTCAATCGCAAGTTGCAACGGCTGCAAGACTATGATCGAGACAAGCTGACCGAAATATTCCGAACAAAGAGTCCGAAGATTGCTTACGATGGAACGGAAGGCATTTACATTCTCGATGCTTCCGGCTGGGACAGGAAAGACATTCGTCATTTCGTTGTTTATGGCAACAAGTCAAGATCTCTAATTTGTGGCTGTGGCATCCTCTGCAATTGCTGCCACATTGTTGGAAGGCATGATCACGCTGCCGAATGGGGCGCGGCTACATTCGCCGCTTGTAAATATATTATAGCATTATAATATTCATTTGGATCCTTTTGTAATCCCATTAGTAGGTATATCACAAACTTTTCGAGGAGCAGTCATTCCTGGAACCGACAACCAGCTGTAGGTGGATAAGGACGACTTGGCACGCGTGTCTCGGTGGTCTTCTGCTTAGTTTACCGCCAGTGTTTATCTTGGGACTATTTCATAATATATTCTGTCAAAAGAGATTTCGAAATTGAAGGAATTCCTCATCTTTGACAACTGGCAAATGGTCTCGACCACTGTCTAGCTTCAGTGCTTAAAGTGTCAGTGACAGGCCGATAGAAGGGGCTGCGCTGGGCAGCTGGCGGGCAGACAGGATTCTGGATAGACTGGGAACACAGACACACATGTGAGCGGCCAACGACACATTCCTGTGCATTTTTGTGAATCGAAATTTTTGAAATTTCCCGTCAGAGGAAGCGCAGACGGCCAGACGCATTGGAATGTTGTTAATTGCACCAAACGGAAGCGAGTCCTTGGCCACAGGCAGGGGGAACTCCTAGGAGCAGAAATTATGGGGTCTGGTATTCGTTCTTCTGCGACACCGACTCTCGCTGGCCAGACTTTTGCCATTTGTTGTTGTAATTTAACTCCATTGATGCTGATGTAAAGGTGATGTATTCAAAAATTGAATAAAACGAAACCGAAATGATTAAAATGTAAGCTGTAAGCCACTAGCTGAGCTAGAGCTCGAACCAACACATTAGAGCATTAGAGAGCATAAATACTCGCACACATATGTACACATGTATATCATAAATTATATTAACGAGCCTGGCTTGTGTGACCTGGGCCCATATACATATCACCATTCATCACCATTCATATATTCTTCAGTCAGAGATATGTTCTGACCCGAACCGTGTCCACTGCCATAAATCGGATAAGATGTGCTAAGCGTGTTTTAAAGTTGATCCACCAATGAACAAAGATGAATTGAATAGTTTGGGAAAGAACTGGGGAAGAACTTTAACTAAATGAATAATAAAGGCTTTTGGTTCTATTTGAATACTTCCTTTCACCTCAAAGGTAGAATAAAATCATATATCTTCACAGATTGAGCACTTTTTGACTAACAAGTCGATATGAAACCATATAAATATACAAATGTATATACATATATAGTGGATATGGACTAGAGCTGTGTTACGTAGCTCCTTTCGATCACATTAATGCTATCTGAAATTAAAGCAGATGGAGTCGCGTGTGAGAGAGAGCGAGAGGGAACGATGACTTTCGAAATGGTTTTATTCATTGTAGCTATAATAATGATCCGATCTGATCCAGATTCAACATTCTGATACATATGGCCATTCTCTATGATTCTGCGTTAGTTTTCTCGTATCTTCAAAATTGTGTACGTCTTTTGTGCGGGCAGAAAGGGGCGTGGCGAAATTTCGCAACATATTTGGAGTAGTGTGATCACACAGGAGACTGGATACAAAACTTGGCTGCTCTAGCTCTGAGATCTAGGCGCAAATGAAGACGCACAGACGGACGGACGGACGGACAGACAGACATGGCTATATCAACTCGGCTATTGATGCCGATCAAGAATATATATACTTTATGGGGTCGGAACCGCTTCCTTCTGGGCGTTACACACAAATCTAATATACCCCTTACTCTTCAAGTACCGGGTATAAAAAGAATTTATGTACGTAAATCTGAACCGAATTACAGTCACAATATTCAGAATTGGAATCGGTTTTATAACGTTATTGTTCTTGACCTATTTGTATGCTCATAATTGTATGTTTATTGTCTACGTATATGTACAGAAACCCCACTGTAATGCTCTCGAACGCATAGCCAAAATCTCAGCTGCACAACTATCATTCGACCGTCGCATCGCACAGTGGGGCTTCAGTCCAAAGGAGTTGGCAAAAAACAAAGAAGTCTATGCACGCATCTTATAGAGAATATTTCACATTTATTTTAAATTAAATTTTCAATATAATTGCATATTTGGTTTGGGAGATATGAGCACTCAAAGTGGAAAATGGTTCCAGTATGAAAAGATGTATTCAATTTCGATTCACATTCTGCAACTTTCAGGTGGAGTAAATTGGAAACCATGAAACGTATGATCTCGTTTTTGGTATCTTTTATTAGGTGCCATCATTGCTAACAATATTCAATGAAAAACTGGTAAGAGATTTTCTAAAGAAAAACGTATTTTCCAAACCAAACCAAATCTAATTTTTGGGCTGTTTTACAGCTTAGACTTAACCCTAAAAAAAATAGATCCCCAAAAATGTATCAGAGTTGTTTTTTGCACATGTTCCGTGAAGATTCTGAATGTCTTTTTGCGCTTCGGAATAGTTCGTCTTCGAGATCGATTGCAGGGATTTCGTTCAGGACTTATTAATTGAGCAAGTTGAAACGGCCGATGACCCCACTGTGCGTCGCACTGTGCACTGTACAGCACGTGTTTTTACCGTGCAGTGTTTGGGTCAGTAGAATGTTGGATTAGGTAGATGTGTGGCAGAAAAGAGGATCTACATAAAGCCATAAACTACCTTCAGACGAAATCGACGATTTGCTTTGCACTGAGAGACCAGACAGAAAAGGAATTGCATGCCGTTGCAATACAAAATATGATACATGGACCATGTGCGACCTTGACTGCGAAGAGATAAAAGCTGTACATTCTTAAGATACAAAAATTATAGCAATAGCATGCATAATAATTGACAGACCCAGAGGCCTGTTACAGTAAGTTGCATAAGCATCAAATTGCCTTGACTAAAAGTCCTTGTTACACCGCTCAACAGTCAGTACACAAAATAATGCCTTGAATATGACTGAAGAAGACTATGAAGACGAGAGAAGGGCGAGCTAGGGAGAAGCGATTGCTCATCGAGAGAATGGCAGAGGTCCTTGGAGAGGACTCGGCCTCCCAAAGCGATGGCCAGGGCACTACCAATGTGTCGCATTTCAAATGTGTTTCATCAAAGAAAGGGAACCCTAAGAAAAGCTTCCGGGCTTGCTGGGACCCAGCTGGATTCAAGCGGAATGGAGCGTATGGTATGACTTCCTTTATGCCTTATCCTGGCAAGTCTTCCAGCAGACTATTCTGCTTCGTGCATTTGGGAAAACCCTTCTCCCTGGGCCGAGCCTCCGCCACATGCAGATCCAGCATGCAGCAGCAGACTATCCCCCCATCTTGGATTTGGAATAGTCTGCACTCTGTGAGCGCGAAATGTTTATCCTTCTAGTTTTGGGCGTCGACATCGTAATGTTGGCAATGTTATTGTTAAATGTTAGTTTTGTTATGCAAACACACACCCATTCTGCAGGGCGTGGGTGGGGGTGGTGGCAGGTCTGTGAAAATATGAATAGTCAAAGTCGAAATCGGCCATATGTTCGCCGCCCAACTTTATCCCACAAAGCATTCGGAAAAAGAGTTCTGCCACTGCCTCTGCCACTGCCACTGCAGTGGGTGTGGATAGACGCTTGAGTGGCATGTTGTACTCTCTTCCCCTCTCTCTTCCTCCCACTCTCTATGTATGTGTGTGGGTGATGCGGCACAGTCGGAAACGCTAATGGGAATTTATGTTGAAAAGGAGAAAACTCCTGGCACGTCTTGCACTTTAAGCTGCAATAACCAGGAGAATGACAGCAGCAGCAACAACGAGAGCATGAAAATGCAGTTTCCCTAAAGAGGTGGGGCTATGTGGCTGTGGGGCAGCCAGTTTGGGAGCAACAGTAACAACTGCAAATCGGCCACGTCGAAATTTTTATGCACAAAATCGTAAAGTGGCAACGAGAGCAAAAGAGATGCCGCAACAAAGAGCGAGGGTGTGTGTTTGCGTGTGTGTGTGTGTGTGTGGAACGGCCTGCAACTTTGCCACATGTTGTGGCAACGAAAAACTTAAACCCTTCCCCTCTAACACTCTCCAAAACCGCCGCAAACAGTGCGGAAATGTATATTTTTGATACCCTTCTTTTGAAGGTAACTTAGACACTACAATTGGCATGGGCATGGGCATGGGCATGGGGAAAGGGCATAATATTTACAATTCATTTTTTCATTTGGAGACTCCTCGCAGAACTCCGTTCCGCAAGAAAGGACATCTGACACTCTATATGCTATAGTGCAGTGTATGCATATCCTGGATATGGCTAGCTCTATCATGCTGTCCTGTTTCCTTGCAGTGTTTCTGTTTCTGTGTCTGTTTCTGTTTGGCTTAGTTTATTTATTTATTTTTATTTGTATTTTTCAAGTTTTGCTTTTTGCACATGTACACATACACATATATAGTGCATGTGTCTGTGTGTTGCATAGTTTTTAGCGCCGCATGAATATGCAATGCAGCACCACCATGGTGCACCATCAGCCAGCTTTGCCCAACAAAAAAGCCACCAAGCTATGTATTTGTTGGTTATTGGCTTTTCGCTGCATCTCTGCAGTTCTGTGCAGCTGCTGCATCCCTACTGCATCCCTGCGGCAGTTTTTCGGCTTTTGTTCGGCAGAAGGGGCCCTGGGATGGGAGTGTCTGTGCCAATGAGGATGATGCTCCTTCAAACAGCCAGCACCATTAATAAACCCATACCCGCGGAGCTTCTGACAAATGAGCAAGTCAAGAACCAGAGCCCGCGCCAGGGCCATGGCCAGGGCCAGAGCCAGGGCCAGAGCCAGGCCCAGCCAGGAAGGCAAACAACTTCATTTGGCCTGGCCTGGCCTGGCCTGGCGCAAGGGAGAGTCCAAAAGCGTTAACATTGTAATCCATATTTTGCCGCTTGATTGCCGGCAAATTGAAAATGTCAGGTGCAGGCACACGCATCGTAAATGGTAAAGGGAGCAACGGCAGCCCGTCCACACTTTACTATCACTTCTCGATGCGATGGTGGCTGCACTTTAAGTGGCTTTTAATCGGTAATCCTCTATCGATTGCTGTTAAGCATATCCATCTACTATACGGTCTTTCCCTTGAGAAAAGAGTACATACGAGTATTATTCTGTACTGTCTTACATATAGATATATTTTCCTCTGGTTTTTGTAAGATTTCCAATTCTGTTTTCCCAATGATTGCAGTGTTCATTTAACATCTTAGAATTCAGCTGTCCCTATTCTTCCGTTATCCCCTTCCCTATTGTTCAGCTGAAACCTTTGCCATTGCCTGAATTGTTGCAAAGACCTCTTGCCACATGTAAAACTTCATCTGAAGATGATTTCCAATCAATTGCGCAAAAATATATTTATTACCTAAATGGGCTCAGGAAATGCGCCCAGGCTTCATTGTTTATTACAGGAGAGTCGTGTCGGAAGAGTGCATTGGGAGAGAAGCACATACATAAGTCTTGCAAGCCGGATTTCTGCATCGATTGTAGCAGCAATTTGCCCTTCCAATCCATTGTAAGGCCAGGAAGCTAACATCTTTTACAGCTTTAATTTTCCCATATCCTTTGGACTATCTATCATTGCGTATACGTAGCATTATGATAGTTTGAAGAGTTCTGCCACGATTGGGGTTTAAAAAGTTACAACCCGTTGTCGCCCAAGGGAACCCTCAAATGAAACCATCCCCATACATCCCCCCACCCCCTCGCTCTGTGGCTGAGAGAGCTGGAGTCGTATAACAAATTTTGACAGAAATATAAAACAACAAATAAATTTACATAGAATGGTCGGGGAGTTCACGGCTGCTTTATCAAATATTTAACTCGCTTTTCATTGTCTCTGTCGCTGGTTTCTGTGGGTTTTTTGGACCCGCCCACCCCATCGTTTATATGCATAAATTTTATTACACATATGCTTTTGTTTATGCGCCTGAGAGCAATGGCAACAACACAAAAGTTAATGCAACATAAAATTTTCATTTTTTATTTATCACGAAATTTTTCTCATCTTTTTTCTTTTTTTCATTTTCTGTTGGCCTTTGTGTGTGTCTGTTATTTTTGTGTTTGGTTTGGCGCTGCTCTTCCCTTTTCCCTGTTGTTTTTGCCCCGGTACTCCCCCGAGGGCAAACGGCAAACAACAAAACCAAAGAAGAATACAATAAAACATAAAACAAACAAGAAACAAAAAGCACGAGAGTCGCGGAAACACGAGTCGACTACTTGATGGCCTTGGAAGGGTTGAAAAGGAAGAGCTCTAATACTAGGGGGTGTATCTAGTGGTATCCCTATCAGATCAGACACCTGTTCTACCACATTTTGTAGATTTGTAGAAGAGAAACCAATAGTCGTAATGCTAATCACGATCAAAGTATACATTTAACATGGGTGATCCTATGCCAACTGTTATGCAATCTTTTCTAACACATTCTGATGAAGGGAAATGCACAATATTTTTGCGATAAATATACAAATCGAAAACACTCTTTAACAATATTTTATTAATCGATTTTCTACTGCAAAGCATACTCTTAGGTCTCAAATTAAACATTTATTATAGGAAAATTTGCCACGATCAATTGCTATAACGAATATCCAATTTCATTTCAAGTTTTTGCACGATTTTCGAGTTTCCAGATTGAAATGTTTTTTGCCGATATACACTTTTGTATGTTCTATGAGTAGCGGTTGTAATTAAGGCAGCTACAATCGCTAGAATTAAATATTTCTTCATGCATTCTACCTAATCCCTGATAGCCTTTATTCCTGGCCTCATATACCCCATCTGGCACACAGCAGGCGCAGAAACAAAAAAAACTCTCGCAATAAAACGGGCACACACATGGCACATGGCATAAACCACAGACGTGGGCCACGCCCCCCACTCACGCACACACACACAGGATCACGCACACATATGTATGGATATACATATCTGTGTATATATGTATATACCAGAAATATGCTAAATCAGCATATTTGCGAGTTTATTTACAAGGACATTTATAAAAATTTACGGCCGTGCCGTAAATTGCAGCCTCCGGGCAGGTCTTGAGATTTATGCGTCGACGATTATATCAAAAGGGAATGAGAGAATGCGGGGCACGGCTCTGGCAGGAAGAGGTGCGGCGGTGCGGGCCATTCGGCCATTCGCCTGCCTTCCAGTCAGCGTTTTCTACCGATTTCTCACATCATTTAAAAGTCGTTGCATGCGACAGGCCCCCGCCCCCGCCTTGAAGGGGTTGAGCGTGAGGGAGATGCTGGGGCTTCGGGTTGAATGTGGGTGTGTGTGTGTGTGTGTGTGTGTGACCCAAATATGAGTTGATTCCTATTCTCAAATGGGGGGAGAAATATACATACATACATATATAAACTTTTGTACCAATTGTAAGATGAAACCGCCATTATATAGAGGATGCACAACGATTTTTGGTTGAACTCATATTGCAAGCAGTAGATATGCTTGGAGGTGCTTTGGAGACCAGTCAACCAGTAATCACGGCTATTCGCAGGCTTACAATTGAGACTTGAATAACGGCGTTGTTATATTCCTCTTTTAATTGCTCTTACAGGTATGTACATCCTATTTCTCTTGTCTAATGTAGGTTGCGGTTTCCTATAGAAGGATCTTTAGAGCTTCAATAGTTATACCATCATATCTATCTATCTATCTGGCATGCTGTCATTTCTATCCGTCGGCCTCTAATGCCTGTTGTATATAAAGCTAAATATCCACTTGTTTCATCTCGCATAAACTTTCCCCAATGCAACACCCCAAATTACCACACCACATCGCAACTTTATTGGCTCCACCTTGGGTTCACTTTGGTGCGACCTTTTTATAAAGTCAGTCTCTGCTGCATTTGGCGCCCTCCCCTTCGAAACCCCACACGGACGACTCCATTCATCATTGAGCGCTCTGTCATGCTCCATCTTCGTCTCCAATGCCACCGCCATTGGCTTTGCCCACTGCCGTCGCACATCACATCTCTATGGTGAATCAATTTTTACAGCTGCCAGCAGGTTGCCAGCGGCAGCACTCTGGCATTGCCACCGGTTGTTGCTCCGTTGCGCCGTTACACAAATATCATTGGCGTTAATCCTTTTCTACATCATCAAACAATTTCATCAAATAAATCTAAAGTGATTTGTATTTGTCACACACTTTTCAACTGCTCCCCGGTTCCCATGCACACCCATCTCCATCCCCTATTTGACTCCGTCTACGTCCCGGTGTCTGGTTCTGGTCTGGTCTGGTCTGGTCTGGTCTGGTCTGGCCTGGTCCTTCGTCCTTCGTCCTTCCATTCCCTTTGGCGCCGACTGGCTGCCCCGCAAAGCGTTTGCCGACATGTCTGCATCTTGTGCACCAGCGCCAGCACCAACACCAGCACCGCCAGCACCACGCTTCGCCTGATCTGCTGCCCTTCCATCGGCTTTGGGTATAACTGTTCGGTAGACAAATTTGAAGACAGGCAATGTCAGGAAGATCTTTAGTGACAGATTCAGCTTTCCAGTTTCCTCAAATCGTTGCGATGTTCCTTCACCAAATCTATTCGATGTCCATACATCGGGAGGTTTCTTTAAAGAGCATTCCATTTTTCTTGGCTCCAATCTCTCCCTGATGGAGCTCTCCGATTCCATTTCTCTTTTACTCCACAGTTTTTTATATTTTTTTTCCGCTGACTGCTCGCTGATTGACTGCCATTGCATTGGGGGAAGCCCCCGTAAATTTCCCCCACCCCATTTACGTGTACCAGGAATTCCTTGGTGCTGTGTGCTGTGTGCTGTGCTGTTCTGTTCTGTTCTGTCCTGTTCTGCGCTGTGCTGTGCATTTGCTGCATGTTTACTCTGCTACATTTCTCATTTAATGCCTTGGCAATGACGTTGGCGGTGATTGAAAAGTTTGTTTTACCATCCTGAATGGGGGAAGGACCAAAAGCACTGCAAGCACTGCGGTGGCTCCTGTGACACACATCGAGGGAATATCCTTTGATTGTGGCAGAAGGTGATTGCCTCACCAGGTGGCTTCCATCCATATTGATTCACAACGTACTCTCATTCCTTCAACGTACCCATCCCGTTCCTCATGGATCCCTTATGAATCCAGTGCAGAGTCGTGTCTGCCATGCCGAATCGGATTTGAGCCTACGCTGAGCACGCAATCATCTGGTCCATAAAGCACACGATGCCAAGTGCAGACGGGTTTCGTGTTACACGTGAGCCAAGTCATTCCACACAGCAACGACAGGACGGGGGAGATACTCTTACACATTCCACTACACTGCGAGAAGACCCAAGAGGAGAACCGATTGAGAACTTTCCCTAACTAGAAATGGTAAAGCGTAGAGCTTTTTTTCTTTCTCCAAACTAACATTTCTTTGTGTTCGATTTCAACACCTATCTCAGTTTCTCTCAGTTCATTGGGCTTTGTATGTGTATGGGGGCCACATAAAAGTAAAGCGTTGACATCACAGGAGCAAATCAAAGTTGAAACTAAATGCACACATTCAAAGGCTGGGAAGGACACGAAGGGAACAGATCGGAACGGAACGGAGCGGAACGGAACCGAACGAAGCGGAGGCTGATGGCTAAGCCGAGGCCAAAGCTGGCCTAATCACAACTGACGTGGCATTTGCATTGAACTTTAACCTTTCCACGCAAGCACATACACACACTCACACACCAGATACACCTACACATAGCTGAGAATTAAATGAAAACTGTCACTGTCCCATAAAGCAGATAAAGCCAGAAAGAGATGGAGAGCGAGAGCGGTAACGGTAGCAGGAGGAAGGAGAATAACTGAAAAGCTTCTCCACCATTTGTGTCCTTCAGCGAATGTCACAGGCATCCCGTCCCGTCCCGTTCCGTCCCGTCCGGGCCCTATGTGTGCCTCCATGGGCCGTTAATGGTAGTGTAGGCTTGGCTGGTGGGTATTTCCCGCTTGCAAATGAGCTTTTAAATGATTTGGCAACGAATGTACTGTACGTCGAATGACTTAGCCCCCTTCTCCACTATTTAAAGATATTAAGTAATCAAGGGTTCCAGGCTTCCGCCCCCTGAATATACATACATACATATATATGTATTCGTAGATTCTTAGCTAAGGGAGCTTCTTAGCTAAGGGATTTATTTGAGATCATTCACTGTAAACAATGTTTTCCTTGAGTAATCTGAGTAGAAGCAATCTTTTCATTCCTGAGCACACCGCGTCATACACATATGTATGTATGTATGTATGTACATATGTAATCCTCCTCTTATTTTCATATTTTATTTGATTTCACTTCATTCCATTTCCAGCTTTGTCTGTCTGGGCGCCAATTAAACTTCAATTGCCAGGCGGCACACAGGTGCACATGCAAGAGGGCCAGAATGGGGTGCAGTTTTTTAATTAAACTTCGGTGCAGGTCGTGCCAAAGTCCGGGTATGGGAATCAGGAGGAGCAGCAGCTGCCAGCCTGCCAGCCTGTTAGCAGTCTCGTCCTGCCCTCCCAATCCGAAATTGATGACTTTAATCAGGCATCAGCCACTGTAATGACACTTTATGAGAGGGGGGGAATACATACTCGTATCGCTATAAATTAATCGAACGGTCAGCATCAATAAGCGGCCGAGAGAGAAACTTTGAAAAATGCCAAGAGTCAATTTTGGGGCTAACCCGGGAACCCCTTTCTGTTAACCCTTTTATTTGGATTGGATGGGCAAGGGCTTTAGGATGTTTGATATAAGATATAGGATGGGGGGATAGCCCCTTAGTTTCGCATTTCTGATGCTGTTTTTCTTTTGCCTGTTTCTTCTTTGTGTGTGTTTGTGTGTTTTTTTTTTTTTTTTTTTTTTTTTATTTCCGTTTATTAATAATCTTATCCTATGTCTATATACATTAAATATAGGGTAGTGTGTAGGTGGAACATGGCATTGGCGGTACGGTCGTGAGGTAGTGCTTCGCCGCTGCCAATGTTCCGCCTACTCTACCACTCCTCTGCGCTCGCGCTCAGCCTTGCGCAAATCGGTCATGACTGCCGCCGCAAACGCGCCGACCGCTTCCCAGTTGGCGCCGCTAGCCAACATCGACGTCACGAGGCTGTCCACTGAGAGGCATCCTATGGTCCTCTCCAGATCCGCTCGAGGCCCAGAGAAACGTCCGCAGTGTAGCAGAACGTGTTCGGCATCCTCGACACTGTTGTCACTACAAAACGTGCAGTACGGGGCACTCTCGTGCCCGAAGCGGTGCAGGTATCCCCTGAAGCAGCCATGACCACTTATGAGCTGTGTGGTGTAATAATTCAGCTGACCATGCCGCCTGCTTGTCCACGCTGCGATGCTCGGGATGAGGCGATGTGTCCACCGCCCCTTGCTAGACGCATCCCACTGCCTCTGCCAGTTCTCCACCGTGCGCGCTTTAGCCGCAGTGCGCACTGCCTGCTTTTGGAGGACAGGCAGCTCCCTGCCGTGTGTTCCCTCGAATATCTCTGCCCTTTCCCTAGCCAGTTCAGCTATGGGTGCTACGCCCGCCAGAACCAGGCATGCGTCGTCTGATATGGTTCGGAAGCCGCTACAGACCCTGATCGCTCCAAGGCGGTGGGTAGCTCTCAACCCGCGGGTGTAGCTGCCAAAGCTGCAGGCCAGGTGCCATATAGGAGCCGCGTATAGCATCGTGGCTCTTGTTACGCTGGTTAGGAGGAGCCTCTTAAGTTGCTTCGGCCCTCGCGTATTGGGCATGATCCGCGAGATTGCCCGGTTAGTTATGGCGGCCTTTGTGCTGGCGTAGTCCAGGTGCTCCTTGAAGCTCAGCCTAGTGTCCAGGATCACGCCCAGGTACTTAATGGCCCTCTTCGACCTGACCGTGGTGTTTGCAACTGTGATAGTGGCTGTCTCCACTATTTTCCGGCTGCTAATGAGCACAGATTCGGTTTTTTGTGGTGCTATCTCCAGCCCTACAGAGGAGAGCCACTGTACTGTTTTCGAGATAGCCGCGTTGCATCTGTCCTCGACTTCCTTAAGCTCCTTGGCGACAACCACTATAGCCACATCGTCGGCAAAGCCCACAAGGTGGACGTTTTCAGGCATTGCCAGCCGAAAAACGCCATCATACATGACGTTCCACAAAGCAGGTCCCAGAACCGACCCTTGTGGCACGCCCCCAGTTACCTGGTGCTCCTCTGTCGCCTCGCTGGTGTTGTACCTCAGGATTCTGTCCCTGAAGTAACTTTTTACGATTCTCCGCAAGTACTCCGGAACGTTGAGCGCCTCTAAGGCCTCCAGGATACGACCCCATCTAGCCGTATTGAAGGCATTTTTAACATCCAGCGTTGCCACAAGGCAGTACTGCTTGGCGCCGCCTTTCCATCTGCTTCCCTCGATCGCTCCCGAAGCTAGCTCGACCACCTTGCCGATCGCATCCAGCGTGGATCTCGCCTTCCGAAAGCCGTACTGCTGCGGTGACACACCGCCAGCAGCAGCGATGGCGCTATCAAGGCGTTTGCAAATGAGGTGCTCCAGGAGCTTGCCGACGGTGTCGATCAAACAGATCGGGCGGTATGCTGCTGGATCTTCGAGCTGCTTCCCAGGCTTTGGTAGCAGGACCAGGCGCTGTATTTTCCAGCGATTCGGAAACACTCCACTTTCTAGGCAGCTGTTGAACATGCCCGCGAAGACATCGGGGCGGAGCTCCACTGCTAGCCTCACCGCTCGGTTGGGGATCCCGTCCGGGCCAGGCGCCTTGCTCGGCTTCAACCTCGTTGCAGCGCGGCGTATCTCCTCCGGTGTGATGGGCTCGGTTGGGGTAGGCACTCCGAGTGGGGGCACTCCGATTTCGTCCGTCATGCTAGGAAAGAGGTGTCGGACAATCCCTTTCAGCGAAACTGGATCCATGGGGTGGCAGCGGGAAGCGGCGTTGAAACGTTTAGCGACTATCTTGTATGCGTTGCCCCACGGGTCGTGTTCCGCGGAGTCGCATAGATCCAGGAAGCATCTACGCTTGCTCTCCTTAATGAGCTTCTGGAAGCGTCTCCTGCTGGCACGGAACTCAGCCTGGCGGTCCTGGAACGCCTCCGATCCGCGTGCGCGCTGGTAGCGGCGTCTGGCATAGTTGCAGTCGCTTCTCGCCTCGGCAATCTCCTCATTCCACCAGTAGACTGGGTCATGGTGCCTCTGATGCCTCTTGCTCCTTATCATGCTCGCATCGCAGGCGCGGCTAAGGATCTTCATCGTCCTGTCCACCACAGATTCGGTACTATCTTCAGCGTCAGGGACCTCCGCAGACTCAAGGTGAGAGCTAAAAATCCGCGTGTCTAGCGTCTCGACTCGATACCGGGCACAGTGCTGGGCTGGGGCATGTTGGCGGTCAGGTCGTACTCCCAGGGTGCACCATATGGCAACATGGTCGCTTGCATTATACGCGTCGTCGATGGTCCAGCAGGACGAACCGAACAGCGCGCTGCTGACAAATGTCAGGTCGACGACCGAGCCCAGTCCGGCTCTGCTGAATGTATGCTGCGTTCCGTGGTTTAGGAGCGCCACGTCAAGGAGAGAGAACGCCTCGAGCAGTGCCCGTCCCTTTGCGTTGGTGGAAGCGCTGCCCCACTCCACCGCCCACGCGTTGAAGTCACCGGCAATGACGATCGGATGGCGGCCTCTCGCGTCCGCCACCAAGGAGTCCAGGGTGGCAGCGAACTCTGGTAGCTGCAGACTGGGTGGTAGGTACACTGCATAGCACCACAAGTCGCCCACAAATGCGCGCACGTAGTTAACGCCCTTGCGGACGCTGACCAGCGGGGCTCCGTCTTTCCCGCAGGACCATAAAGCTGCTCTCCCGGTCGTGTCCGAAGCGCACCTAGGGCCCTCACACAGCCGGTATGGCTCACTGAGCACCGCGAGGTCAGCAGAGCGTTCGCGCAAGTGTGTTTGTGTGTGTGTGTTTGTGTGTGTGTGTGTGTGTGTGTGTGTGTGTGTGTGTGTGTGTGTGTGTGTGCGTGTGCATGGAGTCGCTTCAATTGCCAGGAAATTTATGTGCCGTCGCACAGCGGGAACTTGATGCGCATAAATCCAGATGAAACGGATATTAAAAGGCATGAAACGAGCCAATCGACCCCACTCTCTGCATTCTGATCCGTTCCATGGTTATGGGGCCCCTCCTCTATGTATTATATTGCTGATTGAGTCGGATCGGTGTCCGTTGTTGCTGTTGTTGTTGGGTTTTGTTGGCCTAAATTATGAACTTATAAATTGACAGCAAGCATCCCCCATCCCCGTCGGCATCACCATCTCAATCCTTATCCTGGCCTTCCTTCAGGCTAGAATTATTTCGTTTTGTTTGGCTGAGAATGAGAGTTGGCTGGTGGAGAAGGATGAATGAGGGTAAATGTAGGATCGACGCTGGGCCAAGGAGAGTTTCGAGTGGTTTCAGTTTCCCTATCGAAAGCTCAGATAGTTGAAATTTTCTGTTTGAACCAGGATGAGCAAGGACCAAGACCTTACCTTGACATTAGTTCCCAAATAATTGACACTGGTTCGAGGCCAATTCAATTCAATTTTCGCTAGCAGGAGGCTGAATACTGTACCTGTGTATCCGTAAGTGACATTTGCATACACCTCCGTCGAGCTCCCTCGAGCATATTTGGCTGTGTAATTTGCATTTAGACTCGAAACGAGGCACACACGACTCGATTTTTCTTAGCCCATGACAGGCCGTGTCCATGGTCCCCCAGCTACAGCTTTTGTTCAAGGATAAAGCCCCCGCTTCTGTAGCGCCTCGTCGTAGTCCATCCAAGAGAATATCTCCAGCTTCAGCTGACACTGTTCTGGGTATCTTGCTGCTACCCATCTCCAGCTCCAGGCTCGATTTGGGGTCTCTTCCGGCTACCCACCTCGATAGCCCCTCCAGCTTCTGCTGCAGCTTGTTTTGTTTTAATTCCATTCAAAATTAATTTATCTATACCAAGCATCTGGGCAAAAGTCTGCAACGAGAAGCGAGAAAACGCAGGCCCGGCCCAGTTTGTTTGTCTTGAATTTCATTTGTCTTCCGTCTGCTGCCTCAGAGGAGGGCATTTCCCATTTAGCATACACCATTTCACCTTTTTCTGTATATTTTCAGTGTATATATATTCGTACTATAATATTGTTTATACTTAAACTTTGTTCGTACCAACCTTAAACAAAACAAAAAAACTCTGGGGCGGAGCAAAATCATCATACATTATACATATGTGTGTGTACTATATATGGGCGGGAACGTAATAAGATAATAAAGGAATGAGGGAATACAGGATACAGAATACAGAATATAGAACACAGAGGATGGGGATGGATTTTTGACTTACAAAAATACTCCAAAATGAAATTAAAATCAAAATATTCTATACAAATATTGCTTAACAATAGAGTTTACGCGGACAATCCAAACGTAGAACGCAAAGAGATTTATCACAATTTTGGTCTCGTTGAATTACGCAAAAAATGTAAACCTAACAAATTTAACTCGGGGAGAACGAAATAATTCAAAAGGGCAAGACTTCGTGTGGGTGGGGTGGGGGGCTAGGGTGTTTGCTTATGCAATTGACATAAGAACTTTTTGGCAAAGAACATTAACACTGTGTCACCTCCTGTTCTATCCTTTCTCTTCCTTTTGACCTGACGATGGGGTTTGTGTGTGTGCGTTTGTGAAGGGGACAATGGCTCTGTTGCGGTGTCTGGATGGTGATAGGTTGCGTCCTTTTTACGAGTATACGATATATATACATTATATCTGTATATACGAGTGCATACGATTAGCTTAAGATCCTTATAAACGAGTAAGTTATACTTGGGTAAGAGTATAGTAGGGAGTACAGGATAACAAGTACGGGGTAGATAGTAGGTAGTAGGGCAGGCAGACGCATACCCTTGCAAAGGTGCAAAGGTGCAAAGGTTCCCTTGCTTTCAGATGCATTCTTCGTGTGCGTATGCGTATGTGTATGCGTGTATGGGGGTGTGAGTGTGGATGCGGATGTGTGCTATGTATAAAAGTGTGGTTTATCTACTGTATCTACTACTATATCGGACTTGATTTCAATATGGAGAATTCGTTACAAACAAGTGTGTTGTCGACATACAACTAACTCATTTTGGTTAGGCTTTCTATGCTCTATTCCTATGGCAGCTATATGTCATGGTCAATCGAATGGGTCCTCGTAATCACAAACAACATACAAGTGCAGTACATCGGATTTTTTTGTTTCTTTTTGGTATCAAACCAGTTACATATTTTTGTATCTAAAGCCTACGTTTTGGGACGCACAGCACTGCTGCATCCCATGACACGTCAATTGTTTCGTTTTTTCTTCATTTAGTTCACCGATTCGTATAAAATGTTTCCTTATTTGTGTAGCAGTGCAAAAACATTCAGATATAAAAAAGCTTCAATCTATCTAAGGCCTCGGTTAGGAGCTATCTCTCTGAGGATATGTTCTTATATGTGACATGGGAACATGGGAACATGGGGACACGACACTTTCTTTTAATACTCGGTTACCGCGGAAACGGAGGGGGCACGGACACAGTGCGGGTGAGGGGAAGATTTACCTTTGCAAGGGCATACAAATAATGAGATTAGAAACTGATTAGAGACACATCTGCTGCCAGTTTTTAAGTCTGGACACAAATGTATACGGCGGCTCCGACTTCTTTGCTCCGTCTGCTTTGAGCCTGGACATTAGGCTTGAACTTACAAATATACATAGGGCATATATAGGGCAAAAAGGCGTGTAAAAGCATAGCTTGAGATTAGCTCTGGTGAGGGTGCGCGGGAGGTACTTAAAATAGTGGTTGCACAATATAGGGCAGGGGGGATATTATAAGTAAGTGTACATTATAGGTAAGTAAGTATATAAGTATTTATATAAGTATGGTCGGATGGATCTTCGCTCCTTCTCTTCTGTCCGACATTCTCTTTGCCATCTTCTTGTTCAGGGGAGTAGACTTCAGAATGCGATGTATGTTTGGTTAAATGGAACGATCGATGGTTGATTGTTGGATGGGTGGGATCAAGGATCATTGTTTCATGGGTTTGAATGAAGCCTAGTTTCGTGGTTTATGGTTCGTGTTTCGCTGCCAACCGCTACTGCCGCTTTACGTGCTACGTCCGATTTGCAACCAGGCGAGCAACAACTGCAAGGCCGGCTGTAGCAGCACTAGTTTTCAGATATCTGTATTGATATTAATGCTGGTCAGAAACTCGCCTTGCGAATCGGCCACAGCGCGTATTATCTCCAGCAACAGTTCGCGCGACAAACCAGAGATCTTCGGCAGCCTCGCCACCTTGGCAAAATCTTTGACAATCAGTTTCAGGGCATACTCCTTGATGTCATAGATTTTTGTTATATCCGACGCCTCCAGCGTCTGCAAGACATTCTCGTACGTAATATTATGCTCCAGGGAGTACTTGCAGAAGGCATGCAGCCGATTGTTGGACAGACCGTAGAAGCACGGTGCCTGAAACAGGTACAGGGCATCCTGCGGTGGCATCTTCGTCTCGCCGTAATAGATATAGCGGAGCAGTGAATGAAACGCCTCCAGTGAGGGTGAAATTTCCCCAATTTGTATCTGCAAAGAGCAACGGGTATTAGCTTGGCGCCCAACTCGAGCGGGGGGTGGTCCTTACATTGACGGTGTTATCCGGCGGCATGAACGAGCGGAACATGCCCTGGAAATAGGTACAGCGTGACGACAACACAGACTTGTGGGCCGGTATCACATGGTCCTCCAATATAAGACTGATGTCGCAGAAATCGTTTCCAGTCGAGTTCAAGAACGTGCACAGGTCAATCTCCAATGTGGTGCCTACCGATATGAGGATTTATTGGTTAATAATGGAACTTTCATGAGTCTCGACTGTCCCCCTACCGTTGCTCGCTTCGAAACTGGTGTCCATTACCAACTTGCTGGGATGGAGGCGCTTGCGTATGATCTCCACGAGCAATGGCTTGTCCAGGTCACTGAACTCACTGGACATGACCACCTCGGTGAAGTTCTCTTCCTTGATGATGAACTGCATGCAGTGATCCTTGATAATTTTGATGCTGACAGAAGAGAGAGAGAAAGATTTAGTAGGTTACCCGGTTATCTGGTCGATTCCCTCACTTACTTGCTCTTATCTGCATTGTAGAGGGCCTCTAGGACATTGATTTTGTTAATCTTATAATCCAGATATTGAATGCAGCCGTGGGCCAGCCGCGGCATGGTAAAAAGCCCAGCCAACTGGTAGATGTCGGTGATCAGAATGATAATGTTCTTGTTGTATGGATCCTTTAGGTCGATGCGATCCGTGTATATGTAGTTGAGGATTATATCGAAGGCCTCCGGCGAGGCATGCACCAGTCGCACCTCCAGCATGGGAGCCCGGTCCCCGCCTACGCCCGTGTTCAGCGCCTGCGCATCCACCTGGCCCACCCCGTACACCTTCTCCATCTGCTGTTGGCGTGCCTCGCGTGCCGCCAGGATCTTGTTGCGCAAGTACTTGGAGCGGGCTGCCACAAAGGCAATGTGCGCCATAATCCGCACCTCCTCGACACCCACCACGAACTGGATGTCGCAGAACTGCTTCTCCAGAAAGAACTTGCCAAAATCGTCACGCAGCGTGCACTTCGGATAGCTGGAGAACTGGAAGCGGTAGGTGTCGCCGCGGCGCACGCTGTTGTCCACGGTCCCGCCGAAGATATACATGGCGTCGCCGATGACGGCCGATGCATGAAACACCCTGCCCGAGGGCACGTCCGAGTTCTGTTCCGGCAGCACAGCGGACCAGATCTGCGAGTCCAGGTCGTAGCAATGCAGATCGTTCGGCAGCGTCGAGTCTGCCGAACCCCCAAAAACGTAGAGGAACCGATCGTGGTGCACCATGGTGTGGCCGTAGCGGCGGGAGGGCGGCGCGGATGTGGCACCCCTTAGCACCGGCTCGTTGGAGATGCGACGCCAGGTGCGCGTCTTGAAGTGGAATTCAAACAGCGAATTGGTGATCTGCAGGCCGCTCTGCCCGGAGAACACATACATAGCATCCCGGGCCACAGCCACGGGGAAGTTGCAGCAGGTGGGCGGCCTATCGCCCTGCTGTTCCACCTCTTCCCACTGGTGGTGGTCGTCGGTCAGGTTAAGCGTCCACATATCATTCAGCCTGGCATTACCATCGTATCCTGCATAGATCCACATCTTGTTGTCGTAGACGGCGGCGCCGTGGGCCGAACGCGGCACTGGCTGGCGGCCCGAGAACTTCCACTCCACCCACATGGCGCTTTTGAACTTGTACTCGAATAGGTCGTTCTTGTTAGTCAGATTCGAATTGGAGTGGATGTCGCCCGTGTAGCCGCCAAAGATAAACATTGAAGTGCCGGCCACCACCGCCGAGTGATGGTATCGCGGCGCAGGCGGTGTTCCAGTGGCGCAGGCTCTGCCCCATGACTTGTCCTTTACACCAAATCGGATAAGGTCGTTCAGCATGTTCTTGCCATTGTCGCCGCCAAACACGAACATGGCATCCTTGTAGGCCACCACCGTGTGCTTGCTCCGCCTGTTGGATGGAAGGATTAATTATTGGTGATTGGCGGGCACATCTCTCATTCACTTGTGTCATTACTCACTTGGCTCCTACGAACTCGGCGCACTCGAGCATCCTGGTCCACTGGTGGGTGGCCGTGTACGAGCTGAAATCCACGTTAAGCGCGTTGCAGCTGTAGCTGCCCGGAGAAGCGGCCGTGCCACTGCCGCTGCTACCGTTGCTGGCGTTGCTGGCATTGCTGGCCGCATCGTAGGCCGGGCTGCTGCTGCAGTTGCCTGACTGGACGGCGCGCGTGCTGCGCAGCGAACTGGAGGTGGACATCCTCAGGTTGTTACGAATGTGCTGGGCGTCCAGACAACCGGCGGTGGAGGCGCTCTTTCTAGCCTTGTGGCGCTTGCTCGACTTCGAGCGCGAGAAGAAAGATTCGGAATGGGGTGCCGCGTGCGGCGGCGGCGGCTGTTGCTGCGAGCTGCTGCTGGCCACACAAGCCGGACAGTAGATGTTGACTCCGGCTGGGGTGCTACCTCCGCTACCGCTGGCGCTGCCACTTCCGCTGCCGCTGCCACTGCCACTGCCGTTGCCCGTGACCAATCCGCACACGGCGCTCAGACCGCTGGAAATCGAATTGGAACCGATTCCACAACTGGCACGGCCGCTCCCAATAGTGTTGGCACTTCCACTCGCCCCTCCACTACCACACGCACTTCCACTTCCGCTCGCAGTGGCACTGGCACTCCCACTCCTACCTGTCCCGCTCCCCAATGCAGTTCCACCACCCCCGCCGCCACTGGCAGCCGCACCTGCTCCTGCCCCGGCCACGCCAACGCCAACGCCTCCGCTGATGGATTTTAGCATCAAAGCATTACAGGCGTAGAATCGACTTCGCTCGCTTATTTTGAGGTTTTTCTATTTTCCACAGCTGCAGCACCGAAAATTTGTTGTCTTGGATGGCCGGCCCTCTCTTTCGCACATTCGATCCCTGCTGTTCAGCAGAGTGCAGTGTGACCGCAGAATTATCAATATACCGTCTGACCTTCAGAAATATTCCGAAAATTACGGTCTCATTTTAAAAATGTTGCGTAAAAATACCGACGAAAATCATATTCTTCGGTTTTTTATATTCCGTTTAATATTACCAGCTGAATAGTATACTGAGCCCTAAACAAATAGTTTAAACAGATAGATGAAACAATTTTCTACAAGATTGAGTAATTCAAAATACTCAGTTTATTGAATTTTATCTAAAATAAGGTTTAAACAAAGTCAACCGCAGTTTCCACTAAATACATTTTTAATATGGTAACTACACGGTAACTACACAGTGCCAAAAATTTGTGTACTCATCAAACTATAAACAGTATACAAATATCCATTGGGACCAGTGTGAATGAGTTTAAGTCGCGGACACAAAATTACCCTCTATTTTTAAGCCCAAAAAGTTATGCTAGCCAAACGTGCAATATATTCTGCTAGCGGCCGAGTGTGCCCAGGATTCCATGGTTATTCCCTACGGTTTCACTGTATACAAATAAAATGAGTTAAAAATTCAAATTTTGTATGAAAGCAAGTATGTATTATTTGTGGGCGCTGGAAGACGACAATGCACGGGATAAAGCTGCACGATATTCGATAAATACGTTCTTGCGGAACAGATATACAATAAACCATTCTTAATATCATCTCTATTTCCGAAAATTCATAACAATTCCTTCATCCCGAGAGCGTTCATTAATTTCATTATGTCTTCGTCGCAAAATTCTCATAATCTTCTCTTGGAGTTGTTTTGTTCTCGTACTCAATCACTGATACCTCCGTATTGAGGAGCGGAATATATAAATTTGATGTATTCCGCTAGGTACCTAGCAGAATACCAACCACCATAGAATACTTTTTAAGTAATAGTTTTTATTTCATTTTCTAGCAGAAATTTCTAATGGGTTTCATACGATAAGAAGCCTTCTTCTGATACGATAAGCCTGAGTACTAGGTAACGTAAAGTACCAAATTCCGTGATAATAAGGATTTAAAATACCCAAAATTCTGTTAATATTCTGGATTTTTTAAATAGTTCAATATATTTTAGAGACTTTGATGCACAAACTTGATCAAGAATTATCTTTCTTATGGGAGGTATTATTAAAGAAAAAATGTACTAGAAAAATACTAGAAAAATTCCGAAATATTGAACTTATGACTATTTTAATAGGTTTTCAGATTAAAGTTATTGAAATTATATTTAATTTGGTAAATTAGCAAGCTTACTTTCAATCATTTGCATTGGTGGATTTTTTGGCGGAAATACTCATATGCAGTTTCGGAACGAAATCGATTCCTTCCCGCTCCGGAACCAGTTGCGTTCGATGCCTTGGGAACCGGGTAACTCGATGCCGCCGAAAGATAAACCAACAAAAGTGCTGTCGCATTCCTGTTAATATAAGAGACTATTTTATTTATTTCTTATATTATGGCCAGCGGTTCTCGGATTCCCACGCTACCGCAGTCCAAGGAGGCATTGCTCAAGTCCTACAATGCTCGCCTCAAAGAGGATGTACGCAGCATGCTGGAGAACTTTGAGGGTGAGATGATGTGCCAATTGTAGAGAGTGGGAAAGGGCTGACACGCCGTGGATTTGCCAGTTCTGACGGAGAGCAGCCAGGTTCAGGGTCTCGGCCAGCTCGTCGGCGGTCTCGGCACCACATAGGTCTTGTTTATTGGCAAAAACCATGACCAAGCACTGGGATAGCTCTTTGAACCTCATCAGGTGGTGCAGCTCGCGGCGAGCCTCTGAAATGCGTCCGAAGTCGGCTGCATCCACCGATCGTGTTGTTGCAGTAGTAGCGCCATAGGTAGCGCACCGGTGACCGGACGCCCATGTCCCAAACGGTCAGGTGCAGGCGCTTGTACTGGATCATGTCCACAATGAAGCCCACTGTCGGCACTCTACTCACGATCATGCCCAGTTTCATTTGATACAGTGTGGTCGTCTTGCCAGCGCCGTCCAGTCCGATCATCATCACGCGCTCCTTGTGAGCGACCCCGAAACGGTCGCAGAACATATTCCAAGCCTGCCCCATCGACCAGCTAAAAGTGCAATCGAAATAGAACTAGCCGCAAAAGCTCTGGTTTTGGCTCTTCGAAGTTTTTCGGCCCAGCAGCTGAACTCAGCTCAAAATTTTTTATGCTTAAATCATTTGTGTGTTTAATGTGTCGGCTCTTTTTTCCAGAGACCCTCAAGCTGGCGCGCAGAGAGAGTCACAGCCAAATATCGCGAACGACGCAATGCGAGCAGGATGCTCTTGAAATGCAAATACGCGCCTCTAATATGGGTAAGCAGAGCAGCGCAGAGTGCACCCACTGTTACTATCCCTTCCATCGTTATTTCTTCTACAGTGCGGGCGGGCGAGTCGCTAATGAAGCTGGTGGCCGATCTCAAGCAGTATCTGATACTGAACGATTTCCATTCTGTCAACGAGGCTATCACAAACAATTCACAGCTGTTCAGGGCCACCCAAATCGAGTGCGACAAGAAGCTCATGAAGCTGAGGGACGAAATGGCAATGGACCTGTACGACCTCGAGGAGGAGTACTACACGAGCATATTCAAGTAGACATCCGATGTAGTATAAGCCATTTATTTATTCAATACAACAGCTTCCTGACTAAAACCGAATACATTGTCAGTCGCTCAGTTGCTCCATCGTGTGTGCGGGTGCAGGAGCAGCTGTGCCGTTGTTGGTATCCGATAGTTCTCAGAAATCGCTGGCGGGAGTCCCTCGATGGTACTGTCTAAAAGATCGCCGGTGTAAAAGGGCACGGACTTGCGCAGGACCTGTGTGCAGCTTCACGTCGGCCAGGCACAAGTCCTGTGGCTCTAGCGGCGAGAAGAAATTAAAGAAGTACTCTCGGCCTGGTGCTGCAGGAAGTACTTCTTGGTAAGCATCAGCGAGCTGTCGTCGAGGTAGCTGTTTGGCCGGAACAGGAACTTCGTGGTGTAGCTCTCCGGCTTGTAGTAGATGCGCACGTCCATCAGGCAATCGAGGAGCTCCTCGTTGTGATGATTCACCATGTCCGACAGCGGAAGCATATTCCAGAAGCGGGGCACGCCCACTGCATTATTCGGCATCTTGGGCATGAGTTCGGCCATCTGTTGAAACTCTTCGCTGGCCTGGGTCTCGGCGACCTGATCGGCGTGCTCCTCACTCCAGGTGGGCTTCGTCGGTTCGGACTCCACAGACCCGTCAATGATGTTGTTGAAGAGCATAGAGCACTGCAGATAGTAGTGCTTCTTCAGCACGTACCTCTCCCGTTGGAACTGCTCCCATATCTTGATCTGCTCCATCTGAATGTGCCTCAAAGCCCATCTATTCACGTAGGGCTTTCTGCTGCACACTGACACGTCCGCCGGGCTCAGCATCGAGCCGAATGAACCAAATTTCTTCAGCGAAGCACCTTCATCCAAGAAGCACCTTGGTCCAGTGATTCGCTGCCCTTGTCTGGTTGATGCTCGACTCCGGATCACGATCAAGGGCACCTGGAATTTGGAATATAAATGACAGAACTTGGGGATTTAGATCTATGGATACAGCACACCAACCTAGGGGCGCTGCTGAATGACAGATCCGCATGGCGCACAGGCAGACAAGACAAAAGCCATCAAGAATCAAGATCAGCCTAAAGACCTTGTTGCTCATAATCATTTAATTGTGCTTTAGGATTAATCTTGGGCTACAAATTTGTAAATAAATTTCCTAAAGATAGTTTCATGAGTGACAAACTTGCAATTTTCGCATATATTACCTTTTTTGTAAATCCAAATAATTCAAAAATCCTGGAAAGACTCAATCTCTGATAATCCAAGCACAGCAAAGTCCACTATTGTGTACTTTTAGATGATAAAAATCGTTTTGAAATGTGTTTTTATTGTGAAAAAAGAAACACTTTAACATTGATAACAATCTTTCCAGAAAATCTTTTGAACTATACTATATTATTTTTCTACATATATTGCCGAATTCCAGTGAAATCTGTGGGCTATATCTGTCGCTTCCTGTGGTCTCAAGTGGATGGTCGGACATCTTTACAATTTGCGATATGATTTCGGTTCAGGCATAATTACCCCGACCTTCTCGTATCTAGACCCATAAACCGTAGTTGCGGCAGGTCGGAATCGGGGCTGAGAAATCTCCCCCAAGGTGGAAGCATCAACATAATTGGGTCTCTCTGGTGGGACCGGTACGCTGGAAACGACCCTCGCCACTATCGTGGTCGCTGGCCACTTGACTTGATCTCGCACTAGCTATCTAGCACATGAAACACTTTGTCAAGCTGAAGAATAAGGTTTTTATAGCGTCGCCGGCGATAAGCCCCAGCTTCGTCATTGTCTCTGGGTACCGTCAAAACTGCGGCGCAAGGCTTGCGGTCACTTTATTTATTGATAGAAAATCCACATGCTTCGGTAATCTTATCCGCGGACTGTTTATGTGAACCCATGGCCAAAACCCATTTTGTCCACTCTCGATGGCCACATGCTAATTTATTTATAAATATTTCTTCCTCACCGCCCACCGATTTACGCCGCGATTGCTCCTCCTTCGGGTTACTCTCCATTCTCTACCGTGGGGGTCCGAGTGGTCTCGGATTTGGACTCAGATTCGGGCCAAAGATTTACAATCGCTCTTGTCGTGCTGAGAGTCTGTTAGATAATACTCGTAAGCCGATTCCAGCGGCACCTGATGGCCTTCGCCTGGCTGATTTTTGATTTTATTCCTTCTGTTTCTATTTTTGAATGGAATTTGTGAACAAGAGATCGAAAGATTGGCCACTGAAAGGCGATGATCATTTTATGGAACATCCATACATTTTGAATGCAGAGCCATTTTTTCCTTTGGTGTATTGGTATAGTTGTCCTTATTTTCCAAGGAAAATACCTCCTTTCTGATAGTGGAATAGGAATTGCCGTTGAAATGAGCCCAAGCCCAAGCAGAAGCTTGTAGAAATCAACCGATGGGCTCTGCTGCATTCTGCATGCAATGCGGAAAAGGAAAGATTTTATATCTGGTGAGTATCTTAGTATATATCCTATCAATCCAGTCTCTCCAATGTTTAATGAAATATAATTTCCACGCCTGAATTCCTTTGAAAGGAACGCTAAGCTAATAATGCCCATAAACTGAATAATCGCAGACAGATTCAGATTTACGAGAGAGTCATTAATTGGGAATTGGCCGATTGCCGGGCTGTCCCATAAAGCTCAAACGGGTGGCGGTCGGGCGGTCCAGGCCACTCTGCTCCGATAAGCCCGATAAGGTATTGCAGGACGGAGGGGCCTTATCGTGAATCGAAGATAGCTGGCCCCCGTCCGGGCATTTGTTCAGGTAATCTCCGGCTGCGTTTCTCAGTCACGTAAAGGCAGCCAAGCTAGCGACACGCGAAGTATACCCTCACCCTTACCATTCATCGATCGAAAACCCTGCACGACCATGTTGCTATTGACGGGCATCTGCCTTGCCTTGGGCATAGCGGTGGCACTGGTCGGGCTAGCCACCAAGCTGCTGGGCCTGAAACCGCCGCTTGTCTTCGGAAAATACCCCCTGAAGGGCCTCTTCTACCGCCTCAAATACGGGATCGCGCTGCTGGTTGTGCGACAGCTTCGGTATCGCCTCTACCGCCGTAACGAGGAGGAGCTGGGCTCTGTGGAGCATCTGACCAAGATGGACAGGCCGCAGCAGCTGAGCAATGACCCAAAGAGCTACGACGTGGTCAGCTTTATGGCGGCCAATGCCGAGGGGCAGAAGCTGATGGTAACCCTTGAGCGGCGACGCCGGGGAGTGCTGAAGGCAGCGCTCTATCTGTGGCTGCCCACCGAGGGCCTGCTCAGCTCCCCACGGCTGCCGGACATGGCTCACTTCACCACGGATGGCAGCGAGGAGAGCAGCGAGTTCCGTGGCGAAGGTTTCCACATCTATCCTGAGGAGTCCATGCGGGTCTGGCGGATCAAGTACGACGGCGTGCTCTCCGGAAAGGAGAAGCAGGTGCCGGTGCAGCTTAATCTACGGTTCGAGAGCCCTAGCGCGGCTCATTTTGACTACAGTCGAGACCTGAGCTCCAACCTGATAGCCGACTCGATAGCCAGAGAAGCCTGGAACGAGCGCTTCTACGGAATGCTCCGGTCTGTGACCCACATTATGGAGAAGCGCACCCACTACGAGCAGAACGGTGAGCTCTCCGGGTCACTGGAGCTAGACGGAAAGAAGGTGGATCTCCAGTTGCGCGGATTCCGGGACCACAGTTTCGGCACAGAGCGCTGCCTGAGCTCCATCAATCGCTACGTATACTTTGCTCTCTTCCTGGATGACGGCAGCAGCATGGTCGTGGGCAATCTCAGCCAGCCTTCATTCTTCCTTTCCTCGCTGAAGGTGGGCTACGTGTGCAGCCCCGCGGGCGTCTACCAGCCCATAAAGAGCAGCAACTTTGAGTTGTACTCCTACGGGGAGAAGGGCACACCGCCCCAGCATCAGAACTTCATCATCTGCACCGAGGATCGGGAGTATCTGGTCCAGATCCGCGTCGAGGAGTCCGCCCTCCGCTATGTGGGCGGCGACTGGGAGTCCAAGGTATTTAACCAGTTTGTCTCCTGCACTGTCAATGGCATTGCCGGTCAGGGACACGCCGAGTTCCTCTACCGTCACCAGGGCGGCCGCCCCGAGGCAGTCTCTAGCCGGGATCCACCTTGGTACCAACGCATTAAGAATTTCGAGCGCTGCCTCAGCAACCTGGATCCATCTGCCGACAAGGAGGAGTTTGTCTTCTAGCCCAACTCCCCCAACTATAATATTTATCCGTGTGATATATGCTTTTTTTGTTTTAGTTTTAAGATCCAGTGTATGGGTAGGATACAGTAAAATACATTTTATTTAAATGGGAAATCGTATTTGAATGGGAAGGTCTAATATCCGGGCACCACTAGACCGATCTTTGAAGAAAATGTCGTAAAGAGAATATAGAAAACTAATTGACTATTAAAGCTATTGAGGGTCGGGGAGTACCGGATTCTTGTGTTCATTGCTGAAAAATTAATTCGGGAAGATTTTCGTAGTTAGCCTCACACAAGGAGGATCTTATCTTTTGGATATTTAGAAAATTCGGTATTCAAACTGGTACATGAATCCTTTTGGCTAGCTGTATGACATTAGACTTTGCTACATTTTCGGTGATGAGAGTGATAGCATGGACAAAACGAGTAATTAGTGTTCGCTAAAATTTGGAACAACTTGAATAATGCTAGAATGACGTTGAATGACGAGGAAATCATTAAAAGTCAACTGAAAACTCTGCTAAATAAATACATATTCTAAAGAAACAAAAGACACATCTACATATATCTGCAAAATATGCCGCATTTGTCGACAAAATCAATCTTGCTCTTACTGCAAGCTTTTCCTATAAGGCTATCTCTGTTTTTGCAGCTTGTCTCTTACCAAAGTCTAATGTCATACAGCTATTAGAAAATGAATATGCATTCCTCATTATGCAACACTGAGAATGCACACACTTCTAGTGATTGGCAGCACTGGAGCAAAGGCAGTACAGGAAATGCGCATGTGCGCGAAAACAAAAAACGGTAAATCAATAAAAACATAAAATTTAGTGCGCAAGGAGCATGCAGCAGCAGCAGCAGGAACAGGAACAAGACCGAGGCGCAACAACAATATTCCCACGCGTGGGCAACGAGCAGCATAATCAAAAGCTGCACCAGGAACAACATAATCAGCAGAAAAATACCCAGAAGAAAGAAGGGGAATTGATGAAGAATTAACTGTTTCCTGGTTGACAGTCGACAGCAGCAGCAGCATAACCATCGGGAAGCGTAGAAAGAGCAGGAAGAGGAACGACAAAAACGGAACACACAAAAACACACAGACGCACACGCACACACACACACACAACACCAACGCACTCACGGGAGAAGAGCAGAAGCAAAAGAAGAAGAATAATCAGCAGCTGAAGCAGAGGTATTTCTGAAAGATACACCGTTAGCTGGACAGCAGCAGCATCAGCAGCAGCAGAACGCAACAGCAGCGACAGAAGCAGAGAAACGCAGCCGAACGTTATTTTTGTAGCTTAGAGCAGAGGCAGCGACTGAACAGCAGCAGTGACAGAGTAGAGAGAAGTAGAGAGAGTCCAATAAGAGAGAGAGAGAGAGCGCGTCATTGCAATCAGAGATCACAATGTATAAAACAATACGTCACGGCGAGAACAGCCTGCAATACACGATTCTACCGCAAAACGATGACTTCCGCATCGAGGGTAAACTGTCGGCTGCCTCCTCGTCGTCCTCGTCGTCTTCCACTGCCTCGACCAAGCGCAGCCCGGCGGCGGGACAGCGACGACGGCGCTCATTCTTCGCCTACCTTGGCCTGATCTTCGTCTGCACCGTGATCATTGGCGCTGTACTTATCCCCTTCCTGGTCTCCGCCGAGTGTCTGCCCAATCCCAAGGAATGGTTCCTCAAGACCAAGGCGGCCCTCACCCATAGCCGCCCACCCACTGGAGCTGGAATTGGAATTGCATCTGGAACAGGATCTGGAAAGGCTACGCCGGGGACAGTGCCCACCGGCCCGCCGATGCTCCAGCTGGGTCAGAGCGTGGGCAAAACAGTTCAGATTGTGAACAGGAATGGAATCGAGCAGTTTGTGTTAAAAGTGAACAAAACGGCACCGTCTCCAATTATAGAAACAGAGGAACTGCTTCAGCAGCTGCCCCCTAGCAGCAGTACGACCACCACAACAAGCACCACCACAACTACCACTACCATGCCACCGCCGACCAGCAGCAGCACCAGTACCACAGCTGCACCCACAACCACGACCAGGGAGCAGCCGCCGCTGCCTCAGCTACTCGGTCCGGTCAGCACTTCCGGATATGTTGCCGTGGTCCCACCGCAAGGCCAGCAGCGCCATCTGCCGGCCACCATGATCACCACGCGAATAATACAGGTTCCGCTGCTGAAGTCGGCCGCCAAGAAGCCCATCATGCCCCCGGTTCTGGCCAAGACTCAGAGCGCTGCAGAGCAGCAGCAGCAAGCCGCGATAATGGAGAAGGGTCAGAACAAGAGTAACAGCGACTGGATAAAGACGCACTGGGCCTACATAGATCCTTCGACCTACTTCCAGTGGACCGTACGTATAGCATTTCCATTGTCCTAGTGGCGTGTGGTGTTTCATTTCCTCTCCTGCCTTCCCTCTCTTGCTTTTCAGGGCTACAAGGCCGAGGATAGCGTGCTGCTGCCTGCCCTACTGGGATTCGCACTCATTGGCATGATTTTGATCATCACGGTCTGCCTGGTGGCACGCAACAAGCGCACTATCGTGTCCTCCGTGCGCAAGCGGAATCGTAATGTGAGTACGAAATTGCATTTAATTACCCTCTGGGATGTGTCTGGGAGGTCCGTTTAGGGGTCGCTTTTGTGTAACACAAGTTGTGCACCAAGGACCATAAAATGGGGCACGACTACGAAATCGTGCATTTGAATTGAATTTGGTATAAAAGAGTGGAACTGGATGACTAGGACGCATTTGGAAGGGGGTCATTCCAGGGAGAGATCCGTGCAGTCTTTTTCAAGGAAGGAACTGATTTATGTCGACAGCCAGGCTGTCCCTTCCAGAAGCCCGTAAGAAGGATAAGGATAGGATAATCCTGATAAGGCAGGGTCGCGTAGTCCCTTTACATTGAGAGGGAAAAACAGAGACGCTGCTAAGCTTTAGTAAGAGCAGGGGGCGAACACTAGTAGGAGGACCAGCAGCAAGGACGAAAAGTGTTTAAAATTTCCTTTGTAGCTAACTGTTCCTACGTCTGGGTGAGCAATACGATTTCCCTAGTACGTAAATAGCTTACGGGGCATTACAATGAGTAAAATTCAGATGACCTCGACCTTTGACGACAAGACTAAACATGCGCGGGAAGCAGGACGCTTGTCTTCAGCCCTGGCAAGTGGGCAGCCCCCCAGCCACTGCAACTAGTCCCGAACTCATACTTTAAAATTGTTTAAAACAATTGTTATTGTTGGTGTTTAATTATTAATAATAAAAGACTGGTGAAACGTGTGTGTGTGAACAAAATTGTGATCAAATTTTTAAATAAAAGGACTGAAGTTTGCCGCGGAATCAGTTCTGGAACTGAACTCAGTTTCTATGCAGCCCTCGGCAAACGCGAACTGGAAACTGGAGCATGGCAACAACAAACCAGTTTTCTTTGTGTTGGTGTACACATCGTCGTCGTTCCACGTCACACACGGTCGCGCTCACACCAAGCATAAACTTGTGGCGCTTGGGAGAGCGAGAGAGCGCATGACTTTAGCCGGTTGTCGGCGCAGCACGTGAGAGCGAGCGAGTTGGCAGGCAGGCATGTGAACAAGTGGTAGTGAGAGCAGCGCAGCGCTGCTGCTGTGTTGGAGAGGAGGCGCTGCGTGGCAATTTTGTTGTTGTTGCTGCTGTATAGCGCATTAAGGTTTTTTGGCAGGGCTGCACAACCAGCGGAACCAGAGGAAGAATTTTTAATCCCGACGGTGAAAACTCACGTAAAATATTGCAGGAGTGTAAAATAAAGTGTGCTGCAACTGAGACAAATCTTAGAACAGCTGAATGGTGTGTGTGCATCCATCCCTGGATTCGGTGAAACGTAGCAGCGTACACACACACACGCACACCCACATACCACATACAGCGGGCTGGCAGCATCAACGTTAACGTTGTCGTTTGCCGTTGCCGTCTGACAGTCAGTCAGTCACACAGGTGAGAAGCAAAAGTAAAAGGCAGCAGCGCGGCTGGAGCAGAGGAGCAAGCAGCGACAGCGACTGCTACGTGTGTTGGTCAGTACCAGAAGTGAGCCAAGCCCGAGTCGATTCGGAGCTGCAGCAGAAGCGGACACCCCAGCAGCAGCAGCGGCCAGAGTGGAGATAGCCCCCAACGCCTACGTCAGCAAATCGCGAAAAAACACGAGAATCCTGTAAGCATTTCAAACCCAAACTTTTGCCTGCGTGTCTGTGCTGTGCCTCTGCATACGTATATGTGTGTGCTCCACGTCTCCCCTCTCTCTGGCATAAGTGTGTGCGTGTGTGTGTGTTGAGTGATAGTGTGGCGTGTTGCATGTGTGACTGGGAGCCAGCCCCCGTATTGGTGTGCGAGTGCGAGCCGAGTGCCAACAAGGCAAATTGTGCTTTTGCTGCGGTGGGGAGAGAGAGCGCGCGGCACACACAGACCCGGAGGAGAGCACGACATGGCCAGAATCTAGTTTCCAGCTAACAGTTCCCAGTGAGAATCGCTCATCGCTAACGTGTACAACTATTGCAGTGACAACCCCCCGACTCCCAACTCCAAACTCCTTCAGGAAGATGGCCATTAAACCCGGTCTGGGACGCAAGCCCAGCAATAAGAATCCGCCGATCCTGAGCCACGAGTTTGTGATACAGAATCATGCGGACATCATCTCCTGCGTGGCAATGGTCTTCGTGGTGGGCCTGATGAACGAGTCGACGGCCTCTTTCGCCAGCGCCTTCATCTCGCTGCACCATAACGTCAGCGGGGAGGACCCCAGCAGGGAGCAGCCCTATGGCAAGGCCTACACCTATGTGGCCGGCATCAAGGACTACTGCTCGATCTTCTTCTACACCCTTACCTGCATCATCATGCACGCGATCATCCAAGAGTTCGTTCTGGATAAGATCAGCAAGAAACTGCACCTCTCAAAGTTTAAGCTAGCCCGCTTCAATGAATCCGGCCAGCTAGTGGCATTCTACCTGCTGTCGTTCGTGTGGGGCGCACACGTCGTTCTGCGCGAGGGTTACCTGGGCCAGGTGGCCCAGCTGTGGGAGGGCTTCCCCAGCCATCCTATGAGTTTCCTGCACAAGTTCTACTTTATCATCCAGCTGGCGTACTACCTGCACATGCTGCCGGAGCTGTACTTCCAGAAGATCCGCACCAGGGAGGAGCAGCAGCCGAAGATTGTACATTCCATCAGCGGCTTCAGTCTCATCGTGATCGCCTACACTCTGAGCTTCCAGCGGTTGGCCCTCGTCCTGCTCACGCTGCATTACTTCAGCGAGCTGCTCTCGCACGTCTTCCAGCTGATCGGCGTCTTCGATCGCGAGGAGCGCCTGGCCCGCCTGCGCGTGGTGAACAGTGCCTGCTTCTTCCTGGTGCGCTTTGCCACCTCGGTGATTGGTGTGCTCACCCTCTACTACGGTATCGGGGGCCTGCGCTCCCTGCTGGCCCTCGGCGGTCTGATCGCCCTTCAGGGCTACCTCGTATTTTCCTTCATCACTGAACAGCTGCGCGCCAAGCGTGAGGCCAAGCGTGAAGCGAAGCGCGAGGCCAAGCTTCTGGCGGCCCAGTCCTCCAAGAAGGCCATCAAGGCACCCAAGGACAAGGTTAAGCGCAAGAAGGAGAGCGACCTGCCCGAGGCGGACCAGCCGTCGCCCAGTCCCGTCAAGCAGAAGCTCAAGTGAGAGGGACCGGCGGCCAAGCCATCGACGACTCTCCGCCGAGCAACAAAATCTTCCGCACACTTCCAATCCAATCTAAATCAGTCTTAACCAATCCATCAAAATCCGAGAAGAGGCAGATAGCGAGAGCGAGAGAGCAACACCACTGACAGACCCTAATGTAAATGTAAATGTAAATCTTGGCCAAGGTCAAGGCCCGGCTCCAGATCCCAGCTCCAGCTCAAGATTCAACCTGCAACAACTACACTACGCTACCGAGTCACATTTCCGCTGCATTTACCATTTTCTCAGAACAGAACAGAACCAGAATAGAAACACTTTCCGACACGCGATGAACTATTTTTGAAACCTATATTTTTTAGCCTAAATGTTTTGTTTTCATTTTAAGTTTTATATAATTTTTTTTTAATAAATTTTTTTTATTTTTATATAATATACACAAAAAAAACCTGCACGTGTGCGTGGTGTGTTTTTCGGTTCTAATCTCTATGTAATAAGTAATCGTTCGATTTCTACAAAATTATTTCAACAACTATTTTCAATCGTCCTAGTTGCATGTAAAACTATTTTTTATAAAACAAAAAACCACTTAAAAGAAATTTATTCTGAAGAATGTTGAAGATAAAAGAACCAGAGCAGAAGACGTAAACGAAGATTGTAAACGAAGCAGACAAAAAAATCAATTGCTAAATATATGTAAAAATATATATATTTTATATAAGAAGAACTGAACAATCCTCTGACTGATAGTTGTGGGGGAGGGGATGTTATCATCTAAGAACATATGACACTGAAAGATATATATCTCTCTTTACTCTGTCTCTTCTTTACAGGACATTGAGGAGCAGGGAGCTGAGGATAATGCCACGCTGCTTACCACCACCAATCTGTCGGACGACGACTAAGGGGACTCCCGTGTCACAAAGATCTCCGAGTATCTTTTTTTTGCGCCTGCTTATCCAACGATCCTTCGTTTGGTCCTTCCATATGGACGCACACTCTTGCATAGAATGGGACAAGTGCTTCGGGAGCATTCGGTATCTAGCAATAGCTCCATCGCTGAACGCCCAAAGGCCGCATATACCCATTCCCAAGCAACTTTCACTGTTATGTTTCTCTCCCGGAAGAAAAAAAAAGCCCCAAAAAAAACCAAAAACAAACAGACAAAGCTGAAGCTGAAGATGAAGACTGTTTCTTGAAAGCTTCAACACACAAAAATGAGCTGAAAGGTTAATTTTCCCACAAATTGTCTTTCTCGATAACTCGTTTTGAAACTCTCCAAAAATTTTGCTTAGGTTGTGTCCATGTCTTTCCGTGTGTGTGTGTGTGTGAGCGTGTGTGTGAATGTGTGCGTGTAAATCTATACATATATGCGTGTGTGTGAGAGGGAGAGAGAGAGCTTATTTCCATAATCTATAAAGATATATACATATATGTATTTATATACTATACGCGCGGAGGACGCTTGATGATGATTGGAATTCGATGCTCTGAAAAATTGGGACGAAAAATGACCCATTATCAAAAGAGCTCTCCCGTTTAAAGTGGAATGGTGCAGTGCGGTTCATAGCTGTACAGACAGGTGAATAAATCGCAGTATTAGGTTCTAAGCTAAGAATGGGGTTTCCAATTCCAATTATTTTTCATTTCCCATTTTAAGATCGAATGTTTAAGCTACCCATATACATCTTCAATTCAGAGTCTACTCAATAATATAGGTTCAGAATTGAAGATCTATCTGTTCGTTATTGGTATTTACTTGAATAAATTCAAAAGTAAAAGTGTATAGAAAGAAAAATTAAATTCAAATTGAAGATACTAGATAATTTGTATACCCATTTAATTGCCGCAAAGACTCTCCCAATTTCACATGTCATACAGTTCTGAAACGCACCGCACACCGTAGTTAAGATATAAATATTAATTCATGGAAAAAACTATACAAAATACGTGATGTCCATAGGCATCTAAAAATGCTGTCGTCGTCTCCCCCTTAATTTATAATTCGTGTGTACTCTTGAAACCAAAGAATTCAAATCTAATGAAAACGTCCAAAAGTGAGAAAAACTTTTTTTTGTCGGTCTAGTAAAGAGGTGCTTTTAGTTATCGAGTCTGGACTGTACTTAATTTAAAGCACAAATATTGTACCACGAGCAGATGAAAAAGCTTCTAAATGCATTTACCATTAGCCGAGAGCAGTGAGCGATCCTCTGGAGCGGAGGATTAGATCTAACCTGCAACTGGATCTCCAAAAGATTGACGTTTTGGAGCACCGCTTAAAGCCGAGCACCCCAACCAAAAACACTTGCTAAATCAAATGCAAAGGAAGCGGAAGCAGAGGCGATCCAAGTATTAGGCGATGAGAGAGATCGGATCGGATCGGAAGAGTATAACTACATATGTATCTATATGTATGTGTGTATGCAACACACCGCATAACTCTGTATGTGGGTCTATATATGTATAACTGTGTATAACTGTGAAGCATTGACAAGTATTTGAGATGATCTGTATTTTTGTAAGCGTAATATTTAGAGCAAGAACGAATCCAATAACAAAATGAGAAAATCTAAAGAAGCAACTATTTAGCATAAGATTTTTCGGGGGCGTGGCACTCGCGCTGATGAACACAAATTATTGATTTGCTCAACATATTTACATATGCATATATACAGACACACCCCCACACATCTCTATACAAACTATATACATACATATATCTAAAAATGTGCATGTGTATATATATATACATATGTATGTATGCATGTACATATGTGCTATGTAACGCAAAAGTATAAGGCTTGCATTTACGTAAGACGTAAGATATAGAAGAAGCGGGATATATCCTTCATATGTATATGTTATCACTAATTTGCGAAGCTAAACAATTAAGTCCATATATACTATATATACAAAATGCAGCAATCCAATCCAGATCCAACAAGAATATGCATACATACAATACACAAATGTTGCCATGGCCCAATGGTGGGCGGACGGGAGTAGTGCAACAATCCCGTCTAAAAAGCGTGACATTATATATACTCGTATATACGATTATGAACCTATATATATGTATGTATATGTATACACCAAACACACACTATATTGAATGTTTTTGCTTGTTAAAGTGAATAATAAAGAAGAAAACTAACTACATGAATATACTGTCATATTTTGATGGAATCCTTTAAAGTTTGGGAAGGGATTTTGATCAATCAAGTCTTACGTGTATTTCGGTATTCTTAAAGACTGATCGGAATACATTTGTTTAAAAGAGTACGTTTCACAAAAAATAATATAGAAAGAGTTAAATAGAGCAACTAAATTTTGTATCCAGACTCCTGTGATATCACACGTTATCTCCCGCTCCAAACAAAGGACGAAAATTTGTGGCATCCGCAATTTCGAAGATGCGGAAATATTAAAAAAGCAAAATCATAGAGAATGACCATATCTAGCAGATTGCCGAATCTGGATCAGATTTGATCATTATTAGCCACGGCTCACAACATTTCCGCTCCTTTTACATACATAGATTTTAGTTCCTCAAGACTCTAGTAGATATTGGATCTATTATTTATATATATTCATATACAATAGGAATCTTTTAAGGATAGATTGATCTCTTTTTACAATAACAGTTCATTTTTGGTTTTAAATTTTTATTTAAATATGATTCCCATGATAACAAAGCAGAAATGACTTAACAAACAAATATTCGAGTTGTTCATTAAAATATTTAAGATTCCACTCGAAATTTATGAATTCCATTTAGGCAGTTGCCGCTTTGTTGGGCGTTGAGTTATTCTTGAGCCACCTCCTCAAAACCCATCTGCTGTGGCACGAGGCCAAGGGCCGTCACAAACACCTTGTTGCCAAGGTGGGGAAGAGTGTCCTGCAAGGGGACGAGGTATAATAATTTAAGATTGGAAAAACATAGCTTGAGGTCCAGTTTGAATACGAACCCTCGAGGCAGGAAGCATCGCTGCTACACTTTTTGATCAACTTCCGATTAAAGAGCTGGTAGCCCCTCTCATGTCCCAACATCCAGGCAAGGAAATTCTTGAGGATAAGATTCATTAATGCTTCAGTCCTATCTTGGCCGACGATTATCCTGGTGCTTCAATGTCCGTAATCCATTCCTGCATAAAAAACAGCAGTTCTTAAAATCAATCTGAAAGAGACAACAGGAATACAGGTAGAGCCCTATATTCCTGCTTTCTGTCTCATCTTGTGCAGGAGACACGAGGAATAGCAGCGATCTCTGTGTAGAGGATGGAGAATGTGCTGAGACTCATCTTGGTGGTGAATATGTTGAGGGCCATCTGCCACTCCTTCATCACCTCCTTGTATATAGTTGACCGTATTACCAATTGTCGCCGTGCACAACATGTAGCATTTCGTGACAGGCGGAAGCCCAGGTTCAACACCATGCCCAATAGATTCAGACTAGCGAGTCCTGTATGTCCTTGCTTAGCGAGAGGACCTCCAGGTTCATATCCGCTATACCGGGCTTACTGCTAATAATTTTTTCGGTCATCCCGGCGAATGCAACTAAAAATAAAACAAATCGGAAATACACGATAGAGATGCGCGGGCAATCGATTGTGAAACTGTGAATTAGATAGTGGTTATCGATAGGGTGTGTGTGTGTGTGTTTCTTACCATTATTTAAATATGTGCGTTTCTAATTTATTATTTCTTTTAGTTTATTATCTCTATGACTTGGAATATGTATAAATATTGAAATACGTCATTGGAAAAATCTTTTAGTAATATCGTCAAATATCGAATCTTGTCCACGTAGTATATAGTCGCAGCTATCGATAGAAATGCAAAATACCAAACTATCATCACCAGATATGCAATTAAAAGTGGGCGCAAATTTAGCAAATACAGAAGAAATCATTTTAAAATCGCAATTTAATTTGTATAAATCGAAAATGGAGACACGATTGGAGGTGCGTCTGCGCGAGCCCAATCCGCTGTTCACCCGCTGGCTGGAGCGCTGGCTTCGTGAGGCCGAACGCCGACAGCAGAGGTCCCAGCACAAGCTGAGACATGCCCTGGAAGCTCTGAAGAGCTATCCGCTGCCGCTGTACAGTGGGCGCGACTGCTCTGTGTTGCGTGGATTCGGTGGAACCTTGTGTCAGCTCATCGATGAAGAGCTGCGACAGCACCGGGCAACCAGCCAGACACAGCCACAGGCAACCACAGCCCAGTATGAAGAACAGGTTCAACAGGTGGTCAAGGCGGTGCAGGAGAAGCAGCAGAAGGCAAAGAAGAACCCCACAAAAAAGCCGACCAAGAAAGCGCAGTTAGAGCAGGCTGCAGCCGAGGAACGTGAGCGTGTGGTTGAGATGCTGCCGCACAGCTTTGAGGTGCTGCTTATGGTTGACACTCAGGAGACGAGTGGCAAGAATAAGCGCGTCCTCGATCAAACGCGCAGCTACTTGCAGTCCCTGAGCGCCGATCACGAGGTGCGTCGCCTCACTGTGGGCGACTTTCTATGGATAGCCCGCGATGGGGACGGTAACGAGCTCGTCTTGCCGTACATCGTGGAGCGCAAGCGCATGGACGACTTGGCCTCGAGCATTCGCGACGGCCGCTTTCACGAGCAGAAGCACCGTCTCCGGCAGTGCGGGCTGCCACACGTGATCTACTTGATCGAGGACTATGGGGACAACGAGCAGCTGGGCCTGCCCCTGGACTCGCTACTCCAGGCGCTCGCCAACACCCGCATCCAGTCGGGCATCCAGGTGGTGCGGACGGAGAACCACTACCGCAGCATGTGCTACCTGGCGGGGATGAGCCGAGCGCTGCGGCAGCTTTTTCTCAGCAAGAGCCTCCACAACGTGGATCAAGCTGCATTGGGATCGCCCAGCTGTTTGACCGACCGCCGTGTGGGTCTTCTGAAGTTCCGGGCCCTGTACGAGGACTCCGCCAAGAATGCCCAGCTTACGGTGCGCGAGGTATTCGTTCAGCAGCTGCTTCAGCTGCATTCGCTCTCAATGGACCGGGCCTTGACTATTGTGGAGCGTTTTCCTACGCCGCGCCTCCTGCTGGACGCCTACGAGGCGTGTGGCGAGGTCGACCAGGCCAGGCGCCTGCTGGCGGGAATCACATGCGGGGCTTTGGAGCGACCGCTGGGTGAGAAGCTGAGCCGGTGCCTGTACGACTTCTACCGCAGCGAGTTCAGGTAGGATTAGCAATTGATTTAATGGGACATATCTAAGGTTATATACACGAATTTATACATAAGTGAGAGAATAGTACGAGAGTACGATTTGGACTAGTTTCCAGGATCTTGGCTCCCTATCCTGGTCAAAAATATATCATACACATAATTATGAGTTCTCAGTTGGTGTCTAGATCTTTCCTTCCTCTTTAGATGTTGCGGAAGTGCCGGATGGCCAGGTCCACTGGCAGATCAAAGTCAAACTTGGACAAGGCGTCGATGGAGCGCAGCGAGTCGCGAAAGCCAGTGCGGGCCACATAGCTGGTGGACGAGTAGTAGGTATCAATCAGCTCGTTGCAGCTGAGGATCAGATTCAGCCACTCCACCAACAGATGGGAGCTGTCAAAAGGAAACGAATGTATTGAATTCAATGGAAAATCGAGTTGGAGGAACACTCACTTCAGTCCCGCACAGACAAAGGCTTTGAAGTGGGCATTGTGGCTACGCTTGTAGGGTTTGTGCATGGCCAGGATCATTCCCACTGTGCTCAGCAGGCTCTGTTTGGCTGTCGCAGCCTGGGCATCAACGATGTCCAGCTGGAAGCTCAGCGAGAGTTTCCTTGCCGGCGTGTTATTGTACTCCTCACCATGCTTCAGCTGGTAGTACTCGAGGATCAGCTCCCAGGCATGCATTCCGCGGCCCAGACCCAAGAATTGCGACTCTTTTGCAGACGGGGCCGCCATGCGCTGTGTCCCCGGATGCAGGCAACGCATAAACGGCACCATCAGGCTGGAGGCCGCCGACTCGGGCGGAATCCTCAGGCCATGCTGGATCAGCTGCTGAAGAGTGCGGGCTAAGTTCTTGCGCACCACGGTCGTCAGCTCGCGTCCGATGGTGGCTATGGAGTCGCCGCGCATGTGAACGATGCGCCTGCCTAGGCTCAGACCCTTGATGTCCTTCTCCCACTCAAAGCGATCATAGCTGGCCTCCTCTTCCGATTCGGAGGAGGTGCCTGCCGACGCAGCGGCCGCGGCATATGGTGCGAGCTCATGGCCTGCGGCCACGGCCCGTCTGCAGCGTGGTGGCAAGGTAATCAACGCTCCGTTCTGCGGATTGAGACACGTGCTCGAGGATCCCGCTTGCTGCTGTTGCTGCTGTTGTCGCAGGGCCCGCTTGATGTTGGCCAACTTTTCGCGGTCGCAGCTGAGCGTGGCGGCCAAGGCAGCCACCTCCTGTATATCCACCTCCAGCTGGGCACGAAGATCCCTGAAATATAAGGAAGCCTTAGATTTTGATACCAAAAATGAGAGAACTCACTTACCCCCAGTGGTTACCCTTGTGCGTCTTCTTCAGGGTGTTCTGCTGGAAATCCTCGCGCGGCTTGGCCAGGTGCGTGCTGGCGAACATCTGCATCAGGATAGAGGCCTTGTCCAGCAATCCGTGTGCCTTGCTATGCAGGCTCTCGCCCGCCTGGGCTACGGGCAGGGCAGAGGAATGGGAATTAGAACGAGATGGAGAAGTCTCTGCCGGAGCGGGCAACGAGACCTGGGAGCGGGCCGTTTGTTTGGCCGCATAGCTGTTGTAGGCTCCGGAGAGGAGCTTCACCCTGTCGCTGCCACTGGCAGAGGAGCCCGAACCGGAACCCGCCGCATCGCACTGCAGGAAGGCAATGAAGCGCTCAAGGTCGGTGATCTGAGTCTTCAGCTGGGCTACCAGCTGTTCCTTCATCTTCAGCGGCCCCACAAACTCTCCGATGGCGTTGTCCACCTGGTGGCGCAGCTGATCCGTGCTGAGAGACGGCAGGTCCTGCTGGTCCACCTGCAGGTTGAGCTTGGCCCGTAGCTCGTCCAGGATAAACTTTTGTTTCTCGAGGAGGACATGCTGGGGTAGGATGCCCGGTTCCCCGGCCTCGTATGCCAACTGCTCCAGCTCTGTCAGCTGCGACTTGAGCTGCTCAATCAGCTGGCCATCCGACTCCGTCTCCCGCTCCGGTTCCGTGTCGGAGTCCTTCTTATGACCGAGGCCTGCATCGGGGATGCCCTGGAAGGCAAAGTCATCCAGATCTCGCAGTAGCTGGTCCCGCTCCTCCGCGGGAGCCTCGACAATCTGTCTCACCCGCAGCTGGACGTGGGCAAAGTGCGAAGTGAGGGCCAGCAGGGAGCTGGTGAGCAGTTCCTGCTCCTCCTCGATGCTGCGGAGGCGAGCCAGTTCGCTGGCATTCTCTGTCTCCATGCCGGGACCGCTCTTCTCCAGGCTTAGGCTCAACAAAGTGGGCTCCAGCTCACAGTCTACCCCGGAGCTGGCGCTATTGGCGTCATCGTAGTTGGCTCCCAGCGGGGACCACCTCTCGCTAAGCATCTGCTCTGGTTCCGGATCGTGCTCGGGGTCCGTTTCGTTCTCGGTTTCTTCTGGATATGTGGCAGCTTTGTCGTGGCAGCTGTTCGTCTCATGCACAGGCTGCTGGCCTTCAACGGGGGATGATTCCATTGATTCCGTGGCCTCCGCTACCACCTCGGTCAACTGCACTGCCTCCTCCATTTCCATATGGAATCGCAGGCTTAGACGCTGAGTTCTGTTTATTTATTTCTTACTTTTCCGTGTTTCCCGTTGGCAAAGAAAAATCAATCGGTTGCTAGTTCCGCTTTTTGTGCCAGCTGGCCCGCGCCTGCTGCTTCCCACTCTTGTTGGCTATCTCACTCTCTTTGTCTGTCGTGCGCTTTCGCTCACTCTGTCTCGCTTTGTGTGTGTGCCTGTGCCACGATGGCAGCGCGGGGAGGATTCGGGCCACACGATGAGCGCCCTGCGACAGTTTCTGACGCACTGACTGCCTGCCATGAAGTAGCCATGCCCAATGATTGCCAGCTTTCTGAAGGGTTGCCATGGAAGCTTAAAGCTGTCCACCCGCCATCTAAAAGTGACTGTGCCTTTCTAGAAAGCGTTCTCCTGGATCAGTGGAGCTTACGGAGCTTTCACCTGACAAAAAACATTGCGCATTGAAGGGTTTTTTCAGCGTAAAGTAGTACATACGATTCCTTGAGAGCTTTTTTTATAATTGTACGTCGCCCACGGTACAGATTGATTTTATATAAGCTCAGAAAGTTTGATGTCACATTCTTTACCAGTGGATTTAGTTAGAAAGCGCAGCTTTGTACTTTTTTTCTAATTGTACATCGCTCATAGTACAGATTGATTTTATATAAGCTCGGAAAGTTTGATGTAACATTCGTTACCAAAGCGCAGCTTTGTATACCATTTGTTAGGAAATGCCAGCTTTCCAGGCGACCTTCATACAAAAGGGTGCACATGGGAGCTTAAAACTGCCAGCCACCTGAAGGTGGTTGTGGTTTTGTTAAATGTGTCCTCCTGTATCAGTAGGGTTGCGTGGGATCTTTACGGAGCTTTCGATTTACCAAAATCATTGCGCATTTAAGACTTTTGTCAGCGGAAAGGGATACATACGGTTCCTTGAGAGCTTTTTTTTATAATTGTACATCGCCCACAGTACAGATTGATTTTATGTAAGCTCAGAAAGTTTGATGAAACATTCGTTACCTGTGGATTTAGTTAGAAAGCGTAGCTTTGTACCCCATTTGTTAGGAGATGCCAGCTTTGCAGGCGGCCTTCATACAAAATGGCGCACATGGGAGCTTAAAACTGCCCGCCACCTGGAGGTGGTTGTGTTTTCGTTGAAAGTTTCTCCTGGATCAGTGGTGGTGCGTGGAATCTTTACGGAGATTTAGTTTTACCAAAAGCATTGCGCATTGAAGGGTTTTTTTCAACGCAAAGGGATACATACGATTCCTTGAGAGCTTTTTGTTATAATTGTACATCGCCCACGGTACAGATTGATTTTATATAAGCTCAGAAAGTTTGATGTCACATTCTTTACCAGTGGATTTAGTTAGAAAGCGCAGCTTTGTACTTTTTTTCTAATTGTACATCGCTCATAGTACAGATTGATTTTATATAAGCTCGGAAAGTTTGATGTAACATTCGTTACCAAAGCGCAGCTTTGTATACCATTTGTTAGGAAATGCCAGCTTTCCAGGCGACCTTCATACAAAAGGGTGCACATGGGAGCTTAAAACTGCCAGCCACCTGAAGGTGGTTGTGGTTTTGTTAAATGTGTCCTCCTGTATCAGTAGGGTTGCGTGGGATCTTTACGGAGCTTTCGATTTACCAAAATCATTGCGCATTTAAGACTTTTGTCAGCGGAAAGGGATACATACGGTTCCTTGAGAGCTTTTTTTTATAATTGTACATCGCCCACAGTACAGATTGATTTTATGTAAGCTCAGAAAGTTTGATGAAACATTCGTTACCTGTGGATTTAGTTAGAAAGCGTAGCTTTGTACCCCATTTGTTAGGAGATGCCAGCTTTGCAGGCGGCCTTCATACAAAATGGCGCACATGGGAGCTTAAAACTGCCCGCCACCTGGAGGTGGTTGTGTTTTCGTTGAAAGTTTCTCCTGGATCAGTGGTGGTGCGTGGAATCTTTACGGAGATTTAGTTTTACCAAAAGCATTGCGCATTGAAGGGTTTTTTTTAAACGCAAAGGGATACATACGATTCCTTGAGAGCTTTTTGTTATAATTGTACATCGCCCACGGTACAGATTGATTTTATATAAGCTCAGAAAGTTTGATGTCACATTCTTTACCAGTGGATTTAGTTAGAAAGCGCAGCTTTGTACTTTTTTTCTAATTGTACATCGCTCATAGTACAGATTGATTTTATATAAGCTCGGAAAGTTTGATGTAACATTCGTTACCAAAGCGCAGCTTTGTACACCATTTGTTAGGAAATGCCAGCTTTCCAGGCGGCCTTTATACAAAAGGGTGCAGATGGGAGCTTAAAACTGCCCGCCACCTGGGGGTGGCTGTGGTTTCGTTGAAAGTTTTCTCCTGTATCAGTGGTGGTGCGTGGTATCTTTACGGAGATTTCGTTTTACCAAAATCATTGCGCATTGAAGGGTTTTTTCAACGCAAAGGGATAGATACGATTCCTTGAGAGCATTTTTTTATAATTGTACATCGCCTACGGTACAGATTGATTTTATATAAGCTCAGAAAGTTTGATGTAACATTCGTTACCAAAGCGCAGCTTTGTACACCATTTGTTAGGAGATGCCAGCTTTCCGGGCGGCCTTCATATAAAAGGGTGCACATGGGAGCTTAAAACTGCCCGCCACCTGGAGGTGGTTGTGGTTTCGTTGAAAGTTTTCTCCTGTATCAGTGGTGGTGCGTGGGATCTTTACGGAGCTTTCGTTTTACCAAAATCATTGCGCATTTAAGAGTTTTGTCAACGAACAGCGCTGCAAACGAAGCGTGGGTGGATTCCTTGAGAGCCTTTTTTCTAATTGTACATCGCCCACAGTACAGATTGATTTTATATAAGCTCAGAAAGTTTGATGAAACATTCGTTACCTGTGGATTTAGTTAGAAAGCGTAGCTTTGTACCCCATTTGTTAGGAACTGCCAGCTTTCCAGGCGGCCTTCATACAAAAGGGTGCAGATGGGAGCTTAAAACTGCCCGCCACCTGGGGGTGGCTGTGGTTTCGTTGAAAGTTTTCTCCTGTATCAGTGGTGGTGCGTGGGATCTTTAAGGAGCTTTCGTTTTACCAAAATCAGTGCCCATTGAAGGGTTTTTTCAGCGCAAAGGGATACATACGATTCCTTGAGAGCATTTTTTTATAATTGTACATCGCCTACGGTACAGATTGATTTTATATAAGCTCAGAAAGTTTGATGTAACATTCGTTACCAAAGCGCAGCTTTGTACACCATTTGTTAGGAGATGCCAGCTTTCCGGGCGGCCTTCATACAAAAGGGTGCACATGGGAGCTTAAAACTGCCCGCCACCTGGAGGTGGTTGTGGTTTCGTTGAAAGTTTTCTCCTGTATCAGTGGTGGTGCGTGGTATCTTTACGGTGATTTCGTTTTACCAAAATCATTGCGCATTGAAGGGTTTTTTCAACGCAAAGGGATAGATACGATTCCTTGAGAGCATTTTTTTATAATTGTACATCGCCTACGGTACAGATTGATTTTATATAAGCTCAGAAAGTTTGATGTAACATTCGTTACCAAAGCGCAGCTTTGTACCCCATTTGTTAGGAACTGCCAGCTTTCCAGGCGGCCTTCATACAAAAGGGTGCAGATGGGAGCTTAAAACTGCCCGCCACCTGGGGGTGGCTGTGGTTTCGTTGAAAGTTTTCTCCTGTATCAGTGGTGGTGCGTGGTATCTTTACGGAGATTTCGTTTTACCAAAATCATTGCGCATTGAAGGGTTTTTTCAACGCAAAGGGATAGATACGATTCCTTGAGAGCATTTTTTTATAATTGTACATCGCCTACGGTACAGATTGATTTTATATAAGCTCAGAAAGTTTGATGTAACATTCGTTACCAAAGCGCAGCTTTGTACACCATTTGTTAGGAGATGCCAGCTTTCCGGGCGGCCTTCATATAAAAGGGTGCACATGGGAGCTTAAAACTGCCCGCCACCTGGAGGTGGTTGTGGTTTCGTTGAAAGTTTTCTCCTGTATCAGTGGTGGTGCGTGGGATCTTTACGGAGATTTCGTTTTACCAAAATCATTGCGCATTGAAGGGTTTTTTCAACGCAAAGGGATAGATACGATTCCTTGAGAGCATTTTTTTATAATTGTACATCGCCTACGGTACAGATTGATTTTATATAAGCTCAGAAAGTTTGATGTAACATTCGTTACCAAAGCGCAGCTTTGTACCCCATTTGTTAGGAACTGCCAGCTTTCCAGGCGGCCTTCATACAAAAGGGTGCAGATGGGAGCTTAAAACTGCCCGCCACCTGGGGGTGGCTGTGGTTTCGTTGAAAGTTTTCTCCTGTATCAGTGGTGGTGCGTGGGATCTTTACGGAGCTTTCGTTTTACCAAAATCATTGCGCATTTAAGAGTTTTGTCAACGAACAGCGCTGCAAACGAAGCGTGGGTGGATTCCTTGAGAGCCTTTTTTCTAATTGTACATCGCCCACAGTACAGATTGATTTTATATAAGCTCAGAAAGTTTGATGAAACATTCGTTACCTGTGGATTTAGTTAGAAAGCGTAGCTTTGTACACCATTTGTTAGGAACTGGCAGCTTTCCGGGCGGCCTTCATACAAAAGGGTGCAGATGGGAGCTTAAAACTGCCCGCCACCTGGGGGTGGCTGTGGTTTCGTTGAACGTTTTCTCCTGTATCAGTGGTGGTGCGTGGTATCTTTACGGAGCTTTCGTTTTACCAAAATCAGTGCGCATTGAAGGGTTTTTTTCAACGCAAAGGGATAGATACGATTCCTTGAGAGCATTTTTTTATAATTGTACATCGCCTACGGTACAGATTGATTTTATATAAGCTCAGAAAGTTTGATGAAACATTCGTTACCTGTGGATTTAGTTAGAAAGCGTAGCTTTGTACCCCATTTGTTAGGAGATGCCAGCTTTCCAGGCGGCCTTCATACAAAAGGGTGCAGATGGGAGCTTAAAACTGCCCGCCACCTGGGGGTGGTTGTGGTTTCGTTGAAAGTTTTCTCCTGTATCAGTGGTGGTGCGTGGGATCTTTACGGAGATTTCGTTTTACCAAAATCATTGCGCATTGAAGGGTTTTTTCAACGCAAAGGGATAGATACGATTCCTTGAGAGCATTTTTTTATAATTGTACATCGCCTACGGTACAGATTGATTTTATATAAGCTCAGAAAGTTTGATGTAACATTCGTTACCAAAGCGCAGCTTTGTACCCCATTTGTTAGGAACTGCCAGCTTTCCAGGCGGCCTTCATACAAAAGGGTGCAGATGGGAGCTTAAAACTGCCCGCCACCTGGGGGTGGTTGTGGTTTCGTTGAAAGTTTTCTCCTGTATCAGTGGTGGTGCGTGGGATCTTTACGGAGCTTTCGTTTTACCAAAATCATTGCGCATTTAAGAGTTTTGTCAACGAACAGCGCTGCAAACGAAGCGTGGGTGGATTCCTTGAGAGCCTTTTTTCTAATTGTACATCGCCCACAGTACAGATTGATTTTATATAAGCTCAGAAAGTTTGATGAAACATTCGTTACCTGTGGATTTAGTTAGAAAGCGTAGCTTTGTACACCATTTGTTAGGAACTGGCAGCTTTCCGGGCGGCCTTCATACAAAAGGGTGCAGATGGGAGCTTAAAACTGCCCGCCACCTGGGGGTGGCTGTGGTTTCGTTGAACGTTTTCTCCTGTATCAGTGGTGGTGCGTGGTATCTTTACGGAGCTTTCGTTTTACCAAAATCAGTGCGCATTGAAGGGTTTTTTCAGCGCAAAGGGATACATACGCTTCCTTGAGAGCTTTTTTTTATAATTGTACATCGCCCACGGTACAGATTGATTTTATATAAACATTCGTTACCTGTGGATTTAGTTAGAAAGCGTAGCTTTGTACCCCATTTGTTAGGAGATGCCAGCTTTCCAGGCGGCCTTCATACAAAAGGGTGCAGATGGGAGCTTAAAACTGCCCGCCACCTGGGGGTGGCTGTGGTTTCGTTGAAAGTTTTCTCCTGTATCAGTGGTGGTGCGTGGTATCTTTACGGAGATTTCGTTTTACCAAAATCATTGCGCATTGAAGGGTTTTTTCAACGCAAAGGGATAGATACGATTCCTTGAGAGCATTTTTTTATAATTGTACATCGCCTACGGTACAGATTGATTTTATATAAGCTCAGAAAGTTTGATGTAACATTCGTTACCAAAGCGCAGCTTTGTACACCATTTGTTAGGAGATGCCAGCTTTCCGGGCGGCCTTCATATAAAAGGGTGCACATGGGAGCTTAAAACTGCCCGCCACCTGGAGGTGGTTGTGGTTTCGTTGAAAGTTTTCTCCTGTATCAGTGGTGGTGCGTGGTATCTTTACGGTGATTTCGTTTTACCAAAATCATTGCGCATTGAAGGGTTTTTTCAACGCAAAGGGATAGATACGATTCCTTGAGAGCATTTTTTTATAATTGTACATCGCCTACGGTACAGATTGATTTTATATAAGCTCAGAAAGTTTGATGTAACATTCGTTACCAAAGCGCAGCTTTGTACCCCATTTGTTAGGAACTGCCAGCTTTCCAGGCGGCCTTCATACAAAAGGGTGCAGATGGGAGCTTAAAACTGCCCGCCACCTGGGGGTGGCTGTGGTTTCGTTGAAAGTTTTCTCCTGTATCAGTGGTGGTGCGTGGTATCTTTACGGAGCTTTCGTTTTACCAAAATCAGTGCGCATTGAAGGGTTTTTTCAGCGCAAAGGGATACATACGCTTCCTTGAGAGCTTTTTTTTATAATTGTACATCGCCCACGGTACAGATTGATTTTATATAAGCTCAGAAAGTTTGATGAAACATTCGTTACCTGTGGATTTAGTTAGAAAGCGTAGCTTTGTACCCCATTTGTTAGGAACTGCCAGCTTTCCAGGCGGCCTTTATACAAAAGGGTGCAGATGGGAGCTTAAAACTGCCCGCCACCTGGGGGTGGCTGTGGTTTCGTTGAAAATTTCCTCCTGGATCAAAGCTGTACAAACGAAGCGTGGGTGGATTCCTTGTGGGCTTTTTTCAAAAGTTTGCATCCCCTGCAGTACAGTTTTGTCTGATTTTATATAAGCTCTAAAGGTTAAATGAAACATTGGTTAACTGCAGCATCTGTGGATTTAGTTAAAAAGCGTTCTTTTAGTCTCCGCGTTTTTTGCGACAGATCTCTTCAAAGTTTTTAACATTGTCTTAAAACTTCCCGTTGTGGTATTTGGTTAAAATCTTTCCATCGGTCAACGGGGGTGCTTGGTCATTTGGATGATGTAGGATATGTAGGTGAAGCTTACTTTTTGAGTTGATAAGCCAATGCAATTTTTTGAGCTTGTTTTGGGATTTAATGTCAGTAGTTCTGATGCGTGGTCCCCAAGTCAGGCTTTTATCGAAATGGACTCCTAGGTAACAGTGAGTACTCGCGGGGATAGGATTTCCATTGCATGGTTCGTCTGGTGGATATTTAATTCTTAAGGTACACTTTACATTAATCCGTTAAGTGCGCTTCTCGTTTATAATATTCCATTTGTTACCCAATATTCGACCGTCCCGAGACATTTTGAATTGGCTCAGCAACGGCTTTGTAGGTGTTGGATTATGATAGGATTACTGTATCATCAGGTTTAATGTTAGCTTTAGGCATGTCGCAGGTAAATCGATTATATCTTATCTTTATTTGAAACCAGACATTTTTATTGTCATAGAAACGACGAAACAATTGTATTCTTCGGGGCGGGTAAACGGATCTTTAGTTTATATGAAAGGCCATCATGCCATACTATGGCTCTGTCTATTCTATAAAAAAATGTTGGGTCTTCATCCTCAAGCAGGATCAAGTGCATCCTCAAGCTCGCTCTTTAGGCTTTCGGTGAGCTTTTAAAATATAAAAGCTTACGTGCAAAAATTTGAACTTGCTTTTAAATGTAAAACTTAATCTCAAAGCTGATCCCGATTAATTGGGGTATAGTTTCGGTAGCTTTCGAATTTTTTGAAAGCTTTGAAATATGCTCAGAGCTTTCCACCACGATTGCTAAAAAGCTGTCCCAAAGCCCACGCAATTTTACCTGTTTTATTTGTGATTGGGCGAGTCGGGCAATTATGACCTACATTACCAAAGGACGGAACGGCACACAACATTGTCCAAAGACACCATACAAAAACAAGGGGAACACGCGTCTAACACGCTTCTTATCTACCAGACCAAACCCCCCCACACGACCGACTTTTGTTATTTTTGAGTGTCTCTGATAAGGCTCATTCACCGGAGATTTCCCCAAAAAGCAAACATGTTCCCCTGCTGCTGCCTCCGCTGCTGCTGTTGCTGCTGATTTTGCTGTTGCTGTTGCTGACAGTGCATCTTATCAGTCCCGGCTGATGGATAGATAACGAGTCTGTCAAGTGTCTGACACAGCAAACCCATGACGGTCATTTCGGGGTCACCCCCAGTCCCAGCCCCTCAACAGACCCAGAGATGACTCCTCCTCAAAGTCGGTTTCTTATTATTTATTTATTGAAAAAAAAGGGAAAGGAAATGGAAAAATATAAGAGGGAGTATAATTACGGGCGGAGGCGGCGGATGATTAACGAGGCGTCAGATTGTGCTTGCCACCGTCGATGGGGAAGAGGGCGCCGGTGGTGAAGCTGGCCTTGGAGCTGGCTAGGAAGGCCACGGCCTCGGCCACCTCGAACACGTCCCCAACACGGCCCATGGGATGGGAGGCGATGGCCCGCTGCAGCACGGCGTCATACTCCTTATCGACGATGCCGATGCGCTGGTGGATGTTCGTCACCACAAAGCCGGGGTTTACCGAGTTGACGCGCACTCCCTGTGGAGCCATCTCGAGGGCCACGATACGGGTAAACTGGTCGAGGGCCGCCTTGGAAACACCGTAGCTTAGGGCGCCGGCAAAGGGCCGCAGACCGGCACAGCTGCTCACATTGACCACGGCTCCCTTGGTCTGCAGAAGATGTGGCAGCACCGCCTTGGTGAGGAGGATGACGCCGCGAAGGTTCGTGTTTAGCACCGAGTCGAACTCCCCGATGTCCAGGTCAATTAGGCCACCCTTGCCCAGGATACCGGCGTTGTTCACCAGTACATCGATGCGCCCGAAGTGGGCGATCGTCTGCTGGACAATGACCGTGGCATCCTTGGTCACGTCCGCGGCTATGATCTCCGCCCGAACGCCCTTCACCTGCTGCTGTAGGTTCCTCTTGCTGGCCTCCAGATTGGCTACGTTCCGACCCACCAGCGCCAGAATTGCCCCCTCGCGGGCCAACACCTGGGCAATGGCTGCACCAATACCGCTGCTAGCGCCCGTTACGATCACCACCTTTTCGCTGAGACTCATCTTGAACGACTGGATGAATGACCCGCCCTACCCGGCTTTTTATGGACAGGGCTCTCTTTCTCTCTCTGTGGGCCATTTCCTGATTAGATTATAAAGCTGTAACCGCTCTCACTTCGCTTGCCTGACCACCTGTTGGGGTCCGCGCTGGGGAGAGTACCCACAAATGTTCTTTTGGAGACGGGCTTTCCGGTGCTATCGATGCATTAGACCCAAAAAGTTTTTAATTAAAAGTTTTGTGTTTGTCTGATTTCAAACATTTGCGAAATCATGCTAAGAGTCGGCCCAGAGCTTTCTGCTCCGAACATATTTATCGTCCGATGAAGACGGGCCTCCTAAATGGGGGCGCAAGCACCTCCCCAACGAGTGCTTAATCATATCCACTACTCGTGGCAAGTATCAGGGGTATATTGGATCTGTGGATAGGTTTGAAAACTCTATAACATTGGCCACTGGATGTAAAACGTTCATGTGTGACTTAACATTTGCAACATTTTCAAAGGTTATATTTAAACAAAATACAAGTACTTATATTATCTTATCGTCAAAATATACCAATCACTCGTGGCGAATGCCCTTTTTTCATATCATACGTGTCTGTTCGTTAATGGAGGACTTCTATACAGCAACAAAAATTCTGTCTGTTTCCATCTTGGAGATTTATAAGATACGATAGAATCGAAAGGGTAGAATAATTTATAATATTGATATCTCCTACAATGCAAAGAGACATTGCGGTCGAATGTTATCATAGCCAGAATGAGAAAACAATTTGAAGCACTTTCGAACATTGGATGCGTATGTTTTGCAAAGGCAATATTAGAACTAGTAATAGTAACTAGGACGACGAGCCCCAACTTTTATATATAATCTGGAGATAATGGGTGCGTTCACCAGCACAGTGATCAGTGAAGTATCGCATTGATCATCTTACATATGAGTGCTTGTGAACGCAAATGATGCATACCATACTTACCATATGGACCATACCATTTTTATGCAACATGTGATACATGAATTTGTGCCAAAGTGTGGCATAAAGATCACTGATCTCTGATCAAGTTGGGCTGGTGGAGCCCATTGTCTTTGCTTATAGGATGCACAACAGATTAGGTTTGGATTACATTATATGTATTATGCCACAAATCCAAAAACTAAGCATTTCACAGCATTTTGCTCCTTGTCAAGATTATGGTCCGGGAAGGGGTATCCCAAAGTCGTCAGACTGAAGCACATCGGAAGTTCTTTTCCGTTTAACTTGAGGCTGTGGAGCGTCTTCGTTTCTTCATTTCTCCATTTCTCCATTGTCAGATAATTAGCATTTTCATTTGGCTTGAGTGCACGCTCGTATATCAACGCCCCCGCCAGCTGGTCGAGAAGATAAGGCTTAGAGCCGGTGCCGGTGAAAGTGCCGGATATAGAACCAGCAGCTGGAGGCCATGAAGCGATGAGGCGATGGTGCGAGATGGGAACAAATCAAGTGCTAACTATTAGGCAGTATTTTGGGGCAGTCATTAGTTTCCATCAGCCTGGAGAGTGCTTCATCCGAACACTCTCGATAGCTCCACATCAATTTGGCCCCGGGAATGCTTAGCCAAGGAATGCCATTCGGAGCCTCGGCATACTTTCCTCTGTGTTCTGATTGGTACTCTGATTTGTGTGCACTCATTCTCACGCTCCTCCCCCACCCAGAACCTACAGAGGAATGCATTCACAAGTGCCGGCGGTTTATGGAAATTGATGAAGAGGAATTCATGTAATTGACAGGCGAGGCGAAATTGCATACAAATTGCTTAATCCTAGAAAGTTCCATTCTAAAATAAATTAACTTTTAATTAAAGCAAAGGAAGAGACACACACAAAAAAAGGAGAGAAACAAGACAAAAAAAAACTGATTCGGCTGGCCGAAGCATTGAATACCCTTTACATAGAATCTATGAACGGACGCAAGCGGAAAAACTGAGAGTTTTCTTTACAGTACCATCTGCAAGGGTATACAGAAGAGAAAGGAATGACTAAACTTAGAGTTAAATGCTATGTACAAAAGTGGGACACAATCACTTGGAGTGGGAGTGGGAATGGGAATTGACAATTGGACTTGGAGTATGGCCTCACTTCAGTGCAGCCTTGTTCTTCAGCGGCAGGAAGGCAGCCATCAGACAGCCAGCTGAAAGAAGCAGGATTAGGAGTGGGCTCTCGAATGTGTTTCGTGCACCTACCCAACATAAAGAAGCTGATCATAAGGAAGGGCGGCACACAGCCCCAGTTCATCAGAGCCGGAAAGAAGATGTTGCCCAAGAGTGATCCCAGACGCCCAAACATCATCTCCAGGGAGACAATCATTGTTCGCAGGGACGTGGGAAACAGACTCACCGATGCACTGATCACCGATGTGGCCGAGATGCTGCCCATGGTCACAAACAACGAGGCAATGGCCACCGTGGATGCAGCGGAGCTAGAAAAGTACATGCCAGTCGAGCAGCAGGCGGCGCAAAATAGGCCCACAGCTGAAAAAATGATTCAAAATTCGTTTTAAGAACTTGGGTATTCTCGGCTGAATGGGTGCACTCACTCATTATTCGTTTGACGCCCACTAGGTTGACCAGGAAGCCGGCCAGCATGTAGGCCACCAGTCCGGCGGCTGCCACAATTAAATTGTTTGTGTACGTGTCCGCCGTCACATTCACCGTGCACTCGGCATTGGGGTCCGTGACGGCTACCACCTGGCTCTGGGTGCGGTTCACGCTGTACTCTAGTATTCTGCAGATGCTCGTCTCGCCAGACTGGCCGCCCACCTGGAGCTCGTACTCGTTGATGGAGGCAAACAGCTGTGGCAGCCACAGACGCATGGTGTTCTGACTGTAGAAGAAAGATAGAGGACTTCCTTAGGCCCGTTCTGTTCTGTGTTTTTTGGTGACCCCTCCCCAGACTTACCCTAGGAGCACGCAAAAGTTGAGCAGATAGACCCAGAGCGAGAGCCGCAGGTAAGGTTTGGTGAAGAGCGGACGCAGCTGGGAGAGGCCTGCACTCAGCCCGCTCTTAGGCACGGCTGCCAGCTCGGGGTCCACTGGTGCGACGGTGGCAGCCTCAGAGCACTCGAGGGGCAGCTTGACCTCCGTGGGAGTATTGTGTTTGCTGACCTGCTCGGGTACTTCATTGGCCAGAATTTTGAACTGCTCAGAGTACACTATTTAGAGGACAGGGGATTGGATTGCATTGTACGAAAATATACTTACTGGATATGAATCCTTGGCTTTTCTGGTGTTCAGGGCATACATGAACTGGAAGGCTTCCAGTGCCTCTTGATTGCGACCTCTGGACATGAGAAACTTGGGGCTCTCGGGGAACAAGGGGAACAGCATGGAGCTGAGGAGGCTGGGCAGGGCCGTTACGGCCACAAACATTTGCCAGGCAGTCACTGTAAAAGTGATGGTAAAACGTTGATTAGATTGGGACTATATTTCATTTGATCCAAACCATAAAGGTGTGCAGTCTGTTGGAGGGTGGGTCCTCAAATCTGAATCTGTAACTGTGTCTCTATCATCAGCTGTTCGTGGGAGTCTCTCTATCTCTAAGATAGTTCTTATCGTGACCTTATCGTGAAAATACGTAGCACGCCCTCGCCACACGACACTCGGGACAGTGCGAGATTCTTACTTACTCTTAAAACTCCAGATGTTGATATTCCAGTCTTGGGGCAGAATGAGCATGGCTAGGCCTGGCAGCGTGAGGGTGGCTATGGAGAACATTATGCCCACGATCATCATGATGCGCTGACGATGCTGGCGTCCATGGAGCTCAGTGAGGTACGTCATAAGTACGGCGAAGGGACCACTCATGCTGGAATTGCAGAATGGTTAGAGGACCAATCAATCAAACCTCAGTGCAGGCCATACCAGAAACCTCCGAAATACTTGAAGACCATTAGCTGGACAACACTTTGACTGAAGGCACCGCCCAGGACACATATGGTATCCGCGGCGTAGCCATAGATCAGAAGCTTGCGCCTGCCCTTAGTGTCTGCAAAGTAGCCCCAGAAGACGGCTGAGCTGATCATTCCCGCATAGGTGATGGCATTCAGGATGCCCTTGTCCAGCAGGCTCAGCTTGAGGTCACACTCTGCGCTGGGCAGGATGTAGGACATTGTCGAGGTCTCGTACACGGTGCCCATAGCCGCGGGCACGGCGGCCACCAGCAGCAGAATGTTGAACATCCCAAAGCCCGCCGCATCGATGGCCGTCTCAAAGTCCGCTGCTATCCCGGGGGTGGGGGCAGTCGGATCCGGAGCTGAAGCTGGAGACTCCTCCTCGCTCTGCTCCTTGGCATCGCGGCGAGGGAGCTGCTTGGGTAGATTCTCCGCCAGTTGTTGGCTCATCGTGTGGTGCTTGTGCCTGGACTCGCGGCTGCTTACTGAATCGGTATCGTGCGGTAGTTAGGTTATATCTACTAGAAGCAGCTAGTCCCTTAAATCACGAACTGTGGGAACAACCATCAAGTCTGTTGACAGCAATCGCCACTGCGAGCCACTGGCGACTGACTGCTTACCCTGTAGGCTATCGTTGGATATTTGGCAGCCCACCGCCTCCGCTATAGAAACAATTACGCGACGCAAATCTCCTGTGTTAGCGGCTTATTAAGCGCCCATCAGACCCCTCCACCTAACCATCATCAGCATCAGTATCTGTATCTATATCTGTATCTGTATCAGGCCACACATCGTATATGATCACTCAGCTTGCGACTGTGCAAACGAATGGGGGGGATGCTAACTGGTGCTTTATGGCCACCGTGATTTGGTTACTGATTTGTGTTACCTCCGGACTCGTTCACTCTAAGGGTATGCTGTATTCATGGATGAGTTCTGTAATGGCTAATGGCTCTACTCTCAGAGACAAGTAGACCCATATTTGAAAGCTTTAATTTTCACTTTATACTCCTCTAATTTCAACTAATCCTCAAAGTGGCCATTATCCAGCGCCATTAACAAGTTGTAAAAGGCTGAAGCCATATTTTGTCGTTGGGATAGCTCTGCACGCTGCCACGGGTATTCTAGGAGTCGGAATATACATATACCACATCATTCCTGCCCAGCTTTCATTACGGTTCCGATGACGACATGGCACCGCCCCACTGATTTACGTCTACTGCCGGGGTCTCATCTCCTCAGATCTACGCCTCTGGCGGATGGTGGATGGTGGATGGCGGATGGCGGATGGGGGTTTGTATGGCTGTTACAGTTACCAGCCGTACCATTTCGGCCAACAGTTGTCGTCGCAGTCGTCGTCGTCGTCGTCATCGGGGCAAACTAATTGCGATGATTACGGGTTATGAGTTGGTTTCCCTGCAAAACTTTTCGGGATTACGATTACTCATGTAGAAGCTTAGTGCGTTGTGGTCTGCTCGAAACGGGTGGTGCTGGTGCTGATGTTGGTTCTGGCGTGTGCTGCGATTTGTTTTCACCAAATCTCTCGCACAGTGGACAGGAGGCAACGTGTGAAACCAGAACCAGAACTAAGCCTGCTAGATAATGATTTGATAGTAATTAAGCGAATTCAGAGCTGGACAATCGGAAATAATTAGAGGAAGCTTAGCCGAAAAGCGCTCAGCGACGGGGAACTTTTGGGACAGCTTACGGGATGACAGTGCGCTGATCAGTGTTAAGTGATGAGATAAACCATAAACAACCAGTTTATGTTATATTATGGTATAGTATTGAAGAATATAATGTCTCTGGAATGGAATGAAAAGCTAACACTAGCAGTAACACGTGCAGTAAAGCCTAGTACTCAGATCTACAAAATGTTCCATCGATGGAATGTGGCATGTATTTTGCAGAGTGACCAGATGTGCATGCTCTACGGCTACACTGTCTTGAGCTAAAAGAGGGCTATAAACGCTGTAAGCGCCGACGAGATTGGGTGAATCCATACTTGTGGGAATTAAATGAAATGACTCATAGGTACCGTTAATCAATACGAGCTGCCTGTCCCAATTCTTTGGAATATTTGGTACCATATTTAAGGAGGGACTGCTGCCTAATTCATTTAATTCGTTCTCTGGTCCATTTTTCCCACACAACCCTCGCCGCAAGTCCTTTACACTTGTCTCCCCATGGAGTTTTCTCCACTGTGCCTGAAAGGGGGCCATTGCCATGACCATGCCCAGTGACATGTCATAAAAGGCATGACGAAACCATGGCAACGCTAAAATTTTTCCACGCTGTAGCTACAATTTGTTTAATTTCATCAGCTAGAGATACAGAGAAGCAGTAACGGTAACAGAACGACTCAGACACAGAATCAGAATCAGAATCAGACACAGGTTCACGTTCAGGGAGTGACGGAGACCGTGGCCCATGGCAAATATTCTTTGCGCTATTATCTAAGTCAAACAGTAGCTGGAAGGGGGGCGGCCTAGAAGAGGCGGACGGATGGACGCCAAAGTTTTTGCACCTCCGACAATCTGGAGGGCGGAAACTGTCGAGTGTCTGTGTGGCTATGTGAGTGGGTGGCTGTAGTTAACGGCTTTGCATTTTGGCCAGCGTCACAACTTGGCAACAAATTGGACTTTTGTTTGTGTTTGTTAAAAGGCTTAATTTGTTGTGCTTTCGGTCTGGCCGTAGAAACATTATGAGAGAGTGTGCTGTTCTGTGGAATACGATGGAAGCTCTGGCGGGGGTGGAGGCTATGGGTAAAGTGCTTCGAATAACTTGACGCTGCCTCGGCCTGTGGGTGGGTGTGTCTGCGGCCAAGGTGTGTGTGTGTGTCTGCCTAAATCAAGCTCAAACAATTTCAACTATTTGAATTGCCGAGCCATGGCGAGAGCATTAGAGTGCCACACTGACACACACGGGGGAATGCACAGGGCTGCACTGAGCGGCAATGGAAGAGAATAAACCTTCTGGGTGGACCTTTGCACAGAGAGCGCCTACATCCAGAAAAAAATTGATAATTGCAGACATCTCTCTAGTGCCCCCTCATGTGACAGAACTTTCACTTGAGGTGTTCTGTTCCAAAGAAAGCTAAAAGTTCTTTTACAGTTTCATACCTACTGGGAAGAAAGATAGTTAATCGTAAATATTTTCTCGCGGTGCACTGGCAACAGCAGCACACACTCGCATGCGTGAATGCTTGTGGCACTCAGCTGCTAACGACGTGCCCAAGTAAATGTCAAACTAATGCCCTAGCTCCACACCGCAGGAGCCAGGATGCCAGGCCACGAGCCCAACTCTACCGCCACTGCCACCGCACCACCACTGTCCCGATCCGTGCCACATTGGCCCCACATTCCCCCATTCCCCCATTCCACCATAAGCTATCGACGACCATCGCCAGCTCAATAATGTAATGTCCCTCATTGGCGCTTTAAGTTTATGTATGTATACCCCTCACTCTCCGGAAATGGTACTGGAACCTCTCTCCGTTGCTGGTTACCTGCATGGTTGGAGATGGTCGCTGGAGATGTGTGTGCGTCGTGAGCGAGTGACGAGTGACGAGATGATCCAACAACTTGTGTGTCGAGTGGCGAGAATAGCAGAAGATTGCCCGAAAAAACCGCTACTGTGCATTTCTGTGGCACGCTCCCATCTCTAGAGACATCCAGAGTTTTATGCAATTTATTGCATTCAACGCTTTGTAACAACGGTTCCAGGTCTAGGGTGCAGGTGCAAGTGCGGTTGATTTAGACTCTCTGTTCCTGCAGCTGGAAAAACACCGTCCTCCAGTTATAGTCGGGAGGGGGAAGGACGAATTAATGTGCTGGCTATTAGCATAGGAGCTTTCTGCAAATTGCATTGCAACTTTAACCAGTTAGCTTTCACCATTTTCCATTTACCATCTAGTGGTACTCTGCTGCGAATACCTGTTGCAGATTACAGGTTACAGGTTGCTGGGCTGCTTCGTTCAGCGCGGATCTCAATCCATCAATCATAATCAACCGGCTGGCTGGATAGCGTAATTGGATGCTTGAGAGAAACTGCCATTTAATCACTTAAGAGTTGCTCCCGCCTGTTGGTATTGGCTTGTTGGCGCTGCATTGTGTGCCGCCAATTGATAACTTTATCGAAGTCGAATAATCAAACTTTATACCTCTTCCCTTCCCTCCGATGCGAGGCAATTTTCTGTACGCTTCTCTGGCTTTGCCGTTGAGCTTCTTCATGCCGCTCCTGCTCCGGCTCCTGTTCCTGATGCTCCTTCATCCTGCTCATCCTCTTTCGGAGTCGCAATCGAATCTCCGTCGTTGAATGACGCTGCCATCGCTATGGCATACTCTTGCAGATGGCAATATGATTTTGATCAGATCTTTTCTGTTCAGAAGATTAATTATTCAGGGATATCTTCTACGATAACATACACATTCCCGTCTTTATCGAACCTCAGTATCATACAGCTTTCATATGGAAGCGATCAATCTGCAAGAGTATTAAGAACTTCGTCTTCTACAGCTTCCATCCTATGCACTCTCTCTCCTCCGATGCTCGGGTCGCTGATTTGATGAGCTTAGGAGGATGTTCGCATGGCAGCTCACCGCTGCCACTACCGCTGTCAGTGCTCCTGTCTCTGTTGTTGCTTCAGCTTGTTTTGAGCAGCAACTAACGGTAACGGTTACGGTAACAGGGTAATCGCTGGTAATGTTCGCTTAAAGCTTAACGGCAGAGCTGCGCTCCTCTATTGCCGCTGCCGCTGCTGCTTCTGCCTCTGTTCCATTTGCATGCCATTTCCTCTCCGCTCTGCAGCCACTCCGAAACGCAATTTGTACGCACAAAAGTCCGCAGAGAGAGAGAGAGAGAGAGAGAGAGAGAGAGCCATGGGTCCTTACGGGCAGAGTACCGCAGAGAAGAGTGTAAGCCGTGCCACATGCTAAATCCTCTGTGCCTTTAATTTGTTATTGTATTGGCGTGCCAAAGTCCCCGCCTCACGCACACTGGCTGCTCACGGTCCCTGTGCACTCTCTTGCTCTCTTTCCTATACACACCCGCTAGATACTCTCCCACTCTTCTTCCTCCTTTTCCCCTTCACAACATCCGTGACCACTCAAATTTGAACGCTGTTGTTGTCGTGCGACCGACCGCAAAGAGGGGGATCATTCTCCGGGCTCTGTCCCTTCAACATTCTGCGCTGCGTTGTTGGTCACCCATGAACCCTGCCGTCTCCCCCTACACCCTACACTCCACACCCACCGCCTCTCCCCTCTAACCGTTACAACAAGAAACTGTGAAATTTTTTAGGGCCACCGAAAAACAAAAGGCAAATGCCAGCAACAATAACGACACCCACGCAAGCACCCGGAGAATGAGAGGAAGAGCGGATGCATGTGTGTGCTGACAGGCGACCAAAGTGTCGAGTTGGTTTTCATTCTGTAGGCTCCATGTAGGCATTTGTGTACACATGTATGAACAGAGTCTGAGTATTTGTCCCTTTGTAGCTTATTTTCGAGCTGGAATTCATCAGATTGTGAAAATAGTCTGCTTGAGGGAGTAAATTTCTGTAAAATAGTGACACTTTTGTCGGTAGTGTGAGAGTCGTTACCGCTGCGCAGCCTGCATGTTTATCAGCTCATCTCTAATGAAACGTTATGTTATGGCGCTGCCGCTGCAGCTGCCGCTCTCACCCACTCTTCCTCCCTCCCCACCGTTCCAGCTCTCCAGGCCACCCTCTCCAGCCACCCTCTCCGACTGACAGCGACAGCATTTGGTGTTTGGTGGTTTAGCGTTTTGTTTTTGTTAAATTTCCCGCAAGAAGAGGAGAAAAAAGAGACAGACAGACAGACTAAGAGCAGAGAATGCCAAGGTCCAGACTGCGACTAAGGAATACCCTCTACTCATTGGTTACAACACTAACAAACTGTTAATGAAATTTCTCTCGACTTTCGCTCTGTTTTCAATGATGAAACGACATGGCACTTTATCTTTACTCATTTTCGATTACATCACACCCTTGTAATTTCGCGAGTACAGGGTGTCGAAAAAGATACATATGTGGAAAGAGTAAGAGAGGAGCAGGGACAGTTGGGGAGAGGGAGTGACCATCTAACGCTTAACGCTCTGCCACAACAGGCTCTCACCCTCTCGGTTGCCGCAGGGATCTGCGATCTGGCGTGGAGTTGGGTTCGGGTGCCCGAACCAGGGTTGTCAGGCTGCGAAGGCTTAAAAAAAACGTTCGACTACCGGTCCCGCGTCTCTACCCTTTCTATCCCCTGTGAAAGCAGCATTTTGTGGTATTTGCAATCCGGCTTACTTAAACGATTTTTCGCTCCTTTGAATCTTTTAAACAAGTGCATCAAAGTTTTAGCCACGGTTGATTTGTCGATCCGAAAACCCCTCAGTAACCCTACTGCCACCGCCCTTCTGTGGCACTGCCCTCTGATTACCTTTCTGCAACAGTTAATTGCTGCAGATTTAGTGAAGCTTTTTTGGGGCTGGTGTTGCAGCTGCCGCAGCCGTCCCCGCTGGGCTTTGTGTAAATGTTCTAGCCACATTTCCCATTGTGCCGCACCCATACCCCGAACAGCCCCAATCCGCAACCCGACACAATCCACACACACACACACCCACATGCAAGTGTCAAGTGCATTATGTGTCTGTGTGTGTTTTAAAGTTAGGAGTAGCATGAAAAGCTCTCCCCGCTTTCCCTTGCTTTCTCTTGCTGTGAAAGTGCAGAACAAATAACACAAAAACAATCGGGGGAAAACAAACGAGCAAAAGGACGTTAGATAATAGTTAGATAAAATCAGAGGGGCTGGAAAGGATAATATATACTTAGATGCACGTATACTACAATCTGAAATATAAAAGATAATAGATTCAAAAAGGGCAAAACGTTAACATACAATAATACAGTAATAATAATACAATAAATAAATAGGTAGGTACAAAGATACAATTAGAGAACAGCAGGTGTTGTGAATATCTCTACCAATGTGCAATTTTACTTTCTTCTTTTACTCGTTTCAGTGATACCTTAAGTACAGTCCCGCCCTTTTCTGTTGTATTTTATTATACGTGCATCCCATGCGATGCATATCCTGCATTTATTCAAGCATTTTCCGAACCGTTAGTTTGGAATATTTAAACATTCAAATCTTGGTCGCAGTTTAATTTTATTTACATATAGTACATACTATTGCTCATAAATATTCAAAACTTTGCCAGATTTCAAACACAATATCGATTTTATCAGATAAAAACTTTTCCGCAGCTCGATTCACATTGGATTTTTTTTAACACCTATTGTATGAACAATAAATCGAGTGATATAATTAATGATAATTATATCATTGGATTTATTGCATGCAAAATATAAACATTTTCCTTTAAATTATGAAATATTTTATAAGTACATATTAGAAAACCAGGATCCGGAAAACCAGACCCATCGCCCGCATTAGAGATTATGAGTCACGAGCCGATGAAGTACCCTCTGGAGGGTATCCCCAGCCTCGGTGCTCACCCCAAGTTCATGTTTCGAGTTTATTTATGTTTGCACTTCTGCATGGGACATTTAACAAATATTATTTTCAGCAAATGCTCGACTAATTGTTGGCTTTTCTCGGTTCTCGATTCTCTAGTGGGAGACACGCGCAGACATATACATACATACATATGCATATGTATGTATGTAGGTATACTTATATGCATATTGTGACCCATTTAGTGACTCAGGGGCTTGGAACAGGCACTTTCCAAGAAGAGCTGAGGCCGGTAGCAGGAAGAATGAAAGGAATATTATTTTTTGCGGTTGGCTTTAAAGCCGAAAACATTTTTTGGGCTGCCATTTGGTATTCGGGGCCATAAAATATTTGATTTGTTATGGAAATTGCATTTGGCGTTGAACAAATACACTTCTACGCTTCTACACACATGTGCATATTTATTTATATATGTATCATTTTGGAAATTGTTTCCCTGTCTGTATTTCTATCCCTGTTTGATTGTTGCTTTTTATGGTATTGTTGGACTCCCCCTCGCTCGCACTTCGAACGAATGCAATCAATGAATGTGTGGCTATGGTGGCGTATAAAATGTTGTCGGGGATGGAGCATGTACGTAGCAAGAGGTATGGTCTGGTCAATGATTTTTAATAAAATTACAGAAAGACAGCAGCAGCAACAGCAGTGGAATCCAGGAATTGGACCAGAGACAGAGGTTTGGTATTTGTTTGAATGCAAATGATTCTTGAATTTCAATTGGAAATATGTATACATTTGCTGGGGAAAAGCAAACTCTACCTCCCCACCACTCAATGAGTAGTAAAACCCTTTTAATGGGGTACTTTTCTGCATTGTTTCTGCCAAATGAAAGCTCACATACTTGTACGTCGAGTTTGGGCCAACTTTCCATTCGAATGGTCTCCAAATAAGTTTACGTCGGACGAAATTCCTTACCAACATTTCAGACTGTTCATTTCTGTTGGAACCAATAAGAATGCAATGAGGCATCAAATTAGATCGAAAATAGTAATGGAGCACATCTATGCCAGGAGTGTAACTGTTCCATGATGTGTTCCAACTGTTTTCCAGGTATATAGTCTATGTTTCCTTTACTTAAATAACTGCACTGCACCATATCCTGCTGTTTTAGACACTCTGTGCAAAAGAGCACTCCTCATAGCATCCTGCGTTGGCTGGCTGACATCCTGCTTCTCTTGCTTTCAACTGCTGCTCATGCACTTCCTGCCTGTGACTCTGTGAGGGGAGGTTCTGGTCCTTTCCTGTTCTAGTTAGCTGCATATGTGAAGATGGTCAAGTTCAACATTCAATTAGAATACATTACAGGCTCAGTGACATGCAAACACAAACTGTCTGCCCTGTGCCTCAGGTTTTGTGTGTGTCAATGGGAGTTGTGAATGGTGCTAGTGCTGGGGCTGGGGCTGGGGCTGGAGGGGGTTCGACTAAGAGCAGCAAAACTTTGAGTCGTGCCACACAACCACAACCCCACATCCTGTCCGAGTAGTTTTATATTCATATGCATATTTTTAGCAGAGGCCAAAAGAGAGCAATTCTGGGGCCATGGTTAGGGGTGTTGTTTAAAGAGCTTTCCAAGCACTTTAAGTGCCTCCGGTCACCACCCACTATCCACCACCCACTATTCACCACCCACCACTACTGTCCTGCCGCACACTCTGCCTCCTTGTACTGTTTTGTCTGGTGTTGTGCTCATTTTTTGATACCCAAGCAAAAGGTATACTGATTTTTCCTGAAAAGATAAACGGTCTTCGATGAATCTTTGGCTGTAATCGGAGTTTTTCCGATTCGATCATTACATCAGAGACCTACCATGGTAATAAGCATCATACATATATAATATAATCCTACATATCTTTAAGATGGAATTCCTGCTTCGATTTGCAAGGGCATTGGCTTCTTCTGACCTGATACCTGTTGGGAACTTTTGGTGTGCAGGGCTTTGGCATCGCAGGCTGTCGATTGGATCCTCCGTTTTAGTTCAGGGCAGAAGCATCCTTGTGGCAGAGCCATCCACTTGGTTTTGGCCTGTTTTCTCTTTGCCTTAACATTTTTATGGCCTACACAGCCGGTCCATGGTTATGCCCCCCAGTCGGGCCATGTGTGCTAGTGTGTTTGTGGAGGGTTTTATGACTCTGTTATGAAGTTTGTTAGGTGTAAATTTGATGGGGTCGAGGCCGGAGACGGACAGACAGACAGAGAGACAGACAGAGAGACAGACAGAGAGAAAGAGAGAGAGAGAGAGTGCGGAAAGAGCCCAACTATATTGGTCGGCACGCTTCGCCATCCTCTGCCCCATTCTTCTCCATTTCCGGTCTCATTCTCACGCTCATTCTCGAGGCTTAATTGCCAAGTCGTAGGCAACATAATTTATGGCCTGCCATACCGAGTTATGAAACACTTTGGCCCTGGCCTTAGAGTAAGCCTTAGAGTGGCCTCCAGGAGCTCCGAGGAGCAGCAAGGGTGTCCAAGGAGGAAGTTCCTGGAAGAGGAACAGGATGTGGAGGAAGTGAATGAATGGGGAATACCAATGCCAGTAGAGCAAATTGAATAGAAATTCGCTTACAACTAATTAGGCAGACGGCTTCCAGGACGCTTGGTGGAGGGGCGGGGGGGGCTTAGTAATACTCGTTGGAGCCCACAGGAACCGCAGGAGTCGAAACCCAAACCGAACAGAGGCCACACGCCTTGCCCCGAAAACTTTAATTTGGTTAAGCAAACATCAGCGGCAGCCGAGGGATGAGGGCTTGTACGTGTAGGGCTGCAATTGCAAGAAGGTGTTGCATTCGCATTTCTTTTCGCTATACATTCAACTCACTCTCACCTCGGGGAACATTTCACTCTTCCTGTTTGGAAAAAAGAAAAGAACAGAGGAAATTCCATAACGTGCTGCACGGATGCTGCTGCTCAGGGGATGGGAAAAGTCTGTCTGTTTCCAACACTTCCTCTAAGTGACACTTCACAACTTGGCTAAGGGATGAGAGAGAAGAGACGGTATGGAGTCCAAAGCAAATTCCATCCTGAATCCGCATTCTTCTGTAGATGCTCCGACATGAATGGGGGATGAGGCTCGCGACCAGACTGAAAATTGCAGAGATAACTTTTAAGAGCGTTCTTCACATTTCAAAAACTAGTAATGTTTTCTCTCAATTGCTCCCATTTAACCTTCACTAAAAATATCCTACTTGGGGCGACAGTATCATTTCTGAGCGCACTAAATGTAGTCTACAGAGCCCCAGAAACCTTCGATGGTGTCAAAGGGTTAACCCTTTTTCCTATAGGCAGCCAAATTTTCGCATGACTACTTCATGTCTTTAATAGTCCCAAACTTAGTTCCTGGCAAACATTCCCAAGTAATTCTGAATGGTTGAAACATATGTGCACTATTATTATGGCTATTTATTGTATTTACATATATCGTGTTGTACATCAAATTTCAATCGTATTAGTCTTTGATTAAATATATACCTACAAAAAAACGAGAATTTTCTAGCGTTTCTATCAAAAACAAAAGAATTATTTAGGACCAACGTTTGTGTCCAGATTATGCCAAACTATTTGTTTAAGTATCATTAAATTTGATAAATAAATGCATTTATTGTGTTGTGGGATTTTGATAACCAGATTCAGGTGCTGGGGGCTCGGCTCCAATGGCGATGGCCTTCAAATTTCCAGAATTAATATCTGTCAAAGAATGTTATGTAAAATAAAAAAATAAAAACGAGAAACTTATTTAGCGCTTACGTTTTCAAATTGTTGTCAAATTAGGCCCCTATCTTAGTCAGCCTTAGTGTCCTTGGGTCTATTGTCGTGTTTATGTTGAACATAATCCAATTAAGAAATGGATTATCTTACTTGTGGTGTCTGGTTATCTTTCTGCTGTTGGGGAACGATGAGGGGTGGTGGCTGACCGCCGCAGCTCAGAAGCCACTGTTCTGGTTGAGCTCTTCATCTGGTGTCAGATCTTTGGTGATCGAAAAGGGGGCTCCGTCACGAAACATCTTGCAGATGAGCCTAGCTAAATTCTTGGCATCATCGATGCCGGAGTGAGCACGTCCCTGGAAGGTCAGCCGCGCACGGGACAGGGCATTGCCGAAGTTGTAGGGACGATACTTGTACCACTCCTTGTAGATGACCCTTGCGTCGATCCACTGATTGAAGCAGGCTGGTTTGCGTATATTCTTGCGTGCGCACTCCTTTTCCAGACAGATACCAAAGTCCCAGTCCGTCCAAGTGACCAAGAAACAGTTCCCCTTTACATCGGACTCACTCATCTTTGGCAGCAACAGGTTGCGGACGGCCAACTCCTTCTTCAGCCAGTCGATGAACAAATCGATTGCCATCTGCAGCGACACGCCCGCCTCCACCGTAGTCTGCTGAATGCCCGTCAGATTGGTGCAGAAGTCGCTCAGCTTCGGCGACTCGACGGGCTTCACGTACTTGTGAAACTCCGATTCGACCTTGCCCGTTTTCAAATTGACCAAAATGGCTGGAAACTCAATTATCTCCGATTTTCTGAATTTCGGAGGTGGGTCATTCTCCGAGCAGGTGGCCTCAAAATCCACAGAAATGGCATACGTATACGGATGCATTTTTAGATTTGTCCTTCCTTTCAGGAATATGCTCCGATGTATCTGACTAATTGATAGCTCCGTTGCCTTGTACGCTTTTATGAGGGCCTGCTTTGTTGTCGATTCGATTCGAATTTAATTCTTCTTTTTCTTGACAGTGCAGTTTTTCTGAGTTACATTATCTCTAAACTGTCATTTGAATTTGTTGATTTATCCGATATCTATCGATTGTTAATACAATGCGACACAGTATAAATGTTCATCTCTAAAGAATTTCATGCGGTTTGCTCTCTTCAGATCTTTCTTCAGAAGCTTCTGCGCAAATGTGTACTTGTTGTGCTTATGTACATATACTTACATATGTATGTACAAGTTGTGAATTTATTTTAAATGTAACAACTATATTTGAATTTAACGAAATTAGATTGGCAGGGCCTTGCATAAGATATTTTTATACCCGGTACTCGAAGAGTATAGGGGTATATTAGATTTGTGGTGATAACGGATGTGTGTAACGCCCAGAAGGAAGCATTTCCGACCCCATAAAGTATATATATTCTTGATCAGTATCAATATAGCCATGTCTGTCTGTCGGTCTGTCCGTCTGTCCGTCCGTCCATAAATCCGTCTATCCGTCTTCATTAGCGCCTATATCTCAGAGACTATTAAAGCTAAAGCAACCAAATTTTGTTGGGCATGTTTCCAGTCTCCTGTATCATCACACTACTGTGGCATACACAATTTTGAAGATAAGATAAAACTAAAAATGTAGAATAATAGAGAATGACCATTTCTATCTGAGTGTTAAATCTGGGTCAGATCGGATTATTAATATAGCCACAATGAAGAAAACCATTTCGAAAGTCATCGTTCCCTCTCGCTCTCTCTCACACACGACCCTGTCTGTTTTGCCTATTCGTCCAAATGAGCGCCTAGATCTCAGAGACTATAACAGCTAGAGCAACCAATCTTTCTATTCAAGCTCCTGTTCATTCCCTCATGTTCTTACTCATGTACAGCCACTAGGCCGCTATGCTTATCCTACTTAGAAACCCTACTGCACTGGCGGCCATTAGTAAGCTGGCCTCAAGGCAAGGCGGACATCTTCAAGGAGGAGTAAACCAAGCTAGCTTGGGCCGAGCTGAAGGTAGAAGAGGACCGTAGATATTACGCGTAGGTGTCAGAAATGAAGGCATCCACCAGTGAGCATACCAACAAGGTGAAAAAGTTGCTGGCGACCGAGAGGCAGCCGGAGATACCGACTTCTCACTGGAAGGTATTGCATGCTGGAAACACATTACCCAACGAGGAGGGCCAGCATGGGATCCTCCAGATCAATAAAAAAGCGGAGGATGTGCTATACCCAAGATATACCCAAGGTAGTGTGTACCTGTGCCACAAAAAGCGCCATCCCTGAGACAAGGACACACAGAAGCCCTGGATTGCGTCAGTCAATTCGGTGGCCGGACTAAAGTTCTCCAACTACAGCCCGGTAAGCAGGAAGAGAACTGTCGTACTCGAACGAAAAGGAATCCACGCAAGCCCTAGCGCTTAGAAGCGCCTTTTGGTAGCCCCCTGCTACATGGCACATGACAGGTCCACACCACCCGAAGAACTAAGGAGTCTGGTGGAAGAAGTCGACTCCAAAGACTACCAACTACTCATTGGTACGGGCGCCAATGCCCACCATAGTGCGTGGGGAAGCCCCGATATCAACGACCGAGGTGAGTCACTCTTAGACTTTGTATTATCAACTAACATAGATGTAGCAAACGTGGGAGAGGACGTTCCACCTCGTCAAACGTGCTATATTTAACCCTCGTAACGGAATAGAATACCTTAATATCTGGATGAAGGGTCCTCTAAAGACCATCCTTCTCAGTTCACAGTTAAGTTCAATTCAAGTGCGAATCGAAATATACTCCGAAAGTGAAGGTCTTTAGAAGCCCCCGGAACACAAACTGGGAGAAGAAAAGACAGGTCGCGGAGGAACTTCTGCTCCAACATTGAGAGCGTGCCTAAAACGCCTAGACTTATGAAGCTGCTGTCAAAGCAACCCATAGTACAGAGTCAGCTCAAACTAGACAAAGGACAGCCGTCGGAGGGCAGCGAAGAAGACCTGATGACACTAATGGAAGCCCACTTCCCAGGATGCACTGAGGTCAGCGTTGCCGAAATGCATCAGGACCTAGCAACTGAGGATAAAACCCCCCCAACAGACCTAATAGCCCCCAAGAAAATCTAATAGGCTATAGATTCCTTTACGTACATAAAACACCTTGACTTGACGGAATATTCGCAGCCATGTTGCAAGTGACCAAAGAGATGATCATCCCATGGCTTGTCGCAATATACGCGGCATGCCTAAGATCAGGCTGTATCCCTATCCAATGGAGAACCTCTAGAGTTTTCTTTCTCCCAAACGCAGGAAAGTGCAGTCATGTCAGTCCCAAGGATTATAGAATGATAAGCCTTACCTCCTTTCAATTGAAAACACTAAAAAAGCTGCTTGATCTACACATCGTAAATGAAGTGGGGGGACTGATGTCAACCAACCAAGGTAAAATCAGTGGAGACAGCATTACACTCGTTATGAGTCACCGTCGAGAAAGCCCTTAACAACAAAAGTATGCACTAGGAGTGTTCGTAGATATATCCTAGGCATTTAGTATTAACCGTAGCAACCGTAGCTACTAAAGCCATATAATGGACTGCTTAGGAGCAATCAACACTCACCCAGCAATCAGCCTCTTGATAAAAAACCTACTAAGTTGCAGACGGGTGCAGTCAGAGTGGGGCACCGCTTCCATGGCCAAAGAAGCACAGAGGAGCAGACCACAAGGTGGAATCATGTCGCCCCTCCTGTGGTATCTAGTGGTCTACAACCTCACCAAGAGATTCCAGAGAAAGGCCCCAAAAATAACAGCTTATGCGAACGACATAACCGTACTTATTAGCGGTTATTAGTCCATCGACTCTCAGCTCCATAATGGAACGAACACTCAGGGAGATATGTAAGTGGGCAGGTGAAGTAGGACTCAGTATCAACTCATTATCATCACCAGGAAAATCAACCAGACAGGGCACAAGTCAAATGCATCGGTACAGTACTGGATAGGAAGCTGGCATGGAGAGTATAATGGATAGTAAAATGGTTGAAGAAGGCCACCATAGAACTTTATGCATCTAAGAAGAAGCTTAGCAGCACAAGACCTGTCACCCGCCCTGATGCATTAGATCTACCTCGGTGGTGCGGCCAACTCTGCTGTGTGGAGTCCTAGCGTGGTGGCAAACTACTGAAAAGAAGACGTACCACAAACTCTTGGAAAGACCTCAGCGACAGGCTCCGCTCAGTCAGTTCAAGTCAGTCAGTGAGGTCAACCCCAACTAAAGCACTCGAAACCATACTCGGCATCGACCCCCTGGACAGCACTACACTCCTCAGTAGCTACAACTGCAGGTAAGGCAGCACAGCGCCTGATCGCATCAGGGAATAAGCCTCAAGAATACGGGCATAGTTCAATTGGCATGGACATGAACAGTGTTACTTGTTACTGACTACATGATCCCCCAAACGTGCCTCGAAGTAAAAACAAACATTTTTATGAGACCCGAAGACTGAAAAACGGGACGGGACAGGACCAGACTCAGCACCTCATCATATGCACTGACGGCTCCAAGAGGGAAGGAGGAGTAGGAGCGGTCCTATACTGCTCGAACCCTGAAATAAGGGCCTCTTATCAGCTACCCGACCGATGCAGCATATTCCAGGCGGAAGTTTTCGCCATGAAGAAGGCACCAGAAGACGCTCATCTCGCAGAGCGATCACACGATAAAATCCATGCAGTCGTCCGCGGTTAGTTCTAGAAGTGTCCTGGCAAGCAGGGAGGTACTAGACTCACTAAGCACGACTAAGTCAGTGCGGATCTATTGGGTTCCCAGCCACCAGCGCATCGAAGGAAACGAAACGGCGGACGTTCTGGGTACGGACGGCGTTGGGCTGGTGAACAATGAAACCGAAAACGTGCCTGTCTCCCTTAGAACGCTACGAAGCGACTAAGAGAACCAGGCCGAACTCATCAGAGCGATTCGTATCAATATAATTTCTGTTAAAAGAAATTAGATAAAGTACATAGCAAAACAAGAGAATTATTAAGCCCCAACGTTTGTGTCCAGATTATGCCAAACTATTTGAAAAGATTTACACCACACCACCCTAATGTTTAAGTATTTATTTATTTATTTATTTATTAATTAACAATTATCTGCTAATAATGCCATATAAATTAGGAAGAGAACTAAAGATAAAGTATAATAAAATTGAAACAAAAAAATTAAAATTACAGATTGGCAGAGTTTAGGTGGTTGTAAATGCTAAATGCTATATGTTTAAGGGTTAGTTCAGGGGATATGATATGGTAAAGGATATTATAATTATAGCATAGAACCCTGAAAGGTTCATGCTGGGCATAGTTTGACCTAAATAAGGGTAATCTGATAGGTCTAAAGGAACGAGTAGAACGAGAGGGAACCGTAAAGTCAATCTGACACAAGAGAGTTTGGGAGTCCACCATCCCGAGAAGGAGCTTGTGCACGAACATTACCCCATTGCATATTCTGCGATGGTGTAACGAAGGTAGGTCAATAAGTTTTAGCCTAGATCTGTAAGGTGACAGGATTCTACCAGAGTCCCAGTGTAAATTACGAAGAGCGAAAATTAAAAATTGTTTCTGAACTGATTCGAGAATAGCTTGCTGCTCCTTATACTGTGGACTTCACACACAGGAACAATACTCCAATATCGGGCGCACTAACGAAATGTACAATTGTTTGGTCACATACGGGTCGTCAAACTCCTTGGACCAACTCTTGATGAATGCTTGAACACCCCTAGCTTTATTAGCTGTCGCAGCTATATGACTATTAAAACACAGTTTACAATCAAATAATACACCAAGATCATTTGAACTCGAAATTCGATCCAATACATGATTACCAAGAGAAAAAGATACAAAATGTGGAGCACGACGGTAGAATGTCATAAGCTTGCATTTCGAGAGGTTCAAAAATAGAAGATTTCTTGATCACCACAATAGCAATTCGTTTAGGTCCAGCTGAAGGTGTGTGTGCAAGTACCATTCGGAGTAGGGCAGACAGATTTTAACGTCATCCGCATACATTAATGTATGTGAGAATGTTATAACTTGGGGTAGGTCGTTCACAAATAAAATGAAGAGGAGCGGACCCAAATGACTACCTTGTGGCACACCAGATGTAACATTAACGATCTCTGATAAAACATTAGTAAATAAGACCCGTTGTGTACGATTAGAAAGATACGACGAAATCCAACTTAGAAGATTACTAGGGAAACCTAAATAGGACAGCTTCTGAATTAATAGAGTATAGTTAACCGAATAAAATGCCTTGCTAAAATCCGTAAAAATAACATCAGTTTGCAAACCGCTCTGAAATCCACGGTTTGATTATGGAGGAAAACTCGAGCAGATTGGTAGTTGTTGACCGATGTTTAAAAAAACCATGTTGTGAAGGAGATATCAAGCTAGAACAAAGATGTTGCCATTGCCGGGTAACCAGGAACTCAAGGAGCTTAGGAATGGCAGAGAGCTTTGCAATGCCTCGGTAATTTTCTATGTTGGATCTGGAGCCCTTCTTGTGGAGCGGAATTATGTACGACTCATTCCAAATTACGGGGAGACAAGACTGTTCCAAGGATAGATTGAAAAGAAAGGTTAAGGGTTGGCATAAGGACTGGGCGCAATGTTTTAAAATGCAACTAGGCACTTTATCAGGACCCGCAGAAAATGAAATCTTCAAAGACTTCGAGCCATCAAGCACAACGCTTTCCTCAAAATATGGTTGAAAAATGCTATTAGAGTGATGCAAACGGTAGGGATACGGAGTGGATGCGTTATAAATATGAGAGGAGTAAGACGACTGGAAAAAGGTTGCAAATAAGTATGCAATGCCAGCAGCAGAAGATTCAGAATTGCTTAGATAATGAAGGGACGGAGGAAATGCATTGGACTTACGTTTAGAATTGACAAAAGAAAAGAATTTTTTAGGATCATTGCGGAAGTTTCTACTACAAGAAGAGAGGTAAAGATTGTAGCACAGACTATTAGTTGTTAGGAATTGAGAGCGGGCGGAAGAATATTGTACGAAGACAAGCAAGGAGCCAGTTTTCTGGTACTTTTTGAAAAGTCTGGATTTCCTATTCTTTAAGTGTGACAAATTCCTGGAGAACCAGGGAGGCTTGGACGATAATGGTACAATAATCTCCGGAACATAAGTATTAAGGGCAGAGTTTAAAATTGTATAGAATGAGTCGACTGTTACATCAATATTCGGTAAGGAAAGAAGAGTGGACCAATCAACTTTCGAGAGGTGAATGTTTAAATTGCCGAAATCAGTTTTTCAAAAACACTTGATCCGGTGAGGAGTCGAGGTAATGTTACTTGGGACAGAACTAGAACTGGTACACTCTAAAGTTATAGATAGCGTAGGATGGTATAGGTCTTCAGGAAGTGATAGTGGGGAGACTCTGGCAACTGTACTTAGAGAAGCATCCATAACGAAAATAAGGTCGAGAAGTCTGTTCCTATTATTTTTAATAGAATTAATTTGGGCAAGGCAAACATCCGTTAGATCATTGATAAATTCGTTATGAGTACTAGGAAGCAATTGGTTAGTGTCGTCGCAGGGCAGCCAAGAAAGAAGAGGTAAATTGAAGTCACCCATGACCACAATCTGATCAGCACAACCTAGCGAAGACACAACAGAACGGATAGCAGAAAGGTGCTTTGAGTAGACCTCAGCATCTGAATTAGGAGGAATGTATGAGCAGGTTAGATAGATAAAAGCCATGCCAACACGGACTTTGACTGCAATGAACTCAATCCCATGGATATTGTGGGAAGGGAATAACTCCGATAAGAAGTCAGTTTTAACTGCAATCAGAACTCCACCAGCATATGATTCACGATCCATTCGATAAATGATGAAATTGTGACCGAAAATTTCATGATCATGAACAGTGGAGTTGAGCATCGAAATCGTAAGAGGCACTATCCGTATGTAGTTGGCGCAATTTGCCTAAAAGACTACGTACATTCTGATAGTGAACGGAAAAATAGTTAATTAGTATTTTGAAATGACAGGGCAGGTAACATTAGGACTCTGATTAGAATTAGAATTGGCAGGGCCGGTAACATTAAGACTTTGATTCGAAGCTTTACGTACGAACTCATGCATAATTTGGCACTTTATAAACTCTAAGAGGTCAACGAGTGGTCTTCCCTCAGCTATGTATCTTGGTCTCTGTAGCGCTAATACTGACTGTGGCATAGCTAACCTTTTTGCTTCTTTTTTCAGGTCTAATTTTGAGCCATGTGCAACGTGGCATGATTCGGATATCCTTGACTCCATCCCTTCGGTTGTCAATATTGGCACACTTGATATATTGGAGGGGGACATCTTGGAGGCTATTGCTGACTTCGACAATTCTAATAAGCCCGACAGTGATGGTATTTCTGCCTCCCTGCTTCGCAATTGTTGTAATGCGTTTTGTGCGCCGCTGAAAATTATTTTCATGAATTCCTTGTTAGCGGGTCGGTTTATTGGTAAGTTGAAAGCTGCCACAGTCACTCCTGTTTTTAAGAAAGGCTCGAAGAATAATATCTCTGATTATAGACCAATTGCCAAACTCAGCAATATCTCAAAGCTTTTTGAGCGTATCATGTCCAAAAAGATTACTTTTCTCATGAGGTCATACATTAGCCCAAAGCAGCATGGTTTTATACCGGGTAGATCAACAACTACGAACCTGATCGCATTCAGTAATTTCTGCACACGTGCCTTTGAAAAGTACTCTCAGGTCGATGTTGTGTATACTGACTTTGCAAAGGCCTTTGATAAAGTCTCCCACTGTGCTCTAGTAGCCAAACTACATCGGTTGGGTATTTATTCGAGCTTGCTCAGTTGGTTCATATCATATCTTCAGCAGCGAGAGTATGTTGTATTGGTGAATGGAAAGCAGTCGGACCCATATTTGGCTACTTCCGGCCTTCCACAGGGCAGCGCTCTTGGTCCGCTGCTGTTCTCTATTTTTAGCAATGACATATGTCTTAGCATTCGAGCCTCTGAGTACTTGCTTTACGCTGATGATCTCAAGATTTTTCGCTCTGTCAAATCATTAGGAGACAGTATCCTTCTTCAGCATGACCTGGATGAAGTTGCTCGTTGGTGCACACGTAATTTGCTCCCACTTAATATTAGAAAATGTTATTTCGTTTCGTATGGCAAGTGTACATTTAAAGTCCTGACCTCGTACTCGATAGATGGCCTTCCGCTCTTAAAGCAGACGGAGATACTCGATCTAGGCATCTTGTTTGATTCCAAATTTTTGTTTGTGGAACATCTGAATTATATTTTGCCGAAAGCTTATGCCATGTTTGCCTTTGTTACGCGCAACTCATTCCAGTTCAACGATCCATACACGAGGTTAAGTCTATATTCTTTCCTCGTGCGCTCGCGCCTTGAATATGCTTCAGTGGTTTGGAACCCTACTGTGGTTGGTCAGATTGCGCGCGTCGAGAGACTGCAGAGGAAGTTTTTGAAGTTTGCACTCCAGCCTTTGCAGTTTGCAGTCCCATTGCCATCCTATGAGTGCAGATGTCGCCTTGTGCATCTCTCCTCTCTCGAGGATCGTAGGACGTTACGGAAGTAACGAACCTATATGTAGGGCTCTTCGCCAGTATAATGCGCTGCCAGCTGGGATGCGGTTCGACTTCTGCCATGGGAAATCAGACGATTACTGTCTGATTTTTTAATGTTTCATTGTTAATTGTTTTTTTGTTGATTTCTTTGTATTATTTAAGATAGATGTAAGCTAGTTTAGCCAGTTAAGGTTCAACCGTTGGCCAATAAATAAATAAATAAATTGTATGCTCTGGCCAAATAGAAGGGTCAAGAGATCTGTCACGGTAAGAGTCAGGGACAACAATTTTAAATGAGGAAATAGTACGCTTATGATTAAAAGAAAACTTGGTCACAATAATATCCTCAAGGCGAGCGCTAAGTTTTGAACAAAGATGATGCTTAACATCCTCCGTAGTGGCCTCAGGATTGAGTCGGGAAACAAAGATTGCTTTCCGAGGAACCACTCCCCTAATTTCAAGACCCGAGCGAGAGCCAGAAGGTGTAGCCATACCCCGAATAGGTCTCGGTGTGGGGGCAGTAGCGGTGCTAATAAGGTTAGGCGGCACGATTGGCATACTGCTGGCATGATAGCCGCGTCAGCATCAACAGGTGGGGACCTAGAGGCGACAGGCATGGGTGCAGGAGTGGCAGATGCAACGGCACCATTGACTACAGGCACCATAGCACCAGTTACAGGCGGTGACCGAGCAAGAGGTAAAGGTGGTTCAGGGGCTGCAAGAGACAAATCATTATTAGTATTGGGTAAATACTTATTACCCTTCTTCCTCTTCGGAGACTCAGTCAAAATTTTAAGTGTTTTGAAGTGAGACTCCGTCAAACGAAACTTATCTTGCAGCATTCGGAATCCAGCGTTTAGGGCAGCGAATTCTAGATGCGTCTGTCTCATAAAGACGCGCATGTCGCTTTCGATAGCCCTGCAGTCCCAACAGGTCCAGTTGAGGCCGCAGCGAGTCGTAATAAGATCCCCAACGCGACCTCCGATGTGTCCCAATCCAGCACAGTTGGTATGAGGCATGTTGTCACACAACCAGCAGTAGACATACGTTTGCCGTGTAGAGACCGAACGGTCACAGTTCTTAGCACAACAGGAACTCATATTTTTCTTTTTGAAAAATATAAACAGTTTGTTCAAGAAAAATAAAAGAAAGGTAAGATAGAAGTCGGTGTGTGGACCACGAAGAACAAAGAAAGGTAAAATATAAGTCGGTGTGGGGCAGAGATAGTGATTTTAGCTTGTGTTACACAAATGCGCGCGCAAGAACGAACAAAACAATCACAGTAACGGAAAGTGTACGGAGAGACAGATAACAGATAAGCAGAGGGTGGATAGAAACAGAGAGCGGTACAGAGAGAGCAAGCGCACCGCACTAGAATAGGCAACAACAAAACTGCTGCGATTAAGAAAGTGCAGAGAAGTTAAGAATTCACAATAGGAATTGAAAATTGAAAATAAATGCACAAAAGTAACAAAATTTGAGAAAAGAACAGAATACAAATAAATAACACCGAGAAACACAGGAATGCACAAAAATTGCAAAATTTGATAAATCAATGCATTTATTGTGTTGTGGCTTTCTTGCTGCATTTTGATAACCAGATTCAGGTGCTGGGGGCTCGGCTCCAATGGCGATGGCCTTCAAATTTCCAGAATTAATATCTGTCAAAGAATATTATGTAAAATAGAAAAATAAAAACGAGAAACTTATTTAGCGCTTACGTTTTCAAATTGTTGTCAAATTAGGCCCCTATCTTAGTCAGCCTTAGTGTCCTTGGGTCTATTGTCGTGTTTATGTTGAACATAATCCAATTAAGAAATGGATTATCTTACTTGTGGTTTCTGGTTATCTTTCTGCTGTTGGGGAACGATGAGGGGTGGTGGCTGACCGCCGCAGCTCAGAAGCCACTGTTCTGGTTGAGCTCTTCATCTGGTGTCAGATCTTTGGTGATCGAAAAGGGGGCTCCGTCACGAAACATCTTGCAGATGAGCCTAGCTAAATTCTTGGCATCATCGATGCCGGAGTGAGCACGTCCCTGGAAGGTCAGCCGCGCACGGGACAGGGCATTGCCGAAGGTGTAGGGACGATACTTGTACCACTCCTTGTAGATGACCCTTGCGTCAATCCACTGATTGAAGCAGGCTGGTTTGCGTATATTCTTGCGTGCGCACTCCTTTTCCAGACAGATACCAAAGTCCCAGTCCGTCCAAGTGACCAAGAAACAGTTCCCCTTTGCATCGGACTCACTCATCTTTGGCAGCAGCAGGTTGCGGGCGGCCAACTCCTTCTTCAGCCAGTCGATGAACAAATCGATTGCCATCTGCAGCGACACGCCCGCCTCCACCGTAGTCTGCTGAATGCCCGTCAGATTGGTGCAGAAGTCGCTCAGCTTCGGCGACTCGACGGGCTTCACGTACTTGTGAAACTCCGATTCGACCTTACCCGTTTTCAAATTGACCAAAATGGCTGGAAACTCAATTATCTCCGATTTTCTGAATTTCGGAGGTGGGTCATTCTCCGAGCAGGTGGCCTCAAAATCCACACAAATGGCATACGTATACGGATGCATTTTTAACTGCTTCGATATGCCAGAATTGTTTAGATTTGTCTTTCCTTTCAGGAATATGCTCCGATGTATCTGACTAATTGATAGCTCCGTTGCCTTGTACGCTTTTATGAGTGCATGCTTTGTTGTCGATTCAATTTGAATTCAGTTCTTTTTTTTCTTGACAGTGCAGTTTTTCTGAGTTACATTATCTCTAAACTGTCATTTGAATTTGTTGATTTATCCGATATCTATCGATTGTTAATACAATGCGACACAGTATAAATGTTCATCTCTAAAGAATTTCATGCGGTTTGCTCTCTTCAGATCTTTCTTCAGAAGCTTCTGCGCAAATGTGTACTTGTTGTGCTTATGTACATATACTTATGTACAAGTTGTGAATTTATTTTAAATGTAACAACTATATTTGAATTTAACGAAATTATGTAAGCAGATTGGCAGGGCCTTGCATAAGATATTTTTATACCCGGTACTCGAAGAGTATAGGGGTATATTAGATTTGTGGTGATAACGGATGTGTGTAACGCCCAGAAGGAAGCATTTCCGACCCCATAAAGTATATATATTCTTGATCAGTATCAATATAGCCATGTCTGTCTGTCGGTCTGTCCGTCTGTCCGTCCGTCCATAAATCCGTCTATCCGTCTTCATTAGCGCCTATATCTCAGAGACTATTAAAGCTAAAGCAACCAAATTTTGTTGGGCATGTTTCCAGTCTCCTGTATCATCACACTACTGTGGCATACACAATTTTGAAGATAAGATAAAACTAAAAATGTAGAATAATAGAGAATGACCATTTCTATCTGAGTGTTAAATCTGGGTCAGATCGGATTATTAATATAGCCACAATGAAGAAAACCATTTCGAAAGTCATCGTTCCCTCTCGCTCTCTCTCACACACGACCCTGTCTGTTTTGCCTATTCGTCCAAATGAGCGCCTAGATCTCAGAGACTATAACAGCTAGAGCAACCAATCTTTCTATTCAAGCTCCTGTTCATTCCCTCATGTTCTTACTCATGTACAGCCACTAGGCCGCTATGCCTATCCTACTTAGAAACCCTACTGCACTGGCGGCCATTAGTAACTGGCCTCAAGGCAAGGCGGACATCTTCAAGGAGGAGTAAACCAAGCTAGCTTGGGCCGAGCTGAAGGTAGAAGAGGACCGTAGATATTACGCGTAGGTGTCAGAAATGAAGGCATCCACCAGTGAGCATACCAACAAGGTGAAAAAGTTGCTGGCGACCGAGAGGCAGCGCTTGGCACCCGGAGATACCGACTTCTCACTGGAAGGTATTGCATGCTGGAAACACATTACCCAACGAGGAGGGCCAGCATGGGATCCTCCAGATCAATAAAAAAGCGGAGGATGTGCTATACCCAAGATATACCCAAGGTAGTGTGTACCTGTGCCACAAAAAGCGCCATCCCTGAGACAAGGACACACAGAAGCCCTGGATTGCGTCAGTCAATTCGGTGGCCGGACTAAAGTTGTCCAACTACAGCCCATTTTACCCAAGACCGGTAAGCAGGAAGAGAACTGTCGTACTCGAACGAAAAGGAATCCACGCAAGCCCTAGCGCTTAGAAGCGCCTTTTGGTAGCCCCCTGCTACATGGCACATGACAGGTCCACACCACCCGAAGAACTAAGGAGTCTGGTGGAAGAAGTCGACTTCAAAGACTACCAACTACTCATTGGTACGAACGCCAATGCCCAACATAGCGCGTGGGGAAGCCCCGATATCAACGACCGAGGTGAGTCACTCTTAGACTTTGTATTATCAACTAACATAGATGTAGCAAACGTGGGAGAGGAATACACCTACGTAGGTTCCACCTCGTCAAACGTGCTATATTTAACCCTCGTAACGGAATAGAATACCTTAATATCTGGATGAAGGGTCCTCTAAAGACCATCCTTCTCAGTTCACAGTTAAGTTCAATTCAAGTGCGAATCGAAATATACTCCGAAAGTGAAGGTCTTTAGAAGCCCCCGGAACACAAACTGGGAGAAGAAAAGACAGGTCGCGGAGGAACTTCTGCTCCAACATTGAGAGCGTGCCTAAAACGCCTAGACTTATGAAGCTGCTGTCAAAGCAACCCATAGTACAGAGTCAGCTCAAACTAGACAAAGGACAGCCGTCGGAGGGCAGCGAAGAAGACCTGATGACACTAATGGAAGCCCGCTTCCCAGGATGCACTGAGGTCAGCGTTGCCGAAATGCATCAGGACCTAGCAACTGAGGATAAAACCCCCCCAACAGACCTAATAGCCCCCAAGAAAATCTAATAGGCTATAGATTCCTTTACGTACATAAAACACCTTGACTTGACGGAATATTCGCAGCCATGTTGCAAGTGACCAAAGAGATGATCATCCCATGGCTTGTCGCAATATACGCGGCATGCCTAAGATCAGGTTATATCCCTATCCAATGGAGAACCTCTAGAGTTGTCTTTCTCGCAAACGCAGGAAAGTGCAGTCATGTCAGTCCCAAGGATTATAGAATGATAAGCCTTACCTCCTTTCAATTGAAAACACTTAAAAAGCTGCTTGATCTACACATCGTAAATGAATTGGGGGGACTGATGTCAACCAACCAGCATGCCTACACCAAGGTAAAATCGGTGGAGACAGCATTACACTCGTTATGAGTCACCGTCGAGAAAGCCCTTAACAACAAAAGTATGCACTAGGAGTGTTCGTAGATATATCCTAGGCATTTAGTATTAACCGTAGCAACCGTAGCTACTAAAGCCATATAATGGACTGCTTAGGAGCAATCAACACTCACCCAGCAATCAGCCTCTTGATAAAAAACCTACTAAGTTGCAGACGGGTGCAGTCAGAGTGGGGCACCGCTTCCATGGCCAAAGAAGCACAGAGGAGCAGACCACAAGGTGGAATCATGTCGCCCCTCCTGTGGTATCTAGTGGTCTACAACCTCACCAAGAGATTCCAGAGAAAGGCCCCAAAAATAACAGCTTATGCGAACGACATAACCGTACTTATTAGCGGGGTATGTCCATCGACTCTCAGCTCCATAATGGAACGAACACTCAGGGAGATATGTAAGTGGGCAGGTGAAGTAGGACTCAGTATCAACTCATTATCATCACCAGGAAAATCAACCAGACAGGGCACAAGTCAAATGCATCGGTACAGTACTGGATAGGAAGCTGGCATGGAGAGTATAATGGATAGTAAAATGGTTGAAGAAGGCCACCATAGAACTTTATGCATCTAAGAAGAAGCTTAGCAGCACAAGACCTGTCACCCGCCCTGATGCATTAGATCTACCTCGGTGGTGCGGCCAACTCTGCTGTGTGGAGTCCTAGCGTGGTGGCAAACTACTGAAAAGAAGACGTACCACAAACTCTTGGAAAGACCTCAGCGACAGGCTCCGCTCAGTCAGTTCAAGTCAGTCAGTGAGGTCAACCCCAACTAAAGCACTCGAAACCATACTCGGCATCGACCCCCTGGACAGCACTACACTCCTCAGTAGCTACAACTGCAGGTAAGGCAGCACAGCGCCTGATCGCATCAGGGAATAAGCCTCAAGAATACGGGCATAGTTCAATTGGCATGGACATGAACAGTGTTACTTGTTACTGACTACATGATCCCCCAAACGTGCCTCGAAGTAAAAACAAACATTTTTATGAGACCCGAAGACTGAAAAACGGGACGGGACAGGACCAGACTCAGCACCTCATCATATGCATTGACGGCTCCAAGAGGGAAGGAGGAGTAGGAGCGGTCCTTTACTGCTCGAACCCTGAAATAAGGGCCTCTTATCAGCTACCCGACCGATGCAGCATATTCCAGGCGGAAGTTTTCGCCATCAAGAAGGCACCAGAAGACGCTCATCTCGCAGAGCGATCACACAATACGGTTAACATTCGTTGACAGCCAAGCGGTGATAAAGTCTATGCAGTCGTCCGCGGTTAGTTCTAGAAGTGTCCTGGCAAGCAGGGAGGTACTAGACTCACTAAGAACGACTAAGTCAGTGCGGATCTATTGGGTTCCCAGTCACCAGCGCATCGAAGGAAACGAAACGGCGGACGTTCTGGGTACGGACGGCGTTGGGCTGGTGAACAATGAAACCGAAAACGTGCCTGTCTCCCTTAGAACGCTACGAAGCGACTAAGAGAACCAGGCCGAACTCATCAGAGCGATTCGTATCAATATAATTTCTGTTAAAAGAAATTAGATAAAGTACATAGCAAAACAAGAGAATTATTAAGCCCCAACGTTTGTGTCCAGATTATGCCAAACTATTTGAAAAGATTTACACCACACCACCCTAATGTTTAAGTATTTATTTATTTATTTATTTATTAATTAACAATTATCTGCTAATAATGCCATATAAATTAGGAAGAGAACTAAAGATAAAGTATAATAAAATTGAAACAAAAAAATTAAAATTACAGATTGGCAGAGTTTAGGTGGTTGTAAATGCTAAATGCTATATGTTTAAGGGTTAGTTCAGGGGATATGATATGGTAAAGGATATTATAATTATAGCATAGAACCCTGAAAGGTTCATGCTGGGCATAGTTTGACCTAAATAAGGGTAATCTGATAGGTCTAAAGGAACGAGTAGAACGAGAGGGAACCGTAAAGTCAATCTGACACAAGAGAGTTTGGGAGTCCACCATCCCGAGAAGGAGCTTGTGCACGAACATTACCCCATTGCATATTCTGCGATGGTGTAACGAAGGTAGGTCAATAAGTTTTAGCCTAGATCTGTAAGGTGACAGGATTCTACCAGAGTCCCAGTGTAAATTACGAAGAGCGAAAATTAAAAATTGTTTCTGAACTGATTCGAGAATAGCTTGCTGCTCCTTATACTGTGGACTTCACACACAGGAACAATACTCCAATATCGGGCGCACTAACGAAATGTACAATTGTTTGGTCACATACGGGTCGTCAAACTCCTTGGACCAACTCTTGATGAATGCTTGAACACCCCTAGCTTTATTAGCTGTCGCAGCTATATGACTATTAAAACACAGTTTACAATCAAATAATACACCAAGATCATTTGAACTCGAAATTCGATCCAATACATGATTACCAAGAGAAAAAGATACAAAATGTGGAGCACGACGGTAGAATGTCATAAGCTTGCATTTCGAGAGGTTCAAAAATAGAAGATTTCTTGATCACCACAATAGCAATTCGTTTAGGTCCAGCTGAAGGTGTGTGTGCAAGTACCATTCGGAGTAGGGCAGACAGATTTTAACGTCATCCGCATACATTAATGTATGTGAGAATGTTATAACTTGGGGTAGGTCGTTCACAAATAAAATGAAGAGGAGCGGACCCAAATGACTACCTTGTGGCACACCAGATGTAACATTAACGATCTCTGATAAAACATTAGTAAATAAGACCCGTTGTGTACGATTAGAAAGATACGACGAAATCCAACTTAGAAGATTACTAGGAAAACCTAATAAAGACAGCTTCTGAATTAATAGAGTATAGTTAACCGAATAAAATGCCTTGCTAAAATCCGTAAAAATAACATCAGTTTGCAAACCGCTCTGAAATCCACGGTTTGATTATGGAGGAAAACTCGAGCAGATTGGTAGTTGTTGACCGATGTTTAAAAAAACCATGTTGTGAAGGAGATATCAAGCTAGAACAAAGATGTTGCCATTGCCGGGTAACCAGGAACTCAAGGAGCTTAGGAATGGCAGAGAGCTTTGCAATGCCTCGGTAATTTTCTATGTTGGATCTGGAGCCCTTCTTGTGGAGCGGAATTATGTACGACTCATTCCAAATTACGGGGAGACAAGACTGTTCCAAGGATAGATTGAAAAGAAAGGTTAAGGGTTGGCATAAGGACTGGGCGCAATGTTTTAAAATGCAACTAGGCACTTTATCAGGACCCGCAGAAAATGAAATCTTCAAAGACTTCGAGCCATCAAGCACAACGCTTTCCTCAAAATATGGTTGAAAAATGCTATTAGAGTGATGCAAACGGTAGGGATACGGAGTGGATGCGTTATAAATATGAGAGGAGTAAGACGACTGGAAAAAGGTTGCAAATAAGTTTGCAATGCCAGCAGCAGAAGATTCAGAATTGCTTAGATAATGAAGGGACGGAGGAAATGCATTGGACTTACGTTTAGAATTGACAAAAGAAAAGAATTTTTTAGGATCATTGCGGAAGTTTCTACTACAAGAAGAGAGGTAAAGATTGTAGCACAGACTATTAGTTGTTAGGAATTGAGAGCGGGCGGAAGAATATTGTACGAAGACAAGCAAGGAGCCAGTTTTCTGGTACTTTTTGAAAAGTCTGGATTTCCTATTCTTTAAGTGTGACAAATTCCTGGAGAACCAGGGAGGCTTGGACGATAATGGTACAATAATCTCCGGAACATAAGTATTAAGGGCAGAGTTTAAAATTGTATAGAATGAGTTGACTGTTACATCAATATTCGGTAAGGAAAGAAGAGTGGACCAATCAACTTTCGAGAGGTGAATGTTTAAATTGCCGAAATCAGTTTTTCAAAAACACTTGATCCGGTGAGGAGTCGAGGTAATGTTAACAGAACTAGAACTGGTACACTCTAAAGTTATAGATAGCGTAGGATGGTATAGGTCTTCAGGAAGTGATAGTGGGGAGACTCTGGCAACTGTACTTAGAGAAGCATCCATAACGAAAATAAGGTCGAGAAGTCTGTTCCTATTATTTTTAATAGAATTAATTTGGGCAAGGCAAACATCCGTTAGATCATTGATAAATTCGTTATGAGTACTAGGAAGCAATTGGTTAGTGTCGTCGCAGGGCAGCCAAGAAAGAAGAGGTAAATTGAAGTCACCCATGACCACAATCTGATCAGCACAACCTAGCGAAGACACAACAGAACGGATAGCAGAAAGGTGCTTTGAGTAGACCTCAGCATCTGAATTAGGAGGAATGTATGAGCAGGTTAGATAGATAAAAGCCATGCCAACACGGACTTTGACTGCAATGAACTCAATCCCATGGATATTGTGGGAAGGGAATAACTCCGATAAGAAGTCAGTTTTAACTGCAATCAGAACTCCACCAGCATATGATTCACGATCCATTCGATAAATGATGAAATTGTGACCGAAAATTTCATGATCATGAACAGTGGAGTTGAGCATCGAAATCGTAAGAGGCACTATCCGTATGTAGTTGGCGCAATTTGCCTAAAAGACTACGTACATTCTGATAGTGAACGGAAAAATAGTTAATTAGTTTTTTGAAATGACAGGGCAGGTAACATTAGGACTCTGATTAGAATTAGAATTGGCAGGGCCGGTAACATTAAGACTTTGATTCGAAGCTTTACGTACGAACTCATGCATAATTTGGCACTTTATAAACTCTAAGAGGTCAACGAGTGGTCTTCCCTCAGCTATGTATCTTGGTCTCTGTAGCGCTAATACTGACTGTGGCATAGCTAACCTTTTTGCTTCTTTTTTCAGGTCTAATTTTGAGCCATGTGCGACGTGGCATGATTCGGATATCCTTGACTCCATCCCTTCGGTTGTCAATATTGGCACACTTGATATATTGGAGGGGGACATCTTGGAGGCTATTGCTGACTTCGACAATTCTAATAAGCCCGACAGTGATGGTATTTCTGCCTCCCTGCTTCGCAATTGTTGTAATGCGTTTTGTGCGCCGCTGAAAATTATTTTCATGAATTCCTTGTTAGCGGGTCGGTTTATTGGTAAGTTGAAAGCTGCCACAGTCACTCCTGTTTTTAAGAAAGGCTCGAAGAATAATATCTCTGATTATAGACCAATTGCCAAACTCAGCAATATCTCAAAGCTTTTTGAGCGTATCATGTCCAAAAAGATTACTTTTCTCATGAGGTCATACATTAGCCCAAAGCAGCATGGTTCTATACCGGGTAGATCAACAACTACGAACCTGATCGCATTCAGTAATTTCTGCACACGTGCCTTTGAAAAGTACTCTCAGGTCGATGTTGTGTATACTGACTTTGCAAAGGCCTTTGATAAAGTCTCCCACTGTGCTCTAGTAGCCAAACTACATCGGTTGGGTATTTATTCGAGCTTGCTCAGTTGGTTCATATCATATCTTCAGCAGCGAGAGTATGTTGTATTGGTGAATGGAAAGCAGTCGGACCCATATTTGGCTACTTCCGGCCTTCCACAGGGCAGCGCTCTTGGTCCGCTGCTGTTCTCTATTTTTAGCAATGACATATGTCTTAGCATTCGAGCCTCTGAGTACTTGCTTTACGCTGATGATCTCAAGATTTTTCGCTCTGTCAAATCATTAGGAGACAGTATCCTTCTTCAGCATGACCTGGATGAAGTTGCTCGTTGGTGCACACGTAATTTGCTCCCACTTAATATTAGAAAATGTTATTTCGTTTCGTATGGCAAGTGTACATTTAAAGTCCTGACCTCGTACTCGATAGATGGCCTTCCGCTCTTAAAGCAGACGGAGATACTCGATCTAGGCATCTTGTTTGATTCCAAATTTTTGTTTGTGGAACATCTGAATTATATTTTGCCGAAAGCTTATGCCATGTTTGCCTTTGTTACGCGCAACTCATTCCAGTTCAACGATCCATACACGAGGTTAAGTCTATATTCTTTCCTCGTGCGCTCGCGCCTTGAATATGCTTCAGTGGTTTGGAACCCTACTGTGGTTGGTCAGATTGCGCGCGTCGAGAGACTGCAGAGGAAGTTTTTGAAGTTTGCACTCCAGCCTTTGCAGTTTGCAGTCCCATTGCCATCCTATGAGTGCAGATGTCGCCTTGTGCATCTCTCCTCTCTCGAGGATCGTAGGACGTTACGGAAGTAACGAACCTATATGTAGGGCTCTTCGCCAGTATAATGCGCTGCCAGCTGGGATGCGGTTCGACTTCTGCCATGGGAAATCAGACGATTACTGTCTGATTTTTTCATGTTTCATTGTTAATTGTTTTTTTGTTGATTTCTTTGTATTATTTAAGATAGATGTAAGCTAGTTTAGCCAGTTAAGGTTCAACCGTTGGCCAATAAATAAATAAATAAATTGTATGCTCTGGCCAAATAGAAGGGTCAAGAGATCTGTCACGGTAAGAGTCAGGGACAACAATTTTAAATGAGGAAATAGTACGCTTATGATTAAAAGAAAACTTGGTCACAATAATATCCTCAAGGCGAGCGCTAAGTTTTGAACAAAGATGATGCTTAACATCCTCCGTAGTGGCCTCAGGATTGAGTCGGGAAACAAAGATTGCTTTCCGAGGAACCACTCCCCTAATTTCAAGACCCGAGCGAGAGCCAGAAGGTGTAGCCATACCCCGAATAGGTCTCGGTGTGGGGGCAGTAGCGGTGCTAATAAGGTTAGGCGGCACGATTGGCATACTGCTGGCATGATAGCCGCGTCAGCATCAACAGGTGGGGGCCTAGAGGCGACAGGCATGGGTGCAGGAGTGGCAGATGCAACGGCACCATTGACTACAGGCACCATAGCACCAGTTACAGGCGGTGACCGAGCAAGAGGTAAAGGTGGTTCAGGGGCTGCAAGAGACAAATCATTATTAGTATTGGGTAAATACTTATTACCCTTCTTCCTCTTCGGAGACTCAGTCAAAATTTTAAGTGTTTTGAAGTGAGACTCCGTCAAACGAAACTTATCTTGCAGCATTCGGAATCCAGCGTTTAGGGCAGCGAATTCTAGATGCGTCTGTCTCATAAAGACGCGCATGTCGCTTTCGATAGCCCTGCAGTCCCAACAGGTCCAGTTGAGGCCGCAGCGAGTCGTAATAAGATCCCCAACGCGACCTCCGATGTGTCCCAATCCAGCACAGTTGGTATGAGGCATGTTGTCACACAACCAGCAGTAGACATACGTTTGCCGTGTAGAGACCGAACGGTCACAGTTCTTAGCACAACAGGAACTCATATTTTTCTTTTTGAAAAATATAAACAGTTTGTTCAAGAAAAATAAAAGAAAGGTAAGATAGAAGTCGGTGTGCGGACCACGAAGAAAAAAGAAAGGTAAAATATAAGTCGGTGTGGGGCAGAGATAGTGATTTTAGCTTGTGTTACACAATTGCGCGCGCAAGAACGAACAATCACAGTAACGGAAAGTGTACGCAGAGACAGATAACAGATAAGCAGAGGGTGGATAGAAACAGAGAGCGGTACAGAGAGAGCAAGCGCACCGCACTAGAATAGGCAACAACAAAACTGCTGCGATTAAGAAAGTGCAGAGAAGTTAAGAATTCACAATAGGAATTGAAAATTGAAAATAAATGCACAAAAGTAACAAAATTTGAGAAAAGAACAGAATACAAATAAATAACACCGAGAAACACAGGAATGCACAAAAATTGCAAAATTTGATAAATAAATGCATTTATTGTGTTGTGGCTTTCTTGCTGCATTTTGATAACCAGATTCAGGTGCTGGGGGCTCGGCTCCAATGGCGATGGCCTTCAAATTTCCAGAATTAATATCTGTCAAAGAATATTATGTAAAATAGAAAAATAAAAACGAGAAACTTATTTAGCGCTTACGTTTTCAAATTGTTGTCAAATTAGGCCCCTATCTTAGTCAGCCTTAGTGTCCTTGGGTCTATTGTCGTGTTTATGTTGAACATAATCCAATTAAGAAATGGATTATCTTACTTGTGGTTTCTGGTTATCTTTCTGCTGTTGGGGAACGATGAGGGGTGGTGGCTGACCGCCGCAGCTCAGAAGCCACTGTTCTGGTTGAGCTCTTCATCTGGTGTCAGATCTTTGGTGATCGAAAAGGGGGCTCCGTCACGAAACATCTTGCAGATGAGCCTAGCTAAATTCTTGGCATCATCGATGCCGGAGTGAGCACGTCCCTGGAAGGTCAGCCGCGCACGGGACAGGGCATTGCCGAAGTTGTAGGGACGATACTTGTACCACTCCCTGTAGATGACCCTTGCGTCGATCCACTGATTGAAGCAGGCTGGTTTGCGTATATTCTTGCGTGCGCACTCCTTTTCCAGACAGATACCAAAGTCCCAGTCCGTCCAAGTGACCAAGAAACAGTTCCCCTTTGCATCGGACTCACTCATCTTTGGCAGCAGCAGGTTGCGGACGGCCAACTCCTTCTTCAGCCAGTCGATGAACAAATCGATTGCCATCTGCAGCGACACGCCCGCCTCCACCGTAGTCTGCTGAATGCCCGTCAGATTGGTGCAGAAGTCGCTCAGCTTCGGCGACTCGACGGGCTTCACGTACTTGTGAAACTCCGATTCGACCTTACCCGTTTTCAAATTGACCAAAATGGCTGGAAACTCAATTATCTCCGATTTTCTGAATTTCGGAGGTGGGTCATTCTCCGAGCAGGTGGCCTCAAAATCCACACAAATGGCATACGTATACGGATGCATTTTTAGATTTGTCCTTCCTTTCAGGAATATGCTCCGATGTATCTGACTAATTGATAGCTCCGTTGCCTTGTACGCTTTTATGAGGGCCTGCTTTGTTGTCGATTCGATTCGAATTTAATTCTTCTTTTTCTTGACAGTGCAGTTTTTCTGAGTTACATTATCTCTAAACTGTCATTTGAATTTGTTGATTTATCCGATATCTATCGATTGTTAATACAATGCGACACAGTATAAATGTTCATCTCTAAAGAATTTCATGCGGTTTGCTCTCTTCAGATCTTTGTTCAGAAGCTTCTGCGCAAATGTGTACTTGTTGTGCTTATGTACATATACTTATGTACAAGTTGTTAATTTATTTTAAATGTAACAACTATATTTGAATTTAACGAAATTAGATTGGCAGGGCCTTGCATAAGATATTTTTATACCCGGTACTCGAAGAGTATAGGGGTATATTAGATTTGTGGTGATAACGGATGTGTGTAACGCCCAGAAGGAAGCATTTCCGACCCCATAAAGTATATATATTCTTGATCAGTATCAATATAGCCATGTCTGTCTGTCGGTCTGTCCGTCTGTCCGTCCGTCCATAAATCCGTCTATCCGTCTTCATTAGCGCCTATATCTCAGAGACTATTAAAGCTAAAGCAACCAAATTTTGTTGGGCATGTTTCCAGTCTCCTGTATCATCACACTACTGTGGCATACACAATTTTGAAGATAAGATAAAACTAAAAATGTAGAATAATAGAGAATGACCATTTCTATCTGAGTGTTAAATCTGGGTCAGATCGGATTATTAATATAGCCACAATGAAGAAAACCATTTCGAAAGTCATCGTTCCCTCTCGCTCTCTCTCACACACGACCCTGTCTGTTTTGCCTATTCGTCCAAATGAGCGCCTAGATCTCAGAGACTATAACAGCTAGAGCAACCAATCTTTCTATTCAAGCTCCTGTTCATTCCCTCATGTTCTTACTCATGTACAGCCACTAGGCCGCTATGCCTATCCTACTTAGAAACCCTACTGCACTGGCGGCCATTAGTAACTGGCCTCAAGGCAAGGCGGACATCTTCAAGGAGGAGTAAACCAAGCTAGCTTGGGCCGAGCTGAAGGTAGAAGAGGACCGTAGATATTACGCGTAGGTGTCAGAAATGAAGGCATCCACCAGTGAGCATACCAACAAGGTGAAAAAGTTGCTGGCGACCGAGAGGCAGCGCTTGGCACCCGGAGATACCGACTTCTCACTGGAAGGTATTGCATGCTGGAAACACATTACCCAACGAGGAGGGCCAGCATGGGATCCTCCAGATCAATAAAAAAGCGGAGGATGTGCTATACCCAAGATATACCCAAGGTAGTGTGTACCTGTGCCACAAAAAGCGCCATCCCTGAGACAAGGACACACAGAAGCCGTGGATTGCGTCAGTCAATTCGGTGGCCGGACTAAAGTTGTCCAACTACAGCCCATTTTACCCAAGACCGGTAAGCAGGAAGAGAACTGTCGTACTCGAACGAAAAGGAATCCACGCAAGCCCTAGCGCTTAGAAGCGCCTTTTGGTAGCCCCCTGCTACATGGCACATGACAGGTCCACACCACCCGAAGAACTAAGGAGTCTGGTGGAAGAAGTCGACTTCAAAGACTACCAACTACTCATTGGTACGAACGCCAATGCCCAACATAGCGCGTGGGGAAGCCCCGATATCAACGACCGAGGTGAGTCACTCTTAGACTTTGTATTATCAACTAACATACATAGATGTAGCAAACGTGGGAGAGGACGTTCCACCTCGTCAAACGTGCTATATTTAACCCTCGTAACGGAATAGAATACCTTAATATCTGGATGAAGGGTCCTCTAAAGACCATCCTTCTCAGTTCACAGTTAAGTTCAATTCAAGTGCGAATCGAAATATACTCCGAAAGTGAAGGTCTTTAGAAGCCCCCGGAACACAAACTGGGAGAAGAAAAGACAGGTCGCGGAGGAACTTCTGCTCCAACATTGAGAGCGTGCCTAAAACGCCTAGACTTATGAAGCTGCTGTCAAAGCAACCCATAGTACAGAGTCAGCTCAAACTAGACAAAGGACAGCCGTCGGAGGGCAGCGAAGAAGACCTGATGACACTAATGGAAGCCCGCTTCCCAGGATGCACTGAGGTCAGCGTTGCCGAAATGCATCAGGACCTAGCAACTGAGGATAAAACCCCCCCAACAGACCTAATAGCCCCCAAGAAAATCTAATAGGCTATAGATTCCTTTACGTACATAAAACACCTTGACTTGACGGAATATTCGCAGCCATGTTGCAAGTGACCAAAGAGATGATCATCCCATGGCTTGTCGCAATATACGCGGCATGCCTAAGATCAGGTTATATCCCTATCCAATGGAGAACCTCTAGAGTTGTCTTTCTCGCAAACGCAGGAAAGTGCAGTCATGTCAGTCCCAAGGATTATAGAATGATAAGCCTTACCTCCTTTCAATTGAAAACACTAAAAAAGCTGCTTGATCTACACATCGTAAATGAAGTGGGGGGACTGATGTCAACCAACCAAGGTAAAATCAGTGGAGACAGCATTACACTCGTTATGAGTCACCGTCGAGAAAGCCCTTAACAACAAAAGTATGCACTAGGAGTGTTCGTAGATATATCCGGGGCATTTAAAACCGTAGCTACAAAAGCCATATAATGGACTGCTTAGGAGCAATCAACACTCACCCAGCAATCAGCCTCTTGATAAAAAACCTACTAAGTTGCAGACGGGTGCAGTCAGAGTGGGGCACCGCTTCCATGGCCAAAGAAGCACAGAGGAGCAGACCACAAGGTGGAATCATGTCGCCCCTCCTGTGGTATCTAGTGGTCTACAACCTCACCAAGAGATTCCAGAGAAAGGCCCCAAAAATAACAGCTTATGCGAACGACATAACCGTACTTATTAGCGGGGTATGTCCATCGACTCTCAGCTCCATAATGGAACGAACACTCAGGGAGATATGTAAGTGGGCAGGTGAAGTAGGACTCAGTATCAACTCATTATCATCACCAGGAAAATCAACCAGACAGGGCACAAGTCAAATGCATCGGTACAGTACTGGATAGGAAGCTGGCATGGAGAGTATAATGGATAGTAAAATGGTTGAAGAAGGCCACCATAGAACTTTATGCATCTAAGAAGAAGCTTAGCAGCACAAGACCTGTCACCCGCCCTGATGCATTAGATCTACCTCGGTGGTGCGGCCAACTCTGCTGTGTGGAGTCCTAGCGTGGTGGCAAACTACTGAAAAGAAGACGTACCACAAACTCTTGGAAAGACCTCAGCGACAGGCTCCGCTCAGTCAGTTCAAGTCAGTCAGTGAGGTCAACCCCAACTAAAGCACTCGAAACCATACTCGGCATCGACCCCCTGGACAGCACTACACTCCTCAGTAGCTACAACTGCAGGTAAGGCAGCACAGCGCCTGATCGCATCAGGGAATAAGCCTCAAGAATACGGGCATAGTTCAATTGGCATGGACATGAACAGTGTTACTTGTTACTGACTACATGATCCCCCCAAACGTGCCTCGAAGTAAAAACAAACATTTTTATGAGACCCGAAGACTGAAAAACGGGACGGGACAGGACCAGACTCAGCACCTCATCATATGCATTGACGGCTCCAAGAGGGAAGGAGGAGTAGGAGCGGTCCTTTACTGCTCGAACCCTGAAATAAGGGCCTCTTATCAGCTACCCGACCGATGCAGCATATTCCAGGCGGAAGTTTTCGCCATCAAGAAGGCACCAGAAGACGCTCATCTCGCAGAGCGATCACACAATACGGTTAACATTCGTTGACAGCCAAGCGGTGATAAAGTCTATGCAGTCGTCCGCGGTTAGTTCTAGAAGTGTCCTGGCAAGCAGGGAGGTACTAGACTCACTAAGAACGACTAAGTCAGTGCGGATCTATTGGGTTCCCAGTCACCAGCGCATCGAAGGAAACGAAACGGCGGACGTTCTGGGTACGGACGGCGTTGGGCTGGTGAACAATGAAACCGAAAACGTGCCTGTCTCCCTTAGAACGCTACGAAGCGACTAAGAGAACCAGGCCGAACTCATCAGAGCGATTCGTATCAATATAATTTCTGTTAAAAGAAATTAGATAAAGTACATAGCAAAACAAGAGAATTATTAAGCCCCAACGTTTGTGTCCAGATTATGCCAAACTATTTGAAAAGATTTACACCACACCACCCTAATGTTTAAGTATTTATTTATTTATTTATTTATTAATTAACAATTATCTGCTAATAATGCCATATAAATTAGGAAGAGAACTAAAGATAAAGTATAATAAAATTGAAACAAAAAAATTAAAATTACAGATTGGCAGAGTTTAGGTGGTTGTAAATGCTAAATGCTATATGTTTAAGGGTTAGTTCAGGGGATATGATATGGTAAAGGATATTATAATTATAGCATAGAACCCTGATAGGTTCATGCTGGGCATAGTTTGACCTAAATAAGGGTAATCTGATAGGTCTAAAGGAACGAGTAGAACGAGAGGGAACCGTAAAGTCAATCTGACACAAGAGAGTTTGGGAGTCCACCATCCCGAGAAGGAGCTTGTGCACGAACATTACCCCATTGCATATTCTGCGATGGTGTAACGAAGGTAGGTCAATAAGTTTTAGCCTAGATCTGTAAGGTGACAGGATTCTACCAGAGTCCCAGTGTAAATTACGAAGAGCGAAAATTAAAAATTGTTTCTGAACTGATTCGAGAATAGCTTGCTGCTCCCTATACTGTGGACTCCACACACAGGAACAATACTCCAATATCGGGCGCACTAACGAAATGTACAATTGTTTGGTCACATACGGGTCGTCAAACTCCTTGGACCAACTCTTGATGAATGCTTGAACACCCTTAGCTCTATTAGCTGTCGCAGCTATATGACTATTAAAACACAGTTTACAATCAAATAATACACCAAGATCATTTGAACTCGAAATTCGATCCAATACATGATTACCAAGAGAAAAAGATACAAAATGTGGAGCACGACGGTAGAATGTCATAAGCTTGCATTTCGAGAGGTTCAAAAATAGAAGATTTCTTGAGCACCACAATAGCAATTCGTTTAGGTCCATCTGAAGGTGTGTGTGCAAGTACCATTCGGAGTAGGGTTCCGCATACATTAATGTATGTGAGAATGTTATAACTTGGGGTAGGTCGTTCACAAATAAAATGAAGAGGAGCGGACCCAAATGACTACCTTGTGGCACATCAGATGTAACATTAACGATCTCTGATAAAACATTAGTAAATAAGACCCGTTGTGTACGATTAGAAAGATACGACGAAATCCAACTTAGAAGATTACTAGGGAAACCTAATAAGGACAGCTTCTGAATTAATAGAGTATAGTTAACCGAATCAAATGCCTTGCTAAAATCCGTAAAAATAACATCAGTTTGCAAACCGCTCTGAAATCCACGGTTTGATTATGGAGGAAAACTCGAGCAGATTGGTAGTTGTTGACCGATGTTTAAAAAAACCATGTTGTGAAGGAGATATCAAGCTAGAACAAAGATGTTGCCATTGCCGGGTAACCAGGAACTCAAGGAGCTTAGGAATGGCAGAGAGCTTTGCAATGCCTCGGTAATTTTCTATGTTGGATCTGGAGCCCTTCTTGTGGAGCGGAATTATGTACGACTCATTCCAAATTACGGGGAGACAAGACTGTTCCAAGGATAGATTGAAAAGAAAGGTTAAGGGTTGGCATAAGGACTGGGCGCAATGTTTTAAAATGCAACTAGGCACTTTATCAGGACCCGCAGAAAATGAAATCTTCAAAGACTTCGAGCCATCAAGCACAACGCTTTCCTCAAAATATGGTTGAAAAATGCTATTAGAGTGATGCAAACGGTAGGGATACGGAGTGGATGCGTTATAAATATGAGAGGAGTAAGACGACTGGAAAAAGGTTGCAAATAAGTTTGCAATGCCAGCAGCAGAAGATTCAGAATTGCTTAGATAATGAAGGGACGGAGGAAATGCATTGGACTTACGTTTAGAATTGACAAAAGAAAACAATTTTTTAGGATCATTGCGAAAGTTTCTACTACAAGAAGAGAGGTAAAGATTGTAGCACAGACTATTAGTTGTTAGGAATTGAAAGCGGGCGGAAGAATATTGTACGAAGACAAGCAAGGAGCCAGTTTTCTGGTGTTTTTTGAAAAGTCTGGATTTCCTATTCTTTAAGTGTGACAAATTCCTGGAGAACCAGGGAGGCTTGGACGATAATGGTACAATAATCTCCGGAACATAAGTATTAAGGGCAGAGTTTAAAATTTTATAGAATGAGTTGACTGTTACATCAATATTCGGTAAGGAAAGAAGAGTGGACCAATCAACATTCGAGAGGTGAATGTTTAAATTGCCGAAATCAGTTTTGCACAAACACTTGATCCGGTGAGGAGTCGAGGTAATGTTAACAGAACTAGAACTGGTACACTCTAAAGTTATAGATAGCGTAGGATGGTATAGGTCTTTAGGAAGTGATAGTGGGGAGACTCTGGCAACTGTACTTAGAGAAGCATCCATAACGAAAATAAGGTCGAGAAGTCTGTTCCTATTATTTTTAATAGAATTAATTTGGGCAAGGCAAACATCCGTTAGATCATTGATAAATTCGTTATGAGTACTAAGCAATTGGTTAGCGTCGTCGCAGGGCAGCCAAGAAAGAAGAGGTAAATTGAAGTCACCCATGGCCACAATCTGATCAGCACAACCTAGCGAAGACACAACAGAACGGATAGCAGAAAGGTGCTTTGAGTAGACCTCAGCATCTGAATTAGGAGGAATGTATGAGCAGGTTAGATAGATAAAAGCCATGCCAACACGGACTTTGACTGCAATGAACTCAATCCCATGGATATTGTGGGAAGGGAATAACTCCGATAAGAAGTCAGTTTTAACTGCAATCAGAACTCCACCAGCATATGATTCACGATCCATTCGATAAATGATGAAATTGTGACCGAAAATTTCATGATCATGAACAGTGGAGTTGAGCCATGTTTCGGAAAAACCGATAGCATCGAAATCGTAAGAGGCACTATCCGCAATTTGCCTAAAAGACTACGTACATTCTGATAGTGAACGGAAAAATAGTTAATTAGATGAACAAAGATGATACTTAACATCCTCCGTAGTGGTCTCAGGATTGAGTCGGAAAACAAAGATTGCTTTCCGAGGAACCACTCCCCTAATTTCAAGACCCGAGCGAGAGCCAGAAGGTGTAGCCATACCCCGAATAGGTCTCGGTGTGGGGGCAGTAGCGGTGCTATTAAGGTGAGGCGGCACGATTGGCATAGTGCTGGTTGAGGCGATAGCGATGGATGCCAAGTTTGAAGGGGCATCAACAGCCATCATGATAGCCGCATCAGCATCAACAGGTGGGGGCCTAGAGGCGACAGGCATGGGTGCAGGAGTGGCAGATGCAACGGCACCATGGGCTACAGGCACCATAGCACCAGTTACAGGCGGTGACCGAGCAAGAGGTAAAGGTGGTTCAGGGGCTGCAAGAGACAAATCATTATTAGTATTGGGTAAATACTTATTACCCTTCTTCCTCTTCGGAGACTCAGTCAAAATTTTAAGTGTTTTGAAGTGAGACTCCGTCAAACGAAACTTATCTTGCAGCATTCGGAATCCAGCGTTTAGGGCAGCGAATTCTAGATGCGTCTGTCTCATAAAGACGCGCATGTCGCTTTCGATAGCCCTGCAGTCCCAACAGGTCCAGTTGAGGCCGCAGCGAGTCGTAATAAGATCCCCAACGCGACCTCCGATGTGTCCCAATCCAGCACAGTTGGTATGAGGCATGTTGTCACACAACCAGCAGTAGACATACGTTTGCCGTGTAGAGACCGAACGGTCACAGTTCTTAGCACAACAGGAACTCATATTTTTCTTTTTGAAAAATATAAACAGCTTGTTCAAGAAAAATAGAAGAAAGGTAAGATAGAAGTCGGTGTGCGGACCACGAAGAACAAAGAAAGGTAAAATATAAGTCGGTGTGGGGCAGAGATAGTGATTTTAGCTTGTGTTACACAAATGCGCGCGCAAGAACGAACAAAACAATCACAGTAACGGAAAGTGTACGGAGAGACAGATAACAGATAAGCAGAGGGTGGATAGAAACAGAGAGCGGTACAGAGAGAGCAAGCGCACCGCACTAGAATAGGCAACAACAAAACTGCTGCGATTAAGAAAGTGCGGAGAAGTTAAGAATTCACAATAGGAATTGAAAATTGAAAATAAATGCACAAAAGTAACAAAATTTTAGAAAAGAACAGAATACAAATAACACCGAGAAACACAGGAATGCACAAAAATTGCAAAATTTGATAAATAAATGCATTTATTGTGTTGTGGCTTTCTTGCTGCATTTTGATAACCAGATTTAGGTGCTGGGGGCTCGGCTCCAATGGCGATGGCCTTCAAATTTCCAGAATTAATATCTGTCAAAGAATATTATGTAAAATAGAAAAATAAAAACGAGAAACTTATTTAGCGCTTACGTTTTCAAATTGTTGTCAAATTAGGCCCCTATCTTAGTCAGCCTTAGTGTCCTTGGGCCTATTGTCGTGTTTTATGTTGAACATAATCCAATTAAGAAATGGATTATCTTACTTGTGGTTTCTGGTTATCTTCCTGGTGTGGGGGAATGATGAGGGGTGGTGGCTGACCGCCGCAGCTCAGAAGCCACTGTTCTGGTTGAGCTCTTCATCTGGTGTCAGATCTTTGGTGATCGAAAAGGGGGCTCCGTCACGAAACATCTTGCAGATGAGCCTAGCTAAATTCTTGGCATCATCGATGCCGGAGTGAGCACGTCCCTGGAAGGTCAGCCGCGCACGGGACAGGGCATTGCCGAAGTTGTAGGGACGATACTTGTACCACTCCTTGTAGATGACCCTTGCGTCGATCCACTGATTGAAGCAGGCTGGCTTGCGTATATTCTTGCGTGCGCACTCCTTTTCCAGACAGATACCAAAGTCCCAGTCCGTCCAAGTGACCAAGAAACAGTTCCCCTTTACATCGGACTCACTCATCTTTGGCAGCAGCAGGTTGCGGACGGCCAACTCCTTCTTCAGCCAGTCGATGCACAAATCGATTGCCATCTGCAGCGACACGCCCGCCTCCACCGTAGTCTGCTGAATGCCCGTCAGATTGGTGCAGAAGTCGCTCAGCTTCGGCGACTCGACGGGCTTCACGTACTTGTGAAACTCCGATTCGACCTTGCCCGTTTTCAAATTGACCAAAATGGCTGGAAACTCAATTATCTCCGATTTTCTGAATTTCGGAGGTGGGTCATTCTCCGAGCAGGTGGCCTCAAAATCCACACAAATGGCATACGTATACGGATGCATTTTTAGATTTGTCCTTCCTTTCAGGAATATGCTCCGATGTATCTGACTAATTGATAGCTCCGTTGCCTTGTACGCTTTTATGAGGGCCTGCTTTGTTGTCGATTCGATTCGAATTCAGTTCTTTTTTTTCTTGACAGTGCAGTTTTTCTGAGTTACATTATCTCTAAACTGTCATTTGAATTTGTTGATTTATCCGATATCTATCGATTGTTAACACAATGCGACACAGTATAAATGTTCATCTCTAAAGAATTTCATGCGGTTTGCTCTCTTCAGATCTTTGTTCAGAAGCTTCTGCGCAAATGTGTACTTGTTGTACTTATGTACATATACTTACATATGTACAAGTTGTGAATTTATTTTAAATGTAACAACTATATTTGAATTTAACGAAATTATGTAAGCAGATTGGCAGGGCCTTGCATAAGATATTTTTATACCCGGTACTCGAAGAGTATAGGGGTATATTAGATTTGTGGTAATAACGGATGTGTGTAACGCCCAGAAGGAAGCATTTCCGACCCCATAAAGTATATATATTCTTGATCAGTATCAATATAGCCATGTCTGTCTGTCTGTCCGTCTGTCCGTCCGTCCATAAATCCGTCTATCCGTCTTCATTAGCGCCTATATCTCAGAGACTATTAAAGCTAAGGCAACCAAATTTTGTTGGGCATGTTTCCAGTCTCCTGTATCATCACACTACTGTGGCATACACAATTTTGAAGATAAGATAAAACTAAAAATGTAGAATCATAGAGAATGACCATTTCTATCTGAGTGTTAAGTCTGGGTCAGATCGGATTATTAATATAGCCACAATGAAGAAAACCATTTCGAAAGTCATCGTTCCCTCTCGCTCTCTCTCACACACGACCCTGTCTGTTTTGCCTATTCGTCCAAATGAGCGCCTAGATCTCAGAGACTATAACAGCTAGAGCAACCAATCTTTCTATTCAAGCTCCTGTTCATTCCCTCATGTTCTTACTCATGTACAGCCACTAGGCCGCTATGCTTATCCTACTTAGAAACCCTACTGCACTGGCGGCCATTAGTAACTGGCCTCAAGGCAAGGCGGACATCTTCAAGGAGGAGTAAACCAAGCTAGCTTGGGCCGAGCTGAAGGTAGAAGAGGACCGTAGATATTACGCGTAGGTGTCAGAAATGAAGGCATCCACCAGTGAGCATACCAACAAGGTGAAAAAGTTGCTGGCGACCGAGAGGCAGCGCTTGGCACCCGGAGATACCGACTTCTCACTGGAAGGTATTGCATGCTGGAAACACATTACCCAACGGGGAGGGCCAGCATGGGATCCTCCAGATCAATAAAAAAGCGGAGGATGTGCTATACCCAAGATATACCCAAGGTAGTGTGTACCTGTGCCACAAAAAGCGCCATCCCTGAGACAAGGACACACAGAAGCCCTGGATTGCGTCAGTCAATTCGGTGGCCGGACTAAAGTTCTCCAACTACAGCCCGGTAAGCAGGAAGAGAACTGTCGTACTCGAACGAAAAGGAATCCACGCAAGCCCTAGCGCTTAGAAGCGCCTTTTGGTAGCCCCCTGCTACATGGCACATGACAGGTCCACACCACCCGAAGAACTAAGGAGTCTGGTGGAAGAAGTCGACTCCAAAGACTACCAACTACTCATTGGTACGGGCGCCAATGCCCACCATAGTGCGTGGGGAAGCCCCGATATCAACGACCGAGGTGAGTCACTCTTAGACTTTGTATTATCGACTAACATAGATGTAGCAAACGTGGGAGAGGAATACACCTACGTAGGTTCCACCTCGGCAAACGTGCTATATTTAACCCTCGTAACGGAATAGAATACCTTAATATCTGGATGAAGGGTCCTCTAAAGACCATCCTTCTCAGTTCACAGTTAAGTTCAATTCAAGTGCGAATCGAAATATACTCCGAAAGTGAAGGTCTTTAGAAGCCCCCGGAACACAAACTGGGAGAAGAAAAGACAGGTCGCGGAGGAACTTCTGCTCCAACATTGAGAGCGTGCCTAAAACGCCTAGACTTATGAAGCTGCTGTCAAAGCAACCCATAGTACAGAGTCAGCTCAAACTAGACAAAGGACAGCCGTCGGAGGGCAGCGAAGAAGACCTGATGACACTAATGGAAGCCCACTTCCCAGGATGCACTGAGGTCAGCGTTGCCGAAATGCATCAGGACCTAGCAACTGAGGATAAAACCCCCCCAACAGACCTAATAGCCCCCAAGAAAATCTAATAGGCTATAGATTCCTTTACGTACATAAAACACCTTGACTTGACGGAATATTCGCAGCCATGTTGCAAGTGACCAAAGAGATGATCATCCCATGGCTTGTCGCAATATACGCGGCATGCCTAAGATCAGGCTGTATCCCTATCCAATGGAGAACCTCTAGAGTTTTCTTTCTCCCAAACGCAGGAAAGTGCAGTCATGTCAGTCCCAAGGATTATAGAATGATAAGCCTTACCTCCTTTCAATTGAAAACACTTAAAAAGCTGCTTGATCTACACATCGTAAATGAATTGGGGGGACTGATGTCAACCAACCAGCATGCCTACACCAAGGTAAAATCGGTGGAGACAGCATTACACTCGTTATGAGTCACCGTCGAGAAAGCCCTTAACAACAAAAGTATGCACTAGGAGTGTTCGTAGATATATCCTAGGCATTTAGTATTAACCGTAGCAACCGTAGCTACTAAAGCCATATAATGGACTGCTTAGGAGCAATCAACACTCACCCAGCAATCAGCCTCTTGATAAAAAACCTACTAAATTGCAGACGGGTTCAGTCAGAGTGGGGCACCGCTTCCATGGCCAAAGAAGCACAGAGGAGCAGACCACAAGGTGGAATCATGTCGCCCCTCCTGTGGTATCTAGTGGTCTACAACCTCACCAAGAGATTCCAGAGAAAGGCCCCAAAAATAACAGCTTATGCGAACGACATAACCGTACTTATTAGCGGTTATTAGTCCATCGACTCTCAGCTCCATAATGGAACGAACACTCAGGGAGATATGTAAGTGGGCAGGTGGAGTAGGACTCAGTATCAACTCATTATCATCACCAGGAAAACCAGACAGGGCACAAGTCAAATGCATCGGGACAGTACTGGATAGGAAGCTGGCATGGAGAGTATAATGGATAGTAAAATGGTTGAAGAAGGCCACCATAGAACTTTATGCATCTAAGAAGAAGCTTAGCAGCACAAGACCTGTCACCCGCCCTGATGCATTAGATCTACCTCGGTGGTGCGGCCAACTCTGCTGTGTGGAGTCCTAGCGTGGTGGCAAACTACTGAAAAGAAGACGTACCACAAACTCTTGGAAAGACCTCAGCGACAGGCACCGCTCAGTCAGTTCAAGTCAGTCAGTGAGGTCAACCCCAACTAAAGCACTCGAAACCATACTCGGCATCGACCCCCTGGACAGCACTACACTCCTTAGTAGCTACAACTGCAGGTAAGGCAGCACAGCGCCTGATCGCATCAGGAAATAAGCCTCAAGAATACGGGCATAGTTCAATTGGCATGGACATGAACAGTGTTACTTGTTACTGACTACATGATCCCCCAAACGTGCCTCGAAGTAAAAACAAACATTTTTATGAGACCCGAAGACTGAAAAACGGGACGGGACAGGACCAGACTCAGCACCTCATCATATGCACTGACGGCTCCAAGAGGGAAGGAGGAGTAGGAGCGGTCCTTTACTGCTCGAACCCTGAAATAAGGGCCTCTTATCAGCTACCCGACCGATGCAGCATATTCCAGGCGGAAGTTTTCGCCATCAAGAAGGCACCAGAAGACGCTCATCTCGCAGAGCGATCACACAATACGGTTAACATTCGTTGACAGCCAAGCGGTGATAAAGTCTATGCAGTCGTCCGCGGTTAGTTCTAGAAGTGTCCTGGCAAGCAGGGAGGTACTAGACTCACTAAGAACGACTAAGTCAGTGCGGATCTATTGGGTTCCCAGTCACCAGCGCATCGAAGGAAACGAAACGGCGGACGTTCTGGGTACGGACGGCGTTGGGCTGGTGAACAATGAAACCGAAAACGTGCCTGTCTCCCTTAGAACGCTACGAAGCGACTAAGAGAACCAGGCCGAACTCATCAGAGCGATTCGTATCAATATAATTTCTGTTAAAAGAAATTAGATAAAGTACATAGCAAAACAAGAGAATTATTAAGCCCCAACGTTTGTGTCCAGATTATGCCAAACTATTTAAAAAGATTTACACCACACCACCCTAATGTTTAAGTATTTATTTATTTATTTATTTATTAATTAACAATTATCTGCTAATAATGCCATATAAATTAGGAAGAGAACTAAAGATAAAGTATAATAAAATTGAAACAAAAAAATTAAAATTACAGATTGGCAGAGTTTAGGTGGTTGTAAATGCTAAATGCTATATGTTTAAGGGTTAGTTCAGGGGATATGATATGATAAAGGATATTATAATTATAGCATAGAACCCTGAAAGGTTCATGCTGGGCATAGTTTGACCTAAATAAGGGTAATCTGATAGGTCTAAAGGAACGAGTAGAACGAGAGGGAACCGTAAAGTCAATCTGACACAAGAGAGTTTGGGAGTCCACCATCCCGAGAAGGAGCTTGTGCACGAACATTACCCCATTGCATATTCTGCGATGGTGTAACGAAGGTAGGTCAATAAGTTTCAGCCCAGATCTGTAAGGTGGCAGGATTCTACCAGAGTCCCAGTGTAAATTACGAAGAGCGAAAATTAAAAATTGTTTCTGAACTGATTCGAGAATAGCTTGCTGCTCCTTATACTGTGGACTTCACACACAGGAACAATACTCCAATATCGGGCGCACTAACGAAATGTACAATTGTTTGGTCACATACGGGTCGTCAAACTCCTTGGACCAACTCTTGATGAATGCTTGAACACCCTTAGCTTTATTAGCTGTCGCAGCTATATGACTATTAAAACACAGTTTACAATCAAATAATACACCAAGATCATTTGAACTCGAAATTCGATCCAATACATGATTACCAAGAGAAAAAGGTACAAAATGTGGAGCACGACGGTAGAATGTCATAAGCTTGCATTTCGAGAGGTTCAAAAATAGAAGATTTCTTGAGCACCACAATAGCAATTCGTTTAGGTCCAGCTGAAGGTGTGTGTGCAAGTACCATTCGGAGTAGGGCAGACAGATTTTAACGTCATCCGCATACATTAATGTATGTGAGAATGTTATAACTTGGGGTAGGTCGTTCACAAATAAAATGAAGAGGAGCGGACCCAAATGACTACCTTGTGGCACACCAGATGTAACATTAACGATCTCTGATAAAACATTAGTAAATAAGACCCGTTGTGTACGATTAGAAAGATACGACGAAATCCAACTTAGAAGATTACTAGGGAAACCTAAATAGGACAGCTTCTGAATTAATAGAGTATAGTTAACCGAATAAAATGCCTTGCTAAAATCCGTAAAAATAACATCAGTTTGCAAACCGCTCTGAAATCCACGGTTTGATTATGGAGAAAAACTCGAGCAGATTGGTAGTTGTTGACCGATGTTTAAAAAAACCATGTTGTGAAGGAGATATCAAGCTAGAACAAAGATGTTGCCATTGCCGGGTAACCAGGAACTCAAGGAGCTTAGGAATGGCAGAGAGCTTTGCAATGCCTCGGTAATTTTCTATGTTGGATCTGGAGCCCTTCTTGTGGAGCGGAATTATGTACGACTCATTCCAAATTACGGGGAGACAAGACTGTTCCAAGGATAGATTGAAAAGAAAGGTTAAGGGTTGGCATAAGGACTGGGCGCAATGTTTTAAAATGCAACTAGGCACTTTATCAGGACCCGCAGAAAATGAAATCTTCGAGCCATTAAGCACAACGCTTTCCTCAAAATATGGTTGAAAAATGCTTTTAGAGTTAGGCAAACGGTAGGTATACGGAGTGGATGCGTTATAAATATGAGAGGAGTAAGACGACTGGAAAAAGGTTGCAAATAAGTTTGCAATGCCGGCAGCAGAAGATTCAGAATTGCTTAGATAATGAAGGGACGGAGGAAATGCATTGGACTTACGTTTAGAATTGACAAAAGAAAAGAATTTTTTAGGATCATTGCGGAAGTTTCTACTACAAGAAGAGAGGTAAAGATTGTAGCACAGACTATTAGTTGTTAGGAATTGAGAGCGGGCGGAAGAATATTGTACGAAGACAAGCAAGGAGCCAGTTTTCTGGTACTTTTTTAAAAGTCTGGATTTCCCATTCTTTAAGTGTGACAAATTCCTGGAGAACCAGGGAGGCTTGGACGATAATGGTACAATAATCTCCGGAACATAAGTATTAAGGGCAGAGTTTAAAATTGTATAGAATGAGTTGACTGTTACATCAATATTCGGTAAGGAAAGAAGAGTGGACCAATCAACTTTCGAGAGGTGAATGTTTAAATTGCCGAAATCAGTTTTGCAAAAACACTTGATCCGGTGAGGAGTCGAGGTAATGTTAACAGAACTAGAACTGGTACACTCTAAAGTTATAGATAGCGTAGGATGGTATAGGTCTTCAGGAAGTGATAGTGGGGAGACTCTGGCAACTGTACTTAGAGAAGCATCCATAACGAAAATAAGGTCGAGAAGTCTGTTCCTATTATTTTTAATAGAATTAATTTGGGCAAGGCAAACATCCGTTAGATCATTGATAAATTCGTTATGAGTACTAGGAAGCAATTGGTTAGTGTCGTCGCAGGGCAGCCAAGAAAGAAGAGGTAAATTGAAGTCACCCATGACCACAATCTGATCAGCACAACCTAGCGAAGACACAACAGAACGGATAGCAGAAAGGTGCTTTGAGTAGACCTCAGCATCTGAATTAGGAGGAATATTCCCATGGATATTGTGGGAAGGGAATAACTCCGATAAGAAGTCAGTTTTAACTGCAATCAGAACTCCACCAGCATATGATTCACGATCCATTCGATAAATGATGAAATTGTGACCGAAAATTTCATGATCATGAACAGTGGAGTTGAGCATCGAAATCGTAAGAGGCACTATCCGTATGTAGTTGGCGCAATTTGCCTAAAAGACTACGTACATTCTGATAGTGAACGGAAAAATAGTTAATTAGTATTTTGAAATGACAGGGCAGGTAACATTAGGACTCTGATTAGAATTAGAATTGGCAGGGCCGGTAACATTAAGACTTTGATTCGAAGCTTTACGTACGAACTCATGCATAATTGTATGCTCTGGCCAAATAAAAGGGTCAAGAGATCTGTCATGGTAAGAGTCAGGGACAACAATTTTAAATGAGGAAATATTACGCTTATGATTAAAAGAAAACTTGGTCACAATAATATCCTCAAGGCGAGCGCTAAGTTTTGAACAAAGATGATCGTTAACATCCTCCGTAGTGGCCTCAGGATTGAGTCGGGAAACAAAGATTGCTTTCCGAGGAACCACTCCCCTAATTTCAAGACCCGAGCGAGAGCCAGAAGGTGTAGCCATACCCCGAATAGGTCTCGGTGTGGGGGCAGTAGCGGTGCTAATAAGGTTAGGCGGCACGATTGGCATACTGCTGGCATGATAGCCGCGTCAGCATCAACAGGTGGGGACCTAGAGGCGACAGGCATGGGTGCAGGAGTGGCAGATGCAACGGCACCATTGACTACAGGCACCATAGCACCAGTTACAGGCGGTGACCGAGCAAGAGGTAAAGGTGGTTCAGGGGCTGCAAGAGACAAATCATTATTAGTATTGGGTAAATACTTATTACCCTTCTTCCTCTTCGGAGACTCAGTCAAAATTTTAAGTGTTTTGAAGTGAGACTCCGTCAAACGAAACTTATCTTGCAGCATTTGGAATCCAGCGTTTAGGGCAGCGAATTCTAGATGCGTCTGTCTCATAAAGACGCGCATGTCGCTTTCGATAGCCCCGCAGTCCCAACAGGTCCAGTTGAGGCCGCAGCGAGTCGTAATAAGATCCCCAACGCGACCTCCGATGTGTCCCAATCCAGCACAGTTGGTATGAGCCATGTTGTCACACAACCAGCAGTAGACATACGTTTGCCGTGTAGAGACCGAACGGTCACAGTTCTTAGCACAACAGGAACTCATATTTTTCTTTTTGAAAAATATAAACAGTTTGTTCAAGAAAAATAAAAGAAAGGTAAGATAGAAGTCGGTGTGCGGACCACGAAGAAAAAAGAAAGGTAAAATATAAGTCGGTGTGGGGAAGAGATAGTGATTTTAGCTTGTGTTACACAAATGCGCGCGCAAGAACGAACAAAACAATCACAGTAACGGAAAGTGTACGGAGAGACAGATAACAGATAAGCAGAGGGTGGATAGAAACAGAGAGCGGTACAGAGAGAGCAAGCGCACCGCACTAGAATAGGCAACAACAAAACTGCTGCTATTAAGAAAGTGCAGAGAAGTTAAGAATTCACAATAGGAATTGAAAATTGAAAATAAATGCACAAAAGTAACAAAATTTGAGAAAAGAACAGAATACAAATAAATAACACCGAGAAACACAGGAATGCACAAAAATTGCAAAATTTGATAAATAAATGCATTTATTGTGTTGTGGCTTTCTTGCTGCATTTTGATAACCAGATTCAGGTGCTGGGGGCTCGGCTCCAATGGCGATGGCCTTCAAATTTCCAGAATTAATATCTGTCAAAGAATATTATGTAAAATAGAAAAATAAAAACGAGAAACTTATTTAGCGCTTACGTTTTCAAATTGTTGTCAAATTAGGCCCCTATCTTAGTCAGCCTTAGTGTCCTTGGGTCTATTGTCGTGCTTATGTTGAACATAATCCAATTAAGAAATGGATTATCTTACTTGTGGTTTCTGGTTATCTTCCTGGTGTGGGGGAATGATGAGGGGTGGTGGCTGACCGCCGCAGCTCAGAAGCCACTGTTCTGGTTGAGCTCTTCATCTGGTGTCAGATCTTTGGTGATCGAAAAGGGGGCTCCGTCACGAAACATCTTGCAGATGAGCCTAGCTAAATTCTTGGCATCATCGATGCCGGAGTGAGCACGTCCCTGGAAGGTCAGCCGCGCACGGGACAGGGCATTGCCAAAGTTGTAGGGACGATACTTGTACCACTCCTTGTAGATGACCCTTGCGTCAATCCACTGATTGAAGCAGGCTGGTTTGCGTATATTCTTGCGTGCGCACTCCTTTTCCAGACAGATACCAAAGTCCCAGTCCGTCCAAGTGACCAAGAAACAGTTCCCCTTTACATCGGACTCACTCATCTTTGGCAGCAGCAGGTTGCGGACGGCCAACTCCTTCTTCAGCCAGTCGATGCACAAATCGATTGCCATCTGCAGCGACACGCCCGCCTCCACCGTAGTCTGCTGAATGCCCGTCAGATTGGTGCAGAAGTCGCTCAGCTTCGGCGACTCGACGGGCTTCACGTACTTGTGAAACTCCGATTCGACCTTGCCCGTTTTCAAATTGACCAAAATGGCTGGAAACTCAATTATCTCCGATTTTCTGAATTTCGGAGGTGGGTCATTCTCCGAGCAGGTGGCCTCAAAATCCACACAAATGGCATACGTATACGGATGCATTTTTAGATTTGTCCTTCCTTTCAGGAATATGCTCCGATGTATCTGACTAATTGATAGCTCCGTTGCCTTGTACGCTTTTATGAGGGCCTGCTTTGTTGTCGATTCGATTCGAATTCAGTTCTTTTTTTTCTTGACAGTGCAGTTTTTCTGAGTTACATTATCTCTAAACTGTCATTTGAATTTGTTGATTTATCCGATATCTATCGATTGTTAACACAATGCGACACAGTATAAATGTTCATCTCTAAAGAATTTCATGCGGTTTGCTCTCTTCAGATTTTTGTTCAGAAGCTTCTGCGCAAATGTGTACTTGTTGTGCTTATGTACATATACTTACATATGTACAAGTTGTGAATTTATTTTAAATGTAACAACTATATTTGAATTTAACGAAATTATGTAAGCAGATTGGCAGGGCCTTGCATAAGATATTTTTATACCCGGTACTCGAAGAGTATAGGGGTATATTAGATTTGTGGTAATAACGGATGTGTGTAACGCCCAGAAGGAAGCATTTCCGACCCCAAAAAGTATATATATTCTTGATCAGTATCAATATAGCCATGTCTGTCTGTCGGTCTGTCCGTCTATCCGTCCGTCATATTTGGCGACATCGAAAAAGTCATGTCGACTAGTGTAATTAGCCCGGGAACGATAGAATGTTTGGTTCGATGCATATTTTAAGTACATGGTAATTTGTTTGTTGGGTAATCCACCATACGTTGATACCTTTGCATTTCAGATAATCAAAACGCTTGCGAAAGACCAGAACAAAAGAAAGGCTTGGCATAGGTCAGCAATACCGTGGTGTTAATAGGTCTGCGGTCGACACATGGGTACTTCAATATCTTTTCTTTTCGCTTGTAAACTTATACACGCTTCCAAGTGGTTGATGAGTGTGGCTGTAAACATTTGATGAATAATGTAATAGGAAATATGTATATGGCTATGGTCGAGTATGAGTCTTCTTCATTTTTTCTTCGTTACTCTCTTCTTTCCATGTCGATGCATAGAACCAAATCCACTCAAACCTTCACTTAACTCGAATTTAATTGATTTTACTTTACTTTACTGATATTCATATGTTAGTTCACTTGAGGCTGAAGTTCGGGAAGGACATAAAGAACGAAGAATGAGAATGAGGAAAATAAATTTAGTCACGGTAAACGAAGATCGCCGCTGCTGCGCTGCAACGATTCTCGCTCTCTCCTTTGAGTTTACTTTCGGTACGCTGCTGCTGGAGAACGTGAAGACCATGAGCAATCGAAATCTCTCTTGAGGTCTGGTCTAGGCGGCGCACAATGTCCCAATGACCACTTTTGTTGGCCAAAACCTCATTTTTAAAAGTTAGCAAAAACCCTTAGTTTTTACCACTCTACATTGGAAAAAGAATGACCTTTAAAGTTGCGTACCAGAAATTTCCATAGATGGCGCCCCATTCGATAAATCTGCTCTGCAACCCAACTGTTGTTATCAAAAAAATTCGTGCAGTGAAAAAGTGCAAATTTAATTACAATTTTCAATCTAGATTCTCTAAAATTCTCTAAAAATAACTCTATAAATATGCCTTAATAAAAAAAAAGCGGTGCCACACCCATTTTTTTTTTTTTGCAAATCCACTTCCTATTGATTACATATGTCCAACAAAATAAACGAAATAAGCAAATATCATTCCGTTCGCGAGTTATTAATTTTGGCTAACAAAAGTGGTCTCTGGGACCATAGTGCGGCGTCAGAGAGGTATACACAAAGACAATTCTCCTAAGAGGGAATATCGCCGTACATACATACATATACAGTGGCGAGCAAAAGTGAGTGCATGTTCACGAAACTGACTTTCGTTGGCTATAAAAAATGAACCATACAAGATAATCAAAGAAATGAAATTAGATTATCTTTATCACTTAACTCTTAACAAAAGGAAGTAACAAAAAACAATATATGAGATGAATTCAAAAAGTTGAAAAGTAAAAACAGAAAAAACCTGCATAAACTCACTTTTTCACGTTTCAAAAAAATTAAATAATTAAATTAATTTAAATTTTTTGTCCACAGACCCCTATAAGCAATAACTTTATTTACGATTTTTAATAGACTTGAGTTCGGGACTTTGCGCTGGACACTCCACCAGCTGAAAATGCTGTTTTCCAATCCATTCTTTGACAATTTTCGCTGTGTTTCGGATCTGGGATCACGAGCACAAGAGAAAAGAAAGACCTGCCTCTCCACTTCATCCGCTTGAGCTCTTGTTTCTGTCGTTCCGTCTTCACCGCGCATTGACAGTTGGCTCTGTAAATGTCATTTGACGTGTCATTTTGACACGCGCCTAATGGCTCTCAAAGTGTGGAACGGTGGAACTGTGGTATGATTGAACAATTCTAGCAATTCTAGCGCCACTAAAATCTCTACATCTACACGAGGAACGGCATGCGAGAGAGACGGAATGAAAAAGCACGTGGCAACGCTTTCATAGCCACTGAAATTTCATTAAATACTTCTGGCTGAAATAATGTTTCGATCTGATCCAGATTCGGAAAGCCACAGACTTTCGTTCTTTGTGGGTCGGTTTTTAAAAGGAATTTGATTGAGTGTGATAGCACAGGATACGAAATTTATCCGTAATATGAGAACTACATGACAAACAAGATGAATAGACGGAGAGGCAGACATGGCTCTATCGACTCGGCTACTGAAGCTGATCAAGTATATATATATACATACAATGTATAAGCGTTACACACATAAGCTTTCCCAACAAATCTAGTATACCCCTAAAATCTTCAATTATCTGGTATAACCAATTTAAAACAATACATTTATTTTTGGAATGTGCCGTTTACAGCTCTCCGATTCATTTACAATGTTTATCAGAGTAGACGCGTATCTCTCCATCTAGGATTGCCAGCTCCTTTTCGATTTCCGCCTTGCGGCTGCGCACTCGCATGGGATGTGAGCTGATGGGCATGTTATTTAGCTCTCTGATGAGACTATCATGGCGCTTTTGTGCGTTTTTCAGGTGACTAACACGATCCTGCTTCGTAAGCAGATCGCGTGCATCAACAGCTTCGACCGCAGCCTTTTCGCGCTTTGCCTTCGCCGGATAACGCGGAAGACGCAGTTGGTCGCGTGATCCGAGCTTATGCTCTCGGGTTTTGGATGTTATCGGGGTGATGCTTGCATTTGATGCTGTTGTGGCCACTGGAATGCGACTGTATTCAGTGCGCAGAGCCTCCTCATCCTCGACTTCAGATTTCGGATTATCGTCGGGTAAGGGCATTGTGCTGAAATCATTAACGTTCAAGAGACTGTCCTGATTGTCATTTGTGCAAAGCGACAGCAAATCTTCGTCTTCGTTATTGCCGTAGCGATTGGACAGCATAGGTCCACCATCAACACTGCACCTAAAAGAGCCAAAACCCGGTACGTTAAGATATGCATGGCTGACGAGAAAGCAGGTCTTACTTTTTTAGGGCATTTGTGAGAAAGAGCTCATCGGTGATGTCCTCAGTTTGTATGCCAATACTCGTGGAGTTGCTTTGGGTGCCGCAAGAAGCAGTGGAGCATTCTGAACCAGTGTCCGGCGACTCTACCAATTCTTTCTGCACTTCCTGCGACAGGTCATCACACACAGGATTGCACTCTTCAAGGCCAGACTCTGGCACAAGAACCCCCAATTCTACGTTGCTACAGTTACGTGTGAGAGTGGAGTGTTGTTTGTTTGTTTTGGATACCGATACCGGGGTTCCGCCTGCTTTCGACTCCTTTACCTTAGAACCGTCGCTGCACAGAGCTGGCATCCATTTAGGACGCACCGGTTCCTTGGCTGCCAGTTTTTCACTTGTTGATTTCTCAAGCAAGCGCAAGCTCACCTTATTCTCAATCAGAAAGTTGCGGCCCGGCGTAGCTCGCTTCGGTGCGTTGGACATAATCAGTATGGAAATATATATAGTATAGGGGAATAATGAATATTTTGTAGAAGTTATTCGAACTGTGTCGTTTTTGTTTGTGATGTTCGCTGACAAATATCGAAAAGGTATCCTATATAAACGAGAGGGAACGTTGTGAGCCTACATTACATCCGGTACTCAGTCAGTATATACATATGTACATACATACATATATGAGCTTGCGATTTATGCAATTTATTATATGTTCGCAAAAGGGACAAATTAAAAAAATGGGCCAAAAATAATATTTCAAAAAATGAATATTTCGTCTTTTGTGGGGGCGGAAAGGGGCGTGGCAAAATTTTAAAACAAACTCGTGCTGGTTTGGTATCACAGGAGCTTAGATAGAAAGTTTGGTTGCTCTAGCTTTTATAGTCTCTGAGAATTAGGCGCTCATTTGGGCGAATAGGCAAAGCAGATGGGGCCGCGTGTGAGAGAGAGCGAGAGGGAATGATGACTTTCGAAATGGTTTTCTTCATTGTAGCTATAATAATGATCCGATCTGATCCAGATTCCAACATTCTGATAGAAATGGTCATTCTCTATGACTATGCGTTTTTAGTTTTCACGTATCACGTATCGGCGGGGCGAAATTTTGAAATAAATTTGGAGTAGTGTGATCACACAGGAGACTGGATACAAAACTTGGTTGCTCTAGCTGAAATAGTTTCTGAAATATAGGCGCAAATGAAGACGGACAGACGGACGGGCGGACAGACGGACGGAGTGACAGACATAGCTATATCGACTCGGCTATTGATGCTGATCAAGAATATGCATACTTTATGGGATCGGAAACGCTTCCTTCTGGGCGTTACACACAACCGTTATCCCCACAAATCTAATATACCCCTATACTCTGCGAGTACCGGGTATAAAAACATCGGAACCCGCCGCTACCACCGATCACACAGCCGGAGCCAGCGTGTGCACATTTCTTGTACCTATTCCACCCCAGACCAGGTCGGGTGGCACAGCCGCACCAAACACCGTGGCAGGTGACATGCTGCAAAATGTAGTAAACTGTTTTAGCATTGAAATTGATAACGCAGAGCTCCCATAATATGTACACGTACATCTTCCCATTTGCGGCCTAATTTCATTGGATGTTTTTTCAGAAAAAATAGTGCTCATTAAGAGCATACGAAAATGTTTCCGAGTGTTGGAGTGGAAACTGCGCTGAAAAGCGCTACTAGGTGCACTAGTTGTTGACCATCCTATATTATAAATAATATAAATAATACAATTATAAAACAAAAAAACTATAAAGAATTGTATTTTTGAATTTAAATACCTATAGCATGGCTGTTTCCACGCTTAGGAGCGGCCCGTAATGGGTCGAATAAATTAGCTTGCGCACTGCGCATCATATTATATTATTGCCCTCGTGTGATAATTACATATCTGCTATGTGCATCTCATATTAAATGAATTTTATGCCATGACACAGAGAATAAAAAGAAATGTAATCGGATAAACTAAGCAGAAGAGACTCTAGATTCTTAGATGCTGCTGCTAAAACAAGTATGGTTTTCTCTTCTTTCCCATATTTTCAATTGAAATTCATGTATAAAGTCACATTAGAGAGCGCTTATTGGATCCAGGGCAGGCCAGATGTAACCTATTTTCCAGTGAAAGTTCTGTTATCATCAATTCTTTTAGGCGTGCATCGGCAAGCCTTACCATTCGAACATATGGCTGGTGCTGAATGCAAAGATTCAGCTTTCCAAAAACAAAATAGCTTTATGGCTTTTTCCAGGCTTTAAAGGTACAAGAAAATAACCCGCAAACTCAAGCTTCCTCGAAGGGACTCCAAATATGACTCTCAACTCATCTACAGCTCAAGTCGAGACAAATCTCTGACGCTCTGCCGCTCCGCTCCTTTGTTCCTGTCTCTCTGCCACCCTTTTATAACATTGACATTTGTGCTGCATAGTTTTTGGGGCAGAGTCTGCAGGGCAGCACACGGCAGACGACACATGTCTCGCCTGGGGTAAATGTCTGCGATAGGATTTGCTCGTTTGATGTGTGATGTGGTGATGATACATGATACCTGGAGCGTGTCCTTCACTGCACCGCTCGTTCCCCAATTCTGTCCATTGCCGTACTTGTATTTGTTTGTGTGTGTTTGTGTCCACATGTACGTAGGCTGTTTTAAGCGCTTCCTAAACGTTTTGACTTGGCGTGACCCATTCATAGCCGGAGAGCGAACCGTTTTGCTGTGGTCGGTCGTTGGTCCATGGTCGTCGATGGTCGATGGTCTATGGGGCATGCATAGGGCCATGGGCCGAGGGATTTTATGGTCTTCAATAATAATGACAAATCGGTTTACCCCAAAAACACGTATGTGTAAGCCATCTCTCCTGCTATACCGTGTCTGTGCTTGTGTGCGTGTCCCTATTTGTGTCCCTATTCGGCTGTTTGTGTGTATGTGTGTGTGTGTATAACTTTCACATCACGTTCAGTCACGAAATGAGTCCATAAAGTCCAAAGGCCGAGACCCTAAAAACGTGAATCTCGGTGAGAGCTATAAAAGCCAAAAAAGATATAGTACGGGTATGTCGCTCTATAGATATGCGGCTTATATATGTGGACTCTTACAAACAGGGCAGGGGTTCCCTCTTCCGACAACAACATGCTGGGAGTGACGGCAGCAGTAGCTATTCATGCATTTTGTCGCAATGTCGAGCAGTGTGAGCCAGAATGGCCAGCCAGAGATGCCAGGAGGATGGAAGAACGGTGAGGGCACTTGGGCGGGTTGCCAGAAGGAGATAACGTTTATGGTTGACTGGGCAATGCCGACCAACGGACCAACGACCCGGGCACATATGTACCTAGGCCTACACTACCAGAAAATGTCGACCCCGTTACGAGGAGGAGCGAGCGATGGCCTCCAGTCAGCGGCCATTCATTCATTACTTCTATGCGAAAATTCATTGATTGAAGTGGTTATTCGTCGGACTATTCACACAAGAACTGCAGGTCTTAAATTAACTATGGATATTATTCAGATATAGTAACTAGAGGGCTTATCAATTAGCTTAACAGAATATTCATTGTGTTCTGGAAACGCTCGATGGTGGGGTATTTATCTCTAAGAAGTCACCAATCTTAAGGGGACGTTGAACTTTCTTTGTTGAGAGTTTTTCTTCTCCTATACTTGCTTCAATTTCTTCTCTTTTCCTTACAAATTGAGGCTTCCAATTCCATGATAGTTCAAGCATCCATAGTGATCATTCATTTCTCCACGTGCCCCAAGCACTCACTCATCCAGTGACTGGCCCCGGGTCTGCCCTGGGTCTGGGTGTCTGGGTCTGGGCCGGCATTAGCATGTGTCTTCGGCCGACAATGTCAAAAACTGTTTATGCTCCAACGCCTTCGTACAGCTTCACAGTTTGCCACACAATGGAGCCGCACCAGGCACCACCCAGGCCACCGGCATGTAGCTGGATGTTGGCTTAAACACCATATTTATTGGCTCGCCACACGCCCGAACACACACAGAAAACACAGACACAGCAGGATGAGAGTGGTGTGGGTGTGGGTGTGGATGAGTGGGCGAGTGGGTGGGTGAGTGAGGGCGGGGGTATCCAACAGAGCTGAAATGAAACGGGGATCGTAGCTAGTCAACGGGCAACTTTTCACAGCTGACATCTCAATGACACTTTCTCTTTCTGTCCGCTATCGAAAACAAGAGTATATCAACAGGCCAATCGATTTGTCCAAGAAAAACATTTCATGTGCAGTCAGATCGGAGCTCCAACACATAGTTTCCACGCCATTGATAGCTCATTCGGTCCAGTTGGTTCCCCTGGGTATCCCCTAGTTGGGAAACTCTTAAAAATGGTGCTTGTTTGTTTACTTCACGCTTGGCAACTGTGTTCCTGTGACCTTAGGCAATATTGCACCCCGGCAATGCCAATCGACAGAGGAGAAAAGCGACAGGGCAAGGCAAAGGGAAAGGGAAAGGGAGAGCTGTTTCTGCTTTCCTACTGCAAATGGATTTTCCGTTCCCCCCACCATAATTGTATCTGGTGTGTGTTTTTTGTGGCTGCCTGCTCGGATGATGGATGTTATGCAGATAGACGATGCTGTCCTGACCCTCAGACGGACAGCTGTCACAACATGAGCCACAGTTTGTCATTCTCTTTTGGCGAACAGGAGGAGGACAGGGTAGAGTGGCTGGAAACGTGCTATCGATAAGTGGGTCGATAACGCGGACATGGCTGAGTAATTTAGGCAATCGTGGGCTTTTCGCAGCACTGATTCGATTAGGTATCAGTCGGATATGGCGTGACATGATACGAAATGAAGGCAAGCACAGCTTGTTCTCTCGGTAGCTTACTTTTTATTAGTCTTTAATGATCGTAGGGGAAATGAGAATGGGAAGAGCCCTCTGGCTACGAGTCAAGGCCAAAGATGCTATCCCTCTGATCTATGTAGCCCCGGAGCGGTTTAGATGACCATGGCACCGTTTTTCTTCGAACTTTTTCCCAACTCGCATTATACGCATAATAATGGTCAAATTACTATGGAGATTTTCACTTGCCCCACGGCCCCATCTCTGCCCATTGACAGGAGGGGGCGACTCTAGAGAGCTGCTGTGTACGTGCAACCTATTATTTTGATGTAGTTTTAAGGGAAAAGCACTACGATCCCCAAAACGAAATTCAACCACAGCATTTGCTACGTGCTTGCGTATGGAAGGGGAGCGATTCCTTTGGAAGATGAAGTCTCTACTGCCACTTGTTCCGAGCAATAATCGAATGGTCGCTTATCGGTAATTGCGCCATTTACCATCTCGAGCATAAATGTCAGTCGACAATCGCTGGGTTTTCATTCAATTATCGCCGTAATCGAAGCATTGTGCCATTGTCTCATTGTCATTCCCATTGCCATTGCCATTGCCATTGCCTTTGCCAGTGGCTTTGTGCGGCCCCAATGGGAGAGAAGCCTACTCCTTGCCACTGCCACTGGCAGTTCTTTTTCTGCCGCACACAGCGACCATTCTGTTAGCCCCCCCATGCCTTAGTGGCATTTTGAGCCGCTTTGTCGCCTGCTTCTCAGGGAGTATTTATGCCTTTTGCATCTTTAGTCATGGCTCGGAGAATATGGCGATAAACATGCCTGTCCCCGTCCTTTCCTGTCCTTGTCCTCTGCTCTACGCTGCTCCACTCTGCCCTGCTCTGTTACATTCCACTGAATGACGCCCCCTGCCCTATGCCACGTAGCTTGTGGCATGTGTAGCGTTGGTGGTGGCGCTGCGGGGAGGCGCCTGATAACACATAGTTACCAACATAATACATACTTGTCATACTTGCACTCGCATATCATTTGATTTACGCTTTCTGTCGCCCTCCAGAAGTGATATATGCCTTGCCACGCCCATGCCCCTGTCTATAGAGGGTAGGGGTGGCGGCAGGGAGAGGGCGAGGGGCAGTAACACCCTCTTGCTCGGCTAAATGGCAATGTATTCAAACATTTCAGTTTCGGACTTGATGGCAGCTCAGAATCAGCCATAATTGAAAGCCCGTCACCAGCACATACGTACACATTCTGTGCGCCAGAGATGGGTGCGTGAGGCGATAGTTTTTGAATACAATAAACGATAGCCTACCACAGCTGAACTTACACTAATCTTAATTGTCAATGGTCAGCAATGACTTAAGGTTTTTTGGCTGTAGTATTTGCATCCGGTTCTACTGTCGTTCTTCTATAACTTGAACTATGAATTTCGATAGTTCAATATACCAGTGTGCATAACTTCATAAGGTTTCTCACATATAGATCGGGGTCTATAGTAGTTTTGAATATTCAACAAACTAAACGAATATTTCTCCTTTACAAAAATGTATCTGTAAAATCACACAAAAGTAATATACAAATTAACAGATGGATAAAAAATGGTCTACACATTTCACACTTCAACCATATTCAAAACTTTGAAACATTTTTTATACGAATTGTGCATATGCGAAGGCATATCAATTATCTTTTGGGCCTAAATGCCTTTTTCCTGCCAAGATGTCAATGTTCGCCGAATAACGGACTAATTTCCATGTTCGGCTGAATACTTTTGTTCTTCTTTAAGAGACTTTTTTCTCTAGCCAGCGAAAAGGTACACGTTTTCCAAATGGGTGACAGGGTGGCCACATTTTGCACATTTCCAAAACTGATTTGATTTAGTATTGCAAAATATAGTCAATATTTCGTAATAGTCATGGGCACTTTCACTTGAATACGTACCAGATTCGCCCATGATTTGGATAGTGATTGATAGTAACCAAAAGTGGCTGATATTTTACGATCTTTAAGTAGTTTGGGTCTGTGGCACATTCATTTTACGAGTATTAGATGTGGCAGTCTCAAAATTTAAATCAAATTTTATCTGCCATCTCTAGGAGCCACCAAGGGTTCCTGCGTATAGGGATGGGGATAGGGACATGTGTAGCAAGCCATTTTCAGTTTAAGTGGCAATACGATTTGTATTCTTTATGTATGTGAATGGGTGGGGGTGGCAGTGGAGGCGGCAGTCCTTATTTGTTTGGTTGTATGCAAGGATGGGGGGCTGTTGAATGTCTCCCTGTGAGCGTTAGTTAGTGATCCCTAGGTCGGTCCCTTGGGTTGTATTGGATTTGCTTGTTGATTGGTTTGCAGTTTGCGTTCCCATTTCTTTTTTTTTTTTTGCTTTCTCACATCTTCAATTCTATGGCGGCGCTGATTATCCTGGGCAGCCTTGAGCCACCCGCACCATCGACACAGCCATCCAATTTTGAATGATGCTGCTCTAGGAGGTCCTTCCTTTGCGTCGCTCCTGCTGCCAGCGATCTCTTTTCGGGTCTTTTGGGGCAGCTGACGGTCGGGCCCGGGAGTTTAGTTTCATTTTATTGCATATTTTTAGGAGCCGGCACATGAATGTTATGGCCTTGCCCGTAATTTGTGTGTCAGCAGCAGAAGCCCCGTCTCCCTCTCCCTCTCTCACTCTCTGTGTCTCTCTCTCTCTCTCTCTCTCTATCTCTGAACCGTGGACAAAGGGAGTGTTGCTTCTGTGGCTATGGTTGTGGCAGCAGCAACAGCGGCAGCCGAGCAGCAAATTATGTAACTACACTTGAAATACAACTACACAATGGCCAGATATTACACAAGAAGCATGGGATGGGGGAGTTGGATGGGGCTCTGGGATCTATCTGGATGTGTAATGCATGCGCATTATATTATGGCAGAGCCTTTGTTGCCCAAACAAAACAGAGCGAACAGGGGACGCGCAACCAAAGCGACAGCCATGCACACTTGGGCCAGTAATCCGACTGGAAATTACCTCGGGCACAATGCTAGGGTGGAAGTGCTCAAGCAGCCCAAGCAACCTCTGAGGGGAGAATCACAAATGTGTATATGATATGCGTAAGGGTTCGCTAATGGAAACTAATAGAATTTAAGGGATTATGTGGCTATCTATGATAGATTGAGGCATATCAATACAGGGAGTGTTGATTAGATTATTGTTTGAAGCTCATATAGTTCGTATAGTTAATTGTCTTTAAGCGATCGCATATAGCTATAAGGATCGATGATAACATAGTCCACTTGGGACGTCGCCTGTAGTTCCGAGATTATTCATAATCCATGGAATATATCTTAAGATCATCCGTTTTTGGCATACCCCAAGGCACCCTATATACCATATACTCCCCGTGCACCCTGTGACACTCGGCTGTAGAGGGAATAAGAAGGCTAAAAGCAAAGTGAGAGCCCGGCATATGTTTGAGCGGGGAACGTGGGACCCATGGGAGGACACCACCCTTAGATGAAGGAGCACTGAAGATGGTGACGGCAGGGTGAAAGGGGCAGGGAACATGGAGTTTAGGGATGGCGGATGGCGACAACAGCTTGCATAAATTCGTATTGACAGAGTGTGGAATGGAATAACTGTTAACTTCCATTCGCCGCTGATTCACTGATTCGCTGATGTCTTTGTCAAAAAGCGAGAGAAAGAACTGAGACAGCTTCTCTCAACCCGCCCATGCAGCTCCCTGCCTCCCGGCCCCTCAATGATTTGTCAGGCGTGTGTAAGGCGTCTGAGAGAAGGGCGTCTGTGGGGGCGAGAGCTCAAGTTAAATGTGCGGCGTCTGTAAGTAGCTCCCGAAAAGGTGATGGAGCATCCGTCTAAAGTTTGTCGAGTGTGTGAGCACAGAGGGGAGAACTGTGGGTGAGTGTGTGTGTGGCATGGAGGTGTGATGTTGCAGGGGCATGGTAAGGGTCTGTGCGGTGTGTGGTCTGTGGGGGCGGAGGCAGGGAAAAGGCATCCCATAGATGAGATTTACACTGTTCCTGCGGTTGGGCTTTCGTTCACTGACTTATCAATGAGGTCAACAATTGTTCAACAAGATTGAATTCGTGTTTGTTTTCGAAGGTCCTGGCAAAAGTCTTTAAAATATCTATAGTTTCATTTTTTCGCGAATTTATTTCAGGACTCTTCTTGAAGTGATTCCTGAATCCGCGTTCCACATATGGCTCGGGCTGGCGCATTTCCAACACTTTTGTGATTACCAAAATATGAGAGGAAAATCCAAGCTATGATTTGTACATCCTCCTCCTCCTCCTTGTTTTTGCACTCCTTTCCTCATTTTTTAGCTTAGAAATATTGCGCATACGACGCGTTGTCATTCGCTTCAGTGCCACTCATTTTCTGGCAAATATTTTGATTCCATTCAATGCCCTCGCACCCCTTAAATGTTGTCAGGTTATTCTGCGGTTATTCGAGACATTTAAAGCTTGAAAAAATACATATGTATCTGCTTTCATATGTATTTATATGGAAAAGTATGAAGATTGTGCTCGACATTCGCTTAATATGCTTAAGTACACAAGGCATAGCGGAAAAAAATCATGGAAAATAATAATGAATGTGGCATAATAGCCCCCAGCAAGAGGTAGCAACAGGAACAGGAACAACCACAAGGATATAATGAAATGCATGCTCTGGCCAGCAACAAATAATATTCAATAGTTTCCACGCCATAAAATGCAAACAAAATGAAGCCTTCAATGGAATGGAATGGAATGGGCCTGAATCGGCCTGCAAGCCGAACCCTTGCATACCCTTGGACATGGTCCTTGGTACCTCTTATGGGAAAAAGAGACTCATATCTCCGATGGATGTGAGTAAAAAATAGCTATAAATGTTTCCTTGCATTTTCAAAACGGACAAATACCCTCTGCTAGGGTATGGCCACGTTCCAGCAACAACCACTTTGACACACAAATCAGAGAAAAAAGCCAGTCAAAAAAATAAGAGGAAATGCACTGAAACAACATCAGCAACAACAACAGCACTTCGGGGGCAAATGAGAGCAGAATGAAATCAATAATAATAATTTATATATGTTTATTTAATCATTTTTATGGCTACTCTACTGCTCCCTACTCACTCCCTGCCCATCTTTTCAGCCGCTCCATAGGCGCGGGTATATGGATACTTGGGGACATATGGTAACAGGACGGAAAGGAGTGGAAATTCACAAGAAAACCCCATTAGATGTAGATAATATAGACACACGAATTTTAAAAACATTCCTCTTCTCAAATATGGATAGTTTTTCCTCATAAGATGCACGTTACCGAAATGAGGAATATTTAACATGTTTTTGACGTAATGTATTATGGAAAAAATACAAGAGGAACAACGAAAAATGTTCTCAACTTTAAAGGGAAAAATTCTTAAAGCAGGGGCTTCTCTAAAGGCGCCTTAGAAATTCGAGAAATTAAAAACATCATAATTTAATGCAGTAATGGTCTAAAGTTCTCTTTAAGCAAGAGTTTGCGTAACCCACTCAAGCCTCAATCCTCAGGCCAAGTTTCAAGCCTCTCTCGTAAAAGAACATCTCAAGAAACCCTAATGGATATGCCCTTCAGATGGCATGCAGTTAAAAGTCTCTCGCCGTGCGAGTACTTGTCTGGCAAACGAATGAAGAAATTTTCCATATTGCTTAAACAATTTGAGAGGCAGTTTGAGGCCTCGTTTTAAATCAGTGCATTCGAGCGGAAACTCCAAGGAAATTCTTTGGAATTCGCCTTCTTTGTCGTGTAAAAGCTCAACATACATAGGTGGGGCGGAGTGGCAGGTCTCCTGTCAATTGAGTTGCCCCAAGAAGTCTATTGTCAGACAGGACAGTCAGGCATATGTATGTTGGCGGAGTCAAGGGATGCCTTAGGGTGTCCTCAATGCGATAGGAAAACAAAGCACGACCTTGTTTTTGGCATTTGCTTAGATTATCAGAAAAATCCCTGGAATTCCGGGATCTGTTTGGAGTCCCAATCCCAACACTTGGCTTATCCATTTCCTAGTAAATCTCTAATACACACCCAAAGAAGTTACATATAGCATGACAGCATGAGCTAAACATCTAAATCAATCAATCCAGTTGGAAGAAATAACTTTAACTTTGTGTTCAAGCAGATCAAAAGAAATATCATCTTGTGAAACTGACTCTGACTTTTGCCAAGTGTATTTTCATAGCTCATGTGTCTGCTGAATGCTAATCTGTTTTGTTATATAATTCCAATAACTTTGTTGATTTGTTTTGGATAGAATATTCAGTGGAAGTCGTTGTGATGCCTTCAGGAGCTATAATCTAACGGTTTCTCTCGAACTTCCAATCATTTCTGTTTTTGATATAAAGCTTCAGAACCCTTTCTCTGGGAACCATTTTCCGTTTTCATTGGGCATTCAGAACATTCGGTGTTCGGTTCGTTTAAATTGTCAATTTGCTTTGGGCTTATTTTGGTTTTGGTTCAGCGTTTCTCGGCTGTCGCTGTCGCTGTTCCTGCCTCTCCCTCCCTCTCGCTCAGTCTCTTTCAATGACTGTGGGGAAATGTAAATGAAATTTTTGCGATTCGGCTTCCATGCAAAAACAATTACGCGCTTAAATGGCATAAAATTTCTAAATAAATAAATGGGCGCGAACATGGGGCATCAATAACCAGAAGGAGTGAGAGCGAGATACAAGCACAAATGAGCGAAAGAGATGGGTAAAGTTTGAGCGCGAGTGTGCGAAAGAGAGAGAGCGAGACAGGGACAGAGACAGAGACAGAGGCAGACAGAGAGAGAGAAAGTGAGTGGTGGTGATTGGCAAAGGCAAAGCTCAAGGGCTCAACTGATATCCATCGCAAAATGGCAAAAATGGCACAGGAAAAACACACAGAAAATTTTGTTAAAGTTCCAACTCGCAGCGGAAAATCGATTGGCAACAAAAATGCAGACCTGCTTATACACCCCCCACCCCTAAGAATATGGGCAGTGGGAGTGCCAGTGGAGTCTTTATGGGTGAGTTTTCAATGCTGTAAAACTAATTTTGTGCATCATAAAGTTTTATGACAAATATTACGCCACTTTTCGGCAGTGTGTGTGTGAGAATGTCAAAAGCATTGGAAGAACCCGAACCGAACTGAAACCCAAAACCCGAAACCCAACCCCGTAGCTGGAAATGGAAATGGAAAAAATTGCTGCTTAAGCGGATTCCATTCTCGCAGTTTCCTCTCTACACCGCAAACTCCTTGTTTCTCTTCTTTTTTTTAATAATGTGGCATTAACCAGAAGGAAAAGAAGGCAAAAAGATGCAGAGGCGTAATGAAACGAAATGGAACGAAAATAATATTCGCAAAATGAGAAAAATTAATTTTCTCCTCGCACGATAAGCGCGAAATGTGGGGAAACGACATCCATCAGGCGGGGTCAGGGGCCATAAATGGATGACGGGCCGCAGAGTACAGTCAGATGCATCAGTTAACCGACCGAATGTCAAGAGTCCAGAGTCCATGAAATTGTGGCACTGTAGAGTCCAATTCGGTATCGACTTGGGTACAATTACGATTAGAGATCGGCAGAAGTTTGGGGGAATGTGATACGGCTGGGGACAGGGGATTTCTTATGGCAGATCTGAGTTGTTAAAAACTATATATTGGAATAGAAGAGGTTCATGGCAGTTAATATTCCCTTAACCTGTGTTGAAGTAGAATGGAGTGATTTCTACAGGCGAAGCACTTTTTTCTTTGTTTATAAGATGTTTTTTACATGAAATCTTTGCTTACTGGAATCATCCTTTGCACTGGAAAACTGCTAATTGTTTCGATCTGTTCGTTGGCTTTTCCTGTGAAGACTGCACATAGATGCATATATGCATGTAGATATGTGCCATCTGCTTCTAGTTACCCATTCGCAGCAGAAATGACATCTGGAAACCCATAAGCACCACTGAATAATACGTATATTACCATCACCATTTGGCACTTCTAACTCAATTGCAATCCCCAATCAGTTCAGGCAGCAGGCAGCAGGCAGCCGCCTCATCGAGTCCATCATCAGCAGGTGACAGCAGACAGCCAGACAGGCTGATTTTCATAGAGGGCCAATTTCCGGCTGCCTCCGCTCGAGGGAAAACTTTCCGCTTTTGATTCCGTTATGGAATGGAATGCTTGAATGGAGTGCAGCAGGCAGAAGATGAAACAACTTTTTACTTAACGCAAGCGAGAGAGAGAGACTGTCTCTCATCATGGCTGCTGTCAGGGTTCTCTTGACTGAATGTCCTTTTCAACTGCTTCTCCTTCATACTTCTCCACTGCCTGCTCTGGCTTCGGGTCCTCTTTCCCTTTGTGAAAGTCCTGACTGTGTGTGTGACTGTGACTGTGTATGTGTGTGTGCATTGGCGAATGAATAGCGAAAATAATTGCGAATACATGAGAGTGTCATATTTCACTTGAACAACATAAAATGTTTATCTGGCCTCTTCTTCACTCGCCCTCTTCTTTCCAGCATCCGATACCCTTACATATGGGGTGGTTTGACTTTGAAAAGCTGCCTGAGAGGGCTTTTCCCATCTCCCAATGGATCTACAGTTAAGGAGATATCGCCAGCTAAGCCACTTTGTTTCTGTCTCTTATCTCGTATCCTCATTTCTTGTTGAGCCAAAGAGCATACTTTTGGGTGCAAGTTTTCTTGATTAATCGATTGTAATCGAAGCTTTTTCGATAAAGTATCAATGCTGTGATTACTTCGCTCATGAATATATACTTTTGGATGCAAGTTTTCATTTCATTAATTGATATTCACCGATGGGTGGCCGATTTTATCGGACAAATTCAAATCGAATTATGTACGATTAGTGTCTGTATAGAGTATTTAGAGTTTCGGTCCCCAGGGACTGCCTCCTTTTCTGTTATATATTATTATCTGTTTGCCATGTACAGCAGCTGCGTGTCCCTGTGTGTGTGTGTCCCTGTGTGTGTGTGTGTGTGTGTAATGAGGAAAAAAACTTTGCGAATTACGCCGGAAGCGACAGCCGCCTCGACACTGCGACCATTTTGAACGGAAAGGCGAAACGGAATCGGATTCCGAATCGGATGAGGTTGAGGTTGAGGTGGACATGAACGTGGACCGAGGACCGAGTTCCATGGAGTGAAATGTACGAAGCAGACATTCCCACTACCCACCTTCCACCAGGGGCCTGGACGTGTCCAGTGTGGTACAGTTCGAGGCATTGCCATTCCTTTTGTTCCTTCGAATCGGTGGTGTGGATGGGCGGGTATGCTCCGACCTTGCAATTCATGTTCGCTAATTAATTTGTAATTATGTATGTTAATGTGTGTGTAAGTAGCACTCTGCCGCCACTATCTCTCTGTCTCTGTCTCGGTTTCTGTCTCAGTCTCTGCCTCTGCCTCAGGCACTGTCTCTGTCTACTCCAGTGTGGTGTCTGCGATTGCGGCCCGTGGCAGCCGCAAACAATGTTCTTAATTTAATGAAAGATTTCGATTATAAATGTCATTACATTTGCAGCAAACTCGAAGTAGTTCTCAGACTCGCATTCGCCAAAGATTCACACTAGTTCACACTTTCCCCATCACTCTTTTGAGAGGTATTTCCGTGTAGAAAATTAAAGATGAAACGGCCCACTGGAACAACCCCGTGAGATGGGATTGCTGGTGGAACATGTCTGCTGCATTATTAATGAAGCCCCGGCCGAGGCGTGCCGCAAAATTTAATTAAACTGCCGCTGATTAAATGTCCTCCGAAAGGAGGCTTAGACTCAGACGCAGGAAAGGCAGGAAACGCAGCACGCTGGAGAAGGATCACATGAGCGCCGACAACTCAACCTTCAAGCACGGTCTTCTCTCATAAACGATCATTCCCACGGCACCCATTTAAGACCTGGGCCACAATCTTCTCCAATTCCCTGACATTTAATATATTTTCCATGGCTCCTTCCGCCTTTGCAAGTTAATAGACATATCCAAGATCTATGTACAATATATCTCGAAGACCATTAGAGCGGAGAGTAATGCAATTTGTATGCTCTTCCCTATCTTTGTCTTCTGCTGTGCCCATTCAGGGTCTTCCTCGGTCCTCGAGACGGTCATAATTTCGAGGTGTTTAATAATTGATGCCCGGCCAGGGCCTAGTCAAGTGCCTTATTGAAGGACAATGCTGACGGGCGGAGGTGCTCCGGCAATAAAAATTTAATGGTCGTTTGTATCCCTCCGAAAACAGCTCGCACTGGCGCCCAGCAGGAGGATTTTGGTGCTAGGGGGAGATGGGTTGGGGCGGGGTGGGGTGGGTGGCAGTTAACGAAGTTTAATGACTGGGATTGCATCTACCTTGCATGGCAAAAGAGTTGAAGAGATGAACTCTGGGATGTGGGATCAGGTTGGGGCCACTGGGGTGGCGGGGTGGCGCTGTTTCGAGCTTATGATAAAGTGCCATAAATTTCCTCTTGGGAAAATGTTTAAGATTCAATTGTCTTTCCGAGAGCCTTTTGGCTTTTTCACTTCACAAGTTTTTTATTGTCAATCAATGAAGAAAAGTTTTCTTAAGCCATTCTGTTCTCGGTAGGGGACTTCACGGGGCCTTAACTTCTGTATTTCAGGATGTGGATTGGGCTTAAGTCTGCTCAGATTACGAAATATTTCTTGTGAGTTGTGAGCTATGTCCTTCCAGGGCTCTGAAGGGGTGTATATGCATATGTTTGATGGTTAAGTATTTGACGATTAAGTGGCTCCTTCTTTGGCGTTGGCACATCGATTAGCAGCTGTTTCTGCGCTTCCTTGGTTGCTGCTGGCCTTGATTGTGGGACAACAAATCGCTGCTCGAGTGGGATTCTTATCCCACTGGAGTGGTTGTGTGTCGCGTCGCTGATTGTTCAGTGGGTGGCTTCAGCCTTTGACCTTGCCGAGCACGGGGAGGGGGGTGCACAGTTCATTAAATAAGCATAACCTCTCATAATGATGGCGGCTGGCTTCCTTACATGTGTGTGCCTGCTGCCTGCACGCCCTACGCACGCCCTATGCACCCCCAAACACCCCTAGCCCACTCCCTCATTAGGACTGGCCCAAAAAAAAAGCGCTTCTCCGACCGTAAAGCCAGCGAATTTGAGTGAACGGAGGACTGTGTGGTGGGCGGGGTGGAGTGGTGTATGGGGTGCGTGTGGGGTGCCTGCCTCTGTTGTGCCAATTTATGAGCGAGGCGGCGCGCCCAAAAGTATGCAACACTTCTTTACATTTGCCGCCGCGGCGTCTCCATCCATGTGTGAGTGTGTGTACATTAGCGTGTGTGTGTGTTATGTGGGCTTGTGTATGTGTTCGCTTGTGTGTTTGTGTGTGAATCAATTTGGCGCGTTGCTTTTGTTTTCGTTTCTTTTATAATTAATTGCATTGCTTACGCCTGCCTGGGTCCCAACCGGGCACCAAAACCCCCCTCCCCCTGTCTCTACCCACGGACCGCTGCCCCCTTCATCCTCTCATGGCCCCTCGTTCAACCAGAGGCTCTTCCTGAACGCTGCAGGGTCTGGGGTGGCTAGTGGCTCTGTGTGGTTGTGTGTGTGTGTGTTCGTCTGTGTATGGGGCTTTTGGTGAAGGTGTGAGGAGGAGAGCACGATTCTCCTGCTGGGTGAATATTGGATCAAATTGTGCAAAGACTTGTATACATGCGTTTCCATACACACACCAACATACACATGTGTGTATATGCACATATACATATGTATGTGTATGTGTATGTGTGCCCACCCACACATATGCGTAACACGCAGGATTATTTCGATCAAAGTGACATTTAATTAAATCGCAAAAAAAATACAGAGAAAAATAGAGGAAACTTAAGGCTCGTAGTCATAGTCGGGGAAATAAAATCGAGAAAACATGGATAGAGTTTTGATACCCTTACAGAAACGATCATAGCTATTACCATATTTCGCCTATTTTATTATATGCAAAAGAAAAATGCCGCATGTTTCACTTCTATTAACTATTAACTTTCCAAAGGATCCCCAATAGAGTGGCCCATTGCACATCGTAGCCATTATCATTCCGACCGGAGCTCATGCGGGGGCTGGCCAACAAGGGCTTTCACTAGGCGACTCAATTAGCATTTCACTGCCACTTTCTCTTAGGCTATCAATTAGTCCATCTCCATCTCTCCTGCTGTTTGCTGCTGTAGTTATTCTTACTCCTTACTCTTTCCTCTTCCCGTTGACTCATGCAACAGTTGGTGGCATGTCTCCGGGATGATTGTGTGTGTGTGTGTATATTCTGGCACTGTTCCGAGTCTGTTCGGAGGCTTTTCCGTGTGGTTTATGCAACGGCAGGCAGCATTGATTAAATGTCGTTTAAATGTGCAAGCAAATGAAGAGAAGCAAACACAGCAACAGAGTGAGAGAGTGAGAGAGAGTGAAGGAAAAGGAGAGCAGTAGAGCAGTAGAGAGAGAGAGAGAGGTGAGGAGGGTGAAAAGAGAAAGATACTGGCTGCACAGTAGGGCAGAACACAAACACTGCCCGCATTTGGACGCCACCGAACACCACCAGCAGGGAACAAGAAGCACCGCCGCCACAGACAGCACCCGTGGAATGCGTGTGTGTGTACTCAAATATTATTGTATGGGTATTCTATGTGTGTGTATGCGAATTGAGAGCGTATTAGTATGTGCACATCATGGCGAACAGGGGCAAATGTTAACGCATTGAATGCGAAGCGATGTGAAGCGAGGATGGATGCATTTGATGGAGCTGCTGCCACATGCATACACATACAAATGTGCATTGTGGGGCAGACTTTGGGCAGTGGGCAGGTGGTGGGGTATGTGGGGCATCGGTAGACAGATAGAAATCGACACGCAGATGGTGGTAATGCTCCAAGCAGCGCCTTGAATGGCAATGGAAATGCAATGCAAAGAAAAGCATCCGCACACACAATGGCACGGAACGGCATCGAAGCGAGTGGAATCGAATGGAATACCGAATGGCTTCACGCTGTGACCCTGAAAGTAATGGCTTTACCAGAGCCAAAGGTCAGCGTTAAATATTCTAAGACTCTCTTTTGAGAGATCAGTGCGATCGGGTGCACTAGTCCGTCAGGAGTCTGGAAATCAGACGATAATGTATTCACCGAATGCTCAAATAAATGACACCTCATCGCACATTTCCCAATAACATTCTATTTTCATTCACTTCACGTGTAACCCATAAGTCAATCCATACACGAGTCGGTCGTGTACGTAACAGATAATTGCAGCCATTTAAAAGGGGAAAACTACTCTTTCCAGTGGAGTTGTACCTCTCTCTCTCTCTCTTTCTCTGTCTATCTCTCTGTCTCTCTTCCATTACCGATAATTACCAGTGAGACAAAAATGGCCAAAGGTTATCGTGTCAGTGAAACAGAGCCAATTAAAAAGTTATCAAACACAAAAACCCCTGCCATTCGACGGGGCATTAAGGATAACCGTTGAATGTAAGTAGTTCTCCTCCCCCTCCCCTTCCCCCTCCTCACACCAGCCCACCGCCACGTGGATGTCCGCGTCCACGTCCTGCCAATTATCCGATCAACACCTTGAGGCGTTATTTATTTTAATTTGTAATTTTTTTTCGGTGCATGAGGGGGATTGTTGAATTTTTCCGCGATTTTCTGTCCATTTCGGTCCATGGTGCAGTCAATAGTGGGCTGGCCGTCCACCTGCAAACACATGCGCACACACACACACACACACACACACACATACACCGACACACACTCAAATTGGATGGTTGAGAGAGGTTAGGAGAAGCGCAAATTTAATTAAAGTTGGGAAAACACTATTGACTCGAACGGTAAATTATGCAGCAGACTCCGCAGAACAAAGCGTCAGTGCAACAAAGGAACAGCCCTATCCACATAGAAAGTGGTGGCAGGACGGATGGGGGTATCGGTATAGGTATGGGTGTGGGTGTGGGTATGGGTATGGGTGGATGGGAGGTTCCACAGACAAATGGACAAGAGAAATGGATAGACAATTGCAGAGATGGAGATAGATTGTCATGTGTGTGTGTGTATGTGTGTGCGTGGGATCCATCCGTGCCCTCCCATCCCCTCCACCACTCATTTATTCGATGCAAAAAGGAAAGCCCTGGGAGAGAAGGAGGTGGAAGAGGAGGAAGAGGACATCCAAAGAGGCTTTAGCTATGCGCATTCGTTTCCTCCACTCAGTGCGACCCTCCTCCTACTTTCGAAACAAGCTGCCAGTGCTTGCAGGAGGAGGGGAAGGAGGATGGGGAGTAGTCCTTTTCCTACTTGTACTCCTGCAGGAGAGCAAAGAAATCGAAATCGAAATCGAAATTGACGAAAAACGCCGTTCGAAATGCCAAATGAATCTCAGCTTGTGGCATGTGTGTTAGCCAAGCAACAACATCCACACTCCCACACACTTGTGTGTGTATTTGTGTGTGTACCAACAACAGAGCATAGCCAGTCACCAACGAAAACAGATTGTGGAGGCAACAGCACGAAAGAAAAGCGCTAAGGAAATATTAGATACCCTTGCAGACAGATGAATAATAAATGGACCTCATTTTGATCATTCTTTCGGCGAACATATAGATATAGAAATAGATACAATATTGTGTATAGTGGCTATAAGTTTATAGATAATCCTTGGGAATTTAGCAAAGCGAAAATCCTTCGTCGTATACGTAATATTTGCTGCATCAATAAGCAATAGCGATATATTGACATGACGATCATTAAAATGATACAAAGGCTAAAAGATCAGTCCCTTTTATGGTACGGAATCTGTGTAATGCTTAGGTCAGCTTCAGATAGATATCTGAACAGATGATCAAACTTATGGATAAGGCTATAAAGCCAGAAGCATACATATGTACATATATGTATGTATCACGGCTTTGATGCGGATTGATAGTCCCCACATTGATCTAAGAAAGGGTACACCAACAAAAATGAATGCCGCCACAATTGCAAAGTTTCACGGTGGAATGAGCAGTGCGGTGCTGCGGACCAGGGGTGGGACTGTTGGGAGGGGGGGATTGAAGCTTGCCAGATACTTCAATACTGCTTACCTCGCCCGATACTCCGACTCTGACTCCATGCCACTCCAATCTCTTCCTCTGCCACACTTCCGCCCGACAGCGCGCGGCATCGCCCCGCACCACAGCTCGTGTGAAATTGCATCGAGAGTCGATTCCGCTTCTATTGGCGTCGCTTCTTTTAGCCTTTATTGGATTCGCGATGGGGTTTGGGGGCCCCTGATAAAAATGAATGACTGCATCAATGACAGTCGCAGGATGCAGGATGCATGGACGCAGGGACGCACGGGCGCACGGATGCATGGATGCACGGACGCGCAGGATGGGCATGGTGGGAGAGGATGGTGGTGCCTGACATGCGACACTTGCTCATTTGCAGCGTTTAGGACCAAAGTGGCAGGAAGCAGAGAGCTCTCCCCTCCTGTGAGTGTGTGGCAGAATGAAGTCAACAAGTTGAGCTCACGGCCACTCACGAACCGTGCCCCAACGCACACACACACACACACACACACACACGTACAAACACTTATCCGTGGGAGGAGTATCTGTGTGTGCTTGTGTGTGTGAGTGAATGTGTGTGTGCAAATCAGATGCTTACAAAATCACATTATGCTAATGTCGTGTAATTTTGTATGCACAAGAAGGAACATTAGGAAGGGGACAGTGGCTTGGGTTGGGGGTTGATGCCACTGGGGTCGTGTGTATCAGACATAGCCACGGAGAGGGGGAGGGAGAGGTTCCCACAGCAGAGTCTGTAATTACACACATAAACCAGTCAAATGCTTGAGCTTCAAATTATTTGAAGAACTGCACCAGCATGGGGGACAAAACGACGGATGAGGAGGGAATTGGAGGAAATGGGGCAAGAAGGATGCCATTCAGACAGAAGCTGATTGAAGGATGTCGCCCATCATCATCAGCAGCAGCAGGACCAGCACCAGCAGCATCTTTCAGAGGTGTCCCTCCCCAGGGATGCCATATGCCAACAATCGATTACAAGCCACAAACTAATGACAAGCGAAGGGAGACTAAGTTATTGAGGGGAAATGGATAGACGGAACTCAATTAATAGGTCAGGTCTCTGTGGCAAGTGTAGCATACAAGGTCCAGGTGTTTGGGGCAGATGGATATTTAACTGGCGTGGCCTTTTGGATACAGGAGGTCAGAGGGAAGGATCAACATAGATAAAAGAGCAGAGACCAGTCAGTTCGATCCTTGATCCATGATCCTTAAAGGCCACATACAACCTACATAAAGGATGTATCCCACACAGACGACGGTGAATCACCTCTCTATTACCCGAAGCTGCATGGTTCCTATCAAATAACCTTGGCGTTGGTTCGTGGCACAACATAATTTATTTTGGAAATTCATAATGACGAATTTATGGTGAAACGGAGGCCACCTTTATCCGAGCCTAACATTCAGTAAATGTGAAATCTATTTATCTATATAATATACTTCATTATGCTGTTAAAGGAAGTAAATAAAAAAGGAAGAAGTATAGTATTGAGAGGTAATAATCCTACAAAATGGATAATGTAACATTCATTATGTATATTATTATAATTAAATGTTAACGATAATAGCTTAGCTAAGTTTTTGGGATTGAGTTCTCGTACTTTTCGAAATATTCATTCAAAAATTCGACCCCTGGCATGGTGTTTGCTGCATGTACTCTGGAACGCATAAAAACTACCGCATTCATTTTCTCATGGCTCTCTATACCAATGGTTAGTTTAAGCACCTCCAATACTGTTGATTATGTGGCTCCACGCAGGAAGATCTATCGTGTGGTTAGCTGTGATGTTTTGGACGAGTAGATGAATGATTAAGTGCACAAATAGATGCATTTTTAAAAAAAGATGGGTCTCTGCGAATTATCATATTACTAGCATGTGGTTCCAAAGTAATCAAATGCCCGTTGCCCTGGACAGAGCCGCCGAGAGGTTTTCCGGGCCCGGTAATCGCGGGCGCCTATATATGATTAAAAAAGGAATCCCCCATATCCCTGTTAAATTATTCAAAAGAGAAAAAAACAGCATAAAACACTAATACCGCTTAAAATTATTAAGTACAACTGACGTTGACTTAATTTGTAAGCCTTTGTAAAATTTTATAATTCCTGAGCCCCTTTTAAAAGCGGGAGCCCGGGAGGATTCTTTACCGAATTTAACATTATCATCAAGTTGTGGAGTGACTGGGGTCAATGGCCCTCAGTGCCTGTATTGAGGTTCTCTCTGGGTGCGCAGGGGATTCCGTGGGCTTGTTGATTAGGTCCACCCCCGCCTCACAACTGGTCATCATCCGTTTTTCTCTGGACTATACTCTCAGTGATGTTCATCTTAAAAATGGTTGGTTAAATTGGTTCATATTGGAAGAGAACTATCACAACAATCACACAGAGCATTAGAGGGTCGCACTACTAGACGTTTTGATATACTTCTAAGCTCAATGAAAGCTCCTACGATCAGAATCTAATATTTGGATAGGCCTATTTTCCAGAGATTATTAACAATAAACAAGAAACTACTATTGTTGCGTATTACACAGTCTTGCCACAGTATTGCCACAGTAGGAAACAGAGCTCTAGAAAGCCCTATCAGAGAGTATTATTATTTGTATTATTATTTGAATCGAAGACGGATCTTAACATCTGCCCATCAAATGATGCCAAAACTACTAGAGCTTAAGACCTTTGGATGAAAGCTGGATTTTCAGTGTGAAGAGACGCCAATGAATACCACTATTACGACAGACCCCTCGGCTGCCCACCGTCTTGTGGCAACACCCTTTGTACGGTTTCGGCCTGGGATCTGAGTGTAGAGAGGTTTGGCTAATTGGGGCAGGGCGACACCTACGTATAGAATGACTAATAAGAAGGCAGAACTATCTTACAATAAACAGCATCCAGACTGTGCCTCAGTCCACAATCCGATTGAGAAAAAATATTTAAAAGTTACGTATATACTCGTGAAAGACTGAAGAGATGACACTATGCACATTCATGTCAATTAGCACACACTGGCACTCCTGCAGGACAAAGTTTTAAGTTTGAAACAAAACGAGGGGGAACGCTGTGAGCCGCGGCAAAGGCCGCGGCTCTACATTATAACCGGTACTCAGTCAGTATATATGTACGTACATACATATATGAGCTTGCGATTTATGCAATTTATTATACATATGTTCGCAAAAGGGACGAATTAAATTTTGGGCAAAAAATAATATTTAAAAAAATGAAGTCAAATCATTTTTGGAATATTATTCATGTTTCTAATTTTGTTTGCATATGCTTTTTACATCTGCTTCTAAATTTCTACATGTATAACTACATATTTGAGAGGTACAAGTGCTTGAGACAGAGAGAGAGAGGGAATGAGTCAGCGCTTGGCAGGCGTTGCGTAGCCACTGAAATTTAATTTGTTGCTTCTGGCCATAATATTGTTCTGACCTCATCCATATTCGGCAATCTGGTAGATATGGTAATTTTCCATGATTCGGCGTTTTTGGTTTTCTTTTATCTTAAAAAGTGTGGATTCCACAGATTTTCATCTTTTGTGGGAGAGGAAGGGGGCGCGGCAACATTTTGAAACAAACTTGTATTGAAGTGATATCACAGGAGCTTAGATAGAAAGTTTGGTTGCTCTAGCTTTTATAGTCTCTGAGAATTAGGCGCTCATTTGGGCGAATAGGCAAAGCAGATGGGGTCGCGTGTGAGAGAGAGCGAGAGGGAATGATGACTTTCGAAATGGTTTTCTTCATTGTAGCTATAATAATGATCCGATCTGAACCAGATTTAACACTCTGATAGAAATGGTTATTTCCTATGATTCTACGTTTTTAGTTTTCTCTTATCTTCAGGGCGGGGCGAAATTTTGAAATAAATTTGGAGTAGTGTGATCACACAGGAGACTGGATACAAAACTTGGATTCTCTAGCTTTAATAGTCTCTGAGATATAGGCGCAAATGAAGACGGACAGACGGACGAACGGACAGACGGACGGACAGACAGCCATGGCTATATCGACTCGGCTATTGATTCTGATCAAAAATATATATACTTTATGGGGTCGGAAACGCTTCCTTCTGGGCGTTACACACAACCGTTATCAACACAAATCTAATATACCCCTATACTATTCGAGTACCGGGTATAAAAACGATGAATATCTTGGAGCAAACTCTGTAAAACATTTGTGGGTAGTTGGTTGGGCCGAGCCCTAGCGAGTGTACGTACAAGCCGACAAACGATGCCACCACAATGTGGAAAATATGAAATTAAAATCATATAATTGCCTTAATTGGCGGCCGCAGCAACAGGTTTCGGCTTACCGCACGTAAAAAGCTTAAACATAGACAAATGTTTGCTAATTGAACAAAATTCGCCATGGAAACAGGATGCATTGCCCGAGTGCCATTCATGTTGCATGAGTACCATATTTTCCAAGAATTTCATTGGGGAAAATATGCAAATTTCGTTGGAAAAATCCTGAAATTGAAAGATGGACAATAGACGTTAGACAACCGCGCGCCACAAGTGGCGCAGACGGACTGAGGTGCTGAGCGGAAGCGGCTCTCATTTTATACTGTTAAACAGCCAGGTAAGGGTTGCTGGACCAGCTGTTATTCCAGGGCTGCCATTAGACTAATCCAGGGCTGCTGAGGGCTGCTGAGGGCCGAGAGTGTGGGTAAGTGCGAGTGCAGTCAAGTGCGCCAGTGAAAAATTCAAATTCATATCTGGAAACAGTTTCCCAAGCGAATAATGAGTATTCCTAAAATAATATGTACATATATGTAGGTAAATATTTTTGACGATATGAATGCCATTCGTTTTCGTTTCGCATGAAACTGCGGGAGGAAAATAAATTGAAATCTATTATTTTGTTGCACAAATAAGTCAAATAAATCACAAATCAAAGTATGATCGATTTATCGATAAACTGTCACATTTATCGCAAATCGATAGTCATAAATCAGCAACGATATAGGAAAGACGATTCGCCGAGAAAGAAAGACATGGAAATATGTCAAAGGTGCAAAGGAAGTGGGCCACTACCACAGCTTCCCCTTTCCTCGTTCTTGTCCTGACACTGCCACTGCCCGAGCCCCATCCCATGGGACAAGTTCCCGGTGAAGTGTGATGGTATTCCCCTCAGCGAGCGACTATCATCATCATCGTCATCATCACATGTGTGCGCGTCCTTACGCACACACATGAAAATCTCATGGCATATAATCAGTGCCACATTCAAGGCAAATCTCCAGGTGCCTCTGCCGCCTGTCCCGACTCCTGCCTCGTACCACCCATCTCCTACCTTCCACCCACCGTCGCCCCGCGGTGCGCGGACAAGGCAAACGCATTACATATGCCAATTTATTCATTATATTCATATTGTGCGACTCCCCCCTCTCAGTGCTTCTCTGACTGAGTTTTTCCTTGTCCGTATGCCCCGCCACTGTGCCACTGTGCCTGTGCCTTTGTCTTTATCCCCCATCCTTTTTCGCCCGCCGCCAGGATGAACTTCTCTACGGCCATTTGTTGTAATTCCCTTCACAAGGGGTATTCCTATTCCGGGCACGAGCACGATGTGTATCCCAGATTTATCAGCCATTTCTTGGACGCAGTAGAACGATTGCTTCAAGGAACAATTGTCTACATCAAGGACTCTCCAGATGCCTTAGATTCTCTCTCAGGAATGAGAAATAGTAATGGTATCTTTGCATAATCTAGTGGAATGTACGAGTATTCCTATCTTCGGATTGTTCTCAGGTCTCTGATATCTCCATTGTTTTAGGTTGTGGTTTCTTGTTTTTTTTTCGTTCTTTCGTGTTTGGTTTATCTGTCTTTGAATGTGTACGTACATATACGCATATGTACATACATATGTGTGTGCTTATATCTGCGTCCTTTGTGTGTGTGTGTGTGTTTCGCTCTTTGTGTGTGTGTTTATTCTGGCTGTTTGTGTTTCGTGGCTTGCACTGTGGCCCAGGCCTAGTCCTATAGACATAAGTAGCTGTCAATTTTGATGGGGCCTCTCCCTGAATCCCCTTTCCCTTACGCTGTCTTTCATTTGAAGTCCCGGACTATTTATGTCAGCGTTTTCAATTAAGAATGTTTTATGTGTGCACCGAAGGAAATTAGCATTTATTGTTACTCGAGTAGGACAGAAAACCTACAGGCAGGCATTGCTGCCAGGCTCCCAAGCTCGACTTGGCTGCTGCCCTGGAAAGGAGCAGAGAGCCTACTCCCATCTGCAGAGCATCTAAAGATTTGACTGCATGGTGTCGAGTTCCGTGGCTGCATGAGAGCGACTGCTGCTGCATGCGTGCTCTTTTTTGTGGGACAGGACATACGGGACCGACAGTAGCGTGAGAGACTTCGTGGAGTGCGGAGGCGGTGCGAGAGGTACGCATGTCGCATGACGCATGACACTCATACATTCAAGTGCTAATACGTACACGTATACGTATACATATGGCAATGCACTTGTGTCTGTGTGCAATTTTGCTTGTGGACGTTTAACGCCGCCGCCGTCCTTGGCCCCTAAGCACCGGAACTGGTTTATTTATCGGTCTTGCAGGCACTATTGGCTGCCACAATGCCACACACAAATTGTTTCTCAAAATCAATTGGTGTTATCCAACAATTGAATTGATTTCAAGGAAAAGGCGCCAAAGGATATGCACACGAGTTTGAGCTTTCGAAAGGATTGCATTACAAATTGAAAATTAATTATGTAAATTGTCTGTTATGTTCTTTGGGGCACTTTCCCACACTACCGCAGCACTTTCCAGGATTTCTAGTATATTTATGGTATTTTGAGCCACGCTTTCCAGGCGCCAGTATTATTTTGAAGCCTGGCAATGCCTATCTCTGCTCAGTCTCTAGCGTGACCGAGCATTCTTCACTTGGAAGTTTACACACTTGAATAAAACAACGGGAAAAGAGCAAAACAGCAAAAAAGGAAAAAAGCACAATGAATCCTGTGAGCAAGATAAACGAAAACGGAATAAATAGCAACGATGCGAAGCAGCCGTCACCGGTCGAACCCGTCCAGAAGCAGATGCAGATGCAACACCAGATGCAGATGCAGATGCCGCAGGAGTCGGGACAGCAGAAGCGTAAGCTGCCGGATGTACCACGTCTGGTGCCACCAAAGAAGTGCCCCACCGAGGCGGACTACGTGAGGATGCGTTACCACGACATGGAGGTCGATCAAGGCTACGAATCTCAAGGCCCCTAGGATCTACTCATGTGCATGTGGATGTAATTGCATCTCAGAAATGTACAATTAATGCTACGAAAACCTGTACTTTGATACCTGTGTACTTTTGAATTAATCTACAAAATACATTCGCAACCTGAATTCTGAACCAAATTCTACAAATATACAAAACTGTTTTGATCGGTAGTATAGCCGAAAAATAATCTCTAATGTATCGACTTTTTACTGTATTTTTCCATAGGAGTAGTGGTAGTGGCATCCATTCTTGCACATACCTTCGTTCAAGCCGATGTGTCCTGCTTTTTACTTTTCACAGGGTATGGCCGGGAATCGGGGAAATGGCTGCCAGAGATGCCAGAGTGCTGGCAGGCAGGCAGGCAGGCAGGCGGAAATGGCATTTTGCGAATGAAACTGTTGCTTCATCGCAATGGCAGTGGCAGTGGCAGAAGGAGTGGGAGGTGTGCAATGTCCCTCCCACACTCCCGCACTCTCACACTCCTCAGGCCAGAAAGGTAGCAAAAGATGCAGCTAAAATCAACGCAAGGCGCACTTTGAATTACAAATGATTTTGGGTAATCCTCTCGCTCGGAACCTATATATGTATATAAATTTTAGCCATGGCCACGCCCACACTAAACCATGGCCTTCCCCTTCCGCATTCTTCAGCCTCCTGGGCAACTGGCAGCCGTGGCAATTTGCTAATTTCGAATGCACTTCGAAATGTTTGCCCAATTTGGTTGGCCAACATTTTAAAACATGACTTGACAATCATGCCATGGGGCATGTTGCGTGGCGGTGCAAGGGAGGCTGTGGGGGGGGTGGGGGTTTCGCAGTAACTAGCAACTTGTTAGTGGGCGTGGCAGCTGCTGTTGGACCAAAGGAATACCAGAGCCAAATCCGAAGCCAAAGCCAAGAGCCCAGAGCCCAAGACCAGCAGGACTACCGTTGCCGGGACCGTGGGGCTCTGTGACGTGACTGCAGCGCAGAAAGTTTATTCATCAACCAGATAGCGTCGAGCGTTGTTAAACAACGGCGTAGAGAGCGGGGGGTGTAGCGGAGAGAGGACCATGAGGATGGATGTTGAGAGAGGAGAGTGGAGAAAGTGAGTTGAGAGAGAGAGAGACAGGTATACAGGCAATGGAGTGTGGGAGTACAGAAAGGATGGAGTGACTACTGTTCTTGGCCCAAAAGTTATACACTGCAAAAGAAGAGGTTTAAGGGGTATCATTACCCTTAGTTTTAAGTCCTTAAGTAACGACTAATGCTCTTAGCTAACGATTAGCTGTCTGGCCAATTTAAAGACCACGAAAAAATAACATGGAATGAAATTAGATATGGCAGAGGTCGTTTTCTTCAGAGACCATTTCTTCATTAGAACAAAAGATAAAGGACTTTCACTGCTTCAGATGATTCTCTTTCTTCAAATGTCACTTCCATGGACAAAAGTCCTGTAGTTCCGGTCCCTGTGCCTAGAAGGACAAAGTCCTCTGGTCTCTCTCTTTTGCGCTGATTCTCTTTCTTTTTTTGTAACTATTTTCCTTGATGTTCTCCAGTTAATCCCAAACAAATCCCCCAAGCCCCAACTTCGAGGCACAAAGTTTTTTCTGCAAGTGTCTGCTCTCGCTCCCTCCGCTCCCACATTGATATAAATTGTGCCCCAGAGAGGGGGCGGGGGCTAAGGATAAAGGGGCGAAGCAGGGCTACATAACGGAGTGGGTATCATTTACACTTTAAAGTTTGAAAATTTCTCTGATATTGTTGGGGATATAATTTTAATTAAATTCGACAGTTTTTATCATCTTGACTGCAGCACCTCTCACCTCTCACCGCTCTTCACCGCTGACCCCTGCACCCGCTCTCTCCCCTTATCACCCAAAAGCAACCGATAACAAATTTTAAAGTAGTTTTCGGCTGCGAGTGTGGGGCATGTTGCAAGCTCCGACTCCTGCTACGGCTTCTGCTTCAGATACAGGTTGCAAGTTGCAACTCATCTTCAACTTTAATTAAATGTATTGTTTTTTCTATCCCAGTAGTGTATCTGTGTATTCTCGTGTGCGCCGTATGCGATGTATGTGTGTGTGTGTCTACGTGCGTGCATTCTTTCCGCACGCTTCATTTGGTTCTGCCTCTTGCCCCATCCACTCATCCATCCCCATGCCCCTGCTTTGCCGTGGAGATCGCCGCAAAAGTTTGCCCAACTTTTGCGTTTTATGCCACATGCTTGGCGCACACTTCTCCAGCCACAAACAGTGGGGGCATGTGCTGCCCATGCACTGCAAGAAAAAAAGCCCCTTCCCCAGACATCTGGAAGCCTAAATTATCTCAATCTTAAAGTATTCATCGATTGAAAGGAAAATTAATGTTTCGCCCTTCTTTACGATACTCCAGGCAACCTTGCTCCACGCAACCTTTGTGGCTTTCTTCGACCCCCCAAATGCCACAAAGGGAAATGTTCATGCTACTCATGAACTTACGAACTTCCTGTTTATACGATTAGGCTGTTCTTCAAGTGGTTCCGAAAGTTCTTTCTCAAAATTTTTCTTAGTGTAGGATAGACTCTGTATGGGTGTGGCATGCATCGCGATGAGTTTTATAGTAGTCAACATGCAATTGTGCGATGCTCTTCAGTGTTCCCAACTAACGGAGAGAACGGAGAGCGGAAAGTGCCAGCGGAGAGGAAGCAAGCGGTGGCTATGGAGAATGGAAGGAGGTTCCAGCGGAGAATCGGGGAGAAACGGGATAGAGAAGCAGAGCCAATGGCATAGGCTCTCTGTGTGTTTGACAAAAGTTTGCCTGCCAAGTTCTAATGAGCAAATTCTTTCGGGCAACAAAACTCGAGCGAGTCCGGGACGAAGTACAGTCGCGTCGGGGCTGAGCCAAGTTGGAGGTGCATTCCATGGCAGTCCGTCTCTCTCTGCCGCCAACTTTTCTCTTCACTTCTCTTCTCTGAGAATGCGGCAAGCGTTTAGGGGGGTGTTCCTCTTTAGAAGTTCTACTTCGTACTGGAATTCCCTTTCATAACTATTTCAAATGCATCCCCCACTTCGCTTGTGTCAGGGAAGTTGTATGAAATTCGCATTATACGATCTATTATTTGATGATCTGACTGATTTCCGTTTAGTTTTGAAATATGTACAGAGATCAAAGATGATGCATGCTATTTTTCTACTTTCTTCAGCTCACACCCGGTTCTTAGCTCTCCCTTTCATTTTCCCTACCTCTTATTTTCATTACATTTTACATATACATATGTACATCATTTGATGTTGGAAATTCTCTTTTGGTGTCTTTTTATCAGTGTTTTTATGTTTTCTTCAGATTTTTTACGTTTTACTTTCTTTGCAACTCGTTTCCGGTCCGTTGCTCTATTTTGCACCTTCTTCTGTCGACCTTTCTCCTTTTGCAATATCCGCTTCTCTTCTTTGGATTCTTTTCTTGATTTCTTTTCTTTTCATTTCTCTTTCGTTTGCTCTCCGTTAATTTCCTTTCATCTCATTTCCTCTCCTTTGATCCGATGCCATCTCGTCCTAAAGTTTCCGCCTCTTTTCTTCTCGTATTTCTTTTGCTGTTCATTCATTGATTCTCTTTTAACTCTTTGCCTGTCCGCCTACTTTTTACACTTTCACTCCACCGCCTGCTTGATTTCGCCTCTCTTTCGTTGCAACATAAATTCCATCTGTAATCTGTCTTATCTATGCCATTTATCTGTATTTATTGCCCCTCTCTGGTTCTCTTTCCACAGCATTCTTCCTCATCTTTGACTGCTTCTGCTTCTGTTTCTGTTCCATAATCCTCCTTCTGATCCCCCTCTTCCCACTGCTCCTTCATCATAGTTGATAGTTTCGTTCATTCCATTTTAATTCGTTTCTCATATAAAATGTCTCAATTTAAGTCCACCTCTCCACTACCCAACCACCTATCCACCCACCAACATAACCCTCTCTCGCTGTGACCACCCATATTCCCCATGATTTTCATTGTATCTGGATGAACTTCTTTACGGGTTGCCTCCTCAACTTTACAGTGCTTATCGGCGCACTGCCATCGCCATCGCCATTGCCATTGCCAACATCGCCCCTTCGTACACCCTATGCGGTACATACACACATACTTACATACATTCCCCCATAACCGTCTTTTTCCTTGGTTTTTCATTCGCTTTCATTTCAGCTTGTCTAGCAGCAATCCACTTGAAGGATGCCACAATCTTTCGTCTGCGCATTCGTCCAGGCCCCGGGTCCACGTCTTTGTCTTGGATCTGCTCTCCATCGTAACAGTACTACTTTGGGTCCCAGGTCCCTGGTCCCTGGTCCTGGCTCTGGTCCGTGGCTCCGTGGCTCCGACATCAAACCACAACAAATTGCAAAAAACATTTCCATGCGACTTACTTACGTTTCCTTTGTGGTTGGCTGCTGCTGCCGCTGCCGCTGCCACTGCCACTTCCCATACCCCTTGGAGCTGTCTGAGGGCGGCTCTGGTCCTGGTGGCGCTACTTGTCTGCCCCACTTAATGCCTATTTATTGCCCCTTTAATCTGGGCCCCAGGAGCGGATTCGGAGCCACAGAATCGAGACTCGAGACTCGAGATGCGGTTGAGGGCAAGTCAGAGCAGGACAGGGCAAGACACAGGCAGGCATTCATGTGAACTGGACGATGCTGGGATCAATGGAATCGAACGGAGCCTCTCCTCCATTCGATAATTTAACAATTACACTAAGCACACACAGACATGGAAACATGCACACCCACAAACGCATAAGCACACAGAACACGAACACATTATCATACCAATAACCCATACAAGTGCAAGCAATTATCTAATTGATTTCGGTATGGCTAAATTTACCCAAAATTCGAATTAAAATCATTTGTATTACAGTTAAATGATTGCAACTCTGTGGGAGACTCTCTCTCTCTCTCTCTCTCTCTTACTACCTCTTTCTCTATCTAGATGTGGGTCTAACTCTGTCTCTCTCTAATTATGCAGCAGGCGCAAATTAATTTATTTGAAATTTAACCAACTCCGAACTGCAATTCCGCTTTCAATTCGAACTTCAAACTCCAATGGAGTGAGCTCTCGAGAGCTGCTGCTACTGCTGCTGATGATGATTCAACAATTTCATTAAAATGTTGCACACAGCTTAAGCAGCGTCCAGGGATGGGGTTGCTGTTTGGCATGGGAGTGGGATGGAATGGTGTTGCCAAGCCAAAGCAAAACCAATATCAAATATTTAAGCACTTCAAATTGCTCGTTTGCACTTGCCAAAATAACTACGCAAAATTCAAGACGATGAAGATGATGGAGGACGTACCACCGGAGGAGCAGGAGCAGGAGCTGGCGCAGGAGCGGAGGCACATTTACTGCGAAGAATATGTAGCTGCTGGGTTCTTCTTTTACCCAGTATTCTTCGAAATCTATTTGTCTAAATGTCAGCCTGAATGACTAAATCTTTAAGACGCAATTTTTGGCTTAGATTTCGAATGACGGACCTAGAAAGGATTGGGGCATGGCTTGAGTCGCATCCCTCTACAGATTGTGCATGGCCGCAAGCAGAAGAGTCTCCCTCCATGAGAATTATACTGATTATATATATTCTGTAGATGTTAGGTATCCCCTAGTCGGAATATCATGCTCAAGTCCCACTCTGGGTATTTCTTCAGTGAACGGAAGGAAACTGAGAGCTGAGAACGCGACTACTTAGTACGCACACACAAGCACACACATATATAGTATACCGCGAAGAGTAACTGTTAACGCATCGCACTCCTTCAGTCGGCCTCTGCCACTATCTATCTCACGCTCTCTAGCCCTTTCGCTCGCCCGCTTGCTCTTTCCCCCCCAAGTGGCTGTCGCAGTTGACTCTCTGTTGCTGGCATTATCAAAAATTTAAAGTTTGCCGTTATATTATATTTCCTTAAGTTGCAAATTAAAACCCCTCAAGAGCAGCCGACACACAGACACAAACACACAGAGGCGCACACACACTGCAGCATTCATATACATATCCCTACACCAGCAGCATGGTTTATTTAACAAGAACAACAGACAGCAAGCAGTCCGCCTAGGCAGTGGTAGCCTCCGCCTCAGCCTCTGTCTCAGTCTCAGTCGGCGTCTCCGTCTCCGACTCAGTCACCATCCCAGCCGCCCGCTGTCTTAGCAGCAGTAAAATGTGCCTTCTCAGCAGCACAGACATTTTAGCCCCGCTTCGCACTGGTCCGTCTGCACGTCCCGGTCCATCCCGCACTCACTCACTCACAGTCAACGCGCTGGGCACATTGAATGACCCACTTTTTTGGCTTTGGCGAGGGCAGAGCGACGCCAGCTAAAAAAAGATGAAGCCCCCAAAGAAATCAAATGGAAGAGTTGCGCTACACAAAGGCGAAGGAAAAACGCAGCGGCAGAGCAAAGGATAAAAGCCATCAGCAGCCAAAGTGTGTAAATATAAGGTGTGTAATTGCTAGACTCAATTCCAAAGATTCTAGCGTGTATTTTTTCAGAACATAACTCATATGCAGATCGTGAAGAAGACGGACAACAAACTATATATCGCTAAAATGTACTGGAAGATCTCACCCTACAGTTATGCACCTTGTCGGTGGAGCACAGGACGACTGCCATTGAGTGAGAGTAGAGAGTGAGCGTTAGTGTGAGTGAAAGTAAGAGTGTGTGAATGCGCAGGAGAAACGAGTGAAAGCTTCGCTGCAAAGGCTATGGTGAGTTTCGGCCCAAAGTATATTGGTACAAAGTGTAACATTCCACACTATCGTCGTACGGTTCCCTGGGTGTGACTTACCTTGTCTCGACACACCTTGAGCGGGGCCCACTTTTGCTCTCACTCTCGCTCTCACGCTGCATAAGCTCTGCTTGAGCTGGGCTCGCAGCTTCGGCTGGCTTCGTCCGACCTCGGCTTTCGGTCGGATTTAAGCGCTCGCCAAAGTCTGAGCCGAGGCTGAGCCGAGACTTGTTCTAGTCGCCTACCGTATTCGCCACCACTTTAACGGTGAGTGGAGGGGGTTGTTTGGTGGCTTTGGGAATATGCGGACATTACAATTGTAAGCATCAATGTATGCGTTTGTATCTCTTTCTCTTAATGCTTTTGCTCCGCTCCCCCGCTGTCCTCAAGTGTGTGTAAATATCTCATTGTGTGTGTGTGGGGTGGGGGTGTGTTGTTGTGTGCGACGCGTGTTTGTGTTTCTAAGTTCGTTTGCTGCTGCTGCCTCTGCCTCTGCCTCTGCCTCTGCCACTGTTTCTGCCTTAAAGTTTTTGCGGTAATGGCGCTCAGGGATGTCGACTGCCTGCTGATGGACTGTCGACGCTTGGACAGAGCAAGAGTAAGCCAGGACGAGGACCGGGGGCAGAGAGTTGCCTAGCTATTGTTGTCCACACACAGCATGGTCTATTCAACAGCAGGTTGGGCTACCCACACTTGCCCTCGCTCTTTCTTTACACGCTCACTGAAGTCTAGCACCAGAGCATGCAAATAACCGTCAACTGATTTTTCCAACGCAGTCTTCACGCAGACAAAACATAAACAATTTGGTACACACGATCTCTCTCTAAGCGAAACACGTTTTTCGTTTCGCTTGTGTGTTTCGGTCCGACTGTTTGGCTCAACCGAAAAAACGAGTCGGTCTCTCAATAACTACAGATAGTGACACTTTTGAGGGAGGAGCGGTCACTGCAAATCGGTCTTTGAAAGACCACTGCGCAAGAAGTGTCTTCAAAAACGGTTGTATCTTGCTGTGTGCGAGAAAGAGAAAACAATATGCCTGAGCAATTCATGTGCATAAATGTTATGTAGGAAAACACAGACGCACGCATACATACAAACAGACTTTTTTCCGAAAGTGTCCGATCAAAATAGTCCCTGAGAGAGCGAACCAAAGAGAACACAAAAAAAAGTGTTTTGGTCTGAGAAGAACAGTTGTTGAGCGAAGACACTTTTGATGTGTTCTTTCGCATCACGTTCTCAAAGTGTTCGTAGAAGATCGGTTTTTTTCGGACACTTTAAAATGGTTGACGGTTATTTGCGAGCTCTGTCTAGCACACATGAGAATGGCATACACGTATGTACATATATAGAAGCCCTAACCTTTCGTTCAATATACCCTGGCCCAAGGCAGCAGAGTCAGCCTCTACTAGTTCCTGCCTCTTTCACCAGCTTTAACATCGGCCCATTAGGCGGCGAGTGCGTATTACTTATGTAGCTGTAAACTTGCAGCTCGATTGTTTGCTTTTATAGAAGCTAGAAACGTTTTTTTTCCTCTTCCTCTTTTCCACTTCTGCCGCATCTCTGGACATCCCTTCGCACACACACATACACACACACACCCCCACCATCACCCACTCTTCCGCCGTTCATGGCACGCTCATCTGCGGCCGGAGCTCGTGGAATAATTTTAATTGAAATTACGAAAAAGGAAAATTACATGCCGCCCCCGAATCCAGACCCCAGTCCATCCCTGTTTCGTTCATTTCTTTCCCCCTCCGGTGCGGCTTAGTACTACAGTCCGGTCTCGGTCCCGGTCCCGGTCCCGGTCCCGGTGCCGGACTCCGGCTCGGCTAAATTATCATTTTAAATCATTTTGCGGGCGGCCAGCAGAAGTATGCAAATACAATTCAGGCGATTATAGGGTGCCCGAATGGGTGTGCTACAAGTACTATATTTGGGGAATTGAATAGTTCGGTAAGTCCTTAAAGATGCTATCTATTGGTTTTCTGTTATCTCAAAAGTTGGTATGGAAACGGGGCAGCTGTATCTCTCGGACTTTCATCTTTTTAATCGAAAATATGGTAAGAAAACTTTGAAAAGTTATTTGTTCAGTGGGCGTTAGTCAGACCGAAAGGTAACGCATCTATTTAATCGATGCTCTGGAGCTTCCTTCGGAGCTGCAACTCTCACAGGAGCGGAGCAGTTGCAGAGTTTTGCAAGTTGAAGCTTGACAACACTACGAATTTGCAGTTCGTTTGGTACAGTTGGCTCATCCTAATCAGTAAGCAGTGTAATTGCAAGTAGTGCACCAAGTGCATAGTGCGCTGGAAACTGTACTTAACCATGAACTTCTCGTTGTCCTGGCTATTTTTTTGTTGTTTTTTTTTCGGTTACTTTTGGTATTCCCACCCATCCGTTGGATGTTGGCTGTTGCGCTGTTTTGCGGAATGCCGTAGTTCCGGCCGTCCGTCCATCTGTCTGTCCGGGTGTTTGGTTGCCCGTCCGTCCGTCCGCTTGTCTGCTAGAATATCCTTCGTTCTATCTTCTGTTTTTCTGTGTGGGTTTTCGACCATTTGCTTTTTGTTTTTTTTTTATTATGAAAATTATTTCGTGCATTCTGGCCTATAAAGAGAGCCTAGCCGAGCCGAGCTGGAGAGACGGAGCCGTAAAAAAGCGGAACATGAAATGAACATCGCACAGCAACGAACGGGGACAGGGAGAGCGGGATCAGGAGCACTTACAGTAGCCACAGGAGCACCAGGACGAGGAGCAGCAGTAAAAAAAACAAAACTCGATGTTGAATAGAAAAATGTATCACAAAATAAAAAGATAAAAATAAAATTAGTTTTAATAAAGTCAAAAAGCCACAGGAAGCGGCCATAGAGCCTGCCACAGGGTGGCCGAAGGAGAAGTGCCACTGAACCGTGCTACAATGGAAGTTAAATTTGAAAAGCAAATGAACGGAACAGTGGGTCGGGGCCAGTCACACTCCCGGCCATGGAATCGAAAAAATGTGGGCGAGAAAAAGAAAACCACACGCAGAAATTAAAAATGCTAGGAAAAAAAGATCTCTGTAAAAATATTAAACAATTGCGGAATTATGAATATGAATTACTACCCGTGCCCGGGCCCCACCCGTGGAGCCGGTGACTTATTTTGGATGGGGGTTTTAATTAACTGCGAATTAATCTGCACTTTAAGCTCCGGTAGGAAATCGGTCTGGAACTCTGTGGCAGCTCAGAAAACTATGTATAATACTCTCACCGATCAGATGGGGGGTTTGAGTGGGGGAGGGAGGGATGATATGTGCATAACATTTTTGTGAAATTGCTGAAAATCCCATTTAGCAGTGCCAAATGATTCATGATTCATGCATTTCTATTGTAAATTTGATATATTTCTGCTAATTCCCATAGAATTTCCTGCTAAAACGGGGATTTGGGCAAGGCCCGTCAAATGCGGGATACCATTTCGGTTGTTTATCAATATTTAAGCAACTCTTTATCACATTTCATCGATTGTTAATAGGCCATACGCCATAGGCCTGGTCCTGGTCCTGGTCCTCGTCGTCGTCCCCGTCCTTGTCCTGGTTCTGCAACTCCGGCTCTTCCTCTGCCATCAGAGTGACGAAATGACGACGGATTGTCTGACGGAGTGACAGAGTGAGTGAGGGACTAACCAACCGAGACTAGGGGGGTCCCGGCTACATAACCGCCTATGTGGATCCGCTTGTTCACATATTTGTATATAACTAACTAACATTAGATACTCACACACCGACACACATATATGTATGTATATACTCATGTGGATGGATAGAGAGCTCAGCAAATATGAAGGGTGCCGTTGGCCGTTGTTGTTTTCCTTCTCATTCTCATCCTCGTTCCGTATCACCGTTTCCGCAACCCCTCTTGTTCGTCCCGCTGCTGTTGTTCCTGTTTACCCAAACTATTTGCCGACAGTCCTCTCCCTCAATCTCTGCAGTGCGTATGTGTGATCCTATACCCTAGAGATGGTATTAGGGGGTATACTTTCGATCCCATACCAGTATAGATATAGTCACAAATTTCTGTTTCTTGTATCTTCTATAAAGATCAATCTCTGAGCTTTCAAATATATCTAAAAGCAATCTTCTACAGGCATGTTTTTTTGCGACACAGCCCATTAGCTGCTAAATGAATTTCCGAAGGATCTAATCTATCAGGGTATTAAAACCATCGGCCTTCGACTTTGCGTTCCCTGTTCTTTTTTGTTTTTCTTTCCGTTTGTTGGTATTTGTCTTACGACGACGTCAACGTTGAGCAAATTGAATGGAGTCCATTGGCCTGGCGCGCGTAGGCCCGGTCCGTCCCGGCCCGGCAGCCAGTAACCAGAATCATGCCGGATCCGGAGATGGCAATGGGTGTGGAACGGCAACGGCAAAGCACAACCCGGAACAACTCTAGATGCTGCAAGGACAACACTTAGGTGAGTTATCCTAATAAGACAGAACTGCCACAACAAGAGCCATAGTCGTAGAAGAGCTTGAAACGGGAACAGCATCAGATGCAGAAGCAGAGGCAGCAGTAGAAACAGAAACAGAAGCGGCAACAGGAGCTGGAGCCGGAGATGGAGATGGAGATGGAGACATAGTTAGAACAGGAACAGAAGCAGGAGCCGAAGTCGGGTCCGGAGCCATGCCAAAAGCAGTCAACATCGTCCAGTCAAGTGTCGAAAGGCGTTGGGACAGCCTACACTGCACAAAATCTTGTCCGCCAAAGCTCTACATCCTCCCCAATACACCCGCTGCGTTGACCGCGTCTGTTTTTTTCTCAGTTTATTCGGAAATGGGGTGTTTGGCATTTATGGTGTGACTCGGCTCGGCAAAAACTTGGTGCAACAATGGACTGGGTCCGAGCTGGCAGCAGGGTTGTCGGCCATTTCGATTGCAGCAGCAGCAACACAAGCTGCTTCTGAGGCTGCTTGTGGCACGGCACTCTCGCAATTGCTGGGTGGCAGCTGAGGCTGAGGCAGCGCGCCGCACGGTCAGGTTTCCAGGGCTCTGCCACTGACTACGTCTTCGTTTCAATCTGCGTTCCAATCCCGGTCTCCGCGTCCGCGTCCGTGTCCGTGTCCTTGTCCGGGTCCGTGTTGGGCCATTGAATGTGGCACAAGACGCGGAGGCGATGGCGAATCGGATCGGAATTGTTAAAGCTGAAACGGCTTTCAGTTCATTTTATGTTCGCCAAGCACCCCGACCCCTGAACCCTCTCAGCTGCAGTTAAGCACACATCTGTTAATAGCAGTTTTACCCTCTGGCACATGGTCTCAAGCGGTCCAGAGAAATTCCTGCAAAGATTTATAGCCGCAAAACTGTTGAAGCGACCGACTACAAAGTAGTTTTGGGGAGGTTTTGGCAGGTCCTGTAATCAACTCCATTTCTCAAGGCTAAACAAGTGTCGTCTCCGCGACATCATGCAGCTCCACAGTTACCTAGAAAACCACAGTTACCTAGACATTATAATACCGGCCTTTAGGTTTCTATATGCACATATATGTATGTGTATCAGAACCGTAAATGATGATTTTTTTATTCCCGGTACTCGAAGAATATACGGGTATATTAGATTTGTGGTGATAACGGATGTGTGTAACGCCCAGAAGGAAGCGTTTCCGACCCCATAAAGTATATATATTCTTGATCAGCATCAATCGCCGAATCGATATAGCCATGTCTGTCTGTCCGTCTGTTCGTTCGTCTGTCTGTCTGTCCTTCTTCATTAGCGCCTATATCTCAGAGACTGTTAAAGCTAGAGCAACCAAATTTTGTATCCTGTCTCCTGTGTTATCACACTACTCCAAGTGTATTTCGCCCACCCCCTTTCGCCCCCACAACGGACGAAAATATGTGGAATCCATAAATTTTAAGATAAGAAAAAATCAAAAACGCATTATCATGGAAAACAGCCGTATCTACCAGCCTGCCGAATCTGGATCAGGTCGGATCATTATTATAGCCAGAAGGAACAAATTAAATTTCAGTCGCTACGCAACGCCTGCCAAGCGCTTCTCATTCCCTCTCTCTCTCTCGCACACACTTACACGTCTCGCATGAGGAGTTCTACATGTACATGTAGAAATGGGAAGCTGATATACAAATTATATGTAAGAAAAAATTAAAACATATAACTCTTAATATATAAAAATCTTTTTTTTTAATTTTTCATTTGGGCCAAAATTTAATTCGTCCCTTTTGCGAACATATAATAAATTACATAAATGATAAGATCACATATATTCTGATTGAGTACCGGGTATCACAACGTTCCCTCTCGTTGATATTTGAAAACGAAGAACTTTTAACGACACTGTTCGAATAAGTTGTACAAAATATTCCACAAAGGACGAAAATCTGTGCCTTTGCCGCGGCTCACAACATTCCCTCGCGTTTATGTTGATACCCTTATATATCATCCACTTAGAATAGCCCCACAGACACAGCAATATAAAATATACCAACAGAATTCTCTATCGATAGTCTGCCAGGATATCTTAATTCCTCAACGTTCAATCTCCTGCCTTCTCCAAGCCAAGGTCTGCACCCTTGGAACCAGGATCCAGTCATAGTAAATGCTATCCCCACTGATCTACGGCACATTCCATGGCCGTACAGGGGCCCTGGAGCGGTTTGCTCTTGACTCTGGAGCTCCCCTTCCACGGCCATGGCGCCGCTTTGTTTCGAAGTTTGGGCCAACTCGCATTATACGCATAATAATGGTCAAATAAAAGAGGAGATTTTCATTTGCCCCACGGTGCCACGGCCCCACAGCCCAATCGTTGCATTGACAGGGGGCAAGACTCGAGGTAGAGAGGCTGAATAAGAGCTACGTGCAACAGAATGGGCGAGGGAAACCCCCGCAGCAGGAGGGGGCCCAAGTCTTTTAACAAAATGTCGATTATACATTTTGACGTAGTTTTAAGCGAAACACTACCCCCGCTCTCGCCATCATACCATAACTCGAGTCCATTCCCAAGCATTTGCTACGTGCTCCGTGGAGTGCCATTTTCTGTTCGCGATTATACCCTTTGTAGATCCGGGGTAGTGCCATTCGGTCGAAAGCCTGGTCACAAATTGCAGCTTCCAGGCAGGCAAAAGATGACAGGAATGCGGATCACTATATCATCGCTATATCGCTTGGCTTTGGCTCTGCGAGAGGGTGTGTGTGGCGGGATGCCTTGGCTTTTCTTTCTTGGTTTTTCCTCGCTTTTCCTTATTTCTGCGCTTTGTTGCGGAAGAAACTTTAACTGCACTGCGGCCAGGCGGTGGCACAAAAGGGAGGTGTTGAGGTTGGGTCTGGTTCTGGGTCTGGGTCTGGGAATAGGAATGGGGATGAGGCTTCCGCTTAATACCGTTTCGCTCCCCCCTCCCTGCAACCTTTGTGGGGCAAGCAGTACGTACGTACATACATATATGGCTGGGGCTATTAAATTTCCAGTTCAATGATTAACGAAATTTATGTTTCGGCTTACGTACAGCTAGGCGAGTATGTATGTATGTGCATGAGTCTGCATGCGTGTGCGTGTGCGTGTGCCTGTGTGTGTGTGTGTATGTGTGCACGTGTGAGAGTGTGGCTATGGGTTTGGATGTATGCGAGCGAGTGCGTGACGCCTCGAAGGTGCCACTAACGATGCCCGAAGCGGGTGGCCCACCGTTCATGGGCTGTCCGCAAAGCGGGATATTTCATTTCGCAATTAAGTTTCAGGCAGATTAATAAATATCATGTTTACTGCGGTGAAATATCTTGGAATACGAGTATTCCTGGAATTAAAAATGGCGCCACCATTCAGGTCAGCCAATTGCCAATTTCCGTTTTCCATGTGCCGTTCGGCATTCCACATGAGAGTGCAGTATTTTATAGCCAGAAGCGAACTAACTCTCGCATCCCATCATATTATCCGGGTTGGATCCCAGAAATGTAACTGCGGATGAACAGAAAGCTTGAGAGCCAAGAGCCTTCAATATGCAAAATAATTAAACTTATTTCCTGAACGAATCAAAAAACGAAGCAAAAAACGAAACAAAAAACGAACGAGCGAAGAATGGAGAAACTTTAAAATCGTATGGCGTCTGCCTGGGACCTCTAGCACATGTTGTTCCTATCGATATGCCATGACGCCACGCATAAACGGTGGGCGAAGGCGCGCGTGTGGTGCGTGCCTTGGGGCAGGGAAAGACAGGAAGGAGACCCTCATGTGCTGCCTGCGGCATGCCGCTTGCTACTGCTTCAGCTTGCCACTAGATGCGATGCGGCGCGACGTGTCGGAGGCTCATTAAATATGTATGTCTTGTACGCAGCAGCTGCGACGCTGCCATCTAGTCGGCGGCAGGAGTCGTAGGTGGAAGTGGAGCCACAGCCCCAACACCAACCCCAGACCCCAGACCCGACCCCAACCCAGATCCAGAGCCATTCAATTAAGGCGCATTTCGTTGCCTCTCTAATCTGTTTGAAATATTGACCAAGCGCAAAATGGTGTCAGGCCCAAAAGAAAACGAAAGCTAAAGGAGTGCGAGCCATAATATAGAACTAGGAATCGGGAGTGGGCATGGGTGTGGGCATGGGTGTGGGCATGGGTGTGGGAGTACAGGAGGCAATGCCAAAGCAAACATGTTCAGGCATGCAAAATAATGAAGTTGAAGCGCAATTAATTTGAAGTTGGTGCTGTGCCAAAACGGGTTCAAGATCCGCATCCCCACCAACACCCAACAGCCCACCCACTGCCCGAGGATCCAGTTCGCACAGCTCTCACTCCAGGGTGGAGCCAGGCCCTGGCCAAGGAACACCAGTACCAATACCGATACCATCCCACCAACATTCGCCACGAATGGGTATGGGTGCAAGTGCAATATCAGCCCGAACTACTGAAAAACGACCAATTTGCCTCTGGATCCAGTTCCTGGCTGGAACCATCGTCCGCATCGTTGCGGGTCAGCAGTGCGTGGTGGATGTCAACCTGCTTGGACAAGGGCTAACCCGTTCAAATCTGAAATCACAGCTGGGGAGGGGGATGCGAAGGAGGAGAAGGAGCAGGAGGCCCAGAGTCTATGCGCCGCTCCGTTTCCTTTTTGCGCCTTTGGCAGTCGACTTGCCAGCAAGAGAGAGGAGAGCGGAACGAGGCAGAAAGCAGGATACAGAAAGAGAAAGACAGAGATTGTGGCAAAAAAAACACACAGAAAAAAAAGAAGAATTTTCTTGGCAGTAAGTTGAATGTTTTTGCTGATGTCCTGCCCTGCCCCCAGGAACCCTGGACCAAGTCCATTGCATTGTACACCGAAAGGGGACTTCATATAGACAGTATATATGGACATATATATATACATATGTATGTATATATATAAATATGTATACCCTACTCGTACATGCTCGTACTTCTATCGGATGCTGTGGTACATACAGTGCACTAGAGAGGGAGAGCAAGAGCCGTTTTTCTATGTCAGTTGCATTTTTCGGTGTGTGCTACGGCCTGACGACCCCTGACCCCTGACGACCCCAAATGACGATGACAAACCGAATTCGTAGTCCGTACACGGTCGTACCCGCGACGCGATAGGAAAAGCTTTTTTCAATTGTTTCCGTTTCGAGGTCATGACAAATGCATTCCCTTTTGTTTCCTTTATTTTTTCTCTTTTTGTGTCTTTCATCTCTCGGGCGCAGAGATTTTCGCAGGGAAAACAAACAAGCGGCAGAGGCGACAGCCGGCAATGAACTATATCCCCAAACAGTCGGGGTCCCCCCCCCACCACACCTTTCTGCACCCCACTTCATTCAGTATGTCACTTTTTTTTGCCGCCTAATGTCGAGACCTCAATAAAAGTTGCTTACCTTTTCGGGAGAGTCTGTGGCGCAAGACAAGATAGGAGATGCGCCTCCCCCACATCCCCACTGCTACACCGCCGTCAAGGTGAACGATGGGGTGGGGCCGGAGCGAATGGGATGACAACAATGCGTAATAAAACCAACAAGCGTGCAGCAAGAAGCAACAAACAATGGCCACAGGAAAGCGACCAAGAGGCGACTCCCGAATGCCCTAAGAAAGAAGGTACTGGAGATCGATGGAGATCGGCCCTCAAACTATGAGTATTACATATACATCTAAATATTAGACCTAATGATGTGGAAAATGTTGTCACATTTTGTGCGATTTTAATCTGTTTGTAACGCCCATACATCATTAAGGATTTTGTTGGTCCCCTCTCAGAGGAGCTCTTCTGAGTGTCGGGTTGTAGATTGATTTTCCCTGATTGAAGCCAAATGAAGCGGGAAGAGCAAATGATTTGAATTTGAATTTTGCCAGGAAGGTCGTTGCACAGCACTCTCCAACCCATCGATGGGCATTGAGGCATGACCGAATTTCTGTGGCAAATCAAAGTGTTGCTAGAAAGTTAAGTCCGTCTTCATCTTCATCCGAGAGTCGCTCCTACATCCAATGGCATAGCTGAGGTGCTCTGCGGAGGAGCGGACGAGGATTGCGGCTGTTGTCGTCAACCTGCCACCGGGGGACTGTTGCAAAGTGCTTTGACTTCATGGCTTCGTGGAGTGTGGAAGGAAGGCTGCTTCTGCTGCCGCTTCTGCTGCTGCTTCTGCTGCTTCTGCTGCTGGGGTTGTGGCTGCCACTGCGGCTGGCAGTCGTAAAAAATGTAGTTTATATTCAAAATAAATGAGGTTGACTTTATTTACGCGCTTATGCTTTTTATGCGCTTTCCGGCAAATAGCAAAAACACAATCCCGAGGAAAATGGAATCATCGCTGATGTTGCTGCTGCTGCTGTTGCGGATGCTGCTGCTGCTGCTGCTACTGGCTGCTGGCTACTGACGCTGAAGCAGCGCGAATCACATCACTCGAAGGCCTGTGGCATGGGGCACGGAGCACCGAGCTCCCCTGATGCTGCTTGAGGCTGGTTGAACGGTAAACGTAGTGTAAGTGATTTGCTATTGCTATTGCTGCTGCTGCTGCTGCTGCTACTGTTACTGTTTCGTTTGTTGCAAATCACCGCGCTGATAATTATTTTTGTGTGTTTCCCTCTCACGTGTACACGGCCACCGACAGTCCTCTCCTCTCTCCATCACACGCCCACAGTCTGTTGATGCCTTCCCCATTCCCATTCCCATCCACATCCCCGCCCGCCATCCGCCATGCGCCATCCGTATCCGCATTCGCTATGTTTCACCGCCCCATATTTGTTTGGCCACAGAAGTTATGTTGCTGCTGTTGTCGCCATTGTTGCTGCCGTCATCGTGGCATGGGAGAGCCAAAGCCAAAGCTAAAAAGTTTTCCCTCCATAGTTGTCCCATTCTTTTGGCAGTCCCCTCTTTTTTTGAGCTCCTTATTTTGAAGGGTATACTCGCTTCGAGGGTACATCTCTCATCTATAAGCTGGATTTACAGGACATCCTGCCGTACCATCTCAAAGAATAAAATGACCAAGGACAGCAAAAGAACGAGTTATATGAGTCACACCCATGAGGCATCCATAGCTGGAACCATCGTAACCGTACAACTGGAATAAACGATCTATAAGTTTATCCATAGATACAAATATACATGTATCTGGTATGTGTATCAGTTTTTGAGTGTATCTGAAGCGGCGGCAGCCCTGGCAGACTGTTTTCAGTTTTAAGTTTTTTGGTTATTTTTCCCGAAAATTAATAGCGGGTAAAATGTGTAACGTTTTTTCCATGTCCACAGGAGGAGTGTAGGTCAGGGGTTAAACAGGACTAGATGTAGTGGGATGGGGGGGATAGTCGCACAGCACATTGTGACACTGTTGCCATTTTTGGTGCTATTTCCCACAAGGACACTGATTTTCGAGTTTTATACAATATCTGCATACTCGTATATGTATGTATGTACGGATGGTGCTCCGATGCACCATTAATTAATGACCTATAGCTTTCTTCATCGATTTTGAGAGTTGCCTAAAAGTTGGATCAAAAGTCGGATCAAAAATGATCTGTTTCCTTGTTATGGGTGTTCTATTCCTGTGCCTGTTTTTCGTCGATTTTTCCGGATGCATTTGTTTGTAATTAAGCCGATGCATCCATCGGTTTTGTTTGGGCATGCTGCGGCGTGCGTGAGCAGGCGGATAATGATGGTGGTGCGGCCGCTGCCGCTGTTGCAGTTGCAGTTTCAGTTGCTGCTTATCCGTCAGAGTTGGGGGAATGCATCCATTTGCGGCTCCACCGATGCTGCTCGCTGTCACTTCCCTTGTTGATTGCAGTCAGTCATTAGGCAATTAGCAGCGGGGAATGGGGAGCGGAGTGGATGCACGATACTAATGGAGGCGGGCTTCATAGGCGTGTATCAATCAGGAATCCATCAGCACTCGGCCTCCCTATGCGGATGCCCACCTAAAGGGCGGCAGAACGATGGGCTTTCCTATCGATCAATTATATTCTGGAATTTTGCATTCGTTTTGCCGGCGGAGCTATTCCGCCTATTCCCTGGCATAGCTACATACATATGTATGTATGTCGCCAAAGCGCCCAACAACATAATTCCGCCAAGAATCACAGCCTTAAAAATATAATATATAAAAATGCGATAAATAAATCAAGTCTCTTTTATTCATTTATCCCCCGTCCAAAACTTGGAGGGGCCATTACAGAGCTGCAAGCAGGGACCGTATCTACATCCACGTATGATTCCATTATCATCAAAAATATATGTACTTTCACTCGAGTGCCATCATAAAGATCGACATGGTAGAAGCGATAGAAGAGGAGACCTGTATAGTGCATGCGGAGAGGAGAAGGGTTTCCGAAGAGATGCAGCTCCTGGGAACCGTGGAAGGTGGAGGGCTTCTATGGCTACAACTCAACCCAAGTACACCACAGACAATGCAAATCTCTAGTAAATACATTAATACATTTGGTCATGCTGCAGACACGATGAATGTCAATCGACATCCGCTCGACACAGACATTTTTCGGATCTGTAAACGATGCAGATATCATCCATGACGAACAAGCAAGGAATACGCTGTTGCAGGGCTTCCCCAAACATCGGTCACTACAATTTTTAAATTAGTAAATTAAATATTCGGTTTTTAAGTAAAAACATACCAATATTAAATATAGTTAGTTATTTTAATATATTTCATTTAACATATATTAATTTAAGAATTTAATAAAACATTTTAAAATAAATATAATTTGTTTCATACAGTCAAAAAGTCTCTATACCAAACTTCCCTCTAACGATTGTGGTTTCCTGCCAAAATTAAGTTAAAAATGCATTTTGGGAAGTCCTGAAGTACAACATATTTTAAAGCAAAATAAACTTACAAAAATTTAATTTTAGCAATTTAATTCCCTATAACTAAATTTTATTTTTTCCTTGAGATTCGTTATATTTAGAGAAGTTCGAATGAATGCAAATATTTAAAATAAATATGAAATGAAATTCATTTAAATATGAAATACATTTGAAAATATTTTCACATTGATGTCGAAATGTGAGTAAGTGCAGTTCCACCCTCGCTGCAAATATAATTAAATAAACAATCAAATATTAGTGTAAATATTAAATATCGAAAATATAAAATATTTTAGAGCTATATTCGCTCGGTGTAGTGGTTCAGATATTTTCCAATAAATTACCCAACATCACCAAAACGTAATCTCTTTGTTGACTAGACTCTGGGCTCTGGACTCCTCTAGTTCCTCACAGAATTTGACATGCATCTGGAAATTCTGTAGCCGTATTTGTGGCGACATCCATGGTTTGCTGGAGTCGTGGACATGCCACATTTCGCATGATAGTGGGCGTTCAATCATAGCAGCAGCTATTCTTATTCCCCATTGGTTCAATCGGTGCCTCTATCAATAGTTCTATGTCGAAATCAATCAATATTGATCATGATACCAGTTACAATTACAATCTTGTAATTATTTAGTGTTCCGCATATATTTATCAATTATGTATCAATCAATCTGTCAATCAATACACATATTTAGATACACATTCAATCGGAGCTATTTTTTAGGTTGAATCACACCCTGGGGTGCTCAATTATTATTAAAATCAATTAACAATTCAATTGCCAAATCAAACATCCGCCAAATCAATCAATCCATCAGTCGGCCAATCAATTGCTTGGCTAGGCCACAGACCAACACCAGAAAATAAAAACCAAAAGCCAATTAAAATTATTCAAACATCAATCAAAATGTCACCAATCCCAGTCGCAGTGGCTTTACTCCCAGCCATCCTTGTCAGGACATCAATTAGTCGATTCCCCCCTCATCATCTGCAGAACCAGCACCAGCAGGAGCAGCACCAGACTCCAGCAAACAGCGTCATCTATTTCAATCAGCCTGACCTTTGACCGCCGCCTTGGCCACTTGCTTGGACCCTGGCTCTGCCCCTTCCCAATTGTCGGTTATCGTCGATGTCGTTCTTGTTGTCGTCCTCGTTGTCCTCAATGCCAAACCCAATACCAATCCCGAAAAACCCAATCTGCACCATTAGCCATATAACCCATAAGCCATAACCAGCAAGCCGTAACCCGTAGACCGTCGACCGTCGACCGTCGAGCGTAGACCATAGCCCCGTAGTCCTTTAGTCCGTAAGCCGTAACCCAGTTTCAATTGAACGCATTTTCACATGCCATTGCACGGAGTGGTGTTCCCAGTCACCTTCTCCTCCTCATTCTCATCCTCCTACTTCGGATACGGCATTTAACATGCATGTGACCAGAGTGCTGAGGGGTGTTCGGACCCCGGAAAAGCCCCATTTTATGTCCATCCCCATCCCCATCTCCAGCTTCCACCGTCCCACCTTCCCACCATTTACCATTCACCATCCATCCATCCGTCCGTCCACCCGACTTGGCTTGGCTTATTATTTTTTGTGGCCAACGCTGGCCAAGGCAATAACCGAACCAAATTGAAATCAAACACAGGCACGCACATCAGAAATCATCATCATCAACCACACGCACAGACACACACACACACACACACACACACACACACACACACACACACACACACACACACACACACACACACACACACAACGCAAACAAACACATGCATACGTATATATTGATGTATGTATGGGGGATATAGATATGTACATACACATGTACATATATAGTACAATATACCCCTCTTGTTTGAATTGGGTGCGTGTCGCGATTTGATTCCTGTCTTTACGAGGCGACTTTAATTGCTTTGGCCGTGCAATCAGACGCGACCAAAAGCGCCATCAAATCGCGCGGAAAACGCGCGCGCGCTTAAAATCACCTTAATCGTCGAATGCCAAAAATTGAGTGTTGCTGCGGGAACACACAGAGGGTAGAGGCTAGAGGCTAGAGGGTAGTCGGGCAGAGGCAGAGGCAAAGGCAAAGGCAGGAGATTGGAGCTTAGGCTGAGTGTTAAGTACGTTAGCAAATGTACATGCGTCTGAGGTTCAGTTTATGCCCAGATCCATATCGTGAATTAAGTGAATTCGATTTGTCGTCTGAGACGTGATAAGTACGCCGGATCGCTGGATTTGGTATAGGATAGGATAGCAGTCACACGCTGGGACACTGGCATGCTACTTGCCATTTACATGTTCGAGTCATCTTTTGTGGTCGTTTTTCTTTTTTAGATGATTAACAATTATTTGTAGTGAATTTTCAATTGAAATTTCAATTGAGGGATCTTACACAGAGCACTGCTTTATTAACGCCATGCATACGCACGGGACTTGCTTTTATTTGTTACATGCTAGCCCTACCGGATATACTGTTTTAGAATGGTAATGGTTCAAAGCAGTGCACCGCTACGGCGTTCTACTGCTTTGTGTGCCAAAGCAAAATGCCCTTCTTCCACTGCTTTGTTCATACATTTAAATGTACTGTACGGCACTGCTTTGTGGAAATACTGCTTTCGATGCCATGGCTGCTTTCTGCCCTTCCTCCGCGTGCAAAAACAAGCTTAGTGATTCCCCGCACAGCCGTAAATGAGCTGCTCAGTCGAAGGAGACGAAAACATCGCATAAACGCATTAATCTGTCGCCGTCCTTCGTCCGCCCCCCGCCCACTATATCCCACACGCTGCGTTGCTGCGTTCAAAAGAGAGGGGAAAAGAGTGTAAAAGCTGCACTTTGTAAAAGTGTTTTGACCATTTACGAGTCACTGTGCGCGCCTTCGTGCTAAGGTACGTATCAGAATTATGCGACTATACGAATGCATTTCGAAATTAGTAAGTGCTTAAATACCCTGGCTTTTGGCGCAAGCAGGAGAGATCATATTTCTATAGCTTACACTTGCCATGGGAACATTCTATATTATTTGCATAGTTTTGTTACGATACGCACCTTATGCCCGGTACTCCGCTGCTATTCGCCTCTCCATTTTCTCGCCAAATTCTCTCCTCTCCACTCTCTCCCCTTCACTCTTCCTGAGAGTCTGACTGCTTTGTCAATCAACGTTTGGCAAATGGGCGTCGCAAGAGGGGGCGGGTCGGCGTCACTTTTACAAGTGTTGTTTGCTGTTGTTTCTGTTTGTGTAGTTGTTACCGTTGCTGCCGCCACTCCTATTGCCGTTGCCTCTGCCTCTGCCTCTTCTGCTGTTGCTGCCATTGCAACATTGCCAGAAGAGTGCACACACAGCACTCTTCCCCCTCGACCGCTCACTCTCTTTCTCTCTCTCCCTCTCTCTCTCTTTCATTCTTTTCTGTGTACGACACCCCCCCTCCAGGCACCCCACGGGCAAGATATATGTTGACAGCTTGTGAAAATATGAGCAGCATTTTGCTGCCTGCCACCCAGCGCCAAATGTGTTGAAAAATTGAAAAATATTTCGCCATCGATGCGCTAAAATATGGTTCCCCTCACCTTGCCCCCCTGCCACTCCGTAAACCGAAAGCAAATCGTTGGCAAAATGCAAAAGGGATTGGTAGAGCAGGGAAGCCCGCAAAAACCGTTTTCTATGCCGAAAAGTTTTTGGCACGATGCCAGAAGCAGGGGGGAAGAGCCGGAGCAGGAACGGGAACAGGACCAAGAGCAGGACCAAGAGCAGACACCGTTCCGAAGTCACGAGGAAATGGGCAGCTTGTCCTGCTCAAGGTATATTGAGTAGAAGGTAAGGCAGTCCAGAGGAGTGAATGCTTGATGGCTGCATAGTGTATCCTTCTATTCGATCTATCGTGGGGGCCAGGACCGGCTGCTCTCCCCCTGCTCCACTTCCTGTTTATGTCTTCTTGCGGCGTTTACTTTTGTCAGAGCTTTTGTTATTGTTACAGGGGAAGAAAAGAGAGAGAGAGAGAGAGACTGCGAGACTGGAAGGGGTGAGGAGAGAAGAGGAAAGAAGAGGAGGGGAGAGAGAAGCGCAGCTTTTACTTTGATTAACTGACGAGCGGCAGGCAATTGGCACAATTGGGGCTTTGGGGGAGGGGGTACAGTAGGGGTACAGCAGTGGGAGTGAGGCGGCGGGTCAGGTCCAGTCATTGTTGTTGATTTAGGATAACGCAAGTGAACGGTAAAAGGTTAACAAAAATGGATAGGAGGGTATGCCGGTGCCTGGGGTCGGAAGAGCATAAAGAAAATCAGAAAAAGATGAGCAGCTGAAAATTTGCCTCTTCAAAAAAAAATAGAAGGGCAGGATGGTGACAGGGGAGTTGCCAGAGAGGGGGGACGAGACCAAGATCTCAGGCTGCTCTGGGGTTTGTTCTCAATTTCCCTTTTTCATTGAGCGGAAAAGTGGTGAGGGGACGGGACAAGTAGAGCTACCGCTGGGCACCGCTTGAACAGTATTCAAGTAAATCTCACAAAACAGTGAAAGCTCTCTATGATGGACATGATATTTCACTGGAACATAGTGGATATGCTGGACATCTGAATATTCAATAAATATATGCATGTGCCATGTGCAGAGCACAGGCAGAACCCAGGCACATACACACACCCCCCCTCCAACCAACACTATTACACACATGCCCAGATTTGCACACAAGGATCAATTAGCCTCCAACGTTCTCGGCTGGAGTATCTACCTCATTGTCCACTCTATCGAGCTTCCACTGTACATGTGAATATCATACACACAACACACACAAAAAGAGACACAGAGAGAGTGGGAGAGGGGTAGCTCGAGAGGCTCCAAAGCCAACAACTTGTTAACTTTGCTTTTTATTTGGACAACTCTCCCTCTCAGTACCCCTCTTTGCCCTCTCAGTGCCCCTTTGCCATCCTCTTCAATATCTGAAGCTGGTAAGCAGCTGTTCCCTCCCTCCGCCTACTCCTGTCGCTCGGCGCGAGGCGGGAGTCCTGCTGCTGGTCCCCGCATTTCCCTTATTTATGGCCCCAGCCGCAGCGACGCCATTTGCCTGCCTGCCCCTGAAAAAAGGTCCCAACCATTTGGGGCAGAGAGAGTGGCGGAGAGGAAAAAGAGCAAAATGGCGGTGATTAGAGCCGGGATCTGCCTCTTCCTCTGCTTCTGCTTCTGCCGCTGTCCCTGGCCCGTGCTCCGCCCCGCTTGGTTCTACTTTCAATTGAATTGAATTTAATGCATTTAATACCAACACATAGACAAGTACAGCGGTGTGTGTGTGCCTGTTCGAAGGGAAATATTGTCGTTTTTGGGGCGCACAGTGGGTCCAACACATTTGAAGCGTTTTTCTATAGCGAGAAGAAATTCCTTCGATCCCACGTACCAAATATATATGTATACGTATACTCGATCTGCAACATCTGCTGTAGGTTAGGTGTAGTCTTTTCTGGTTTCAATGCTGTGTCAGGAATATTTATTTATTTATTCCGCCAATGGATTAATCCTTATCTGGCTAACTTAACTCTAAACTAAACATTACTTAATATATATATTAATGTATAAATCAACTGGCTGTAGCACAATGTCTCTGCGTGTTCCATAGTGCCGCGATTTGGGGAAAGCCATAGCCAACAAGGACAGGGACAGGGACAGGGACACGGAACTCGATAGCACCAAGGACAACGATGGAAACAACAAATAAACATCGAAGAGCAAACATCAATAATCTATTTTATATTAAAGTTTATTATTTTTCACACACACACACCCGAACACAGACAAAAACATTTGTGTGAATTTGTTTACATTCTCTGTTGGCAAAAGGAAAATGGAAATTCATTTGAATTCGGCCACGAAAAATCTGGGCGGGGGACATCACCTGGTCTTGCTCATCATCACCACATCTGAGGCATGCCCCATCTCCCATCTCCCATCTCCCATCCCCATCCCCACGCCCATCCACATCCCCATCCGCATCCTTATCCACATCCCTTGCTTCCTTCCCTACCATGACCGAGCTTCGTTTATAAATATTTAAGTGCTGCAGGCAAAACTTTGCTCCAGGGGCAGGAGAAAACAGCTTAAGCTAAGTAAAGGCCCCGTTTTGGGGCAGGCAGCAACAAAGCCAACAAGCCAGAAGCAGCGGCAGCGCCAGCACCAGCACCAGCACAAGGTCTCCACTCCTCTCCTCCTCCTGTGTCACCCACTCCGGGCATGTGTTAATGAAAAGTTTCAGGTCTCAGTTTACAATTTGAGGCAAGGAGCATTAGCCATGTGACGCAGGGAGGGAACGAGGCTCCTCCACGGGTCCTCTTGGTCTCCAGACCCTGGACTGTGGCTCATTATCAATAGCATTTATGACTCTGCTGTCATGGTAACTTTGCTCTTTATATGGCCTGGGTCCACCCTGCTCCTCCCTGCCCCCATTCCTCTGTGTGTCCCGCCTGTGTGAAGTGGCAAGTGGCATTCCCAGAGCATTCATCGCTCATATGGCCATCGGGTCCTTTCTCGAGATGGCAAATTGAATTTAAGGCACAGTAACCTTCTAAATACTTTCTTTCATGCATCTCGGATACGGTTCGATTCTGCTCAGTTTTGGCAAGAGCTCTGGCCAAGTTCTGCTCAGTTTTGGATGGAATTTGGTTTAGCTTCAAAAAGTTGCCAGTTTTGTCATACTAATTGCAACAGTTTTTGCCCAAAAATTATTGCATTCTGCTTCGCCAGCTCCTTATCCACGGACCCAGTCCCTGGCTTTGACTCTGGCACTGGCGCTCTGGCTCTTCGGCTCTCTGGTTCTCAGTCGTGTCATGTGCACGAATTGCTGCTTATTAATGTCAGAAATTTCTAATTGCAATTTCTGCATACAAATTGCTCAAACTAACTCCAGGCCGGGCCGCCCGCCAGACAGTGCCACGCGCACAACTCACAAACCGAAAACACAAGCACCGACTAAAACTCAAACCCAAACCCAAACCCAGCAGCACCAGCGATGCCAAAAGCAGCAGCAATGAAATATTTCGACTAATTTCCACAATAAATTTTGATTATGTGCGTGGGTTTCGGGGGCGGGGAGGGAGAGAGCTGGTAAAGAGCAGCTGGAGGGGCAACTTGAAGCTGACTTAAAGATCTCCCCCTTTCGCTGCCCCTCGTATTTGACCAGGAATCGGAACAAACAAATTTCCTTGCCGTTGCCATAATCAAGCAGAAGGAAAAAAGAGAAGAAAATTTGCATATTTACGAATGCCCCCAAGAACTGTATGGATTCTCTTCGAGTACTGACAGTAGGGTCTGCTCCAGTCTGTCCATCTGTTCGAATAACTCTGGAGTCTGGGAACTTGAGCTATAGTTCTCATACAAATCAACATGACTATGATTGACAAGAAAGCGTAGGTCAAGATGGAAATCTTCCTAGAATATGGCTCTAAAGCTCAGGGCTATTATAGTTGGGACTAATATAATAATAATACCATTTCTTGTCCTCCAGTTAAGAGACAGTTTTCAGAGAGTTAGTCCAGCAAAAGGGGATTCCCCAGTCGGATACACATGTGCGATGCAACCGGAGATGGTATGTATGATGAAGGATGCTGTATCCAATATTTGCGCCGAATCTTTCCCTGTTCCCCGTTCCCAGTGCTCGGTGGTCGGTGCTCTGTTTTCCGTGGGTGCATTCTTGTGATTTATTACAGTTCGTTCATTGGGAGACAATTAAATTGGCCGCTTTTCGTTTTAAGTAGACATGTGCCCAACCACCCACCTCTTGGAGGCCACAGATTCATTGCTTTCCTCCCAGTCTCTCAGACTCTCAGTCTCTCTTTACGGGTCTGTTTGTTTGTTCATTTAAAAATATGTCGAAAAATATAAAACCCGTAACAAGAGCAAAAACAGGAGACAGGCGAACAAAACAAGAACTTTTCGTACACAAACACGTAACCAGAGAACCCAATTTGGTGGCCAGTGGGTGGGTGCTTTGGAGTCTACGAAATTGTGAGCAGAGCAGAGCAGAGCAGAGCGGAGGGGAGTGGGTGCTTTCTGACAGCAGATTGGTGGTCAGGGGATCATTGAGAGATACAGCTACACACCACACACACACACTCCACAGTCCTCAGTCCACATTCCATTCTCCACACTCTACAGTGCACAGAAATTGGCAATTTTGCATAATAGTGATAAATTTTACATGAGCATCGGGGGCTGGAGCATGGTTTTCCCTGGGAAAAGCGGAACACCAACGTGTGGCTGGTAATCTTATCGGAACCCTCGTTCGGGGACACTGGAGGAATCTCCTTAAATAGCAATTGGATATTATGTGAGATTTGTGACACGGAAATGGCAGCGAGATAAACTGCAAAATGAAATGCCAAACGGCGAAAGGATGAACAACGGCGACGAAGAAAAAAAGGAGCAAGCGGAGCATTCGAATGCAGGACACGCCTCGCCAGAGGGGCTCTACGGGATCCGGGATCCCAGTTGGAGCACGGGCAATCCTCGGGTTCCTTTTTGGTGCTTTCGGTGCTTTCTGGTTGCTGGTTTTTGTGCCAGCTTTGACCCAGCATTATCGGTAAATTTGTTGGCTTTCGCGTGGACGAAGGGAGCAGGGGCGAAGGTCAAATGTGGGTGCAAAAAGGGTCGGGTCGATGGCAGAGAGTGTTTATGGGACATTTATGATGCAACTACTAGAAGGAGCTCCAATTAATCAGCCATAAATTCAAGCATTGTGTACTTTGTGCTATGTTTAGATAGAGGTTTTCTTTAGACGTTTTCCTAAACTGGAGGAACATGTGCTCGATAAGTAATCATGGGTCCCCAGGTCGTCGTTTCGTATGTCATTTACGAGTATCTGCTGTGGCTGTCAGCCAAATGTTATCAATTACTTGTATTATTATTTGTATGCTCTGATATTTTTGCTGCCCTGCCATGACGATTGTACCCACAGTGGACTCGACACTTGTGCCACAGAGCGAGAGAAGGGGCTGTGTGGCAAGTGTGGGGGGAGGATTATTTGAGAGTAAAATATTGTACAATTGCAGTTTTACCTTCGGATACATATTTTGTGGATTGGCTTTAGTGCCCTCCCGATCTCCCTCCACTGCTGTTGCATGCCCCTGCTGCAGCACTATTGCTCTTTATTGCTGCTTACATATATTTAACAATTTTGTATGCGCCTGTCAGTGCGTTGTTTGGGCTTCCTGTGCCACCAGGACCCCCTCTCTCCCATCCACACGAAACTTGTTTACCTCTCTTTGGGATGCCTTCAAAGGGGGTATTACAATTCGGAAACCGATGATTGCAATGCAATGGAGAAAGCATATGCAGCAAGCCAATATACATATATATTCATCTTAGACGGAATAATAGTCGGAATCATAAGAACATAAGTACCTACAATCGTTTCCTTTGATTTCAATCCGATTGACTATATATTGTATGGTTTCTTCGGTTGGGAACAATGGGTCCGGGTCCGGGTCCGGTTCCGGGTCCAGGGCCAGTCACCAAGGGTATCTAATACTTCGGTTCACGAGTTTAACATTTCTTTTTGTGTGTTTTTTCACTGCTTTTTTGGGCGCTTGGCCGCACTGCCTTTTGCTTCTGTATTCTCTGTTTTCTCTGTTTTCTGTCAGTAGGTAAAAATTCCAATAAATAATTGAAATGGCTGTTTGTTACACCCTCTCCCTCCTGCCTCCTCCCTTGCTGCTTTTCTCTCTCTCTCTCACTCATTCCCACTCTATCTGTGATGCATGCCTCGGCTGCTGCTGCTGCTGCTGCTGCTACTGTTCATTCGCCTTTGTTTGGCTTGATGTTTTTATATCTTTTGTGACGCATCTCGAAATGGCAGAGAGGGAGAGGAGGCAGTAAAAGAGAGAGAAGGAGTTGGCATACGGCATACGCGCTCGGCATTTTTATTACAGTTGCACACCCACACACACAACCACATAAATACATCGCTCCCTCAACCCATGCCCCATGCCGCACACAAAAATTTTGAACAAAAATGTATTCAGAAATTACAATTTTGTTGCTTTATTAATAAATTGCTACATTTTTAGTGAGTCTCTGACACTCTGACCCACTGACCGTTCCACCCTATATCAATCCTTGGCATGACCACAACAATTGTGCGGCACAGCCAGCCACCCCCTTCTCAGCCAGTTTTGTTGCGGCATATTTTGGTTGCCTACTTTTTGGGGTCGCACCTGACTCTTCATCGGAATCCGATTCCGATTGCGATTCCGAGTCCCATATCCGACTCAAACTGAGGAGGATCCTAGTGGGGGGCTTCGTGATTCGTGAGTAGTTTGTGAAATGTGGAATGGGGGTGGGGGGTTGGGGGTGGTAAGAACAGAAGAGCCGGGAACGACAATATTTTGGATAGTCATGACCCTAAAAATGTTGCTGCAGCAAATAAAGAATGAAGAGCCATTAAATGGGGCAAACCTCACCCTCCGCTCAGACAACTTTCCTCTTAGCCGCTTAACCCCCTTCGAAGAGTGCGTTTTTAGTGCATAAGTTCCTTCAATGATAACTCGAAAAATGAAGCTGAGTGGCGAAATCTTGCAGAAGGCGCAGGGCAAGGAAAACAGGGCAAGGAAACGGATACAAGGGGAATAGGGGGAACGGTGGGGACAGTTGGTAGCAGTGGTGGGGTAGGGGAAGGGGTAGTGGGACAAGGCAACAGGAAAGCCAACGCGCTGATTTATGATGGCCCGGCCAAAGTTTTGCCCCAAAGTCTTGCAGTTTAGCGCCTGGCAAGTGATAAACTGCAAGGACTCGAAAGTTGTGGCGCCTCGAGCGTAGCTGCGTTCCGCTTATTAGATTGTATTTGATGGTCTTCCCAGCACACCAGCACCCACCTCGCAACGGGTGGCCAGAAAATGGAGACCGGCAAGGGCATTCGCAGAAAGCTGATTTGGGAAAGGTAGTTGGAAAAGATTGCAGATGTTCTGGATAATTATAGGGTGGCTAAGAATACAGAATCATTCCCTTGACAACCAATGTACATTAATTGATGATTAAAAAATAAAAATGATTGGCCCGGAATTCCGAGGGCTTGTCTTCTAATTCCCATAGGATATCTCAGAAAGCAGTTCGAAAGGGAATCTATCCATAACAATAGCCACTAGAAGCCCTCAGAAAGATCACATAGATTGGTGTTGGCCCAGGAACGACCCCTATCATGTCGAAAAGGTGACCTCCACAAGAATCGGTGACCCCGAGTCACTCGCTATTTGCTCGCTATTTGCCTAGGCAACTTTGCTAACTGCGAAATCTCATTAATTTAGTCATCTTGCCCCTCTTTTGTAGTGCAAATGAGGCGGCACGGCAAAAAGTTCACGTTCTTGCGGTGCTCATAGACGACAGCCTCCTTCGACAGCCTCAGGGACCCTTTCTGCCACGGCATACCATACCCGTGTCCTAGTCCCGTTCCCGTTCCCGTTGCCGGTCCTAGTCCCGTGGGCACTTTTTGTGTACCGGGCAGCCCCGGAGCATATGATGGGAGAGCGGGTCTTTCGGCTGGAGTTCAACGTACTCCCACCTACCACTACGTACGGATACGTGACAGGTTCAGCCTGGCCTCCACCTGAAGCGGGGGGCCGGGCGCCGGGCGCCGGGCGCCGGGAGCCGGGAGCCTAGAGTCCTCGCTGTTCCACTTGAGTGCGCCTTTCCCTTGGTTGCAGTGTCGCCGCCTGTTTATGGCCTGCTGTCAAATTAATTGGCTTTTCCGGCTTCGCCTTCGCCCCCGCGACTCCCTGCCGGACTCGGACTTAGACTTGGACCTGGACTTCTGCTTGACAACTCATTTCCTTGAGCCTTGAATTTCTCACGTAATGCGACGACGCGTACCATTTAAGTTGGACCCTTGCTCGGTCTTCGATTTGCTATAGCTGTGTGCATGGCCGGCTACCGGGAAACTTTCCACAGCCAACTTAGCCCCCCGACACGGACGTGGTCAGAACCGCTTTGGGCCCCTGACCAGGACCCAGCCGACCCGCTGACAGCCCTCACATGGTCCATGGCCCATGGAATAATCCGAAAGGAAGTGGGCCAACATCAGAGCACCGAAATCTCTTCACACTCGCCTTTGATCGCAGTCCCCTCGCCGGTCGCCGTGTCGAGGCGGTGTTTTGGTGTTTCGGTGCCTTGCCCAGAGCCCAGAGCCAAGTGCCATCCATCCATGTCCAAGTCCTGAGTGCTGCCAAGTCCTTGAGTTGTTTTTAGAATGCCTCCAGCTGCGTTTTGATTGCCCCTCCTTCTGCCGGCAGACTGCGTGCAGTGCAGACACATTCATTACCTACCTATGCACCTGCTATTTCTTTCCTATTTGTAACATCAGATGACCAGATACTGATGCTCAGAGGTTTGAACAAACAAATGGCAGAATATATGAATAATACTGAAGATTCCCTTTGGAACTGCAGTTTGACTGCAGCTCGTTTCAAAATGTAGAAAACCCTGTGAAAGGGGATCGGATTACTCACACTCAGTTTTCGAGTGAGTTCTTCCTTAAGTTTGAGCTCTTTCTTGAGTGTGGAGTGGAGTGAGTTATTTCTTTGAGAGCTACTCCATTTCGGAGTGAAAAATCGTCCCAAGAATTTCCCCTGAGCTTGGGACATTTTTAAGGGGGTAATTAAAGGGAAATGCAAGCTTTCTCCTGCGAATATTTTCCTCTGCATTGGAATATTTGGAACGCGAAAACCTTTATGCTATTATATTATATTTTTCTAGTTATTTAAAATAATATCATACTTTTTCAAAGATTTATTGCATGTCTGTGTTTTCCAAAAATACAAATAAAATTTAATTTATATACAAAAATGTTTTGGCGCGCACAGAGCTTTTTCCTGCAAGCTTCTTATAGGTTCGAAAATTGGCTAAAACTAGTAAATAGTTAAACCACGTATCTTAAAAGTACCAAAAATATTAAAAGATATATCCTTTATATATGAATGTATAAATATGCTCTTATCGTAAGGGAACTATCTCTGAGAATAATTATATATGTGAAGAAGGAAATTTGTGTGATTAAATACTAAACATAAAAGTAAATTGCTTAGCTTAAGGACTTTATCGTAGGTATTTATGGCAATTAAGAGGTTATAAGCGCGAGAAGAGAGACGAATTTATGGTATTTATGGCATGCATCAATATTCTTATTATGGATTCAAGAACAAAAATAATGTTCCAGAGGTTCAGAAGTTGGCTAAACTAATTCTAGTAAGTTCTTCTACCCTTGTTTATACCGTAAAGGACTTATGTATTGCGGGTTATTATCCATAATCCGATAATGATATTTTTACTATAAGAAGTTAACCATAAACTTAATTTCGTAAGGGCTTTATAGCATCTGAGTTTTTAGCGCACTGGTAATACGATATTTACTATTCCTATCCGCTAGGGACATTTGATGCTGGGAACTAATTTGCGTAACTTCGCTGCGAATGGGAAATGGTTCGAAACTTGGACCAAAAGCGTTTCGCTTATTTTGAAATTTTTGTGAATTGCGTTGTGGATGCGACATAGAACTTGGGTACGGAATGGTGCCGCAGAAGCCGCAGCCCAATTAAACACTGCGATGTGGTGCCTCATCAGCCTCATCAGCGGATTCCAGTGACATTCCATCCTTTCCCGCCTGTGCGTGTGGTTGGGGTTCGACACTAATTGTTGGTTGGATCTGGGAATGAATATGAAATCGATACGATTCGGGTCGACCACACGGGAGCCCGCTAATAAGCCGGATTCTTAAGCCGAGAATTGTGGCCTAAAATAGTCCTTGAGTGGGGCAGGAGCGGGGCGGAGCAGCCTTCAATGTGTGGACTCTGAACTTCCGCTATGCACAAGGGCAGGTGTCCTTGGCTCTGGTTTTGGCTCTGTCTCTGTCTCAGTCTCAGTCTGTCTCGATCCTGGCTTAGCGCTCGCTCGGATAATATTTTCCGCTGCCTGTCAGGGCAGGCCTTTGTTCCACTTTGTCCGGAAACGGAAGCAATACACATACGCCCACATGCACATGCCCATGCACATGCAAATGCAGATGCACATGCACGTGCACATGCACAGAGAGTGCCACCGAGTGTGGCACATACTCGTACAGATGCAGGCTCGCATTGGACTGCAACTATGGCTGAGATCCCACATTCCATTAACTGGGTCAGGTCCTTCCAGCCTTCAACGCAGGCTTTCTTTTGTAACAGTACTGTTGAGAACAGGCTGTCCGCGTTGAGGGTCTCAGCTGTGGCACAGCAGCCCCGGGGCATGTCCTCCACTCGAGGAATCTCCAATTTGGAGCAGTTATGTTCCAGTTTGATGCTGAAGCCTTCCACTCACCGCAAGACAAAAAGAAATGTGTTCCGAGATAAAGAAGAGATGGGACAGTAGTTACCCGGCGAGATCAGGTGGCATTGTGTAATGCCTTTGGATTCTCATATGTTCGAGGATGCCATCAATAAGGGCGTAGTAAAAGTCTGAAAATGTCTCTATATAATCGTTTAAATCTGCTTTAGAGGTACAAACATTCTTCCTTAATCAAGTGCGTGTGTACAGCATCCTTCCAGCATCCTTCAGGAGATCTTTCCGCTGCAGCAGGACATCTGTCACTCAGGGGTCGCATTAGAGGAGGACGTGGACATTGAGCTCACACTCGCTCGCTCGCCCCCTCCTACAGTCCGCATTCGTAATGCGCGACCACCAATCACGCCGCGTGAGGGTTGCACGTAACCACAATCCGCAGCACGAACTGGAGAGGGGACAAAGGTCGAGAACCCCATCACAGTCGCCCATAAATAATCTGTCAGGGGGGTCAGGGCGTTTTTAGTGGTGTCACAAGGCTGTCATGCCAGTCGTCTTTCTCCCCTCCTAACAGAATATCGTCTCGACAATACTTGCCACACACACTACACAGAACACAACACAAAAATTTAAGTCAGATAAAATCTGAAAATATTTCCAAATTAAATACGTAGAAAGCCATGCTTAGTGGAAATCCAGAATCTAAGACGCCCCTCAAGGCGGCTCTCACCGCTGCATTGAAAACCGAGGATATTGGCAACGGCAGCGACACCGAGCTGAAGGAGGTGATCGCTAGCAGTGTTGCCAGTCAAAACGGAAACAAAAGCGGAAGCGGAAGCTCACCCAGAACCAGAACCGTGCCCGAGCTGCCAGAGGAGAGAGGAAGTGGTGGCAGTGGCCATGGCACCGGCTTCAATGCAAACGGCTACGGAACAATTGACTGGATAGGATCAGGAAACAATAACAACAACAACAACAACAACAACAGCAACAGCAACGGAAACGACGACATCTCTTCATGCGGGCTCTTTAATCGAATTTGTACCCGATTGGATCGGCTGCTCCGTCGCTGGCTGCCTGGCTACAGCTATCTGCGCGATGGGAGCGGAAATCACAGCTCCGACGCCGCTGGAAACGAGTCCACAAATGCGCAGGTCACCAACGGGCAGCAGAATGAGCTGGCTGAGGAGCAGGCGTCCACTTCCACGCATCGTGCTCATTGGAACAAATGGCTGTCCAATGACATCTACCTAAGCGGTGGCATCTCCCGAGCCGAGTTCAGTGCCCATCTGGAGAACATCCTGAGGAAGAGGATGTTCCAAGAACGCACTAAGACAGCACCGGGCTTGGGGCATCACTAGCCGGGAGGGGGAGGGGGGGTGGGCCATTGATTTTCGTGCACTGAATTTCGGCGCTTTCATTGTGTCAAAAAACCGGAGAGAACTCATTTAAATTATTACATGTATACATATATCTCAAAATATTTCAAAATAAATTGTGAAAAATGACCACAGAGATAGCTTTGACAAAAGGGGGAAGCCGCTTATGAAGAGTGACTGCCACTGCGGTCCCAGGGGAGCCATTAGCCAAAGGCCAAGCCAGTTGTGTATCCGACTGTAGGATACCGCATAATGATATTGATTGCATCTATTAGCTACAGATACATATATTCTTATTCATGGCATAGTTCTAGTGCCTTTTCAATGGGTTTCCTCTGGCACTACCACCATCACCAGACTACCAGATATAGACAGATGGCCCATGGTATTGGAAACGCTTCCATTCCTTCACAAAAGCAACACAAAACGGAATTGGAAATTAAAATGAACACAGAACCCCTGCTTCTACCCGCCAGGGAAATCCAAGTGAAAAATGGATTCACTCCATCAATCGGAAACCGATTCGGGGGAGAGGCGGGGGCGGCCACTGTTAATCAGTCAACAACACAAACCACTGCCTAATCGTTTATAATTACAAACCAGAGACAGACAGAGACAAAGAGACAACAAGCCTCCGGTCGTACAGTACAGCAGGCGGGTGGTCAGTCAGTCAGGCAGGCAGGTAGGCAGGCAGTCGGCAGCTCAATTGTGCGACAAATCCGGGGCAACCTGGATGGGGCCTGACAGCCACTTGAAACATCGATTTAGTCGTTGTCAATTGCCAGGCACCGGAAACAGGGGGACGCGGCTGCTGCAGAACATTGGCATGGGCATGGACATGGGTATGTCATTGAGCCTGACTACAATTATGTGTATTTCAATTTGTTGGCTCTTCAACCGCTGGGTGGCTGGGCCTTCCTAATGATCTGGGGCTCCCTCTCCCTCCCTTACCTGAAATGGTGGCCACTCATCATTTGGTCCAGAGCCATTGGGGCACCATGACAAAGCGCTAACGAAAACATTACGCATACGCACTGCAAGCCGAAAAACAACAGGAGTTCTGCAGACGGAATACCGATCAAAAGATACCCGGTAATTGCTGAGTAAATACTTATTTTGTGTGATTCATCCCTGGAATGGTGGACATGACATCATTCTTTCACAAAAGGCGTTTGTGGCACTCCATCCGAATGGCATGTGGATCTAAACTAAAACCTTCTATGCACAGCAATGATATAATATAAAAGAAGATATGCATATCTTTAAATTTGCGGCAGAATTCCCTTTCTCACTTCCTGTTGCGCAAATATACCCCTTAACGTACGCTTGCCACGTGTTAACATTGCGTATCCGCAAAGCAAACCAAAAAACATTAAGTATACGCAACGCAAACGGGAGCCCCATTGGGTTTTGTCATTCCATGTGTGGGCCCCATCCTGTGCGTCCCTTCAGCATCAACAGCATCATAATTCTGCTGGCAAAGCACTTGAGCACTGACCATTAACATGACTTTTGTCCACGCAGCTACACCACCCACACTCCCCACACAGAGAGATAGAGAGAGAGAGAGAGCGAGAGAGAGAGATAGAAAGAAAGAGAGGGTGGATGGTGCTGCTGTGCTCCTGTTTTTGTCGTTGCCAGTTCTAGGGGTGGTTGTGGTACCCACCGCTTGACCGCATCCTGGAATCTGATGCTGGGGCATTCCCCAGTGCCCAGCCCCATTCAATATTTGCGCTCGTTTAGTTGTGGGGGAGACTGATTGAAGGCCGAACAGAGTCTGTAACCATCGGTAATATGGTAATTTATGTTTAAAATTACAGCAAATTGTGGACAAGAAAAGAGGGACAGATTAGGCCAGAAAGGGATAATAAACGGAAGGCTCTGCCTGCCAAATGTCTGGTCAGAATCGCCATAGCCCTTATGTGTCGACAAGGGTATACACACACACACACACACACACACTAACCCCCTTGCGGTAACCCCGCGCAACTTCCTAAAAAAATATACATTTTGTGTGTAATTTTTTCAAATATTTCTTTTATTTATGATTTGGTTTTGATTCTTTTTAGGTTTTTTTTTTCGTTAAGGGATTTTTGATTCGAGTTTTTCGAGTGGATTAAAATTGTAAATCGTAAATTACATTAAATTGTTCGTTCAATAATTAAAGAGTTGTTCTTGTTCGCTTTCGTTTCGATTCGATTCGATTTGATATTTGTTGCAGCAGTAGCTATAATTGAGCAAATATTTCCTAATTAAATCAATTTATTCATATACGATTCTAGTCAAAAATTGGTAAAGAGAGAAGGTCAAGGTAAGTAACCATAGGGAGAAGGTGGAAAAGGTGGGAAAAGGGATAATAAGGGATAATGGGAGGCTTACAGAGGAGCGATACTTCAATGATATGTCTTGAAAGATACATACATACATATATATATGTATATACTTATATATATATGTATACTTTATTGTTTGTTAAGGGTACGAGTACTACGAGTACCTAAGGATATGTGTGTGTTAGTGTGTGAGAGAGCGATAGGGTTGGAGCGATAGGGGTACTCGGACTTGCATCAGTAAGTAAAGGTCGATTATCGTTATAAAGTAGGTAATTGGTTATTTTGGAATTTTCCCAGAGAGTGAGTGGGAGCTTTGGATTCACTTGTTATATCGATGTATCGATTATTCCATAGGCTATACGTATAATTATCGATCTGATTTGATTTGATTCGTAATTTGATTAGCAGTGCGTTTTGGCGATTTAAATTCGAATGAATGAAAGAATGAATGAGACTTGCTTAGGTAATATTCGTTAATCGATTTGTTATCGCTTGAGACTCGCCTAATTACCGTACGTAATCGATGAGTATCTAATTATTGCGACGAGTCAATAAGTTATCGTTTAAGTATTTAAATGTCGATCGATATACCAATAATATACGAGGAGTAATCGATTAAGCTGAACTTCAGACGAGTCATTGTCATTGTTATCTTCATCTCCATCTCCATCGTCATCGACATCAAGAAGTCATCGAGTCACTGCCTACCGAGATGGCCCCTTCGCCATCAATTATTTATTGCTCCACTGCAGACTGATTATCGATGGGTCCATAAATACCATAAATAATGGATGACCATACCTCCCCCCACTTAATCCTCCTCACTCCTCAATCGTACTCAATCGTTGCACTGCCCGCTGTCCAGAGCCCCCAGCATCTGCTCAATCGTAGCTGAGGGAAATGGCCGACTTGGGCGTGGGCAACGGCGATGTGGTGTTCTCCTCCTCGTCGTCGTTCTCCTGCGAGTCCTCCGGCTCGCCCAGGGCATGGACGAACTCATAGAAATCGATGCGCCCATCCCCATCCACGTCCACCTCCTTGATCATGTCCTCAACTGTTTAAGGGGAAAGTATTCGAATGCGGTTTCGGAATAATATGGGAAAATGGGATCCACTACTTACTGTCCTCCTCGTCGAGGTCCTCGCCTAGACACTGCAGCACCGCCCGCAGATCGGAGGCGGTGATGTAGCCGCGATTGTGCTTATCAAAGACGCGGAAGGCGTCGCGCAGCTCCCGCTCCTCCTGGTCGGCCGAAGACAGGCCCGACTTGTCCTCGTACGTCATGTTCGAGAGTATGTCGACAAACTCCTCGAAGCTCACGTTGCCATCGCCTGCAGAGGCAGCAGTCAAAATCGGCGGGGAAGATATGAAGCCAGGAATAGGCAGAGGAATACTCACCATCCACATCGATCTCCTGGAGCATCTCCTGCAGCTCCTCGACGCGGGCAAATTGTCCCAAAGAACGCATCACGGTGCCCAGTTCCTCCTTGGTGATGCAGCCATCGCCGTCCTTGTCAAAGAGGCGGAAGGCCTCCCGAAACTCTGCAAAGTAACGATTTAATACCCACAGGTGCGTCCCCTGCCACTCCTTCACTCACCGCGCATTTGCCCCTTGGAGATGCACCGACGCTTGTCCTGGTTCTCGCCATCGACCTCGCCATCGTGGCCATCCGGGTCGGGGTGCCCCGAGTCCGGGGCGTAGGAGCTGGAGCGCTGCGAGAACTGACGGACTTTCGTTTTGCGCTTGCTCCGTGGACCCCCTCCAATGGTCAGCACCGGGCGAGGGCGAGCCACCTGGCGGTGTCTGGATGACTGCTCGTAGTCGTCGTAGTCCTCCTCCTCCTCTTCCTCCTCATCGTAGCCATACTCCTCGCCGTCCTCTGCATCCTCCTCCTCCTCTTGCTCGAGCAGATTCCTTTGCGCGTAGCTGACACGCTGCCCTCTCAAACCAGAGCCCACGCCCACACCCACTCCCACTCCGTCACAGGAGCTGGAGTCCGTGTCCCCATCCAAGGGGCCGATGGCAGTACTTCGTTGCGGCTCTTTCCTGCGTGGCCTCTGACGTCGCTGGGGCGTATCCCCGTCGCCAACCTGTGGCACAGCCTCCTCGTCTACCGTCTCCTCCGCCTCCGCCTCGTTCTCGGCCAGAGCCCCATCCAGAGGCTGGACGGGGGCGCCACCTGCGGAAGTCTGCTCCTCGTCGGGTTCGTCGCCACTGACGGCCGCGTTTCTCGTCTACAAAAGACAGAGCGTTATACTCCTTCAGTCCACTCCTTAAGCCCAGGAGCGAGGAGTCAGACAGAGTCAGACCCTTTCACTAGTTTATACTCACCATTAGCTGGCGGAATTCGCGGGCAATTGTTGAACCAGTTAAAAATTTATTAACTGCCGTGAAAAGTCGTTTTCCTTCCAATGTGGCGGCCTTCCGCTCGCTGGTGCGGCTCCACTTCAAAGAATCCCCAGCCTCAAATCCCCAGCCGCACTGGGAGTCCGCTTCCGCTGCTGCTGCTGCTTCTGCTCCTGTTCTCTGCTTTCTGCTTTCTGCTTTCCGGCCTTTCCTGATGGTATCGTATCGGTCGCTATCTTTTTGGGGCGGCTCAACGATTATGCAAATTGGAACGCATTGAACGCTTGGAAGCCGCGTGCTGCAAAGAGAGTGGAGTACAGAGTGGAGTCGAGGAGAGGGTCCAGATACATATATGTTAATTAAGCGATGCGATTCCAAATTGAATGTCATTTGCATATCGGGCACGTTCCGCTGCTCCCGCAATAACGAAGCTCACGTGACCAGAGAGCGACAAGAGGACTCTCAGGCCAGGACGGTGCATGGAACATGGTGCATGGTACATGGAGAAGGATAATCAGTCTAATAATCCATTTGATTGGCACACATACATGCCATCTAGAGGGGGGGGGGGAAAGCAGCACAGACCAGAGCAGAGGCTAATTGAAGCATTTGATGTCAAGCGAAGTATGAAGAGTCGCCTTAAAGCACCTTTTGCACATCACATCCCAGAATCCCAAGCAACCCAACGAAGGAAGAGCTGCTCAGATCTAGGATCTATATCATATTTTCCAATTATTTTAACTTGATTCACCTAAATCGAATAACTCCCCGACCTTGCTACATCTGCATTAAATAAATCTTTTGAAACGAAAACAACAGTGACCCCAAAAATTCTCAAGCAACGAAGTATTGATTTTTTTAGGTTATTCAAAATTTCTGATGACCTGGTGAAAAATTGATTTCGGATTCGGACTCAGCGACTCCTAGAGACATGCGGTATACACAGTCCCCAGATCAAAACCAAATGTTGGTCTGTTTTGTGGCTTTGCGAGCCGTGTGGATCGAGAGTGCGGTAACAGTTCGCTGTTATAGTGGGCGGCAGCAGTCTGTTAACCTGGGGTGTTAACAGCGCTGTTGCTTTGTTACAGCTGCTGCCCTGAACTTTCCTTTCCCACTGAAAAGGATTCTCCTCGAGTGGAGAAGTCATGAAGGAGCAGCCAAGTTTTGCCACAAATGATATCTAGTAGTCCCTGGACCTTGGATCGTTTTATTTGGCCTCAGACTCGGTATTACATTTGGCTTTCACTTGTGTCATAAATCAGTGCAATATTTCAATAGGCAAATTTATAAAATTTTTAGTTGAATACGTTTTGAAATGTCGTCATATACCGATATGGCCGTCACAAAGTCGCGTGTGCAGCTTCAGAACTCGAAGCAAGTCATCAAATTGATTGGAGAGTACGAGCAACGCATCACCAAGCAGGCATCCGAGCCAAAGGGAGTGCCCCATCCGAAGGCCGAGGAGGTGCTAATGAACCCGAAGGAGGAGACACTGGCCAAGGGCGATGGCAGCGAAATCGAGAAAGTGGAAGAATCACATGTGCTGCAGAGGCCGGAGGAACAGAGGCACCAACAGGAATACCAGCAGGAAGCAACGATTTCTCAGCCAGAAGACGATGTGATAGACCACCGCATGGAAGATAACTTGGAGAATCGGGTGGAGAAAAAGAAACACTTTGGTCTGTACACTCTTTGGTGAGTAGTCCTTGCTGGGACACCATTCGGTTCGATTCGATTCGGTTGTAAACCTATGTATTTCCCGATCATAAGCATGCGTTTGTCTGATGTTCTACTCGGTGCGCTTAGCTTATTTGTCGTGTACCCGTTTAACGTCCAACTTACACGGAAATTGTTAAGATATCCCAACCATCAGCAAACAGGCCAAACTACTAAGGAAATTGAAGATTCCATGTGGGCAGAAATCATATCCGGAGAGCGATTAAGGGCGAGTGAACGATCCGAAAACTCATCCCAGCACAACTGGGAGCAGGATCCGATGAATCCATTGAATAGAGGTAAATAAATAATTTAGGCGATTCTTAGATTCTTTGGGATAGGCGCTCAACATTGTTTAATCACGTTTCACCACGCCGCTCGAATCCAATCCAGGTGTCCCCCACTATGAAGAGCACCGAATCTTACCTTTTCGCGCAGGCCATAACCACGAACCATTCTTTACCCGATGCTTCTCAAATCGAAATCGCGTCTGACGCTCAGACCCCTGGCTGCAAGACTCCGTCAAGATCGTGCATAGAACCAACAATGTGAGCTCTTTTGCGAAATTATTGTTACATTTTGCCTTTATACAAAACAAAAGTTTAATATTAAAACGTGAAAACGCTGGGAAAATTGAGTTTAATCCGATTATCGCATGGGACAGGAACACGACTCCCGCTGCCGCAGAATTAAAATTGCATTTCGATTGCCTCTGTGGGTGGCAACATTTTAAAGCCCATACTCGTGCCTATACCCTGCCAGAGGGTTGTACGGCTCGTGTCGAAGGCTTGCATTTTCCATTTGCCAGTATCGATGGGCAAAGGGCACCTGAGCTTCGGTCCGTTGGCCTTCGTCTGCTGGCTGGTCACATGCAGGAGCAGAACAGCAGATGGTGTCGGCCAAGCGGAAGGATGTGGCCGGCATGGAGGAAGCGGATTGGGGGCAGGGCACACATGCCACATGCCCACACATGCGGGTGTGCTGTGGAATGGCCTCCACATACGGCATGCGGCGCTGCAGACCGCAATTTAAATGCACGAAAAGGAAGTGCCAAGGCGTGAACAAGGACGCAGCCCGAAGGCGATAGGGGTGCGCAGGCAGCAGGCAGGACATCACTTTTGAGCCAGGAAAGGCTAGGGGGATGAGAAGGTGGGCGCCCAAGCAATTTCATATTTAAATTTAATCGCAGAAAAAGCTGATCCTGCCCCCCGCACGCACGTTTAATCAGCATTTAACATTGACTGCTCCATTAAGCCAATGACAGGAGCAGCAGGATGGTATGGCATGGTATGGAATGGAATGGATTGAATGGGGCTAAAGGAGACACACAATTGAAGGGGAAGTACCAGTGACAATGGGATGCACTGTAAGCTGTTTGGCTGGATGGTATCTTCGACAGTTCTTATGCAGTCCTCTGGCATTTATTCACTGTTCGTTAATGCATTCACTCATTGCTTATCCAACTTCTGCATTTACTCCTGCCGCATTCTCATTCATTCTACTGGTTAGCCATTTCCATTTTCTTTTTTCTCAGTGTGCAACTCTCATCCTCGTCCTCGCCCTCGCCCTCGCTCTCGCCCTCGCCCTCACCCTATCCCTCATCGCCTCTCTCGCTGTCGTTCACGTTCTAGTATAATCCCTCTAGTGCTCTGGCGGTAGAGTCGCGGGTAAAACTTTCTGACATGAACTAAATGAAGATACAACTTTCAACCTGCTCCCACTGATGGTGGCCCCTCGTCGGGGGTAGTACTTGCCATCCATCCAGGCGACAAATGCGTTGTTCTCCATAACTTTTTGTTAGTTTTATGTCTCCTCTCCATCAGACAGAACATCTGCACCACCCCCACCACCACAGAGGGCCAGAGAGAGGCGCAGAGGAGGGGCGGACAGACCTCAGTCCTCAGACCGCAGACTGTGGAGTAATCAACATTTGATAAATGAAATAAAGTTAATGTGCAAAGTTTTTAATAGATTTGAACATGGCTCCAAGAAGACCAAGGACCCGAGCCCGAGCCCGAGCCCGAGCCTGAGCCTGGGTCTGATTTAGACGGAAGTGGCAAGCGCGGCTGGAAACTAAGAAGAAGAGCTAAAGCACAAGAAAAGTTAATAAGCAAGCCAGAAAGAAGTCGTCGAACCGCAGCTGTGTGTGGGATGAGAACTTAGTTGCGCTGCTGTTGCCGCCAGGGGATCATCACCCCATGGCCCCATGGCCGCCTCTAAGCCACCCTTAGTTAGCACCCCTGACGCAGCCGGAGCCACCGCACCGCAGTGGCAAATATTTAAACTGTCGACCAACTCGAAAAAGCGTAAACCAAAACCGCAAAATGTTTTTGGCGCACATTTTATTGTTTAATTTGAATTTCTCTTCTCGCCTAGAAGGGGTCGAGGGGATAGGGATGGGGATGGGAATTGTGGCTAAAGGGTAACCGCAGTTGTAAATGGATTACAGCACATCCATCCATCCACCCCCTTCCCAGGAATGCAATCAATTAAGAAAAAACGACGGACGACAAAAACAGGGGAAAAAAAACAAAACTTAAATAACATTTTCCGTTCGTGGAACGCAGAATACGCCGTCATACGCTGCGTATGCGTTATATTTGCATGCCACAGCAGAAAACAGGACGGAGAGCACAGCAAGGAGGAGGCCGGGCTGCAGCGGAGAAATATTGGCAAAATATTGGAAGCTGCCACATAAAACAGAATTCTGATAAAAAAAAACAGAAAGCTCGGGGGGCCGAAACTCTAGATACTCTTCGTAGAAATGCAAATGCTTAACTCAACGCCTTCAGATGGTAACCTTTGAGGTTTGTGACATCTTCCAAAACGGACAGATTCCTTACCTCACAAAGAATGATGTACTCTGAGTGGAATACTCCGAGTGGACTACGATGGAAAATATCACAATAAAAGGGAAGATGCGAACAGGAATAAGGATTCAATTGGGCTATCTGGGGAGGTGTGATCGTTGAATCGTCATACCCTGTGGCGAGAGTATCAAAACAAAGAGGAATTCAGTACAAAGTTTACGCATAAATCAAACGAAACAAAACAAAGCGAAGCGAAACATAAAACGAAGCGTGCCAGGCGGCAGGAGAGGTTTTGGGGAGGCGCCTGGATTGGGCAAACTTATGTGTTCTGGACTCTGTACCACCCCCGTGCCACGCCCACAGAGCACGTAAATATTTGGTTTGGCAATAAAAAAATTTAACAACGCGCAACAAAACGAAGGCAAAACCAAAATCGAAAGCAAATACATCGATGTCCAAGTGAGTCTGCAATACAGTGTGGAGTATGGAGTATGGAGAGAGGAAGATGCTTGCCCCACATCAAGTGGCAACCATGGAATGTTTTTCCTTCGGGGATTTCCTACAGTAGTTCTGCCCCGTCTTCTATATTTCTGTCCCTTTCCACCTCTCTCTCGATATCCTTTTAGGGGCAAGAAATCTTTTTTTTGCAGCCATTCCAAAAGTAATTCTATCCGAGAGAGCAGTCTCCATCCCTAGTTATGTGTCTCTGGAAAGTACTGCAACACACTTACCTCCTTTTACGGTTGGTTTATGGTATTCAAATGCGACTCCCATCTTTAATCACTCCTCTAATAGTAGCTCTCTGCCTCGCTTCGGGGTTCGTTAGACAATCCCTTCGCTTTCCTCCCAGCCATCCCCCACCATTGCTGGGCGCTAGCTCCTCAAATAATTTATATGCCACATACCGCATGCCGCATGCTACATGTGCAAAAAGGCCAGCGAAAGTGGCATGAATGAATATGCATGATAATCAAGTGGCGACGTTGCGGTCCACTCTTTGCATCTCACCCCCTCTAGCTGCACCCCGGTGCCACCTTCCCCCCTCTACTCTACTCCCACACAAGCACCCTGTCACTGCTCTCGCCCCTCTCTCCCACAAGCCATCACGCAGGCTGAGTGCAAAGCATAGCATACTTTTAAGGGCAAATAGCTCGTACTGTTCTCCGGGTGTCTGTGTGCGTGCTAGTGCAAGAGTGTGTGTTGTGTGGGAGTGTGCGTTTAGTTCTGCCTTTGTTTAGTTCGTTAGTCACACTCGCAAAACAGCAAAACCAGCAAGAGGGGAAATTCTAGCCACGAAAGGCGATGCCTTGGATACCCTTACACCAAGACGGAGAGAATACACACAGATAGAGCCGTAGAATGTGCCCAGACCACGGTGCATGCAACTGCAATACGGGTAAATGAAAAAAGGTGTTGCCGGAAATGTACCCTTTGCCGTTCTTGTTGCAAACATCTGGCCAACAGCCTCATACCCTCCCTGCTTTGCTCTTGTCTGTTGTCTGTTTTCTATATGTTAGGACTCCATATCTGTGTGTATATCTGACTAGGTTGACACCTCCGCTTGTCGGACATGACCCCTGACCCATTCCAATAAAACACTTGACTTGCAGCCGAAAATTGGTCAAAAATCCCAGGCCCAAACTTCGGGACCGAAAGAAAATGGGAAACCCATTTGAACTTGGCCCGGAATGCGCAAACAATAAGTCAAAAGCGAAAGTTTCCGGCCAAAAACTTGGCCACTTGGCCACTTGGCCTTGCTGTCCGAGCGCAATCAGAAAGTTGGCCTTTGTGGCTGGGAAATGAGCAAAGAATGTGCCCCAAAAGGATGGTGAAATGGGACGAGAAACTGCATCAAAGGAGATGCAGCCTCAAGTAGTCGAGCAGATCGAAGGAACCTCTCATAGCCTCACTGCTTCCCAATAATTATTTCTGTGTTCACCAAGACGCTTTGGACACTGAAAAACAGTTATTTGCCTCAAATGAGTTGTTGTCATTTCGCACTTTTGTCGGTATACGTGTTGCAGCTCGGGATACGAAGAGGTAGTGTTAGAGGTGCAAAACCAAGCCCCCCAAATAGAGCAAACAAGTTACAGGTCCTTGGGCCGAAATAAATTATATTTGTTTGGCACAAATTGCATCACATATTTAAATAATGAGATCGGTTTCAAATTTACAAAAAGAAATAAAAAACACTGGAATGCAATAACGTGCACAGCCTCTGGGTGTTGTGTGGGTGACTAGGATACGAACGGCACTGCCCGCAAGGAGCAAATCAGAGGAGATCCACAATCATTGCTAGGGCCTCCTGATACTTTGAGCATAAACATGAAATCAAGGAAAGAATAAAGAAAGAATTAAATACAAAAAAAGAATAATGAAAATAAATACATGCAAAAGGAGTATGGAGGAGATGGGGATGAAGAATGAAGAATGATTCGATGGCTGGTCAGATGGCTGGACAGGGGAACTCACGAGTTGCTTTTCTGCCCCCAGGCGAGCGATTTGGCTAATACGCTCGATAGGCGTCATTTCCTGCGGGTTGCTGAACATCGCATCGGTGGACTCGGACTGGGGCTTCTTTTGACTGCGCTTCCTCTCCTCGTCCTGCTCGCGTATGGCCTTCTTCAGCGGGCACTCGGATGGGACCTCATCCTCGGGAATCACCTCGGGGCACCGCACTTCTTCCTCTTCGTGCAGGGGTATGGGGTACTTGAGGCTCCAATCAGAGTTATGCATGGGGCATTCCAGCCCCTTCAGCGGCTCGACGCACAAATCGCTGTTCGGATCATCGGCTCGAATCGAAGGATTGACCGGTCTAAGCTGCAGTGGCACTTTGCTCTTGGGTTCCCCAGTACGACCCACCTTCGTGCGTTTTCCCATGTTTATGTATGCGTTAATGTTAGTGTGAGTGGTGCAAATGGGGGGAATGGGGTATTAAACGTGCAAGCGCTAAATGAAAACAAAACAACATAAAAGGAAAATATGTAATTCAAATTTTAAATGAATAATGCCAAATAAAGAACTGAAACATCCCTGAAGGCGGCGCACAAGTGAGCAGTTGAACGGCGGCGTCCACAGATGACAAATGAACCAAGGAAATGCGAGAGGCTTTCTCCCTGCCTCCCTGCAAGACAACTTTCTCCCACGCAAACGAAATTCAGGCGTTTACAAAAGCAACAGACAAAAATGAACAAGCGAACAGAACATACTCACGAACACCCATGCATATGAGCCAAAGCTAATGGCACTAATGGTAACGAATTGGTGGCCAACCTCTTTGCCGAACAGTCATGCCCATGTCCGAGGGTATTACTGTAGGCCTTCCTCTGCCCACATATGCAAATGCACACACGCGGGTGCTCTGCAGTTTAGATGTTTGTCCTTTGGATGGCATCTGGCAAGGTACATCCCCTGGAAGGTGTGAGCTCCAGTGCTGCCCTACTGTGGATTCGATACACCTGCTGGCTTCTACCTTTCCTTTCCTCTCTGCTGCTCTGCTGCTCTGCTGGGGCTCCGTTTACAAGTGCTTCTGCTGTTTGCTGCTTTTACGGCTGCTCCCTCTGTTGTCCCACTCGTTGTGTGCCCTTTCTGCTCCGTTTTTGTTGCTTTTACTTTTGTTTCTACCTTTACTGTTGCTCTGCCCCGCTGCTTCTGCTTTGAAGCCAGAACGGGACAAAGCGCTCCGCTTAAGCCTTTTATTCTGCGCCTATTTTCCCGCCCCGTCGCCCCACTTAAGCCCAAGCAAGGTGTACTTACTATAAGGTCAGGATCCCACAATATACCATGACTCCAATCTCCGCTTTCTGTTGGGGCACTGCTGCGCTCCCTCTCGCCCTTGCCCCTTGCCCCTCAAATTTACATTCTCTGTGTTCGCTTCATCTATTTTACGTATTCATCGCGAGCATTTACATGCGTTTTATTATCTTTCTCTCCCCTCTCCTCGCCTCGCCTCGCCTCTCCTGTTCTGTTCTCTATTTGTGTGTGTCCCTCTCTCTCTCTCTCTCTCGCTCGCTCTCTATCCTTTTTCCCACCCTTAACCCCTGTTTCGTTACATATTCAAAGGTTTTTGCCGCCTCCTTCTGCGTCCCCGTGCAGATGCCAAGTGGATTTGTTGCGTTTCCTTTTGGGTTTTTGGGGGCTTTCGAGTGTCCCACTGTGTGCCCGTATGTGTGTGTGTGTGTGTGTTAGAGCATATGTGTGTTGGTGTCTGTGTGTGAGGAGGGGCTTATTTTAATATCAACATATTTATGATGTGTTTGAACACAAAGAAAGTCAGTGGGTGAAATGGTACTTGAGATTCAAGGGATGGCAATATTGTTAGATTTATGTGGAGGACACCCTCTTATGACCCACATTCCAATGAAAAACCAAACATTTCTGGCAAGTTCCTAATGGAACCACTCCTCTAGCCCCAAGGTGCTCCCCACTTCGAACGACCTCAACACTCCATGACCCATTTTCCAAATGAAAATCAACATTTGTGGCGAAAGTTAAGGAAATAGTGCGCCAGGTCACCCAGCTACTGGGAGCAGCCGTGCACTCTAAGCTCTCTTTAAATCATTTTTTCCCATCGCCCTCTGCTGCTCGGCTACTCCCGAGATGTCAAATGGCCATTCCAGGCATTCCTTATGCATGCAAATCGCACAATCCCCAAGTGCAGTCAGTTTTCGTTGTCTTTTCGCCTTGTGCGCCCCTGATAAATAATATACAAGAAATTTCCATTTCTCCCCCTAAAAAGATGGCTGACAGCCTCTGACTTTTGACTTCTTCCTGTCTTCCGACTTCCCACTTCCCACTTTCCGCTTCCGACTTTTGACTTGAGTGAGTCTGAGCGATGGGTGTGGAATGGTTTGAATGGAACCCATCCAACCTGCAAACCGAGAGGGGGCGGGCAAGGCGGCAGACCAATTAATTTTCCTGCCTCAAATTAACAGCTGCCGAAGATGGGATTTTTGATGGGCAAACATTGGCCTCTCCCACTTTTCCGGGAAGAGCACGACTGGTGGCGTTTTGTGGCCACACATGTGAGTGTTATGGCTGTGGAAAATGTTGCATGTATGCAAACTCCTATGCCAAGCATCCCATTATCGTTATCATTTATCTATCGATTAATGGGCAATGTGCAAATTACCCCCAAGCTTGAATTCCATACGAGCAGCACGTTATACGGATAAGATTTCTATATGATGAGTTCGCTTTTCGGTGGCATCTTTATGCGTCTTATTAGGATTGAAGAATGTTGAGCGGCAATCGATTATCAATCTTGATAGCGATAAAGATCGATTGTTACTCGAACGATTACTTGTTAGCCATTTCCATAACTTTTTTAGAACCAAGGGACTCCATAGAGGATCGACTAATGGATAGTAAATCTCGTGACATTAATTATTGATATTGGCCTTGCTCCTTTTCTGTGTCCTGTGTCCCTGTACATGTCCACATCCCCGATGGGGCTTTTGGGGGTAACCACTCGGATTACACTTTGCCGAAAATATGCTAGGAATGTTCTTTCCTTTCTCCGGTTGCTGCTAGCTCGTTTCGCCCCTCCTCCTGCCCTTACCCCTTCCACTGCCCCACTGGTTTCTACTGTTGCTGGTGCTGGTGCTATTGCTGGTGGTTTTCTCTCTGCATTTTCTTTGTCGCCGTCGGTTATTGTTGCCAGTTTTCCCCAACAATGCAGCAGCAGTAACAGCAGCAGCCCCCGAAAGGGCAACATGAAACATGCTGGAGACCTTGTGGGGGTGGCGTGGGGATGGGACATGAATACGGACAGGCGAGGCCAACGTCGAGCGACGTCCCCCATCGCCTGGCACCCCGCACCCTGCTGTCATTGTAGTGCATGCTGCAGTCTTTTCCTTTTTCCCCGGCTTTAGCTCGGAAGCGGCAACAGCAGCAGCCGCTTACCTGGACCGGGACAGGAAATGGCCAACAGCTTATTGCATAACCCACCAGCAATGCCAATGCGTCCAGGCCGGGATTAGAGCTCGCCTATCGCCCTCGTTCCATCTGCCTCTTTGGGAGCAGGAAATATGCTAAGTTGCAGACCCATGGCGCGAATGCTTCGAGACTCAATCAAGTCGATGGCGGCTGATGGCAGGCACGTCCTGTCTATGTGGCCTCTTCAGCGGCTCCTGAAAGTTCTCCAATGGAATGGGAAACTTTCTGCCCTTCGCACCGAAAGATTTTCGCAACTGAAAATTCTTCCACTCTGCTGCCTTCCAAAGTCATTCGAGTAAAATATTTCGACATGCCTCTGTCCCTGTCTTTGCTTGACACACACATGCACACACGCCCACAGAAAGAGAGGGGAAGGAGGACACAGGACACACGCACACGCACACGCATCTGGGGCGACAAGTTGCAACTTGATCCAATTCATTAAATGAAAATTATATTTTATGATTTAAATTGCATTTTCCTGGAGGACTGTCGGCAAAGGCAACGGCAACGGCAAAGGCAAAGGCATCCTGTGCATTGATATGGCATGATATCGCATTGCATAGCATCATGTGTGTGCATCGTCAGTGGAGTCTGAAACAGGGCCAAGCCTCCTCCGCCTCCTCCGCCACCTTCGACTCCCCCTCCTAGTGCCAGAGGCAATGAATCATTGCCGGCCCAGGCCTGTTGGGGGTTTCTCTGCAGTGCACTCGTGTGGATGCAGGCGGAAGCTATAAGGAATCTGTTCTTAATCAGGATAATCGCAGGATGTGTGATAGAAGAAACACTTTGAAAGCTATGACAGCACATCGTGATCGGGTAACATATAGACTGCAAATATGGAGCATCGCCTGTGCTAGCCTATCGTTTATATCGTTTATAACTTTCTTAATTGTTTTTTGAGATACTGTGCTGCTCGACTGCTGTACAGTTGTGCTGCTCTCCATCCGTAAACCTCAATAATTAAACGGTAATTCGGCTCCTTGTTGGAGCCCTACAAAGTCGGCGCGTAAGCTGCCACAAAAAGGGGAAAACGAGCAATCTATGGGAAGGAAAGGCAAAAGCGCCTAAAAAAACAAAAAAAAGATTTTCTGAAAGGAGTTTGGGGCTGTGCCTGGGAAATGGCAGCGGAAAAACAATTTCAACTTGTTAAGCTTTCATTGTATGTGTGTGTGTGTGAGTAGGGGATGAATGTGAATTGAGAGCTGAAGATGGAGCCCCGAGGGAAAACAAACCCAAAATGGAAATGAAAATGAAAACGAAAATGAAAAACGAAAACTTTCGCATAGCGCGCTTCTCCTGCTTTCTCCACTCTCTTTGCTCCAGCGATCATTTTATTATGGGGCCAATCATTTGTCATATTCTTGCAGCACCTCCGCTCCGCTGCCATTTCTGCACGCTTGATTAATGTTTTGCTTTTTGTGCATGTTTTTTCATTTCACGCGCGCGCTCTTTGTGTAATTGCTTTTGGCCAGCAAAACTATTTCCGGTTCCGGTTTTCGGCTTCCGTTGACATTTGCTGTGCTGTGTCATCCCTCCTCGCTCCACTTCTCTAATTGCTTCCGCCTGCAATTGCATTGGTCTTCCAGCCCCAGTCTAATCGCTTAGCTTCTGCCCCAACATTCTTCCAATCTCCAAATTATATAAGCCTTGACAAATGTCTCTCCCTCTCTCTCCCTCTCTCTCCCTCTCTCTTTCTTTGTTTAACTTTCGCACCCTCCCATGGCCATGCATGGCTGGGGCTGGGAGTGGGAGTCCCCAAAAAGTGCGCTACACGTTTTGACAGACTGACAGCTGAGGCCATCAGCAGCGTGGACATGGGCGGGGGCCTGTCCTTCTCTAGCTCGTAAAAACGCCCCCCAATTAGGGATGAAAGTGTGACAAGTGTCCCAATCACGATCACGACTGCGGGAATCAGTGAGGGTTCTCAAAGCTAACTACAATTCTTTATCAAGCAATTTCGCCAAGTTTTTATGCGATGAAAGTCTGTTCAAAATCATTACATAACGGGTAAGTGCCTTAAATCGATAACCATTCTACGTAATTTGAAACTTTTCTTGAGTTTTACGCTAAACGCGGTCTCAGTCGCCGGAAACTTTTGCGACTCTTCGTGTCGCTCTAGCCACTCAAGCCTCACGCCCATCTTTGGACACACGGACACGGCAGTGGCTTGGGTCAGCGCAAAGTCAGTCCGGACTTGGCCGGCAATTAACGCTACAAAAATTTGATCCCTGGCCCGAATGTCTCATCTCTCATGTCGACTGCTCCATCTTGGCCACTTCCTTGAGCCGCTTTCTTGATTGTATTTGGTGTAATTTTTAATTAGCTGCTTAGCTTTCCTCTCAGACCCGACTCGACCCGACCCGACCCGACCCGCCTGCTCTGCCACGGCTCGCTTTTGGCCAGGCTAATTGCCTTTTTCGCCCACTCCGGATCAGGGGACCACGACATGTGGCCCCGAGTGGTTAGGATCGAGCGACGGGGGACCCTCGTCCCAGTCCCAGTCCCAAGCAGACATTTTTTAATTTAATAAACCTCTCCGCACAGTAATTAGCTACAGTGCGAATGAAATGGAATGGCAGTCAATATTTCATATGCTGTGCCCCAGGGAAAATGGCTTTTCATCTCTCCCTCCCTTTCCCTCTCCCCCTCTCTCTCTCTCTCTCTCTCTCTCCCTGCGTGTGCGGCATGTCGATACATTTCCGTATTTACATTTCCGCACTTTTTTGGACAGTCTGTAATTCGTTTTGAGAAATTGCCACTGACATTCGAGCTTGATTAAATTTGAATATTTGAATATGCAAGCGGGAACGAGAGCCTGCTGGATGCTCGGGCTGGCTATGGCCCTGGCTACTCAAAGGTTTTACTCTGGCTATGATGGGCAATGTGTATAAAGAACTATACACTCGGAATCGTAAGATCCCCTTCAGTTACGGTTGCATCTTAAAGATTTCGTTAATTGAAAAAAAACCGACAGTCGGCATAGTTTGTTGAAAGACAACGAGTTCCCCGCCCAAAATAGCTTTTTGTATACAAATGTGTGCTGAAAGTGTAGGCTATGCTAGGAAATCGTAATTGAATCGCTTAAGTCTAGTCTTAAGACAGTGCACTATGGTCCCAACGACTACCTCAGTTCTAAAAGGTAACAAAACAACGTGGTATTTTTCACTCTGCGTTGGAAAATCAAAGTTGTGTACCAGAAATTTGTGTAGATGGCGCCACATCCGGCAAATCTGCTTTGCAACCCAGCTCTGATAAATTGGAAAAATTAAAAAAATTAATTGATATGTTGATGAATTTTTGTCATGAATTTCAATCAGTCGAGCTTGTGCTACGTCTTTTGTATTTTGAACTTTATCTAGTAATTGCGGGGTCTTCGTAGTTACATATATGTTGAAGTGAGTCTTTCAAAATGAATCAAGCTATAATGAAAACTGGCCATAACCTCAAATGTTTCAAATTTGAATTTGAAAGCTTAATAATGACAATTAGGGCAATTTAAATGTGCCCTAATAAAAAAAGGCGGTGCCCTACCCATTTTTATATCTGTTATACATTTATAACCAATAAAAAAATATTTTTTCGTTCGCGAGCTATTAATTTTGGCCAACAAAAGTGGTCTCTGGGACCATAGAGCAGTGCGCGGCGCACATACACTCAAGTTGTTCCGATCAAGCCTGCGGGAGAATTCGGTTTATTTACACTGGAAAAGGTGAAATCGCATTGCCGAAGCCACACGAAGCCTTACTGCTTTTTATACTATCCGTGAACGGCAGCGCAGCAGCAGAGACTTCTGCCATACTCATTAGATAGGGACGTACCGAGCACTGTTTTAGAGTAAGGTTTTAAGTGGATATAAGTAGGAAAATATTTAGTCTTAGTGTTTAAAAATAGTTCATACAGTTTTGCCTTGATATCTTAGGGGATCAAACAGTAAAATTAGTACATAAATTAAACTATTTGTGGGGATATCGCAAATCAATTAATAGAATATTTTCAGAAAAAAGCCGCGGAATTTTGCTTGAAAGCGGGCCATCCACAGTCGAATTTGTTCGCGCGAACACAGTCAAGATAGAATCGTTTCGACTGTGGATGGCCTGCTTAAGGAACGGGAAAATGTACAGCGCGATCACAAACACCATTCAGGACGGGACACTGCCTGTGCTGCTCTTGAGCTAAGGAAACTGGATAAATATTCATATTAATCTAGCAGAGGGATTGGCAGATCTTACGATCGGGAATATACATATATATATGCTTATACAGACAAGTGTAGGATCATCAGATCTACCAACTAGAAATAATTTGGGCGCCTTTTTGAAAGACAGCACACACACACATGCAAGCACAAACATTCACGGACAGCGGCATAGAGCGGCATTTCCGCCAAAAACAAACTCAGAAACAGGATAAACAAACGGACGAGCAGAGAATGCAATAAGACAACAGCGGCGATTTCTACATTTCTCTCCCTCTTGTGGAACTCCTTTGGTACAGGGCTTGTTGCCCCGAAACACACGTGGCACACAGCCACGAACGCAGGCCACACACGCACTTGAAAAAAATTGGCAATATTTTTGAATGAGGAGCTTACACGAAATTTTTGGCACGCACTCGATAAATTCCACTGCTCAGAATAAACCAGACGCGGCGACAATGGCGAGCGAACTAACTGTAACTCGCACCAGAGTGACCGAGAAAGCTGTAGATACCGTAAAAACACCGCCGGAGGAGCACACTGAATCCGTAAAAATACGCGCAATCCTTCTATCAGCAGACCCTCGTGCACTTGAATGACTTATCGGCATCGACTATGATGCCAATTTGAACAATATTTTTGTTTGTATCCTTTAATTTAGTAGATCTATTATTACCTTTGTATATTTTGCCAAAATTCCTCTCAGCCGACTATTGAATTCAAAATGGCCGTTTCGTTATGCAAAAGCACTAGCGCTGTATTTTCTGTAAAATACCGGGTCATGGTATTTGGTATTACATCCACGACACTGAATCAGCTGGATGAAATCAGCTGTTCGGACATATTAGAACAGCAATTGAACTAGGACATTGCGTTAAATTTCTTTAAAAAGTCTTAATATCCACATATTATTTGTATAAATAGTATACTATTTTCATGTAAAATTTCTCTCACAAAAGATATTTAGCTCTCACTTGCTGGCGCCCTCTACAATTTTTTAGTTTCAAAATAATAGCATTTTACCGCCAAATTGGTTCTACTTATCGCACGAAAATACCGATATTATTTTGCAACTATTCTTTTGCATTGATGATTAAAATCAAAATTCGCGGGCTTAGTATTTCTTATATGACTTCATGAATCAACAGAAAAAAGTTTAGATTTGTACTAGATTAACCGCAAAAGTTGGCTCTTGCTTTAAATCGAAATTTTACGCATTCCCGAATAACCGCATACTCCCAAGAAAATACAAATACTAACTGTAATTGAAATAATTTTTTGTAGTCATGTTAGGTAGCGTGGACGGCGCCATGAGCGCCCACCTGCTGAAGGCGCGCGGACAACGACTCCTGGGCGGTCCACTGAAGTGGCCGCAGGATCTGAAAGATGCGAATTGGGCGATCGATCAGCGGCATGTAAACTAAGTGAAGGAGCCAAGAGCGAACAAAAGCAATCGTAACTTCAAGTCCTTAATTGGCGAGGTAATCCCATTCAATAGTTGCCCACTTCCTGTCTTCAATTTCTCTCTTTCTCCGCAGTACATCGCCTCCAGGAGCTGCCAGTTCGTGTACATTGACAGTGGAGCCATTGTGGACACCCATGAGGGCATCCCCCAAGTGGACTGTGGGCCATAGTAATGGAAAACATGACTATAATAATTACAAAAAATACCGAAAAATTTAACTTTTGGTTATTTTAATATGATTTATATTCCAAGTTAATGAAATTAACCACATGCTTTTCTTATAGAATTACATACATATATGTACAGGAGATAGTTCTGTACCAGTATATTCCAACGGTGAGTGATCCCGATTTGTAAAACCTACTGGACAGTAGATCTCTTATACAATTAATTCTTTTGCAGCCGCCAGGAAAACGAATAATGTTACATATGTTCTAGTTTAATAATAAATGTTAACCATTTTTGTGTCCGTCCCAACTGCTGGGCGCACTGTTTATGGGGATCATTCGTGGGCCTGGGGGAAGCGTAGGGTCCTTAGCTTCGAATATATGATGTCCCAGTCCACGTAGGCGCCAACCAAATGGCGCTTGTTCTGAGGTGAGTCCTCGTATGCGGTGCGGCCGTGGAGCATGCGCAGGTTGTTGAACACGAACACGTTGCCAGGCCGCGTCTTGAACTCAACGATCTCGTCGTGGGCCAGACGAAGGAACCTATCGTAGGCCTCGTACCAGGCTACCGCCTGCTCCAGAGGCACCGTGAAGCGGCTGTCCCGCTTCGTGGTGTTCTGGTTGATGCGCACCACCTGGCCATCCACATCCAAGCAGATAACAGGCGCCCGCCACAGGCTGTGGAAGGGTCGCGCCTGGTCCCCGTCGTGCCCGATGTCGTACCAGTTGACGGGCACCGAGCGCAGGACCTCGAACTCCTGCGGATAGAGGCGCCGCAACTCAGCGGCCACGTGAAAGCCGTCCACGAGCGTGTTAGCCCCACCCGCCGACTCTGACTGGACGAGGGTGTGCAGTATGTTAATGCCCGCCTTGTACTCGTAGTAGGGCATGTCCGTGTGCAGTGGCAGGGGCACCATCAGGTAGGCATAGTTACCCGCATTCGGCTTCGACTTGACCTCAAAGACGTCCCTGAATTGCAGCGGATGAATGAGAAGTAAATTATCAGTAGATTTTGCATGTCTGGAGATTGGGACTCACCCGTAGGTTGTACGCTTGATGTAGCCAATCCTCTCGGCCAGGCGCCGGGCTACATTGACGTCGTCGGGCGCATCCCTGAGCAGAGCGAATCCCTGCACAGCCAAGGCCTCCAGCCACGCCTTCAGCACGTCGTCCCGGTCGAGCACATTTTGGTACAGGAATTCTCGGCGTACCTCCTCGAACTGCGCCTTGCCCCACAGCTGGACAGGCGGTCGGTAGACCTCCTTCAAGTACCTATGTCTGGCCGCGTCCCCAAAGTCCCGCTCCCTCAGCCACTGCAGCTCGTAAACACTCTTGTGATTGTCCTGCCAGTGGACTTGAAGCTGCTGGAGCTGCTCGTTGTAGCTCACCCGCTGGGCGCCCACGTGGAGTGGTCCGCGCTCCCAGTTGCTCTTGCGTGCCCGCGTCGCCGCATGGAAACACTCTGTGCACTGGCAGTTGTCCCGCAACCAGACCTGGGGGTACTTCAGGCGCTGCCCATCACCCTCGTCGATCTCCACAATGCTAGGACTGGCCAGGCGGGCCTGGGTGCTGGCCTGCCGTCGCACCAGAAAACGACCAATCAAGTGTCTACAGCTCAGCATGGCGCGACCGACTAACGATCGGACAGATAGATGGCTATCGAGGCCCAGAGGGCTGCGATAAGCCGACGATAAGTGGGCTGTGTCTTATCACTGTGCTTGTGGTTGTGGCTGTACCTGCGTCTCTTGTCCCTCCTCCTCCGCTTCTACGTCGATCACTTCGACCAGGGCCTGCGGTTGCTCTATCCAGCACTCGCGTTGACTGTCCACAACAAAGCGACGACGACCCTGGCAGAGAGGGCACTGCAGTTGAAGCGACGTGTGCTCGTCCACGGTTCTTGCTTTTGGCTGGTCTTTAGCATTCAGAACCGCTCCCTTCTTTCTGCGTTGTCGACGATGGCGCTTCTTGCACGTCTTTGGGTCTGCTATTGTTTCTGCTGCTGGTACTGTTTGCTCCTTCTCCTGCGGCACAGTCAGGTTCGTGTTGACTCCGGGAATGAGGGGCAGGGAGCAGCGCTTGCACAGCGTTCGCTTCAGCGCTGGAGCCCTAATCAGAAAGAGATCAGATTGTAATGAAGAAGGGGCTCAGCTAGGATTGGTGGTGCCACTTACATATGCATTATGGCCTTGGTACCCACATTCCGGCAGAGCTTCCCATAGTAGGCGCCGAGGGTGTTGTGGCTGCCCTCCGCCATGAGGTGGGCCGCCTGGTAGAGGAAGTTCATGCGGGAGCAGACAAGGCGCTGTGAAAACAGCTTCTTTTTGTTGTTCTTGGCCATTTTTACCGTATATGTTCCAAAACAATCACAGCGTGTGCAGAAAAATTCAGAAATTCGGAAGGCAGACACGCGAATGGCTATTCTGTGGCACTCCACCGTTATGCATGGCTGGTCACACCTGGCCAGCCAGCTGTTTCCCGCGTTTTTGAACCAGTTGTGGTCACACTGCGACATTTTGCAAACCCGCAAATAGTGCAAACAAAACGAAAGAAACGCGCAAAATGCAGCACACTACGGCCAACTAGGAGCCGCCCCACCAACCAAAACAATACTCATATCCAAAGCAGCCGGAGCAATCAGAAAAGGGGATCGCACACGATTGCCATTCGATTTGCGTGACAGTTTTTGTTGCTTTTGTTGCTGGACGCGGAAAGATGTTCATCCAGGACCTGAAGAATGACTTCTACAGGCATTTGGTGGGCAAGCGCATCCTCATCATCGTCAATTACGACATTGACGCCATCTGCGCAAGTAAGATCCTGCAGGCTCTCTTCCAGTATGACCACATGCTCTACACGGTGGTCCCCATCATGGGCATCACGGGTCTACGACGCGCATATGGCGAGCACCAAGGCGACGTCAAGTACGTGCTGCTGGTCAACTGCGGCGGCTGCGTGGATATCGTCGAGCTGCTGCAGCCAGCGGAGGATGTTACCTTCTTCATTTGCGATGCCCATCGGCCGCTGGACGTCTGCAACATCTATAGCGATCGGCAGGTGTGCATACTGGGCGATGCCGCTCTGGAGGAGAACATTCCCGCATTCGAGACCATTTTTCACGACTCTGACGAAGAGGATGACGACCAGGACCAGTCTGGCGAGGAGGACGATGAGGAGGTACACAACGACAGCGGTGCTGGCGATTCGGACGGAGATGAGCACAGTGCACAGCGTGCCCCAGGGCGACCTAAGCTAACCCGCCTGGAGCGGCACGAGCAACGCATCCTTCGACAGCGCGCACGCCGTCAGTGGGAGTCGGAGCGGGACCGCATCATGTTCGAGTACACGCAGTTCAGCTACTATGGTCGATCCACGGCTTTGCTGATCTTCGAGCTGGCCTGGAAGCTGTCCAAGGACAACATGGACCTGCTCTGGTGGGCCATTGTGGGCATTAGCGAGCAGCTACTGCTGGGCAAGATCGAGAGCGGGGCCTACACCCTGGAGCTGGAGCAGATCCAGTCGCACGTCTCCCGCCTCACGAACAAGACCAACGACCAGAACACTATGAGTGCCTCCAAGATCAGCTTCGAGAACGACTTGCATCTGGTGCTGTACCGGCACTGGCCGGTGACCGACTCCATGAGGTAGGTCCACGGAGTAGAGTTGAGTCTCCTGATCCTAATGAAGGTACCTCGTACTCCTCTTGCAGGTACTCTCGCTACGCTTCCTGCCAGCTGAAACTGTGGACGCTCCGCGGCGAGAAGCGACTCCACGAGCTGCTCCTGGAGATGGGTCTGCCGCTGGTGCATGCGCGTCAAACATACAGCTCCATGGACCTGGTGCTGCGCAAGGAATTTTACTCGATGGTGGAGCGGCTGGCCGAGAAGTACGACATCCCCGATATCGTCTATGGCACTTTCACCCTGAGCTATGGCTACCGCAGCCGCTACGCGGCCGCTGACTATGTCTACGCCCTACTGGCCATCATGGAGTCGGTGAAGAAGCACAAAACGCCCGAGGACTGCTTCATGGAGGCATCCGACGCCCTGAACCGACAGCACAAGCAGCTCCTCGGGGCGGGCATCGACAATGCCAAGCTGCTGCATGCAGCCATCTTCAGGCAGGTGCAGAGCAGCCTGGAGGCCCGGCAGGTGCACTCGGCTGGCTCCTTCTTCTACTATGTGCTGCAGGAGGAGCATGCCTTCTTCTCCTATCCATACGCCCTGGGCCTGCTGGCAAAGTTCATTCTGCGCGGTCATGTGGCCACCAGCAGGGCACGCGTTGCCCCTGACCTGCCGCTGATCGCCACCTGCCCGCTCGATGCCACACAAGGCATGTGCCTGCTGGTAGGCATTGCCCCCGTTCGCGAGGACTCGCCCAAGAACTTCTTTGGCAAAGCCTTCGAGCAGGCGGCCCAGAAGAGCAAGACCACTCTACTGCAGGACTTTTTCGAGCCATCGATTGTCCAGCTCCGTCAAAGCGACCTCACTCGCTTCCTTGACGCCCTCACCGTGCTGCTCACCTAGTCTAAGGCTACTCCCATCCCCCACAGAAAAATCATGCCCCTGCTCATCAATCATCAATTTAGTCCATAAGTTAGCCATAGATCGAATAGTAACCATAGCCTAATTTATAATCAATAATTGTGTATCATCATCTATATTAGGGAAAGATAGCTATTTTTTTGTTTGTGTCAATCGCACCTAGAATATATATTTGTAGTTGTTTAATGTCTGTTCACCGTGAATTCGTTCCGTTTCCTGTCTCGGACACTGGCATTAGGAGATTGGATTACTGACTGCAAACGGGGATCGTGGCTTTTAACTTAATTTTAGCATAATATCTCACAGAGCACTGTCGTCTAAGATTCATGTCTCAAGCATTCAAAAGTAGTAGGTAAAGTGAAATGGAGCAGGAAGTACCCAAAGCATATCCCATACGAAGGTCCTGCATTGCCAAAAGGAGGTCTCAAAATCCTACTGGTCTTGTCATAAAAATAGTTGAAATTCCAGGAATAGATTGAATATATCTATTTTTTATATTCATGTGCCAGAGATTTATTCTCCTGGGATAGAAAATGAACCGAAGAGCCAGAACTGACTGGATATAAAATGTAGGTAAAAACGAAAGCCAAATATTGCCACGATATTTGGCAATTTTAATTAGCTGAGAGCATGAAAAGGACCAAATAAAACATTTTGTCTGCTTTTAATTACTCTCTTTTATTTTATTATGTCTAAAACAAGGTTTAAAAAAAGGTGAAAAATGTTATTTTTCTACATGGCAACTACACAGTGACTACACATTTGCTACATATGTAGCTCCACCGCCAATCTGATCTACAATTATGGCCCAAGCTAACATCTATATAAATATGTGTGCAACAGAACTTCTGAGGAAAATTTGGTTTCAACTAACTACCTAAACCAAAGAAAATATGTCGCTATCTCTGTCTATGTTGCAGTCCAGTCTTGTGGAATATTTGGTAAATTTTGAAAACATCCTTTTCCTGAATGACGGGCGACAATATATTTGCGTACTTCTATTTATATTTTCATATTTCACCACAATGAGGTTCCAGCTGCTAGTATAAGTATAATTACAAGTATAATTACAATCCACAGATAAAGTTGTAGTATAATTGCAATTGAAAAGTCTAAACAAGTTTTAAGATACTGCAAGGCGGGACTGTGGGGATGTTGAGTACGAATAAAACATATATTTTCATTTGATAGTAATTTATTAGAATCCCTAAGGGCAAGTTTCAGTACTATCTCAGAAGATTTCAAATTTATAACTTTTAGGCAAGGAAGCCCCTTAAGGAGGTCAAAATTTGTGAATTCATAATGCTTGGGGTGTTTGCGTGTAGGTACAAAAGGTTCTTCAGCTTCAGTTATGCCGCCACTTGGACGGATTTGCAGGATAACCCGAATTCCTTGAGTGAACAAATAGTGCAAAGATGCTTAACCTGTTCCCTGGGACAGGGAACGACGGCGGCAGCGACGTCAACGACAGCAGCGGAGACGGCGGCCTCGAGGGCGGCAGCGACGGCATCAGCAACACCGGCGGCAGCGGCAAAACCGGCAGCGGTAGAGTTGTAGCAAGCGTTCTGCCTTTGGATTCCTTTCTTTTCTTTCTTTTTCTATTTTCTACGAGAACAGCTTAACGCTGTACGCTGTGGATATCGATGTTTTTCTCAAACGTTAAATATTTTTAGATTTACCTTTATAGTCTATTCATAGCCTGCTTACACTACGGTTGAGTTATTGAGTTTCGTTTAAAAATGGGAAGCATAAGGGACCTGGAGGTGGCAAAAAGCTGAGTTATGGTAGCGTTTAAGTTTCGCTTGTCCGATTTACAGAATATTTCAATCTGTTCACCACTCTAACAGCAAAAAATATCAGATCAAACTTTAAACTGTGGCGCGTAAAATGTTTACCTGAGAAAAAAGGTAAAAATATACATATAATTGTTAAAAAAAACTTTAAACTAACTTTATGATTTTAATGGTATTTGTTTGTTTTCAACACGCATCCAAAAGCTAATTCTGAGTTATTGAGTTAACTCATTTATCGATAGGCAACTCACTGTAGTGTAAACAAGCTATAAATAGGCTATAAGATTATTATAAGCAATCTGATTTATTCGTAACATCCTCCTCATAAAAAGAAGCTCTAGAAAATTTAATTCCAATCTCTTACGAAGGTCCAGATGTGTTTATTTGAAATATTATCCAAATATTCCCCGGTTTCTGCAGACATCGTCGCTAACTCTATACATTGAAGCATCTTTATGGTATCTTGCTCTGCCACATAAAGCAGCATCAATTCTTGCTCGATCATATTAATAAAATTAAATTAATCAAATTTATGCACAAAAGCACATGTCAGCAGCCAAATCTCAATAACTCAACTTTTTTATAATGTACAGTACTTTTGTATAGTGTACTCAGTGCTGAGGTTTTTTCTCTAAAAACATCGAAAAGCATTTCAAAGCATCGATGTTTTTCCACATCTACGAACAGTAGGAACAGTAAGGAAAATACACCGATATGTAGCAATATACCGTCAGCTCAATTTTGAAAATTTTAAAAAATTCCAATTTTGTATTAAAGCAAGCAGGAATATATTATTTGTGGACGCTGCGGCGCTGGAAAACAACAATCTACAGATAAAGCAACGCAATATTGCATAAATTCGTTGTTGTTGAACAGAAATGCCATAAAATATTTTTTTATTCCCCATTTATCTTCTAAATTCCATAACACTTTATTAATTTCATTATGTCGTCGTCGCAAAATTCACCGTATAGCTAGTTTGGTTTTTGTTTTTTTACTGTTTGCACACAACCCCAGTTCTAATTATATTTCATTTAAAACACTAGGGACTCTGAAAAAAAACCATGAAATTCTTTTCTAGCATATATCGGCGTGCTTGTTTGGTGTCTGAGTACTACTTTCGAACTGACCCTATCAAACATTTTTCATCGGTTTCATACGAATATCAACCCTGATTCTGATTGCTAGCACTTTTTTCGGTTCTGAGTACATGTGAAAATGAGGCGGTATATTTTGGTATATTTCTGGGGGTCAGACCGTATATTGTTTCGATAATTGCAGAACTGAATGCAGTGTTTATTCGCACATAAAAAAATATACATACATATAGGAATATCCACAAGCCACACGCGTCCATCGGCAAAATAATGCAACGTGCTGCTGCCCCAGATCACATAATTCCAAGTGTTTGACCAAGTGTGTGTGTGTGAGACCCAGCCAAAGAAAGAGGATAGAGAGAGTGAGAGTGAGCCGGAGCCAGAGCCAAAGCCAAAGTGGCCCTGCAGCCAAATGATGCCCTACAATGTGCGCTCCGCCGGTGGCGGCAGCATTGGTGGCATTCTGCGCAGGACTGGAGCCGCTGCAGCTGCTCCCGCCGGACTGTCGGTGGGGGCCAGCAACGGCAACTGTGCGACGATACTGGACACACGCCAGCCGCCCCTGGAGCTGCTCGTCTTCGGCTACGCGTGCAAGATATTCCGGGATGACGAGAAGGCCCGTGAACTAGACCATGGCAAGCAGCTGATACCCTGGATGGGCGACGTAAATCTCAAGATAGACAGGTTAATAATTGGGGGTTGTTTAAGCGTTAATTGTACGATTATCAATACATACATCCCACAATCCCATACAATCCATAAACACACACAAACCCACCCACACACACACACATTCACACACAGAAACACGCGCAACTATGCGTACCTATGGACTAGCTGACGACCCACAGTATACCCTACAATTTTGACAGATCATGGCTCTGAATTGACTCAGACCGCAGACTGTAACTGTACTGTACTGTAACACCCACCCCACCCACACAAACTCCACCCACCAACACCCACACAGAAACACACACTCATACACACCATTGTAATAACAGCTCTTTTCAGTGCTTCTCAAACTGTATCTCTTACCATACAAAAAAAAAAGAAACGAAACCAAAACAAAACAATTATTGAATCTGTAATTCTTTGACCAATCTTAAATGTAAACCGATTAACTTTTTAGCCACCGGAGCGGTATGTATGAACGATCTCTAGCTATAAACCGATTTCTTAACCTCTCTATTATATTATATATATGTAAACATATTATTTATATAATCGTGAATCGATGGGAAACAAATAACTTGATCGATTTTTAAAAACATCTATAAGGGCGGTTCGATCGTGTCCGATTTGTTTCCGATGATTTTCGATTTTCTGCCGCGCCGCGTCCCGCTCGTCCTGGATGTCACTGATAATGTCTCTCTTTCTCTCTCTATCTTTCTCTCTCTCTCTCTCTTTTTGTCAATATCATTCTGCTTGATTTCTTTTGGCACAAAAAACACACCCATCCACACACACGTCACTCATGTATATGTATATATATACGATATATATATGTATATAGATACGATGTGCGTGGCGCCCTCTGCGATCTGGCCCCCTATGAAGCACCGCCTGGGGGCTACGGCAACCGCCTGGAATACCTTAGTGCCGAGGAGCAGCGCGCCGAGCAGCTGTGCGAGGAGGAGCGCTATCTATTCCTGTACAACAACGAGGAGGAGCTCCGTCTGCAGCAAGGTAAGTCTGCCCTGCCTGGAGCGCGCCTTTAAAATGCGCCTTGTCTTATCAAAAAACAAAAATTCCAAGTAGTATCAAGAAATCAAACAAGAATACCCGAAAATGGTAAATCAAGACAAAAGCCAATCAAGATACAGAAACCCCTCAAAAATACAATATAGAAACGTATATATGTATGTAGAACCTAAGCCACAAAAACCAATCCAAACTCGAATTCGAATATGAAAAGAGAGAGCATCCGTCGTTGGTGTTGCCGCCCCGTCGCCCGCGCAGGTAAATACGAATTCCTTACAGTCTGACAGATTATAGCTTTATTTCAGGTACCAGATCACCGCCGCCGTCGCCACTGCAGTGTCATTGCCATTGAAATCATTCTGGGGAAAAAACCTTAATTTTTCCAACACTTAAGCTGTCTGTTCCGCTCTAGACCATGCTCTCCCGTCGTCGCTCCCGTGTACTCTCTCCCTCTCTATCCCTTTCGCTCTCTCACGCTCGCCTTGACTCGAGTCAGCGGGCTACAGACGCGCTCTTGACGCTAGTCCTAGTCCCTCCTCTCACCCGCTCTAACGTTTCTCTCTGCCTTGTGTGCTTCTCTCCCTCTTGTTTCCGCGCAGAGGAGGACCTCAAGCGGCTGCAGCAGGAGACCTCTGGCGGAAACTACAGCCAGGTGGGCTTCCAGTACGATGGCCAGGGCGTGGCGTATGCTGCTGCTGGAGCTGCCTCTTCCACGACGGTGCCACTCTCGCTTTCCCCGGGGGCCTCTGAGGAGAACGAATTGCCCTTTGTCCTGCCGCGCACCTTGCTCCTGGACCTGCCCCCGGGGATGCAGCTGGTGAGTGTAACGAATGCTTCACCTTCCAACACGAATACATATTATATATCTTTAATATTTTGCCACCAGCCCGACACGATGAAGCAACATGCCATCATCGAAAAGACGGCTCGCTTTATAGCCACCCAAGGCGCCCAAATGGAGATCCTGATCAAGGCCAAGCAGGCCAACAATTCACAGTTCGACTTCCTCACGCAGGGCGGCCACCTGCAGCCCTACTACCGTCACCTCCTAGCAGCCATCAAAGAGGCCAAGTTTGCCCCCACGCCGGAGAGCGCCACCAACGTCGAAGCCGAGCCCAGCTGCAGCTCCATACCGGAGAGCCATGGCCAGCGCACAGGCACAGGGGCAGCCACGAGCACGTCCGGCCAGGTGGTCATCATGGTGCCCACCATCAAGTACAAGCCCTCGGCCAACTGCGCCTACACGCAGCTGATCAGCAAAATCAAGGGCGTGCCCCTGCAGACGGTGCTCGACGACGAGCTGAGCACCACCAACTCGCAGCATTCCGGAGGCACGGAATCGCCCACTCCCAGCTGCAGGTCGGAGGGCCACAGCCAGCAGGGGGAGTTCACTCCCGTCTTGATCCGCTACAACGGCAGCACTTTCACCCACGAGGCGGAGGAGACTGATTCTCCGGTGCCCGAGGAGGAGAACGCCAACGATGCGCCGCCGCAAGTGGAGCTTCTGAAGAACACGAGTGCTCTGGCCCTGGCCCAAAACTATAGTTCGGAGAGCGAAGATGAGCAGGGGGAAGAGGAGTCCGCATCGACGCCGACTTTTGGGAAGGAGAAAGAAAAAAAGGCTGAAAAGGAGCCGCCAGCACCCGAGCCGGTACTAACCTTTCCCGTGCCTGAGGAGAGCCTCAGGACAATCATCGACAAGACGGCCACGTACGTGATCAAAAACGGACGCCAGTTTGAGGAGACGCTGCGCACGAAGAGCGTAGAGCGGTTCAGTTTCCTGTTGCCGCAAAACGAGTTCTATCCTTACTACCTGTACAAGGTCACCAACGACGTGGATGCCGCCTCCAAGGAAGAGAAGACGCGTAAGGCGGCCGCCGTGGCGGCAGCGCTCATGAGCAAGAAGGGACTTAGTTTTGGAGGAGCTGCAGCAGCAGCCGCGGCAGGGAACGCAGCAGATAAGGGTAAGCCCATTGGAGGAGAATGATGCCAGATTCTAGATTCCAGATTTCCCTGCTCTTCCTACAGCTCCCGTTTGCTTCTCCATACGCGGCCGCGACGAACATGGTCCGCTTCCGGCTGCTCTGACCCAGGAGGCCAGCGACGAGGATGAGGTGAAGGCTGGCACTGTGGCCGCGCCCAGTAGCCAGGAGCAGGTCCGTGGCATGCCGGACAGTGTGCAGCGTGCCATTAAGCAGGTAGAGACGCAGTTGCTGGCTAGAAGCCAGAGGACCGCTCCCATCTCTCCGCAGAAGGATCTGCGACAGGGTGAGTTTTTCCCAAGACGAGATATCCAATAACAAAAGATTACTTATCGTTCCTTTCTATATGCAGCAGAGGAGCGGGTCAAGGACAAGCTGGCGCTGATTGCCCGCGATAAGCTGAACGGCATGGTCTCCAAGGAGAAGCAGCTGCAGCTGGAGAGAAAGCGCAAGGCGATGGCCTTCCTCAATCAGATCAAGGGTAAGCGCCCTGAGGGCTTAAACTAAGTCCCCTCCAGTTGCTAATATAATCGCTGTGCTTCAGGTGTTTCAGCCGGTTCTGTGGCCAGTTCTGCTGTTCCCAGTTCGAAGTCCAATCCTCCCGATGAGGCCGGTGGTGCTGCCGCGGGAGACAGCGACAACGAGTCCAATGAGTCCGTGCGTTCCATACCCATCACTTACTTCGGACCTGACGACGATGAGGATGAGGAGAAGGACCAGAAACCGGAGAACGACCACCACGACGACGAGGAGGAAGAGGATGAGGAGGAGGAGGAGGAAGAAGGCGGCGATCTGGAGAAATACAATCTGCTGAACGACGACAGCACGAATACCTTCACCAGCAAACCGCCGCCGCCCCCGCCACCATTGCAGACCGCAGCTCCTCCTCAGAAACAGATTGTTTCCGCACCTCCATCCGCCGTGCTGTTATCGGACGATGACGATGTCCAGTTGGTGCCCGCCGCCTCGCCTACGCCCACAGGCGCCTCCAAAGCCTCTCGCCACCGAAAGACCCACCGCAGGAGCAGGAGCAGTGGCAGCTTCAGCAGCAGCGAGTCCAGCCGCAGCTCCAGTCGGCGCAAGAAGCGCAGAGCCGTCGAGGAGGTGTCTGCCAGTGCCAGGAAACAGCGGCGACGACGCAGTCAGAGTCGCGCCTCCCCCCGCAGCCAGCGCGTGCGTCAGAGCCAGACGCAAAGCCACCGCCAGAAACAGCGGAGCAGGAGCCGGCACAGGAGTCGCAGTCCCAGGCGGCGACGAAGCCCCAGCCAGAGCAGGAGCAGGTCAAGAAGCAGTCGCAGTCGTAGCTCCAGCAGCCGCAAAAATCGCCGGAACCGCCAGCAGCGGGAAGAGTCGCGTCAGACCCAACCACGATCGCCCAAGAAGAGCCACAAGCGACACAAGCGGCGACGACGCAGCAGCTCCCCTTGACACAGATTATCTTCAACTCGTTTTGTAGCTAAATTTTAATTTTATCAAAATATACATCGATTTTTTGGAAAAATATGTAGTCCCCTCTGTGGGTTGCTCTTCTTTTCGGTTGTTGTTATAGTATTGTTAACGAACAGTACTTTAGTATTCGGAAATGTAATAGAACGATACCTTTGAATGGGTCTACGAAATGATGAAAGAAGTACCTTATGCCTTTAAATAATTCCCTTTGATAACGCTAAGCGACAACGATGTAGTACTTTTCACGAAACATTAATTCGGTTTCAGACCTGGAATCCGCCTTTTGGCGTCTTTTACGCACTTTTATAATTTATAATAATGATGGGTTGAAAAGAAAATTGTGTGATACAATTTCAATACAATTGCTGTACCTAAAGATGGAGCCAAAGTTGAGTTGAGATATTTGTGTATATTATTGTATTTTTTGTAGATACATGTTCCCACTTTTAGACTTTAGTTTGTTAGAGGCACTAATTCTCAACAAAATAAGCTACATTGCATTAAAATGGTTAGAAAATGTAAATCAAACAAATTTTTGTTTGTTTATAGTTAGAAAGAGCACATTAAGATCGTAAGATATCATATGAGAAAAATCCGCATTCCACTATATATGCTATATGCTTTTACAAAAGAAAGAATAACAGAACATATTCACAAAATTGAAATACTCTGTAACATATGTAGGTATTATCTATCAGAGATAGGCGCATAGGTCGCAGATTCATTTGTAGCGTAGTTTCTTTCTGCTACCTGGTGAATACCCCCTATCTGGGTGTGAATCCCTCACGTGCACAGATTGTTCTTCCCCTCTCTCGGTCGCTCGCAGCTCTCAATGGAGCCATAAAAGACCGCTTGCATCTGACGCGGCAGTTCAGTCCGCTCTGAAAGCTGTTGCCATGATGTCTGTCTGCCGGAACCACCTCTGCCTCAGCCTTCTGCTGATCTTCTGCAGCTATCTGGCCCTTACAACTGCCCAGCCGCCTATCAGTGAGCTCTCCCAGTTTCATTCTCTCCTAACACTAGAACACACACACACACATAAACACACACACACGCATAAACACACACACTAAACTTGCTCAACACACTCTTGCAGCGCCACGCAAGTGCCCCTCGAACGAGTCGTACCTTCCGTGCGGCCCCAGCTGCCAGACGGAGTGCTCAACTCTCGGCCAGCCCTGTCTCATACGGCACATCCGCTGCCCCGATGGATGCTACTGCAACGAGGGCTATGCCCGCGACTCCCGCGGCACCTGCATACCCAAGGGAAAGTGTCGCAAGTAAAGGTACTCCATCTACATAAATGGATCCGATCCGCCTTCTGGAGCAAGGGCATCTAGGTGAAAATAAAACCCCATCTGGGATGATGATCCATGACTTTAAAAAGCAGCTGTTTTTTTTCTGATTGTTTTGGATCTTATTGTTGGCTTGATAATGGGACAGCGTGACTGCGGGATCTGGTTTTGGTTTCAGTTTCAGTTTCTGGTTAATAATTGAGGTATTTTTCTTGTTTTTTGTTTGCTAATTCAGCCCAGTGCTGTTTACTGTAAAACTGTTTCCCCTGTAGGCTGCTCTGCTTAAATATGCTGCTCAAACTGCGACTTCTCTCTGGGAAAGAAGAAGCGATAGCTGAGGAGCTTGTTGTTGTTCTTTTTGTTTGCTAATTAAGCGTAGGTTCCATTAAAACTGTACTACTCAAACTGCGGATGATCAAAGAGAGAGCATATATAGAGAGAGAGAGGGAGATAGAGAGAGAGAGAGAGAGAGCTTTAAGCTTCTGTTGAGCCAGCAACAAAATACAAGATAAACAGCTGATTTCCAAAGAGCTGTTCTTAACTGTGAAATTAAAAATAAAACATTTGGATGTTTGGAGACTGTTGTCTGATTCCCCATAATCGAACAGTGCGTGTCAAGCAGGTAAATATCGCCTGGTTGAAAGCTTTAAGCTGTCGTCGGACCAATTTTTAAGCCCACAAAAAAGCAAAAATCACATCCACAAGGGGATGGGTGGACTCTCAATGCAAAGTAAATCCCGCTGCCCTGCCTAAGCCGCGCCATCGAATGGAGCCCGAGCCCGAGCCCGTCCCGGAGCCGCCTCGATGACAACACGCAAAATGTAAATGTTTGCTGTCATTGAGTCGAAAATGTTGGCAGGGGCCCAAACCAAACCGTTAATAAACTCTCTAGGTGCAGGAGGATGGAGGACGGAGGGTGGTGGATACTGAATGGTGAATGGAATGGTGGGTACAGAGTGCAGAGGAGAGAGAGACGAACGCGTGCTCGATTTACATGAGCAAACATGACGGCGGGACACCAAACCTACCCACGCTCTAAGAGGCGAAGGAAGATCCAGAAAGAAGGATATTATTGATACCCTTACAGAGCCATCTCTCCTTTGGCAACTAAACGATTTATATATTAATGACAGTTATTCCTCCAAAGACTGGACTTTTCATCTTTGGTTGTCATGGCAGTGACATATTACATTTGATTCAATGATCAGAATATCCCAAGTAGAACAAACGCCTCGTGAAAGCCGTGTGCTACCCAATGATCTGTAAGGGTATGATGAAAAGAACTCTGGGCGCTTGGATTTGGATTTGCAATGCAAACATGTGTGCTGCTCTCCTACACCATGTTCTGCTCCGCACATCCCCATTCCACCCATTCCCTCACCCAAACCAATTCCCTTTGTTTGTCTATTTTGTTCGGCTGCCTCAAAGATGCAGCTTTTGAGAAATATTCCTCAAAATCATTGAATTTCCCCAGGAAAAAAAAATTGGTCGTGTGTTTGCCGTGCCGAACATAGGAGGCGGAGGCGTGAGTGAGCGAATGGGGGTTGTAGTGGGTGGAAGGCCCACTGTGCGAACCTGCGGAAATTCAAACGAAATCAAAGCGAAAAGTTCGACAAAAAATCATCGAGCACTAAAAAAATAAGAATCGACTGCAAACACGGGGGTGTGTATGGATATCTGAATAGAGGAGCAGCAGCAGCCCCGTCCCAATAGACCCCATCATATATCAACAGCGGCTGTCAGTCAGTCAATCCTGGAGTGTTTGGCGAAGGCACAGCAGGACAGGAGGCGTACCCACAAAGCCAAAGCCAAAGAAAAGAAAAGAAAACCAAAGCACAGACGACTCTGGCAGTGAAGAGTGTGCCAAAAAAAAGAGTTTCTGTTGCTGTTTTGGATTCAGGACGTGAGTGGGGTACCGGGACCCCAGCAAACACGAATAATTTGACTTTATCTAAGCGCCAGTCAACCGAAGCGCATTAGAAAGGGGCTCTGCCTCAAAAAAAAGGCACGGATGGTAGGAAGGAAGGAAGAAAAGAGAAGCACAAGGCAAAGGCCCCAACAAAAGGTGCTACAATAAGTGAGAGAAAGTGAGAGCGATTATTTCAGCAGAGATTTAGAAATTCGATTTAGATATGTCCATCAATTCCACCATGCTAACTGTTCAACATTTTCCAACCTTAGGTCCTACATCTGCCTCTCTTAAACAGAGTGGCTTAGCAGCACTCGCTCTGCGTTGCTCTCTCGCAGAGTATCTTAGCAAATGGTGAGTACGAAAAGCACCAGGAACTCTGTCGTCCTCTTTTTCTTCTTACATATGTGTGATTCCGAAGATTCTCGGATTTTTGGCATTGGGATTATATGTGTTAAGAGGAATATGCTGCGAATGAATGCAGGTCTTTAGTCGCTTTAGTATTTAAAAGTATTTAAATATTTAGTGAAACGATTATTGTAGCGTGTCTGGTGCATGTCTCGTACACATGAAACTGCAATTATCTTATGTGTGGTTGGATTATCTGAAAAATAAAGAAGTTTTCAGGGCTGAAAGGTGGAGAATTGAATGAAGGATCTGGAGGAAGTGGAGGAGGAGGTGGGTCGTCGGTTGTCTGGCTGGCAAATGAAAATTAATTTAATTGCAATGCGATGGAAAATCGAATCAAGCTGTATGCTCGTACAAAAAACACGAGGAGAGATCCTTTAAGCTTGTGTTCCAGACTACACGATACCCTCTAGAGTCATCATTCTGTGTGTAAAGTAAATCTGATAGAAATGATTTTTAACATAATAATAGCAAAGGGAGGGCCATGCCCTGCCCAACATGGAAGATGCCACAACTCCAGCTCATACCCAAACGCAATATACCCCGGAGTTACGCTTCTACCGAATGGAGGTACTGGCAACGTTGCGCTGCTTGCCTGCAAACATGCAACCACAACAACATTGAGAATGTGGCAAGCAGCAAGTTGCATCGTTTGGTGTCGCCGCAAACGCATTCAATTGAATATATTAATGCAAATTAACCCATTAATGCCTGCCGATATCATAGATGGTTGGACATGGCAGGCAGCGGCCGAAGAGGAGTTGGAAGGGGAGAGTGCAGACGAATGGGAGGTGGGAGACAGAAAGAGGAAGCACAGCGCAAGTCAGGACAGAGGACCATCGACTCGTTTATGGTTTAAGTTTATTTTTTTCAAGAGGACCATACCATATAAGGATTTGTTTGGACTGCAAAGAAAGTTTGCCTTGCGGCTGTTGCTGTATAAATCTCTTCTGTGATCGGAGTACTATATTATTTGAAACTCCTGTACCCTGCCTCGCTTTTGTTCGTTCGTGTGTATGTATATGTATGTAGATCCTGTTGGCGGTTGGGGGCGGAGGTTGGGGGCCTGCCTCCAGATCCTGTCCTGCCAACGTGTTAACATGGGGCACAACAATATTGGCCAGATGTTTTTGACGCCAACAGCTCGTAAAACCAGCAACAAAACACTCGACAGCATTGTCACTCTCCCACACGCTCCCACACTGTCTCTCACTCTCACTCCCTTTCTATCTCTGTTTGCCATATTGCCTATTGCCCCAATATGTGTCCTCTGCTTCGACACGCTCTTAACGTGGCCAAGGGCCAAAGGGCACAGGGCTGGTGCAACGGGAATTGTCAACATTTTGTGTAACAGCATCAAAATCAATATGCAGTCTCTTCCCCTCTCCACCAATGTCCATCTGCAGCATGATGAGGATCGGGGACTCGAGGGGCTCGAGGGGAGGGACGCAGAGAGGAACGTTGCCAGCTCTTTATAATGATTGCCATTGACTGACGGAATCCTTGCCGTATGACAGATATCAAGTTGTATGGCAATTGACGCGATGACATGTTGACATTTTTGCTTCATACTCGTCGTGCACATGAAGTGGGTTGAACAGGGGGAAGCCCACAGCCACCCCCAAGCCCGCACCCGCACCCGCACCCGGAATCCACGCACGTAGCCACTTCACTTGACCACCCCCCGTGCACCCACTACTGCAGGCAATGCACCTCTCTATCGATCCTGTATTACAAGTGTGCTGCAGGAAAATGCAATTGTTTCCGTCGTCCAGGAGCAAAACAACGGAAGTGCCAGCCGGAGCAAAGAACCCACCGACTAGGAGACACCCATAAATCGCAGCTCCTGTGAGCAGCCCTGGTTAACAGGGTATCAAAGCTACAGGACATCCTCCAGTCGGCTTTCAATCCTTGGCTTGGACTCCCTTCAGTGCGGCTCAATGGCAATTCCAGTTGCATTCCTTTCGTCAACCTTTTGTTTTCGGGAATTTCCTGGGGCTCCCTTCGTGTCACGCGCACTCATCAATCGTGAGGCAATTGTTGCCCCGCATTCTATGCCGCATGCCCCTCCCCCCTCTCTCTGCCCATTGACATTATGTACATAGTTGGCTTTTTGTGTGTGCCTCTGGCCAAAAGTTTTCCATTGCGGTTTGTTTTAGTTATTGCATTTCTTTCCACGTTGTTTTGCTGTGCCATTTCGGGGTGCTATGGGGTTTGGGGTTTTTGGTTTTGGGTTTGGTTAGGGTTATCCTGGAGCTGTGAATTGTTAATCCAAAAAACTGTATTTTTGCCACATTTCTCATTTGGATTTTGCGGTCTGTACTCCATTTCAATGTGCTTCTGCCACTCCCACAGAGATAGAGAGAGAGCGGAGCAAATGAACCCGCTGGTATCCCCATGCCAGCCCCCTCCCCCCAACCCCCCGCATTCATTCCCCATAACACTCGTCCGATTTTCAATGGGATTAGCCTTTCCTCCGTTCGCTGACACATCCAACATCCAGCATGAATTGATTTTGCATTCTAATTAACATTTCTGTCAGTTTTTTCGACATTTCCATTATGAAAATCTCACTCATGACAGTCGAAAGGCTAAAAATCTCCCTATTCGGAGATTGAAAATTGATTAACAAATGTCCAAGCAATGGTCTGGCAAAGCGAGGGGCTAAGCATTCCATTTACAATCATTCAATTAAAGTGAAGGAATATTTCATTAAAATTAATGGTCCTTAAACACCTGGCTTTTACCTGACTTTCACCTGTCTTTAGCGTTTGCTCGATCTTTGTTCGATCTGTACTAAGTGGTTTTCCACACGGATTCCTAGAAAGTTTTCTAAACTGAATCATTACTACCTCTGTATTTTATATAATCTTTGTTTGGATACATTTCTCATGTTTCAGTATCTCCTTTTCAAGACATACTCTATGTGTTCTATGTGCATCTTATGCTAAAGATACAAGGACTACTTGTGTTTTGTATCTGCTGTTATGTTCCTCTATCGGCGCGGACTACAGCTAGTTATGTTTATACATCTATGTATGTATATGTTGCTAGTGTTTTCCAGTTGCATTAGTGCGACTAGTGCACTCTGCAGCAAGCAGTGCAATGCATTCAAGCAGTCGAGCGTAGATGAGTGGCTCCGATCCCGCAAGTTGTGCAAATGCTGCATTGGAGAAAATCATTGGCGATGGTGCAAGCCGCAAGTAGTTGGCTAGTTCAAGCAACCTCTTTGTTTGGATCAGGCTCCAGGTTTAGCTACAAGTCCATTCTATTGTGTGTTTAATTTTCTCTTGGGATATGTATTTGAAGGTGACATATGTAGTCTTCTCGTTTTATAATTATATACTTATTTCGCTTCAATGCTGGCTGGCATTGGGCTAGAAGTACACGATTGGGAGGCTGTTGGGAGATTGAAGCACATCTTGGGACCGCGAAGGCTAATGGGAAACGGACGTCGTGTCACAGAAATAACTGGCTAGACATCGAACGGATGGCACTCTGGCGGGTATCAGGCCTATGTGCTTCTGCTGAATTCTCATTGGCGGGAGGAGGCATAGACACAAAGGTGCAATACTAATAATGTGTAATTAATTAGCTAATTGAAAATTTGGTTGTGCAGCTTGATATCTAGAGTGCAGTTGCGATGACACAAGGAGGAGGAGTCGACAAACTTCTAATAAATATGAAAGAAGGAATAATTTATCAGAAATATCAAAAAATATACGACGATTGGAAAAGTACATTTGAAAAGGAAAGGTAAAAGTAAATGGCTGTTTGGTCAGGGGAATCTCTTCTCAACTTTAGAATATTTTCTTATTAATAAAGGTATACCGGCCTCATCGAAAATGTTTACGGAAAATCTAGAGAACAACATATAAGTTTGATAAAACTTTAGATATAATCATTAAAACAAAGCACTGTTGTAGATCTACTTTTTAGATCTGTTCTACCTTTTTGATTGTGTAGCAATTGGTCTTTTGCTCAAGTGCTTTCATTTGGAAATGCGTTCAAATGGATGAAACACACGAACACAGATACAGTTGCAGATACAGTTGCAGATACAGTTGCAGATACAAATACAGATATGTAGAGCCATGATATGTTTAAGTTTCATCTCTCTCTCTCTGTCTCCGCCTCTGCCTGTCTCCATGCATCTGTGAACGCTGTTTGCTTATGGCCACAAACAATAACGGGGGATGCCTGGCGTAGGCCTCAATTTGCAGCGTTGGCATTGCTTGATTATGAAATGAATTATTTGCATTAAAGTGCACACAGCAATGCACACACAGCGATGCAGACTCTGAACTGATTTTGGTGCCTAACCAAAGGCTCGTAGGGGATCATCGTGTGGTGGTTCCATCGTGCACTCCCCCATAAAGGGTGAGCCCTGTTTCCTGAGTAGCTATAATATCATCAGCATCAGCGACAGCGACAGCAAAGGCAACAGCAATAGCATCATCATCAGAATGGGAGCTCTGCTAATTATCATTAGCTAAACGCATCACACGCCTACGCATAGTCAGAGGCACAGGAACTGGAACTGGCACAGGCACAGTCAGAGCCTCCATAGCGGAAGCGGAAACGTTGAAAAAGCAATTGGCAAATGGCCTCATGCTCCGGCTGCTGCCCCTCGCCGCTGCCCCGCTTCCCCGTAGTGCCTCGTGGAATTTATTGGCAGCTGCAATTAGCTGGGCGCCAACATCCGTTGGAGCTTGCCAATTGTTTGCGGGTTTCCCGTGACCCCGTGACCCCTTTACCCACTATACCAACCCCCTCTCTGTTAGGACTTTTGCACCCTTTTCCTGGCCTGGTTTTTGAGAGAACATCCACAAGTGTTTCCAACGTTAAAGGGGAACGGAACCCATATCAAAATATTGAGTATGCGACTGGTGTACTCTTAGTGATAGAATCTACACATTACTTACACACTATATCCTTCTTGATCTGTTATATTCTATCCTTACCTATATGTCTCTCCCCTTCTGTGTACCTTTACCCCTCTGCCCAAGTCTCAACGTCTGAGAAATGTGCAAGAAATTGCTCTTTGCAGCTAATTGCAAGGGAACTCTAATGCACTGCAGCCATTAGCCACACCCCCTCTTTGCACCAGCCACCAGACACCACCCCCTGCACCCTCTCTTAGTGATCCTTTTCCAGCCACGCCCACCAGAATGGGTCCACAATTAATTGGTTTCATTTTTTTAGGAATCCTTTCCTGCGCTTCATTTCAATTTGCCCAGAGAGTTCTATGCTCCTTTCCCCGTCTCCCGTCTCCCGTCACCCGTCTTCTGCTCTTTGGCTCCTCTTTTGGGTGCAATTTTTGGGGGCGGTTTACGGGGGGGAGTTGTTTATTGCACTTGCAACATCCGCTCTGCAAACGAAGATAAATTGTTACTTTTCAAGTTGTGCTTCTTCGGGTTTCTGTTGCTATTTTTCCGTTTTCCCGTTTCAGTTTCAGTTACAGTTTTAGGGATTTTGCTGCCAGCAGCTGTTGCTGCCGCCCCCACTGGCCTCACTGGAATAAATGGCGGTTCTTCCTTTGGATATGCTTCTACTTTATGAAGGGCCGAAATATCCAGAAGGTAAGCATCAATCCTTCGAAGATTCTTCCTTCCTTCTTCCATTATTCCTCTGCCGATGGATGGATGCCAGTTGAGGCTGATGCGGTCTGGTAACAGGGAGAGAGGGTCCCATCCCTAGGCTTCCTCTGGGGGATGGAGCCGGGGGCACATGGGCGCCGCACTTTGGCCGCATGCCCCCGAATCAACTGATTAAAGTTGATCTCTGGAGTGGGGTAAATAAAATTAACATGATTTGCCGATTAGCCGACCGAATCGATAAGGGCCGCTTATCGGTGGCATCTAGTGGGCCATTACGATAACGATTACGTGGTGCGTATGAAGAGCACGCACTTCCGCGTGTGCATCAGGCTTGAGTCCACTTAAATGAAACCATTGAGTTGGATTAATGCATTCCACCTGCGGGTATGGGCTTATATGTATCTGTGTACTTAAGACTGTCGATAAGGCGTTAGCCTAACCGATAGGAAACCGATAACAGACAGCTGTGCTTTGAAGTAGAAGCAGTAGAAGAATAATAATAATAACAAGGGGAAATAACTATTTCTATTGTTCATACAATTACTTGTACCAACTACTCTTTCTTCTACAGTTGTAGAAGTAGTGACTGGCTCTAAAGTTAGCAGCATATTGAGTCGAATAAGTACATATTTTTAATACATATTTAAAGCAGAGGATAGAGCAGTAGTGGCTAAAGTATAACCTCAGTGGCACATTATCAGTATGAGTAGCAGTAGCTATTACAATAGCAAGAATTGAAGAAGATTGTTATTAATTAATTGTTTAGTACTTGCTATAATTAGGGGAAGTACTTGGCACAAATTGCAGTATAAACAGCAATAACTGTTGCAATGACATTGCTGTTTTGCTATTTTCGGGCCAGACAGTACTCTAGACTTTGATTAACCGCCAAATGTGGGCCACTTGAAGAAACACAGATACAGCCAGGGTATCGGCTACAGGCGTGGGCACCTGCTGGATACTCTGGGTACCCAAACACTCAAATACTTCTGGATGCATTACATATGTATGTATGTGTGTAAAGGTAATAGAAAATATGGTACCCAGGAGTTGTAAGGGAAACATTCTGGGGGAAACGTTTCATTATAAACAATAAAAATTGTTTATCATAAAAAACAATGATGCCTGCGTCGCTGATTATTTCGAATTCTGTTTGTACGAGCATTGTATAAGATTATTGAATGGAAATCTCCGAGTGAAGACGTCAGAGATGCAAATACAGCGATCATTTGTTTACCCTTGACGAGGGATTGAACAGAAGCAACCCATGCTTGATCATGCTTGATTGTTTCCATTCGATGTCTCCCTAGTTTCTTAGTCTTAAAGCAGTCTCAATAAATGGGATATACATGTGTATGTAAATAGAGTTTTCTTGTGAGTTGAAAGATTTGTGGGAATCAGTCGAATGGGACTACTGTGTGAAGTATTGGAATTCCGTCGAAATCTCCAAACATTAAAGGTTCATAAAAACACATTTCCCTATAATTTTAACCCAAAAATATTTCATAGATTTATTAAAACTCATTTAGCCCATTAAAATATAATTTCATCCATATGATTTTTTCATTTTAATGTTTATAAATTTCCCTATCCACTTCTCTCTCTCTCTCTCTCTCTCTCTCTTGATAGGCTTGTTGTTGGGTTGAATACTCGCTCTCGTACATTTGTGTGTTGTTTACCCGCCAGATTAGTGGCAGCGCACTGCTACTGGTAGTGGGACGGGCGCTCTATCTGGCGATTGCCTTAATCTCAGACATTGACCGCAGCCACCCCACCCGATGTGGGCGCCCCCCTCCCCTGGCCACCCCCCGCCACTGATAAGATAATGCTGGATGGGTCGGAATCGGGGCGGCACTGCTGTCCGACGGGATCAGTCATGGAGAGAACGCCGAGCGCAACGCACTTGCTGCTGCTGGCCGTCGTCGCATGGGGCTGCTGCCTGGCCCTGGGAGCGGGACAGCTGCCAGAGGTGGATCCGGCAACTGCCAAGGATCTGGAGGAGCTGGGCGCCCACTACCTGCCCGCGGGCTACTCGAAGGCGAACGTGTCGCTGGCGGACCTGCAGCGCCTGCTGCGCGCCAAATGCGAGAAGGCCAACCAGGCGCTGCCCGCCGGCACCGTGAACGCCACGGCTCTGGGAACGTCCATCGAGCAGGCTGCCGGACAGCTGATGGGCTGCATCGGGGGACTGGCCAATGTCACCGAGATCCTGGACGAGATAGAGAAGGCCAGTCCCAAGGGAGACCTGGACGTGGTCTTCGAGAAGTACTGTCTGCGCCTGCCGCAGGCCAAGACCTGCCTGCGGGAGTTCAATGCCGTGCTTCAGCCGTGCCTCACCCGCGAGGAGCGCACCCACAACGCCCTTATGCAGCGCATCACGGACAAGCTGCTGGAGTTCGTCTGCTACAAGAACGGCGACCAGATCGCCCTCTTCATCGCCGAACAGGGCCCGGAGTGCCTGCAGGCGAGCCGCGACCACATCGCCACCTGCCTCAACACCACCTTCGCCGGCTACCTGCCCCAGGTGGGGCAGCTCTCGTCTGCCAACGTTGCCGACCTGCTGCCGGAGCTCGTCCTGGGCCCCCGCCAGTGCGTCGACCTCTACGACTTCGAGACCTGCACCGTCCGCCACCTGGAGCGCTGCGAAACCATCACGCCCAGCAACATCGTGGAGTCCATGTTCCGCTACGTCCGCAAGGAGTCCAACTGCCAGCCAGCCATCGACCGGGTGCTCCAGGAGCGGCAGCGGGCCCAGGCCCTCACGGCCCCAGATCCTGCCGCCGGAGGAGCTGCCTCGCTGGTGGCCCGGAGCCTGCTCCTTCTCCTACCAGTGGCGGCCCTCCTCTAAACGGGCGGGCTCTCCGTCCCACCCACCGATTCTCCATTCTGCGTGTGTGTGCCTGCTTTCGTTTATCCTTTTTCTCTCCTTGTTTTTTTTTGATATTTTATAATTATGTTTAATAAACTTTCCCAAGTCGAGCGTAAGCCGCTTAACGGATTCCCTTGTTAACTCCGGCTCCGGCTGTGGGTCTGTGTCCGTGTGCGGGATCCGGGATCCGGGATACGGGAAAGTGTTGAACTGCATAAACACAAGCCTGAAATATGAGAGAGGGATGAGTGGGAGGTGGGGCTGGGTTTGGGGTTGGGGTTCGAGGGTCACTGAGCCGCTCAGACCATATTGCAGGCCGCTTATCGGTCAGTAGCAGAAGTGGAAGCAAAGGCAAAAGCAAAAGCAAAAGCAAAAGCAGAGCAGCGGGTCAGTCGTCTGTGGCTGGTTCTTATCGCCACCAGTGAAACAATGGGGGGAAAATGGAGGAAAACCCAGACACAGAAAGAAGGAGAATCCAAGGGAGAGAGCGAGAGAGAGACAGAGCTTGAGAAAGAATAAAAGATGGAGAAAAGATGGGACACAAAGGGAAGGGAGAACAGGCACAGTTTCACCTGAACTGTCGAAAGAATGAGAACAGTTTGAGCTGAACTTTAGAGAGAATAATCACAGCACAGCACTGTGAAAAGTAGGGAAAACCTCAACGAAATGCTCAAGTAATGATAAGCCCAAAATTGCTGTCGCACTTTGTGGGAAAACTAAACAAAATTTGTTGTCATACTCCGGGAATGATAAGCAAATTGGTGGCCATTCCCCATTCCCTCATATCCCTCGTATCCCCCCCCTATCCCCATTCCATTTTCGAACCCCTCCCCCGGCGATTGGCTGGACGGAGTGCCTCGTCACCCTCGTAAATCATAAAATGTGTGCGATGCTCCGAACCGACGGAAGTGGTTGCATTTACAAATACACTTATCGAATGGGGGGCCAATACGAATTACTGGTGTCAACATAGGGAGATGAGATTATGGGAGCTCATTCATATGGGAAATGGACGATCGCCACATTGCAGCATTGCTGTGGACTTTAGCTGTGGAACACTACGAGAATTCACTTATTCGATCAGTAGAGAGAAAACACATCTAGTCCGATCTGTGCGGCATCTTGGGGCTGAAGTTCTCCCCAAAATCATGGGACTCACTGTGAAGGACCTATCGGAAAAAAAAGTCGTATAAATCTTAGGGAGAACGGACAGCGAAAAAATGAAACCGCAACTGTCATCATTTCACAGACGAGTGCGGCCCAAGCGGAGAGATTCAGAGAGTCCAGGGAGTGGACAGCAACAAGGAAGAGAGACCACCTCCAGAGCCCTGTCCCTATTCTCATCCTCATCCTGAACCTCATCTTCTCGTCCTGATTCGCTTTGTTGGGGGGCCATTTGACAGCAGACGAAGCGTGAAATGAAATGGATGGAATCTTAGTTCGGCTTTCGTCCTGCATTCGTCCCTCGTTTTCTGCTGGCGAGTGGAACTAAAACTGAGACTGAGACTGAGACTGGGGACCTGAAGGATTTGAACGGCTTCTTCCAATCAATATAGTTTCATTGGTGGCTCTGTGGCTCTGTGGCCCAGTGGCTCTGTGGCTCAGTGGCTCCTTGGCTCCGTTTGGTTAGTTAGCCAAAGCCGAAGTCAAAGTCTTTGGCTAACAAGTCATAAATGTTACAAACTTAATTAAGACTGCAGTCACAGACCCGCCTTCTCCTGCCTGATCCTCCTCTCTGCACTCGCTTCCACTTTATTATTGATGTGAAAAATGCGGAAAATGAATGCGTTTCCGGTACTTTTCGCGAGTTGGCAGCTAAATTGCAACGGCCATGAATCATTCCAGTCGGAGCGAGAGAGTCGTAGTCGTAGTCGTAGTCGTCGCCGTCGTCGTCGTCGTCCGAATCCAAGTCCAAGTCATAGTTGAGTCCTCCGACTTTTGCAGCTCCCATTCAGCGGCTTGGAGCAGACAAACTTTGTACGTGCCACGCGAGCAATTGGCAAAGTGCTGCCTGCCCCACCGGACAAAAGGCGTGACTCGGGGCGGCCCGGAGCGCTGCAGGGGAGGGGCGGCCTCGAAAGTTGGCTGGCAAATAATTGCACGTCATTGGCCAAATTATTGGCTCTCGATGGGGTGCCGGCGATAAGCGAGCCAGAAGGAGGACTGCAAATGCTTTTCGGGGGAGCAAGGAAAAGCCGAACAAAAGGCAGCTGAAATGGCCCGGAAGAGCTCGAACCCTCAATGGGTGCTTTCAGGGCTTCAGAGATCTTTCAAAATAAACCTTGAAAAGCGGTTCAAAACTTTTCCAAGCGTCTTTGGAATCCTATAGAAACAGAAGTAAATGAAGGAACCTCAGGGGATGCCACTTTTCGCGATATCTTTAAAGACAGATCATAGATCTGGATTGTGTACTCCAAAGGATCCTCACACCAGGAATTTGGAGTCTTAAAGTTTGTCAGATGATGATGCCCTGAACCAAAGAGATAACCCAGCAAAAGTAAAGTTTTAGGGTTTAGCGTTTAGGGAATGTCGACAGCTTCAATGCACTTTATTGGGTGGCAGAGTCCATGAAGAGGCAATGAAAGTGGAAATTACGTATTCCCACAGTGGGCAGGGAGGAGGGAGCAGGAAGAGTGAGAGGATGGGTACCTGCAGTCTGCCAAATTTAATTAAATATTTCAATTTTGTTTCCAAAAAGCTGCCACTGTCATTGCCGCAACTATCTCTAATTGTGCACGCATTCTCCATGCCCCATGCCCCGTGCCCTATGCCACCTCATGCCGCCCCGTGCAGCCCCACTGCCTCTTTCTCAGCGAAGACTCCGGGGGGAATGGGGGTGTCTCAGGGTAAGGGACAGAGGCGGCAGCATGGCAGATGGCGGAGCACGCCACCTGAGGCGCTTGCGGCTGCTGGAGTCCCACGCTTCAACGCTCATTTGCAAATGTTTGTCTACTTTGGTGCGGTGTGAAAAGCGTGACGAAACGTGTGGAAGGGTGGGGAGGGGTAGCTGTGGATAGGAGTAAGTGTGCGTAAGGAGGGGAAAGGCAGGGCCCCAATAGCGGCCCACTGGGAAATTGCAGAGAAATGCAGCATCTGGCAGCAGGACCAGAGCATCTGACTGCAGCTCTGTAAGTCGGGGAGGAATGAAGAGGCAGGAACAGGAGTAGTTTCAGTTGCAGGATATCCCCGACACATTGTACCGGAGGTTAATGAGAGAGGCACGACAGGAGCCTATTAGCCGGATGCAGGCTCCTCCTCTGGTGGAAAAGGATTAAGTGGGCGATGGAAAATGAGGCTTGTTCGTTTATTCCATTGACTATCCGTTTCGGAAACGATTCTAGCATTCCATTCATTTCCCCCTGCCATTCAATTATCCATTATCTATTTGCAATCAATCGAGCATACTTTGGGCCCGATAACACTGTTACGATTCCTAACACTGACAATCCTCCCACACACTCCACGCACTTTCGTCGGCTTCGGATTCGGATTCAGATTCAGATTCGGCATTGGGTGTTTTGGGTTTTGGGTTTTGTGGTGTCACCACCATTGTGGGTGCCACATAGTAGAGCGGGAATTCCTCAGTCCTCCGCAAGCCCTACCCCTTACCCCCTACCCATACGCACGCTCCGCACTTTGCCACACTTTGAGGGAGCTTTGTCTGGAGAGATGGAGTCCCACCTTCTCTCTGCTCTGCCCTCCTGCTCCTCCTCCTCCTCTGTCTGCTCGTTCCTGTCTGTCTGCCGTGTTGGTCTTACGCATGACTGTCTGTGTGGCATGGCTCCTGTGTGCTTGTGTGTGTGTGCGTGCGGGGACATGGGGAATATGTGGCATCCACAAAGTACGTATACTTTGGGGTCTAATTTGCGGTTGCTGGCGCAGCTCAATTTACAAGTGAGAAATTAAGATGTCGACAAAACTTTGGCCCAAACACCTTGCTCTCCCTGGCAAGCACGAGAGCACTGACACACACACACAGAGATACAGATTGAGATTGAGATACAGATACACGAACGGAGGAAACTCAGCGCAACACAAAAAACCCGCCAAGAAGTCCTGGAGTCTTGGAGTCCTGGACTGCACTTGGCACTCGGGCAGCACTTTTTCGTGTTTCTCGCAATTCGGTGTTTTTCTGGACACCTGCTCCTTTTAACCCTTGGACTTGAAGTTTTTTGCGGGGATTTGGAGTTGTTGATGCGCTTTTAATTGCATCAACTTGCACGCCACAAGAAGGCGGCAGCAGCACACGTGATACTTGCTACAGTGAGCGTTGCACACTCCAACTTCTGCAGCACTTGCAACACACTCTAGCACCTCCGTCACCTTCAATCCGTCAACGCATTCCGGCGTAATGTGAATCAGATACCCGTGGCATTGCTAGACTCCCAACTTAAGGATTCTCATCACTCGAATCCACGATATGTGTGTCCTACTTCGCACTATTAAGGTGTGGTACTCGATTCTAGGAAGAGACTGAACTGAATTAAATCTAGTTCCGACTTCTGAGACTACAAGGACATTGGTGTTATACTTGCCAATAGCATATCCATGGCAAAGAGCAGTTCTATGACAGTTCTCCTTTCACTTGAGCTTCAACTCTGACCTCGGTCCCGTTGTCTACTTTGTTTTGAGGCAATATCTTGGTATTTTACAGTGCCTACGCCTCTCTAGGATGGCTCTTATTGTGTGGATCATGGATCGACCTGCAAAATATATGCGTCCTACAGGGTCGAGAAGGACCCGTATACTCCTCGTCATTGTACAGGGTATGCCTAAAAAAGCACTGCCACAAAAGTTTTCGCATTGTAATGCGCTATGGAAGGAGCAGTGGGGACCTGGCAATGTGGGGAAACTTTCGCTGGGGGATTCCATTCCTCTGGTTCCGCTGGATCATCCTGGCCTTATCATGGGCTCCTTCTGGCTCGTCCTCATAGCGTAACTAGCTGGATGTGAATTTGATTAAAGCTGCACATTAAATCTGTTGACAGCTGTCGTGTGGGGGGCTACTGGTAACCGCTGATGACATTAAAGTCACCCTTCGTGCGGTTCTCTAAAAATTATGCAAAGACACTTGACGCTGACGATGGGAGGGGAAGGGGGAGCTGTATGTATGTGTGTGTGTGTGTGTTGGTGTGTGGATGCCACATACGCAACGTCAGCGATTTTACGCTGAAAATGGCGAAAACTGTAAACAGACTCGCGTTTCTCTCTCATTGGGGGCTGGGTTTTTTTTTGTTTCCCCATGACACCCCCCACGGCCAACCCTTCGACTAGAAAAACTTTATTAATTGCGACAGTAAAGTTTTCCACCGCAGCAGCAGCACCACCACCAGCACCACCACCACCAGCACCAGCACCACCACCCCATCGCCAACCATCGCTATTTCCCCCGTGACAGCTATTAAAATCGTTTGGTGTTTAACTTTTTCGTGGCCCCCGAAAAATATTTGATTTCATTTTAGCATATTTAATTGCAGCGCAAAAAGTGGGGAAAATACTAATGAAAGATGGTAGGGGAATGCGGAAAATTCTGATGAAAGATGGGGGAAAATGCTGGTGAAAAAGGAGCGGGGCGGAAAGCAAAAGAATGCGAAAAAGATTTACTTTTTATTTCCAATAAAGAAGCCAGGTAGTGGCCTTTGATTCAGGTAGTGGATTGGATTAAAGGTTGGGATCCCCTGATGGACCCTAGCGCTGAGATTTCCGTCTCTGCGACATTTCTTTGGCCTTCTTCAGGACGTACGTGGACATAAGAAGGTGGGCTGATCGGCACAGTTCGTACATCTGGCGGTAGAAGCGCTCGTCCTCATCCTCATCGTCGGAAGGCTCGTAATCCTCCTCAAGGTGGAAAGCCTTGTCCTCAGAAGACTCTTTCCCAGCCTCCTTGTCAGTACAGTCCTGCAGCTCGAAGTATTTATCGCTGGAATCGGCATGCCTTAGGAGGATGGCCTTCTTTTGCTGGACGTTCAACGTTCCCGACTCTTCTGCGGATTCTTCTGTTGCGGTATCTGTATACTCTTCTGCGAAGTCTTCTGAGGACTCTTCTGAGGACTCCTCTGAGGAGGATGACAAGCTAAGGCGGCGAATATTTATCGAAATTTCATGCGGATAGAACTTCGAAGGTATTGGACTAAGCTTCCACCTGCCTGATGGCGGGATGTCGCAGGACGAGTGTTTCTTCGGGGCCACACGCCTTAATTTATCAAAGCTCTGCAAGAAGCTGCGGTTTGATGTGTAAGATTCCGATAACTCGGGTGGAACCATGCGGGACGATTGGACCAAGGGGCTCTGGAAGGAGCTGGCATCCTCATAGATCGGCCGATTCCCCCGGGTGACTGGAGCACTGGAAGAGATACACCTCCGCCTCGTGGACATACCTCCATCCTTTCTAGCTCCATTCGTGGTCTGTTTTCCGCGGAATGTGCTGTAGATCCAGTTGCAACTACTTGAACTGCTTGTTATCGGCGATCGGGATCCCGATAGCACATTTGGTTGCCTGAGGAGGGGGCCTGCTATGTGTTTGAGTCCCGAACTCCAGGATCCCCAGAATCGGGGGGGGCTTATTATTCCCCTAAGCGAATTGCTCAGATCCAGATTAGAGCGTTTCGTCCCAGGAACTGTCCTTCTATGGGCCATCGATGAGAGTAGAGTTCCTGGTGGATAAAAGAGGATTCGATTCGGACCCATCGATTATTGCATGATTGAACACATATTCCTTTTTCGATTAACTCAACAGTTTACCGAGTCTCAGGCGCGAGCCAATCAGCACCCTCTCCACCCTCCACTCCCAACTCACCAGAGGTCAGGGGTTATTATCGAGTGCTTTAAAACTCGATTTGATTACACGGATGTAATCAGAACCCCAATCAAATGAAATTATTTACGGTTTAAATGCCAGTTGTCAATCTCTAATTGTCAATCAATTGGACACGTAAAGGGGTGGCTGGTGGGGGGGAAAGTGGACAGAATGGCAAGAGGTGGCAAGAGGTGTGGTTGATGCAACAAAGTGGTTGGCAGTGGCATGTGTGGCATGCATAAATTGATAGAAGGACGGAGAGAGTTCTCGACTGCGAGATGATTCTGTGGCTGGCACTTTTTCAACCCCCCCTTCGCACGGACACCTACACCCCGCCCCAGCCGCATGCTGCCATGCCCCCAAGTATTTGGCAAGAAAGTAAACCGAATTTGGTTGCACGGCCAAAGAATAGGGAAGGGAAGGGCAGGGCAGGCTGAAAGGATGAGTGTCGGATTAGGAGGCAGGACCAAGTTTCCAATAGTTGCAATTAAGTGCAACATTTTGGGGTTTTGTTTGCATGTGCCACACATTCCGTGTGTCACCCTGCCACCCCTTCTATCTGCGTGTGTGTGTGTGTGTGTGTGTAGTTTGGGGTTTGTTCTGTGGATGGCAAAAGTTTGGCTTACTCTTTTTTGGGATTGGGTTTGGGGTTTGGGAGCAGAGGCTTAGTTTTTCAATTAGTTTGATGGCGGCGGTCTCATAAATTTTTGTCAAGTGTTTTTGCCTGCCCCCCTCCCCCGCAGTATATCGCACATGGAGAAAGCTGGGAGAAAGGCTAGAGGGAGAGAAAGAGCTAAAATTTATTGAAAGCCATCAACCATTCATTCGTTTCTGGCGGTTTCCCATCCACCATCGTTCATTTACGGATTCGGTTGAGCCACTTGTGCCACTGCCCCCTACCCGCCACCACCCCCAGTCTTCATTCCCTGTTGCATCCACTTCCACTTCTACTTCCATTTCCACTGCCGTATTCCCCCTCCAATCAGAAATCAAATTGACTCTGGCAGTGGCCTTTTGCTTTCTTTTATCCTCGATTCGGGTTGGACTTTTAAAACTTGTCTTACTTTAATTGCTTTTCACTGTTTTTGCGGTCGAATGGCCTCCTCCCTTCTCCTCTCTCCTCTCCTCTCACCTCCTCTCCTTATCCTCCACCCTACTTTAGTCCCCTACTATTCTGTCGCACTTGACTGGCATTATCAGAGCAGTCACGCCTTTTCGCCTTGGCATTTCCCTCTTTTTCTGCAGGTGAAAAATGGAAAATGTGCTTGACGGTGGAAAGCCCCCTCTACATATAATTTAAATGAAAACTTAAATAGAGACAGAAAACGCCAGAGAGCACGCAGAAAGAGAAGCAGATAGAGAGACTGAGAACTGGACTCTTAATAAGGAAAATGCATTTGTGCCGAGCTCTTAACCAGAGAAGTACTCAAAAAGGAGTGCGATTCCCCACCAAAAAAAAAAAGGAGCAGAGCAGAGCAGAGTGGAGCCGAGTGTCTGTGGCATTTGCCAAATAGCTGGCAAAAGAAATAACTCACAAAAGTATTCACAGACCCACAAACACACGCACACACACACACAGTAAAAGCTGCACTGAAAGGACACCGCACGGAGAACCCATGACTGTTCGCCCCAGAGAGCTCTCACTGTGCATCCTACACGTACCGTACACGTATGTATGTACGCATGTATGAATATATCTCAAGTGCAGCGAGTGACACCTAAACAGGAGAGCAAGTACAAGAAAAACGAAGAAGGATTGTCTTTGGAGCAGAAGCAGAAGTAGGGCATACCCTTTCTGGCGGACTACTTAGCGATTGGTAACATTCAATGTTCGATGGTCTTGAAAACCGAGCAAGTTCTCCCAAACTAAATGCGGGAAATACATAGAAACAGCCATAGAATGGACTGCATAATGTGTAAGATGGTTATGGGAGTGTATAATTCTCTGTATTCCCATATTGAGGCCACAAATCGATATACTTTGACTGCCAGGGCAGCAAGAGTGGGAGCAGCAGATGCCAGGCAGGCAGGCAGGCAGGCAGGCAGACAGGCAGGCAAAGAAAAGCGAGCAGGCAAATTTTCAGTTTTTCCTGCAGCGGATGATGTGTGGCACTTGTCTCGAGACCAAGAGGCGTGCCTGTCATTTAACAGTTGCTGGAAAAGCCCCAGACGAAGACCAAGAAGGAGACCAGACGGAGAGCGAAACGGGAGACGGCGGCATCGGTGGCTAAGACAGAAACAGGGACACAGTCGGAGTGCTCTGCTCCATCTTACAGTTAAATTATGCGTTAGCCCAGGCTCTCGAGGATGGTAGCAGCTGGCAGGCGGCAGGTGGGGCCACCTTGTGCTGACAGCAAAATGATTTAAATATTTGTCAAGAAAAGCAGTTGCAAGAGTTGCTATACAGACACGGGACAGGTGATGCTTTTGCTTGGCGTCTCCCTCTCCCTCTCCATCCCCACCCCGCCTCTATCTCTATTTTCATTCCCATCAACATGAACAACCTCATCATCATCATTCTGTTGTTAATTGGTGGCAGAAAACCACTAGAAGTACCACTGTAGTAGAGCAGAGTGAAAAATGTGCGGTAATTAGGTTATGGCAGGGACGAGAGAGTGGAGAGTCTTATGATAGAACCAAAAAAAGGAAGAATAAAGGATATAAAGAATACATAAATTCCCCCCAGGAAGATACCTAATGGAAAACTCTGATACACAATCATTGCACGATCACCAATATTCAAACAAAAGAGGGTATACTCGTATCATGCTCAAACGTCCATCAACAGGGCAGACTATTATTCCCTCCTATAGGGGAACCATCTATTCATCGAAAATGGGACCTCATCTAGCACCAAGGGCTATTGGTGTTGGTGTTGGTGTTGGTGCTGGTGTTGCAACAGCAACATTAGCCCCCGCGATAGCGCAAACAAACAAGTGTGGACCGTGTGGGCCATGGGAACAACAGCCACGAACAAACAACGGGTCGAAATTAGGTTTTTAGCGGAACAACAATGGAAGTGGAAATGGAAGTGCAGGAGGAGGCGGAGCAGCAGTTGAGGAATACTCGAAGCAGGGCATACCCACAGGTGTTGGATGAACGGGAGGTGCGAAGGAAGTCCCTATTCCCGAAAGGAATATCCCATTATACCCCTGCTATCAGCCGTTTAATGGATATGAACGAGAGAACTCTTGCATTCGCAGGAAACAAAACGAATCGAATCGCATCGGATCGAACCGAATCGAAAGTCGTGCCTATTCAGTTCAATCAACTCTAATTTAGAAGGCCAATGCTGACCTACAAAGGTATTCCATGTCCATGTCCATGTCCGTGTCCATGCCCATGCCCATGTACCTGGCTTCCGATGTGAATATGAAATGCAATCCACTTACCTGTGGTCTCTCCTTAACGTATCGTATCGTGTCCCAATTTGAAAATATATGCGAGAATTTGAGTGTGTGTTCAATGTAGGAAGCGGCTGTAGACGACTTTCGATGTGAGTTCTGATGACAAGGTGATTTTGGTTGGGTATTGTAACCACATTTTCAAGACCATTCCCACCTTATGGTAGTCCCCAAAATCAACCATCGATTAGGCTATTGCATTTTATTTATTAATTTATAACTCTTGAATGAAAATCTGTCTCTCCTTCTCTGCCTCCTACTTCTTGGGGATGAGCTTAAGGCGCTGCATCTCTTTGCGGAGGGAGGAGCCCATGTGGCAGGGATTTTGAGAGACGATAACGCCTGCCTTCTCCAGTGCTTTCACCTTGGCCTCGGCCGTGCCCTTGCCCCCGGCAATGATGGCACCGGCATGGCCCATGCGGCGTCCGGGCGGGGCCGTCTGTCCGGCAATAAAGCTGACCACGGGCTTGGCCTTGCAGCCGGAATTGTGCTTCTTGAGGAACTCGGCGGCGTCCTCCTCGGCACTCCCGCCGATCTCGCCGATGAGGATGATGCCCTTGGTCTCGGGGTCAGCCAGGAAGATACGGAGGGCATCGATGAAATTAGTGCCGTTGAAGGGGTCGCCGCCACAGCCGATGCACAACGTCTGGCCTAGGCCGGCCTTTGTGGTCTGCTGCACAGCCTCATATGTGAGGGTGCCCGAACGGGAGACGATGCCAACACAGCCGCGCTTGTGGATATCGCCGGGCATGATGCCGATCTTGCACTGTTCGGGGGAGATAATGCCTGGGCAGTTGGGGCCCAAGAGGCGGGTCTTCTCTTGGCAGTGCAGCATCTGCATGATGCGGATCATGTCCACCTGCGGAATGCCCTCCGTGATGGCCACGACCAGGCCGATCTCGTTCTCGATGGCCTCAATGATGCCCGCACCTGCATTGCTCGGGGGAATGAAGATCACGCTGACGTCCGGCTTCACCTCCTTCACCGCCTCCGCGACGCACTTGAAGACCGGCCTGTCCAGGTGCTTGGAGCCGCCCTTCTTGGGCGACACACCGCCGCACAACTTGGTGCCGTACTTCAGGGCCTCCTTCGAATGGAAGGTCGCCTGCTTGCCGGTGAAGCCCTGCACAATCACCTTGGTCTCCTTGTTGATCTTCAGGTTCTTGGCCGTCTTGCTGTATTCGGACTTGCCGCGGACCAGACCCAGTAGTCGGATGGGCGCCAACAAGCCGCTTGTGCGAAAACTGGACGTCATCTCTCGTCAAATTGGAAATTGTTGAGTGCCTGGACCACTTTTCTATCTCTCTTTTCTAATGCTCGCTGGTTAAAGATCGAGAGTTTTGTGTGTTTATTCTTGGATTTTGAGTAGAACGATCGAAACGAACACCGAAAATGTTTGCTCTGTCTAAAATGATTGTACTGTCTGTCTGACTATAATATTTTCACATGGCACAAAAAGACAGGCCACTTTCGATCTATAGTCAACACCCTTACTGGCATTTCCCAACACTAGCGGCAGTCTGGCAACGCTTTTGGAGAAGAGAAGAGACTTTCTTTAGACTTTCTGCTTTCCTACATGCCGCAGGATTGGAAATTACCGATTGAGGAGCATCGAAACAACTTCCCCCGGGCTTCTTCCTTCTTCCTTGTTTGGCCGCGCTGTCAGCATAAATCATTGACCGACCAGCGGCTCTGTGTGTACGTGCACCCTGCACTAAATGACTTCATCGCAAACAAATAAAATATCAATAACGTCAAAAGTGCAATAAATCATCGATGCCGACCCAGACCCAGACCCAAGCCCAGACCCTGCCTGCTCCTGTTCCCGTTTCTGGGAGTACCGTATCTCTTGTGGACTTACACCATGGCCCCTGGATTCATTGACTGACCACCACCAAACCACGAAGCAAGAAAGCCAACAAAAAAAAGAAGAACGGGAGCATCAGCAGCACCCGCAGCACCAGCGGCACCAGCAGCACCAGCAGCACCAGCAGCACCAGTGGGGCACATTTCATTTGACGCTGAAATGGAAAATGCAAATTGTTTGCGCGTTGCACAAAAGCGTGCAAAAATAGCTCCACATTCACATACACGCGGAGGTGGTGTGGTCTCCTGCGTCGAGTCAAAGTGCAGGCCAGGAAACGGTAGCAAGAGCCGGCAGTGCACTGCTCGGTGAAGTGACCCGATGGGAAAGCGGCACTCAATGAGGATGCACTCTCGGATACCCAAAGATCGCATATCGTAAGCAATCAGCTGTGTGTCGGCATCGACTGAAGCTGTTAGTTCCTTAGCTTTAAATGGAGTCAAGGACACATTACCCGCTCCACAGATCAGCGGAGGAAGGGCAAGAAAACCTTGCCTTCTTTTTGTGAGAGTCAAATTTCCCATTGGGAATAACGCTGCCCCCACATTTGCGCTCCATTTGCCATTCTGGCATTCCTCTCCAGCTCCAACTGCAACTCCGGCTTCTGCTGCTCGTGCCTCTGCTCTTGTGCCCATCTTTATTTTTCCATGCTTTCATTTTTGATTGCAAACAACAAAAATCCTCGATGTCGGGCGTGAATTTGTCCATGTGCTGGACCGGAATATATGGTCTGTGTACGGGCAACAGCAGTGTACACGATATACATATATAACCCCACTTATCCAGATGTACATATATATGTACATGGCAGTATGTAGTACGAGTACGTCCGTACATGGGGGAGATATTTGTGCATTTTTTTGGTGGCGCTGACAATTTGCATTTATAAATTTCGTTTTCAATTTGAATCTACCCAAAAAACACCACATCCACAGAAAGCGAAAGAGAGAGTGGCAATGGCAATGGCAGTGGCAGTGGGAGGAGTATTCTTTCAGTGATTGTTGATTTTAATTTATTATTGTTTATTGATAAAATGTACGCATAGAATTTGCATAAATCGATAAATAATGTCCCGGCCAGAGGCGAATTTTAGATATTTATTGCATTTGTGGCTCTGGCTCTGACTCTATACCTCCACCGCCACCTCCTCCACACCACACCACACCACACCATTCCACTCCACTTCCCGATTCGTTTTGCATTTGCATTTGCTTTTGCTTTCAATTTCCGCAGAGCATTTTACCCAATTAACTAGATTTTGTTGCCTCTGTTTTGGCCATCAGATGAATGGAATGGACGACGTGGTGGTCGGGAGCGTCAGCGGAAATGGTGTGGCCAGGCGGCGATCAGAAGGGTTGCCGGTACCGTCGAGTCGACAGGCAAGAGGACGGGCCACAAGTACAGTGAAGCTTATCTTTGGGCCATGTACCTCTAGTGCCACTTTCAGGATAACTAATGGTCGGTCGTTCGCTGACTTTCACTGTGTGTGTCTGTGGTCATTGATGTCCGGCGGCGGACACTACTCGTATTTCAATATTTTTGTTTTGTCGCTGTTCTGTGGCCCGGACACCAAGAACTTTTGTTTATCTCTCGACACCGTCGCTCTCCGCCTTCTCCGCATTATCCGTTCTGCAGGAACAGATTCTCTACGGATATTCCTAACCACTTTCCACAGTCAAAACAAATGGTCCTCCCGTAACCCATTCTCGGGTGCTCTGGTGCTCTGGTGCTCGGGTGCTCTCGTATCCCCATTGTTCTTTGTTCTTTGCTTTTTTCTGATTTCCGTTCTGTGTTTGGCTTCGCAGATGCAAGGGGATTCTTTGTCGAACCGCTTGGCTCCATGGGGAGCCCTCCCTTCTATGGTATCCTCGTCCGCAGGTGCTTCGTTCGGACAGGACCTTGTTTTCTCTGGCGTTTTTTCCATCGTTTCTTTTTCAATTTCTCTGTGTGGCTTGTGGTTTCCTTTTCATTCCTTTGCTTTCCTTGCCCTACCTTGCCTTGTCAGTTCCGTCCAGTCCCTCCTCAGGCTCCGTTCCGGACCGCAGGCTGGCCTCCGGGTACGGATCCGCTCTCGCCTTTTGTGTTGGATGTGTTCTGTCTCTCTCCTCTGCTCCGTTGCACTGCGAGGCACCATCCTCGGGCCTCCTGCCTATGCATAATTCTTTTATCTCAACTCAACTCTCCTCCAATCTCCCGTTCCTTGTTTCGCGCTCCGCTCCCCGCGGAACCCTCTTTGCTATTGATGGCTTGTTTACAATGTGCCGCGCACACAACTCCCCGGCCATTTGTCTATAATTGACTAATCGACAGGGTAAAAATGGAACTGCAGATGGAGAAGGCACAGAAAGAGAAACAGAAAGAACTGGAGATGGAGCAGCAGGAGGATCCCCAGGAGAAGCCGGACTCGGAGCTCGAGCTGCAGCTGGAGCTGGCGCTGCCGCTGGCGATGGAAGCAAAAAGTGTGTCACTGGCACCAACACCAACACCAACACCCACCGCAATGGCGTCCGACAGCTCGTGTGGTGCTGAACTGACAGCCGGATGTTGCCTTAAACCCAACCCGCACTGGGCGTGGGTCTGCGGCTTTTGCAACAGCCATTGTTTAGCAAAAACGGCGCACTTTAAATTGGATCAAACAATAATCGTGGTGCTCCCAGAAATGTGTCCTTGCCGCGCGAGTTCTTTTGGTTTATTTCAAGCTTCAGGCGGTATCTAAGGGGAATCTGTTAAAGCCCTGCAGTTATATTTGAAATGGAGAGAGTCTCCTCTCTCCGTCGCTCGGGTTAAAGTCACACTGGTGCTGGAGCTGGTGTGGCTTTAACCCTTTGGCCCAATCTGCGGCAGCTTAGCAGCCCCCAAAGAGCTTCTGTTGCTGTTGCCAAAAGTCGAAAGCCACCCGGCAAGCCCTGCAAGTGGTGAGGGTGAATTGAATTAGCGTGGAATTCCGTTCTCAATTAAGCGTATAATTTCCATTGTGTGGCTCTCTGTAAGTGTATCTGTATGTGTGTTCGTGGGCCATTTCGATATGACCAGTGGCTGCAAATATTGGCCAGGTGTGTGTGTGTGTGTTTGTGCAGAAGGGGGTAGGGTAGGAAGTGGAGGGGTTTGCGCCGGGACTCGGCTGTGCGGTTAATTAGATTGCGAGTAATAATATTGCATGAGCCGGCATTCGGGCAACTGTAGCCATCATTGAGATGGTAAGGAGAAGGAGAAGGGGAGGGGGCTGCCAGGACCAAAGATACAAACCCTGGTAAGGTAGGGTCACACACACCACACACAGGCGGGCCTTACCTTCCGACTAATATGCCTTTGGGCACAGCCTTGCCTCCCCTCCTCGCAGAGCAGTGCACACTTACATGTAATTAGCATTTCCTGTTTGGTTTGCCAATCTCTCACACACATATACACCCTCCCCACCCTTCCCACCCACTCAAACACACACACCCACAGAGACCAAACGCACAAACACATAGCAAGGGAGGCCACTGGCATAATTAGACGAGTCAAAAATACAGCGCCGTGTGCATTCAAATTCAAATTGAGATGAGAGCCCAGCCCCAGACCCTGTTCCAGATTCAGATTCAGAGCTGCCAGCTATAGTTCTCACAGTTGCCGTTGCAGTTCCATGGATGCAATGTACATACATAGATGGATGCATGCGGCATCCGATTCGAAAACCATCACAGAAAGAACTAAACAAATATATGTTTGGGCCCCAGACTCAGGCCCAGGACCAGGCACCTGCAAATACTCGTAGAATATCCAGGCTATAGCTGAGGATTTCCATTCACTGAGAAAAATCCACCGAAAATCCTTGAAACATGGAAGACACATCCAGACTTTCGATGGGCATCAAAATCTGTGTTACGATAACTATATCAATCGATTGGCAGGATTGTCCCGATGACGAAAATAAATGCCACCTACACGATCAGTGTCTGTATAGCTGAACTATGTACATATACCGTACAGAAAAGGAACGTGTATTAATTAAAGTGTATTGCAGACTTACCGAATTCGCTAACCCCAAAAGATACTTCGAAAATATGAGCTTCTGACATCCCAAAAGATACTTTGAAAAGAAGCAAAATTTCCCCCAAAAGATACTGCGAAATGGGAAATAGACACATCCAAAAGTTGGGAGGCGCCAATCATAAAATTTAATCATACAAAAATGAATGTCCCTTTCTCGGATGGCAGGACTTTCCCGATCACTAAAAGACATTTTTAGTAGTTTAATTGTTTCCATAGAAATTGGGGTGAAATAGAACCAAATAGAGCCAGATCACCGAAGGCTCTAGTTTCCTAAGATCATGAGGGCACAGACTGTCGATCGGATGTAAATATATCACTGTCTCGAAAGGAAGCCACTGAGCATTGCCTAAGACATATTTTTTCTCATGAGATAAGATCTATAGTGATCAGTGAATTTTCTCCAAATATACGGAATATCTGGGTCCTAAAGTCCATGTATTTTGTGATTTTTCAGTCTGAAGACTCCACTTCGATGCTAAATGGCTATTAGATCATCTTTAAATGGGACACATATCCATATTCCCAGAAGTCCCTTTTTTGCCCGCAGTGTGACAGCAACCGCCCTGGGGTTCATTTGGCATACATGGAAATGTGGAAAATGTGGAAATGTGTGTTAACCAACAAATCAACCAAACTGACTGACCACAGAGCATGCATTTCATGTGGTTTTTTGAGTTGTTAGCGCCCCCAGAGCAGAGCCCACAGTCTCACACTTCCATCCACGTGCCCACCACCCCATCCCCACCATTGCAGTCCTGGTCCCTGGGAGAATCCCCACCTGTGGGGTTTGGCTGCTATGTAATTGCAGATTTTAATATTTAAGCCGGGGTTTTTTATCCCAGGATTTATGCGCATGCATTATGCTGTCTGTTCACATTGCCATTCCATTTCAGACCGAGAACAGGGCGGTGCGATGGGGGAAACTTTAATTAGTTTGTCAAATTTGCATGGAAAGGCGGGGGAAGAGGACGAGAATCGTATAAAGATAGTAGTAGAGGTCCCTATGGGTGCTGGCCTGCCCTTTTGCGCTGAAATTTCTCGCACATTTCAATCTAATGTTCTGTGCCTCTTGAACGGAATGCAAAGTGTAAACCAACTTAACAATAAGTGTAACCTTATGGCCTCCCCATGCTCATGCTGGCAGGGCCATCATAAACATCATCAGCAACAGCAGCAGCATCTCTAACTGGTGTATGTTTCCATCAGGCGAAAGGGGTGCGGGTGGGGCGCTCCTGCAGTCCATAAACAGACTCCATAACAGCATTCAGGGCCCATGGCCCGGCCCATCCTCCCTCGTGGTGTGTGTGTGTGTGTGTGTGTGCGTGCCATATAAATAAACATAATCGTGAAACAAGGCCAAGGATGGCTCTGGAGGAATGAAGGAGTAGGCAACCCTAAATGCTGCGGAATTTTAATAGTTCACGTAAATGGTTTTTGTGGCGTTGGTAATGTTTATTAACCAACTTAGACTCGACGCAACGGAGAAAAGGACCTCCACGTTATGGTCTTGCTGCTGCACTGACAAAAAAAGGATGCGCTTTCTTAGTAAGGAACAACAGAGATATACGTCGAGTGTGTATCTTTAATGGATGGCATTTCCTATACATACTCGTATTTGTATGTATTTTAGTCGCTCAGATGCTGCCTTTTGCCTGTTGCATACTCAACGAGTATCTGGTATACTTTTCGCTCGGTGTTGGCGCTGCTGCTGCTGCTGCTGCTGCCGCTTCTGCTGCTGGTCCTCCAGTGGAGCGTGTTTAATGCTCACTTAAGTTGCGTTTATACAAATTTCTTCGCCTCTCGACTCCTGCTATGGTCCGACCCGGCACCCGGTATTCGGCATCGGCTTCGGTCTCTGTCTCGGTCTCGGTCTCGGTCCTTCCATTTCCTGCTCCTTGTGGGAACTTTTGTTAGTTGGCTCCTTGGGCACCCTCAAAGAAGTTTGTGTGCAGTGGCTTAAGGTATCCCAGCCATCCTCGCTGCCAAGTTGTGCGTAAGTGGATTCATTTATGCCCGAGAATAAATGCTTTGTTGTTTGCATTCCACGAAGTTTTGTGTCTCACGTCTTTGGCACGCTCTCCAGTCGCCTCTACCTCTGCCTCAGCCTCTGCCGCTGCCTTGGATTTGGACGCAGTCAAGGTGCAGCCACTCAACTGGAAGAGGGAGAGCCGACGCCTGAGGATAAGGCAAAGGGATAATCCCTTTCTTTTCCCCCCAGTGAAAAAGGAGGCACCCATCAAGTCGGTGGGTTGGTTTTGTCTTTTTTTGGAAATTTTATTCTTCAATCACTTTTTGTTCTCATATCAATTGTGTTATTAGCTACGCAAAAAAAATGAGTAAAGAAATGTTGGGGTTTCCTTCACACGGTATGATCTGATCTCCTTACATGGCTAAATAACTAACATTAGAGTACATTCCAGTATGAATTACCATATATATAATATTACGTTTAATGTGTATTGTGTATCTGTGTGTGTGTATGCATAGTAGAGTACTTTTAGTGGATGCAACATGGATGATGCACATGCAACAGAGTTTTTACACCGACTTCCACGCTCCAACAATTTGACTAAGCTGCTATCAAAAAAAAATAACATACATACTATAAAAATATGTATATAAAGTACATAAAGTAAAAAATACATAAGGAATCTGTACAGGTTAAAAAACATACAATACAATACAATACAATAAATGGATAGTAATAGGAAAGAATAATAATGGGATTGATGGATAAGGTGGGGAAAAAATACCTTTCCTTTATCCTCATTCCGTCTAGTTTAATCCGTTTCTTAGACGGTCTTATTCTTAGTTTAAGTATAGGTTTTTATCTTAACGGTTTTCCCTTTAACAATTTTCCTATTTACAGTTTTACAACTCAAACTTTTGTTCTTGGTTTTCTTCCTTGTTCTTTTCCTTTTCCCTTTCGTTTGCAATTTCGTCTTTCTTTCGTTTTTCTTTGCTTAGCATTTAGTGATATATTTATACGATTTCTTTTCTTTTTTCCGAAGAATAAGACAAAGAAGAAGGAGGAGGAGGGCGGCCCTTCCTTTTCCCACAAGGTGTGTGGCCCTTTAATTGCCTATACAACAACAATAATATCGATTCTATCCGAATGTGAAAACAAATTTTCATGAAATTCTTCATTTAATTATCAATAAACATCATCAGTCTTGAACTTAGTTTAGGTTTCTTTTTCTTGCTTTTCTCATCATTTTCCATCTGCATTTTCTTCTGCTTCTGCTTCTGTTTTCTGTGGAACTCGTGAAATATCCTTAAAATGGGACAGGGCAGGGGGTCCTTTGTGACATATCCTATGTGTGAAATCTCCAGAGAAAGGGTTCCAGGGTGTGTTTAAAGGCACAATTTCAAAAGTGTTTCGCTCCGCTATCTTTCCGTAACGCGTAAAATGTATCTATAACTATAACTATAACTAAACTAAGATCTGAGTCTGAGTCTGAGGGATAATGGAGGGGTCTAGGGATGAGTAAATGTGTGTGGGGGTGGGGGAGGACCCTTTCTATAATACAGAAATACAGATAAAATCGAGCTCAAAAAACACAGAAGCCAGAGGACGGGTTCAGGAACGCAACATCAACATCCAGCGATCGAATCTTTATCCGATATCCAATAGATGCGATCGATACGAGTATCTACTCTCCATCCTTTCTTCAGACAAAGAACTCCTCGTTGCCCAGACTACTGTCGCCACCGGCGGCCTCGACGTACTGCGTTGCCTGCGGCATCCAGGGCCAGGACCAGCCACCGCCATACCCGCCGCCGCCGAGGAGTCCGAATCACCGCTCCGTCGAGTGGGTGGTGGCCCCGAGGCCGCTGCTGCTGCCCGACCCAGAGCCAAGGCCACTGCGTCGGAAGAAGCCAAGCGTGTCCAAGGCCTTAATGGTGCGCCGAATCAGCTCGTCCTTGTATTTCCAGATGGTCTTGTCCTCCACCGAATTCTCGCGATACTCCTCGCAGCTCTTCTTGAGCGTCTTGACGCAGTCGGCTCGATAGTGCTGCAACTGGGCGTCCTGCGTGTCCACGGGATAGGACTTGCAGACGCCGCCCAGGCAGCTCAGCGGGAAATGGTTGTGGAGGGTGAGCACGCGCTCTGGATCGTGGAAGCACTTCACGTACTGGTTGGGCTTCGTGTAGTTCTTGGCACGATGCACATGCTGCAGCATGTGCATGTACTTGGGGATGTCCTTGTGCCAGCCGTGCTCGTGCTGCTGGTCGTCCAGGAAGTACACGTTCCGGAAGTTGTAGCTGTGGAAGCCGTCCGGCTTGATCTTCCGCGACTCCGGGCGAACCTTCTCCATCAGCTCCGACCAGAGGACCGCGTTGCCCTTGGGCATGATCACCTCGTCAATGTCCAGCAGGGCAATGTAGTCGTACAGATAGAGATTCTTGTATAGGCAATCGTTGTAGGGTATCACCTCGTTCTGACGCTTGTGGTTGGTCTTCTTCGTGAGGTATAGATGCTGGAAGCCTGGGACGTTGGGTTGGCCGCCGGGCAGGGTCAGGGGGATCACTTGGACCTTGCCCTCCTGCTCATAGTGGCTGAGGACCTTGGTGATGTTCGGATGGACCTGCAGGTTGTAGAAGTAGATCTTGTCGGCCCCCAGGATGTTCAGCATCTCGATCCACTCAATGAGGCGCACACTCAGGTCGTCGTAGAGGAAATCGAGACCCTTGACGCAGACCGCAAAGCCCTTCTTTTGGTCGTCGGGCGGGCGGTTGTAGATCACCCGGAGATTGTTCGTTGCAGTGTCGCACTCCTTCTCCACCATCGACACGGAGCTGGGGACGACGCCGTGGAAGGGCTTCGGTATCTGGCAGGCAATGAGATACGGCTGGTAGATACCCTGCTTGTAGTTGCCCCACTTGTTGTACCAGATGTACTTGTACTCGAACGTCTTCACGATGAACGGCTCCTTCTGGCCGTCGAACCAGAACTGGCAGTAGGTCTTCACCTTCGGCTCGATGCGATCGATCATCCCCAGGATCCGCACTGTGGGCCCCAGCAGCGAGGTGCGTCGGATGTCGTAGTAGGCCCCAAACAGCTGGAACGTCCCATTCGTTGTCCGCAGCGTCTGCCAGTAGATGTTGTTGAACTCCAGCTCGAAGATCGACGGATATTTGGCACAGGTCGACGACTTCTGTTGCAGAAAGTTCTTGTTCTTGCTCCAGTAGGCAATCGGAAGCGAGGGTATCCGTGATTCCACATCCCTCACCAGCTGATCATCGTCCATGGCTGCACAAAGAAACGCATAAGAATGGGGATCTACGAAGGGAGCACGGGCTCTCTGTGGGTGTTACCTGTGCGATTGTCTACCAGTATCTCGCTGGGATCGAAGTGATCTGTTGTCGTGGATGTCGTCTCCGCATACCGCATGTCCTTCTGCAGCAGTATCCGGCCGTTGAGTGGCACTTGCTGGTACTCCTGCGGCACTAGATTCGTGCCATGCATCTTGAACAGCCCAATGATCACGAACGACCACACGCACAGCGAGAACAGGATCTTCAGGATCACCTTGGAGTGGGCCATGGCTTCGGGATTTTCTTTTCTTTGGCTTTTCGCTTACACTCTTCTGCGAGGCTTTACTGTAATGAGAAATCAAACAGGAATTTGGGCATTAAATGGAGGCTTTTTCTGGAAATGAAGTGGCTCTACGAGTACATCCTCCCATAGGACCTCCCCCCTCTGACGGTTGTCACTCATTTTAAAATATATAGTCGGCCTTTTCCGTTTCCGTTTTGGCTTTCCCTGCCAACGCCCTGGGCGCGAAAATGTCAACTATGGAAATGTGCGTGTAATATTTCTCCTCCCTCAGGCAGCGGCCAGATGGTGAAGGAGGAGGAGAAAAAATAGGGGCGGGAGCAGGAGCAGGATTAAAAATGGGTGTCCTCTTTGCCTAATGGAAAACCATATAAAAATGCCACAGAAAGCAGTGGACAGTAGGAAGCAGGTGGCAGACGGCAGGCACAGTGGGCTTTGTGGCAGGAACAGCTGGTCCAGAAGAGGAAGGACTTCTTCTATGCTTCTATCAAGTAATCGTTGAATGGGTCCATGGATTCATTCGATTCCTACCCTCAATCGACTGTCTCCTTTAGACCATTCTTCTTTTATATTTTAGCACTCACTCTGCTCTCTTCTGATGTTTCTACTGTGCCCCAAGGCCAACATTTCATTTGCATTTCTTCCCTGTCTCCTTCTCCTCTTCCTTTCCCGTTCCCTCTCTCTCTTTCACTTACCCGTTGTTTGTCCCTCTGCTTGTGTGTCATTATGCCTGCCTTATGCCACCTCTGCCCAGACGATTACAAGTGGGAGGATGCCTGTGTCCATGCCCCAAGGACTCTGCGGCCGCACTTCAGGCTAAAATCTGTTTGTCTATCTGCTGCGCCTAGTGCCTGTATCTTGTATCTTTGTGCGTGAAATGGGTGCGATTCCTCATCGAGCAGACAGCAGACAGCAGCAGCGGGACTGGGCGCTCCAATATTTATGACATGGCCATCAACGTAGCCAGAGGACAAGGATAGTGCGTCCGTCATTCTCTATGCTTCGTTCTGTATCTTGCATTTTCTATCATTCAGGAATCCATCATTAGAGTATCCTTCATTCCCTATCTATGTTTTCTCATTGTCTTCCCACAGCCACGGGCTACAGATGGACTGCCATTATCCATTATCCCTTGTCCACGGCGGCCACTGATGGCAGCGGCATACGAGTGCCCCCGTTTCCTCAATCTGTATCCTGCAGCAGAACCTTCTCTTCTTCTCCTGTGCTCGGGGCCCCTCTCTGCTTTAAAGCAAATTGCATGTCCAGCTCATTTCCTTGCCACAAAGCTCCTCTTCTGCAGCACACTTCTGCAGCACGCATCTTCTGCCTTCTCCTTCATCCCTCTACAAACAGCATGGCACCATCGCACCATCGCACCACCGCACCACCGCACTCCCTCTTCTCATCGTTCATTCTTGCATTCAGATCGCTTTAGTTTGTTTTAGTTGAATCAAAAAGTTGTGTGTGCAACATTTGCCTGTGTGGCAGGCAGGCAGCCAGCAGTCGAGAGTTTTCCTCAAGTGTTTTCCATTTCATTTGCATGCGCCGCCAACTTTTGCACACGCACAGCGAAAACAGAGACACAAGCTGAGATACAAAGATACAACACTCTTGCACTGGCAGATGTTGCATCAAGCAAACAAGCTTTCAACCGAGAGGGTGAGAGTGTGATGCCGCAGGGCTGTTGCTCTGGCTGCTGTCGCTGCTGCACGTGAGATGTGCAAAGGAGGACCCGGGGATTGGCTTAGCCAAGAGCCAAAAGGTTGAGTAACCCTCAAATGATCTCTCATTTTTTCTTCTGAAGGAAACTTGGGTTCAAGGCACTGCGAGGCACTTGGGCTCTATCTTGAGCATTGAGAATTCCACTTGTTGCCAGGGCGATGGATCATTTATCATCCGAGAACCGAGTCTTCGACTTCCACTTCACGTACCTTTTTCGGTTTCAAAAATTCTAAAACTGAAACCCCGAAAAACGATTTGGGTCAATTTGCCATTAAGGTACGCGTCATGGTTATGCGATTATTTGTCAGAACAAGAACCAAAGCCAGAGCCAGACCCAAAGATAGAGCCAAAGACAGGGGCAACTTATCGTGTTGTTTGTTCTGGTTGCTGCTTGCCGCTTGCTGGTCGCTGGCTGCCGCCTTTGGCTGTTAATTTGCTAGGCAAAACAGGTTCGATCTGTGAGTGCCGGGGCGGGAATGTGTGTCGCACCCAGAGAGACGATCGAGTGGCCGGCGGTACACAAATTTTAATGATGCCTTCGGTGGGGCTGGTGGCGGTGCGGCTGCTGCTGCTGTTGCTGCTGCTATTCGGTGATTCGGTGGCTACCAAAATGGGTCAATGAGCCTCAATGACTTTTACAATGACTCCAGCGACAGAGCCAGAGCCAGAGCCAGTCGTAGAGGTAGAGACTCTCCCCTCCCCCCAGAAAACAGCAATTAAACGGAAAACATAGCTCAAAGATTGATTTGGGATTTGGCTTTGGGTTTGGATTGGCAGCGTGCATTGATCTCTTTCTCTCTCTCTCTGTCTCTCTTTCTCTCTTTCTCTCTGGGGTTCAGTTCAATGATCTATGGGTTCAGGCCACAGAGCGCTAGAACGGATTGAATATCGAACGAACGGGAATGTGCCACGAGCTGTGGATAACAGTTAAAGATTGATTAAAGATCGCAGATAAGGCGAAAGGAAAGACTTAATCGAAAAAAGAGATACGAGATACTCTTGGCATAGCAGTCACCCATCCAAAGGAGCTCTTAATGGATGCGAAAATATTTCTTAGAGATGGAACATGAGAGCGATGTACATTAAAGATACTCTCGAAGTACAACAAAAACCAATGGAACTATATACATATGTATGCAGCCTCAAAGAGCAGAACGGACAGTGCATAAACGTACGAGCAGATGCTCCTTCAGAGATACTACCTGAAACATTAAGATTGTAACCGATACAACCCGAACTCTCGCTCGACCAATGACTGACTGCACTCTCATTCTCTTCGTGTGATTTTGTCGAATTGAAACGAGAGATGCCCTTGCCATAGCCCTCATTCCTCTATCGCCTGCTTGCCATCTTTAGCTGATTCTATACTTTTTACGGATCTCTACGAGTAGCTTTCAGGAGCGACATCCCGACATCAGCCATAAGCAGAAGCTGAGAATATCCATGAGATACTGGACTCCGAGGGAGTATGAGTCGCCGTGTTTATCTGCGCGGCTTTCGCGGGCCTACGTAATATCTATAAATGCTGTCGCATTCCGTTTACGATCATAACTAGTTTTTGTGGTGATTGTTTTTTTGTGGCTCACTGATTGATTTATGCTCGTGGCATGGAGAGAGAGAGAGAGAGATTCATTAGCATTCTATTTATAGGTAGACGGAGACGTCTATTGTTTGAGGAGTGCACACACAGCACACAGCATACTACAGGTGGCCCCGTCCGTCAGCCAACTGCAAAGATGAGTCACACAGAGAGAGGCAGCATTGGAAATCATCGTAAAATGCAAATCAGATAAATATATACACGAAATATCTGTAGATGGGTATCCGCAGAGATGGGTATCTGTGCATGGAGGTGGAGATGGGGAAGGGGAGGGGGATGTGGAACGAACTCTCCCTCCCAAAGACGCTTTCAACTATCCACCCTCCATGGCCAAGACATTGGGGAGTCGGATTTTAAGACAACATCATCCGCAGAGTGCCAGAAGGCACTCCACAGAGTGGGCCACCGACCTGGCTTGAAATTAAATTAAATGGAATGGGAGTAGAGTAAAGTAGAAAGAGTCTAAATGAGTGCCACAGCACAGCGCACAAAGTGGCACAAAGATCCGTTCGATTGCTCACACATCGCACATCACACACCACTGATACAGAAACAGATACAGATACAAATGTATCTGCGTGAAGACAAAGCCAACACCAACCCAAAAAAAAAGATACAAAAAAGCCAAGCCAGGAAAAGTCGAACGAACGAACGCATTTAAAATGCACGAGAAGACGCAAAGTGGCGCAAATGAACTTAAGTATCTTTCGGGTGTCTGTGTGCTGCGCGAGCGAGCGAGCGAGAGAGAGAGAGTATCTTCCAGATACGCTACTGTAACTACCACTGCCCCTCCGGCCAAAAAAAAAATATGTGGCAGCATATGTACATATCCCTGCCCCGTATCTGTATCCGTATCTTCGCATCTTTGTAGCTGCCGCTGCCGCTGCGTGTGCGATTTTAATTCGCCTCACATCCTTTTATTTGCGTACGTGTGCGGCGGCAGAGTTTCCGTGCCACCAAACACACACTGCTGCTGCTGCTGCAGCACCACGTGGATCGAGGGGGGCTCCCTCCCACTCCCTCCCTCTCCCAGAGCGATTGATAGCAAAATGATTTCTCAATATGTCGCCTAAGTTGATTTTCGAAGGGCAAATGAAATTTCGTGCTGCTGACGCTGCCGCTGCTCCGCCATCACGTTCTTGTATCTCACAGATACATTTCGCACACAAACAAAGCCAAATTCTGAGAAAATTGAATTACAGATATTAAAGAAAATTATGGATATGCTCTCAGTGCTCCGCAGGACACAATAGGAGCATAGTAGATCCATTGAATGCAGTGTGTGGGGCAGTTCAACAGCATCCAACTTCTACAACAATTTCAATAAAAGATGGATATGTAGATACTTGCAGGTCGCCTTCACTGAGAAGGTAGTTTGAATATCTGCCAAATAAATACCCGCTGGATGCTCGATTTGTATTTTTTTATTTGCGGAGAAACATGTGAAAATCGTATGCAAATATTTGCTGGTTCTCAGACGATTTGGGTGGCGCTCTCTTTCCGCGTATCTTTCACAGATATGTGCCATAAGTCAATAGATGTTTCATGTATCTTGCAGCGTCTTTGGTGAAATCTGCTCGCCAAAGGGACACCCCCCGCCCCCCAATTAAGTGCACAGAAACTACACGATTCTCGTCTTTAGGCGTTGAAGCGCGTTTCGGTGTTGCCCAGTGGCTTTTCCTTCGAGGCAACGCAGGGCCACTGTGCCACAGGCTTACATTCTCCATTCGATTCGAAATGGCAGTGCAGTATCTGAAATACTGTAGTGTATTCCCAGATATTGATGGAAAACAATCAATTTAAGGAACGAACTTTTTGCACTGTTCGCCTCGTTCAGCGTTCCAAAACCAAATGGTTTTTGGCCAAGTTCTGGTCTGGCAGGCACATTCGGCATGTTGCCGAAAAAGAAACATTCACATTTCATTTCAATTACGAGGCACACACCAAGAACTTGCGAATAATCAGCAAAACAAACGCAGCAATGTGTTTCCACTGAATCGGATGCGGATTCTAGGCATGGGATGGGGGCAGGGAAAGGCTTGCGGGGGTTAAAGTGCTGGCTTGCCCAGCCCATTAACCTCACCGTCCCTTCCCCCTTAACCATTGGAGTCGTAATGCAAAAAGCACTCTGATTATTCGGATTATATTTTTCGCGTTGGGGCTATTTATGGCTTTAAGTGGTGCTCTGGCTGTGACCGCGGCACACAGCCACACACACACACACACATACACACAGCAAATGTATCTCATAAATTCAGCAGCCCCCCAGCAACAGCGACAGCAACAACTACAACAACAAAACAATCTGCAATTGTAGTCCGTGATTTAAAATTTATAACAATTAACAGCCAAACAGCCAAACAACCAAACAATGCGGCAAATTGTCAAAAGACATGAAACGGGACGGGCAATGGCCAATATGCAAATTGAAAAAAGGGCCACCCAACCACCCAACCAGCCACCCACCCACCGACCCAATGCCCAATGCCTACCGCCCTGTTCCCTGTTCATATGCCTCTGCCGCAGCAGTTCTGCCACTGTGCCGCAACATGCCGCAATACAAATGGGCCACTGGCCACACCCACACTCCCAGTCCACCAATACGCCCACAACGGACGGCCCTTGTCCATCCACCAAAATGTTAATAATGCAAAAGGAGGACACGGAGGAGGGTGGCGGGGAATAAGAGGCAGAGAGAGAGCCCCAAAAGAGCTGCGGCACGACTCCAGACTCAAGGACGTTCACGTTGAGATGGGATGGGATGCTCTTGCCCGCATCCGCAGGATACTCATCCTCGGGAAGTACTGCTGCAACAGAAATTCATTCATGAATTTCATCGGGGCGGTGTCAGGCAGGGGGCTGTGATTCGAGGACTTAAAGATTCTTAGCTATTTTCCAAATAAATCAACACTGGAGAGGAGAGTCTACAAATGTAGTCACACAATGGTTGCTTCACCCCTTGAACTTTGTCAAAGCTGAACGGTTGAGCTGCAGATGGATGATCACACAAGAGTAGAGGAGTGTTTTCCAGGGGGGAAAGTGGAAAGTATCTTCGTGGGCTATGGATAAGATTGGTCAAAGGCAAGGGTTATGGCCAGGTTCTATCTATCGATGTGCAGATGGCAGACCAAAATGGGACCCTATTTCCATGGGTTTCCATGGCCAATGTTCATTTATATATAATCTTGAAAAAAGTAATTCGCAACTATCAGATAGATTCTGCGTGATAAGATCTATCGTGGCTTCCTGAGAGTGTTATGGCGTTTTCAGCTGTCCCTGTTTATCCCTGCTCTTTCAGCACTTACTTCTACAGGGACTAAGAGTCTCTTAACCAATTGAATAGCCCGCTGATCAGTCAGGTGTTACTATAGCCATAGACACACACTACAAGTACAGCATACATAAATGCATTCTCTTCTAATATCAAGGCATTTTTCTGTTGTGTTTCATCCAGAAATACCTGGAAGTATCTTTCATTCTTAACCGATTTTCTTCCATGTCTTACGTTTGCTTACGTTACGTGTGTGGAGAAGGGGGACGGGCTGTCGTGGCTGTTGCGATAAGTAGCACCCACCCACGGCACCCCCCACACAGTGGGTTGCCCCCACAAGTAAGAGGCGTTCCATGTCGAGCGATTGGATGCTGTAGAGCTGTGGAGCTGCTGGATGTATCTGCAAGATAGTTGACATTACGTGACTGCTGACAAATTACGTCAGCTGCTTACGTAACCGAATAATGCCAACAATTGCCACAAAGAGAAGGAAAGAGAGAGGGAGCGAGAGGGAGCGAGAGGCAGTGGCAAAAGCGCACGACAATTCCTTGACCCACAGCAGAACTTGCCTCCCTTGCCTACCCCCCCGCCCACTCCTACTACTACTACTCGAGCTAGTATCTGCATCTCGTATCTTGAGTTGTATCTGTAGCTATGACTGTGTGGCGCATCTTCTTCTTCGACTGCTGCTGCTGATGCTGCTGCTGGTAAACCATTATGGCAATTTGCAGGGGGAGCAGCATTTACTCCTCCACACACACACACACACACACACACACACACACACACACACACATGTGACAGTGTGGCAGTGTGGCAGGGGCACACACAGCAACGCAAACGCAATTGGGAAACAATTTCAACGAGAAGCAAATCAACGTTTAACCCGAGACAAAACCCCCAAAAGCCCAGAAAAGCATAAGGTGCAAAGTCGATGAATAGAATACCCTAAGAAATCTGCTGTGGCTTGACGAAATGGAAACCCTATGAAACTGTATGTCCTTTTCCATCGTACATCGCTTGACAATGCCTTTTTTATAGTTTCTTTTAATAGTATAGAATTGTATGTTCCATCTCCATCTTTCAATCTACCAGCACTGCAGAAGCTGTAGCTGTACTGTAGCTGCTTGGAGCTGTACTTTTTCTAGTTATTAATGGCATTATAGCCATCCGATTTAGTTCCAAAACTCAGTGAATTATGTGAGAATGATGTATGCTATGCGAAGATCGCAGACATACCCTCTAGTCGAGTGGGACTCTCTCTCTACCGCAAAAGGGTATTTCATGTGCTGCAAAAGTGGGAGAAAAAAAAAGTTGAAAAAACTTTGGGCCGCACGTTGTCTATAAATGCGACACGAAATGTTTAGCTTTGGCTGTTGCATGCCACTGAAATCAGTGCTGGGAACATGCAACATGCAGCACAGCAGCAGTCCAGAGACTTGCGAGAGCAGATCTGGAGGTCTGCCCTCTTATCTGCGGGGCAGAGAGTGAGCGACAGAGACTCGACAGAGAGTCGTTGTGGACTCTTGCGTATTTGATTTTCTTGTCACGTTCCAGCTAACAACATAAGGAAGCAGTCAAATGCTAGGCTGGTGGCATGGCGGCACGGTGGCATGGTGCCTGTCTGACAGTCGTCGAGTCTCAGTCTGAGTCGTCCCCTGAGCGACAGTCGCACCACCACCCTTCCTCACCCTCCCTCCCTTCAGTGGAGTAGAAGCAGTCGCAGAATCGCAGTCTCGAGGTCTCTTTTGCGAGTTGTCAACGGCATTTGAATGACGCATACAGAAAGGGACACGGTAAAGACAGACACACAGACAGAGCCAGAGACAGAGAGAGAGAGAGAGAGGGACAGACACATGGCGTATCTGTAAGTTCTCGTCTCGCTGTCAGTCATTTGGGCTCTGACTTTGATTGCAATGCGCCAAGGATGCTGCTGCTGCTGCCGTTGCTGATACTGCTGATGCTTCCACTGATGCATCCAGCGACAGTTCGTTCCACTGCAGGTTCCAGTGCCGTCCTCCGTTCAACATGCAACGTACAACGTGCAACGTGCATCAGGCAACGCTTCAGCAAACATTTGCCGAAAATTGTCAAGACGCTGTGTGTGACATGCGGGAGACACTCTGGCAGGGGGAGGGGGGAGCCAAATGGGGATAGTGGGGCAATGAATGAATATCCTTCTCCTTCTCCCTCTCCCTCTCCCTGTTCCTCTTCCTCCCATGCTTCTGCCGCTTAATGTGGCGGCAATAAGTCAATAGATTCCGTTCTTCTGGCGCAGGTGCTAAACCTCCTCAGGCGGCACCAGCAGGAGGATGGGCGTTACGTTCTCTATTGACGTGAGACAATTACGTGAACAAATTGTAAAATATTTGTCTGGAAAATCGGAGGAATGAACCGAACCGAACCGAACCGATGGCGGCGGCAGTGATAGCGACATGTGATAGGCGTCAACCGATTGCTTCGATTTCTGATTATGATTACGCCACGTAAGAGAATGACGTTAAGGCACATTACGTGACATTGGGCCCAAGGCTGCAGGTTCCCAATTCAAGATTGAAATTATTAGACCAGCAGAGCTCAAACGGAAAAATGTTAGTGCATTGGTGCATGCACGCGGCAGTGGCAGTGGCACTGGCATCAGTGTTGGCAGAGCACTTTCCTATGCCACGACATAGGGCCACATTTGCGAGTCCTAAAGCAGGATCCAGGCTGGACTTGGACATTGCTAAGAATTGTGGTGTCCACAGGGTAGTCCCGATCAGGATAATTGTAGAAGAAATGAAACGCTTGAGCGGGGAAATCCTGGGAGGATCCTCAATGAAAGTCTGTACATTGAAATGTCTTATCCTTGATGAAGTAGTAATGGGTCGGATCCCCGATGGCAATGGGATGCACACCTTTCGGAAAATTTTCTTCAAATGGACGCTACGAACTATTGCCGAATGCAAGGAAAACGCGTACGATTGTCAGACACGAAGGTTAACAACGAAATGACAATGCTCTTTAGTTCGTATTTTGGTGCACGAGCACGAGAACGATTAAGCACGAAGTGGTATCACTGGTAGCTTGGCAGCACTGGCCGATTGGTCACGCGGGCATATGGGCAGCACTGGCAGTGTAGTGTGGCCATTTCACTTACAAAACTTTTTTTCAAGGGCATTTTTCGCATATGTAAGTGTAAAATTACAACGAAATGCACTGCGTAACGTAGAACAGGATGTAACGTAACATATGAATACAAATCTGTCCAATTCTTGAGTCTGGTCTAAAACAATCGACGGTCAGGTGAAAAGATATTTTCGGACGGTGCAATCTACACAAATATCTTTTAAATAAATGTCATATTTGTCATTTTATGTTTTAACTTTAATTCATTCGAGGCTGCCACTTGACCCCTCCATAAATATTGGTTAAAACAATCGATAGCTAGGCCTTGACAGTCGTACGTCTCAACTGAAAAACTGCAAGTCAGGCGCATAGCTCGACAGAAATATTTGTGTTATTTGGCGCTCCCTTTGGATTCTACGGTATGAAAAGCAACATACAACCCGATCCATTCGACTTCGAGGAAGAGCTGACGAATGCGGAGGAGGAAGTGGCGCAGATTGTGTTGGAAGACATCGACGTGGAAATCAACATGGCCATCGTTGTCGGCAACGACGCGGGAGAGGACGAGGAAGCGGACGCCGAAATTGTCCCGATCGACCCGGAAGAGGAAGTGGACATTGGGGGAGACCTAGAAGACTTGCACCTTATGTGGTTGGCTCAAGCTATTGCTGACATACTTGGCTACCCTGTCGGTGCTGTACGGGATATCCTGAACGAGATCCGGCAGGAAATGCAGTCCGAAGAAATCGAATTAAACCAATGCGATTGATGCACTTTCTTGGTTCTTGATCGTGTTTTCTTGTGCATTCCCTGTGTGCACCTCTTTTTGGGTTGTGGGCACAGCCGCTATGTTGCAGCATACGTGGCTCACCAAAAGGAAGCCCAGCGTTTCCACCACTAAACAATGAGCATCGGCGTAATCCTCTGTCCCCCCTGCTGTTGCTGCTGCTGCCACTACACCCAGAGGCACTAGCTGTATTCGAGTACATGGCTGTTCCATCGTCGACTACTCTACGCTCATTTAGGGGTTTGGGGTCTAAAAGGAGCTGGCAGCGCGCATTCGGCCCCTGACTTTCTCGGCCCAATCCATCGTTCCGTGCAAGCGGGGGAAACGGTACAGTCATCAGTGGCCTTTGAGACGCTGGGGCCATGAAGCGCCTTTCTGCCTCTCCGACACAACTCCCACGGTGTTCATGTTAGTGTTAGCCGATATAAAAAACAGCATATTTCGTTTATAAAACCTTCATAATGTTAAATCTACAAAAGTCTGCAAAAAAAGCATCTGTCTGGTGTCTGGTCACACTACATGCCAATCAATCAAGCTGCTATGCAACACTGTCAATTTTTGCACGTGCAGCGGCAATAGAAAATTACTGGAGTGCATACAAAAATCATAATGAACAAAAATAGTGAGCGTAGTGATTCGCAGCTGTGGCCGCGGCTCTACCTTGTACCCGGTACTCAATCAGTATGTACAGTACACTTCTATAGAATTACTTCGTGCCTTTTAATTGCCAAAAAGTGTGAATTCACAGATAGAGAATCGGCACCACGCGACACTTCCACGTAAGTGGCTTACATTAAGCTTGTCGGCGAGAGTGCCGACAAAAGGCGGCACAAAATGACATTGGGACAGCGGCAGGAGAGCTGAGCGCTCAGAGCTGAGAGCTCAGAACAGAAGAGAGCTGCAACAGAAAATACAATGTTTTGTGGGGCCTGCCACTCGCACGAAAATGGGACACCCCATTTTGTGGGGGGCCAGCTCTCTGTTGAGTGGCGCGTCTGTGCGTGAAGTTCAGTTCAGTTCTTTTGAAGGTCCAGCCCAGGCAGAGATCCGCCGCTGAAGTCCAGTTTCGGTTCATTTTGGGTTTTCATCTTGGAAAAGTTTCGTGCGCGAGGCGGGGGCTGTGTTCGGGTTTTCCTTTTCTTTCATTCTTGGTTGCGGGCTCCGGCTTTTGCGCTGGCTTTGTGGCCCGCGTGTCAGGCACAGTGGAACGTGGAACGGGGTGGCAAGGGGGCGCTAAAAGTGTGGCACAGCCACACCAACAGTAAACCACCGAGCCGACCTGCCGCTTTCCTTCCTTCCATCCTTCCTTCCTTACCGTGCAATTTGCATATGGAATTTATGCTTTTGATGGCAACGATGGCGATGCCCGGACCCAAAGTCAACTGAATGTTAATGAAAGCCGAATGCAAAAGCAACCTACCATCCCATCGCATCCGCAAGGCAGCAGCGGCAGCAGCAGCAGAAGCAGCAGCAGCATCCCCCTGCCACCATGCCACCTTTTGCTGCGCCTTCGTCCACAAACAAACTGCTGCCCCTCGCCTCACCATTTCTGCATTCTGCCTGACCCACGACGCGACTTTTTCATGCCGCCATGCATATTTGAAAAGCGAAACAGAACAGAACAGAAAAGTTCAAGGATTGCAGCAGCCGTCGTTGTCGTTGCCGCTGCCGCTGCCGTTGTCGTGAGCTTAGATTCTGTGCAGATTTCAGGTAACCCCAAAAGGCAACAAACAGAAAACAGCAACAGAATCGGGGCCACTGAGGCACGGATGAGCGCAAGGAATGCAGCCTGCTGACTACCCATGCCCCTTCCCCTGCACACAGAAAGTGCTAGCCAATGGAAGATGCAGGCATTTTGGATATGGGAAAAAGATCCCTCGCCTCGAGAACTGAAGAGAAACAAGAGCTTTAGGCTCCTTGGACTTCGAAGCCATCCTGCCTAGAACAAAATGAATGTCATGTGCGTGACAAAGCCCCAATTAAGGCTGTTCCATTCTATTCATTAAATGTCGATCATTCGATGAAAACCTATTGGAAAAAAGCTGCAATGGGGCCATCCTCCTTCAAGTGAATGCCAGAGTTGAATGCATCGATTCGTCGAAACAATCGAAACGAGAGCAACCACCGAGTGGCAGTACATGGCAGCAGATCTGGCACACCATTTGACATTTCTTAGAACCTTTTTTGCGGCCACTTGTGGCCTCTCAGACCTCTCTGTCTGCCACTCTGTTCCACGTCCGGTGTCCACTCCGTTGGCGATCAAAGCGCAGCGCAGAGACCACCCACCCCCGTATTGGAGTGGAGTACTGGGCACAGGATGGAGTTTTGCCTTTCACTTGCTGCCTGTTCCATGCTCCATGCTCCATGCTTTATGTGCATATTTTGTGGCAGCCACAAAGCCATGCAAAATGTAACGGGCCATGGAAGTCGTTCGTCACTTGACGACAAACATCCAATTAAGCCATAAAAATCTTAATTTAATTATTTGCCACACGAACAAAAAGAGGGGCAAGAACCCCAGAAAGAGGGAGAGACAGAGACGAAAATAGAGAGAGAGAGAGAGAGAGAGATCCACAGGGAGCGTACTGAACTGCGGAGATGCGAGAGTCGGTATGGAGGCGTCTCGCAGCTGCATTCGCCACCATTCGGCGTTTCACCATTCACAAACTGTATTCACATTCGCATTTGCAGCAGCAGCAGCAGCGACTCCAACTCCAACGATGACGACAACAAACGACAACGATTTATGGTGGCCGGTTTTTCTTCATTTAGGCTTCAGACTCCAGCTCCCAGCTCTCTGTTCCTTGCTCCCTGCTACACGACCCAAGAGCCAGCCCCAGCCCCCAGCTAGCAGCAGCAGCAGCAGCAGCAAGAAGCAGTCGAGCGAGCGAGCAGCAGGCAGTAGGCATGATGCATTTTTCATGAATTAGTTCGCATATAAAAGTCAAATGCAGTCCATGGACTGCCATGCCGTGGAGGAGGAGGAGGAGCAGCAGCAGCAGGTTGGGGGGCAACGACTGGAGCTGGGGCTGGAGCTGGAGCTGTTTGCTGGAGGCGCATAAACAGATTTTGTGGCAGAAACACAGCCACAGAAACAAGAAACAACAAATTCAAGCCGCACAAAAAAATGCAAGCGAGCGAGCGGCAGAGGGGGAAATTGAAAGGAGTTTTTGGCGAGCCACCAAACCAGAGATGGTCGCGTGAGGACACGCAGAAGCATGACTGAAAGATGCAACGATAGATACTGAAAATGCATAGAAAATAAACAAATAGCGTATAAAATATACATAAAGCGTTATCACTGGAGGAGGATTCCTTTGAAGGATGCCTATCGATTGGGCATTTGAATTGAAGATTGGCCTTTATTCCCCAGAAAGTTTATTCTTCCTGATGAAATGCCTTTTCAGTGGATCTCTTATGGAATCCTTAGTATATTTGAAGTCGCAGCCTTACTCTCGCCGGAATACGACTCAAAGGCCAAGAAATGAATGGACCTGGCGTGTTCCAAGAAATGGAAGATGACTGAGACTCGGAGCCCCAGAAAAGAGTGAGCCCCTGAGTATGCATCGAAGAAACATCTTTCATGCTCGGATATCCTTGGACCGGATTAAGGATTATATCCCACTCATTGTGCGCTCTCGTGTCACGATCCCATCTCCAGCTGTGGTCGCGGCAGCACTGCCAGTGCCACTGGCACCTGCCCCTGTTGATTTTTCGCTGCATAATTAATGAAATGAAAGCAGCTTGCCCCATGCTCCCCGTGCTCCCCATTACCTCCTGTTTGGCCGCTGTCTAGGCCATAAATTAGATGATGCATGAGTCGAGTGTCAGTGTGTGTTTCCTCGGGGCGGAGTACAATGAACACAGAGAGAGAGAGAGAGCGAGAGACCCAGAGAGAGATAATGTGCAGCCGATAATGCGAATGGGCCCCCGGGCAACGTGTGGCAGGGTCAGCTGCTATTCCCCCACCCCCAAAAAGAGGCCAGCGCCAGCAGATAAAAGATAAAGAAATCAAAGAGAACGAAACACCGAAAAACTCTGACCCAAAAAAACAGAACAGGACAGGACCTGCAGAACACAGCAGCCATTCGAAAGGCTGCCGTCAGCGGTATGAAACCGAAACGTTTAATGCGAGAGGAGGCAGCAGCAGCAGCAGCAGCAGCAGCAGCAGCAGCAGCATGTTGGATGCCCCTTGTGCCCCCTTGATGTGCTGTTGCTTGATGTCCAGATTGTTGCAGGATTGTTCATTGTGTGCTTGTGTGTGTGTCTGTGTGTGTGCGAGGAGGGGATGGATGCGTGTTGTTTTGGCAGCGGCATTCGGGAGTGGGAGAGTGGGAGGGTGGTAGAGTGGGATGGAGAGTGGATGATGTGTGCCCGTTGGCCATTTCATGGGCTGCCACTTGAGAGCAGGGGACCGGAAAGGAACGGGCTGGCGGGGGAGGCGGGGTGTTTCTGTTTGATTCTATGCCTGCGAATGGAACGGGGTACAGGGGTAACGGGGTACTGGAGTGGCCGGGGCAGTGCACACTGAACGGAACATTGAACAAGTTAAAATATAATAAATAGGCTTAAATATTATATATATTTTATGTGGAGAGATTTTCGCTCTCCTTTTTTCTTTTTTTGGATGGAAATACAATCCACCCACAAGAGGGAATATCCGAAAAACATTGGAACAAACCACATTGGAGAAAACCAATGAAATGGAATATGACAAATAGGAAACATATGGAATGGGACAGAACTATTTCTTTTGCTGAGCTCCAAAAGATTTTCCTCTTATCAATTGATGTCACCAGCCAGAATATCTTCAATCTCCAAAAGATCTGCCACTCATCTCACATTCCGCGCGATAAACAAGGAAACAATCTTAACTTGTTTTTCCACGAGATGAGAGATAATGCTCGAAGACACTACAAGATAGTAGAGATACAGAAGCAGAAAATAAAGATACATCAGACGAATGACCTTGGGGCTGTTTCCACCTACTCAAGATGACAACATCGGAGTCGTTCTCTCTCTGGTAAGATATCTATGAAATCTCTCTGGTCGATAAGATAAAGATAAGAGACCTACTGTTCCAAGAATTATTATTATCCCAAACTGAAAATGTCTTTCGACAATTTTGTCGCCTGCCGAGGCCAAGGCGCATTTTTTTCCAAAATTTAAGGCTTCTGTCAGCAACATCATCGTGGACCCTGCCCCGGATCCCTGCATCCCTGTAGCCTGCCCTGGAGATTGGATTGGTTTTGGCGCTTGGACCGTAAGCTTACCTGACGAACGCGCTTCTCCTGGCTGGCAAATTGTGCCACGCGGTGACCAGAAGGGACGTCAATGACAAGGACTGCTGAGGACTGCTCCGGTAGCTGCTGCTGCTGCTTCTTTGAAGGCTGCTTCTGACGTGGCGGCTGCTGTGGCTGCAAGAAAATAAAACAAAAGCAAAGCGGTTCTTGAGACTGAAGCTGTGATGGGGGATATCCAATGGAGACTTTATTTAAAAGGACTTAAAGACGACAAAAGGAGGGCGGGGAGGGTCTTGGGAGAAGTTGCGAAAACATTGTCTCGGCTTTTGGCCTGGGGTTTTTGGTTTACCTCTAAGCTCATTAATTTTATTTGCCTCTTGCGGCGGTGGCAACGGCAACGGCAACAACTGCTATTTGTTTGTTCGTGTCTCGAGTGCTGCCCCCACAGAAAGATACAAATTGAAAGCACACACAGACACACGGATACATTTTGGGCAGGGGCAATCGCATATGCAAACGAGTATGGGGAATACCTGAATGCTCACAAAAGAAAGGACATTAACCGAGGAGGGCCACTGCACTCGATCCGCTCTATCCAAGAAGGTACTACATATACATACATATGTATATTGAAAAGCGGTTCCCCCAGTCGCCGGATCGCAAGGATATTCCTTTGGTTCACGAATCGGTTACCAGGGTTTCGGTATGCAAAGAGATACAGATACAGAGATACATTCCTGTGTGGGAGTGCTCGTGGAAATGTGGTTCAAGGTTTTCCACTGTTTGCGACAAAAAGTGAAAGTGAATTATTAAAAACAATTGCAATTGGTGTTCATAAAAGAGCACACGGCACACACACAGATACACACACGTTCCATCTGTGGGTGGGGCTGGCACACGCCTCCCCAGCGCGTTCCCCAGTGGTCGATAATGGAAATTTCTGCCCAGAGCAGTCGTAGCAGCTACGGACACAGACGGAGGAGGGCCCCACAGCACACAACGTACGAGGGGCATGTTTCCCGGTCATTTTCGGGGGTTCTGTGGTAAAGAACGGACTCAGTATAGATCTCTCAGGGCTTACCCCACGTTGGGGCTATTCGAAGGTGTTTTCCGTGGAATATCGCAATCTATCGTTGGTAGATTTCTTCCGAAAGGAGAACTCCTTCCTTCTGTCTGAGAGGACCAAAGATTTCTTCTAGCCACGAAAAGTGCCCCTCCACTGGGGGCTCCTCCTTTTGATTAATGATTTGTAGGACAAGTGCAACACGCGCTGCTTTGCAGCTTCTTTCCCAAGAAAAAAAGAGAAAAACAGAATGTCAGTCAGTCTGTCTGTCAGCAGCATCCGTGGTCCATGTTTTTGGGTCCAGCAATGAAGTTGCTTGCGGGTCCGTGCTGCTCTTTTGGCTAAAAGAGCCAGTGCGAGAGAGAGAGAGGGGGATACTCGTAGAGAGTGGGTCATGATTTATGTCGTTTTATTTAATTTTAATTGAAAAACTTGCACTCGAGACAAAAACAAGACAAAAACCAAACAAAAACAGAAACAAACCCAAAAAGCTGCTGCACCAAAAGACAAATATAATTAAAATGGCATTTAAAATGTTCTCCTCCTGAAGGATACACATGCATAAGTACAGTCCCCTCACCCACCCCCTGGAAGCCACACCCATGGCCATGGGACAAGGACAAGGACATGCGAATGTGAATGGGCAAATGTGAATAAATGAATGCGAATAAATAACAGGACAAAGGCAAAGGCACACGCCGCAAATGCAAATGCAAATGTGGGAATGACTTCATTATTAAACGGGGGAGCCCCACAGACCTCCCCCCTCGCCCCTGTTTAAGTTCTGTTTGGGCAAATAATAAAAGATACTCTCTGCCACTTTCTGGGGCAGCAAATCATGTTGCCAACTGCATTCGGTGGCAGCGACCTCCGCTCATATAAATATATGTATGACAAATGCAAATGATGTTTCCGCAGAGGGTGTGGAACGGGGCGATTATGAACTCGAAGGCTCCATGAGTCCAAGAGTCCAAGAGGCTCAGCAGCACTCTATGAACAGCAGTCAACAGTCGCAGTAGTCGCAGGAGTCGCCTGCCGCACAGTGGGGCACGCATGAAGGAAAAACCGAGGTCTAAGCATTGCCACAGGAATTATCTTAGATCTCGCTCGCTCTCTCTCTCTCTGGATTGCCACACTGCCACATTCCCCCCACAGTGCAACAACTGGTGCAAAAAAAAGAATGTATAGACACAGACACAAAACGCCATAAATCATGCGGCAACAACAGAAAAAAAACACTGAATGTGTGTGTGCCACAGACAACGAGCAACAGAAATATGGTAACAAATGGGAAAACAACTAGAAAAAAGGTAGGCAGTATTTGCAAGGTCTCCATCGAAGCTGTAAATACCCTTTGGTTCAGCGTCTGGGAGGGGAATACTCGCTTCTCGATGACTCGTTGCTCTTTAGTTAAGATACTGATCGTATCTTGCTCAAGAAAAACACCGTATTCACAGATGGAAATACTCTTTGATGAAGAGATTCGTCATTTGTTACTCTTGTAATTGTTATTATTACTCGTTAAAATGCCATAAAGAAACTGTACTCATTAGTCGTTACTCATCGCTACTCGTTACGTTTCGATAAACATACTAGTTACTCGTTACTCTGCAATGAAAAAACTCTCGCCTATTTACTTGTCAATGACTCGTTAACAAATTCGCTAAGCTTCGATCAAGGGACTAACTTATCCTTTCAATCGTAACACCCTTCCCACCGCAATGCAAAGAAGTGTATGCAAAAAGTGAAATTAAATAACAGTAACAAGGTTAGTTGCTCTTTCTGCCACTGCTTCCCCCTTCTGCCTCGGCTGGTGTCGCCGCGATAAGGTTCGTTGAAACCAATGGAGTCTGTTGCAAGTGGAACGCCGGGGGAGTCGCCCCACCACTAGCAAAAGCATTTGAATGTGCAGCAAATTGAGTGCTTTTATTGCATTAACATAAATAAATTAGAATGCTGCATGCGGCATGATCCAGCATGTTGCTGTTGCTGACTCACTCACTCGATGCAGCAGCTGGCGGTGGAGGCGCGTGCTGTTTGACCGTTGATCAGCGGCATTTGGCATGCATGCAAGTGTGTGTGTGTGTGTGTGTGCGTCCATGCCACCAGCAATATGAACTTGTTGCCAACTGCAACCGAAACAGAAATAGAAACATTCGAGCAGAAGTCGTGTGGGTACGGTAATACGTTTAGAGATGGGAGCGGCATAGAGATCTCCTAGAGGAAAGAACCGCTGTAAAAGGACGTCCATAACGAGTCTTTATCAACGAGTAGAAAATCTTTCCATCTTCAAGGGGTGGAACTCGTCAGCGATCATTAATGAAGTTTTCTTTGGAGAAGTACATAATTTTACCACCCGCGAGTGGGGGACACTCATTGACATTCACCTATCAGCGAGGTTTTTTTTTCATCGAACAGGAGCGAATCTTTCCTTGGAAGTGTATCAACGAGTAATGATTCTTTTCATTGACGAGTTCGTCCCTAGTGTCAGAAGCTGTCAAAATTGTATGGTCCCGTGTGTGGATTTTGCCCTACGATGCAGAGCCCATGCCGCCCCTAATCTCATCTCTAATTCCAATTATGCATTTCCCTCGGTGTAGGCCCTAACGGTAGTCGTATTTCTAGCACGTTTTCACATGCTGTTGCCGTTGCCGTTGTGGCTGCAACATCAGGGCAAAGAGCACGTTGCCACGTGCCGCCGGTTGAATTCAAATGCAACCTACTCATGGACACACATCAAGCAAGAGTTAATGTTGTGTCCCCGCCAGCGAGAGTGGGAGTGGGAGTGGCAGGGAGGAGCGTTGCAAGTTCTCAGCTGTCACAACTGCCTTGAGATGTTGGTCTTTTGCTGTTGCTGCCACAGGTAACGTAACGTAACGTAATACAGCGGCAGCAGCATCCTGCATCGTCAAAGGCGACTGACTGCCTTGTCTTTGCAATGCGTGCGGAAATTGTAATGACAGCTGCCGTTGCCTCTGCTGCCGCTCCTCCCTGCCCTGATCGGCACTTGCCTTGTGGCTCCCGGCCGCAAATTGTTGCCTTTGTGAGGGTCAGAGAGCTGTCGACAGCAGAAGCAGCAGCAGCAGCAGCAGATGGGGCAGCATCAGCAGTGGCAGTGGCAGTGGCAGTGTGGCGCTGGGAAACAAAAGCAACGGCGGCGGCGGCGACGGCGATAGGGACAGCCTGCCAAATGGCAAATGACAAAACAAAGCTTTAAGCTGTTATTCCTTTGCCAGGCCAGTGTCAATAAAATGAAATTAAAAACTTTAAATAAGAAGAAGCCAGGAGACACCAGGAGGCAACAGGAGACACCAGGAGACACCAGGAGACAACAGGAGACGCCAGGATGCAGGCCAAGGCGGGAGACAATTTAATCAAGCAACTGGCAAATGAATGCCCAGAGCAGAAGCAGCAGCAGCAGCAGTGTCAGTGTCAGCAGCACAGGACTCTCCGGCTTCCAGCTAAGCAAAGCATTTGCATGCCACCGACCACAGCTGAAGTAAAAGCAGAAACAGAAGCAGCGGGGAGTTGCAACAGCAACAGAGAAACAATCAAAAAGTTTTTAAAACAAATTAAAAGTTGACGACAACGAGAGGAAGGACTAAACTGCAATGGCTTTCACTTCCAGTAGTTCGTTCGTTCGTTCGGTCGTTCTCCTGGAAATGCTCCACAAATTTATTATGCGGTCAATTGCAAAAGGCCCGAAAATGCGAAAGGAAGAGGTGACCCTTCGGAGAGCACCACGACTGTCAGATGCTCTGCATCTATCTATTTTACGAGTACTACATCAGTAGAGTCTCTGCTTTGAAAAAGGGTATGGGAAAGGAGTAACGGAGTTCCATAGCTCCCAAAAAGACTGTGGGAGACAGTGTGACAGCTTTAGCCTTCATTAGCCCCTTGAAATATGAAAGTTTTTCTTCCCCCGCTCCATCGCTCCCTTGCTCGCCCGCTTTAACTTTTCCATGGCCCAGAGGTGTCGTCATTCAGGACTTCTTAAGGGTGCTTCATCCTGCTGTTTCCTCTTCAATAAATAGCAATTAATTCAAGCTATTAGCCCAAGAAAAACAACATCTTTGCCGAACTTTGCGAAGGCAGAAATAATATAACCGAAGGAAAACACGTGGAGTGTTCCGTTTTCAGTTAGCTTCCCAATTGGAACAGCGGGAATGGCACTGTTAGTCAGCATGGCCTTGACTCCTCCAAGAGCGAAGCAGAAGTTGCAACCTGATGACGAACAACTTGCAACAGAAGATGAAAAACTTGCAGAAAGAGGACTTCTTGTTGGTTGCTGCAAATGCAAACAAAACTTAAATCGAATTCTTGACAAATGATGCGCGAATTATTCACTAAGGCACAGAAGTGGAAGACGGGAGAGACGGGGCAATGTGTCTCAAGACTCTTTGCAACATCATTCACCTCTGGTCGATATTCATTTGCCTCTCACAAAAGTGCCATCCAAAGACAGAGTGAGAGAGAGATATAGAGAGAAAGAGAGAGATGGTCTCCTCTGGAAAATACTTGAAAACTGATAGAACAAGGGTGCCCCAACTCAAGGTTACATCTTGGTTAAATAACCTCTTCAGTTCTTTCGTTTCGTTTCGTTTTCGTCTTCTTTTTACTGTCTTCTCCCTATTTCTTTATCTCTTGCTTGGTTGTTCGTCTCTGGCTGTCTGCGTTTTGGTCAAAAAGGTTTGGGCCAAATTAGAAAACAAGAAGTCTTACGCTTGAGCGCACAGCCGAGGGTCTGGCTTTGGCTTTGACTCCGGCTCTGGCTCTGGGTCCTCCTCTGCTCATGTTGCCTCTCTTCTGCTGCCTCTCTTGCTGCTTGACGACGATGATAAGTGCGCCTGGCCACACTGGAAATGTAATTAGAGTGCAGCCGAATGCATCCGACAAGGGCGTGTGCATGGCGATGGCAAACAACTAAAATTATTTGATGGGATACGCCCCTTCCCCTGCCACCGAAAGGGGCTTTGAAAGGTGGAGAGCGTCTATGGAACTGGAACTGTAAGTGGAACTGGTTAAGGGTGAACTTAAGGCCATTATTTGCATGGGAAATTCACTCATTACTGAGCCATGGAAGTACTTAACACACATATACATATAGATCATTAATAGGGGGAAATCAATCGGGTAATAAATGGAAAATCGAACACACTATATATAGAGCAGTAATACAGATACGAATACTGGACCCAGTTCCAACTTGCCTGAACTTTTGTTCTACAACAACCATTCGAAGTACATGGTTATATCGTAAACCTGAACTAGTTTATCTAGCAATTGGAACTATGTATTTCCCAATTATTGGTAGGTACATTTTGAACTAGTTCTTCCTGCATTTAGAACACATTAATTAATATTGCAAACAAATTGTGTCATTGTTTCAGTTGTGTGAACTATTGTCTTTTTAGTTGGAACTAGTTCCTACAGAAACTGGAACTAGTTCATATTTTCAATAGTCTATACTAGCACTTGGAAGGGTTTTCCTCTGGAGCAAGACCTAAACCAATTAAAACAATCACAGATAATCGCAACCCGCTCCAGTGCTCCTTTTGGAATTATTGGATTATTATTTGTTTGAAAAACTAAATGTATTCCTTCAAAATACCCAAAAGAGCTCTTAAAATACTCCAGATGCAATTCATTCAAGAGAGAGGTAGGAAATTTGATGAGAAATTAAGCAACTGCAGCCACAAATCCAAGATTCTACGAGTATCCGAGTATTAGTTTGTTGGTTGCCTTCAGGGGCACCACAAACTCCAGTACCAGTTCCACTTCCAGTTCCAGTTCAAATTCCAGTTCCATTGGCTGCCACCCACGCAGCAGGCATCAGCAAACACTCTCCGTAATGAACAAACAGATGAAGGAATTGAAAATTCATGAGTTTCCCTTTTCGAGGACCGACGACAACGACTCGACCCCGAGAATCCCCAAGCATGTGTGTGTGTGCGAATTGTCCGAACAGATTTGCAATAAATACGAGAATCCCTCGGGGGCGCTCCACAGAGGGAGAGGAGTTTCTGTGTGTCGTCGTCGTGTGGGTTTTGCTGTGCATCGCATTCCATTGCCACATAACCATAATCTGTCACAGATTGTTTGTTTCGTTCGTTTATTAGCCATGAGGTGAGGCATGCTACACATGAATCGAATCAATCCAAGCGATTCGGTCATCGTACTCTGAGAAAGTCTCTGGCGCTGGCACTGGCACTGGCACTGCCATCGATCATTGATCGGTTCGACTCCGGTTTCTGCGATCTGCGATCTGCGAGATCTGCAACAGATCTTCATTGGGCCTCTGAAATGCGAAAGCGTTGACCAAAAATCAGAAAATCGTCACACAACTTTCGCTCTCTCAAATCCAAATCGTAGTTCGGGTTCGTTCCTCTTGCCGTGACATCCAAATTGTGACACCCAAATGTGGGACATGCAATGGTTAAGAGTTAAGAGCCATAAATTGCACAAATTTTACCTTTGCCAAAAAGTTTTCTCATCCCCGAGGCCTGAGGCATCATCATTCATGTGAATATTTGACTTCATTTCGGAGTTGCAGGAACAGCAGTCATGCCACACACAACATCCTTCATCATCCTTCAAGGCTGCTGCCACTGCTGTTGTTGCTGCTGCTGCTTGCTGCTGCTGCTGCTGTGTGGCTTTGATTTCCATTCATTAGGAAAGTTCTGGGCCAACTCTTGTGATTGGCTTCTTTGGCTTAAAGAATCTCTCTCTCTCTCTCTCTGTTGCAGGGGGAAAACTGATCCTGGGATCCTGCTGTAGAACAAACTTTACCCTCCAACAATGGGGCATCATTTGGTGCCTGGGACTTCCTTCCAATCAAGTGCCCCCTCCCCCTCCCAATGCGGCACGGAATGTATCCACTTGCATGCCCCAACTTTTGGCCTCTAACGAATCATTTAAAGTTTTGTTGTGACCAAAAGACATAGGGGAGACGGGAGAGATGGAGCGTGGAGCACCTGAGGAAAGGCCATAAAGCATGTCCCCGCCCTCTACTCACCCTTCTTTTTCTCTGTTTTTTGGGGAAGGGGAACCTGCACTTTAAAGTTTTCCATCAGACGAAAATCCACATCGAATGGACACCTGAGAAGGGCCCCTCACTGGCTTGGCCATTGGGTCAGTGGCAGTCCAAGAGCTCCGATCTGTGGTTGCACCACGCACCACACCACACCACACCTCCTTCTTTGTGGCATCGCCATGAGGGGGAGGGGGCTGGGGGCTCCACGCATCGCTGCGACAAGTTCAAGTTTAATAGACGCGCGATTCACGCGCTGTAAAAGTCGCCAGCAAAACGCTACACAACGGCATTTGATAGACAAAAACACACGCACACATAAACATAGATACAGATACAAAGATACACACACACACATGCACAGAGACGTTAACAAGCAAACTGACTTTGGCAACGTGTCAAGCCGGTTTCGGTATTCGGTTTCTCGCTCCAAAGAGTTGCCTTCCAGCGGCAGTGGCAGTGGCAGCGCCAGCGGCAGCGGCAGCACATGGCCACCGGTCAACATTTTTGCAGCACGCGTCCCACTCCCATAGATACACAGATACAGATACAAGCACTCACAGAGGCTAGCCCCCACAAGAAAGTAAGAAAAATGCGATCCGGTTTGGCTTCGGCTTTCAGTGGGAGCCGGGGAGACCCCAGTCTCCACTCCGCTCCGCTCAATAAAAATGTTAATTTGAAACTGTAACAAGTTCAACAACATCCAACAACAACCAACAACAACCAGCGCGTTCCAACAACAAATTGCAGTTTCACCTTATAGATACAGCTACATTGAGTATCTGGCAGATGGAGCAATACATCTTCGAAAGATCTGATGGATTTCAAAGCTTGATTCGATACGCATAAGCTTTGATTCCAAATGTATCTAATGCCATGAGTCACCCGAAGGGTGACCCAAACTGCCACAGATGGTATGATGCACAAGTCGATGAGTTTTTCATCTATCTATCAACGGTAGATACATCCGTCATGAGGCAGTGTTCACTCTGGATGGAACCATTTCGTTATCTGCAAAGCCAAAGATTACATCTCTTGTTTATCATAAAAGGATGCCTCGTTATGGAATTCTCTGATGAGGGAAGAGGTTCAGGTCCGCTTTTGTATCTTTCTTGCATAATTGCTCGTGTGCTTTGGGTTCACATTTTGCTAAGTAAATCTCCTAACCGGACGCTCTGGCTGTGGCTCTGGCTCTCCGTGAAGCATTTACTTGTACAGTGTTTTAATTATCATTCGTTCAGCGTTCAGTGTTCGATTGTCCATTTCCGCCTCAGACGACAGCCTCAAAAACCATAGACCGCGACCAAAGTTCGAGAGCAACACACACAATGGTCCCCCAGTTCGACATAAATAATAATAATAATAAAAGTAATACTCGCGCGTAATAATAGCCGCGGCATTCATCATCTTCTTTGCCTCCACCATCCATTGATTGCCGTTGCAGCGTTTCATTAAATAAATAAATATAGATAAATATCGTAACAGTTTTATTCATCATCGCCATTGATTATGCGCCTCGTGTTCCCCCTGCGCCACCGCCTCCGTGTGCTCGTCGTGTGTTTTCACAATCAATCACTTGAAACTGGAAGCCAGAAGATGTGGCATGTGTAGCGGCAAGTGGAAGAGCAATGGAAATCCGTTCTTCTATTTTGGGCTACAATTTTGTGATGAATTCTTGCAGATCTCCGATGAAACCCAATTCCCATTCCCCATTGCATGGGGAATAACCAATCCACAACCAATCCAAACGACATTCAACGCCTACAAATCTGTTGATAAATTCCCAAAACCGAAAAAGCCATTGCCATGACTCAGATAAAGTTTCATTCGTAGGGGAACAGAATCACATTTGAGTGGAATTCACGCTGGGGGAAAATAATTCGCTCAACCCCGTCATATCACGCATACGTATACGTACATACACGCATCAGCATCAGCGTATAAATCAGAAGCGACAGTCAGCCGCAGCAGCGGCAGCGGAGGAGGAATTAGCATATCGTTAATGATGAACCAGAGTCCCCTGCCACCAAGCCAACCCCCAACCCCTCTCTCCATCCAGCAGCAGCAGCAGCAGAAGCAGTCATTCATTCGATTGGCAGCCAACGCATAAATGTGTTAATTTATATTCGATTAATTGTTAATTTTCGACCAGCGACCAGCCGCCAGCCACCAGCAAAAGGGGGAGACCAGAGACCAGAGACCAGCGACCGCGGGGGCATAATAAAAATACAAATAAAAATGTCACACATTGATTTCCGCAAAACGTTTTTCGGACAGGCAGAAAGACAGACAGACAGGCGGGACAAAAGGTCGAGCAACTTTCACGCCATAAATATCACGCGGGGTATCGCGAGCCAGAGACAATTCTAAAATTGAAACGCTTTTGCGGAATGCTGTTTGACGGCTGCCGCTACTTACTGCTGCTACCCTGTAACAGGGGCTGCTTCAGACAGGACCGCAGCAAAGGAGAATCCCTCCACCTCTCTTTATTTTTGATGCAATTGCAAAGAAGATATTCAGTTTATTTTATTTAATGGATTCCCAATTTCCTATCGTATAATTTAAATGGATTTACTCGTCATGCAGCAGCGCCCCTCGGTCGGCTCGGTTAAAGGGTTCGAATGCTGAGTTTGGGAGTTTGAGATTTGCTTGTTTATATGCGTCCTGCAACGCTTCTCGGTCTCTGGAACTGCCTTTATCTCTAGAAGCAGACTGCAATAGAGTGGAACCAAGGGAAAAGGTGCCCCAGTGTCCATGTGCCTTGCAGCGATAATTCGTGAAATCCTGGAAGCCTGGGAGGAACGTCTGCCACCATAGAGGGTATCGAATGCGCCGTATCTGAGTCGTATCTCTTTCCTATCGTCTCGTTTAGTATTTTGTTAATTGACTCGCAATTAGACGACGGCGACGGAGGGGCACACGCACAAAAGTCAGTGACAAACGAATTGAATGTTCGAATCGAATGTGGAGTCGGCATTGCCTTGGAACTGGGGACACGCCCCAAGCCGAATGCTTGGCAATGATTTATGCTCCGATTGCATATGCGCGGAGGAGAAGGGGAAGGGAGCGGCGCGAGAGTCTGGTTCCCAGCATTTGACCCACCGGATGTGTCCCAGAGAATTGTGCGCAGACAATGTTTGTCCATCAAATATCCCGTGTATTTATTTAGTTTTTATGACACGAACAAAACAAACGATGAACACACAACACGCATCCACGAAATGCGCGGAAAGTGAAGGTGTTGGATGATGGTCAAAAAAGGGGATAATGAAGCATTTATGCAAATTTTTGACAGCTTTTCGCACACCTCACCCTCTACCTGGAATCCCAATCCCAATCGCAATCCCACTCCCATCCGCTCTCTTTGACTGTCACTTTCCCATTGACGCAACCGCGGAGGAGGAAATGGAGAATGCCAGAGAGAATGTGTAAAAAGCAAAAGCCACTTCTTTTGTGGATGCCACAAAACCAGACTTAAGAAGACATTAAATTAAATGTTTAATCCAAAATCTGCAAAACCATGCGACAATGTGGAATCGAAAAGATCAAATGATGAAAACCAGAAGAGTCTTCCCTCAATGAAATTCCACCTCATTGATTCTTCATAGAAATCAAATTCCATTTGAGTGAGAATTCTTTTGGTACAATCCTCGTAGAGCTGCTGGAAAACCAATTGGTTTTCTGGATTGTAGAACTTACTTTCTTCTATTTGTCTCGAGTGAGGCTTGCTCCCAAGACTTGGTCCACAAAACAGCTCAAAGTTATGGTCCCATTCTATTCCATTCTTTTCCTCCTAATGCAGTGTCCACTGTGGTTGGAGCTTGCCCAATCTAAGAGTTATGTCAGTGTCTGTTTCTCGGTGTTTTTTTCCCTGTGTGTGTGTTTGATTTATGCAACTAATCTGTGGCATAACTTGAGCTCGGAGTTACTCGTATTTGCCGTTGCAAGCGCACTTTCAACTCTGCTGCCACTTCAATCGTCAATCCTCTTTTGATTGCACTGCATTAAATTGATTTCAGCTGCTGCCGTCGCTGCCCCCCGCCATTTACCAACTACCGTCTTTCATCTACCATCTTCCATCTTGCCCCATCATCATCTGATGGGGCTCTTCCTCCTCGTCTTTCCACATGTTTTTGTTGCCGTTGCCGTTGCTGTTGCTGTTGCTGTTGCTGTTGCTGTTTCTGTTATTAGCGCGCATGATTGGCATTTCTTCTGGGTCTCTCGTTTCGATTCATTTCGTTTGCTCCCCGCTCATCAGTTTATTTATTTACTCCACCGTTCCGACTGTTTCGACTGTTTACTCTGATTACTTCACTCGCCAGCACTTCGAGAGGGCACAATCTTAAAAAACAGACCAGAAAGATGGAAAATAAAAGACCCTCCAAGCCCTCTAGACGTGCATCGGGGCACACGTGGTGCGACTTTAGGGTACACAAGGAGCTTTTTATATTTTATTTATTTGCTGTTTCAGAACAAAAATATGATGGGAAGGACCTTTGAATGAAAAGAGTCCCCACAACATAAATACATTTGCGATACAATCCAAAGATTGAACCCTGAAGAGAGACGAGCAGTGGATGGTGAAACGGGGTAAGAGAAATCCTTGCAAAGAAAGGCTTCCACGAAGAGTAGGACTTACATTGACGGAACGATAACGAACAACCTGCAAAGACACATTCCCACGGATCGATTGCCCATCATACCCCCTCAGCCGCAGGGTATGCCCACAGCATTAGCTTCTCCTCTTTGCCGCAATGGAAATGTATTTCCACTTCCGATGCCACAACTATTGCGATGTAAGCCCCTTATGTGACACATTTATGTATGTGCCATTGAGGCTTTCGATCAGGGGAGAGGGTGGCGTGCGGAGTCGATAGACGCCACAAAAGAGCGCATTGCATAAGCGGATCGCAGTGGCACGACGACGCGACGACGCGACGACGCGACGGCGAGTGACTTGCCACAAAAGTTGCCGAAAAATCTTTGTTTTTTGGGTCGCAATTTTCGCTTTCGTTTTCGCCATAGAAACAATCGCCCGAGTCATCGACCCAGCAGCAACTAAAGAGAGGAAAATGCCACAAGAGACATTCACTTTTTGGTGGCAAATCAAAGATACAATACGTTTTGGGCACATGCCACACGATCTCTGCGGCGATGCGGAGGGAAAAAAGGGAAGGGCAACGATTGCCCAACCATTTTCATTTAGGATTCGATTCGATCATTCATTTTGGGATATTCTTTCGAGGTTTCGGGGCTTAGTCCACGACTTTATTGCCCCCATAACGGTGGCAACCCATACCTCCCGCAATCCCTTCGTTTGCTTCTCCAGTCCATTCCTACGTTTCGTTTCGAGAACAAAAAGGCAGAGACTCCGCGGCCTGAAAAGTTCTTTTTCTCATTCGCATTTCATTTTTCAAGAGTCTGTCCGTCCGTCTGTCCGTCTGTCTGTCCGGCGGAAGTGGCTCGTTGGCGAGTGAGAGCACGGGCTTTTGCGAACGCGCTGTGCGGCCTGCCTTTTGGCTGGCCTTTTCAATAGTATTTTTCACACTTGTGAAAATTAAAACTTAACTGAACATTTTTCCTGTTGTTTGTCGTTGCTGCTTACCCCTGCAATCTGCCCCCTGCCCCAGCCCCATGCCCACTGCCTCAACAGTCGTTTTATTGTTTTAATTACACGCGTTTTTCCGCGCATTGTTTCAATGACCGTCACGCGCCGCGCCACAAGCCTCTTTATACACCGCTGCCTCCGTCTCGCAGCCTCAGGTTCAGCCTCAAAGCCGAGCACACAGTTGTCGCTGCCGTTTCTGCTGGTGCTGCCGCTGCTGCTGCTGCTGCCACTGCCGCTGCTGTTTGTTTGCGAAATGAAGTGGTCATATCTGTGCCCCTGCAGACCCTTGTGGCCATCCCAGAGCCAGTGCCAGACCCAGAGCCAGAGCAAAAGCAACGACCAAGCATTAATGATAATTTCAAAATGACATAAACGAAACCTACCAGCGAGGCGCAGAGTCCTGCATCGGCATAGAGATGGGACTCACGCCGGGGTTCTCGATAGATTCAGTCACGCCAGCCGACAGGAGCACTCTATATATATATATAGATATGTATATTCGATATATTCTTCATTGTAAAAATCATCGCATTTGGCTCCCAGGAGGTAGCGATTTCCACTAAGCTTCCCTTTTGGAATATCCTTTCAGTTTATGCTGATACCTGAGTCCTTTCTCGGGACAGCTGATGGAGACTTGATGGGCAGTACAAAGATTCTGAGCTCCAGGATTGCAATACATTCTTGATGCTGTAAAATATTCCCCTAAGCGAAAGGCGGTTCATTCATTCGATAGATGATATTGACTCTCAAGGCTAGGCCCTTCATAAAATCGTGTTCCACAGATCGCCAAGTCTGGGGATCCTTCGGGAGACACGACCACTCCAGCTGCTGCTTCTGGGGGCCATCTCTAGGCTTCCCACAGCCGACGTCACGACATCCAACGACAGTCGACTCTGGCATTGTAATCAATGAAGTGGCGGGCCGCAGTCCACGGGGGCAATCCGCGCGATAAATGAAATAAATGAATGGCCGTTTCCACCGCTCTCCCTCAGTCCCTCTCAGTATCTCTCTCTATCTCCTTCCCGCTCCCTCTCCCTCTCTGTCGTGTTTGCATTTTAATGCCTTAATGAAAAATGCATTTTTAATTATTTTTTGTTCATTTACAGGCAATCTTTTTTTCTGTTGCTGTTGTTGCTGCCGCCGCTTCTGCCGCTGTCGCTGTCGTTCGCTCATTCGTTCGTTGGCTTATGCGGCGTATGCGTAATTTATCGTGTGCTTCATTTCTTTCCCCCTCCTTCTCCCTCTCCATCCCCACCCACGAAACCCCACAAACAACTCTCGCACCTGTCTCTGCATCTGTCTCTCTCTCGCGCTTTTGTTGCACTCTGTGGCACTTGCAACCCCCGTTAGTGGCGAAGGCGTCTCGGGTTTCCCCTGCAGCACAAGAAAGAAGTTCCAATGGTTTCCTAAGAGTCGAAGATCGGTTGCTCTCAAGAGGTTCTACCCTAGAGGGAACGCCAAAGGGTTCTAGATGTCCAGAGAAGTCTTGGATCCATTCCGATTCCAAAAAGGATCGTTTCTGTCGAGGCACAAAGAGATTCTACGATGATGCTTGCACTCAAAGGAGTTTACACAAGTACAAATTTCTGTGCAAATGGTAGCAAGTGCGTACATTCCTCTCCAGGGGTAAGTGTATAGGCAACGGTACCTTTCGACGAGGACAAATATCGTATTTCATCATTTGTTTAAGCCGAGCCATTGATTCGCTCAGGTTGCCACCGACAGAGGGAGACGAAAGCCAGCGACGGAGAAGAGCAGAGGCAGAGGAGGGGCTTGCCATTCATTAGGATAGTATGTCATTCATTAGCCACTCCGCCCCGCCCCGCACCTGCCGCCATGCCACACACAGGTTGCACCTTCTCGTCTGGGGCGCCAACGGGTGACAACGAATACAGCGGAAGCAAATGTGACGGAGCTGTCATCGGGTTTCAAACCAATTTGTTTAACTCACTTAAGCAGAGAGAGAGGAGGGACCAGAGAGCGGGCTGGGCGGGGCATGTGGCATCGTAAAAGAACCTTAGGAACATGCAACCGAATGACTGATTCGGTATACACGAGCATAGGGAAGTGTGGGAACAGAACAGTGCCTCAAAAGAGTGTGTCATGCAATCACATTTCCAGCGAATATTCTTGCCATTTTCTGTGTATCTTTGAGCACAAATTGAATTGGAAATGAAAAATCCATTGAATTAGAGCCTTGGTTGGTTTCCAGGGGGGCGGACCAACCACGTCCTGGACCCGGAATCCTGTGATCTCGCCTGCACTCGAAGGTAATTCAATGGAAGCTCTGTTTTCAGGTGCATTGTGCCTCGAAGCAAACGTGGAATGGTATCGTTTGATACTTTGGCCACTGGCCAATACAAATTTGAGCTACTTTTCCGTAAGACTTCACAATGAAATGTATTTTTATCTTGTATGGCTATTGTCTACTTCGGGGCATTGATAGTTTCGCAACATTTCATATTTATCACAAGAGAAATTAATATCCGAACAGTTCCCCTGCTTGTGGTGCCTCGAAGACCACGTTAGGTTGTATCTTTTGCTTTGGATTGTGTCTCTAAATTGTATCTGATGGGTTCCTTGCTGTAGTATTTCCTTCCTGCTTATTCAAAGCCCCCATATAGAGCCATCAATCGTGGATAAACCCATTTCTACCCGCTTGTAATCCACATCCAGCATTGGAGTCCACCCAAAGGCCCTTCTTTTTCCCCCATTTCCACACCAATTTCTACGTTTGTACAGATTCGTGATGCAAACTCACTCGTCTGTGCCCCGCTTGTTCGGTGTGTCGCCTCTTTTGTTGCAACAATTGCAACATGATTGCCGCTTTGAAAATTTACATCTAATGCCGCAGATTTTCATCGTGTCAATAAAACGTATCAAAATGAAAAGATGGAGTGGAGCGGAGTGGAGTGGAGTGGAGGAGTGGCAGGCGTGGTGTTACCTCCATTCATGTTGCAACATCGCTGTCAAGTCAAGTCTTTCTTTCTCCATCCCCCTCTGTCTCGCTGTTTCTCTGTATTTCCACGAACCAAGGAGCCAAAGAAAATGTAAATGTAAATGAAAATGAAAGTTTCAATTACAAATTGGTCGAACGACTGTGTGACAGAGAGACGACAGAGACGACGCTGGGGCTGCGGAGTCGACGACGCGTGCAAAATTGTCTCATTTTCGGAGGGGCACAAAGTGAAAAGAAAGAGAGACATTTAATTACTGGTTTTTCCGCTTCAATAAGCGACGCGACGCGACATGATTTTGAAGGTGAATGACGCCAACGACGCGGCGTTGCCACAACTTTCAGTTGAAGTCGAGAGTTGAAGCTCCAGATATTGAAGTAATTAAGAGGTGACGCGCCACGGCAGCAACGAGCAGCAAGAGTGTAGTCCCATGCCACTTCAATGTCAAGTTCAGTCTCCCCCGAAAAGAAGGAGACTTTGGACTGGCTGTCGGAGTTCATCCGCAGTATGTTTCGTCAAGATCCCGCCAAGTTGTTTACCCAGAGCAAAACTCCAACTGCAGACACAAATACTCGTACCTTCGATTCGAGCAGCAATTAGCTCCCAAACAAAGGCCGGTCGTTTTGTTCAACTCATTGTGGGAATCAATCGCCAGCAACCCCACAGCCCCATAGCCTCAGGCCCTCAAGGCCACTCTCCGTCGTCGTCGTCGTCATCTAAATTGCTGGCCAAATTAGAAGTACGAAAAGCATTAAAGATACGCTAAAATAAACCTAAAACGTAAGCTACTTAGACGGAAGACAGGCGGACAGACAATCTGTTGACATTTTGCTAGGGACAGAGGCCACCGCGAGCAGTGAGGCATGACAGCCAGGCATGCGATCCCCCGTGTACCCCTATTTTTTTTGTTTGGTCTTGGGGTCCATCTTTGATTCTATCTATCGACAAACCCCTTGTTAATGACAACTGCAAATGTCTGTTTCTGTGTTCTCTGTTCTCTCCCTCTCTTTGCATCGCATGCTCCTTCAATATTTGACTCTGAATGAGACACTAAAGTGAATTATTAGTTGTGCAAATAATTGCACAGCTTGCTTCCCTCACAAAAGGCAGAGGGAAGGATGAGGGGCAGCCAGCGATGTAGCGATGGGGCGACGGCAGGCATCTTGTGGCAATATTTGGTCAATGTTAGGGCTCTGGAACAGGGGGCCGAGATGAATGGGAGGTATGTTGGGCGTCCAGTAGATGCCGAGGGGAAGTGACTTTTGATCCTTTTGATGGAGGAAATGGTGACCCCGATCATTTATTTTAAAGATTTATAGAGGTGGTAGCCCCGATCTGAGATCCTCTCTTTACTGGGTCTTATACTTCGGTCTAACACCATTGGATATCTTTTTCACGCAATGGTGACCCCGATCATCGATTAGATCACCTCTTATTTGATTACTTACTCGCGTCGAATGGGATTCCTAGACTTCTATCTATGAAAGATTTATATTACTGCTTACCCCGATTAACTAGTATCTATTGATAAAAGCGTTTTCCTATGGAAGAATTTTCGTATTAGGCAAACGGTGACCCCGATTATCGCTTCTTTCTGTGATTATCCTCTTTTTGACTAGAATATTTTTGCCCTGACGGATAGACACCCTGATGCGCCTTGTATTTGATCCTTTGGAATGTCTCTGTCTCCCCGTCTTCTCTTCTTTCTTTGAAAGTGTTTTCTCCTCTCATCGCACGTGACAAGAGGCTTCCCAGAGAGAAGGGGCGTTTTCAATTGCTTGTTAAATGGTGAAAATAAAATAATTCCCCTTCCGTTGCTTTCACAATGAGGCAGAAGATGAGGCCCCCACAGCGATGACGATAGCTATGACGACGATGACAATGACGATGATGGTTGTGCCGCACATTCCATGGCCGCTGGTCATCTGCCGTGTGGCATGTGCCATCGTTTCCAGTAATCCCCTCAGTCCCCTGATATTCCCATTGATGTTTCTGCTGTTCTGTTCTGTTCTGCCGATGACGTTGCAGCCAGTCAGCATGAGGAACTTTTTTTTTAGATAGTGTAGGATGTGGCATCTATTTGCATTTTAGTGCCAGCCTCCTGCCCCTGCACTCAGCGGGCGGGCCGGTTTATAGACATTCATTTTGGTTCAAAAAGGTAAAGGCTTCTGCCGGCGCGGCCCGGCCTGGCCACCCAACCCCCAGCCATTATCCCAGCATCGGCATCACTCTAGCCCATTCTATGGGATATCTCCTGCGTATATCTCCCGCTGAGCGGGAAAGCAATTTATTTCTGTTTGCGAGATGTGCGGCCTCTCCTCTCTCTCTCTCTCTCTCTCTCTCTCTCTGTCGGTAGTAAATGCATTTCACACTCCATTTTCGCACTCACCATTTAAATTGTGGACATGGACATTGGAAGGACGGCGGCGGCCTGGCTGCCTGCTGCAACGTTTTAGCTTCTGTTTTAGGTCCTGCAAAATACACAGACACGAGATACCGATGATTAGTAATGCGATTGATATACAGAGGGTAGGCATTCCAATAGATACATATAAAGATGGAAACATGTGAGAAAGAGACCTTTGCCTTAACCTTTCGGAATACGAATCTATCAATATATCATTTCTAAGTACGTCATTCTATCGTTGTCTACAATCAGTATTTACTTGTATATCAGTCTACTTTTATTTTTTATTGCAACAATCTGCGCATCAATCAACCGCTACGACGACTCATAGTTCCCTCTTCAGAGTCGTCTATCTATCTGAGTATCTCTCTATCTTTATAAGTACATCCGAGTGAGTATCTCCTATCTCTTTATCGATACTTTTCTATCTGTCCAACAATGTGTCTTAGGATGTACTTGCGAGTATATCTCTCAATCACTATCTAACAAATTTTCTTACTAAACAAAAGATGACCTTCCTGTCTCTTACTCTTCCGTCGCATCTGCCGTACCGACTGCCACGCCTTCTTATGGCTGACATACAGGTGTCGAAGGCGTAAGAGGAACCATGCGGCGGAGCATATTCCTTTCTCTCTTTCTCTTCGACAAAAAAAACTCATTATTTAAAATATTTCCATTGGGATTTTTGTTCAGTGAGTGGTTCATGACCCAGAAATGGAGGCCGATCTCCTCCCCCGCTGCATGAACTGCCAGTCCTCCTCCTCCACACTCCTCTCCCCTTCGCCTTGTGGAACAATGCAGAAGTATCTTTTGGGTCTCGGGTTCCCAATCTTTCACGAGGAGTGAAGTGGAGGAGTGTATGTTGTCGACTGTTTTCAGTGTCGTGGAAACGTGAAATACGTGAAGTACGTGCGGTCATCTGTCATGATTCTCTCGCTCTCTTCGTGGCCTACAAACCGCAGAGCAGCGCCAGAAGGGAGAGTGGCAGAGAAGTGGCGGAATGTAGTGGGAAGTGGGGAGTGGAGAGTGGCAGAAGGGCCGAGAGGATGGTCCATTCATTGTCTATGTGCGTGCGCTTTGCCTTAAATGTCAATTATTTCACGCTTATTAGATTTTTGATGGCCTTCATCATGCGACAACGACACAGACGATGGCTGATGCGATGATGATGATGATGATGATGATGATGGGCCAGCAATGGCCATGTCGAGAAAGCAGACAGCACGGAAAAAGGAGAGTCGAAACGGAGATCCAACGATACATATTCACTCCATATACAGACGGAAGTAATGCTTCTGTTTTTTCTTACTTTTTTTCGTATTTTACGGCCTTTTAATGCGATCTTTACGCGAGTGTGTGACAAAGATCTGGCATCTGGCGACGAGCGACGACAGACGACATGGCCAAAAGCAGACACAATCCGTCAGATGCTTACCGTCTAGACGGCCAGAGACAGAAGATACAATGCCTGAATAGACACTGTGCCACACCAGACTGTAACCGACTATGGTTGGGGGATCAAGTGGGTCAGTCGGTGATGATTCTCTCCTCTCACTCTTTTTTTCTCTCTGATGTGAGAGATCTGCGCGATCAAGATCATTCCGTAAGACACTTCTCGTTTCTGGAGTAGGGTGTGGTGTGTGGTGTCTCTTCAGGTGATCAAATCAGTTCAAGATCCCACTCAAATCTCTCTCTGATCCATTCATCATCTCTTATCCGACTTATCCGAGATCCACCAAGTGGACCGTCATTCTGTAACTCTTGGTTTTCTCGTCAAAAAGACGAAAGCGGAGTGGCGATCAAATATTGAAATCAGGTCAAGATCATTTGAATGCGTGGGAATCTCTCTTTGTCGCTGACTTTGCTGCTTTCTCACGCATGAAATGATTGAAAGAATCAGAATTTCTACAAGAAAGAAAGATTCTTGTATACAGAATGCGAGCCAGCACTTTCTCTTTCATTTTTTGAGCATAATCAAAAGGGAATCGATCGATTTGCTCCGAGAAAGGTGCATCCAGTAGGAACCTCATTCCATTTCCGTCATTCCATATTGCCACAATGTGGCATTCTCTGGCATTCCAGCCGTGAAGATCACTCTTTATTTGGGACATATTTCATACAATTTTCCTCTAATGTCTCCCTCCCATTCGATGTTTCCGCTTTCGAACTTTAACCAATTTCCAAACATTTTCCGAGCAGATAAAATAAAGAGATTTCCAACAATAAACTAAATTGAGAAGAGCTTTCTCGCTCCCTCTCTCTGCGGGGCAAAGGGGCATGGGGAGACACGTTATAACGTTGTTCCTCGCCAACGTAACGACATTTTGTACGACCCCATTTTCCCCGAAAGTCGTAATAATTTCATGAAAAACGCAGCGAAGCCAACTGCGAGAGCTGCACTTTTTTTGGGAGGAGAGGCGATGGGAGTCAGGAGTGGGGTGGGGAGTGGGGCGGTGTGGGAAAAGCGATGGCGTGGTGGGTGGGGCGCCCTGGTAATGTGCCAGTAAAAGGTATTTTAACGCTGGAATTCCTCCTGTCCCCGTCCCTGTGTTCCTGCTGCTGCTCCTCCTCTGCCTCTGCCCCTCTTCTGCTGGAAAATGAGGCGAAGGAGGGGCAAGGAGTTTTCCTCTTTGTCATGAAAAATAACTTCGCTTCGTTGAAATGACAGTCACGATTCTGTTGCTTTTTTCTCGCTCGTTTTTTTTCGGGTAAACTTTTGCGTTGTCTGCGCTTTTTTTCGTTTCGTTTCTTTATGATTTCCATTCTTCATGCTAGATTTCCTTCGTGTTGTGTTGGACAGTGTAACAGACTTCTTCGCAGACTAGGACGCGGACGAGGGCGGGGGGCCTGGGGGCTGGGGGAGGCTGACTAAATGAAAGATGATGAATTTATTAAATTCCCCTGTCCGCCCCATGGGACGGATGCCACGGGATGGCGACGGGTGCCGCGTGTCTAAGCAACGGAGAGGGAGGAGGTGGGAGACATCTGGTGGAGCAAGGGGATTTCATTCGAGGAACCAGGAAATATCGAGGGAGGATCATATGAAGGGCCCTTCTGTCATGTCTTTATGTCTCAAGTGGGAACGATATGGGAATGAAATACCTGGAACAAAAGGAAGGAATATTTTCTATTCTAAACCATTTATTTTCAATATTTCGTATTTAATACGTTTTTCCTGCTCCTTGTCCATCTTCATTTCATTCCATTTCATTCATGTCTCAATTTCCCATTAATTTCATAATAGATATTTTCCAACCACATTAGCCATTACTTTCTATTCCCCATTCCCCTCTCTCTCTCTCTCTCTCAAGAATTACGACTTCAAGATTGACAAACTTTGTTCCAAACAATATCCCCCTGTTCGCCCCCGCCCAATTCCAGAATTCCAGGAACAAAGAAAACCAGAAAAAATAACTTTCGCTGTCGTCTCGTTCGTGTTTCTTTCCACACGATGCCCGAGCAAATTCTTTTGCAACAACTTTTCAGAGAGGCACAAAATTACAGGTGGTGGTGGTGGTCGCTTCACCCTCCACTCTCCATCCTTTTTTGGGGCATGCAACCTCTTGGTAAACTTCGGCTGCTAATAAAGAATGTAAATGGAGCAAATTGCTTGGCCGAAAGGTGAAATTTCATAAATTTCATGAATGGGAAACACACGATGAAGGCCCAAGGAAACAGCGGAAAAGCCCAGCAGCAGCAGCAGCATCAGAGGCATCTTTTGCTTAACTTTGGTCAAACAATCGTAAAAATTGCGCTGTGTCATTAATCTGAAGACCTACTATGGCTGTGTCCCATTCCACTCGTTCCGCTGGCTATCTCCCCTCTCTCTCTCTCTGTCTCTCATGTTCTTTCTCTCTGTAATCTGTGTGTGCCGCAGGGTCGAAAGAAGTTTCCATCTCCCCCACAAATCCCAATTGTTGGATGTTATAAAAGCGTTTAGCCTTAATTGTTTGACGCTGCTTCTTTTTCTTTTTCCTCTCGTTTGGCTTCTGCCTTTATTTTTTCAGCAAAAACTTGAATACCCTTCCTAAAGACTAGACGGGACTGCTCACGTCGTGGTTCTTCACAATTCTTTGTTTCATTCCACGCATTTCGACTCATTCTCATTGTTTTAAAGAATTCCATTTCATTTTACGTGTTCCATTCCGGTCTGCGTTTAATAAGCTTCTTCCCAGCCTCTTCAACAGATAACTAGATCGTCGGATCTTTAGATCGTTAGAATCTTTATCTTCCAGTCGGCGTTTCTTTTACTTTTGTAGCCCTTCTTAAGGGTATTCCCCACTCCATCTTGGGGTCTCTCTTTTCTTCGTTTGTATCCAAATTCTTTCTTGGGAGCGTTAAAGGTTATTGCTTTGGTTCAAACGATTTGTTTCTGGCCGGAGTTTTCTCTGGTTTCGATGGGAAAACCATTTGACGCTCTGTCATCGTAAGATACTCGAAAAATCAAAACCGAAACTGGGCGACCGACCAGCCGATGGCTGCTTTCGGGGGAAACGCTTTTTTAATGACCGAAATATTAAAATAAAAGGTGAGACCCATTGGAATACCTTTTCCTCGCTTCTTCCCAGCCGTCGGCTCGAGGCGGAACCTTTTCTTTATGGTCCCCCGGATCTTATGACACTTTTCTTCGCCCTAATGAAAAATTAAATTAATGAACGCACATTTGTGTGTCGCCTGGCCCTCATTTGGGGGCACTGGCACTCCCACTCCCACTCCTTCTCCTGCCTTCTGAGGGCGCCCCAAATTAATTTGGCAATTGCAATAAAACTTTTTGCAGCAACAGATTTTGGGCCATTATTTCTGGCTCCCAAGGATTGCCCGAGGACCATGTTCTGGTAATAACCAAAGCCATTAAATAAATTAGTCAAATTCCTCTCGATACTTGGGGCGCCCCCTCTCCTGCCACAGACTGCTGCTCTCGGGCGGCGCGTCCTTAGAGAGCGGGAGGGCGAGAACAGATTGAATGCCACATAAATCTCCAGATGATTCTGAGGCGGCGGCGGCGGCGGCAGTCGAGGAACGTGCAATAATTGCACTTTGACACGCGGTGGTCGCAGCATTTCAGGGGTGGAAAATGGGCAAATGGGAGACAATGCAACAGACCCCCGCACCGACACGCCCCACCCCACCCCACTCGCTGGCTGCAGTCCGCCGTCATCCTGTGTGCTACCCTCCGAAGGACACACTAATAAATCCTTGTCACAATATCCTTTTGTTTTGGGCAATCTTTTTTCACTTGAGCGAGAGGAACAGCAGCAGGAAGGGAAGCAGGAGCGGGCCGGGGTGGGGTACCATCATCCTTTTGCTGAATTTACAGCGTGGCAATAATTCAAAACACATTCGCCCGCTGAATGACAGAGACAGAGAAGGACAGACAGTGACAGCGATACAAAAAGGGACGGAGAGGCAGCAGACATCCTCCGGCTCTTCAATGATTAAGGTCCTGTCGGCACGCACAATGCCAGATGCCATGCGATAGAGCACAGATCTCCATCCTCTTTCATTTCACTCATAATTACTCGCATCTAACGCTTGCGAGGATCACATTCCTCCCATTCGAGGATGATTCAATCAGAGAGCGAGAGAGTGAGAGAGAGAGGGTAAGAGGCAGGACACCCGAGCACTGCCCTTCTCCCATCACCTCCTGGAGATACTCCTATGACCATTAGACCAGGGATAAAAAGGGGAGAGCCTCTTCCGATCAAAGGCCCCAAGAGGCGCAGCAGAAGGAGCAGAGTTTGCAGAGTTTTAAAAGCGTTTCGAGGATGCAAACAAAAGAAAACCATTCAAGGAATGCAATTGCTTGAATGGAAGACAGAAAAGCGAAGCCCGAATCCCCGAAAACAGAGACAAAACCAAGTTAAAGAATGGGGCATGCTGCGGGAGGAGAGGAGAAAGGCTTAACAATATAAAATGCCACATTTCAGAGTTGACTTCAACTTCGGGAGAGGAGGCATGGGGCATGGGTGGGTGTGCATCTCGCTCGCACTCACTTTCTCCCACTGTCTTTGGCTCCAGAGAAGAGCGCATACTTCTGGGATACTTGAACTTTTTGTGTGTGTTTGTGTTGCCTGCCCGCCCCATTCCTGTCTCTCCTCTGGCTCTCTGTTGCTCCTTGTATATTGTATCTTTAAATGCACAAAAGTATGTATATAAATGTATGTATATGACTCTGTGTGTACTTATGCTTTTCCCCCCTCGGCTGCTTGTGTGCTTAATTCCATTTTCATTTTCATTTGCAGACAACATTCACACAGTCAGACAGAGAGAGAGAGAGAGAGAGAGAGGGAGAGTGAGATCTTGAAGAACACAGAAACAGCAAGCGAGACTATGTTTTATTTGAGTTTTCCCAAAAGGAAAACCCCTCTGCTCTAGTGCCACACATTCCTTCCTGCTCCTTCCCGGAGCCACACCATCGTCCTCCAGCAAAAAGGCATTTTGTGTGTTTGTCTTCGAGGCAAACAGCAGGGGGAGGAGGAGGCGGAAGCGGAGGCATGTGGCAGGCTCCCACCAGAGCCCTGGGAAATGGGTCAAACACACAATTTAATTGCCAAGAACATTTGAATATAAGAAAAAAACTGAAGATTCAAAATGGACCTGCAAGGAGAGAGATCTTCCATCGATCTGATGTCAATTGTGCTCCTAAAATCTGATAGATATATTGAGGAGTCCAGTAATTCTGATTCTCATTACATTCTCTGCCCTTAATTGATTCTCCTACGAAAAGGATACTCCTGGAATGAGGGCTCTCTGAACAGCATCTCCTGAAGCTTTGGTTCAGAGAAAACTGTACCTAAAGAAGTGTGGAACAGTCCACAAATCTAATAGTGAAGATATTTAAGCCAATCTTTGGTGTGTATAAAGTGGATGAAGGGAAGCGTTTCCAGAGTATACTCTACAGAGTATATTTTGGGGTTTTCTTGGGGGACTTTTCAGCATTGCTTGTGGCGTTTCTGCCTCATCTTTTGGGCCCTGCTTTGAGCATCTCTTCGGGCATCTCCGAGTCATCTCCTTAGAATTTTTCGGGTACATTCTGTGAGTATCTCTTGATAACCTCATGGTTCTCTTTCTTGGCCATCTTCTCTTTTTCATTTCTTAAACATTTTCCAAGGAATTCTATTTGGAAATTTCTTGGAAGTCTCCATGGAAAGGCACCACCGAAACTGCTTTGTATATTCCCTTTGGTATTACATAGAGAATCTGCACGATAGCCATATGGGGTATTCCTTAAGTATTCTTTGGACATCTCTTGGGCATCGTTTGGCCATCTCTTACTTGAAATCAAGATGAAATTAATTTGAAAATCAACAAATTAAAATCCATGTAAAATGATGATGCATCGTACACGTAGAGAATTAAATTGTTTTGCATAATTTGTGCCCATCGCCGCTCGTTCGCTCATCCGCAAAATCATGTCCGAAGTGCCGTGCCCCCACCAGCCCCGCGACCTTTGGCCACCCAATGGCCGGATCCCCCGCCCGATGATCGCATCGCTAGAGCCAGCGCTGCCAGCCAGGTGCCCACCGTCGGAATCCGGAAGTCGGCCAATCGTCGTTCGTCTCTCAATTATTTGATGATTTTCATGGTTTGTTAGAGCCAAGATCCAGCAGCCAAGAGCCCCACAGAGATCTTTCCGGTTGAGTGCCGACCCCCTCGACCCCCTTCTCGCCTTCGCATGTACCTCCAATCGAAGAGAAATTCTCAGAGAACTGAACAGAGATTATATTTTATTAATAACGAGAAAAAACACACACAGGCAGGCAGGCAGCCAGGCTGTTGGCGGAGTTCGGAGATTAATCTGTGTTTTATTTCTGTATTTTTCTCCCTCTTATTTGCTGTTTTTTTGTGCCTTTTGTTAATTGCGCTTTAAGGCCCACAGAGGCAGTTATTAGGCGGAGGATGAAGGTGGGAAGAGGGAAGGTGGCGAAGGCGGGTTCGTGAATGGTTGATGAATCGAATGATCGATCGATGAGTGGAGTGAGGAGAGATCTGAGGCCTGACATCATGCCAGTTCTTGTGGCTCCAACCTATACGATCTATAGGTTGTATAGCCCCCGCAAGGAATGAAAAGACGTTGCAGTATTGGACCACTAAAAGATGGAGAGACACCACAGAGATGAGAGCTACTGCCCCGAATGCCAGTGTTTTCCAATGTGGCTTCCTTAAGCAATTATCACTGTTATTACAGTGAGAGCTCCTCGCACACACTGCCGCACCCACACCCCCAAGAGGAAGTCGTGCCCTCGGATCGTAAATCATTTGCGAGGTGTGAAATTATAAATAGTTTCTCGCTGCTCCGACACTTAAATGCGATTGTCAGTCAATGCCTGGCGACCCCTCCACGCAGCCCACAGCCTCTGCCCACCCTCTGCCACTTCCCCCTCGCGGCCACCCTCCTGTCCCTCCAGAGGGCGTGTGGGCGGCTCTTGCAAATGAATTTATGACAAGAAAAATATCCGAAGCGAGGAGAGAGAGACATTCAATTAAATTTCAGATTCACATTCCGTATTCCGGATTCCCAATACTGTAGATACAGATATCGAAATATGGAATACCGATGCGTGCGATGGGACGCCCACACAGTGGCTGCCAAAGGTATCTGCCAGATGGGAGCCCCAGAAGTATCTGTACCCGTGTCTATATCTGTATCTCCTCTAAATGTACTCCCCACACGCGACTGAGTGTGAGTATCTCTCTCTATGCATCATTTGTATCTTTCGTACCTGAATCTGTATCTGTGTGCTGTAATTGTACCCCTGTACGTGTGTGCTGTATCTGTATCTGTACATCCATCAAATTGTGAGTCATAAGTGGCAGGGCACTTCCGCCTCCAGAGTTCAAGAAACTCCCAGAAAAAACAAAAACCTCGAAGCCGCCGGAGATTTTTGTGCTTGCCGGCGATTTGTGAGGTTGATGCCTTGCGGCGGCAGTGGGTTTTTTCTTGCCTCATTTTTCTCATTTAATTCTCTTAGATTTCTGAGATCTGTACAGAGATTTGCCTCCAACACTGCCCTTGCCCCTGACTTTGGCATCCCAAAGCCACCAAGAGAGCTCTTTGAACTGCGCGGCCTCTGTGGTGGCTCTATGACATTGATAATACCCTATAATCGCGCAATTCCAATGTCAAACTCTGGTCTTATGATTCTACCATTGCTTGTTGCAGGCCAGGAAAGAGGAGGAGACGCTCACTGGGACTGAAAGCAGACGAGGAGATACACTTCTGCCCACAAGAATTGTTCCTATTGGATACTAGACGAAAAACCACCGTTCTATATTCTATAAAAAGTAAGCCTTGTATTTCCTGATCTATCCCCCGATAAAGTTCAATCCGTTTTCATTCAATCGCAGGCGCACACACAACACACATCTGTTTGTCCCCAAGGAATCGACACAGTTTTCGAAATGTTTTATTCTGAGTTTGTTAAAAAGTTTGTCCCACAAGAGAAACTGAAGGAAATTCCGGTGCCCAATGTGATGGGCCTTCTAGGGGCCCTTGTGGCATGCTTTCTGGGACTGGCCATCTACATCGTACTGCAACGCCGTCGACGCGTGGACAACAGGTAACCCTCAAACGGCACCCCTGCTGACAACACACCCCACTGTCCGTTCCCGTCTTGCAGGCGGAAGGCTCTGTTGCCCTATGGCCCACGCTCTGTGACTCCTGTGAAGGCCAAGCCGCCGGCTCTCCCTTTAACGGACGACGAAAGGGCCATGCAGGAGCATCTGCGGGAGCTGTCGCGCTACATCCATCACCCGCCAGTGGACCTGGGCACCGCCACGATGTCGATCGAGTTTGAGGTTCTAATGCAGATCATAGTCCGGATGCAGGAAATGTATCGCGACGGGATACTCTTCTTCTACCGCCTGCCCCACGAGCGCTGGCCGCGCCGCTAAGCGCCAAGCGGCTCAACAGCATGTTCAATCCATGTGCCATGTTTCGAATAAATTCAGAGTGTTAGATTACATGGCTATTTTGTGGCTGCTAATATCCTTTTAATTGCCACAAAAATGGGCCAGGAAATGTGGTCCTTGCATGACAAAACAACATTAGGTCCGTGCCCCACAATCCCAGTCCCCCCTTCCCCATCGTCAATCGTCTCACGTTCCCAGAGTGAGAGAGGCGTGCGTGTGTGTGTGTGTGTGTGTGTGTGTGTGTGTGAGCGAGAGAGGGTATTGTTTGTCACACAAAATTAGCGTCCAAGTGGCATGAATGGAGCAGTGGAAGGAGGAGGTGGAGATCCTGCGAGTGTGCCTCCTGGGAACATCATTTATCAATGTATCAATTGTGCGGCAGCAAATCGCCATCCTGACAGTTTGACAACACAAAGAACAAAGCCATCAGAAAGGCAGTGGCAGTGGCAGTGCCAGTGCCAGTGGGGCATGTGGCATGCGGCATGCGGCAGGGGGCATGGTTCTAGGAGATAGCTCTCTGTGTGTACCACTCAATGGGGCAGAAACAGGCAACACGACGAGGGTTGACACCGGAGACGGGCGGACGGCCCGACAGCTTCCATGTTGATATCACATTTTACAGAGATTTTCCAGCACAGATTTTCCACCAGCGCAGGGGGTGGGAATGTGCGTGAGTGGGGGGGTGCGATAATTAGGGGTATGCCCTATGCTCCATGCGAGAGTGATGATTGCTGCAACAGTAAAAGGCAATCAATTCCTAGCGACTGGAGTCGACAGATAAGATTGGGCATTCCACTCTTTTGGGATAAATTCAAGGGAACAACGTGAAACATGTCGAACAAATGAAAGGATGAGCAAAGATGAGTTGATTCAGGAAGGGATTACACGAACTATTGTGCTGTGTAGGGGTTTACAAGGTGTTATGGATAGATGTTCTTCGGTTTCGGATAATTGATGACGTTTCGGAATCGATCGATCCATCCTTCCACAAATCGAGTGCCATTATGTGTAGAAAAAAGGATATCAGAAATGTTTTTGCCTTGGGACCTGATATCATTCCACAATCCATCCAGACTAAAGATGACTTACCAGGTGGATGCAGATTCTAATCTTTTGAGGTGAATTCGAAGGAATAAAAGGACAGTTCATTGGGGCTATGCTTATAGGGAAGGATTATTCAATGCAAGGATTGCTTGCAAGGTTGTAGTAGATCAAAAAGATATAAAGAAAGAATGAATCCCTGTTGTATCCATTATTTCTTTCTCGAAGAGATTTCTTCTGAAGAGATTCTATTTCTCGTTTCTTCCAACATCTCTTCTCACTATCTCCTTCCCCCCCGTTCCCACTGCTCTCTCTCTCTCGCACTTTTCAGAAACTGGTCTAAGGTTAACCTGGACCCCTGTTCGGTTATAAGTTATAGTATTATTATTGCTATAGCTAATATTTCAAATCAATAAACAAATAACTTGCAGATCTCCTGCTGCTGCTGCCGCTCTGGAAATTTATTCATTTATTTGACATTTCAATGGCATTTCATCACACTTTAATTTTATTACTCTGTTTCTATTTTACGACTAGTCCATGGCAACGGTACTTGAATTATATATGTGCATATGTATATGTATTTTTGTTTGACTCTCTTTAGTCTTGCACACACTCGTTCTGCTGCTGCTGCTGCTGCTGCTGCTGTTGTTGTTGTTGTTTTAGTTTTTGCAGTTCGTTGTTTGGGTTTTCTGTTATTGTTTTGCGCGCACACACACACACACCTCACACTCGCACTACAGATAAGAGGCACCTCTCATCGACGTGTAGGCGAAGGAGGTGGAGAGTGGTCCAAGCCACCATTCTCTTTCCTCTCTCCAATCCACTCATTTGAATGCAGTTCGGGTGCTGCCCGCAGCGGGCACTTCGTGGACTGCACTTCGGGGGGCCGCACTTCGGGGCTCGGCGTCGGTGTCGGTGTCGGGCTCGTGTTTGGGTTCGGGTCCCCTTTTTCGGGTTTCTTCTTGTCTCGCGCGGCGCGACACGCGTTTTCAGAGTTTATTAAATACCTCTCTCGCGAGTCTCGTCGCCGCGCAATTGTTGCCCTTGGCTCATTGACTGAACGCAAATCGGGGGACGCTGGGGACGGGCGGGGGGCAGGGGAGTGGATGGAATGAGGTAATGACTGCAGGCGGACTGGGACTGAAGGCAGGCGCGTGTTAATGTTTGGTCTTCAATTTGGCTTCGATTATTCGGGGGGCGTTGGGGGGCAGGGGGTGTACCTTCGAGTCAATATTTACTCAAAATACAAGTACGCGTACGCGTACCACTCGTACAGTGGCACACTGAAGGTCGTCCCCATGGCCCTGAAGGCCTCAAACGCGGAATGAATTTTGAGACGACGATTTCGGATTGGGCTTGAGGGTCGATTGAGGGTCGATTGAGGCGCGATTCTTCTCCACAGAAAGAGAGGGAGAGATACGGTTCTACGACCTATTCACCTGTGATCCTGGGATAGCCGGGACTTAACCTTTAAAACACCGACTATCATCCGTGAATGTTTCCTATTGCGTATATCAAAGAAGTCGAGGGTATTAAATGCAGCGGTTCCTTTATTTTCACTCCTTTTCTACACTCATTCACACACCCCGCCCTTCTCAGCGACAAACATGTGCGATAATAGCACTCATCGAAACAGGACACACAAAATAAAATGTCATAAAATGCCTTTTGACACTTGCAGACACCAAAATCCGACTGCCCTTCCTCCTCCCCCTCCCTATCTCTTTCTTTCTGCCTCCTCTAGTTCTCTCTCTCTCTCTCTCTCTCTCTATGTAGGAGTGGAGTCCCCCCCGGTGGCTGGTTTGACGTTTGGCTGCTGCTGAAATGTCAGCAAAATTTTAACTGGCAATTTGCAACAGAGCGCCAACTTCCCCAGCCCCTGCTCCACCCTGCTTGCTCCCCACTCCTCCCAAATATCACCACGCATTCGTATCCGAATGGGAATCCCCATCCTCTCGGCCGTCTGTCTGACACTTTTCCCCCTCTCTCGCTCTCTGTCGCGTCTCGTGCCTCCCTCTGTTGTTGTTGTTGTTCTCATGTTGCATGCAACGTGGCACAATATGTTGCCTACCTATCCCCGCTCTCGCCCATTCAGACGGCCGTCTAGGCGCCTGTTTTGGGCCACCACTTGAGTTTTTGGCTTTGCTTTTGTTTCGCTCTCTCGCTCCCTCTTTGCCCTCTCCCTGTCGCTGTCTCTGTCTCCCTGTGTGGCAAGTGTGGCAAGCATTTACGGGAATGGTGTCAAAATAATTTGGGTTGTCATTTGTTTCCCCTGCCACACCCCGCTAGTGCCCTTCTGCCGCTTTTTCCTGAAGGTAAAAGTGCTTTTCTTTTTTTGCTCTTTTGGTCAGCGAAAAGGCAGAGGCGGGGGGGCGGAGACAGGGGTGCTGTGGGGTGGTGGAAGACGAGGTCAAGAGGCATGCCATATGGGGGTGAAGCGTCCAACGGTCCGCAGAGGCCTCTAATATTTTCTTTCTGAATTACCAATAGGAAAAATCGAATAAAGAATCGTAGGAACAAGAAATGGGGGAAATTCGAATGACGGGGGAAGAAAAGGAAAGAGGGGAGGGGGGGGAGGGAAATATACGAGGGGTTTCAGGCGGGTATCCAGTGTGGAGTCCAACAATAAATGAAAAAAATAAATATAAAAATTCAATTTGTTTTGGATTTTTGTTTTTGTTTTTAATATTATTTCAGTATTTAGTTTTTTTATTTTTAATTTTCGACTTTCGAGATACTTTTTCAGTGCTATTCCGGAGTTTCAGTTTTCCATCTTCAGTCGGTTTTTTCCAGATATTTGTGTGAATCCCCATAAATCATTTTATCGAAGAAAACAGTCCTCTGATTGATGTTCCATCGAATGAATCGCTTAAATGTCGCTTTGGAGCCAGAAAAGAAACAGAAAACAAAAAAAAACCGAAGGAACCGAGAGGCAGTCCTCTCAAAGAGCCAAGGAATCTCGCAACCCCCCAATCCGATTTCCCGCTTTGACTCATCGCCCAGGCCCCATCAGAGGCATCATCATCATCATCGTTTTCCCTTTGTTTGTTTGCTAATAGCTTGTTAGCCATTTCAAAAACAATTTTCTTACTTACAAATTCCAACAACTACAACGGGGAACAGAACAGGGCACAGGCAAGAGGGGAGACGGGTGCGGGGCACAACAACAGGCATTAGACGACAGCAACATGTGTAGACCATAACTTTCACTCGCACAGCCACTCTCCTCGCCGTCTGCTCTCTCTCTCGCTCTCTTTGCTCTGTCATAATTCAAAGAACAAAAACCGGATGGCGACGGGAGCTCCGCCATGACAATGGGGATACCCTCTAGGCAGTGATACAGGGTATAGGAACTCTTCCTTGTCAGAAGAGAGAAAGAATGCTAGAGACAGGCTCTGTGGGAATATCTCTGCTTTCGTCTTCTGGCACTGGACCATCGTCTGGACATCCCAAAGATATCCATGGAATGTCCTCAAGAATGGACCACAGATCGAAAACAAATCGTTTCGTATCCTCCATCTAACGCATACACTCTGTCAGAAAGAGGAAAAATTCTTCTCTCCGTAAGGGAAAATGGATGGAAATCAGCAAGGACTGGGGTAGAGCAGGAAGCAGGGGCGGAGGCAGGCTCCAGGCAAGGGCAGGGGTAGAAGGAGTGAGGAGGCATTGGTTGGGGCAGGTTACATGTTTTTGGGGCACACGCACGCACACACGCAGGCGGCGGCACATATTGACAGGTCGTGCCATAAATTCTCAGGTAACAAGCAACGCTCCCCTCCAAGGCCTCCCCTTAGGAAAACTTGTGCCCCAAAAAAAAAGTTTCAAGGGAAATCGTAAGGAAAATATCATTCATACGACAGGTGGCAGTGGCACATTCACAAAGGAAATGGCATGGGGGGGGGGGGGATGGGAAAAGGCTTTTCTAGCTAGCAAATGAATTGGAGGTTAGAAGGAATGAACGGCGGAAAAGAGATTCCCAAAAGTAGACCAGACTCAGAGACGGAAAAGAAGAGAGCGAAACAAATTTACAGATATTACGGATATAGATACATGGTATATAATATATAATTACCATCTGAAAAGATGAAGATTTCGTGGGGTTTTCTGGAAACCTGTCCATCGACCACTGACAGTTGGGAGGGAAACATCATGCCATATTGATGTCATACATATACATCCCCAACAAATACTTCCAGTGTTGAAAAACATTCCGGAAATAGATGTTCTTCGATTGACGATCATTTGGAGATCAGTTTACTTACTCTGGGAACTTGTTTTCCCTATTTCTTTGCTGATTTCTGTTGATCTTTCCTTCTCCTCATTTGGATCTATTCGTCTTTCAGATGTTTATCATATTTGTAAATATATGTATATAATCAAAAAATTTAATTCAGATGTCTCCGCTTGCCTGCTAATTGTGTAAATGATAACCGTTTCGAGTGCCACAATCAGCCTGCCTTTCCAACACAGTTTGTTGCATGCCCCCAGCTTGCTGCCTAATATTTCAGGATACAAAAGAAGGCGTTTGTCCTTTGACTCGGCGACTCTCCTGACGGGTTTTTCCATCTCTGGGGGCTGCCTTTCCGCCCATGCTCCTGCTCCTGTTTTTGTTGTTGTTTTTCGACTGGAAAAGCCAGGCTGTTACATATTATCCTCGTCAGTCCTCATGCTTTTGTTTTGTTTTTTCCTCTGTCCCTGCCCCTGCCCCTGGTACTCTCCACCAACTTTTGTAGCAAGTTTTTGTCGCTTTGTGTCGCCTTTTGTTTTCGCTTTCAACCCTTTTTTGTTGTTGTCCTTTTTGGGGGTGTGGGCGGGGGTTCCCCTCTCACGGCGTGTGTTAATGGGAAATTAAAATTCACTTAAAAACATTCCAGCACTTGCCACAGTGCCAGCACAACCACCATGCCACGCCACGCCACGCCACGCCACTTGCCGCATGCCACTTTAGTTTCTAAATTTTGCATTTTAAAATTTCATTTCGTTTTCAATTTTTTATTCAAATTCCACAAAATACTTGTTAAGAATTTATGGCTGCCGCAGACAGACACACACACACACACACTCACACACGTGAGACGTGCTCATGTGATTTGCATCCTGGCGGAAGGATATTCCACATGCCGCAGGAAGGGGCAGGGCGAAGGGGTGGGGCTGCCTGGTTAATAATAAATAAATAAAAGCAAAAACAATCAGGCGGAAGGGATGAAAGCGCCAAGCAACGAACTGGAAAATACCCTGCAAAAAGAAGAGCGAAAAGGTGCTACATTGCCGCAGGGAAAAGGTCCGAAAGATGAGCCGCAAATATCGAAAAAGCGAAGCACATATTTGAAAGTCAAAGAGAATTCTATGTAGTTTCCCAATTTAAAGCCAGAATATTTAATTGAAAAGTGGGTGCATTTCCTTTGACCACGCCTTCTTCTCAGGGCAGAGGGTGGGGAGTAGAGAGCAGAAAGCAGGGAGAGATCACAGAGGGAGCAAAGTACATGCCGAAAGGTGATGCAAATGCCCTGCCCATCCCGTGATTCCTGGCCAGCTCCTTGGGGGCCTGTTTCTTAAAAGCTTCCACTGGCCTCCGCTCCCCTGCTGCACTCCCTTCGCCCTCGCCGCCATCTGCATCTTGGGAGCTCTCTGGATCTGTGACTCGCTCCGTGTGTTTGTTCGAATTGAAATCAATTAAAAATCAATCAACTCAAATGTAGTGAAAAACAATTTTTAATTGAAAAGTGCAGAGACGAGTGGCCCAGGAAGAGAGCCCCCAGGAGGCAGCAAGCACTCACCTGTGCAGGTAGAGGAGAGGCAGACAGGCAGACAGGCAGGGAGAGTCCTGCGTCCTGCTGCTGCTGCTGAGTGCTTCCACTGCCTGGGAGTTCAAGTGGCTTTCCACACAAACAAACACACACACACACGCACACACACAGAGCCGACAGAACCGACAAAACCGACAGACAGAAGTGGAAAGTGCATGAATATTTTATGAAGATAAATAAGGATAAAAACTTCAAACGACCACGAAGAGTGGGCCGGCATGGGATGGGATGGGATGGGATGGGATGTGATGTGCAGGACGTGCAGGCAGCAGACCACAGCAGGACATTGGACACTGGATGCAGGAGCAGCAGCAGAAGGACTCTCCATTCAAGAGCAATGGCATTTGGCATTTTAGTATTTTTTGCATTTTACAGAAAAAACCAATTGAAACAGAAATCAAAAAGTTCCACTTTCCGCTCACGGAACTAGTTCCCCATCCCATACCATCCCATCCCCCCGCCCCCCATGGAACCACTTCGATTCACAGATTGAAAAGTTTTCACTTATCCCCGCTCACAAATGTGCACAAGAGGATGCAACAGAGAGGACGGGGGCAGGGGTCAGGGGGCAGGGGGCAGGAGGCAGCAGCATATGGACCATGCTACCGCTAATGTTGCAAGCAGAGCAAGTTTTCTGGGCCAGGCGCAGTAAACAATCGGGAAGACTCCCCCCAAAGAGGAGAACCCAAACGGACGCCAAATTAGACACCGAAATGCGTTCCCCTTTATCGGTCCTACATCCTTCCTACTCCGCCCATGTTCTCCTCGAATACTTGAAAGAAAAATATGATCTAAACATAAAACACTTTAATATACATGTTTTCGATCCCTAGGGCTTTTTCCTTCGGCTGTAGGCTGTCCCATAGTCTCTAGAAAAAGCTCCTTTGGAAAAGGCCGCTCGTTTAATGAATTTTGTCCATGGCCATTGCATTATGGGAGCTCCGAAAGCCGTCTGTCTATCTAAAAGGCCAAACTGAACCGAAAGCAAACAAACAGCAGAACGGAACAACGGGAAAAAACGCCAAACTCATTTCGAAGCTATTAGGAAAAGTAGGGGAACAGCGCACAAAAAACTAACCAGGGATTGCAGCAGCACCCACAAACAACCACTCGATGGCGCCTTTCCAAAGAAGAAAACTAAACAAATAAATGAAGTTCTGTTCCAGGATTATTTTCGCAGTACATTTACAGGACACTTAAAGAGAAGAAAAAGCAAAGAGACTGTCCCTCGATGGCCTGCTTCGATAGGAATACTTAGTTTCTTCGGTCTTCGATTGGGCACTGCTCTGTGTCTCAGATTTCGATTCATTTCTTCAAACACCCCTCCACTCATGTGAGATGCAAATGTATATAGAACGAGGGCTGAGTTCTGCCTCAGTATTTACCTCCGGAAATCCATGAAAGTTATGTGTTCTGGCCTATGAGTAGGAAGGAAGGAAGAAACTCTGGCGGCATTGGGACTCTCTTCTGACTCTCTTCCTTACACACTCAACATTCACCAATAACATTTTAGTTTATAGAAACATCTCTTAAAAAAGATAAACGCAAATTACGGTTACGGATTGTTCGATTAATCGGATAATTCCGATAAATCGGATTTATTTACTTTATTATCAATTTTAATGTGAATATTCCGTGAGACCATCTCTTGGATCATCAAAGAATTCCGTTTTGGGCCTCTACGCTTCTCGTTATCTTTCCGTAAAAGGCGTTCATGCGTTAGGTCCTGCCCTTTAGACCACTCTCTTCCTTTTTTTCCTTCATCTTTTTGTGTGTGTTTGACCAACAGGGGGACCCCAACCCCAACTCGAACTCCACTCGACACTCGACACTCGAATGTAATGTCGCCTGTCATTAGAAATGTACTTTGGAGATGAGAGCCGAGAGTGCGGAGTAAAAGTGCTTAAAGCAACCAGCAAATACTCTCTCGCCATCCATCTATCTTTTCTCTTTCGCACTATCTTTCACTCTCTGTCCGACTGTCCCTCTCTTCGGTTTGCATTGTAGGCGGCTTTGGGTCATTAGGTGACGCCTGTCCGTCCATCCATCCGTTGCGGGGGATGGGAGGGGGGCACAAAACGTAATTAGTCGACGACTGAGACGCAGACGATGACATCGAAACATGTAAAGTGGAGCGCTCCACTGACCCAACGAGAGCCATGGCCCACTCTCCCACTCTCGCTCCATTCCCCCGCCACCCACCCCCCTTCATTACCTCGCCTTCCCTCTTCCCCCTTTGGTGCCGCTCTTTATGGCCATTGATGAGAGCCAAAGAGTCTTGGGCTGCAAAAAGTTGGTAATTAAGATGTTTGTGCTGACAGACAGACAGACAGACTGGGAAGCAGGGAGCAGGCAGAATGGGCATGGGCATGGGGTTGTCTCTCTGGTTTAAGTTTTTAGGGGAAGAAAATGGCCAAGCAAAAGAAAAGGCCAAGGAAGGGGTGCGAGGCAGAGGGAAGGCATTTGTAAATTGAGTTGACATCTCTCTCCTGGAAGTTAAGAACTTGTTTAATTAGATTTTATCATTATAATCAAGTCAAACAGTGGCGACACGCGACCTGAGACCCCTCCAGAACCCCAACCCCCTGTCCTCCACCCTGTCCTTTGCTCTTCTTGCTGCTGATTGCCCCAGAGTATGCTCTGGTACGCTCTTGGCGAGTGCCCATAGACGCCAATTGTTCTGTGGATCAGAGATAGCAGCTCCAATCAGACATCTACAGTTTCAAATTAAAGACATATCCCAAAATATATTTCCCAGCTACGAATAACACCTTCTTCTCAAAATAAAACAAAAAAGATATTTGACGTTCAACATCACAGTTGTTGCTGTTTAATCATGGAAAGACTTTCTAAAATTTCAATCGGAACGAAGGACAAAACAAATTCAAGATGGGTCAACTCTACGCGGCTGCGGACGCAACCGAAGGGAAGAGACCTCACGCAGAGGCAGTCGGAGGGGAAGGACTCCACTCAGTCGCAGACGGAGCCGCAGCCGGAGCCGCGGGCACGGCCGAAGGTGAAGCCAAAGCCACAGGGAAAGGACACCAACAAATCGCCGCGGCAAAGACCTCCATGGCAGAACTCCATTAAGGCCAGACCCCGTGAGGAATCGAAACGTATGAGTGTCGAGGGTAGGTCGAGCCTGAAGGGATGGGTGGCGGGGGTCTTGGGTGGCGCCGTCAGCCGGGCGGACATGGAGCTGCGCTCGGGCGTCGTCTTCTGCCAGCTGGTCGCTCAGATCTATCCGGGCTCCATCGCCATATCGAGCGTAAGACCGAGTGCCACGATGTTGCACGATCGTGTGCACAACAGGAAGCTGCTCGTAGCGGCTCTGGTGCACTCGCAGAAGGCGATGGATGAAGTCGAGATCAATGCGAGGCTGGAGGGCACAGCCAATGATTTGTTCGAGTTCTTGAAGTTTCTACGCGAACTGCATGTGGCCACAGTCCCACAGAGTCCCAATGAAGGAGAGGAACCCCAGAAGAAGCAGCCACTGCCTAAGTGGGCTCCCGAAACAGAGACAGAAACAGAGACAGAAACAGAAATAAAGACGGAATCCTCCTGCGGACAGTGTGATACCTCGAACAGCATTGGGACCAGTGACGTCCCAGACGATGAAAAGATCTCGGAGTTTTCATCGTTTGAAGAACCCAGCCATCCTATGATAATCCTGGACGACCAGGACTTCTGCACAGTGGCGCTTCCGCAGGCGCCGCAGGTGGTCTCCGAGGACGAAGTATCCTTGGGTGAGCCCCCAGGATCCCCGATTTCTGTAAAGACACTGATGCAGCACGAGGATCCATCACCGAGACCCTCGGCGTCCATGCTACAGAAGCTCTTTGACCGGCAGGACTTCAGGCAGGCTGAAAAGATCTCGGAGTTTTCATCGTTTGAAGAACCCAGCCATCCTATGATAATCCTGGACGACCAGGACTTCTGCACAGTGGCGCTTCCGCAGGCGCCGCAGGTGGTCTCCGAGGACGAAGTATCCTTGGGTGAGCCCCCAGGATCCCCGATTTCTGTAAAGACACTGATGCAGCACGAGGATCCATCACCGAGACCCTCGGCGTCCATGCTACAGAAGCTCTTTGACCGGCAGGACTTCAGGCAGGCTGAAAAGATCTCGGAGTTTTCATCGTTTGAAGAACCCAGCCATCCTATGATAATCCTGGACGACCAGGACTTCTGCACAGTGGCGCTTCCGCAGGCGCCGCAGGTGGTCTCCGAGGACGAAGTATCCTTGGGTGAGCCCCCAGGATCCCCGATTTCTGTAAAGACACTGATGCAGCACGAGGATCCATCACCGAGACCCTCGGCGTCCATGCTACAGAAGCTCTTTGACCGGCAGGACTTCAGGCAGGCTCTTGCCAGCCATCTAAGTGCCCTGGATGAGTCCAGTTCGGACGAGGACGTCGAAGAAGTGATCGACGCCCGCAGAAAGCGCCGGAATCAGGGTTTCTTCGACGTAATCTGGCGCTTCGAGCATCTAATGGAGGCGGAAATCGAAGCCAGCGGCGGTACCCGCACGGAAGTGGATGTTCTCCTCGAAATCCTGGACGACCTTCGCCGGCTGCGGATCGAAATCAAGGACCACTATCCCGATGGCTGCCGCAAGTCCGTAATGGACTTGAAGCGCGAGTTCCTGACGGGCTTCCAGAAGTTTGCGGACATCTATCAGATTTCCGCGAACACCACGACCGTCCCGAAGGTGATGGAGTGCGAGGTCATGCCGGTGAACCGCTACCCGCGTATGAAGTTCCGGAGATCGATCCGCCATTGGTTCCCAGAGCATCACCCGGAGACCATGGTGGATGGGAGGAGCATGGAGCACCTGCCAATGCTGGCCAAAGGGCAATCCTTGCAAGATCTACTGCGAGAGAGGACAGCGACAGTCGTGCCACGCGCCTATCCTTCGAGCACCACCGAGTCGGATCTGAAAGGGCACGAGCAGAACCCTCCCCTAGAGCCAAGGAGGTCTGCTGGCCCAGAGGAGAATCAGGAAATCTCTTGTCAGGAGACAGTTATCAAGGATAAAGACGAGAAGGAAGCATCGCCTCTGGTAACCGGAGGTACCGATGACCAGAGGGCGGCTCTCCCAGAGAGCCACATCCTGGCACCTGAGGTAGCCCCCAAGCCACAGTCGCAAGCGAAGATCACGCCAGCAGAGAGCTCCTTGATGGAAGACAGCTACCCAAAGGCGGAGCAGACGATCTCCCAGAGGCCGGAAGTAAGGAAGGAGCCACAGCCTGAGGCCATTGCAATCGATGTATCCCAAATACCAGGACAGCCCTCAGTACCAGCAATGGCACCGGACATCGCCTCGGCTCCCTATCACAAGAAGGAGCAGGAGACACCGCCAAAACCGCAGCCTCCACAAAAGCCGAGCAAAAAGTTCAATCCACTGAGCAACTACCCAAGGGCATCCCCTGGGTTGCCTGGCCTTGCAAAGGCTCTACCCAAGACGGAAAACCGGAAACCAGAGAGTGGAAAACCGTGCAAGAAAGTGGCTACGCGCACCGACAAAACTGTCCTTCTGTCGAATGCCAAACCATCGGCTGTCCAGGGAAACCAGAAGAAGGCTCTAAAGAAGCCCAGGAAATATAAACTTCCAGTCTGCTACTCCCCCCGAACCCCCGTTCGGATATACAGGAAGCTGGAGCCAAAGAAAAGGTTTATGCCAGTCTGCAACCGTCCGCCTGCTGGCCAAGACGGGGATCAGGAAATCGGTTATCAGGAGACAAAAGTCGAAACCCCTCCCAGAAATGACAACTGTCAGAAGGCGCCACAGATCAAGAAGGAAGCATCGCCTCTGATAGCTGAAATGCTGCCACTGGAGGCTCTTCCCGGGGATATCGATTGCCATACGATGCCTCTCTCAAAGAGCCTCATCCTGGCACCTGAAGCAACCCTCGAGCCACAGTCCCAAATGAAAGGCACGCCAGCAGGAAACTCCTTGATGAAGGACAGACACTCAAAGGTCGTGCCATGGCAGACCTCTGTACCAGCAGACGAACCAGACTTCCACGTGGCTCCCTGTCAAAAGGAGGTTCAAGAGACACCACATACGAGTATGCCTCCACGAGTATGGCCTCCACGGCAGCCAAGGGAAAAGTTCGTCCCACGGGCATTGCCAGCGTTGCCTGGCCTCCTGAAGAGCACTGGAGATGTCGAGAAGGAGGCAGAGGCAGATATGATGCAAGGTAAGACTTTCGTATTGTTAGGGAATCCAAAGTATAATGTTTAACCTACGATGCTAGATTGCGGCCAAAAAGACGAGCAGAAGATTCCTCAGGAGACAGAAGGCAAGACCATAACACCCCAGGAGTCATTAATGCTCCTCCGAGAAGATAGCACTCTAAATTCGACACGCGAGAATCCGCAGTACATCGGTTTCGTTATGCTTTATGGGCCTTTGCCACCTGCAACTGTGTCCGAAATCCAGTTGCCCGAGTTGCCGCCTAAGGCGTCCTTAGCGATTGCCAAGTCCGATGTGCTTCCCTTGATGCTTCAAGGCTGCCAGGTGATGGAAGAGCCAATGATCCCCGAGGGGAAGACGGAATTGGGGAACGTGGCACCGCAGGATCCGACGACGATCCTTCCAGAAGAAACTATTTCAAAGTCCGACAGCAAAGAGACAGAGCAGGAGATCTCCCAGACCGAAAAAGAAGAGCAGCCGGACGGAAAGAAACCACATCAGTTCTCGGGGCGCGCGGTGCAGCTCCTGCGTGGAGCGACTTTTTCGATACAAATGCCAAAGTCCATTTTATCTGCCCCCAAAAGCGGAGCAGGATGGATCGTGTCGTGTCGTGAGGCTGCGATTCCACCACCGAACACTCTTCACGGTACTGCCAATTGGGCGAAGAAGCAAGATTGGGCTGTCCTTCAGCAGGGGTCGAGCGGACTCCACCTACCCACGGATGGCCAAGAGAAAAATGATTAATTGTTTTGTTCAGAAGTAATGCATTTATTTTTTAAAGCAAAAAACCAAAATAAAACAAGTAGTAAAAAAAAAAAAAGGAGCTAGGGCCGCGGCTCTACATACTCGATACTTTGTCAGTGCGGCTCCCCTCCACCAGAGGGCGCAAAATGCACCCTAAGAGTATGTGAAAGAGAGGGTATGATTAGGCGCGGGGCAGACGTTGCATGCTGAATTATGCCTGGCTGCTTCGATTCTCTTCATCTCTTCTTCTGCTGCTCTTCCCTGATGTGTTCCACCTCCGCCCTTTCTGCCTACCTGCAGTTCCCCGTCGCTAACAGTGCTCCACACACATATGTACATATGTACATATTGTTGAGAAATTACCTTCCTACCTTCCAACTTTCCCTACTCAAATGCTCACCACTGTACTTGATCGCATGAGCACCTATTTTAGCGCGCATAGTTGTATTTTTATTGCTTGTGTCCGAAAACTAACTGTAACGCTCTCACATACAAAGCCGAAGCCCGCAGTTGCACACGCACACAGCGATGCGTTCTGTCTTTGCTCTGTCGCATCGCGTGAGTCTTCCAACTCGCTTTTGCTCGTGGCTTTTCGTGGCTTCGAGTTAGTCAAAAATCGAAATTGTCGCACCGCCGCCTTATTTAAAATACATTTCTCGCCAAATAACCTATAAATTATTAAAAATATTAATAATTAATAAAATAACCAATATAATATAACCAAAAATATGAAAATATGTATTTATATTATATTTAAATAAGAGTTGCGACCAAAATAATAGTAGTGCTGATATGGGCTTTACATATTGTTCTCTTTCTCCGAAATAACTGTACCGATCGCACTAATTTGTTTACCCCGGCACAACGCACAGCATTGCTGTTCTTGAAAATACAGTTATGTCTTCTTATCTCTTTTTTGGTGTTCTGTTTTGAGCTTTTTCGCCAAACATCACCACTTCGACGCATTCAAAATAATAGTAGTGCTTCACACAGTAGTGCATAATTTGAAATCTGTTATACATATGTAGTTTCTTCAAGGTTTGTGGTGTAATTAATAGTTTGATTGCTTATTTAGTAATCTTAAGCTTGTTTAGTGTTCCTTTTTGTCATTTCGGACCTAAAAAATAGGGCGTGGTAAACATTGTACTGCCGAAAAGCGCGAGCTAATCAAAGGAAGGACATACATACATATGTCGACGTCCAGAGACTCATTGGTTATTCAGCTACAATGATCAGAAAAATGTGAAACCCTCGGCAGGCCACAGTTATTGCCGCAAAACTCTGTAAAACGACTACTAAGACGGGCTAGGTGCAACCCTTCTGAGCCTGCTGCAGAGCTAAGAGAAAAATGCAGATTAAATGTAAGTCTCGGAACTATGTATGAGAAGAAAGCTAAGAGACGAGCTAAGAGGTGCGAAAGAGCACCTGAACTGGCCCATGGAGAAGAGGCGAAATATATTGTGGTCGGACATATCGAAAATTGTTTTGTTTTGGTGGACGTGGCTCTCGCCAATATGTGAGACGTCCACCCTCATCTGAATATTCACCACAATATACATTAAAACGGTTAAACACGGAGGTTCTTCCATTATGATTTGGGCAATCCTACTACGGTGTTGGACCTACACACTGGGTTAAAAGCACGATGGATCGGCACGTGTACGTTAAGATAGTAACAGATGTGATGCCTCCTTATGCCTTGGACCTTCCAACAGGACAATGATCCGAGGCACACAAGTAAAGTTGCCAAGGAGTGGTTTGCCGCCAATAAGGTAAATTTCAGGGAATAGCTGGCTAAGTCACCCGATCTCAATCCAATTGGGAACTTGTGGGGAGATGTGAAAAGAGCAGTCTCAGAAGTAAAACCAAGAAGCAACGACCAACTTTGGGAAACTGTGAAAAGGTCCTGGAGCTCGATTTCTGTCGAAAGATGCCGAAATTTAGTTAGCTCCATGCCAAAACGTTGTGAAGCCGTCATAAGAAACAAAGGCTACGCAACTAAATACTAGATTAACTAAGTACAAACAACGAGCACAAACAAAAACATGAATATTTTCTCAAAGGCAATAAACAGGAGCTCGCCTCCCGCGAGTTAAAATTATCCCTTAATCATACAAAAAATACATGGTAATTCACAGAAATGTTAAATAATCATTTTGATCCTTAAAACTACTACAAATGACAGCAATTTCAGTCCTAGCGAACACACAATATTCAAATCCACAAAAGGTCTCATTAAAACCAGAGAAATCATCAGCATTCCAGAAAACGAAATACTAAACGAGTTATTGTGAAATCACAAAAAGTAGCTGGAGTCCACCAATAGAAAAAAGACGTAAGCAACGAAGACCCCGCAACCGGACAAAAACCTCCGACATTCGTAAGGAAAAATACATTCTAACGACCTCTTTGACCATGAAAAAAGTGAACTGCAAAACATCTCTTAAAGTGTACTACAATCGCAACAACCAATCACCGGACCATTCTACTGACGCCCACACACTGAGCAACCCAAAAACACCCACTGGAAAAACAACCGAAAAACCAGCACAACAATTTATCAGCAGAGCATTAAACACTCCTGGAACGTACAGCAGCAGAACAACTCCAACAGCCTTAGGAAACAACCCAAACACCAATGAAGTAACGTAAATATAGGGTTATTGAAGCGATCCCGACAAAAACTTCCAACATACATTACACATTTCACTAAAAACAATGCAATGTAAGCCAAAAGCCTGAGCTATCATTATTGAAAAACATTCCCCATACATCATATTAATTATAACCAAAACCGATAACCGAATACTAGTAACAGGAGATCTTCACGGATGGAAACCCAACTGAAGGTCACCGTTTCCCAACGTAAGGGCAAAATTAATAGATCAAAACGCAGTTTGGACTTCTAAATGGCAAGACCCCTACACATTTCACTCACAAAGAAATAAAACATAAAACATTCTTCCAAACACAATGACACACAATGCAATCCCCAAATGTTTCCAAGCCAGAACTCAAAAGAAAAACCATACAAGTTGTAGTTTAAGGAAATAAAATCCATTGTATTCGCACGCATTTCAAGTGGTAAAAATGGCGAAATAAAACGGATTTCCAAAATGGTTTTACTGTTATTATTTAGCACTTGACTAGACCTATAACTAGTGCTAGGGGCGATTTTGGGTAGTGTTCGTTCTCAAGTCATCGGTGGACCTTCTGCGAGAAATGCCCATACATAGAATAAATATCCCAAATTACACATATATTTAAATAATTATAATACTTTCGTTCCACATTTCGTTATGGGTGGGCTTTGTTGCATCAACCTTTGGCATTGTAAGGGATCCTTGCTTAGGGGATCATTTCATTTGATGGCAAAACGATTTCCATCTCGCGAGTGCAATTCCATATTTTATCAACGATTTGCCTCGAATGGAAATCCCTATGGCGCCCACCGCCCGTTGGCCAATCAATTCCTGAACGCCAACGAGTGCATGTGCAACAATGTGACTTGAGCGCATTTCGTGCTGGTTCTGGTATACATTTGCAACTGTAAGTTGCATGCCACACCACACCTCCATGTGGCAGGCAAGCGTGTTAACAATAAAAACCAAGTGGAGGCACCCAAAGAGAAACACGTTCTCTGGTGGGAGGGGGCAGGGCAGGGGGCAGGGCGCCGCCAATTCCATTTCAAATTCCAGTTCTGATTCCCATTTTTCCCCATTTAGGAACCATTGAAATGTTGGATGCGATTTTCGTATATTTCGGAGGCGTGTGTTTAGTTCGTTAAATAAATAATTGTCAAAAATGAAATATTCACAGAGTGATTTGACCCACCCACTCAGCCACCGCCCAACCGCCCAACCACTCAGCCATCCAAGCATCAAGCCCATCAGCGATACAATTTCATTTATAATTCAACACTTTCTGGCGGTCTTTAAAAGCAGCCAGAGCTCTGCGGAGGGAGAGAGACCTTCAAGAGGGGAGGGGCATATCTAATTGAGAGAGTTTGAGCCCCTTTGGAAAGGCTTTATAAAAGACAATAAGCGAAAGGCTCCTCTGGAGTACACAAGTCTCTGCAATCGATGACATTCCGATGACTACATAAGGAAGAGTTTCGATGAGTAATCCATACAGTAATGCATGGCACAGGAGGAGTTTCCATCAGCAATCCATTGAAGATGCCATGCAAGGCAACACCTTGAATCTTCCTCGCGTATTTCGGTGTTCTCCAGCCCTTAATAGGAATAATGGGAAACGGAATGGAATGGAATGGAATATGTGGAATTTCTCTCAGTGCAGCAGGCAATCCCCCCTCCAGCCAGAATTTTGATGCGCTTCAATTACTCAAGCAGTCAATGCCACACACAGAACAAGCTCTGCCGCTGCTGCTGCTGTTACAACAACTTGCCACACAACAGAAAATGAAGAGGCAAGAGGCAGGAGGCAAGAACATTGAACGCTGGAGTGGCAGAGAGTCGACAGCCAGAGCGAGAGAGCCCTGTGTACTTATTTTTAAACGTATTAAGGAAGCGACGGAACTGAGGAGACGACAAGGAGTTCCCTCCCCCCCTTGAGTCCCGCTCTCTCTCTCTGCAGCGTCTGGTGCACGTGCAACGCAAAGGAGACAGAGAGAAGAGGCAAACGATATCGACATTGAGTCGCCACATCCGTCTCTCGCATGCCACATGGCTTTAAATGCAGGCACCATGGAGGGGATTGACAAAAGGAAATCTGTTTGCTTATGCATTTCAATGAAAGCCGATGAAATATCGATGCTAAGCAAATGCACACCGATAATATATCAATACACATCGATATACACATAGAAGTGAAGTATAATAAAGTTTTGCTATAAGAATGGAACGAATGATATGCTATGAAAGAAAAACATGTCGCGATAGTCACATGGTAACATCGATAGCACATCGATATACCTCGTCAATGCCGATAACTTGTAGGTTAGCCTACACCCGACTGATTAGATGACGATAAAGATATCCCGTTTAGATCGGAGACTCCCGACCTGCACATAGAGAAGGAGGAGGAGTTCCAGGGATTTACCAGGGAGCTACTGGAACTTCCAGTGTCAACATTTTGCCCAGTTCGTTTGTTTTGACTGCGAAAACAGTCGGAAGTCGGAAGAACTGAAGGCGGAGGCCAGAGATCGGACAGCGGACATCTCCTCCTCCCAGAAAACTCCTCGTTCTTGTTGCAAACTCAACCCTTTGCTCCCTGCAACATGGGGGCAAGTTTTTTCGCCCAGCACTGGAGTCCGAGTCCTGCCACTGCCACAGCCATGCCTTTTCTTTGGCAAAACTTTCGGTGCCCCTCCAGTTGCCTCCGCCCTCTGCTCTTTTTTTGCTGCTGCATTCACTCCTGTCGAATCCGTAGCTGGACGCAAATTTATGACTGTCAAAAAAGCGGTGGCGGGGGTGGGGGGGCACGAGAAAACTTGAACTTTGAAAAAAGTGTTAAGAGTCGCAGAGTCCACGGATGCAGCATCCTGTAGCGTTTTTCCCTTTTACCAGAAACAGAAATTTTAAGCTTTGACACTTCTCCACCTCCCCCGCCCCCGCCTCCGCCGCTGCCACACAAAAAATGTTGCATAATTTATGGACAACCCCCACCCCATAGAGAAGAGCCAAAGAAGAGGGGCCTCTAATAAGGGAGGAGTGCAGGGGAGGGTGGAGTATTCCCAGAGGACGCCTAAAGGCTTACTGGAAGGAGGAGAACTCCTTGAACTCCTCTCCGTTTCCCAGCAGGCAGAACTCTCCCATTAAGGACGATACTTTAATCCAGCAACTCCTGTAAATCTCCCGAATTTCCGTGTGCGAAAAGCCGCTCTAGCTAACTCGATTCCGGATCCATCAATTAACTCGAGACTCTCCCAGTCGCAGGGCGGGAGGGAGGACCCTCCGCCCACAACAGACAACAACAGCTGTCGATTCCTCTCAGGACATACCATTACACAAAAACACAACAGCCCAAAGGGACCAAAGGACTACAGAGACAGACGGGCAGAGGGCTCGTCAACGCATTGAAATCAAAACCACAAAACCCATCAAGACAGTTTTTAATGACGCCACGAACAGACGGAACCCAGAGAGCTATCGTCCCCCGAATCCCCATTCCTCAATCCCCATTCCTCAATCCCCAAATCCTCAATCCTCGTCCTGTCTGCGGCTCCATCAGGGAAGGGCACGGGTCTGGCAGGCGGAATGTCGAATGAATACCAGTTTGTACCTCGGAAACATTTTTGAAAATGAAACAAATGCAAATTGTTGTCATTCAACGATGTCGCCGCACCAGAGAGACACGGGACACACCCCGCCCCCGGATTGGCGGCGGGGGGGAGCTGCCGACAACCCCCTGTAGTGTGCTCTGCCATTAATCCAGGGAGGCGGAGGAGGAGACACCAGCCGCAAACCAGCAATGGGCATACAGGATACCCTGTGTCTCTTGGCCTTTGTGCGTGGTGGAGCGTTTTCTTTATCTAAAGCTCCGTAAACTATTCGAAATGAAGAATCCTTAAATAGACGACTCCGATATAAAATTGGTTCAGTTATGCCTTTGTGTAATATGGACCTCATCTCTCTTTCCACTTATAAAGTTCAGAATATGTTCTTCCGATTTGTATGATTAATACTCCATTTCTTCATATATAACTCCATAAGATATCCACATCATATCTCCATCATTGTAGACTACAACTTTAGATACTTTCGATAGCGTCTTGATGACTACAGGATGGTTGTACTCCGATACCATCCCATGCCGTCTGTTTGGGGGCTCTGATTGCAGGGTAGCGCCACGACAACGAGGACGCATGATTTTTGCGGTGTTTTGTGTGTATATTAATGCGGCTGCAGAAGTAGCTTTTAATTAGCATGTTGTCTGCGGCCGCAATTACCTTTCAGGATCCTTCCCCCGACTTCCCCGACTGCCCTGACTGTCGGCTGCTGCTGCCGTCAGAGGCTTATCTTCTCCGTGTTTTTGGGGGGTTTTTCAATGGCTTTTTGGTTGACTGCCGCTGCTTCCACTCAGGTGGCATGCAGCACACACTCGCGCGCATAGTTTCGATGGTCTCCCCCCTGATTAGCTCTCAATGGGCGGCCGGAGGGGGAGGCAGCCAGAACTGGCTTAAAGTGGCTTAGGGCCCCCAGGAGGCTCCCCGGAGAGTGACTGCAAATAGGCTGAGATACAGACACATGCCACACACACACACATTCCCCCTTTTGGGGCATAGCTTCAAAGTTTTGTGAGCAGGGCTTAAGCGATTGAATGGTAAAATGATTGAACGATTGAGGAGCGCACATTTAATGGGAGCGCAATCTAGGCAGAAGTCTGTGGCGAGTTCTCCCAGAGGATACACGCACCATGCAGCAGAGCACCTCTGTTTTTAAGGTTCCTTCTTTAAAGCCAGGTACATATGTACATCTGTGGCACTCCCCTGCTGTCGCCTTCGCCTGCCACCAATCGGATTCTTATTCTTGGCCAATTAGACTGCACGCAGGCGTATGACACAAACTGCAGACGAAGGAGGAGAGCTGCTTTCCGGGCAGGGCGGAGGCGGGAGGCACGTTGCAGGCGTACTAGTACCACGTTTATTAGTGGCACAAAGTGTTGACTGCTCGCCTCTGGTGGGGCTGTGGGGCTGTGGGGCGGTGGGGCGTTGCGGCGGTGGGGCTGTTGTACACGATACTCGTATTTTCCTTCATTATTATTTCTTGGCACGCGATCCGACGAGTTAGACGACTTTTTGCAGGGGCTTCTAGTCGCTTGGACTTTGTGGCTGTCGCCCATTGCGCCCATTGCCTTGGCTGTCGTGTGATTTACATCGAATCGAATGTGCGCCCGCCCCTCGTTGTTGTGTTTTTCTTCGAAGAGTGAGCTTTCCACTCACTCGACCTGTAGCTGTAGATGATGATGATGTCGTCTGATGTATGTGCATATACATAGGTACATATATAGATTTAGAAATTATAGCAGTTGATGGCTTACTTGCAATTAGTTGGTGTACAACACGAATTGTAGATGTAGATGTAGATAGTGACGTCGGTTCGTCGTTCTCTGAAAATAAACAGCACAAACAATAAAACAACAATAATGATTATGGGCGCTACAATTATCGTTAATTATCGATACCATTAAAAAGTAAACCTCCCACTTATTGGAGGAGAATCGCGAATCAATCGATAATTGATAGATTCCTCCTCTTCCACTCATCCACCATTCGATGCCTTTTGTTCAATTATTCCTGGCGTATCGATCAATCGATGACTAATCGAACTGTGTGCCCTTACTCTATCGATTTTAAATCAAATTCATATTAAGAACTCATTTATCGAATCACTTTGAAAGTCATATTCCATGCAATAAACAATTTCCATATATGTATAGACCACAATCGCTTATCATTATCGCTCGAATATGTGTGTGGCCTGGTGTCGAGCAAGTGATTGCCACCCAAATCGGGCACGGCACCGATTAGGTACCTCCCGTCAGAAAATCAAAGAAAGAGCTCCATTAACCACGAAATTCCCCACCGATAGGGCGTCGAACACAGGCGTTGAAGGTGAGGTCCGTGGTCTCTAATCGCCAGACGACACGGTGGATGGATGGATGGATGGATGGCCCGAAAGATAAGAGATAACAGGCGTGTTTTGGCCGCTAAGCAACTCCGCCTTATCTTCTGCGGATTTTTCCACTGGAAAAGACTGGAACGAGGCAGCCGCCGGGAGGCTGGGATCCAAAGATCTCTATTGCAGGAAGTACTTGCACGCACCAAGAACATGGCCTAAGAGCCATATTTCCACCCCAAATCTTATCGTTCTACGAATGGAACGAATCTTATCTCAGAGGCCGAAAAGTGAAGTTGAAAACAGAAATCGCCACAAAAAAAAGAAGAGAAGAAAAAGAAGAAAGGTTGGCCCCAGACATTACATTTTCTGCTCCAAATACGCTTTTCACAATTTTCACACAGAGATGGAGAGAGACTTTTCATTTTTGCTATACATGTATGTGTGCGCATATGTGTGCGCAATGTTTGTTAGCAGAGCGTGCATCCCATATACATATATATATATATATGTATATATTTATATCTGAATATATGTATATATGTATCAGTGGGTGTGGATGGTCTGGCGGGAGTCAGTCAGTGGAGCCACTGGGGGGAGGGGGGCGCCTCCACGCCACTTCACACATTTCGCATTCGCATTCGTGTGTTGTTTATTGTGTTTTGGAAAAAGTGAAAATTGCATTTTCCTTTTTTCGTTGTTTTCCTTTCTATTTTCTGTTCGTTTCATTGTTTTTGCTCTGCTTCTAATACAACTGCAAAAATTAATTCCCAAAATTCGTATTCCAAAAGCGAAGCAGCACATTTAAGATACCCTCAATTGAAACGATGGAAGTGGACTACAAAATGAAGATTGCGAGCAGCGGTAGACTATTTCATTCCGTTGCCTTATTGCAAGCATTCCCAATCGCCTTTCATTTAATTTTCATTAATTTCCATTCCGTTTCATTGGTTCCCATTCGATTGCAACGTTCCAAAGTGACGGATCACACAGCATGCATATCCATTTTAATATTTAGATTATTTGCCATTCCGAATCAGTGCCCAGCTATTCCATTGTTCTATTGCATTCCAGTAATGCGTGTAATTCTATTCCGATCCCATTTATTTCCCCTTTGGATCATTATATCGGGCATTCCATCATTACGCATCACAAATGCCACTCCACTCCCATCCCATTCCGTCCCTCATATACCGCATATCACCCCACACATATTCCACATTCTATTTCATTTTCATTCCATTTCATTCAATTGCATTCATTAGCATTATCCCCCTGCCCCCTCGCTCCACTTTCGTGTGCGAGTGTGGGATGTAGGGTATCATGATGCCCCCAGCCACCCCTTCGCCCGCCCCTCCATTCCTCTTGTTGCGTGGAAAATCGCATTGAAAAATGGAAAGTTTTTTGCGTTAATTTCGAATGATTATTAACACGATTATCATCATCTGGTTGGGCGTTCGTTTTTCTCGTTTATCGCTTTTCTCGATTGCTGTTTTCGTGGGTTTGGGGGTGGGGGGGCCATCTATTTCCCTCCAGTGTTCATTCAGTCGATTATTTTTTGGGTTGGTAGGAGTGGGGGTGGGCGTGGGGGTGGGGGCACTGCGAAGGGGAAAACTCCGTTGAAAGCGATGACATCTAATTAATTTTCAATGCCCTGTGACGGCTGCCTCTGCCGCTGCCACTCGCCGTCCCTCTTTGTTGCTACCACATGTGTGGGTTCGACATTTGCTGCAGTTTTAATTAAGTGTTTAATTAATGATGAGGCATTCAACATTCAGCAGAATGGTGCACGAGCGAGCGATGCGGGGACATGCGGGGAGTGCAATTGAAACTGCAATTTCCATTGAATGGCAGAGGGAAAGGCGGAATGGAAAAGGGGAATGTGGAATGGGAACGGGTAGTGGGGTTTTGGGGATTCACTTAATTGAAGTGGCAGATACATACATATAGCAACAAATGGGAGTTCACTTGCCACAAAAGCCACACAAAAGTGATCTCCAAATGCAGAAAGAATGCATCGATAATCAGCTATCATTATGCTTCCCATCGAAGTGTGGCATGCAACAGAATCTTTAATCCAAGTGTAAACATAGATACAAATGTATCTTTACGAACTGCAATCTGCATTCTCTCAGTCTTTCCTACTCCGTTGTCCTTCCCCTCCGCCCCTCCGCCCTGCTGGCCTTGTAAAATATTATCGTGTTCCCTCCCTCCCCCCTCTTCCCCTCCTGCCCCTCGGCGGTGCATAAATCCCCTAAAATCCTGAAACTCAATAAAAAATATAAGAAAAATGTACTCCCTGATGTGATTCCTGCCTCCCCCTCCCCCCATCCCTCACCGACTCTTTGCTTATGCAATTACAGGCACCCCCCTCCCACACACCCTCTCCCCCTCCTATCGCCCGTGCTCCGAGCGGAGAGAGCGAAGCAGAAAACGCAATCGGAGGCTGTTTATCTTTTGAGTCCTTCCGTTCCGCCTTCCGTTCCGGGGAGGTCTCCCAGGGATAAGTGGGGGGTGGGCGAAGAAAAGGTCGTGTGGCCTTGCCCTAGGACCTGCATACACATACATACATATGTGTGTGTGCGTGTGCGTACGTGTGGCAGCATTTTTCATTTACATTTTCAATAATATTTCCTTGGCCTTGACTTTGGCCCCATGGGGCGATTGAGGAAAGGGGGCAGAATGTGTATGTGAGTGTGTGTGTGGGGGTTATGGGTGGGGGGAGGGTGAGGGTAAACGAGAGCGAGTCTCATTGCCAAAACATTTATTTATTATGGCCCTTCGTAATCGTTTAAGGACACAGCGATGGAACGAGGGAGGGAAAACAAAAGGAAAAGAATGGAAATTATTCAATGGTTCCAATGGGAGATTCATGGGGCAAGTGGCAGTGGCAAGGCGATAGATACTATCGGAGCGGAGAGAGGCGTGCGTCCATGCAAATAAAACAAAAGAAATCGAAATCTTTATTGGTCCAGCGACACCCGTGGATACCCTTTCCTTCCATCTGGGGCACTCCATATGCCAAATTTGCCAATCCCCAAGTTTTCTCCACTTCTCTCCATCTGTCTGTCTCTCTGTGGATCCCTGGGATATGGTGGTTCTCTTTGGTGGTTTTTCCCGCCGATACTCGAATGCACGACAACTTTTGTAAGTCCTTTGTTTCCCTCTAGTCTTGTCCAGTCCAAAAGATACTTTTGTGTCTTGTAGCTTCCCGAAAAGTATCTCCGCATCTCTGCCAGAAGGCAAGCTTCTCTTCTCTAAACTCTTGTGGATTATCATTCGATTTATGGATCCATGGACATTGCGCCCTCTCCGTAATTATTGGCCTCTCGAATGTGGAGCAGAAATCTATGTGGCATGTGGTATTGGGCATGGGGCATGGGGCGCAGGCTTCGGCTTCAGGTTTTTCCAGAATCCAAAGAACCCGCGAAACCAGTTCCAGTTCCAGAAACCAAGAAAACGGAAACGCTAACCCCCAACTGATGGATGGATGGATTGGGGCAGACAGCTCTCTCGTCTCTCGCCTCTCGCCACTCGCCACTCGCCTCTCTGGTGCCACAAACCGGTTCTCAGTCGCCTGTGGGGCCTTGTGTGTGTGGGTTTGTGGGGGGGCGTGGCAGTGGGGCAGCATATAATATATGACGGAAAAGCGGCATTTCTTCTGTGGCGATTTATCAAAAGGCGACAAATCTCAAAAGCCGAAGCCGAATTCCCCACTCAATCGGAATCCCCATCGGACTCCACAGCTCCACAGCTCCAGACTCCTGAAGCGAGTGACAGAAGTGTGTCCGAATGTCCAGCAAATGCAAATTATTCATAAAAATATCTCCAGGAGGAGGAGTACAGCAGAAAAGAGAGGGAGGGGCAGGAGGAAGGACTCTGGGGGGACACAGGATGTCTTGTGGAAGGCGGAAAACAAACATAAAACACAAAAACACAAACACACACAACAAATTAATGATGAAAGTGTGTCTGGTGCGTCCTCCAGCGGGGCAGCCAGGAGAGGGGCGGGGGCGGGGAGGGACCCCAGAGCTGACCCCAGGAACCCCAATCCGCACTCGGATCCAAAATCCCCCCACCATTTGACGCCTGACGCCTGCGGTTTGTGGCCCATGCCCCCTCCCATTGACCCCCTCTTATGCTCTCTCTCTCTCTCTCCCTTCCCATCTGTGCTGATAAGCCGCTTTACTGTTTGCTGCAGCATAAATATGTTGAAAAAGAGGCGACAAGAGGAGGGGACAAAGCGAGAGAGAGAGAGGAGAGAGAGGAGAAAGAGATGTGGGGAGAGAGAGAGAGGAGAAAGAGATGTGGGGAGAGATGGACGTAATGCTGTAGCATGCCACGGAACATGAGAAGCGAAATTCAGGAAACTATAATCGAAAATTACAACTTCTTTTATAATCGATAACATCGATAGCAATTGCACTCTCCATATCTCCATCTCTTTCCATTTTAATCGCCTTAATTTTTCGATAACTCAACTAGCGATGCATTTAATATCGATCGATTTATCTGTGCCTTCCATATAAAGTCGTAACATACAATCGATAATTGAAAAAATCGATAACTCTCACTTTTAATCAATCAAAACAAAAACCAATAAAAATTTTATTTTGGTAGCTTGTACATATGTATATGGGCATCGATTATAATCGATAGGTTTATCGATTTTAAAATGTGATCGGTTTGCGCTTCTTTTTGTGTTTTCCCCATAGAAACCCCTGTGAGAAATGGTGCCACCCTCCAGCTCCCAAAGGGCAGCATTGCATTTGCGGCGAACCCTCTTGCTTTTCACCACTTGCCACATGCCACCTCCCCCATCTCCATATGCATCTCGCTCTCTTTCCACTGCCGCCTCACACTTTTGACATTTTCCGAAGGTGCAGCGGGGGAGAGAGAGAGAGAGAGAGGATCAGAGGCACCATCGGTGGAGGGAGGGGACTCGACTCTGTGGCAAAGGAGTGCCAAAAGTTGTTTGTTTGGGCCATAAATCTATTGTTATTGTTGTTGTTGTTGCTGCCACAAACTCTGGGGGCACTGTGGCAGGAGACAAAGGATTGTGGCAGCAGCGGCAGGGCAGGGCTGGGAACAGGACGGGGGAGAGGGGACGCCTGTTGCGGTTTTGATTTTTTGTTTACATTTAGCATTTGGCCAAATATCGAACTGGCAAACGAGGGGCACGCGGCAAGGGGCACGGGGCACGGAGCAGGGGCACCCATTGTCGGTTGCAAATTAAACGTTTTGTGTTCGGAGCTCGTTTGTGCCCCAGTCCCTCCCCCCATCTTGCCACATTATTTGCAAAGAAAAGTAAAAGTTTTCTGCGAAATTTGCTTGCTGCTGAAACATTTGTGTCTTTGCGTTAAAGTGAGTGCAGAAGATGATGGATGGATGGATGGGTAGAGCGAATGTCAAAGATGAAGACACAGAAAAGGGAGAAGAAAGAAAAGCGAAAAGGAAAGGAAGTATTAGATACCCTGGAGAGCACAGATGGCACATTTAATACCCGATACTCGAAGAGTTTCTTGGTCTTGTGGCGGAATGCGGTGGATGGATGGGATGTAACACCCAGAAGGAAGTCTTTTCGACCCAATAAAGTATATGCATATACATATATGGAACTATCCCTGATCTTCATCCACAGCCTAGATCTCAGAGATAGGAGTTTATCGATTTGGTTATCGAAAACAGAATAATCGATCAATCATATGTTGTACATCAATAACTTCGCGTTCATTTTGCCCTTTTAACCTTTAAATATCATTTTACTATCTTTATGTTGGCTATCGATATATCGAATATCGAAAAATTATACATATTAGTGATGTTATCGATCATTTGACTATCGAAAATCGATTAATAAACAACTTCCGGTTAAAAACTGTATCAATTTCATTACTTATTACTTTTGCTTATCGATAGTTGAGATATCGATAAGGCGATTGTCTACAAATACGATAAGTAAGATGCTTCTTTGTTTATAGATAATTCAGTGATTGAAGCATTGATTATTGATCAAACTTGTCTCCCAATCAGCCAGCTGATGCTCAAATCTCTCCCTCGATTGCCACTACAGGGTATCATAATCCATTGTGCAACTGCCACTAAGAGCCACCCATCAGCCCAGTCGCCTCCTCCCCCGCAAAAAGACAATGGAAACACACACACACACAGACACATTTTTCGATGCAATAAAAACGAAAATCAAACGAAATTTCGTGCCTCCAAAAAATTAGAGCTAAAGCGGAGCTCCAGACTCGCGCATTTCCACATCCAAAAGATACAACTACGACATCCGAGAGATACGAATATACATTCAGATATTCAGATATTCACATGTGTATCGCGAGTGCATAAATTATGGCCAAAAACAAACGAAAGATTTCATTTTATGGGTCGCTGACCATTTGGCCTTTGGGCCATCCAATTTTTGTTGGTTTCTTTGTTTTGGTGGTTGAGCGGCAAACGCATATGTTGTGGGGCACGTGTGTGGCAGGCATGTGGCGGCTCGGACGCAGCCAATCGGTTGGCTGGGCTCTCAGGTCAGGGCTGGGGCTTCGGCGAGCAGAAGATGCGCTCGAGCGATAACGAGAAACGATCTCAAAGATACACAGCGAATCCTGCCACTCCCGCCTCTCTCTCTCTCTCTCTCTGAGAGAGTCATAGATCTTCCCATTCCTCTTTGATGACAGCTCGATGGGACCCCCACCTCTGCTCCATTGCGTGCCACTGGCAAGCCTCTGAGTGGGGAGTGGGCAGCGCGGGGGAGCCACTGGGAGCTTCATTGCATAAGACCAAGCACCGCACACTCATCCTCAACTGCTCTGCCTCCTCGTCTATCTCTCCTCCCACTTCGTCGATGACAATTTTCATCGAGAGAAACAGAGACGATCGATTGTCTGGAAGCCAAACCCTGGGATCGCCATGCAATGAGCAATGGAATGTGGGAAGGGGTTGGGAGGGGGAGCGGGAGCGGTGGAGGAAGGATGGATGGATGGGGAAGGTGGGAAAATACTAAGGAAATCATGAAATTTTATAACCGCCAATCGATGGGTTCATGCAATTTTCATTCGAGAAACTCGAGAGACGAAAGAGACAGAGAAAGACAGAGAGAGGGAGACAGAGAGAGACCGCATTGTGGGTGCAGCGGGTGCCAGTGGTGCCGGTTGTTCAATGGTGGAAAAAGGGGGCCATGCGGCAAGGGGCAGAGGGGCAAGAAGCAGCGCGGGCCAGACGATGGGAGGTGCGGGATGGTCATATTTTTTGTTCCAAAGAAAAAGGAGAAGAAAAAAACAAAACGAAACGAAAATGAATAGAAGAGAAGACGAAGAGGGAGAGTCGCGCTCTTCAAAACGGTTTTGCTTCATTGCACAAAAAAGGTTGAAGCGCCTCGGTTGCCCCCCTCTGCCTCCTCCCTGTCTTCTTCTCCTTGTGCTTCTGCTTCTGCCGCCTCCTCCTCTCACCTCCACTTGCACTGCCATCGAATGTGCTTTGCTGCTCTCCTCTGCCGATGCCTCTTGCTGCCACTAAATGAGGCATGAGCTCTGCAGCTGCAGCTGTGCATTGCCCGGAGAAATATTCATGCTGAATTTCGCTTCTTCGGGCAGATCCAGAGGATCCCCTGCACAGCCTGCCCAGGGTGTCCCTCTAGTCGTACCCAGTGTTTCCCCAAGGGGGTGACTGGGGCCAGGAGGGGGGGCATTCGCGGGGGTTGACGAAAAACACAAAACGAAGGCGGCTTCGAGCTTCCAGCTTCGAGCGGCGGAGCATCGTCATCGATGGATGCGGGATGGATGCAAAAGCATTCGCCAATAATCGAAATATGTCGATGGGAATTGGAGGCTTAGCTGCTGCAGCGGAGAGGGGGCGTGGCACGTTGAAAATTGAATGCAAAAACGGGGGAAAAGCGGGGCAAAACAAAAAAAAGCGAGGAATATTTTGAATATTTTCACGTGCATTTGCATAAACGCGAGACTTTTGCACAGACAGAGAGAGAGGGAGAGGGGGAGGGGTGGGGCTTGCGGCACAGTGCCGTTGACAAGCCTTCGGGGGTGGGGGTGGCAGCAGCAGCCTCGAATGGGGGCCATGGGGGGAGGGAAGCAAAAAGCTTTTTTGGCAATTTGCCTTCAAATCGCAGCCTTTTTTTCGCCAAGTGGCGGCACCGCAGAACCACGTTTCCCCCCGCCCCCCAGCGCCTCCAGGATCCACTGCCACAGGAGATGCAGCGCGGAGGCAACGAATTTTCACGTTAATAAACAAGAAAGAGTGGAGAGGAGCCCTGCCTCCCCCCCTCTGCGGCAGCGATGCCCCGTTTATCTTCTTTCGGGTTTTCAGCTTTCGGGGGGAACCGGTTCTTCAAACAGGCCTCAAAGAAGGCTCCCCAGAGGCAGATGAGCGGAGCACCACAGGGTGTAGCGGGGAGTAACTGATCCTCTGGGAAAACTCATTATGGGATCCCAGATGACGCGGGGGTTCCAAAACGCCATAGGAAATCACAAATGTTAATACAACATGTTGCATGGAACATCTCTTGCTCCCTCTTCTCTTTCCAGCTATTACTTCTCTAAGAAGCTTTCTTTTCTTCTCCATCTCTTCTTTTGGCTTCTTTTCGCTGACGGCCACTGGTCGCGTGACCCTGAAAATGCATTCGTTTCTATGCGCCTCGCTCTTCCGCCTCTGCCCCCCCACCCCGCTTTGTGATTCATTGCCATTGCGCTTCGTAGTCGAACATTTGACTTCGGCTTTGGCCTCGTCTTCGGCTGACCGAACACACGCACTCGATCTCGAACACGCACACGCAAGCGCGTACGACGACGAGGAGGGCGCTAATGATCATTGCGCAGCTGTAAATCATCATTAGGCTGGAAAACAACACATGCGTCGCTGTCGCTGTTGTCGTTTTCTGAGTCTCCACTCCATCCCATCCATCTTCTCGCTCTTGCAGACACACTCGGCCGCTGTAAGCAGAGCAGCAACGCAACAGCGACAGAGGAACAGCAGCGCACCAGCAGCAGCAACACGGATAGAGGGAGCAGCAGCAGGAATTTATATACGGGACTCACACACACACACACACACACACACACACACACACACAACACATATGAAAATAACAGCAGCAGCAGACGCCGCAGCAGCAGATTTGGAACCGGTTCTTCTTTTGCATATTTGTTGTTGGCTTGTGCGCCTTCTGCTTCCTTCTATACCCTTCTCTCTACCTCTCTCTCTCTTTCTCTCTGTCCTTCTATCACGATTCTTCTGCTGCTGTTGCTGCTTAGGCATTCATTCTCTCGCTCTCTTTCACAGGAATCTCTCTCTCTCTCCCTCTATGTGGCTGTGAATCCCATTACCCTTCCGGGTATCCCAAGCAGGAATCAACGAGTCTCTTTATAACTGCACCTGCACTTATCGATACTTATTGATAGTCGATGGATTAAACCGATTTATTGTTTCGATTTAATCAAAACAGTTTTATTTGTATTTACTTGTAATTTCATCAATTTATCGCAAAATAATCGATACTCATGGATTTTTACTTGAATTTATTGAATTCTTCCATCGATTAAGTCAAATGAATCGATTTTAGATCATTTAGATAATATATCGAAGATTTTTGAATGGCAAAATGGAATATCGTCCGTTTAATGATCATCATTTCAAATCATCATTATCATATTTTCTTAGTCTCTCTTTCTCTCTCTCGCTCTCTATTTCTTATTCAAAATCCACAAAAATGTCATCGAAATAAAATATGCAACCGAAGAGCAAACACACCGAAAGTCAACAAAAGAAAAATGCAACAGAATAAACAAAGGCAAAGCGGCACGACGGAGCCACCACTGCACCTCAACGCTGTGCCACACCTCGCTGTCTCTATGCAACACATGCCCCATGTCCCATACCCCATACCCCGAACATCCCCATTTTTCTATTACAAGAAAAACCCAACAAACAATTGGCGGACGAGGCAGCAGAAGGGCGGGGCGGAGTGCGAGGCGCACACACAATTTTTGTGGCACCAAATTATTCACACCTCCACTCCTTCCACCTGCCGTGCCCCACGGTGGTGCACTCCACACACTCCACGCCCACTCGAGACGCACACACACACACACACACACACACACAAGCACAGACCGCTCTCCGACATGCAGCAGCCGCAAAACTCCGAAGGCGAAGCCCAAAATCGCGCACTGAAACACCGCATTATTATTTTAATTACACGATGAAAAAAACACAACGCTAGGGGGAGGGTGGGAGGGAGGGAGGGGCGTGTCCATGCCACAAGAGCAACAGCGAAAGGAGGGGAATGTCATTTGGGGGATCGATCTGGAGTCGCCCATGGGAATACCCTGCAGTCGCCGAGATTCGAGTGGCAGTTGTTGATCGTTGATTGGATATTCCAATGGAAATTCCTCTTCTGTTCTTTGCCTACGCCACCCACATGCCCCTTGCCCCCACTTGTGGCAGACTCCACCACTTCTTGGGTAGGCAAAAGCGATGCAAACGGCGGGAGTGGAGTGCAGACGACACACGTGTTGCACAAATGTGCGGCATTACTTTTTGGGGTGGCATTTTGGTGCCACAAATTTGCATGCACTCCTCCGCTAAGAAGCACGTGAGAACGAAGAACAAAAGATGCTCCTCAGGATTTGTGTGCCCCTCGCCAGAATCTCCCTTAAATCTCACATTTTTCGCTTAAATTTTCCTAAAATATAATCCTATGTTTTTCTTCTTGAATTTCTGTCACTTGCTGGGCTTAAAAATGTCTGCAGTGGGTGGCGGTGGGTGGCAGTGGGTGGCAGTGGGTGGTGCGGCACAGGGGACGGCAACTGTGTGATCACCGCGCCCCAAGGTCTTATATGTCTAAGCTTTGGCTTCGGTTTTCGGTTCTAGTTCCCACAGAAAACTCCATCCACTGACTGACTGACTGACTGAATGGCTGCTCCATCCACAGATCCATCGTTAAGCAGTGTCGCACAGAACGCAATGAAACAACCGAAAAAAGATGCGCACAAGGGCATACCCTGTGGAACTTCGTGCCTAAAAGCTCCTTTTGTGAGTGCTAGTTTCATCGTTGATTGGGGGCTGGAAGTGTGATTGAGGATTGACGTCTGTAGTAGAGGAGAGGATGGCCATGATATAGCCTCTTCGGATACCCTATAAATATCCTACATCGAAAGACACCAGAAATACGCGAAGATGGAACATCTTTCCTCTTTCGCTCCCCTCAGTTATCGCTCTTCTCCCTCTCGCAGTCCGTTTCTTTTGTGCCTCCTCATTCTCTTTTTGTTTTTTGGCATCTTTTCGTCTTGCGCCTCTTGTGCCTCGAAATTCTTCTCGATTGTCTTCTGCCGCGAGTGGCTTTTCGCTCGTTTTGGCTTGGAAATTATTTTATATTTAGCCTCTTTTCTGCTGCTGCTGCTGGCTGCTGCTGCCTCGGCAGACATTTCGTGTGGCACGATGTGCGCGGTCCCTTCCCCTCAGCGAGGCGGTGTCTGGGGCATGCAACTTAAATATAGCACTGCAAACGGGGTCTGTGGCGAATGCGAATACCAGGGGGCATGCCACACGCAAAGGCAGCAGCAGCCACAGCTCTCCCAAAACATTTAATTGAGCGATAGAACACGATATTAGATAACTAGATATATGCCTATCGAATGCCCAACACTGGCTGAAATAACTGTATCCGTGATCGATAAGTGCGAAGAAATTGCCGAGAAATCGAACCAAAAACCCACAAAGTGCGGCCACTATCGTACCGCGATAGTTTCCAGGATATGTCGATTGGAAGTTCACTCAAAATCGATTGCCGAAGAAGCACTCTTCCAGCACAATGTGTGGTGTGGCATTTGCAACACTTTTATCGATCAATTATGTCATCGATACATCGATAAGTGATAGACATTGAAAATACAGAGTATTTCTGTATCGATTTTTGTTCTGTTTTTTAAATGGATTCGCGGCGCAGCTGTACAAATGGAAGTCCTTCCTCCGTTCTTGAGTCGTACGCAGTCAATCACACATGAACTTTATGTTGCACATCCGGCGAGTGCAAGGCCTCCCCATGTGGCAAAAGCCGCTGCCCGGCTGTACTGTAGAACGTGGTAGAAGTGCATACACTGCGCAGGGGAGTGACACCGTTTTCAGCATTCGGGGGCGAGTTTGAGATTATTTCAAGTGGAAATCGGTGGCGAGACTGCGAGGACAATGACAATGTCCATCATTGAAGCAGCCAAGAAGATTTTCCACGGACAGGATGAGGGTTAAGCGTGAATACAAACAGGGATTGGATCCTCTCCTCTCACAGAGAATCGTTCATTGTTTATGGATTATTGATATTCCACACAAAACTCACTAATCGATAATAATCAGATCTACATCGATTATTGATAGAATTTTCTAAAAACTCTAATCGATGCAATTACGATCTATTTACAGATTATTAATTATATCCCGATCGAAGCAATTTAAGCCAATTACTGATATCGATCACATATCAGAAGGATACTCGTTATTGCAACTCTATATATCGATTTATGATATCAAAAATCGAAAAATAATCGATTTACTAGCTTCCTTGGAATTCCGATCAATTGATATTTGACAATACTGAATAAACCATAAATATTAGATCGAACAATGTCCCACCTATTCGGGACTGTAACAATTAGACACGATATAATCGACCTATAAACGAAATCTATCTGGCTTGTAATTGATTAATAAACACTTTCATAATCGCCACAAATAATCACTTCTTCTCATCGACTAATCCCGACTAATCGCTGGGAAATATGCCGCCCCAATTGACCCATTGACAGACTCCACGCACCCCCCCTCCCCCTTCCCCAGCGGAAATGTGTTGATTTTGCGGATACAACCAGACCGAAACCGAAACTGAAACTGAAACCGTTCCTCCTTCTCCCTCCCTCCCTCTTCATTCTGCCACCATTTCCCCCGTCCCCAAGCTGACTCCAATTACGCGACTCGCAGCAGACGGACGCCCCAGACGAATGCCAATTCATTTTGCGGATATGACACGAATCCATTCATCCAACAATCCGTCCGTCCGTCCATCCATTCAACCATTTATCCAAATCTTTTTTCGTGTGAAATGCGAGAAGGGGCGGAGAGGGGGCTTCATTGGGAGAAAGAGAAGGTGGATCCTATTAACGAAAGCTGCCGAATATCGAGTATCATGCGAATACATCATAATCATAATCCAATTTTTCGAGCTCGTTTGGGAGGAATGGGGAAATCAAATCATAAATACATCAACAATTGTTGGATTTCTTCTCTTCTGCAGGGGATTTTAATTAGTGGATCACATTATAGGAGTGATCCCAGGAGATGCCCCCGAGGGCTGGGCCGCACACGATTCGCACACACACTTTCCCCCCAGAGGGGGCTTCTCGGCAAACAATTGAGATATCATTCAGTCATTCATTCAAATGCAAATCGAAATTGAAAGGAGAATCGAAACCAAATAGAGGTAATATTAATAGATCTTTCTTTCTGTCGACGGGTCGCGTATTTTGCAATTAGCAGAGAGACAAAGGTTTAATTAAACAAAAGAAATTGCAGCGCCATTCTGCGGGTTGTCTTTCGATGAATAATCGATTGCAAGCGGTGGGAATCGGATTTCGTATGAGGCTAGAGGCTTCATATATCTTCAGGGAAGCCAAAAGAGCCTCCGATATTATATATTATAGGATCCCAGAAACAGGAACCATCGCAGCAGGCGCCAGAAGAGGAACACAAAAAACAAACAGCTAAAAACGAAAGGAAAATAAAACACGCAAAACAAAGACAAAGTCCACGGAAAGAAAACCAAACCGAAGCATAAACAAAATTTGTGAAACCGTTATTATCATGTCGTGTCGTGGTCATCATCTCCGTCTCCCTTGTCGCCCTTCCTCCTCTTCGCACTCTTCGGTTATGAAAGAAGCATTTTGTAGCTGCGTCTCGCTCCCTCTCCCACCCAAAGTCTCCCCTCTTGCTGGCCCTTTCTTTGATTTTGGCATCAGAAATATTGTACATCGTTTTACCATTTGGTTTTTATCCGTCTCCCTCTCTCACCGTCTTTCCATCTCTCTCTTTCATTAATCCAATTTGTTTTTGCTGTTTGAGCAGGGGGTGGTGCAAGGGGCAGGTGCTAATTCAATTAGCGGATTATCGATATGCGCTCTCTGTCTATCGATTGCGCGACTCTGTCTATCGCTGGATTCGCCCCGCATCGTCGTGCCCTCTCTGTCGCACTAAATGTGTTTACAAGAAATTAGAGCGTCGCTGCCAGGCAGAACGCAGCGCAGCCCTTATGCCCAACGAGAGCGAAAGGAATAAGAGAGAGAGAGAGAGAGAAGGAGAGGAAAGCAGCGCAACAACAGCGAGAGAGCACAAGCAAAACAATACACATAAAGAATGGCGATCCTCTGTCGTTGAGGCTGCTTTTAATTGCATTTAATTTCTGTCGCACTCTCTTAATTTTCGCACAGAACACAGTGACGGCGGGAAGAGGGGTCGGGAACAGATCAGTGGAGCACTTGGTGCGCGGACAAGCCGCTACGCCTGCGCACAACCGAGAGAGAGCAACAGGACGCTCCGTTTCACACTCACCTTCTGCTGATGCTGCTGTTCTGCTTCTGAGAAAACGCCTCAGAGAGAGAGAGCGAGTGCTGCCAGCTGCGGCGCTGAGAGGATCAGGGCACTCTGCTGGCGGCGGCGTCGCTGCCTTGTGCGTGTTTGCTGTTTTTCTCTTCGCTTCTTCTTCTTCTGCTGTTGCTGATCCTCTGCTGCTGATGCCCTGCTCTCCTCTTGTGGATGCTGTTTCTGTTATTGAATCCGGTTTTCGGATATTTCTTTCCACTTGTTATTTTTCTTCTCTTTCTCTATCACTCCTTTTCCTTTTCTCCTCAAGAGGAAAAAACACTGAACTGGTAAAAAAAAAAGCACTTGGAATTTGTTTAGAAAAAAAGAGAGAACACACACAGGCACGGCACACACACACAGGCCAAGAGGCGAAAACACCTACGCAAAGACGCGGCTCTGCAGACAAAAACAAAACACGTGAACGCCGCCAAAAAGAAGGAACAGAGGATGCTGACGCCGACGATGGTCCTGCTCTTCGCGCTCCCTGTCCTGCTCGGCTTAAATGTTTACAAAACTGAACAATTCATTTATTTATCACGGACCCGAAAAAGCGCGGAAGATGGGACGCGTCGAATCAAAAATACGCAAAACGGGCAAGCGGCAAACGTTAGTCGACGCGCGTGGACCCAACCGATTTTATCATTACTATTTTTTATACTATTTGTGGGCGGCAAGGCCGTTTGCTCAAATCAAATGTTGCTGCTTCAAAATGTTGCTCGGCAACTAACGTGTGTTGCTGAGCAAAAAGAGGGGTATGGACAAGATGCAAAATGGCCCAGAAATTTCACCGCATGCAAGATAAAATCCACCCCTATGCTTAACATGCTATGACCGCTTACAGGCCTTGTCAACAAATCACTTGTTGATCAACCCCGGTGAGGTGAGGTGTGTGCTGTCTTTGCAATGTTGCTGGGTAATTTTACCCTGTCGTCCATACCTTTCCATGACCCAGCGGTTCGAGTTCGCTTTGCCGGTTCGATAAAACCAAATGTTGCAGCAGCACCGGACTCATGTTCGTAAGGCACCTAAGAGCTGGACCGACTTCGGCTGACTTCGGGTTCGAACACAGCCAGCCGATGTTGCCGGCAAATGCACTGGGCCAAACATATTCGAGCAAGGAAATGGCTTTCTGGTTGGCTGCAATTTTTGGCTATAAAAATGCTGAAATTCAGTTACTGATATGCTAAGGGTATTAAATGGGGGTTTTGGTTGTTTTAATGGACCTACATATGAGAACGTGAGAGACAAAACAAAAAATTGGTGTTCGTGGTCGTCAGCCACATTTTGTGATAAAATTATATTTTCCGACACACATTTAAATTCAAGGAGGCGTTTAAAAGACTACCCATCGAAAAGGATGTCCAAAGATGATGCTACCGCTATATGCTAGCTATAAAGTTATGTTAACATCTATTTTATTAAGTGATTCTTTAATATTTATGTTGTCCAACTCTATGGAATCTAACTTTTTTGGCTACGGTAGTGGTTTGTGAAGTGTTAGCTAAAATTAATTTATTGACATAATAATTTCGATATATGTAGGTTTTTTGGATAGGTAAGGTTGTAATGACCGTACCAGTTCTTCTAGCTTTTTTTCTCAACACCAGCCATGTTCGCGCCAGCACTGTCCCTGACCCGTTCAAGTCGTTCGATGTTGCTCGGCCGGTTCGATGCTGACGAGCACGCCTGCGCGCATGTCAAGCCGGGGCGCAACAGTTTGACCATGTTGCAGCTCGAGCATGTCTGATATTGTTTGACGTTGTTAAGTTAACATTTGGTTGCGCAGCGTATAATCAATTACCGTCTCTCTCTATCTCGCGCGTGTTCCCCGCTGATCAGCTTCCAGCTTGAAAACTGTTCGATCGCTGACAACAGGTGTTGCGAGCGGGAGGCTCGAGTTGGGGTGCGAGTGCGTTTGAAGCGAGCATTTGCATGCGTTGAATGTCGGCAACCCCTCTCCCACCCTTCTTCCACCCGCTTACACACTGCCCATGACTTTCAGTGTTTCTTATGGCAGAGAGGGGAGTAGGTGTGCAGGGGGGGTTAATTAAGCGGCTTCTCATTTGCGTGCACTGCAAACCAATTGCCCGCCTAGTGGCAGGGAGGGGGTGGGGGGTCAACAAGGCCAGCTGACCTTGAACAACGACGTGCCGGCTCCCGCCGACCCCCCGCTCAATGTCAATCCGTGCTTGAAGTGGTTCGGAGTGAAGCACACGGGGGACAGCAAATGGCATCGAAAAGGTATGCTCGAATAGTGGGGGAGGAATTCCGATTACGCTTTTCCACAAACAATTCCGTCAGTTGTGAAGTAAAACATTTTCTATGGCTTGGTTCTCCTGAATAGAAAGATTATTTCGTAGGATCGATCCATCGGATTACTATTAGAAGACGAACGAGTAGTTTTCATAGCCAAAATCAGTTAAAATGAAGTTTTTGTGAGGAAAACTTTTCTGTTTCTGCAGATATTTCATATAGCAGATATTCGATATGTAGCGTCGCAGACGTTTCAAGGTATCCTTCGATCCTCCAGCTGCTCTTTCCCCTTACGCTTTTACCTACTTACCTGCTCCCTTTTCTTCGCTCTCCATCTCTGTCACCCTCTCCCTTTCTGTGTGTGCCCTGCATCCCAATCGGCACTATCCCGGCCCTCGGGATTGACAGTTATAATTACTTTAATGATGATTTCAGCGTCAGTTGACTTGTGGCTATCGGGAGGGGGTCGGCGGCGGGCAGGCAGAAGGGCGACAGAAGAAAATGCCGGGAGAAAGCTGATGGGTGGCGTGGGTGGCAGAGTGTCGGTGCCTTTGTTTGTGGGCGCTTAAAATGCAATTATGCACTGCACACTCTCCACAGGGTTTGGCCGCCCCAAAGGACATCGATGGAAGGGGTGCATCTGCAAGGGTTTGGTGTCTGGTCGGAAAAATGCATTTAATTGCAATGCGATGGCGATTCGAATTAAGTCTTATGATAAAACCCGAAAGAAAAAACCCAAAGACGTTTATTCCGACTCCGGGATACCCTCTAAAAGCAGGGAGGCAAAGGAAAAATCAAGTATTAGGCCCCAATTCTGATTCAATGATTCTTAGCATTTGGTTAGGCTTAAGCCAGAGCTATGTTCGTTTCGAATAGCTTTGCTCTGGAATCTATGGGTACCAAGATGCCGCCCAATATACCCTCTGTACGCCCTAAGCAGCAAGGTGCAGCATCGATTGGCTGCACTGCAACGCATTCAATTGAACATATTAATGCAAATTAACCCATTGATGGCTGCCCCCAAGGAAGAGAACGAGCGCAAGGAGCAGGAAAAATAGGACATCTGAAAGACAGCCGCTCCCTCCCGCGGCGTTCCATGGTATGATCACAAGAAGGAAGGGAGCAGGTGCCCATCAGCATGTGTCCACAGCTCAATATACATATTCGTAATCAAATCTAAACTTACATACATATGTCAGAGTTCAAACCTTTCTAGCCGTGTAGCCACACGACTGGAATGACTGAAAAGGATAATTGAATAATATCAGGAATTGCAATACTGCCAATAAGGATTTTGCTCCCCACTGCTCCCACATGTCGCAGAGCTGCAAAGGAGAATGGAATTTAATTTGTTAATTAGAATTGATCTTATTTTTAACATTTTCATAATTTTTCACTAAATAGATACATAATTTAATACATTTTACAGAAATCTACTTTATATTACATTTTCGAACTAGGTTGGTTACATCAAAGGGCCGCCGTACACTTCCAATGGCAAACGTTTTATTGCGCAGAAACCACTTTTCCTTAAAACGGCAACAAAGGTGCTCTCGTTTTTGAAGAATAGATTCTGTATAATGAGTGCTGATGCACAGATAAATTGTCTATCCTTACACTTTATCAGAAGCTCTATTAATTGATACGGTTTCTTGTCAGGTACAATATGTATATTATATATTTATTTATATTAGGTTATTATATGTTTAATAACCAAAACAAAATTAGGTACCCATATGCTAAATAAAATCCGCAAGTAAAGTTCTTCCAGGTTAGTGCAATATTTTGCTGCTAGCTGGAAAATGTCCTCATTTTCATTGATGAAAATAATGTAATGTGTTTCCTGAATAGAGAAAGCAATGAAAGCCTCTTTACTGCAATGTTCTCCGGAGGTTTCTGGAGATTTTCGTTGACTTGCGCCAATAGAAGGTGACACACTACGGCAGAGTGCATTTGGCGCTACATCACACATCAAAGTGAATACAATTTACTGGAAAACCAAATAATATTATGTAAGAAATAAAAATAGCCATAACATGTTTGCTTTGGAATTCAGTTTGAGCTTGCGTCGTTCGATGCACATGAAATACATGGATAGACATGGAACACCCCCTAATACAGCTGAGTCCACAGAGTCCACATTCGTTCTACACTTTCTAAAACCTTCTATATTTATTTGTATGGGTCTTCCGCTTTTACTGGAATTTTACTCTCTTTCGATCGGAGAGATTCTCTACAAGGAATACATTTTCTTACTGCGTTGTAGTTATGAAATCACTTGAGTCAATGAGTAGGTAATTGAATCAGTGATATCTTTGCCCAGAATCCTCCGTAGACCATGTCAGTATAGAACCCAGTCTGAAGTACTCTATGGGAAAGTACAAGTGGGCCGGAAGAGGCAGGGGGCATGATGTGTGCTGGAGTCTTGTCACGCACTCCCTCTCCTGCATTCCTTGGCATTGTGCCTACAATTATTCAATTAAAAAACTGCCTCCCTCGAGACACTAAAATTATTTCAAGCCCACTCTCGTCCGCTGCCTCTCTGTCCCACCGCCAAAAACACCCACAACTTTTGGCCAACTAGGCGTGGACGGGGGGCGGCATGGTAGGCGTGGCTGACAACAATGTTGGCAGCTGCATGGAGGAAAACTTGGGAAACTTTTTAAGTGACTTCTAATAGCGAATTATGATGCAGCCGGAGGAGGCAGCCTGGCTGGATGCAGAGGAGAGGGGCCGAAAGGGGGATGTGATGTGGAGGCGTGGCAAAAAGTTCACGCTTAAAACTTGACAACGATAACTTCATTGAGAAAGCAGGCAGGAGGACAGGACACACACGCACACAAACACACAAACACAAACACATTCCCAACGAGAAAGACATGGCGAGAGCCCAAAAGTGGAGAGAAAATTTTAACAAAGTTAGGTTAGGTTGTTCCTTCCTTCCTTGGTTCATTTCTTCCTTCGTTCCTTCCTGTCTCTGCTGCCGACGTGCTGGAGGAGTGTGCGCCGCGGAAGGGGCTTCATATAATGATATAATGACAAAGTGCACTCTGACATTTTGGGGGCATCAGCACTTATGCTCCGTGGCTCCCTGCAATACTCCGTTCCGTCGATTCTTCGATCATTCATTGATTTCTTCGCGAGCACTCTAATCACTTAGAAAGTCAATGAAAGTGGTGGTAAGTACACATCTCTGCACGCACCCAATACACCCTTTGGCATAATTCGACTACAGGGTACACATATACCATTATCGTCATCATAATCATCCTCTGTGGAACGCATGTCAGAGGAAGCTGCATTCCTGCAGCCCCGCACCTGCTCCTCTCATTTCTGTCGAAAAGTCCCTGGGAAAGTTGCTCGTTTTAATGAATTATGCGTACATTGATAATAATTTCTTAGTTAGCTTCGTCCTCGTAGTTCTGGCGACGCCTGCTTCTCCTCCTCCTCTCTGGAACAAGTTGATTTTTTGGCCACAACCCCGCACTTCGCCCCCATCCCCCGACGACTCTGGCATCCCATCAAACGCCTTCAGGCCGAAGAGAGCGTGTTGCTGTCTGCACTAATATAAAACTTTTTTGCACTCTTAATAAGGCTGCGTTTATGATGACAGTGGCGGAAAAAGCTACAGCAACAGCAACAACAACAAACACCAGCAAGAGGACAAGGACAAGAAGAGGAGATAAGATGAGATGAGGCAGAAGAGGGAGCGAAAGTACGACCGCCCCTATGCCTTGCATCATCTGCATATGACGACAAATGTCAAAAAGTCGAGAACTTTCCAACAGAAAGAGGGCACGAGGAGGAGGAGGAGGTTGAAGGTGGAGAAAGTATTCGTAGAGGCGACAAAAGAGGAGGAGAGAAATAAAAACAGGAGAGGATATCAGAGCAAGACAGACAGACAGGCAGACAGACACGCTAACGATGAGGATGATTTATCTGAAGAAAATATCTTTTTATCAGGATATCAGAGGTCCCCAAATAAATTAAAAACGGCATTTCGGTGTCCTCTTGGGCCCAACTTAAAGGCAGAGGCATATACAGAGCAAGGAATTTACGTTAGTTTCTGGCTATAAAGAAGGCGGTCATCTATGTACGTTGAGACAAAGCTGAGGTTTCCACAATTAGGGCTCATATTCGTACTGGGGTCCGTACCTTTTATCCATCTACAGAGCCAACAAATCACATGTCTATTACTGTCTGTAATGATCGAATTGATATCAGTTATGGTCATTGTATATAGTTATACTTTGTGGGATTGAAGAGGCTTCCAACTCTCATTAAATACCTCTGAATTTTATTTCCTGCTTTAATTTGGTTCTCTTTGTAAAAACTTGTTCTTCTGTTCATTTGTTTTTCCACAAAGCGGAGTTTTATTCATTGTTTAAGATCGGATTGATGTGCAAAAGTGAATTCCTCATAGTAGAAAATGCACACCTCTAAAGGTCGCATAACTTTTAATTTTTTAGAAGAAATCGTATCGGAGGGAATCCAGTGGAATTTGTGAATTCTTTGTTTTCTTGGCATATATAACACTTATTTTAGAGACCTCTCAATCAATATTTTCAGATATTTTTCCCCTCGAATCGTTTTAGTTCTTGGAAAAGGGATGCATATTTAGTCCAGAGGCAGTTGCACCCTTTGATGTTTTGCTCCTCACTCTTATATATGTTCCTCCTGGCCTTCCATATATTCTCTCCACCTACCCTTCAATATCTTCTCGTCACGTGCCCCCTTTGAGAGGTGTGCTCCAGTTGCAGCAACCTCTTCTAATTGAGTTGTTTGCTCTCGTTGTTGCCCCGTCGTTTGTTTAAGGGGGCGTTTGGCATGTAATTGCATTAAATTTGCCTCAAAGGCCAGCAGATGGACTCCGTGTGGTGGCTGGACTGCCATGGTTGGTGGCATGCCACTTAAAGAGCCCAAAACCAGAGGCAGTCAGAACAGAACAGAACCCCCAAAGGCAATCCACAGAGAGAGTCAGAGTCAGTCAATGGTATTTTAATAGAGCCTAATGGGCATTTTAATTGCCTGGGAAGGCTCCCGCAACAGTGGTGCGGGGTGCTTGGGGGGCGAGGGCGATAAAAGTCACACGAATTGTAGGCGTGGCACAAAGCGAGAGACAGAGACAGAGATAGAGAGAGAGAGAGAGAGCCGAGGGCTTTATCTTTATGAATATCGCGACACTTTATGAAGGCCCCCGAAACGACAACGACGGCGATAAAAACCAAAATACGTGTCCAGCCAGAGCCCCTCTATGGATGGAGCTGTAGAAGGGAATCACAGAGTGGGGGAGAGAGTGGGAGAGACAGTGTCACGTATCTGACAGATATGTCTCTCCAGATATATGTACGTATGTATGCATGTACACATGACTATGGCACTGTTTTCGGATCTGTTTTGGCTATCTGGGTCGGTCTTTTCTCTATACAAGTACGAGCATTCCCTCTGTCACCTCACAGCTTCTGTGTTTTGGTTCTTAATGGTTTCTCCTTTTCTCTGTCTCTGTCTCTATCTCTCTTTCTGTATGTTCGCTTTGTTCTTCTTGTTCTGGCTTAATTGATTGAGTGACCGCAAGGCGATTAGTAAAAGGTTTGACACACTTCAGAGCTCGCTGATTGATGGATTGAGAGAGAGAGAGACTTCTTTAGCTTAGCGAAAGCTGACATCGAGGTGGAACGAAACGGTGGCTCTGGGTGAACCAGTGTACCAGCTATTCCCATTATAAGTATCTATGCCTGATCTGCACGATCTGACACTGTCTCTACCTCTCTCGCCGCCCAACCTCTGAGCCACTGCCTCTTGGGGGCCATCCTTCTGCTGTGGCGGGCCCGGCCCGCCCCATGTTATACAACTTAATGGGCAGGCCGGCGGCAGTCGGTTGCCGGAGTAGCAGTCGGCAGCAACAAGTTGGATGTCATCATCGTCACCTTTAACAGCAGAAGCAGCCACAGAGGCAGCTTGGTTGCACTGCAACGACAACACTGCAACTGCATCATGATCTGCAGCATCTGTTGCTCAACAGCATGTGGCAGAGGCGTAGCAGGAAAGGAAATAGCGTGTCGGTAACGAGTTGAACAAGCATCGAGTAACGAGTAACAGAATCAAGTATAAGCTAAAACTATAACAAAACTGAGGTCGAAGTAGTAAATAATGGAAAATAGTGGAATCGAGTGGGAAGTAACTAGATACTGATATAAAAATAATTAAAGAATAGCGAGTAGTAAAATTGCCGAGTAGAGTGAAAGTGTGGCTGGTTTACAACTAATCAATAATAGATGTGTCGAGTGAGAAGTTACTATAATGCAACGAGTAAGTTACAAGTAAAGTTTCGGGTAGCGAATACAAGAAAAGAAAGAAGTTTTAACTAAAAATATACAATTAAAAGAGTGAAATCAGTGAGAAGTAACTACTTAGTGAAAGCAAAACCATAGATATAATGATGAGCGAGAAGCAGAAATAACGAGAAGTAAGAACAAGTAAACATAAAGTGTTGACAAACAATACACGACTGTAAGTAATGGGAAATAGTCTCATCGAGCTAGAGCGGTGACGAATAGCGAGTAACTAGTACTAGTAACGAGTGCACAGCATTGAGAAACAACGAATAAGAGTATTATGGACGGGGAACGTACAGAGACACACCAATCACTCGTCTGTTCACATTTGAAATTTACCGAGTAGCGAGTGGAGATAATGTAATATATTTGGTTCCATGAAGCCTTTCTTTAAGACCCCTCTAGGAGGCATCTATTGGGTCTCGTATTGGCTTACGCCACTGACCCCCAAAATGCACACAGTAGCAGCAGTGTGGCAGCAACCAGTAGCGAGTGGCAAGTGGCAAGTAAGTGGGATGCTGATGCAGCAACTCCGCTTGCTGGAGACGACGATGATGATGATGGAGATGATGATGAGGATCCCAGCGCAGACCATAGATGATGCAACCTGTTTCCTGATTTCATCATCCATTCTCCGCCATCCCCCGGCATTCGCCGCACCGCCATCCCTTTTGGACCCATCCGAAAATGGTGTTGCTTAATTATAGATATTCGTTTTGGCCAGTGACAAGAAGATCCGTCTACCATCTCTCTGTGGCGCCCTTTTGCCCTGGCGAAACCCTAGCGACGATTACATATGCTCTCCCCTTCCTGTTCCCCCCTACCATAGACGGCGTCTGGAGACAAAAGCTTAGAAGGCGACAAAGGGAGTTGCATGCCACATGGGAGAAGAGAGAGAGAGAGAGAGAGGGAGAGAGGGCTCACTTTTGTCGTGGAGTGTTAATGGGAAATTGAAAATCCATTTGCTGATTAATTTCTCGCCGAAAAGAAAAACAGCATCCAAAGCAGAAGAAAAACATTTACGTAAATGAACTTTTCCTTCTGCTGTTGGATGTTGGATGCTGGATGCTGGATGTTTGGATGCTGCTGCCTGATGCCAAAAAGAGTCGTCGCAGGCAAAAGTTTTCCATTTTCCATTTTCAGTTGAGTTCAGTTTCCAGTTCAGTTCGTTGTTTGTTTGCTGTTTGTCGCTCCACTCCGCTCCGCTCCTCTCCCTCCGCTTCCTCCGCTTTTGTTGGGGTTCACACAAAAAAAAATGTGTTGGTGAAATGTGTGTTTTTTTTGCAGTCGTTGTTTTGCAGTCTTCTAGTTTTATTTATGTCGCCTCCGGTACCCATCTCCAGCTCCATCTCCGACTCCAGCTCCATCCAGTGTCTTTGCATGGGTATTACCAGCGGCTTACAGCAAGGCTCTAAGAGAAGAGGATTCTGTCAACGAATCCAAAGCCGAATCCAAGCTGCCTAAGCTGCCTAGAGAGAGAGAGAGAGAGTACAAGAGAGAGCTTGGGGAGATTGTTTTGGCTTTTCTCTGAGAGAAGGATCCAGCCAGCTGTTACTTGATACTCCTTGGCACTTAGATCCTCATGATCCTGTCGACGGCGAGAGTATTCAGCGCTCAGGTCTTACCCCAAAGTGGACCAAAGTCAGCTCGTCTGCCTAATCAACTGTCCAAATCGGTAGAGCTCACCCCCAACGCCCAACGTCCATCTCCCATCTCTACATTGGGCGCATGCATTATTCAGTAGCTGGTCCTGCGTCCTGTGCGCCAGCTTGCAGCTTGATTCGAATTGTCTCCAGAAGTTGTCGGCAGCTTCAACTTTGCTTTGCGTTTGCTTTGCACCTTCTGTGACAGCCAGAAAGACGTCTCCAAAAACTTGGATTTGCTGTCGGCCCCAAATGAGGAATGAGGCAGAAGCATGAGGAAAGAAAATACAGGAAAAACAAATACGGCAAACTCTGTGACGGAGCCCACATATAGAATACCGGAATCGTTCGCATATCTATGGGGGAGAGGGCCACGAGCATAGACGTACCCGACTCATCTCCCGACTCAAGTCCCAAGTCCCAAGTCCAAGAGTCCTAGTCCTGTATGCAAAATGCAAAAGTTTAGCCAGTAAATCTTTGCAAGTGGCACATAAACTTTGCCAAAGAAACTTTTTGTGCCCCCTCCCCTGCCCTACCAGTGCCCTGCCACGAAAGTTCCAGTACAAAAATCTACAGAAAAAAATGATACAGTGCCAAGGAAAGTTTCGCAAAGGCAATGCCAAGAGGCGCCCCTCCGCTCTCATAGGCCGCTGCACGAATTGTGATTTATGGCTTAGCAATGATCTATCTGATGGCAGTCGGTGTGGCAGGATAATGCAGGATGGAGAGTGGGTGTGGGTGTGGGAGTGGGAGTGCCACCTGGCAGGTAGATGGCAGGACGAGAGGATGAGAGGATAGGCCATCTGTCTCAGTTAGTTTCGATCATCGATTGCCTAATAGTGAGTGACGGACATCATCTGAGTGCAGGAATGGTGTCCTGTTTTGGTTTTTTTTTAATGTATTCAACGGCTTCAATCTCGCGTCATGCGGCAGCTCTCATCGGTCCCTGGGACGGATAGATCCTGTGATTCTCCGAACAGTTTGAGTGTCTCATTGGGCAATCGGTTTGGCTGCCGATTGCAGCTTGCAGCTGCTGCTGCCTGCCTCCTCCATTAAGTGTTGCAGCTGCAACACAGACGCAGAGTCAGGGAGTCAATGAGAGTCGAGTGCCAGAAACAGAAACGGTGTTGTAATTAAGCCAAAGCGAATGCCTCAAGTGGCGCGGCGACCCAATAGGGCCACAGCGTCGTCGGCATCGGCGCCGTCGCCGTCATCGGTTGCGCCACCTTCTGAGCCCCAGCCTCTGCCGCTGCCTCAGCTTCTTCCTCACACCCTCTCTCGCTGTCTCGCTCTCTCTCTCTCTCTCTCTGCCACTTCCACCAAGGTCTACTGCTGTCTGGCTGCCTGTCATTAAGTTTTGGGGTCCGAGAGCCCTCGACAAATGAATGCTTAACGAGTGACAAGCAGCACAGGCAGGCAGTCAGTCAGTCAGTCAGTCAGTCAGTCATCAGGCAAGATCTCAGCCCGAATTGAATCGAGTGGCGTTTTAACCCAAAAAGTGCATAGCTCTTACAAATAGGTGACCCCGACACCACACAACAACACAATTGCAACAGAGCATCATCATCTATATCATCGTTTTCGTTTTCGTTGTCGTTGTCGTGATCGTCATCATCATTAGGCCTCTTCGCACAATCATCTTTTTGGGGCTTATCTCCGTCTGCCCCATCAGCGCTTTTGGACTAATTGTCGACACCTCATCCGCATCTGGGCGCATCATCCAAATATCGGACCTGATTAGGCCGCTGTTCAAAAATAGTTTCGGAAAAGGTTTCCCCCCACCCCCGAATCCAATCAAATCCTCTTGATTTCATGAATTTTTCTTATGGGAATTTCCCCCATGATTGCATGAACAGTGCTGGACGAAAGCAGTGAATAATCGATTTACCTATCGAATAGTTTTTGTCGAGCCACATGTGGAATGCTCCCAAGGCTATATTTTGGTCTCTTTTAGATGGGGATCGATTTAAAGTTTAATATCTACCACCAATAAGACACTTTGTCCTACAGTTTTCGTCGCGCACTGTCTGTCCTCGCCCATTTGTCATCTGTCGATGGTGGCAGCTTCCTCAATTTGCCCCTGCTTGTTGCACCATTAACCATTTCAGGGGAATTGCCACACTGTTCCCCAATATTTTGCCCCTGCCACACATCCCTTTCCCCCCCCGCATGTTTCTTTGCCCCCCTCTAAAAGCTGTAGCGTAAATCGCTTTAGCCAAACATGAAGCGCGTTCGCATAATTTTCAATATCGCGCCAATAAAGAAGCAGTCAAGACATGGCATAGAACGGGGGTAAAAGGGTGATAAAAGGGGGGTAAAAGGGGGGAGCGTGGAAATGGAGTGCGGGGTTTGGGGAGCAGAATCGTACGGGTACGGGTGCTTGACAGGAATTATATTGGAAATTGAAAAAAATAAACCCTCCCCCGTGGATGGCTCCTTCGAACGAACACATGCACTGCCCTACACACACACACACATTGCCATTAGCACCTTGCCACCTTGCCCCTGCCCCTGCCCCGCCACATGCGCTCATTGCCACATCTCCTGCTCCTCTCAGGTCGGAGATTTATGCGCCATATGTTAAGGGTTGTGGAAGTGGGGGGCGGGGGTTGTAGGGAGTGCCTGGAAATATGCTAAAAATGTGTTTTTCCTCGCAATTTTTTCACGATTTTTCTGCCTGAGTTTTGCCACCATTTGCCTTCGCTCCTTTGCTTCCTTCTGCATGCCACATGATCATATTTTCCTCGTATTTTTCTCTCTCGTGTTTGCTGCTAAAAGCAATCAAAAGTTTTTCATTTACAGCCGCCAAACGGAGGGGGAAATGGAATTCATTTACAATTTATATTTTATACATTTTTTACTCCACGGAAGTCAAGGTGGAAGGGCGGGATGGCAGGGAGAAGTGCATTACAGTGGAAAAAGATTGAGTGGTTCGAAGGGCAGAGATCCGACGGACCAAGAAGATCTGTGTCGCTCTACCAAAAGAAGATTCAGATACTCAGAAGAGTCGTTTGGGATCAATCTGATTGAGATTGAAAATTACTTTGAGCATTAGTAAAGATGTTTGAGAGATGATCTCTCATAATTGACAATCTTCAACTTTAATTCCTTTAATGTATGGCAATCCATTCGCAAGATCCTTTCCTCTCTTTTACTTTTCCACAAAATTGAATCGAAATCAATGCTTTTGCTCTCCCCCTATTTTGTTGAATGACAACCACATCCCCGAGAGCCCTCAAGCTCTCAATCAAAGTTGCTCTCAATCGAAGCATTCCCCTTCGATATCTGGCGAAAAAAACTTTCCATTGAAACTTCCCCTGGGAAGTTGAGCCCTCCGCTCTAGCAAATTTCTGTGTGTTTTCATACCCTTTCAGAGAGAAGTACTTCCATCTGTATAACGTATCTATTTCTATGGAAAATATAGGACTGAAAGCCCGGATCTGACTACTACAATCATATAACTGACAATGGAAACGTTTAAGGGAAGCACTACCATTCTTTCCAACGACCTCTAAGGGTATTCCCGGCTTCGTTTATTTCTGTTTTTTTTGTTGCCTTACATGAAACCCCTCCCCAAAACCCTGCCCTACATTTCAGGCTGCAATTTATGCGACCAGCCCGACAGTTGTGCAACCGCACGACCCTCAAGCCCATCCCCCTGCTGGAAAAGCTGCCCTGGAAAAGCCCGCGGACTGCCAAACCAACTTCAAAATTCTCAATATAAACACATAAATCCTTTGGCACTGATACACACAGAGATTCTATGGCAGAGCTTGGGCAGCCCCTGTGCCACAAAGAGGAGGGGAGGGGGAATGGGGGGGGGGGGGTGATTGTCTGGCCAACAACAAACAACAACAACCTTGGTTCAGACATCCTCCAGCCTCCAACAAAAGGAGAGACGCGCAGCAATAGAGTCTGGTCTGGTCTGCCGTCGGGAGGTGGAAAGTGGCCGTTCAACAAAAATATTATTGGGGCGTCCCCGTTGCCAGTGGAGGAGGGCGTGGCCCCAGTGACGGAATAAATGGGAGAGGAGACAGACGAGAAAGAGGAGAAAGAGGAGAACGAGGAGAAGAGATAGAAAAAAGTTACACCTTTTGGACCATTTTTGTTGTTTTTTTGGCTGCAACTTTTAGAGGAAGGAAGGAAGCAAAGGGAAGGGAAGGGAACTTGGGCACTTCTCGATGTTGGACAAAAGTTGAATTATTGCAACATGGGAGGGAGGAGTCTGGTAGTGGGTGATAGACCAGCAGGCAGGAGGCTCCTGTAGGAGCCAGCAATGGGTGGTGGGTGCTGGGGTGCGGGTGGTGGAGCCATGCATTATGGATTCCCAGACAACAAGCTGTTTGCACTTATATGGCTTAAGGTCGCCGTCGAAACGCCAAGAGCACGAACCAGAACCAGAACTAGAACCAGAACAAGAACCAGAAAACCGGGACCAAAACTGGGACACAGCACAGAGAGAGAGCCCAAACAAGTCTGGAGAAGTTTTGCTCCCTGCCTGTTTCTGGGTGGCAAAACTAAAGATAGTTAGAGCTCTAGATATCCAGTTACTAAAACTGAATGATGAATGAGCAGCTTGGGAGCACTTCTTTACAGAAGCGATCAAGTCAATGGGCTTATCTCAAGAGTGGGAGGGGTAGGGCAATGGGAATAATGCAGCAGCAGCATCATTGGGCTGCCCTTTTGCTTGCCGTTTCATTGAAGGAATTCCATTGATCAGACTGCGAGTATGGTTCAATGTAGTAGGCAAAAGAGTGGATTAGATGGCAACTAAAAACATAGCAAGCCATCAGTGGAGGCAGCCTCTTAACCTCTTCACCCCTCCCCCGACAACCAACCGTTTCTGGGGTTTATGTTTAAGGCCGTTTACCACCTGGAGCTCTTCGTCACTCACTCTCGTTAATCTCTTTGGCCTGATGATGGTGGGGCTGGTGGTGGTGGCGGAGAGACATCCATTAGTTGGGCCCTGGGCCTGTCCATGAACTAAAATAACTATATCGATGTGCATTTGTCCAGCTCTGCAACTGCTCTGCCATGCCGTGCCATGCCACTGTCTGTGGCAGCACTAAATCAATGTTGGGATTGTCCATTGTGTGCTGCCCCGCTGTGAGGCAGTAGCCAGTGGCAGGGCAGGCCACACCGCATTTCGCAATCCAAACAGAAGCCCCCAGCGAAAATGCTTAGACATGGGACATGGGAGACAGAGGCAGCATCGCTTACAGCCTTGATTGTCGCACATCGAGTGTCGCCTCTGTCTCTGTCTCTGTTGCAAGGCTGCAATGTTGCAGAGGCAGGAATGTGCCGCGAGTGTTGTAATTGAAAGGGTCGGCCGTGAGGCCCAGAGCAACTCAAGCGCTAATTAGATGACATCGAAGCGGCGCATCGAACACCACCTGAACGGGGGGCGACACAACAGCCACACCAAAGGAAGGGCCGGCTGACTGGCAGGCCGGGAGGCAGACAGCCGAAACGGAAATAGAGAAAACAACCCTTCAATAGGGTTTGCTCCCTTTCCCATTTAATGGTTCAGCGCCTCGCCTCGCCTCGCCTCGTTCAGGGTCCATGGATCCCAGGGTCCCGGGGTCCAGTCATGGACGATGATGCACTGCAGGGTCGCCGTGTCGGCCGTGTCGGCGTCTTTAAAAATGCACATAATTAAAATTTATGAAGACATCGGCGGTACCATGGGGTCAGGGGGCATGGGACACTCAAATTAAATACCTGTAAAAGGAGAGCAGGCTGGAGGCGCGGCGGCAGCCGAGTCGAGGGGTCACCAGAGGTGGCCTGAACACCGAACTGGAATGAAATTGTAATGGCAATTCAGACAGAAAGGACAACAAAAAAAAAGGAAACGAAAGCAACGGAAAACAGAGACAGAAACGATGCAGAGAGGGATAGAAAAGCAGAAAACTAAATTACCAGAGGGCCACCATGGGCTACATTTGGAAACAAGGAAACATACCTATTGAAACGAATGGCCAAATCCAGTCGTCTTAGAATATTTGAAAAGTAGTTCTCCATCTCCATTAATCTGCTGGTTTTCAGCCACATCAAATAGGTCGAACCAGGACGTTTACACATTCTGACTAAATGCCGTTCAATATTCAAGATAAGAAAGTGGTTTCGTCTATTTTATGCCTTGGGAGTGCTACAGATGTACCGAATAATATTCTAGAATTATATTCCAACGCTTCGACCTATTTATTCGGAGGGATTTATGAAGTGGAAAGTTACCTTTCACGGATCTTCGCCGGGGAACTTGTTCTCTGAGTTTAAGAGTTATACTGTATGTGCACGCCTTGAAACTTGTTTTTGTGCTTCATTTCCTTCCATCACTTTCTCGATCAATATAATATAAAGCTTTAGAATGTTGTGAAATGAAAAACATCTTTTTATTTGGTTGTTGGCCTCAACAAAACATTCGATTCGAATGGGAATATCTATCTACCACAGGCTCCCTGCGAATTGCCTAGTCTGCCAATCCCACAGTGCGGGCACAGGACTTCCCAGAGAGTGCCCCTCACAAGGTCAAAGTAATTACAAGCAAACAAAGTTTGAGGCATGCTACAGGGGGGGGGGGGGGGGCACGAGGGGGAAAAGTGTGACCCGCAACAGACAGAGAACAGAAGATAGAAGACGGCCATTGCCGCGAAAACCCTATTAAGATGTGCGCCGTCCATTAAATGGAAGTGTATTAAGTGGCAGGAAAGCAGAAAGACGGCCGGCCAGGGGGCAGAAGTTTCAGTGGGTCCTTTCTCTCCTCTTCTGCCTGGCTATACGGGCGCTTCGGTGCTCCAGCCAGCGTTCCTCCATCTCGTTCTGGAACTGCAACATCTGGTGGCAGGCACCGATCAGGGGACGGATCTCATCGTGGTCCTTGCGACGCTGATCGGAGTGGTGCTGATGATCCCCTGGCTGCTGCTGCTGCTGCTGCTGCTGCCCACCGCTCAGGTGGGGATGCATCTCAGAGAACAGTGTTTGCGTGAGCTGGGACCTCCGCTGGGGCTTTGGTTCGTGCATTTCCTCGAACAGCAGCAGATATGCCTCCGGATCGTCTTCCACAGGCGCCCCCACAACCAATTTTTTCAGCCACCCAAGAAACTCCTTCAGCGGTCCACTCTGTGGCTGTGCCAGTGGCTGTGGCTTCTGCCGGCTCTGCACTAGTTTCTTGTGCACATAAAGATCCATGAGGAAATGAACCAGCTCGATGGTGTCCGCGGTGTGGCCGTTCATCAGTTTCTCGACCCGCAGCTCCCGCGGAATGCCCAAGCGATGGAGCGTCCGCTGCAAAATGTCATAGTTTCGCTGCAACATGGCAGGCGGACCCTCCTCCACCAGAGCCTGTAAATTGAGGCAGTCAGGGTAGATGCAATGCAGGAGCCTGCACCAGGCAGCACCATTACTCAGCTCCGCCATCGAGCCGTAGTCGCAGCGCAGCATTATGTTGATCCATTTCAGTAGGATCTCAGGATTCGTGGGATGGCCATGTGTTCCTGGGGGCAAAAGGGAAAAGCCATAGGGGTGTCCTTTAGCGAAGAGAAGCGCTTTCCTACCAGGCATTGTTCTTGGTATTCATTCGATGCAAAGTGTGGCAAGGCTTTTAGTTTTATTTACTGATTAATTTGAGATTTGGAATTTGTGTCACCTGAAGGTTCCTTGGGTTTCTGAGTTTTCCATTCTTCAAAGTGATCTTCTTCTGGGATAGTCTTATAATGACAAAGTAGTATTTTCTCCTGCCTTCCCCTAAGAAGAGTGGTTTCAAGTTGGTTGCAAATAGGGATCTTCAATCCAAATGAAACGTTGTCCAAGAAGGGCATAAGCAGCAGCAATCCCAGGAAGATTCCTTGGGCAATTGTTCACTATTAAAGACAATCGGAGTTCAATTAAGGTAGCTGAGAGAAAGGATGAACCAGCTTCCATTTAATGTGGAAAGTTCTCCTTAATTTGAGGCCCCCTCATCCGGCAATCCCCTTGGCCTATTGCCACCATTCAGTGGGGCACAGCCATTCCATGCCGTCTGCTGCTGCCATAAATAACTGCAGCTTAAAGCATTATAAACCGCATCTGCATTGGGGTTGGGGTTGGGGTTGGGGTTGGGTGTGGGGTGTGCAATTCCTGCTGAGTTCTGCCCCATCCTCTGGCTCCAATTTTAAGCCAGGGAAATCATTTAAATTTTTCCTCATTTCTTCCCCTGTATTTTTTTTCACGCGCGCGCTTTTCGTCAAAAATAAAGTTGGGCCTTGCATGCATTTATGCATGCGAGTGAGTTTTGCAGTGCGGAAAATTCTGCACTGCATTTGTGTGGCACGGGGCAGGAGGCGGACTGAGAAGCTGAGCCGTTCGCGGGGGCAGGAGGAGTCAGGGCATGCAGCAGTGTGCAGTGGCGGCGAGAGGCGAAAGGCGAGAGGCGCGAGGCAGAGTGGTAGCGAATAAAAAGAGAGAAAATGGCAAACAATGAAATGCATTGAAAATTGAAAATCAATGAACTGTTATAATAACTTGCCGCAGAGTCAGAAGCGAGCATCCAGCATCCACATATCTATCTGCCGCACACGCCGACACGCAGACACACAGACACACAGATAGATACTCCCGACACTCACAGATACCAAATGCTTAAGTGTGTGCGAGCGTGGCTGCGAAGGCATTCGAATGCAAAGGCAAACTTCCAACTGAAAAAAACTACACTGCAAGAAACAGGCGAAGAAGTCGCCAGGGAGTGGCTAATACCTTTGAGTGATACGTGATCGAAACTCATAACCTACAGAGTGGCTTTTCCTGACTAAACTTTATGGGATTCTCTGCTTTTCCTTAGCTTTTTTTTTAAAGAATTTCATGTGCTGCCAGTAGATATTCTTCCTTTCTTTTACATCTCTCTGAAATTCATTTATTGGATAGTGTTTGTATTTCTATAGAAGTCCCAACGGAGAATACGTTGAAGACTTCCTTCCATTGATAAATAGATGTAATAGAGCCATTGTGTTGGCCGCGATTCATATATTTATTGGGTTGTCAGAAGTTACACAGAAATTTCATCCCAAAACTATCTGCTGAAAGCGCGTTGTTCCAGCATTAATATTGTTCAAATCAATCATTGGCCATTGACCATTGGATTCCCGATTTCTCTCTCTGTGTAGAGTCTGTTCCCCAGCCCTTAGCCGTGTGATCTGGCTCCTGGTCCTGGTCCTCGCCCTCATCCTCTGGAGGAGTAGCAACTCGTGCGTGCGGTTCTCTCTCTTCATTAAACATATGTAACGCGTTGGGTTAACAATCGCTGGAAGATGGCAGAGGGCGGCCAGAGGGGGAGGGAAACCAGAGACCGGGGATCGGGGACTGGGGACCGGGGACCACGCGTCAACTTGGAGTCGGATGCAGCGATTAAAAATTAAATGCCGTCGTATTAACAAACAGCCATTCCCCACTTCTGTCTGGTGTCCTTTTTCTCCTTGTTTTTTGTTTTTGGGAAAAACCGAAAGCTGAAAAAATAAAAAATAAAAGGGAATGGTGAATGGGGAAAGGGGAAAAGAAGAACGGAGTAAAACCAAAAAAAAAAAGCTGAGCAGCCACACGGACAATGGCTGATGGAGTGGCTTGTGGGTGGAAGGGCAGAGTGGCGGAGGGGCGGAGGGACAGGACACTGGCCAGAGTGGGAAATCCTTTGGTGCATGTAAAATGCATGAATCGCATGGGCGCTACGTGTGAAATTTATGCGCATATGTTGACAGCACTTAAAGAGCAGAAGCCCCCAAAAGAGCTGCTCTTGAGTGGCTCCGAAAGATACACAATTTGAAAGATTGAGCCGAAAAAACTCTTAGCTAATGGCCTCAAGAGTGGATGGACCTTCACTCCCATCTGCAGCTGCTGCGCATGGGAGGTAATCTTCGCGAATCAATTAGCATTGGCCAGAACTGGCTAATCATTCAATCACCCTGACCCAAAGGGCCCCAGTCCCACTCTGCAGCACAGCATTGGACTGGCCAGTCATGGCGGCCACAAAAGCTAAATAATAATGAATAATTAACGCGAAGACAACGAAGGACGTGCATGGATGGGGTATGTGGGTCAATAGACAGTCTTGGCCCGTACTCCATTAGTTACATCAATTTTCCTGCATTTTTCTCGCTCTTCCTTAGCAAGCATTTAATTGGCCTCAATTCCGATGGCAGCATCAATTCTCCAGCAGCAGCAAAGGAGGATAGTGTGTGCCTTAGATTGTTTGGACGCCCATTACTGGTCTGGTTTTGGTCCTTTTTCTTACTTCGTTTTGACATACTTTTACCATCATTTTGTGCTTTAAGTTGGAACTGGAGTTGACAGTTCATCGGAGGACGAGGCGACTCTCTCTCTCTCTATCTCTCGGCTGAAACTAGGTCTCTCCATTTGGTGCAATTAGCAGAGATGCTTGTGCTCATCGACCAGTCGACTAATTGGCATCGCCACACCACTGTTATGGTGACATTTTTGATACCCTTTTACCCTTGGCAGCAGCGCCACTCTTGCTGGTTCAAAATGATGCAAATATTATCGATCAATAGGAACATAGGAGTCCCTGTATCCTATACTGGAAGTCCATGTGCATAATGCGTTGGAGCATCTCGATTTGCACCTTCGACGAGGACTCCCTTCTGCTGAGGCCAATTGCAATCGCTTCAAATCAATCAGAAGCAAGCGACTGGGCTGTGAATCAGGGCTAGAACTAGCTCCTCCCCCCTACCACTCAGGGAAAGAAAGGACATGCTGTGTCCGTGAGGATTCTTTGCATTCTGCTTTGCATTTCCTGTGGCAGTGTCTGCGGTCAAATGGCCATGGACACGGACACGGAGCCCTCCACTCTCTCTCGCTTCGTGTCCTGCATACAAATGTGTGTCTCTCTGCCGCATTCTGGTCCCTCTGTTCGTCTGCCACTCTCTGCCCCCTGCCGCCTGCTCCCTGCTCCCTGCCACTCATGCACCTCCACCTGGAGACGTTTCCTTGTTCTGGCAAATAAAATGCAAACAATGCTTGTTTCATTTGCGTAATAAAATATTTATACAGGTATTTAGTTGGTCGCGAAAAAAACGAGGAGGAGGAATGAGACAGGAAGAGCCGGAACCAGGGGAGATGTGGCAGAAGCAACCAAAGAGACGAGGCAGGAACGAAGCCAGAGATGTGGCAGATACAGCTGGAGCTGGGGAAGGAACGGAGCCAGAGATGGGGCAGAAACATCCGTAGATGTGGCAGGACTGTATGGGGCTTGTGGGCAAACATTTAAGCCGGCTTTCTTTAAACCATTTGGGCCCAACGCGTCCACCAAGTACATTTGAAGATCATTTTGGCAAGTTATTTTGAAGAGACTGCAATTCAAATGGTTTCTCAAATGCAGACATGTACATTTTAGACGAGTTATACTGTGTGAAAATCTAAATTCCTCCTCCACTTACTCAATAATTAAACTTATTCATTATATCATTTCATCATGCATAAAATATGTATATAAATGTGTACATATATGGGACGGATTACAAGAAAATGGCTTATAAATTTATGTTTAGTCAAAGTGAATCATATTTATGTGTGTTTCTTTGAATATGTAACTTTTCTCTCAGTGAATTATTTGCCGAAAAGGAGCCTTGCAGACCGGAACTTCAATTTCCAAATGCCGTAAGTGTAAGATTCATCTTTGAACTAATAAAAATCAAATGAAAACCAAAGAGAATAAGAGACCCAGAGAGAGAGAGAGAGAGAGAGAGTAGGTGTGAGAGGGGCACAAAAAACGTCTAGACATCATTTCTCAGTGGAGACTCCTCCTCGGAGTGCTCTCCCTGGACATCCAGGATAAATCAGCGCGTATTTTTGCAGCGATTTGCCATAGCTCATAAGGGGCAGAGACTCCCAGAGAAAGACAGAGAAATTGCCCTCATTTATCATGTGGTGGGAGCAGGGCTTAACCGCCAGTCCCCCTCAAACCTAGTAAACAGTGCCGCCCCAAGGGGGTGCTGCAAGAGATGCTGCTGATGCTCCTGGTAAGGGCTATACAACAGATAAGCCCCAATGTGTAGATGGAATCGATGCTTCAAGTCAAATGGCAAGAGGAGCATCACGATCGGCGGCCTGAGGAACACAGCAGATCACCCACTTCCGATTACCGGCTGCAAAAGATGATTAGGCACTCAGTGAAGGCGAGTCCTATTCATTAACACCCATAGAATTTATCAAAGGCTTCTAAAAGACTATGAACCATTAGAAATCGAAAAAGCACACACTTTCAATTGATCATTTTCAGGAGGAGCTGCAGAAGGCAAGATGCCTGGGCTTGTTGTCTTCAATCGCAGCCGCAGACTTGTCAATAGAAACCGATGGGCCACTGCAGCGTCTTACAATTGTTGGGGATCAGGGAGGTCAGCAGTTTTGTTTTTTATTCATTTGATTTATTCATATAATGTGCTAAACACTACTCCTCAACCTGAGCAAGAGGGCGCACACTGCACGAGGAAGAGTGTCAGAGTCTCTGTAATCGCGTGGATGGGGTACCATAACCGGATGCTCAACGAATATCGTTGTATATTCGAAATGCGGTGGAAATGCCTAAGTGTAACATCCAACTAAAAGCGTTTCCGACTCCATAAAGTATACATATTCTTAATCCTATCTATAACTCCTTTCCCGAAGAATGAGTCTGTGATCAGTGGCCTACAACCAAATTGTTGTCTCGTGCTAAGTACACTCAAAAGTTTTCATTTTGTCGCACAGTGTTATTCAAATAATGAGGAAACGTGTACCAAAGTATAGTAATGAAGATTTAACATTTTTTATTGTGATGAAAACATTTTTAATCGAGATGAAATGTGCTAGCATAGGGATCGATAGCTCTGTGGCTTATGATGATCCCCATCTCCAATTACATTATTTCGCAGTACCTTTTTGAACTTTTTGAATCTAGAGATTCGGGTCTGGAGATAGAGGCATTCGCTTTATATTTCATCTACACTTTGCTTTAATTGATTCCGTTTTCACTTGTATAACCACATTCTATCTTTCAAGCATATCTTATGTGCATACATATATATCATATGCCGTTTATCCCTTACCGATTTTCGGGTACCAGACCAATCCTAGTTCCGGGTGCAGCACTATCTGTGGGTGTCTGCGTGCTGCATCGATTGCGGGCCGTCATCGTGCCGCCTTTCCGTTGCACATTGCCCATCGCATCGACGACTTCTACGTGCTTTATCGCCCAGACGCTAATTAATCTCCAGCGCCTGCTTCATTGTTGTGGCTGCAGCCTCTTCGTGACCTCCCGGTTTGCCCTGTCTCGCCTCTCCCCCCACCACTTTCTTCTCCCACTGCTTGGACAGGTTTGTTGCGAAACGAAACTCAAGAAAAACAGAAATTCCGAATCCCAGAGTGAATCTTTGCTTAATTCTCTGTCTAAAATATGTGACATTCCATGGCGACTATTGAGCCGCCATCTCTTCGCGAAAACCTTCAAAGATACCTCTAAAAATTCGAAGAAGTACCATTTGGGGCTGCAACTTTCTGTCATACCGGTTGGAATAGTTCTGTACTCCCTTGCCAATATGGGAGTAACATATTCTTTGGGGGCTGAAAGCCTCTGAATATGGAATGCATTCATACATATGTAGCTCTAGGTCTTGCATTGATTAGGTTTCGGCCTGTTGCATGCGAGCATACCGCAGGCTGGTTGCAAGTACGGAAAAGTCGAATGCGCGTACGTACATTTTGCGGCATCGCGTTTGACATCCCCTGATGGCTAGCCGCTGTCTGTGGTCTGGTCTGTCGTCTGTCGTCTGTGGCCATAATCCTAACTAGCCGTGGCACACAAAAAGCCCATTTTAATGTGCGGTCAACAGTCGGGGGCAATGTCTAAATTCGAAATGTCAGAGTTGTCAGCGTTGTCAGCGCTGTCAGCGGCAACGACACTGCACCGACGGCGACAACAATGACAACAATGAAAACGATGACAACGACAATGGCTGCTTGTGCCTTTGCTACCGCTGCTACTGCTGCTACTGCTGTTTGACGACAATTAGAGTTGTACACAAATAATACATAATAATAATTACGCAAAAGCTTTTAAACGCTGCCTCTGCCGCTTTTTGGTATCACCCCGGGGTCGGGCCATGAACATGAGTAGGCTTAAATGGCACCGCCCCAAAAGGGCAGCGGGTATGCAATGCAGCGGACCTTGACCCACTCCGACGAGACACCAATGAGAGTTCTTTCGAGAGTTTTTGCAGCTTCCAGATCGATTCGATGATCCGGCATTTCCTTCAACACCGATTGTTTATGATAATAGCAGAAATGAGGGAAGTACTTGGAGAAGTACTCCCCCTGGGATTCCTGAATTGTGTTTCAAAGCCAAGAGTATCAGCCATTGACGCCCATTCTCATATTTTAATAGCATTTAAATGCCACTTTAGAGAGAGATTTGCTTCAAGAGACTTCCTCCTGAACTTTTGCCACAAATTTAAACCTTAAGGCGACATGCTGACTCGTCTTTAACGCTGCTCTGAAACCATTTGGGATAAGAATACTCTGGCACTGGTACTGCTACTGGTGCTACTGGTACTCTGTGCCACACATATATCAACCGTTCCATCTCCGTGGCAGTGGAATCCTCGAAGTTTCGGCTTAAAGACAATAAGTTTTGGGGGCCAGAGCTGGGCTGCGGATGGGGACCAATGTGTGCCAGGGAGTTCGGTGTGAAAGCTAACCCCGAAAAATTGTCAACGCGAATTACTGGCACATTTTCGTAAGCGATGGTACATGGCATGGGGCAGAGGATGCTGGAATAGAGCATAGTGGAGCATGTGGAACAGGGCAAGGGGCAAGGGGCATGAGGGGGCTATGGGGGGACATTGATAGTAATTGCAAGCAGCATGCACAATTGCAGCGAGAACGAGTCGCGTAATAAATCCATAATCCGAGGCGACAATTTGAATCATGGCGCTGTAAATGCGTTGCCTTTGTGGGAGGGCAGTGGCAGCGGCAGCGGCAGAGGCAGTGGCAGGGTTCAGTGGCAGTGGCAGTGGCAGGGTCGCAGCTGCAGGCATTCAAGCGGCAACGACAAGACAAGACAGTTGCAGTCTCTGGCTCGGGAGCTTCTCTTTTTATGCTCCCCTTTTGTTTTATTGCATTTCACTTTGTCTGTCTCGGGCTCTGACGCCAAACCCATTTCATTCTCATCCCCATCCCCACCCCCACCCCCCGGCCCCATCCCTTGGCCCCTCGGATTGTAGCATGTGAAAATTGCATTTTATGCTCCTTCGCCTCCAATCCCTTAGAACCCCCCAAGAACCCCCAATCCCACCATCCGATCCATCTCGTTTTCTCTCGCTGTCTCTCTCTCTCTCTATCCTTCTGTATTCCCTCTTTCTGTTTGTCTTTTCCTCAGCAGTTAAAATAATCATAATAAAACAAGTGCGAAAGCTAAAGGCGAGATTCCGACTAGGAGATACCCGGGATCCATGGTGACAGGTCCCACAGATGATATCCATATTGGCAAATAATAATAATGGAATGTTCAATGCTACTAAAGACTGCGGGAGGGCATGAAAATCCACTCTAATCCGATCAGTATATCTGCTTGCGTGTGCTGAGTATACCCCTTCAATCCTACCTCATTCCGAGGGTATTAAAAAACAAAATCCAGGCGCACAAATGCGCCTCCTTGGCGGACCAAATCCCCAAGAAGGAATGTCAACATTTGCCAGCCAAGTGCACTTGGCCAAAAGAGGGTCAGATGTCGGAGCAGATGGAGGAACAGTAGCGGCAGCAACAGCAGCAGGCAGACTGTCCTGGGACTGGGACTGGGCTGTGGATCGGGACTGGGACTGGGACTTGGGACTGAGACTTGGCTGTCGGCTTAGTCGCAGTTATCTTGATCACAGCTAAACAATCGATTCAATTTGTCCTTAATGAAGTCCTGGACGTGAGCGTGGATGTTGCCCAGCCTTTGTCCCCTCTGAGTTTGTCCGATTTATTGGCAGCAGATTGGATGGCAGCCAAAAACAAAAAAAAAAAAGGAGAAGAGAAGACCCAAGCGGCCCGAAGGTGAAATCAATTCAAAATTTGCTTTGATTTACATTTCTCAGAGGACTCGCACCGAACGCCTGACTTGTGACACACACACACAGACACACAGACACACAGACACACATACACACACACACACATTTAATTAATGCAGCTACAGAATTAGTTGCAACAATTTTGGCAAACATTTTCCGCTTCATGTTCGGCACAGAGTGTTGTCCCCGAGGCGATTGACATATCGTGCGAATGGCCATTGAACTCTGAACCGAAACGGAGACGAGAAGGACCCGGTACTGGTGCTGGTGCTGGGACTTGGACTGGTTCTCGTTCTGCTGGCCAAAGGTAATCACACCAGGCCACAACGCATGACTGACAGCCACATGACATGACTTATTCAAGACTCAGCTCCGCCCCGACATCGACATCGACATAGACATCGACATCGACATGGACATGGACCTCGACATCGGGGCAGTGTTCTGCCATTAACCAGCTGTGTGTTTTGGGCAGGGCCGTATAATTAGCTCGATTCCGGTTGAGGGATGGAGGTGGAGTGGAGGCCGGAGACTGGAGACTGGAGAGACCCTCCTTCAATTTCTGGCTTGGGGCCACTGGCAGGAATTTCAATATGCGATGCATGCTGGCAGGCTCCACTGTCTTTATGGCATATAATTTTGGACAAGTGTCAGACCGGAGCTGGCTAGTCTTTTGGATCCCCCCTCCCCCCCATTGTCTTCCGAGTACTTGGATAGCGGATATATTTTCATGAATCTTTCCAGCAGCTTTAAGTGGCAAATGGCGTAAGTTAAAGCTCTTCGAGGGCATAGCCATTATCCTGCAGCTCATCCAGACTCGTTTCTCCCCCAATTTCGCCCCAGACTTCCCTGTGCGCTTGCCAAAATCAAGCCGCAGCCCGACTGACTATTTTGCATAAGCAAATACAAGTAAATAAATTGAAATTCGTCAGCGCCTTGCCTTCCAGCTCTGTTCAGCTCTCCAGTTCGCTGTGCACACAACACGCATGTAAATCGTCGTCTTACAACAAAAATGCCACCTGTGTGGCTGTGCTCCTGTCTGGGGGGCTCTGTCTGGGGGCTAGTTACAAAGCTTAAAGGTAAATTTTCCTTTCTATCTTCTCCTTTTTGCTGCCCCTGTCGCAGAGTGTAGGGTATAAGAGGCACTAGAAAAGCGAGACGTTTCTGGGGAAAGTTCCTAAGGGATGAGGTATCTTCATGCTCATAGCAGGGGAATCCTTTGGCAATTGTTATCCATGTGGTGTGTGTCCCACTCCCCTTTGCATATTTACAGATTTTTTTCGTTTCGTTTTATTGGCAATTCAGAGCCGACAGAACCGTTTGCCAAATCGATTGCTACCTCTCCAGATGCGGGGGCTATCCCCAGGCAGCCCCTGGCACAGCATCGCTCTAATGAGTCCCTGCCCCAACTAGTCGCGACCATAAAAATGGCTAAAGTGTTTAATCAACCCAAACCCTGGGCCCACCATCCCTCTGGCTGTGGGCTGTGGGCTGTGCTCTGTGGGCTGTGGTCCATCGCTCAGTGAAATGGAATTGACTGCCATAAATCAGAGCCCGAATATGTCGAGCTCCTACTTAGGCGGTGCGGCTCTCGTATTTATTGCCGGGACCAGCTGCGGTCAGAGCCTTGACCTTTTTTCGTGCGCCGCTTTCGGATGGGGGGGATTGCGCCACTGGACCTGCCAGGCAATCCATACACTGTGGTTAAGGCTAAGGAGGATGGTCTGAACATTAAGCACATAAAAACCAATCAAATGAAAGAAAGAAAAGCGTTGCTGTGGCGCCGAGACCACCTGTCCCGCTGCTCTGACGCTGCTCAGCTCTGCTCGGCAGTCACCCAAAAATAGTCACAATAAAATGCCAACTGCCAATAAACGTCAATAAATCAAACAATTGAGCGCGCGGCCAAGTTTTCTGACGGCGTGCGCCAAATAAGTCCCAATGTCCACTGCCCCGTGTCTCCCCTCCGCCCCGTTCCCATTAGTAGTCCCCAAAACAGGCGAATAAAAGCAAGTCCCCACCGTGGAGCTTTTGGAGCTGTGGAGCATTCATTGAAGCAAACAATGAGAATCAAGAACATGGACCTGGAATTCGCGACATGAACAGGGGGAGCTGCAATTGGAGACTGGGCAGAAATACAATGTTGCATGTTGCTGCTGCTCGGTTGGCAGTTGTATAATCGGAACAAAGCGACTAACCATCTATGATTCGAGGAATACCTCATTTCTAGTAGTTTTTATCCCTTCCAGTAGGCCTCTTTAAGCAATGTCTGAAATGTGTCAGACATTCTAGAAAAACAGAAACTATAAATCACAAGTATCTGCGCTAAATTAGCCATTGCTAATGCTTGGAACTGGAGCAGGATTAGTTCAAGAGGAAAGAGTTAACATCTCTTGAACTAATCCTGGTCCAGTTCCAGTGCCAGGCGTTAGCAATGGCTAATTTAGCCCAGATATCTGCACCAATCGAGAACCTGTCGGTCGAGGAGTGGATGCCACATTAGCTGGTTGACGTCGCGCTGCTCTGCTCTGCTCGGCAGTCATCTGCCTGTTCTGCCTCCATGACAGAAGCTCATAGCGGCAATCTGAATCCCAGCAACGCACCGCACCCCTTAGTGCTGGCCAAGACCGAGCAGCTCTACAAGTTCATGAAGTTCGTGCCGCTAAAGAAGTCGGAAGCGCACACCAACTTCGTGCTGCGCCGCTGGAAACGTTGTCTGCGGGTGCAGATCGCCAAGGAGCTCGACGATAGACGCCGCGAGCCAAAGGCTCTCCTCAGGTATTTCAAGCTCTGCCTCATCTCTGTGTCGATCCTTGACCATGAAACACAGATAAGAGGGAGCGCTTGATATGCTTGAGGAGACTCCTGGCTTTTATGCTCCAACCAGAAAAGGTCCAGCTAGATCTGGGGTACACCTCGTACACTGCTGCTGCTGTTGTACCTCTACACGATTCCACAGCCATTTGACCTCTTCTTGGCTGGAAAACTTCGTCGATTGGTCGTCAAATAAATGAACAGGCAGATCTGATAAAAATTTGTTTAATTTAAGCTTATGTAAATCAATATTAAGTAGTTGAAGTAATTTGAACATAAAATTTGAATTTGGAATTTAAACATATTCCATCGATGAAATCCAAAACGTGAGGAAGAAAGTGAAAGTGCCGTACTTCAAACTTGATCAATTTTGGGTACATTTTACACGAAACAATTAACAGATATTTGCAGAGGGCATTAGAAATTCTGTAGGGGTCTGGGAGAGGCTGCAGCTGCTCCAGTGGCCGTGCCCCCGCCGTCCTCCCGTGCTCGCAATGTGTATGTGGCTATAATGGGATCGCCCTGCTGGGCCAAGCTCTCACTGTGCAGCGCATATTGCAGAACATAGCCGCAATGGGGGGGCAGAGCGTCGAGCAGATGGTATCCTATCTCCAGAATGCCGTCTTCGTTGGTCCCGTCGGCGGTCCAGAAGGCGATCTGGTCGGTATTCTCGCGAATGCTGACCACAGCTCCGCAGAAGTCGGTGCAGTGCTCGAAGTCCTCGCCGATCAATGAGAGCAGGGAGTACTCCCAGTAGAAGTTGAGTTCAAGGGTTGCGTTCTTGGAAAAGCTGACAATCCAACGGCCCCCGCCGACATTCGCCTTGTCCTCCCACTTGGGACGAATGCCGGTCTTGAACACGCAATAGTCGCTGCCGACCTTAATTTGCGATGGCGCCTTGATATGATGGAAGAGACTCCAAAAGTTCTCCACAGTCTGGAAGCTTGTAATTCGATGAAGCGTATCCTCCCAGGTCTTGGCACGATCTGGCTCCAGATACCACATGGTCCATTCGGTGTTCAAGGGGTGCTGCGGACACGATACCTCCTCCGCTGGCTCCTCACCTTTTGAACAGTCCCCATCTTCATCCCTATTCCCCCCATTTTGGTCCTCCTGGTCGCTTCCGCTGGATTCAGCTAGACCTTCAGCCTCTGCATGCACTGAAGTGAAAGAGCTAGTGCGTGTCAGCACCAGGGATCTCATCTGAATTAACGTCTTGGGCTTGACGGTGTGGGGTTGTTTATTGTCCCCATTCATTTTCGCTGTGAATAAAACTTGGGATCCAACGGGGCATCCAACTGCGGGTCCATCTGCGGATCCAACTCCGGATCCAACTGGCGAGGAACATGAAGAACCAACTGGCGATGCGATTGGGGGTGCTACTGTGGATACAACTGGTGATTTAAATGGCGATGCAACTGGAGATCCAAACACCGATCCAACTGTCGATCCAACTGTCGATCCAACTGTAGATGCAGCTCTAGATTCAACTTGACGTACAACTGGGGGTCCAACTGGGCATCTGACTGGGCTACTAACTGGAGATCCAAATAAGGATCCAACTTGGGATCCAATTAGTGGACCAGCCGGGGGTCCAACTGGACATCCAACTGGCGACGAACATGAAGATCCAGCTGGAGATGCAACTCGCGATGCAATCGGGGATGCAGCTGGGAATACAACAGGGGATGCAGCGGGGGATGCAAATAGTAATGTAACTGGTGCAGGAACTGGTGGTGCAACGAGGGATGGAACTGGGGATAAAAATGGTGGTGCAACTAGGAATATAACTGGTGGTGCAACAGGTGTAGCGATTGGTACAGTCACTGGAGGTGCAACTGGTGGTGCAACTGGTGGTACAACTGGTGGTGCAACTGGTGGTGTAACTGGTGGTGCAACTGGTGGTGCAACTGGTGGTGCCACTGGTGGTGCCACTGGTGGTGCCACTGATAGTGCAACTGGTGGTGCAACTGGTGGAACAACGGGGGGACATTGCACCTTCGGGCTCCGCCTGGCACTGATGTTCCTTCTGTTCCTTGTCCCATTGGAGTTCTTACGCGAAGTCCTTGGGGAGGGATCCATTGATTCTGTACGCGCAACCTTAGCGATGGCCTCATTCCAAACCGGACTGTCGATCAAGTTCCAAGACGATCTCGGCTTGGACATTTCCTTATGCTGGGTAACAAACGACTGCCGGACAGTGCTTTTCGACTCAAACTGCGGCTCTGCCGAGCCTGCAGTCCAAGGACAAGCGTCGATTGAAGTCCAGGACGTCGTCGGCATTGGGATATGTGCGGAAGGGGGACTCTTCGAGTCGCACTTTACACTCTCCTTAATGGCAATGGGCTCTGCCCACTGGTTGCATTCCCTTGCCACCACGTTCCAGGATGGAGGCTGGGACGAGGACACATCAGGGACACGAGCTTCGGGGCGTTGAGCTTGAGGCGTTGGTGACGAAGATCTGTTATCCCCACGGGGAATCATCTGGGGCTGTGTGGCGGCCGCAGTTGCCCTTTGGGGCATTTCTGGGACAATGCTATGTTGTACCGGCGCCTCTGGGGTCCAAGAGCCACCCGCCACCACGTTCCAGGGCGCATTATGGGTAGGGATCACAGGCCGGGGTACTTCTATGACGTTACTCTTACTGGCGGACACTTTCACTGTTTGCTCTTTTGGGGAAGACTTGCGACCCCGGGCCCGAGTGTTCGTAAACTTGACATAAACATTCCAGTCATCTTCAGGCGGCATGCGTGCTCGATTCACATTACCCCGCTGGACAGGCGCCAGTGGTTTGATCACTTCCGAGGAACGCCTCTTCAAAGGGATTGTTGGAATGATCGACTCTGGCTGCGTTGGCCGTGGCGGCTGTGGCGGCAATGCAAGGTCTTCATCAGGGAAAGCTGATAGTACAGAGGTCTTGACACTTTCTGAAGCTGCATTTGCGGTAAAAGAGTTGTTCTGAGTGGGAGACGTTCCGGATGGATTTCCGTTCGATGGCTTCGTCTTTGGCAAAGGACTGCGCTCGGTCTTAGTCCCAAAGGAGCCTCCACACCTTGTTAAAATTGATGTGAAGGCGGTCTTCGGCTGTCGACTGGCTTCTGGGGTCTCCTCTGGTGGGGAGTTTTCTTCTTTGCCATCGCACGAGTCGGATCTTTTTAAAAGCTTGTTTAGCGGAGGACATTTCCCCCCAGTGCCTTGGCATTTTGTTAAAATTGATGTAGTCGCGCTCTTTGGTCGTGGAATGACATCTGGATTCTCGCTCAATAACACAGAACTCTGAGAGGTCCTTGGATTGGCACTTGCAATCCTCTTCAGTGGATAAGGGTCCTGTTTGCTACTTCTAACGAGGATACCTTTCAATAGGGCTTTAGACTCCATTTTTTGTTGCTCCTCAGCAGCAGCACCCTGGGGGTTGTCTTCTCCGGACCCCACTGCGGATATATCCTGGAGCTTGCTGCCATTTTTGTCAAAATGATTGGATTTTTTGTGGTCTGAAATTTTCCATATAGAATCGCCAGCGGATCCTTGCGCTAAACCCTCGTGAGTCGGGGCCATATCCGACGATTGAATGGCGGCAGCAGCAGTTTTCTGTTGCCCTTGCTTCACTGTAGTCGGTACTGTAGCTGTATCTGTATCGCTTAATCGCTTCCGTATATATATGCGTCGATCGAGGATCATAGGTCCGTTCGAGCACATGACGCGAGGAGTGGCGTGGATTATGCTCTTGTCGGAACGGATAAGGAGAGACAAAGAAAGAAAGATTGAGAATATTGTTTGCCAGAAGGTCGAGAATTTATATACCCGGACGCGCGCTAACAATGGCACTTACATTTAGAAAAAAGAAGTCCTCCAAAGACTTTTGATAGGAAGAATCAAATAATTCGTTGTAGGAATTTATCAATTTCACACGCGTTACAGGTTTTCCCTTTTATTTATGATCAAAACTAAATATTAAAATCGTGCACTAATACTTGTTCCGTTTCTATCGATGTTACAGGGTGAGACTCTAGTTGTTTACTGAATAAAATAAACGAGAACCGGCATTACAATGACAACATCAAAGTCAAAGGATATAGTGATATTAAAAATTGGATCAACCGATGGCTGTATTGAGTTGGTAGAAATTCTGTGAAGTATTGATAGATTTATTTTGCAAAGAACGTATGATCGTTTACAGTGGATACTCGTCACTCGTTACTAATAAGAAAATCAGGCATTCTGCTCATTTCTCGTCAGATGGCAGCTGAATGGCCTCAAGGATATTGATATCTTGACACTCGTTACTATTTACTCGCTGCTAATGAGACAACCACGCTTCCTGCTCTCTTCGTCGGACATGGATGGACACCGACATGAGTTCCTCCTCACCCGCCTCTACGCCTAGAACGGAAAGGAACGTGTGTGAAATTTTCTACAAGTTCGCCTTAGAAAAGCAGGAAGACCCGACCCCTCCTCACGAACAGGTTCCACTCGAGCTGCAAGCTGACCAGACCTCGACCCAAGAAACGTGTGCCAAGAAACTTACCAGAACTACAGGAACAAATATTTACACACACTTGGACTCGAGTGGAGGCGACAACACACCACACCACACATACTCCCATTCCCGTTCCCCTACGCGTACCCGTACCCGCATCCGCATCCGCAGTTGATGGAGGAACAGGGCAACACATCACGCATTTCTTATTAGCCTGCACTTTGGGGTAGTACGAACGCCTGGACGAAGTTGTGCTCGAAACTTATTACGGTCCGAATGAAACTGAACCGAATATCGGGTATAAAAAGGAAGTAAACACCCTCAAGCCGATGCCGTAGATACCCTTTTTATGGGAACGGGAGAGTTAACTTCAACGCAGACCACGTCCCTTCCGATGGACAGAGGGGAGCTGCTGCATGACGCTTGACACGTTGAATGTCCGCGTACATACAGGAAAAGATAAACATTACGAGGTTAAGAAACAGGGCACTAAGCGGGTACGACTTAACAGAGGCTCTGACATTTTTCTGTGCAACATAACTTTGAACATTAAACTATTGTGGAACAAACGGTCTGCTTTTTCCCAATATACCCCCTCCTGGGGGCAGTGCATTGGGAGTCCAAAACTTTAACTAATGGCAACATTTTTTGTTTGTTCGTGTCGAATGTTATTGAGCCAGAACCGGAGCTCCACCAAAGCAAAAGAGCAAACTTTCATTTGGCTCCGGCTGTCATAAGTTTAAATGGGGTCCGAGACCGTCCGGATGGGTGATGGGTGGTTCTGTGTTCAAATTGAATTCCCTGGAATGAATGAAAAATATCACATTCAGTTCGGACCCACTGCCATAGGCAAAGCGAAGCGACGGAAATATTTGACCAGGTCTTTGTGGCATCTCTTGGCCATATCCCCTTTGACCTGGGAAATATATGTCTCCTCTGGTGGATCCACACACTTAACACTTAACGTGGCCATAAACAGTGCAGAGAGACAGGGTCGGAGACGCTTGTACCAGGACGAGTATAAAAAATGCTAAAACATTGCACAACGGACGATACGGGACGAAACGGCACGGCACGGTACGGGAGGCGACGCAAAGGAGCAGCTTGTGCCAGATTTGCCTTTTTAAAAAACGCTCAGAGGCAGTCCCAGCCCCCTTATACTTATACTCCCGGCACATTTACAAATGCGCTTTTAACTTAAATGACAGTCCAGGGGGAAACAAGACAGGAGCAGAAGACAGAAGACAGGACGGGGGCTAAGAAAGGACGTCCAAAGCTGAAACAGAAACAGAAGCCTGAGCTTCCATCTCTGGCCCTGATTCTGGTTCTCCTGCTTCTGGCATCTTGGCTGCCACTGAGAAAAACGCATTGCAATTTTTTACACCCACCCGCTGCCACCCGCTGCAAAGTGGCAAATGCCAACCCCCCTGCCACGTCCATTCTCCCTTTCGTGGTACAGCCATTTGATGTAAATATTGTATTAGTCGGGGCCAAAGTGTTGAGTAAATTTATTGGCAGCCCATAAATCGCTCGCTCTTTCGCCCTCTCTGGGGTTTTCTCTGGCCTCTCTGGGTACTAGATTCTGCTGTTCGGTGTTCTTGGGATTGTGAATGAAAAATTAAGCACTTGAAAGGTAAATGTATGCCGGAAGGAGGTGGCATTTCTCAGGTACTACTCCGTATGAAACGTTGCCTCTACAGTGGCATTTCAATTCAAAGTTTTCATTTTGGGGTTTCACTTCCCGGACCGAAATCAGCAAAAAAGAAATGAAAAAAAACGAAAAAACTGTTGAAAATGCAAAAATGCTGCTGCCCAGACCCTGCCTCTTCTCTTCACCCGACCATACCTCGTTTCGGCAGCCATGCCAATTTTAATTAACAAAAAACATGGCCAATTCCATGTTGCCGTCTGTACTGTGTGTGTGTGTTCAGGTTCTGTTTTGTTTAGTTTAGGTAGTTTTGTTTTGTTAGTTTGAACTTTGCTTCTTTTCTCTTGTATTTTTGGTGGATGAACCAGGAGTCAGAGCGGAATGATGCGGGGATTCTGCCATGCCGTAGAAGCTGCTGCTTTCGATCCATTCAATTGTAGTGTGTAAAAACCGCTGCATACTTTCGGGGATCCCTAAAAAGTTCCTCAAGCTCATGCTGCAAGCATGCTGCTGAACGATCGAAAATTCTTAATTGTAAGGTACTGAATGTACAGTGCAGAATGTACAGTGCTGAATGCCTCCTTACAGGTCACACATCAGTCGACTCCCGTTCCTGCAGTTCCACTGCTCCATCTCTTTCTGTCTCTCTCTGGGGGACCCGCTTGCCACTGCGAATGCATTTGGTGACAGTTCTCTCTGACGCGGCGCCATTGTAGTTCTGGCTGTCGTTTCCGCTTCCGCTTTTGAGTTCGTTTTCGTACGCAGCATCGCTTTTTGCTTTTTGCCTTTTGCCTTTCGCGTTTTTTCCTTTTGTCATTTTGCATTTCTGGCTTTCGCTTTTATCTCTTTTCTTTGTTTGCCGCTCAACTGCTGTTCAGCTATTCAAATATTTTCCTTAATCCAAGCAACGCCCTATCCGCTCCTCACTGCCCCTCCCCCCACTGGATTAGTGTTAAAACATTTAATTACAGAATTGTGCAACTCTTTGCCTCTAGTGTTTCATCTGCTTTTCGTTGCTCTTTGTTTAACACTATAGAGGCTGCCACGAATACCACATTACACTATTGTTTCACTCCAAGTGATGCGAATGTTTTGTACATTACTGTACAAATTTTCCATAAGCGAACGGGTTTTGGCAATTCTGAATTAATTTCGATGTTGCGTATACATTTCTTCTCCATTTACTACAAACGTTTAATTTGAAGCGTACACAGTAAAATTTGTAGGTAGTTCTCATTTAAAGGGAAGGGCACGCCGCTAGTGGAAAATGTTCCATAAGCGAACAGACTTCACTCTCCACGAGTGATTGTGCGCTTTTAAAGTGAATGTCAAATAGACAGTCACGCTTTAACGTTGGAGCACGCAAATGACGCTCCGAATGGGATTCTTCGGCTTTTTGAAGTCCTCAGCCAAGCCCGACCACTCCATCGCCGGTGCAGAAGGGTGCAAAATGTTTCGGTGCCCGAAACGAACATTACTCTACGGCTCGCATAAATTGAATGGCAACAACACTTTGGCTTGTTTGCTCATATCATTAATTTGCCATTTGGTCAAATAATAATGAATATTTCTCCTTCTTTTTTTGCATTTTTTTTTTCGCCGCGCTGGACGATGGTCGTTTGCTTTTATACACATACCCGTACACGTGTACGTGCACGTATGTACATGTATTTGTGTTTGTGTTTTGTATCATATTTGCATTTGGACCACGGGGCCATTGGACCGAGCATTTTCCATGGTATATAGTTTTTGTTTTGAGTATGAAATGCAATTAATTAGAAGTGGATAATGTGTGCATTTGTGTGTGTCTGTGATTCTCTCTGTCTCTCTCTCTCTCTCTGGGTGTGTGTGTGCTTTTCCCTGCATGGAAATTAAATTAAATTAAATTCTATGTGCATTTTTAGCTAGCTCTGGAATGCCATAAAAAGTAACGAGTTCTCGAGGACTCGAATACCAAAAACATGCAAAACCCATGCATTCGGGCATTCATCGAGCGAGTATTATGAAAGCGCATTACCAGGGACTGGCAGGACAGATGGGCGGACGGAGCATCAATTAAAATTGCTAAATCATGTCAAATATTTTAAGAGTTGTTAACGGCTTAATGCACACATTTTTTGTGGACGGAATGCAGAGAACAACAGAAGCGGAAACACGGGAAAAATGTGTAAATGATACGATGTGAGTGGGGGACATATGCTAATTGGAAGAGGCGGAGCATGGCCACCATCCGAACCTAACGAAGGAGCTGCCCCATCTGTTGCAACATCTGTGGCAGGAGCCAGGACTCGTGCAACTTGTTCGCTCTCATACAACAGATACGCAACGACAGCACGGGCTGCTGTTCGAAGTCCTAACAGTGATGGCCTTCAAAGGACTCTTGCCTGCTTACTGGGCCATATATGTTTGTTATTCTGTGCCCACTTTGAACCAATTAAGAAAAAATTGTTTCTGTATTTTAGTCAGAATTTCCTTAATTATTATCGTCTTCAAGAGAGATGAGTGTTGGTATGAGTTCTTCCACAATGTCTCTTAAAAAATATTGAAATATCTAAAAAAAAAACCAGAAAATGTTTCCGATCTCGCTAACGGTGTATTTTATCTTTTAAAACTTTTAATACGCCGGAATTTCGTAACACAACGTAACGGAACGTCAGTAATATACGTCAAATGGGTTCCGTTAATTCTACTCTACCCGAGACTCAGTTTCTACATCGCTTCCCTCCGCCAGAAAGCACACACTGCACGTAGAAGAGTGTGCCAGAGATAGAGAGAATAAGTAGAAGGAGGATTGCCTAACTACTGCAATTTAATTTGGTCTTTCTGGCTATAATTATTACCTTATCCAAACAAGATTCGGTAATATGCTAGGAAAGACCAAAAATCGAATACCTTGAAAAATTAACAATTGCAAAAACTTCGCAGTCTTGGAATATTGTAATCCAAGCTTGAAAACGAGGGCAAACATTTTGAGCCGCGGCAAAGGCCGTGGCTTTACTTTATACCTGGTACTCAGTCAAAATATGTTGGCAACAAGAAATTATAAAATTTTGTACCAAAAAAATTTAAAAAAAGAAATGAAATCGAACTTTCTGCACATTTTAATACCCGGTACTCGAAGAGTATAGGGGTATATTAGATTTGTGGGGATAACGGTTGTGTGTAACGCCCAGAAGGAAGCATTTCCGACCCCATAAAGTATATATATTCTTGATCAGTATCAATAGCCGAGTCGATATAGCCATGTCTGTCTGTCCGTGTGTCCGTCCGTCTGTCCGTCCGTCTGTCCGTCCGTCTGTCCGTCTTCATTTGCGCCTATATCTCATAGACTATTAAAGCTAGAGTAACCAAGTTTTGTATTTAGACTCCTGTGTTATCACACTACTTCAAGTGTATTTCAAAATTTCACCCCGCCCCCTCCCGCCCCCACAAAGAACGAAAGTCTGTGGCATACACAATTTTAAAGATACGAGAAAACTGAATACGCAGAACCATGTTAATTTGGCTATAATAGTAGTTCGACCTGATCCAGATTCGGCAATCTTTTAGATACGGCTATTTTCCATGACTATGCGTTTTTGGGTTTCATTTATCTTAAAAATTGTGGATTCCACAGATTTTGGTTTTTTTTTTGGGGGCGGAAGGGGGCGCAGCAAATTTTTGAAATACACCTGTGCTGAATTTATATCACAGGAGCTTGGATAGAAAGTTTGGTTGCTCTAGCTCTTATAATCTCTGAGAACTAGGCGCTCATTTGGATGAATAGGCAAAACAGACAGGGTCGAGTGTGAGAGAGAGCGACAGATATAACCCTTTGAAACTATGAAAACATTTACTCAAAACTAAAAACATACTACTTACGTACACATGTACATATGTAGGTACATGGGGGCACTTCTTTTGATTCTTTTGGAAATGCTCCACTTTCACGCCGTTTGTTTGACCAACTGTGCGCACTCTTGTTGAAGACCTTGCGTCAGTATTGCCATACGCCAAAAAAGTGGCCCCGCTCCAGAACTTATGTCATATTTATTAATTACCAAAAAATACAACGAGAGGGAACGTTGTGAGCCGCGGCAAAGGCCGTGGCTCTACCTTACACCCGGTACTCAGTCAGTATATATGTACATACATACATTTATGAGCCTACGATTTATGAAATTTATTATATGTTCTCAAAAGGGACGAAAATAATATTTAAATTAAAAAAATGAATTTTTTGAAATTTTTATACATGTTTCCATTTTTGTTTACATATGCTTTGTATATCTGCTTCTTAATTTCTACATGACATGTATAACTACATATTTGAGACGCACAATTGTTTACGACAGAGAGAGAGAGAGGGCATGAGTCAGCGCTTGGCAGGCGTTGCGTAACCACTGAAATTTAATTTGTTTCTTCTGGCCATAATATTGATCCGATCTGATCCATATTCGGTAATCTGGTAGATATGGTAATTTTTCATGATTGTGCGTTTTTGGTTTTCATTTATCTTAAAAATTGTGGATTCCACAGATTTTCGTCTTTTGTGGGGGCGGAAGGGGGCGTGGCAAAATTTTAAAACAAACTCGTGCTGGTTCGGTATCACCGGAGCTTGGATAGAAAGTTTGGTTGCTCTAGCTTTAATAGTCTATGAGATATAGGCGCAAATGAAGACGGACAGACGGACGGACAGACGGACAGACGGACGGACAGACGGACGGACAGACGGACGGACAGACGGACGGACAGACGGACGGACAGACGGACGGACGGACAGACAGACATGGCTATATCGACTCGGCTATTGATGATGATCAAGAATATATATACTTTATGGGGTCGGAAACGCTTCCTTCTGGGCGTTACACACAACCGTTATCCCCACAAATCTAATATACCCCTATACTCTTCGAGTACCGGGTATAATAAAAACGCGGCGCAGAAATAAAACAGAAACAGGCATACCGACAGATGCTGAGGCTGGAGCTCAAGTGGCATGCTGTGGGGCACTCTCGTTCACAGTTGGGCTTGGAGTTGAGGTTGTAGAAGATTGCTGGGTGGAACGTTTCGTCCGTCGAAATGTCTGCAAACTATACGCGTCTCTTTCGAGTGCTTTTCGTGATCATTCTGCTGAAGCTGATCTTCCTGGTGGTTCTTTACTGGCGCAGCTATGAGGGTGTCTCCAACCTAACGGCAGGACTATCCCAGTCCCAGGCACAGTCCCGGCGTATGGTCGACATCTTCGACCAGCTGCTGGTGGATCGAAGAGAGAGTAAGTAGGGGTCGCTTCTCTCCATCTAAAAGTCTACAAGTCCCGGTCTGTAGTGCCCAGCATGGAGCAGCGTCTGCGCTGGATTCGCCAGGAGATGCCCTCGTTCCCCCTGGAGGAGCTCCTGGAGCGACAGAAGCGACCGGCAGGCCACGTGACTTGTGGCCCGGCGCCGGACCTGATGAACATCGATTTCCACAACACCTACTGGCAGCGGGCCCAAGCCGAGAATCTTACGTACTACATCTACGGGGCCTACTACGACGACCGCGAGGCGGTGCCCGAGGCCCCACTCGTCCGCCTGCTAACGATGATCAACCAGCCCGACGACAAGAGCTTCAAGTACCCCACGACCTACTGCCAGTTCTGGATGAAGGGCCGGGCCAAGCCGGTGATTGTGCCCGTCACAGAACACAAGGTGATGTGGCCCTTTGGCCATGCGCCGCGCCGCTACTACCCCACCCTGATGGGCTGCCGACTGCCCGAAGGTAGGCACCATTGGGAGGTGCCACAGATGGTGTCTCTGGTGGCCAATCGCTGCGATTGGGCCAGGAACCTGTTGCGCGTGGTCTTTGAGGTGGACGCTGGGGACCAGCTGCCCACATCCGAGTCGCAGCCGGGAAACGAATCTGATGGATCGACTCCCACTGGGAAGGAGGCAGTGGATGAGGTCGAGCCACCACTGCGCTTTGCGGTGTGCGTTAAGGCCATGGACTTTCCCTACGAGGACAAGTCCTGGCGGCTGATCGAGTGGCTGGAGCTGATGCGCTCCCTGGGTGCCCACAAAGTGGTCTTCTACGATGCCCAGATGCACCCCAATATGACGCGTGTGGTGCGGGACTATGTAGAGAACAGTCCGGGATTCGTTGAGCTGCGGCCTATGTCCCTAGGCCGCGGGGAGCCACATACACCGCCCCATTTCCATCACTACGCTATGGAGGCGGACGGGTTCAATCGCATCCTCAACGAAATGATACCCTACAACGACTGCTTCTACCGGAACATGTACCAGTACGACTACATCGGTGTCTTTGACATCGATGAGGTGATCATGCCCCTGGGGAACAGAACCACCTGGCCGGAACTCATCGAGATCTCGCGCGCCGCCCAGGACTATGGAAATGTAACGCCGGCGAACTGCAAGGAGTGGGTGAGCTTCTGCTACCGGAACGTCTACTTTCCGCGTTATCCCGAGCGGCCAAGGGTGTACCGCAACCTCTCGAGTTCTTTCTATATGCTGCAGCATGTGGAGCGGGTGCGAGAGCACTGCAATCGCGGGGCTGCCACCAAGTGCCTGCACGACACGCGCTTTGCGGTAGGGCTGCACAACCACTTTACCTTTTACCACACGGAGGCCGCCAGCTGTGCGGCCAAGTCAGTGCCCATAGAGTTTGCTCAAATGCAGCACTACCGCGAGCCGGACACCAAGTCCCTGCTGATCGATCCCATCATCGACGCCAGCATCTGGCGCTTCCAGCCGCAGCTGCAGGCTCGGGTCGAGGAGCGGTACCGAAGGCTCGGCTTCCTGCCCGACGAGCGCCAGTTGGCCGAGACTCTGGAGCGGCGACGGCTCGAGGACGAGTCAATTCTTCGGGAGGCTGTGGGGCAGAATCCAGAATGAGATCTGGAATGAGAGATTCATTTGTGTACACTGCACATACATTCAGAGCAGGGAAATTTCTTCTACATATACATATATATTTTTTATACCCAGTACTCGAAGAGTATAGGGGTATATTAGATTTGTGCGGATAACGGTTGTGTGTAACGCCCAGAAGGAAGCATTTCCGACCCCATAAAGTATATATATTCTTGATCAGCATCAATAGCCGAGTCGATATAGCCATGTCTGTCTGTCCGTCTGTCCGTCCGTCCGTCTGTCCGTCTTCATTTGCAGCTATATCTCATAGACTATTAAGGCTAGAGTAACCAAGTTTTGTATTCGGTCTTCTGTGTTATCACACTACTCAAAGTATATTTCAAAAATTTCGCCCCGCCCCTTTCCGCCCCCACAAAGGACGAAAGTCTGTGGCACACACAATTTTGAAGATACAAGAAAACTAAAAACAGAGGTGCAGAGTCATAGAGAATGCCCATTTCTATCAGAGTGTTGAATCTGGATCAGATCGGATCATTATTATAGCTACAATAAAGAAAACCATTTCGAAAGTCATCATTCCCTCTCGCTCTCTCTCACACGCGACCCCATCTGCTTTGCCCATTCGTTTTTTTTTTGACGCCTAGTTCTCAGAGACTATAAGAGCTAGAGCAACCAAACTTTCTATCCAAGCTCCTGTGATACCGAACCAGCACGAGTTTGTTTTAAAATTTTGCCACGCCCCCTTCCGCCCCCACAAAAGATGAAAATCTGTGGAATCCACAATTTGTAAGATAAATGAAAACCAAAAACATAGAATCATGGGAAATTACCATATCTAGCAGATTACCGAATATGGATCAGGTCGGATCAATATTATGGCCAGAAGAAACAAATTAAATTTCAGTGGCTATGCAACGCCTGCCAAGCGCTGACTCATGCCCTCTCTTTCTCTCTGTCGTAAACAATTGTGCGTCTCAAATATGTAGTTATACATGTCATGTAGAAATGTAGGCGCAGATGTACAAAGCATATGTAAACAAAAATGGAAACATGTAGAAAAATTCCAAAAAATTAATTTTTTTAATTTAAATATTATTTTCGTCCCTTTTGAGAACATATAATAAATTTCATAAATCGTAGGCTCATAAATGTATGTATGTACATATATACTGACTGAGTACCGGGTATAAGGTAGAGCCGCGGCCTTTGCCGCGGCTCACAACGTTCCCTCTCGTTTGAAATAATTATTTGGCCCCACACGAACATATGTACATATCTCCAGAAATGGATCACGTGTTTGCAGCTGCCGAATATATCTTTTGTTAACGTCAGCTAACAGATAAGACCAGAAGCAAACAGAAATGGAGTCTGTGCCAATGCCAGTGCCAGACAGAGAGTTCGAATCAGAAATAGAGCCAGACACTGAGCCAGAAATGGAGCCAGAAACAGAGTTCGAGCTAGAGAACCATCCAAGCAGAACATGGCATAAGTTCTTAGAATAACAAAAACAAGCGACAGAACCCAATACTCATACCCATACCCATCCCCATACCTATTCTCATTCCTAGTGACGTTCCACAGAAGCTGTAGTTGAGCCTTAACCTAAGGCTCCATGAGGCTCCGTCTGAGGCTGTTGTCCTTGTCGCTGTCGTGGTCGCTGCGGCTGATGCAAAGATCCCCACACACAAACGAAAAGGCGCCGCAAGGTGTGCAACAGACACCAAAAGAAAAACCCAAATACAAGCAACGGGGAGTGGGGCGGTCCAGAGGTGAGGTCTGAGTGCACACGAAAACGCACCTGAGCGCAAATGAATGATGATGATGTTGCCGCAGCCGCAGCCACAGCCACAGCCACACAACCATACAGCCATACAGCCATAGTGACTCCGCTGGTGTCTGGGACGGTGCCACAAAAAGGAGTTCCACCGATCAAAAGTGACTCATGGCAGAGAGTTCTGCGCTCTTTTGTGTAGCTTCTAGGGTTGGACCCACTGTGGCTTCCTCGCCACATTGTCAGAAGTTGCGTTTGTTGCACAGGTTTTCTCCACGGCACGGCTTCTGCCTCATATGTGGCACAGCCTTTCGCTTAAGCAAATTGCCAGGGTTCTTGCACAATTCTCTTCCTGCTGCTCCTGCTGCTCCTGCTGCTCCTGCTGCGCCTTCTTGTCCATGCTCTGTTTCTGTTTTTGGCTCTGGTCTCCTCCTTGCGGCCAGTGAAAGTCGCGTGCAGGCTGCTGCTTGGTTACTTGGTTACCGCCCTGTTGCATTTCACTTAAAATGCTTTTAACCAAAACATTAAGCAGCTGGTGTCACATTATATCAAGAGCAAGACGAGGCAGTGGCCCAGTGGTAGAGTGGCAGAGTAGCTGGTGCAGGGGCACGGCTTAGTTAGCCCCGTAGTCAGCGAGGAGCAACAGGAACAGGAGTGCAAATTTATGGCCTGAATTAACCCAAGCCCAAACTCCCCAACCCTATCCTCCATTCCCATCCTCATCATAGAGATGATGAGTTGCTCCACTGAGGAGGAGTCTCCTCTAATGAGTTGAATTATTTCACCGTCTGGCTGGCTTGCTGGCTGGCTGGCTGGCTGACTGGGGGGAAAGTGAAGCCGCTCCGTGACTCCTGAAGAAGGGAGACACATACATATAAGACTGACTCCTGAAGAGGGAGTGCCATGATCTGGAATGCCTTTAAGAGAAGGGCTCCACTCAGATGAGTGAACAAAGAAGGAGGCTCTCCTCTATCTCCGATATTTCAAAGTACTGTCAAAGAAAGCTACTACTTACCATGTCTCCATGTCAATGCGCTCTCGAATGCCTAATCCCCAGGAAGAGTCTCAAAGGCACAGGCACATATGCATTTTGATTCCTTTAAAGTGCATTCACAGGGGTTCCGTTTCCCCTGCCATTCTCCTGGTTAGAGCCCACCAAATGTAAGCTTCTTATGGGATTCTCCCATTTGTTGCACAGTGAAGGTGAAGCCAACGACGACTAATTTTCATTTAATTGAAAATGCTAAATTCAAATACTATAATAAGGCAATTTCCTGCCCTTCCTCAAACACAATGCCGCATCAAACAGAGCCAGAGCCAGTCAGCCATTAGTCAATCAATCAATCATTCGTTCGGAATGGCAGGAGACCAAAAACAAATTCCATTTCGTTGCAGCTTGAACTCTGAACTGCCCTGAACACTGGCCCTGGACTGGTTTAATGGATGGATTGCCCGACTGGCTGAATGGTTGCACCTTCATTTGCCCTATTTGTTTATTAAAATTAAATTTTGCATAATAAACCAAACGAAAAATTGGCTTGGCCTTTGTTTTTGCTGCTTTATTGATGCTGCTGCTGCTGCTGGTGCTGGTGCTGTTGCTGATGGTGTCCGGCTTCCAGGCAATAATTTACTTTTACTTAGAGCAGTCGAGAGGCTTTGAATAATTGATGAAATGGTCCATGAATTGGCCATTCATGCACTTTAAACTGATGCACACACCACACATACACCCACACATACATCCACACACACACACACACACACACACAAATGCATGTGGAGAATCCTGTGTCCTGGGAGGACTTTCCACGCACATATGTATGCATGTAAATCTGTTGTGGAAAGAGTCAGTAGGGCCAAGGCCACCTGCAGGGGAAAGTCGCCTTAAGATGAGAACTAGATCTTCCAGGTTTGAGTTCTGGGGATCGGGGTCGGGTTCTCCCATTCACATTGACCCCATCGCCTCAGCTTATTTGGCACTAATTTATCCGTTTTGTGGTCCATAACTCAAGTCTCAATCTTTTGTTTAAATGCGAATGAACTCAGGAAGAAGGGGGCAGAGGACAAGGGCCTAAGGCAGACAGACAGCGGGCAGTGGAGATCGGGGAGGAGGAACTTCTACCGGTTACTGGTCTTTGGTGTTGTCTAACTGCAGCAGCAGCAGCAGCAGCAGCAGCAAGCACCATCATCAGCATGATTAATTGATGAAAATCCCTTTTGCCATGCAGGATAATAAATTACAATACAAGGACGTACATGGACACGGACACGGACGGACACGGTTGGACACAGGTGCGGCAGAACGGGACGGACGTGCAGCATCTGCCGCAAATAGCCGACAGGAAGAGGCGGCATACGGGGCAGGCTTTGATTTGGCACGCAGCATGCATATGCATGAAAGTGTGCGGCTCTCCTCTCTATCTGCCGGTCTCCCGGTCGCTCTGTGGCTCTCTCTCTCTACACGGAATTAAGCTCTACGGCGGAGGCGGCGGCATCCGTTGCCATATCCATTCCACGGGCCAGGACGACGCTGACGCGTTGCCTGCTTTCCAAATTAGCTTAATTTCATTTAAAAGGATCCAGCGCTGCAGCAAAAGAGGGGAAGGGGGGGGGAAGAGAGAAATGGTTAAGCGAGAGAGCAAGGGTATGGCTGGGCTTGTTTGATATGGGGGAAACCGGAAAAAGCAGAGAAAATGCTATCTGAGCCAGACGATGCACCCCCTCGTGCTTGGCCTTTGACAATGAATGGCTGATGGAATGTGGGGCACACATGCCAGGACGGAGGATGAGGGCATCAGATAGTCACCCACACTGCCATTTTTCCCCCGCACTTCCTGTTCTTCCTGTTCCAGGTCTCTCTCTCTAAGTCTATGTCTGTGTCTGTGTCTGTGGCTGTGTCTGTATGTTTATAATTCATTAGTTTGCTAAATATATTTCCGAGCTTAATTGGGTAGTAAAGCACACGGACTAAGCTCATAAAGCAGAGCCAGCAAGGCAAACAGCACCAGCAACGGCGTGCGGCATACGGCATACGGCATGAGGCAAGCGGCAACAGCGGCGAGTCCTTGACGATGTCTGATTAAGCCAGTCGGAAGGAAGGAAAATCCATAGCCGGCGAAATTGTGGCAAATGAGCAGGAATTCACACTCACACTGCGTTTCCATGTGTATGTCTGTGTGTGTGCGTTCATTTCCGCAATTGCTAACCAGATTGCCTCCTTTAAAAGGATATAGAGTGGCAGCCCAACCAGCAGAGTGCAAAACAAGTGGGATCATATCACATTTGGAGGGTCTCTCAGGAGCAGCTTATTTGCAACAGTTTGCAACATTTCGCAAATGCAATACTTGATTCCACTTTTGGTTTTTCATTAACTTTTCTCATTAAAATTCATCCATTTCCCCCCCGATGTATGTTCATCAATTTAAATTTAATTATTTGTAGCTGTTAAATTTGGGTTTTTTATATAACCACTCGTTCGATGCTGCCAATCCATGGCCCTCTTCTGAACTCGCATATGAATCATAAAGGTGTTTAACGACAGACTAGAGTTCTTGACATGGCAGTTTTGCATGAGAAAAATCCCCAGCTAAAGGGTTATTTAAAGCCCTTAATGCTAGTTCATATACATATACATCATTCTCGGAGCAGAAAAATTATTTTTTAACCCAGCCCTAAGGCTAGTCCTTATAACTCTAGGCAACAAAAATTAATTTAAGCATTTATGGTTTTCTTTATGGTTTACTTTATTAATTACAATTGTTTGAAAAATTATATATTCCTTTTAACGTTTTTTCAGGAGAAGTGCTGTCTTTTTTTACACAACTTAAGAACCTTAAATTTGGTTGTATTAAACTTTCTGAATTCTGAATAGCTGATGAACTTTTTACTTGCAGCTAACCGTCGGGAAGTTATTGAGCTAAATTATTGCTAAATTTGTTTTAAAGATTTTTTGTGTAAGGTATCGTTTGTAAATATCTATTGGTAAGCCGTATTCATTCGGTATCTATTCAGCCGTATCCGTACGGTTTGCTAAATGAAAGCTCGATGCTTCATGATCTACGAACAGTAAAGCCGGTGTTCTCACTGGGTCCGGACGGAGTTCCCAATCAACTATAGAGGTATATCTAAGTTATCCGCTATTCCTAAAGTGTTTGAGAAAATTTTAACTCAGCACCTGCAGCACCTATGCAGATCACTTATATCTCCATCTCAACATGGATTTATAAGGCGGAGATCAACCACTACTAATTTATTGGAGTTTACACAGATTTTAGTAAAGCGTTCGACTCTGTAAACCATTCTCTCCTAGCACAAAAACTTGACTTTCCAGGGTTCCCGCCCAATCTCCTGAGATGGATCTCTAGCTACCTTTGTTCTAGGCCTCAAAGAGTCCTTTTCAAAAACTCCCTGTGCTCACCAGTTATGGTGACTTCGGGTGTACCACAGGGCAGCCATCTAGGCCCCTTACTCTTTACACTCTTTATAAATGACCTGCCTTCTGTATTAACATACTCTCGAGGACATTTCTTTTCAATCCAGGTTGCAATCCGATCTCGATAGATTTCAGTCTTGGTGTTGTGCAAATTTATTAAACCTTAATGCTTCAAAATGTAAAGTAATGACTTTACATCGCTCCAGCGCCTTTCTGGTTCCTTACACCCTTTGTGGTGGTTCTCTTGAGAGAATTACCCGGGTTGATGATCTTGGTGTTCTACTAGATCCCAAGTTAAAGTTTTCAGAACACATTTCTACCATGGTGAATAAGGCCATGGGCGTGCTTGGGTTTATAAAGAGGTGGTCAAAGGAAATTGACGACCCCTATATAACAAAGACTCTCTACACCCCTCTGGTTCGTCCGTTTTTAGAATACGGCTCTTGTGTATGGTGCCCTCAGTACAACGTACACCAGGACCGTATAGAATCAGTTCAGAAAAACTTTTTACTTTTTGCTCTTCGCGGCCTCAGCTGGGATGCAGGTGTGAGACTGCCGTCTTACTCTAATAGATTGCTCTTAATAAACCTTCCAACCTTAGCTAATCGTAGGAAAATGCTTGGTGTGATTTTTGTGCACAACTTGATCAAGGGTGACGTAGATAGCCCTAACCTGTTGAGCCGCATAAGCTTCACGATTCCTATTAGAAACACTAGGAACTATACCACGTTGTTTCTTCCGCTTTGTAGATCGAATTATTCCTTGCATGAACCATTTAGGGTCCTATGCTCGGATTATAATTCCCTCTATCATATTATATCTACCACTAACTCCCTTCCTAGTCTTAAATTACTGATACTCTTATATCTTTTCCGTAATTAGTTATACTTCGTTTCTTTAGTTCGATTAGTTCTACTTTTCCTCGAACACTAGTCTAACACCTATCTTTCCTGCATGTCCGCGATCGGTTCGGTTAACGAGTCGCGCGTTATGCGGCAGCGCCCCTCGGTCGGTTGGGCGGAAGGTGGGCTGCGTTCTCGCCTGAGATCGCCTGGCCATCGGCTGGTGTCGCTTGGGTCACTTGATGGAGCAGTCATTGCATATCAACGTCCTAAAAAAAAACGAGAGGGAACGTTGTGAGCCGCGGCAAAGGCCGCGGCTCTAACTTATACCCGGTACTCAGTCAGTATATATGTACATAGATACATATAGGAGCCTACGATTTATGAAATTTATTATATGTTCTCAAAAGGGACGAAAATAATATTTAAAACGAGAGGGAACGTTGTGAGCCGCGGCAAAGGCCGCGGCTATACCTTATACCCGGTACTCAGTCAGTATATACATACATACATTTATGAGCCTACGATTTATGAAATTTATTATATGTTCTCAAAAGGGACGAAAATAATATTTAAATTAAAAAAATGAATTTTTTGAAATTTTTATACATGTTTCCATTTTTGTTTACATATGCTTTGTATATCTGCTTCTTAATTTCTACATGACATGTATAACTACATATTTGAGACGCACAATTGTTTACGACAGAGAGAGAGAGAGGGCATGAGTCAGCGCTTGGCAGGCGTTGCGTAGCCACTGAAATGTAATTTGTTTCTTCTGGCCATAATATTGATCCGATCTGATCCATATTCGGCAATCTGGTAGATATGGTAATTTTCCATAATTCTGCGTTTTTGGTTTTCATTTATCTTAAAAATTGTGGATTCCACAGATTTTCGTCTTTTGTGGGGGCGGAAAGGGGCGTGGCAAAATTTTAAAACAAACTCGTGCTGGTTTGGTATCACAGGAGTGTGGATAGAAAGTTTGGTTGCTCTAGCTCTTATAGTCTCTGAGAACTAGGCGTCAAAAAATACGAATGGGCAAAGTGCATGGGGCCGCGTGTGAGAGAGAGCGAGAGGGAATGATGACTTTCGAAATGGTTTTCTTTATTGTAGCTATAATAATGATCCGATCTGATCCAGCTTCAACACTCTGATAGAAGTGGGCATTCTCTATGACTCTGCGTTTTTAGTTTTCTTGTATCTTCAAAATTGTGTGTGCCACAGACTTTCGTCCTTTGTGGGGGCGGAAGAGGGCGGGGCGAAATTTGTAAATACATTTGAAGTAGTGTGATCATACAGGAGACTGGATACAAAACTTGGTTGCTCTAGCTTTAATAGTCTCTGAGATATAGGCGCAAATGAAGACGGACGGACAGACGGACGGACAGACAGACATGGCTATATCGACTCGGCTATTGATGCTGATCAAGAATATATATACTTTATGGGGTCGGAAATGCTTCCTTCTGGGTGTTACACACAACCGTTATCCGCACAAATCTAATATACCCCTATACTCTTCGAGTACCGGGTATAAAAAAAACTTAAAAAAAACTAAACCTAAAAAATTAAGTCTCCAAATCTATCGGAAAAGGTCATTTTGGGCCACAGCGGAATTGTCGTATTGACTAGTGCTACAGAAACTTTAGTATCATGCTGCTATTTTTTTTCTGCCGCAGCTATACAGACGAAAAGACGTGTTTCAATTTATTTGGCTTCCGCCCAAAAGTTCGCTAAAGATTTTTAAAGTCTTTGGGATGTTTTTTAAAGTTAATCGCGTGCAATTGTCTTTGTTACCAATTACATACATGCAATGTGTAGCTAGTTTGTAGCAAATTTGTATTTAGCGTGTAGTTATGAAATTTGTGAAATATTTCGGGCAATATTTTCATTTAGCTCTGATCCTTTCATTACGGGTCAAAGAAAACTTCCATGCAAGCCCAAGTGGAAGCTATTAAAATCAGGTAATGATTTACTGGAACAATTCATATAGAATATTTATTTTCTTTCTTTCTTGCATACATACATGCATATGTAGTATTACACCCAGCGACATAAAAAAAGCCGCACTCCGAAATTTCATGCATTTTTGACTTCTCTAGCGTTGGGTTTTGCCCAAATGTTATTCGATACTAAAAGTTTTCGTTTTTTTGAGTCAATCAATTTCTAAAAAAAGTGCATACTACGTTTTTTGATATCATATTCATATAATTAAAAATAAATATTTTTTCAATCACACTTTTCTGAACGGTCATTTAGTATTTTGACCAAACACAGGAACAGAATTTCGTAAAAATATAATATCGATTTGTTCAGCAAAAAAAAATGTTTTCCAATAGGTTATTTCATTTTCTACAGTCTAATAATAAACAAACATATTTCAGAATTTTTGTTTTCAAATTATATATTAATTAATAATTGGTGGGGGGCTTTTATTACACATTTAACCCTATTGAGCATCGAATCGCATATAGCCCTCAAATATTCCTCCGTTATCTCCTCAAAACAAACTTTTTCTATAACCTCCCTTAACTCAACCATAGTTTTGGGCTTTCGCTTTCTTATTTTGGCAGTCATAAGGGCCCAGATGTTCTCTATCGGATTGAGGTCGGGGCTGTTACCTGGCCAATCTAAGGACTTTATGCCCAATTCCGCCTTCAAAATGTTAACCGGTTTGTGAAAAATAGTTCAAACTAGTTGACTACATTTTTAAAAATAGCAAATCGTCAGAGAATTTCTTATAGAGCGCGCTTGATGGCAAGGTTCAGAGTCGTCCTAAAAGATGGGATCTTCTCGCTCACTAAGTGATTTCATACTGGACACAACTCCACTGCGAATAACTCCACTTCATACTTTTTTGAATTCACCATAGCCTTAATAATTATTAGGGAGTCTGTTTTATATCTAGATATGCATCCCCGTATTATAATATAAGGATATTGCTTCACTTTGGCCATGCAGCAATTTTCGGAACAGCGTGCCCCTTTTCTGCGTCGAACTGTGCGGGAACCATCGGGTTAACCATGAACCATGACGTTACATTTCGTCTCATCCGAAAATATGATTCGTGACCACTCAGATTCACCTTAATTTTCTTTTTCTTTTTTGGCAGGTGTCCTTGCCATTAATCACATCTCCTTTAAACGACGGTGTATAGTTCGCAAAATTTCTTTCGCAAATCGTTGCTGAACTTCAGAAGCTACCTTTACAGCATTTTTTAATTGATCATGTCGGTTCGTTTTCTTAATAATCCGATTTTACCTTGCACTTGTACACTTTTTTCTTCCCGATCCTTTCGTCCTCTTCAGTTGTCCAGTCTCATGAAATTTTTTCAAAAATCGTCGCACTGAGCTTTCATTGAACTTAGTTCGATCCGCTATTTTTCGAATGGAGACGTTTTGTTCAGCCGAGGCAATAAATTTTGACTTTTCGGTCACCGTCATTTGTTTTCCTTTAGGCATACTTCTTAAAGACTCCTTAGTAAAATGTTTTGCAAAAAATGTTTCCAGAAACTGAGACGACAGGAAGCGCACGCAAAAAGAAAAAAACATCTCGAGGGACTCACAAAAAAAAATTAGACGAATCGAATAACATTTCCGGAAATCCCACTCTAGAGAATTCAAAAATTCATGAAATTTCGGCGTGCGGCTTTTTTTTTGTCGCTGGGTGTAAGTACATACATATGTATATTTGTTGAATTTTTACTTTATCTTTTAAGCGTGTACATATGAGCTATGAAAAAATTATTTAATCATTTTGTGATTGTTGTTGTTAAATTATTGTTATATTTTTCTGCTATTGTTGTTTGAAACAAACAACATATAATATCTCTGAAGAGCCCATGTAATAGATGTACATATGTATATTTGGAATTGGTACATATTATATGTGTTGCCTCTTGTGATTCGATACTTTTAGTTTCAAATATATAGTCACATTACGAGTAAACCATGATTAGTTTGATTTCCTACTGGATCATGACATTTCTTTCCGAAAATTCTGAGCAAATGATTACCCATCTGGGAAGCAGATATGACGAGTGCTCTGCTCATACATAAATGTTTTTCCGTTGCCCCGTTCTTCGTTCTAGAAACCACCGCCCACTCAGCTCCATTCCGTCCCATTCTATCCCATTCTATCCCATTCATGCGGCGGTGAGTGAAAAGCTGTAAATGATAAAAGCTTATCTGGCAAATGTTACGTCGACAGCCGGTCCGTCGACAGCTGACTGCCAGCGACCTTTGTCCGCTGAGGTACTGCTCTGTAGCGGGGAGGGAGTGTGTGTGTGAGGGCCATAGTGGGGCTGTGCGGCTGTGGGGCTGTGGATCGGATCGTTATGTGAACCGGTTTCGGGTAAGCACAAGATCAGACAAGTAATTAGTCCAAGACCACGTCGAGTCCAAGATCTACAATGGACGGGAAACACAAATACAAAGCTCTCCAATGACTCTCCCTCTCTGACGCCTCTCAGGTTGGGTTTCTGTTTTACTTTTCCTCAGAAATTCTCCCATTTCCATAAGCATTGCACCTACATACATACATATGTATGTATACTTCTTAGTCAATGTGCTCTTATGAAGAAATCCGTTGCGAAAATAAATTGAAATTCAGTAAAGCAGCAGAATGCAATCCGAGATGAGGCAAAAAGAGGAAAACAAAATTGATAATTCCGCAAACGAAGCAATCGATCGGGGAACTTGAGAGCTGATCGCCGCAAATCGCTGACGCTGCGGCTTTGTTCTTAATTTTTCATCTAGTATATGTACTTGTTGCTGTTTCTCTGGGTTGGCAGTCGGTTGCTAAACAGAGAAAGAAACCAACAGAACTCGACATGCGTTTCGGCGATATGATATTTACACATAAAATATTGGTTATGGCCATATAAAGCAGGGCCTCCGATAAGATAGCGGAGTCGATTCCGAGCAATCGGAAATGAGTAGAACACAATGTTTAAGGCAAACTTTTAATGTATAGTCGACTCTATCTATGTATAGCCATGACTATCCCTGTGGCTATCCGTGGGACTATCCCTTCGATTTGGCTGTTGCTTTAACATTCGGCTGGACATTTATCGTGAATCATTCACTCACACCTGAATGCAAGTACGCGGCAGAAGCGGATGCATGGGAAACTTTGTACTTTGCCTCACTCACACACACACACATATCGCACACACACACATATTGAGGCAGTGGCAGTGGCGAAATCTGTTCCGTGCCCCCGAAGTGTGAATGATGTCACTGTCGGCTGATTGAACAAAGCACGAGCCGCGATCGCACAGTGGGTTGAAAGATGAAAAGAATTGAAGAACATTTCTAGAGATATGAAAGAGAGAGGGGAGAGTGGACTTCATTTAGGATTTTTCATTTCTTCATGAACAATTTCTGGAAAATATAGTCCTTCTCTCAGTTATCGTCCAACCTGATAAAGTCATTAAAATGGAAATCATTGAATCGATAACACAATCGATGTATGTAGATATCTGAAGATTACAGAATCCTGAGACTGATCCATGTTATGATCTACACTTCGAGTGGCCCCGCACCACTGTGCTCGCGTCTCGCCACCAATCGTTTCGCTGTGGGGCTTCATTTCGTGGCGGCAAGTCGGATTCATTCACTCGCCGAAGCGCACTCGAAACGGGCACAGACGGGCTCCAATCTCGTACCCAGAACCAGAACCCAAACCCAGAACCTAGCCCCAGTCCTAATCCGCGATCCACCATCCACGATCCACTGCCAGCATGAACCAGTACGCACTGATGGCCGTCTGCCTAATGGCCGCCCTGGGTGCCATCCTGCTCGAAGTCCAGGCCAGCCCCAGCCCCGCTGTGGCGACTCCTCCGCTTAGTCCCAGCCAGCTGGGCGGACTCTCAGCGCAGTTTCTGCCACCGGAATATCGCAACACAAACGTCAGCGTGGGTGAGTTACTTGATGGACCAGAGGCATGCGGATTATGTTGCTAATCAGGAACTATTTGTTCGCAGAGGACGTTAGGCGTATGTACCGGGAGAAGTGCAAGAAGGTGACGGGAACGGACAATTCGACCTTCTACCAGGAGATCGAGAAGGCGGCAGCCAAGATGAGCGCCTGCATCAGCGGCGTGGCCAATCTGACGGCCCTCCAGGCGGAGATGGAGGAGGCGAAGCCTTTGGGCGAGCTGGACACCGTCTTCCACAAGTACTGCAAGCGGGCGCCCGAGGCGAGGGCGTGCGTGAAGGAGTTCAACGAGAAGATGCAGGTATGCCTAACCAGCGAGGAGAAGCGTCAACAGGAGACGATAGCGAGAATTGGAGCATCGCTCCTGGACTTTGCCTGCTCGCGGGGTGGCGACCAGATCGCCCTCTTCGTAGCCGAACAGGGACCAGAGTGCCTGGAGGCCAACAAGGATGCAATCAGCAACTGCATGAACCGCTCCTTCCATCAGTACATCCCAAAGGACGGCCAACTGACCGACCTCATGAGTCGCCCCGAGCTGCTCTTCTCGCCCACCCACTGCATCGATCTGCAGAGCTTCGAGGCCTGCGTCCTCCACCACCTGGAGCAGTGCTCCGAGATAACCCCCGCCAATGTCGTCCAGTCCATCTTCCGCTTCGTAAAGAATGAGACCGACTGCCAGGCCTATATGGAGGCACGCGCTAACGAGCGGCCCGTCCTCCTGGCCGCCCGCGGCAACAGCACTCGTGGCGGTGCCAGCGACCTCTCCTCCTCCACCACCAGCACCACCCTGCTCGGTACCCTGGTTCTGGGCCTCACCACCTTTCTGATCCGACACTGAGGGGCCGGAATCCAGCCAAAAGCAGCCCATTCCCCGCCCGCATTCCATATCCGTGGCCCGATAAAGAACTCTTTTATAGTATTCCGGCAAACTTCAACGTCAGCCCCTCCTGTTTGGTCAGTCAGCGATAGCGATAACGATAGCGATAACGGGTGGCCGGATAATGGTTCCCATGCATATGTGCTAACATTTTATTATGTATTACTTATTATTTTTTTTTTTGTGCTGTAGTGAGTATTGAGAGTATTGGTACCATATAATTTAATGTCTCCTAGGGAATTGCTCATAATAAACAAGAGATTACTGAAAACAGGCACGCATGGTTCTCAACCAAAGGAATGTCCAAGGCTGTTGCGGCCTCGGCGAGTATAAAATGATCGAGGGAATTTGAGTATAGTTTTTTAAGGTGTCGTCTCTTCTAAGGGAATTCCCAACTCTGCAATCGTTCTTTTCTTGGATGCCATATTTATCTGGTCTGCTGAAAAGATTTTTAGCTGTACGAGTTTTCATAAGCGCAGAAACGCATACCCATACGACTGATCTGGAATTTAATCTTTTTAAATTGAATTGAAGGTAAGGAAAGCGAAGCTGAAAGGGAAATGAAGGGTAATGCTCTTCCGGTAGAATTTCGGCATAAAAAAACAATGATAATACCATCTCTGTAAAAACGCAATTCTATGAAATATTTTATTTAATTATATTAATGTCATCTTATATTAATATTAATATTATATTAATAATATACATAGCTCAGAGCGGAGTTCAGAGTTCCATTCAAATTCTTAAAAATGTCTGAGTTAAAAGACCTTCTACATTTTTTCCATTTAACATTCGTAAAAAAGTGCGAATTTAAATTCGCGACCCACTTCCGATTTCCGACTGACGCATATGTGTATGTGTATGTATGTGTATTTATCACTCTTTTTGGCGTACTTCTCAGATAAGATACTGTGCACAGCCCCTACCCTGCCACGAGCCTACGATCGTTGATCGATGGTGCGTGCACTTTCCCTTCCAGCTTATCACGGGACAAAAGGGCTTTTGCGAGCATTCATTCCCATGGAATGGACGAAGCCATAGATCCGAGGCATACTCACGGGCTGCCGCGCTGCCTACGAAGAGAGCTTCGGCACAGTGGGTGTCTGTCTCGGCTCTCTGTTGAACAGAATGTGATATCAGGTGATAAGGCGTAGTGTGCCGCACAACATACTCGTAAATGAGGCGCTTATCATTGGGCCATAAGTGTCATAAGTGTGTGCTAATGAGCGGGCTTAGCCGTGAGTGATTAAGGGGAATCTGTGGCCAGTATGAGTATTGTACCCTGTGCTCTAATCGGTCCTGCAGAAAAGAGTTATCACTTTGTTTCAGGTGGGAAAGAGAGAAAGATTGGCTGTCCGAAGGTTAAATCGTTGCTTCCCGAATCTTTTATTGGGTAGTAATTGTGAGTCAGTCATTGTTTTGTTTTGTACGGAAACTTCGGCATTTCAGCTATAAAAAAAGGTTAAATGACTGTAACTTTATAGGCATCGAAATTGCGAATGAGAATCTTAAATTAATCAATGTTAAACGCACAATTGTTTGTTGCTGCCACATGTTATCCAAACGAAAATACAAAAAGATTGATAGAATGTAGGACAGAGCATGAATTTTCAATGACAAAAATCAATCAATCAAAACAATCAAGAACTTCTCGTACATTCACATACGCGAATGGAATGTGTGAAAAGTTTGCCAAATTTCGGGCAGATAAAGTGCTTGATGGCTCATAGAAATCTCTCCAATCAATCAAATCACAGTTTAGATAAGGAAGGCGAGAGTAAAATTAGAATTCAATGATTGATAACGGGAAATGACAGTGGGATAGAAAATAGATACGTACAAACTTCCGACTGCATGCGATCGACATTCCCTATCCCTATCCAATGGGAAAACACTGCTAATGCGATGTAAACTGTGTGTTCGGAGCTAATGAGATCCTATGCAGAGAGTGGGAATGGCACTGACGGAGCACCTCGACTCGATAAGATTAGAGCCCTCGGGAGCTTCTAATTAAAGTTCTTCGAGCCGGAACTCTTCAAGATACTCGTAGTATAATCGCTTATCACTATCACGGCTCTCAAAAAACAGAAATGTGACAGCCAGCAATTGTGGAATACCCAGACATAACAGCACGATAAGCCCCCTCCCCCCCATGCGAGTGCATTCTTTCACGCTTTTCGAGGAAGAGACATCGCTTGGCGATTCACTTTATTTTTTGGGGGACTGAGGGGCTTCAGACTTCTGAGGTACTGAGCGACTGAATATAAGTCTTTGATTGGGCACTAGAAACTAGGAAAAAAATACACCGTAATGCTAGAACTATTTCTGATAGGACTATTTCCGAGCGACGGGCACTGGGGGATGGAGCATCATCTGTTGCTGCTCCTGCAGCTCCAGGTCTGTCTCCTGCTCCTCGACCAAGGCCGCATCCAGTGCCGACTGCTCCTCGGCATCGGTGCTCTGGCCCTGGACGTCGTCCAGGTGCAGCCACACCTGCTCCACGGCTGCGCGCAGGGTATCGGCGTACCGCCAGGCACTGCGATCCTCAACCAGCTCGGAGAGCTCATATTTTTTGTCCGGTTCGCGGTAGTGCTGCATTTGGGCCACCGTGGTGTTTACGGTGCGCGGATTGCAGGCCCCTGAGAGCCACTTGAGCGTAAAGTGGTTGTGCAGGGTCAGGGAGTAGCGACTGTTATGGAAGCACTTGGTGGCACGTCCGGGCAGCGAGAGGTTGCGGTGCCGCAGCGTGTGCTGCAGCACATACAGCTCTGTGGCCTCCTGCTCCTCGTGGTCTAGCGCCTCCGGCACCACGCGCGTGAAATAGGCATTGATCATGCACAGCGAGGTGAAGCGGCCGGCGCATTTTGCTCCGTTGGCCTTCTCCATCTGGTGCGCTCGCTCCACGATATCCTGCCATGTGCGGTGCTCGCCCAGCGGCATGATCACCTCGTCGACGTCCACATTGAGTAGGTAGTCGTGCCGGTACATGTTGCGGTAGAAGCAATCGTTGTAGGGTATCAGCTCGTTCAGTCGCTTCACCAGCCGCCTCTGCTGCAGCAGCATGTGCTGATAGTGGCGCAGCCGGGGCATACCGTTGGCCAGAGTCAGGGGCCGCAGCTCGAGATATCCCGTGCGCTGGTAGTAGTCCAGGACCCGCTGCACTGCCGGATGAACGTCGTACATGTAGGCATAAACCCGCGAGGCGCCCAGCAGTCGCTGCAGCTCAAACCACTCGATCAGGCGCTCCGAGAGGTCCACATATGGGAAGTCGAAGCCCTTGAGGCATACCCCGAAGCTCAGCGGAGCACTGGCATTGAACGCCGTGGCGTTAGAGATGGAAGTGGAGCTGCTGCTGCTGGGCCTCTGCTTGGGCAGCTCAAAGTGTACCCTCAGGGAGTTGCTGGCCTTGTGGCAGGGCTCGGCCACCAGGGACACGGTGCGGGGCAAGGAGAAGTAGATATTCGGAGGCAGATCCTCGGGTACCGGGCAACTTAGCAGATGCGGGTAGCTAAGCTGCGGCGTGTGGCCCCACGCCTTGACCCATACGCTGACGAACTCGGTAACCTTCACGAATATGGGCTCCCGATGGTCCTCGTACCACAGTTGGCAGTGGGTGGCCGGAAAGACGTCTCCGATCTGGTTGGCCGTGCCCAGTACTCGCACTGTACGGCTCTTCACGGCCGCCCGCTGGTCCAGATAGGCAGCGTACAGGCGGAAGGTGACATTCCCGTTGAGGAAGGTCTGCCAGTAGATGTTGTGCAGATGCAAGTCGAGCGGATCCGGGTAGGGGGCACAGGTGGCGTTCACCTTGTAGCCCAAGGGCTTGGCAGCGCGATACCACAGGCCGTAGTCCACCTCGGGCAGCTCCTGTTCCAGCTGCCGCACCAGGGCCTCATCGATGGGCTCCTCCACGTCCTGCACTGGCGGCGGTGTGGCCTTTGCTTCCTTCGGGGCAACGTCGGCGGCTCGGGTCGGTACCAGGAGCTGGTCTGAGCGCTGCAGGGCATTGAGGAGCAGCAGCAGAGCGAACAGGGCCGCCGACACCAGCAGCGTGAGTTGGATAAATCCACTTCTAGTTGACATTATGCTCGAGAGCATACTGAAACATGCCTATAAAGACGCCCGCTCCATGCGGCATTACGGTACAGCGGCATAACGACGAGCAGCTCCGAGAGAGAGAGAGAGCGAGATAGGCGACAATCTAATCACGCAAATGGGGCGATAACTACAATACTCGACGAGCAAGGTGTATTATCAACAAGCATGACCAAAAACAACGGCCACAACATGGCCACTGCCTGCACCAGAATTCTCAATTAACCGTAATTAGTGCAGTGCAGTGCAATCCAATCCGATCCATCGTGATCCCCATTAACGAGTAGCTCTACAATCGGACATTTGTTATCACAAAAAGTGCGTACCTGTGAGAATCTGCTTATCTGGCTGCACTCTAAGAGGAGTATTTGTATTTGCCTGATGGAATAATAATAGAAAATTAACAGAAAATTAAGGGGAACCGCAGAGGTCGGGGTCACCAATATATTTTGAGCATACGGGTGCTTCCTCCCTTCGCAGATGAAGCAAGTCTGGTAGTCCTGTGAGCCTGTGTCCCTGCGAACACCCGCAGGCAAGAGCCTAATCCCTTGTCAGGGATTTTGCTAATGAAACGATCAAATATGCATGAGCCGGACACACAAACTCACATACACATGGCTTAGTCAGAGTCGGAGTTGGGAAAACTTAATTTCTGTGAAAATTGTTTCCTCAAAAACTACGCAAAACTAGTCCCTGGTCCCCCTAGTCCCCCTTTCCCCTCTCCCCTGCCCATCCTCCCAAGGGCATCGTAAACGGTTTTGTTTTGTTTCGTTTCTCCCTGCTGCTGGTCGCCTTATTATTTTTGTTATATTTTTTACGATTATAACTTTTTGCGTGTTTCCTTGCGCTGGCCATTTTTGCAAGTAATTTAAAAATAATTTGATGTTGCTCTGGTGGCTGGCTGGATGAGGTGGGGGTGGTCTCCTCGCTCTCGCCCCTTTCCCTCTATCTTTATGGTGTGGTTGGTTGGTTGGTTGGTTGGTTGGTGGGTGGGCTGCTGCCTTGGGGCGAAGTTTGCTTTATTGACATTGTCACCCCGACTCGTGACAATGAAAGCGCGCACCTGACAGAGGATGAGGCGAAGGAGTTGCACAGAAACGACAACATCACCGACAACGACAGGATAATAAAATTGTGAAACAACTTTTAATGAGAAACACTTTTTGCACATTGCTTTGTCCAGCAGTATGAGGATGCGATGGCTCAGGCTTTCGCTCTGGCTCTGGCTCTGGCGATGAGTCAGTAGTTGGTAAATTGTTGAACCCTGATGATGATGAGCCTGATGATGGGAATGGAATGAGCTTATGCCTGCGGCTCTGCACAGCTCCTGCCCCACTGGAGACACTTTCGGGATAGTTGGAGGGATCTCGACTGTCACTTGTTGCGCCCCTCTAGTCCCGCGCAATCGATACACTAGGACACCATTTCGCAAGGCCCTTGGCAGCAAGCGGGAAAAACTTTTGAGCCACCAGACTATCGACGCCATCAGGGCTCAGGGCAGTGCAGGGCAGGGCCACGCCCAACAGCGGCAGCAGCAGCAGCAGATGTCGGCCCGTCTGCAATTAACAATGAACATTCTACGACGAACGGGAAAGCTGGGAAAAAGTGGGAAAAACTGCAAACTTTCTGCCGTAATTGCCCAGAAAAGTAACACAAATGAAACGCATCGACGCTTAATTACTTTTGCTAAATGGCACAAGGCCCAGAGCTGGAGCTCCCTGACTGTGTTAGGTAAACAGAGTCCTGAGGAGCAGAGTGGGGGAGTGGGTGCGGCACTGCACCAAGAGAAGGCAGAACTCCATTTTTGGCATGCGGCTGTTTGGCTTTGGTTTTGGCTTCGTTTTGGCCAACGCTCTGAGTTTTCCTTGCTTCGCAGTGCCTGGCAATTTACGGCACTCGCTTTCCAACTGACATCGCTAGGAGAGGGGTACTCTACTCTCCCAGGGTACTTTCGAAGGTAATTTCACATCGACAATAGAACAGCAAGCACTGATCTCTAAGATACCCATAAAAGAGACATATTTCTTAGAGGAGAAACACTAATTGAATACTCGTCCTTCGTGCGACTAATAGAGTATTTCCAAGGTCTGTCTGCCCCTGCCACTGGTCTCCCTTTGATTGCAGCAGCATGTGAGAGACCTCGAGGGCTATGGAGTCGTCGGCACGATTTGACTTTTGTCGACGTCACAATTTGGAGAAGTTTACCCACTTCTGGCGCCGCCGCCACAAAACTTGGCCCAAAAAGTTACCCTGCCACTTGGTAAATGCAAGTTTTTGATTAAAAGCCTCCACCTAGCATACTCCTTCAGCGGCGTCTCCTGTTCCCGCCAGCAAAGTTTTATGCCAGTGCCAGTGCCCGAGCCAAAGCCCGAGCCAGAGCCAGAGCCAGAGAGAAATTGTTAATTGAATGCATTTTGGGGTCCCTGCAATGTTTGCCTGTGCGTGATATGGGGCACTTTGCCAGGAGGCTAGGAGGCAGGCCCGAAGCAGCAGAATGTATGGGAATGCCCCAGCCCAGTCAGTCAATGCGGTTGCTAGAGCACTGTCCCTGACCTCCAGTGCCCAACACTGCCACAGCTAGCCGGTTTTCAACGTTCAGTGTTGGTCAAGAGATATAAGCTTCAAAAGCTTTCAAACGTTCAATGTTGTTACAAATGCAACGATTTTTCCATTTCTAGCACTAGAAACTCTCAGTGTTGGTAACTCATCTGCTTTCAGCTGCAACTGCTGATAAGTCAAGCAAAAAGGGCGAAGAAGGACTCTTGGGCATGGAACACTTTCACCACTGCCTCGTGGCCCAGTCCGGATGTGTCCCACCTGGTGGGATGCCGATGCCCCACCTAGTTGGTGTCATTAAAGATTCATGGCCTGACCCAACACCCAGGCCAGCCCGTTCATTGTACAATGGTTTCTACACTGGCCGGCTTCCTGTCGTTTCATCAGAGTATCTTTCGAACGCTCAGCCTGTTGCAGCAGCTGCAAGGATTCCATTCGAATCTCAGACACACACACACACACGGTTTTCATTAGCCCAAATTGGTTGTGGGCATAAGGATTGCTCAAGGTAGGGGATAAGGAAGGAATCCCCTTAAAGTTAAGCGCCAGAGAATAGGACGAAAGTTTCCTTAAAGCCCCCGCTGCCAGTCAATGACGACGATGATGATGATACTCGGGATTCCGAGGATGAGCTCCTCCTACTCAGTGTCCATGGGCGGGGCCACGGGAGTGAGTGGCTGAGGAGGCAAAAACCCGAAAATAAAAGCAAACCAAAGCAGGAGGAAAAGCTGAGGAAAAGCAGCTGCAGATTTTCTATAAAAGCCGAGGCTAACGAGATTTGATGAATTGCAAGTCTTTGTGAATGAAGCTACAAGAAAGCTGCAGCATGAATAGCCCCCAGGCGCACCCCATATCCCCGTCCTATCCCCTGCCCCCTCCCCTGGCCCATCAGCGTCTAAGCCAGGTCCGCATAAAAAAACCCATTAAGTGGTTTAAAGCAGTGAAAAAGCGCACACAACACAGCAACACAGCAACAGAGCAAAAGGAAAAATGCAGTTGACATGAAAGGCAGCAGCAGCAGCAGCAGCAGCAGCCACGAGTAGAGCGACAGAGCAGACGAGACGGGGAAAAGCTCCAGAAGGGGCAGACAGACAGTTGAAAAGAAAGGGGGCGGCAGGCAGACAATGCTCGCCCATCCGCAGAAAGAGAGCAAAAGCGGAGGGGGAAGCGAGGGAGCAATGAAAAGATGGAGGAGCTTGAGGAGGACAAAGCAGCTTGACGAATTACTTGGCAGCTGCTCCTGGAGACACGGGGACGGGGACGGGGACGGTGACGGGGAGGAGCCACTGCAGGACGATGCAGGGCGCAAGAAATTTAATTTGACCAACATTTTGATGTATCAAGTTCAGTCGGAGTAGAAGATTTATGACTTGCTGACAGGGACAAGCGAAGGACAGGGACACCAACAGATTGTGATGTCAAATGGTGTGCGGAAGGATGAGTGAAAGGGGGCGAAGACGGGCTATAGTTAGAGTTACAGTTACTCCCCTGCTTTCAAGATTGGTAAGAGCTTTGAAAAAACTCACTGCGATCGCAACAGCTTAATTTGGAAAGCTTTCCCAGCAATTAGCTTTATACAAAAGCTCCCTTGCGATCGGTTCGTTGTTCAAAGAGCTTCACCTGCGATCGGTGACCAGCTTTTAAGCTGAAGCTCTTCTCTACTCTGCTGCTGCTCCAATGGAAAACACTCCATGGCAATGAAAAATGAAAGTAAGCGGACAACTTTTGAGCAACACTTCCCGCTTTTCTTATTTCCACTTGCCTCCTCCTCACGTAATGAGCCCACTGGAAATGAGGAAAACAAGGCCTTGACTGGACTCCACTTGACTGTGGAGCCAGTTTTGGAGCTTGTACCGTTAATTGCCGCTGTCACTGTAGCTCTACTCTGACTCGGACTGGGGTAAACTCTGCCCCAAGTCTCAAAATAGGAAATTCAAACATCAGTTGAGGTATTCAGGATTAATTCAGGTTCAGGATTGAGGGTGTAGCCAAAAACAAATACAGAAATACCGATCCAGGGAACGAAAGATGGCTCGACTGTCGGCTTTGGGCGTGGCTGTGCTGCTTCATTCGGTAATTGGGATCTCCTACTACTCCCTGTTCAAGATGGGGCGCTGCTCCTCGGAGCCTTCGCCCATCCTGGGCAGCTGGCTCTTCACGGTCTGCGTTGTGGCCGTGCTGCAGGCGGTACGCCTGATACCGAACGAAGTTCCCAACATGACGGCCCTGGTCCTGGAGACGATTATGTGCTGCTGCGTATTCGACCTGATGCTTACCAAGCTGTGGTGCCGCATCGAGAGCCTGGTTCATTGCGCCATCATTGGGGTCCTGCAGATATGTCCCGTCGATGATGATACCTTCCTGACGTACGAATACTGGATGCAGGCCATCCTTACCACAGTCATTGGGGCCTGTCTGCTCTGGGTGACCTCCTGGGCCATAGCGCTGCCCCAGAGGCTGCAGCATGGCTACCAGTGCTGGCGCCGTAACTGCCATCGACATCTCTCCCGTATGCTCTTCTCCAGCATGGAAGCACGGCCACCGCCACGCCAGGAGAGCCCCTTAAGCTTTGTCGCCTGATCAGATCGCGCTACTCCTACTCCTTATCAAAATTATCTGTTCAAATCGAGAAAAATTGCAAAATTTATGGGTTAAGTAATGTTAACAGCATTTTCCATAGTCTCGACTCAGGCACAGTGGGCAGTAAAAGCACGAAAAAAGCATCAATTTCGAAACAAATTTAAGCCAAACATTGTACAAAAATAAACAGATTTTCAAAGCAATACGAAAAAAGAAGATTGGTGTACACTTGATCCTTAAGGGCTCCACCACTAGGAACCACTGTATGGTGATGTCGCAGCGAACGAGTAAATCAAACTGGAAAAGCACTTCCATTTTCATTTCCATGGCGCTCGAAAACCCGTTTAACCGTATCATGGCCATGCGGCAATGCGGAAGAGGCCCCTATCTAATTGTGGGCTTCGGAAGACGGAACCGGCGGAGCCTCCGGAGCCAGGAGCCAGGCACAGAGACACAGCCAAATCTACAGATACTGTTACTGTTGCTGTTACTGCTGTTTGTGATATGTGAGCGAAGCCTAAACTTGAACTTGAAGCATGGCCAAAATGCAACACGCAACAACAGCATGCAACATGCCGCAGCCGCTTCCAAAGAATTGGCAACACGCAAAGGCAACTGGAAGCTGTAGCTGCCACTGATACTGAAACTGAAGCTGAAGCTGTTGCAGAGTCAACCCGCTATGCCTTGGCGCATTTGGCAATTGAGGAAAATTGAGGAAAATTGGCAAGTGGCCGACAGTCGGAGTATAAAAGCAGCTGCAATCGACTGAGCCGCGTTAATCGAAGCGCGTCGCTGGAAAAGTGCAGTTGCTTTCCTCGCTCCCATCGTGCAGTGCATCCGAGTATCCCAAACTGCAACTGAAAATCCCTTAAGGTTAACATCCAAAGTGCTTGCGATATTTTGGTTGCTTGTGTTTTGAGGGGGAGTCTCAGCATTCCCTGGACTCATTTCTGACTCTGTTTCTCTGCTCGATCCTCCAGATGCTGCGCCATCGCCACATCCATTGCCGGCTGCTTCTGGCAGGACAGCTGCTAGTGCTGCTGCCCCTCATGCACTCCTCGCCTGTGTCCAGTCCTGAGATAGCCAACAAGACCCCCCAGTCGCCCAACAGCCTCCAGGTGCAGCAGCAGCAGCAGCAACAACAGCAGCAGCAGCAGCTACAGCAGCAGCAACAGCAGGAAGCGCACCTCAACTCTCTCAGCGCCTATGCCAGTGGATACGACAGCCTGGCGCAGCTTCAGATGCAGGGACAGATCCAAAGCCAGATACAAAGCCAGATTCAGGCACAGAACCAGGGCCAGGGACAGTCCCATTCCGAGGCAGATCCTTCCTCCTTCAAGCCCTCCTACAAGTTGCCCGAAATGGAGACCAACTTCACGCCCATGCAGACGGCGGGGACGCCCAGCGTGGCCAGCCTGCCCTCCACGCCCATGCTGATGCAGTACCTGCCCGCCCAGACCCTGCAGGATGGAACCGGCACCGTGCAGTACCTCCAGCTGATCCCCACGCGCCCCATCATCGTGCCCATCAGCCCCTATCTACAGGCGGCCGCCGCCGCTTCGGGCAACATGCCCTCCCCGCCAGCGCCCAGTGTGGTGGCAGACCCACAGCCTGACTTTTCCGGCCGAACAGCCACCGTGCTGAATGCCCTGCCCCCCAACTACGGGGCTTTGCAGGGATATGCCACTGGTATAAATCCTGTGGCGGCATTCCGCAGTACCTACCGCATCAACCGTGAGGCCAAGGACAAGCACTATCCGCCCACGTTTTCGCTGAACCTCAACGAGTATTTGCCCGCCTCTTCTGTGGGTCACGATGCCAGCTCCCATTTGTACCTCAGGCCACGATCGTAGGAGAGATCCCAGGACCCATCTCCAGCCAAAGTCACAGATTGCTCTAACATTTAAGGCTCTTTTTTTTGTTTTTGTTGTATCAAACCCCAATTAAAGCTGATGGAAAATGAGAAAGCCGTAAGAACAGACGAGACAGGAACAGAAGTTCCAAAGGAAACCCTCAAATGGAACAAAGTAAAACCCCTAATGGAACTTTACTGAAAGCGCCCAAATTTTGCTCTTCAAATTTCCCAAAGAATGTGTGGTAATGGTAATGGATTCCGTTAAGGTTTTGGGGGAATTCCACACCTTTACACCTTTCACTTGCATATCAAATGGAAGGCCCCTTAAAGTAGATCGGAAAGTGGAAGAACTGAGTGCCTGGCATGGGGTTTCCGCCTTTCGTTTTCGCACCTACAGACACCACACGCAGACCCAGGGATGACCCAAGACGGTTACCGAATCTAGACTGTTTGTTTGCACAGCCGCCAGACGAGACACTCAAAAGCTGAAAGACAAACCCGAAGACAGACAGAGGTTGGGGGTGCCGGTGGCCCCCAACAAGGTCGCCTCTAGACGCGGACAGAATGCAGCACCATTGTTTTTGTGCCTCGAAGCTTGTTTTGTTATTAGTTTCTTTCTGTGTGTGAAAGTGGGCAATAATTTCACGCCCGACCGGAACAGACTCGAGTAATAGTCAGAGTCGTGTGTCTTCCCGAGAGCGCTTATTGCGCTGACACATGGACAGAGAGGAGACGGACCCATAGGCAACCTTGAAGTTGCATCAGAGTCTGTGTATCTCTGAGACTGTGTGGAGTCTCCCTTTCATCTGTCTGTCTACTCCTAATTGTCACAATTTGACAAATTCATTTGGCATTAACTGGCCTCAAATCGGAATGGAGCTTTCATTGGCTCCACTTCAGCGCCGCAGCGAGTGCCACGGGGCATGTGGCAGTCCCCAGCGGGTGTGGTCGGTAGGGGGAGGGCTAAGCCCAAAACATCTTTCACTTGCCGCACTTATGTAGAGCAAATGTCCGAGGGCTCCCTCTCCCTTTCCCTCTGTGTTTCTGACTTTGACAGGCCACGAAGTGGGGATACTCTTGAAGTGTCTGACATCTGGATGGGTAGCAGATTATTGTAAATGATGTATTAGTGTTTTAAAGAAGAAAAGAAGACACCTCTTTACCTCTTCTGGAATACTTGTTAGTTTTTTTTTAATAGATTGAAATGATGAAAAGTGGAAAATAAATGGGCACTGGCAATGGATGACGTCTTAAATAAAATATTTCTTTATTTATTACTCTCCTAATCGAAGAGTCTTTCACATGAAGGCAACTCCTTTTCTGTTAGGGTATTTGCTGGCAATTCGAGGGGCATTACATGCCACATTCAGTGCCACAATTCACTTTCAATCACCGAAATGTTCCACATGTCGTCGCAGTCATTGCGTCGCCGTTGCATTGATGTTGTGGCCAATGTTGCCGATGAGGCTCTGATGATGATGAAGACGCCCCATGGCGTCTCTCTCTGGTCTCTGGATGGATCGCTTGTAATAAGATTTGGATGGTCGCTCAGGCAGGGTAGGGTTCAGGGCTTGGATGATTGGGCGCACTTGCCTCCCAACTCCACGCTTTTTGGGAGCGGAAATGAGCGGTTATCGATGCTTTCCGCCCAACAAACAAATGCTTCTCACACTCACCTCACTTTAGCTTGAACTTTAGCTCAAGCTGTAGCTCTTGTTGTTCGAATGGTTCGATTAATGGCCAATATTTTCTTCTTCTGGATGACTTACATAGTTGTCTGGTCTGGTCTGGTCTGGTCTGAGACAGGCAGTTAAGTAAGGTCGATCCGGGGCTTAAGCTGGAGCTGGAGCTGTGGCTGGAGCTGTGGCTGGAGCATCGGTGCCCGGGGCGCGCTTCACTTGTCCGACGTTGTTATAACACTTTAAAACGCGTAAATTAGCTCTGTGGCCTGGTCTTTGTTGTCGGTGGTTTTTGGGGCGGTGCTCGCTTGCTTGTTGCTTGTTGCCTGTTGCCTGTTGCTGTTGCTGTTGCCGTACCCGGACCGTAGTTTGAAATGATTTCAATTTGAATTTTCAGCTATTTACTTTCCATTTCAATTAATTGCCCGAGCTTTAAACGGATCCACTCCACACCACACCAAACCAAGCCAATGCAACAATCCACCAATCCATTCCAATCCAATCCGAGCTCACCTCAGTCCTTTCTTCGCTCATCTGCATCAATGCCTTCCATTTGGGAGAGAACTTCGAGTGGGCTCTGGCCAGACTCAGAGCTCTGACCAGAGGCCGAGATCGGGCGGTATAAAATGACTTCCACAGCTCGGCTCTGTCGCAGTCGCTTCAGTGGTCGCCACATGGTCGGTCTTAGCTTCAGTTTCAGCCTCTTCGGGTCTTGGTCTCTATTTCGGCTTTAGTTTTGTGTTCATTTTTGTGTTTTTTTTGTGTGCTCAAATATTTTGATAATCTTTGTTGTGCGACGTGGTGAATGTTGTCTGTGCTGGTTGCGGCTCACCCCAAGGAGCGCTTACTAGGCATCAGTCCGGCGTCATCATCATCAACATCTGCAGCAGAAGCGGAATCATTACCAGAGCAAACCATAAAGGAGATACCACAAATATGGTGCGTATGCTGGATAAGCTGCAAGAAATATATAGTTGCAGAACGATAGATGACACAATGGATATCTTAGCAGAAACAACCAAAGAAGGAATGGGCTTTTGAGGGCTTTAGAGAGATAAAAGATAGGTGCATTCCATATTTATATTCATGAAGAATATGGGCAAAAGATGAAAAGTAGGTGAAGAAATTATTCTAGAAAACCAAATATGGATAGGAAATATGTAGGTAACCAATTGATAGTTGAGTCTGTGCTTGGAAGATATCAAAAGAACTCCCCGACAAACGAAAGTGTTCGTCTTAAATCGCACTCTTACATCACTTTTAAATTTGGTTTATAATAATGCCACCGCAGATACTCATAGATACAGATAACAAGACTTCGAGATAGATATAGAGAGGAGAGAGAGTGGCTCTAATGAGCCAATCTGCGACAATTTCATGCTTCATGGATTGATTGATCATATGTCAACGGAGGTTGGAGCTGGTAGCTAGATCTGTCCATGGGTATTATTATGGTATTATATTATGGTCAAAACAATGAAGGGGAAAGTTATGCATGGTAGTGAGGTAGCCGCCAAAAATGGAGTTCAGTAAGAGTTCACTGGGATGGAATGGAGAGACAAGTCCAACGCCGAGGCCCTCTCAGTGTGACCCTGTTAAACTATGGGTTCTATTATATTTGAAGCTCTCTGTCATAGAGTGATTGACATTGCCCTAGAACCTCATCGGAACTGAGTGACGTGGCCACCAAGTTTGTGTCTTGAGTCTTTTGTTTGCTTTTTTGTGTGTGTGTGTGTGTTTTTGAATGGGACAAAAGGCGCAAATTACGCATTTTAACGATGCGCCTCCATTAGCCACGCTCTGGGCCATCAATCAGCGCTGCATTTGCCGGGCTGACCGATATGACCTGCGCCGATCATTAGCCGGGGCCGCCAAAAATAATTACTGCCCCCCCGAAAAGCCCCCTGGAAACTGGGGCACGCATGAGGTTGCAGCTCATTCGTAGTGTGGCAGCTCGATGCCAGCGGCTGTTTCGCAGGTTTCGATTTCGTTTCGCAATGTTGCAACATCAGCATGGAATGCTTCTTCTCCTTCTTCTTCTTTTTCATCTCCATCGGCTGCTGTGAAGCCAGAGCCAGAGCTTCGACTTAGTGTTTGAGTTCGACTTCTTGCGTGACAAATGGTCATAAGTGGCTCCGTAAGTCTGTGCGCTTGGATTTTAGAAAGGCCGACTGGCGAGTGGCTTATCAGTGGAGGAGTGTGGCCTTGTCCTGATCGTGTTGCACAAAGCAGGTGGAGCACAGATGCGGTGCTGTACCCACCCACAATTTACAGGCCCCAATCGCAGATCTACAAAAGAGAAAAGGCTTGGCCTAAGCAAATTTCACGGCAAATTGGTGTCAGCTCACAATCTGTTGATCTTTCCACTTGACTGCAAATAACGGGGAAGTCCCTCCGGAATCCCTCGCCAATTTCGGGCCAAATTAAAAATGGTCAAAACTCAATTAAACGCATCAATGGCCACTGCTGGCTGGTTGCCAGTGGGCGTGGCAGCGGCGAAAGGCAGCTAGAGCAGTGCCAGTGGATGTGGCTGTGGCTGTGGCTGTGGAAGAGAAACCTTTCACCAAAAGTTTTGCCACCTGTCGTCCATAATCCATGGTGCCCTTCTAATCACCCATACCCATTCGCCTCCTGTCGCTAATCCCCCTCTACTTCCTCTCCCACAGGCATTGCATCACCTGCTCCTAATGATCGTCACTCTTTCGGCCGTTCAGGCCGTCCTCTCGCCTCCGCCTGGCTATGATGACGAGAGTTCCCAGCTGCAGCTGCGCCTGGAGGATCTGGAACGGGAACGAGAGCGGGAACGGGAAGTGGAACAGGATCTGGTGCAACATTTGGATGTGAATCGGCCGCCCCTGCTGCCCAATCACTACGAGTGGCGGCCGGGTGTGGCGGCCAGCCTGCCGCCCAGCTATGTGCAGGATGCCGCCCAGAGAGAGCGGGACCTAGAGGAGCTGCGGCAGCTGCAGAGGCAGCATCAGCAGCTGAGTGCTGGATATGCGTTTCCCGCCCACCTGCCGCCGAGCCTCTTCTATGTGTGAGTATTGATGTGCTTAAAATAGAGCTTTAAAGCTCTTCAGAAGCTCCACTTGTGAAGCTTTCAGCTGAGACACGACACCTTAGGCGCAGCAGCTCCATCTATCGCAAAAGCTTTAAACGTTGGCAGAGAATGGAGTCTTTGCTTTGGCGTAAAGCTTTTAAGCTCTCGCGTGAAACAAAAGACTGACGGCACAAACTGTGGAACACTTTATTGAAGTCAGGGAAGGGAATGAACGAAGTCTTTAATGTCACTGCTGATTGGAGGTCTGATTGAACCTCCGTTCGGCTGCTGATGGAGGGCTGATTGACGCATAAATTGCTGGAGACTTTCATTGGAGTCTGGATAGCGGTCTATCCCGGCCTTATTCCAGGCTAATTTGTGGGATGCTCGGGGCATTTTGCGGTGTCTTGGGTGGGTGTTGAAATGGCAATTTCACTTACGATTACTGGCCGCCGTTGGCTTCCGACAAATGACGGATGATTGCAGGAATTAAGGCCCCGATCAGATATTATAGCACCTCGTTAATGTACCAATTCTGCTCCCTCCACAGCGGACCCACAGCAGCCACGCCGACACACACGCCCACACCCACGACGGCAGCAACAACAGCTGCAACCTCCGGGAGACTCCTGAAGCCCATTGTGCCCTATGATCTCGATCTCCAGTTGAATGGCATCCAGTATCTTGGGAGCAATGCCCTGCCCCCGCCACTGCCCCGACCCCAGCGGCCGACCTTTATCTACGGCTATACGCAGCCGTCGCCCAGACTATACGCCTCCCGACCACCGACAGGGGCAGGACCAGGACCAGGACCAGGATTGCAACAATCGAAGCAGTTCGCCTATGCCCCACCCCCGCAGCGCAGCTACGCCTCTGGCCACCGCATACCACTGCCCTATCCGCCCAGCTTCATCAGCATCACGACACGACGGCCGTCGGGCGGCTACGGAGGCCACCAGAAGCCTTTCCGTCCCTCGCAGCCGGATCCCACGCCGGATCTCTTCGCCGGACGAACGTCCAAGTCGCTTCTGGACTCGTACATCCCCAGCTGGGAGGTGTTGCGCCTTCTACAGCAGACCCAGGCACAGCCACAGTCACATCCGTACACCGGTCATGGTCCAGTGCAGCGCCATACCCTGGCCTACCCCGTCTCCCGTCACCTGAGGTTGGTCAAGCGCGGCTCCGAGGGGGAGACCGTGAAGAAGTCGCTTCAAGCGAATGCTTAGCTTAAGTTTTCTTTATTTTTTGTTTTTTAAATTTACGAATACGACTATTTATTAAAGCCAATCAATAAATGATGAATGATTAGCTGTAGATGGAGTAGATCGAGTCTCATTCGGGCTCCGTTCGCAGTCTTCCTGCATTCTCGGTTGCCCCAAAAGACTCCTCTGGCACGAGTGACGATCACATAACAGCCACTAGACCGGGTACAGCATCTATCCGCCATTCGCCATCCGCCATTCGCCATCCGCCAACATTCAGGCTCATCTTCATCTTCAGTTTCAGCTTCGATTTGTGTTTCAGTTTTCGGGCCATTTAAAGCTGGAGCCAGAGCCACAGCTGAAGCCGAAGACGAAGCCAAAGCCAAAGCCAATCCAATCGAATCAAATGTGCAATATGTGACTTTTTCAATGAGCCAGTGGGGCTGCTCGCCACTCCGCTTCTGGAGCTGCTGCTGCTGCTGCTGCTCACGTAATCGCGGCCATAAAGCCAACAGCCAGCAATAACAAACAATTACGGGGAGAGGAGCAGCAAGTCGCGGCAAGATTATGATTTGTATGGCAGTGTGCCCCATGTGGCAGCCTGAAAGTCCGCTGATAGACGGACGGACAGGTGGAAATTTATGCAAGTAGGAAGCGAAGATACTCCAAAGATGCTCCAAAGATGCTGCTGCTGCTGCTGCTGCCAAGATGCGATTTTCCACTACTTGTACTCGTATTCGTACTCATACTCATACTCGTCGTATGTGTTTTGGCCACCTCATGGTTGTTAATGAAGCTGCCACTGGATGTGGCACTGCTGCATCCCCATCAAAATTGTTGCATTGTCTTGCATTGCGGCCGCCTCTTGTTTGTCACCCATTAAATATGCAGACAGCAAGTGAGGCTGAGTGGGGCCCTGCCCTCTGGCTTAAAGGGAGACAGACCTGTGGATGTGGCTGGGCCACTTCCTGACTGCAGCTTCAGATGATGTCGTAGATGGGATACCGATACCCTGTTGGGGCAGCCAGCTTGACCTCACTTTGGGGGTCAAATCATGCTCCAGTTTGTGGCTCGTTAATCTGGCTGAAAAAATATGAACAATTCCCATTGAAGAAGGGTCTTTTGTGAGGCCCTCTGAGGTCTACCCACGGCCAACCTTCTCGATGGTGGATTTATGTGCGCTTCTGCCTGACGCCCAATGGCTGACTCAATGGCTTTTCCGTAGGCCCGCATGCTCAAGGCGCATCTTCACAATAAATACAAATAATGCCGCACAATAGTCGCTGACTAAGTGACATTGTTGCAGCTTAAGACCAGACAATGAGCTCTTCGCTAGTTGAAAATGAGCTAAGGTTGAGGCTGAAAGATGAACGATGAAGCTGTGCCTCCATTGTGCAATGTTTGCTGAGCCACGGATCGGAATCTATCGTTTCGATTCGCTATAGTCATTGACAGCGGCACAAAAGAGCATCGAACCTGTGCTGTGGCCAACATTTCAATTGCCGACGGTACAAAACGATCTCAGACCAATCGAAACCAGCGATATCCTTGAGAACTGATAGTCTTTTCTTCGCAAGCCATTTATTTAAATATGGAAACGATAAACACTATAGAGGGATTTCTTTTTAGAGAATCTAAAAAGCCTTCCAAGCTCCCAATCGATCGTGGCTCTATGGGTCCGTTGATGTGTTTTCTTCCTGGAGGGGCATACTTCTCTCAGAGATTAGTACTCATTTTGTTACTCTTCCACCGCTCCATCCAAGGGTATTGGCCGGTATCTGTCGAGGCAACCGAAAAAACACTTTCAACAATGCAACCAAAATGATTGCGAATGAAGTTTTTGGGCATTCAGATATCTGTTTTCTGTTTTATCGTTATCTCTGCTGGCTCTGTGCTCTGTTTTGTGTCTTTTTGACAAAGCGGATTACAAAATCCTACATAAAAACACCAACTCTTGTTATGCCATTTCTCTTTTCGCGCTGGCCCCATCTCCAGCCCCAGCCCCAGCCCCAGCCCCAGTCCCAACCCAGACTCAGACTCAGACCCAAACCCGAGCGAAGACAAGTTAATGCGCCAATTAAATTGCCACTACTCGCAGACCCCCTTGGCACTGCACGTATCTTTCTCCTCCGTATCTTTCGGCCGGCCAGCCCTCGATCTGCAATTGTTTCTATGCAAATTTTCTGTTTCGATCGGTTCGTGGCTTTGTGCAGCGCATAGAAATCATTATAATACTCATACAAAAGGCAGGCACGATGCCCCACAATAAACGCCATAAAACTTATTCACTCAAAATGAAAGGTCTCTGGAATGGACCCACCTCTGGCCTGGTCTGGACCGGACCGGAATGGAAGCGAATGGACCATCGACATCTCTGGCAGCGGCCAAAAGTTGCGCCAATTTTTTTATGACTTTGAACTTGAACTGGAAATCGGAGAGAAGACACAAGGCAGAAGAGTAGGCAGAGGCAATGAAAGACTCAAATCTCTTGTCTCTAAAGAAAGGCCAACAAGCTGCAAGCGAAAGGTCTGTGTCTGTTTATGTTTCTGTGGATGGGGTAGGGGGTAGGGGGAGGGGAGACCTTTGTGAAAGGTGCGATCTCCCATGGCGAGGCAAGGTCAGTCGTCGGGTTCTCACGGAGTTGAATGATGCGTAAAGATAGTTTGAAACAGTGAATTACAATATTTAAAAATAAAAATACTCTATGGAGGAATAAAGCGGAAATGTATGGAAATAGTACCAAGTATTCATGCTGCTATTAAATCACAGCATTCACTGGAGTGTATTTATCGAATGATGCGAGTGACGTTGAAATTTCCCATAAGCAAACAGCCATCGTTCGCTAATGAGACGAAACAGTGGCTGTAATACTAAAATACTACCGATATTGCTTACAAATTATAAGAAGTAGTGCGTATATATTGCAGAGATTTTAAAGAATCTATAGACATATGTGTGTACATGCTAATTTGTTAAAATAGACAATAAGTACATCCAATACATATGTTCTTGGGAAAACAAATTGTACAAATGCTACAATTCAAAAATGATCTCAATTGGATAATAATTGCATCCAGAAGGGGGAAATCCAACTTGTATAAAGTATAAAGCTCCCCGAATCCCGATCTTCTCTAGGACTCTCTCTAGTTCAACAAGCACGCCAATCCGTGGTATGGCAGGAAAGAGAATGTAGGAATCTCCCCTGAAGAGAGCCGCAAAAACTGCAAATATGAAAATGCTGGCAGTGTGATTTTGGCTTGAGGAGGGATTAGGTATGGAATACGTACTCTTATAGTAACTTCAGTTGAATACCTTGAAGAGTACAAAGAGTACGAACAAAATCTAGCAGAGTATCCAGTGGTTGAGTGACAACCTTAGGTAAGATCCTCATTAGCGTATAATACTATGCTTTTAAGCACCTTTCGTGTTATTAGATGATTCGAACTTTCCACGAAATAAAAAAAAACAACCCATCTGCCACTTCCCCACAGAAACACACACACACAGACAGACACACATTTTACAGTTGAACAACAAATGCGAAGATCTTTCTATCTGCTCATGTAGTATATAGCTGCAGCAGTTTGTTTAGAGTTGAGGCAATATCCCAGGCAACCTACACCTTCAGACACAAACACACAGATACCCCATTCACACACATACATACGCACACACACAGAGATACTCATGTGGACGTGTGGTGTCATTGCTGGTGAACTCGTCCACAGAGATCGGAGATCGGATCGTTCCGCACGCTCTGCCCTCGACTCCAGCACCAGCGCCAGCAACAGCACCAGCACCAGCTCTGAATCCAAATCCGAGTCCAAATCCGAGACCGAATCCGAATCCGAATCCGGCGACTGACTCCGCTGACTGACTGGCCAAGTGGCTTGATGCAACCCAGCCAAAGACGAAGAGCAAACGTTGTAGCTGCGGTTGTAGTTGTGGTATTAGTGGTGCTGCTTTTGATGGTATTGGTGGTGCTGGTGGTACTGACGGTGCTGCTGCTGCTGTTGGCAAAGTGTGCGATATAAAAACCGCGAGCATCGCCAGCGCCATCCACAGTACAAGGCGCGACTTTTGAACACTGGCATCGCAGCTCCATCCGCACAGACTCCGCACCCTTTCGATATCGGGCCCCCTCCTACGACTAGTATCTGCCACATTCGGTTGTGCCTCCACCGCCCCTGCTAAATATAGCTGTTTGTTTTTTCTGTGCCACGAAATCCGGGAGAAGAAAGTGCCTTCCAATTGGATACTATATATACGGTCTATAGACAAAAGTAAAAGTGCGTGAGAAGTCGCTTTGAATGTGCATTGTTCGCTGATTCGCTGTTTCGCGTAGGAGGAACTGCCCCAGACAGCCATGCGGCTAGCATTGATACTGGTAAGATTCCGTGATGGGGTGGATTGCATAATCTCCCGGAAGAGATCTACAACCCCGCTCCCACTGCCCCAACCACTCCCACCACCACTCTACTGGATCAGACTGCCTCCCCCTCTTCAAGCCTGACAAATTAATTTGCATTCCAGTTGCAGTTTCCAGTTGCACAGCCGGCTTGGCTTGGCTTGGTCAGCTGCAACTGCAGCAGCGGGAAAACCGAGCGAGATGACAGCCATAGCCACGGATCCCCGCCCCAGGCAGTTCACTGATCTGGCCACAGGATGCAATGAACTCCGGTCTCAGGCTCTCTCGCACGGCATAGAGTGGCTGTGGCGTCCCGTTTTAGATCTTGACCTCCCCGCTTGGCTGCACCTTCACTGCCGCTGCCACTGGCACTGGCACTGCCCTTGCCCTTGTCCATCAATCTCGGACCACAGCGAAGGGCCGGCCATCACATGGCATCAGAGATTGGTCGCTAATTGGACGAGCTGTGGTCTGGGCTGGTCTGATCACCCCAGAGAATGGCTGCTCTGTGGGGACTGTGGCGCAACCAGAACTCGTTTCCCCCCGTCAGTTTCTGCCTCTCGCTCTGTCTCTTATGTGGTTACATAAAGTTATTACCATCTGAAATAGGGGATAGGATTGGACTGCTAGGGGCTCTGGCTCTGGCTGTGGCAGGATAGGGATTGATCTGGGATTGTCTAATTTACATTTTATTGTTTTGTGCCTGGCTTTAATGCTGTTGTTGTTGCTGTTGCTGCTGCCACAAGTAATGTTGCAGATGAGTTTGATGATGATGCAACAACGAAACCCAAACAGAAACAGTAACAAAAACTAAACACAAAACACAAACAAACAAACTGAGCAAAAATTCGAGTCCGACTAATTTGCACGCGTTGCGTGACGATCGTTTGCCTCTGTCTCTGCCTCTGCCTCGAGCTGGTGTTGTTGTTGCTTTGATGTTGCAGCTGTTGATATTTGATGTTGTAGCAGCGACTCTTGCCCCGAGCGGGCGAGAAAGTTCACTGGCAGATTCAACACCAGAAACAGCAAAAGCACCCATGAGATCTGTATAGTGCGGGGCAGTGCCGAAGCAGACTTTAGGATTTACCCACCTGCAAGAGCCGATTCCATATCCATGCAATGGCTAGTATCTTCTCAGCGGATCCATTCTGTTGTAAAGTGAAAGGCAGTCCCAAAGAGTCGAATGCAATTAAATTAAATTATTACAGAAAATAGTTGGCAAAGATAAATCAATGCTGGAGAGACAGATTCGAGTAGTTGCTGCTGCCGGACCATAGATTATATAAAGCACTGTACCACCACCAGCAGCAGCAGCAGCAGCAGCAGCAACATGAGCAACTTAATACCTCCTCTTTCTACTCCTCCATCGTCGATCCCTCGTATGGCAGGCAGGCAGGCAGGCAGGCAGGCAGCTCTTCTGTTATAGCTCCCATGCTAACATTTGACAAGAAATTTGCTGCCTTTGTGGCAGCGGTTGTTGTGTGGCAAGTCTGCCGAAAAACTCTTCCTGCTTAACAAGCAGCGAAACAACAACGAAACGAAATAAAACGAAGCAACGACAGTCGCCACAGCACATGCATAAGCAGCACAGCACCCAACGGCAACAAGAAGAGAGCTATTAAAATGACTTGACACACTGTCCCAGTTTTCGGGGCTTTTGCACACACTTCACACACACTCAGGCATTCGAGCACTCACGATAGCATGTGGTGGAGTACGAGTACTCTACGAAGCGGTAATTGAGTGACAAAATGCAATTAAAACTAAGCCATCCGCCAGACACTCATTGCTGGTCAGGCATTGCTTGTGAAATTCCATACGTGTGCAGATACATGGACTGGGAGTGGGTCTCCAGCAATTAAGAAGTGATTAAAATATCGATCACAAATGCAAATACATTTTGCAATCGACTTTTCAATGATTGCCTGGGCTGGAGTGGGTTGTCAGGGTAAATAGAAAATTAAATCTCCCCATCAATTTGAACACATATTTCGATAAGATTCGATTAAAGTTTCGACATTTTACATAGTCCCCAAAGCATATCAAACATATCAGTTTTAGTTTTAGTTTTGATGTATCATAACTGATGTACATGCATCAATCATCAATGAATCAACTTTTTGAGCACAAAAATAAGCTATCACTATTTATCGATAGTTATCGATCGTTTAATCGTAATCGATCAGTTATTAGTTTGCAGCTTCTCCATAACTCATCCATAACCGAAGCCATTAACCTATCTGTCACCATTTGGCCAAATCAAAATACACACACGCAGACACACAAACACATACTAAACACTAAAGACATGATGAACCAGCTGAGATGCGATCGAGCCAGATTCGATTACAACACCACATGACTAGTCGCGTCTTTGCCGCAGCTCCCTGCTCCCTACCGCTCCTAAAAAGCACCGCAAGCATTCACTTGACGAAATGTCAAATGTGAAACCTTTTATATGCCCCATAGACTCGAGTTTGATCGCTGCAGCGCATTGATCATTTAACGATCGACATCGGCATCGACATCGATATGGAGATCGTCGTATTGAGATTGAGACCATTGTCGATCACCTCCGTCTCCATCTCTGTTTCTGTTTCTGTCCCTGTCTCTCACCTTGAGATGAAACAAAGCGATGGCTAGACAAAAGCCACTCGTACCCGGGTCCAAGCCGATGCTAATGCTCCAATGCTCTTCTTTTCTGGTCTTGCAGTGCACTCTGAGTGCGGCCGTGTGCCTGGCCAGCGGTTTGGGTCAGCCGGAGGCGCCCACCAAGGCGTCCAGCTACCCCAAGAAGGTGACGACGCTGAAGAAGCGACCGACCAAGACGCCGACAGCAGCGACCACATCCACATCGAGCAGCACCACATCCGGCAGAAGGGCAACCAGCAGCAGTGGCCCAACCACCAAACCGAGCAAGCCACGCGTGAAGATCGGGAAGCCGACAGAGCACAGGCCAAGCACAGTCACCAGGGGCACCACCAAGCCACCCGCTTTGGCCGCGAGCTTTAGCAACCTGCCGGCCGATGATCTGGAGTTCATCAAGGAGCTGGACAAGCAGTTCAAACTGCATGGCGACAAGATCAAGATCAAGGTGGAGCGGGACAATTCCACGGCTAGTGGCGGCAAGAACAGCAAGCGGACGATCGAAGGAGATCTGGGGTAAGTCATCTAACCATCCAAACCATTCATATCCCAATACTAATCATGCGAACCTTTTTTAGATATGGCTATGCCCATCAGGGGTACGACTATACGCCGCCCAAGTTCATGTTCTATCCGTATTCCCAGCACGACATCCCCGCCACAGAGGCGCCAATAGATACATATGGCAGCTATGCTCCCTCCGGCTTTGCTCATCCCCAGCCGCAGGAGCCGGAGGAGCAGCAGGAGCACCAACAGCCACCGCAGCAGCAAGTGACCAGCGTGACCATCGAGCCGTCGTACTCCTACGAGCTAAAGCCACAGACCACCTACGAGACACAGGCCCCGCATCCGACACAGCCCCAGGAGCACCAACCGCATCAGCCCCATCCCAGTCATGGCCTGGAGCAACCCCAGATTGATCTGCCGCAGGAGGAGGAGCATGCCGATCAGGGCGGCTACCAGGAGCCCGTCATCGTCCTGCGCATCCCAGGCCCTGCAAAGTACGCCGCCCATCTGCAGACCCTGTTGCAGCAGTACCTCGAGATCAGGGCAGCCCAGTACTTGAGCCTGCTCCAACAGGCCGAGCAGCATCAGCAGCAACAACAACATCATCAACAACAGCAACATGTGGATCTCTCTCAGCAATATGGAGCCCCCGAGCAGGGACCCTACCACCCCGATGTGAGCTATGCCCACCAGCTGGCACCTACGCCACAACCAGTGCAGTATGCGGCCATCGACGATGTCTACCAGAGCTACAAGGGCCGCCACCAGCAGCAGCAACAGCATCAGCAGTATGAGCAGCCACCGCCCGAGACCTACTATGCGCCAACAGGCTACCAACAGCCGACACAGTTCTACTACGCCCAGCCGCAGTCCCATGGCCATGTTCAGGGCCAGGCTCAGCCACAGCTCTACCTGATTGCCATGGCTCCACAGCCGGACTACGGTGATGCTTCGCCACAGGCGGACTATGGAGAATCGCTGCCACATCAGCCGCAACAGCAACATCAGACACAACAGCAACCGATCTACGTGCCCGAGTCAGAGCCACCCACTGCACCCGAGGCGGAGCATGAGCATGAGCAGGAGCACAGTCTCCCCATCACGGAGAACAATCCGCGGCCCACCCACACCAAGGTCATATTCAATTCGCACCACAGCAACATGTACCCCGCCCTGCGCCAATACTCACAGCAGCAACAGCAGCAGCAGCAGAACCCTCACCACCACCAGGAACAGCAGATGGAACAGCAGGAAGGCGCCTCCGAGGAAAGTGCTCCGTCTCAGCGGCCGTACAACTACCATGCCCACGGCCTCAAGATGCGACAGGGAAAACGTTCGGCCAAGGCGCACCCCGAGGCGTCAGCCGGCGACCAGCGGCTGCAGCAGATCCGGGAGTACGTGCGGGAGAAACTCGGTGCAGAAATGGGCTCGGCGGTGGAGTACAAGACGACGCAGCTGCTGGAGGGCTAAAGCTCCTCCATTCTTAGTACTAACTCGTAATCGTAATCGTAATGTTGTTGAAGTTGCTTCTCGTGCCTGAAATCCGTTCATTAGTATTTATTCTGCCACCAACCAACCCTGATTGGCCATCCATCAATCCATTGCATACTTGTCGGCGGCAGTGGAGGGCACAGCCCAGAAGTATGCAGTGGTTTCTCGTTGACCGCCTGAGCTTTTCATTCTCATTTATTATGTGTTATGTGTTATTTGTTTGGTTTTTTTTTTGTTAACCACAAAAGTGTGCTGAAAACGTGTGCAATAATTAGTCTGTAACGAAATGTAGTTCTTTAATTTACATATGAATTTACTGCACTCATATTTTTACATAATTAAACGTTACAAAAATCAATTTGTAATCCACACCAAACAAGGTGCTGGAGGGTGCTCCTACCGATGGGTGGGGAGGGGAGGGGAGGGGGAGTGCTGGGCGTGGGGCAGTCACGGAAGTCACGCAGGAAACCCATAAAAATAGCCAGCTAGCATCGCTAGCATTGCAGTTGGCGAAATGAAACTCCAAATAACTCGAGTGCTAAATGCCGATCATAACGGGTATTTGCTTGCATTCGTAATCGAAAACACGCAAAAAGCCTGAAACACGATGGAAATATACAATAGGAAATATACTGCCAAGCCATTTGGAATGGGTGGGGAAGACTATTTTTTGAAATAGATCTCGATGATAAATCAGTCGAGGACCCACAAAAATCCATCATGCACTTTTTGAGTGGGTTTCATCTGACCTTGCTCAAAGATCTGGACTTCGAAAGTTTCTTTTCCTGATCTTCGGATCTGATCTGATAATCTGATCTTCCACTCTCTCTTTCTCTTGTCCTAAAAGATCGTGTGGATATTTTAAGATTAAGGAACAAGTTCAGAACGACAACCAACTTGGTAATCAGGAATTCTTCATCTATCGACTGATTTCCTGATCTTTCTGCTGATCACAGTACAGGTCCTGGTTACATATGTAGGTGTTATCCTACTTCAGGAAAATCTGTCAATCGTCAAGGCTCAATATTCTCCCTAATTCTTGTGTACATATATTTCAATCAAACCTTAGAAGATCCTTCTTGATTTGTTAAACCTTATGATCCTTGTCCTACAATTCGCAATGATGGCTCTCAAAGTGTCTGTTCCGCTTATAGGTAACTGCTCTCTTTATCCTCCAGTGATCTAGTGATCTAATGTATAGCAATTCCAGTTCCACAAATAACTATAACTCCCAATGACTTTCACATAGTTTCCGACAAATTGGCGGCGTTTCTTCCTTGCCACATCGAGTTGCAGCATTGCGGCCAAACGCTGTTTACGTAAAGATCCAAATCGGCAGCAGCAGTAACAACAGCAGCAGCTGGTATGGCCGCGAACAATTAGCATAATCAGCTGCCGCAATGGATGGTAAATTGTGCCAATTTCTATAATTTTGAAATGCGGCAGCGTCTCTTTTCGACTTTCCACTCAAATTAAAAAAGAAACCATGAGGCTGAAAAGTGAAGAGTGGAGAAGGGTACGTGTAGTGGAGTGGAGTGCCACAAAATACTATGCCACTTCCGTAGTCTCTGGTCGAGAGATTCCCCCATCGCATTCCCCATTTGCATACTCTGGTCTTCCTGCCCATCGACTGATGTGTTGATGTTTGATCTGCGGCTTCCCGGACAGCTGGTTGTCCGCTTCTTGGAGCTGTGCCCAGGCCGGGCCCCGCCCTGGATGGAGGAAATCGAAAGTTTCTGGTTGTCATTGCTGTCACGGATTGCCGGAGGCCGGGGGCCGGGAACACTGCCAAGACCTCACCTCTGGCACCATGGCTCTAGGCTCTCATCTGATTCAATTGGATTCAAAGCGATGAAAAACTTTCAATTGGGATCGACCGCCGCTTCCCAGCTGAAGCGGTGCTTCCTTCTAATGAATCACGGCTATTTCCGCTCGACTTCCAGACATCCAGAAAAAACTGAAACCGCAACCGAAACCGAAAGGAAAAACTCTCGTTATGATCTGAGCGACCTCCCTCAACAATGGACCCATAAACCAACCAAACAACTGCAACAAATTAATAAGTTGAACAGCTGCCAGAGATGGTGCCAGAGAGCCGGTGTCTCCTCTGAGCCACAAAACGTAATATTTTCAAATATTTTCCAAAGCGTTGTAGCTGCCGCCACAGTGGTACGAATGTTGGGGAAGTCTTCATGAATATTTAAACTTTTGAAATAACTTTAACTGGTTCTCTTCATGTGCAAATACTTTTCATCTGTAAACGCATATGTTTTTGCAAGAACTGTACCCTGTCTTAGAAGGAAAAAATTGCCTTTCCTCATCTTAGATATGTAATAAACCTTTTTGTTGAGTACGTACCTATTTATGTTCAACATCATCATAGTCACCCATTTCCTCCATTCTTTCGCAGCTGTCCGACTTAACGAGACATGAATCGGATGAATGAAAGCTTCACCATATATCGGGATGTATATATATATTCTAAACGGAACATAATTTGACATTTGAATCCCTGGTCCCACTGTTCGAGTGGCCTACGTCATCGTTTGCTGGCCGGTTATCGATGGCGCTTGCTGCTGTCTGTTGGACGTCTGTCTGACACTTTTTCTGCCGCTGCCGCTGCCTCTGCCTCTTTTGCTGGCGTTGCCATTGGATTTGTGGTGGCTGCAGCTTTTGGCCACATAACGGGGCATGGATCGCAATCGCATTCGCATTCGGTTGTTGGCCAGGTTGTTGATCTTCACACACACATACACACACATGTGGGGGGGGAACCGCCGCCAGCTTTTCGCTTTGTTTCGCTTTTGATTATTACGGCCATTATCGTCGGCGTTAAGTGTGGCAAGTGTTTCGGTGCTTGTTTCGCCTTTTGTGTGAATGCTTCTCCCACCAGAATATTAAAATATAAATCATACGCCCTGTGGGGCACGTAAAAGAAATGAATTTTATGGCAAGTCGTAAGCCAAAAAGTTCAAAGCCAAACTCTCAAAAAACCAATCAATCGGCAGCTCCACCCTCTGCTCTGTTCCCAGCGATCGCATTCGATCCTTTTGGGGCATGGCTCGAGTCTCGTAATCTGGAAATTGGCATCAACATTGTTGCCTGGTGGTATTTTCTATGGTTGCAACTTGCAACTGCAACATTTGATCGAAAATCATCATAAATCTTGCAGCCACTCTTTGCCTCACTCCTTGTTAATTATTATGCACTGAATCAGTGACCATGAAGCCAAAGCACTTGGCCAGCCACCCATCCATCCATCTATCCCATGCGCCTGCTTTGGGGCTGATGGTCATGCGGTTTCATGCGCCGTTAAGACACCTCTTGTGAAACAGCTGGACGGGAAATTCCAGGAACGGTTCATCGAGAACCAAATCATGAAAAGCATCCTGCAGGGCTACATCGCGTGTATCACAGATACCCAAAGATACCCAAGCCTCTGGAGTGGAGTGAGGTGGGGTGGAGTGGGTTAGCCGATCCCTGATCGATTAGCTGTCGCTTAGACCAATAAATGCCTTTGCTGGCGAGGATTTTACAAGTCAATTACAGGTATTACGAACCGTTTCGAGCCCCAAACATTTCATTGAACTGTCTTGTCTGTCTGTCTATTTGGCTTATGGCTTAATTGGCCATCAAACGTCGAAAACTGAAGCCGAGAAACCAGTTCTACCGTTTTCCCGTTGTGCGGAGGAGCAGTAGTCCATGATCCCAGAGTCGAGGACCGGGGATCGGTGGATCGGGAGGGTCATTATGGGTGTACATATCACGCATACGCCAGTGCGTTTTCGTCGATTGCCTCGTTACAATTTTTACAATTTGAATTGTCATCGAAAGTTAATCTCTGTACACTTTTCTCTCTCTCCGCCTCTCCGCCTCTTTCCCTCTTTTTCTCTCTCTCTCTCTCTCTGTGTGTGTGCTTTTTCTTTGGCCTGTACGTTCGCATAAATTTTCCGCTGCAACGGTCCGCATCATTATAAAAGCCGCACAGCGGCAGCGTGCCGCAAACACTTGCACCACAGACCCAACCGCGTCCGCACCAAATGTCTGCGAACAGAGCGCGTCAGCATCGCCAGCGTCATCCACGGACTAGTCTCCAGCTCATCCTTATCCAGCAGTGCTCACGCACAATCACAATGGCCAGTGCTCCATTCAATCGCAGCCGCGGCCTGCAGTGCCTCTGCCTGCTGTTACTCGTAAGTAATCCTCAAGGAAGACCCATCCCCGAGATCCGAGATCCGGCGCAAGGTGTGCTTTTTTTTCTTGTGACAAGTGATTCCTAGAATGGATACCCGTGGAATGTCTATTGGCCTTGATATAGTGCCCGGAACATGTAACGTTTCTTTCGGTTTGTGTCAAAGAAATCCTGCAGGAAGTCCTGTTAAATAAAGTGTTTGGGAAAACCAATCGAATGGTTCTATAACCATACATAGGTACTGTTCCTTTAAAGTGGATATCTGCACTATATTTTCAAGACCCAATAGGATCTCTAAAGAAACCATTTTAGACACAAATGAGCAGAGAAAACATCTATTGACATCTCCATTGAGCTCACTATTCGATTCAGAACTTGATTTTAAGCCATATATGATTTTTATACATTTCTGTGAGTCGGAAAGAAGTTAAATGAAACTTACTACGACATTGATGGATTTTCATCACCCGATCTTAATTTTGATTGTTTTGTATAATTTTATGATTTTATATTTAGATATTAACGTGAATTGATTAGATCTTCTCTTCAGAATCTTAAATCCTAAGAGAATAAACCACGTGTTCAGTGGGTGTATAATAAGCTGTGATTTATGTGTATTTTCTATCATCTGCCAATCCCCAACGATCCACAGCACATGCTATACACAATTGCGTGCCGCATACATTTCATGCCACAATATGTTTCACTCACCCCTCTGTCTGCCACTCAGCCACAACATCTCCATTCTCCATCCACCATCCACCATCAACTATCCACCATTCAAACGACCAACGATCTTGGGGCCATTGAACCTGAGAGAGCGAGTGGCGGCTCCCCATGCGCCAAACTCATGCATTTAGAAATTGCAATCACCCTGTTGTTGCACCACCATCCCCCCCCCGCCCGCTTTGCCACTGTGGCTGCCCACCCCTCCCTGATCGACAAAAGCGAAAGTGAATCGGTTAAATATAGTAGATTTAATTAGTTTAATTGCAAAATGTGTGTATACACAACAAATTGGATCACTTTTCCGATGCATTTCAAAGACAATTCGCCGTGAAATTGATCAGCCACGCCCCTTGTGCACCTCCCTCTTTCAGATGTCAACACTGTGTAGTGCAGTATCCGTCACCGCAGGAACCTCAGGGCGCAGCCACAACCGCCGCCGCTCCGGAGGAGCTGGAGGAGGAGGAGGAAGTCTGAGCCTGGTTGAGGACTCTGTGCCGGACCAGCTGGCTCTCGCAGGACGAACCCACACCAGACGGGGGTCTAGCCATTCAGTGCTCCACAGCAGGTCCAAAGAGGCACCCAACAAAGGTGAGTGCCAGTGCGAGGGAGTGTCGCAAAAAAATACAGATTTCAATTAGAAGCTGCTGAAACACTTGAAACACCCCCTTTCCATTTCCCTTTCGCAGATTATGCCTACGGACAGGTGGAATTGAATCTGGTGCGACCCGAACCAGAGGCTCTGTATCCCAGCAGTCTCAGCACGACCACAGCGGCAGTTGCAAGTGGCATTCGGGTGGGCTCCGCGCCATCAGCAGCAGCAGCTTCTACATCCGCATCAGCCGCAGCAGCAGCTTCGATGAACCACCAGGATACGATCACGCTGGAAGATTCGCAGAGTGCCGCCGAGTATGTGGCCAATGCCATTAAGCTGGCCTATAAGCAGCCACAGATACAGATACAGCAGCCACAGATGCAGACGCAATCGCAAGCGCAGGCGGCCCCAAAGGAAACTAAGGCTTCATCAGAACAGCCGCAGAAGGATGTAGAACGGGAACTCCTGGAGCTGCACATGCAGAAAGAGATACAGGCGCAGCAGGCACCTGCTCCAGTGTACGAAAAGGAGCCCGTGACCCGCAGCTACGAGCTCTACGAACAGGCAGAGCCCTCGATCCAGTCCCAGCCCCAAGCAGGGGAGATCGAGCGGCAGTATCGCACAAAGTACTACAACTATGTCCCGTATCCGCCGCCGCAGCTGTACCGTAACATCGAGGCGGAAGCCGAGGAGAAGGTGCGGGTGTCCGCCTCCACGGAGATACCCAAGTCGGAGATCATGAAGCAGATCGAGAAGTCGGTGATCAAGTACATGAAGGAGCTGGAGGCGGAGGGCAAGATTCTAAGCACGCCCCAGGAGCAGCCGCAGTCGATGCCCCCGCCGCTCATCAAAACGTACTACAAGCCGGCATCCGCCTCCATTTCTGTGTCCTCGGCGGCTCCATCCTCCTCCTCAGCCACCTCTGCTTCAGCAATATCCTCGTCTATCTCCTCGCTGTCCGATGAGAAGCGATACAGCAGCAGCACAGTGAGACCGAAGTACACTCCATCGCCGGGACAGGGTCGCCAGCAGTCGTCCGCTTACCACCACCATCATGCCTCTGGCGGTCAAGCAGCGGCGCACCACCATCATCAGCAACAGCAGCAGCTGCAGCACCAGACCAAGGCTCATCCCCAATCACACCTCCACTCGAGCTCCCATTCCCAGTCGCACTCCCAGTCACACTCCCCGCCCCAGTCCCACTCCCAGCCGCAGTCCCACTCTCAATCTCACGTCCAGTCGAAGCCCCAAGTGCAGCACTTCCAGTCCGAGACGGAGACCGCCTATCAAGCGCCCGATCTGCCCATAGACGAGCTCAGTCCCAATGTCGAGTTCATCTACAAGATCAAGACGCGTGCCCCGCTCCAAACGGCCACCGTGAAGACGGTCTCCAAACCGTACACACTGCCCCTAAAGAGTGCGGATCACTTTGACCATGGCGCTGCCCTCAAGAACATCGAGGAGTTCGATCTGTCCCATGTGGTCAGTGGGTCAGAGCGGGAACGGGAGCGGGAACGCGAGCGAGAGCGTGATCGTGAGGCAGGGGAAGATCTGCAGCTGCAGCATCACCACCAGCACCAGCGGGGATCCGGTGGGAAGCAGCCCCACAAACTGTATTTCAACTCGGAGATCTACCACGACATCAACTCGTTGCCGTTCAAGGGGGACAAGGGGCGACTCGACCCGGAAGCGGAACGGGCGATCCACGAGTACCGTCACAAGCTAAAAGCGGCCGCAGGGGACCTACATCCAGACTACAAGGGCTACACGGGCTACTTTGCCGAGCCGGATCCGGAGTCAGAGCGTGAGGAACGGGAGCAGGCCAAGCTTCAGCTGCAACTGCAGCTGCAGTCGCAGTCGCAGGAGGACGGTTACCCCATAGTCAATCCCTATCCCTATCTGCTGAAGAAGGAGCCGCTGGGGTCCAAATACGAGGAGGAGCATGAGCCCTGGCCGGAGCAGCCGCTGCGTCTGGTCCACACACACGGACACCCACTCGGCCACAGCCACGCCCATGGCCATGGCCATGCACATGGCAAGGGCCAGCACAAGGGACAGGCTCAGGGCCAGGGACAGGGTCAGATTGGTGGGATAAACAGCAGCCTGGAGTACGACAGCTACAGCCCCAAGTTCAACAATAATCCCGAGGGTTACGGCTACCAGCACACGTATAAGGCCTCCTCGGGAGGGGCACTGCCCGCCGGTGGCAAGCGTGGCAAGCGGGGCGGCAGCGGAGGCGGCTCCAGCGGTGGAGGCGGTGGCAATGTCCACCCGATTCCAGGCAAGAAACAGCTGCGGACGAGCGCCGCCAGTGCGGGTGGCGATCTGGAGGCCAGTCTCGCCCTGAGGCCCCCACCCAAAAAGTAGTGCTCCCCTTACCCCCCTCCCCCCCTCTCATAGCTGATTTTATGCAACATTTTGTTGATTGTTGAATGTATTTTTTTTGTTAGTTACTCTAAGTATTTTATGATTATTTATTTTACGGCCAGCTGCCCGGACCCGGTCCCAAGAAACCGGGTCTTGTCAGCATACTAGAAAAGCGCAAACAAATTACCCAGTAATAAACGAATACTAAAAGCGAGATTGAAAAAATGGTTTGGCCCCAGTCGTTAAGCAGGAGAGTCCGAAAAATCAGTAGATATCCGAATAAGGAAAGAAGCAATCTCTGAGAATCAGAGCTGTCAGCTCTATTCCATAATAAATGGTTTGCTGGGACCAAAATCAGTCAATCACAAAGTTGGAGAAACAATAAAAATGGTAGAAAAATGCAACTTTGACCCGTGATACATTCAGGTATAGCCATTGTATCGACACGAATGAAGAACCGTGTGAAAGGTCACACCATTCTCTCTTCCACCCATCCAGTTCTACAACCTAATTTTTGTCTCGAGAAAATCCCAGTCGAAAGCTCGTTCTGGGCTTTCCAATGAATGGCCACTCTTTGTCCTCTTTGCGGATGTCCTTCGGACCGTTGCAACTTTCAGATCAGCAGCATTTCGTTCGAGGTGGAAGGTAGCATCATCTCGATCCATAAAACCTCTTTATACACAAAATTTTTGGTAAGTCCGGTTGGTGATACATATGATTATCAAACTACTTCCAGAGCGGACTCTGGCTGAACTGGTAGCTTTAACTTTGAATTGATGGACTCAGGCAAATACACTCGAGCACCCGCTCGAGGCTGCGGAAAAGATAGACAGGAACAAACAGGCCCGGGTGCCTAGCTCGTAGGCCACTAGTCTCAACTGGAGCAGCGAGTCATAAATAGACTTGGCGGAGACGACCGTCCCCCGCATGGCGAGGGACTCCATATATTAATTCATATTGATCTACCTTCTTTAGACCCCGCAGTACTCAATGAAGTCAGCGTTGGCGTAGTTGAGCTCTTTGACCAGACAGAGAGTACCAGATGGCAGATTTGCGTTAATGGTTAAAGGGCCGAACCCCAGACGACCATCGAATCCCTATTTCGAGTCTCGGTGCATCCGCTCCTGCTGTTTAGTCCCATCCCTAGGAATTGATTCACTAGAACTTAGCAAGACATCGTTCACTTTCTCCTATGTGACTTCCATACTATCAAGTGTCGCCTTTAGTTTAGCCGGTGGTGGCAGGTTTACGGATGATGCAGAAGTACCTGACATGACCAGAAGTCATCTGCCACCACCAAACCCGAGAATGAGCAAAAAATGTATGAAAAATTACTATAAAATTTCCAAACATTACCGAAAATTTTAGCGTTTGCTTATGTAAATAGGTTTTCTGATCAAAGTTAATGAAATTATATGTCAACTGTTTAAATTAGTCGGTACAATAGTATTCGAAGATCTTTTTTTTTTTTATTTCAATTTCATTTTTTTTTAGCATGGTGGGCATTTTGCCGGAAATTCTCATATAAAAACAGATATCTTTGGAATACAATTTATAGGCTTGTCTTCTCAGACTGCTCCGACTTTGTATATCACATCGTCATCCCATTACCCTTATCAAATCGTATTTCTTTTCGGGCTGCGCTCCAGCGTTCGTGACACTTTCCTGTCGTGACAACTCCAATCATTAAAAATTCAATATCCCACGAAAGATTTACTGCCTCCAACTTTTTATTCGTTTATTAATTATCTTAACCTATGTTTATGTACACACTAAATGTAGGGTAGTGTGTAGGCGGATCATGGCATTAGCGGTGCGGCCGTGAGGTAATGCTTCGCTAATGCCAATGTTCCACCTACTCTGCCACTCCTCAGCGCTCGCGCTCAGCCTTGCGCAAGTCGGTCATGACTGCCGCCGCAAACGCGCTGAACGCTTCCCAATTAGCGCCGCTAGCCAGCATCGACGTCACGAGGCTGTCCACGGAAAGGCAGAGTCCTCTCCAGATCCGCTCGAGGCCCAGAGAAACGTCCGCAGTGGAGCAGGACGTAATCAGCATCCTCGACACTTTTGTCACCACAAAAAGTGCAGAACGGGGCACTCTCATGCCCGAAGCGGTACAAGTACCCCCTAAAGCACCAATGACGACTTAGGAGCTGTGTGGTGTAGAAACTCAGCTGACCATGCCGCCTGCCTATCCACTCTGAGATGCTCGGGATGAGGCGATGTGTCCACCGCCCTTTGCTAGACGCATCCCACTACCTCTGCCAGTTCTCCACCGTGCGCGCTTTAGCCGCAGTGCGCACCGCCTGCTTTTGTGAGGCAGGCAGTTCCCTGCCGTGTGTTCCCTCGAAGATGTCTGCCCTTTCCCTAGTTAGATCAGCTATGGGTGCTATACCAGCCAGCACCAGGCATGCGTCATCCCAGATGGTTCTGAAGCCGCTACAGACCCTGATCGCTCCAAGGCGGTGGGTAGCTCTCAGCCCGCGGGTGTAGCTGTCGAAGCTGCAGGCTGGATGCCATATAGGAGCCGCATATGTATAGCATCGTTGCTCTTGTTACGCTGGTTAAGAGGAGCCTCTTAAGTTGCTTCGGCGAGATTGCCTGGTTCGTGAGGGCGGCCTTTGTGCTGACGTACTCCAGGTGCTCCTTGAAGCTCAGCCTGGTGTCCAGCATCACGCCCAGGTACTTAATGACCCTCTTCGACCTGACCGGGGTATTTGCCACTGAGATGGTGGATGTCTCCACTGTTTTCCGGCTGCTAATGAGCACAGCCTCGGTTTTGTGTGGTGCTATCTGCAGCCCTACTGAGGAGAGCCGGTTTGGTTTTCGAGATAGCCGAGTTACAGTTGTCCTCGACTGCCTTGATCTCTTTGGCGACGACCACTATCGACACATCGTCGGCAAAGCCCACAAGGTGGACGTTGTCAGGCATTGCCAGACGAAAAACGCCGTCGTGCATAACGTTCCACAATACAGGTCCCAGAACCGACCCTTTTGGCACGCCTCCAGATACCTGGTGCTCCTCTGTCGCCTCGCTGGTGTCATACCTCAGGATTCTATCCCTGAAGTAACTTCTTAACATCCTCAGCAGGTACTCCGGAACGCTTGGCGAATCTCCTCCAGTGTGATGGGCTCGGTTGGAGAAGGGCCGCATGGCACAGGTGGGGGCACGCCGATTTCATCAGTCATGCTGGGAAAGAGGTGACTGACAATCCCTTTCAGCGATACTGGATCCATGGGTTGGCAGCGGGAAGAGGCGTTGTCCCACGTGTCGTTTTTCGCGGTGTCGCACAGGTCAAAGAAGCATCTGCGCTTACTCTTCTTGATGAGTTTCTGGAAGCGTCTCCTGCTGGCTAGAAGTTCCGCCTGGCGGTCCTGAAACGCCTTCGATCCGCGTGCGCGTTGGTAGTGGCGTCTGGCAATCTCCTCGTTCCACCAGTAAACTGGGTCATGGTGCCTCTGATACCTCTTACTCCTTGTCATGCTCGCATCGCAGGCGCGGCTAAGGATCTGCATCGTTCTGTCCACCACAGATTCGGTGCTATCTGCGGCGTCAGGGACCTCCGCGGACTCAAGGTGGGAGCTAAAAGACCGCGTGTCTAACGTCTCGACTCGATACCGGGGACAGTGCTCGGCTGGGGCATGTCGGCGGTCAGGGCGTATTCCTAAGGTGCACCATATGGCAACATGGTCACTTGCGTTGCATGAGTCGTCGATGGTCCAGTAGGACGAACCGAACAGCGCGCTACTGACAAATGTTAGGTCAACGACCGAGCCCAGTCAGGCTCTGCTGAACGTGTGCTGTGATCCGTGGATTAGGAGCGCCACATCGAGGAGAGAGAACGCCTCGAGCAACGCCCGTCCCTTTGCGTTGGTTGAAGCGCTGCCCCACTCCACCGCGCACGCGTTGAAGTCCACCGCGATGACGATCGGATGGCGGCCTCTCGCATCCGCCACCAAGGAGTCCAGGGTGGTAGCGAACTCTGGTAGCTGCAGACTGGGTGGTAAATAGACTGCGTAGAACCACAAGTCGCTCACAAATGCGCGCACGTAGTTATCGCCCCTGCGAACGCTGACCAGCGGGGCTCAGTCATTCCCGCAGGACCATAGAGCTGCTCTCCCGGATGTGTCCGAAGCGCACCTAGGGCCCTCACGCAGCCGGTACGGCTCCTAGCTGAGCACCGCGAGGTCTGCAGAGCGTTCGCGCACTGTTTGCGACAGCAGGTACTGAGCCGCTGCACAATGGTTGAGGTTCATTTGGACGACCTTCATTTTGCATGGTTGTTTGGTACGCTCTCTGGACATCTGCTACCGCCTGCCTGGTGGCTGAATGAGGCCTTGCCCTTTGCGAAGCATACGAAGCACTTCGCCACCTGTTGACTGAGTGACAGCTTGACTGCGGCTCTGATTGGAGGCTCTGCCGCCGAAATAGAGTGCTCTGACATGAGCATCTCGGGAAAGTGAAATGCGACCTGGATGTGCCACAATCGGGGAGTAGTATGCCCTCTGGGGTGAGTCGAGTTATGGGCCAAGCGGCGGTTTTTATGCTGCTTTAAGTTTGACTTTGTAGGAGCCGAATGTAGAGGAATGTTAGAGAGCATCACTAATGGATCAAGTTCTGTTTCGATTAAGACTAAAGCGCCGAGCTAAATTTAAATTTCGAAAGTGGATCGTAAGCTGAAAGCTTTTCGACAAGCTTTAGAAAGAGAGTCACTGCATTCCTCATGCATGTAAGCGAAACGCCGTTGCGATGCGCTGCTAGGAGAGCAACATAAAGAGAGCATTGATCGAAGGTTGGTCGAAGTTCCACTCAAATCGAAGTAAAAGATCATACGAGTAAACCGTTAAAGCTCACAAATATCACCCGATTATACAGTTAAAGCTCCAAGCATCATCCGATCTTAGAGCTTTATGTTGGTAGGGCTTAAGGGTTATTGCAAGGTTTTGCTAGAACTATTAGCAAAGAACCAAGGCATAAGAACAGACGTGATTGTGGTGCATTAATGATTACATATATATCTAACCAACGACTGTACTCTTTCTTACGCAATACCTCGTGGCTGACAAAAAATTGTTCGGATTTATTTTGTGTCTAATAAACCAAAAGTAGTGAAAACCCAAAGCGAAGAAAAACATCTCAGGTATGTCTACAGACATTTAGGAAAGTGCTCGGGGTAATATATATTAATTTTTGTGTTATAGGACTGGGTCGAAAGCCTTCTTCCGTACCCCAAGTACCAGCTTAAGCTGCGTTGTGTACATATATACCTTCATATATATTTGTATACATATATAAACTGCACTTCGAGAGGTGGGTGACCAGCGTAAGCGAAAAGCCAAGCGGCACACCTCCACCGTTTTCTTTGGGGGACACGAATTAACGAACAGTAATCGTGCATTAGCAGTTGGGAGCAGCCACAACCTTCTGGAAGTACAGACTAAAAGCGGCGCCTCGGAACATTTTCTTGCGTAATCAAAAACCTCCCCCCCCCCAACTACCGAAACCGCAGTGTGAATATTAGGCCGACTTTGATTTGAGTAGCAACGCTTAATCCCGATCGAATGAACTAAGAGGATATACCGTCTACAACGTCGACTGATCTACCTGCGTCAGCGGAATCCGATCATGATTTCGATTTAGCTGCCTTACCCAAATTCTGGATTCTTCGAAGACGCAGTGCCGAGTCTGCTGACTGACCTGTATTACGAGTAGCTGCTATCAACCACGTCAATAGAGAGTCTTCACTTGCCGTTAATACAGGATATGAATTTCTTTTTCTATATTATATTTAGTCTAAATCATTTCTTCTTTTTTTTTAGTTACGGCTTATACAGATTTATATCTAGTTATGTAATCAAGGAAACCTAATAGTTTTTATATTGAATGGGTATGAGAGTATAGTTTTTTATTTGAAATTTCAAAATCGTACGGATCAGTACTCTTGTGTGCATATATATTAAATTTATTTTCCTCCGCAGAAACATTCACCTACGTCATCCTTGAGCTCAACGATCACGAAAGGAGTAAGTGTTAATGAAACATCCAAAACGCTGTGAGTTATTGATTGCAACAATGTGTATGCACAAAGACAAAAAGTAACCTGCGTGTTACGCTATTGAATTTTATTTTATATTAATATCCGTATATATATTGCTGTATCTCATCCATTCTTTCTATTAACTATATATTACTCGCAAAACCATATCTTTACACCTCTTTTTATATTTTATTAAATTCATATTAATATTTTAAGTTGTTAAGAACAGAAATGAATTTGGAGTATAGGATTACGAAACCATTGAAATATATATAATGTCATTAATTCTGAAGCAAAATCCTAAAATGTTGTAAATTCAGGCGTCCGTCCTCAGACAGGCATGATCAGGGCGGTCATATGAGAACAGTATGAGTTTATAGGGTCTATACGGTTCAATATACCTGTATAGCATAGGTTGGGAGGGTAGAGAAGAGAGAGATACTCGATGTCACCTGAGTCTCTCACAACTTGAGTGGAGTGGTTGAGATGAAGGGTTTCACAAAACAACAAATTATTAACTTCATTGCATTTCCCCAACTTCAGTTTAACCTCGGTTCTTGCTTTCATTTTTTTTTGTTTCTAGTAAATGTGTACCTAAAACATTATGCGAGTGTGTGTCAGTATGAGATAGGAGAGAGTAGAACGAACCCCGACAATCCGGCGAGCTTAGTCAGAGCATAGCTAGAGGTACACACGAAATCTCTTCATACTAGTTTGGGTAAAAGACAGCTATCCCACACCTGCACGCTACAACTTTTATCGGATGCCGAAAAAGGAAGACTTCCGGCAGATACGATCAGCGGTCCGACTTATATCGCCTTTCGCTGCAGTCAGGACTACGCAGATCCGACCCCAAGTGAAGTACAATTCCTTAACTTTTCGTAAACAAGGCAAACAAGACCTAACAGTTCTGTCATACAATCCCATTACTCATCGACAGTACAAAATGAGCTCAAACAAAAAACAAAAAAAAACACATTTCGTAGGCGGAGGATATATCGAAAACGCAGACAAGCAGTCTTTGAAATCGCAATATTTCGAGCAACCCGTGCTATCGTCGTTCTCGGAAATCTGCAATGACGTAAGAAGCACGTCTCAGGATCGGTAAGTCGAGTCTCCCACCGAATCAGAGGGGACTTCATATGGTTCTTTCAGAGTCTTCTCCTTGTTGCTGGACTACAAACAGTTCAAGTCGGCGCGGACCATTCAGCGCCATGTCCGAGGATGGCTTTACCGGAAGAAGGTGGCCAGAACAGTGGCTGCGGTCACCACCATTAGCAGATGGTGGCGAGGCTACCGTGTTCGCAAGAACTTACTCGACATAGTGGAACAGAAGCTGCAGGCCCAGCTTTTGGCCCACTACAACGAGCAGGCAATTAAGATACAGGCTTTGTTCCGTGGCTGGCGCACCCGTCAGTTCGTGCAGGACTTCAATGGTCTTCAGAAGCTTCAGCTGCAGTTGGCGGAGGATCTGATCAGCTGTTTGGCCCAAAGTCTGCGCGATGCGCAGCTCAACAATCAACTGCCAGGGGTGTATTCCTTACGCCAGGAAGGGTATGAATAATACTCTACAGTTTCCACATTTCGCCCAACTCCAATACTGTCAATGCTCGCAGAAAATGCCTCGGGATAATTGAGGACCTGGCACGCACCTTTAGCTACCGCTTCCACAACGGTCGTGTTGTGGCTTCGATCGCCAAACGACGCTCATATCTCGAGCAATGCCGCCGGAACTTCGGTGCATCTGAAGCATACACTGCAACGCCCTACCCAGGTCCTGGTACTGTCCTAGGGGACTGCGCCTTTCACGTCGATTTTAATAAGCCGGGCTTCTCCAAAGATGCCGACCTTCCTTTGCAGCGCTGCATATTGCTGTTCGAGAACTCCAAGCGGGATAAGCATGTTGCCAAAGCCATGGGTGTCGTGGCGTCCAGTAAGTTCCAAAGGCATTGCATAGCAGTGGTATCGTTCTAATCCGAGTCGTCTGTCCCTAGAACTCAGGCAGGATATCGAGACCTCTCTACAGGAGAAAAAGGAGAAGAACATAAACGACTACTGCAAGTATGTCTTTGATCGACTGTTCCCAGACGGCTTAGATAAACACACTACCATCAAAGACTTTCTCGACGAATTGTTGCTTACCGCTGAGGAAACCAACTGTCATTGCCAGCCGAAAATGGTGACCAAATCGTTGTGTCATTAGATGGCCCTTCGGAAAACTTAATGTATACTTTATAAACAAATTTCAACATTACACAAGGAGGAAAACGTAAACAATTGTCTGGTCTAACCCGTCAAAACTGATGGAACGACCGCTTTCATTTCCTTTTTTTGCTTTTTCGCTGGAACTGCGAGAGCAAAATTCGTCGGAATCTTTGCTGAATTGATTTAATTTGAAGATTACGTTCGCCAAAATGTTATAAATAAAAATTAAAAAGTAAAACCTTTAGAAAGTCATACTCATTTGCATAGTACTAAGGTAGTCCTATATTCAGCAAAAAAATATAGCAATAATAGAACGTACGGTATTAAAGATATAAGCTAAATATCATCACATCACCTTTTTGATATTTGATGACAGTTCAATATTTGTCATCGAACATCAGAAACTAAAAACATTCAACGACACAGTTGAAGTTATTTCAACAAAATATTCATTATTCCCTAAGCCTATACATATTTCCGTACTGATTATGTCCAACACACCAATTCGCTCAGTACCCACGATGAAAGGAATTTTTCCAGAGCGGCGAGCTACTCCGAGCCGTAACATTCTCATTGAGAATATATTGAGCTTGCGCTTGCTGGAGAAATCAACAAGTGAAAAACTGGCAGCCAAGGAACCAGTGCGTCCCAACTGGATGCCAGCTCTGTGCCTCGACGGTTCCAAGATACGGATATCGAAGGTATCCAGACCCCCGGTTTCAGCATCCAAAAAATACAACCAGGAATCCAGTCTGACAAGCAACCGTAAAAGCTCGCGTTCTCATCAATCATTGCGTGGGCCCATGCCAGAGTCTGGCCTAGAAAGACGCAACCCATCGGACGAGGCACAGCAAGGATCTGTACAGTCGCCGGACTTTTATTTAGAATACTCTGATGCTTCTTGCGGCACCCAAAGCAGCTCCACGAGCATTGGCATACAAACGGAGGACATCACCGATGAACTCTATCTGGCAAATGCCCTGAAAAGGTAAGAAGAGAAAACAGAAGCCATACATATCTTCACGTACCATGTTGTGGCTGTTTTAGGTGCAGTTTTGATGGTGGATCTATGCTGTTCAATCGCTACCGTAATGGCGAAGGATCACGCAATCAATTGCGTCCTCCGCGCTATTTGCTGAAGGCAAAGCGCGAAAAAACTGCGCCCCAAGCTATTGATGCACGTGAACCGGGCTTTCCACGCGGTCATGGTCATGGTCTGCTCACGGAGCAGGATCGTGTGGGCCACTTGAACAACGCACAGAAGCGCTACGATGGTCTCATCAGAGAGCTAAACCACATGCCCATCTCCTCACAGACTCTGCGGGTGCGCAGCCGCAAGGAGGAAATCGACAAGGAGCTGGCTATCCTGGATGAAGGAATACGCGTCTACTCTAGAGAATAAATGAATCTGATAGCTGTACACAAAGCATTCCAAAGACAAATATATACACATATAGAAAATAAATATTAAGATTGCATTACATTTTTTTTCTGCAAAAAATGCAAAAGCAAGACCCCACACACCCAATGCGCCTAGAAAGATGTTTACGCGCTGATAGTATTAACAGGGTGCTGTTTACGAATCTGATGACCAACCTCACGATGGATGGAAATGCGGAGTGCATGAAATGCAACCACGTTTTAAGGACAATCTGAAAGTAGCATGCTCAGCCACCATGGCACTATGTTGAATTTGACCCGTTTCCGTGGCCAAAATTAAAATTTTTGAAATTAACAAGATTTTTCACTGCAGGTTTCTTGTACATATGTATAATGATGGTTATGACTATAGGAAGGGATTTTAGAAAAGTGGGTGTGTCAAGGCCCCCTTCCGCCCACAGAAATCGGGGAAAAAACGAAAATTTAAAGCAATTATAAAGTTAGAGACCCCAATTTTGAAACACACGATGAGTGTCCTGCAAATTTGGTCCAGATCGCATAATAAATATAGAAGTTATTCAATAAGAAAAAAATGTATCATTGAAAATGATTATAGGATTGGTTTGCATGAAACAGCGAGCGCGCAGAAGGCGCAATCATACATATGTATAAGATTTTATTTATTATCAATATGGATTCCAACTATGGATTTTCCACTTCATCAATTTCATTATTATTATAAAAAAAATATGTATTGTCGTCTTCCCTTGCGTCGATATCAAAGCCAACGCCTCTTCAGCGGAAGATCGCAAAGGCTGTAATCTGTGCTTGTTTATCATTTTGCGAATAGTGACGGCTTTTCCAGGGTTTAATGCAAGCAATCTTAATAGGATAGCAAGATCAACTAGCCCGCGCCTACGAGCAGCTATGCTTGCCGCTTGACTCAGTAATCTTGCGTTATGTTTTTGTCCCGCTGATAGGTCGGCTGCTTGCCTTCTTTGAGCTCTTCTACCTTTTATATTGAATGTCATTTTTGGACGTCCATTTCGTTTTTTTATTTCCTTTTCGTTGGCTTTTTCTCTAGTTAAATTAAGGCTCATATAACCTTCCATTCAATTTGAATATGTCTTTTTGAACCTTTCCACCTTCCTACAGCATTTTTGCCAATTTCGCAATAAATATGCAGAAAATTTTCGGACTTTATCTTTCAAATAACGATGATTTTCTTCCAAAACGCTGCCATCAATAAGAATAAGAATTACTAGTTCTGAATTCAGAATTGACTACTCTACAACATGTCTATAGACACTCACTGAAATAATTTGAAATTTGTTTTTAAACTCTTTGGAAAGTTCAACTTTCTTTCCAAAAGCTACAAGGGGACACCACTTGCTAAATATACAAATTGTTAGAAAAATACGAACGAAACACGCAACATATTACTATCAACACATAGTACTGACCTGAAGAATTAATATTCATTTTAAATTGGATTATATAATGCTTTTTTCTCAGAGATATGCCAATTTGCACCGCAAAGTTAACCTTTAAGACAGCACGTGTTGTTCGCTTGCAACAGCTGACTTTGACAGCTGTTATTTTAACACAAAACTGTCAAGTTAACATTTTAGGTATGTAACATAGCATTTTGATCATTTCTCAACATGGTCACATTTAAAAAACGGAAATTTGCATACTTGCGAAAAATGAGTTTTGGCCACGGAAACGGGTCAAATTCAACATAGTGCATGGCTCATAGTACAGCAGAGGCCGATGCTTTCTATTGTTATGCAGCTCTGCCGAGCAGGACCCTTGGGAAAACGCATATAAGTTGGTGACGAGCATAGCTCGTTACTCCTTTAGCATCTTGGAGTTCGATGTACAGCTCGTGAGGCTGTAACAGGATCATAAGATGGATTCTTTCCAGTCCCAGGAAGAAGTTCGCCAGGAGGTTTCCTAACCCTTGCTTGTAGTCGCTCCAAGCAATATTAGGAGTTGATAAATGACGGACAGCTGCCTGTGCATGTTCGTTTCAGAGAATTAACTTGGTCCTCAAGTTCTCTAATTGATTTATCTTTTGATTGTATTTGAGCACCTCTAGCTTGAATCTGCATTACCACTTTTGAGATCTCTTCCTTCGCTTCTTTCTCAATTTTGAATATGTTGTATGCCTGCAGATGCAGAATATTCTCCTTGCCCTTTAACTGTTGATCCAAGCTCTTAATTTTGGCATCCGATTTTTCCTTGAGATCCTTGTTTCTTTGTTCCTTGTTTCTGCATCTCCTTTAAGCAAAGTCGTACCTTAAGATCCTCCATTTGTTATTTGCCTGAATTTGGGCGAAGTAAACATCTTTCTCTCGGATTTGCTCTTTGAGGTCGTTTATTGTTGAATCCTTCCTCTGGCTTTGCAATGGGATAGCAAATGGCGCCACAACGCTCATCGTCTTCGCCCAGGGTCATCTCACAGTGCTGAACACGGGATACCCAAACAAATTATTTTATTTGAAATACAATTTCTGCACTGAAATCTCACAGAACTACTCTCAAAGCTATTTTTCGTAGATATTTAAATATACATATTTGAATGACTTTATATTGAATAACTATTCCCGTTGAAAGAGTAAAATCAGACTGAATGCAGATGAAAGGCTCGAGTCATCTTATATGTACATATGTATGTACATATATCAATGCATATCTATCAATGTCATAGATCATGCTACATGTAGCATATGTTGTTTTCAAGATACAATAATAATACATATAATAACTAGTAAATACAATAAGTATAGTAAGTCATATAAAATATATGTATATACATATGTATGTAGATCAGAATTGACTTCGAATGGCGTCTTTATGTGAATTTCTATACCATGTTCAGGGCTATTGTTGATAATAGAAAGCTCCTGCATTACTATATATTATGAATTGTCGATCTGCTTGCAAGTTCAGCGAACCTCTTATTATTTATTGTTTTATTTATTCATTTTGGATTTTTTATTGGTTTTTTATTCATCTATAACATTTGCATTAAATAGTGCAGAGTATTGATGATGATGCATTTGTCCTTTCATTTATGGGACAATCTTTGACTTTATGCAAAAAGGAATCCATTTTTCCCTCCAGTACTCCTCCACTCCAATATTCATTTTCGTGTTATTTTCCGTACTTTTTGGCGTTCGTTTTGCCGGACAGGTATCGTTGACCAGTAGCGATATATCGAGAGTCCAACTTAACCATCGATACTATTGATAGCATCATCGACGCCTTGACCGCCATCTGCCAGTGCTGCCCATGCGCCCAGTGGTGCCAGCAAGCGGCTTTGAATCTGGTTTTCGCTTTTTGCTTTGGGATTTGCATTTTGTTTTGCTTGGTGTTTCGCGCTCACTGTTACATCTGTTCGAGCGTGTCTGTGTGTTTGTGTGTGTGAGATAAAGTTAAACATTTTGGCGTACAATTATGAGATGACTGCCTACGCCCACAGCAGATTGCAGCTTCAGCGTCGTCGTAAAAGTAAAAGTCCCGGCCCCTCAACCATTCCCGAACTCGTACTGAAATTCATATCATTTTCAACTGGCATCATAATGCACTTCTGGATAAAGATGGAAGAACTGTTTGGCACATCTGTAAACAAGCTGCCGTTAGTTACACAAATTACGTGAGAAACTGGCATTGATCGGCACAAGCAGCATTTATCATCCCACAAATGAAGTCTTTTTTGTTTTTCGGTGTACTCGAATTTTGGCCAACGCTCACGCACAGATCTGACAAGAGATCATTTCAATTGATGTCGGACCTAGACCTACCCGTAGTAATGGCTATAAAACGTATTTGGCGTGACTCGGCTTTGCCATTGCTCGCTCGGCACTCGACCAGCCACCCCAAAGATGAAGCTCCGCGTGGTAAGTTCAGCGCATTGATCCTGGATCTTCTGGGCTACTCCTCTGATGTACATCTGATGTACTCTTTTGGCAGTTCCTCCTTCTCAGCGCCGCCTTTGCAGCGACCAATGTCCAGGCCGTCGTCCAGCCGGGCAGGAATCAGCAGCTGTTCAACCACAACCGGGATGGATACCGCTACAACGGACCCGCCCACAAGTATCTGCCTGCCCAGGGGCCGCCCAGCACGGAAGCGGGCATCATCACTGGACCCTGGCAATCTCATGGATCGCATGGCAATCAAAATCCACATTCCCTGGACTACTCCCATGGTGGCAGTCATCAGCAACAGCAGCAGAGCTACAACGGTCCCTACAGCAACCAGTACTACGGGGGACGGGAGCAGCATCGCCAGGAGGACAACTCTTGGAAGCAGGAGCAACAATTTGGACAGCAGCAACATCACCAGCACAGAGGTGAACCCTGGCAGTCAGCACAAGGACTTGGGCATGGAGTTGGACAGGCGGAGGGCTTTCAGCATCCCCAGGAGCAAAAGTACCACCAGCTGTCCCAATCACATCATCAACAAGGCCACCAAGAAGTGGAATACTCTCCGCAGCAGCAAGGCAGGCCAGGACAACATTATCAACAAGGCCTCCAGCAGGAGCCACATCCTCAGAGAGCTGAATCCTGGCAATCATCTCATGAGCAAGGGCAACATCAGCAGCAGCCACAACATCAGCAGCAGGAGCAGCATGATCATCAGCAGCAACAGCAGGGCGTCCACTGGCAGCCATCCGATCTCGGCCCCCACTCAGATAGATTTCCCTCGGCTCTCGCACATGCCAGCAGCCATAAAACTGTTGCTGCTCCTGCCCGCGATATCAAGCTTGTTCCAGCTTATACTCTTTCTAGTTATTCGGACCAAGATCGCTTCATTGGATTGGATGCTCTCGACACTCGCCTACTGAGCCAATCCCTGCCAGAGGCCTACCAGCGGGTGCCTTTCAACGCTGTCCAACCCTCCAGCCACCAGGGACAGGGCCAGGTACAAAGTCAGCGGCATGAGGAGCTGTTGGGTGGCTCTCCCCAGCACCAGCAAGGCCAGCACTATGTCCAGATGCAATCGCACTCCTACGAGCTGCCTTCGTCACATACCATGCAGCGGGAGTGGCCTCAGCGGCTGCCGCAGCAACATCATAGCTCGGGAAATCGTCAGTACGCGGAGAGTGCCTTTGCCTTCTCCCCCAGCTCATCCCCGCAATCCAGCAGCCACTCGTCCAACCCAACCATTCACTCGTCTAACCCATCCATTCACTCCTCAAACCCGTCCTACTCCTTTCCGAACTCCTTGAGCCATCCCAGCCGCGAGTTCCAGCCGCCCTACTATAAATAGTCCTCATCCTTCAGTCCCCTGACGACTCGCTGGGATCCATCGCCTGCCATAAGATCCCTAGTCCGAGCATCCTCTTCCATCGCTTTCCCTGGCCTTCAACTTCTGCCTTTCTTAGACCTGAAATGCATTTGGTTTGAGCAGGAATTTATCTGCTAGCTACCTTTTTTTTATATTATTTAATCCAATAAATTATGTCTTGAGCAGAGAATGATGGCGTCACCAAATGGGGGGCTCTGGACCTTGGAGTCTGTTGGCCAAAATGCGAGCATGGTTAATTTGATTACGCGGATTCCCACCGTCAATCCGGATTCTGGCTAACTAATTGACAGAATTTTGTAATTTGCCCACATTAATGCCGGTACCGCCTGCTGTTTGTGGCAGCTTTTGTGGCGAATTATGTGGCGATTAGAGATCCAAATTAGAGATGATTCGGTTCTCGGGGGCTTCCGCTGTGGTACGTGTGTCAAAAGAGTGTGCAAAGAGCCGGAAAAGTGAAGGTAAAGCAAACAAAACACCAAGACACCAGACAGACGGGCAGACGCCCACACAGTCCCATAGCTGCGTTGCAGCGTTGCAGCAGAAATCATAACAAAAACAGCAGCATTTATGTGGCACGGCGACAACTTTCTTTGCAGCTGCAGTAGGAAGCCGCCAAACGTCAGCCGCCAGTAATCAAAAAAATAATGCATTCACAACTCAATGCGACGATGGCGTACCCTGTCCAAAGGGTTGTCACGCAAAGAGCGCGATAAATGCATGTATATATTTAATCGGTTTTCCATTAAGTACACCATAATGAGAGCGATCTTTAAGAAAAATGAACTCTTAAAGGAAACAATAAAAGGATAGGGATCAGAGGCCTGCGATTCATATATATGTGTGGCACTCTTTATACCCATAATTCTCTTCAATTCTGTTCTGCGACTGTATATTAAAGCAGTATAGCCAAAAAAAGCAGGGTATCCACAGCTTTGGAGCCATTTCTTACCGTCTTTTTTACTGTTACTGCTGCTGCATTGTGCTGTTAATCTTTTTGGCACATTATTCGTTGTGTTCATGCTTCGATTTCGATTTCGATCAAGTCTAGTCATCAAAAATTGAAATGTTGCTGTCGGTGATGCGAAAACGGTGGACGAGGGGCGACAGCGGCCGTGGACCGTGGACAATGGACAGTGGACTGTCGGTGCCAGTGGAGTGATATACCGGATGACTTTCTTTTAGGTTGCAACTGCAACTGTTGTACGATAAAGGGAGGCACTTCTGCCTGCATTTGTGATACCCTTCTCTATGGCATCGGTCCTATCTGCCACACCGACAGCAACAGAGTCACATGCACTCTAGGAATCCCCTCATGTGGAAAATTTGGCATTCGAAGGGCAGGGCAAGGCAGTGGATCTCAGTTACATGGATTGTTGATCAAGCCACTCTACAGGCAACTAATTTGGATGTTGCAACATCATTTGCGCAAACCCAAAGAGCCGAAAAATCATTTAACAAGAATTATGTTTCAGCAAAATTCGAGAGAGAGAGAGATAAATTGAGAGCGAGAGAGAGTGAGCGTCATTAACTGGAATTCGATGGGGGGTATCGATGCGGGGGAAGCCTCTGAGAGCAGATGGAAAGGTAAAGGGAATGGAATTGGATTCCAAGTTGCGCAACACAGAGGAAGAAGCGGTGCCAGAAAGATATCACTTTTCAGCGGAGCCATGGCTATCGGATAACGGTCATTCCGCCCATATATATCCCCTGGGTGCCAGGGCCAGGGCCACCATTCGCCCGGGAGACCGATGGCCAGCATGTCATTGTCATCCGTCATCCTGGCGCTGCTCGGGTGCCTACCTCTGTTGCAGGGGCAGCAGCAGCATCAGCAGCAGGTCGCATACCCCGCCTGGCTGTACTCCATGCCCTGGCGTCCGCTGGTGCCGTCCATTCCAAAGCAAACGCCCCTCTCGCAGTTGAGTCCCGGCTACATGGGTCCGCAGACCTTCCCTTCTGTCCAGCGGGAGCGGGAGCAGCGGCAAGAGCAGCACCGAAAGCCTGAGCAGGAGCAGCAGGAGGGTCTCTTTACGCCACAGATGCAATTCCTGGATCACAGAGGACCGCCTGTTCAGAATAGGTTCAGCCTGCCCTTCAGGCCCTCTCCCTTTGCGGGCTACACGGAAGACGATAACGATACCGATGCCGAAGACGACGATCAGGCAGCAGGAGGAATAAGATCTCTTGAGGCACCAGCCAAAGAATCAGAAAGAGGTGGACCATTTTTCTACCTATCACCTGGCCGTCTGTACAACCTATTTAGATCATAGAGCTCCCCATCATTAATCACGAATAAAGAAGTAGAAGCCCCCCAAAAGCCACTGTTAGACAATCGATTCGAAAGGTCTTCCCACACAGAAATCCAATCTCTGGCCATGTAATCTCTGCCGATGACTCGCCCACAGAAGGCAGTGGGGAGATGGGAAGAGGACAGGGGGGAAATGGGGAGGCGTCTGGTGGCCGACTTTTACCATGGGCGGATCTCTTCGGATCTCTGGCAATTTGTTGCCGCTTTCAAATGCCTCAATTACGACGACGACGACGAACACGAAGACGAGAGCGCAGACGCACAAGTAGCAAATCGGCGAAATTATATCTCGATCGACGTGGCGGCAGGTGTGACCTTGGCGGTGCGATTGCGCAACGCGCCACAGAAGTGGGAACCCAGCTGATGTTGGGTCGGAGGCAGTGGCAAAGGCAAGGGCAGCGGGTGCCAGGCAATTACATCAACTAAAAGCACCGCGCAGTGGCACACGACCCGCCACGATGAAACGAAAGAAACGGCACACAAAAAGAGACAAAAGCGCCGCCAAAGAGGCAGAGAAGCTACCAGAAGAATCGCACAAAAACCATACGAGAAATATTTCAATCTGCGAGAGATCGAGGCCCGGAATACTCTACTACTTTTTTTCACATTTACTATTCGCACATTAATCCAAGGAAATTCTTCCGTATAAAGTTATTACGAAAGGCTCTGCTGATCTCTGTTGAATAGCATTTAAAACGAGCGAAAAGGGCCGCGGCTCTATATTTTTACCCAATACTCTGTTGCTTTCTCGCTCGCATTCACTGAAAGAGAGAGAATAAGTAATATTGGCCATAATAATGATCCGATCTAAGCCATCTATCTTTGATTTTCACCCTATGAAAGGGTATGTATGTACATACAAAAACTAAAACGATAACAAATGGTACACGAGATTCCATTTGCTCTTTTAGCATGGTTGATGTATCGGAGGGTTTGGAGGGCCCCTAATGAAGTCCTCGATCTTCATTCTCTTCAGAGCAAATAGCCCTGGGACACTGGATTTTGCCACACGGAAGAGTATTGCCAGAAAGGGGATCGGAGTTTCAGATTGATGCGGAATTGTCTCATAAGAGCTTAAAAGATACATTCTCTGATCAGTTCACTTGGTTTTTGATTGATCATATTCATTCAAATTTTTTTTTGTATTTAAGGATATTTTATGAAATCCATAACTTCCTCCCTATAGAGATGTAATCGCAAAGATCCCGTTCCGTTTCGCATACCGTACATCGTATTACAAAATCGAAAACATGACTCTTTTCAAATTTTCGTTGCTGAAAAATGGCAACAATTACAACTGGTGAAAAGAGCGGAGAGCAGAGAGATAAGAGTGGATTATGGAGCGTGGAGTAAGAAGGGGGAGTGTGGAGGGAAGAGAGTGGCTTTCGCGGCACAGGTGGTAACGAGTAACTGTAAATTAAATGCAATTTACGCATAATCCGAGCTGCTTTTCTGTCAAGGGGTGACAGCTGCGGGAGTGGAGGGACCAAAACGTCTCACAGGGAACCACACCTTGCCCGCGCGGTAAGGGGTGCAGTGGGGGACAGAGGAGCAAGCCAAAGGGCAGCTCGTGACATGTGATATGAAAAAGTGTCACTTGAACTTGAGTGGCGCTGTCGGGTCTCCGCCACTCCGCACAATGGGACAAATCACTAAATATATAGTGGAACACAAATTTCAAAAGGAAAAGTGAAAATTGAGATTACAGCACAGCTACAGTACAGTAGCTGCTCCCCCAGTACATCTTCCCAATACAGTAAGCTCTCAGTAAGATCGCTTTAACACGGCATTCATTCAAATCGAATTCATTACAGAAACACTTCTTGCCTGTCCCACAGTGCGTGCGTCGAGAGTGAGAGTAATTGCGTCCCTCCGCTCCACCCTCTGTCAGCGGCTGGGCTGACACAAAGCAGAGCGCAGAAGAAACCAAAGCCGAATTCGAAACCGAAACCGAAAACATTCGTCTGCGTCTGCGTATGCAAAGCAGTCGCAGCCGACAGGGAGTGCGAATGAGAGGAGAGACGAAACTTTTTTCGCATCGCTGCGCGTCGGCGCAGTTGGCGTCGCAGTTACCGCTGAGCCGCTGTCCAAGTTGGAGTCGTAGCTGTGGCTGTGGCTGTGACTGGGGCTTTGGCAGCGGCCGAGACAGAGCGCGTATAAAAGGGTTGGCCGTCGCAGAGGTCGTCAACATTGCGCTGGCTACTGCGACGCGCGACACTTGTGGAATACGCGAGAGAGAGATAGAGAACCAAACTCCAAGGATAACTTAATTTTTTTTTGCAATTTTTTTGCTGTTTCTTTTGGTATTGTGCCCGTGAGAATGCTGTTTGGAAGAATCCCGTTAGCTGTGGCTTTGCTCAGCTGCTGCTGTTGCGCTCTGCTCGTCAATGCCGCCGCCCCCACCGATGCCGTCGCTAAGCAGGCCACCACCCCATCCGCCACGCCTGCCAAACTGAAGCGGGATGCGGGCCTGAGCTTCGGCAGCGGCCTCTACCACGGCCCCTCGCACAAGTACCTGCCTCCCGGACCCTCCCACTCCTCCTCATACGACACGGGCTTCGGATACGCTTCGGGCCTACACGGAAATGGTCTTTCGTCCAGCAGCGGCTACGACTTCGGGCACGCGGATACCACTCTGGAGAGCTACGGAGGACACCACTATGGGGGACACTCCTCCCATGGCAGGCCCCACTACATCAGCAGCGGTGGTGGACACCATCATCAGGGGCCCAAGGTCGAGACTTACATTGTGCAGACGAGCGGTGGATCCGGATCCGGACATGGCCATAGCTACCACGGACACGGGCCAAGTCACGGACATGCACATGGCCACAGCTACGGATACAGTCACGGATATGGACAGGGACACGGATCTGGGTCAGGATCTGGCTCTGGCTCTGGCCTGGGCTACAAGTACTCCTCTCATGGATCCACTGGTGGAGGCGTTGGAGGAGGCTACCTAAATCTTCTGGGAGGCCACAAGCCCAGCAGCACCTATCTGGTAGCCGGCCCTGAGTACTCTCACAGCAGTCATCACGGAGGATCAGGTGCAGGAGCCCGTCCGAGCTATGCCATCTCCCCCGCGCACTCTTCGGCGGGTCACGGCTTCAGTCACGGATTCGGTCATGGACTGAGCCATGGACCCAGCCACGGGCACTCTCTGGAGCACGGATCCAGCCACGGGCACGCTCTGGAGCATGCCTTGGAGCAGGGACTGAGCCACGCCCTGGGTCTAAGCCATGGAGGAGCCCAGCTGGGAGGCTATCCCCATCATGCCCCATCATCCCATCCCGCACTGGAGCATCATCTGGGCGGAGAGGAGACCTCCGGCTACAGCTACGAGGCGCCCAGCATTGGCTTTGGCAAATCCCCACCTCTGAGCAGCTACGGAGTTCCGCTGCTGCCCGGCTATGAGCATCAGCAACACCCACAGCACCCGCTGCCCGACCAAGTGCAGGTCCAGGTGCTGGAAGAGCAGGAGCACAAGGCAGAGCAGGCGGCTGAGGAGCACCAGACGCCCGTCTATGCGCTGGGCCACAAGGGTCTGGGCCACTTCAGCTACACGGCCAGCAAGCCGCAGGCCCTGCACACCGACGTGCTGTCCAACAGCGGTGGCCACCATCACTCCAATGATATTTCCTTGAACGAGCTGTCCAAGGCGCCCTTCAAGCCCAGCGCCTTCCTGGGGGCCAAGCACGAGCCCAGCTCCGGGTCTGGCTATGAGTATGCCACGCCCAGCAATCAGTATCTGCAGCCCCCAACATCGTCGGGATACGACTACCAGGCGCCCTCACCACAGGTGCTGTACGGGGCGCCAGGCCACTCGGGTGACTCGGCCACGCCGATTTTCGAGCCGGAGGCCACCTACCTACCGCCCGTGCCCACCCACGGATATCATTAAATTATTTAACTACTTTTAAGAGCTCAAAGCGCAGCAATCTATTGTAATTTTTTTTATATCGAAATAATAAAAAACGAAATGGAAAACGTAAATGCTGCCACGCCCCCTCCACTCTCTTGGATGGGAAGTGTCTGTGCCCTTCCAAGAAGGCGGCTGGAAAGCTGGAAAGCTGGACAGATTCCAGATGCTTAAAATGCAGGGCACATCCAATGGTTCACGATTTCTCGTAGCTCGATTTCTGATTACGGATTTCGCTTGCTCGAAATTTTGTGAATTGTGATTTGAATTGATGCGAGAAACTATATCAAGAAATAACAACTATTAAGAGAAAGGAGAGAAAGGAGAAGAGAGCAGAGCTGAGCGTAGTGGTTTTGTGGGAGTGGAGTGCCAGGGCTCTGGAACGCCTGTGGCATGGCCAATTAGCTTGGACGAAGGCAGCGATCACAGCGATTGCTTGTGGAACTGCTGCTGTTGCATTCAACAAGCAGCGGAAGAGAAATTGAGTGCTCTCCAGCTAGGTGCGATTTAATACCTATTAAAATGGATCCTCGACACTATTTTAGGGATCTACCAATCAAGTCCGCCATGAAATCAAGCAAAAGCTTCTGAGAATTGACTTGCATTCAATTAAAAGATAAGAAATCGAGAGTTCATAATGATGAAAGCTAGAATTACATATATCCTCAAGATTATCATAAGATTATGATGGGATTAAACGAATAAAGCTAGAATTATGATCACGATCCGAAGAAGATGAAAGTTGTACCGCCAAAGACTGACCTAATCTAAATTCCAAATGATGTATCCACATACCACATATTCGTAGTCTCATAGTTCTCTTCTCGAATTTGTATACATTAATCAGTATGCCAGACCATACTCTCCCTGCGGAGTATTTCGATTAGTGTGTCACCGAAAGAGAGAGAACAGCCATGGATAGATATTCCAACTGCAGATCTTTCCCTAGTGATTTCCCATTCCAGTGTAATCCTCTCTCCTCTGGTTGTCTCTGAATATGATGGATGGTCGAAACGCACTTAATCATCCTCTCCCTTGCCGCCAAACTCTTGCATAATTCGGCCAACCAGTTGTGGCATTTGATCCTTATGCCATTATCGCTGACCCAGTTCAGAGTCGGAGTCGGAGTTGGAGTTCGGAAAGTGAAAGGATGACAGTTGGAATGATGGGAACGATGGGAATGATGGGCATGTGCATGGGCATGGGCATAGGGCCCCCACTGCGCTGGTCTTGAGATGAACTTGAGGCTTGGGATAGAGCCATGATTCTTTCTGTATGGCTTATTCTGCTCTTGCGATGGGGGGCTCTCCCACGTTCATTAGCATAATTGAGCCGCCACATCCGGTCAAATCCGGAAGCGGCCAGAATTCGCTCGCTGAGACGTGACTTGGACTGTGACTGTGACTCAAACCAAATGCTCAAGATCTCAAAGAGATTTCGTCAGGGTCAAAGCTGCGTGAAAGTTGCGCAACTCTGAACTCTAGCCCTCCGCAGCTCTTCCCATCTTTTTATCTCTCTTTTGTCATTCTCGTTTTTCTTTCATTGGAATCTTTTCTGTGTTTTCTATACGTTTCTGTGTCGACAAGTTCATTCAAGCACAAAACAAAAGAAAGGTAAAAGGGCAGGGAGGCAAATCTCTGCCACAATAAATTAGATAAGTTTTCGAATGCCCTCCCCTCCCTCCCTCCGCTTGTGGTCGCTGTGACAGGTGCAGAGAGAGATAGAGCGTGCTTTATGGGTCTGCTCGTTAGCTATCGATAACCGATTGATATCTCCATCGATCAATGTAGATTGCCTGCAGCTTGCTGCTGCTGCCCAAATTATGTGCGAAATTTGGAAAAAAGTTCACCAGAGTTGGATCTCAAGAGGGGAGTCTCACACATTAGCAGAGAAAAAGTAGATTAATTCGCCGCAATCTTTAATACCCTTTCTAATCGATAAAGGAACCAAAAGTAATCAAATTTATCCACATCAAGTAATGGCTTCTTGAACATTGAAAACGAACAAAACGTTTCATGAACGTGAATGGAAATATATACATGTATATGTATGCATAATGGAACCTAAGCATAGAGCGGAAAATATCAGAATTCTGGAATACATATTTTTAAAGGCATTTGAATCTCTCTATATTATATGTATATATTCATATATGTATTTAGTATAGGAAAGATGTTCTTCTGTGAGGGAAATGTAAAAGAATTTAAGCAGGAATCATGGAATGAGAAAACAATAAACTTTGTGTTCATGTGTTCCCAAACATGTGTGTAAAATAATAATACCCTTTGCAAGAGTGTATTAAAAGACGTTAAATACTATACTACTTCATCGTTATTGTTGTTTCACCGTGCCATGGGTTTTATTATCGCTTTTGTTATTTATGACTTTTACGCCTGATTTTTGTTAATTTTTACCCACACTTCGCACTCCGCACTCCAAAAGGGAGGGATGGGGATACGGCAGAAATAAAATGAAATGGCTGTGGGGTTGTGGCAGGTTGCGGCAGGTTGAGGTTTCTTCGGTATCGGTATTAAAGTGCAGCAGCAGCGGACGACAACGACCATTCACTTTTCATTTCATGTCGTTCATGTTGTTATTTCGAATGTGGTAACATTTTCTGTTGTTGAATCATTTCTTTCTTTCCCATTTCTCTTTCCCACCATTTCTTCTGCAGGGCCAGTACCACAGCGAATGTAAGAGATCAGCAGAGAAATCAGCAAAGGTCGCGGAGGATACAGTGCATCCAAATATATCCGGCAAGAGAAAGAGGATCCATACTTCCTCTACAGGGAGCAAAGAAGGAACTCCCTGTACACCTCAAGGAGAAGAAGCATGCCAGAAGCATATTCTATTATATTCTGAATACTCCAATGATCCATGAATCTTTTAAAACAGGGCTCAGCTTATGAGGGACACCTGGGAGCACAGAATTTATTAGCTTTTGGTGTAAAAAAAGCACTTGAGAGAAACAGATTTCCAATGTCTACCGGATAGGAAAGTCTTTCATTCGATTTGGGTCCTTCATATCCTCGTAAGTCAGCATTCGAATCATCTAGCCAATGATTTCGGAATATTGTTTTCAGAAATTTTGCAGTTGCTTGCACAAGTAACCTTTTATGTTGCCTCAATCTTTTCATTCGCAATCCAAAAACTGTTTAGAAGCTGAGTTTTTCTCTTAAACAGTTTATCGTCCTTATGGCAACTAAATATATTGATTCCATCTCGATTATTCCGTTCTCATTTTCTCACCCACTGCATTGGGTGTGTGTACGATTTCAGAGGTGATGAAAATGTATGCAAATATCGTAAATAAAATAATATTGAATATGTAATGTGTCGAAGAAAAATAGCTTTATTTTTAATTAAGTTGATAAATCAAAAATCACAAAAATGCAATCATTAGAGCTATGTATATTTTATTTTATTTATGTATCTATTTGCTGCATATAAATTTCTTTAATATAAATAATAATAGCATACTTTCGGGCTCCCCTAATAAAAACCACTCTGACCTGAGTCAAGGTTTGGTCGAACGGCTGCAACTTAGCCGTTTAGTTTATCTATCGATTCTTACAAACGATACCGTAAGCGACGCCTAATTATTGTGTCTATCTAAAACTGAAATTTAGGCCGAATATTTCGGTTTTTCCAAAGTTTTTAAAATCGAAATTTCGGGGGAAAATACCCCAAAAATTATGAAAATTTAGTTTGAAAGACATATCTTCCAGACGATAATCTGATTTCATCGAACGACTCTCAGGTCAATCAGACGAAGATATAATAACAAGGTAAATAGTAGCGTACTTCAATATACTTTTGGAAGTACGAGTACCTATGAAAGACCAGTTCAAAGTCTTGCCTTGGTGGAACGGACACCAATTTTAGTTCCTGTTATACAAAAAAAAACTGAAAAGAGATGCATGCTCGCCACTGTACATATAATACGTTATGGGTTTTGTGCTTTGCAAACTTCTGCTAACAAAAACGGACTTTCCGAGCTAGATCTGTCTGCCTTCCATAGCCCGTATGCTTGTCCGAGTGATTTCTTAGAGGATGAAGCGGTCCTTGTATTTGAGCATTCGATTTATGTACAAATTTCGATAATAATACTATGAGGGTAGCATGCAATGTGGATGGATTAGTCTAGTTAAGTTATTTTGTTCTTCAGTTAAAATTCATTTAAAATGTTCTCTTTCATGCGCTATCTCAAGGGCTAGGATAATTGTAGTGATAATTAAAAAGATAATGACCAGAAAGGATACGAATAGTAACCTAGAATAATCGTATATCTCGGATATGTCGCACAAGCCGGATGGCGTCTGGTTTAGCTGCAATTCAATTTAAATTCTAATCCATTCTTCTATTCGGTATCCTTCTTGCGGGTGAACTGGGAGAGCAAGTCGCTGAAGTGTGGCTTCTGCCGTTGGATAACCTCATTGGGATGCTTCTTGAACTCTATGTGCTGAACCAAATGAGATTTTCTCGAGAAGCCTGTGCCGCACACAGTGCAGACGTAGGGCTTACGGGTGCTGTGGACAAAGAGGTGAGAGTTTCGGTTCTCGAGCCGGCCAAACTGTTTCCCACAAATGTGGCAGCCGTAGGCTTTGATGCTGTCGTGGTCCAGCATGTGTTTCTTGAGGTAGGTCGGGTTCGAGAAGCTGGCGCCGCACTGCTCGCAGATCAGGTCGCGCAGCTTCTGGTGCACTGTCTTGAGGTGCTGTTGGAGCAGCCGCCGACGGGTGAAACGGCGATCGGGGCACTTGGGGCACTGGTGCAGGGCCTCCTTAAGGTGCGTGGTCCGGATGTGGGCGGTAAGGTTGCTATTCTGAGCGAAACGTGCCCCGCAATCGATGCACTCGTACGGCCGGTCGCCGGTGTGGGTGTGCAGATGATCGTCGAGCCAGCGACGGCGCTTGAACTCCTTGCCGCACTTCTCGCACGTGAAGATGGACGGCGCCGGACGGTTGACTCTTCGCGTTCGCCGATGCGTTCGTCTGTGGGCGATAAGCTTCTCGTGGCTGGCGAACCGCACAGGACAGCGTGTGCATACCCAGGGCAGGTGGTATCGTGGAACGCAAGGATCTGGTCTCCACTCTCCGGGCTCTAATTCTTCCTCCTCCTGCTCCACCATCCAGTCTCCAGGGTCATCTACAGCCTGTTCTGCTTCGTCCTGATGCACCGTCATTTCTGCGAGCTCCTCTTCGGGTTCTTCTACTATTATCGAGTTTACCCACTCCTGCTCGGAGTCTTCGGATTCTTCACACTCTTCTATCATTGAGTCCCAGTCGAAGCCAACATCTTCCAGCGTTTCCATTTTTTTAGTTGTTAGGTCCAACAAGTACAAATTTAGTTTTTTCGCGTCGCCAAAAGCGTTGCCAGATGACGATTTAGCCAATGCACTAGCGCCTCGTCCAAGAGGGCTGCCAGGTAGTGTTAATGGAGTGAAACGCACTAGCACTTTGCTCAAAAATGCGCAAAAATGAAGAAAGCGTTACTTTTTTATTTCAATCAATTTTTATGGTCAAATGCCACAAAACGCATGAAAGAAATGACAGAAGACATTACCTTTTTTGTATTTTAATCAATTGTTATGCAATTTATTCATACGCTATGTAAATATAATTTGTTCACAACTGTTATATAATTACTTTCATTTGTTTATTTTTTTTCTTTTTTTGATTTTAAAGCGGCTGCTTTCAACAATTGTTTGGTTTTATTTTTTTATTTTTTTCGATTCGTTTTCAATAAATCAATCAATGAATACATCATTACTGTATAATTCACACATTTTGGTTTCTTGGGTTTTCTTCTTAGATGATTCAAGAGAGGCTTGTATTCGTATGTGTGTGTATAATTGTAATTCCGTTAACTACAACTACAGAGACGCCTCAAAAACACACAAATACACGAGTTCTATCCATTCGTGTATCCTGTTTCGTGGAGGTCTTTTTTTGCTTTTAGAAATGTTAACAAATTTACAGACTTATATTTGGATTACCGTAATCAAGTATTTATATGTATATACGTATATATATACTATATATATTATTTATATATGTATAGATGCATTATATAATATGCACTGAAATGTTTCAACAGGATCTGATCTGCTGCGTTGCTCTTTTTCACAAATCGCTCTGTAGGGGGCAAGGATGGTGGATGGGACGTGAGGGGCCAGGACAATGACACGATAACTTTTCTGTGTGGTGTGTGTAAAAACCGATTTCTCTAAAATTTGTCTTACTTTCTCGTTTACTTTAGATACGATTTGGGACTATGCTATCCTTATCCCCCACTACATTGCAATATCATTTGTTAAGATTCTCCTCTTCTTTCGTTAAAGTAAGAAAAAAAAGTGCACTAGTTTCCCGTTTTGGTATGGCTTAAACATCGTCGAAGCACCTGTTTTTTGTTTACACACTGCTTATATCCTAGAATACATATATCCATCCCGTTCTGTATTATATACGATCTGTGTATAATTGCCTTTTATTTAGTTTGTATTTAAGAATTAATCCCACATTCTGCGCCGTCGAATATTTCGTGTGTGTAGAATGTAAGTTTTTAAATGCTACAAGTAAATGCCTGCCTGTCTGCAAATTTTTTTGGTATCTCCTCCCTCTGTTTCTCCTATTTAAATCTAACATACTTTGGCCTTAACCGCTAGGAGTCAATACACTACTCGTACACTACACTACACTACGCTACACTACATACTTTCTGAAACATTTTGCAATGGAAAAACGGGAAACGAAAAACGCTCACACACGCAAGGTTCGTGGGGGGATCATGTTCAGAGCTAAGAAGCGAGGGAGCGAGAGAGATAGCGATAGCGTTTAGGTGGTTTACATTGGAGAGGAGAGAATAACCGTTGGTTGGCTGGCGCAGGAGATATTAAGATAGTGAGAGAGGATAACAGTTAGACGCTGGCTCGCTCGCTCGCCTGCGCGATCGCTCAATGGCTGGTGTGTGTAGATTTTTCTATCCCTATTCTTCACTTTTGCTTTTCAATTCGCTATATATGTATGTATTTGTGTGTATGTATATGGATTTTGTGCGAGTGAGTGTTTGCGTTTGTGTGTGTTTGTTCTTTAATTGCAATTTCTGTAAATTGTGTATATTTTTAATATTCCATACATACAATACATATATTTTTCGTATATAAAAAAGAGCATTTTTCGTTTAGTTTAACGCCTAACAGGGATTCGCCATTTCATTTCATTTGATTTCCTCTCTCTTTCATTTCTATTCGTTCCGTTCGTGCTCCTTCTTCTTCTCCCCTATCCTTCTCTTTCCGGCTTAAATGCAGTTATTGACCTGAACAATTGGTTTATCTTTTGTGTGTGGTTTTTTTTTTGATTGATTAATTAGTTAATGATTTCTCTATATAGTACTATATGTGTGTGTATGTATGTTTGTATATATACGTATCTGTATGTAAGTATTTCTGTGTTTATGCATGTGTTTTATGTATGTATGTATGTATATATTTCTATGTATTCGTTTTGTTTATTATTATATCTTTTGGAATTATCGTTAAAATAGTTGAACATTTTCTTTTCTCCTCCTGCTATTTCTTTCGTATTTTCGTATTCGTATTGCTCGGTTTTTTCAGAAGTTAACTGTTACTCTTATATTCTTTTGTTAAAATTTAAAACTTTTCCTATATTTTTTTGGGTTTTATTCAAGTTTTAAATATTACTATGCATCATAATTTTATTTTGTGAAATGTTTTCTGTTTTCGACTTTCCTTATTCACGGTTTTCTGTTTTTCGTTTTTTGTTTGGTGTTCGTTTGTTTTTGTTTTTGCATTTGGTTTCTTTTTGTTATTTGCTTTAGATTTCTGACGTCACAAAAATTTCTACGTACGTGTCGCTGTTGGTGTTGTTGTTGTTGGTGGTGGTGGTTCTCGCAACGGATTCTCAAATAATAAAAGTACATAATCCATAAAAACAAATCAAAAAGCAAAAGTTCTGTCGTCGGTTGGGAGGGAATAGTCGGAAGGGGGGGATCCGAGAGCTGGGGGGATGGGCTCGATCATAGGAAATCTTCTTATATTCATTCACGCTTTTCCAATGGGTCCTCCAAGGGCCTCCACTGTGGTTTTTTGCGTTGTACAGTGGCGGCTCTTCCACATCATTTAGTTTAAAATTACATTTTAAAAATCAGTATATCAGACTGTAAAACAGAGGTCGGCACGCAAACGTACAGAGGTACAGACAACAGGCGCAAAGCTAGCACGAAAGACCGTTCAACCCCAATGAGTTCCTTGTACCGATAATGATTACTATTACCTACTAGTACCTTTCAATAAATAATCGATCTTATTTAAAAAAATACAGAAAAAAAACAGTCTGTTGCGCATTTTTTTCAGTGCAGTATACAATTTTTCGCATAGAAAATCATAAAAGCAGAAATAGGAATGCCCGAATTGACAAGAAGAAGTTTTTACTCTATGCATGTGCCGACTGTGGGTGCAGAGGATGCTGCCGACCTCTGTTGTAAAGTCTCAAAATACCAGATACAGCTCCTTAATGTCAAGCCTCCTCCACAGCTCTGCTTCTAGAGGGTATGCCAGGGGTCAGGGGGTCGCTACAATATCCTTGTAAATAAATAATTTGGCTCTTACACACTAGGGACTCTCACTAAACATAGTCGTACACACTAGGCATATCGTACATACGATAATAGGGGGTAGGGGTGTTACAAAAAAAATTAGGGGATATTACATAGTCGGTTAATTATAGTACAGTACGGTTAATAATAATAATAACAATAGGCAACAACACAGAGCAGAGAACTGATGTATGTATGTATGTATGTGTGTGTCTGTGTGTATCTGTGGCTTGGTGTGCACGTGTTTGTGTGTTACAGTTACAGTTACAGTTACAGCTACAGTGTTGCATCAATCGGGATGAGTCTGTATGCATTGGTCTGTATTTTGTGGACGCCACTGTATGTCTCTCAGGTGTTTCTATATGAATGCATGCATCTGTCTCTCAGCTATTCAGAGACACACAGAGAAAGAGTGAGAGAGAGAGAGAGAGACAGAGTTAGAGTAATAGTGGGAATGACAAGGGGGTTTTAGACAGAGACAGACTTAAGTTAAACAAATTTTTGCTTTGGAATGGCTATTGGGAGCAGCAGAATCGGAATCGTTTTTCCACATTTCCACTGATTTCGGGCGTTCCTCCTTGTGGGCTCTCTAATCGAATGAATCCGCAACGCTTCCTTGACCGCCCTCCGCCTCAACGCGTTCGTCGCCTGGAGCCGCCCCTGCCACCGTCTGGCGGGCGCGGAGTGGACAATTTTTATGACGTCTCTAAAAATCATACTTTAAAGGTTTTCTCCCGCCGCTGCTGCTGCTGCTGTTGTTGTTGTTGTTGTTGCTGCTGCTGCTGGTGGTGGTGGCCACGATGGGATGTTGGCTGCTGCTGTTGATGATGGTGCTGTGAGCCATTGGCGGGGAGCACACTCATGGAGCCTGCGCTGCACAGGGCCACCGCCGCTGCTGCCGCCGCCTCCTCGCAGGCATAGCTGGCTATACGATGATCGCTGCGTGATCGCTCCCGGTCATGGCTTCGGTGGCTATGATGGTGCTCCGCTGCAGCCGCCGCCGCTGCCACTGCTGCAGCGGCAAGGCCTGCTCCACCGTTTCGCTTGCTGGGCGCCGCCTGCTGCTGGGAACGCCGGTTTCCCAGACGCTTCAGCTCATAGTCCCGGGCATCGGCCACGTCGAAGGTGGCCGCCCTCTGTTGCTGCTTCGAGTGCTTTGACGAGGAGGAGGTGGTGGTTGCTGCTGGGACGGGGCCTGGAGGCGCCTGCTGTTCGTATGGCTGCGGGAAGTACTCGTCGTACTCGTGCTCCTCGCAAAGATTGGCATTGCAGGCGGATTGGGAGGGCGGCGGCTGCTGCTGCTGCTGGGCATGGTTCGAGCGGTGCTTCTTGGGGGGCAGGGGAATGGGCGCCTGCGCCGACTGCTGCGTCTGGGTCTGAGTGCTGGCTACCGCCGCCGCTGCGTGCAGCGACGTTGATGATGTGCCCCGTCGCACAACATCAACGCCGCCGCCGCAGCAGGCGCACTCCTACAACTCTGTCACGGAGTAGAGGTCGCTGCTGGCATGGGCGGCATGGGTGGCATGGGCGTGCGCGTGTGCATGGCTGGAGTGTGTTCCATGGGTGGCAGGACCAGTGCCGCCACCGGCTCCTGCCCCTCCTCCTCCTGCTCCTCGTTCGCCGCGTTTCAAAGAGCGATAGAAGAGCGCCTGCTGCTGTTCGATGAGCAGCTGCTGCTGCTGCTGTTGCTGCTGCTTGGAGGAGCTTCCTCCACCAGATCCTCCTCCTCCCTGATAGTTGTTGTTGTGCTGGCGCTGGTAGAAGGCCGCCTGCTGCTGGGCCTGTTGTTGAAGCTGCTGCTGCTGGTGGTGATGGTACGTACTGCTGCTGTCGTACGAATGCTGCTTCTTCATTCCGATGAGCACCTGGCCTCCGTATTGTTGCTGCTCCACATAGCTGCGGGCGTTGTCCAGCGTCTCGGCACGACGCGGCCGCTCTCTATCACGCTCACGCTCTTTCTCTCGTTCACGCTCTCTATCGCGGTCGCGGTCCCTTTCGTAGCCGCCTGTCTGTTGCTGTTGCTGCCGCAGGCTGGCAGACTTTGGCGGCAGGGTCTGCATGTGGTTGGCATTGCTGGAGTCAGCACCAGTTCCGCTACGTGACGTTTTGTGCCTGTTCTTTGGCGGGAGGGAAGGCGGCTGCTGCTGCTGTTGTGGCTGGGAGGCAGCGGCCGATATCTTGTGGCTCTGGGGCCGTTGCAACGAGCGGTACTGGCCCAGACTGGCGGCGCACAGTGGTTGGGCGGATATTTTCGACTGGGTGGGCGACTGCGTCGGGATCTCCGGCAGCGGCTGGTTCACAATCGAGGCCGGATTGAGGCTGCGCTGCACCACTCGTGGCGCTGCCGTCGGCACCTCGCTGCTCTCGATGCTGTACACGGCCGAGGGTGGCAGTATGTGGGTCGTCGGTGGATGAATCTGCTGCTGCTGTTGCTGCTGCTGCTGCTGGAGTGCCAAAAGCTGCTGCTGTTGTTGCTGCTGGAGGGCCAGGAGCTGCTGTTGCTGTTGCTGCTCCTTGGCATAGGAGCTTCCAACGCCAGTGGTGCCGGGTATTTCTGTGAAGGTATTCTTTGGCTTTGGTGGCGGCGGCGGTGGAGCGGGTTGGATCTGCATCTGCGGCGGCGGCTGTGGCTGTTGCGGAGGTGGTGCTGGTGGTGGTGCCATCTGTTGCTGTTGCTTTTGCTGTATCTGCAACTGGATCTGCATTTGCAGCTGCTGTTGCTGCAACTGTTGTTGCTGTTGTTGTTGTTGTTGTTGTTGCTGCTGTTGTTGTTGTTGCTGCTGTTGTTGTTGCTGCTGCTGTTGCTGTTGGACAAGGAACTCCGTGGAGCCACAGACCTGCGGTATGCAGTCCGGCTGCTGGCAGTAGTCCTTCGAAACGGTGGCTATCGATGGCGTCTTGGCGCTGCGCAAATTCGGCGACGGTGAGGCACCCATCGCCAAGGATGAGGAGACACCCTTGAGGGAGCCCCCATAGCGACCCACATGCCGCAATGTAGCACACTTGTTGGCCGTGGCCGCAGCCACAATATTCAGATTATTGTTGCCCCGCACCGCCTTGGGACCGATGCTAATGTACTTGGGATCGAAGCGATTGAAACTGTTGTTTGTGACATCGCGGGGATCTCGGTCGTCGACCAGGCCCCCCTCGTTGCCGACATCCAGGCCATTGCCTGTGGACCTGCACATGGCATTGGCCGTCTGTGCGGAAAGCACGGATCGGATGGAGCTGCCCGTGGAACGGGGCAGGGTCGCCGAAGCGAATATGTTCTTCAAGGTGCTGCTGCTGTTCTGATGCTGATGTTGGTGCTGGTGCTGCTGGTTGATGATGCTGCTGCTCTGCTGCTGATGGGGATGCTGCTGCTGGAGTGGTGGCTGCGGCGGCGCCTGCTGTAGCTGTTGGAGCTGCAGTTGGAGCTGCTGCTGTTGCTGCTGGGCTGTGTTGTTGCTATTGCCTGCATAGGTGCTGCAGGCAAGCGAATCTCAGTAGAAGTCGTTCGATTCGAGCGTCTTACACTGCTTGCTGAGAGTCGCGTACTTTCCATTGTTCGGCCCCTGCATATATGAGGCGCTCTGCTGATGATGCGACGGCAGGCGTCCCAATGTGTGGTGGCCGGACCTGCAACAAAGAGAGGGAGGTAGAATCCACATAAGTATTGGGCTAAGGGATCTCTCTTCTCAAATATTCTTCATATCTCTTCCATCGGTTCTACCTTCCCCTTCTACCATTTATGGCCTACATCTCGGGCTAGTACTGCAATGGGGGCTATCAATAGATGGCGCAGGACTATCTATGATCCTAGGGATTATCTATTGAATCTACTATGCAATTCAGAACTAGCTCATAAATCTATAACAGAATACCCAAAAGGCATGCAGCCATCAGTTAAATTATCCTGTGATTTATATGATCTAAAGTGTTTTCAAACCCAATCCCTCACGTAATCTATTAATATTGCTACATATTACGTTTCTTAGACTATCTTTAATCTTTATTTGCATTTAAGAACCCTTCCCCATAGGAAGACTTTCCTCTTCCATTCAATGTATTGAAACCAATGTGCGATTGGATTATTTTTTATTAAAAAAAAAGAGAGTATAGCCATAGAAACTAGAGCTAAACCCAAAATTAAGAGTATAATATAACCTATACTTAAAAGCTATTCGGTTTCGAGGATTTAGAGATGGGAATAAGTAGATAGAGAAGATAGTAGAGGAACGAGAAGCCCTAAAATAAGTATTTGCAACGTCCTGAAATCATTTGGATAAGACTGAAATATTCGATACTTCAGCTTTTGATTCGACTTCCTCAAAACCGAACGGTTTATCAAACGACCATGTTTCCATCTATGAAACCATTTCCATCCAGAGCACTACACGAAACCACAGTCACACTCACACTCACCCATTACTAAATTACTACTAAAAATGCTCCAAATAATGTTCTTGATAGGAACGGATGGATAAATTACCAATGAAAAGTACAGAATATAGTTACCACGCGATAAACAAACAACATTAAGGAGCACAAAGGACCTGTAGATAGTACTTTCTATATGGTTCGTGATCTGTGGTACATTCTCTAGTATTTATATTTTTCGAGAGCGAGGTGCTCTTGGGTGTCCAATCAACTCACAGAGGAATGGACGTGGATGCGCAAAGATGGATCCAGGATCCATGACCATAAACTCGTATAATTTATGTGAAATGTGCTTTAGCAATAAAAGAATAATAAAAAGTTTCTTAATGCTACTATGTGGATTTCATGCAGTGCTCCATTTTGTCCTGTCATATAATTAGATCTATCAGATGGGTGTTCTATTATTAATATTAAATGTTGTGAGTGTTAAAACATGGCTCCTTATGGCAGTCCTTTCTAATCTTCTACACAGAGCTCCCTCTCTTTCTCTCTCTTTTTTTTTTTTGTGGCTCATTTGCATGTGCATGTGATCCCCACGTAGATGGGAGTGTGTCGTTTTTCCTGCTCTTTGTACTCTTTTATATTTAGTATCCTGCATACACGAATCAGCCATAATGTTACACTTCCACAGATCCCAAGGTAGGATTTGTTGCCTTAAATATATACTGCTATACCTAAAAGGCTCCCTAAAAGACCCCCTAGATACAGATACAGATTGTATCTGTGAATGATACGCTAAGTAAAAAACCTGCCTAATTTTCTGGATAAATGGACGAGGGATAATCTTTACTGAGTACGGGGTATTAGTGTGTGTGTGTTTCAGTTCCGGTTTCAGTTGTATGTGTTCATGTGGGTGTGTAGGGGGCGTAGCGTAACGTTAGGGTATGGAGTAAGCCCCCCGTTGCTGTGGATGAGCTAATGTTCGGTGGTTCTCACATGCAAAGGGGTGCAAGCAGCACAAAATAATAAACAAACAAAAAACGAGAACAAGAACTTTAAGGATCACTCTAGCAAAAGCAAAAATAAAGTTCAAGCAACGAAAAAACAGAAACAGAAATTAAAGAAGGAAAGGGAATGGGTGAAAGAATGAAAAGAAGAAGGGATCTAGTAGGAATGGGAAGGGGTTTGGGGATCACAAATCAAAAAATGAAATCAAAGTTCATGCCTTGTGCCATGCACCATATCATAGCCGGGCGGCGGCGACGGCGATCCACGACCCCCTCCTCTGGCGGCCCCCGACACCGAGGTGCGTGTGTGGTGGTGGCTGGCCAATGTCATTGGAGCTACCATCGTGGCCATCGCCGCCGCAGTCGTCTGGTTAGTTCTATTATGCTGTTGTTGCAGTTGTTGTTGTTGCTGTTGTGTGGTGGTGTTGTTATAGTTGTTGCTGTAGTGGTTGCTGTAGTGATTGTTGTGGAGGTTGTTGTTGTAGTGGTTCTGGTTGCTGTTGTTGTGGTGGTGGTGGCCATAAATGACCGTGGATGAGCTGTGGCTTGATTGAGATTGAGATGATGGTGATGCCAACCCTTGTCTCAGTCCCGCCGTCCCGTTCCTGTACGGTCCAACGCCATTGTTCCCGTTCATTCCGCCTCCGCCGCCTGATCCTGGTAGTGTACCGCCGCTCGTCACACCGCCGCCGACGCCTGCACTGCCCCCCTGCGTCTGCTGGTGATGCAGCAGTGTGCGATTGATCGTTCCGGTGCCCATTGGTGCCGTTGGCGAGATGCTGGCACTGGGCGCATTCGAGGCAGGGAACAAGGGAGCCGTCTCCGATTTGTCTGCATCCAGCGTGGGTCTGCCAAAACGAGAGGGAGATAGAGCGAAAGAAAAGGGATTAGTTCTTAGCACTGAGGATTGATAGGGTGGGGAGAGGGTGTGGATCCCCTACCGCTTGCTCAAGTAAATCCAAGCATGCGAGTCCGCATACACGAGTATCGTCAGCAGGAAGGAGGTGAGCAGCCCTGCCACCATCATGAGGCTAAGGCCCAGCAATCCCCCTCCGCAGAGCCCACGCAACGCCTCCGCATAATGACGATCGATGGCCCTGCGGTCTAGTGTAGCCGAAAGAGTCGTTAGATTGCGACGCGTCTCCTCCAGATCATTATCCATGGCCGTCAAAGTGCGCTGGACATCGATGCGGGGATAGGTCTCTTGGCTCATTCTAAGGAGAATCATTAATTAGAAAGTGTTTCGATGCAGGAGGGGCCTTCAGCCTTACCGCTGCATGGTTTCCACGCTCTCTCTGGCCCGATCTACCAGATCCCTGCTTTCATTCAGACGCAAAATGAAACGATTCCTGGGCGTTCCACAATTCAAGAAATCCACATAAGGACTCCTCTGCAGAAAAATCGAAAGGTTTAGATCATTAGTTTAGAGTGGGTCTCTCCCCGACCTGCAAGCACTCACCATTCCAACCTGTCGACACATATAGTCATGGGGTCGCATACAAAAGTCGCCAGCAGCCACACTGGAGGCTAGATAGATGCCCGCCAGCAGCCAACAGATGATGATGCAGAACAAGCCCGAAACACTGAAGAAGATCAAGGTGCAACGCGACCTGCGTGCCACTCCAATCACCAGGACCGTGCACAGCAGCAGCAAGACAGTGAGAAAGGCCAAGGTGGCGGGCCACCGTATCGATTCGTAGAATTCTCCCATCTGCGAAAAGAGACGACAAATTTAGTTTGAATGAAACCGAAACCGAAACCGCACTCCTGTCTGGAGTCAGGAGACTCACGTGCAGCAGCCCCATCAACGAGGTGTCATTCTCCACGCCCTTGGCCTTCATGAAATAGTGCACCATGCTGTCCAGGGAGGCCACCGCCCGCGACGTGTTCTCTCGCACCAGGCGCGACGTCTCAATGAGCAGCATCACCACCGTCTGATTGTACTGCGGCTTCTCCACCATTTGCTCCACCTTGTGGCCGGCCATCTTTGACTCCAGGTCATGCTTGATGCTCTCAGTCTGCAAGACAGCAAAAATATGTATGAAAAACAAGTCCAAAGGAGTGAAAAAGGATTAGAAAAGAACCAAAAAGGTCACAGCCACAGCCAATGCCAAAGCAACCCCCAAAAAGAAGGTGAAGCCCCAGTTCAAGAGTTAATGACCAAAACGAAGGGGGAACGGAACGTCGCAAAAACGGCACGTTATGAATACCCTTGATAGTTATACATAGGATATATTCTGTACGGTAGGGGGGGAGCATGTACAAATGTACAATGTACAATGTGCACATGTCCATATTGCCTGGAAATCTATCTGGTATTAGATAGAAGTTTAAAGGTATTTTTCTGGTAAATTTGCGTTCTATTCTTTTCTTGTGTATTTTTTCAATGAACTAAATGGGGATTATGTATACTTATGTATATATAAATATTCCTCAAAATTTATATCCTTTATCAGAGTTCCAATCATTTGGGTTACCCTATCAATAGAGAAGAGCAGGGTAAGATAACCTCCTGAACCTATCCCAACATTTGCATCCCTTAGAGAGTTCCTTCCTTTCTTCTACACACACGCACAGTCGTAGAGGGCGATGGGGGAACAAAGGACTGTGTGCCACACAGAAAGAAAAAGGAAAACTAGTTTCCATCGTAATACTTTTGCTTCCGCACTGCGAAGCGGGGTTTAATGAGAGACGGGCGGGTGTTGGGGTTTCGGCTTAGAAGGAATCGCTTTGCACACACGCAAACGTCTGAAGCAGGACTTACACTCCCCATTTCTCCTCTCTCCCGCCCCTCCCCTCTTCGCCTCTCTGGCTCTGGTTCTCTACCTCTGGGATAATTAATAGCGTTTTACTCAAGAGTCGGGCAATGCCAGCCATCTGTTTGGGCTAGACGACGATGACTCCCGACCCCTCCGACTCCTGGGCCTCATTTCTCATACCCCCTTCCCCTCGCCCGTCCCCCTCCTGCCGACTACAGGCTGGCTGGATCCCTACCTTTGATGCTGACGGCGGCATCCCCACTCCTACTCCTAAGAGTCCTCCATAGCGCTCCCTCTTCTCCCTTAACCTTTTTGCCATATCGGCCTCCGCTCCTTTGCTTCTCTCTTTTTTTTCAGCAGAATCTCTTTCCCTGTCTTTGTCCCTGTTTCTGACTGCTGTCTCCTGTCCTTTGGCTCCTGACAAAGTTTATGAATAGCAAAAGCTTTTGGAGTCCCCTCTCTGTCGTTACGACGTAACTGTCAACACTGGAGCAACAGGGGGAGGAGCAGCAGCAGCTTTTAGGTTGATTATAATGAAGCTGGATTGAAGAAGGAAGGAGGAGTAGTGGGAGTTGGAGCAGGAGTAGGAATAAGGCAGCAAGAGGCATTAGACGTAGGACGTCCCATAGAGAGAGGATTGGGGAAATATTAGAGCTCTCAAAGAGCAGAGCCACCATTTGCACTAGCTTTATCCCATAGAGAACTCACCTGTCGTTTCAGGGTGAGAACAAGACCCTCAACATTTTTTCCAGAGCTAAATGCCTGCAGCAGTCCATTGTGGAAGTCATCGTTGCCATATAATCCTGGAAAAGAAAGAACAAAATTAATCCAAAAACGATATTCGATGTCGCTCTTTCAGCTTAGATCAGAGATCAGGGATCAGGGATTACCAGAGCACCAGAGCAGAGGCCCCAGCAGCAACAGCATTCCACATGCCCCATAAACAGGGGAAAGGTCAGTGATGTAAGAGGCCTGTGCCACACACACGCACACATCGCATTTATGAATGATTCAATTAAGAGCGATAATTAAATTATTATTCCATCATATTCCCTATGGCCTCTCCTCTCCACTCCACTCTCGTATCCCGTCTCTACGCTGTCGCTGCTTAATCGATGACGCATCTGTCACACGGCGGATCCACAAAGCAGAGAGCGGCGGACGGCTGTGGCAGTGGCAGTGGCAGGGGTAGAGGTAGCCCTAGCCCTACAGCTGGAGGGCATTACGTGACCAGAGAGCGAGAGATCTCCCAGCTGCCACTCGAGCAAAATGTGTTCTGGCTTTCCTCTGCTTTTCCTACTCTTCCAGAACAGAATACACTATAATCATTTCTTTTCTTCCTTGTTTTTAATCCTATATTTCATCCTTCTCTTCCTCAATGGAATGGTAGAAGTGTGCAGCAGCGGTCCGCGGAGCGGTCGTTGTGCCACAATTTCTGCCTTGAATATTCGCTTGGGGTCACCACCTGATGCTGCAATCCACCTCCGAATGCAACACAACTCTGCAGCAACACTTGTCATGAAACAGATTGCATCGTTTTGTCCACGACATGTCCATACTCCAGTGTAAAACAAATCCTATAGGGTGCGATCCTCTGTCCTGCAGGCGTTTGGCTTCCCGCATAGGACGGATATATTTTCAACCTGGCAGCAAGCTAATCCTCTCATGGTTTCATGATGGGAATAATGAAAAGCCTTAGACTTCCCGATAAGGTAGTACAGGGTTTTCATCACGCGGTATGCAGCAGTGCCCCTCGGCTCAATGCCACTCGAGTGCCAATGTATCGGTAGATCTTTGCTAATGCATTTCCTCACTATTTTCTTGGGAAAACTTCAATAGTATTCTTGGTTCAAACTCCTGAAAAATGCCCCCCAAATGTTTCATAATCCCCAACAAAAGTCTCTAGACTGCAGGGCAAACGCCTTTTATTTCGAGTGCAGTCCACGTTCCATCGGCAGTCCAGTCCAGCAGTTCTGGCCGACTGCCAGAAGCCAATCCATGCGATTCGGCGGCGGCGGCTGCTACGTACGTGCTCTGGCCATCCAATTTACTTCCATTCCAGGGGAACAGAGGCACAGACGAATAGAGGGGGACACTCACCTAGTCCAATCGCTGCACATGTCATCAGGGTGATGATCACCAAAGTGCAGCTCTGGCAGCGCTGGGCACTCGGCTTCCGCTGGCGGCGATCGCAGCAGCGGGTGAGCAAGTACAGCAGCAGTCCCACCAGCGAGACGATGAGCAGTCCGGCGGGTATCGAGGCAAGGATGCCCAAACTCTGCAAAAAAGAATACAAAATAAATAGAAGGGAGGATTAGTTTTTTCGGGGGCTTTAAGTGCATTATAATCTCTGTTGGGGGCGACATTTCCTCGCCCATGGGTTTCTGGTTTCTGGTTCCTGGTTTCCCCTTTGTCCTGGACACTGGACACAAACTTTTAATTGAATAACTTGGCACATTTTGTGCTGCTTTTGCTGCTTTTGCTTCTGGTGTGGCAATTTGTTGTTAGTTGGCTTCGGAGTGGAAAAGTGGAACGAGAACAGGAGCATGGGCAGGAGCAGGAGCAAACAGTGGAGTAGTTTTAGGCGACAATGCGGATACCCTTTACTGCCTGTGCATATGTATGGGTGTCTTCTGGCATCTCTTATGGAATTCCAGCTGAAAATGTTCCCATAGGCAAACAGACACGTTCGTGGAATGATTCCCATAGATTTGCCGAACAAATGTTCCCCTAAACGAACTGCACACACGGCACAAAATCCCATTAGGAGCGGAATATTTCCTCCAACTTGAGGTGAATGTCAAATGACCAGTCACACGTAAACGTATGGCCAGAAACAGTTATCTACCCCGTACATACGCATTTTGCAGGGTGACGAAATGCCGCCTGCCTAAAAGTTAATTCTCTCCTCTTTTCTCTACATTTCTCTTTTTTGCAGAGTCTGAAATTGAATTGAATCGGGGGGGAAGGGAGGGCACACTCCGCCTTTTTCTGTCTGCAACCGAAAAATGTCCTTCGCTTAACGGTAATTTCATTGCCTGTCATTAAAAAAAAACCCCTCCAGCAAATGTGCTCTAGATGCGCCTGCACTCCATGCCACGCCGCACCACAACATGCCACACCACTCCACACCCAGTGTGTCTGTCTGTGTGTGTGCCTGTCTGTGTGTGTGCCTGCGTTTCGTTGTGAGTGTCAAGTTACACGAGTCGTTGGGGATATTGGTTACGTTACCTCCCTCCCAGGGACGACAGCCTGTGCCACATTCTGACATAGCACGTTGATTCCCATGAATCGCAAATGAGTCAGAAATCAAACTGAAAGGCAACCTGATTGATCCCTCCTGCGTTTACCAGGGCATATCCCTCATATTTTCAGCGAATGTCGTGGGTGTTTTACTCTTTAAATCGGTTTTAAATTGAAGTTTCAGTTTGTTCCCTGTACAAAAATCGCAATCAAAGTTCTCGCCTTTGCTAATATGCAACAAAATATACGAAGGAATAAGGATATGCGTTCCCTTCAATCGTCACACCCACAAAACATGACTCATCCGACCCTCGAGTGTAATGCCTTCATCTCTACTTGAGTATCCTGCCGGGCTCTACTCCGAAGATCTACTTCCATTCCAAGATCTATTTTTGGCTGCCACTAGATCTCAGATCACCATGGACGTCTTCCTCAAATAATTAAAGGACATTCCATCCAATCAAATAGTGAACTCGCCCGTTGCGAACTGTCACAGATTAATAGATTCTATAAAAAACAAGAGCCAAAACAAAAGCAGAACGGATTCCGTTTTTAAGTTGATTTCCAGCCAATTTCCAGTCTGTCAATCAGAATTGAAAGCGATACCCCACCCAGTGGCAGTCCGTCGTAGTCCCCTGATTGCCTGATTGCCCGATGTGGCACATCCACACATCCATTGCATCCATTTCCCCAGCGAATCTACGGGCGGAGGGGGGTGAGCAACTCTATTTATTATTTATTGCACTCTTTTTTCCACTGTAAATAATCATTAAAACTAGTTACAGTTGGGGGATTCCGCCGCGCCGCCCCGCCACCCCCTTCCACTTTCCCATCGCTGTGTTTGTGTGTGTGTGTTTTTCTCTGTTTGTGCCTCGGCACTTTGCGTGTCGTCTCCCGTCGCCATCGCCATCGCCATCGCCGTCTCCTCCTTCCCGCTGTATGCGTGTGTGTGTGTGTGTGTGTCGCGCGCTTCGTGTGTCCTCCGCCTTGCAGTTGAATGACACTTGAGCCACGAGACTGTTGCCTCCCCCCGCACTCGCCCCAACACTCGCTCTTTCCTCCCCTCCCCTCCCTCCTTCCCGGGTGCCGCACATGCAATCTGCAAAATGAAGCGAAAATGTTTCGTGCCCAAAAGCTCCTTGGTCCTAGTCCTCCTTCTATACGAACGCTACGATACGCGCGCTTTCCATTCCATTCGTGGCATTCGCAGCGAATTCGCAGTGTGTGTCGTTCGCTTATGGGAACATTTTTGTGCAGTAATTCACCGATATTCGCAACGCATGAAATTGTACATCAATGACGCAAATACGATGGCGAATAAAAGAGGATTCCCCATCCATTGGGATGTCCCTTTCGATGTATGATTCATGGTCATGCTTCTACTGCAGATTCTACTGTAGATTCTACCGTAAATACCCATCGGTGAAAAAGCTATCGTAGCCTTCATCCTCCCAACAGATGAGGTGCTTTTTAGGGCGGGGAAAATCCTACCTTCCTACTTTCCTTCCGTCTCTAAGGCGCTTTAAAATGTGAGAAATATTACGCGCTTCCCCAGCCAACAGTCGATGCTGGGATGCTGCGGATGGTTGGGGGAGGTTGAAGGTAGAGGAGGATGGTTTTGGATGACGCTAACGGTGGATGCCCCCGGTGAACGTTGCACGATGGAACGATGGAGCGATGTTCCGTGTGTTCCAATTGAATTAAATCAAAGCAAATTGCCAGCAACAGCAGCAGCAGAAGCAAAAACAAATAACCTTGACGCTCTCCCTCCCCTCTTCACACCCCTCACCGTCTGCCCTTCTATGTATACCTCTTTTCCTCAATTGAGAATAGCAGAGAGCGATCTTTGTCTCTCTCTCTCCGTTTCTCGCTGTGGGAAGTGCGAAAAGTGGCGGCAGCTAATTGGAAACAAAATCACAAGAAATCTTTGTGTATATTTATGCAATATTTCCCCCTCCCCCAGACACCCCCCGACCTGCGATATGTGTGGCATGCAAAAAACATCATCTCGCCAGCAATTAACACCAGCAAACAAAAAAAGATTAAAAGTCAACAGTTCGAGATTCGAGCTTCAATATTTGCGGAATGAACATAAACAATAAATATCCATACATCTATAATCCATGATCCATATTGATTCTCCCAGGAAAGATCGAAGTACATACATATGTACATATATCCGAGGTGGGGGTTGGCCTATGAGTGAACTCAAGATGGAAAACCCCCAACATGCATAAATCGTTCAAGGTTTGCTTTTCAAGGACATTTTTCCTTACAACATTTCGATGTTGTAAAGGATCCGCAAAGGCGAAGGATGGAAAACATTTGGGAAAAGAATCAGAAATTCTAACATAAATGGAGGCATCAACTGCCGCGCGTTTACACCCCATCCATACAGAATCCATGCCGAATGAATATTGCTTCCGTTCTATTGACTCTTGTGAGTACCAAGTAATTCCAGAACTTAACATAAATTTCATCTCTTTTAATGGAAATATCTTCACTAAATATAGATTTATTCTGCTGTAACTGCAGTATAAATATGGAACAACTAAAAGATTGCATTTTTCCATGATATTTTCAGAGGTTCGACTATCAGCATAGTGAGCTTTAAATTAGTGCTAGAATCCTTCTTAGATCACAAATATTTAATGCAAAATCTGCGATGGAGCTATGCGTTCTATTGTTTTTTATCTCTGAAATCATTCATTGAAATCGATGAATATATATTTCTAGGGAATGGCGTACCTGAAAGTAGAGAATTTTGGTTTCTTTTGGGACAGCCAAAAGAAATGTCTAAAGAAAAGCTTTTAAAATGAGGAATTTTTAGAATCTATGAGGAAAGCTTCCTTTCAGAAAGTCCCACCTTAAAATCTATGAAAGATCTGGAACTTTTGAGCGGATACGTAGAGCGGAGTGTAGGAGAATATCTCTCTATCGTACTCATGGGGAAAGAGCTCATCTTCGACCTGCCACGAATCTTGAACTCCCAAAATGTCAGTATACATTTGAAATGTCTTTGAAATAGTTATAGAAACAGAATTCCATAAGCGACTATGAAATGTCGAATGATTTTCCTGTTTCTCTTTTTCGATTTATTCAGTTATAGTTTTTGGGAGTTTTATCCCCCTGCTCCCCTCCTCACGCTCTTTTCTATTTCTTCCCACTGGGCCCCCCTTGTGATCGCGTTTCTCCTTCTGCTGCGTGGGTGAACGTGTTCTTTCTGATCCGATTTCCCCGTCTGTACTCTTCATTGCCATCCCCACAGCCACACAGAAACACACAAACACATGGGGAAAACCAGTTGTCTTTTCCCCCCTCTTTATTTTGTCTTCTCTCTTTCTCCTTCTGTTTCGCAGACGCAACGGTTATTAGAACGGAATGCATGGAACAAGTATGGAATATGGAAATGGATTCCCGATTATGCACTGAAAAAAAGGTTCGGTTCGGTTCGACCCCAAGAGGCGGGGCACCGCGCTTCCGGGGCTTGCTCTTTGCTCTCTATCTATCTATCCCCCCTCTATTCCCTTCCTTTTATCTTTGTCTCTGTTTTCCTTTCCTTCTATCTCTGTCTCTGCAGTCGGCATTCTTTGTCGCTTCTTCTCCTCCTGGCTTCATTATCGCCCACTCTCTCCCCACTTGAAGAAAAACGAAGATAAGGAAAGCCAACATACGGAAGGTTTGAAAGGAAGAAGGAGAAGGAGGTAGAATAGAAGAGAGCAGGAGTCAAGGCTACTCCAAAGTCCGAAAGACAGACAGACTGACAGAACCCTCGTGCTCTTCAGAGCAACAGGAAACGGAGCCAGCAAGAAATAAATAATAAAATAAACACACAATAAATTTGAATAAATATGAAAAGAAGCCAGGAAGTAAGTGTCACAGAACGAACGGAACGATTGCATACGAGGAGAGAGGAGAGAGAAGAGTAGAAGAAAGGAAGTACGCCATAGAACGACGACGAGAGCAAAGAGGAGAAGCAAAATATAAAGGTGAGGTAAGTATATGGAAGGTGGGTGTGGTGTGTCATTCGTCTGGCTGTGACTCTTGGACGTGGCATAATTCTGTATGCAAATCACCCAGAGGAGAGCTTTGCCATCGTCCGAGCGAGATCACCCCTTGAAAAGCGAGAATCGAAGAGCCCGCAGCCACATTAGTCTCTGGCGATCCGCAGCCAATCGAAAGGGTCTCTGAGAAAGCAAACAGCAACATTAGAAACAACAGCGATCGTTCCTAATCGAATTCCCATATAAACAAAAGCCATTCTGTGTTGATACTTCCATTTGTGGCACTTTGGTGGCACTGCTGGGCGGGCACTGGTGCTGCGGTACTGCGTGTGATTCATTCAGAGAGGCAGACAGGGCCCCCGCAAAACTATCAGACTCACAGAGGGGGAGAGAGAGAGACTCCACACTGTAGTGGAGGAGAAGCAAAGGAAGAACTGTAACCACAAAACAGAAGAAGGAACAAAGGAAACCAGGCGGAGCAGAGCGATCGTAACGGAATGAAACCACCGATTCAATGCAGTCGAGAGACAACCACCTGGAGTAAAAAGAGAGCGAGAGAAAGAGAGAGATGAAGGAAGGGGAAATGAGCTAAAACAAAAAGCACGGTAAAACATTTCCCGTTTGAACTTGAACTTTGGATACCCTTTTCCAGCGAGGGGAAAGACTGGGGCGGGGGGATTTGTTTCTGGATTATGTGAGAAGTATAAATGAAGTGCAAAGCAACCCGATGGAAGTCTGAATCCTTATTTCAATGTATGGGAACTTCCGAAAAAGAAAGTTCAAATAAATGCAATCAAAAATGAAATCAGAATAAATGGGAATCCATGGGACGTTCGCAACTCTCTCTAGATTGCTTCTAAATACTAAATCTTCAAGTGAATGCCGCGTATCATACAAAATGGGACAACTGCGTAATTCTGTTTTGAATCAAATCGCATTTACAGGGTATCAGCAGTTGTTCGATGTTCCCTGCCCCCGGCTCTCCATTGGAAACCCCTTCTTTGTTTATGGGATTGCAAAGAGCCCCCACTGGTGGGGGTTCGGATCAACAGAAGACCAACAGAACATGGATGTGCTTTCATCTTAATTTTGTTTATAAATTACTGATCTCTGGGGTGGTCGAGATCTTTGGGTCAGAAAAAAGCGCCTCAAAAGAGTTTATAAACAATAGAGCGAAAGAGAGGGAGAGAGAGAGAAATGATCAAAAATTTCATTCCATTCCATTCTGTTTCGTTTCGCTTCCTTGTGTTCCTTCCTGTTTTCCATTTCCATTGCGGTCTGTTTCCTTTTTGTATGACGAATCGTAAAAGGCAACAACAAAACGTAGTGATAGACAGGCGGACGGGACGAACAGTCGCAGATACAAAGCAATCTGTCGAGTGGCCGAGAGGCGGGGCACGCTACAGAGCCAGGGGCATGTGGCATGGGCATCTGTTTGTTCTGCCACAATGTGATAGCAGCTGTGTGCCCTCCGTCGTTATTCGCCTGCTGCCTGGTCGGTCGTCCTGCCCCATTTGTTCTGCTGCTGCCTGCCTTTGTGTTGCAAGCAATAGCAGCAGCAGCGGCAGCAGTTGCAGCAAGAGAAACAAAGACCCAAACCAGAAATGAAAGTACACCCCAGAGATATCCCCGACGACTTTGGAAAGTGTCAACAGATATGCAGGAGAGAGAGAAAGACTCGTAATATCCATGAATCACGGACTGTACAGAGTTTTCTATATATAGTATAGAGAGGCCTCCACCAATCAGCGTGGAAGCCATCTCTCGATTCTCGGACTCTGAAGGGGCAGATGCCACTTCCTCAACCAAGCGTCCCCTTTTTCGCGTTTAATTCTAGCTCGTGTCTGGTCCAATCTGTCCCATGAATGCGGGCGGGTTGGGTGCCTCTTTATAGGGCACCCACCCATACCCGCACCTCCAGGCACAGAGATAGGGAGAGAGTGAGAGGGTTGGCGCTTCCTCTCCCGTTCATTGTCCGTCCGTTGAAGCCATTGAAGGTTGAATTGATGATCATCATCCGCCACCGCATCTCATCTCATCGCATCGCATCGCATCCCACAATCAATGGATGAGTGGTGGTGGTGGGTCTCAGTTGAGATTCCCATGCGTAGATATGAAATAAATGGAGGAATACCCTTGAAGATGACATCTCTTCCCTCTCCTGCTCCCTTCCATTTAGCTTGCCGGAAAAACCCCACCAATTAGCCATCTTCGGGGCCGTCCCTTCCCCTTCCGTAAAGCGGTTCAGCATTTTGCTGACGCGCGTAAAAACTACGCCCCAACCCGAGCCCCAAATCCGTACCCATACCCGACCCGTACCCGGCCACCGGTGCATGGCTCTCCAGTGCAGCAGCAGCAGCATGACCTACATCCAAACCGAGCGACAAAGAGAGAGAGGCAGAGGAGTGGGACAGAGGAGAGGGAGAGCCGAGGCCATGCCAAGCTATGACCTGGATTTTTGGATTTGGATTCGAGAGTCGCTAGAAACCGGCATTCCCAGAGGGAGGAGGCAGGAAGAGCTCTACTAATTTTAATCAAAATTTCCCTCGGGTATTTCTGAATCGACAAAATCTGCATATCATATGTGGGAGAATCCCCTGCTGAGAGAGAGAGAGAGAGACTCAAGGAGGAGGCACGCAAACTGTGGAAGATCATTCACCAAAGGAGGGAAACAGAAAAAGGAATACGAATTAGGAGTGGGTGATCCATAAAAGGAAGCCGGAAGTTTGCAGCTGCTGCTGCAGCGCCCCCAACCATCTATCCGCATTCCCCCCTTAAACCACTCCTCTCATTCGCTTGAAAGAGAGGATGCGAACGCACATGTAGAGCACATGGCAGAGGAGGCCTGAAACAATTTGGGAAATGGAACGGACAAAATCATCGCACAGGGCACATGGCTGAAACAGAATGGCAATGAACGGGCGGACAAGCAGAGAAGAGAGCGAGAGAGAGAGGCGAAGAGCAGGCCGTCAACAAAATGGAAATTCACGCGAGTTTTTCCCACACGTTTTTTTTTGCTCCTTGCAATTGCAAAACGGGACCGCTCTCTCTCTCTCACTCAGGTAAAGAGCGAGCGATAGTGAGAGGAAGCGCGGAAAGAGGAAGCAGCAGCAGGCGAGGGTGGGAAAATGGACAAAAGAAATAGAAAACAACACTTGAGGAAATATATGCCATGCTTCCCATACTCCCCGCCTCCTTTCATTCCACAAGTACACGGATTGGATACTCAAGAGTTCCACTCAAGAAATACAGAGAGCAACCAGAAGAGGGCCACTTGAGAATCAAAGCGAATTAGGGTGTGCCCCGTGCCCCTCCGCACCCCAAGGCATCATGAGATCTAATATCTAAAGGGTATTACAGGGTATCTACTCACCTCGAGATATATATCGCTGTCCGGATTGAAGGTGTCGTTCACCCGACGAAACGTGTAGTTCACGTGCGGGACTGAGTGAAGGATTTTTACGAGTATGCTCGGCTGTTCCATTTCCGCGGCGGTGGTGGTGGCGGCACCCACAGAGAGAGGGAGGTCCAAAAGGAATAACTGTTAACGCTAATACACTCTCTCTCTCTCTCTCTGTCACAATACGGGACGACGACGCGACTCCTTTTGACGTCACAAGCCACTGCCTCTGCTGCTGCGCAAATTTTGAGTATTTTTTAGCGCATTCCAAAAACGGCGGCTGCAAGCAAAAGAACCGTTAAGAACGAAGCCTCTCTCTCTATCTCTTGCGGGAGAGACAGCAGCCACGAACAGGGAGAAGTGTGGGAGAGAGTGTGCTGGCTGGCTGGCGTGCGTTTTAGGAATCCAAGGAATAGAAACAGCAACAACAACGCATGCTCTCTCACCACCATGCCGTTCTCCCACACATTCTCTCTCTCTCTCTCTTGGTCTCTCGCTGTGGCACGCGTCCTGTTTTCACTTTCACTTTTCCACACACACCCACAACAACAAAATTCGTACGAAAAAAATTGACCACACACACAGAGATCTCTCTCACTCGACACACACACAGATACACACAGCTACAGATAGATAGCGGCGTTATAGCCGGGACCGATTCACACCAGGGCCCTGCCCCCCCTTTATCCACGTTTTGTTTTGATTGAACCGCAGCATCCGCTTTGCAAAAAAAATATACATAATAATATTGATAAGCTTGTCAGCGAAATCCGGACCGGCACATGTTAAGTACTACTATAGGCAATTATCGGAATATACATATATTCTACATATTTAGTTATACACTGATTTAATTATGCAACTATTCTCGGGGTTATCGCCGCCGCGTTTTAAAGGATTTTTTTTTGTTCTCGGCTTCCCAGGGGCGTTGTTTCATTTACCGTCTCGTACCGTCCCGATTCAAACACCGTCCCGTTTCGCGTACCGTTTTATTCCGTTTCGCAAGTAGTCTTCTTCTTCTTCTCCTACTATCACTCCGTTTACCGTTTACTGTTACTATTGCTGCCGAGGTCCGTTTGCGAATGAGCAGAGACGAGACCCAAGAACGCGCTGCAAAGCCAGCGAACCAAACAGAGAGAGAGAGAGAGAGAGGAAAAAAAAAGAGAGTGTAAGCACATTACGAGGGAGCTGACCTGTGAATGCCCTACCAAGAGAGTAGATATGCGTTACGGATTTAAATGATATTCATGGAATATGTCGAGGGTGATATAAGTAGGCACTATAAGTAGGCTTTTGGCTATAGCCTCAGATCTGTCAAATAATCTCTCATATGCATGTACACATGCAAATCGAAGGGCATTTAACTGTCGCTGTGGCCGGTTCAGTTTTGTGTTCTGGCTCTCTTTCTCTCATTTCGCTCTTTTCGGCATCTTTTGAATTGGAGAGGCATCGCACGGGGACTGGACTGACTGGTCCCTTCGATGGGGCGGGGGCGGTGTTAAGGACGGTGAAGAGGGCCTGGCCAGCGTGTAGAACGAGAAGTAAACAAGAAGGCATAATGTACAAAAAAATGATTCCTGCAGGGCGGAAATCCAAATGCAACTTAATGTAATGTCCCGTCCCGTCCTCCGCTCCATCTATCGCTCAGTCCCTACTCTCGCTCACCCACTCTGAGATGCTCACTACAGAGTTTTCCGCTTTATGTGTGCCACTTCTTCTTCTTTCTTTATCAAAAGTCAGCCAAAAACGGGTTTGTTCGAAGCAAATAACAAGAATAACCGCTTTAAATACTCTACTAAGTTAGTTTCGCTGACTAAGTACGAAAGAAAGAGTGAGACGGAATGAGGCGAGCAGCTCCAATGACACTCACTGCTGCAACGCTGCCGTTTTCCCCCCTGCCAGATCCATGTAATTCGAAGAACCCTTAGGAACTTGCTCCCCACCGACCAAGACACAACGAAATTCTTTGACTGGCGTCACTCTCTTTCTCGCTCTGTCTTCCCCCCCACTAAAACTCTTGGGACGACTAAGTTTATCGGCCGGTTGAAGTCAAGAAAATATGATTATTGTTCACAAATATTTGTGCAATGGCGGGACCCGACCCCACGACGCCCATATTCAATACGACGGTAATCGATGATGATAAAAAGCAAACAAGGAGTGACATACACACACACACACAGGCGCACGTACACGCGGAGTCGAGGCGGCCAAAATCAAGAGGAAATGTAATCTTTTGGAGCACTCCACACACCTGCAGATCAGTTCAATCTGTATTTTATTTGCACAGCACAACACGTTGATGTTTTACATATTCATTTTCATTGAATGATTGTATCTTTTCATATTATTTTATTAGAGCTGGAGAAACATCGATGTTAATATCGACATAATCGATGTTAGGGTCATAACTGCAGACATCGATAGTTTTTTCAAACATCGATTTTTTTTTGCCAGACACCCCTAAATTTAATCGATATGATTTTAATCGGCTCTGGTGGAAAATTTTTTCCAATTTGATATTCCGTTTAATATTACTAGCTTACTAGGACCCTCAGGCCTGAGCACATAATTTTATAAAATTAATGAATCAATTGTCTACAAGACTGACTAACTTTCAGAACTCTGTTTGGTTGGATTGTTTACAAAATAACGTTTATAAAACTTGAGTGAGCATGACATGCAACGTAGGAAAGCATAATATTGCAGTTTATGGCGGCAAATAATTTTACAATGGCTGGTGGGCAATGCTCTGTAACGCTCGCGCCGAAGTTAGTTGTTTTGGGGGCTATTCATTTATTTGTTCAGTATAATGTGGGCTATAAAGTGTTGGGGCTACTCCTTGGAAGGAAACCCATAAATTATAGTAAAAAGATAACATAACCGAATAACTGATCTCCCATGAATCAGTATACTTTGATTTCAGCATCCATTATCCATCATTATCCATTATTTTAGTAACTCCCTTGCTCATTTCAAATCCGCCCGCTTTAAAAAATCCTCGCCGTCCTGGGAAGTTTACAATATTTTTCCCTGGGAAATTACTGAGGATCTTCGAAAAAAATCGGGTATAGACAAGAGGCAAAACGGCCCAGAAAATGCAAGGCCAGCAAGGTAAAATCCACCCCACCTGATTTACAGGGCATGGGTATGGACATGTCCTATCGGGGAAAAATTCAGGTAAGGTGAAAATCGTGCGATCTATGGAATTTCCCTTGGCTGAATTTACCCGTTATCCAAACCTTTTTTGGCTCAACCCAAAAATAGTACGGTTTGACACTAGAAGCGCTCTTTTACTCATTTTCGCGTCAATGTATGAGCTCTTACTCTCTTTTACTCTCACAGTATGAGTTCGAAACGATCATGCAATTAACCATCGATAACAAAGTATATTTGGTGATGTGGCGGTAATTTTGAAAATTTTCGAAACTCATATTCCTCGCTTTTGATATTCCGTTTAATATTACTAGCTAACTAGGACCCTCAGGCCTGAGCACATAATTTTAGACGATTGATGAATCAATTTTCTACAAGATTGGTTAAGTTTAGTGACTCTTTTTTTTTAGATTGTTTCTAAAATGACGTTTAAGCCAAGGTATAAAACTTCAGTGAGCATGAAATGCGACGTAAGAAAACGTAAGTGAGCATGAAATGTCACGTCATTTGGAAACTAACCGGTGGTATGGACATACATATGTATATATACCCTTTTTCTTTTGATTTATGTTAAAATTTTTTTTTCCAGCTGCTTTAAAATATATTTAACATTGTATTTTGCACATATATATATTTTTTTTGACCCAATAATGCATTTGATTAATTTATTATTATTAACATATCGATCCCGATACCAATTTTCAGTCTTTATTAATAGACTAAAACCCGTAAAATTTTCTGAGAAAGAAACTGACTAGTTTCTGCAATAATTGGTGCCTAGTAAAACAAACTTTTTTCAAATTCTATAATATCCTTCCCTAAAGGGTATGCAAAATGTTGGTAATTCCGTGCAAATGTGGGACAATGTCGCCAATTTCGGGGCACATGTTGCTGGCCCATACAAAAAAATGTTGCCAACGGTAAAATACGTAAGTGGGCATGGAATATAACGTAAGCAACGTAAGTGAGCATGGAATGTTAGGGAAATAGTTGGGCGCGCTTTTTGGAAAAAATTGTGAATTTGAAATGATTAGATATGGCTGTTAATGCAGTTCGTATGTACATACATAAATTCGACTGGACAAGACGGGTAGATGAATATTTTAAATATTTATTTTTATTTACCACATCTGTAACACCACTACTTGTGCGATTATTCTTGCCTGGTTTTCGCGACTCTGCATTTCAACATAGCTAAGGACTATGTTTCTGTTTTTCATCTGTCATCTGTTTTTGAAGAAACGGGCGGTACGTGCTTGTACAGCACCGAATCCAGCGCCGTTGGGCTCGAGAATGTGTCGTGCTATCCATTCCGGGAGCTTAGCCCGGATCCGGGCGCTGCCATAGCGCTCGTCGAGCAAAAAGACACAGGCGTAGTCGCGGATGTGGCGTACAGATCGGCCGATGCACTGGTTGACCGCTTTCATGCAGATGTTCTCATAATACTCGTTACCGGCGCCGGGGCCCAGACGCTCGTCCAGATACCGCATCCGCTGCTGCAGCTCGGGCGCATTGCGATTCGGGTAGGGCAGGCCCACAACGAGCACCCCCCGTCCCAGGTCGTCGGCAAAGTTCAGTCCCTCCGACAGTTTTCCGCCTACGACGGCCAAGAGAAGGGCCCCTCCTTTCGGGACAGCAATGGCCTCTGCATACTGCTGCAGAAGCTGATCTGCGGCTCCAGAGGATTCGCGGAAGATGCGTTTCTTTCGGGCAATGCTCTCCAGGCCACCGCTCTGCTCCAAATGGGTGTGGACCGTGTCTAGGTATTCGTATGAGGGCAGGAAGCAGACAACGCCCCCGGGCAAGACATTGCACAGGTTCTGCAGCACCATCGACAGTTCCTTGAGCTGTAAGAGTCGACTTTAGTGGGTAAGTGTGAGGAATAAAAGCTGACACTCACCATGGCAGGAGTGCCACGCTGGGCATAGCTGAAACAGAGGCTGGCTCCAGTTGGTCCCTTGGCCACAACAAACGGTAGCACCGCATCCGGCGGCACCACATGGCTGTAGAAGCGTTCCACCAGTCGTTCTGGGCAGCGTGCGAACAGCTGCTCCTTCAGCTCCTGCGTGGGCTGCATCGTCCCACCAGCAATGACAATCTGCACAAGACAGTTAAAAGATTCTATTGATTGATTTTGATTGTTTAATCAACCAACACTCACCGCCCTGGCCTCCGAGAGGATGTCGGCGAAGTGCTCGGCTGGATCCAGCAGCAGATACTTGATGCTTCCTGCCTGGGGATTGAGCAGTACCCGTCCATCCTCCGCATTGCTAGTGAGCGTTTCGATGAAGGCCAATAGTGGCCGAATGGGGGAGGGTGCAGCCTGAACTGTGATGCCGCTCTTCTTCTCCAGCTGCGGCTCTTCTTCTGCTTCTGCCTCTGCATAGGTCTCCACCAGCTTGCGCTTTCCCTGGGACTGCTTTCCCAGCGTCTTGTGTTGCGTGGCCAGGCGCTGCAGGAGCGTCTGGCGACTAGAGGAGGGCGGCTGGTTTTCGCTGGGCCGCGGCTCCCTCTGGACCCGGGCCGAATGACCCTGCACCTTCTGCGCGAACCGCGTGCGGCCACAGAACTCCAGCAGGGCGTGCAGGTCGATGTTGTCGAAGTCGCCCTCGGAGGAGAGCTCGTAGGTGCGCAGCATCCGCACGGATGTGGCTTCGGCCTTCGGCTCCAGCAGCTTCAGCACACGTCGCAGCACAAAGAGCAACTGGTTGATCCTCAGGAGATTGCGAGTGCTCAGGCGGCGCGCATACTGTTCCTTGTAGCCGGAGATCTGGTCGCGGGCCAGTTCCAGCTGGGAGCGGGTCAGCTCCGAGCCGTGCAGCTGGGCAATCGAGTCGAGAAGATTGTGCGCCTCGTCCACGATCACAACGGAGCCGCGCAGGTCGATACCCAGCTGCTGGCGGGCGGAGCGCTGCAGGAGCAGCTGGTAAGGCAGCAGCACCAGCTGGGCGGCGTCCTGGGCAGATCGGGAGGCGTAGTAGGAACAGCCACCGCAGGCGGTGCCCTCGACGGCCAATTCCTCGATGTCCAGGGGCTCGCACAGAGCCACATCCCGGAGGGCCTCCACCTTCGCGGGCGCCTTGAAGGGGCATCGACTGAGCGAGGAGGCGGATCCACCAGCCAGACGAGGCTTCTTGCTGGGATTGGTCGGTACCTTGCTCTGGGACATGTCCAGGCAGCGCTCGTTAATCAGGCCAATGTTCCGGAGCTTTCGCACCTGCGGATTTATGCACAGCTGCTGTCGGGAGCCCAGCGAGACGCAGCGCACCCACGCCCCATGTGGGGTCTTTCGGAGCTCAGCCACGATCTGCGCCAACTGCGAGTGGGTGCGGCTGCAGAAGAAGATCTGCACGGAGCGGTAGCGATCTTCGGACTGCTCCTCGGGGCAGTCGGTCAGCTCGTGATCCGAGTCTGAGTCCGCATCCGCGTCGGAGGGGTGCTCGTTGCCCTCCTGCTCCTGCTCCTGTTGTTCCTCTTCGGGCTTTGGTCCTGTCCTGAATTTCTGATGCTTTTTTCTATCCTTGGTTCGCTCCCTGATCCTCGCCAGCTGTTCTTCTCGCTGCTCCAACAGCAAGCGGAGGCGGTTCAGCTGCTGCAGTTCCACCTGCTGCTCCCGGGACTCACTTTGGGCACTAATCCAGTCCTTCGCCTGGGCACTGGCCACCTGCAAGCGGTCCAGTTCCTTCTCCACTTCAGCGATGCGCTGCAGTAGCTCGGAACGGACCAGCTCCTCATGTTGGCGCAGCCAGGTGAGGGAACCGCAGGTGAGTGTCAAAGATTTTCCAGTGCCCGTGGGACTCTCGAAGATGCCCACCTGTCGGCGCTCCAGAACGGAGAAGAGCTCCTGCATCAGCTGCTCCTGGATGGCGTACGGGGCGAAAGGGAAGCCAAAGTCGGAGGCTCCGGGCGTGGCCAGGCACTGTCGCGGCGAATATTGGGCCATGTTCGGACTTACATTTTCTCCATAATTTTCCCCAAAGTGAAAACAAAATGTCGCGCCAAGAAGAAAACAGCAACAACTCGGATGGATAGGCGTTCATCCACATCAATTCCCAAACGCGTTTTTCCAAACTATCGCATCGAAAATTGTGGTATTTTTCAGACATCGATTGAGTAGCTGCTGAAATATTCAGCATTAAATGTGAGTGAACTTACTATTTTTATTATTGATTATAATTAATAATTACATTATTCACATTTTTTGTAAAAACATCAAATAAAATAAGAGAAACCATATATACAAACGATATTAGCTTCAATATCGATATAAGGCTAGTGTTGGCTAATGACTTTTCTCCTGTTCCAGCACTCTTTCTTTCGGCGCCAAGTCTTGGTGTGGTTCAAAGTATCGGAGAATAGGCCTCTCATAGGCCAGTATGGCCCTTAGTTATTCGGATCAGTATGGACCTTTACGAGGGTGTTACTGAGGTTTAAAAATCCCCTATAATCTAGGTGTTTTTGGCAAAGGCAAGCAGTTCCCTTGGCGACCTCTCGGGGACATCTTCCAGTGATTCCAGTGCCGGTGCGCCCAGTTATCTTCTGCTTGGCCGTGAGAGAGCCGGACAGCTGCAGAAGAGATGTTACATCACATTTCCTTTAGCTGTCTCTGTAGGTGATGTTAAGCTTGGATGCATGCGACGCAGCCAGGCAGTGACCTGTTAGTTTTCCCATTAGTAGACTGCATTCCTTCTGAGGAAGGTGTAGCAGATAGTGGCGGAGTTCATTATTGCGTTCCGTGCACATGATTTTCGAGATTCTGCAGGTGGTGGTGACCCTCCACCTGCTATCGGTCATCAATTCGGCCTGCATCTCTGAGTAGTAGTAGGAGTAGTAGGAGTAGGAGACGCACATTTTTTATTCTTTTATTCGCCAGCCCGACCAATTATACTATGCCCGTACCCTTGAGGAGACATGTTCCCCGATGCGATCAGGCGCTGTGCTGCCTTACCTGCAGTCGGTTAGATAATTTTTAAATTTTCTGTTAAACAGTGGTGCGCTACTAATTGTTTACAAAAAAAGGTGGTAACTGATTCCAAAGTCGGACAGCCCAGATAAAGAAGTGTCGATTGGAACAAGAGAGTTTGGTTCTAAAGCAAGCAATATTATGGGTCCTCTGCGACAGATTGAAACGCAACTTCTCGAACAGTTAATCTGGAGTCTTAGTGAAGATGATTTTGTGAAGCTGTATTAAAATGTTATAATTCGTCCAGCTATTTATGTCCAAGTCAAATATTCTATTAGCAAAACCAGTAACATGATCTGTACGACATAGTGAAAGCACGAATCTAGATTTGTTGTTAAAGGCTACTTTCATCTTAGTCATCTGGCGGCGTAACACTTACAAAAATTTCTATACCATACATTAGGACTGGAATAATTAATGCTTTTGCAACCGTCATTCTGATGTTGATTGACAAAAATGGTTGTGCCAAACACAGTTGGCGTAGGACACCGTACGTCTTTCCTACAGCTTTGCTTGAATGGTCTTTCTAGGAGAGAGTTTTATTAATTGTAATGCCTACGTTATCTGCCTTATATACATAGCTGATTTCTGCATTATCAATTACAAGTTTCCTTAAATTGTCCGTGTTCAGGTACTTTTTGTAGATAACTATACATTTAGCCTTAGACATAAGCCATTAACTCACTTGGACAGTTCATAATTGCTTAATCTAATAAATTCAGTTATTTGACTAAGAGGACGGCTCACATACATTTACACATCGTCTGCGTGTGGACATCACACAGAGACAGGACTTTAGGCCAATCATCAACATACATTGTAAACAAAAGCGGGCCTATTACCGATCCCTGAGGAGCACCTCGTAAATTGACTAGAACATCAGACCTCGACTTATTTGTAATTACTGCTTGTTTTCTATTAGTTAAGTAAGAGAATATCAATTTAATTGCAGCAGTGGAAAAATTATATAGTTTTGTTAACTTGGTTAGGAGAATCTCATGGGTGACTGTGTCAACAGCCTTACCAAAGCCCAGTAGAGTTGAAAAGGTTACTTCACTATTGTCCATTTTTGTTCTGATGTCCTCTACTATTTTAATTATTGCTGTCGTGCAGCTTCTACCTTTCTTGAACCCGGACTGCTTATTATTATGTACTGCTAAGCATCTTCTTGGATGCATAAAGTGCAATGGTGGCCTTTTTCACCCGTTTTACTTCGTTGGGTCTCCATGCCAGCTTCCTATCCAGTTACTGTGTCGGGGGGGATTTTTGGGGGGATTCATGCTGGTACCTTTTACCTCTTGGTGAGGAGGATGAGGTACTTCTTATCCGCGTACTGAGTCCTACTCCACCTGCCCACTGACATACAGTAGCTCAAAACCGAAACAATGCAGTGTCAAATAAACTGTTTAGCTGTGGTACAGATTTTAAACTAGAGGAAAAACAAAATGTTTAAATTCACCAAAGCTTCTAGAAACTAGGAATCTTGATTTCCGGCTTGGCGTTTAAAGATTTTTTGTTTTTCCTCTAGTTTAAAATCTGTACCACAGTTAAACAGTTTATTTGACACTGCATTGTTTCGGCTTTGAGCCACTGTATCTCCCTGTGTATTCGTTCCATTATGGAGCTGAGAGTCGGTGGACGTACCCTCCTAATAAGTACGCTTATGTCGTCCGCATAAGCTGTTATTTTTGGGGCTTTTCTCTCGAATCTCTTTATGAGGTTGTAGACCACCAGATTCCACAGGAGGGGCAACATGATTCCACCTTGGGGTGGTCTTCTGTGTGCTGCTTTGACCATGGAAGCGTTGCTCTACTCTGAATACACCCGTCTGCAACTTAGGTTTTTTATCAAGAGGTTGATTGCTGGAACCAGAAAGGCGCTGGAGCGGTGAAAAGTCATTACTTTCCATTTTGAAGCATTAGGGTTTAATAAATTTGCACAACACCATGACTGACATCTATCGAGATCGGATTGCAACCTGGACTAAAAAGAAATGTCCTTATCCTAGACACAGAGCTTAACATGATCCGCATACATGAGTACTCGAGAGTATGTTAGTGCAGAAGGCAGGTCATTTATAAAGAGTGTAAGGAGTAAGGGGCCTAGATGGCTGCCCTGCGGTACACCCGAAGTTACCATAATTGGTGAAGACTGGGAGTTTTTGAAAAGGACTCTTTCAGACCTAGAACAAAGGTAGCTAGAGATCCATCTCAAACTCCAATAAATTAGTAGTGGTTGATCTCCGCCTTTTAAATCCATGTTGAGCTGGAGATATAAGTGATCTGCATAGGTGTTGCAGGTGCGCAGTTAAAATTTCATCAAACACTTTAGGAATAGCGGATAACTTAGATATACCTCTATACTTCTTTGCATCAGACTTTATAACTTTCTTATGGAGAGAATTTAGTAAGGAGTGTTTCCATATCGGGGGGAACCATTAAGAATTTATGGACAGGGTGAATAGTTTAAGCAACGGCACACACAAAGTTTCGGCACTGTACCTGAGTACACAGCCCGGAACTCCGTCCAGACCCGGTGAAAACACCGGCTTCACTCTTCGTAGATCATGAAGCAATGAGCTTTCATTTAGCAAGGGACTGAAAATGCTGTTCGACCTCGGTAAACCGTATGGATACGGCTGACCAGAGTAAGCCGCTAGATGTGTAGTTTGGAAAAAGCGGGCAAACAGATCGGCATGTCTGATCATTATCTGCCGACGTATTAAGGAAGGATAGCGAGGATGGATATGCGGACGTTCTAAGCGTACTGTTTACGAAGCTGTACAATTGTTTAGGGGCCTTAGAAAAACGTATCCTGCATCGAGATAGGTAGTTCTTATAACATTGAGCGTTAAGAACTGAAAAGTTTGACCGAGCCTTTACATAACGAGAGAGAAGGAGAGCTTCTTGAAATTTTGTATAAAGTCTAGATTGTACGTTTTTTTTTAGACTGGATAGCTACTTGGTAAACAAAGGGGATTTCCTCGATCTAATAGGACAGGAAAGCGGGACACAAGAATCAAAAAGTGAGTCCAGTGCATGATAGAAAATATTTGTGCCTATCGTAACATCAGTGCACAATTACAAAGAGGAGCAATCAAAATGCCTAATGAGGTTATTAAGCTTCGTAAGCTCGGCTTTTCGGAACAAGCGGACAAATTGAGGTAGTTTACCTGACCGATCCAATACAGTTGGTCCTATGCCGAGCGCTACTTCGAAAGTAGGATGGTAACTCGAGTTACCAACGCTACAAAGCACAGATCAAGAAATCGACCCAAGGAATTTTTAACATGGTTAACTTGAGACAGAGAATTTAATAGATTTTTGTGGACGGGTGGCGTAGAGCGGGAAGATGAAGATGGTGCATTGGTCTGATTTGTTGGCAGAGTTATTGGGCGCCTAGTCTTCTTCTTTGTCTTAAACTGCTTCACCACCCATGCTCCGGCCAAAATTTGGTCGAACAAATGGTATTAAAGTGAGTTTAGGCTTTATTTTGCTTTGAATATAAGCCGTCACATCCTTGGTTGTGGAGTCAGGGGCTAGCCGTGAGACAAAAACTTGTCTCTTTTGTGGGATCCCCACCAATCTTGGCACCACAGGCCTATCACCTGTTACGGTAGTACCCGGTGGTCCGGGACGTATATTCACTGGTGGGATCGGAATTGAGGGGACGCTACAGACGATTCTGGCTGCATGCTCTCCGAGGCGATAAATTCGGCTATCGAATGTTCATCAACGGCAGCTGTCGTTGCCTTTGGAGTACCGAACGACCATCGACCATCGAACGATAATAAACGTGACCATGTCTTTTTCGAACACCCGGCATGCCTCACAGCTGTAATGCAAGCCAGCGCATTTTGCGTGCACTACGCTTTCGCAGAGTCAACATGGGATACTCGGCTAATCATGAGTGATATTCTTCTCACAGGTTTTTTTGGCACAGACTACAGAATATCCTGAATATTATGAGTAAAAAATATATGAAATAAAAAAATAAAATTTCAAAACAAATTGATATCAGACCAGTGTGCCAGATAAACGCTAAAAGAGCAATAAGAATGAGAGCAGAGCGGTACGCGGCTTAATTGAGAGCGCTACTACACAGAAAGTATCGAGAACGAGAGAGGAATAACAGTTATGTTAGTTTGGGTAATAGGGGGAAAGTGACAAAACAATACATCAACTAGGGGAGAGCGGCAAAATTTGATTTTGTGTGTACTTACGAAAAGGAACAACAAAAACACTATGACTACCGACACTGGAAAATAATTAAATTATTTTTAAAGCACAATAAAGGGGCATGCACTCGCGCTTATGGAAAAACTCTAAGCAAGCAGGTAAATTGGAGAGTTTATTTAGTTAGTGTATTCAGAAAACACCGGCTGTTTATATAGGATAAAAGGCAGATAGACGGAGCTCAAAACAAAAACGAGTCTAATCACTACAAAGAAAATCGAGATGTAGCCCCGGTTTTAAATACTCCGGATATATCTACGCATACTCCTAGTGCATACTTTTTGTTGTTAAGGGCTTTCTTTTCCGTAACTACTAACGATTGTAATTCTGTCTCCACCGATTTTACCGTGATGTAGGCATGCTGGTTGGTTGACATCAGTCCCCACTCTTAATTTCTGATGTGTAGATCCAGCACCTTTTTTAGTGTTTTCAATTGAAACGAGGTAAGGTTTATCGGTCTATAATTCTTGGGACTCATATGGCTTTACTTTCCTGCATTTGGGACAGACAACCCTAGAGGTTCTCCATTGGATAGGGATATAGCCTGTTCTTAGGCATGCCGCGTATATTAATGTTGGATAGAAGTTCCTTCACGACCTACGTTGTGTCTAACGTATTTTCTTCTTGCAATTTCTGAGCAGCGTTTTGTATTCCTGGTTGATGAACTCATCGTTCGCTAGTTTAGCTAGTTTAGTTAAGCTTAAAAAATTTCTCGAGGTTTTTTCTTTGGAGAGAGAGGTCCCGATTCCACCAGAGTGGCTTGGACTTCTATCTTGTTTTTGAGGGTAGGCGTGCTGCGTGGTAGGCCTCCAGCAGTTCCGTAGATAAGGTCTCTAAGGACTTCGCTATGTCCTCCCCGGATTTCACTGAGCCCGGTTTCGCAAGTTTCGAAGTGACTGTATGTTTAAACTTCTCCCAGTTTGTGTTGAGCGTATTTCAATTCGAACTTGAATTGAACGTACTTGCGAGGACTCTTCATCCAGATATTAAGGTATTCTATCCCTTTACGAGGGTTAGATATAGCACGTTTAACGATGTGGAACCTACGTAGGCGTTTTCCTCTCCCACGTTTGCTACATCTATGTTAGTTGATAATATAAAGTCTAAGAGTGACTCACCTCAGTCGTTGATATCGGGGCTTCCCCACGCACTATGGTGGGCATTGGCGCCCGTACCAATGAGGAGTTGGTAGTCTTTAAAGTCGACTTCTCATTAGTTCTTCGGGTGGTGTGTTGCGGACCTGTCATGTGCCATGTAGCAGGAGGCTACCAAAAGGCGCTTCTCCTCACTTTCCAGCATAACTACTGTCAGGTCGTCTGTGCTGTACGAGTACGACAGTTCTATTCCTTCTTTCCGGTGTTGAGTAGAATGAGCTACATGTACATAATCGATAGTTAGCGGAAAAATCAACAAATTCAAATGACAGTTAAAAGCTATCGTTACTCAGCAAAAACTGCTCTGTCAAGAAAAAAGGGAAAAATGCGACAAAGAGTTCTCGATTCAAATATTTTATACCATGTTCGAAGAAGAATTCCATTCGAATCGAATCGAATCGACAACAAAGCATGCCCTCATAAGAGCGTACAAGGCAACGGAGCTATCAATTAGTCTGATACATCGGACTATATTCCTGAAAGAAAGAACAAATCTGATCAATTCTGGCATATCGAAGCAGTTAAAAATGCATCCGTATACGTATGCCATTTCCGTGGACTTTGAGGCCACCTGCTGGAAGAATCAACCACCTCAGCAACTCAGAATTTCGGAGATAATTGAGTTTCCAGCCATTTTGGTCAATTTGAAAACGGGCAAGGTCGAATCGGAGTTTCACAAGTACGTGAAGCCCGTCGAGTCGCTGGAGCTGAGCGACTACTGTACCAATCTGACGGGCATTCAGCAGACTACGGTGGAGGCGGGCGTGTCGCTGCAGACGGCAATCGATTTGTTCATCGAATGGCTGAAGAAGGAGTTGGCCGCCCGCAACCTGCTGCTGCCAAAGATGAGTAAGTCCGATCCAAAGGGGAACTGTTTTTTGGTCACCTGGACGGACTGGGACTTCGGGATCTGTCTGAAAAATGAGTGCGCACGCAAGAATATACGCAAACCAGCCTGCTTCAATCAGTGGATTGACGCAAGGGTCATCTACAGGGAGTGGTACAAGTATCGTCCCTACAGCTTCGGCAATGCCCTGTCCCATGCGCGGCTGACCTTCCAGGGACGTGCTCACTCCGGCATCGATGATGCCAAGAATTTGGGCATTCTCATCTGCAAGATGTTTCGTAACGGAGCCCCCTTTTCGATCACCAAAGATCTGACACCAGATGAAGAGCTCAACCAGAACAGTGGCTTCTGAGCTGCGGCGGTCAGCCACCAGCCCTCATCATTCCCTCACACCAGCAATATGACCAGACATCAGAAGAAAGATAATCCATTTCTTAATTGGATTATGTTCAACATAAAACACGACAATAGGCTCAAGGACACTTAGGCTGACTAAGATAGGACCCTAATTTGACAACAATTTGAAAACGTAAGCGCTAAATAAGTTTCTCGTTTTTATTTTTTTATTTTACATAATTTTCTTTGACAGATATTAACTCTGGAAATTTGAAGGCCATCGCCATTGGAGTCGAGCCCCCAGCACCTGAATTTGGTTATCAAAATCCAGCAATGGATGATACTTAATGATACTTAAACATATGTAAGGGTGGTGTGGTGTAAATCTTTTCAAATATTTTGGCATAATCTGAATACACGTTGGTGCTAAATAATTCTCTTGTTGTTGCTTTTTCTTTTAAGAGAAATTCGATTGATGCGAATCGTTTTGATATGTTCGGCCTGCTTCTCTTAGTCGCTTCGTAGCGTTTTAAGGGAGACAGGCACGTTTTCGGTTCCATGGTTCACCAGCCCGACGCCGTCCATAGCCAGAACGTCCGCCGTTTCGTTTCCTTCGATGCTCTGGTGGCTGGGAACCCAGTAGATCCGCACTGACTTAGTCGTGTTAGTGAGTCTAGTACCTCCCTGCTTGCCAGGACACTTCTGGAACTAACAGCGGACGACTGCATGGATTTGATCGCCACTTGGCTATCAACGAATAAGTTAACCGCATTGTGTGATCGCTCTGCGAGCTGAGCGACCTCAAGCTTCGGCCTGGAATATGCTGCATCGGTCGGGTAGCTTATAAGACGCCTTTACCTTAGGGCTCGTGCAGTATATACCCGCTCCTACTACCCCTCTTTCCATATTGGTTACCATCGAGGCAGAGTGGCTCTGCAACCCTGCGGCTGCTCTGCCTGCTGGTAAGGCTGCGGGGAGCGAGTTGCCATCGACTAGCGCCGAAGCCAAAACTTTCACGTATGCCGAGAGGAGGAGTGCTGGGAACATACTCCGTCGGCAAAATGCAAGCACGATGTCCAGCCCGACCGACCAGTGGGGGAAAAAGGTCGAATGGGCATCAAAGGTGCTGCCCAACTTTGGCAAAGAGGCACCGAAGAGGGTTGCCCTGCCGAAGACGACAGCCCCGCAAACTAAAAGGCAGCGCTCACAGGAGACTCCTGGACCGGCTCCAAAGCGCTCCAGAGTGCTGCCGAACGTGTCGTTCGCGCAAATCGCCAAAGAGAGGACGCTGATCGGCGTCCTGGATAAAGGCAGCGTGGACTCGAAGATCCCCAGGAACCAGTGGAAGTGGGTGGAAGCGGCACTGGCCGACCGCTGCTTCGATCTACTGGACAAGCAACCCGGCCTCCCTCCAGTCTGTAAAGACATGGGGTGGTACCAGGGTTGTATCGAGATCATAGCCTGCGAAGACGAGCGCTCCGTCCAGCTCTATAAAGCAGCGGTAGCGCAAGTCGGAGAGGTGTACCCAGGGGCGAAGCTCGTCGCAGTCAACTGGAGCGAGGTGCCCAGTAGGCCTAGAGCGAGAGTTTGAGTGCCCGCCTCCATAAAGGAGCCTGAGCGCATCCTAAAAATGCTGCAGCGGTGCAACCCGGAGCTACCAACCTCCGATTGGAGGGTAGTTAAGGTGGAGGCGACTCAAGGCCCGATGCACCAGGCGGTGCTCGTCCTGAATAAGGAATCTCTAGCTCCAATTGAGGCCAAAAAAGGAGAGCTAAACTTTGGCTTCAGCGCAGTGAGCATCAGGGTCTACAAGTCGGATGCAGCGGCCGAGGCACGTCCTGCCGACAACTCAGTCGAGCAGGACGTTGCCTCGGAGATCGAAGCACCCGATGACGATCCAGAGCCTGCCCATGACGGCTACTCTTCTGATACGGCCCTAATGCGCGAGATCAAGGCGATGTGTCGCGACGACACTATCGAGGACGACTCGTACGCCGACAACACAGTGGTGGAGAACTCTGTCGATGTCTCTAAGACTCCTACAGATAAATCTCCACCACTGTAAAGAAGCATCCGCTGCCCTTATACTCCGCTTGGAAGCGAGCGGAGCAGATGTAGTTCTGATCCAAGAGCCTTGGGTAGTAGTAGACAAGGTCTGTGGATTAGCGACGAAGGGGCACAAGCTTATTGTAGCTCCGAAAGGAGGTAAAATACGTTCCTGCATTCTTGCAAGTAAGCACTTAAATATCTTTCTGCTCCACAACTTTAGCAATGGTGACAACACGGCGGCAAGCCTTGAACTACAAGGTTCTCACATAAGGCTGACGTCATCCTACATGGCTCATGAGGAAAGCGATCCTCCCGGTGACCTAGTTCGCAAGCTCACCAGAGATAGCGAAAGGTCGGATATAGGCCTTGTAATAGGCTGCGACGCCAACGCCCACCACACAAAATGGGGGAGTTCGGGCACAAATGTAAGGGGTGAGTCATTATTTAGCTTCATCCTAAACTCGAATCTTCTTATCTGCAATCCATTCCTTTTCGGACCACAGGTATATCGAGACCACACTATCTCTCGAGAGCCCAAAACCCACTGTCTTTGCTAACCCTAGGAAAGCCAACTGGGAAAAATATGTCACAGCAATGGAGGGACTTCTTCCCTCCAAGGCACCAATCTGCCTGAACACAGAGCACAATCTAAATCATCTAGTGGACAGGTTTACTAAAGCATGCAACACGGCTTTCACGGCAGCATTCCCATCAAACCAGCACAAGGGGAAAAAGAAACCCCCTTGGTGGTCAAAACAAATAGATACCCTACGAAAAAGCTGCAGGTCCCTCTTCAACAGGGCCAAAAGCGCTAACGAGGAGCAACACTGCAGCCTCGCATTCGACACCAAAAGACTTTAGACCAATCAGTATATCATCCTTCCTTCTCAAAACCTTTGAGAGACTCGTCGGGCTACAACTGAGAACAACCATAAATTCTCAGTTGTTGTCAGGAGCACAACATGCCTACCGGAAAGGAAAATCCACGGAAACGGCACTTCACGAAGTAATTTCGGGGATAGAGAAATCACTATACCTCAAAGAATACTCTCTAATCGCTTTTCTAGATATCGAGGGAGCTTTCAACAACGTAATACCCGGTGCCATTACGGAAGCGCTGACTGACCTTGGGGTGGATCGTCACTTGGTGATGCTCATTGATCAATTGCTCACATGCAGGACGGTGACATCATCGATGGGATCGTCCACTCAGACAAGGTATGTCAGTAGAGGCACACCGCAAGGTGGTGTCCTATCCCCCCTTCTATGGAACATAGCAGTCAACAAGATTCTATGTGACCTGGAAGGGGGGGGCTGCAAAGTCGTGGCATACGCGGACGACGTAGCAATTAGCTTCTCGGGAAAATACCCTCAAACACTCTGCGACTTAATGACCGCAAAGCTCGTGAGACTGTCAAGGTGGACAGAATCGCGAGGTCTTGGAGTTAATCCCTCAAAGACAGAACTTGTGCTATTTACAAGCAAATACAAGATTCCGTCTCTAAACCCCCCCACATTAAACGGATGCAGGCCCTCCTTTAGCGACAGTGCCAGTTACTTAGGGTTAGTAATCGACAAAAAGCTAAACTGGAACCTGAATATCAAAGACAGAGTGAAGAAGGCCACGATAGCCGTCTACACTTGCAAAAAAGCTATTGGCTTGAAATGGGGCATGAACCCAAGTATAGTCCAATGGATATACCAAGCCATAGTTAGACCGATAATACTTTATGGAGTTACTGTATGGTGGCCGGCCTTATCAAAAAGGACGATCACCAGACAACTCGACAAAGTTCAGCGAACAGCCGCCCTTTGCATCAGCGGAGCTCTTCATACCACTCCAAATGATGCGCTAGATGCCATTCTGTGCCTCCAAAGCCTTGCCCTCGCAGGAAAAGAAAGGGCACAAATGGCAGCAATACGACTGAGAGACTCCGACCAATGGGCACCACAGCACACAGGTCACTCCTCAATCCTAAACGGCAGTTCCGTCCCTACTAAAACGGACTACTGTGTTCCAAGGGAATACACAGATACCCCCTTCGATGCAATTATCCCCCACAGAGACGAGTGGAGTGAGGGACCCCCAGGCCCAAAAGGGGCCCTAAACATCTTCACAGATGGATCAAAGCTGAACAATAGGGTCGGAGGAGGTATATACGGCGAACAGCTAAACATTAAGCACTCCTTTAGACTTCCCGATCACTGCAGCGTCTTCCAAGCGGAGGTCATTGCAATCAAGGAAGCCCTAAACTGCCTTCAGGAAACTACCGCCATGGTAACCCGCGTAAATATCTATAGTGATAGCCAAGCTGCAATCAAATCGCTTAATGCGATCTCCGCAAACTCGGCCACCGTTGCAGATTGCCACAAATCCCTTCACGAGATGGCTCAGCAATTTGTTATCAGCCTTATATGGGTCCCGGGCCATCGGGACATCGAAGGCAACTGTATTGCAGACGAGCTGGCCAGACTTGGCACTACAATCCCCCTTCTCCAAGACAAGGAGGATACTCGTATGCCGATGGCCACATGTAGGCTCATAATAAAGGAGCAATATAAGCAACTAACAGACAACAAGTGGCAATCAGTACCACGCTGTCGTATAACTCGGCAAACATGGCCGACCATAGATAGGAAGCGCACCTCTGAGCTATGCAAGCTCGGCAAACGAAGCTCCCTAACGGGACACTGGTTAATAGGTACCCATGCTAATAGACTGGGCGCCCCATACAATGATTTTTGCCGTAGCTGCAGAGACGAGGAAGAGGAGGAATCGGTGGAACACCTGTTCTGCTCTTGCCCAGCTCTCAGCAGAAGAAGGCTACAGCACTTGGGCTCGCCCTTCATTTCAGACATTTCGGTAATGTCCACCATATGTCCCAGAAAGATAGTTAACTTCATAAAAGCTGCAGGCTGGGACAACGGTTGACCTTAGGTCTCACAATGCGAGAAGGGGTAGATTCCCCCGCGGTATCATAACGGGCCGGAAACGGCCTAAGTGTGCTGGGCTCCCAGTGAGTCGGGCAGATGCTGTAACCTAACCTAACCTAACCTAACCTACCATCGAGGCAGGGGTCCATGCCCGTAATGTTGAGGAGACATGTTTTCCGATGCGATCAGGCGCTGTGCTGCTTTACCTGCAGTCGTAACTGATAACGAGTGTAGTGCTGTCTCGACTGATTTTCCCTTGGTATAGGCATGCTGGTTGATTGACATCCGTCTGTAAGAGTGCGAGAAGTCAAGATTGTGTGTATATGGCCTCAGCCACCCGCATGTGTATGGAACCAGGCCACTCGTTAGGGAGGCAACTGTAAAACTTGCATTTGTGGCACAGCTAGGCATATTATCAGGGAAGCTACTGTAAAGCTCTTATTGCAAGCCCTGTTTGCATGCACACGCGTGCTGACCGTTCTTGGAAAAGCTTTCCAAGATCAAAGCTTTGTAGTTTTGGTCTCTTTTTTATACACACGAGTAACTGACTCAGTTGTTGTTTATTGGTTGAAATGCAGATTATTGATTATGACGTGACACAAATATGAAGCTTGACATCTGTGCGGAGAACTGATTCCGAGAGCGAACAGGAGGACATAGCGTTGCCACTCGTCCGTGTGCACCAGTCACATAACCTGGGAGAGGTTGGAAATCCGGATGGGACCTCAACACTCTCAGCTCCCAAGTAACTGATGCGCCATATCTGTGCGACTGCGGGTACCCAGCGCCAGATTAAATTGTCTCGGAATTACATATGTATTTTCGGACACCCAGCAGTGCGTGTTGTTAGCGGTGCCGGTGGTGATTGACCAAACAGTGAGTGTGCGAAGTCTGTGCCTGGACCAGGTGTGTTCAGCGGAACACACAAGCAGTATAAATTGCCCGTTCTCGTGGCACCCATCCCGTGGCGGGACCACGTCACCCTGATCTACAACCAAGGCTACCGCGGTCTTGGTAGCTAGCTCTGTGTCGATATGAGTTTGAATTTTAAATAAATCAGATATGCATTAGCACCATAATTATATTACTCTTAAACTCTCTTATAGTTTTGCGCTTGTTCTGTTGCATTACTCAATTTAAGTCTATCGCCTACAGTCAACAGGCCTACTGACACCGATGTACTATTAATACAATGAGGTCGTATGTACGGCATAGTCTCCAATAATAAGCTATAGCGTCAATATTTTAATTTACCCTTTGATACTTATACATTAATGGACATCTTGTAATAGTAAGAAACTTAAGCAAAGACAACCCAAAATTTAAATTTGTCTAAAAAAGCTACTCTAACTATGTTTGTGTGCTGTTTTATTTTTTTTGTATCTTTTAAGTGTTATTAATAAGTATCATAAATCTGTACACAATATTTAAATTAAATTTAATAAGTCTCATCTACCAATGTCCAACACAAATCAGCAAGCAACGAGTCAAGCTTTTTGCCGCTGTACCAATGCTCAAGGGGAGCGGCGACTTGGTGAAATCTTTCTCCATGCTCATCGGATTCAGTCGGAACTTGCTGCTCAAAATGGTCCTTGTGATGGTGAAGAAAGTGAATTTTTAAGGACATATTCACACCTATTTTTTCAAAGCGTCTAATATTTCATCCACATATTTTGATATGTTGATGTAGTTCTATTTGTGCGCTGAAAAAAGACTTAAGCTACCTTCCTTTATTTTCGCAACACAGTCTTGGAAATATTTCTGTCAAACATTTAAAAGCTTCGCCATCTCGATTAATTGCTTTTATGAAATTTTTGACAATTCCCAATTTAATGTGCAGTGGTGGTAGCAAAATGTTATTAGCTGGTATCAGCGGAATATGGATAACATTTGCCACATTTAAATGGAATTCTGTGCGAAGCTTACAATCACGCATTCTATATTGGTTTCCGCGGTACCTTGTGTCCCAATGACAAATGAAACACATATTTTTTGAGTATCCTGTCTGCACACCAGTAAGCAAGGAGATAACTTTTAAATCCGCACATATGTATCTTCCATTGATGCTCCCGATTCCACCAGAGTGGCGTGGACTTCTATCTTGTTTTTGAGGGTGGGCGTGCAGCGTGGTAGGCCTCCAGCAGTTCCGTAGATAAGGTAGAGACCTTCGCTATGTCCTCCCCGGATTTCACTGAGCCCGGTTTCGCAAGTTTCGAAGTGACTGTATGTTTAAACTTCTCCCAGTTTGTGTTCCGCGGAGCGTATTTCAATTCGAACTTGAATTGAACGTACTTGCGAGGACTCTTCATCCAGATATTAAGGTATTCTATCCCTTTACGAGGGTTAGATATAGCACGTTTAACGATGTGGAACCTACGTAGGTGTTTTCCTCTCCCACGTTTGCTACATCTATGTTAGTTGATAATATAAAGTCTAAGAGTGACTCACCTCGGTCGTTGATATCGGGGCTTCCCCACGCACTATGGTGGGCCCATACCAATGAGGAGTTGGTAGTCTTTGAAGTCGACTTCTCATTAGTTCTTCGGGTGGTGTGGTGCGGACCTGTCATGTGCCATGTAGCAGGAGGCTACCAAAAGGCGCTTCTCCTCACTTTCCAGCATAACTACTGTCAGGTCGTCTGTGCTGTACGAGTACGACAGTTCTATTCCTTCTTTCCGGTGTTGAGTAGAATGAGCTACATGTACATAATCGATAGATAGCGGAAAAATCAACAAATTCAAATGACAGTTAAAAGCTATCGTTACTCAGCAAAAACTGCTCTGTCAAGAAAAAAGGGAAAAATGCGACAAAGAGTTCTCGATTCAAATATTTTATACCATGTTCGAAGAAGAACTCCATTCGAATCGAATCGAATCGACAACAAAGCATGCCCTCATAAGAGCGTACAAGGCAACGGAGCTATCAATTAGTCTGATACATCGGAGTATATTCCTGAAAGAAAGAACAAATCTGATCAATTCTGGCATATCGAAGCAGTTAAAAATGCATCCGTATACGTATGCCATTTCCGTGGACTTTGAGGCCACCTGCTGGAAGAATCAACCACCTCAGCAACTCAGAATTTCGGAGATAATTGAGTTTCCAGCCATTTTGGTCAATTTGAAAACGGGCAAGGTCGAATCGGAGTTTCACAAGTACGTGAAGCCCGTCGAGTCGCCGGAGCTGAGCGACTACTGTACCAATCTGACGGGCATTCAGCAGACTACGGTGGAGGCGGGCGTGTCGCTGCAGACGGCAATCGATTTGTTCATCGAATGGCTGAAGAAGGAGTTGGCCGCCCGCAACCTGCTGCTGCCGAAGATGAGTGAGTCCGATCCAAAGGGGAACTGTTTCTTGGTCACCTGGACGGACTGGGACTTCGGGATCTGTCTGAAAAATGAGTGCGCACGCAAGAATATACGCAAACCAGCCTGCTTCAATCAGTGGATTGACGCAAGGGTCATATACAGGGAGTGGTACAAGTATCGTCCCTACAGCTTCGGCAATGCCCTGTCCCATGCGCGGCTGACCTTCCAGGGACGTGCTCACTCCGGCATCGATGATGCCAAGAATTTGGGCATTCTCATCTGCAAGATGTTTCGTAACGGAGCCCCCTTTTCGATCACCAAAGATCTGACACCAGATGAAGAGCTCAACCAGAACAGTGGCTTCTGAGCTGCGGCGGTCAGCCACCAGCCCTCATCATTCCCTCACACCAGCAATATGACCAGACATCAGAAGAAAGATAATAGATAATCCATTTCTTAATTGGATTATGTTCAACATAAAACACTTAGGCTGACTAAGATAGGACCCTAATTTGACAACAATTTGAAAACGTAAGCGCTAAATAAGTTTCTCGTTTTTATTTTTTTATTTTACATAATATTCTTTGACAGATATTAACTCTGGAAATTTGAAGGCCATCGCCATTGGAGTCGAGCCCCCAGCACCTGAATTTGGTTATCAAAATCCAGCAAGAAAGCCACAACACAATGCATTTATGTGTAAAATTTAATGATACTTAAACATATGTAAGGGTGGTGTGGTGTAAATCTTTTCAAATATTTTGGCATAATCTAAACACAAACGTTGGTGCTAAATAATTCTCTTGTTGTTGCTTTTTCTTTTAAGAGAAATTCGATTGATGCGAATCGTTTTGATAAGTTCGGCCTGCTTCTCTTAGTCGCTTCGTAGCCTTCTAAGGGAGACAGGCACGTTTTCGGTTCCATGGTTCACCAGCCCGACGCCGTCCATAGCCAGAACGTCCGCCGTTTCGTTTCCTTCGATGCTCTGGTGGCTGGGAACCCAGTAGATCCGCACTGACTTAGTCGTGTTAGTGAGTCTAGTACCTCCCTGCTTGCCAGGACACTTCTGGAACTAACAGCGGACGACTGCATGGATTTGATCGCCACTTGGCTATCAACGAATAAGTTAACCGCATTGTGTGATCGCTCTGCGAGCTGAGCGACCTCAAACTTCGGCCTGGAATATGCTGCATCGGTCGGGTAGCTTATAAGACGCCCTTACTTTAGGGCTCGTGCAGTATATACCCGCTCCTACTACCCCTCTTTCCATATTGGTTACCATCGAGGCAGAGTGGCTCTGCAACCCTGCGGCTGCTCTGCCTGCTGGTAAGGCTGCGGGGAGCGAGTTGCCATCGGCTAGCGCCGAAGCCAAAACTTTCACGTATGCCGAGAGGAGGAGTGCTGGGAACATACTCCGTCGGCAAAATGCAAGCACGATGTCCAGCCCGACCGACCAGTGGGGGAAAAAGGTCGAATGGGCATCAAAGGTGCTGCCCAACTTTGGCAAAGAGGCACCGAAGAGGGTTGTCCCGCCGAAGACGACAGCCCCGCAAACTAAAAGGCAGCGCTCACAGGAGACTCCTGGACCGGCTCCAAAGCGCTCCAGAGTGCTGCCGAACGTGTCGTTCGCGCAAATCGCCAAAGAGAGGACGCTGATCGGCGTCCTGGATAAAGGCAGCGTGGACTCGAAGATCCCCAGGAACCAGTGGAAGTGGGTGGAAGCGGCACTGGCCGACCGCTGCTTCGATCTACTGGACAAGCAACCCGGCCTCCCTCCAGTCTGTAAAGACATGGGGTGGTACCAGGGTTGTATCGAGATCATAGCCTGCGAAGACGAGCGCTCCGTCCAGCTCTATAAAGCAGCGGTAGCGCAAGTCGGAGAGGTGTACCCAGGGGCGAAGCTCGTCGCAGTCAACTGGAGCGAGGTGCCCAGTAGGCCTAGAGCGAGAGTTTGAGTGCCCGCCTCCATAAAGGAGCCTGAGCGCATCCTAAAAATGCTGCAGCGGTGCAACCCGGAGCTACCAACCTCCGATTGGAGGGTAGTTAAGGTGGAGGCGACTCAAGGCCCGATGCACCAGGCGGTGCTCGTCCTGAATAAGGAATCTCTAGCTCCAATTGAGGCCAAAAAAGGAGAGCTAAACTTTGGCTTCAGCGCAGTGAGCATCAGGGTCTACAAGTCGGATGCAGCGGCCGAGGCACGTCCTGTCGACAACTCAGTCGAGCAGGACGTTGCCTCGGAGATCGAAGCACCCGATGACGGTCCAGAGCCTGCCCATGACGGCTACTCTTCTGATACGGCCCTAATGCGCGAGATCGAGGCGATGTGTCGCGACGACAATATCGAGGACGACTCGTACGCCGACAACACAGTGGTGGAGAACTCTGTCGATGTCTCTAAGACTCCTACAGATAAATCTCCACCACTGTAAAGAAGCATCCGCTGCCCTTATACTCCGCTTGGAAGCGAGCGGAGCAGATGTAGTTCTGATCCAAGAGCCTTGGGTAGTAGTAAACAAGGTCTGTGGATTAGCGACGAAGGGGCACAAGCTTATTGTAGCTCAGAAAGAAGGTAAAATACGTTCCTGCATTCTTGCAAGTAAGCACTTAAATATCTTTCTGCTCCACAACTTTAGCAATGGTGACAACACGGCGGCAAGCCTTGAACTACAAGGTTCTCACATAAGGCTGATGTCATCCTACATGGCTCATGAGGAAAGCGATCCTCCCGGTGACCTAGTTCGCAAGCTCACCAGAGATAGCGAAAGGTCGGATATAGGCCTTGTAATAGGCTGCGACGCCAACGCCCACCACACAAAATGGGGGAGTTCGGGCACAAATGTAAGGGGTGAGTCATTATTCAGCTTCATCCTAAACTCTAATCTTCTTATCTGCAATCCATTCCTTTTCGGACCACAGGTATATCGAGACCACACTATCTCTCGAGAGCCCAAAACCCACTGTCTTTGCTAACCCTAGGAAAGCCAACTGGGAAAAATATGTCACAGTAATGGAGGGACTTCTTCCCTCCAAGGCACCAATCTGCCTGAACACAGAGCACAATCTAAATCATCTAGTGGACAGGTTTACTAAAGCATGCAACACGGCTTTTACGGCAGCATTCCCATCAAACCAGCACAAGGGGAAAAAGAAACCCCCTTGGTGGTCAAAACAAATAGATACCCCACGAAAAAGCTGCAGGTCCCTCTTCAACAGGGCCAAAAGCGCTAACGAGGAGCAACACTGCAGCCTCGCATTCGACACCAAAAGACTTTAGACCAATCAGTCTATCATCCTTCCTTCTCAAAACCTTTGAGAGACTCGTCGGGCTACAACTGAGAACAACCATGAATTCTCAGTTGTTGTCAGGAGCACAACATGCCTACCGGAAAGGAAAATCCACGGAAACGGCACTTCACGAAGTAATTTCGGGGATAGAGAAATCACTATACCTCAAAGAATACTCTCTAATCGCTTTTCTAGATATCGAGGGAGCTTTCAACAACGTAATACCCGGTGCCATTACGGAAGCTCTGACTGACCTTGGGGTGGATCGTCACTTGGTGATGCTCATTGATCAATTGCTCACATGCAGGACGGTGACATCATCGATGGGATCGTCCACTCAGACAAGGTATGTCAGTAGAGGCACACCGCAAGGTGGTGTCCTATCCCCCCTTCTATGGAACATAGCAGTCAACAAGATTCTATGTGACCTGGAAGGGGGGGGCTGCAAAGTCGTGGCATACGCGGACGACGTAGCAATTAGCTTCTCGGGAAAATACCCTCAAACACTCTGCGACTTAATGACCGCAAAGCTCGTGAGACTGTCAAGGTGGACAGAATCGCGAGGTCTTGGAGTTAATCCCTCAAAGACAGAACTTGTGCTATTTACAAGCAAATACAAGATTCCGTCTCTAAACCCCCCCACATTAAACGGATGCAGGCTCTCCTTTAGCGACAGTGCCAGTTACTTAGGGTTAGTAATCGACAAAAAGCTAAACTGGAACCTGAATATCAAAGACAGAGTGAAGAAGGCCACGATAGCCGTCTACACTTGCAAAAAAGCTATTGGCTTGAAATGGGGCATGAACCCAAGTATAGTCCAATGGATATACCAAGCCATAGTTAGACCGATAATACTTTATGGAGTTACTGTATGGTGGCCGGCCTTATCAAAAAGGACGATCACCAGACAACTCGACAAAGTTCAGCGAACAGCCGCCCTTTGCATCAGCGGAGCTCTTCGTACCACTCCAAATGATGCGCTAGATGCCATTCTGTGCCTCCAAAGCCTTGCCCTCGCAGGAAAAGAAAGGGCACAAATGGCAGCAATACGACTGAGAGACTCCGACCAATGGGCACCACAGCACACAGGTCACTCCTCAATCCTAAACGGCAGTTCCGTCCCTACTAAAACGGACTACTGTGTTCCAAGGGAATACACAGATACCCCCTTCGATGCAATTATCCCCCACAGAGACGAGTGGAGTGAGGGACCCCCAGGCCCAAAAGGTGCCCTAAACATCTTCACAGATGGATCAAAGCTGAACAATAGGGTCGGAGGAGGTATATACGGCGAACAGCTAAACATTAAGCACTCCTTTAGACTTCCCGATCACTGCAGCGTCTTCCAAGCGGAGGTCATTGCAATCAAGGAAGCCCTAAACTGCCTTCAGGAAACTACCGCCATGGTAACCCGCGTAAATATCTATAGTGATAGCCAAGCTGCAATCAAATCGCTTAATGCGATCTCCGCAAACTCGGCCACCATTGCAGATTGCCGCAAATCTCTTCACGAGATGGCTCAGCAATTTGTTATCAGCCTTATATGGGTCCCGGGCCATCGGGACATCGAAGGCAACTGTATTGCAGACGAGCTGGCCAGACTTGGCACTACAATCCCCCTTCTCCAAGACAAGGAGGATACTCGTATGCCGATGGCCACATGTAGGCTCATAATAAAGGAGCAATATAAGCAACTAACAGACAACAAGTGGCAATCAGTACCACGCTGTCGTATAACTCGGCAAACATGGCCGACCATAGATAGGAAGCGCACCTCTGAGCTATGCAAGCTCGGCAAACGAAGCTCCCTAACGGGACACTGGTTAATAGGTACCCATGCTAATAGACTGGGCGCCCCATACAATGATTTTTGCCGTAGCTGCAGAGACGAGGAAGAGGAGGAATCGGTGGAACACCTGTTCTGCTCTTGCCCAGCTCTCAGCAGAAGAAGGCTACAGCACTTGGGCTCGCCCTTCATTTCAGACATTTCGGTAATGTCCACCATATGTCCCAGAAAGATAGTTAACTTCATAAAAGCTGCAGGCTGGGACAACGGTTGACCTTAGGTCTCACAATGCGAGAAGGGGTAGATTCCCCCGCGGTATCATAACGGGCCGGAAACGGCCTAAGTGTGCTGGGCTCCCAGTGAGTCGGGCAGATGCTGTAACCTAACCTAACCTAACCTAACCTACCATCGAGGCAGGGGTCCATGCCCGTAATGTTGAGGAGACATGTTTTCCGATGCGATCAGGCGCTGTGCTGCTTTACCTGCAGTCGTAACTGATAACGAGTGTAGTGCTGTCTCGACTGATTTTCCCTTGGTATAGGCATGCTGGTTGATTGACATCCGTCTGTAAGAGTGCGAGAAGTCAAGATTGTGTGTATATGGCCTCAGCCACCCGCATGTGTATGGAACCAGGCCACTCGTTAGGGAGGCAACTGTAAAACTTGCATATGTGGCACAGCTAGGCATATTATCAGGGAAGCTACTGTAAAGCTCTTATTGCATGCACACGCGTGCTGACCGTTCTTGGAAAAGCTTTCCAAGATCAAAGCTTTGTAGTTTTGGTCTCTTTTTTATACACACGAGTAACTGACTCAGTTGTTGTTTATTGGTTGAAATGCAGATTATTGATTATGACGTGACACAAATATGAAGCTTGACATCTGTGCGGAGAACTGATTCCGAGAGCGAACAGGAGGACATAGCGTTGCCACTCGTCCGTGTGCACCAGTCACATAACCTGGGAGAGGTTGGAAATCTGGATGGGACCTCAACACTCTCAGCTCCCAAGTAACTGATGCGCCATACCTGTGCGACTGCGGGTACCCAGCGCCAGATTAAATTGTCTCGGAATTACATATTTTCGGACACCCAGCAGTGCGTGTTGTTAGCGGTGATTGACCAAACAGTGAGTGTGCGAAGTCTGTGCCTGGACCAGGTGTGTTCAGCGAAACACACAAGCAGTATAAATTGGCCGATCGACCCAGCAGTACGTACAACCATACCCGCGCCAACCACCCCACGCAAGTACTGGCCAAAGCGCCATCACCGGCCAACTCTTAGCCATTGCCCTTCACACCCTTTCACCGTGATAGCCGTGAGTAGTTAATGGGCATGGTAGTTTGTGGGTGTGCTCTCTAAGTTGCCTTTGTCTTTGATCACAGCCCTCTCAAGGTCGCTAAGGATGCTACGTGAGGCCTTGAATCACGTAACCTCGAAGTTCCTGCAGGCCCCGGATCATATCCTTCGGGTCCACGACCGAGAATACCGCAGTATTGTCATCATCATTGGCAAGACCCGAGTTGAAAGACGGCCAACACCAAGGGCCACGAGTGGCATTGGTCTATCTAACCTCGAAGCACGTGCTGGTTCTTGTGGCACCCATCCCGTGGCGGGACCACGTCACCCTGATCTACAACCAAGGCTACCGCGGTCTTGGTAGCTAGCTCTGTGTCGATATGAGTTTGAATTTTAAATAAATCAGATATGCATTAGCACCATAATTATATTACTCTTAAACTCTCTTATAGTTTTGCGCTTGTTCTGTTGCATTACTCAATTTAAGTCTATCGCTTACAGTCAACAGGCCTACTGACACCGATGTACTATTAATACAATGAGGTCGTATGTACGGCATAGTCTCCAATAATAAGCTATAGCGTCAATATTTTAATTTACCCTTTGATACTTATACATTAATGGACATCTTGTAATAGTAAGAAACTTCAGCAAAGACAACGTTTTGACCAAACTAACCATTAGAAAAAAAAAACCAAAATTTAAATTTTTCTAAAAAAGCTACTCTAACTATGTTTGTGGGCTGTTTTATTTTTTTTGTATCTTTTAAGTGTTATTAATAAGTATTATAAATTTGTACACAATAATTAAATTAAATTTAATAAGACTCATCTACCAATGTCCAACACAAATCAGCAAGCAACGAGTCAAGCTTTTTGCCGCTGTACCAATGCTCAAGGGGAGCGGCGACTTGGTGAAATCTTTCTCCATGCTCATCGGATTCAGTCGGAACTTGCTGCTCAAAATGGTCCTTGTGATGGTGAAGAAAGTGAATTTTTAAGGACATATTCACACCTATTTATTCAAAAGCGTCTAATATTTCATCCACATATTTTGTTCAATCTTCAGACCGGTGCACTCCTAAGCAATGGCTTTTAACGTTCATAACAGAGTTCCAGGCCATTTTTCATTTGACCTGAAAAGTTCTCAGAATTTTGCGTTCTTCATAAGTTTTCTTATATCGGGGCCATTGAGAACACCTGAAAATAATGATATGTTGATGTAGTTCTATTTGTGCGCTGAGAAAAGACTTAAGCTACCTTCCTTTATTTTCGCAACACAGTCTTGGAAATATTTCTGTCAAACATTTAAAAGCTTCGCCATCTCGATTAATTGCTTTTATTAAATTTTTGGAAATATGGATAACATTTGCCACATTTAAATGGAATTCTGTGCGAAGCTTCCAATCACGCATTCTATATTGGTTTCCGCGGTACCTTGTGTCCCAATGACAAATGAAGCACATATTTTTTGAGTATCCTGTCTGCACACCAGTAAGCAAGGAGATAACTTTTAAATCCGCACATATGTATCTTCCATTGATGCTCCCGATTCCACCAGAGTGGCTTGGACTTCTATCTTGTTTTTGAGGGTGGGCGTGCAGCGTGGTAGGCCTCCAGCAGTTCCGTAGATAAGGTAGAGACCTTCGCTATGTCCTCCCCGGATTTCACTGAGCCCGGTTTCGCAAGTTTCGAAGTGACTGTATGTTTAAACTTCTCCCAGTTTGTGTTCCGCGGAGCGTATTTCAATTCGAACTTGAATTGAACGTACTTGCGAGGACTCTTCATCCAGATATTAAGGTATTCTATCCCTTTACGAGGGTTAGATATAGCACGTTTAATGATGTGGAACCTACGTAGGTATTTTCATCTCCCACGTTTGCTACATCTATGTTAGTTGATAATATAAAGTCTAAGAGTGACTCACCTCAGTCGTTGATATCGGGGCTTCCCCACGCACTATGGTGGGCATTGGCGCCCGTACCAATGAGGAGTTGGTAGTCTTTAAAGTCGACTTCTCATTAGTTCTTCGGGTGGTGTGGTGCGGACCTGTCATGTGCCATGTAGGCGCTTCTCCTCACTTTCCAGCATAACTACTGTCAGGTCGTCTGTGCTGTACTAGTACGACAGTTCTATTCCTTCTTCCCGGTGTTGAGTAGAATGAGCTACATGTACATAATCGATAGATAGCGGAAAAATCAACAAATTCAAATGACAGTTAAAAGCTATCGTTACTCAGTTAAAACTGCTCTGTCAAGAAAATAGGGAAAAATGCGACAAAGAGTTCTCGATTCAAATATTTTATACCATGTTCGAAGAAGAATTCCATTCGAATCGAATCGAATCGACAACAAAGCATGCCCTCATAAGAGCGTACAAGGCAACGGAGCTATCAATTAGTCTGATACATCGGAGTATATTCCTGAAAGAAAGAACAAATCTGATCAATTCTGGCATATTGTAGCAGTTAAAAATGCATCCGTATACGTATGCCATTTCCGTGGACTTTGAGGCCACCTGCTGGAAGAATCAACCACCTCAGCAACTCAGAATTTCGGAGATAATTGAGTTTCCAGCCATTTTGGTCAATTTGAAAACGGGCAAGGTCGAATCGGAGTTTCACAAGTACGTGAAGCCCGTCGAGTCGCCGGAGCTGAGCGACTACTGTACCAATCTGACGGGCATTCAGCAGACTACGGTGGAGGCGGGCGTGTCGCTGCAGACGGCAATCGATTTGTTCATCGAATGGCTGAAGAAGGAGTTGGCCGCCCGCAACCTGCTGCTGCCGAAGATGAGTGAGTCCGATCCAAAGGGGAACTGTTTCTTGGTCACCTGGACGGACTGGGACTTCGGGATCTGTCTGAAAAATGAGTGCGCACGCAAGAATATACGCAAACCAGCCTGCTTCAATCAGTGGATTGACGCAAGGGTCATCTACAGGGAGTGGTACAAGTATCGTCCCTACAGCTTCGGCAATGCCCTGTCCCATGCGCGTCTGACCTTCCAGGGACGTGCTCACTCCGGCATCGATGATGCCAAGAATTTGGGCATTCTCATCTGCAAGATGTTTCGTAACGGAGCCCCCTTTTCGATCACCAAAGATCTGACACCAGATGAAGAGCTCAACCAGAACAGTGGGTTCTGAGCTGCGGCGGTCAGCCACCAGCCGTCATCATTCCCTCACACCAGCAATATGACCAGACATCAGAAGAAAGATAATCCATTTCTTAATTGGATTATGTTCAACATAAAACACTTAGGCTGACTAAGATAGGGGCCTAATTTGACAACAATTTGAAAACGTAAGCGCTAAATAAGTTTCTCGTTTTTATTTTTTTATTTTACATAATATTCTTTGACAGATATTAACTCTGGAAATTTGAAGGCCATCGCCATTGCAGTCGAGCCCCCAGCACCTGAATTTGGTTATCAAAATCCAGCAAGAAAGCCACAACACAATGCATTTATGTGTAAAATTTAATGATACTTAAACATATGTAAGGGTGGTGTGGTGTAAATCTTTTCAAATATTTTGGCATAATCTGAACACAAACGTTGGTGCTAAATAATTCTCTTGTTATTGCTATTTTTTTTACAGAAATTAGATTGATGCGAATCGTTTTGATAAGTTCGGCCTGCTTCTCTTAGTCGCTTCGTAGCCTTCTAAGGGAGACAGGCACGTTTTCGGTTCCATGGTTCACCAGCCCGACGCCGTCCATAGCCAGAACGTCCGCCGTTTCGTTTCCTTCGATGCTCTGGTGGCTGGGAACCTAGTAGATCCGCACGGACTTAGTCGGGCTTAGTGAGTCTAGCACCTCCCTGCTTGCCAGGACACTTCTGGAACTAACCGCGGACGACTGCATGGATTTGATCGCCACTTGGCTATCAACGAATAAGTTAACCGCATTGTGTGATCGCTCTGCTAGCTGAGCGACTTTAAACTTCCGGTTGGAACATGCTACATCGGTCGGGTAGCTTATAAGACGCCCTTACTTTAGGGCTCGTGCAGTATAGACCCACCCCTACTGCCCCTCTTTCCATATTGGTTTCCATCGAGGCACGTTCTAGGGGTCCATGCCCGTAATGTTGAGGAGACATGTTTTCCGATGCGATCAGGCGCTGTGCTGCCTTACATGCAGTCGTAACTGATAACGAGTGTAGTGCTGTCTCGACCGATTTTCCCTTGGTGTAGGCATGCTGGTTGATTGACATCAGTCTGCAAGAGTGCGAGAAGTCAAGATTGTGTGTACATGGCCTCAGCCACCCGCATGTGTATGGAACCAGGCCACTAGTTAGGGAGGCAACTGTGGCACAGCTAGGCATATTATCAGGGAAGCTACTGTAAAGCTCTTATTGCATGCACACGCGTGCTGACCGTTCTTGGAAAAGCTTTCCAAGATCAAAGCTTTGTAGTTTTGGTCTCTTTTTTATACACACGAGTAACTGACTCAGTTGTTGTTTATTGGTTGAAATGCAGATTATTGATTATGACGTGACACAAATATGAAGCTTGACATCTGTGCGGAGAACTGATTCCGAGAGCGAACAGGACGACATAGCGTTGCCACTCGTCCGTGTGCACCAGTCACATAACCTGGGAGAGGTTGGAAATCTGGATGGGACCTCAACACTCTCAGCTCCCAAGTAACTGATGCGCCATACCTGTGCGACTGCGGGTACCCAGCGCCAGATTAAATTGTCTCGGAATTACATATGTATTTTCGGACACCCAGCAGTGCGTGTTGTTAGCGGTGCCGGTGGTGATTGACCAAACAGTGAGTGTGCGAAGTCTGTGCCTGGACCAGGTGTGTTCAGCGGAACACACAAGCAGTATAAATTGCCCGTTCTCGTGGCACCCATCCCGTGGCGGGACTACATCACCCGGATCTACAGCTAAGGCTACCGCGGTCTTGGTAGCTAGCTCTGTATCGATATGAGTTTGAATTTTAAATGAATCATATATGCATTAGCACCATACTTAATTTAAATCTATCGCCTACAGTCAACAGGCCTGCTGACACCGATTAACTACTAATACAATGAGGTCGTAAGTACGGCATAGTCTCTAATATTGATGTGTAAGTGACGCACAATAAGGTATAGCGCAAAACTGATAGAGCGAGGTTACTTTTTTGATGCCTCGGTAACCGATCGTCATGCACACGGCTCCTTCTCAGTTCTACAAGTAGGGTGGGTATAGAAGAAGGACTCGAACACCTCGGTTCTCCCACAGAAAGAGAGTATATCGTGTCTCAGTCCGTTCCCGTATTGCCCGGTCATTCCTATTTCTCTGTCTACGACTTTATTACTGTAACACCGGTGTCGAGGCAACACTGGATCCACGCCAATCTCCCTGAGCCAGGCCGTCCAACCAGTAGCCAGAGGCCGAAACGGCTCCGACCGTGTCAGTTACAAGTCCCAGGGATAACGGCTGCAGCTTAGCCGTTTATCCATCGATTCTTACAAGTCATCGATTCAAAGTCAAAACGAGGGGGAACGTTGTGAGTCGCGGCAAAGGCCGCGGCTCTCCCTTATACCCGGTACTCATATGAGCCTATGATTTATGCAATTTATTACATTTTGAAACATATTTGGAGTAGTGCGATCACACAGGAGACTGGATACAAAATTTGGTTGCTCTAGCTTTCATAGTCTCTGAGATATAGGCGCTAATGAAGACGGACAGACGGATGGACGGACAGACGGACGGACGAACGGACGAACGGACAGACAGACATGGCTATATCGACTCGGCTATTGATGCTGATCAAGAATATATATACTTTATGGGGTCGGAAACGCTTACTTCTGGGCGTTACACACAACCGTTTTCACCACAAATCTAATATACCCCTATACCCGGGTACCGGGTATAATTAGCAAAAATACCGCAAAAATGATCTAATTTGAATTTGAAAGCCTAATATCTTCCAGACGGTAAGCTGAAACTACAAAATGTTTGGGTGCGATTTATAGCTGCATTTATCATATTTAAAGAACTTCTAAATTCAATACCACCAGGTATAAGAAACGTAAGTTATGTGAAAAAAGTCGATCAAGCTCATCAGGAACGGGCTGTCAATACTATCATTTATTATACATATCGTTAAGGAACAGCAGACCTGCTACCGAGCGCCTATGTTCAAGGGCGCAGGTATGCAGTAGGCACCCCTGGCTGGAGTAAGTCGGAATCGGATGACAGAAATGTAACGGCTGCAATGCAAATTTTAGGGATTTTTTCTGAAGTCGCTCAATTATATTGATATGCACAGTGTCTGACGGGTTCCAAATAAAGGTAGCATACCTTGAGGGCAAACATGCAGAATACACTGACAGTCTTAAGTACGGGACCCTTAAACAGTACGGTATTTCACTTGACAAATCCGAACATTGCATACACCTTCGGCAGAATAAAACTTAAGTGATTAAAAAACAGGAATTTGAACATAAAATAAAATAAAGGACCCCAGATCCATAATCTCGTTCTGTATAGAGAGTAAATGATTATTAATAACATACATATGTGGAAAGAATGTTTAAGTTTCATTTACTATAACGAAATCATGACATTTGTTTAGATTTAGCGACAATTTAGTGTTATGCCAAGGGACTCAATATTACAAATTTCAGGAATATTATCTAAAATATCCCGGTTATACCAGCTAGAAGCAGGTTCGAAGTTGGCAGAGAATAAGAAAGCAAATAAGGTGACAATACCTGCCCCAGAGTTGTAACGTGCAACCACGGAGTAGGCTAGATGGTTCCCTCAGCTTGAGGATGACACGCTATCTTTTTCCGGCTACTGGCTCGCCGGCCACGAGTGTGGTGTTCTTTCAGTTCCTCTAGCTGAAGCCTACGTATAATTACTTTAATATCAATGCGTGTCGAAACAGAGCCAACTAACACCGGACAAAGTACAACACCTAAAACAAAAGACGACAACTGCATTTGGTAACGGACAACGAACCGACTCCTCTGCTGGTCATGAGGAGCCACTGACGCCCACCCTACCTTGGTCTTGTTGTGCCAAGTACCGCATTTTTAAACTGTACAAGACCCCTTTGCGCGAGGGACCTACAGGGGCTTGCTGTAGGAGATCAAACTCTATCTTTTACACAAACACTATAATATTTATTGTATTCTTATAACTAAAATTATGTTTCGCCTCATACTAGCTAATCCCAAGAGTTTTCCCCCGGATGTTAAATCTATCTTAAATTTAAAAAGAGTGGAAAAGTGAAAAAAGGTATTTGTAGTCTTTGAAGTCGACTTCTCATTAGTTCTTCGGTGTGGTGTGGTGTGGACCTGTCATGTGCCATGTAGCAGGAGGCTACCAAAAGGCGCTTCTCCTCACTTTCCAGCATAACTACTGTCAGGTCGTCTGTGCTGTACGAGTACGACAGTTCTATTCCTTCTTTCCGGTGTTGAGTAGAATGAGCTACATGTACATAATCGATAGATAGCGGAAAAATCAACAAATTCAAATGACAGTTAAAAGCTATCGTTACTCAGCAAAAACTGCTCTGTCAAGAAAATAGGGAAAAATGCGACAAAGAGTTCTCGATTCAAATATTTTATACATTGTTCGAAGAAGAACTCCATTCGAATCGAATCGAATCGACAACAAAGCATGCCCTCATAAGAGCGTACAAGGCAACGGAGCTATCAATTAGTCTGATACATCGGAGTATATTCCTGAAAGAAAGAACAAATCTGATCAATTCTGGCATATTGTAGCAGTTAAAAATGCATCCGTATACGTATGCCATTTCCGTGGACTTTGAGGCCACCTGCTGGAAGAATCAACCACCTCAGCAACTCAGAATTTCGGAGATAATTGAGTTTCCAGCCATTTTGGTCAATTTGAAAACGGGCAAGGTCGAATCGGAGTTTCACAAGTACGTGAAGCCCGTCGAGTCGCCGGAGCTGAGCGACTACTGTACCAATCTGACGGGCATTCAGCAGACTACGGTGGAGGCGGGCGTGTCGCTGCAGACGGCAATCGATTTGTTTATCGAATGGCTGAAGAAGGAGTTGGCCGCCCGCAACCTGCTGCTGCCGAAGATGAGTGAGTCCGATCCAAAGGGGAACTGTTTCTTGGTCACCTGGACGGACTGGGACTTCGGGATCTGTCTGAAAAATGAGTGCGCACGCAAGAATATACGCAAACCAGCCTGCTTCAATCAGTGGATTGACGCAAGGGTCATCTACAGGGAGTGGTACAAGTATCGTCCCTACAGCTTCGGCAATGCCCTGTCCCATGCGCGGCTGACCTTCCAGGGACGTGCTCACTCCGGCATCGATGATGCCAAGAATTTGGGCATTCTCATCTGCAAGATGTTTCGTAACGGAGCCCCCTTTTCGATCACCAAAGATCTGACACCAGATGAAGAGCTCAACCAGAACAGTGGGTTCTGAGCTGCGGCGGTCAGCCACCAGCCGTCATCATTCCCTCACACCAGCAATATGACCAGACACCAGAAGAAAGATAATCCATTTCTTAATTCTTAAAACACGACAATAGGCTTAAGGACACTTAGGCTGACTGAGATAGGGGCCTAATTTGACAACAATTTGAAAACGTAAGCGCTAAATAAGTTTCTCGTTTTTATTTTTTTATTTTACATAATATTCTTTGACAGATATTAACTCTGGAAATTTGAAGGCCATCGCCATTGCAGTCGAGCCCCCAGCACCTGATTTTGGTTATCAAAATCCAGCAAGAAAGCCACAACACAATGCATTTATGTGTAAAATTTAATGATACTTAAACATATGTAAGGGTGGTGTGGTGTAAATCTTTTCAAATATTTTGGCATAATCTGAACACAAACGTCGGTGCTAAATAATTCTCTTGTTATTGCTATTTTTTTTACAGAAATTAGATTGATGCGAATCGTTTTGATAAGTTCGGCCTGCTTCTCTTAGTCGCTTCGTAGCGTTCTAAGGGAGACAGGCACGTTTTCGGTTCCATCGTTCACCAGCCCGACGCCGTCCGTAGCCAGAACGTCCGCCGTTTCGTTTCCTTCGATGCTCTGGTGGCTGGGAACCTAGTAGATCCGCACGGACTTAGTCGGGCTTAGTGAGTCTAGCACCTCCCTGCTTGCCAGGACACTTCTGGAACTAACCGCGGACGACTGCATGGATTTGATCGCCACTTGGCTATCAACGAATAAGTTAACCGCATTGTGTGATCGCTCTGCGAGCTGAGCGACCTCAAACTTCCGCCTGGAACATGCTGCATCGGTCGGGTAGCTTATAAGACGCCCTTACTTTAGGGCTCGTGCAGTATAGACCCACCCCTACTGCCCCTCTTTCCATATTGGTTTCCATCGAGGCACGTTCTAGGGGTCCATGCCCGTAATGTTGAGGAGACATGTTTTCCGATGCGATCAGGCGCTGTGCTGCCTTACATGCAGTCGTAACTGATAACGAGTGTAGTGCTGTCTCGACCGATTTTCCCTTGGTGTAGGCATGCTGGTTGATTGACATCAGTCTGCAAGAGTGCGAGAAGTCAAGATTGTGTGTACATGGCCTCAGCCACCCGCATGTGTATGGAACCAGGCCACTAGTTAGGGAGGCAACTGTGGCACAGCTAGGCATATTATCAGGGAAGCTACTGTAAAGCTCTTATTGCATGCACACGCGTGCTGACCGTTCTTGGAAAAGCTTTCCAAGATCAAAGCTCTGTAGTTTTGGTCTCTTTTTAATACATACGAGTAACTGACTCATATGTTGTTTATTGGTTGAAATGCAGATTATTGATTATGACGTGTCACAAATATGAAGCTTGACATCTGTGCGGAGAACTGATTCCGAGAGCGAACAGGAGGACATAGCGTTGCCACTCGTCCGTGTGCACCAGTCACATAACCTGGGAGAGGTTGGAAATCTGGATGGGACCTCAACACTCTCAGCTCCCAAGTAACTGATGCGCCATACCTGTGCGACTGCGGGTACCCAGCGCCAGATTAAATTGTCTCGGAATTACATATTTTCGGACACCCAGCAGTGCGTGTTGTTAGCGGTGATTGACCAAACAGTGAGTGTGCGAAGTCTGTGCCTGGACCAGGTGTGTTCAGCGGAACACACAAGCAGTATAAATTGGCCGATCGACCCAGCAGTACGTACAACCATACCCGCGCCAACCACCCCACGCACGTACTGGCCAAAGCGCCATCACCGGCCAACTCTTAGCCATTGCCCTTCACACCCATTCACAGTGATAGCCGTGAGTAGTTAATGGGCATGGTAGTTTGTGGGTGTGCTCTCTAAGTTGCCTTTGTCTTTGATCACAGCCCTCTCAAGGTCGCTAAGGATGCTACGTGAGGCCTTGAATCACGTAACCTCGAAGTTCCTGCAGGCCCCGGATCATATCCTTCGGGTCCACGACCGAGAATACCGCAGTATTGTCATCATCATTGGCAAGACCCGAGTTGAAAGACGGCCAACACCAAGGGCCACGAGTGGCATTGGTCTATCTAACCTCGAAGCACGTGCTGGTTCTTGTGGCACCCATCCCGTGGCGGGACCACGTCACCCTGATTTACAACCAAGGCTACCGCGGGCTTGGTAGCTAGCTCCGTGTCGATATGAGTTTGAATTTTAAATAAATCAGATATGCATTAGCACCATAATTATATTACTCTTAAACTCTCTTATAGTTTTGCGCTTGTTCTGTTGCATTACTCAATTTAAGTCTATCGCCTCCAGTCAACAGGCCTACTGACACCGATGTACTATTAATACAATGAGGTCGTATGTACGGCATAGTCTCCAATAATAAGCTATAGCGTCAATATTTTAATTTACCCTTTGATACTTATACATTAATGGACATCTTGTAATAGTAAGAAACTTAAGCAAAGACAACCCAAAATTTAAATTTGTCTAAAAAAGCTACTCTAACTATGTTTGTGTGCTGTTTTATTTTTTTTGTATCTTTTCAGTGTTATTATTAAGTATCATAAATCTGTACACAATATTTAAATTAAATTTAATAAGTCTCATCTACCAATGTCCAACACAAATCAGCAAGCAACGAGTCAAGCTTTTTGCCACTGTACCAATGCTCAAGGGGAGCGGCGACTTGGTGAAATCTTTCTCCATGCTCATCGGATTCAGTCGGAACTTGCTGCTCAAAATGGTCCTTGTGATGGTGAAGAAAGTGAATTTTTAAGGACATATTCACACCTATTTTTTCAAAAGCGTCTAACATTTCATCCACATATTTTGTTCAATCTTCAGACCGGTGCACTCCTAAGCAATGGCTTTTAACGTTCATAACGGAGTTCCAAGCTATTTTTTCGTTTGGCCTTAAAAGATCTCCGAATTTTGCGTTCTTCATAAGTTTACTTATATCGGGGCCATTGAAAGCACCTGAAAATAATGATATGTTGATCTAGTTCTATTTGTGCGCTGAAAAAAGACTTAAGCTACCTTCCTTTATTTTCGCAACACAGTCTTGGAAATATTTCTGTAAAACATTTAAAAGCTTCGCCATCTCGATTAATTGCTTTTATGAAATTTTTGACAATTCCCAATTTAATGTGCAGTGGTGGTAGCAAAATGTTATTAGCTGGTATCAGCGGAATATGGATAACATTTGCCACATTTAAATGGAATTCTGTGCGAAGCTTCCAATCACGCATTCTATATTGGTTTCCGCGGTACCTTGTGTCCCAATGACAAATGAAGCACATATTTTTTGAGTATCCTGTCTGCACACCAGTAAGCAACGAGATAACTTTTAAATCCGCACATATGTATCTTCCATTGATGCTCCCGATTCCACCAGAGTGGCTTGGACTTCTATCTTGTTTTTGAGGGTGGGCGTGCAGCGTGGTAGGCCTCCAGCAGTTCCGTAGATAAGGTAGAGACCTTCGCTATGTCCTCCCCGGATTTCACTGAGCCCGGTTTCGCAAGTTTCGAAGTGACTGTATGTTTAAACTTCTCCCAGTTTGTGTTCCGCGGAGCGTATTTCAATTCGAACTTGAATTGAACGTACTTGCGAGGACTCTTCATCCAGATATTAAGGTATTCTATTCCGTTACGAGGGTTAGATATAGCACGTTTAACGATGTGGAACCTACGTAGGTGTTTTCCTCTCCCACGTTTGCTACATCTATGTTAGTTGATAATATAAAGTCTAAGAGTGACTCACCTCAGTCGTTGATATCGGGGCTTCCCCACGCACTATGATGGGCATTGGCGCCCGTACCAATGAGGAGTTGGTAGTCTTTAAAGTCGACTTCTCATTAGTTCTTCGGGTGGTGTGGTGTGGACCTGTCATGTGCCATGTAGCAGGAGGCTACCAAAAGGCGCTTCTCCTCACTTTCCAGCATAACTACTGTCAGGTCGTCTGTGCTGTACGAGTACGACAGTTCTATTCCTTCTTCCCGGTGTTGAGTAGAATGAGCTACATGTACATAATCGATAGATAGCGGAAAAATCAACAAATTCAAATGACAGTTAAAAGCTATCGTTACTCAGCAAAAACTGCTCTGTCAAGAAAATAGGGAAAAATGCGACAAAGAGTTCTCGATTCAAATATTTTATACCATGTTCGAAGAAGAATTCCATTCGAATCGAATCGAATCTACAACAAAGCATGCCCTCATAAGAGCGTACAAGGCAACGGAGCTATCAATTATCTGATACATCGGAGTATATTCCTGAAAGAAAGAACAAATCTGATCAATTCTGGCATATCGAAGCAGTTAAAAATGCATCCGTATACGTATGCCATTTCCGTGGACTTTGAGGCCACCTGCTGGAAGAATCAACCACCTCAGCAACTCAGAATTTCGGAGATAATTGAGTTTCCAGCCATTTTGGTCAATTTGAAAACGGGCAAGGTCGAATCGGAGTTTCACAAGTACGTGAAGCCCGTCGAGTCGCCGGAGCTGAGCGACTACTGTACCAATCTGACGGGCATTCAGCAGACTACGGTGGAGGCGGGCGTGTCGCTGCAGACGGCAATCGATTTGTTTATCGAATGGCTGAAGAAGGAGTTGGCCGCCCGCAACCTGCTGCTGCCGAAGATGAGTGAGTCCGATCCAAAGGGGAACTGTTTCTTGGTCACCTGGACGGACTGGGACTTCGGGATCTGTCTGAAAAATGAGTGCGCACGCAAGAATATACGCAAACCAGCCTGCTTCAATCAGTGGATTGACGCAAGGGTCATCTACAGGGAGTGGTACAAGTATCGTCCCTACAGCTTCGGCAATGCCCTGTCCCATGCACGTCTGACCTTCCAGGGACGTGCTCACTCCGGCATCGATGATGCCAAGAATTTGGGCATTCTCATCTGCAAGATGTTTCGTAACGGAGCCCCCTTTTCGATCACCAAAGATCTGACACCAGATGAAGAGCTCAACCAGAACAGTGGGTTCTGAGCTGCGGCGGTCAGCCACCAGCCCTCATCATTCCCTCACACCAGCAATATGACCAGACATCAGAAGAAAGATAATCCATTTCTTAATTGGATTATGTTCAACATAAAACACTTAGGCTGACTAAGATAGGGGCCTAATTTGACAACAATTTGAAAACGTAAGCGCTAAATAAGATTCTCGTTTTTATTTTTTTATTTTACATAATATTCTTTGACAGATATTAACTCTGGAAATTTGAAGGCCATCGCCATTGGAGTCGAGCCCCCAGCACCTGAATTTGGTTATCAAAATCCAGCAAGAAAGCCACAACACAATGCATTTATGTGTACAATTTAATGATACTTAAACATATGTAAGGGTGGTGTGGTGTAAATCTTTTCAAATATTTTGGCATAATCTAAACACAAACGTTGGTGCTAAATAATTCTCTTGTTGTTGCTTTTTCTTTTAAGAGAAATTCGATTGATGCGAATCGTTTTGATAAGTTCGGCCTGCTTCTCTTAGTCGCTTCGTAGCGTTCTAAGGGAGACAGGCACGTTTTCGGTTCCATGGTTCACCAGCCCGACGCCGTCCATAGCCAGAACGTCCGCCGTTTCGTTTCCTTCGATGCTCTGGTGGCTGGGAACCCAGTAGATCCGCACTGACTTAGTCGTGCTTAGTGAGTCTAGTACCTCCCTGCTTGCCAGGACACTTCTGGAACTAACCGCGGACGACTGCATGGATTTGATCGCCACTTGGCTATCAACGAATAAGTTAACCGCATTGTGTGATCGCTCTGCGAGCTGAGCGACCTCAAACTTCGGCCTGGAATATGCTGCATCGGTCGGGTAGCTTATAAGACGCCCTTACTTTAGGGCTCGTGCAGTATATACCCGCTCCTACTACCCCTCTTTCCATATTGGTTACCATCGAGGCAGAGTGGCTCTGCAACCCTGCGGCTGCTCTGCCTGCTGGTAAGGCTGCGGGGAGCGAGTTGCCATCGGCTAGCGCCGAAGCCAAAACTTTCACGTATGCCGAGAGGAGGAGTGCTGGGAACATACTCCGTCGGCAAAATGCAAGCACGATGTCCAGCCCGACCGACCAGTGGGGGAAAAAGGTCGAATGGGCATCAAAGGTGCTGCCCAACTTTGGCAAAGAGGCACCGAAGAGGGTTGTCCCGCCGAAGACGACAGCCCCGCAAACTAAAAGGCAGCGCTCACAGGAGACTCCTGGACCGGCTCCAAAGCGCTCCAGAGTGCTGCCGAACGTGTCGTTCGCGCAAATCGCCAAAGAGAGGACGCTGATCGGCGTCCTGGATAAAGGCAGCGTGGACTCGAAGATCCCCAGGAACCAGTGGAAGTGGGTGGAAGCGGCACTGGCCGACTGCTGCTTCGATCTACTGGACAAGCAACCCGGCCTCCCTCCAGTCTGTAAAGACATGGGGTGGTACCAGGGTTGTGTCGAGATCATAGCCTGCGAAGACGAGCGCTCCGTCCAGCTCTATAAAGCAGCGGTAGCGCAAGTCGGAGAGGTGTACCCAGGGGCGAAGCTCGTCGCAGTCAACTGGAGCGAGGTGCCCAGTAGGCCTAGAGCGAGAGTTTGAGTGCCCGCCTCCATAAAGGAGCCTGAGCGCATCCTAAAAATGCTGCAGCGGTGCAACCCGGAGCTACCAACCTCCGATTGGAGGGTAGTTAAGGTGGAGGCGACTCAAGGCCCGATGCACCAGGCGGTGCTCGTCCTGAATAAGGAATCTCTAGCTCCAATTGAGGCCAAAAAAGGAGAGCTAAACTTTGGCTTCAGCGCAGTGAGCATCAGGGTCTACAAGTCGGATGCAGCGGCCGAGGCACGTCCTGTCGACAACTCAGTCGAGCAGGACGTTGCCTCGGAGATCGAAGCACCCGATGACGATCCAGAGCCTGCCCATGACGGCTACTCTTCTGATACGGCCCTAATGCGCGAGATCAAGGCGATGTGTCGCGACGACACTATCGAGGACGACTCGTACGCCGACAACACAGTGGTGGAGAACTCTGTCGATGTCTCTAAGACTCCTACAGATAAATCTCCACCACTGTAAAGAAGCATCCGCTGCCCTTATACTCCGCTTGGAAGCGAGCGGTGCAGATGTAGTTCTGATCCAAGAGCCTTGGGTAGTAGTAGACAAGGTCTGTGGATTAGCGACGAAGGGGCACAAGCTTATTGTAGCTCAGAAAGAAGGTAAAATACGTTCCTGCATTCTTGCAAGTAAGCACTTAAATATCTTTCTGCTCCACAACTTTAGCAATGGTGACAACACGGCGGCAAGCCTTGAACTACAAGGTTCTCACATAAGGCTGATGTCATCCTACATGGCTCATGAGGAAAGCGATCCTCCCGGTGACCTAGTTCGCAAGCTCACCAGAGATAGCGAAAGGTCGGATATAGGCCTTGTAATAGGCTGCGACGCCAACGCCCACCACACAAAATGGGGGAGTTCGGGCACAAATGTAAGGGGTGAGTCATTATTCAGCTTCATCCTAAACTCTAATCTTCTTATCTGCAATCCATTCCTTTTCGGACCACAGGTATATCGAGACCACACTATCTCTCGAGAGCCCAAAACCCACTGTCTTTGCTAACCCTAGGAAAGCCAACTGGGAAAAATATGTCACAGCAATGGAGGGACTTCTTCCCTCCAAGGCACCAATCTGCCTGAACACAGAGCACAATCTAAATCATCTAGTGGACAGGTTTTCTAAAGCATGCAACACGGCTTTCACGGCAGCATTCCCATCCAACCAGCACAAGGGGAAAAAGAAACCCCCTTGGTGGTCAAAACAAATAGATACCCTACGAAAAAGCTGCAGGTCCCTCTTCAACAGGGCCAAAAGCGCTAACGAGGAGCAACACTGCAGCCTCGCATTCGACACCAAAAGACTTTAGACCAATCAGTCTATCATCCTTCCTTCTCAAAACCTTTGAGAGACTCGTCGGGCTACAACTGAGAACAACCATAAATTCTCAGTTGTTGTCAGGAGCACAACATGCCTACCGGAAAGGAAAATCCACGGAAACGGCACTTCACGAAGTAATTTCGGGGATAGAGAAATCACTATACCTCAAAGAATACTCTCTAATCGCTTTTCTAGATATCGAGGGAGCTTTCAACAACGTAATACCCGGTGCCATTACGGAAGCGCTGACTGACCTTGGGGTGGATCGTCACTTGGTGATGCTCATTGATCAATTGCTCACATGCAGGACGGTGACATCATCGATGGGATCGTCCACTCAGACAAGGTATGTCAGTAGAGGCACACCGCAAGGTGGTGTCCTATCCCCCCTTCTATGGAACATAGCAGTCAACAAGATTCTATGTGACCTGGAAGGGGGGGGGCTGCAAAGTCGTGGCATACGCGGACGACGTAGCAATTAGCTTCTCGGGCAAATACCCTCAAACACTCTGCGACTTAATGACCGCAAAGCTCGTGAGACTGTCAAGGTGGACAGAATCGCGAGGTCTTGGAGTTAATCCCTCAAAGACAGAACTTGTGCTATTTACAAGCAAATACAAGATTCCGTCTCTAAACCCCCCCACATTAAACGGATGCAGGCTCTCCTTTAGCGACAGTGCCAGTTACTTAGGGTTAGTAATCGACAAAAAGCTAAACTGGAACCTGAATATCAAAGACAGAGTGAAGAAGGCCACGATAGCCCTCTACACTTGCAAAAAAGCTATTGGCTTGAAATGGGGCATGAACCCAAGTATAGTCCAATGGATATACCAAGCCATAGTTAGACCGATAATACTTTATGGAGTTACTGTATGGTGTCTGGTCTGATGAGCGCGTGAGGTGGCTCAGAGGGGGCCCAGCTGAGGCTACCGGACGGGTCGCAGGTTGCGGATAGCGAAAGGCCTACCCCTAAAAAAGGTAGGTTAGCTGCGAATAATCGGTTCTCTTTAGGGAGACCACCGAAAATAAGCAGTCCCGGACAGCCAGCGGGTGTTCGCGAAGCAGCAACACTGACGATGCGCTTGTGGTGCCGCCTCGTATAAGTAGCTCACACACTCCCCCTTCCCCACACACACTACCTACCCACATCCCACCCCCCCACACTCACCTCACACCGGGCTGGGCTAAGGTGTCATTCGACCCGTGCCGAGAGTCAGCCTGGCTGGGGGCCCGGTCTAAAAACTAGCCCAGTCTCGAACGGAGAGCTCAGGGACTTGGCAGCCCCCTGTTCTAATGATGCCTTACCCGGGCAACGTGGATCTCTGCCCGGGCTGACCGTTCCCTTTCTCTGCATCTCGTGGGATGTAAATATGAACTATAACAAATATAACAAAAATAAAAAAATACAAAAAAACAAATCTGAGTCTGACACTCCCCAAACGTCAACTGGGAGCAATCCCCCGCATGGGAAGGCATCGGCCCAAAGGCCCGGCCCGACCAGCTCAACAGCAGGACAGACCTGCAAGGCGGAAAGCGCTGGGGTGAACCCGAGTGGGTCCCATCCCGAATCTGGGGTGGGGGGCGGATCAGCTCCCAACACCGACACCTTGGAGAGGCAGCTAAGCAATATTGCGGCTGCCCGACCTTCTGGTAAGGTGGAGGGTGATGATTTGCCTTCAACCAGCGCACAGGCCAGAAAGCATACGTATGCCGAAAGGAGGAGTGTAGGGCACATACTCCGTCGGCAAAATGCCAACACAGAGGTCAGTCCTTCAGCGGACTGGCTCAAGAAGGTGGAGTGGGCCTCATCGGTGCTCCCAAACTTCTCAATGGTCTCTCAACCAAAGAGACAGCGGTCACAAGAAACACCCGGCCCGGTCGCGAAAAGGTCGAGGGTGGTGGCCAATATCTCCTTCGCGCAGATTGCCAAGGAGAGGACGCTAATTGGCGTCCTCGACAAGGGCAGCGCGGAGGGTAAGATCCCAAGGAGCAAGTGGAAGTGGGTGGAGGCGGCACTGGCCGACCGCTGCTTCGAGTTGCTCGAGAAGGACCCTGGGCCACCTCCGGTCTGCAAAGACATGGGGTGGTACCAGGGCAGTATCAAAGTTGTTGCCTGCGATGACGAGCGCTCCGTGAAGCTATACAAAGCAGCGGTGGCGCAGATCGGAGAGGTCTACGCCGGGGCGAAGCTAGTCGCGGTAGACTGGAGCGAGGTGCCCAGTAGACCAAGGGCGAGAATATGGGTGCCGGCTACCTTCAAGGAGCCCGAGCGCATCCTCACGATGTTGCAGAGGTGCAATCCGACACTTCCAACTCTTGACTGGAAAGTGGTCAAGGTTGAGGAGTCGAAGGGGCCGACTAATCAGGCCATCATCATCCTGAACAAGGAATCGCTGGCCCCAATAGAGGCAGCTAAAGGAGAGCTGAACTTTGGCTTCAGTTCGGTCACCATAAAGGTGTACAAGTCGGACGCTGCCACGGCCGAGGCTCGTCCTGCCGACAACCCAGTCGCGCAGGATGTGGCCTCGGAGATCGAGGCACCCGACAACGAGCTGGAGCCGAAGGAAGGCTACTCGTCCGACGCGGAGCTGATGCGGGACTTTGAGGCGATGTGTCGAGACGAAGTTTCCGACGACTCAGACGCCGACACTACAGTGGTGGAGATCCATGAAGATGTCTCTCAGACTCCTTCAAATAAATCTCCACCACTGTAAAGCAGCATCCGCTGCACTCATACTCCGCTTGGATGCAAGCGGAGCCGACGTGGTCCTAATCCAGGAGCCTTGGATAGTCGGAACCAAGGTCTGTGGGTTAGCGACGAGGGAGTACAAGCTCATTGTACCCCATACCGAAGGTAAAATTCGTACCTGCATTCTAGCAAGAAAGCACCTTAATATCTTTCTGCTCCACAACTTCAGCAACGGCGACAATACAGCGGTAAGCCTAGAGCTAAAGCGGACACATCTGAGGCTGATGTCGTCCTACATGGCCCATGAGGAAAGCGATCCTCCCAACCACCTCGTCTGCAAGCTCACCAGCGACAGCGAGAGGCTCAACACAAGCCTACTAATAGGCTGCGATGCCAATGCTCACCACACCCAATGGGGGAGCACGGACACAAATATAAGGGGTGAGTCACTTTTCAGCTTTATACTGAACTCGAACTTGACCATATGCAACCGGGGCAACGACCCCACATTTGTTATAAAAAACAGACAGGAGGTTATTGACCTCACTCTAGTGTCTCACAATCTGTCAGACAAAGTGGAAAGATGGAGGGTCCTAGAGGACCATTCCTTCTCCGACCACAGGTATATCGAAACGATTTTATCCTTCGAGAGCCCCAAACCCACCGACTACACCAACCCCAGGAAAACCAATTGGGTTAAGTATATCTCGGTTCTGGAGGAAATACTTCCCAACAAGGCACCAATGAGCCCAGACACTCAAGACGATTTAGATCGCATAGTGTACAGGTTCACGGAAGCATGCAATAAGGCCTTCAAGGCGGCTCGCCTGCCACACAGGACAAGGGGCAAAAAGAAACCCCCCTGGTGGTCGAAACAAATCGACATCCTACGAAAGAACTGTAGGACTAGCTTCAACCGGGCTAAAAGTGCAAACGAGGAGGAACATTGGGCAGACTACAAAGTCAGTCTCGCCCAATTCAAAAAAGAAACACGAAGAGCAAAGAGGGCCTCTTGGCAAAAATTCTGCTCAGAAATTGAGGAGACGTCAGAAGCCGCCAGGCTGCGCAAGCTCCTCTCAAAAACCACCCCCTCCGTAGGGTACCTTAAAAGGAACGACGGTACGTGGACCAACTCCAGTGAGGAGTCGCTACACGTACTGCTCGAAACCCACTTCCCTGGGTGCACAACCATCAAGCCGGCGCTAACCCAAAGGGGAGGCCAAACAGCCACGATGGACCATATTTTCACCAAACGGAACATAAGCTGGGCGGTAAACAGCTTTGACCCGTTCAAATCGCCAGGTCCGGACCAGGTCATTCCGGCCCAACTGCAAAAGGCCGGAGACCCGGCCATTAACTGGCTACAATGTATCTTTAGGAAGATACTGGCGGTGGGGACCATACCACAAGAATGGCTCAAGGCGAAAATAGTCTTTATCCCCAAAGCGGGAAAGGCCTCGCACTCGACCCCAAAGGACTTTAGACCAATCAGCCTATCGTCCTTTCTTCTCAAAACTTTCGAGAGACTTGTCGGACTACATCTTAGGACAATTGTTAGTCCTCTAATGCTGTCAGGAGCACAACATGCCTACCGGAAAGGAAGATCCACGGAAACGGCGCTCCACGAAGTAGTCTCAATTGTAGAGAAATCCCTACAACTCAAAGAATACACTCTTATGGCCTTCCTCGATATCGAAGGAGCCTTCAATAACGTCGTCCCAAGTGCCATTACGGAAGCACTGACTGACCTGGGTGTGGACGGTCACTTGGTGCTGCTCATCGATCAATTGCTCACATGCAGGACGGTGACATCATCGATGGGATCGTCCACACAATCCAGGTATGTCAACAGAGGCACTCCGCAAGGTGGTGTCCTGTCTCCCCTTCTGTGGAACATGGCAGTCAATAAGATTCTATGTGACCTGGAGGGGGGGGGCTGCAAAATAGTGGCATACGCGGATGACGTGGCAATCAGTTTCTCGGGGAAATACCCTCAAACACTGTGTGACCTTATGAGCACTAAGCTCGCGAGACTGTCAGAGTGGACAAAATCGCGAGGATTGGGAGTAAATCCCACTAAAACGGAACTCGTGCTATTCTCACGGAAGTACAAGATTCCGCCCCTTAACCCCCCTATACTAAATGGATGCAGGCTCTCCTTCAGCGACAGTGCTAGTTACCTAGGGTTGGTAATTGATAAGAAGCTGAACTGGAACCTGAACGTAAAAGAAAGAGTAAAGAAGGCTACGATAGCCCTATACTCCTGCAAAAAAGCTATTGGCTTGAAGTGGGGCATGAACCCAAACGTAGTCCAATGGATATACCAAGCAATAGTAAGACCAATCTTACTCTATGGAGTTACAGTTTGGTGGCCGGCCTTATCAAAAGGATCGACAGCCAAACAACTTGGCAAGGTTCAGCGAACCGCAGCCCTATGCATTAGTGGAGCACTACGCACCACCCCGAACGATGCACTAAACGCCATCCTAAATCTCCAAAGCCTCGAACTCGAGGGAAAAGAGAGGGCAGAAATTGCCGCGATACGTCTGAGAGACTCCGGACAATGGACGTCACATACCAGGGGTCACTCATCTATACTTGTCAGTAGTACCGTCCCATCGAAGACGGACTACTGCGTTCCAAGGGAACACACTGGTACTCCCTTCAATGTAATCATCCCTAGCAGAGACGAGTGGCTTGAGGGACCACCAGGCCAGGACACGGCCATAAGCATCTTCACAGATGGCTCGAAGCTGGATAACAAAGTTGGAGGAGGGATTTACTCCGAACAACTCGAAATCAGGCACTCCTTTAGGCTCCCAGATCACTGCAGTGTGTTCCAAGCGGAAGTCATTGCGATCATGGAAGCACTGAAGCTCCTGCAAACAGCCTCAACGGCAACAACAACTGTAAACATATACAGCGACAGCCAAGCTGCGATCAAATCGCTTCATGCGATTTCCTCGAACTCGGCCACAGTGGCAAATTGCCGCAAATCTCTTCACGAGATGGCCCAACAATATGCCATCAGCCTTATTTGGGTCCCGGGTCACCGGGACATCGAGGGCAACTGTAAGGCAGACGAGCTGGCCAGAACAGGTACCACAATACCCCTTCTCCAAGAGAAGGAGGATATTTGCATGCCTATGGCCACCTGTAGGCTTATTATAAAGGAGCTATATAGGCGACGAGCAGACAATGCGTGGCGGTCAGTACCACTATGTCGCATATCCAGGCAAACATGGCCTACCATTGACAGGAAACGCACACTAGAGCTCTGTAAGCTCGGCAGGAAAAGGTGCAGCGTTGTCATCCGCTCCCTCACGGGGCACTGGCTGATAGGCTCCCATGCCAACAGGCTGGGAGCCCCATACAATGATTTCTGCCGTAGCTGTAGAGACGAGGAGGAGGAGGAAACGGTGGAACACCTGTTCTGCTCCTGTCCGGCTCTCAGTAGGAGAAGGCTACAATACCTGGGCATGCCCTATGTCTCAGACATTTCAGAAATGTCCAAAATCTGTCCCAGAAAGATTGCGAACTTCGTAAGAGCGTCAGGATGGGATAACTGCTGATATGTTCGGGTCTCATGAGATGGCTAAGGGGGAACACCTTCCGCGGTATTACAACGGGCCGAAACCGGCCTAAGTGTGACTGGCTCCTGTGGAGCTAGGCAGCCGCCTTAACCTAACCTAACCTAACCTACTGTATGGTGGCCGGCCTTATCAAAAAGGACGATCACCAGACAACTCGACAAAGTTCAGCGAACAGCCGCCCTTTGCATCAGCGGAGCTCTTTGTACCACTCCAAATGATGCGCTAGATGCCATTCTGTGCCTCCAAAGCCTTGACCTCGCAGGAAAAGAAAGGGCACAAATGGCAGCAATACGACTGAGAGACTCCGACCAATGGGCACCACAGCAACGGTTGACAACGGTTGACAACGGTTGACCTTAGGTCTCACAATGCGAGAAGGGGTAGATTCCCCCGCGGTATCATAACGGGCCGGAAACGGCCTAAGTGTGCTGGGCTCCCAGTGAGTCGGGCAGATGCTGTAACCTAACCTAACCTAACCTAACCTACCATCGAGGCAGGGGTCCATGCCCGTAATGTTGAGGAGACATGTTTTCCGATGCGATCAGGCGCTGTGCTGCTTTACCTGCAGTCGTAACTGATAACGAGTGTAGTGCTGTCTCGACTGATTTTCCCTTGGTATAGGCATGCTGGTTGATTGACATCCGTCTGTAAGAGTGCGAGAAGTCAAGATTGTGTGTATATGGCCTCAGCCACCCGCATGTGTATGGAACCAGGCCACTCGTTAGGGAGGCAACTGTAAAACTTGCATATGTGGCACAGCTAGGCATATTATCAGGGAAGCTACTGTAAAGCTCTTATTGCAAGCCCTGTTTGCATGCACACGCGTGCTGACCGTTCTTGGAAAAGCTTTCCAAGATCAAAGCTTTGTAGTTTTGGTCTCTTTTTTATACACACGAGTAACTGACTCAGTTGTTGTTTATTGGTTGAAATGCAGATTATTGATTATGACGTGACACAAATATGAAGCTTGACATCTGTGCGGAGAACTGATTCCGAGAGCGAACAGGAGGACATAGCGTTGCCACTCGTCCGTGTGCACCAGTCACATAACCTGGGAGAGGTTGGAAATCTGGATGGGACCTCAACACTCTCAGCTCCCAAGTAACTGATGCGCCATACCTGTGCGACTGCGGGTACCCAGCGCCAGATTAAATTGTCTCGGAATTACATATTTTCGGACACCCAGCAGTGCGTGTTGTTAGCGGTGATTGACCAAACAGTGAGTGTGCGAAGTCTGTGCCTGGACCAGGTGTGTTCAGCGGAACACACAAGCAGTATAAATTGGCCGATCGACCCAGCAGTACGTACAACCATACCCGCGCCAACCACCCCACGCACGTACTGGCCAAAGCGCCATCACCGGCCAACTCTTAGCCATTGCCCTTCACACCCTTTCACCGTGATAGCCGTGAGTAGTTAATGGGCATGGTAGTTTGTGGGTGTGCTCTCTAAGTTGCCTTTGTCTTTGATCACAGCCCTCTCAAGGTCGCTAAGGATGCTACGTGAGGCCTTGAATCACGTAACCTCGAAGTTCCTGCAGGCCCCGGATCATATCCTTCGGGTCCACGACCGAGAATACCGCAGTATTGTCATCATCATTGGCAAGACCCGAGTTGAAAGACGGCCAACACCAAGGGCCACGAGTGGCATTGGTCTATCTAACCTCGAAGCACGTGCTGGTTCTTGTGGCACCCATCCCGTGGCGGGACCACGTCACCCTGATTTACAACCAAGGCTACCGCGGGCTTGGTAGCTAGCTCTGTGTCGATATGAGTTTGAATTTTAAATAAATCAGATATGCATTAGCACCATAATTATATTACTCTTAAACTCTCTTATAGTTTTGCGCTTGTTCTGTTGCATTACTCAATTTAAGTCTATCGCCTCCAGTCAACAGGCCTACTGACACCGATGTACTATTAATACAATGAGGTCGTATGTACGGCATAGTCTCCAATAATAAGCTATAGCGTCAATATTTTAATTTACCCTTTGATACTTATACATTAATGGACATCTTGTAATAGTAAGAAACTTCAGCAAAGACAACGTTTTGACCAAACTAACCATTAGAAAAAAAAAACCAAAATTTAAATTTTTCTAAAAAAGCTACTCTAACTATGTTTGTGTGCTGTTTTATTTTTTTTGTATCTTTTAAGTGTTATTAATAAGTATTATAAATTTATACACAATAATTAAATTAAATTTAATAAGACTCATCTACCAATGTCCAACACAAATCAGCAAGCAACGAGTCAAGCTTTTTGCCGCTGTACCAATGCTCAAGGGGAGCGGCGACTTGGTGAAATCTTTCTCCATGCTCATCGGATTCAGTCGGAACTTGCTGCTCAAAATGGTCCTTGTGATGGTGAAGAAAGTGAATTTTTAAGGACATATTCACATCTATTTATTCAAAAGCGTCTAATATTTCATCCACATATTTTGTTCAATCTTCAGACCGGTGCACTCCTAAGCAATGGCTTTTAACGTTCATAACGGAGTTCCAGGCCATTTTTTCATTTGACCTGAAAAGTTCTCAGAATTTTGCGTTCTTCATAAGTTGTCTTATATCGGGGCCATTGAGAGCACCTGAAAATAATGATATGTTGATGTAGTTCTATTTGTGCGCTGAAAAAAGACTTAAGCTACCTTCCTTTATTTTCGCAACACAGTCTTGGAAATATTTCTGTCAAACATTTAAAAGCTTCGCCATCTCGATTAATTGCTTTTATGAAATTTTTGACAATTCCCAATTTAATGTGCAGTGGTGGTAGCAAAATGTTATTAGCTGGTATCAGCGGAATATGGATAACATTTGCCACATTTAAATGGAATTCTGTGCGAAGCTTCCAATCACGCATTCTATATTGGTTTCCGCGGTACCTTGTGTCCCAATGACAAATGAAGCACATATTTTTTGAGTATCCTGTCTGCACACCAGTAAGCAAGGAGATAACTTTTAAATCCGCACATATGTATCTTCCATTGATGCTCCCGATTCCACCAGAGTGGCTTGGACTTCTATCTTGTTTTTGAGGGTGGGCGTGCAGCGTGGTAGGCCTCCAGCAGTTCCGTAGATAAGGTAGAGACCTTCGCTATGTCCTCCCCGGATTTCACTGAGCCCAGTTTCGCAAGTTTCGAAGTGACTGTATGTTTAAACTTCTCCCAGTTTGTGTTCCGCGGAGCGTATTTCAATTCGAACTTGAATTGAACGTACTTGCGAGGACTCTTCATCCAGATATTAAGGTATTCTATCCCTTTACGAGGGTTAGATATAGCACGTTTAATGATGTGGAACCTACGTAGGTATTTTCCTCTCCCACGTTTGCTACATCTATGTTAGTTGATAATATAAAGTCTAAGAGTGACTCACCTCAGTCGTTGATATCGGGGCTTCCCCACGCACTATGGTGGGCATTGGCGCCCGTACCAATGAGGAGTTGGTAGTCTTTAAAGTCGACTTCTCATTAGTTCTTCGGGTGGTGTGGTGCGGACCTGTCATGTGCCATGTAGGCGCTTCTCCTCACTTTCCAGCATAACTACTGTCAGGTCGTCTGTGCTGTACGAGTACGACAGTTCTATTCCTTCTTTCCGGTGTTGAGTAGAATGAGCTACATGTACATAATCGATAGATAGCGGAAAAATCAACAAATTCAAATGACAGTTAAAAGCTATCGTTACTCAGCAAAAACGGCTCTGTCAAGAAAATAGGGAAAAATGCGACAAAGAGTTCTCGATTCAAATATTTTATACCACGTTCGAAGAAGAATTCCATTCGAATCGAATCGAATCGACAACAAAGCATGCCCTCATAAGAGCGTACAAGGCAACGGAGCTATCAATTAGTCTGATACATCGGACTATATTCCTGAAAGAAAGAACAAATCTGATCAATTCTGGCATATCGAAGCAGTTAAAAATGCATCCGTATACGTATGCCATTTCCGTGGACTTTGAGGCCACCTGCTGGAAGAATCAACCACCTCAGCAACTCAGAATTTCGGAGATAATTGAGTTTCCAGCCATTTTGGTCAATTTGAAAACGGGCAAGGTCGAATCGGAGTTTCACAAGTACGTGAAGCCCGTCGAGTCGCCGGAGCTGAGCGACTACTGTACCAATCTGACGGGCATTCAGCAGACTACGGTGGAGGCGGGCGTGTCGCTGCAGACGGCAATCGATTTGTTCATCGAATGGCTGAAGAAGGAGTTGGCCGCCCGCAACCTGCTGCTGCCGAAGATGAGTGAGTCCGATCCAAAGGGGAACTGTTTCTTGGTCACCTGGACGGACTGGGACTTCGGGATCTGTCTGAAAAATGAGTGCGCACGCAAGAATATACGCAAACCAGCCTGCTTCAATCAGTGGATTGACGCAAGGGTCATCTACAGGGAGTGGTACAAGTATCGTCCCTACAGCTTCGGCAATGCCCTGTCCCATGCGCGGCTGACCTTCCAGGGACGTGCTCACTCCGGCATCGATGATGCCAAGAATTTGGGCATTCTCATCTGCAAGATGTTTCGTAACGGAGCCCCCTTTTCGATCACCAAAGATCTGACACCAGATGAAGAGCTCAACCAGAACAGTGGGTTCTGAGCTGCGGCGGTCAGCCACCAGCCGTCATCATTCCCTCACACCAGCAATATGACCAGACACCAGAAGAAAGATAATCCATTTCTTAATTCTTAAAACACGACAATAGGCTTAAGGACACTTAGGCTGACTGAGATAGGGGCCTAATTTGACAACAATTTGAAAACGTAAGCGCTAAATAAGTTTCTCGTTTTTATTTTTTTATTTTACATAATATTCTTTGACAGATATCAACTCTGGAAATTTGAAGGCCATCGCCATTGGAGTCGAGCCCCCAGCACCTGATTTTGGTTATCAAAATCCAGCAAGAAAGCCACAACACAATGCATTTATGTGTAAAATTTAATGATACTTAAACATATGTAAGGGTGGTGTGGTGTAAATCTTTTCAAATATTTTGGCATAATCTGAACACAAACGTCGGTGCTAAATAATTCTCTTGTGTTTGCTATTTCTTTTAACAGAAATTAGATTGATGCGAATCGTTTTGATAAGTTCGGCCTGCTTCTCTTAGTCGCTTCGTAGCGTTCTAAGGGAGACAGGCACGTTTTCGGTTCCATGGTTCACCAGCCCGACGCCGTCCGTAGCCAGAACGTCCGCAGTTTCGTTTCCTTCGATGCTCTGGTGGCTGGGAACCTAGTAGATCCGCACTGACTTAGTCGTGCTTAGTGAGTCTAGCACCTCCCTGCTTGCCAGGACACTTCTGGAACTAACCGCGGACGACTGCATGGATTTGATCGCCACTTGGCTATCAACGAATAAGTTAACCGCATTGTGTGATCGCTCTGCGAGCTGAGCGACTTCAAACTTCCGCCTGGAATATGCTACATCGGTCGGGTAGCTTATAAGACGCCCTTACTTTAGGGCTCGTGCAGTATAGACCCACCCCTACTGCCCCTCTTTCCATATTGGTTTCCATCGAGGCACGTTCTAGGGGTCCATGCCCGTAATGTTGAGGAGACATGTTTTCCGATGCGATCAGGCGCTGTGCTGCCTTACCTGCAGTCGTAACTGATAACGAGTGTAGTGCTGTCTCGACCGATTTTCCCTTGGTGTAGGCATGCTGGTTGATTGACATCAGTCTGCAAGAGTGCGAGAAGTCAAGATTGTGTGTACATGGCCTCAGCCACCCGCATGTGTATGGAACCAGGCCACTAGTTAGGGAGGCAACTGTGGCACAGCTAGGCATATTATCAGGGAAGCTACTGTAAAGCTCTTATTGCATGCACACGCGTGCTGACCGTTCTTGGAAAAGCTTTCCGAGATCAAAGCTCTATAGTTTTGGTCTCTTTTTAATACACACGATTAACTGACTCAGTTGTTGTTTATTGGTTGAAATGCAGATTATTGATTATGACGTGACACAAATATGAAGCTTGACATCTGTGCGGAGAACTGATTCCGAGAGCGAACAGGACGACATAGCGTTGCCACTCGTCCGCGTGCACCAGTCACATAACCTGGGAGAGGTTGGAAATCCGGATGGGACCTCAACACTCTCAGCTCCCAAGTAACTGATCCCCCATATCTGTGCGACTGCGGGTACCCAGCGCCAGATTAAATTGTCTCGGAATTACATATGTATTTTCGGACACCCAGCAGTGCGTGTTGTTAGCGGTGCCGGTGGTGATTGACCAAACAGTGAGTGTGCGAAGTCTGTGCCTGGACCAGGTGTGTTCAGCGGAACACACAAGCAGTATAAATTGCCCGTTCTCGTGGCACCCATCCCGTGGCGGGACTACATCACCCGGATCTACAGCTAAGGCTACCGCGGTCTTGGTAGCTAGCTCTGTATCGATATGAGTTTGAATTTTAAATGAATCAGATATGCATTAGCACCATACTTAATTTAAATCTATCGCCTACAGTCAACAGGCCTGCTGACACCGATTAACTACTAATACAATGAGGTCGTAAGTACGGCATAGTCTCTAATATTGATGTGTAAGTGACGCACAATAAGGTATAGCGCAAAACTGATAGAGCGAGGTTACTTTTTTGATGCCTCGGTAACCGATCGTCATGCACACGGCTCCTTCTCAGTTCTACAAGTAGGGTGGGTATAGAAGAAGGACTCGAACACCTCGGTTCTCCCACAGAAAGAGGGTATATCGTGTCTCAGTCCGTTCCCGTATTGCCCGGTCATTCCTATTTCTCTGTCTACGACTTTATTACTGTAACACCGGTGTCGAGGCAACACTGGATCCACGCCAATCTCCCTGAGCCAGGCCGTCCAACCAGTAGCCAGAGGCCGAAACGGCTCCGACCGTGTCAGTTACAAGTCCCAGGGATAACGGCTGCAGCTTAGCCGTTTATCCATCGATTCTTACAAGTCATCGATTCAAAGTCAAAACGAGGGGGAACGTTGTGAGTCGCGGCAAAGGCCGCGGCTCTCCCTTATACCCGGTACTCGTATGAGCCTACGATTTATGCAATTTATTAAATTTTGAAACATATTTGGAGTAGTGCGATCACACAGGAGACTGGATACAAAATTTGGTTGCTCTAGCTTTCATAGTCTCTGAGATATAGGCGCTAATGAAGACGGACAGACGGATGGACGGACAGACGGACGGACGAACGGACGAACGGACAGACAGACATGGCTATATCGACTCGGCTATTGATGCTGATCAAGAATATATATACTTTATGGGGTCGGAAACGCTTACTTCTGGGCGTTACACACAACCGTTTTCACCACAAATCTAATATACCCCTATACCCGGGTACCGGGTATAATTAGCAAAAATACCGCAAAAATGATCTAATTTGAATTTGAAAGCCTAATATCTTCCAGACGGTAAGCTGAAACTACAAAATGTTTGGGTGCGATTTATAGCTGCATTTATCATCTTTAAAGAACTTCTAAATTCAATACCACCAGGTATAAGAAACGTAAGTTATGTGAAAAAAGTCGATCAAGCTCATCAGGAACGGGCTGTCAATACTATCATTTATTATACATATCGTTAAGGAACAGCAGACCTGCTACCGAGCGCCTATGTTCAAGGGCGCAGGTATGCAGTAGGCACCCCTGGCTGGAGTAAGTCGGAATCGGATGACAGAAATGTAACGGCTGCAATGCAAATTTTAGGGATTTTTTCTGAAGTCGCTCAATTATATTGATATGCACAGTGTCTGACGGGTTCCAAATAAAGGTAGCATACCTTGAGGGCAAACATGCAGAATACACTGACAGTCTTAAGTACGGGACCCTTAAACAGTACGGTATTTCACTTGACAAATCCGAACATTGCATACACCTTCGGCAGAATAAAACTTAAGTGATTAAAAAACAGGAATTTGGACATAAAATGAAATAAAATAAAGGACCCCAGATCCATAATCTCGTTCTGTATAGAGAGTAAATGATTATTAATAACATACATATGTGGAAAGAATGTTTAAGTTTCATTTACTATAACGAAATCATGACATTTGTTTAGATTTAGCGACAATTTAGTGTTATGCCAAGGGACTCAATATTACAAATTTCAGGAATATTATCTAAAATATCCCGGTTATACCAGCTAGAAGCAGGTTCGAAGTTGGCAGAGAATAAGAAAGCAAATAAGGTGACAATACCTGCCCCAGAGTTGTAACGTGCAACCACGGAGTAGGCTAGATGGTTCCCTCAGCTTGAGGATGACACGCTATCTTTTTCCGGCTACTGGCTCGCCGGCCACGAGTGTGGTGTTCTTTCAGTTCCTCTAGCTGAAGCCTACGTATAATTACTTTAATATCAATGCGTGTCGAAACAGAGCCAACTAACACCGGACAAAGTACAACACCTAAAACAAAAGACGACAACTGCATTTGGTAACGGACAACGAACCGACTCCTCTGCTGGTCATGAGGAGCCACTGACGCCCACCCTACCTTGGTCTTGTTGTGCCAAGTACCGCATTTTTAAACTGTACAAGACCCCTTTGCGCGAGGGACCTACAGGGGCTTGCTCTAGGAGATCAAACTCTATCTTTTACACAAACACTATAATATTTATTGTATTCTTATAACTAAAATTATGTTTCGCCTCATACTAGCTAATCCCAAGAGTTTTCCCCCGGATGTTAAATCTATCTTAAATTTAAAAAGAGTGGAAAAGTGAAAAAAGGTATTTGTAGTCTTTGAAGTCGACTTCTCATTAGTTCTTCGGTGTGGTGTGTACCTGTCATGTGCCATGTAGCAGGAGGCTACCAAAAGGCGCTTCTCCTCACTTTCCAGCATAACTACTGTCAGGTCGTCTGTGCTGTACGAGTACGACAGTTCTATTCCTTCTTTCCGGTGTTGAGTAGAATGAGCTACATGTACATAATCGATAGATAGCGGAAAAATCAACAAATTCAAATGACAGTTAAAAGCTATCGTTACTCAGCAAAAACTGCTCTGTCAAGAAAATAGGGAAAAATGCGACAAAGAGTTCTCGATTCAAATATTTTATACCATGTTCGAAGAAGAATTCCATTCGAATCGAATCGAATCGACAACAAAGCATGCCCTCATAAGAACGTACAAGGCAACGGAGCTATCAATTAGTCTGATACATCGGACTATATTCCTGAAAGAAAGAACAAATCTGATCAATTCTGGCATATCGAAGCAGTTAAAAATGCATCCGTATACGTATGCCATTTCCGTGGACTTTGAGGCCACCTGCTGGAAGAATCAACCACCTCAGCAACTCAGAATTTCGGAGATAATTGAGTTTCCAGCCATTTTGGTCAATTTGAAAACGGGCAAGGTCGAATCGGAGTTTCACAAGTATGTGAAGCCCGTCGAGTCGCCGGAGCTGAGCGACTACTGTACCAATCTGACGGGCATTCAGCAGACTACGGTGGAGGCGGGCGTGTCGCTGCAGACGGCAATCGATTTGTTCATCGAATGGCTGAAGAAGGAGTTGGCCGCCCGCAACCTGCTGCTGCCGAAGATGAGTGAGTCCGATCCAAAGGGGAACTGTTTCTTGGTCACCTGGACGGACTGGGACTTCGGGATCTGTCTGAAAAATGAGTGCGCACGCAAGAATATACGCAAACCAGCCTGCTTCAATCAGTGGATTGACGCAAGGGTCATCTACAGGGAGTGGTACAAGTATCGTCCCTACAGCTTCGGCAATGCCCTGTCCCATGCACGTCTGACCTTCCAGGGACGTGCTCACTCCGGCATCGATGATGCCAAGAATTTGGGCATTCTCATCTGCAAGATGTTTCGTAACGGAGCCCCCTTTTCGATCACCAAAGATCTGACACCAGATGAAGAGCTCAACCAGAACAGTGGGTTCTGAGCTGCGGCGGTCAGCCACCAGCCCTCATCATTCCCTCACACCAGCAATATGACCAGACATCAGAAGAAAGATAATCCATTTCTTAATTGGATTATGTTCAACATAAAACACTTAGGCTGACTAAGATAGGGGCCTAATTTGACAACAATTTGAAAACGTAAGCGCTAAATAAGATTCTCGTTTTTATTTTTTTATTTTACATAATATTCTTTGACAGATATTAACTCTGGAAATTTGAAGGCCATCGCCATTGGAGTCGAGCCCCCAGCACCTGATTTTGGTTATCAAAATCCAGCAAGAAAGCCACAACACAATGCATTTATGTGTAAAATTTAATGATACTTAAACATATGTAAGGGTGGTGTGGTGTAAATCTTTTCAAATATTTTGGCATAATCTGAACACAAACGTCGGTGCTAAATAATTCCCTTGTGTTTGCTATTTCTTTTAACAGAAATTAGATTGATGCGAATCGTTTTGATAAGTTCGGCCTGCTTCTCTTAGTCGCTTCGTAGCGTTCTAAGGGAGACAGGCACGTTTTCGGTTCCATAGTTCACCAGCCCGACGCCGTCCGTAGCCAGAACGTCCGCCGTTTCGTTTCCTTCGATGCTCTGGTGGCTGGGAACCTAGTAGATCCGCACGGACTTAGTCGGGCTTAGTGAGTCTAGCACCTCCCTGCTTGCCAGGACACTTCTGGAACTAACCGCGGACGACTGCATGGATTTGATCGCCACTTGGCTATCAACGAATAAGTTAACCGCATTGTGTGATCGCTCTGCTAGCTGAGCGACTTTAAACTTCCGGTTGGAACATGCTGCATCGGTCGGGTAGCTTATAAGACGCCCTTACTTTAGGGCTCGTGCAGTATAGACCCACCCCTACTGCCCCTCTTTCCATATTGGTTTCCATCGAGGCACGTTTGAGGGGTCCATGCCCGTAATGTTGAGGAGACATGTTTTCCGATGCGATCAGGCGCTGTGCTGCCTTACCTGCAGTCGTAACTGATAACGAGTGTAGTGCTGTCTCGACCGATTTTCCCTTGGTGTAGGCATGCTGGTTGATTGACATCAGTCTGCAAGAGTGCGAGAAGTCAAGATTGTGTGTACATGGCCTCAGCCACCCGCATGTGTATGGAACCAGGCCACTAGTTAGGGAGGCAACTGTGGCACAGCTAGGCATATTATCAGGGAAGCTACTGTAAAGCTCTTATTGCATGCACACGCGTGCTGACCGTTCTTGGAAAAGCTTTCCAAGACCAAAGCTTTGTAGTTTTGGTCTCATTTTTATACACACGAGTAACTGACTCAGTTGTTGTTTATTGGTTGAAATGCAGATTATTGATTATGACGTGACACAAATATGAAGCTTGACATCTGTGCGGAGAACTGATTCCGAGAGCGAACAGGACGACATAGCGTTGCCACTCGTCCGTGTGCACCAGTCACATAACCTGGGAGAGGTTGGAAATCCGGATGGGACCTCAACACTCTCAGCTCCCAAGTAACTGATAACTGATTTGGTGATTGACCAAACAGTGAGTGTGCGAAGTCTGTGCCTGGATCAGGTGTGTTCAGCGGAACACACAAGCAGTATAAATTGGCCGATCGACCCAGCAGTACGTACAACCATACCCGCGCCAACCACCCCACGCACGTACTGGCCAAAGCGCCATCACCGGCCAACTCTTAGCCATTGCCCTTCACACCCATTCACCGTGATAGCCGTGAGTAGTTAATGGGCATGGTAGTTTGTGGGTGTGCTCTCTAAGTTGCCTTTGTCTTTGATCACAGCCCTCTCAAGGTCGCTAAGGATGCTACGTGAGGCCTTGAATCACGTAACCTCGAAGTTCCTGCAGGCCCCGGATCATATCCTTCGGGTCCACGACCGAGAATACCGCAGTATTGTCATCATCATTGGCAAGACCCGAGTTGAAAGACGGCCAACACCAAGGGCCACGAGTGGCATTGGTCTATCTAACCTCGAAGCACGTGCTGGTTCTTGTGGCACCCATCCCGTGGCGGGACCACGTCACCCTGATTTACAACCAAGGCTACCGCGGGCTTGGTAGCTAGCTCTGTGTCGATATGAGTTTGAATTTTAAATAAATCAGATATGCATTAGCACCATAATTATATTACTCTTAAACTCTCTTATAGTTTTGCGCTTGTTCTGTTGCATTACTCAATTTAAGTCTATCGCCTCCAGTCAACAGGCCTACTGACACCGATGTACTATTAATACAATGAGGTCGTATGTACGGCATAGTCTCCAATAATAAGCTATAGCGTCAATATTTTAATTTACCCTTTGATACTTATACATTAATGGACATCTTGTAATAGTAAGAAACTTCAGCAAAGACAACGTTTTGACCAAACTAACCATTAGAAAAAAAAAACCAAAATTTAAATTTTTCTAAAAAAGCTACTCTAACTATGTTTGTGTGCTGTTTTATTTTTTTTGTATCTTTTAAGTGTTATTAATAAGTATTATAAATTTGTACACAATAATTAAATTAAATTTAATAAGACTCATCTACCAATGTCCAACACAATCAGCAAGCAACGAGTCAAGCTTTTTGCCGCTGTACCAATGCTCAAGGGGAGCGGCGACTTGGTGAAATCTTTCTCCATGCTCATCGGATTCAGTCGGAACTTGCTGCTCAAAATGGTCCTTGTGATGGTGAAGAAAGTGAATTTTTAAGGACATATTCACATCTATTTATTCAAAAGCGTCTAATATTTCATCCACATATTTTGTTCAATCTTCAGACCGGTGCACTCCTAAGCAATGGCTTTTAACGTTCATAACGGAGTTCCAGGCCATTTTTTCATTTGACCTGAAAAGTTCTCAGAACTTTGCGTTCTTCATAAGTTTTCTTATATCGGGGCCATTGAGAACACCTGAAAATAATGATATGTTAATTTAGTTCTATTTGTGCGCTGAAAAAAGACTTAAGCTACCTTCCTTTATTTTCGCAACACAGTCTTGGAAATATTTCTGTCAAACATTTAAAAGCTTCGCCATCTCGATTAATTGCTTTTATGAAATTTTTGGAAATATGGATAACATTTGCCACATTTAAATGGAATTCTGTGCGAAGCTTCCAATCACGCATTCTATATTGGTTTCCGCGGTACCTTGTGTCCCAATGACAAATGAAGCACATATTTTTTGAGTATCCTGTCTGCACACCAGTAAGCAACGAGATAACTTTTAAATCCGCACATATGTATCTTCCATTGATGCTCCCGATTCCACCAGAGTGGCTTGGACTTCTATCTTGTTTTTGAGGGTGGGCGTGCAGCGTGGTAGGCCTCCAGCAGTTCCGTAGATAAGGTAGAGACCTTCGCTATGTCCTCCCCGGATTTCACTGAGCCCGGTTTCGCAAGTTTCGAAGTGACTGTATGTTTAAACTTCTCCCAGTTTGTGTTCCGCGGAGCGTATTTCAATTCGAACTTGAATTGAACGTACTTGCGAGGACTCTTCATCCAGATATTAAGGTATTCTATCCCTTTACGAGGGTTAGATATAGCACGTTTAACGATGTGGAACCTACGTAGGTGTTTTCCTCTCCCACGTTTGCTACATCTATGTTAGTTGATAATATAAAGTCTAAGAGTGACTCACCTCGGTCGTTGATATCGGGGCTTCCCCACGCACTATGGTGGGCCCATACCAATGAGGAGTTGGTAGTCTTTGAAGTCGACTTCTCATTAGTTCTTCGGTGTGGTGTGTACCTGTCATGTACCATGTAGCAGGAGGCTACCAAAAGGCGCTTCTCCTCACTTTCCAGCATAACTACTGTCAGGTCGTCTATTCCTTCTTTCCGGTGTTGAGTAGAATGAGCTACATGTACATAATCGATATATAGCGAAAAAATGAATAAAATTCAAATGACAGTTAAAAGCTATCGTTACTCAGCAAAAACTGCTCTGTCAAGAAAATAGGGAAAAATGCGACAAAGAGTTCTCGATTCAAATATTTTATACCATGTTCGAAGAAGAATTCCATTCGAATCGAATCGAATCGACAACAAAGCATGCCCTCATAAGAGCGTACAAGGCAACGGAGCTATCAATTAGTCTGATACATCGGACTATATTCCTGAAAGAAAGAACAAATCTGATCAATTCTGGCATATCGAAGCAGTTAAAAATGCATCCGTATACGTATGCCATTTCCGTGGACTTTGAGGCCACCTGCTGGAAGAATCAACCACCTCAGCAACTCAGAATTTCGGAGATAATTGAGTTTCCAGCCATTTTGGTCAATTTGAAAACGGGCAAGGTCGAATCGGAGTTTCACAAGTACGTGAAGCCCGTCGAGTCGCCGGAGCTGAGCGACTACTGTACCAATCTGACGGGCATTCAGCAGACTACGGTGGAGGCGGGCGTGTCGCTGCAGACGGCAATCGATTTGTTCATCGAATGGCTGAAGAAGGAGTTGGCCGCCCGCAACCTGCTGCTGCCGAAGATGAGTGAGTCCGATCCAAAGGGGAACTGTTTCTTGGTCACCTGGACGGACTGGGACTTCGGGATCTGTCTGAAAAATGAGTGCGCACGCAAGAATATACGCAAACCAGCCTGCTTCAATCAGTGGATTGACGCAAGGGTCATCTACAGGGAGTGGTACAAGTATCGTCCCTACAGCTTCGGCAATGCCCTGTCCCATGCGCGGCTGACCTTCCAGGGACGTGCTCACTCCGGCATCGATGATGCCAAGAATTTGGGCATTCTCATCTGCAAGATGTTTCGTAACGGAGCCCCCTTTTCGATCACCAAAGATCTGACACCAGATGAAGAGCTCAACCAGAACAGTGGGTTCTGAGCTGCGGCGGTCAGCCACCAGCCCTCATCATTCCCTCACACCAGCAATATGACCAGACATCAGAAGAAAGATAATCCATTTCTTAATTGGATTATGTTCAACATAAAACACTCAGGCTGACTAAGATAGGGGCCTAATTTGACAACAATTTGAAAACGTAAGCGCTAAATAAGATTCTCGTTTTTATTTTTTTATTTTACATAATATTCTTTGACAGATATTAACTCTGGAAATTTGAAGGCCATCGCCATTGGAGTCGAGCCCCCAGCACCTGATTTTGGTTATCAAAATCCAGCAAGAAAGCCACAACACAATGCATTTATGTGTAAAATTTAATGATACTTAAACATATGTAAGGATGGTGTGGTGTAAATCTTTTCAAATATTTTGGCATAATCTAAACACAAACGTTGGTGCTAAATAATTCTCTTCTTGTTGCTTTTTCTTTTATGAGAAATTCGATTGATGCGAATCGTTTTGATAAGTTCGGCCTGCTTCTCTTAGTCGCTTCGTAGCGTTTTAAGGGAGACAGGCACGTTTTCGGTTCCATCGTTCACCAGCCCGACGCCGTCCGTAGCCAGAACGTCCGCAGTTTCGTTTCCTTCGATGCTCTGGTGGCTGGGAACCTAGTAGATCCGCACGGACTTAGTCGTGCTTAGTGAGTCTAGCACCTCCCTGCTTGCCAGGACACTTCTGGAACTAACCGCAGACGACTGCATGGATTTGATCGCCACTTGGCTATCAACGAATAAGTTAACCGCATTGTGTGATCGCTCTGCGAGCTGAGCGACCTCAAACTTCCGCCTGGAACATGCTGCATCGGTCGGGTAGCTTATAAGACGCCCTTACTTTAGGGCTCGTGCAGTATAGACCCACCCCTACTGCCCCTCTTTCCATATTGGTTTCCATCGAGGCACGTTTGAGGGGTCCATGCCCGTAATGTTGAGGAGACATGTTTTCCGATGCGATCAGGCGCTGTGCTGCCTTACCTGCAGTCGTAACTGATAACGAGTGTAGTGCTGTCTCGACCGATTTTCCCTTGGTGTAGGCATGCTGGTTGATTGACATCAGTCTGCAAGAGTGCGAGAAGTCAAGATTGTGTGTACATGGCCTCAGCCACCCGCATGTGTATGGAACCAGGCCACTAGTTAGGGAGGCAACTGTGGCACAGCTAGGCATATTATCAGGCAAGCTACTGTAAAGCTCTTATTGCATGCACACGCGTGCTGACCGTTCTTGGAAAAGCTTTCCAAGATCAAAGCTTTGTAGTTTTGGTCTCTTTTTTATACACACGAGTAACTGACTCAGTTGTTGTTTATTGGTTGAAATGCAGATTATTGATTATGACGTGACACAAATATGAAGCTTGACATCTGTGCGGAGAACTGATTCCGAGAGCGAACAGGACGACATAGCGTTGCCACTCGTCCGTGTGCACCAGTCACATAACCTGGGAGAGGTTGGAAATCCGGATGGGACCTCAACACTCTCAGCTCCCAAGTAACTGATAACTGATTTGGTGATTGACCAAACAGTGAGTGTGCGAAGTCTGTGCCTGGACCAGGTGTGTTCAGCGGAACACACAAGCAGTATAAATTGCCCGTTCTCGTGGCACCCATCCCGTGGCGGGACTACATCACCCGGATCTACAGCTAAGGCTACCGCGGTCTTGGTAGCTAGCTCTGTATCGATATGAGTTTGAATTTTAAATGAATCAGATATGCATTAGCACCATACTTAATTTAAATCTATCGCCTACAGTCAACAGGCCTGCTGACACCGATTAACTACTAATACAATGAGGTCGTAAGTACGGCATAGTCTCTAATATTGATGTGTAAGTGACGCACAATAAGGTATAGCGCAAAACTGATAGAGCGAGGTTACTTTTTTGATGCCTCGGTAACCGATCGTCATGCACACGGCTCCTTCTCAGTTCTACAAGTAGGGTGGGTATAGAAGAAGGACTCGAACACCTCGGTTCTCCCACAGAAAGAGGGTATATCGTGTCTCAGTCCGTTCCCGTATTGCCCGGTCATTCCTATTTCTCTGTCTACGACTTTATTACTGTAACACCGGTGTCGAGGCAACACTGGATCCACGCCAATCTCCCTGAGCCAGGCCGTCCAACCAGTAGCCAGAGGCCGAAACGGCTCCGACCGTGTCAGTTACAAGTCCCAGGGATAACGGCTGCAGCTTAGCCGTTTATCCATCGATTCTTACAAGTCATCGATTCAAAGTCAAAACGAGGGGGAACGTTGTGAGTCGCGGCAAAGGCCGCGGCTCTCCCTTATACCCGGTACTCGTATGAGCCTACGATTTATGCAATTTATTAAATTTTGAAACATATTTGGAGTAGTGCGATCACACAGGAGACTGGATACAAAATTTGGTTGCTCTAGCTTTCATAGTCTCTGAGATATAGGCGCTAATGAAGACGGACAGACGGATGGACGGACAGACGGACGGACGAACGGACGAACGGACAGACAGACATGGCTATATCGACTCGGCTATTGATGCTGATCAAGAATATATATACTTTATGGGGTCGGAAACGCTTACTTCTGGGCGTTACACACAACCGTTTTCACCACAAATCTAATATACCCCTATACCCGGGTACCGGGTATAATTAGCAAAAATACCGCAAAAATGATCTAATTTGAATTTGAAAGCCTAATATCTTCCAGACGGTAAGCTGAAACTACAAAATGTTTGGGTGCGATTTATAGCTGCATTTATCATCTTTAAAGAACTTCTAAATTCAATACCACCAGGTATAAGAAACGTAAATTATGTGAAAAAAGTCGATCAAGCTCATCAGGAACGGGCTGTCAATACTATCATTTATTATACATATCGTTAAGGAACAGCAGACCTGCTACCGAGCGCCTATGTTCAAGGGCGCAGGTATGCAGTAGGCACCCCTGGCTGGAGTAAGTCGGAATCGGATGACAGAAATGTAACGGCTGCAATGCAAATTTTAGGGATTTTTTCTGAAGTCGCTCAATTATATTGATATGCACAGTGTCTGACGGGTTCCAAATAAAGGTAGCATACCTTGAGGGCAAACATGCAGAATACACTGACAGTCTTAAGTACGGGACCCTTAAACAGTACGGTATTTCACTTGACAAATCCGAACATTGCATACACCTTCGGCAGAATAAAACTTAAGTGATTAAAAAACAGGAATTTGAACATAAAATAAAATAAAATAAAGGACCCCAGATCCATAATCTCGTTCTGTATAGAGAGTAAATGATTATTAATAACATACATATGTGGAAAGAATGTTTAAGTTTCATTTACTATAACGAAATCATGACATTTGTTTAGATTTAGCGACAATTTAGTGTTATGCCAAGGGACTCAATATTACAAATTTCAGGAATATTATCTAAAATATCCCGGTTATACCAGCTAGAAGCAGGTTCGAAGTTGGCAGAGAATAAGAAAGCAAATAAGGTGACAATACCTGCCCCAGAGTTGTAACGTGCAACCACGGAGTAGGCTAGATGGTTCCCTCAGCTTGAGGATGACACGCTATCTTTTTCCGGCTACTGGCTCGCCGGCCACGAGTGTGGTGTTCTTTCAGTTCCTCTAGCTGAAGCCTACGTATAATTACTTTAATATCAATGCGTGTCGAAACAGAGCCAACTAACACCGGACAAAGTACAACACCTAAAACAAAAGACGACAACTGCATTTGGTAACGGACAACGAACCGACTCCTCTGCTGGTCATGAGGAGCCACTGACGCCCACCCTACCTTGGTCTAGTTGTGCCAAGTACCGCATTTTTAAACTGTACAAGACCCCTTTGCGCGAGGGACCTACAGGGGCTTGCTCTAGGAGATCAAACTCTATCTTTTACACAAACACTATAATATTTATTGTATTCTTATAACTAAAATTATGTTTCGCCTCATACTAGCTAATCCCAAGAGTTTTCCCCCGGATGTTAAATCTATCTTAAATTTAAAAAGAGTGGAAAAGTGAAAAAAGGTATTTGTAGTCTTTGAAGTCGACTTCTCATTAGTTCTTCGGTGTGGTGTGTACCTGTCATGTGCCATGTAGCAGGAGGCTACCAAAAGGCGCTTCTCCTCACTTTCCAGCATAACTACTGTCAGGTCGTCTGTGCTGTACGAGTACGACAGTTCTATTCCTTCTTTCCGGTGTTGAGTAGAATGAGCTACATGTACATAATCGATAGATAGCGGAAAAATCAACAAATTCAAATGACAGTTAAAAGCTATCGTTACTCAGCAAAAACTGCTCTGTCAAGAAAATAGGGAAAAATGCGACAAAGAGTTCTCGATTCAAATATTTTATACCATGTTCGAAGAAGAATTCCATTCGAATCGAATCGAATCGACAACAAAGCATGCCCTCATAAGAACGTACAAGGCAACGGAGCTATCAATTAGTCTGATACATCGGAGTATATTCCTGAAAGAAAGAACAAATCTGATCAATTCTGGCATATCGAAGCAGTTAAAAATGCATCCGTATACGTATGCCATTTCCGTGGACTTTGAGGCCACCTGCTGGAAGAATCAACCACCTCAGCAACTCAGAATTTCGGAGATAATTGAGTTTCCAGCCATTTTGGTCAATTTGAAAACGGGCAAGGTCGAATCGGAGTTTCACAAGTACGTGAAGCCCGTCGAGTCGCCGGAGCTGAGCGACTACTGTACCAATCTGACGGGCATTCAGCAGACTACGGTGGAGGCGGGCGTGTCGCTGCAGACGGCAATCGATTTGTTCATCGAATGGCTGAAGAACGAGTTGGCCGCCCGCAACCTGCTGCTGCCGAAGATGAGTGAGTCCGATCCAAAGGGGAACTGTTTCTTGGTCACCTGGACGGACTGGGACTTCGGGATCTGTCTGAAAAATGAGTGCGCACGCAAGAATATACGCAAACCAGCCTGCTTCAATCAGTGGATTGACGCAAGGGTCATCTACAGGGAGTGGTACAAGTATCGTCCCTACAGCTTCGGCAATGCCCTGTCCCATGCACGTCTGACCTTCCAGGGACGTGCTCACTCCGGCATCGATGATGCCAAGAATTTGGGCATTCTCATCTGCAAGATGTTTCGTAACGGAGCCCCCTTTTCGATCACCAAAGATCTGACACCAGATGAAGAGCTCAACCAGAACAGTGGGTTCTGAGCTGCGGCGGTCAGCCACCAGCCCTCATCATTCCCTCACACCAGCAATATGACCAGACATCAGAAGAAAGATAATCCATTTCTTAATTGGATTATGTTCAACATAAAACACTTAGGCTGACTAAGATAGGGGCCTAATTTGACAACAATTTGAAAACGTAAGCGCTAAATAAGATTCTCGTTTTTATTTTTTTATTTTACATAATATTCTTTGACAGATATTAACTCTGGAAATTTGAAGGCCATCGCCATTGGAGTCGAGCCCCCAGCACCTGATTTTGGTTATCAAAATCCAGCAAGAAAGCCACAACACAATGCATTTATGTGTAAAATTTAATGATACTTAAACATATGTAAGGGTGGTGTGGTGTAAATCTTTTCAAATATTTTGGCATAATCTGAACACAAACGTCGGTGCTAAATAATTCCCTTGTGTTTGCTATTTCTTTTAACAGAAATTAGATTGATGCGAATCGTTTTGATGAGTTCGGCCTGCTTCTCTTAGTCGCTTCGTAGCGTTCTAAGGGAGACAGGCACGTTTTCGGTTCCATGGTTCACCAGCCCGACGCCGTCCGTAGCCAGAACGTCCGCCGTTTCGTTTCCTTCGATGCTCTGGTGGCTGGGAACCTAGTAGATCCGCACGGACTTAGTCGGGCTTAGTGAGTCTAGCACCTCCCTGCTTGCCAGGACACTTCTGGAACTAACCGCGGACGACTGCATGGATTTGATCGCCACTTGGCTATCAACGAATAAGTTAACCGCATTGTGTGATCGCTCTGCGAGCTGAGCGACCTCAAACTTCTGCCTGGAACATGCTACATCGGTCGGGTAGCTTATAAGACGCCCTTACTTTAGGGCTCGTGCAGTATAGACCCACCCCTACTGCCCCTCTTTCCATATTGGTTTCCATCGAGGCACGTTTGAGGGGTCCATGCCCGTAATGTTGAGGAGACATGTTTTCCGATGCGATCAGGCGCTGTGCTGCCTTACCTGCAGTCGTAACTGATAACGAGTGTAGTGCTGTCTCGACCGATTTTCCCTTGGTGTAGGCATGCTGGTTGATTGACATCAGTCTGCAAGAGTGCGAGAAGTCAAGATTGTGTGTACATGGCCTCAGCCACCCGCATGTGTATGGAACCAGGCCACTAGTTAGGGAGGCAACTGTGGCACAGCTAGGCATATTATCAGGCAAGCTACTGTAAAGCTCTTATTGCATGCACACGCGTGCTGACCGTTCTTGGAAAAGCTTTCCAAGACCAAAGCTTTGTAGTTTTGGTCTCATTTTTATACACACGAGTAACTGACTCAGTTGTTGTTTATTGGTTGAAATGCAGATTATTGATTATGACGTGACACAAATATGAAGCTTGACATCTGTGCGGAGAACTGATTCCGAGAGCGAACAGGACGACATAGCGTTGCCACTCGTCCGTGTGCACCAGTCACATAACCTGGGAGAGGTTGGAAATCCGGATGGGACCTCAACACTCTCAGCTCCCAAGTAACTGATAACTGATTTGGTGATTGACCAAACAGTGAGTGTGCGAAGTCTGTGCCTGGATCAGGTGTGTTCAGCGGAACACACAAGCAGTATAAATTGGCCGATCGACCCAGCAGTACGTACAACCATACCCGCGCCAACCACCCCACGCACGTACTGGCCAAAGCGCCATCACCGGCCAACTCTTAGCCATTGCCCTTCACACCCATTCACCGTGATAGCCGTGAGTAGTTAATGGGCATGGTAGTTTGTGGGTGTGCTCTCTAAGTTGCCTTTGTCTTTGATCACAGCCCTCTCAAGGTCGCTAAGGATGCTACGTGAGGCCTTGAATCACGTAACCTCGAAGTTCCTGCAGGCCCCGGATCATATCCTTCGGGTCCACGACCGAGAATACCGCAGTATTGTCATCATCATTGGCAAGACCCGAGTTGAAAGACGGCCAACACCAAGGGCCACGAGTGGCATTGGTCTATCTAACCTCGAAGCACGTGCTGGTTCTTGTGGCACCCATCCCGTGGCGGGACCACGTCACCCTGATTTACAACCAAGGCTACCGCGGGCTTGGTAGCTAGCTCTGTGTCGATATGAGTTTGAATTTTAAATAAATCAGATATGCATTAGCACCATAATTATATTACTCTTAAACTCTCTTATAGTTTTGCGCTTGTTCTGTTGCATTACTCAATTTAAGTCTATCGCCTCCAGTCAACAGGCCTACTGACACCGATGTACTATTAATACAATGAGGTCGTATGTACGGCATAGTCTCCAATAATAAGCTATAGCGTCAATATTTTAATTTACCCTTTGATACTTATACATTAATGGACATCTTGTAATAGTAAGAAACTTCAGCAAAGACAACGTTTTGACCAAACTAACCATTAGAAAAAAAAAACCAAAATTTAAATTTTTCTAAAAAAGCTACTCTAACTATGTTTGTGTGCTGTTTTATTTTTTTTGTATCTTTTAAGTGTTATTAATAAGTATTATAAATTTGTACACAATAATTAAATTAAATTTAATAAGACTCATCTACCAATGTCCAACACAATCAGCAAGCAACGAGTCAAGCTTTTTGCCGCTGTACCAATGCTCAAGGGGAGCGGCGACTTGGTGAAATCTTTCTCCATGCTCATCGGATTCAGTCGGAACTTGCTGCTCAAAATGGTCCTTGTGATGGTGAAGAAAGTGAATTTTTAAGGACATATTCACATCTATTTATTCAAAAGCGTCTAATATTTCATCCACATATTTTGTTCAATCTTCAGACCGGTGCACTCCTAAGCAATGGCTTTTAACGTTCATAACGGAGTTCCAGGCCATTTTTTCATTTGACCTGAAAAGTTCTCAGAACTTTGCGTTCTTCATAAGTTTTCTTATATCGGGGCCATTGAGAACACCTGAAAATAATGATATGTTAATTTAGTTCTATTTGTGCGCTGAAAAAAGACTTAAGCTACCTTCCTTTATTTTCGCAACACAGTCTTGGAAATATTTCTGTCAAACATTTAAAAGCTTCGCCATCTCGATTAATTGCTTTTATGAAATTTTTGGAAATATGGATAACATTTGCCACATTTAAATGGAATTCTGTGCGAAGCTTCCAATCACGCATTCTATATTGGTTTCCGCGGTTCCTTGTGTCCCAATGACAAATGAAGCACATATTTTTTGAGTATCCTGTCTGCACACCAGTAAGCAACGAGATAACTTTTAAATCCGCACATATGTATCTTCCATTGATGCTCCCGATTCCACCAGAGTGGCTTGGACTTCTATCTTGTTTTTGAGGGTGGGCGTGCAGCGTGGTAGGCCTCCAGCAGTTCCGTAGATAAGGTAGAGACCTTCGCTATGTCCTCCCCGGATTTCACTGAGCCCGGTTTCGCAAGTTTCGAAGTGACTGTATGTTTAAACTTCTCCCAGTTTGTGTTCCGCGGAGCGTATTTCAATTCGAACTTGAATTGAACGTACTTGCGAGGACTCTTCATCCAGATATTAAGGTATTCTATCCCTTTACGAGGGTTAGATATAGCACGTTTAACGATGTGGAACCTACGTAGGTGTTTTCCTCTCCCACGTTTGCTACATCTATGTTAGTTGATAATATAAAGTCTAAGAGTGACTCACCTCGGTCGTTGATATCGGGGCTTCCCCACGCACTATGGTGGGCCCATACCAATGAGGAGTTGGTAGTCTTTGAAGTCGACTTCTCATTAGTTCTTCGGTGTGGTGTGTACCTGTCATGTACCATGTAGCAGGAGGCTACCAAAAGGCGCTTCTCCTCACTTTCCAGCATAACTACTGTCAGGTCGTCTATTCCTTCTTTCCGGTGTTGAGTAGAATCAGCTACATGTACATAATCGATATATAGCGAAAAAATGAATAAAATTCAAATGACAGTTAAAAGCTATCGTTACTCAGCAAAAACTGCTCTGTCAAGAAAATAGGGAAAAATGCGACAAAGAGTTCTCGATTCAAATATTTTATACCATGTTCGAAGAAGAATTCCATTCGAATCGAATCGAATCGACAACAAAGCATGCCCTCATAAGAGCGTACAAGGCAACGGAGCTATCAATTAGTCTGATACATCGGACTATATTCCTGAAAGAAAGAACAAATCTGATCAATTCTGGCATATCGAAGCAGTTAAAAATGCATCCGTATACGTATGCCATTTCCGTGGACTTTGAGGCCACCTGCTGGAAGAATCAACCACCTCAGCAACTCAGAATTTCGGAGATAATTGAGTTTCCAGCCATTTTGGTCAATTTGAAAACGGGCAAGGTCGAATCGGAGTTTCACAAGTACGTGAAGCCCGTCGAGTCGCCGGAGCTGAGCGACTACTGTACCAATCTGACGGGCATTCAGCAGACTACGGTGGAGGCGGGCGTGTCGCTGCAGACGGCAATCGATTTGTTCATCGAATGGCTGAAGAAGGAGTTGGCCGCCCGCAACCTGCTGCTGCCGAAGATGAGTGAGTCCGATCCAAAGGGGAACTGTTTCTTGGTCACCTGGACGGACTGGGACTTCGGGATCTGTCTGAAAAATGAGTGCGCACGCAAGAATATACGCAAACCAGCCTGCTTCAATCAGTGGATTGACGCAAGGGTCATCTACAGGGAGTGGTACAAGTATCGTCCCTACAGCTTCGGCAATGCCCTGTCCCATGCGCGGCTGACCTTCCAGGGACGTGCTCACTCCGGCATCGATGATGCCAAGAATTTGGCCATTCTCATCTGCAAGATGTTTCGTAACGGAGCCCCCTTTTCGATCACCAAAGATCTGACACCAGATGAAGAGCTCAACCAGAACAGTGGGTTCTGAGCTGCGGCGGTCAGCCACCAGCCGTCATCATTCCCTCACACCAGCAATATGACCAGACACCAGAAGAAAGATAATCCATTTCTTAATTCTTAAAACACGACAATAGGCTTAAGGACACTTAGGCTGACTGAGATAGGGGCCCAATTTGACAACAATTTGAAAACGTAAGCGCTAAATAAGTTTCTCGTTTTTTTTTTTTTATTTTAAATAATATTCTTTGACAGATATTAACTCTGGAAATTTGAAGGCCATCGCCATTGGAGTCGAGCCCCCAGCACCTGATTTTGGTTATCAAAATCCAGCAAGAAAGCCACAACACAATGCATTTATGTGTAAAATTTAATGATACTTAAACATATGTAAGGGTGGTGTGGTGTAAATCTTTTCAAATATTTTGGCATAATCTGAACACAAACGTTGGTGCTAAATAATTCTCTTGTTATTGCCATTTCTTTTAAGAGAAATTCGATTGATGCGAATCGTTTTGATAAGTTCGGCCTGCTTCTCTTAGTCGCTTCGTAGCGTTTTAAGGGAGACAGGCACGTTTTCGGTTCCATCGTTCACCAGCCCGACGCCGTCCGTAGCCAGAACGTCCGCCGTTTCGTTTCCTTCGATGCTCTGGTGGCTGGGAACCTAAAAGATCCGCACGGACTTAGTCGTGCTTAGTGAGTCTAGCACCTCCCTGCTTGCCAGGACACTTCTGGAACTAACCGCGGACGACTGCATGGATTTGATCGCCACTTGGCTATCAACGAATAAGTTAACCGCATTGTGTGATCGCTCTGCGAGCTGAGCGACCTCAAACTTCCGCCTGGAATATGCTGCATCGGTCGGGTAGCTTATAAGACGCCCTTACTTTAGGGCTCGTGCAGTATAGACCCACCCCTACTGCCCCTCTTTCCATATTGGAGCCCCGAGTGTAATTCCCTTATTTTGTACTCTTACTCGTATTGTACTTTCCATGCTCGTACTGTTTTACTCTCTTACTCTCTGTCAGCATCATGCTCTCACTTATCATCTATTATCTATGCTTCTTAACTCTCTTTTTCTCATCTATGCGTCCTCACGGCATAGCTAAGCGGACGGCAGCTGCGTCTGCTTAAAATCAGTTACAAGTTACCGCTTGATATAGTTGGCGCACAGACCTTTTTTTGTCCCAACTATTATTTGGCACGAGAATTGCTCGCTTGCCTCCCCAAGTTTTGTTAACTCTCTAATACAACTCTCTATTGTTAAAGGCTCTGGCATTTTCGGCCACCCTCACTTTACAAAATCACATACAATAAATTATAACGTTTTTGAATTCAAACATTTGTGAAAATTCTTAATCTATAGTCAACGAAAAAGCTCGTTGTCTCAACATTTGGTGACCCCGACATGATCGTCATTAATAATATTGCTAAAAAACAATTAAAAATCGTTTAAACTGCAAACTAAACCTAACCTTTCTGTCGCGAAGCTTTCGTCTCAGCGTTGGCTTGCTCATAAACACCAATACATCTACGCACAGCAACTTTGATTTCGGTGCACTTGCGCGCACATACCGACAATCAAACGGGTCATTCTCCTATTCTTCTTTGTGCCTGCTCGCTGCTGCTGTCGGTGCATTTGCGCGCACAAACCGAAATTCTAACGGATCGTTCTTCTATTCTTCTTTGTGCCTGCTCGCTGCTGCTGTCTGTTGCTGCTGCTGCTGCTTGCCGAAATGGCTGAGTCCAATGACTTGTTGGAAAACAGGGTGTGTTTTTACAAACGGAAGGCACAGTCAATATACGACAAGGCAGCATTACTTCAGGAGACAATTGCGGGGGATGAAAGCAATGAAGATGCTCTAAATGTTCATCTAGAATATTTGGAAAAAATGTCCGATTTATTTAATGCGACTCATTCCAATTTAGAAGAACTCGATGTAAGCGAAATTGGCAGCGACTTAAGCAACAAATTTGATGTCTTGGTTATGGAAATCAAAGTTTGTATTCGCTCAAGACTCCACAGTGCTATTGGGAACATGCCGCATCACTCAACGATACATCCTGAGTTTAACGTTACTGCCTTCGGAAATGTTCGGCCACGATATCATATTCCTGATATAAAACTTCCTACTTTCCGTGGAGGCTATACTGAGTGGGCAAACTTCTACACTATGTTTAACACAATTATAGGTCAGGAGGCCGTTTTATCAAGGATTGAGAAGTTTCAGTACCTGCGATCATGTTTGGATGGACCTGCATTGGAAGCTGTTCGGTCTTTGGAAGTAACTGAGGGCAATTATGATATCGCGTTGGATATTTTAAGCAACCGATTCAATAACAAACGCTTAATCTTTCAGGCACACGTCGCTGAGATGCTGAAGCATGAGAAGGTTGAAGATGGGTCAACTAGAAAGCTGCGTACCTTATCGGATAAGGTGCATTCTCACATGAGAGCGCTAAAGTCGATGGGGAACATGGAGGAAATAGCAGGTTGCATCATCGTTCACTCCATGTATAAGTATCTGGACACTGAAAGCAGGGACAAATGGGAAGAACTGTCACCGTCCAATTTTATACCGACCTGGGACCATTTTTCGACTTTTTTGGAAAAGAGATGTCAAGCCATGGAGGCAAAGGATCAAGCTATGTTGATTGATCCCCATAGCTATCAGGTTGGAAAACATAAAGGATTAATTAATTCCAAAAACAGTCTTGTTGCTACAAATACCCTTGGATTAGAGTGCGTTTTTTGCAATAGTAAAGAGCACAACATTTACAGCTGCACTCGGTTTGGAAACCTTTCGCCATCTTTGCGCCTTAAAGAGGCAAGGAAGCTACGAGTATGCTTCAACTGCTTGAAGAAGGGACACCGTAACACCTCCTGCAGTTCAGGTTCTTGCCGCACATGCGGTGAAAAACATCATTCACTTTTGCATATCAACAGTCCTCTGCCGACGTCAGTTACCACGGAACCAACGAACGCTACTATGTCGTCTGCTCAGACCGACTCACGCTCAGACCCCAGTCTTCAGAATTCTCTTGTTGCCGCTTCATTACCTTTCTCGCCTCCTGCTCAGAATCTTAGTTCGGACGTACTGCTTCTCGCCACGACAGTCATCATGATTAAGAGTCGATATGGTGATCTTATTCCATGCCGTGCTCTTCTGGATTCCGGCTCGCAGATCAACTTAATAACCTCTCGTTTTGCTCAGATGCTTCAGCTGAAACGAGCCAAAGGTTCGGTCTCAGTATCCGGTATTGGTGCGGAATCCGCATTTCATACAGAAGGTTCAGTCAATTTGGTCATTCGATCCAGAACTTCAGATTACTGCACGAGTCTCACAGCTCTTGTTGCTCCACGCATCACAGGAAACCAGCCCGCTTCTTCTTTTGATATATCCAAATGGAAAATGCCATCCAATATCAGTCTTGCTGACCCGAGTTTCAACAAATCTCAGCGCATCGATGTGCTTATTGGAGCCAGTTTATTTTATGATATCTTATGCGTTGGACAGATTAAGTTGGACAAAGGCCTTCCTATGATACAGAAAACGCGTTTCGGTTGGGTAGTAACAGGTGGAGGTCATTATTCCCACAACTCTGTGCTCCTAGCTGCCTCTAGCTCGACTGAATTGAGTCATAATCCCACCGTCGGTTTGGATGAGCTAGTGAGACGCTTCTGGGAAGTCGAAAATTGCCACGGCCCCTCCATAGAGGCTACAAAGGAGGAAATTGCTTGCGAGGAACATTTTAAGAAACATTTCTGTCGACTTCCAAGTGGCGAGTACAGCGTTCAATTGCCCCTTAAGATGAGTGACAGTCTTCTTGGAGATTCATATCAACAAGCATATCGGAGATTTCTCAATTTAGAACGCAAACTGGGACGCAAGCCACTTATCAGGGCCCAATATTCCGAATATATAAAGGAGTACCTCGACTTAAATCATATGTCCCCTGTTAAGAGCGACTCACTAAAACAATGCAAATTCTTTCTTCCTCATCACTGCGTAGTAAGAGAGGACAAAACCACCACAAAACTCCGAGTAGTTTTCGACGGATCCGCGTGTACATCTACAGGATATTCCCTAAACGATATATTGATGTCGGGCCCAACTATTCAGCCGAAGTTAGTAACGACTCTTCTCCGATTTCGTACCTTTCCTGTAGCCTTGACTGGTGACATTTGTAAAATGTATAGATGCGTCCGTGTCTTGCCCCAGGATAGTTTTCTGCAGTGCATATTGTGGCGCGATTCACCCCATGAGGAGATTCGAGCATTTAAACTAGATACCGTCACCTATGGAACGAAACCAGCATCATTTCTAGCCGTCCGTTCTATGCACCAATTAGCCGCCGACGAGCGTGCCTCTTATCCAATTGGAGCTAAGGTTGTGTTGCAGGATTTCTACGTGGATGACTTGCTAACGGGGGGAGACACTACAAATGAGGTTCTTGAAATAATTCGCCAGGTGTCAGGACTCTTAGCCAAAGGGAATTTCAAGATCAGGAAATGGTGCTCCAACGATGCATCCTTACTAAATCAAATACCCAGTGAAGACAGGTAAACATTTGTAAAATTCACTGATGGCAGCGATGTAACCAAGACGCTCGGTTTGGCATGGAATCCCACTTCCGATGAACTATTGTTTGCTTTTTGCCCCAATCAAGTTCCTTCAAAACCAACTAAAAGAGTTATATTGTCCACCATTGCACGATTTTATGATCCACTCGGACTTATAGGGCCAGTAATTACAAGGGCAAAAATATTTCTGCAGCAGTTATGGAAAGAAAAGCTTAATTGGGATGAAAGTCTGCCAGTCGCCTTACGCACAGCTTGGATTGACTTTATTCAGCAGTTTGACTATATGCAACGAATCTCTTTCCCACGTCTATCATTCCTTCAAAGCAGCAATCTTGAAATACATGGATTTTGTGATGCCAGCATGAGTGCATATGGAGCATGCATTTACACTGTTTCGTTAAGCGAATTTTTGCATATGTATGCAAATTTATTCATCGAAAAAGGTTTAAAATAACTGTGGAGGACTTGCGCTTGGGAACCGAACTGCTTCTTCGCCTTACTCAGCAATCTCGTCTATTGAATGAAATAAGAGCCCTAGAATCCCGAAAGGACATCAAAGCTTCAAGCCCAATCGCTTCGCTTTCTCCATTTTTAGATGATTGCGGTTTGCTTCGAGTTGGAGGACGCCTTAAAAACTCTACGTTGGATTTTGAAGCACGACATCCCATAATACTGCCCAGAAATCATTCCATTACTTCTGCTTTGATACGGCATCTACACGAAAAGCATCTTCACGCAGGACCCCAGTCACTATTAGCCATCATTCGGCAAACTTACTGGCCAATTGGTGGTCGCAAGACCGTAGCTCACGTCATACAGAAGTGTGTCAGATGCTTTATAGTGAAGCCTCGAACTCTAGAGCAAATAATGGCAGATCTTCCGGTGGACAGAGTTAGCGAATCTCGGGCATTTCTAGTTTCCGGCGTGGACTATTGCGGCCCCTTTCTGTATAAGTCAGAAATTCGAAATCGGCCCCCAATTAAATGCTACATGAGCATTTTTATATGCTTCTCCACTAAAGCGGTTCACATCGAGCTAGTGAAGGATCTCACAACGTCCGCGTTCCTGTCTGCTCTTCGCCGTTTTATTTGCACACGTGGAAAACCAATTTGTATTTGGTCAGATAATGCCACAAATTTTGTTGGAGCGCGGAACGAACTGGCAGAACTCAAGTCTTTATTCCTAAGCGACAATCATCAAGAAGCCGTACATCAAGCTTGCCTCAACGATTGCATCGATTGGCGTTTCATTCCTCCTAGATCACCTCATTTTGGAGGATTGTGGGAGGCTTCAGTCAAGGCAGCCAAACATCATCTTCGGCGTGCCCTTGGATCCTCGCTTCTTGGATTTGATGAACTGCGCACCCTTGCGTGCAATATTAGCGCAATCATTAACTCAAGGCCATTGTTTCCTCTTTCAGAGAACCCAGCAGATCTCGATGTCAACAGCTGTCAACGATGTCGTTCTTGTTAAGGACGAGAACTACCCTCCGCTGAAGTAGCCGCTAGCGAGAATCCTCGAACTCATCCCAGGAGCTGATGGAGTGTCTCGCGTCGCCTTGATCAGGATGGCTACAGGTGTTAGCCGAAGGGCACTTGCCAAACTGTGTCTTTTGCCACTACGGGATGAGGTGAAAGGCTTGGATCCTTCCACGGGGGGAGTATGTTCGGGCGAGCCCCGAGTGTAATTCCCTTATTTTGTACTCTTACTCGTATTGTACTTTCCATGCTCTAACTGTTTCACTCTCTTACTCTCTGTCAGCATCATGCTCTCACTTATCATCTATTATCTATGCTTCTTAACTCTCTTTTTCTCATCTATGCGTCCTCACGGCATAGCTAAGCGGACGGCAGCTGCGTCTGCTTAAAATCAGTTACAAGTTACCGCTTGATATAGTTGGCGCACAGACCTTTTTTTGTCCCAACTATTATTTGGCACGAGAATTGCTCGCTTGCCTCCCCAAGTTTTGTTAACTCTTGTTATGGCCCGCCTTTTTACCACCCTGGTCTATCGCTCCCAGCTAGCTTGTTTAGGGTAAGTCAGGGGTGTTTTCGACCCGATAGACCAAGGGACGGACTGAACAACAAAACAAAAAAAAAAAAAAACTATAAGACATCAAACGTGTATAACGGACTTTCATTCGTTGGCACTCTATTTAGCGGGGGCATTCGGTGTATTTGCCCTTAGCGAGGCCCTCCCTTCCATGAGCGTTGGAGGTCTTTACCTCTTGTACTCCCATATCTCCGGATTCGCCCCTCTTTCCCGCTCTCGCCCCACCCAACTACAGAATTCTACTCACTCATTTTTTTCTTTCTTTTCAATATTTCATCCTATATTATCTTCTTTTTTTCCTAATTAAACATTAAACAATAAATTTGATTTATGGCTAATACTCACAAAAAAATACTAACAAAAAAAGTGCAATATTTTTCCTTATTTTATTTTTTTTTCTTTTCTTCAAACTATACTTATTTTAATAATCGTTTTTCCTGTTTTTTTTTCTTCTTTTTCTTTTTTTTTTTTTATTTCTTTTTTTTTTACTTTTTTTTCTTCTGTGTTGAAACGAGCATATAAGTGTGACTGATAGTGATGATAGTGTGACTAAGGTAATTGTTGTTGATGGCAAATTGATGGAGGGATGGGTGTTAGGGCGAATATGGTATGTATGGTATTATAGTATGTAGGATATACATGCGTTTGTGTAGTGTGTTATGGATGGGTGTATGATGTGATTTGGATGGTTCAAAAAAAGGTATGGGTTCCGGGACACGGTGTGCTCCCGGGCGAATCTCCTGAACCCCTCGTGAAGCGATGCTCCAGGCGCTGCTCCAGGGAATCCTCCTCCAGATGCTGCTCCAGGTCGGCCAATACCGGGCTGTTACGATGATCCTCTGGCGGCCGCTGGACGGTGTCTTAGCTGTGGTCCCGTCTGCTTCTTCCTAGGTTAGGTCTCCTATCTTTTTTCTTCAGGTGTTCTTCTTTTTGTCACGTGTGCTCAGCTTTTTACTTTTCCGGAAACTGCCCCTCCAACCTAACCTTCCTGCTCCTCTTCTCGTTTTTTTCCTCCTCCCACGCATCCCTGTTATGTACTCCCAGGATCCACAACAGGTGCCGCTGCCATTCCTGTTCTCCGTCCCTCGCAACTATCGGCTCTGCTCCACGCCGACCATAACACCACACTGATGTTTCCAGGTCTTGCCGTCGAAACAGTAGTGCAAACCAGGCGGCTTCCGGACCTGAGTCGATCCCAAACGTAGGCCATCGCCCACACCCTGAGATTGCTTGGTCTCTGCTATACCGACTGTTATGACCGGGCTATTGCTTCAGATCTTTCGCATGGAAAACACCTATGCGGGATCCCTGTAGTGTTTCCAGCTCGTAGAGGCAGTTACCTAAGCTTCGGACTACTCGACACTTCACGTATTTCGGACTGAACTTGGCGTTGATGCTGTCTTTAAAGCTACTCAGCCTGAAGTTCCTACGGTATACTTCCTGTCCAGGTGAGTATCGAATCTCTCGGGCTCGGCGATCATATTGATTTTTCGCTTTTTTGTAGGCCACATGCGAATTCTTTCGGACCTCATCTCTGACCAGTTCCTGTTGGTCGTGCCGTGCCAAGGGTGATACCCGCGCATCGTTCAAGGCCCCCAGCCTCCGTGCCAACTTGTAGTCGCGCCCGCTGGTGAACATGTGTTGCCCGAACAAAACGAAATACGGCGACGTCCCGATACCCGTATGTATGGCACTTCTGGCTGCACACTCTATTTCAGGCAGTTTCTCGTCCCAGCGCGTATGATCGCCGCTGACGTACGTCCTGATGGCTGCCAAGACCGTCTGATTCACCCGTTCTGCCGCATTAGCCTGAGGTGCGTAGTTTCCGGACCTCACGTGGGTGATACTCCTTTTTTGCAGGAACTGGGTGAACTCCGCTGAAACAAATTGTTTGCCGTTATCGGTATGTACCGTTTCAGGCACGCCAAACTGCGCAAAGACCTCTGCTCGCAAGAATCGAGTAACAGCTGCCGAAGTGGCTTTGGACATGGCCTTCAACCAGACATATTTCGACATATGGTCGAGGACTATCAGAATGACCACATTCCCATTCCGTGTTCGTGGATATGGGCCTAAAAAGTCGAGGTAAAGTTTTTGCATTGGCCTCTCGGTCACCGTTTCTTCTCCCATGAGCGGACGGCTACGCTGCGTCGAATGTTTCGTCTCCTTGCAGATGTCACAGCCCGCTACGTGTGCCTTCACTTGCACTGTCATCCGGGGCCAATAGTAATACTGCCGCAGGCGTCCCAGCGTCCTTGCAGTTCCTCCATGCATTGCCACGTCACTGTCGTGCGCTCCCTGGATCAGCGTGTTCGTCAGTGCTTCCGGAATCCACAGCTTCCATTGGAATTCCTCCAACTCTGGCCGGGCGAAAAGCGTGCGTCTAAACAAAAATCCATCTTCCACTTTCAGGTCTGGAAACTTGTCTTCATCCTGCTGGACTGACTCCATCCTCTTCTTGTATTCTTCATCCTCGAATGCAGTGGTGTCGAAGTCCAAGAAGTCGATCGCCTCCACATCAAACGGACGAGACAGCATGTCGGCGACAACGTTGTCCTTCCCTTTGCGATGCTCTATCTTAAAATCATAAGCCTGGAGAGCTAACGACCATCTCGCTAGTCTCCCATCCAGTGCCTTGAACTTCATTAGCCACTGCAAACTTGCGTGGTCCGTTATGACGGTGAACGGCATCAGCTCTACGTAGGCACGGAACTTCCCGATTGCCTTCACCGCCGCTAGGCACTCCTTTTCCGGAACGCTGTAGTTCAGCTGTGCACCCCTCAGCTTTGCCGAGAAGAACGCGATCGGGTGTTCTGCTCCCTCTTCATCCTTCTGGAAGAGCACCGCTCCTATGCCTACGTGGCTTGCGTCACACTGGATGAAGAAGTGCTTTTTGAAATCCGGATGGCGTAGCACAGGAGCGCTGGTAAGTGCCCTTTTAAGCTCCTCGAAAGATTCGCTCGCTTCCACTGTCAACTTGAATGCCCCCTTCCCTTTCAGGCAGTCTGTGAGAGGAGCCGCCAACGCCGAGAAATTTCGGATAAACCGACGATACCATCCAGCTGTGCCTAAAAATCGCCGAATCTGTCGCACATTAGTTGGCATCGGTATTTGCGATATAGCCTGTACCTTCTCCGGATCAGTTCTTAGAGCGCCGTCGCCTACGATGTACCCGAGGTATTTTAAGTATTTGTACCCGAATCGCGACTTCTTCTTTCCAATCGTCAAATTCGCAGCATTCAGACACTTCGCCACTTCATCCAACAGCTTCACATGTTCCTCAAACGTCCGGGAAATCACCACCAAGTCATCCAAATACACGAACACATGACTTCGGAGCCGTTGGGGAATCACGCGGTCCATCAACCGACATAGCCGCTGTGCTGCGTTGCACAAACCGAAAGGCATCGACTTGAATTGGTAGAGCGGTCTGCCAGGCACCGTGAATGCCGTGTATGTCCGACTTTCGGGCTCCAACTCTATCTGCCAAAATGCATGCTTTAGGTCGATGCTGCTGATAAAGATGGTGTCCTCCACGCGGCTCAGGATCGATTCGATGCATTGTAGCGGCTAAGCATCCTTGACGGTCTGGTTGTTCAGTTTCCGCGCATCCAAGCATAACCGGTTTTTTTCCTGGCTTCCTCACCAAAGTCACCCGGTTGCTCCACGGGCTTTCGCTGAGCTCGATGACTCCCAGGCGCAGCATCTCATCGACCTCGGCAAACAACAGCTCCTGTACTGCCGGGGACACTGGATAAAACCGTTCCTTAACGGGTACTGCCCCCTCAACTAGTTTTATCTCGTGTTTTTCGAGCGTTGTTCTCCCCAGACCGTGTGCGTCGAACGACCGAAACTTCTCCTTTACCTGATCTAACCGCATCTGTTGGGAGTGTGTCAGATCGTGAGGTTCCGTTGGTCTACTCCTTGTCAGTAATTCGGTTTCGATTTCCGCCACCTCTTCTTCTCTTTCTAGCCCTAATATATGCGGCGCCAGTCCGAACTTTCGCCAGAAATCGACCCCTAAATATAACGGCTGTTTCAGCGAGGGACACAGAAACAATTCCATGGCATGCTTCTGGCCTCCATAGGTCATAACTGCCGTCACATGACCCAGTATCTGATGCGGCGCGCCACCAGCTGTTTGTACCGAGAACTTGGGCGAGTCGTGAAGTTTCAGCTCTAACTCTTTCACTAACTCTCTCCCACCTCTCCCCAGCAGGCTCACTGACGCCCCCGTATCTAGCAAGCCCATTAGCATCCTCGGGCCCAGACCTACTTGCGCGAATGGTCTGTCATCCTGGCTCGCCGCCGATCGGATTGCTGCACACACACCGCGCTTCATACGCTGCACTATGGGGAATTTGACCACTTTTTCTGGCCTAAATTAATAACTTCCGAACGAAGCAATATTTTTAAGTTCGGTTTTTTGATATGAGTTAATAATAGTAAGAGGAAGATATTTTGAAAAAATGGGCGTGGTAGCTCCTTTCTATACCCGCTAATTGAGAGTACCGTCTTTATGAGCGCCTAGATCTCAGAGACCATAAAAGCTAGATGAACCAAATTTTGCATCCAAGCTCCTGTTATATCACACTTTAACAATTGTAGCTCAAAATTTCGCTCCGCCCTTTTCCGCCCACGCAAAGGACGAAAATCTGTGCCGTGCACAATTTTGAAGATACGAGAAAACCAAAAACGCAGAATCATAGAGGATGACTATTTCTATCAGGATGTTGACTCTGGATCAGATCGGATCAATAATATAGCCACAATGAAGAGAACCATTTCGCGACCCTGTCTGTTTGGCCTATTCATCCAAATGAGCGCCTAGATCTCAGAGACTATAAGAGCTAGAGCAACCAAAGTTTCTATCCAAGCTTCTGTGATATCACTTCAATAGAATTGTGTTTCAAAATTTTGCCACGCCCCCCTCCGCCCACATAAAGAAGGAAAATCTGTGGCATGTCCAATTTTAAGGGTACGAGAAAATTAGTAACGTAGAATCATAAAAAGACATTATTTATATCAGAGCTTTAAATCTGGATCAGATCTGATCATTATCATAGCCACAAAGCAAGAATCTCTAATTTTGGATTTTTAGGTTAAGTCCTAAAAAATCAAATTTCAGAGAAAGTGCAAAAAAGTGCACATTAATATTATATGCATTTGAAAGAAAATTAAATTCTCTACAATATGAATTAACTCTTAAGGGTGCAAAAGTTGTCACTCTTTTTGTAGGCCTCTTTAAAGACAAAATTTTGTCACAAAATAATACCAGTCAAACTATTCAAAATTACACGAAATATAAGGAGAATTTGTACAGTTCAAAAACAAAATAATATATTAAAAACCTCTTAGATTTGTATTCTATGTAAAAACCGCACTGAAATCGGTCAATTAATCACTTTTTTTAACTTCAAACTTTCAGAAAAATGACTCTGTGCAAAAAAAAATGTTGCTTGACAGAGAACAGCTGATTTTGAAAGCTGTTAACTTAACAGTGGTTCGCTCTGTTAAAATTTCGATTACGTAACATTGAAGACCAATGTTATTCCAATATATATCTGCTAAAAATGTTTAATTTTAACGACTTTTGGACAACGGGTTTTGGCCAGAAAAAGTGGTCAAATTCCCCATAGTGCGCTGGCGCGCCTGAAACCTACGCCGAGCCCGATGCGCTCTGGCTGAAACTGTTCGGCAAATCTCTTCCACTTCGTCGCCCATGATCCTCTTCCGGGCTCGTTCATACTGGCGCTGTCGTTCCTCCAACGGCCGGCGATCTGACCACACTGTCTTGGGCAACACCGCCTGATTGGCCTTGTATATACATCCGTATACATCCTTACTACTATTATTCCTTCTAGGGGTATTTCCTATGGCTATTTTTAAATGAATGTTGGAGGATCGAGCTACTGTTGGTTTCTTGCGGAACGCGACTCCTCCACTTGTGTCGTGCTCCTCTTCGCGTTTCCCGGTCGACATTTAGGACATTTCGGAAGAATAACCCCGGCCAATCCACACTTATAGCAGAAGGTGTTCCGTACGGCCGACTCGCACTCAAAATACGTATGCCCTGGCTGAGCACAATTCCAGCACTTAAGCTGCGTACGGTCGCCCCCCGCCTCCTTTACCCTGTAGACAGCGTCCACGGCCTCCGTCTGCTCCTCGCAGTCGTGATGTTCGGCCTCCAGCTCGTACACCTTGGGGTCTTCCCTTCGTCTACTCGTCCCGAGATCTAGACCACTCCTTGCCCATCGCGTTGCCAGCAGCTTCTCCGTATCAGCGCATTCTTCCCACAGCCTCTGCATGTTCGGGATCTGCATTGGGACCCGCGACACAGCGTCCCTCACATTCACTTTTATAATCCTTATCAGCTCGTGATCCGAGAATGGATCCCGTAGCCTGGACCTCAACACCAACATCTCCTGAATGTAATGGTCAGTCGACTCTCCATGTCGCTGTCGGCGTTCCCGGAGCTCTTGTTCCCTCTCGAACTCTGTTCGTCGCAATTGAAACCGCTGCTGTAACCCATATCGCAGGTTCGGCCAATCCGGAACTCCTACCGTCCTGACGTGCATCCAATACCAGTCCCTAGCATGGCCGGTCACCAACGTGTGAAAGGCTTTTAGGACGTCCGACCATGCCACCTGGTACACCGACTGCAGGTGTTCCACCCGGAAGATGAACTCCGCCACGGGCATCCCTTTGGGATCGCCATCGAAACTGAGTTCCCATCGACGAATCTGCACCGGCTTCCTTCTGCCTTCTCCGATGCTTGGACGATTTTGGTTCGGGTTGCCTCCGGTACCCCTTGCGTTGGCCAACCCATCCTCCACCGGTCTCGACTCCGCGTGGGACCTCTGCTCGTATTCTAGCGTGCGATTGTCCACGAAGAGGTGAGTCGGTTGTGCCTGCTGGTTCGGAGGCGCTTCTGTTCCCCCTCTTCCTGGGCTGGTTGCGTTGGATCCCTGCACTTTTGAATCAACGTCCCTCGGCACCCTCTCGGCTTTTAGCGAGCCCACTACGGCGTTGATCTCTCGCATGAACTCCAACATATCTGCCTGCATCGATGATCTCAGCGCATCCATCTGCTGCCCGAACGAGGCTCTATACGTCTCCTGTGCCTGGGCCAAGGCCACATTAACCGCCGATCTCAGTTCTGAAGATAGCCCCTGGCTCATCGGGGTTTGTTCCTGGCCTCCAGTTGCACCAGCCTCGGGGTCTCTCAGGTACAACGGTTCCTGTCCTTGTCCGGTTCCTTGTGTCATCCCCTTGGGGTTCCTGACGGTTTTACCGTCCTGCGATCGAGTCGTCGGCATCGTGTACGGCTGGTACCTGCGCTGTGCCTCCGGACTGCGCCTCGTTTTGCCCGACCCCTTAAACACTTCCGAATCACTCATCAATTGTCCCACCAATCAACGTTTCTCCCTCGTCCAAACCCTATTTATCCCCTATTCATAAACCTATGTAAACCTAGTCTACACACCTACATATGTGGGTGACAAATAGCCTGGACGTTTTACGCTTTGACTAACCTAACCTATTCTACTAAACAACGACCTGACCTACATATATTTGGCAACAACGAGAAAATAACTAAACAAATAACCAGCGTAACAAATACCTACGCGAACAACCCAAGTGCTTAAATAAATAAATAAGTCTAAATAAATAAATTGTGAGGAAGTGTTCCCTCACAACGGAACGCAGGTTTCATTATGACAAAGGGGGGCAACACAGCCCGACGCCCCTAATCCCCCTTCGAAACAAAATGACGACGCCACAGAACAACAGCAACGGAGAGAGAACCACAACGCCACAGAACAACAGCAACGGAGAGAAAACCACAACGCCACAGAACAACAGCAACGGAGACAAAACGACGACGACGACGCGGCAGAGCAACGGCAATGAAGAGAGAACGACAGATAGCAACGATGCAGAATAACGGTACCCAGAAAACCAACCCCGCCACTGAATACCAAAAAATGAACGCGAAGGCGAACGACTGATCGCGCTATCCCTCACGCACATATACCGGCGTAAGCGTGCCGACGCGACAGAGCCGAAGCGCTGGCAGAGGCCGGGAGCAGAGGGCAGGCAGCGTGGATCTTTGACGCGTGCCGGTCAAGAAAGGGCTCGAGGAGTGCGAAATAAACTGCGGAGGCGATCGGTCGAGTGCGCAGAGGGGTGCGAAATAAACTGCGGAGGCGATCGGTCGAGTGCGCGGTTCATTGAAGTGTGTCAAACGTGGAATCAATAAAAGCAGAGGACATAGGATTACCACCAAGGACACCTGCAGGACGGGAAAGGGTAAGCTGAGGCCGTAGGCGATAGGGAGTTAAAGAGATGGTGCAGTAGTAGGAGGTAGGGCCCGTAAGCTAAGTAAAAGTAGCTAACTGTTTCCCCCCCCCCCCGCCCTTCTGGTGCCTTTCGAGGCGTTGATTTGCCCCGTCCCTCGTATCTTAGAGCCTTTAGGAATAAAATGTCCCAAATAAGTATTGGTGAGTCCATTTCGTTTATGGGATTGTGCATGCATACTTTGGTTCTCGGTAGGTCAGAGGTGGGGCGTGGCGACCTTGTGGTCTGAGTAGAATCCCTTCCTTTTCCTTCGGGAGTCGAATGAAACGGCACTGTACGCGGGAAAGCCTAAGGCTGGCACGGTGTTCGCGACTTCGATTCCCCCTCCCCCGTATTCTTCCCTTGTGTTATTTCCTATATTCTGGAGGTCCTGAAAACGGTGTTGTACGCGGGAAAGCCTAAGGCTGGCACGACATTCGTGAGCAGTGATCCCCCTCCCCGCTGAGTCCCCCTTTCCCAAAGATCGCGTCTGTCGCCACGTGGGTGCTAGGAAGGGGCGTGTCGCCCGTCGCTCTGCGCTCCTGTCTACCTCTCCGGGTCCTTTTATACAAATTCTCTGTATGCGGACTGGATACTGGCGTGACTGAGAGTCTGTACCCCGGCCACTAGACAGGAACTTCCTTACAAAATAAATAAATAAATTTAAATAAGTAAATAAATTTAAACAAATAAATTTAAATAAATAAATAAATTCAAATAAATAAGTAAACCTAAATAAATAAATAAACAAATCTACATAAATAAATAAACACCCAAATTATCAAACGTCACAATAAATACCACACTTATTACTCTATTACTTTCTCTCCCAAACAAACTCCTATTCTGACGGCTTAGCTAATTCCTACTGCTAAAATTGTCCTTCAACAAACCTAGTGAGGCTCTTCAGTCCTCAAAATATGAGTCCTCTTTGGGTTTTACAACCAACAAACAAATAAACTCAAAACAACTCACTAAATTTATTGGGTGAGACGAGAGCCAACTGCAACTTTTCGTTGCGGCCGTTGGGCGAACCATTTACTTCTCGCTCGCTATTTACTCCGCTTTGTTTATCCGAGTGCCAACTACTGTGCTGATTTCTTGCTTTAATTTATTTTTTCTTTCGACTGTCGTGGCTCCCTCGAGTCGGACATCGATGCTACTGCCACCAGGACACTGCACGGACCACCACTCGACAGACCCCCGACATCTCCTCCACTTTCCATGTCTCCTCCTCGGACCCTCTGAGTTGGACAACGATGTTAGCGCCTTCTAGGCACTACACGGACCACAACCCGAGATCCCCGACATCTCCTCCTCGGACCCTCTGAGTTGGACAACGATGTTAGCGCCTTCTAGGCACTACAGTGCAATATTTTTCCTTATTTTATTTTTTTTTCTTTTCTTCAAACTATACTTATTTTAATAATCATTTTTCCTGTTTTTTTTTCTTCTTTTTCTTTTTTTTTTTTTTATTTCTTTTTTTTTTACTTTTTTTTCTTCTGTGTTGAAACGAGCATATAAGTGTGACTGATAGTGATGATAGTGTGACTAAGGTAATTGTTGTTGATGGCAAATTGATGGAGGGATGGGTATTAGGGCGAATATGGTATGTATGGTATTATAGTATGTAGGATATACATGCGTTTGTGTAGTGTGTTATGGATGGGTGTATGATGTGATTTGGATGGTAAAAAAAAGGTATGGGTTCCGGGACACGGTGTGCTCCCGGGCGAATCTCCTGAACCCCTCGTGAAGCGATGCTCCAGGCGCTGCTCCAGGGAATCCTCCTCCAGATGCTGCTCCAGGTCGGCCAATACCGGGCTGTTACGATGATCCTCTGGCGGCCGCTGGACGGTGTCTTAGCTGTGGTCCCGTCTGCTTCTTCCTAGGTTAGGTCTCCTATCTTTTTTCTTCAGGTGTTCTTCTTTTTGTCACGTGTGCTCAGCTTTTTACTTTTCCGGAAACTGCCCCTCCAACCTAACCTTCCTGCTCCTCTTCTCGTTTTTTTCCTCCTCCCACGCATCCCTGTTATGTACTCCCAGGATCCACAACAGGTGCCGCTGCCATTCCTGTTCTCCGTCCCTCGCAACTATCGGCTCTGCTCCACGCCGACCATAACACTCTCTAATACAACTCTCTATTGTTAAAGGCTCTGGCATTTTCGGCCACCCTCACTTTACAAAATCACATACAATAAATTATAACGTTTTTGAATTCAAACATTTGTGAAAATTCGTAATCTATAGTCAACGAAAAAGCTCGTTGTCTCAACAGGGTCCATGCCCGTAATGTTGAGGAGACATGTTTTCCGATGCGATCAGGCGCTGTGCTGCCTTACATGCAGTCGTAACTGATAACGAGTGTAGTGCTGTCTCGACCGATTTTCCCTTGGTGTAGGCATGCTGGTTGATTGACATCAGTCTGTAAGAGTGCGAGAAGTCAAGATTGTGTGTACATGGCCTCAGCCACCCGCATCTGTATGGAACCAGGCCACTAGTTAGGGAGGCAACTGTGGCACAGCTAGGCATATTATCAGGCAAGCTACTGTAAAGGTCTTATTGCATGCACACGCGTGCTGACCGTTCTTGGAAAAGCTTTCCAAGACCAAAGCTTTGTAGTTTTGGTCTCTTTTTTATACACACGAGTAACTGACTCAGTTGTTGTTTATTGGTTGAAATGCAGATTATTGATTATGACGTGACACAAATATGAAGCTTGACATCTGTGCGGAGAACTGATTCCGGGAGCGAACATGAGGACATAGCGTTGCCACTCGTCCGTGTGCACCAGTCACATAACCTGGGAGAGGTTGGAAGTCCAGATGGGACCTCAACACTCTCAGCTCCCAAGTAACTGATCCCCCATACCTGTGCGACTGCGGGTACCCAGCGCCAGATTAAATTGTCTCGGAATTACATATTTTCGGGCACCCAGCAGTGCGTGTTGCTAGCGGTGCCGGTGGTGATTGACCAAACAGTGAGTGTGCGAAGTCTGTGCCTGGACCAGGTGTGTTCAGCGGAACACACAAGCAGTATAAATTGGCCGATCGACCCAGCAGTACGTACAACCATACCCGCGCCAACCACCCCACGCACGTACTGGCCAAAGCGCCATCACCGGCCAACTCTTAGCCATTGCCCTTCACACCCATTCACCGTGATAGCCGTGAGTAGTTAATGGACATGGTAGTTTGTGGGTGTGCTTTCTAAGTTGCCTTTGTCTTTGATCACAGCCCTCTCAAAGTCGCTAAGGATGCTACGTGAGGCATTGAATCACGTAACCTCGAAGTTCCTGCAGGCCCCGGATCATATCCTTCGGGTCCACGACCGAGAATACCGCAGTATTGTCATCATCATTGGCAAGACCCGAGTTGAAAGAACATTGTTTTAGTGCCTTGTTAAGAAAATTAAGAAAATAAATTAAAATTAATAAGTGTCCAATAGGCCTATCGTTGTTCTGCTACGTATGTGGAAAATTTACAAGCCGTCTGAGTAGACGCAAAATATCTCCTGCAACTGCCAGCATCTACGAGGAATATTTCGATGCGCCGATAACTGGTCAAAAAGACTGCGCATAAAAATGGGGTTCGGCATCCCAATGATTTGGATAGATACACAAGGGCATCATACTGGTAACTGCTACGCGCGTAGCACTGGTACACTTAACTGATTTAGTAACTGTTAGCCCTCTTGCAGATGTCCCCCAAAAGTTGAGACTACTTAAATCCCTCCAAAGAGTAGAAAACATACCTTTTAGCTGAAGCGGTTGTAGGGGCTTCGCGGTCTGTGGCTTCTCGACTTCCTGCCTCACTGCTTCGGTTTTCTCGGCGTTCGGCTTGTATTCTGATCGGAATAAATTTAATTTATTTCATTCCTTTTTTTACTATTTATTTTGTATTTCACTCACTTAAATCCCTCCAAAGAGTAGAAAACATACCTTTTAGCTGAAGCGGTTGTAGGGGCTTCGCGGTCTGTGGCTTCTCGACTTCCTCGAGTCAAAGGAACGACAGATCCGGATGGAGGCGCCGCTGGCGGGATTCAAGGTAATACTGGGCTACCTTTACTCGGGCACTCTGCCCATATCCACAATGGACGTGGATGCCATCATCGAACTGCTCGTACAAAATAAATAGTAAAAATAGGAATGAAATAAATTAAATTTATTCCGATCAGAATACAAGCCGAACGCCGAGAAAACCGAAGCAGTGAGGCTGCCTGCCATCCAGGAAGTCGAGAAGCCACAGACCGCGAAGCCCCTACAACCGCTTCAGCTAAAAGGTATGTTTTCTACTCTTTGGAGGGATTTAAGTAGTCTCAACTTTTGGGGGACATCTGCAAGAGGGCTAACAGTTACTAAATCAGTTAAGTGTACCAGTGCTCCAAAAATCGCGAAACAAGGACCTTTAGATGAATCGCGATTTTCTGTTTTTGCTTTAAAAAGGAGGAGACAGGAGAAAAGCTACCTCTAGAGGGTAATTTTTCGGCCGAATTAAGCAAAAACAATTTAGCAAAATTTGACATTTTGTTCAAAGGCATACTCGATTGTTTCCCTATTATATGGGTTAAATGAAATTCAATTACAAAATAGGTGTCTGACCGGCAAATAGTTTATAAACATGAATTCTTCATAAATCGCGGTCCATTGAGGGTTTTTCTTTTAGATGTTTGTTGCACAGGTCTATGGATCGAATATTTACCTTTACTTCTTCCACTTACGAATCTGTAGCTGCTGGTGCTTATGCAGACGGAGATTATGGGGGTTCTGCTGCCTCTGGTTTGCAGATGCAGAAAGAGCAGCAGGAAGAATTGAAAACATACAGGACTCCGACTCAAAGAGCCCAGGGACGAGGTCTGTCTATGTCGCCTCAGACTCAAAGAGCCCAGGGACGAGGTCTGCTTATGTCGCTTCAGACCCAAAGAGCCCTGGGAAGTTGTCTGCCTGTGCCGGCTCTACCAGGAGCCAACATAAAAATCTTTTTGACAGGACGAAATCTGTCGGGTCAGCTAGTAATAAATATAAATACAATTAAATAAATAATTTTTTTAATTTCTGGCATTTGCCAACCCACTCCCAACCTGGGAGTCCATTCCGCAGAATGGACCAGGGTCGACGCCAAAGGGAATGCTTTAGGTATCAGTAATAATATAAATAATATTTAATAGAGCAGAGCAGATGCTAACCGTTCATAAAAATAAAGTCAACTGGCTGCGGCTGCGCAGGCCTTTATATAGGAATCGCCAGCGTCGCCATTTTCGAAAGTGAGTTCGAAGCAGCGAATTTTCGAATTATGCCTAGCAAGAGAGAGAGAGAGAGAGATATCGGCTGTCGCTTGCGCAGCCGCAGCAGTGCTGCCAATTTAGCTTTTTTCCCACTAGATCTAGTGGGTTGCAACAAGGAAATGCGGGATAAATTGTGAAATAGCGGCTAGCGGGAATTATAGCTATTTTCCAAGATAACTAGCTTTACGTTATATTTTTGAAACATCTGGTAACATCGTGTATTTTTATGCTCTATGATGCCACATTTTCATATGAGTAGTATTTTTTAAATTAATTAATTTTTAATTAAATTAATTAAATTAATTTATTTTATTTCATTAATTTTAATTTGAATGGCAAAAAACATCGATAAGCCAAACGAGCTTTCAGTCTTATCGTTTTTCACTGTGAAGTCTACCGAATCGTGTTTTATACCATCACTAAGAAAGTATTTTAGAATTTTCAAAGCGCGAGCTTTGTAGATACGGAATACGTCGCCAAGAAAAATGCTGACACGATTACAAATTACCAGCAGCATGCTTGAGAAAGATAGGGACCAATGAAAACTACATAAACCAAGATGATGAAGATAAAGTCATTGATGAAATCATCCCAAAATATTGAAATAAACCAATAAAAAAAAATTTATATTCTAATGGTTTTTTTTAACTACGAAGAGACATTTCTAGCTTTTTCTAGCTTTTTTCAAAGGATGATTTAGCGTTTTCATGCAACGAAGTGTTGGCAGCACTGAACCACAGCCGCCGACTTTCGAAGAACTTTTTGGCAATTAGAGATGGCCAAGGACCGTGTTTTTTTCGTGTCACATCGACACACAATGACGCGTCAAGGGGCACGAAAGAAGCACGACGAAACCTCTTTTCACCCACGAAACAGGCGAAACAGATTTTATGACCTACTCTAAAATTAACTTTAGAAAATCACATAAAGTCCATTACCGATCATAACCGAATTGGAAGACTAAATATTAATAAAATTATTTTAAAAAATAATAATAATCGTGCTGGACCGTGTTTGCACGATTTTTAGCCGTGCGTGCTAATGGGTATTGGAAATTTCTCGATTTCGTGCCGCGCTGAACAATTTTGGTGCATGCCCATCTCTAGTGTAGCTGCTAGAGCATCTCCCTCTCTATCTCTCCCGGGCCGTAAACCGTTAAGTATATAAGAGTAAGAGAGATATATGCATGCATATGTCACCAACGTGTGTGTGTGATTTTCTGGGAAAAATAAGCAAATGAGTGAAAATTAAGCATTGAGCAGGGAGGAACAGAGCAAAATAAGACCCGAAAACAGAGAGCATTGCGGGAGTGGGTCACCTTATATAATTTCATCATTTATCGTAAAATATATCATACATACATATGTATACACCTATGCTTATACTAACTTCGCATGGGATATTAAAATAAAAGCCGCGGCATCTCCGAGTAAAGCAAAGTTCGTGCAAACTGATCGCTTTGGCAGATTGCAAAAAAACTGGTCAATGTAGTTGCTGGAGGTGTTTCAGCACGTTGCGTAGCATTCGAAGCCGTGAAATATACTCGTTGACCATTCTCCAGATGCACCGCCAAATGTATAACAGTATTTTGTATTCTTCTTGCACTATGGCTTTTTTCGGGAAAGATTCGATCGTCTTGGTCGCGGCATTATTAATTAAACTTCACTTCACTTCAATCCACTTGTTAATTATTTATTTAATAGAAATAGCTTAAATATTGATTTCTTACAAATATCAAATTTTCATCCATACGTCATTACATAGCTGTCATTTTACGTCAATTACATAGCTGTCAGTTGCGTTTTGTTATTCCAAGTCTGATTCTTTTTTGTTATACCACGTTTTATAGTGACTGACGTTTCATGTCAAGTCACTAGGGGACGCTGTCGAACGGGATAAAAAGTATCCTATGTCCGTCTCCATAGCAATAAAGCTCAAATTGACTACGTTTTAGTTAATAAGCAGCAATAATTCTAATTTTTCTCGCCAAAGATTTGGCCAAATTGGTCGAGGCGTTGTTGAGTTATGCGCTTACCAACACATTTCCCGATAGATTTGATTTGTTTTGTTTTGATAGACATGATCTTTGACGTTAGGAACATGTAACAGTGAGTGCTTGTAATTTAATATGAACTTTATACCATAGCAATAAAGCTCAAATTGACTACGTTTTAGTTACAAATCATTTGTATGGGAAAAAGAAAAGGGCTATTTTTAGGGGTTTTCCAGCAATAATTCTCTTTTTCTCGTAAAAACCATCCTTGAACTTCAACGAACATTTTAAAAAAAGATTTGGCCAAATTGGTCGAGGCGTTGTTGAGTTATGCGCTTACCAACACATTTTGCGATAGATTTGTTTTGTTTTCTTTTGATAGATATGATCCTTGACGTTAGGAACATGTAACAGTGAGTGCTTGTAATTTAATATGAACTTTAGGTGACCCGACAGACTTCGTCCTGTCAAAAAGATTTGTAATGTGGCAGTTTTTTTGCCTACGTATTTAAAAAAAATCTCCTGAACAGAACCGTCACCCTGGTGATAGGGCGTTGTGAATAAAAAATAATTAAAACAAACATATATAAGGATTTAAAAGTAAGTAATCGCTTTATTGTTAATCAATGACGAAAGATTATTTTAATAAGTGCTTAAAAACACCCAATAACGTAGCCTATGCCTATGAAAAACGGCCCGCGCAAACGGGCCGTTTCTCTATTATTATGCCCGGTATATTTCTATGGAATATGTACATATATAAAGTAAATGTACTTATCTTGTAAAAAGAGCTACCACAACCGTTAGTTCTAGTGCTAATTCTTGCGCATCGCTTATCCACTTTTCAAGTACAGGGTATACATAATGTTGTTTATATAACTACGATAGTTAAATCGCAAAATTACTTATTTGAGCAATAGTTAACTGCACACCTGATGAAATTTAATCATTTACCAACAGCGTCAATTACTAGATCTTACAGCATAGTGTTTTACGTCAAACTTATTCAGAGGAAAAAGTTTAGCATCAGCCAACAGGAAATAAATATTTCATTCAAAACCATTCGGTCGTCCAGTAAACATCGAATATTCGAAAAAAAACGAGAGGAAACGTTGTGAGCCGCGGCAAAGGCCGCGGCTCTACCTTATACCCGGTACTCAGTCAGTCATACATTTATGAGCCTACGATTTATGAAATTTATTATATGTTCTCAAAAGGGACAAAAATAATATTTAAATTAAAAAAATTAATTTTTTTGGATTTTTTTAAATGTTTTCATTTTTGTTTACATATGTTTTGTATATCTGCGCCTACATTTCTACATGACATGTATAACTACATATTTGAGACGTGGAAGTGTTTACGACAGAGAGAGAGGGAATGCGTCAGCGCTTGGCAGGCGTTGCGTAGCCACTGAAATTTAATTTATTTCTTCTGGCCATAATTTTGATCCGATCTGATCCAAATTCGGTAATCTGGTAGATATGGTAATTTTTCATGATTCTACGTTTTTGGTTTTCAGTTATCTTAAAAATTGTGGATTCCACAGATTTTCGTCTTTTGTGGGGGCGGAAATGGGCGTGGCAAAATTTTAAAACAAACTCGTGCTGGTTTGGTATCACAGGAGCTTGGATAGAAAGTTTGGTTACTGTAGCTTTTATAGTCTCTGAGAACTAGGCGTCAAAAAATACGAATGGACAAAGCAGATGGGGCCGCGTGTGAGAGAGAGCGAGAGGGAATGATGACTTTCGAAATGGTTTTCTTCATTGTAGCTATAATAACGATCCAATCTGATCCACATTCAACACTCTTATAGAAATGGCCATTTTCTATAATTCTACGTTTTTAGTTTTCCCGTATCTTCAAAATTGTGTATGCCACAGACTTTCGTCCTTTGTGGGGGCGGAAGGGGGCGGGGCGAAATTTTGAAATACACTTTGAGTAGTGTGATAACACAGGAGACTGGATACAAAACTTGGTTACTCTAGCTTTAACAGTCTCTGAGATATAGGCGCTAATGAAGACGGACGGACGGACGGACAGACAGACAGACGGACGGACGGACAGACGGACAGACGGACAGACAGACATGGCTATATCGACTCGGCTATTAATGCTGATCCAGAATATATATACTTTATGGGGTCGGAAACGCTTCCTTCTGTGCGTTACACAAAACCGTTATCCCCACAAATCTAATATACCCCTTACTCTTCGAGTACCGGGTATAAAAATGGGAAAAGAAAATAGTGAGTGAAATCTTATATATAAAAATGAATCGCAAAATGTGTTGGTAGGCGCATAACTCAACAACGCCTCGACCAATTTGGCCAAATCTTTTTTTTTCAATTTCAAATTGGCATAGCGTTTTAACGCTATGGGGACTTTATTTGTACAAATACTATTTTAGCATCTTGGTTACAATTTGTTGGGGCTGTTGGTTTACAGCTTGGAAATCTTCAATGCCAACAGGGTTGCCGGCGCAGGGGGATCACTCTACTACTATGGCAGCAGACCATCCTTGTTTGTTTATGCTTCTCTCTTCTGCCCACTGGTCCGGGGCAGCCAGAGCGGTTTTAACGTAACCTGTCGGTTGTAGCTGGCTTCTCTCACGTTCACGCTCTCTCAGGGAGTTCACTGGTGGGCAGTTCGTGATCTGAAAGAGAATAGGAGAAAGAAATTGCGCAGCAGAAATGCTGGCGCTCATATCTTTGTACAGCAGCGCCTTATTCAGACGCATTTTTAGCAATCAATTGCATGAGTCTTCTACTCGTTTTAGTTTTTTGCAAAACCATGTCGTTGGTTGATTGGATTGTTAATTGGGTTTAGTTAACAGATTGGATTAATAATCCAATTGTTACTAACCGTGCGTATAAAGAAACAATCAGGGTGATCTCTTCGTAACATCTTTTTCAGTGTCTTCGTTCGTATCAAGCGTCAGGTCAATGGAGATATCATTTAAAGCAGCACTGACTGCTAGTCCTAGTTGCTCCAGTCTCCGTCTTCTGCTGCTGATAATAATTAAACTCTTGTGGTGGCGACACTGGGCGATTCATCCTGTTCAGCATCTTCCGCGTTTCATCGATGTTCCGGTCGTGGCTTATTTGTTCCTCTTCCGTGTACGGGCGCTGGTTTGGGATCATCTCCACGCGATCCCATTCATGTTTCGCGAGTTCCTTTGGTAAGTGTTTACCAAGAAACTCGGAATACCGAGGTCTTGATAATCGATGCGGTACATAAGGGTCATTGACCACTTTGGCTGCCTCAATGTTGATGTGGGATCTCATATGTTCCGTATATCTACTACACGCTTTCCCATAGACTGCTTCAACGGTGTCAACTTCAAGGTCCCTGTGGATGGTTTCGTTCTCACATACCATGGGGCATTGCATATCAGGCGAAGTGTCTTGTTTTGCACAACTTGTATTCGTCCAAATTCTGCACTACTGGCTAGGGGACCCCATACAGCCAACGTGTACTGACAGATAGGTGCAATCATTTGTTTGTACAGCATGACCTTGGAACGGAGGTTTAGTTTGCTGTTAGAGTTTAGGAGCCAGTGCAGCTTTTGAACCCTTGCCCTGACCTTAGTAATGACGTTGGTAATGTGCTGATGAAATTGCAGCTTAGCGTCCAGCTTGACCCCCAGATACGAGTGCACAGCAGTTGTGCTGATCCGCTGGTCAGCAATGTGTGGCTGTAAATCAGCCGCTGGCAGCTGAATCGAGCGCAGTGAATGCACTGTGTGCATTCGATCAAATGCCTCCTGTATGTCCATATAGATGGCAGAGCAGTACAGGTTGTTTTCGTAGGAGGACAAGATGAACTTAGTGACCCTCCCCAATTGGTGTTCAGCAGCGTGCACATGTCTGAAGCCAAACTGATGGTTTGGAATGGATTCAGCAAAACCATCAGCTTCTATCATCCTGTTCAGGATGAGTCGCTCGAACAATTTGGACAGGCCCGAAAGCAGGCTAATAAGGTCGATAAGATGCCAGTTTATCAGCAGGTTTCCCTGGCTTGGGGATCATGTTCACTGCCGTGTGTTTCCATCTGTTAGGGAAGCAACCAAACCTAAGGGAGCTGTTGTACATGAGCGCAAAATATAGTAATGCAGACTGAGGTAGAGCCTTAATCGTCCGGTTGTCTATCCTGTCCATTCCGGGAGCCTTTTTTATCTTTAGCACCTTGATCTGTGCCTCAATCTCGGGAAGAGTGATCGCTCTAAAGCCCAAATTGGGCTCAGGGGATCCAAACTCTTCAAGGGACTCTTCAATGAATCGTCTGTCGGCTGCAGTGCTGGTTAAAAGAGGCTTAAATCTCTGCTCAAGATGCAAAGCAAAAGACTCTGCCTTCTCTTCGGTGTTCTTGCACCAGGGATCATCAGCATTGTCCTCTCCATCGGTGCAGAATTTCCTCACAGGCAAATTGGCTGCAGGCTGCCGCATCAAGCCATTCGTCAGTCTCCATAATTTCTGCATGCTATAACGATCGGTAGGATCAATTGATCCAACAATCGCGTCAGCGCGTCTGGCTTTGTCCGCTTCTAGCTCCTTGTGTATCCGATTGGCAAGCATGTTGTGTAGCTGTCGCACTGCCGGGTCATGGTTCCGTTTCAGCATGTTCCTCAGACGTCTCTTGGTGGCAATCATCAGCCGTATGCGATTCCTGACCTGGTACTTAGCCTGCTGATTTGTGTTGGACATTGGTAGATGAGTCTTATTAAATTTAATTTAATTATTGTGTACAAATTTATAATACTTATTAATAACACTTAAAAGATACAATTAAAATAAAACAGCACACAAACATAGTTAGAATAGCTTTTTTTAAAAATACAAATTTTGTTAAGTTTGTTTTTCTCATGGTTAGTTTGCTCGAAACGTTGTCTTTGCTCAAGTTTTTTACTATTACAAGATGTCACTTAATGTATAAGTATCTAAGGGTAAATAAAAATATTGACGCAACGTGAGGGAAAAAACATTTAAAAAAATGGGTTATATTTCAGTTTCTTCGACATATTGGCTATAAGGACACCCAAAATATTGATTTTGGGGCTTACAGTCTTCTAAGAACTTAAAGACGGATTTATTCTGAGAAGCTTTGCCAAAGAAAGTTTACCAAAAAAGTCAACATTCCAAATTTAGAGACCGAAGAAAAATGTACCTTTCTCTTACAATAGGCCACTTTGATGAAAAACTTCAACGAAAAATTTTGTATGAAACCATGATTGTAACTCAAAAAACTAATGATGCAGTTCGATTCGTAGGACCCGAAATAGGGGGAAACCGTCAAGTTTGGTCATGTCTTTTTTTTGACTATCACAGTTTTATTAATAACATACATATGTGGAAAGAATGTTTAAGTTTCATTTACTATAACGAAATCATGACATTTGTTTAGATTTAGCGACAATTTAGTGTTATGCCAAGAGACTCAATATTACAAATTTCCGGAATATTATCTAAAATATCCCGGTTATACCAGCTAGAAGCAGGTTCGAAGTTGGCAGAGTAAAAGGAAGCAAGTAAGGTGGCAATACCTGCCCCAGAGTTAGCAGCAAAATTGTTTTATATCATAGTTGACGGTGTGGATGACGATGATTATTATACCCGGTACTCGAAGAGTATAGGGGTATATTAGATTTGTGCGGATAACGGTTGTGTGTAACGCCCAGAAGGAAGCATTTCCGACCCCATAAAGTATATATATTCTTGATCAGCATCAATAGCCGAGTCGATATAGCCATGTCTGTCTGTCCGTCTGTCCGTCCGTCCGTCTGTCCGTCTTCATTTGCAGCTATATCTCATAGACTATTAAAGCTAGAGTAACCAAGTTTTGTGTTCGGTCTCCTGTGTTATCACACTACTCAAAGAGTATTTCAAAATTTCGCCCCGCCCCTTTCCGCCCCCACAAAGGACGAAAGTCTGTGGCATACACAATTTTGAAGATACAAGAAATACGCAGAATCATAGAGAATGACCATTTCTATCAGAGTGTTGAATCTGGATCAGATCGGATCATTATTATAGCTACAATGAAGAAAACCATTTCGAAAGTCATCATTCCCTCTCGCTCTCTCTCACACGCGACCCCATCCGCTTTGCCCATTCGTATTTTGTGTCGCCTAGTTCTCAGAGACTATAACAGCTAGAGCAACCAAACTTTCTATCCAAGCTCCTGTGATACCGAACCAGTACAAGTTTGTTTTAAAATTTTGCCACGCCCCCTTCCGCCCCCACAAAAGACGAAAATCTGTGGAATCCACAATTTTTAAGATAAATGAAAACCAAAAACGCAGAATCATGAAAAATTACCAAATCTACCAGATTGCCGAATATGGATCAGGTCGGATCAATATTATGGCCAGAAGAAACAAATTAAATTTCAGTGGCTACGCAACGCCTGCCAAGCGCTGACTCATGCCCTCTCTCTCTCTGTCGTAAACACTTGTACGTCTCAAATATCTATTTATACATGTCATGTAGAAATGTAGGCGCAGATATACAAAGCATATGTAAACAAAAATGGAAACATGTAAAAAAATTCCAAAAAATTAATTTTTTTAATTTAAATATTATTTTCGTCCCTTTTGAGAACATATAATAAATTTCATAAATCGTAGGCTCATAAATGTATGACTGACTGAGTACCGGGTATAAGGTAGAGCCGCGGCCTTTGCCGCGGCTCACAACGTTCCCTCTCGTTTTGAATTTAGGAATGTGTCGACTCTTCAACTTTTGTATTTATTGTACAATATCATTTTTTGGGTTGAATGAATTTAAATTTATTGCCACAACTTGGACGGAATTCAATAAATTATCATAAACACAAAAACACGACATTAGAAGCAGGAATAACAGTAGGACGCATGGCTGGCTGGAGGGTCAAGACAGGGGAAACAGGGATGGCAATTGTTGGCAAAATTATTCAAATAATTTCTGTTTACTTCACGACGCGACTATAGGTCCCGCCGCTTACATCACCCAAGAGAGTCTCTCGTAGCGTAACGGTCGGCCCTCTGCCACCCCCATTCGAGCATGATTCCTTCACTCTGGAAGGTTCAGACTCATCAAATATGTTACGCGATGCCAGGGGCATAGTGATCGAACTCCAGGAAAAGCTCGAGACTATCGGTGATTCTAGCTGCTCCAGAAACTTAACCGAACGATTATATATATCACTATATTCTGGCATCCACCGTCGTGCATTTTTATATTCGCATTCCTCTCGCGACTTTTATTTTGGAAGATTATTGCGTGATCCACGAAGTCGTTGATTGCAGTGCCGCGGGTTGTGGTGGCAGTCGGTAGCACAGTTGCATCCTTGATGTTCTGACAGGCGCATAAGTGTTCCGGTTCATCAGTTGTACTTTATTCCAATTCAGAGGCATTACCAAACTTAGAAATAATTATTTCCGCAAGAGATTCGTTGGGAATGCTTTTGTCCCGTGTTCTTGAAACATCTTCAAATGTGGGCTCGATAGTATTATCGATGCACTCACTAGGGAGTTTGCCAATGGGTTGCTACCAGAGACCGTAATCATTATAAGCTATATTTTAAAAATCAAGTCATAAATTTTAATTTTGATTAATTTTATAATAATCATAAATAATTATTACGTTTGATCAAGAAAACAAAACTTAAAGTGATTACATACTCTTGATCTATGATTTAATGCCTTTCATATGATACATCACATGTCCTTCAAGGACGACTTTTAAGGATTCAACTATTTTCTATTAAACTTCATTTATTCCTCTATAGTCTGTTTTATGTCCTTTTAAAACAAATCTAAAGGACCCAATTTTTGTTATGGTTTTGCCACGCCCCCATTTTGCTCCTCTGAAAATGAGAAAAAATTGAATATTAAGCAAAACTTCATTTTATTTTTAATAGCTATTTAATTTAACAAACAGTAATTTTGAAAGGTATTCGCTTGAGAGATTGCACCTCTGATTCGTTAGCAACAATTTGAGTGCTGAAAATGATCTTTCAACGCTTACTTGTGTTGCAGGTGCAGAGTGGACTACCTTGGCAAGTTGATTTTGATGGGGGTATTGAAATTGGTTTTTTTCCAATATTCCATTTTATTTTTGTCCAGACTGACTCGCTTTGGACTATAATTCTCAATTTCTCAAATGCAAATCATCTGCGCTTAAACACGTTTAAAAGGGAGTAGGTGTTCGAGTTTTGACAACACAATTCAGTTGGTGCTTTTGATGATGTTGCTCCCGTCGGACTGATTGGGCAACTCCGAGCTGTTTGATTCATCTGAAATGTAAATATATAGTTTATTCATATTCAAAAAAAAAACATTTCAGTTAAGAGCTCCTTAAGCTGAGTTCTAGTCATCAACACGTTTATTGGCTTTTGCTACAGAACTCTCCTAGTGCGGGGGTCCAAGTAAATGATGCAAATAACAGCATTATTTGCCAACAAATTGTCCTCCCCATTCTCGATGCATTGGCTTACGGCTTGGCTGTGCAGTTTTTGTGGAGGCGATTATGAGCTTAAGCTCGAACCATAGCTCATAAAAATCGCCCATAAATAATTGAGAGCTCTGTAATTTTTCAGTTGCTATGAACGCCGGCTCCAAAGCCTTTGTGAGGCATCTAATTTGACTCCAATCACTTGAAGTAAGCTTTAGTGATAATTTCAAATGCCTTTCACAAAAGTCCTCAAAAGTTTGAAGCTTGCTCAACATCAGTTACGTTGAACACTAACGTGTGGCAACATCGAGCACTGGCTGTGGTAAAGATTCCGCTGTTATCAAATACCTTGATGATGATAATATTTTATATTGACTTTGACTTATATTGAACAAGCTTATAAGCTAAATCTCACCTATATGACGGCGTCCGTAAAAGCTTTAAAATTTTCCGCGCTTTTTCAATGAAATCAGTGGATTCCAAGCTTTGCATGAAATCCTTCACCGCGAGATGAAGGGTGCGGGAAGCACATTTGATGGAGCTAATAGAATCTATTTTTAAATTTTTTGTTAGCTCTTCATCATTAATGTCTTCTTCGGATACATTGTCGCTGACATCACCATCAGAAGGTTCGTTGTTCATTAAATCGACTGCTTTCACTATGTTTCTGCCGTTATCCGTAGTGATGGTGTATATTTGGTCTTTGCGTGAATTGAATTCATTTAACAGTGTCTTAATTTCAGTACACGGATTTTGAGATGTGTGCGATGTCTTCAGTTCAATAAGACCCAACGTCTTTATAATAATTTAATCGGAGTTAACGTATTGCACATTAACTCCGAGAATGCCACCTTGTTGCAGTGTCTATTTTTAGACAAATTACTCGGTTTTTGACAGCGGCCATTCCATCAGATTTAATGGATCCCGATGTTATAGGTGGAATATCTACGCCGCTAAAAATTCGAGCAGTTAGCGTCTTAAAGCCTTTTGAATCCAGAACAGCTAGAGGAAATTTGTCCACGGTCAATAAATCGATATTGGCACTTTTGGCTTAGTTTTTGCCCATCGTTACTAAAAATTTCTATTTTTTCTCCTTTTTCTCAGCCTCATACTCATTTTTGTGTTTTGCTTCTAAATCCCGCCTTAAATTGGATACGTAATTTGCCGAGAAATTTAACTTGCAAATATTGCATTGTGGGACATTTCTTTTCACGTCGAAGGTGAAAAACTTGCGCGGAGCAAGATTTCGCTTGCGACCCATTTCGAAAAGCGACAAGAATGATCTTAAAATGTAAGTATTAATGCAATTCTACTCTCGACTTCAGATAAGCATTTTAAAAATAGATAACCACAATGCCTGTGCAGAGTCAAGCGTCGCCAAAATAATAAGCGCACTAACGGGTCTTATTATACCCTGTACTTAAATAATCTGTTGGGTGTGTTCCGACTAAGTATAAAGCAAATAAATGTTTAGGAAAATGTTCAAGTGCAAAAATCATGCCCTAAGATTTTATCATTTGGGCCAAGTACCTTACTTTGACAATGTTATTATTGTTAATTAATAAGTACAGGGTATTTCACTGCCGTGAAATCTTTTGTAGGATTTCCCACTTACCTTAGAGGCTTATCTGTTTGATCATTTGCTTTTTATTGCAACTTTAAAAGCAATCATTGATTTTAAAAGAGCAAAACCCTTTATAGGTAAAAATGTTTCTAAGAAATGTTTTCGGGGCAGATACCTACCGAATAGCGGCTGGCCAAATAGCAGCTATTTATTGGCCTTCAACCGTATATTTCCATTGCTAAATATTAATACATACATATGTATATACATATTCTGTTAATTCTAGCACTTGCTTGCCCTGCTAAACGCTCTCTCAAAGCTCGCTCTTCTCGTCGTTATCTATGCTCGGCGTTATCTACATACGTATGTTTGCCCTATGACAGTCGGTAATATCCAATATTACTATTATTATATCCAAAATAATAAATACTACATATGTACATACTACAACAGACTATAGAGGAATAAATGAAATTTAATAGAAAATAGTTGAATCCTTAAAAGTTGTTCTTGAAGGACATCTGATGTATCATATGAAAGGCATTAAATCATACATCAAGTATGTAATCACATCGGCGAAAAGTGGTACACGGAAGCCGTAAGCTACCCTACTCGACAAAATTCAACTTTTATTCCCGCTGTCGCCCAAAATGAAGTAATGTGAAAAATAGAAGCACTACTTATGAAAAAAATACCACATTTTTAAAAAATTCTTTAAAAAAAACTAAACCTGAAAAAGAAAACTATAATTCTTTAAAAAATTTAAATCTCCAAATCTATCAGAAAGTCATTTTGGGCGACAGCGGGAAAAAAAGGTGAATTTTGTCGAGTAGTGTAATCATTATCTTTGAGTTTTGTTTTTTTTTTTATAAAAAATAATAATTATTTATGATTATTATAAAATTAATTAAAATTAATCATTATCCATGAGGAAAATCGTAAAAATCAGAATTTTTAAAATCATGGCGGAAATGCAGACTTCTCACAAAGCTAAAGATTTTTGTATGGTTCACTTCTTTCCACGTCATTTAGGTTACGTCACTTCTTTCTACGTCAATTAGGTTAGGTTAGGTTAACCCGGATGACCCTCCTGGGTTCTCCCATAGGCCAGTATGGCCCTTAGTTATCCGGATGGTTATGGACCTTTACGCGGCTGCTAGGTTTTGATATCATCTAGGATTGAGGTGTTTTTGGCGAAGGCCAGCAGTTCCTTCGGCGTCCTCTTGGAGGCATCTTCTAGCGATGCCAGCGTCAGTGCGCCAGGTATCTTCTCCTTGCCCGTGAGAAAGCCGGGCAGCTGCAGATTAGATGTTCCAGGGTTTCGATAGCCCCGAGGTCATCAGATTTCCTGCAGCTGTTTCTGTCGGTGATGTTTAGTCTGGCTGCGTGTGATGCGGCCAGGCAGTGACCTGTCAATATTCCCACTAGCAGTCTGCAGTCTTTCCGTGGAAGGTGCAGCAGATAGTGGCTGAGTTTCTCGCTACGATTTTTGCACATGATTTTCGAGACTCTGCAGTTGGTCGTGCTCCTCCACCTGCTCTCGTTTTCTAGTCTAGCCAGCTTTTCTAGATCGCCCTGTAGCGTTCTGAGTGAGACAGGCACATTTTCTGCTCTTTCAGTCGCCAGCCCGACGCCTTCCTTTGCCAGAACGTCCGCCACTTCATTTCCTTCGATGCCCTGATGTCTGGGAACCCAATAGATCCGCACTGACTTGGTCGAGCATAGTAAGTCCAGTGCTTCCCTGCTTGCCAGGACACTTCTAGAACTGACCGTGGACGACTGCATGGATTTTATCGCCGCTTGGCTGTCTACGAACAGATTGACCACATTGTGTGATCGACCTGCAACCTGTTGTGCAACCTCCACTGCTTTCCTGATGGCAAAGACTTCCGCCTGGAATTTGCTGCAGTGGTCTGGTAGCTTGTATGACAGCCCTATTTCGGGGTCTGTGCAGCATATGCCAGCTCCTACTCCTCCTTCCATCTTGAAGCCGTCTGTGTATATGTTGAGATGTTGGGTCTGGCCCTTTTTCCATTCTTCAGGTCCCAGAAATGCGTTTGTATTGACATCGAGGCACATTCGAGGGATCATGTAGTCAGTGTAACTGATCATGTCCCTGCCCATTGAACTGTGCCCGTATACTTGCGGCCGCATGTTTCCCGACGCTGTAAGGAACCTATTTCAGGCTGGGGTAAGCTCAGCCTGTCCAGGGTCGTCTACAAGAAAATTTGTAGTCGTTGGGAGACCTTAGGCAAGAGAAAGTACCTGGGTCACGTCCGGGAGAGTCAAGCGTGTGGCGTGTTTGCAGAGTGACGAGATTTCGCCGTAACCTCTGCGGTGAACAGGGAGATTCTACCGGGGTGCGCGTGATCGCTACGGCTCTTACGACTCTACGGCCTCTAGCGTTACTAGACGGCGTATGGACTCTGGCCGTCGTTTACACGTTGTCGGCGCTTGTTGAACCCTGCGTTGTAGTGGCAGGTCATGGGACGAGGAATTCTAACAAGGGGGTGTTACGGAACCGTGCGTGATCGCGACGATTCGTACCACGACTGGGTTTCTAGCGGGGATCGTCCGTGCGTGGTCGCGCCGACCGTTAACTACAGGAGGACGCTACGGAGACGTGCGTGATCGCGACGACTCGAAAGACTACGGGGTTTCTAGGGGGGATTGGCTGTGCGTAGTCGCGACAGTCCCTAGCTACTGGAGGATGCTACTGAGACGTGCGTAATCGCGACGACTCGGCAGGCTACTGGGGTTCTAGGAGGATGGGGAGATCGTGGCCATGTGTAATTGGACGCGCGATGAGTTTTTTTTTGTTCGTGGCACACTATTAAATCACGAAGACCGGGATGGGTGAGGGCGCGTGTACGAAATCGGTGTACAAATAAACGCGAGCACGTCCTGGGTTATAGTTCTGCGTGAGGTTTTCTTGTCTAGCGTCTGCCTTCGTTCGGGGTCTGGCTTCGAGTGTCTCTCCTTTCTTTGCGTCGGTGCCTTCCCACTCCCGCGATCGATCTCTCTTTTCCTTTTCGCAATCGATAGTGCTCGGTGTGACCACCCCCGCTCTTGGTGAAGTGGTTGAGGTACGTCTTATTCTCGTACTGAGTCCTACTCCACCTGCCCACTCACATATCTCCCTGTGTATTCGTTCCATAATGGAGCTGAGAGTCGATGGACGTACCCTAAGTACATAAGTATGCTTATGTCGTCCGCATAAGCTGTTATTTTTGCACCCGTCTGCAACTTAGAAGGTTTTTTATCAACAGGTTGATTGCTGGAACCAGAAAGGCGCTGGAGCGGTGAAAAGTCATTACTTTCCATTTTGAAGCATTAGGGTTTAATAAATTTGCACAACACCATGACTGACATCTATCGAGATCGGATTGCAACCTGGACTAAAATGAAATGTCCTTATCCTGGACACAGAGCTTAACATGATCCGCATACATGAGTACTCGAGAGTATGTTAGTGCAGAAGGCAGGTCATTTATAAAGAGTGTAAGGAGTAAGGGGCCTAGATGGCTGCCCTGCGGTACACCCGAAGTTACCATAATTGGTGAAGACTGGGAGTTTTTGAAAAGGACTCTTTCAGACCTAGAACAAAGGTAGCTAGAGATCCATCTCAAACTCCAATAAATTAGTAGTGGTTGATCTCCGCCTTTTAAATCCATGTTGAGCTGGAGATATAAGTGATCTGCATAGGTGTTGCAGGTGTGCAGTTAAAATTTCATGAAACACTTTAGGAATAGCGGATAACTTAGATATACCTCTATACTTCTTTGCATCAGACTTTATAACTTTCTTATGGAGAGAATTTATAAAGGAGTGTTTCCATATCGGGGGGAACCATTAAGAATTTATGGACAGGGTGAATAGTTTAAGCAACGGCACACACAAAGTTTCGGCACTGTACCTGAGTACACAGCCCGGAACTCCGTCCAGACCCGGTGAAAACACCGGCTTCACTATTCGTAGATCATGAAGCAATGAGCTTTCATTTAGCAAGGGACTGAAAATGCTGTTCGACCTCGGTAAACCGTATGGATACGGCTGACCAGAGTAAACGTCCTGCGAATAGGTAGTTTGGAAAAAACGCGCAAAAAAATCGGCAATTGTCTGATCATTGTCTGCCGACGTATTAAGGAAGGATAGCGAGGATGGATATGCGGACGTTCTAAGCGTACTGTTTACGAAGCTGTACAATTGTTTAGGGGCCTTAGAAAAACGTATCCTGCTTCGAGATAGGTAGTTCTTATAACATTGAGCGTTAAGAACTGAAAAGTTTGACCGAGCCTTTACATAACGAGATAGAAGGAGAGCCAACTTCCTGAAATTTTGTATAAAGTCTAGATTGTACGTTTTTTTTTAGACTGGATAGCTACTTGGTAAACAAAGGGGATTTCCTCGATCTAATAGGACAGGAAAGCGGGACACAAGAATCAAAAAGTGAGTCCAGTGCATGATAGAAAATATTTGTGCCTATCGTAACATCAGTGCACAATTACAAAGAGGAGCAATCAAAATGCCTAATGAGGTTATTAAGCTTCGTAAACTCGGCTTTTCGGAACAAGCGGACAAATTGAGGTAGTTTACCTGACCGATCCAATACAGTTGGGCCTATGTCGAGCGCTACTTCGAAAGTAGGATGGTAACTCGAGTTACCAACGCTACAAAGCACAGATCAAGAAATCGACCCAAGGAATTTTTAACATGGTTAACTTGAGACAGAGAATTTAATAGATTTTTGTGGACGGGTGGCGTAGAGCGGGAAGATGAAGATGGTGCATTGGTCTGATTTGTTGGCAGAGTTATTGGGCGCCTAGTCTTCTTCTTTGTCTTAAACTGCTTCACCACCCATGCTCCGGCCAAAATTTGGTCGAACAAATGGTATTAAAGTGAGTTTAGGCTTTATTTTGCTTTGAATATAAGCCGTCACATCCTTGGTTGTGGAGTCAGGGGCTAGCCGTGAGACAAAAACTTGTCTCTTTTGTGGGATCCCCACCAATCTTGGCACCACAGGCCTATCACCTGTTACGGTAGTACCCGGTGGTCCGGGACGTATATTCACTGGTGGGATCGGAATTGAGGGGACGCTACAGACGATTCTGGCTGCATGCTCTCCGAGGCGATAAATTCGGCTATCGAATTTTCATCAACGGCAGGTGTCGTTGCCTTTGGAGTACCGATCGACCATCGACCATCGAACGATAATAAACGTGACCATGTCTTTTTCGAACACCCGGCATGCCTCACAGCTATAATGCAAGCCAGCGCATTTTGCGTGCACTATGCTTTCGCAGAGTCAACATGGGATACTCGGCTGATCATGAGTGATATTCTTCTCACAGGTTTTTGTGGCACAGACAACAGAATATCCCATTTCAAATTTCAAAACAAATTGATATCAGACCAGTGTGCCAGATAAACGCTAAAAGAGCAATAAGAATGAGAGGAGAGCGGTACGCGGTTTAATTGAGAGCGCTACTACACAGAAAGTATCGAGAACGAGAGAGGAAAAAGAGTTATGTTAGTTTGGGTAATAGGGGGAAAGTGACAAAACAATACATCAACTAGGGGAGAGCGGCAAAATTTGATTTTGTGTGTACTTACGAAAAGGAACAACAAAAACACACTGACTACCGACACTGGAAAATAATTAAATTATTTTTAAAGCACAATAAAGGGGCATGCACTCGCGCTTATGGAAAAACTCTAAGCAAGCAGGTAAATTGGAGAGTTTATTTAGTTAGTATATATTTAGAAAACACCGGCTGTTTATATAGGATAAAAGGCAGATAGACGGAGCTCAAAACAAAAACGAGTCTAATCACTACAAAGAAAATCGAGATGTAGCCCCGGTTTTAAAATTTAAATGCTCCGGATATATCTACGCATACTCCTTGTGCTTTTTGTTGTTAAGGGCTTTCTTTTCCGTAACTACTAACGATTGTAATGCTGTCTCCACCGATTTTACCGTGATGTAGGCATGCTGGTTGGTTGACATCAGTCCCCACTCTTAATTTCTGATGTGTAGATCCAGCACCTTTTTTAGTGTTTTCAATTGAAACGAGGTAAGGTTTATCGGTCTATAATTCTTGGGACTCATATGGCTTTACTTTCCTGCATTTGGGACAGACAACCCTAGAGGTTCTCCATTGGATAGGGATATAGCCTGTTCTTAGGCATGCCGCGTATATTAATGTTGGATAGAAGTTCCTTCACGACCTACGTTGTGTCTAACGTATTTTCTTCTTGCAATTTCTGAGCAGCGTTTTGTATTCCTCGTTGATGAACTCATCGTTCGCTAGTTTAGCTAGTTTAGTTAAGCTTAAAAAATTTCTCGAGGTTATTTTTTTGGAGAGAGAGGTCCCGATTCCACCAGAGTGGCTTGGACTTCTATCTTGTTTTTGAGGGTGGGCGTGCAGCGTGGTAGGCCTCCAGCGAGCCTACGCAAGCCTCGAACATTCTGATATGTCACCAAAAGAGAGTTAGTTAGTTTTTTGGACGGGAGGTAGAGCGGGAAGACGACGAAGGAGCACTGGTCTGATTTGTTGGCAGAGTTATTGGGGGCCTAGTCTTCTTTTTGGCCTTAAACTCCTTCACCACCAAATGCTCCGGCCAAAATTTGGCAGAACAGATGGTGTCAAAATGAGTTTGAGAGACACTTATTTTAAAGAAAGATATCTCCCTGGCGTAAGAAAAGTTAAATTTATCCACCTTAAAGTCAGCGGCTTTTATTTTGCTTCGGATATAAGCCGTCACATCATTGATTGTGGAATCAGGGGCAAGCCGCGAGACAAAAACTTGTCTCTTTGGTGGGATCCCCACCAATCTTGGCACCACAGGCCTATCACCTGTGATGGTAATACCCGGTGGTCCGGGACGTATATTAACTGGTGGGGTCGGAATTGAGGGGACCGCTAATGAGTTTGCGGACATTACGGACACGGACGCTACAGACGACTTTGGCTGCATGCCCTCCGACGCGATAAATTCGGCTACCGAATTTCCATCGCCAGCAGCTGTCGTTGCCTTCGGAGTGGCAAACGAAATCAACTGCTGCACTATTGGAGTGGTCGGAGTCAGCTTGTCAGCATCGGCCGGCCGAGGGGCAGCTGGCATATGCAGATCCCGCGGAGTGACCTTTTTGCGCCTAGGAGACTCAGTCAGTAGTTTGAGGCCACTAAACTGAGACTCCATGGCTAGGAGCCGATCGTACTGCTCTTTGAAGCCCACGGTCAGCTCCCTAAAGCCCTTCCGGGTCTGCCTCATAAACGCTGCCATCTCCCTCTCAACCGGACGGCATGCCTCACAGCTGTAGTGCAGGCCATTCCTTTTCGCGATGGCATCACCCACGAGACCGGTCAACCCGGCGCATTTAGTGTGCACGACGCTATCGCAGAGCCAGCAGGGGATACTCGGCTGGTCATGGGTGATCTGCTTCTTGCAGGTTTTTTTGTCGCAGACAACGGAGAATTCCATTTTAAAATTTACTTAATTTTTCCTTCAAAAAAAATTGGTATCAGACCAGTGTGCCAGATAAGCGCCAAAAGAGGAATAAGTGAAAACGAGAGCGGTTATAGTAGCAACAATTGAGAGAGAGAGAGCGCTACTGTACGGAAAATATCAAGAGCGAGAGAGGAAGAACAGTTATTTGAGTGTGGGTAATAGAGAGAGTGATAGATCAGCAACAACTATTGCGTGAGAGCGGCTAAATAGAAGAACAAATATGACACTGTGTGTACTTACAAAAGCACAAACAAAGACACACTGTTAGGCGATGCAAAAAATAATTAAATTAAGTTTTTACACCAAAGCAGGCATGCACTCGCGATCAGGAAATAGAATGATAAGGCTGTTAGTTTATGAATTTATTATTATTATTATTTTCGTAAAAAACCGGCGGTTTAAGCAAAAATAGGCAAAAAGATAGCGGAGCGCAAACAAAAACGCGTCTGACTACTACAAAGAGAATCGGACAATTCCGTAGATAAGGTAGAGACCTTCGCTATGTCCTCCCCGGATTTCACTGAGCCCGGTTTCGCAAGTTTCGAAGTGACTGTATGTTTAAACTTCTCCCAGTTTGTGTTCCGCGGAGCGTATTTCAATTCGAACTTGAATTGAACGTACTTGCGAGGACTCTTCATCCAGATATTAAGGTATTCTATTCCGTTACGAGGGTTAGATATAGCACGTTTAACGATGTGGAACCTACGTAGGCGTTTTCCTCTCCCACGTTTGCTACATCTATGTTAGTTGATAATATAAAGTCTAAGAGTGACTCACCTCAGTCGTTGATATCGGGGCTTCCCCACGCACTATGGTGGGCATTGGCGCCCGTACCAATGAGGAGTTGGTAGTCTTTAAAGTCGACTTCTCATTAGTTCTTCGGGTGGTGTGGTGTGGACCTGTCATGTGCCATGTAGCAGGAGGCTACCAAAAGGCGCTTCTCCTCACTTTCCAGCATAACTACTGTCAGGTCGTCTGTGCTGTACGAGTACGACAGTTCTATTCCTTCTTCCCGGTGTTGAGTAGAATGAGCTACATGTACATAATCGATAGATAGCGGAAAAATCAACAAATTCAAATGACAGTTAAAAGCTATCGTTACTCAGCAAAAACTGCTCTGTCAAGAAAAAAGGGAAAAATGCGACAAAGAGTTCTCGATTCAAATATTTTATACCATGTTCGAAGAAGAATTCCATTCGAATCGAATCGAATCGACAACAAAGCATGCCCTCATAAGAACGTACAAGGCAACGGAGCTATCAATTAGTCTGATACATCGGAGTATATTCCTGAAAGAAAGAACAAATCTGATCAATTCTGGCATATTGTAGCAGTTAAAAATGCATCCGTATACGTATGCAATTTCCGTGGACTTTGAGGCCACCTGCTGGAAGAATCAACCACCTCAGCAACTCAGAATTTCGGAGATAATTGAGTTTCCAGCCATTTTGGTCAATTTGAAAACGGGCAAGGTCGAATCGGAGTTTCACAAGTACGTGAAGCCCGTCGAGTCGCCGGAGCTGAGCGACTACTGTACCAATCTGACGGGCATTCAGCAGACTACGGTGGAGGCGGGCGTGTCGCTGCAGACGGCAATCGATTTGTTCATCGAATGGCTGAAGAAGGAGTTGGCCGCCCGCAACCTGCTGCTGCCGAAGATGAGTGAGTCCGATCCAAAGGGGAACTGTTTCTTGGTCACCTGGACGGACTGGGACTTCGGGATCTGTCTGAAAAATGAGTGCGCACGCAAGAATATACGCAAACCAGCCTGCTTCAATCAGTGGATTGACGCAAGGGTCATCTACAGGGAGTGGTACAAGTATCGTCCCTACAGCTTCGGCAATGCCCTGTCCCATGCGCGGCTGACCTTCCAGGGACGTGCTCACTCCGGCATCGATGATGCCAAGAATTTGGGCATTCTCATCTGCAAGATGTTTCGTAACGGAGCCCCCTTTTCGATCACCAAAGATCTGACACCAGATGAAGAGCTCAACCAGAACAGTGGGTTCTGAGCTGCGGCGGTCAGCCACCAGCCGTCATCATTCCCTCACACCAGCAATATGACCAGACACCAGAAGAAAGATAATCCATTTCTTAATTCTTAAAACACGACAATAGGCTTAAGGACACTTAGGCTGACTGAGATAGGGGCCTAATTTGACAACAATTTGAAAACGTAAGCGCTAAATAAGTTTCTCGTTTTTATTTTTTTATTTTACATAATATTCTTTGACAGATATTAACTCTGGAAATTTGAAGGCAATCGCCATTGGAGTCGAGCCCCCAGCACCTGAATTTGGTTATCAAAATCCAGCAAGAAAGCCACAACACAATGCATTTATGTGTAAAATTTAATGATACTTAAACATATGTAAGGGTGGTGTGGTGTAAATCTTTTCAAATATTTTGGCATAATCTGAACACAAACGTTGGTGCTAAATAATTCTCTTGTTTTTGCTATTTCTTTTAACAGAAATTAGATTGATGCGAATCGTTTTGATATGTTCGGCCTGCTTCTCTTAGTCGCTTCGTAGCGTTTTAAGGGAGACAGGCACGTTTTCGGTTCCATCGTTCACCAGCCCGACGCCGTCCGTAGCCAGAACGCCCGCCGTTTCGTTTCCTTTGATGCTCTGGTGGCTGGGAACCCAGTAGATCCGCACTGACTTAGTCGTGCTTAGTGAGTCTAGTACCTCCCTGCTTGCCAGGACACTTCTGGAACTAACCGCGGACGACTGCATGGATTTGATCGCCACTTGGCTATCAACGAATAAGTTAACCGCATTGTGTGATCGCTCTGCGAGCTGAGCGACCTCAAACTTCCGCCTGGAATATGCTGCATCGGTCGGGTAGCTTATAAGACGCCCTTACTTTAGGGCTCGTGCAGTATATACCCACCCCTACTGCCCCTCTTTCCATATTGGTTTCCATCGAGGCACGTTGGAGGGGTCCATGCCCGTAATGTTGAGGAGACATGTTTTCCGATGCGATCAGGCGCTGTGCTGCCTTACCTGCAGTCGTAACTGATAACGAGTGTAGTGCTGTCTCGACCGATTTTCCCTTGGTGTAGGCATGCTGGTTGATTGACATCCGTCTGCAAGAGTGCGAGAAGTCAAGATTGTGTGTACATGGCCTCAGCCACCCGCATGTGTATGGAACCAGGCCACTAGTTAGGGAGGCAACTGTGGCACAGCTAGGCATATTATCAGGCAAGCTACTGTAAAGGTCTTATTGCATGCACACGCGTGCTGACCGTTCTTGGAAAAGCTTTCCAAGACCAAAGCTTTGTAGTTTTGGTCTCTTTTTTATACACACGAGTAACTGACTCAGTTGTTGTTTATTGGTTGAAATGCAGATTATTGATTATGACGTGACACAAATATGAAGCTTGACATCTGTGCGGAGAACTGATTCCGAGAGCGAACAGGAGGACATAGCGTTGCCACTCGTCCGTGTGCACCAGTCACATAACCTGGGAGAGGTTGGAAATCCGGATGGGACCTCAACACTCTCAGCTCCCAAGTAACTGATAACTGATTTGGTGATTGACCAAACAGTGAGTGTGCGAAGTCTGTGCCTGGACCAGGTGTGTTCAGCGGAACACACAAGCAGTATAAATTGGCCGATCGACCCAGCAGTACGTACAACCATACCCGCGCCAACCACCCCACGCACGTACTGGCCAAAGCGCCATCACCGGCCAACTCTTAGCCATTGCCCTTCACACCCTTTCACCGTGATAGCCGTGAGTAGTTAATGGGCATGGTAGTTTATGGGTGTGCTCTCTAAGTTGCCTTTGTCTTTGATCACAGCCCTCTCAAGGTCGCTAAGGATGCTACGTGAGGCCTTGAATCACGTAACCTCGAAGTTCCTGCAGGCCCCGGATCATATCCTTCGGGTCCACGACCGAGAATACCGCAGTATTGTCATCATCATTGGCAAGACCCGAGTTGAAAGACGGCCAACACCAAGGGCCACGAGTGGCATTGGTCTATCTAACCTCGAAGCACGTGCTGGTTCTTGTGGCACCCATCCCGTGGCGGGACCACGTCACCCTGATCTACAACCAAGGCTACCGCGGTCTTGGTAGCTAGCTCTGTGTCGATATGAGTTTGAATTTTAAATAAATCAGATATGCATTAGCACCATAATTATATTACTCTTAAACTCTCTTATAGTTTTGCGCTTGTTCTGTTGCATTACTCAATTTAAGTCTATCGCCTACAGTCAACAGGCCTACTGACACCGATGTACTATTAATACAATGAGGTCGTATGTACGGCATAGTCTCCAATAATAAGCTATAGCGTCAATATTTTAATTTACCCTTTGATACTTATACATTAATGGACATCTTGTAATAGTAAGAAACTTCAGCAAAGACAACGTTTTCATCAAACTAACCATTAGAAAAAAAAAACCAAAATTTAAATTTTTCTAAAAAAGCTACTCTAACTATGTTTGTGTGCTGTTTTATTTTTTTTGTATCTTTTAAGTGTTATTAATAAGTATTATAAATTTGTACACAATAATTAAATTAAATTTAATAAGACTCATCTACCAATGTCCAACACAAATCAGCAAGCAACGAGTCAAGCTTTTTGCCGCTGTACCAATGCTCAAGGGGAGCGGCGACTTGGTGAAATCTTTCTCCATGCTCATCGGATTCAGTCGGAACTTGCTGCTCAAAATGGTCCTTGTGATGGTGAAGAAAGTGAATTTTTAAGGACATATTCACACCTATTTTTTCAAAAGCGTCTAACATTTCATCCACATATTTTGTTCAATCTTCAGACCGGTGCACTCCTAAGCAATGGCTTTTAACGTTCATAACGGAGTTCCAGGCCATTTTTTCATTTGACCTGAAAAGTTCTCAGAACTTTGCGTTCTTCATAAGTTTTCTTATATCGGGGCCATTGAGAACACCTGAAAATAATGATATGTTGATTTAGTTCTATTTGTGCGCTGAGAAAAGAGTTAAGCTACCTTCCTTTATTTTCGCAACACAGTCTTGGAAATATTTCTGTCAAACATTTAAAAGCTTCGCCATCTCGATTAATTGCTTTTATTAAATTTTTGGAAATATGGATAACATTTGCCACATTTAAATGGAATTCTGTGCGAAGCTTCCAATCACGCAGTCTATATTGGTTTCCGCGGTACCTTGTGTCCCAATGACAAATGAAGCACATATTTTTTGAGTATCCTGTCTGCACACCAGTAAGCAAGGAGATAACTTTTAAATCCGCACATATGTATCTTCCATTGATGCTCCCGATTCCACCAGAGTGGCTTGGACTTCTATCTTGTTTTTGAGGGTGGGCGTGCAGCGTGGTAGGCCTCCAGCAGTTCCGTAGATAAGGTAGAGACCTTCGCTATGTCCTCCCCGGATTTCACTGAGCCCGGTTTCGCAAGTTTCGAAGTGACTGTATGTTTAAACTTCTCCCAGTTTGTGTTCCGCGGAGCGTATTTCAATTCGAACTTGAATTGAACGTACTTGCGAGGACTCTTCATCCAGATATTAAGGTATTCTATTCCGTTATGAGGGTTAGATATAGCACGTTTAACGATGTGGAACCTACGTAGGTGTTTTCCTCTCCCACGTTTGCTACATCTATGTTAGTTGATAATATAAAGTCTAAGAGTGACTCACCTCAGTCGTTGATATCGGGGCTTCCCCACGCACTATGATGGGCATTGGCGCCCGTACCAATGAGGAGTTGGTAGTCTTTAAAGTCGACTTCTCATTAGTTCTTCGGGTGGTGTGGTGTGGACCTGTCATGTGCCATGTAGCAGGAGGCTACCAAAAGGCGCTTCTCCTCACTTTCCAGCATAACTACTGTCAGGTCGTCTGTGCTGTACGAGTACGACAGTTCTATTCCTTCTTCCCGGTGTTGAGTAGAATGAGCTACATGTACATAATCGATAGATAGCGGAAAAATCAACAAATTCAAATGACAGTTAAAAGCTATCGTTACTCAGCAAAAACTGCTCTGTCAAGAAAAAAGGGAAAAATGCGACAAAGAGTTCTCGATTCAAATATTTTATACCATGTTCGAAGAAGAATTCCATTCGAATCGAATCGAATCGACAACAAAGCATGCCCTCATAAGAACGTACAAGGCAACGGAGCTATCAATTAGTCTGATACATCGGAGTATATTCCTGAAAGAAAGAACAAATCTAATCAATTCTGGCATATTGTAGCAGTTAAAAATGCATCCGTATACGTATGCCATTTCCGTGGACTTTGAGGCCACCTGCTGGAAGAATCAACCACCTCAGCAACTCAGAATTTCGGAGATAATTGAGTTTCCAGCCATTTTGGTCAATTTGAAAACGGGCAAGGTCGAATCGGAGTTTCACAAGTACGTGAAGCCCGTCGAGTCGCCGGAGCTGAGCGACTACTGTACCAATCTGACGGGCATTCAGCAGACTACGGTGGAGGCGGGCGTGTCGCTGCAGACGGCAATCGATTTGTTCATCGAATGGCTGAAGAAGGAGTTGGCCGCCCGCAACCTGCTGCTGCCGAAGATGAGTGAGTCCGATCCAAAGGGGAACTGTTTCTTGGTCACCTGGACGGACTGGGACTTCGGGATCTGTCTGAAAAATGAGTGCGCACGCAAGAATATACGCAAACCAGCCTGCTTCAATCAGTGGATTGACGCAAGGGTCATCTACAGGGAGTGGTACAAGTATCGTCCCTACAGCTTCGGCAATGCCCTGTCCCATGCGCGGCTGACCTTCCAGGGACGTGCTCACTCCGGCATCGATGATGCCAAGAATTTGGGCATTCTCATCTGCAAGATGTTTCGTAACGGAGCCCCCTTTTCGATCACCAAAGATCTGACACCAGATGAAGAGCTCAACCAGAACAGTGGCTTCTGAGCTGCGGCGGTCAGCCACCAGCCCTCATCATTCCCTCACACCAGCAATATGACCAGACACCAGAAGAAAGATAATCCATTTCTTAATTGGATTATGTTCAACATTAAACACTTAGGCTGACTAAGATAGGGGCCTAATTTGACAACAATTTGAAAACGTAAGCGCTAAATAAGATTCTCGTTTTTATTTTTTTTATTTTACATAATATTCTTTGACAGATATTAACTCTGGAAATTTGAAGGCCATCGCCATTGGAGTCGAGCCCCCAGCACCTGAATTTGGTTATCAAAATCCAGCAAGAAAGCCACAACACAATGCATTTATGTGTAAAATTTAATGATACTTAAACATATGTAAGGGTGGTGTGGTGTAAATCTTTTCAAATATTTTGGCATAATCTGAACACAAACGTCGGTGCTAAATAATTCTCTTGTTTTTGCTATTTCTTTTAACAGAAATTAGATTGATGCGAATCGTTTTGATAAGTTCGGCCTGCTTCTCTTAGTCGCTTCGTAGCGTTCTAAGGGAGACAGGCACGTTTTCGGTTCCATGGTTCACCAGCCCGACGCCGTCCATAGCCAGAACGTCCGCCGTTTCGTTTCCTTCGATGCTCTGGTGGCTGGGAACCTAGTAGATCCGCACTGACTTAGTCGTGCTTAGTGAGTCTAGCACCTCCCTGCTTGCCAGGACACTTCTGGAACTAACCGCGGACGACTGCATGGATTTGATCGCCACTTGGCTATCAACGAATAAGTTAACCGCATTGTGTGATCGCTCTGCGAGCTGAGCGACCTCAAACTTCCGCCTGGAATATGCTGCATCGGTCGGGTAGCTTATAAGACGCCCTTACTTTAGGGCTCGTGCAGTATAGACCCGCTCCTACTACCCCTCTTTCCATATTGGTTACCATCGAGGCAGAGTGGCTTTGCAACCCTGCGGCTGCTCTGCCTGCTGGTAAGGCTGCGGGGAGCGAAACTTTCACGTATGCCGAGAGGAGGAGTGCTGGGAACATACTCCGTCGGCAAAATGCAAGCACGATGTCCAGCCCGACCGACCAGTGGGGGAAAAAGGTCGAATGGGCATCAAAGGTGCTGCCCAACTTTGGCAAAGAGGCACCGAAGAGGGTTGCCCTGCCGAAGACGACAGCCCCGCAAACTAAAAGGCAGCGCTCACAGGAGACTCCTGGACCGGCTCCAAAGCGCTTCAGAGTGCTGCCGAACGTGTCGTTCGCGCAAATCGCCAAAGAGAGGACGCTGATCGGCGTCCTGGATAAAGGCAGCGTGGACTCGAAGATCCCCAGGAACCAGTGGAAGTGGGTGGAAGCGGCACTGGCCGACCGCTGCTTCGATCTACTGGACAAGCAACCCGGCCTCCCTCCAGTCTGTAAAGACATGGGGTGGTACCAGGGTTGTGTCGAGATCATAGCCTGCGAAGACGAGCGCTCCGTCCAGCTCTATAAAGCAGCGGTAGCGCAAGTCGGAGAGGTGTACCCAGGGGCGAAGCTCGTCGCAGTCAACTGGAGCGAGGTGCCCAGTAGGCCTAGAGCGAGAGTTTGAGTGCCCGCCTCCATAAAGGAGCCTGAGCGCATCCTAAAAATGCTGCAGCGGTGCAACCCGGAGCTACCAACCTCCGATTGGAGGGTAGTTAAGGTGGAGGCGACTCAAGGCCCGATGCACCAGGCGGTGCTCGTCCTGAATAAGGAATCTCTAGCTCCAATTGAGGCCAAAAAAGGAGAGCTAAACTTTGGCTTCAGCGCAGTGAGCATCAGGGTCTACAAGTCGGATGCAGCGGCCGAGGCACGTCCTGTCGACAACCCAGTCGAGCAGGACGTTGCCTCGGAGATCGAAGCACCCGATGACGACCCAGAGCATGCCCATGACGGCTACTCTTCTGATACGGCCCTAATGCGCGAGATCGAGGCGATGTGCCGCGACGACACTATCGAGGACGACTCGTACGCCGACAACACAGTGGTGGAGAACTCTGTCGATGTCTCTAAGACTCCTACAGATAAATCTCCACCACTGTAAAGAAGCATCCGCTGCCCTTATACTCCGCTTGGAAGCGAGCGGAGCAGATGTAGTTCTGATCCAAGAGCCTTCGGTAGTAGTAGACAAGGTCTGTGGATTAGCGACGAAGGGGCACAAGCTTATTGTAGCTCAGAAAGTAGGTAAAATACGTTCCTGCATTCTTGCAAGTAAGCACTTAAATATCTTTCTGCTCCACAACTTTAGCAATGGTGACAACACGGCGGCAAGCCTTGAACTACAAGGTTCTCACATAAGGCTGATGTCATCCTACATGGCTCATGAGGAAAGCGATCCTCCCGGTGACCTAGTTCGCAAGCTCACCAGAGATAGCGAAAGGTCGGATATAGGCCTTGTAATAGGCTGCGACGCCAACGCCCACCACACAAAATGGGGGAGTTCGGGCACAAATGTAAGGGCTGAGTCATTATTCAGCTTCATCCTAAACTCTAATCTTCTTATCTGCAATCTATTCCTTTTCGGACCACAGGTATATCGAGACCACACTATCTCTCGAGAGCCCAAAACCCACTGTCTTTGCTAACCCTAGGAAAGCCAACTGGGAAAAATATGTCACAGCAATGGAGGGACTTCTTCCCTCCAAGTCACCAATCTGCCTGAACACAGAGCACGATCTAAATCATCTAGTGGACAGGTTTTCTAAAGCATGCAACACGGCTTTCATGGCAGCATTCCCATCAAACCAGCACAAGGGGAAAAAGAAACCCCCTTGGTGGTCAAAACAAATAGATACCCTACGAAAAAGCTGCAGGTCCCTCTTCAACAGGGCCAAAAGCGCTAACGAGGAGCAACACTGCAGCCTCGCATTCGACACCAAAAGACTTTAGACCAATCAGTCTATCATCCTTCCTTCTCAAAACCTTTGAGAGACTCGTCGGGCTACAACTGAGAACAACCATAAATTCTCAGTTGTTGTCAGGAGCACAACATGCCTACCGGAAAGGAAAATCCACGGAAACGGCGCTTCACGAAGTAATTTCGGGGATAGAGAAATCACTATACCTCAAAGAATACTCTCTAATCGCTTTTCTAGATATCGAGGGAGCTTTCAACAACGTAATACCCGGTGCCATTACGGAAGCGCTGACTGACCTTGGGGTGGATCGTCACTTGGTGATGCTCATTGATCAATTGCTCACATGCAGGACGGTGACATCATCGATGGGATCGTCCACTCAGACAAGGTATGTCAGTAGAGGCACACCGCAAGGTGGTGTCCTACCCCCCCTTCTATGGAACATAGCAGTCAACAAGATTCTATGTGACCTGGAAGGGGGGGGGGGCTGCAAAGTCGTGGCATACGCGGACGACGCAGCAATTAGCTTCTCGGGCAAATACCCTCAAACACTCTGCGACTTAATGACCGCAAAGCTCGTGAGACTGTCAAGGTGGACAGAATCGCGAGGTCTTGGAGTTAATCCCTCAAAGACAGAACTTGTGCTATTTACAAGCAAATACAAGATTCCGTCTCTAAACCCCCCCACATTAAACGGATGCAGGCTCTCCTTTATCGACAGTGCCAGTTACTTAGGGTTAGTAATCGACAAAAAGCTAAACTGGAACCTGAATATCAAAGACAGAGTGAAGAAGGCCACGATAGCCCTCTACACTTGCAAAAAAGCTATTGGCTTGAAATGGGGCATGAACCCAAGTATAGTCCAATGGATATACCAAGCCATAGTTAGACCGATAATACTTTATGGAGTTACTGTATGGTGGCCGGCCTTATCAAAAAGGACGATCACCAGACAACTCGACAAAGTTCAGCGAACAGCCGCCCTTTGCATCAGCGGAGCTGTTCGTACCACTCCAAATGATGCGCTAGATGCCATTCTGTGCCTCCAAAGCCTTGCCCTCGCAGGAAAAGAAAGGGCACAAATGGCAGCAATACGACTGAGAGACTCCGACCAATGGGCACCACAGCACACAGGTCACTCCTCAATCCTAAACGGCAGTTCCGTCCCTACTAAAACGGACTACTGTGTTCCAAGGGAATACACAGATACCCCCTTCGATGCAATTATCCCCCACAGAGACGAGTGGAGTGAGGGACCCCCAGGCCCAAAAGGGGCCCTAAACATCTTCACAGATGGATCAAAGCTGAACAATAGGGTCGGAGGAGGTATATACGGCGAACAGCTAAACATTAAGCACTCCTTTAGACTTCCCGATCACTGCAGCGTCTTCCAAGCGGAGGTCATTGCAATCAAGGAAGCCCTAAACTGCCTTCAAACTACCGCCATGGGAACCCGCGTAAATATCTATAGTGATAGCCAAGCTGCAATCAAATCGCTTAATGCGATCTCCGCAAACTCGGCCACCGTTGCAGATTGCCGCAAATCTCTTCACGAGATGGCTCAGCAATTTGTTATCAGCCTTATATGGGTCCCGGGCCATCGGGACATCGAAGGCAACTGTATTGCAGACGAGCTGGCCAGACTTGGCACTACAATCCCCCTTCTCCAAGACAAGGAGGATACTCGTATGCCGATGGCCACATGTAGGCTCATAATAAAGGAGCAATATAAGCAACTAACAGACAACAAGTGGCAATCAGTACCACGTTGTCGTATAACTCGGCAAACATGGCCGACCATAGATAGTGTTGGAGTAGGTTAAGAGAGGAGCGGGCGCCCAAAGAGTCGCTCCATCTTCGGGTGACCCGCAAGCCGATCTGCACGATTGCCGACGGCGAATTGGGTTGCGGGCGGCCGACGGTGGGTCGCGAAAAGAGTGGAATGGGACGGCACTTCACTGGTCGAAGTACGCCCAAAGCCACTGCATCGTTTGCTAATAAACCCTATATTTGAAAACAAAACCGCGTCCTCATTTAATTTCATAGTCGTTTAAATAGTTTGAAATCTAAAAAATATTAGATTTTTCATTGGCGCCCGAGCAGGGACATCGGTTTTTTTGTGTTGTTAACTCGTTTCGCTCCGTAGTGGCTTAGGCTTCGCGTGTGAACAAATTTGAGAAGTTGCTGATTCGGACCTTGCCACAGACGTGCCCTTTTGGACCCTCGCCATCTTGGACGCTGCAGAATTCGACGTGCTGATGGATGCCAAAACAGGAAGATTACTTTCTCTAGATTGGCTAGAGAGCCTACAGGGATTCTGTGCCAAAAATTGAGCATCACCGGTTGAGTTTGGTTGTGTCGCTGTAAATTGCTCGCTCGTCCGACCAAAACGATCAACTAAACTTTGGTTACTAAAGTGACCCGCATATGTGCGTGTGTATGTGCTAACACAGTCATACACAGAGAACACAGCTCAATTTCTGGCACCTTCCTTATTTTATACCTTATTTGGCCAAATCAATGTACATAAAGTGAAAGTGTCGCAGTTATACGTGTGTACAAAATACATAAGTTCGGCAGAATTGTTCGAACATACCTACGCCATACATACATACATACGTATACTCATGCTGACCACCACTTAATGTGCATAACCAAAACGGCAACATATGTACATGTTTAACATTTAAAACTTTATATAAACATATAAACCATATATAATATATGTATACATAAACGGTGGTCTATTTATTCCATTCTAATAATATTGGTCGTGTGTTTGTGCAATCGCAAAACGTCGCGGTGTCTTTCGGTTGTCCGCTTTTGACTTAACCGCTACGTACACTACGCGTACATATATGCATACGTATATACGTACAGACATCGGCTTGCAATTGCACATACACGCAACGCTTGGTAAAGGTTCTTGGGCGCCAGCGGCTGATATTTCGTGCGGTCGTTAACCTTGCTCGCTCTGTGCGTGCATCGGTTAATATTAGTTTGTGTGTGCGTGCGCTCGCGCCAAATTTACCGCTTGTTCTCTTCTTCCCCGTTTTGGCATACCATACAGGTCAGGCTTGGGTCGAGCGCCTGTATTACTTTCGTCTTGTGCGTTCGCTCGCGCCAAATTCTCTCACCTACTCTTTGATCCCCCGCACCCCGCATTCTATCTCTGTTGCCCACAAAGTGGCAGCAGCGAGCATAGGGCTTGCTTACTTTCGGTCGCTTGGACCACTTTCGTTTGTTTGTTCACATATTGCGCCAGGGCGTGTGTGTGTCTGGGTAAGCAAGCTTGGCGTTTCTCGGTACATAGCTGCAGTGCTTGTGCGAGGGTAGCTTGAAAAGTTTGGCGAACTTTGGGTACGGTATTGAAGGTAGTTCCTTTTTCTCATTTCAATTATGTCTGAGTCCGATAGGCCAACTGTAGAACGGCCAACAGCTGAACGGCCAACAGTCCCTAAAACCAATACGAAGTTGGCATTGTGTCAGCAAAGGTTTGACAAAGTCAGTGCTGACATTGCGCGCGTGCAAACAGCCTTTAGATTGAAGCAAATTTCGTCGGACAAAACCGAATTAGCTTGTCGCCTAGAGCTTTTAGAGGGTTATATCGATAAGGCTATGAACCTACAGGCAGAGCTGGACATTTTGAGTCCAACCAATGAAAGTAGAGGTCCTTTGGAGGATCTTTGTGTCGTCACTAAAGCATTGTTTATGAATGCAATCAAACCAAGATCCGACACACATATGCAGCATGACTGCTCAGTAAATCCACGTTTCGACACACACATGCAGCATGACTGCTCACTGAATTCGAGCCAGCGATCGCAGCTGCCGAAAATGCGTTTGCCGAAGTTTAGTGGCAAACACTCGGAATATAAAAACTTCATGTGCCTGTTCCAAAGCCTTATTGACGACGATGCTTCCTTGACGAACGTAGAAAAGTTTAATCATCTCGTATCGTGTTTGTCAGATGAAGCATTAGGTGTAGTAAAACCATTTCAAATGACAGACTGTAATTATCCTAAGGCCCTTGCCAGTCTGAAGTCAGTGTACGACAATAAATGTCTGATATTCTTCGATACTGTTGCTCAACTATTCGATTTGCCAACCATGACCAAGCCATCTGCATCGAGTTTAAGATCGATGATAGACACGGTGTCTGCGATATATTCATCGCTGTCGTCTGTAGGTGACGACAAAGATATTGCGAATGCAATTATCATTCACATGGTCATGGCAAAGGTCGACCATGTGACCAAATCTCGTTTTGAGGAGCAGCTTGACTACGATAAGCTGCCTTCTTGGGAAGACTGTGCCAAACAGCTGAATAGAAGGTATCAGTACCTGGCAGCAGAAGAGTCAACTCGTGACAAGTCAAGGGTGCGTAACGAGGTGAGGAAGCCTCAACGGAAATCGTCCTTTGCCTGTGCTAATGCAGGTCAAAAGTCGTCGTCTGCATGCACCTATTGCAGGTCTGCAGACCACAGTGTATATTCTTGTCCGTCGTTTAGTGCCATTTCCGTCATGCAACGTTTTGAGTATGCTAAAACTCAAAAACTGTGTCTCAATTGTTTGACCACGGGACATACAGTATCGAGTTGCAAGGCGGCGAAGTGTCGAGTGTGCTCAAAGCCTCACCATTCGCTTCTTCATCGGTACACTGCATCAGTGCAAGGTGAAGCAGCGGCACTTCAAGCCTCAACTTCGGAGGCATACGTAGGTCACGTGCTCAATGCGGACCAAGTCGTTCTGGCTACTGCGATCGTAAACATCAAAGATAGATTCGGACAGTTGCATCCAGCAAGAGCTTTGCTCGATAGTGGCTCTCAAATAAATTTGATGTCTGAGAGCCTAGCACAGAGGCTTCGGCTTAAGCGTGAGCCAGCTTCCCTTGCTATCGCTATGGTGGGTGGTGCAACCACCGATAGTAAAACGAAGGTTTGTGCATCGATACATTCTCGTCTGAATTCCCACACATTTTCCGCTGAGTGTTGGGTACTAAAGTCAATTTCCACATCTCAGCCTGGGCAATCACTTTCCACATCGAGCTGGAAAATCCCAAAAAATATTCAATTGGCAGATCCCGAATTCCATAGGCCGGCTAAGGTGGATGTTCTCTTGGGAGCTGAAATGTTTTATGGGCTATTGTGCGTTGGGCAAATTAAATTACATTCCGAGCTGCCCATTATGCAAAAAACATTGCTCGGTTGGATTGTTGCAGGCAAATGTACTGGACAGGCGCCTCGGCAACAGTGTAATGAGAGTTCGGTAGCTCAAGTGTATAGTTGTTCTCTCGACTCATTAGTAAACCGTTTTTGGGAATTGGATCAATGTCCAATTGAGTCGAAGGCTGTCCGCCAAACGGCTGAACAACAGGCCTGTGAGTTGTACTTCGCAAAAACGGTACAACGATTGTCTTCCGGTCGCTTTCAAGTCAAACTTCCATTTAAGACCGACCCTAAAGTTCTTGGCCTGTCCTTTCAAACTGCTGAAAGGCGTTTTTTGCAACTTGAGCGCAAACTGTCAAAGGATGACACTCTCAAAACTATGTACCATGACTTCATGAAAGAGTATTTGGATTTGGGACATATGTCCATTCTGAAGTCTGCTCCTCTAGAACAGCATTATTATATTCCTCATCAATGCGTTCTCAGACCTGAGAGTACCTCAACCAAACTTCGTGTTGTGTTCGATGCTTCCAGCAAAACATCAACAGCAGTTTCACTGAACGAAACACTAATGGTGGGGCCAACTATTCAGAGGGAGTTGTATTCAACATTGGTCAACTTTCGGTTGAACAAATACGCCGTAACTGCTGACATTTCGAAAATGTACAGGCAGATAAATGTTTCTGAGGAAGACAGAGACTTCCAACTTGTCTTGTGGAGAGAAAACCCTTCACAAAACATACAGGCGTACAGGTTGAATACTGTTACATACGGTACAGCGTCAGCACCCTTTTTGGCTGTACGTTGTTTGTTCGAATTGGCAAATAGTTTCGCACAATCACATCCCATTGGTGCGGAAGTGATTCGCAATTGTTTTTATGTCGACGATATGCTGGCAGGTGCAGACAGTTTAAAAGAACTGGACACAATTTGCAGCCAGGTTCGGGATATTTTGAATTCAGGAGGATTTCCATTGGCCAAGTGGGCTTCCAATTGCCCGACTCAATCTGGAAAGAATGAGGAAATCAGCATTAAGATTGATGAGCAAAGCTCAGTCAAAACGCTTGGAATGCGCTGGGCACCTCAAGATGATGTATTTAAGTACCATCTGGACGTGGATAGTTTTGCCTCCCTGAAACCAACAAAACGCAATATATTGTCGATAGCCTCTCGTTTGTTTGACCCTCTTGGTTTGTTGTGTCCAATTGTCACTAAGGCAAAAATCCTATTGCAGGACTTATGGAGGCTAAAGGTAGATTGGGATGAGGCTATTCCTATGAGTCTACACACTGCGTGGAATAAGTTCACCACTACCTTGCGGGATTTGCACAAAATTTCAATCCCTCGCTACGTATGTTTGACGCTGTACAAAGGGGTTCAAATTCACGGCTTTGCTGACGCATCCAGTCACGCCTACGGTTGCTGTATATACGTACGAACGTGCAACGACGAAGACGTTCGCGTGTCATTGCTCACGGCAAAGTCGAGGGTAGCTCCGCTGAGCGTAAAAACAATACCCCGGTTAGAGCTTTGTGCAGCACTACTACTGGCCAAACTCTGGCAACAAGTGTCGACCACAATGACCAAATTCACGATAGAAAGCGTACTTTTCTGGTCAGATTCGCAGGTCACGCTATATTGGTTGCAGCGTGATTCGGGTACGTTGGGTACATTCGTCGCGAATCGGGTCGCAGAATGCCAAGAATTGTCAACTGGAGTCGTATGGCGTCACGTTCCAACGGATGCTAATCCAGCAGACTTGGTTTCAAGGGGAACAGATGTGGACGACATTGTGAGCTCCTTGTGGTTCAATGGGCCAAGCTTTTTAATGGCAGAAAAAGATCGATGGCCTCAACTTCATCAGTTCGAGATAGCGTCAGAAGTGAAAACTTCTGAAGATAAGAAAAGTGCAGTGGTATGTGCGCTTGGGGTAGCTGATGCTGAATCTAATTGCATTGTGCAATTAATCAACCGGCAATCGAGGTTTTCTAAGTTGGTCCGCATAATGGCCTACGTGCTTCGATTCTGTTTCAAGCAGCTTAGAGGTGATTCGCATCTTGTATCTGCGGCAGAAAGGAACATTGCGTTTTTAAAGCTGATCGCAGTCGTACAAAGCACAACATACAGCGCTGAGTATAGGTTGTTGGAAAAATCGGCAGCATTAGCTCCGATGCTGCAGTCGTTGAATCCATTTGTCCACGAGTTTGATGAAAATGGCATCAAATTTAAGTTAATTCGAGTAGGAGGGCGCTTGCTACACGGCCCTATCGCATACGACGCCAAATTCCCTCTGTTGCTACAAAAGGGATCTGAATTGGTCAGCCTTTTGGTCAGGCATTTGCACCTTAGGCACTACCATGCTGGTGCAAAGGTTCTTGTGGGATTGCTGAGGCAGCAAGTTTGGGTGATCAATGCCCGAAGCGTGTGTACAGCGCATGTTAGAAGATGCGTACACTGTTTTCACTACAAGCCAAAGTTGTTGGGGCAAATAATGGGAAATTTGCCAGCCGACCGCCTTCGTGAGGGTCGGCCGTTCAGAGTATCTGGCGTAGATTTCTGTGGGCCATTCTACGTGAGCTATAGAATTAGAGGTAGACCACCCGTTAAAATGTACGTTGCCGTTTTTGTTTGTTTCGCCTCAAAAGCAGTCCATCTGGAACTTGTATCAGACCTTTCAACTGACGCTTTTCTAAATGTATTTAAAAGGTTCGTTGGGAGACGAGGGCTGCCGGAGAAGATGGTCAGCGACAACGCGACGAATTTCTTGGGAGCGAGCAATGTGCTGAGGGAGCTCCACGCGGCGTTTCTACGGAGCAAGGAGGAACTCCAGGACTACGCAGCGGAGAGAGCGGTGACCTGGTGCTTTATCCCTCCGAGGGCACCACACTTCGGCGGACTGTGGGAAGCAGCAGTCAAGGCAGCCAAACACAGGCTGGTGCGAGGGGCTGGTGCGAGGGGCAGGCGACGCCAACCTCACGCCAGACGAACTGAGCACACACCTGGTGGAGGTCGAAGCGCTGCTCAATTCCAGGCCCCTCGTGGCGGACACCAGCGATCCGAACGACGGGGAGGCCATCACACCAGGGCACTTGCTCATCGGCCAACCTCTGCTGGGCCTGCCGCACGGATCCACGCCCGGAGAGCCCAACAACAAGCCCGCACCCGGATACTTGAAGCGGTGGCGACTGTTGTTGGAGCTCAAACTGCGCTTCTGGCGCAAGTGGTCCAGCGACTACCTCCTCAGCCTGCAGCAGCGAGCCCAGTGGAGCAGAGGCAAGGCCAATCTGGCCGAAGGGACGGTCGTGCTGGTGCACGACGACAACACCCCCCCGCAACGATGGACAACGGGGCGCGTAACGCGCGCAATACCTGGAGAGGACGGCAAGGTGCGGGTGGCCGAAGTACGAACGCCAGCCGGCGTTATTAAACGGCCAATCCACAAGCTGGCACCACTTCCAACGTGCTGAAGACCGGAGCTCTTCAGCGGGGCCGGAATGTTGGAGTAGGTTAAGAGAGGAGCGGGCGCCCAAAGAGTCGCTCCATCTTCGGGTGACCCGCAAGCCGATCTGCACGATTGCCGACGGCGAATTGGGTTGCGGGCGGCCGACGGTGGGTCGCGAAAAGAGTGGAATGGGACGGCACTTCACTGGTCGAAGTACGCCCAAAGCCACTGCATCGTTTGCTAATAAACCCTATATTTGAAAACAAAACCGCGTCCTCATTTAATTTCATAGTCGTTTAAATAGTTTGAAATCTAAAAAATATTAGATTTTTCAGATAGGAAGCGCACCTCTGAGCTAGGCAAGCTCGGCAAACGAAGCTCCCTAACGGGACACTGGTTAATAGGTACCCATGCTAATAGACTGGGCGCCCCATACAATGATTTTTGCCGTAGCTGCAGAGACGAGGAAGAGGAGGAAACGGTGGAACACCTGTTCTGCTCTTGCCCAGCTCTCAGTAGAAGAAGGCTACAGCACTTGGGCTCGCCCTTCATTTCAGACATTTCGGTAATGTCCACCATATGTCCCAGAAAGATAGTTAACTTCATAAAAGCTGCAGGCTGGGACAACGGTTGACCTTAGGTCTCACAATGCGAGAAGGGGAAGATTCCCCCGCGGTATCATAACGGGCCGGAAACGGCCTAAGTGTGCTGGGCTCCCAGTGAGTCGGGCAGCCGCTGTAACCTAACCTAACCTAACCTAACCTAACCTACCATCGAGGCAGGGGTCCATGCCCGTAATGTTGAGGAGACATGTTTTCCGATGCGATCAGGTGCTGTGCTGCTTTACCTGCAGTCGTAACTGATAACGAGTGTAGTGCTGTCTCGACTGATTTTCCCTTGGTATAGGCATGCTGGTTGATTGACATCCGTCTGTAAGAGTGCGAGAAGTCAAGATTGTGTGTATATGGCCTCAGCCACCCGCATGTGTATGGAACCAGGCCACTCGTTAGGGAGGCAACTGTAAAACTTGCATATGTGGCACAGCTAGGCATATTATCAGGAAAGCTACTGTAAAGCTCTTATTGCAAGCCCTGTTTGCATGCACACGCGTGCTGACCGTTCTTGGAAAAGCTTTCCAAGACCAAAGCTTTGTAGTTTTGGTCTCTTTTTTATACACACGAGTAACTGACTCAGTTGTTGTTTATTGGTTGAAATGCAGATTATTGATTATGACGTGACACAAATATGAAGCTTGACATCTGTGCGGAGAACTGATTCCGAGAGCGAACAGGAGGACATAGCGTTGCCACTCGTCCGTGTGCACCAGTCACATAACCTGGGAGAGGTTGGAAATCCGGATGGGACCTCAACACTCTCAGCTCCCAAGTAACTGATAACTGATTTGGTGATTGACCAAACAGTGAGTGTGCGAAGTCTGTGCCTGGACCAGGTGTGTTCAGCGGAACACACAAGCAGTATAAATTGGCCGATCGACCCAGCAGTACGTACAACCATACCCGCGCCAACCACCCCACGCACGTACTGGCCAAAGCGCCATCACCGGCCAACTCTTAGCCATTGCCCTTCACACCCTTTCACCGTGATAGCCGTGAGTAGTTAATGGGCATGGTAGTTTGTGGGTGTGCTCTCTAAGTTGCCTTTGTCTTTGATCACAGCCCTCTCAAGGTCGCTAAGGATGCTACGTGAGGCCTTGAATCACGTAACCTCGAAGTTCCTGCAGGCCCCGGATCATATCCTTCGGGTCCACGACCGAGAATACCGCAGTATTGTCATCATCATTGGCAAGACCCGAGTTGAAAGACGGCCAACACCAAGGGCCACGAGTGGCATTGGTCTATCTAACCTCGAAGCACGTGCTGGTTCTTGCGGCACCCATCCCGTGGCGGGACCACGTCACCCTGATCTACAACCAAGGCAACCGCGGTCTTGGTAGCTAGCTCTGTGTCGATATGAGTTTGAATTTTAAATAAATCAGATATGCATTAGCACCATAATTATATTACTCTTAAACTCTCTTATAGTTTTGCGCTTGTTCTGTTGCATTACTCAATTTAAGTCTATCGCCTACAGTCAACAGGCCTACTGACACCGATGTACTATTAATACAATGAGGTCGTATGTACGGCATAGTCTCCAATAATAAGCTATAGCGTCAATATTTTAATTTACCCTTTGATACTTATACATTAATGGACATCTTGTAATAGTAAGAAACTTCAGCAAAGACAACGTTTTCACCAAACTAACCATTAGAAAAAAAAAACCAAAATTTAAATTTTTCTAAAAAAGCTACTCTAGCTATGTTTGTGTGCTGTTTTATTTTTTTTGTATCTTTTAAGTGTTATTAATAAGTATTATAAATTTGTACACAATAATTAAATTAAATTTAATAAGACTCATCTACCAATGTCCAACACAAATCAGCAAGCAACGAGTCAAGCTTTTTGCCGCTGTACCAATGCTCAAGGGGAGCGGCGACTTGGTGAAATCTTTCTCCATGCTCATCGGATTCAGTCGGAACTTGCTGCTCAAAATGGTCCTTGTGATGGTGAAGAAAGTGAATTTTTAAGGACATATTCACACCTATTTATTCAAAAGCGTCTAATATTTCATCCACATATTTTGTTCAATCTTCAGACCGGTGCACTCCTAAGCAATGGCTTTTAACGTTCATAACGGAGTTCCAGGCCATTTTTTCATTTGACCTGAAAAGTTCTCAGAATTTTGCGTTCTTCATAAGTTTTCTTATATCGGGGCCATTGAGAGCACCTGAAAATAATGATATGTTGATGTAGTTCTATTTGTGCGCTGAGAAAAGAGTTAAGCTACCTTCCTTTATTTTCGCAACACAGTCTTGGAAATATTTCTGTCAAACATTTAAAAGCTTCGCCATCTCGATTAATTGCTTTTATGAAATTTTTGACAATTCCCAATTTAATGTGCAGTGGTGGTAGCAAAATGTTATTAGCTGGTATCAGCGGAATATGGATAACATTTGCCACATTTAAATGGAATTCTGTGCGAAGCTTCCAATCACGCAGTCTATATTGGTTTCCGCGGTACCTTGTGTCCCAATGACAAATGAAGCACATATTTTTTGAGTATCCTGTCTGCACACCAGTAAGCAAGGAGATAACTTTTAAATCCGCACATATGTATCTTCCATTGATGCTCCCGATTCCACCAGAGTGGCTTGGACTTCCATCTTGTTTTTGAGGGTGGGCGTGCAGCGTGGTAGGCCTCCAGCAGTTCCGTAGATAAGGTAGAGACCTTCGCTATGTCCTCCCCGGATTTCACTGAGCCCGGTTTCGCAAGTTTCGAAGTGACTGTATGTTTAAACTTCTCCCAGTTTGTGTTCCGCGGAGCGTATTTCAATTCGAACTTGAATTGAACGTACTTGCGAGGAATCTTCATCCAGATATTAAGGTATTCTATTCCGTTACGAGGGTTAGATATAGCACGTTTAACGATGTGGAACCTACGTAGGTGTTTTCCTCTCCCACGTTTGCTACATCTATGTTAGTTGATAATATAAAGTCTAAGAGTGACTCACCTCAGTCGTTGATATCGGGGCTTCCCCACGCACTATGATGGGCATTGGCGCCCGTACCAATGAGGAGTTGGTAGTCTTTAAAGTCGACTTCTCATTAGTTCTTCGGGTGGTGTGGTGTGGACCTGTCATGTGCCATGTAGCAGGAGGCTACCAAAAGGCGCTTCTCCTCACTTTCCAGCATAACTACTGTCAGGTCGTCTGTGCTGTACGAGTACGACAGTTCTATTCCTTCTTCCCGGTGTTGAGTAGAATGAGCTACATGTACATAATCGATAGATAGCGGAAAAATCAACAAATTCAAATGACAGTTAAAAGCTATCGTTACTCAGTTAAAACTGCTCTGTCAAGAAAAAAGGGAAAAATGCGACAAAGAGTTCTCGATTCAAATATTTTATACCATGTTCGAAGAAGAATTCCATTCGAATCGAATCGAATCGAATCGACAACAAAGCATGCCCTCATAAGAACGTACAAGGCAACGGAGCTATCAATTAGTCTGATACATCGGAGTATATTCCTGAAAGAAAGAACAAATCTGATAAATTCTGGCATATTGTAGCAGTTAAAAATGCATCCGTATACGTATGCCATTTCCGTGGACTTTGAGGCCACCTGCTGGAAGAATCAACCACCTCAGCAACTCAGAATTTCGGAGATAATTGAGTTTCCAGCCATTTTGGTCAATTTGAAAACGGGCAAGGTCGAATCGGAGTTTCACAAGTACGTGAAGCCCGTCGAGTCGCCGGAGCTGAGCGACTACTGTACCAATCTGACGGGCATTCAGCAGACTACGGTGGAGGCGGGCGTGTCGCTGCAGACGGCAATCGATTTGTTCATCGAATGGCTGAAGAAGGAGTTGGCCGCCCGCAACCTGCTGCTGCCGAAGATGAGTGAGTCCGATCCAAAGGGGAACTGTTTCTTGGTCACCTGGACGGACTGGGACTTCGGGATCTGTCTGAAAAATGAGTGCGCACGCAAGAATATACGCAAACCAGCCTGCTTCAATCAGTGGATTGACGCAAGGGTCATCTACAGGGAGTGGTACAAGTATCGTCCCTACAGCTTCGGCAATGCCCTGTCCCATGCGCGGCTGACCTTCCAGGGACGTGCTCACTCCGGCATCGATGATGCCAAGAATTTGGGCATTCTCATCTGCAAGATGTTTCGTAACGGAGCCCCCTTTTCGATCACCAAAGATCTGACACCAGATGAAGAGCTCAACCAGAACAGTGGGTTCTGAGCTGCGGCGGTCAGCTGCGGTCAGCCACCAGCCGTCATCATTCCCTCACACCAGCAATATGACCAGACACCAGAAGAAAGATAATCCATTTCTTAATTCTTAAAACACGACAATAGGCTTAAGGACACTTAGGCTGACTGAGATAGGGGCCTAATTTGACAACAATTTGAAAACGTAAGCGCTAAATAAGTTTCTCGTTTTTATTTTTTTATTTTACATAATATTCTTTGACAGATATTAACTCTGGAAATTTGAAGGCCATCGCCATTGGAGTCGAGCCCCCAGCACCTGAATTTGGTTATCAAAATCCAGCAAGAAAGCCACAACACAATGCATTTATGTGTAAAATTTAATGATACTTAAACATATGTAAGGGTGGTGTGGTGTAAATCTTTTCAAATATTTTGGCATAATCTAAACACAAACGTTGGTGCTAAATAATTCTCTTGTTTTTGCTATTTCTTTTAACAGAAATTAGATTGATGCGAATCGTTTTGATAAGTTCGGCCTGCTTCTCTTAGTCGCTTCGTAGCGTTCTAAGGGAGACAGGCACGTTTTCGGTTCCATCGTTCACCAGCCCGACGCCGTCCGTAGCCAGAACGTCCGCAGTTTCGTTTCCTTCGATGCTCTGGTGGCTGGGAACCTAGTAGATCCGCACTGACTTAGTCGTGCTTAGTGAGTCTAGCACCTCCCTGCTTGCCAGGACACTTCTGGAACTAACCGCGGACGACTGCATGGATTTGATCGCCACTTGGCTATCAACGAATAAGTTAACCGCATTGTGTGATCGCTCTGCGAGCTGAGCGACCTCAAACTTCCGCCTGGAATATGCTGCATCGGTCGGGTAGCTTATAAGACGCCCTTACTTTAGGGCTCGTGCTGTATAGACCCGCTCCTACTACCCCTCTTTCCATATTGGTTACCATCGAGGCAGAGTGGCTTTGCAACCCTGCGGCTGCTCTGCCTGCTGGTAAGGCTGCGGGGAGCGAAACTTTCACGTATGCCGAGAGGAGGAGTGCTGGGAACATACTCCGTCGGCAAAATGCAAGCACGATGTCCAGCCCGACCGACCAGTGGGGGAAAAAGGTCGAATGGGCATCAAAGGTGCTGCCCAACTTTGGCAAAGAGGCACCGAAGAGGGTTGCCCTGCCGAAGACGACAGCCCCGCAAACTAAAAGGCAGCGCTCACAGGAGACTCCTGGACCGGCTCCAAAGCGCTCCAGAGTGCTGCCGAACGTGTCGTTCGCGCAAATCGCCAAAGAGAGGACGCTGATCGGCGTCCTGGATAAAGGCAGCGTGGACTCGAAGATCCCCAGGAACCAGTGGAAGTGGGTGGAAGCGGCACTGGCCGACCGCTGCTTCGATCTACTGGACAAGCAACCCGGCCTCCCTCCAGTCTGTAAAGACATGGGGTGGTACCAGGGTTGTGTCGAGATCATAGCCTGCGAAGACGAGCGCTCCGTCCAGCTCTATAAAGCAGCGGTAGCGCAAGTCGGAGAGGTGTACCCAGGGGCGAAGCTCGTCGCAGTCAACTGGAGCGAGGTGCCCAGTAGGCCTAGAGCGAGAGTTTGAGTGCCCGCCTCCATAAAGGAGCCTGAGCGCATCCTAAAAATGCTGCAGCGGTGCAACCCGGAGCTACCAACCTCCGATTGGAGGGTAGTTAAGGTGGAGGCGACTCAAGGCCCGATGCACCAGGCGGTGCTCGTCCTGAATAAGGAATCTCTAGCTCCAATTGAGGCCAAAAAAGGAGAGCTAAACTTTGGCTTCAGCGCAGTGAGCATCAGGGTCTACAAGTCGGATGCAGCGGCCGAGGCACGTCCTGTCGACAACCCAGTCGAGCAGGACGTTGCCTCGGAGATCGAAGCACCCGATGACGACCCAGAGCATGCCCATGACGGCTACTCTTCTGATACGGCCCTAATGCGCGAGATCGAGGCGATGTGTCGCGACGACACTATCGAGGACGACTCGTACGCCGACAACACAGTGGTGGAGAACTCTGTCGATGTCTCTAAGACTCCTACAGATAAATCTCCATCACTGTAAAGAAGCATCCGCTGCCCTTATACTCCGCTTGGAAGCGAGCGGTGCAGATGTAGTTCTGATCCAAGAGCCTTGGGTAGTAGTAGACAAGGTCTGTGGATTAGCGACGAAGGGGCACAAGCTTATTGTAGCTCAGAAAGTAGGTAAAATACGTTCCTGCATTCTTGCAAGTAAGCACTTAAATATCTTTCTGCTCCACAACTTTAGCAATGGTGACAACACGGCGGCAAGCCTTGAACTACAAGGTTCTCACATAAGGCTGATGTCATCCTACATGGCTCATGAGGAAAGCGATCCTCCCGGTGACCTAGTTCGCAAGCTCACCAGAGATAGCGAAAGGTCGGATATAGGCCTTGTAATAGGCTGCGACGCCAACGCCCACCACACAAAATGGGGGAGTTCGGGCACAAATGTAAGGGCTGAGTCATTATTCAGCTTCATCCTAAACTCTAATCTTCTTATCTGCAATCTATTCCTTTTCGGACCACAGGTATATCGAGACCACACTATCTCTCGAGAGCCCAAAACCCACTGTCTTTGCTAACCCTAGGAAAGCCAACTGGGAAAAATATGTCACAGCAATGGAGGGACTTCTTCCCTCCAAGTCACCAATCTGCCTGAACACAGAGCACGATCTAAATCATCTAGTGGACAGGTTTTCTAAAGCATGCAACACGGCTTTCATGGCAGCATTCCCATCAAACCAGCACAAGGGGAAAAAGAAACCCCCTTGGTGGTCAAAACAAATAGATACCCTACGAAAAAGCTGCAGGTCCCTCTTCAACAGGGCCAAAAGCGCTAACGAGGAGCAACACTGCAGCCTCGCATTCGACACCAAAAGACTTTAGACCAATCAGTCTATCATCCTTCCTTCTCAAAACCTTTGAGAGACTCGTCGGGATACAACTGAGAACAACCATAGATTCTCAGTTGTTGTCAGGAGCACAACATGCCTACCGGAAAGGAAAATCCACGGAAACGGCACTTCACGAAGTAATTTCGGGGATAGAGAAATCACTATACCTCAAAGAATACTCTCTAATCGCTTTTCTAGATATCGAGGGAGCTTTCAACAACGTAATACCCGGTGCCATTACGGAAGCGCTGACTGACCTTGGGGTGGATCGTCACTTGGTGATGCTCATTGATCAATTGCTCACATGCAGGACGGTGACATCATCGATGGGATCGTCCACTCAGACAAGGTATGTCAGTAGAGGCACACCGCAAGGTGGTGTCCTATCCCCCCTTCTATGGAACATAGCAGTCAACAAGATTCTATGTGACCTGGAAGGGGGGGGGCTGCAAAGTCGTGGCATACGCGGACGACGTAGCAATTAGCTTCTCGGGCAAATACCCTCAAACACTCTGCGACTTAATGACCGCAAAGCTCGTGAGACTGTCAAGGTGGACAGAATCGCGAGGTCTTGGAGTTAATCCCTCAAAGACAGAACTTGTGCTATTTACAAGCAAATACAAGATTCCGTCTCTAAACCCCCCCACATTAAACGGATGCAGGCTCTCCTTTATCGACAGTGCCAGTTACTTAGGGTTAGTAATCGACAAAAAGCTAAACTGGAACCTGAATATCAAAGACAGAGTGAAGAAGGCCACGATAGCCCTCTACACTTGCAAAAAAGCTATTGGCTTGAAATGGGGCATGAACCCAAGTATAGTCCAATGGATATACCAAGCCATAGTTAGACCGATAATACTTTATGGAGTTACTGTATGGTGGCCGGCCTTATCAAAAAGGACGATCACCAGACAACTCGACAAAGTTCAGCGAACAGCCGCCCTTTGCATCAGCGGAGCTCTTCGTACCACTCCAAATGATGCGCTAGATGCCATTCTGTGCCTCCAAAGCCTTGCCCTCGCAGGAAAAGAAAGGGCACAAATGGCAGCAATACGACTGAGAGACTCCGACCAATGGGCACCACAGCACACAGGTCACTCCTCAATCCTAAACGGCAGTTCCGTCCCTACTAAAACGGACTACTGTGTTCCAAGGGAATACACAGATACCCCCTTCGATGCAATTATCCCCCACAGAGACGAGTGGAGTGAGGGACCCCCAGGCCCAAAAGGGGCCCTAAACATCTTCACAGATGGATCAAAGCTGAACAATAGGGTCGGAGGAGGTATATACGGCGAACAGCTAAACATTAAGCACTCCTTTAGACTTCCCGATCACTGCAGCGTCTTCCAAGCGGAGGTCATTGCAATCAAGGAAGCCCTAAACTGCCTTCAAACTACCGCCATGGTAACCCGCGTAAATATCTATAGTGATAGCCAAGCTGCAATCAAATCGCTTAATGCGATCTCCGCAAACTCGGCCACCGTTGCAGATTGCCGCAAATCTCTTCACGAGATGGCTCAGCAATTTGTTATCAGCCTTATATGGGTCCCGGGCCATCGGGACATCGAAGGCAACTGTATTGCAGACGAGCTGGCCAGACTTGGCACTACAATCCCCCTTCTCCAAGACAAGGAGGATACTCGTATGCCGATGGCCACATGTAGGCTCATAATAAAGGAGCAATATAAGCAACTAACAGACAACAAGTGGCAATCAGTACCACGTTGTCGTATAACTCGGCAAACATGGCCGACCATAGATAGGAAGCGCACCTCTGAGCTAGGCAAGCTCGGCAAACGAAGCTCCCTAACGGGACACTGGTTAATAGGTACCCATGCTAATAGACTGGGCGCCCCATACAATGATTTTTGCCGTAGCTGCAGAGACGAGGAAGAGGAGGAAACGGTGGAACACCTGTTCTGCTCTTGCCCAGCTCTCAGTAGAAGAAGGCTACAGCACTTGGGCTCGCCCTTCATTTCAGACATTTCGGTAATGTCCACCATATGTCCCAGAAAGATAGTTAACTTCATAAAAGCTGCAGGCTGGGACAACGGTTGACCTTAGGTCTCACAATGCGAGAAGGGGAAGATTCCCCCGCGGTATCATAACGGGCCGGAAACGGCCTAAGTGTGCTGGGCTCCCAGTGAGTCGGGCAGCCGCTGTAACCTAACCTAACCTAACCTAACCTACCATCGAGGCAGGGGTCCATGCCCGTAATGTTGAGGAGACATGTTTTCCGATGCGATCAGATGCTGTGCTGCTTTACCTGCAGTCGTAACTGATAACGAGTGTAGTGCTGTCTCGACTGATTTTCCCTTGGTATAGGCATGCTGGTTGATTGACATCCGTCTGTAAGAGTGCGAGAAGTCAAGATTGTGTGTATATGGCCTCAGCCACCCGCATGTGTATGGAACCAGGCCACTCGTTAGGGAGGCAACTGCAAAACTTGCATATGTGGCACAGCTAGGCATATTATCAGGGAAGCTACTGTAAAGCTCTTATTGCAAGCCCTGTTTGCATGCACACGCGTGCTGACCGTTCTTGGAAAAGCTTTCCAAGATCAAAGCTTTGTAGTTTTGGTCTCTTTTTTATACACACGAGTAACTGACTCAGTTGTTGATTATTGGTTGAAATGCAGATTATTGATTATGACGTGACACAAATATGAAGCTTGACATCTGTGCGGAGAACTGATTCCGAGAGCGAACAGGACGACATAGCGTTGCCACTCGTCCGTGTGCACCATTCACATAACCTGGGAGAGGCTGGAAATCCGGATGGGACCTCAACACTCTCAGCTCCCAAGTAACTGATGCGCCATACCTGTGCGACTGCGGGTACCCAGCGCCAGATTAAATTGTCTCGGAATTACATATTTTCGGACACCCAGCAGTGCGTGTTGTTAGCGGTGATTGACCAAACAGTGAGTGTGCGAAGTCTGTGCCTGGACCAGGTGTGTTCAGCGGAACACAAAAGCAGTATAAATTGGCCGATCGACCCAGCAGTACGTACAACCATACCCGCGCCAACCACCCTACGCACGTACTGGCCAAAGCGCCATCACCGGCCAACTCTTAGCCATTGCCCTTCACACCCTTTCACCGTGATAGCCGTGAGTAGTTAATGGGCATGGTAGTTTGTGGGTGTGCTCTCTAAGTTGCCTTTGTCTTTGATCACAGCCCTCTCAAGGTCGCTAAGGATGCTACGTGAGGCCTTGAATCACGTAACCTCGAAGTTCCTGCAGGCCCCGGATCATATCCTTCATGTCCACGACCGAGAATACCGCAGTATTGTCATCATCATTGGCAAGACCCGAGTTGAAAGACGGCCAACACCAAGGGCCACGAGTGGCATTGGTCTATCTAACCTCGAAGCACGTGCTGGTTCTTGCGGCACCCATCCCGTGGCGGGACCACGTCACCCTGATCTACAACCAAGGCAACCGCGGTCTTGGTAGCTAGCTCTGTGTCGATATGAGTTTGAATTTTAAATAAATCAGATATGCATTAGCACCATAATTATATTACTCTTAAACTCTCTTATAGTTTTGCGCTTGTTCTGTTGCATTACTCAATTTAAGTCTATCGCCTACAGTCAACAGGCCTACTGACACCGATGTACTATTAATACAATGAGGTCGTATGTACGGCATAGTCTCCAATAATAAGCTATAGCGTCAATATTTTAATTTACCCTTTGATACTTATACATTAATGGACATCTTGTAATAGTAAGAAACTTCAGCAAAGACAACGTTTTCACCAAACTAACCATTAGAAAAAAAAAACCAAAATTTAAATTTTTCTAAAAAAGCTACTCTAGCTATGTTTGTGTGCTGTTTTATTTTTTTTGTATCTTTTAAGTGTTATTAATAAGTATTATAAATTTGTACACAATAATTAAATTAAATTTAATAAGACTCATCTACCAATGTCCAACACAAATCAGCAAGCAACGAGTCAAGCTTTTTGCCGCTGTACCAATGCTCAAGGGGAGCGGCGACTTGGTGAAATCTTTCTCCATGCTCATCGGATTCAGTCGGAACTTGCTGCTCAAAATGGTCCTTGTGATGGTGAAGAAAGTGAATTTTTAAGGACATATTCACACCTATTTATTCAAAAGCGTCTAATATTTCATCCACATATTTTGTTCAATCTTCAGACCGGTGCACTCCTAAGCAATGGCTTTTAACGTTCATAACGGAGTTCCAGGCCATTTTTTCATTTGACCTGAAAAGTTCTCAGAATTTTGCGTTCTTCATAAGTTTTCTTATATCGGGGCCATTGAGAGCACCTGAAAATAATGATATGTTGATGTAGTTCTATTTGTGCGCTGAGAAAAGAGTTAAGCTACCTTCCTTTATTTTCGCAACACAGTCTTGGAAATATTTCTGTCAAACATTTAAAAGCTTCGCCATCTCGATTAATTGCTTTTATGAAATTTTTGACAATTCCCAATTTAATGTGCAGTGGTGGTAGCAAAATGTTATTAGCTGGTATCAGCGGAATATGGATAACATTTGCCACATTTAAATGGAATTCTGTGCGAAGCTTCCAATCACGCAGTCTATATTGGTTTCCGCGGTACCTTGTGTCCCAATGACAAATGAAGCACATATTTTTTGAGTATCCTGTCTGCACACCAGTAAGCAAGGAGATAACTTTTAAATCCGCACATATGTATCTTCCATTGATGCTCCCGATTCCACCAGAGTGGCTTGGACTTCCATCTTGTTTTTGAGGGTGGGCGTGCAGCGTGGTAGGCCTCCAGCAGTTCCGTAGATAAGGTAGAGACCTTCGCTATGTCCTCCCCGGATTTCACTGAGCCCGGTTTCGCAAGTTTCGAAGTGACTGTATGTTTAAACTTCTCCCAGTTTGTGTTCCGCGGAGCGTATTTCAATTCGAACTTGAATTGAACGTACTTGCGAGGACTCTTCATCCAGATATTAAGGTATTCTATTCCGTTACGAGGGTTAGATATAGCACGTTTAACGATGTGGAACCTACGTAGGTGTTTTCCTCTCCCACGTTTGCTACATCTATGTTAGTTGATAATATAAAGTCTAAGAGTGACTCACCTCGGTCGTTGATATCGGGGCTTCCCCACGCACTATGGTGGGCCCATACCAATGAGGAGTTGGTAGTCTTTGAAGTCGACTTCTCATTAGTTCTTCGGTGTGGTGTGTACCTGTCATGTGCCATGTAGCAGGAGGCTACCAAAAGGCGCTTCTCCTCACTTTCCAGCATAACTACTGTCAGGTCGTCTGTGCTGTACGAGTACGACAGTTCTATTCCTTCTTTCCGGTGTTGAGTAGAATGAGCTACATGTACATAATCGATAGATAGCGGAAAAATCAACAAATTCAAATGACAGTTAAAAGCTATCGTTACTCAGTTAAAACTGCTCTGTCAAGAAAATAGGGAAAAATGCGACAAAGAGTTCTCGATTCAAATATTTTATACCATGTTCGAAGAAGAATTCCATTCGAATCGAATCGAATCGACAACAAAGCATGCCCTCATAAGAACGTACAAGGCAACGGAGCTATCAATTAGTCTGATACATCGGAGTATATTCCTGAAAGAAAGAACAAATCTGATAAATTCTGGCATATTGTAGCAGTTAAAAATGCATCCGTATACGTATGCCATTTCCGTGGACTTTGAGGCCACCTGCTGGAAGAATCAACCACCTCAGCAACTCAGAATTTCGGAGATAATTGAGTTTCCAGCCATTTTGGTCAATTTGAAAACGGGCAAGGTCGAATCGGAGTTTCACAAGTACGTGAAGCCCGTCGAGTCGCCGGAGCTGAGCGACTACTGTACCAATCTGACGGGCATTCAGCAGACTACGGTGGAGGCGGGCGTGTCGCTGCAGACGGCAATCGATTTGTTCATCGAATGGCTGAAGAAGGAGTTGGCCGCCCGCAACCTGCTGCTGCCGAAGATGAGTGAGTCCGATCCAAAGGGGAACTGTTTCTTGGTCACCTGGACGGACTGGGACTTCGGGATCTGTCTGAAAAATGAGTGCGCACGCAAGAATATACGCAAACCAGCCTGCTTCAATCAGTGGATTGACGCAAGGGTCATCTACAGGGAGTGGTACAAGTATCGTCCCTACAGCTTCGGCAATGCCCTGTCCCATGCGCGGCTGACCTTCCAGGGACGTGCTCACTCCGGCATCGATGATGCCAAGAATTTGGGCATTCTCATCTGCAAGATGTTTCGTAACGGAGCCCCCTTTTCGATCACCAAAGATCTGACACCAGATGAAGAGCTCAACCAGAACAGTGGCTTCTAAGCTGCGGCGGTCAGCCACCAGCCCTCATCATTCCCTCACACCAGCAATATGACCAGACACCAGAAGAAAGATAATCCATTTCTTAATTGGATTATGTTCAACATTAAACACTTAGGCTGACTAAGATAGGGGCCTAATTTGACAACAATTTGAAAACGTAAGCGCTAAATAAGTTTCTCGTTTTTATTTTTTTATTTTACATAATATTCTTTGACAGATATTAACTCTGGAAATTTGAAGGCCATCGCCATTGGAGTCGAGCCCCCAGCACCTGAATTTGGTTATCAAAATCCAGCAAGAAAGCCACAACACAATGCATTTATGTGTAAAATTTAATGATACTTAAACATATGTAAGGGTGGTGTGGTGTAAATCTTTTCAAATATTTTGGCATAATCTGAACACAAACGTCGGTGCTAAATAATTCTCTTGTTATTGCTATTTTTTTTACAGAAATTAGATTGATGCGAATCGTTTTGATAAGTTCGGCCTGCTTCTCTTAGTCGCTTCGTAGCGTTCTAAGGGAGACAGGCACGTTTTCGGTTCCATCGTTCACCAGCCCGACGACGTCCGTAGCCAGAACGCCCGCCGTTTCGTTTCCTTTGATGCTCTGGTGGCTGGGAACCCAGTAGATCCGCACTGACTTAGTCGTGCTTAGTGAGTCTAGTACCTCCCTGCTTGCCAGGACACTTCTGGAACTAACCGCGGACGACTGCATGGATTTGATCGCCACTTGGCTATCAACGAATAAGTTAACCGCATTGTGTGATCGCTCTGCGAGCTGAGCGACCTCAAACTTCCGCCTGGAATATGCTGCATCGGTCGGGTAGCTTATAAGACGCCCTTACTTTAGGGCTCGTGCAGTATATACCCACCCCTACTGCCCCTCTTTCCATATTGGTTTCCATCGAGGCACGTTTGAGGGGTCCATGCCCGTAATGTTGAGGAGACATGTTTTCCGATGCGATCAGGCGCTGTGCTGCCTTACCTGCAGTCGTAACTGATAACGAGTGTAGTGCTGTCTCGACCGATTTTCCCTTGGTGTAGGCATGCTGGTTGATTGACATCAGTCTGCAAGAGTGCGAGAAGTCAAGATTGTGTGTACATGGCCTCAGCCACCCGCATGTGTATGGAACCAGGCCACTAGTTAGGGAGGCAACTGTGGCACAGCTAGGCATATTATCAGGCAAGCTACTGTAAAGGTCTTATTGCATGCACACGCGTGCTGACCGTTCTTGGAAAAGCTTTCCGAGATCAAAGCTCTATAGTTTTGGTCTCTTTTTAATACACACGATTAACTGACTCAGTTGTTGTTTATTGGTTGAAATGCAGATTATTGATTATGACGTGACACAAATATGAAGCTTGACATCTGTGCGGAGAACTGATTCCGAGAGCGAACAGGACGACATAGCGTTGCCACTCGTCCGTGTGCACCAGTCACATAACCTGGGAGAGGTTGGAAATCCGGATGGGACCTCAACACTCTCAGCTCCCAAGTAACTGATCCCCCATATCTGTGCGACTGCGGGTACCCAGCGCCAGATTAAATTGTCTCGGAATTACATATGTATTTTCGGACACCCAGCAGTGCGTGTTGTTAGCGGTGCCGGTGGTGATTGACCAAACAGTGAGTGTGCGAAGTCTGTGCCTGGACCAGGTGTGTTCAGCGGAACACACAAGCAGTATAAATTGCCCGTTCTCGTGGCACCCATCCCGTGGCGGGACTACATCACCCGGATCTACAGCTAAGGCTACCGCGGTCTTGGTAGCTAGCTCTGTATCAATATGAGTTTGAATTTTAAATGAATCAGATATGCATTAGCACCATACTTAATTTAAATCTATCGCCTACAGTCAACAGGCCTGCTGACACCGATTAACTACTAATACAATGAGGTCGTAAGTACGGCATAGTCTCTAATATTGATGTGTAAGTGACGCACAATAAGGTATAGCGCAAAACTGATAGAGCGAGGTTACTTTTTTGATGCCTCGGTAACCGATCGTCATGCACACGGCTCCTTCTCAGTTCTACAAGTAGGGTGGGTATAGAAGAAGGACTCGAACACCTCGGTTCTCCCACAGAAAGAGGGTATATCGTGTCTCAGTCCGTTCCCGTATTGCCCGGTCATTCCTATTTCTCTGTCTACGACTTTATTACTGTAACACCGGTGTCGAGGCAACACTGGATCCACGCCAATCTCCCTGAGCCAGGCCGTCCAACCAGTAGCCAGAGGCCGAAACGGCTCCGACCGTGTCAGTTACAAGTCCCAGGGATAACGGCTGCAGCTTAGCCGTTTATCCATCGATTCTTACAAGTCATCGATTCAAAGTCAAAACGAGGGGGAACGTTGTGAGTCGCGGCAAAGGCCGCGGCTCTCCCTTATACCCGGTACTCGTATGAGCCTACGATTTATGCAATTTATTAAATTTTGAAACATATTTGGAGTAGTGCGATCACACAGGAGACTGGATACAAAATTTGGTTGCTCTAGCTTTCATAGTCTCTGAGATATAGGCGCTAATGAAGACGGACAGACGGATGGACGGACAGACGGACGGACGAACGGACGAACGGACAGACAGACATGGCTATATCGACTCGGCTATTGATGCTGATCAAGAATATATATACTTTATGGGGTCGGAAACGCTTACTTCTGGGCGTTACACACAACCGTTTTCACCACAAATCTAATATACCCCTATACCCGGGTACCGGGTATAATTAGCAAAAATACCGCAAAAATGATCCAATTTGAATTTGAAAGCCTAATATCTTCCAGACGGTAAGCTGAAACTACAAAATGTTTGGGTGCGATTTATAGCTGCATTTATCATCTTTAAAGAACTTCTAAATTCAATACCACCAGGTATAAGAAACGTAAGTTATGTGAAAAAAGTCGATCAAGCTCATCAGGAACGGGATGTCAATACTATCATTTATTATACATATCGTTAAGGAACAGCAGACCTGCTACCGAGCGCCTATGTTCAAGGGCGCAGGTATGCAGTAGGCACCCCTGGCTGGAGTAAGTCGGAATCGGATGACAGAAATGTAACGGCTGCAATGCAAATTTTGGGGATTTTTTCTGAAGTCGCTCAATTATATTGATATGCACAGTGTCTGACGGGTTCCAAATAAAGGTAGCATACCTTGAGGGCAAACATGCAGAATACACTGACAGTCTTAAGTACGGGACCCTTAAACAGTACGGTATTTCACTTGACAAATCCGAACATTGCATACACCTTCGGCAGAATAAAACTCAAGTGATTAAAAAACAGGAATTTGAACATAAAATAAAATAAAATAAAGGACCCCAGATCCATAATCTCGTTCTGTATAGAGAGTAAATGATTATTAATATATACATATGTGGAAAGAATGTTTAAGTTTCATTTACTATAACGAAATCATGACATTTGTTTAGATTTAGCGACAATTTAGTGTTATGCCAAGGGACTCAATATTACAAATTTCAGGAATATTATCTAAAATATCCCGGTTATACCAGCTAGAAGCAGGTTCGAAGTTGGCAGAGAATAAGAAAGCAAATAAGGTGACAATACCTGCCCCAGAGTTGTAACGTGCAACCACGGAGTAGGCTAGATGGTTCCCTCAGCTTGAGGATGACACGCTATCTTTTTCCGGCTACTGGCTCGCCGGCCACGAGTGTGGTGTTCTTTCAGTTCCTCTAGCTGAAGCCTACGTATTTTTAATATTTAATATCAATGCGTGTCGAAACAGAGCCAACTAACACCGGACAAAGTACAACACCTAAAACAAAAGACGACAACTGCATTTGGTAACGGACAACGAACCGACTCCTCTGCTGGTCATGAGGAGCCACTGACGCCCACCCTACCTTGGTCTTGTTGTGCCAAGTACCGCATTTTTAAACTGTACAAGACCCCTTTGCGCGAGGGACCTACAGGGGCTTGCTGTAGGAGATCAAACTCTATCTTTTACACAAACACTATAATATTTATTGTATTCTTATAACTAAAATTATGTTTCGCCTCATACTAGCTAATCCCAAGAGTTTTCCCCCGGATGTTAAATCTATCTTAAATTTAAAAAGAGTGGAAAAGTGAAAAAAGGTATTTGTAGTCTTTGAAGTCGACTTCTCATTAGTTCTTCGGTGTGGTGTGTACCTGTCATGTGCCATGTATCAGGAGGCTACCAAAAGGCGCTTCTCCTCACTTTCCAGCATAACTACTGTCAGGTCGTCTGTGCTGTACGAGTACGACAGTTCTATTCCTTCTTTCCGGTGTTGAGTAGAATGAGCTACATGTACATAATCGATAGATAGCGGAAAAATCAACAAATTCAAATGACAGTTAAAAGCTATCGTTACTCAGTTAAAACTGCTCTGTCAAGAAAAAAGGGAAAAATGCGACAAAGAGTTCTCGATTCAAATATTTTATACCATGTTCGAAGAAGAATTCCATTCGAATCGAATCGAATCGAATCGACAACAAAGCATGCCCTCATAAGAACGTACAAGGCAACGGAGCTATCAATTAGTCTGATACATCGGAGTATATTCCTGAAAGAAAGAACAAATCTGATAAATTCTGGCATATTGTAGCAGTTAAAAATGCATCCGTATACGTATGCCATTTCCGTGGACTTTGAGGCCACCTGCTGGAAGAATCAACCACCTCAGCAACTCAGAATTTCGGAGATAATTGAGTTTCCAGCCATTTTGGTCAATTTGAAAACGGGCAAGGTCGAATCGGAGTTTCACAAGTACGTGAAGCCCGTCGAGTCGCCGGAGCTGAGCGACTACTGTACCAATCTGACGGGCATTCAGCAGACTACGGTGGAGGCGGGCGTGTCGCTGCAGACGGCAATCGATTTGTTCATCGAATGGCTGAAGAAGGAGTTGGCCGCCCGCAACCTGCTGCTGCCGAAGATGAGTGAGTCCGATCGAAAGGGGAACTGTTTCTTGGTCACCTGGACGGACTGGGACTTCGGGATCTGTCTGAAAAATGAGTGCGCACGCAAGAATATACGCAAACCAGCCTGCTTCAATCAGTGGATTGACGCAAGGGTCATCTACAGGGAGTGGTACAAGTATCGTCCCTACAGCTTCGGCAATGCCCTGTCCCATGCGCGGCTGACCTTCCAGGGACGTGCTCACTCCGGCATCGATGATGCCAAGAATTTGGGCATTCTCATCTGCAAGATGTTTCGTAACGGAGCCCCCTTTTCGATCACCAAAGATCTGACACCAGATGAAGAGCTCAACCAGAACAGTGGGTTCTGAGCTGCGGCGGTCAGCTGCGGTCAGCCACCAGCCGTCATCATTCCCTCACACCAGCAATATGACCAGACACCAGAAGAAAGATAATCCATTTCTTAATTCTTAAAACACGACAATAGGCTTAAGGACACTTAGGCTGACTGAGATAGGGGCCTAATTTGACAACAATTTGAGAACGTAAGCGCTAAATAAGTTTCTCGTTTTTATTTTTTTATTTTACATAATATTCTTTGACAGATATTAACTCTGGAAATTTGAAGGCCATCGCCATTGGAGTCGAGCCCCCAGCACCTGAATTTGGTTATCAAAATCCAGCAAGAAAGCCACAACACAATGCATTTATGTGTAAAATTTAATGATACTTAAACATATGTAAGGGTGGTGTGGTGTAAATCTTTTCAAATATTTTGGCATAATCTAAACACAAACGTTGGTGCTAAATAATTCTCTTGTTGTTGCTTTTTCTTTTAAGAGAAATTCGATTGATGCGAATCGTTTTGATAAGTTCGGCCTGCTTCTCTTAGTCGCTTCGTAGCCTTCTAAGGGAGACAGGCACGTTTTCGGTTCCATGGTTCACCAGCCCGACGCCGTCCATAGCCAGAACGTCCGCAGTTTCGTTTCCTTCGATGCTCTGGTGGCTGGGAACCTAGTAGATCCGCACTGACTTAGTCGTGTTAGTGAGTCTAGCACCTCCCTGCTTGCCAGGACACTTCTGGAACTAACCGCGGACGACTGCATGGATTTGATCGCCACTTGGCTATCAACGAATAAGTTAACCGCATTGTGTGATCGCTCTGCGAGCTGAGCGACCTCAAACTTCGGCCTGGAATATGATGCATCGGTCGGGTAGCTTATAAGATGCCCTTACTTTAGGGCTCGTGCAGTATAGACCCACCCCTACTGCCCCTCTTTCCATATTGGTTTCCATCGAGGCACGTTTGAGGGGTCTGTTCGGGCGAGCCCCGAGTGTAATTCCCTTATTTTGTACTCTTACTCGTATTGTACTTTCCATGCTCTTACTGTTTCACTCTCTTACTCTCTGTCAGCATCATGCTCTCAGTTATCATCTATTATCTATGCTTCTTAACTCTCTTTTTCTCATCTATGCGTCCTCACGGCATAGCTAAGCGGACGGCAGCTGCGTCTGCTTAAAATCAGTTACAAGTTACCGCTTGATATAGTTGGCGCACAGACCTTTTTTTGTCCCAACTATTATTTGGCACGAGAATTGCTCGCTTGCCTCCCCAAGTTTTGTTAACTCTTGTTATGGCCCGCCTTTTTACCACCCTGGTCTAAAGTGCAATAGCGATCGTTCACATATATTATTTTTCCTTATTTTATTTTTTTTTCTTTTCTTCAAACTATACTTATTTAAATAATCGTTTTTCCTGTTTTTTTTTCTTCTTTTTCTTTTTTTTTTTTTATTTCTTTTTTTTTTTACTTTTTTTTCTTCTGTGTTGAAACGAGCATATAAGTGTGACTGATAGTGATGATATTGTGACTAAGGTAATTGTTGTTGATGGCAAATTGATGGAGGGATGGGTGTTAGGGCGAATATGGTATGTATGGTATTATAGTATGTAGGATATACATGCGTTTGTGTAGTGTGTTATGGATGGGTGTATGATGTGATTTGGATGGTTCAAAAAAAGGTATGGGTTCCGGGACACGGTGTGCTCCCGGGCGAATCTCCTGAACCCCTCGTGAAGCGATGCTCCAGGCGCTGCTCCAGGGAATCCTCCTCCAGATGCTACTCCAGGTCGGCCAATACCGGGCTGTTACGATGATCCTCTGGCGGCCGCTGGACGGTGTCTTAGCTGTGGTCCCGTCTGCTTCTTCCTAGGTTAGGTCTCCTATCTTTTTTCTTCAGGTGTTCTTCTTTTTGTCACGTGTGCTCAGCTTTTTACTTTTCCGGAAACTGCCCCTCCAACCTAACCTTCCTGCTCCTCTTCTCGTTTTTTTCCTCCTCCCACGCATCCCTGTTATGTACTCCCAGGATCCACAACAGGTGCCGCTGCCATTCCTGTTCTCCGTCCCTCGCAACTATCGGCTCTGCTCCACGCCGACCATAACACTCTCTAATACAACTCTCTATTGTTAAAGGCTCTGGCATTTTCGGCCACCCTCACTTTACAAAATCACATACAATAAATTATAACGTTTTTGAATTCAAACATTTGTGAAAATTCGTAATCTATAGTCAACGAAAAAGCTCGTTGTCTCAACAGGGTCCATGCCCGTAATGTTGAGGAGACATGTTTTCCGATGCGATCAGGCGCTGTGCTGCCTTACATGCAGTCGTAACTGATAACGAGTGTACTGCTGTCTCGACCGATTTTTCCTTGGTGTAGGCATGCTGGTTGATTGACATCAGTCTGTAAGAGTCCGAGAAGTCAAGATTGTGTGTACATGGCCTCAGCCACCCGCATCTGTATGGAACCAGGCCACTAGTTAGGGAGGCAACTGTGGCACAGCTAGGCATATTATCAGGCAAGCTACTGTAAAGGTCTTATTGCATGCACACGCGTGCTGACCGTTCTTGGAAAAGCTTTCCAAGACCAAAGCTTTGTAGTTTTGGTCTCTTTTTTATACACACGAGTAACTGACTCAGTTGTTGTTTATTGGTTGAAATGCAGATTATTGATTATGACGTGACACAAATATGAAGCTTGACATCTGTGCGGAGAACTGATTCCGAGAGCGAACAGGAGGACATAGCGTTGCCACTCGTCCGTGTGCACCAGTCACATAACCTGGGAGAGGTTGGAAGTCCAGATGGGACCTCAACACTCTCAGCTCCCAAGTAACTGATCCCCCATATCTGTGCGACTGCGGGTACCCAGCGCCAGATTAAATTGTCTCGGAATTACATATTTTCGGACACCCAGCAGTGCGTGTTGTTAGCGGTGATTGACCAAACAGTGAGTTTGCGAAGTCTGTGCCTGGACCAGGTGTGTTCAGCGGAACACACAAGCAGTATAAATTGGCCGATCGACCCAGCAGTACGTACAACCATACCCGCGCCAACCACCCCACGCACGTACTGGCCAAAGCGCCATCACCGGCCAACTCTTAGCCATTGCCCTTCACACCCATTCACCGTGATAGCCGTGAGTAGTTAATGGACATGGTAGTTTGTGGGTGTGCTTTCTAAATTGCCTTTGTCTTTGATCACAGCCCTCTCAAAGTCGCTAAGGATGCTACGTGAGGCATTGAATCACGTAACCTCGAAGTTCCTGCAGGCCCCGGATCATATCCTTCGGGTCCACGACCGAGAATACCGCAGTATTGTCATCATCATTGGCAAGACCCGAGTTGAAAGAACATTGTTTTAGTGCCTTGTTAAGAAAATTAAGAAAATAAATTAAAATGAATAAGTGTCCAATAGGCCTATCGTTGTTCTGCTACGTATGTGGAAAATTTACAAGCCGTCTGAGTAGACGCAAAATATCTCCTGCAACTGCCAGCATCTACAAGGAATATTTCGATGCGCCGATAACTGGTCAAAAAGACTGCGCATAAAAATGGGGTTCGGCATCCCAATGATTTGGATAGATACACAAGGGCATCATACTGGTAACTGCTACGCGTGCAAGAACAAATTTACAAGACTTTACAAAAAAAACACAGTTTACAAAAGTGTTCAATCTGCACAGTTACCAGTATCTCACTCTGAAAATGTTCCGATACCAAGATGTTCAAGTCCAACTGAGAGATATATTTCGCCGACACTTGCCATCGAACCAACAGATCTACTCTCAATGTATAACCCAACCGAACTTGAAAGCCCATGGTCGTCACTTAGAGATTTCCGAAGCCCGTTTGAATACGATGGTACGACAGCTGAAATTATCGCAAAGAAAAGCAATTTGCCTAGCCCATCATCTTCGATCGGTAAATATATTGTCTAAAGATGTGAAGGTGTATGGATACCGCAAAAGACAGGAGGAGCTTTTAGATTTCTATGAGGTTAACGCCGACAATACTTTTTCGTATTGTAAGAATATTCCTGGTCTTATGGAATACATGAACTGTGAGTACAAACCAGAGCAATGGCGCTTGTTTATTGACTCGTCGAAAAACAGTTTGAAAGCAGTATTGCTGTATGTGGACAACACAAAAAATCCGGTTCCAATCGCCATAAGCTCCAACACAAAGGAAACATACGAAGCAATGAAACTAATTTTGGACAGAGTTCAGTATCAGCAGCATCAATGGAAGATATTGGATGGTTTGCAGACAGGATACACAAAAAATATGTGCTTCATTTGTCATTGGGACACAAGGTACCGCGGAAACCAATATAGAATGCGTGATTGGAAGCTTCGCACAGAATTTCATTTAAATGTGGCAAATGTTATCCATATTCCGCTGATACCAGCTAATAAAATTTTGCTACCACCACTGCACATTAAATTGGGAATTGTCAAAAATTTCATAAAAGCAATTAATCGAGATGGCGAAGCTTTTCAATGTTTGATAGAAATATTTCCAAGACTAAGAGTTGCGAAAATAAAAGAAGGTATTTTAAGTCTTTTTTTAGCGCACAAATAGAACTAGATCAACATATCATTATTTTCAGGTGTTCTCAATGACCCCGATATAAAAAAACTTATGAAGAACGCAAAATTCGGAGATCTTTTAAGATCACGCTATCTTTTTCCGGCTACTGGCTCGCCGGCCACGAGTGTGGTGTTCTTTCAGTTCCTCTAGCTGAAGCCTACGTATAATTACTTTAATATCAATGCGTGTCGAAACAGAGCCAACTAACACCGGACAAAGTACAACACCTAAAACAAAAGAGCCACTGACGCCCACCCTACCTTGGTCTTGTTGTGCCAAGTACCGCATTTTTAAACTGTACAAGACCCCTTTGCGCGAGGGACCTACAGGGGCTTGCTGTAGGAGATCAAACTCTATCTTTTACACAAACACTATAATATTTATTGTATTCTTATAACTAAAATTATGTTTCGCCTCATACTAGCTAATCCCAAGAGTTTTCCCCCGGATGTTAAATCTATCTTAAATTTAAAAAGAGTGGAAAAGTGAAGAAAGGTATTTGTTGACATAGAAGAATATGAGAATAGAGTAAAGGCCAACAAATAATATAGCGAAATGCCGATGCAAATTGGCAAACCATACCAGCGTCTCTAGCCAACACGGATGCCCACGCAGGGGAGAACCAGACGGCAACCGATTGCTTCTAAGCCCACGGCGTTAATGCCCTTTTTCTTTCTTGTTGCTTTGTTTACTATGTGTGTGCCGGTGACAACCGTGCCCTTCTCCTTTTCTATCTTTTTATACCCGGTACTCGAAGAGTGTAGGGGTATATTAGATTTGTGGGGATAACGGTTGTGTGTAACGCACAGAAGGAAGCGTTTCCGACCCCATAAAGTATATATATTCTTGATCAGCATCAATAGCCGAGTCGATCTAGCTATGTCTGTCTGTCCGTCCGTCTGTCCGTCTGTCCGTCCGTCCGTCCGTCCGTCTGTCCGTCCGTCTTCATTTGCGCCTATATCTCAGAGACTATTAAAGCTAGAGTAACCAAGTTTTGTATCCAGTCACCTGTGTGATCACACTACTCAAAGCATATTTAAAAATTTCGCCCCGCCCCTTTCCGCCCCCACAAAGGACGAAAGTCTGTGGCACACACAATTTTGAAGATACAAGAAAACTAAAAACGCAGATTCATAGAGAATGCCCATTTCTATCAGAATGTTGAATCTGGATCAGATCGGATCATTATTATAGCTACAATGAAGAAAACCATTCCGAAAGTAATCGTTCCCTCTCGCTCTCTCTCACACGCGGCTCCATCTGCTTTGCTTATTCGTATAAATGAGCGCCTAGTTCTCAGAGACTATAAGAGCTAGAGCAACCAAACTTTCTATCCAAGCTCCTGTGATACCGAACCAGTGCAAGTTTGTTTTAAAATTTTGCCACGCCTCTTTCCGCCCCCACAAAAGACGAAAATCTATGGAATCCACAATTTTTAAGATAATGGAAAACCAAAAACGCAGAATCATGGAAAATTACTATATCTACCAGATTACCGAATCTTGATCAGATCGGATCAATATTATGGCCAGAAGAAACAAATTAAATTTCAGTGGCTACGCAACGCCTGCCAAGCGCTGACTCATTCCCTCTCTCTCTCTCTCTCTTGCAAACACTTGTACGTCTCAAATATGTAGTTATACAAGTCATGTAGAAATGTAGGCGCAGATATACAAAACATATGTAAACAAAAATGGAAACATGTATAAAAATTCCAAAAAATTCATTTTTTTAATTTAAATATTACTTTCGTCCCTTTTGAGAACATATAAAAAATTTCGTAAATCGTAGGCTCATAAATGTATGTATGTATATACTGACTGAGTACCGGGTATAAGGTAGAGCCGCGGCTCACAACGTTCCCTCTCGTTTTCTCTTTCTTTTGCTATCACCGGTACTTGCCGAGTACCGCTGCGTTGGCGCTTGCGCTCAAGGGAAAAAGGGAGGTGGGGAACGGACAAGGAAAAGAAAAGAAAATGGAGATTGCAGTGATAGAAAGAGCTTGATAGAAGAGAGAGGATAGTTGGTGAACACTAGCTTAAAGCATCACATGCAGCCGCTTTGGGTTTTCATGTAATGATGAACGCTGTTTCTTTCTTTGATGTAATATGTACGGCGACCAGATTTTGATGAAAATTTTTCTTTTTGAACGTAAACGATCTTGCAGAAATTATTCGAACGTGATGGGCGCTTTGTTGCTGCTTTCGCTTCGCTTCCCTTCCCGCCCGAGCTCGCTCGCGTCCGGAGCGTTAGACGAGTTGAAGCGGCCGCTTTCTGCCGGGCACTGCTTCGCCTTTCCTTTGCTCGACCCTCTGCTCGCATGCGACGCCCAAAGCTCCGGCGAATTCCGCTTCAGCTGGTCGTGGAAGACGAGCCCCCTCCAACTTCTGGCCTGAAATGCCCCACCATCATTACTACGCCCTTTCCATGGCTTCGTCAACTACTCTTACCCCAAGCGGTGACCTGTGTATTCTTTCCTCCCGACGCACTTTGCCGGGTTTGGCTTTTGCACAATTATTTCCACCTTTCTTTCTTTTTTTTTTCACTGGTATTACAGATACTTAATTTTCGTCTCTTCTTGGCACCAAAATCAAGCCGACTTTGCCTAATGGCGTCCCTCTGACCTCTCCTTATAGGCTCCCCCTCACCGAATTTTGACTTCGAACCCCGCTCAGTTCGTTGAGAAACCATGACCCTCTCTTCATCTCATGGCCCTCTCTGACACCCTCTTACAGAGCATTTGGCATTCGCCGCTCATCAGGCAGTGCCTACCTTTCGGCGGACACAAAAAACCCCAGCTACAAGCCTACCCGTACAGAGTTAGCAGCAAAATTGTTGTATATCATAGTTGACGGTATGGATGACGATGATTTTTTTGAATTTAGGAATGTGTCGACTCTTATACTTTTGTATTTTTTGTACAATATCATTTTTTGGGTTGAACGAATTGAAATTTATTGCCACAACTTAGACGGAATTTAATAAATTATCATAAACACAAAAACACGACATTAGAAGCAGGAATAACAGTAGGACACATGACTGGCTGGAGGGTCAAGACAGGGGAAACAGGGATGGCAATCGTTGGCAAAATTATTCAAATAATTTCTGTTTACTTCACGACGCGACTATAGGTCCCGCCGCTTACATCACCCAAGAGAGTCTCTCGTAGCGTAACGGTCGGCCCTCTGCCACCCCCATTCGAGCATGATTCCTTCACTCTGGAAGGTTCAGACTCATCAAATATGTTACGCGATGCCAGGGGCATAGTGATCGAACTCCAGGAAAAGCTCGAGACTATCGGTGATTCTAGCTGCTCCAGAAACTTAACCGAACGATTATATATATCACTATATTCTGGCATCCACCGTCGTGCATTTTTATATTCGCATTCCTCTCGCGACTTTTATTTTGTAAGATTATTGCGTGATCCACGAAGTCGTTGATTGCAGTGCCGCGGGTTGTGGTGGCAGTCGGTAGCACAGTTGCATCCTTGATGTTCTGACAGGCGCATAAGTGTTCCGGTTCATCAGTTGTACTTTATTCCAATTCAGAGGCATTACCAAACTTAGAAATAATTATTTCCGCAAGAGATTCGTTGGGAATGCTTTTGTCCCGTGTTCTTGAAACATCTTCAAATGTGGGCTCGATAGTATTATCGATGCACTCACTAGGGAGTTTGCCAATGGGTTGCTACCAGAGACCGTAATCATTATAAGCTATATTTTAAAAATCAAGTCATAAATTTTAATTTTGATTAATTTTATAATAATCATAAATAATTATTACGTTTGATCAAGAAAACAAAACTTAAAGTGATTACATACTCTTGATCTATGATTTAATGCCTTTCATATGATACATCACATGTCCTTCAAGGACGACTTTTAAGGATTCAACTATTTTCTATTAAACTTCATTTATTCCTCTATAGTCTGTTTTATGTCCTTTTAAAACAAATCTAAAGGATCCAATTTTTGTTATGGTTTTGCCACGCCCCCATTTTGCTCCTCTGAAAATGAGAAAAAATTGAATATTAAGCAAAACTTCATTTTATTTTTAATAGCTACATATTTAATTTAACAAAAATTAATTTTTAAAGGGATTCGCTTGAGAGATTGCACCTCTGATTCGTTAGCAACAATTTGAGTGCTGAAAATGATCTTTCAACGCTTACTTGTGTTGCAGGTGCAGAGTGGACTACCTTGGCAAGTTGATTTTGATGGGGGTATTGAAATTGGTTTTCTTCCAATATTCCATTATATTTTTGTCCCGACTGACTCGCTTTGGACTATAATTCTCAATTTCTCAAATGCAAATCATCTGCGCTTAAACACGTTTAAAAGGGAGTAGGTGTTCGAGTTTTGACAACACAATTCAGTTGGTGCTTTTGATGATGTTGCTCCCTTCGGACTGATTGGGCAACTCCGAGCTGTTTGATTCATCTGAAATGTAAATATATAGTTTATTCATATTCAAAAAAAAAACATTTCAGTTAAGAGCTCCTTAAGCTGAGTTCTAGTCATCAACACGTTTATTGGCTTTTGCTACAGAACTCTCCTAGTGCGGGGGTCCAAGTAAATGATGCAAATAACAGCATTATTTGCCAACAAATTGTCCTCCCCATTCTCGATGCATTGGCTTACGGCTTGGCTGTGCAGTTTTTGTGGAGGCGATTATGAGCTTAAGCTCGAACCATAGATCATAAAAATCGCCCATAAATAATTGAGAGCTCTGTAATTTTTCAGTTGCTATGAACGCCGGCTCCAAAGCCTTTGTGAGGCATCTTATTTGACTCCAATCACTTGAAGTAAGCTTTAGTGATAATTTCAAATGCCTTTCACAAAAGTCCTCAAAAGTTTGAAGCTTGCTCAACATCAGTTACGTTGAACACTAACGTGTGGCAACATCGAGCACTGGCTGTGGTAAAGATTCCGCTGTTATCAAATACCTTGATGATGATAATATTTTTTATTGACTTTGACTTATATTGAACAAGCTTATAAGCTAAATCTCACCTATATGACGGCGTCCGTAAAAGCTTTAAAATTTTCCGCGCTTTTTCAATGAAATCAGTGGATTCCAAGCTTTCCATGAAATCCTTCACCGCGAGATGAAGGGTGCGGGAAGCACATTTGATGGAGCTAATAGAATCTATTTTTAAATTTTTTGTTAGCTCTTCATCATTAATGTCTTCTTCGGATACATTGTCGCTGACATCACCATCAGAAGGTTCGTTGTTCATTAAATCGACTGCTTTCACTATGTTTCTGCCGTTATCCGTAGTGATGGTGTATATTTGGTCTTTGCGTGAATTGAATTCATTTAACAGTGTCTTAATTTCACTACACGGATTTTGAGATGTGTGCGATGTCTTCAGTTCAATAAGACCCAACGTCTTTATAATAATTTAATCGGAGTTAACGTATTGCACATTAACTCCGAGAATGCCACCTTGTTGCAGTGTCTATTTTTAGGCAAATTACTCGGTTTTTGAGAGCGGCCATTCCATCAGATTTAATGGAACTAAATGTTTCATCGACGTAGCCCATTATGTTCCCCGATGTTATAGGTGGAATATATACGCCGCTAAAAATTTGAGCAGTTAGCGTCTTAAAGACTTTTGAACCCAGAACAGCTAGAGGAAATTTGTCCACGGTCAATAAATCGATATTGGCACTTTTGGCTTAGTTTTTGCCCATCGTTACTAAAAATTTCTATTTTTTCTCCTTTTTCTCAGCCTCATACTCATTTTTGTGTTTTGCTTCTAAATCCCGCCTTAAATTGGATACGTAATTTGCCGAGAAATTTAACTTGCAAATATTGCATTGTGGGACATTTCTTTTCACGTCGAAGGTGAAAAACTTGCGCGGAGCAAGATTTCGCTTGCGACCCATTTCGAAAAGCGACAAGAATGATCTTAAAATGTAAGTATTAATGCAATTCTACTCTCGACTTCAGATAAGCATTTTAAAAATAGATAACCACAATGCCTGTGCAGAGTCAAGCGTCGCCAAAATAATAAGCGCACTAACGGGTCTTATTATACCCTGTACTTAAATAATCTGTTGGGTGTGTTCCGACTAAGTATAAAGCAAATAAATGTTTAGGAAAATGTTCAAGTGCAAAAATCATGCCCTAAGATTTTATCATTTGGGCCGAGTACCTTACTTTGACAATGTTATTATTGTTAATTAATAAGTACAGGGTATTTCACTGCCGTGAAATCTTTTGTAGGATTTCCCACTTACCTTAGAGGCTTATCTGTTTGATCATTTGCTTTATATTGCAACTTTAAAAGCAATCATTGATTTTAAAAGAGCAAAACCCTTTATAGGTAAAAATGTTTCTAAGAAATGTTTTCGGGGCAGATCCCTACCGAATAGCGGCTGGCCAAATAGCAGCTATTTATTGCCCTTCAACCGTATATTTCCATTGCTAAATATTAATACATACATATGTATATACATATTCTGTTAATTCTAGCACTTGCTTGCCCTGCTAAACGCTCTCTCAAAGCTCGCTCTTCTCGTCGTTATCTATGCTCGGCGTTATCTACATACGTATGTTTGCCCTATGACAGTCGGTAATATCCAATATTACTATTATTATATCCAAAATAATAAATACTACATATGTACATACTACAACAGACTATAGAGGAATAAATTAAATTTAATAGAAAATAGTTGAGTCCTTAAAAGTTGTCCTTGAAGGACATCTGATGTATCATATGAAAGGCATTAAATCATACATCAAGTATGTAATCACATCGGCGAAAAGTGGTACACGGAAGCCGTAAGCTACCCTACTCGACAAAATTCAACTTTTATTCCCGCTGGTCGCGCCGACCGTTAACTACAGGAGGACGCTACGGAGACGTGCGTGATCGCGACGACTCGAAAGACTACGGGGTTTCTAGGGGGGATTGGCTGTGCGTAGTCGCGACAGTCCCTAGCTACTGGAGGATGCTACTGAGACGTGCGTAATCGCGACGACTCGTAAGGCTACTGGGGTTTCTAGGGGGCATTGGCTGTGCGTAGTCGCGACAGTCCCTAGCTACTGGAGGATGCTACTGAGACGTGCGTAATCGCGACGACTCGGCAGGCTACTGGGGTTCTAGGAGGATTGGGATAACGTGTAATGTGTATGTGCGGATGAATGAATAAAAGACTTTACAGTATTTGTATTTTTGTTCAGAATTTTATTACATAAATGGACCTAGCTGGTGGCCCTGGCTGCACCACGTGGAAAGCTTCACTTACTTGTATGTATGAGAATTCTTGTTATGGTGATTATGGGAGATCGTGGCCATGTGTAATTGGACGCGCGATGAGTTTTTTGTTGTTCGTGGCACACTATTAAATCGCGAAGACCGGGATGGGTGAGGGCGCGTGTACGAAATCGGTGTACAAATAAACGCGAGCACGTCCTGGGTTATAGTTCTGCGTGAGGTTTTCTTGTCTAGCGTCTGCCTTCGTTCGGGGTCTGGCTTCGAGTGTCTCTCCTTTCTTTGCGTCGGTGCCTTCCCACTCCCGCGATCGATCTCTCTTTTCCTTTCCGCAATCGATAGTGCTCGGTGTGACCACCCCCGCTCTTGGTGAAGTGGTTATTCTCGTACAGGACTCAGTACTCCACCTGCCCACTCACATATCTCCCTGTGTATTCGTTCCATAATGGAGCTGAGAGTCGATGGACGTACCCTAAGTACATAAGTATGCTTATGTCGTCCGCATAAGCTGTTATTTTTGCACCCGTCTGCAACTTAGAAGGTTTTTTATCAAGAGGTTGATTGCTGGAACCAGAAAGGCGCTGGAGCGGTGAAAAGTCATTACTTTCCATTTTGAAGCATTAGGGTTTAATAAATTTGCACAACACCATGACTGACATCTATCGAGATCGGATTGCAACCTGGACTAAAAAGAAATGTCCTTATCCTGGACACAGAGCTTAACATGATCCGCATACATGAGTACTCGAGAGTATGTTAGTGCAGAAGGCAGGTCATTTATAAAGAGTGTAAGGAGTAAGGGGCCTAGATGGCTGCCCTGCGGTACACCCGAAGTTACCATAATTGGTGAAGACTGGGAGTTTTTGAAAAGGACTCTTTCAGACCTAGAACAAAGGTAGCTAGTGATCCATCTCAAACTCCAATAAATTAGTAGTGGTTGATCTCCGCCTTTTAAATCCATGTTGACCTGGAGATATAAGTGATCTACTTAGGTGTTGCAGGAGCGCAGTGAAAATTTCATCAAACACTTTAGGAATAGCGGATAACTTAGATATACCTCTATACTTCTTTGCATCAGACTTTATAACTTTCTTATGGAGAGAATTTATAAAGGAGTGTTTCCATATCGGGGGGAACCATTAAGAATTTATGGACAGGGTGAATAGTTTAAGCAACGGCACACACAAAGTTTCGGCACTGTACCTGAGTACACAGCCCGGAACTCCGTCCAGACCCGGTGAAAACACCGGCTTCACTATTCGTAGATCATGAAGCAATGAGCTTTCATTTAGCAAGGGACTGAAAATGCTGTTCGACCTCGGTAAACCGTATGGATACGGCTGACCAGAGTAAACGTCCTGCGAATAGGTAGTTTGGAAAAAACGCGCAAAAAAATCGGCAATTGTCTGATCATTGTCTGCCGACGTATTAAGGAAGGATAGCGAGGATGGATATGCGGACGTTCTAAGCGTACTGTTTACGAAGCTGTACAATTGTTTAGGGGCCTTAGAAAAACGTATCCTGCTTCGAGATAGGTAGTTCTTATAACATTGAGCGTTAAGAACTGAAAAGTTTGACCGAGCCTTTACATAACGAGAGAGAAGGAGAGCCAACTTCCTGAAATTTTGTATAAAGTCTAGATTGTACGTTTTTTTTTAGACTGGATAGCTACTTGGTAAACAAAGGGGATTTCCTCGATCTAATAGGACAGGAAAGCGGGACACAAGAATCAAAAAGTGAGTCCAGTGCATGATAGAAAATATTTGTGCCTATCGTAACATCAGTGCACAATTACAAAGAGGAGCAATCAAAATGCCTAATGAGGTTATTAAGCTTCGTAAGCTCGGCTTTTCGGAACAAGCGGACAAATTGAGGTAGTTTACCTGACCGATCCAATACAGTTGGTCCTATGTCGAGCGCTACTTCGAAAGTAGGATGGCAACTCGAGTTACCAACGCTAAGGTCGCATCCGTTACAAAGCACAGATCAAGAAATCGACCCAAGAAATTTTTAACATGGTTAACTTGAGACAGAGAATTTAATAGATTTTTGTGGACGGGTGGCGTAGAGCGGGAAGTTGAAGATGGTGCATTGGTCTGATTTGTTGGCAGAGTTATTGGGCGCCTAGTCTTCTTCTTTGTCTTAAACTCCTTCACCACCCATGCTCCGGCCAAAATTTGGTCGAACAAATGGTATTAAAGTGAGTTTGGGCTTTATTTTGCTTTGAATATAAGCCGTCACATCCTTGGTTGTGGAGTCAGGGGCTAGCCGTGAGACAAAAACTTGTCTCTTTTGTGGGATCCCCACCAATCTTGGCACCACAGGCCTATCACCTGTTACGGTAGTACCCGGTGGTCCGGGACGTATATTCACTGGTGGGATCGGAATTGAGGGGACGCTACACACGATTCTGGCTGCATGCTCTCCGAGGCGATAAATTCGGCTATCGAATGTTCATCAACGGCAGGTGTCGTTGCCTTTGGAGTACCGAACGACCATCGACCATCGAACGATAATAAACGTGACCATGTCTTTTTCGAACACCCGGCATGCCTCACAGCTGTAATGCAAGCCAGCGCATTTTGCGTGCACTATGCTTTCGCAGAGTCAACATGGGATACTCGGCTGATCATGAGTGATATTCTTCTCACAGGTTTTTGTGGCACAGACAACAGAATATCCCATTTCAAATTTCAAAACAAATTGATATCAGACCAGTGTGCCAGATAAACGCTAAAAGAGCAATAAGAATGAGAGGAGAGCGGTACGCGGTTTAATTGAGAGCGCTACTACACAGAAAGTATCGAGAACGAGAGAGGAAAAAGAGTTATGTTAGTTTGGGTAATAGGGGGAAAGTGACAAAACAATACATCAACTAGGTGAGAGCGGCAAAATTAGATTTTGTGTGTGTGGGGATAATGCTTTTTATCCCCAAACGGCCGAATAATTATTTACAATAAATAAAACGCGGCGCAGAAATAAAATTACGAATGTTCTTTATTGGGTGATGTCTAAACGGCGAGTGGCCCTTGCTTGCCCTTCCCATTGCTAGCATTGTCGCTCCGATCGCTGGGCGCAGCTTCTCTTCGTTCGGCAAACATAAATAACGCCGAGCATAGATAACGAAGAGAAGAGCGAGCTTTGAGAGAACGTTGGCAGGGCAAGCAAGTGCAAGAGTTTACAGAATATGTATATATGCATGAATATGTAGCAATGCAAATATGCGGCTGAAGGCCAATAAATAGCTGCTGTTTGGCCAGCCGCTATTCGGTGGGGATCTGCCCCGAACAGTGTGTACTTACGAAAAGGAACAACAAAAACAAAGGGCATGCACTCGCGCCTACGGAAAAACTCTAAGCAAGCAGGTAAATTAGAGAGTTTCTTTAGTTAGTATATTCAAAAAACACCGGCTGTTTATATAGGATAAAAGGCAGATAGACGGAGCTCAAAACAAAAACGAGTCTAATCACTACAAAGAAAATCGAGATGTAGCCCCGGTTTTAAATGCTCCGGATATATCTACGCATACAGCTAGTGCATACTTTTTATACACGGTACTCGAAGAGTATAGGGGTATATTAGATTTGTGGGGATAACGGTTGTGTGTAACACCCAGAAGGAGGCGTTTCCGACCCCATAAAGTATATATATTCTTGATCAGCATCAATAGCCGAGTCGATATAGCCATGTCTGTCTGTCCGTCTGTCCGTCCGTCCGTCCGTCCGTCCGTCCGTCTGTCCGTCCGTCCGTCCGTCCGTCCGTCCGTCTTCATTTGCGCCTATATCTCAGAGACTATTAAAGCTAGAGCAACCAAGTTTTGTATCCAGTCTCCTGTGTGATCACACTTCTCCAAATGTAATTCAAAATTTCGCCCCGCCCCTTTCCGCCCACACAAAGGACGAAAGTCTGTGGCGTACACAATGTTGAAGATACGAGAAAACTAAAAACGCAGAGTCATAGAGAATGCCCATTTCTATCAGAGTGTTGAATCTGGATCAGATCGGATCATTATTATAGTTACAATGAAGAAAACCATTTCGAAAGTCATCATTCCCTCTCGCTCTCTCTCACACGCGACCCCATCCGCTTTGCCCATTCGTTTTTTTTGACGCCTAGTTCTCAGAGACTATAAGAGCTAGAGCAACCAAACTTTCTATCCAAGCTCCTGTGATACCGAACCAGCACAAGTTTGTTTTAAAATTTTGCCACGCCCCCTTCCGCCCCCACAAAAGACGAAAATCTGTGGAATCCACAATTTTTAAGATAAATGAAAACCAAAAACGCAGAATCATGAAAAATTACCAAATCTACCAGATTACCGAATCTGGATCAGATCGGATCAATATTATGGCCAGAAGAAACAAATTAAATTTCAGTGGCTACGCAACGCCTGCCAAGCGCTGACTCATGCCCTCTCTCTCTGTCGCAAACACTTGTACGTCTCAAATATGTAGTTATACATGTCATGTAGAAATGTAGGCGCAGATATACAAAGCATATGTAAACAAAAATGGAAACATGTATAAAAATTCCAAAAAATTCATTTTGGTGCAAATTTTCTTTGAGAATATTGAAGTACGTGAGCTTATCCATCGTAGAGTCAATAAAAGCCAAGATTCCGACGCCGGCTGCGGAAAATACATACCCATACCATGACACTTCCTCCGCCGTGCTTGACTGTCACTTTTACGTGTTTGGATCCAGCTCAGTATTGGGCTTTCGCCACACAAAGTTCCTTCCGTCGGACCCAAAAAGGTTGAATTTGGTCTCGTGTGCACAAATTACGGTATTCCAGAACTCCAAATCTTTGTCAAAGTTGGTTTTTGCGATCGCCAACCTTGTCCCTTTGTTCTTCAGTCGTATGAAGGGCTTCTTTCGGAGTACTCGGCCATTGAAGTCATGGTTGCGCAGAACCCGGCGCCCAGTTTCCACACTACAGTCCTTTCCCATTTTGTCCTTTACCTGTTGGGTAAGTTTTGGGGCCGATAACTTGCACCAAAGCTTCCAGAAACTAGGAATCCGACTTGATTTCCGGTTCTACCAGGATAATGACCCGAAACATTCGTCCGGAATAGGACAGTCCTGGCTTATCTGGAACTGCCCCCACTTGATGATTCCCCCAGTCCAGTCTCCAAACTTAAATGTTATTCAAAATTTGCTTAAAAAAGCCGTCCGTCCGTCCGTCTTCATTTGCGCCTATATCTCAGAGACTTTAAAAGCTAGAGCAACCAAGTTTTGTATTCAGTCTCCTGTGTGATCACACTACTCCAAATGTAATTCAAAATTTCGCCCCGCCCCTTTCCGCCCACACAAAGGACGAAAGTCTGTGGCGTACACAATGTTGAAGATACAAGAAAACTAAAAACGCAGAGTCATAGAGAATGCCCATTTCTATCAGAGTGTTGAATCTGGATCAGATCGGATCATTATTATAGTTACAATGAAGAAAACCATTTCGAAAGTCATCATTCCCTCTCGCTCTCTCTCACACGCGACCCCATCCGCTTTGCCCATTCGTTTTTTTTGACGCCTAGTTCTCAGAGACTATAAGAGCTAGAGCAACCAAACTTTCTATCCAAGCTCCTGTGATATCAAACCAGCACGAGTTTGTTTCAAAATTTTGCCACGCCCCCTTCCACCCCCACAAAAGACGAAAATCTGTGGAATTCACAATTTTTAAGAAAAATTAAAACCAAAAACGCAGAATCATGAAAAATTACCATATCTACCAGATTACCGAATCTGGATCAGATCGGATCAATATTATGGCCAGAAGAAACAAATTAAATTTCAGTGGCTATGCAACGCCTGCCAAGCGCTGACTCATGCCCTCTCTCTCTGTCGTAAACACTTCCACGTCTCAAATATATAGTTATACATGTCATGTAGAAATGTAGGCGCAGATATACAAAACATATGTAAACAAAAATGGAAACATGTAAAAAAGTTCCAAAAAATTAATTTTTTTAATTTAAATATTATTTTCGTCCCTTTTGACGTGGGCTGCGCTGGAGAAAAACATCCAGAAACACAGGATTTCTAGCAAAAACGACCTTAAAAAAGCTCTGCTGGAGGAATGGAGCAAAATAAGCCCGGAAAGCACTCGGAAGCTGGTCTCTTCCATTAATTGTAGGTTAAAAGCCGTAATAAAGAAAGAGAGGAACATCGAGCGAAAGGCAGTGCAGCGGGCGCTAACGGCTGGTGGCTAGGGAGAAACGGATGGGAGATAAAAAGAGATCGAGATAGTTGATTTGCCAAATGTGTGTAGTGATAAGCAGGTGAACCTTCTTTTTTTTTTTTGTGCATATTATTTTCACAGATCCGGACCCAATCGGAAGCGCTTCGTCGATGGAGGTTCCCGTAAGTGTTTGAATAATAAATGTTAAGTTATCCTCCACATATTCTTGGTGGCAAATGAACACATAAAAAACGAGAGGGAACGTTGTGAGCACTGATTGCATACTAAGTATTAAAATACCTGTTTAACCTTTTATTCGACTAATATTAAACTAGTTTGTGGCTGCATAGTTTCAGCTTTGACCTGTATTTACGATATATTTTAAGTTTTTATTTTATTTTTAAAACTGAGCAATATTTAATCAGCAAATAAAGTTCCTTTTTTAACTGTGATAAAACATACAACAAACTGGCGTTTAAACATTTTTTGTTTTTCCTCTAGTTTAAAATCTGTACCACCTTAAACATTTTATTTGACACTGCATAGTTTCAGCTTTGAGCCACTGTATGTATGTATATACTGACTGAGTACCGGGTATAAGGTAGAGCCGCGGCCTTTGCCGCGGCTCACAACGTTCCCTCTCGTTTTTTATGTGTTCATTTGCCACCAAGAATATGTGGAGGATAACTTAACATTTATTATTCAAACACTTACGGGAACCTCCATCGACGAAGCGCTTCCGATTGGGTCCGGATCCGTGAAAATAATATGCACAAAAAAAAAAGAAGGTTCACCTGCTTATCACTACACACATTTGGCAAATCAACTATCTCGATCTCTTTTTATCTCCCATCCGTTTCTCCCTAGCCACCAGCCGTTAGCGCCCGCTGCACTGCCTTTCGCTCGATGTTCCTCTCTTTCTTTATTTTCTCTTTCTTTTGCTATCACCGGTACTTGCCGAGTACCGGTGCGTTGGCGCTTGCGCTCAAGGGAAAAAGGGAGGTGGGGAACGGACAAGGAAAAGAAAAGAAAATGGAGATTGCAGTGAGAGAAAGAGCTTGATAGAAGAGAGAGGATAGTTGGTGAACACTAGCTTAAAGCATCACATGCAGCCGCTTTGGGTTTTCATGTAATGATGAACGCTGTTTCTTTCTTTGATGTAATATGTACGGCGACCAGATTTTGATGAAAATTTTTCTTTTTGAATGTGAACGATCTTGCAGAAATTATTCGAACGTGATGGGCGCTTTGTTGCTGCTTTCGCTTCCCTTCCCGCCCGAGCTCGCTCGCGTCCGGAGCGTTAGACGAGTTGAAGCGGCCGCTTTCTGCCGGGCACTGCTTCGCCTTTCCTTTGCTCGACCCTCTGCTCGCATGCGACGCCCAAAGCTCCGGCGAATTCCGCTTCAGCTGGTCGTGGAAGACGAGCCCCCTCCAACTTCTGGCCTGAAATGCCCCACCATCATTACTACGCCCTTTCCATGGCTTCGTCAACTACTCTTACCCCAAGCGGTGACCTGTGTATTCTTTCCTCCCGACGCACTTTGCCGGGTTTGGCTTTTGCACAATTATTTCCACCTTTCTTTCTTTTTTTTTTCACTGGTATTACAGATACTTAATTATACCCGGTACTCGAAGAGTATAGGGGTATATTAGATTTGTGGGGATAACGGTTGTGTGTAACGCCCAAAAGGAGGCGTTTCCGACCCCATAAAGTATATATATTCTTGATCAGCATCAATAGCCGAGTCGATATAGCCATGTCTGTCTGTCCGTCTGACCGTCCGTCCGTCTGTCCGTCCGTCTTCATTTGCGCCTATATGTATCTCAGAGACTTTAAAAGCTAGAGCAACCAAGTTTTGTATTCAGTCTCCTGTGTGATCACACTACTCCAAATGTAATTCAAAATTTCGCCCCGCCCCTTTCCGCCCACACAAAGGACGAAAGTCTGTGGCGTACACAATGTTGAAGATACAAGAAAACTAAAAACGCAAAGTCATAGAGAATGTCCATTTCTATCAGAGTGTTGAATCTGGATCAGATCGGATCATTATTATAGCTACAATGAAGAAAACCATTTCGAAAGTCATCATTCCCTCTCGCTCTCTCTCACACGCGGCCCCATCTGCTTTGCCCATTCGTATTTTGTGTCGCCTAGTTCTCAGAGACTATAACAGCTAGAGCAACCAAACTTTCTATCCAAGCTCCTGTGATACCAAACCAGCACGAGTTTGTTTTAAAATTTTGCCACGCCCCTTTCCGCCCCCACAAAAGACGAAAATCTGTGGAATCCACAATTTTTAAGATAAATAAAAACCAAAAAGGCAGAATCTCGGATAATTACCATATCTACCAGATTGCCGAATATGGATCAGGTCGGATCAATATTATGGACAGAAGAAACAAATTAAATTTCAGTGGCTACGCAACGCCTGCCAAGCGCTGACTCATGCCCTCTCTCTCTGTCGTAGACACTTGTACGTCTCAAATATATAGTTATACATGTCATGTAGAAATGTAGGCGCAGATATACAAAACATATGTAAACAAAAATGGAAACATGTAAAAAAGTTCCAAAAAATTAATTTTTTTAATTTAAATATTATTTTCGTCCCTTTTGAGAATATATAATAAATTTCATAAATCGTAGGCTCATAAATGTATGACTGACTGAGTACCGGGTATAAGGTAGAGCCGCGGCCTTTGCCGCGGCTCACAACGTTCCCTCTCGTTATTGTTGTAGTGCTGTCTCCACCGATTTTACCGTGATGTAGGCATGCTTGTTGGTTGACATCAGTCCTCACTCTTAATTTCTGATGTGTAGATCCAGCAGCTTTTTATACCCGGTACTCAAAGAGCATAGGGGTATATTATATTTGTGGGGATAACGGTCGTGTGTAATGCCCAGAAGAAAGCGTTTCCGACCCCATAAAGTATATATATTCTTGATCAGCATCAATAGCCGATTCGATTTAGCCATGTCTGTCTGTCCGTCCGTCCGTCCGTCCGTCTTCATTTGTGCCTATATCTCAGAGACTATTAAAGCTAGATTAACCAAGTCCCAAGGCCCGTTTGCGCGGGCCGTTTTTCATAGGCTTAGGCTACGTTATTGGGTGTTTTTAAGCACTTATTAAAATAATCTTTCGTCATTGATTGACAATAAAGCGATTACTTACTTTTAAATCCTTATATATGTTTTATTTAATTATTTTTTATTCACAACGCCCTATCACCAGGGTGACGGTTCTGTTCAGGAGATTTTTTTTAAATACGTAGGCAAAAAAACTGCCACATTACAAATCTTTTTGACAGGACGAAGTCTGTCGGGTCACCTAAAGTTCATATTAAATTACAAGCACTCACTGTTACATGTTCCTAACGTCAAGGATCATATCTATCAAAACAAAACAAAACAAATCTATCGCAAAATGTGTTGGTAAACGCATAACTCAACAACGCCTCGACCAATTTGGCCAAATCTTTGGCGAGAAAAATTAGAATTATTGCTGCTTATTAACTAAAACGTAGTCAATTTGAGCTTTATTGCTATGGAGACGGACATAGGATACTTTTTATCCCGTTCGACAGCGTTCCCGTGTGACTTGACATGAAACGTCAGTCACTATAAAACGTAGTATAACAAAAAAGAATCAGACTTGGAATAACAAAACGCAAATGACAGCTATGTAATTGACGTAAAATGACAGCTATGTAATGACGTATGGATGACAATTTGATATTTGTAAGAAATCAATATTTAAGCTATTTCTATTAAATAAATAATTAACAAGTGGATTGAAGTGAAGTGAAGTTTAATTAATAATGCCGCGACCAAGACGATCGAATCTTTCCCGAAAAAAGCCATAGTGCAAGAAGAATACAAAATACTGTTATACATTTGGCGGTGCATCTGGAGAATGGTCAACGAGTATATTTCACGGCTTCGAATGCTACGCAACGTGCTGAAACACCTCCAGCAACTACATTGACCAGTTTTTTTGCAATCTGCCAAAGCGATCAGTTTGCTTTACTCGGCTTTTATTTTAATATCCCATGCGAAGTTAGTATAAGCATAGGTGTATACATATGTATGTATGATATATTTTACGATAAATGATGAAATTATATAAGGTGACCCATTCCCCCAATGCTCTCTGTTTTCGGGTCTTATTTTTCTCTGTTCCTCCCTGCTCAATGCTTAATTTTCACTCATTTGCTTATTTTTCCCAGAAAATCACACACACACACACGTTGGTGACATATGCATGCATATATCTCTCTTACTCTTATATACTTAACGGTTTACGGCCCGGGAGAGATAGAGAGGGAGATGCTCTAGCAGCTACACTAGAGATGGGCATGCACCAAAATTGTTCAGCGCGGCACGAAATCGAGAAATTTCCAATACCCATTAGCACGCACGGCTAAAAATCGTGCAAACACGCTCCAGCACGATTATTATTATTTTTTAAAATAATTTTATTAATATTTAGTCTTCCAATTCGGTTATGATCGGTAATGGACTTTATGTGATTTTCTAAAGTTAATTTTAGAGTAGGTCATAAAATCTGTTTCGCCTGTTTCGTGGGTGAAAAGAGGTTTCGTCGTGCTTCTTTCGTGCCCCTTGACGCGTCATTGTGTGTCGATGTGACACGAAAAAAACACGGTCCTTGGCCATCTCTAATTGCCAAAAAGTTATTCGAAAGTCGGCGGCTGCGGTTCAGTGCTGCCAACACTTCGTTGCATGAAAACGCTAAATCATTCTTTGAAAAAAGCTAGAAAAAGCTAGAAATGTCTCTTCGTAGTTAAAAAAAACCATTAGAATATACATTTTTTTTATTGGTTTATTTCAATATTTTGGGATGATTTCATCAATGACTTTATCTTCATCATCTTGGTTTATGTAGTTTTCATTGGTCCCTATCTTTCTCAAGCATGCTGCTGGTAATTTGTAATCGTGTCAGCATTTTTCTTGGCGACGTATTCCGTATCTACAAAGCTCGCGCTTTGAAAATTCTAAAATACTTTCTTAGTGATGGTATAAAACACGATTCGGTAGACTTCACAGTGAAAAACGATAAGACTGAAAGCTCGTTTGGCTTATCGATGTTTTTTGCCATTCAAATTAAAATTAATTAAATAAAATAAATTAATTTAATTAATTTAATTAAAAATTAATTAATTTAAAAAAAAACTACTCATATGAAAATGTGGCATCATAGAGCATAAAAATACACGATGTTACCAGATGTTTCAAATATATAACGTAAAGCTAGTTATCTTGGAAAATAGCTATAATTCCCGCTAGCCGCTATTTCACAATTTATCCCGCATTTCCTTGTTGCAACCCACTAGATCTAGTGGGAAAAAAGCTAAATTGGCAGCACTGCTGCGGCTGCGCAAGCGACAGCCGATATCTCTCTCTCTCTTGCTAGGCATAATTCGAAAATTCGCTGCTTCGAACTCACTTTCGAAAATGGCGACGCTGGCGACGCTGGCGATTCCTATATAAAGGCCTGCGCAGCCGCAGCCAGTTGACTTTATTTTTATGAACGATTAGCATCTGCTCTGCTCTATTAAATATTATTTATATTATTACTGATACCTAAAGCATTCCCTTTGGCGTCGACCCTGGTCCATTCTGCGGAATGGACTCCCAGGTTGGGAGTGGGTTGGCAAATGCCAGAAATTAAAAAATTTATTTATTTAATTGTATTTATATTTATTACTAGCTGACCCGACAGACTTCGTCCTGTCAAAAAGATTTTTATGTTGGCTCCTGGTAGAGCCGGCACAGGCAGACAACTTCCCAGGGCTCTTTGGGTCTGAAGCGGCATAAGCAGACCTCGTCCCTGGGCTCTTTGAGTCTGAGGCGACATAGACAGACCTCGTCCCTGGGCTCTTTGAGTCTGAGGCGACATAGACAGACCTCGTCCCTGGGCTCTTTGAGTCGGAGTCCTGTATGTTTTCAATTCTTCCTGCTGCTCTTTCTGCATCTGCAAACCAGAGGCAGCAGAACCCCCATAATCTCCGTCTGCATAAGCACCAGCAGCTACAGATTCGTAAGTGGAAGAAGTAAAGGTAAATATTCGATCCATAGACCTGTGCAACAAACATCTAAAAGAAAAACCCTCAATGGACCGCGATTTATGAAGAATTCATGTTTATAAACTATTTGCCGGTCAGACACCTATTTTGTAATTGAATTTCATTTAACCCATATAAAAGGGAAACAATCGAGTATGCCTTTGAACAAAATGTCAAATTTTGTTAAATTGTTTTTGCTTAATTCGGCCGAAAAATTACCCTCTAGAGGTAGCTTTTCTCCTGTCTCCTCCTTTTTAAAGCAAAAACAGAAAATCGCGATTCATCTAAAGGTCCTTGTTTCGCGATTTTTGGAGCACTGGTACACTTAACTGATTTAGTAACTGTTAGCCCTCTTGCAGATGTCCCCCAAAAGTTGAGACTACTTAAATCCCTCCAAAGAGTAGAAAACATACCTTTTAGCTGAAGCGGTTGTAGGGGCTTCGCGGTCTGTGGCTTCTCGACTTCCTGCCTCACTGCTTCGGTTTTCTCGGCGTTCGGCTTGTATTCTGATCGGAATAAATTTAATTTATTTCATTCCTATTTTTACTATTTATTTTGTACGAGCAGTTCGATGATGGCATCCACGTCCATTGTGGATATGGGCAGAGTGCCCGAGTAAAGGTAGCTCAGTATTACCTTGAATCCCGCCAGCGGCGCCTCCATCCGGATCTGTCGTTCCTTTGACTCGGCCATGCCACCGTAGAGCAGCGCCCGGAAGTACGCGCTGCACACTGCTAGAATCATGTGGTGCGCTGGCAGCCGCTGATCCTCCACCAAGAACTCCACGTCCGAGTAGAGTTCGTTCATGCAGAGGCGTCCAATGTCGGCCAAGACTTGGTCGCCGTACAGCTGCTCTGCCACTGGCACTGGCTGGATATGACTGACTGGATATCTCTCTCTCTCTCTCTCTCTTGCTAGGCATAATTCGAAAATTCGCTGCTTCGAACTCACTTTCGAAAATGGCGACGCTGGCGACGCTGGCGATTCCTATATAAAGGCCTGCGCATCCGCAGCCAGTTGACTTTATTTTTATGAACGATTAGCATCTGCTCTGCTCTATTAAATATTATTTATATTATTACTGATACCTAAAGCATTCCCTTTGGCGTCGACCCTGGTCCATTCTGCGGAATGGACTCCCAGGTTGGGAGTGGGTTGGCAAATGCCAGAAATTAAAAAATTTATTTATTTAATTGTATTTATATTTATTACTAGCTGACCCGACAGACTTCGTCCTGTCAAAAAGATTTTTATGTTGGCTCCTGGTAGAGCCGGCACAGGCAGACAACTTCCCAGGGCTCTTTGGGTCTGAAGCGGCATAAGCAGACCTCGTCCCTGGGCTCTTTGAGTCTGAGGCGACATAGACAGACCTCGTCCCTGGGCTCTTTGAGTCTGAGGCGACATAGACAGACCTCGTCCCTGGGCTCTTTGAGTCGGAGTCCTGTATGTTTTCAATTCTTCCTGCTGCTCTTTCTGCATCTGCAAACCAGAGGCAGCAGAACCCCCATAATCTCCGTCTGCATAAGCACCAGCAGCTACAGATTCGTAAGTGGAAGAAGTAAAGGTAAATATTCGATCCATAGACCTGTGCAACAAACATCTAAAAGAAAAACCCTCAATGGACCGCGATTTATGAAGAATTCATGTTTATAAACTATTTGCCGGTCAGACACCTATTTTGTAATTGAATTTCATTTAACCCATATAAAAGGGAAACAATCGAGTATGCCTTTGAACAAAATGTCAAATTTTGTTAAATTGTTTTTGCTTGATTCGGCCGAAAAATTACCCTCTAGAGGTAGCTTTTCTCCTGTCTCCTCCTTTTTAAAGCAAAAACAGAAAATCGCGATTCATCTAAAGGTCCTTGTTTCGCGATTTTTGGAGCACAAAATAAATAGTAAAAGTAGGAATGAAATAAATTAAATTTATTCCGATCAGAATACAAGCCGAACGCCGAGAAAACCGAAGCAGTGAGGCAGGAAGTCGAGAAGCCACAGACCGCGAAGCCCCTACAACCGCTTCAGCTAAAAGGTATGTTTTCTACTCTTTGCAGGGATTTAAGTAGTCTCAACTTTTGGGGGACATCTGCAAGAGGGCTAACAGTTACTAAATCAGTTAAGTGTACCAGTGCTCCAAAAATCGCGAAACAAGGACCTTTAGATGAATCGCGATTTTCTGTTTTTGCTTTAAAAAGGAGGAGACAGGAGAAAAGCTACCTCTAGAGGGTAATTTTTCGGCCGAATTAAGCAAAAACAATTTAGCAAAATTTGACATTTTGTTCAAAGGCATACTCGATTGTTTCCCTTTTATATGGGTTAAATGAAATTCAATTACAAAATAGGTGTCTGACCGGCAAATAGTTTATAAACATGAATTCTTCATAAATCGCGGTCCATTGAGGGTTTTTCTTTTAGATGTTTGTTGCACAGGTCTATGGATCGAATATTTACCTTTACTTCTTCCACTTACGAGTCTGTAGCTGCTGGTGCTTATGCAGACGGAGATTATGGGGGTTCTGCTGCCTCTGGTTTGCAGATGCAGAAAGAGCAGCAGGAAGAATTGAAAACATACAGGACTCCGACTCAAAGAGCCCAGGGACGAGGTCTGTCTATGTCGCCTCAGACTCAAAGAGCCCAGGGACGAGGTCTGTCTATGTCGCCTCAGACTCAAAGAGCCCAGGGACGAGGTCTGCTTATGCCGCTTCAGACCCAAAGAGCCCTGGGAAGTTGTCTGCCTGTGCCGGCTCTACCAGGAGCCAACATAAAAATCTTTTTGACAGGACGAAGTCTGTCGGGTCAGCTAGTAATAAAAATAAATACAATTAAATAAATAAATTTTTTAATTTCTGGCATTTGCCAACCCACTCCCAACCTGGGAGTCCATTCCGCAGAATGGACCAGGGTCGACGCCAAAGGGAATGCTTTAGGCACAGTAATAATATAAATAATATTTAATAGAGCAGAGCAGATGCTAATCGTTCATAAAAATAAAGTCAACTGGCTGCGGATGCGCAGGCCTTTATATAGGAATCGACAGCGTCGCCATTTTCGAAAGTGAGTTCGAAGCAGCGAATTTTCGAATTATGCCTAGCAAGAGAGAGAGAGAGAGAGAGATATCCAGTCAGTCATATCCAGCCAGTGCCAGTGGCAGAGCAGCTGTACGGCGACCAAGTCTTGGCCGACATTGGACGCCTCTGCATGAACGAACTCTACTCGGACGTGGAGTTCTTGGTGGAGGATCAGCGGCTGCCAGCGCACCACATGATTCTAGCAGTGTGCAGCGCGTACTTCCGGGCGCTGCTCTACGGTGGCATGGCCGAGTCAAAGGAACGACAGATCCGGATGGAGGCGCCGCTGGCGGGATTCAAGGTAATACTGAGCTACCTTTACTCGGGCACTCTGCCCATATCCACAATGGACGTGGATGCCATCATCGAACTGCTCGTACAAAATAAATAGTAAAAATAGGAATGAAATAAATTAAATTTATTCCGATCAGAATACAAGCCGAACGCCGAGAAAACCGAAGCAGTGAGGCAGGAAGTCGAGAAGCCACAGACCGCGAAGCCCCTACAACCGCATCAGCTAAAAGGTATGTTTTCTACTCTTTGGAGGGATTTAAGTAGTCTCAACTTTTGGGGGACATCTGCAAGAGGGCTAACAGTTACTAAATCAGTTAAGTGTACCAGTGCTCCAAAAATCGCGAAACAAGGACCTTTAGATGAATCGCGATTTTCTGTTTTTGCTTTAAAAAGGAGGAGACAGGAGAAAAGCTACCTCTAGAGGGTAATTTTTCGGCCGAATTAAGCAAAAACAATTTAACAAAATTTGACATTTTGTTCAAAGGCATACTCGATTGTTTCCCTTTTATATGGGTTAAATGAAATTCAATTACAAAATAGGTGTCTGACCGGCAAATAGTTTATAAACATGAATTCTTCATAAATCGCGGTCCATTGAGGGTTTTTCTTTTAGATGTTTGTTGCACAGGTCTATGGATCGAATATTTACCTTTACTTCTTCCACTTACGAGTCTGTAGCTGCTGGTGCTTATGCAGACGGAGATTATGGGGGTTCTGCTGCCTCTGGTTTGCAGATGCAGAAAGAGCAGCAGGAAGAATTGAAAACATACAGGACTCCGACTCAAAGAGCCCAGGGACGAGGTCTGTCTATGTCGCCTCAGACTCTAAGAGCCCAGGGACGAGGTCTGTCTATGTCGCCTCAGACTCAAAGAGCCCAGGGACGAGGTCTGCTTATGCCGCTTCAGACCCAAAGAGCCCTGGGAAGTTGTCTGCCTGTGCCGGCTCTACCAGGAGCCAACATAAAAATCTTTTTGACAGGACGAAGTCTGTCGGGTCAGCTAGTAATAAAAATAAATACAATTAAATAAATAAATTTTTTAATTTCTGGCATTTGCCAACCCACTCCCAACCTGGGAGTCCATTCCGCAGAATGGACCAGGGTCGACGCCAAAGGGAATGCTTTAGGCACAGTAATAATATAAATAATATTTAATAGAGCAGAGCAGATGCTAATCGTTCATAAAAATAAAGTCAACTGGCTGCGGATGCGCAGGCCTTTATATAGGAATCGACAGCGTCGCCAGCGTCGCCATTTTCGAAAGTGAGTTCGAAGCAGCGAATTTTCGAATTATGCCTAGCAAGAGAGAGAGAGAGAGAGAGATATCCAGTCAGTCATATCCAGCCAGTGCCAGTGGCAGAGCAGCTGTACGGCGACCAAGTCTTGGCCGACATTGGACGCCTCTGCATGAACGAACTCTACTCGGACGTGGAGTTCTTGGTGGAGGATCAGCGGCTGCCAGCGCACCACATGATTCTAGCAGTGTGCAGCGCGTACTTCCGGGCGCTGCTCTACGGTGGCATGGCCGAGTCAAAGGAACGACAGATCCGGATGGAGGCGCCGCTGGCGGGATTCAAGGTAATACTGGGCTACCTTTACTCGGGCACTCTGCCCATATCCACAATGGACGTGGATGCCATCATCGAACTGCTCGTACAAAATAAATAGTAAAAAATCGCGCGATTTTTTTTTTTCAAAATTTTTCGCCTGCGGCGCTACTTTTCCATTTATATAATACAGCACACCTTTTATACTTTTATACATTCATATCTCCCACAGGATTCTGAAGCCGAGGAGTAAACCCACCAATTACTAATAGCTAGTTTACAGCTACTTTATAGCTATTTTATTATGTGTAAAAATGAAATATAGCTTTAATTTCAACATAGCTATTTTATAGCTAACTTCGCAGCACAAAAAAACAGAAAAAACCAACAACAACAGGCCATTTTTGGCCTGAAAAACGCTAAACTTTAAAAATTGTTTAAAAAAAAACTAGAAGCGACCCCCACAAAATTCATGATAAATCGGGGTCTATCCGGGAAAAAAATTTCGTTAATTTTGAAGAGGTTGTCCACGTAGTTAACATTTACCGTAATTTCACCATGGTCTCATCTGCACTATACATCGATAATAGTTAATATTTGAACATCGGCTTAAACATCGATATATGTACCTCTTCTGCTATTCCACATGATGGCGTCTGCAGAATTTTTCAAAATAAAAATGTCTTACAAGTTGTATTTCAATAATTGTGCCGTCACCATATTTATCTATATGTATTTGATGACGGGTCAGTAACAGCTCAGGCCGCTTTAGCCAGCATGCTAACGGCACCTAGATCCACCTACATAGATCAGAGGCCGGCAGCGTAGGAAAAGTCAACGGGGACAGCGCAGTCGCCAAAAGCAAAGTGCACTGTGTAAAAGCTTCGTGTAGCGTCGGCTCTATGCACACGCGGCTTCGGCTTCTGATCGGCTGGTGCAGCGGCAGCGAATATTAATCGTTTCGGTTCCGGCACCGCCGCTTCATAATTCTGCTCATAATTCAGCGCCGTGGCAGAGAAAATGAATCGTGTTCGTTCTTGTCTGTTTTCTGCGCCTTTGAGTGCGCACTAAGATATTGTTAGTTAGACATATGTATGTAGCTTCTGTCTGTACTGATTGATTGTTGAATGTCAATAGAGACAGAAATATTTATTTGGTATCTTTGTAATGAATCTAAGAATGAATGAATACGTGACAGTTTCACAAATACATATCTCACACCATTTCCAGAATATCTTTGCCGAAAATTCCGTTAAAATATTTGCCAGAAAATAGTTGTTGGCATTTCTTTCACGGGCAGGGGTGTGCGCTGTGGCACATATTCTTGTTGCACGGATAAGAAATAAGGAAAAAACATTGCATACTGATTTGTATATTTGGATTTCCCATTCTTTTCCGTATTTGATACAAAATATCATCACACATATAATCTTTGTACTTGATCCACAAATCAATTGGGTTTGATGGGAAGCATGTAGATATGATTATAGAAAACAATGTTCGTATTTGATGAGCGTGTGATGATATTACAGCATCATTGAGAGTTTTATCCCAATGAGCGTCATTTTCAAGCAATTGTAAACGTTGACAGGCTTCTCTGTAGGATCCACACAATTCACCATCGACAGTTCTTAACTGTTGGAATGATGTTGGGCCACGTACATTGACTAAAAGTCGTAAATAAAAACATTCATCATTGCTTGGATGTACTGAATAAATCCGGCCAATCGCATCGGTGGAATATGTATCTGTATATCCTGGAACTGGCTTTCCTTGTTTCCGTCGTATAAATCTCCTTGAGGATTGATTCCAGGTATAATATTTTGGCATTTCAGAATATAGCAATGTTTGTGCGAAATCATCGTTTTGGCATGTCTCAAAAAAACTGGTCAATGTAGTAGAAAATATTCGCCAAACTGCTTCATTACTACTGACATAGCGGCCCATTTGGTATTGGGTAACTTCATCATTGGAATTCTCTGCACCAATTCCAATCACAGCCATATCACTCCCTTTGGTTACATATTTGCAAATGTATTTAATAGATTTCACTGAATGGCAAGATTCAACGTTGATGTGTGCTTTGAATGTCTTTGATAAAATGGGTGAATATGGAACAATCCAACGATTATCTTTTTAAATATCTTGTTGATTTAATTTGACAATTGTTGATTTTCCATTGTCTGCTGTCGATCTGCAACGATACAATGGATAACCGTCATTACCAGTAATTGTTTCCGATATTAATGTCCGTGGATATCGTTATGAACATTTACCATCCATCATACACGGTGCATTTTGATTAAGAGTTCCACAGGGACCATGTATCATGTTTTTGATAACTACCTCATGCAATCCAGGATCTACTTGTACATTAGGGATTTCAGCTGATATCACTGCATCAACTTCATTTGGCCTTATCTTTTCAACCAACCAAATCAAAATGTGTGCATGTGGCAATCCTCGTTTCTGCCACTCCACAGAATACATCCAGCAGCGTGTCTCACCAAACACATTATGTTTTACGATGAAATCCATTAAAGATTTCAACTTTTCTCTAAAGACTCTGGCTGTAATATCATGACGATCAATGGGTGATTGCCCAGGGAATAACTCCTGCTTGATTTCTATCCATTGCGGATTGCATGTAAATGTGATGAACAAATCTGCTGTACCATAATGACGAACATACGACATGGCATCTTGAGCATATTCGTGCATATGCCGAGGGCTTCCGATGTATGTTGCTGGAAGAATAGTCATCCGACCGACATTCTGTGCATTTCCATCAGTATTAATCGCATCTCGAAGCTTAATATACTCTTCAGATCGGAGTTTGGTTTGATTCAACCTGATGAATGTTAATCTCTCCGTTTCAATTTTAACATACATGTCTACAACATATTTGTAATATAATCGCCGACATATCAATATGCGATTTTCTTCATTTTCCCGAATCATTAGGCGGTATGAATAATAGTTCATTGAACTGACTTTTTTGATGATATTTTGTATCAAATACGGAATAGAATGGGAAATCCAAATATACAAATCAGTGTAGAAATTTACAATGAAGCATTGACTACGTTTTAGTTACAAATCATTTGTATAGGAAAAAGAAAAGGGCTATTTTTAGGGTTTTTCCAGCAATAATTCTAATTTTTCTCCGTAAAAACCATCCTTGAACTTCAACGAACATTTAAAAAAAAGATTTGGCCAAATTGGTCGAGGCGTTGTTGAGTTATACGCCTACCAACACATTTTGCGATTCATTTTTATATATAAGATTTCACTCACTATTTTCTTTCCCATTTTTTTTTTTCGAATATTCGATGTTTACTGGACGACCGAATGGTTTTGAATGAAATATTTATTTCCTGTTGGCTGATGCTAAACTTTTTCCTCTGAATACGTTTGACGTAAAACACTATGCTGTAAGATCTAGTAATTGACGCTGTTGGTAAATGATTAAATTTCATCAGGTGTGCAGTTAGCTATTGCTCAAATAAGTAATTTTGCGATTTGACTATCGTAGTTATATAAACAACATTTTGTATACCATGTACTTGAAAAGTGGATAAGCGATGCGCAAGAATTAGCACTAGAACTAACGGTTGTGGTAGCTCTTTTTACAAGATAAGTACATTTACTTTATATATGTACATATTCCATAGAAATATACCGGGCATAATAATAGAGAAACGGCCCGTTTGCGCGGGCCAATAAACAATAAAGCGATTACTTACTTTTAAATCCTTATATATGTTTTATTTAATTATTTTTTATTCACAACGCCCTATCACCAGGGTGACGGTTCTGTTCAGGAGAGTTTTTTTAAATACGTAGGCAAAAAAACTGCCACATTACAAATCTTTTTGACAGGACGAAGTCTGTCGGGTCAGCTAGAAATAAATAAAATAAAATAAATAAGTTGTAATTGAGAAATTTATAAGAAAAAGGATATTGTTCGGGCGAGCCCCGAGTGTAATTCCCTTATTTTGTACTCTTACTCGTATTGTACTTTCCATGCTCTAACTGTTTCACTCTCTTACTCTCTGTCAGCATCATGCTCTCACTTATCATCTATTATCTATGCTTCTTAACTCTCTTTTTCTCATCTATGCGTCCTCACGGCATAGCTAAGCGGACGGCAGCTGCGTCTGCTTAAAATCAGTTACAAGTTACCGCTTGATATAGTTGGCGCACAGACCTTTTTTGTCCCAACTATTATTTGGCACGAGAATTGCTCGCTTGCCTCCCCAAGTTTTGTTAACTCTTTAATACAACTCTCTATTTTTAAAGGCTCTGGCATTTTCGGCCACCCTCACTTTACAAAATCACATACAATAAATTATAACGTTTTTGAATTCAAACATTTGTGAAAATTCTTAATCTATAGTCAACGAAAAAGCTCGTTGTCTCAACATTTGGTGACCCCGACGTGATCGTCATTAATAATATTGCTAAAAAACAATTAAAAATCGTTTAAAGTGCAAACTAAACCTAACCTTTCTGTCGCGAAACTTTCGTCTCGGCATTGGCTTGCTCATAAACACCAATACATCTACGCACAGCAACGGCTTTGATTTCGGTGCATTTGCGCGCACAAACCGAAATTCTAACGGATCGTTCTTCTATTCTTCTTTGTGCCTGCTCGCTGCTGCTGTCCGTGCACTTGCGCGCACATACCGACAATCAAACGGGTCATTCTCCTATTCTTCTTTGTGCCTGCTCGCTGCTGCTGTCCGTGCATTTGCGCGCACAAACCGAAATTCTAACGGATCATTCTTCTATTCTTCTTTGTGCCTGCTCGCTGCTGCAGTCGGTGCATTTGCGCGCACAAACCGAAAATCAAACGGATCGTTCTTCTATTCTTCTTTGTGCCTGCTCGCTGCTGCTGTCTGTTGCTGCTGCTGCTTGCCGAAATGGCTGAGTCCAATGACTTGTTGGAAAACAGGGTGTGTTTTTACAAACGGAAGGCACAGTCAATATACGACAAGGCAGCATTACTTCAGGAGACAATTGCGGGGGATGAAAGCAATGAAGATGCTCTAAATGTTCATCTAGAATATTTGGAAAAAATGTCCGATTTATTTAATGCGACTCATTCCAATTTAGAAGAACTCGATGTAAGCGAAATTGGCAGCGACTTAAGCAACAAATTTGATGTCTTGGTTATGGAAATCAAAGTTTGTATTCGCTCAAGACTCCGCAGTGCTATCGGGAAGATGCCGCATCACTCAACGATACATCCTGAGTTTAACGTTACTGCCTCCGGAAATGTTCGACCACGATATCATATTCCTGATATAAAACTTCCTGCTTTCCGTGGAGGCTATACTGAGTGGGCAAACTTCTACACTATGTTTAACACAATTATAGGTCAGGAGGCCGTGTTATCAAGGATTGAGAAGTTTCAGTACCTGCGATCATGTTTGGATGGACCTGCATTGGAAGCTGTTCGGTCTTTGGAAGTAACTGAGGGCAATTATGATATCGCGTTGGATATTTTAAGCAACCGATTCAATAACAAACGCTTAATCTTTCAGGCACACGTCGCTGAGATGCTGAAGCATGAGAAGGTTGAAGATGGGTCAACTAGAAAGCTGCGTACCTTATCGGATAAGGTGCATTCTCACATGAGAGCGCTAAAGTCGATGGGGAACATGGAGGAAATAGCAGGTTGCATCATCGTTCACTCCATGTATAAGTATCTGGACACTGAAAGCAGGGACAAATGGGAAGAACTGTCACCGTCCAATTTTATACCGACCTGGGACCATTTTTCGACTTTTTTGGAAAAGAGATGTCAAGCCATGGAGGCAAAGGATCAAGCTATGTTGATTGATCCCCATAGCTATCAGGTTGGAAAACATAAAGGATTAATTAATTCCAAAAACAGTCTTGTTGCTACAAATACCCTTGGATTAGAGTGCGTTTTTTGCAATAGTAAAGAGCACAACATTTACAGCTGCACTCGGTTTGGAAACCTTTCGCCATCTTTGCGCCTTAAAGAGGCAAGGAAGCTACGAGTATGCTTCAACTGCTTGAAGAAGGGACACCGTAACACCTCCTGCAGTTCAGGTTCTTGCCGCACATGCGGTGAAAAACATCATTCACTTTTGCATATCAACAGTCCTCTGCCGACGTCAGTTACCACGGAACCAACGAACGCTACTATGTCGTCTGCTCAGACCGACTCACGCTCAGACCCCAGTCTTCAGAATTCTCTTGTTGCCGCTTCATTACCTTTCTCGCCTCCTGCTCAGAATCTTAGTTCGGACGTACTGCTTCTCGCCACGACAGTCATCATGATTAAGAGTCGATATGGTGATCTTATTCCATGCCGTGCTCTTCTGGATTCCGGCTCGCAGATCAACTTAATAACCTCTCGTTTTGCTCAGATGCTTCAGCTGAAACGAGCCAAAGGTTCGGTCTCAGTATCCGGTATTGGTGCGGAATCCGCATTTCATACAGAAGGTTCAGTCAATTTGGTCATTCGATCCAGAACTTCAGATTACTGCACGAGTCTCACAGCTCTTGTTGCTCCACGCATCACAGGAAACCAGCCCGCTTCTTCTTTTGATATATCCAAATGGAAAATGCCATCCAATATCAGTCTTGCTGACCCGAGTTTCAACAAATCTCAGCGCATCGATGTGCTTATTGGAGCCAGTTTATTTTATGATATCTTATGCGTTGGACAGATTAAGTTGGACAAAGGCCTTCCTATGATACAGAAAACGCGTTTCGGTTGGGTAGTAACAGGTGGAGGTCATTATTCCCACAACTCTGTGCTCCTAGCTGCCTCTAGCTCGACTGAATTGAGTCATAATCCCACCGTCGGTTTGGATGAGCTAGTGAGACGCTTCTGGGAAGTCGAAAATTGCCACGGCCCCTCCATAGAGGCTACAAAGGAGGAAATTGCTTGCGAGGAACATTTTAAGAAACATTTCTGTCGACTTCCAAGTGGCGAGTACAGCGTTCAATTGCCCCTTAAGATGAGTGACAGTCTTCTTGGAGATTCATATCAACAAGCATATCGGAGATTTCTCAATTTAGAACGCAAACTGGGACGCAAGCCACTTATCAGGGCCCAATATTCCGAATATATAAAGGAGTACCTCGACTTAAATCATATGTCCCCTGTTAAGAGCGACTCACTAAAACAATGCAAATTGTTTCTTCCTCATCACTGCGTAGTAAGACAGGACAAAACCACCACAAAACTCCGAGTAGTTTTCGACGGATCCGCGTGTACATCTACAGGATATTCCCTAAACGATATATTGATGTCGGGCCCAACTATTCAGCCGAAGTTAGTAACGACTCTTCTCCGATTTCGTACCTTTCCTGTAGCCTTGACTGGTGACATTTGTAAAATGTATAGATGCGTCCGTGTCTTGCCCCAGGATAGTTTTCTGCAGTGCATATTGTGGCGCGATTCACCCCATGAGGAGATTCGAGCATTTAAACTAGATACCGTCACCTATGGAACGAAACCAGCATCATTTCTAGCCGTCCGTTCTATGCACCAACTAGCCGCCGACGAGCGTGCCTCTTATCCAATTGGAGCTAAGGTTGTGTTGCAGGATTTCTACGTGGATGACTTGCTAACGGGGGAGACACTACAAATGAGGTTCTTGAAATAATTCGCCAGGTGTCAGGACTCTTAGCCAAAGGGAATTTCAAGATCAGGAAATGGTGCTCCAACGATGCATCCTTACTAAATCAAATACCCAGTGAAGACAGGTAAACATTTGTAAAATTCACTGATGGCAGCGATGTAACCAAGACGCTCGGTTTGGCATGGAATCCCACTTCCGATGAACTATTGTTTGCTTTTTTGCCCCAATCAAGTTCCTTCAAAACCAACTAAAAGAGTTATATTGTCCACCATTGCACGATTTTATGATCCACTCGGACTTATAGGGCCAGTAATTACAAGGGCAAAAATATTTCTGCAGCAGTTATGGAAAGAAAAGCTTAATTGGGATGAAAGTCTGCCAGTCGCCTTACGCACAGCTTGGATCGACTTTATTCAGCAGTTTGACTATATGCAACGAATCTCTTTCCCACGTCTATCATTCCTTCAAAGCAGCAATCTTGAAATACATGGATTTTGTGATGCCAGCATGAGTGCATATGGAGCATGCATTTACACTGTTTCGTTAAGCGTCAATGGAGTCAAGGCAAATCTTCTGTGTTCCAGATCTCGTGTAGCGCCACTGAAGACTATTACAATACCCAAGTTGGAATTATGCGGTGCAGCGCTACTCGCTCAGCTAATGCATGAAGTCTCTTTAATGAACTTCAATTGTATTACTGTTTCGTATTACTGTTGGTGTGACTCTACCGTTGTATTAGCCTGGATCAAAAACCAGCCATCTAACTTTAATGTATTTGTTGCTAATCGACTGTCTGTTATTCAGGAACTCACATCTGGAATGTCTTGGCTGCACGTGCCAACTGATCTCAACCCTGCCGATATGCTTTCTCGAGGATCACTACCTGCTGAGCTTATCAATTCTCATCTTTGGAATCATGGGCCTCCATATTTGACGGACAGTAAAGATCAATGGCCAAGTACGCCTGCTCTTCCAGAGCCGGTTTTGGAGGCACGGAAAACAATCCTAATTACCAACTTCGCTTCGAAATATTTGATGGAAGAATCGAAATTCGTGAATTCCTTCCCCAAAATGCAGCGAATTTTTGCATATGTATGCAAATTTATTCATCGAAAAAGGTTTAAAATAACTGTGGAGGACTTGCGCTTGGGAACCGAACTGCTTCTTCGCCTTACTCAGCAATCTCGTCTATTGAATGAAATAAGAGCCCTAGAATCCCGAAAGGACATCAAAGCTTCGAGCCCAATCGCTTCGCTTTCTCCATTTTTAGATGATTGCGGTTTGCTTCGAGTTGGAGGACGCCTTAAAAACTCCACGTTGGATTTTGAAGCACGACATCCCATAATACTGCCCAGAAATCATTCCATTACTTCTGCTTTGATACGGCATCTACACGAAAAGCATCTTCACGCAGGACCCCAGTCACTATTAGCCATCATTCGGCAAACTTACTGGCCAATTGGTGGTCGCAAGACCGTAGCTCACGTCATACAGAAGTGTGTCAGATGCTTTCGAGTGAAGCCTCGAACTCTAGAGCAAATAATGGCAGATCTTCCGGTGGACAGAGTTAGCGAATCTCGGGCATTTCTAGTTACCGGCGTGGACTATTGCGGCCCGTTCCTGTATAAGTCAGAAATTCGAAATCGGCCCCCAATTAAATGCTACATGAGCATTTTTATATGCTTCTCCACTAAAGCGGTTCACATCGAGCTAGTGAAGGATCTCACAACGTCCGCGTTCCTGTCTGCTCTTCGCCGTTTTATTTGCACACGTGGAAAACCGATTCGTATTTGGTCAGATAATGCCACAAATTTCGTTGGAGCGCGGAACGAACTGGCAGAACTCAAGTCTTTATTCCTAAGCGACAATCATCAAGAAGCCGTACATCAAGCTTGCCTCAACGATTGCATCGATTGGCGTTTCATTCCTCCTAGATCACCTCATTTTGGAGGATTGTGGGAGGCTTCAGTCAAGGCAGCCAAACATCATCTTCGGCGTGCCCTTGGATCCTCGCTTCTTGGATTTGATGAACTGCGCACCCTTGCGTGCAATATTAGCGCAATCATTAACTCAAGGCCATTGTTTCCTCTTTCAGAGAACCCAGCAGATCTCGATGTGCTCACGCCAGCTCATTTCTTGGTTGGCGCCCCTATCACTACCTTCTTGGAGCCTGACTTGGTACACTTAAACGTCGATCGCCTGGACCGTTGGCAGAAGGTCACACAGCTGCAGCAAATTTTTTGGTCTCGATGGCGCCATTCTTATTTAAGCAGTCTTCAGGAGCGAGCTAAGTGGCGCACCCGGAATCCTGAGCTTCATGTCAACGATGTCGTTCTTGTTAAGGACAAGAACTACCCTCCGCTGAAGTGGCCGCTAGCGAGAATCCTCGAACTCATCCCAGGAGCTGATGGAGTGTCTCGCGTCGCCTTGATCAGGATGGCTACAGGTGTTAGCCGAAGGGCACTTGCCAAACTGTGTCTCTTGCCTCTACGGGATGAGGTGAAAGGCTTGGATCCTTCCACGGGGGGAGTATGTTCGGGCGAGCCCCGAGTGTAATTCCCTTATTTTGTACTCTTACTCGTATTGTACTTTCCATGCTCTAACTGTTTCACTCTCTTACTCTCTGTCAGCATCATGCTCTCACTTATCATCTATTATCTATGTTACCGCTTGATATAGTTGGCGCACAGACCTTTTTTGTCCCAACTATTATTTGGCACGAGAATTGCTCGCTTGCCTCCCCAAGTTTTGTTAACTCTTTAATACAACTCTCTATTGTTAAAGGCTCTGGCATTTTCGGCCACCCTCACTTTACAAAATCACATACAATAAATTGTAACGTTTTTGAATTCAAACATTTGTGAAAATTCTTAATCTATAGTCAACGAAAAAGCTCGTTGTCTCAACAGATATGTTAATGTTAATTTTTATTTGATGATTTATAAATAAAATGATTTAGGAAGCTAAGCATTTTTTTTTAGAATTACGCGAGGTCGTGTTATGGTCAGGTTGGCCGTGTGGAAGCATAAGCAGTTTACATATGTTAGCAACGTGTGCTAGAAATGTATGTGAGAGTTGTGTTGAGCTTGTGTTAGTGTGTGTTTGGGTATTCTACCTGAATCGCAAGTACATTGGAATATTACGTCATCCTGTTTGGGTGTCCGTTTTGTACGTCCGTTCGTTGTGTCAATTTTGTTGTCTGTTTCACTATGTAGTTTTGGAAAGTTCCGTTTTTTTTTTTTTTTTTTTTAATTCTGTTTATTTACACTTAAATACTATCTTAAGGCTAGAAGTATGGCAGTGCGAGCCCTACCCGTGTGGTACGGCCGTGAAGCAATGTTTCGCACGGGTCGTTCGAGGCGTCGCTTATTCTAAATCGATTCTTCTCTGGCGCTCAAACGCGCGCAGCTCCATCATAGTGATTGCCGCGAAGTTGCTGATCGCCTCCCAGCTTCCCGGGGTCGACAGCATGTACGGCACCAAGTTTCCCTTGGAAATAGGCCCGCCCAGGGACTCTTCCAGCAGCTGCCGCTGCTCCGCAAATCTGCCGCACACAAACATTATGTGCTTGGCATCCTCCACCATCCCGTGTCTGCACCAAGTGCACTCAGGGGAGTCCTCGTGTCCGAAGCGGTGCAGGTAGCTTCGGAAACACCCATGGCCGCTGAGAAGCTGGGTCAGGTGAAAATTTACCTCGCCATGCTCCCTCTGTATCCACGCTTCGATGGATGGGATGAGCTCGTGAGTCCATCGCCCCTTGGTGGACGCATCCCACCTTTGCTGCCAACTCCTAAGGCTCTGCTGCTTGCACTCCGTACGCAACTGCCCCTTGTCGTCCGCTTGGATGCCTCTGCCATGCGACTCCCGATAGTAACTTGACCGCTCCTCCGCCAGGTACTCCAACGGGGCTATACCAGCAATCACGTGGGCTGCCTCGTCCGAGACTGTTCGGAAGGCACTTATGACGCGCAGTGAAGAGAGGCGGTGAGTGGCCGCCAGGCCCCGGGCGTAGCTCGCTGTTTGCAGGGCCTTTGTCCAGATTGGTGCCGCATATAGCATCACCGACCGCGTCACACTCGTCAAAAGTCGGCGTCGCCATTGCTTGGGTCCTCTGGTGTTCAGCATTATCCGCGATAGTGCGCTGTTAGTGGAAGCCGCTTTCGAGCTCGTGTAGGCCAGATGCTCTCGGAAGCAGAGTCGCGTGTCTATCATGACGCCAAGATATTTGATCGCCCGCTTTGACATCACTGAGGTGCCTGCCACTGTGATTTTAGCCGTCTCCACTTTTTTCCTGCTGGTCACCAGCACCGCCTCGGTCTTGTTGGGGGCAAGTTCGAGCCCTACCAGCTCCAGCCACTGCTGGATTCGCGCGATCGTCTGGTCGCAGGTAGCTTCGACCGCGGCCAGGTCTTTAGCCACCACTAAGATGGCCACATCGTCCGCAAAACCCACTACGTGCACTCCGTGAGGGAGGCTGAGTCGCAATATGCCGTCATACATCACGTTCCACAGCAGGGGGCCCAGCACCGACCCCTGCGGGACTCCACCAGAAACCTCGTAACGCTCCGTGCCAGCTTGCGTCTCGTACAGAAGCAGCCTTCGCTCGAAGTAGCTACGTACCATCCGCTGGAGGTACATGGGGGTCCCGAAACACGCTAGTGCCCTCAGAATGCAGCTCCACCTCGCAGTGTTGAACGCGTTCCTGATATCCAACGTGACCATTAGGCAGTACTCTTTTCCGCCGCCCTTCCACCGAGTGCCGGCGATCGCCCTCGGGGCAATGTCCACCACTCTGCCGACGGCATCAGTCGTTGATCTGGCCTTGCGAAAGCCATATTGGCTTATAGGAGGCATCTCCTATAATATAAAAATGAATCGCAAAATGTGTTGGTAAGCGCATAACTCAACAACGCCTCGACCAATTTGGCCAAATCTTTTTTTTTTCAATTTCAAATTGGCATAGCGTTTTAACGCTATGGGGACTTTATTTGTACAAATACTATTTTAGCATCTTGGTTACAATTTGTTGGGGCTCTTGGTTTACAGCTTGGAAATCTTCAATGCCAACAGGGTTGCCGGCGCAGTGGGATCACTCTACTACTATGGCAGCAGACCATCCTTGTTTGTTTATGCTTCTCTCTTCTGCCCACTGGTCCGGGGCAGCCAGAGCGGTTTTAACGTAACCTGTCGGTTGTAGCTGGCTTCTCTCACGTTCACGCTCTCTCAGGGAGTTCACTGGTGGGCAGTTCGTGATTATGGCAGCAGTCCATCCTTGTTTGTTTATGCTTCTCTCTTATGCCCACTGGTCCGGGGCAGCCAGAGCGGTTGTAACGTAACCTGTCGGTTGTAGCTGGCTTCTCTCACGTTCACGCTCTCTCAGGGAGTTCACTGGTGGGCAGTTCGTGATCTGAAAGAGAATAGGAGAAAGAAATTGCGCAGCAGAAATGCTGGCGCTCATATCTTTGTACAGCAGCGCCTTATTCAGACGCATTTTTAGCAATCAATTGCATGAGTCTTCTACTCGTTTTAGTTTTTTGCAAAACCATGTCGTTGGTTGATTGGATTGTTAATTGGGTTTAGTTAACAGATTGGATTAATAATCCAATTGTTACTAACCGTGCGTATAAAGAAACAATCAGGGTGATCTCTTCGTAACATCTTTTTCAGTGTCTTCGTTCGTATCAAGCGTCAGGTCAATGGAGATATCATTTAAAGCAGCACTGACTGCTAGTCCTAGTTGCTCCAGTCTCCGTCTTCTGCTGCTGATAATAATTAAACTCTTGTGGTGGCGACACTGGGCGATTCATCCTGTTCAGCATCTTCCGCGTTTCATCGATGTTCCGGTCGTGGCTTATTTGTTCCTCTTCCGTGTACGGGCGCTGGTTTGGGATCATCTCCACGCGATCCCATTCATGTTTCGCGAGTTCCTTTGGTAAGTGTTTACCAAGAAACTCGGAATACCGAGGTCTTGATAATCGATGCGGTACATAAGGGTCATTGACCACTTTGGCTGCCTCAATGTTGATGTGGGATCTCATATGTTCCGTATATCTACTACACGCTTTCCCATAGACTGCTTCAACGGTGTCAACTTCAAGGTCCCTGTGGATGGTTTCGTTCTCACATACCATGGGGCATTGCATATCAGGCGAAGTGTCTTGTTTTGCACAACTTGTATTCGTCCAAATTCTGCACTACTGGCTAGGGGACCCCATACAGCCAACGTGTACTGCCAGATAGGTGCAATCATTTGTTTGTACAGCATGACCTTGGAACGGAGGTTTAGTTTGCTGTTAGAGTTTAGGAGCCAGTGCAGCTTTTGAACCCTTGCCCTGACCTTAGTAATGACGTTGGTAATGTGCTGATGAAATTGCAGCTTAGCGTCCAGCTTGACCCCCAGATACGAGTGCACAGCAGTTGTGCTGATCCGCTGGTCAGCAATGTGTGGCTGTAAATCAGCCGCTGGCAGCTGAATCGAGCGCAGTGAATGCACTGTGTGCATGGTTTTTGAGGCATTGATAGTGATGCCCCATTGCCTTGCCCAGTTTGATATGCTCAAAAGGAAGCGATTAAGCTTTTTAGTGGCCATGAGCTGGTTGACGCCAGTGGCCAGGATTGCTGTGTCGTCAGCATATGTGGCCAACAGCATACCACGGTCGCATGGTCGCACACTGCCCTGTGGAACGCCTGCTGTAATCAATTTGCTTCCGGATTTGACGCCGCCTGTGCATTCAACATTCAACATGGAATGTCCGATCGTCCAAATAGTGGGACAGAACTTTATATAACGCTGCCGGTAGCAATTGTTTCATCTTGTGTTTCAGGCCAGCATGCCAGACTCGATCAAATGCCTCCTGTATGTCCATATAGATGGCAGAGCAGTACAGGTTGTTTTCGTAGGAGGACAAGATGAACTTAGTGACCCTCCCCAATTGGTGTTCAGCAGCGTGCACATGTCTGAAGCCAAACTGATGGTTTGGAATGGATTCAGCAAAACCATCAGCTTCTATCATCCTGTTCAGGATGAGTCGCTCGAACAATTTGGACAGGCCCGAAAGCAGGCTAATAGGTCGATAAGATGCCAGTTTATCAGCAGGTTTCCGTGGCTTGGGGATCATGTTCACTGCCGTGTGTTTCCATCTGTTAGGGAAGCAACCAAACCTAAGGGAGCTGTTGTATATGAGCGCAAAATATAGTAATGCAGACTTAGGTAGAGCCTTAATCGTCCGGTTGTCTATCCTGTCCATTCCGGGAGCCTTTTTATACCCGGTACTCGAAGAGTATAGGGGTATATTAGATTTGTGCGGATAACGGTTGTGTGTAACGCCCAGAAGGAAGCATTTCCGACCCCATAAAGTATATATATTCTTGATCAGCATCAATAGCCGAGTCGATATAGCCATGTCTGTCTGTCCGTCTGTCCGTCTGTCCGTCTTCATTTGCAGCTATATCTCATAGACTATTAAAGCTAGAGTAACCAAGTTTTGTGTTCGGTCTCCTGTGTTATCACACTACTCAAAGTGTATTTCAAAATTTCGCCCCGCCCCTTTCCGCCCCCACAAAGGACGAAAGTCTGTGGCACACACAATTTTGAAGATACAAGAAAACTAAATACGCAGAGTCATAGAGAATGACCATTTCTATCAGAGTGTTGAATCTGGATCAGATCGGATCATTATTATAGCTACAATGAAGAAAACCATTTCGAAAGTCATCATTCCCTCTCGCTCTCTCTCACACGCGGCCCCATCTGCTTTGCCCATTCGTATTTTTTGACGCCTAGTTCTCAGAGACTATAAAAGCTACAGTAACCAAACTTTCTATCCAAGCTCCTGTGATACCAAACCAGCACGAGTTTGTTTTAAAATTTTGCCACGCCCATTTCCGCCCCCACAAAAGACGAAAATCTGTGGAATCCACAATTTTTAAGATAACTGAAAACCAAAAACGTAGAATCATGAAAAATTACCATATCTACCAGATTACCGAATTTGGATCAGATCGGATCAAAATTATGGCCAGAAGAAATAAATTAAATTTCAGTGGCTACGCAGCGCCTGCCAAGCGCTGACTCATTCCCTCTCTCTCTCTCTTGCAAGCACTTGTAGAAATGTAGGCGCAGATATACAAAGCATATGTAAACAAAAATGGAAACATGTAGAAAAATTCCAAAAAATTAATTTTTTTAATTTAAATATTATTTTCGTCCCTTTTGAGAACATATAATAAATTTCATAAATCGCAGGCTCATATATGTATGTATGTATATACTGCGGCCTTTGCCGCGGCTCACAACGTTCCCTCTCGTTTTGAATTTAGGAATGTGTCGACTCTTCACCTTTTGTACATATTTATTGTATAATATCATTTTTTGGGTTGAATGAATTTAAATTTATTGCCACAACTTGGACGGAATTCAATAAATTATCATAAACACAAAAACACGACATTAGAAGCAGGAATAACAGTAGGACGCATGGCTGGCTGGAGGGTCAAGACAGGGGAAACAGGGATGGCAATTGTTGGCAAAATTATTCAAATAATTTCTGTTTACTTCACGACGCGACTATCTTTATCGCAGAGCAACGGGAGTCTGCTCCGATTTCAATTTCTTCATCTACTACTATATCGGGTTCTATACTTCTTTTGTGCAAGCATTGCCTATAGGTCCCGCCGCTTGCGTCACCCAAGAGAGTCTCTCGTAGCGTAACGGTCGGCCCTCTGCCACCCCCATTCAAGCGTGATTCCTTCACTCTGGAAGATTCAGACTCATCCAATAATGACGCGATGCCAGGGGCATAGTGATCGAACTCCAGGAAAAGCTCGAGACTATCGGTGATTCTAGCTGCTCCAGAAACTTAACCGAACGATTATATATATCATTATACTCTGGCATCCACCGTCGTGCATTTTTATATTGGCATTCCTCTCGCGACTTTTATTTTTGAAGATTATTGCATGATCCACGAAGTCGTTGATTGCAGTGCCGCGGGTTGTGGTGGCAGTCGGTAGCACAGTTGCATCCTTGATGTTCTGACAGGCGCATAAGTGTTCCGGTTCATCAGTTGTACTTTATTCCAATTCAGAGGCATTACCAAACTTAGAAATAATTATTTCCGCAAGAGATTCGTTGGGAATGCTTTTGTCCCGTGTTCTTGAAACATCTTCAAATGTGGGCTCGATAGTATTATCGATGCACTCACTAGGGAGTTTGCCAATGGGTTGCTACCAGAGACCGTAATCATTATAAGCTATATTTTAAAAATCAAGTCATAAATTTTAATTTTGATTAATTTTATAATAATCATAAATAATTATTACGTTTGATCAAGAAAACAAAACTTAAAGTGATTACATACTCTTGATTTATGATTTAATGCCTTTCATATGATACATCACATGTCCTTCAAGGACGACTTTTAAGGATTCAACTATTTTCTATTAAACTTCATTTATTCCTCTATAGTCTGTTTTATGTCCTTTTAAAACAAATCTAAAGGATCCAATTTTTGTTATGGTTTTGCCACGCCCCCATTTTGCTCCTCTGAAAATGAGAAAAAATTGAATATTAAGCAAAACTTCATTTTATTTTTAATAGCTACATATTTAATTTAACAAAAATTAATTTTTAAAGGGATTCGCTTGAGAGATTGCACCTCTGATTCGTTAGCAACAATTTGAGTGCTGAAAATGATCTTTCAACGCTTACTTGTGTTGCAGGTGCAGAGTGGACTACCTTGGCAAGTTGATTTTGATGGGGGTATTGAAATTGGTTTTCTTCCAATATTCCATTATATTTTTGTCCCGACTGACTCGCTTTGGACTATAATTCTCAATTTCTCAAATGCAAATCATCTGCGCTTAAACACGTTTAAAAGGGAGTAGGTGTTCGAGTTTTGACAACACAATTCAGTTGGTGCTTTTGATGATGTTGCTCCCTTCGGACTGATTGGGCAACTCCGAGCTGTTTGATTCATCTGAAATGTAAATATATAGTTTATTAATATTAAAAAAAAAAACATTTCAGTTAAGAGCTCCTTAAGCTGAGTTCTAGTCATCAACACGTTTATTGGCTTTTGCTACAGAACTCTCCTAGTGCGGGGGTCCAAGTAAATGATGCAAATAACAGCATTATTTGCCAACAAATTGTCCTCCCCATTCTCGATGCATTGGCTTACGGCTTGGCTGTGCAGTTTTTGTGGAGGCGATTATGAGCTTAAGCTCGAACCATAGCTCATAAAAATCGCCCATAAATAATTGAGAGCTCTGTAATTTTTCAGTTGCTATGAACGCCGGCTCCAAAGCCTTTGTGAGGCATCTTATTTGACTCCAATCACTTGAAGTAAGCTTTAGTGATAATTTCAAATGCCTTTCACAAAAGTCCTCAAAAGTTTGAAGCTTGCTCAACATCAGTTACGTTGAACACTAACGTGTGGCAACATCGAGCACTGGCTGTGGTAAAGATTCCGCTGTTATCAAATACCTTGATGATGATAATATTTTTTATTGACTTTGACTTATATTGAACAAGCTTATAAGCTAAATCTCACCTATATGACGGCGTCCGTAAAAGCTTTAAACACATTTGATGGAGCTAATAGAATCTATTTTTAAATTTTTTGTTAGCTCTTCATCATTAATGTCTTCTTCGGATACATTGTCGCTGACATCAGAAGGTTCGTTGTTCATTAAATCGACTGCTTTCACTATGTTTCTGCCGTTATCCGTAGTGATGGTGTATATTTGGTCTTTGCGTGAATTGAATTCATTTAGCAGTGTCTTAATTTCACTACACGGATTTTGATATGTGTGCGATGTCTTCAGTTCAATAAGACCCAACGTCTTTATAATAATTTAATCGGAGTTAACGTATTGCACATTAACTCCGAGAATGCCACCTTGTTGCAGTGTCTATTTTTAGGCAAATTACTCGGTTTTTGACAGCGGCCATTCCATCAGATTTAATGGATCCCGATGTTATAGGTGGAATATCTACGCCGCTAAAAATTTGAGCAGTTAGCGTCTTAAAGCCTTTTGAATCCACAACAGCTAGAGGAAATTTGTCCACGGTCAATAAATCGATATTGGCACTTTTGGCTTAGTTTTTGCCCATCGTTACAAAAAATTTCTATTTTTTCTCCTTTTTCTCAGCCTCATACTCATTTTTGTGTTTTGCTTCTAAATCCCGCCTTAAATTGGATACGTAATTTGCCGAGAAATTTAACTTGCAAATATTGCATTGTGGGACATTTCTTTTCACGTCGAAGGTGAAAAACTTGCGCGGAGCAAGATTTCGCTTGCGACCCATTTCGAAAAGCGACAAGAATGATTTTAAAATGTAAGTATTAATGCAATTCTACTCTCGACTTCAGATAAGCATTTTAAAAATAGATAACCACAATGCCTGTGCAGAGTCAAGCGTCGCCAAAATAATAAGCGCACTAACGGGTCTTATTATACCCTGTACTTAAATAATCTGTTGGGTGTGTTCCGACTAAGTATAAAGCAAATAAATGTTTAGGAAAATGTTCAAGTGCAAAAATCATGCCCTAAGATTTTATCATTTGGGCCGAGTACCTTACTTTGACAATGTTATTATTGTTAATTAATAAGTACAGGGTATTTCACTGCCATGAAATCTTTTGTAGGATTTCCCACTTACCTTAGAGGCTTATCTGTTTGATCATTTGCTTTTTATTGCAACTTTAAAAGCAATCATTGATTTTAAAAGAGCAAAACCCTTTATAGGTAAAAATGTTTCTAAGAAATGTTTTCGGGGCAGATCCCTACCGAATAGCGGCTGGCCAAATAGCAGCTATTTATTGGCCTTCAACCGTATATTTCCATTGCTAAATATTAATACATACATATGTATATACATATTCTGTTAATTCTAGCACTTGCTTGCCCTGCTAAACGCTCTCTCAAAGCTCGCTCTTCTCGTCGTTATCTATGCTCGGCGTTATCTACATACGTATGTTTGCCCTATGACAGTCGGTAATATCCAATATTACTATTATTATATCCAAAATAATAAATACTACATATGTACATACTACAACAGACTATAGAGGAATAAATGAAATTTAATAGAAAATAGTTGAATCCTTAAAAGTTGTTCTTGAAGGACATCTGATGTATCATATGAAAGGCATTAAATCATACATCAAGTATGTAATCACATCGGCGAAAAGTGGTACACGGAAGCCGTAAGCTACCCTACTCGACAAAATTCAACTTTTATTCCCGCTGTCGCCCAAAATGAAGTAATGTGAAAAATAGAAGCACTACTTATGAAAAAAATACCACATTTTTAAAAAATTCTTTAAAAAAAACTAAACCTGAAAAAGAAAACTATAATTCTTTAAAAAATTTAAATCTCCAAATCTATCAGAAAGTTATTTTGGGCGACAGCGGGAAGAAAAGTTGAATTTTGTCGAGTAGTGTAATCATTATCTTTGAGTTTTGTTTTTTATACCCGGTACTCGAAGAGTATAGGGGTATATTAGATTTGTGCGGATAACGGTTGTGTGTAACGCCCAGAAGGAAGCATTTCCGACCCCATAAAGTATATATATTCTTGATCAGCATCAATAGCCGAGTCGATATAGCCATGTCTGTCTGTCCGTCTGTCCGTCTGTCCGTCCGTCCGTCTGTCCGTCTTCATTTGCAGCTATATCTCATAGACTATTAAAGCTAGAGTAACCAAGTTTTGTGTTCGGTCTCCTGTGTTATCACACTACTCAAAGTGTATTTCAAAATTTCGCCCCGCCCCTTTCCGCCCCCACAAAGGACGAAAGTCTGTGGCACACACAATTTTGAAGATACAAGAAAACTAAATACGCAGAATCATAGAGACTGACCATTTCTATCAGAGTGTTAAATCTGGATCAGATCGGATCATTATTATAGCTACAATGAAGAAAACCATTTCGAAATTCATCATTCCCTCTCGCTCTCTCTCACACGCGACCCCATCCGCTTTGCCCATTCGTTTTTTTTGACGCCTAGTTCTCAGAGACTATAAGAGCTAGAGCAACCAAACTTTCTATCCAAGCTCCTGTGATACCAAACCAGCACGAGTTTGTTTTAAAATTTTGCCACGCCCCCTTCCGCCCCCACAAAAGACGAAAATCTGTGGAATCCACAATTTTTAAGATAAATGAAAACCAAAAACGCAGAATCATGAAAAATTACCATATCTAACAGATTGCCGAATCTGGATCAGATCGGATCAATATTATGGCCAGAAGAAACAAATTAAATTTCAGTGGCTACGCAACGCCTGCCAAGCGCTGACTCATGCCCTCTCTCTCTCTGTCCTAAACACTTGTACGTCTCAAATATGTAGTTATACATGTCATGTAGAAATGTAGGCGCAGATATACAAGGCATATGCAAACAAAAATGGAAACATGTAGAAAAATTCCAAAAAATTAATTTTTTTAATTTAAATATTATTTTCGTCCCTTTTGAGAACATATAATAAATTTCATAGATCGTAGGCTCATAAATGTATGTACATATGTATATACTGACTGAGTACCGGGTATAAGGTAGAGCCGCGGCCTTTGCCGCGGCTCACAACGTTCCCTCTCGTTTTTTTATAAAAAATAATAGTTATTTATGATTATTATAAAATTAATTAAAATTAATCATTATCCATGAGGAAAATCGTAAAAATCAGAATTTTTAAAATCATGGCGGAAATGCAGACTTCTCACAAAGCTAAAGATTTTTGTATGGTTCACTTCTTTCCACGTCATTTAGGTTACGTCACTTCTTTCTACGTCAATTAGGTTAGGTTAGGTTAACCCGGACGACCCTCCTGGGTTCTCCCATAGGCCAGTATGGCCCTTAGTTATCCGGATGGTTATGGACCTTTACGCGGCTGCTAGGTTTTGATATCATCTAAGATTGAGGTGTTTTTGGCGAAGGCCAGGAGTTCCTTCGGCGTCCTCTTGGAGGCATCTTCTAGCGATGCCAGCGTCAGTGCGCCAGGTATCTTCTCCTTGCCCGTGAGAAAGCCGGGCAGCTGCAGATTAGATGTTCCAGGGTTTCGATAGCCCCGAGGTCATCAGATTTCCTGCAGCTGTTTCTGTCGGTGATGTTTAGTCTGGCTGCGTGTGATGCGGCCAGGCAGTGACCTGTCAATATTCCCACTAGCAGTCTGCAGTCTTTCCGTGGAAGGTGCAGCAGATAGTGGCTGAGTTTCTCGCTACGATTTTTGCACATGATTTTCGAGACTCTGCAGTTGGTCGTGCTCCTCCACCTGCTCTCGTTTTCTAGTCTAGCCAGCTTTTCTAGATCGCCCTGTAGCGTTCTGAGTGAGACAGGCACATTTTCTGCTCTTTCAGTCGCCAGCCCGACGCCTTCCTTTGCCAGAACGTCCGCCACTTCATTTCCTTCGATGCCCTGATGTCTGGGAACCCAATAGATCCGCACTGGCTTGGTCGAGCATAGTAAGTGCAGTGCTTCCCTGCTTGCCAGGACACTTCTAGAACTGACCGTGGACGACTGCATGAATTTTATCGCCGCTTGGCTGTCTACGAACAGATTGACCACATTGTGTGATCGCCCTGCAACCTGTTGTGCAACCTCCGCTGCTTTCCTGATGGCAAAGACTTCCGCCTGGAATTTGCTGCAGTGGTCTGGTAGCTTGTATGACAGCCTATTTCGGGGTCTGTGCAGCATATGCCAGCTCCTACTCCTCCTTCCATCTTGAAGCCGTCTGTGTATATGTTGAGATGTTGGGTCTGGCCCTTTTTCCATTCTTCAGGTCCCAGAAATGCGTTTGTATTGATATCGAGGCACGTTCGAGGGGTCATGTAGTCAGTGTAACTGTCCCTGCCCATTGAACTGTGCCCGTAACTTGAGCCCGCATGTTTCCCGACGCAATGAGGCGCTGTGCGTTCTTTTCCAGCTGTCTGATGAGCGTGGATGTCCAGGGAGTCAATTCCGAGTATGGTCTCGAATGCTTTTGTTGGGGTAGATCTCAGTGCCCCCGTGATACAGAGCAGAGCCTGTCGCTGAGTCTTTTCCATAAACTTGTGGTACGTCTTCTTCCTGGTAGCTTGCCACCAAACTAAGACTCCATACAGAAGAGTTGGTCGCACCACCGATATGTAGAGCCAGTGCATTAGAGCAGGTGGCAGGCCCCATGTGCTGCTGAGCATCTTCTTTAATGCGTATAGCGCAAGGCCTTCATAGGCCTTCTTCACCCTTTTCACTACATTGGGTCTCCAAGCCAGCTTGCTATCCAATACTGTGCCAAGGTATTTGACTTGTGTTTTTGAGGTTAGCCTTGTTTGATCGATTTTCGGGGGGATCCATGACGGTACTTTGCACCTTTTGGTGAAGACGATGAGGTCCGTCTTTTCTGCATTGATACTGAGTCCTACTTCGTCCGCCCACTCACATATCTCCCTGAGTGTACTTTCCATTATGGATCTGAGTGTCGATAGACAAACACCCGTAATAAGTATGCTTATGTCATCTGCATAGGCTGTTATTTTTGGGGCTTTCCTTTCGAATCTCTTGATTAGGTCGTCGACCATCAGATTCCACAGGAGGGGCGACAGTACTCTACCTTAGAAGTGGGAGATTTATTTATTACAAAACAAGAGGGAACGTTGTGAGCCGCGGCAAAGGCGGCTCTACTTTATACCCAATACTTAGTCAGTATATACATACATACATATATGAGCTTACGATTTATGCAATTTATCATATGTTCGCAAAAGGGACGAATTAAATTTTGGGCAAAAATAATATTTAAAATAAAAAAAAGGAAGTCAAACCATTTTTGGAATTTTTATACATGTTTCCATATTTGTTTACATATGCTTTTTATTTCTTCTTTATTTCTTTTGCTTCTACATGTCTACATGTATGTACATACACGTTTAACTACATATGTATTTGAGACGTACAAGTGTTTGCGAGAGAGAGAGAGAGGGAGAGAGAGGGAATAAGAAGCGCTTGGCAGGCGTTGCGTAGCCACTGAAATTTAATTTGTTCCTTCTGTCCATAATAATGATTCGACCTGATCCAGATTCGGCAATTTGTTAGACACGGTAATTTTCCATGATTCTGCGTATTTGGTTTTTATTTATCTTAAAAATTGTGGACTCCACAGATTTTTGTTCTTTGTGGGGGCGGAAAGGGGCGTGGCAAAATGTTTAAATAAACTCGTGCTGGGAGGACAGGAGTCACAGGAGTTTGAATAGAAAGTTTGGTTGCTCTAGCTATTATGTATAGTCTCTGAGAACTAGGAGTCAAAAAAGCAGATGGGATCGCGTGTGAGAGAGAGCGAGAGGGAACGATGACTTTCGAAATGGTTTTTTTTATCGTGGCCATATCAATAATATAAATGGATTCTGGACAATTCTGGACATGGACATTCTCTAGGACTCTGCGTACTTAGTTTGTTTTCCCTTATCTTCAAAATTGTGTATGCCACAGACTTTCGTCCTTTGGGGGGGCGGGGCGAAATCTTGAAATACACTTGGAGTAGTGTGATAACACAGGAGACTGGATACAAAACTTGATTGCTCTAGCGTTAATAGTCTCTGAGATATAGGCGCTAATGAAGATGGACAGACGGACAGACAGACATGGCTATATCGATTCGGCTATAATTCTGATCAAGAATATATATACTTTATGGGGTCGGAAACGCTTCCTTCTGGGCGTTACACACATCCGTTATCACCACAAATCTAATATACCCCTATACTCTTCGAGTACCGGGTATAAAAACAAAATAATCATTATTTACGGTCCCTGGTAGCTACAGCCATGGATTGCCTCCGACTATATTCAGTTCGTAGACCATTCCCTTAAAATTTCGGCTCCGATTCATCGATTATGTTAGCCTTCATTATCTGAAGGTACCGATTGTCTCCTAGAAATTTGCAGGCAAGGTTTTCCTCTGTCTGTATTCAATTCCAGGACTACAACTTTCGAAAGTACGTTTGGATTCATTCCATAGGCTTACTGCAGATTGTCTCTGACTGTATGCAGTACCAGGACCGTTACTCTCAAATTTTGGCTCAGATTCATCGTTTGAGTTTTGCCTCTGAGTCGATGCAGTTCCAGGACCGGTACTCTGAAATATTGGCTCAGATGCCCTCGTTTATGTTTTGCCTCTGAGTTGATGCAGTTCCGTTCCTCTCAAATGTGGGTGCTGATTCATCGGTTATATATTGAGACGGCATGGATGGTCGCTGAATACTTAAAGGGACACCACTTGAATATTTCAAGTTAAGACAGGATTCATGAGATTTTTTATCTAAAGGCATCAATTGTCTCCGAGTGCTTGAAGGCAAGATTTTCCTCTGTTTGTGTGCAGTTTCAGGACTAGAACCTTCGAAAGTAGGTTCCGATTCATTGCCACCGCCTTCGCCGTCATCAGACCCAGGAACACCGGCACGAATGTGTTGCAGTCCATTGAGTGGCCGGTGTGATCACCCTTAACCCAACAATGGCGCTGTGGGATACGCACTATTGTATCACGATAGCCTAACGTGAGACCACATCGCCCTGCAAGCCTACCACAGGTTTGATGATCTTTTGGCAGGGATCCCTCGGCGATACCAGTGATATTATGTCCCCTCTCTCCACATCACAGTTGTGATTCCCCCAACGCAACAGGAACACATAATCCCTTACATCTGCCACTGGATTGAGTGCGACCTGCATGGAAGTACATGAATTAAACGTGGGCGGATTCAGACTTAATTAAAAATTAATTGCTATGGCCGGTTACTTACCATCCACCCTGGTTACATAGCCCACGCATTCGAGAAAGGTAATCCCTAGTGGCAGGATGTAGAAGAGATTTGGCAAAGAAACGAAATGCCATGTGTCAGGTACGGCCGGCTGTTGCGGGTCAGTGAAGTTTGCTAGTTCTTTTTTGGACACCTGACACATGGTTGGCTCTGCGGATTCCTAGATTTTCGATTCCGCTCAGTTACAATGTACCAAAAACACTATAAAAATATTACATAGCAAGTTGCGATGGTGCCCATCGATGCCCTAGCGCTATTGTTTATGCGAAACAGGGTGTCTGAACTTATAATAAATAAAATATTTATTATAGATAGATAAAAATCGGGCGTTAGTAAAAGGGACGTTTTCAGCTATTGTACTATTGTTGCAGGTGATGAGGATAAGTTTTATTCAAATTTGTATTGCATTGTATTGAAACAGAATTGGAATGGGTCCTTCGATTGGTCTCAGCAGCCCTCTAGCTCTCTCGGGATGGGAATATCGTTTTGTTGAGCAAAATGAAGGAGAGCCTTGTACTTGTTCTTCCAGTTTGCAACCTCGATGCGTATCAATTCATTGTCTTCGTGCCTTTGCTCCAGCTCTGTCCATTCACACGATTTCTTCGTCTCCAGCTCATCCTTTTGTTCGATTCTCTTAATTCGGCAACTGGCAGCATAGCCGCGGTTCTTCAGAGTGCGTCTTCGCTGCTTCATCCGCACAATTTCCTCGCGGTTAAGGCCACGCATTTTCAGGGTGCGATTAAGGTCCCTTACAGAAATTGTCACCAGCTCGTCATCCGTAATGTCGGATATGGGACAGGGAGAAAGTGGTGGCTGGAAAAGGCCATATAAAATATCTTTTCATTATTTTTTCAACACATTTCAAAACAACATACCAATGAAGACTTTCTTTCACGCTTGGAGTCCATTTTTAATAGCAATAAAGTTCTCTTTAGAACAATTTTTTCTCCTGATGGAGTTTTTGCGTTGTTATTGTGTCTTCTTCTTTGACGACAGAATTATCGATAAAATATACCGTCTGACCATCAGAAAAATACCAAAAATTACGGTCTCATTTTAAAAATACCATAATTACCATAAATATACCGTAGCCCTGTCAAGTCAATGTAGGTTCGCTGGAGAGATGATGTTCCTATGAGCCTTGCAATTTTCTTTGCTTGCTTTAAGTTGTTGTCTCTACTTTTCCGTAGCCAAGCGGTACGATCGGCTGTATCACAGATTGCCCTGTGCATCATATTATCTCGAGTTTCTCTCATAGAAAACCACTGTAGCATACGCAAAAGGCACTTTCGTTCAAGCAACCGCAGAGTAAAAATTCATTGAACACTTGTTTATAGTTAACCGGTAGTATCGACAGCTGTATACCCTTCCTTTGCTGGACACCTAGCTTAAAGTAAAAATTATTTTTTCCAAGCTGTCCAAATACGCAATTATTATAGTACTTTGCACAGATTGACATTTTTTGACATACATCTCGATTCAGATTTATATTTTTAGTTTCAGCAAGAACGCACCAACCTGTAAAATTTAATAATTACTCCATATAATATCTATGACCTAAGGGGCATGCAAAATATTTACAATTCCATGCCCATTTTGCGGGACAATGTCGATCATTTCACGGCACATGTTGCTAGCCCACACAAATCAATGTTGGCAATGGTAAAAACCAGGGGCGAACGCAGAAAATTTTTTCAGGGGGGTTCAACTATAAATTTTTATAAATGGAGTGCCCAGCCTTTGATGTCTTACGATGTTGATAAATGTTGCAGAAGCTGAAATCTGCGGCATTTTGAAATATCCACCTTTTCACCGTAAACAGCTAGTTCTTTATTTTGAAGTTCATACCTATGAATTCGATTTTCTAATTTCCCTAAAATTTCGGGGGGGGTTTGAACCCCCAAACCCCCCCCTGCGTTCGCCACTGGTAAAAACCGTAAGTGAGCATTGAATGCATGAAAAAGGAAATGGTTGGGATGATGTTGCCTCCACAAAATTCCTCCCTCGGACCTAACATATTCGTCGATTTTGATATTCCGTCTAATATTAAAAGTTAGTTAAAACCCAACGCACTGACCACATAATTTTAACTGACAAATTAATCAATTTTTTACGAGATTGACCAGTTTTCCTTCTTGAGAAAGGTCTAACCACATCAAAAACATCAATTCGCCGATTAATTTCTTCTGAATACCAGTATATTCCATGATCAAATAAAAAACTTTTTGCACAATTTTCGCATCAATAAATACCGAAAAGATTTTAAAATACCATAAATAGTCACGCTGAATGGATGGGCGTTCATCCATAACAATGCCCAAACGCGTCTTTCCAAACTATCGCATCGAAAATTAATAATTAACAAATAAAATAAGAGAAACCATATATACAAACGATATTAGCTTCAATATCGATATAAAGCTAGTGTTGGCTAATGCCTTTTCTCCTGTTCCAGCACTCTTTCTTTCGGCGCCAAGTATTGGTCTGTTTAAAAGTATCGAAGAATGAGATAATAAAATTTAAAAAATTGGAGATAGGTGAAGTAAGGGCCGGACGGCCCTCAGCGGCCTTTAGCTTTCAGTGATTCCAGCACCGGTGCTCCGAGGTGTCTTCTGCTTGCCCGTGAGAGAGCCGGGCAGCGGCAGATGAGATGTTACAGGGCTTCGATAGCCCCGGGCTCATCACATTTCCTTCAGATGTCTCTGTGGGTGATGTTTAGCTTGGATGCATGCGACGCAGCCAGGCAGTGACCTGTTAGTATTCCCATTAGCAGTCGACGCACATTTTTTATTCTTTCATTCGCCAGCCCGACCAGGTATACTATGCCCGTATCCTTGAGAAGACATGTTTTCCTGTTGTTAGTTGGGGCTGACCTGACCTCTGTGCTCCTGTGATACTGAACAGAACCTGTCGCTGAGTTCTTTCTATGAGCTTGTGGCACGTCTTCTTTTCAGTGGCTTGCCACCACACTAGGACTCCATACAGCAGAGTTGGTTGCACCACCGAGATGTAGATCCAACGCATCAGGGCGGGTGACAGGCCCCATAAGAATCTTATTGGATGCATTGCGGCCGTTATTTTTGGGGCCTTTCTTTCGAATCTCTTGATTGGGTTGTCGACCACAAGATTCCACAGGAGGGGCGACAGGACTCCACCCTGGGGTGCGCCCCCGTATGTTCCTTTGACCATGGAAGCGGTGACCCACTCTACAACTTGGAAAGTTTTTTATCAAGAGGTTGATTGCTGGGTGAGTGTTGGTTGCTCCTAGGCAGTCCATAATAGCTTTTGTATCCACGTTATTGAATGCTCATGATATATCTACGCATACTCCTAGTTCATATTTTTTGTTGTTAATGGCTTTCTCGACGGTAACTACTAACGAGTGTAACCGATTTTCCCTAGGTGTGCATGCTGATTGGTTGACATCAGTTCCGCAGATAAACGGCAAGTGTATTTTTTATGTCAATCTGTTGCGCTTATTAATGTCTCAAAAAAGAACATGAAAATTTGTATTAATTGCGAATTCATGAGCTGCGCCAGTTATAATTGGAGTTTTTTAGATGCCTAAAATATCAAGTGACGCCGCTGTAGAGGTACAATTACCGCAATTTCAAGATGGCGGCTACGGCAGCGAAAGCGTTTGCGCGAATGCGAAATTTCAAGTGTCGCGAAGATACATTTGTATATCCATTGCAATTAATATGTTACCCTCGTCGCTCCGTTCCCCCGTTGCACCGTTCACGTTGCACAAACAAAAGGTCGAGCATTGCTCACGGGCCACCACTAGCCGCCTGACCTTCTGCTGCACCTCCATTGACCCAGTGACCGACTGGAAGATTAACTAAGGCAAGCTCTGATTGACGGGCCTGCATAATGCAGCGTGATCATGCCACCACAACTCATCTCTCTCCTCAACGTGCAACGTGCTACCTGCCACGCTGTTCTTTGTTACGGACCATTTACGTGAGACAAAATGCTCTGCCGTCAACAAGAGGCATATTGTAGGCATGTAAATTTTACACGTGTGTGTGAGTGCGTCAAGAATGTGCGTCAAGTGCAGACACATTAATCACACAGACGCCTGCAACGGTGGCACGCACAGGAGGGCGACAGAGGGCACTGCTGCCCATGCGCGCACCCATTCTGACGATTTTTGTGACCCTGAGATAATGTCTGACAATATTATTTTTGGGGTTAACTGCTACAAATTTGAGAATTTCAGAATTTATAAAAATATAAAGACTATCATTTCATGATAGAATAATACTAATCCCCAGATTTTTATTAGTTTTTTTTTTATTCTGCTCTTAGATTACGTTTCCTTTTGCTGCTCATACATATGATGTTTATAGAAGTTTATAAACATAAAATAATTTTAAGTTGCCTAAAGAAATTTAGCGCAAGAAGTTTATAGCAAGTTTCTTAAGCGATATCGAATGAAGAAATATTTCATGTTGAAGGGGTATAGAAGGGACATAAAACGTTTTTAAAAAGTTCCTTTAATATCAAATGAAAAAAATTAATGTTTGAATACTAAAAAAGGGGGAATGAAAGTTTAGAAGACGATCTTTTAATGATCTCCAATGAAAATAGTTTATGTTTCATTACATTTTATAAGTTTTCTTTATGAATTTTGAAAATTCGATTGCTTTCTCGAGTTGTATTTATGTTTAATTGACCAAAGAAGCTTATACTTTTCAATAAAGATTCCATATAACCATTCATATGTATGTTTGATAATGACCACTAAGTCCATTCATTTGAGTATGATTGCTGAAACGCACTCCTGATTAAATTTCAAATATGTATATTTACAGATGTTTGCATCACGTGTCCCAAGCGACACCAGCAGATGGCTGTTACGCGCGGATCCCGACCGAGGTGCGCTGTCGCATGACAGATGCCGCACAGTTTGGCTAGTATTCAAGGAAAATTATAACTAATCTGACTAATTGAACAAAGCATGCATTCAAAATATCATTCAATTAGCATTTTTAATTGCGGATAAGGTGTGTGAGTATTTAAGAAGAGGAAGGGAAGTAGTAGTCGATATGCTATGGAATATTTTGATCTACAAAACGGAAGGGTAGTACTGAAACTTTCATCCTGCTGTCCGTCCCACACCCAGTGCCCGACCTGGTCATGCCTCTCATTCTCCGCACGACCTTCAGTCAGAAACTGAACTATTGACTGAGTCACCGAGTGACAGACCGACTGACTGACCAAGAGCACCAAGAGCATTCCCTCGGAGCAGAGGGGAACCTTGGCAGACAGCGGGTCGACATTGATGGTCAGAAACGGTGCGCCGCGCTGTGGTGTGCCGCGATGTGGTGTGGGGCACTGACTGTCGCTAATCTTGAGCCTTTCGGCCCCCGAAAGACATTTCCCATTTATCACAATCGCACTTGTCGTTGTTTTTGTGGCTTTGGTGGCATAATTTTTCACTTAACGCACGACTATAAATACCCCATGCTGCAACACATGTAAGACTCTATCTAAATTCAAATACAAACACGATTGTGCCTGTGCCTGTGCCTGTGCCTGTAGCTGTACCTGTGACTGTACGGTGTGTTTCTGTACTGTGATTGCTAATAGTTAACTCAATGATAATGCGTTTTTGTTGTTATTTATGGCCGATATTTTATGCGATTAAATGCCATAATTTATCAGAGCAGTGCTCGCTCGGATCGGTTCTTTGGTTTGTGTTTAAGTTTTCATATTTCATAGATTTCTTGGACATTGAAACGGTTCACCCGGATGACGTTTAAAACAATATCTCCTCCATAGGTTTTCCAATCATATTATTTCACTTTAAGAAATTATAAAATCTGTTCCTTTCGTGTGGGTCCTGCAGGTGTTGCAAGTCATGCGGCAGACCTCCTCGGTTGATTATCGTTTCTGTCTTCGTTTGAGGGCATTTTCAGTTCGAACTCACATTCCATCCCTGTAATTGTTGGAGGGATACTACGCCTTTCATCCTAGAGAGTTCTAGAATTTTTGTTTTATCATATCAGTGGGATGACTAACTGTAGAACCGGATGCACTATAGAAAGGGCTAGCAAGAGGCTGCCATCGAATCATCGCCCATCGAATGGGTGACCCAATCTATGACACATTTTGCATTGAGAAGGATTTGGAGGCATGTTCTGTTGTTTCGTTCTTTTCTTTATTACTGTTATGACATTCAATAAGCAATTAGGCATTAATCATGGCCGGGGGAGCATTAATCACCCAAGCAGCAGCAGCAGCCTCCAGTCCCAGCCTCAATCTCAAGCGCCACAGAAACGATCGAGCCTTCAACTTATGCATATGAGCAGCAGAGCAGCAGAACAACCGAACAGCCGAACAGCCAGCCAGCAGCCAGAGGGATGGTGGGGCCTGCTGCCTCCAACTGACTGAATAGTCACTGATCGCACACCCTCGGGCAGACAGACAGAGAGACAGATCCCGGGCTTGCAAGAGAGACACACACCGTAGCCGAGAGAGAGAGAGAGTGAGATAGAGGGAGCGAGAGAGGGACATGATGTCATCGTCTGTTTATAAGTCAGCCCCGTCAGCGATGCAGATCAGGTCCGATCGGCGATCGGGCCATCGGATCGGAGCGGAGTGGAGCGGAGCGAATCGTGGATCGTGGCAGAACCAAACGATTGTCCCACGCCCACGCCGAGCCACGCGCCAAGAACGAAAATAATCTCGGGTAAACAATCAGAGGCAGAGGCAGGTCAGGTTGGAGGTTGGGTCCCGGTCCCCCGCGTGGTGCAGGCCCCCAGGGGCCAGATGACGTTGTTCGTCGGACAGTAGCAGTAGCCGACAGATCGATCTTCGATGGAAACCCTGCAGATTCATCCCCGAGGAAAGACACATTTTTGTTTTTGGATATTAAATTTGAATTTTTATTGTAATTCTTTTTATGTGGTTTCTGTGTGTGATTTCGGTTCTGGTCGGATCGGATCGGTTCGGAGATGGTTTACAGAGACAGTTAGAGATATACATGATACAGTTACAGTTAAATTAAGAGTTACAGTTACAGCGACAGTTAGAGATACGGATAGAGGATGCAGGATATACATGGGAGCTGCGTTTTGTCAGGGTTTGCATTATCATTTATCAGTTTTTGCTTGATTGGTTTGGGGGATTGTTCCTCTTTTTGCTCTCTTCTTATAGTAGTAGTCGGCTAGATCTATTTCCCGTACGGTTTTGCTCTGGTCAAAACCACACAAATAACATCTGGGACTCTCGCTTCAAATAACAACACTTTCTCTTTATCGTCCTTTCTTTCTTTCCTTCTTTCTTAGGGTTTCTCTTTTTTTTTAGCACAGTTTGTGGGAGTTTCTTGTTTTTTTTTGCTTGTTTTCTCTCTTGTGGGGCTTGTGGTGGAAAGACAGACACATATATTACACTCGATCTTTAACTTTATATATCTTTCAAATATCTTTAAGCAATATACATATGGCTCTATAATCTATACAATCAATGGGAAGTTCTTTTGGGTGTTTGGTGTTCTGGGGTTCTGCCTGCAGCTGGTACTCCATGGGAGAGGGGGGTGGCTCTATGTTTAAACACTTAACCAACACTGATCGCTATCGCATATCGATATTTATCGTTGATCGTTACATTGTTTATGTCCAGGTACTTTTGTAGCGCTTTCTTTTGTTTCAACAAACAGCAAACAAAAACGTTTTTGTGTGTAGCCTACAAACTAAAAGCTAGAGAATGAAGTCAAGGTCCAGTTCCAGGTCAGAGGTCAGTGGTTAGTGTTCAAAGGTCTGTGCGTCAGTTATTGAGGTGTAATGAGGCGATGATTTTGATTCTATTTCTCATGATGCTATATGTCTATTCTTCCTCCCCCCTCTCCCATTTTGCAGCTGCAGGCGGACCCCAAAACACAAACAAAATTCAACATCTCTTTAAGGCCATACATATATGTCATATTATATGTATTCTATATATTATATATCGATTATTAATCGAAAAAAAAACAAACAAACAAATGGGTACAAAAAAAAAACAAAACAATTTACAAGCGAAGAACTCTTTCCTCCACCTCCTGGAAACTTCCATCATCTGGGAGGGGTGTTTATCCTGGAGTTTTTGATTGCATAATAGCCATTTATAGTTAAGATTTTACAGTTTTGCATTACATTTACAGTTTACAGTGTGGGTTTACAGTTAAATTTAACATTGCACGAGGTTGGCAGCGCCATCCACTCGCTCCACTCGACTCCATTCGCTCCACTCCACTCGCTGCACCTGAGAGTCTGTTTCTGTTTTGGTTGGAAGCTTGGATCGAAGCGTAATATCATACGTACATACGTGAGCGAGTGGAGTGGACTGGAGTGGGGTGGAGTGGTCGTAGTCTCTGCACTGATCCTCTTTATAGGGTTATGTGTGTCGTGTGTGAGGTAAAATTTTTGCTTAATTTCAAATTTTCTCAGGTAACTCTCTTCCCATTTCGAACACTTTTTCGCTTTGGGAACTGGGCGAAAGTCATGGTTCCTTTTGATGCTCTAACAATCAAACCTATTCAAGGCAAATAGGCTGGGCACAGTGGGTGTGGGGTGTACAAAGGTTCAAGGGTCAATTGTGATATATGGATAACATTTATAGTATATAGTAGGTACAACTAGAGAAAGGCGTGTGCAGAGCTATGTTAAACATTTACATATGGTTGTAGACATAGATATTGGTAATTTTTTTCGTATATAGTAATATATAAATATTAGATATAGTTGTATCTTTTTCGTTTATCGGTTATATCTTTAGTACAAATCGAGGCAATTACAATTACAAATTACAAACAAAGCACTTTTTCTTTTCCTTTCTGTTGTGTTCTCTTCTGTTCTGTTCTGTTCTGTTCTTTTCTTTCTTTCTGTGTGGGTGTATGATTTTGCTCCTTTAGGCCACTTTTTGGTGTTCACAGCTGTTTTTGTTTTTTATACACATGTAGAACCTTCTATATGTATTAAATCTGTATATAAGTATAACGATTTTTGATCAGGCAATAGACACACACAAATATGCATACGTACATATACGCATATGCATATATAAATGGTATAGGCATCATATGGTCTCCTATATGTATATCCTATATATACTGTATATAATAATATATCATTTACAAAAAGTTTCACATTTGTTTTTTCTTTTTCTTTCTTTCTTTAAACTGTAATAAGGCGCAAGTTTTCAAGGGTTTTGCAGTATTTAGCAGCACTTAATGGTCATCGAAGTAATCGATCTTTCTCTTCCCCTCATTGTATGTATATATAGATTTTAATAATTATTTTTGTTTGTAGATTAGTTGTTTTTGTTGCAAAAGAATTAACAAAGTGTTGGATTAGTAATTTAGTTTTTTGTCAAATAGAAAGTTTTGTTTTTTTTATTTCAATTTTTTTTCTCTTTTTTTTTTTGATTAAGGCAACATTTTGTTTGTTTTTTTGTTTTATTATTAAAGTTAGCTTACAAAGTATGGACACAAAAAAAAAACAAAAGTGTATATATCGTATATATATATATATCGACTGTATGTATATATAGGGGTTGTTTTTTTATCACTGACTAAGGCTAGAGTTTTTTTAGACAAAAAAATATCAAACGTCATCAAATATATCGCATGCGCTTTCCGAATCGAAAAAAACATCCTTCTCGTTCCTCTCGATAATCTCTCTATTCATGTGAATATATGTATATCAATTATTATAACTCGTAAGGCATTTCGTTTAAGGGTCAAAGGACAAAGAAAATAAAAGGATAAACGCTTAAGAATGGAGGAGGAAATTGAACAAAAATTAAAATTAATAATTACTGATGCGGATGTGTGTGTGTGTGACTGTTAGCAGTTGATCACTGCTCTATCTCTCGCTGCTTTCTGCTTTCTGTCGCTTGCAATGGAATGTTATCGATTTAAATCGTATCAAAAAAGTTAGGTTATGTACAATTATGCAAGTGTTTCTCTCCTCTCTAACTGCTACTGCTACTTCTACTCCTATACTCCTCTCTCACTTTAACTCTCTCTCTCTAAAACTGATTGTTTAATGATAGGTTTAAATTGTTAATTAAATTGTTTTCTGCTTTCTTTGCTTCATGAGGTAGTCAAGCCACAGGCTGGACGCCGCTCCAGGCGGACATACACAAGGGTATTTGGGGGGTATTCGAGGCTTGGGGGCATGGGTTATCAGGGGTACTCTGTTTTTTTTGTTTTTTGGAAGAACTCGGATCGGTTAACGGCGGGAAAAAGGTATCATTGGGATTCAGGGCGGGGGAGAAGGCATCAAAGGATTGTTTGTTGTTTGGGGGATATTTTTTAGGAGGGAATTGAGGGATATACAAACAGAGTTTTAAGGACAGTCAAGGGGATTATGGTTTAGTGCGTCCTTAGGGACTGCGGCTTCAGCTTTTTTATCTGTTCTTCTGCTTAGTCGATGAGTAGCATCTAAAAAATATACATCAAGGTACAAGGATCCAAAACTTAACACCAATAATCCACATGTGTCCAGGCTGGATCCTCCTCCTCGTCCAGTTCCAGCTCCATTTCCAGCTCCATCTCTACATCCTGCTGCTGCTGCGGACTGCTGCTCGGCCTGTGCGACGACGACGACTGCTGCTGCTCCCCCTCCTGGCCACCATCCTGATCGAAGGCGAGCAGCAAAAGATCGCGATCGCAATCACGATCACGATCACGTTCGTGTGCGTTTGCATTTGCCGGTGCCGATGCCCGCTGGGCCCGCCCTCACGCCAGGCAGCCCCCATTGGTGAGGTAGGCAGCGGCACCGGTGTCCAGGTCCACATAGTCCGTGCCATCGCCCGCCAGTTGGGACAACAGATCGTTGGAAAAGCAGCTGTTCTTCATTAGCAGAAGCTGTTCGTCATCGTAGCAGGAGGGTGTCATCGCCCCAACGCCCACACCAACACCCACGCCCACGCCGACCCCCACGCCAAGGCCATTGTTCTGGAGGCCGTGATGGATGTCCATCAGGTGGTTGTTGTTATTGTTGTTATTATGGTGGTTGTGGATGTGGCTGTGGTGCTGGTGGTTGTGATGGTGTCCTGCCGCTCCGCCTCCGCCACTGTTGGCATGGACCACACTGGCCATATTGAGGCTATTGAGGTCGCAGGTGGGCAGGACACTAACGGCATGCTTGATGTCCGGAAAACCATCGCTCGGCCCGCCATCGAACAGGAAGCGCTCCGCACTGAGGGCCGTGGTGTAGGGACTCTGGGCATCCACCAGTTCGTTCTTCACGAACTCAATGGTGCTGCTGGTGGGCGTAGAGGCGGCCGAACCGGTCTGATTGCTGCTGCTGTTGCTGCTCGAGGAGCTGCTGCTGGTGGGCGTGCTGGCAGGCAGGAGTGGCAGTGGCAGGGGCAGCGATTCTAGACCCAAGGCCAGGCTAAGGCCATCGCAATTTGGGACATAATCGGAGACCTGCTGATTGCTTACAACGAGGCTGCTGCCGTTGCTCTGCTGCTGCTGCTGTTGCTGTTCGTTGCTGCTGTTGTTGCTGCTGGCGGGATTTATGGGCTGCTGATGCTGTGGCTGCTGTTGCTGGTTGGGAGAACTCAGGTATCCTGCATGCTCAAACTCCTGGGGACTGGGCGATGGCTTGCAGTAGCCATTGGGGAGCTGCTGCTGTTGCTGCTGCTGCTGCTGCTGGACCTGCGCGGCCGCTGCTGCTGCTGCTACCATGGCCGCTGTCTTGGAGCCAAACTTGAATGTCGCCATCGATGGTATGCTCATCCTTTGCGAAGAAGAGCTGCTGCTCGACACCGAACCAGAGCCAGAGATGGAGCCCGAACCCGAACCAGAGATGGAACCGGTGAGGTTGACCTCCGATGACGACTGGCCTTCAAGCTCCAGCTCCGAGAGATACTTCTGTGCGGGCGACTGCAGCAGAACGGCAGGCAGCTGGCACCCACCGGTCCTTAGGCAGCCCGGGGACATGGCATTCGCATGGTTCTGGAGCATCTCCAGCAGCTTGCGTCGCTCCGTTTCGAGACTGCGCACCTGCTGCTTCAGCTCCACATTCTGGGTGTCCAGCACCTCCGACTCCTTGATGAGGTTCTGTGTGCGTTCGCGCTTCTTCATGCGGCACTTGGTGGCCGCAATCTTGTTGCGCTCCCGGCGCCTCCTGCGCCGGTCCTCGTCCTCGGGCGTGAGGCCCTTGGGCGTGGACTTGGTCTCGCTATCCTCATCCTCGCTGGTCTCTTCGCAATCGTCGTCGTTCAGGCTGAAGCTGTTGCTGGTGTTGTTGCAGTTGTTCAGGCTGCTGCTGTTGTTCATGCTGCTGCTCCTGCGGGAGCACTTCGACTGAGGCTGCTCCGAGCCGCTGCTGGAGTCGCAGGTCGAGAGCTTGCGCTTGCTCTGGATGGCCAGCTTCAGGCCAGTTTTGATCAGCTGCGATTTGGTCTGCAAACGAAACAGAGGGAAGAGTGATTGCGGGTTAGAGCGGGTCTTTTCAAACGTCCTTCGTCCAACACAAATTGTTGTCTTGTCACCAATCGCCATATCGGTTAGGCGACGCCAAAGAAGGCAAAAGCATTGCTCAAGCAACTCTGCCTCCCCCCTCCACCACCACTCCAGGGGCAGACAGACCCACACAGAAGCACACACATTTGGAGGTCCCACTCTTTGGCATTTCGAGATCTCTCTCAGAGGCGCACACTTCTATGTGGAGGCTCCCGCACACTGGCAGAATATGTCCACCCTCATAACCCATAGATTCTCCTTTCAGCTAAAGATATTCAGAGGCAGATCTAAGGGTGATTCTCCTCTCACCTGTTAATCACTCTGTGAGAGAGAGACGAGTAAAAGGAAAATGGAACTCCTCTTTGTTGCATAGCTACTCTGTAAAAGAGATGGTTGATCTCTACGGAAATGAGAGCACCCCTTGAGAAGAAAATCCCCCCTCTCTCTCTCAAGCGAAATGATTCACATGATTCACAATCATTCGTTTCACAAGCAGCCACACTCTTAATCTTATCGGGCTCTAGGTGTCTCCACACACACACGCTTCTTGCAACTGCTTGAGTGATCCGAACCGATCCTTTTGGCTGTGGAGGAGAGATCGACACAGTTTGCTCGAGAGCACTCAGCGCTCAGGTAGCGATTCGCCATGTGACGAATCGAATCAACACACACCACACGCGACAGAGATTCGATTCCGCTGACAGCTGTGGTCGCATTCCCCCGTTGCGTCACACATTGTGGCACGATTTCTCGTGCAAGAGGGGGCAAGGTCTGGGTCTGGGTCTGTGCCTGTGCCTGTGTCTCGGTCTCGGTGTTTTTTAGGGTCCGAGCTCTCTGGAAACTTGCACTGCAGATAATCTGTATTTTTTAGCGGCATTTTCTTTGCTTTGTTTTGTGATTTACACAGACGACCTTTTTTGCTGCGATTTTGGGTTTAGGGTTTGGCAGGCACTTGGGTTTCGCTTGTTGCGGGGCCTTTTTGTGGCATGAATTATAAATATGAATTTAAGTGAAAAAGATAGAAATCTGCGACATGCCCAGGGGCCACGCCCTAGTCTCTGGCCCCAAAAAAGCACACACAAAATCAAAATCTCTCCCTGGCTTCGTGTCTTCTCTCTCGCTCCTCTCTCTTGCCCTGGACACAAGTGCAATCGACAGAACAGTGGGTGGGCCGCACACAAAAAACAAAACAAAAACCTCAACAAACTTGCACTGTGGCTTCATGGAACGGAGCAGATCCATTTATGGCACAGCCCCAGCAGAAGCAGCAGCAGCAGGAACAGATGGTCATCACTCCGCACATTGTCAACGGATCTTGGGCGGGAGCTTGGCGGTTCGTTTTCGGTTCGACATGTGGAATAATTGTTCCGTCGCCGTCGCCATCGCCGGAATAGCCCTCCTCGACTGCCAGATGCCCTTGATTGCTAGAGAGTGCAACTTTTACTGCCAAGATCTGTGTGAGAAGCGGAAAGATTTCACGCAGTGAAGCCACCCTGTGAGAGAGCACAAGCTGAAACAAGTGATTGCAGATGAAAGATGACGATTGAAGATCAGAGCTGAATCGGACAATAGATCGATCCTTTGTTGAGGCAAAATGCGGGACTTAATCATGGGACTCCGAAGTGGAGTTGTGGTTCCCTTGGTTCCCACTCCTGTTTTTTTTCGGGGGCATTTTCTCAGTCTTTAGCTCATTGAAATGTCGACCAGGCGGCGGCAGCACGCATGTCGGGGCTGGCTCTCCCTCTCCAGGCAGCGGCCCCAATATTTTGCGCATATTTTTTGTGTCCGTTTGTTTGCTGTCTGCTCGAGAAATTGTTCAGATGCCACTCGTCGCGGTCCCCGCCCTACTTCTGCCCTTCTTCCTCTTCCTCTTCCTCTTCCTCTTTCGACTTCGATTTCGTTTTCGATTTCGTTTGGCTTCTGTTACTCGTAATTTTCGGGAGCAGCTTTCGGAGCTACAATGTTCGATCGATGTTCATTTGAATTTTAGGCACGCTGCTGCGCCGTGGCCGCCTTATTTATTGACCCAGAAATCAGATAAATAAATTGTGTGTTTAAAAAGCGACCAAGTAAAAAACAGCCACAGAAATCATAATAATAATAGCATGCGCCGGACGACAGACGCTGGACGCCAGACGAAAATGCAGCTCGGAATCGGTATCGGAATCAGAAAGACTGAATCGACGACCATATGGTCGGTGTGGCGGATCGATGGTCAAGTCTCTTGTTGTGCAACATTCCCTGTTCGTTCGGTCAGGTGGAGGTGGAGCACCCACCGCTCGCTCTCAGTACGCTCTCTCCCTCTCTCTCTCTCTCTCTCTTTCTCTGTCTCTGTCCCGCTTTTTATCTGTCAGATACTCGAGAGTGGACCATCCCAAGACGAGCCTTTCTTTGCCAAGAGTCCACTTCTCTTTCTTTTTCTGTTTTTGTCTTTTTGGGGCTCGCGTAAATTTGCATTTTGTTTGGTCTGTTTGCACTTTTGCACATCGCGTTTCTCGACTCAAAATTCGTTTCAATATTTGCAATATTTTTTTAATACATTTACTGTGCCGCCCATCTTGCATTTTTTCGGCAACATTTGTGCAAATATTTGCACTGCAAAACCAAAGGCAGAGGCAGAGCCAGGGGGAGAGTGAGAGGCGGTTCTTCCACAGAAAGTTCTTGCCTCGAACGGATGCGGCAAAGCCGCCGATGATGGAAAAAGCTGCAGTACTTAGTGATTCATTAACGGCAGATACTCTAATTGAAAGCCACCAAGGGGCGCAGTTGCATGCAGCGTGGTAAGCGATTGGTTGTCTAATAAGAAACGAGTTTTGCCCCCCGCCACTGCTTTAACGAAGAAAATGAGAGGAATATCTGCACAGAAAAGGGCTCGATAATTTATGGGAAATTTGTTGGAAAACAAATTGTGAAAAGTGCGCCACACGATCGTTCACTCGCGTCCAGCAATTAAAACTTGCGTTGCCTATAAATTCGTTTGAAGTAATAATCATAAATCACACACAAAGATACAGATGCACAGTTACAGATACAAATACCGGGGAAACACAGACACACTTCGTCTCTCTCTCTCGCTCGCCGTCTCTCTCTCTCTGGCGATGCCACCTGCCAATTAGTGAGAGCGGAATGCGGGATGCTGCTGCTTCTGCTTCTGCTGGATGGATGGATGGATGGACGGATGATGCGTCTGACGATCGCATCGATCGTCGCATCTAATTGCCGTCTAATGCCGCAGCAAGTGCTTTATTCATTTGAATTAATCGTTGACACCCAGCAGCAGCAGCAGCAGCAGGCACCTCCAGTACCCCCCCATCTCCTCTCCCATTGGTTACGTGCCTCATTAAGGCCAATGTCAGTCGTTAGTGGGGAGAGTGAGAGATACAGATACAGATACCCATACCCGTACCCATTCCCGTACCCATACCCGTATGAAGCGAACAAAAAGATACTGGAGATGCAGCAGCGAGATGCAGATACTCCGAATGCCGCCGCAAAAGTGAAATCAATTCTCGGCGCTGCGTTTCGCAATTGACGCCTACACGACGCAGATCGTAGAGGCAGGGGCAGAGGCAGGGGCAAAAGCTCACGTTAAAGTGCATGTCAGTGGAAGCAGAGGTGGTGGATGGAGGATGGAGGTGGAGGTGGGTGACGCCGGCCAATGGCCACGAGAGTGCGTGGGTTGCGGATTTTGCACGGCGTGCGCGGCGGCTGTTGGCGTGGGCGATGCGCCACAACCAGTCAGTCCGTCATCCGTTCTCGTGCGTCTCTCATGAATGAAACGACAAATTGAAGCAAATGGAAAGAGCAATTTTGTTCTTCTGTCGTCGATGCAAAGATACAAATTTGGCAGCAATACGGACACTGGCAGTCGGTGCAGAATCCGAATGAAAGATTAAACAGTTGTGAAGCAAAAGATTGTAGATCCAATTAAAGATTGATTTCAATTTGAATCGAAAGACTAAAGAGGCGGGTGGCAACCGAGGGGCGCTGCCGCATGACTGAACAGAAGACTGAAGCGCCTGGTAGCATATGTTATTGGGGATCCTCAATGATCCTTTGAAGCTCTACGCCTTAAGAAAGAGCCATTCAACGAACAGAATTCGTGTTTGAATAATGAATGATTCACGCCTTACCTGTTGCACACTGGGCATGGTCGCAGTCCCGCCCGCTGGCGAATCAAGCGGCGAGGCCGAGCAACTGGAATGACTGCTGTCCTGCGAATGCAACTGCAATGGAACACAAATAGAGAGAGAAAGAGAGAGATATATATAAAATTAAGTATACGCAATGTGGAACTGGAATCGAGTATCCGTTCTGTGGGGAGACACTCACCTGTCCGTTGGTTGGATGACCATTGAAGTTCCGTACACTGACGACGGGCGTGGAGGCGGCGGAGGATGCCGAGACCGCCGCAGAGACCGCGGCCACAGTGGCAAAGCTATAGTTGTCCAATGGATTGGTCATGGCGATCAGGTGATTGAGGATCTCGGGGGTTTTGGGGGTGTGGCCGCCCAGATTGAGGCCGCTGCTCTCGATGCTGAGCAGCGAGGCGGCGGGTATGTTTGAGTTGAACATGGTTTATCGATTGATTAATTATCGATTAGGGGGCTAGTTATGTTGGTTTTTCGAGCTTGGATTGTTTTATCGGTTATCGGTTATCGTTGAACGTTTATCGATTAAGGCGAAAACAGAAACTAAAAACTCAAAAAATTAAAACTTAAAAATTGCACACAAAAACACGCAACACTCTTTCGATTTATATCTCTTTCTGCGTATCGATATATCTCTGAAGTATGTGTATATTAATCGGTAAATATCGTTATTTCTTATTATTTAGGTGCTTTCTTTTTGTTGTTTGTTGTATGCTTAGATCACAGTTGAAGGCCTACGCGTTGCATTTGTTGGACTGCTTATTGTTTAAACAATTCTCTCTTTTTGTTTGTATAATATTCATATATCAAATGTCCACACATACATATATATCGTATGCAGATATATATCGTATATAGTACGTATTGGTCCGACACTCGCGGGTGTCCACTGTCCACTACCCCACTCTCTCTCTCTCTCGCTCGTCTGTTCTCTGTTCTTTGTTTCTCTTTTTCGTTTGTGGGAAATTATCACAAATATATGTTATGTGTGTTTTTATGTGGGGGTGGGGGAGGGGCGGCTCTTGGGTTTCACTTGTAGTTAGGATTTTTCCTGGCTCTGTCTCTAGCGGAGATCTGTGTTGCCATCATCATCATCATTGCTGGATTTCTGCTTCCTGGGGTTCCATCCGATCTCTGGGGGGCTCTGTCGTGTTGTTGCTCAGAGCGTGGGGCCCGTACGAATGCGTTGAATGTCGAACAGCCGGCGGTTTGACAGCGAATCTGCAAGTAAGAGAGAGCCAAACAGAGAGAGAGTGAGTGAGTGCGAGAGCAAAGAGTGAGCAAGAGAGAGAGTGTACGTGTACGTGTACATATAAACAAAAGCAATTAAATTATAAAGTAAACTCAACTAAATTGATTTATGTAAGTCCCAGTACGAGTCGCCGAGTCTCCGAATCACATTTCGCGAATCTCGGATCACGGATCTCGTGATTGATCACGCACCCCGAACACTCGTTGCATGCAACCCCATCTCCCCTGCCCTCCATTTGGAGACGCCTCAATTAACGTGCCCCGTTAATCGTTTAATTAAGACCAGGCACACTTCTGCCACAAAATGCAGCTCGGGGCTGCATTCCCCACACAGACAGCCCCTCCCCGAGAGGTGAAGGTGAGAGACACAGAGAATAATAGGAATTCCAATTGAAACCGAATTGAATTGCAATTGAAGGCAATCATCCGTTAAATTCATTTGACTCCGAAGCACCTCTCCAACCAGCCAGCCAGCCAGCCAGCAGAAGCAGCCAGCAACGGTGCAGCTGCTCCTCAATCCCAAAAAGGAAAGAAAATAAGAAAGGAGCGCGTCGTGCAGCAGTGCGCCTCGGTCGGTGCAATTCCTCATTTCAAGACATTCATTCACTGAATGGACATTTTAAGGAAAAGAATGACGGCTTCTCCTGCGGACGAGATTCTTTACAATGCAATAGATCGGGTCATGCAGTAGCACCCCTCGGTCGGTCAAGTTATTCTTAACAAAAATAGAAAGGGGAGGGTGAATTTGAAGCAATCTACAGTGAAATTTGAGGAAAATTAGAAACTAACGAAGTGTTGTCATGAAGAAGAGAGCTTTCAGTAATTTCTAGATTAAACTGAACCCAAGAGAATGAAAATTCCATTGACTCGTCGCACTCTAGAGTATTGCCCCAGTTCATACATAAATCGAGCTCCCGAAATTACTTGTAGTGGTTCTACCGCGAGTCACAATTCCAGTGCCCTGTGGAATTTCGCTTGCGGTTTTTCGCAAATGATGGAACTACGATAATCGGAGAGGAAGGAGCAGGCCCCTGGCGGCCAGCGGTCGATGTCGATCTGGGGATCTGTGGGGACGACTCTTGCGGTTGATTTTGTTTTGTTTGGGAGGGGGCTGACTGCCCGCCTCTCTGCCTCTCTGCCTCCCTGCCGCCTGCCGCTCAAAATGCAAATTGAGGCTGTCAAAAAAACTTCAAAAGCGTATGGGGGCCATAATCCAGAACACAAAAATCTCATTTTTGTGTGTTGCTGTTTGCTGTTTGCTGCCCCCTTGACTCATTTATCATATGGCCAGAAGTGTGAGTGCCTGTTTTTGTGAGTGCCTTTTGTGCTGCTGTGTGAGAGAGACATGCTCTATAAGTTTTACCCCCCTACCCTATCCCCGCACACCCTGCCCCTCTCGCCCTCCTCCCTCGCTCTCTCCCTCTCTTCTGGCAAGCCCCAAAAGTCAGTCAACAACAAAATAAGCGCACAAAAACAGCACAAAATAAAGTCAGAATAAAGAATTATGATTTATGACTTTCGCATGTTTCTTTCGTCTCGTACCCTGGACAGAGTGTGGCCGAGGGCAGGGGCAGGGTATGATGGTTTTGATAATCATTTGGCATTCTCTTCTCACTCTTCTTTCCGCAAAGGCCTTCGATGGGACAGGGCTACATCTCCATACATCGCATAGAAATTTCCTTGATAACATATATGCATATCTCCTAGGGGTACTGCAGGGTATCAAAACCTTTGTATTCCCGAAATCAATCTTTCCTTCTTATGGTTTTTTTGGTTTTGGGAATTTAAACTTTGTTTTGTGAGAGAGCTTTTAATGCCTTCGATGCAGCCTTTGATGTTTGTGGCTGTTTGCTGCTGTTTCTGTTGCAACGAAAATCACTTTTGACATTCGCCTCACAAAACGTTTCAATTCGGTTTTTGCTTTTTTCGATTTTCGATTTTTGGTTTAACTTTTGGCTGTGGCTGTAGCTGAGGCTGAGGCCCGGCTCTGGCTCTGTCTCTCTGTGGCTCATTTTGACCAAATGCGGTGTACGTCAACGTCAGACGTCAGCGGCAAGCGGCAAACAGCAAACGGCGACAGCATGCGTGGCCTCCTCTGCGCCTTTTGAGGTCACGGCTAGGAGAGGGGCCGCCGCACAGGAGCCACCCTCCACCTCCACCTCCAGCTCCCACCCCTACCGACTGAATGGATTTCAGATTTAAGATTGCACATGCGCCACGTTGGCCCAGCAGGACGCCTCCCCGCTCTCCCCGCTCTCTGGCATTCTCTGGGCGCTCTCGAGTGACATTCCATCCAGCAAATAAAGTCATTTGCGCTGTGGTGGCTGCTGCTGCTGCTGCGAGATGCGGGCTCTGTTGCATGTGAATTGCCCTCAAGTGTACAAGTTTTTGCCTCCGATTCGATCGATTGCCAGAACAGCCACATCTGTCCGAGAGACAGAGAGAGAGGGAGAACAGAGAAGCTTACGCAATGGATCGTGTGGCGATCCGATCGATCCGATGGCTGTACTGTGCGGAGTTCCCCGCATGAATATGCAATGCTGTTCGATATATAGAGATGTTGTGCAGGGGGAGAGGAGGGGCGGGTGGGGACAAAAAACATACCATAAATAACAAAGAAAAACGATTTGTTAATCATGTTATCAATCAAATATCGATAAACGCAATTGAATTTCATTGATTCGTTCATTGTGAACGAACTATTCAGAAATTAGTTTAAAAACATCGATTTTCGAATTAATTGAATTTTAGAATCTGTCGATATTTATCGATAAATCCAATGCGATTTTGGGAGTTGTTGATTAACCTTTCGAGTGCTATAACACCAGAAATATTTCCACGAAAAAGTTATCGATATCGACCGATAAAAAAAAGCCCCTAAGCGGCGCTCTCATCGATTACCATTCATTTGGATTGACTCATCCTTCAACCATTCGTACTGATGAATGATTAGGGAATGAGCAATGCCCGATTTCGCCTTAACCCAATAGCGCGACTGCAACCAATTAACCCCATACATATGGGAGGTACTCTGTGGTCACGTATCCAAAAAAAATAAACAAAAAACAAAAATAACCCGAATTGTGTGTAACGACTAAGCGAGTAATCGACTAAGCGGTGTCGAGTGACTCACTGAGGGATTCACTTGCATATTTCATTATGGGAATTCGATCGACTCGACTCGACTCGAATCGGCATTCGGTTCCGATAGTCCACAGATTCCTGCCACACACTACACTACGCATAGTTTCCATATTCCCGCTTCCAATGAATGGGTTGCACAATCGAGCAGCACGGCACAGCACAGCACTGCGATACACATAATGGCATGAAGTTCCAATCGGAATCGTTATCGGTATCGGGAGCGTCACACACACATAATCCGCATGGCCTTTGCGGCATGTGCGGCATGTGCGGCGTCGTGCAATGTGAACATCGCCGCATAAATAAATTAAGTATTTGAGTTATTATATGCAAACGAGCGTCGTCGTTGTCGTCTTCGTCTATATATGTACATATATACTCGTTTACGTATCGTATTGTAGTACTATCTTAGCGGTACGTGCCTGAGTCGCACTCCACATTTCACACGAAAACAGCAAGCGAGCGAGCGTCTCAATGGAGCAGAAACGGACACGGACACGGAGGCGATCGTCAAAAGGCTTTTTGGCCAAAAGCGAAACAAAAGCAAATTGCACTTCAAGTGTTTTGTGTGTTCCGAGACAGAGACAGAGACAGGGGGAGAGAGAAAGACAGAGGAAGAGGGCGTTGGTCTGAGATATTTTTCGAAAAGAAAATCAATCGGCAATGAAGTGAAGGAAGGATGGTGGAGTATACATATCAACTTACATATTTATCTCTGGGGAGAGTATCTTTCAACAAAAGAATCTTCTTCCAAAGTTATTTAATGCCATCTAAATGTTGTCTATCTATCTGCTGAGAATGAGATGAGTATATCGTATCTGTATCTGTATATCTCTTCGAATCTGTATTTACCTATATTAATCTGTCGATCTTTATGTGCCTATTAAGCACCTTACTCCCATTCAAATACATTTGAATAGATTTTGAATCCCTAGATGGACATGTATCTTTATCTAAGTATACTACAACTATCTTTATGTGCCACCTATCAAGCACTTTACTTTACAAGTTTCTTCCACATTTATCTCTATTGAGCAATGTATCTTCATCTTTATCTATGCATATCTATCTATCTTTATGTGGTACCTTTTATGAACTTTAATTTTCAAGTTTTCCATCCATATGCAAGTATGAATGTATCTGCACCACTCGAACCACTCGAATCTATGTGCAGATGTATCTCTTTTTCTGCAAACCATTGTCCGTTTCCTTTCTCCTTCGATTCATCCACTCAATTCCATAAACCGATCCATAGATTCGCAGATACAGTTATGTATTTATGTGTCTTCAAACTGGAAGTGCCAGTTGAATCTTCAATCCTTTCGGCGGATTCATTCGCATAGAAATAATTGGAGGAAAAAGAAAACTTTTGTCACTTTCCCATGCCCCTTCCTTCCACATTCTCTTTCGCTTCTCTCCTCGTCTCCTTCCTCTCTCTCCCTTCTCTTTCCCTGTGTCTCTCTCTCTCTCTCTCTCTCTCTCTTTGCCAAAATGAATTTCCGAATAGAACAGAAAGTAGTTGGTTCTTTTGGGCCATTATGGCGCTGCCTCGTATGGTTCTGGGTGTGTGGCCATGTGGGTGTATCTGTATCTATGTATCTACACGTACATGTGTGTGTGTGTGTGTGTGTGTGTGGGGTGTCCATAAAAATAAACTTTCATTGTCCGGAGACAATCGCTGTGTTGTTCTATCCCCCTCTTTGGGGGTCTTTGGTGGGGCACGGGCCGGGGCAAAGCCAGGAGGGTGCCTTAATTAAAAGCATTGGCCGGCCCAAAGCTAAACACACACACACACATACACACGGAAAAGTTTGTATCTCATGGATACGAAAAAGTGCCTGCTCGCATTCCCTTAATGGGATACCCATCCCTTGGCGTTCTGTTTCGTTTTCTCCTTCTGCCCTTCAGCTTTCAGTTTTCTAATTAAGTGTCATTGATGCCCTCCCCCCCGTCTTCCTGCTGCTCTCCTTCACGTAATCGAAATCTCTTCAGCGAAATTTACACTTTAATTAGACATTTAGATACTGTATCTATCTGCCTGTGTATCTTTGTATCTGTCTTTTGATTAGTTTGCTAATTGCTGGCATGGGATGGGATTGGGGTATCCATAAAGTATTATGGCACGAAACGAACGCTGGAGGCCATGGAATGATAGACGAGGACGGGAACTTGGTTTTGGGAGGGGGTTTCTTCTACTCCCCAAGACAGAGCCATAGAATGTACATGCGTATGTATGTGTGTATCTGCAAACTACTCCTCCTCCTGCCGCTCCACCCGCCTCGAAGTCGACTCCGAAAATGGGCCGCGTGGCGATTCAATTAATTTATTATTCACTTAAGAGCGCCACGGGGCACGAGAACCCCGTGCCTCTGGAATGGTAATGGGGGATGGACTTTTAGGGGTTGGGGCACGCATAAAAATGTTATAAAAATTAGGACCACACTGAGAGAGCGATAGACAGAGACGGCCAAGAATTTTCGCACATTTGAATGGAAATGAGGGAAATGCGGGAAACGCGTTGGCGTCCCCGCAGTTTCAGTGCCAAAAATGTCCTTCACTGACATCTAGGGGCGTGTGGCAGGGGCAGGGCTGGGGCTGGGCCTGGGGCACGCACACACATTAACTTATGGAGAACGCGTGGCAGTGGCACACAAAGTTTTTACAGTTTATAAACATTTTCATTTTCATTTGCAGCGCACGTTCTGGACGTTAAATTTGAGAGCCCGAAATGAAAATGAATAAATACATGAATATAGGATATGAAAATTGATTCGAGCGGAGGAAGAGGCAGAGAATGGGGGAAAAATGCAAAAGAAGAGCCCCCGAGAATGCGAATGAAGAAACACCCTGAATCCCTCTCCGGAGATGCAATATTCCCCACACAAAATAAATCTTTCGCTTCGGTTGCACCCCAAAAATGTTCCATTCCACCCCATTTTCTACGCGACTGTGTATCCTTTCGTTTGGGGTAACATTGGTACAAGCAAAGCAACATCTTTCGCTTTCCGAGCGAGAGGCAAGCGACCGAGGTGCGCTGCTGCATGACACGCAAAAAGAGCTTCCTTCGTGTGGATTGTAAATTGTGGATTGTGCAATCCCATATCCCATATCTAGACACAATGTACACAGGGAAGCAATCGCAGTCTGTATCTGTATCTTGTGTATCTCTAGGTGCACAAGTCGCATCCGTAGATACAGTATCTTACAAGTGGCATGCCTTGGCTCTGCTGAGTCATCCGATAAGCGAACAGTATGCAATCGGACTTCGATTGCAGAGATCCAGATACCAAGAGCTTCACTCCTCATTGGCGGTGCGTATCTTTTTACGTGTGTGCGTTTGTAGCTGTACTTTGGCTTCGGGCAAGGACGTTTGCAATCAAAACTTTCATTAAAGTTTTCGTTTTTTTATCAGTCTTCGCTTATCAGTCGCGTAGTGCTGCTGTTCCGCTATTTTCTGCTGTTCTGAAAAGATGTCTTATCGGACGAAACACAGCGGAATCTTATCTACAGGTTTTGTGCCTGTGGCATGCCTCCGTTCTCCCTCTCTCCCTCTCTTACTCTCTTGGGGTCTCTCTCGTTCTCTGCTGGTCTTTCTCTTGTGTCGATTTGTCCACGGAATCTAATTAATTTCCACAGCTAATTCATTTTGTGACAACGACAGCGATTTATGCTGATTAAAGTGGAGAAACCACCTCCCACCCACCTTCCCATCGTCCCCCCGTTCCCAGCGTTCCACCTCTTACCTTTTCGGCCTCCATCTGCCATTGACATTATCAGTAGAGCTGTGTGCGTGCTTTTTTTGTTCTACTAAATTTATTGTTATTTATGATTCTCCCCCGCCTTTGCCTTTCCTTCTTTTGCTGTGTGGAATTTTATCAAACAAAAAATAGGCAGAAAGAGTCTTTGCTTTCGGGGCTTTGTTGTCCAAAGCCATTTAGAACACTTTTCGCACCTCCGAAGAAAACAAGATACAGATACTTTTTACTACATGTGTATCTGCTGGATGCGGCCATGCGACAGCTGTCAGTCGAAGAGGCAGGGTGGTCGTAGGAGGGAGAAGGCAGGCACACATCATCATCAGCTTTTCGATCATCATCATCTTCTGGGGGTTTTGGATTTTATGAAGGAATTCGCATTAAAAATGTTTATTGTGTTTATTTATTGCGAACGAGAATCGAGAACGGGCCCCAAAATGGAAACACAAACACAAACAGATACAAAGATACATGCAATACAAAGATACACACTCAAACACACACACACACCACATACGTAGTCGTAAGATACGTACGATACAAAGTAAGTCTAATGGAAATTTCTGTGTTGGCGAGCCAAAACGAAGGCGGAGGCGGTTGGAGGCGGACGAAGGCGGCTGGAGGCGGCGGGCTCCATGCACTTGTTCCAACGAAACTGTGGCAGTGTGAATGTTGCTGCAGCAGCAGCAGCTGGTGGCATGGGGCATGCGGCACAGACAACCACCAGCTGGCAGTCCGAGCTTCCAAGGAAATGCAGCCCACGAGATACATGATCGTCTAAGCAAAGAATCTTGGACCCAGCCTGATTTATCTGTAACTGTACACGCATCCGTAGATACACTATCTACAGAGGGTATGCCTCCTCCTCTAGGCCTGTGGCTCTCTACGGATTGTGGAGTACACTGTACTGTGGATACAGAAGGAAGTCCCTTAAAAAAGATTGCTGCTTCGAAGGGCCGAAAAGGCCACTCCCCGGAATTAGCAGGAGGTGACCCCAAAAGCGGAATTTCAAAATGTATCTATGTGTTTTCGGGGAGCGGCCCACCAAAAGATAGAAGTGAAAAGAGCACAAGGAAGGGGCACAAGGGGCATGGTGTGTGAGGGGACATCAATTAGCGGAAGATAAATGTGTCCCAAATGCGGAATCCCCTCCTAGCGCCACGCCACGCCCTTTGGAGTCCGCACTTCTGTGGCTCCTCCTCATGGACTCCTTCTCCCATCCCCATGTGCATTGGCGTGGTGTGTGTGAGTGTGTATGGCATGTCCTTGACACATATCCTGCCAAATGCTTAGCACGCACTCGTATGTTCATATGTATATCCCTCGCATTCGCATTCGCCTCTTGCGGGGCTTCAGCGGAGGCGCCGCTAATCCATTTGAACTTTCAACGCTGCTAACTCTCTGGCTTTGGCTCTGGCACTTTGGGTCTCTCCTTCAAGGATAATACTCGTAAAAACGAATGCCTTGCGCCCTACTTTATGGAACAGCAGCAGCAGCAGAAGCAGTCGAAAACTTGGCCAACTTTTGTGTGGCTTCGGTAATATAATCCTAATGGAATTTACACTGAAAAAGAAGGACACATGCGGCCGCGTCCTCTTTTGTTAGGCTTTGACGGGCAGACAGGCAGCCGGCAGAACAGGAAGGAGAATGCTTTAACGATTCGATGGGGTGCAGTCAGACTTGTCACGGGTCAGGGGTCATGCGGAAGAACCCCTCGCTCGATCACTGGATTCTATTCTCCAGGGATAAAGTCGCGGCATTAGGAAAGGTTTCGTGTGGACGGAAGGCCAGGACGCGTCATGCAGCAGTACCCCTCGGAAAAGAATAATTCAAAGTAAATAGAAAATTAAAAATATAAATACGACTAGATACATACATACATACAAAGTACATATGTATGTAGATATTTAAAAATGAAAAGCAGAAAATCGAATAGAGCAAATTTCAAGTGGAAGACGAGAACAGTTTCCAGATTGCAACCAAATGTGGCCACTCGCTTCGGGCGCTGATTCTCTAGTTTTCGGGCATTCAGATACAGATACAAATACTTGGATACTTGGATACATCCATAGATACAGCTAGACATACAGAAAAGCTTTGGCGCTGGCTGAAGGTCAAGTGCATTAAGGCGAAACGGAAATGGAAATCAGATGAAATAAAAATGTTAAATGGGGAAAAAAAAAACACAATTTCCACACACGATGGAGAGAAAAACGAACGAGAGATAGATAGAGAGAAGGAGAGGGGATATTTCACCAGAAGAGAAGAGAGGGAGAGAGATGTGAGATGGGAGAGTGGGATGCCGTGCGTGAGTGTAGTAAATTTTGATTTTATTTGATTTGATTTTTCAGAGGCAGGAGACAAAGGAGTTGGAGAGAGGCGTAGGAGGAGTAGGAGTGCAGGACAGGGAGAGGGAGAGGGGAGAGCGAGGTCATGGCTTAGCGGCGTTTATCCTTGGCGGGGCGAGTCCTTCGTGTGGCTTAATTGTGCGTGTCAGGCGGCCACAAAGCCCCCACAGCAGAACAGGCCGCAAACATTTGGACATGGGCATGGACATGCCAGTCCGATTATGCCTCATAGAGAGGGGGAGAGAGGGGCGGGGGGGAAGGGGAGCAGGCGCTGGCGGCAGGACGAAGCATAGACGAAAGGCGGAAATGCTGGCGCCGACATTATCATTGGATAGACCCTTGGAGCCCTGCAAAAGTTCCGCACTCAAAGCGCAATTATGATAATTGAGTGAGCAGACGCCGCCACAAGGAGAAGCACAGAGAGAGGGAGAACGAGAAAGAAGTGTGGCAAGAGGCCGTGTGTGGCTGTGCGCCTGTGTGTGTCTGTGTGGCAAGTGGCAGACAGGTTAAATTGCGCGTAACTCGACAGTAAATGTGGCAGATTCTTGTCTTCGGCGGAGGCTCCTCTTCCTTGATTGATTTGCAGACACGAGCGACAGGCAGAAAGGGGAGACACAGAGAGTGAAAGGAGAAAGAGTGGGAGATAGTGTGAAAGTAAGCGAAAAGGAGACTGAAAACAAAAAACGACAGCCGTCTGGCGACCAATTGTCTCGAGGACCTCAAACCCTTGAATGCCTCAAGAAAGCCGTGGCACAAACAGATGCGATGTATGCCACACAGAGCACACACAGGAAATATTGCCTCCTGCCGGCCGCACACCTTATGACGCACACTTGCCCCGTGCCCCATGCCGCATGACACATTTTGCTTTATGAATTGATTGCGTGCTGAAAATTTCCCGTCTTTGATTGATTTCGTTTGACTTCCATTTTCGTTGGTGCCACTGGATGGAAGCGTGCCTCCGCGTGTGCGTGCGTACGTGTCGCCTTGTGGCAAGGAGGAGGAAGCTGGAGGATCCCCCCGTCCACTCTCTGTGAACTATTTATAGCCAGTGCCACACATTTAATGGATTGTTTACACTGCGAACAGCCAAAAATTCAGCAGCAAAACGCCAGGAACGGGAGCAGTAGCCTCTGGTGGCATAAACAAAATCCCACCCCAGAACGTGGACACCAGGGGGCCGAGCCAGAAGATGCAACATCTCGGACAGGAAAATCGAAAGTGATTTCGGTACGAAAATAGCCAGAAAGATGGATTATGGCCAACACATTGCAGCAGGCAACAGTAACAGATACATATTATTGCCATTACAAAAGTAGACTTTCCCCTAAGTGAAAGGATACAATAGAACGAATATACTGCTCTAAAAAGTAGAGCCTAGACAGGAGCACCCAGGAACTTCCAGTGGAAGACCGTTTCTGAGGGAACTGTGAATGCGATCCACTGATTTGCGGTTCCCCTCTTTTTGTGAGGCTCCATAAAAATTTAACTGTACGGATTCCCAGAATGTCCTCCGATCCGCTGGAGCTACCGGACTCGTACTCGTACTCATGCCCATGCGAATTGCTTAGCCAATATTCGAGTGAGACTTACCATTAAATGCACAAATGGTCGGGCATCAAGTGTCTGGGCTTCAGAGCTGAAATGAGAGATGGGAATGGGATGGAAAAGTATTAGCATTGATTAGCATTAGCGGGCAATCTAATGAACAAACAGCCGGGCAGCAGCCCGGGCTCGGAACTTCAACTGCAAATGAAACTGAAACTAAATTGAGGCTAGGACTTGCAGATGAAGCTGAAAACTGAGCCAGAGGCCGAGATTGAAATTGAGACTCGATGCGGCTCGACAGAGACTGAAGACTGGAGACTGGTGAGCCACTGTGTGTGTGTGAGTGTGTGTGTGCCCCCTACCCTCATCAATAATTGCAGCTTATGGCCATCTATTATGTGTGTTTACTGTAAAGACGATTGATGATTATTGATTAGGCGAACGACCCCGCACGACACACAGCACACACATTCAGTATTCAGTATTCACAGTGAATATTCACAGCAGTGTATTCTGTGTTCGAAATGTGACTGGGGGTATGGTGTAGACATGATTCATCCGCGGATCCAAAAACCACGAAAACCGACGCTAAAAACAAAACTCGCGTAGGTAGCCGTCAATTTTTTAGGCAAACAACAAATAAATCGAAGCCAAAATAAAACCCCGAGCCAAACAACTCGACAAGACACGAAAGAGAGAAGGAAAATCGACACAGCAGCAAGCAGTACAAGTCCCACTAAGCGGACAGCACCAGCACCAGCGGACAGCACCAGCGGACATTGGCTGTCCATTAATTTGGCTTAAATCCGAGGGAAAAGCACAGGCAGCAGTCGGGGGACTTTTTGTTTATTTGGCCAAAATTGTGGCTGATTCTGGTGTGTTCGTATGTTTGTTATAGCTATACCCTGTAATCCACACCCTAAAGGGTGCCTGTGCCTCGATAAAAACGTTCATCGAAAGTGCATCGTTTATCGATAGATTTCTACTGATTTCTGTAGGAATTCGCAGCTGAAATATATCGAATCTTCGATTCTGCGATTCATTTAAAAACTAGCTTTGAAAACAGTTGAAAATTGTTTAGATATTTAGTAATCTGGTATACTTTCTAGTATATTTTGGTACTTTTATTCATACATTTTATAGTATTTTACTTCCTTTTCTGTCTATTTTTTCACCATTTATAATTTTTTTCAATATTTGAAACATTTTGAGTATTTTCTGCTTATTTTTATAGTATTTTTGTAAAAATGATTCTGGTGTATTTCCTAGTATTTTCTGGTAGTTTTGAGAGTAATTCTTGCCATAGACAGTAGCCATTCTGACTATATTTTATTTGTAATGAATCGAAAACATTCTGTAAACATCTGTAGAAATGTATGAAGTGACTGTTTTTTGAGCGGATGGGTATTCCATAGATCGGGGCGGATCGATCGCCCGTAAGAAAACTTTCGTGAACCCCAAAGATTCAGACTCCACGTCTGTGTTTGCCTTTGGTTTTTTACTTCACTTTGGCTTCACGTTTCGCTTCCTTCCTTCTGGAGAAAATCCTTTAGCGGAACGGCTACTTCATTTGCATCGATTGTTGATTCCGCGCTTCTCGTATTTACACCCGAAAATTGCATCTTCTGTTTGCTCGCTTAAATTTCATTAATTTCTCTGTTGAAATTCCTCTGCGAGGGAGGGAGTCGCGGGGAGTGGCGGTACCGTTCCGTTCCCTGGCAACGCGCCGTTTCGGGTCTTGGCTTTTGTTATTTTGTGCGAATTTTCGCATTCGATTCGCATTGAAATGTGCAAAAAAGCCAATTAGGAGCGCAATTAACAGCAATTTTGCTGCCGAGCTGCTGCTCCGAAAGCGAAGACCCAAAAACGGATTGAAATGTTGCCTGATCGAAGCTGAAAGCTTGATTGCACTCTCGCGAGGGCTACTGTTTCCCGAGAACGATTTCTTGGCAGAAAGAGAATCAATAAGTGATACATTATTGAAGACTAAAGATGGGATCTTCTGCTGCAGAATGTGCTGATAATCCACTCTGGGAGAGAGCATTGAAGCTGAATAGAGACACAAACCTGCTACGTATGCGGCTGGAATAGTCTCTCATTATCTCTCATATCCATTCCCATTCCCATTTATTTTTCTGTAATTTTCTATAATTACAGGGTGCATTGGTGGCTCGTTTTATGGCGCCTTTCCCCCGTCCAAAGGTGATGTCGGCCATCCAATAAGAGCTGCGACCTTGAGACAGCATCCAAAGCGATATCTGGGGTGGCAGATCAATCTCCACAGAGAAGGGGGAGGGCTCCTCTCGTGGGGGATGCTCCTCAGGGGCTGGTCGAATGAGTGTTTAATGTTTCTTAATGTCCATTCGGTGGCAATTAACCAAGAAATGAACAAAACGACAGCTGCTACTGCCTTCGAATGGCGGGGCACAAAAAGCCATAGTAAAAGTGGTTTCAATTTCAGTCTTTTTTCGGGATAGATAGAGACAAAGAGCGAGCGAAAGAGATGGCTGGACACATTAAAAATTATTTAATTAAGTGAATTTTTAATTTCGCTTTTTTGTGAATGTTTAATGCCCCTCTCTCCCTCGCTCTCTCTTTCTCTCTGGGAGCAGCAGCAGCACTTGAGACGCTGCCGCTGTCTCTGCCGCCGAGTTGATTGTCTAATTTCATTAATCTACGGAAACGAAAGAGGCAACGCGGGGGCCTTGGGGGTGGCACACTTTATTGGCACTGTGCCACGGAGAACGCGCGCGCTTGACCCACTGTACGTGCGCGTTCTTTTGTCAATTAGAAATTTTCCAATTTCGACCTTTGACTCCCACATACGAGTACACTCGGAGAGTGGACAGTGGAGAGTGGAGGCAGAGCTGGTCTCTCGCAAGATCCCATCGAAATCGTTTCATTTAGCCGCAGACTTTCGCTCCCTTCACATAAATCACACTTGAGACAGCCCGTTCGAAACATGTAATCGTTTAATTAAAGTCCCCCAAAAGCAAGGTCCAATAGGATGATGCACCTTTGATGCACACAGAGAGAGAGAGAGAGAAAGAGAGGGTGCGTCAACGGAAGGCAGTGAAAAACAGGGGAAAACTCGACTATAATGATAATAGCAATATTTATTTATGTATTTTCTGATCATTTTTCTGGTATCTTTGATCTCTGATCTATCTAGTAATACTTTCTGGTATTTTTCTATAATTTATTGCATTTTTAGTACTTTCTGGTATTCTTCTAGAAAATTAACTTGGAAATCAGTGGGAACCGAATGATCTTTGACTCTGAATAAATTGTATGGAATTTCTTTAATTGGGTAATTAATTTATACTTCAAGGGTGATAATCTACCAGTATGTCTTCTGGTAATAACTAAACAAGTTTTTCGATAAAAAATACATTTTTTTAAGCCTAGAACGGCCTACATTTGTATGAGAAAATTGAAGGTAAATACGGTCCTAAATTTATGGATAATTTTTGGTTCAGTTTGGGTAATAAATTTATCTGTCTGGGATGCCAATTTCGGAGGAAGGGATTAGGAGTAGATGAAGGAGGAGGATCCGCTGGGAGAGCGGATACAGAAACGGCTCAAAAGATCTGTCCACTCCAGAAGGTGCCCCAAAAATACACGCATGTACAATGAATGTTGAGGGGCCGCCTGCCCCAAGATCCCAGACGAGTATGCAGATGGTTCTGTGATTTATGACCCCATAATGATAATTATAATGTAAGCCCATAGATCGAGGGTGTGGCTGAAAGCGCAGACCAAGTCCGAGGCTCAGAGGCCTACAAGTCAACCTTCAACGGGGGTTACAACGCCACCAACAAAGCCGTTTGGGCACATCGGAGGCGAGGCGGGTTTGTTTTTTCTATCTGTCGTCTTCTAATGCTTCCGGTTCGACTGCTGCTCCTCCTTCTCTGACTTCCCCTTGAAGGTCCCGCTCCCGCGATAAGATATGGCCATAAAAGAGTGCAAAGCAGAGAGAGAGAGAGAGAGAGCTAGAGAGTGGGCAGAGTACCGCTAGTAGTGGCTTCTCCCTCTTGCCCGTGTGTGGTATATTGATTGCCTGTCGGCCCCGGAGTCCAATTTGTTGGCAAAGTACGAGGCGGCGACCATTAAAAAGTCATTACAAAAGCAACAGCCACACACACACACATCAGTGAGGAGGGAATCTGGAAGGGGAGGGGGGTAAAGGGGAACGACAAGTACATGGCATAATTGCAGGCCGACCAACGGACAGACAGATCGGCAATCAAAAGGTTTGGGAGGAAGTGCGCATGCCCAAAAAAATCCAAATCCAAAGTTCGGAGTTGCGTTTTTTTTTCGTTTTTTTATATTTCGTCGTCTTCTACCGTTTTTGGATTTCCTGGCTGGCTAACAAGCGACATGTCGTCTGGAGGTATCGAGCTTTTCTGTTGATCACTTTAAGGGCTTTTGGATGATTGACTCGTTGTGCGAGTGCTATTTGCCCATTGATAATGAGCGTCAATTATCGTGTGCCCCGATCGCTTGTTTGCTCTCCATCGCTTGGATTCCCAGTCCGTGGGTCGGGGCTTTGCCTCGAAGCAGACCGCAGACGCCGCAGACAGATAGACAACCGCAACGCCGGCACCACCTTAAAACAGCACCTCATGTAACCCCACGGATGTTGTCCGTGACTCAGTTTCTCGAGTGAGCCATCGATCAATATTTGCCAGCGGCCGATGCCTGAGGGCCGATGCATTTTCTGTGCCTCTAAGGGAGGTCGGAAAATCTTCAATGGGGCTCTGCTATCGATCGAATGGGCTCCCGTAGTATTCATCAATCTCCGATTTCTACCATTATTACCATTATTAGTTCTGGAAGTAATTAAGAACTGGCAACAGTCTTGAAACGTGAAAACATCTATAAATATTCGGAAATTTTCCCCTCAAAGACAAAAGAAAAAAACAAAAACAATAAATTTTGGATGCTTCTGCTTTGTTTTCGTGAGTGGCTTTGATCTTTCGACAAAAGAAATTCAATGAAATTTATTCGCCACCTGAGCAACGCAGTGCCAGAGCCCCTTCCACCTGCCATAGCAGGGGGCAGCAGGGGCAGGGGTAGGCCATGGGAACTAGTCTGGGTGGCACTTACAGATCCATAAAAACCGAAGGCGAACTATGTAAATGTCCGACAATAAATTTGACCAACGAAATTCTCAAGGCAAGGGAGAGGAGAGAGAGAGAGGAGAGAGAGAGGATCATCATCATCGTCGTCTGGTGCCGTGTGGTGGCACACTTTGAGCATAAATTTCGTGAGCTATAAGGAATGTATATATAGCAGTGGGTGGGATTGTTGGCTCGATCTCGCTCCGGCCGTTGATTACAGTAATTGATTGATTGATTAACTTGCAGGCAAAAGCACAGTGCCTGTGCCTGTGCTTCAGCCAGTGCCTGTGTCTTTGCCTGTAATTGTAATTGAATTGAAAAGTGGCATGTGCCTCTGCCACTTGTGCCTCGGGCAAATGGATGAATGGATTCATGAATCGAATCGAATCGAATGGCAGAGCAGAGCAGGGCGTGGCCACTTGACGATCGGTCGTGTCAGAGTCGTTGTCGGTTGTCGGTTGTCCGGTCGTCGCTTCAATGTCGCCGCTTTTCAGTTGCAAATTAATGTTGACAATGCAACAGAAAACACGTATGCGAGTACACATCTGTGTGTACATCCGATCTCGATGCGACGATCTATCCGTAACAAAATGGAACAAACGTCAGCAACGAGCTGGAAAACTACACACAATATTCGCAAAGCAAAAGCAAAACAGTGTAAAACAAACAAAAAAACTATAATAAAACAATCGCAAAAATGTGTGACAAACGAGTAGAAAAAAAGATTTGTGGCTGTCACAGTGTGGTTTTTGGGGGGGTGGGGAGGTGGAAGGAAGTTATGCCCCAACACTAAAAAAAGTGCAGAGACAATAAAGTTGTCTAGACCTAAAAGACCTGTTTATTACTGTGATACGAGTATTCCTCCTCGATATGTGAGTGGGGAAACTACATATTTGAGGTTTTACTTTTAAATGCAGCAAATGCCGAAAGCCGGGCGAAAGAATGTACGATGTAACAGCAAATGAAAAAAGCAGTAAAAGCAGTAAAGGAAGCAGTGCTGAAGGTAATTAAGCGGGAGACCTGCAGCAAGCAGTAGACGAGTAGACCTGCAGCAAGCAGTTGAGCAGAAATGAAAGAATGAGATTTATGGGTACAGCTGATCGATCCTATAGTTGAGGAAGGATTGCGACAGAGAATAGTGGGGGGGATGGGTGCCATGCCCTGCCGATGACTATGAGTCGTACAAATATTGAATTTTGATTGCGTGTGTGTACACTTCTGTGCGGTGTACGGTGTACGGTGGTTGTTGTACCTCTGTACATTGAAGCTTGTTGTTGTTGTTGGCTTTTGGAGCTCTCGGGGGATCTGCTGTGCGCGTTCGTGTGTGTGTGTGTGTGTTTTTCGTAGGTTTTTATGATATTTTAATTTTATTTTTTTGAATACCAAATGAATTGCTTATTGTTTTAAATGGAGGTTCGGTTTGGATGGAATGATGATGGGTTTGTTTCGATTGCTAATTAGCATAGCAGAAACACAAGTTCGGAGCAGAGAGGAAATACTAAGGTAAATAGAGAGATACAGATACAATCACACTACGTACTCGTACGCGTACGCGCACTCGTAGAAGTATCTGTAGCCAAACAAATACTATATGGAAGAGAAAAGAAGGAATAGTACTAGTTCCTAAAGAGAAACTAGTTTCCCCACTAATGAATGGAAACACAGAACGACAGCGAGATAGAGATTGAGATGGAGAGAGGTGTGTGCGTACAAAGATACAGATACAGATACAGATATATTCGTAGAGTTGAGTGGATGGAGTGGAGTAGGAAGTGCCAGAGAATATGGCCAAAATGAAATGCCAATGAACCAAAGAGGCCAAATCACTCTTTTTTCTTTTTTCTATTTTTTGCTTTTTATTTGATTTTTCATTTCCCCTTTGGATTTGGTTTTTTGTTGCTTTTGCTTTTTGAATAATTTATGAGAATGGCTTTGGCCATACTGCTATTCTTTGCCGCAAGAGGCAGCCGAGAAGGGAGGAGGCGAATGTGCCACGAAATGCGGCGGCGCCCCAAAACAAGACTTATGGCCAGCGAATGGCGATGGCCATTTGAAAGTCTCCCCCCTTTGGAAATGGGAATGGAAGTGGAAATGGCAATGCAAACTGCTCGAAGCATGCCCCACTGGGGTGTGGAGACTCTTATGGTTATAGATGGGGTCATTCATTCACTCATTCATTCATTTAGCTGGAAGTCTCCAAATCGGTCAGCGTGTCAGCAGCATATTGTGGATTCGATTGTGACTAATAGAAAAGAGTCGGCTCCGAAGCTTCGACTTGGTTTGCGTATTTTTCTTAGTCAAGAAGTATCTATAGATACTCCCCCACATTTACACGTCTACAGTGGTACACCCACAGACACGACACAGTGAAGCCAGTGGCAGAGAGGTAGAGGCAGCCGAAGCCGAGAGAGTAACAAAGTGTAACGAAGTTAGAAACAAAAGCTTTTAACGCCCACGCCAAGGCCATAAGCTAATTTGCATATCTCGACACACACAAAAAAAAGCAACAAAAAATGGAAACGGAAAAAAGCAGAGAAACAACGCCGACTCGACTCGCGGAGTCTCGCGATTCCTACATTCTACGGACCCGAAAAGTACATAAATAAATACTCGCACACACGTATGTATGTATTCCGGCGAACACCAAAAGTGTTTAAAACACAAGCCCCACCAGCTTCGACCCCTTGACCTCCCCTGGTCTACCGGAACAGCTGCTCTTTGATGTCTACATGCTCCAAACTTCATTGCAGATGGTAGCAGATTGTATCTGGTGGATGCAGGAAGACGGGAGAACTCTTCCGCATCTCTTCAGTAGACTCTTGCTTCTGATGGACAGCCTCTGAGGCAGCTCTCGCCACCCTTGACGTTGGTCCTTGACGACTTCTGGCCCTGTTCTCTATGATATTTTCTTATCTAAGAACCAAAAGAACTTCTCACAGAAGGTGTGGGTCGCTAGGTGAGATACAAATCGGTGCATGTATGGACATATGTATATGTATTTAAGGACAATGTGTAGCACTCCTCTACTCCTGCCAATGATCCAGGATCCAGCTGTTCTGGTTAAAATATGTATATGCACCATGAATATCTATGCTAATGTATCTGCTGGATACACACAGGAAAGCAGACAGACAGACAGACTGGCAGACTGGCAGACTTCGGGCAGGGCGCTCGCTGCTCAGGGGCCACCCATGTGCGTGTGTAACTAAATACAATGCAAATTTCTTTCGACTAAATTACTAAAAAACACCAACAGCAAGAACAAACATTGAAATACATTACCACACACACACACACATACACAGAGACATGGAAATTATATATATTTTACACCCCCATGACGGGGCACGTTGCAGGGGCATAATTAATTAGTGGAACAGAGAGGGCACGGAACTTGGACTACGACTACGCGGTGCTGCTGCCTGGGGTTCCGGGGTCTGTGTCTGCGTCTGCGTATGTGTCGGTGTCGGGGCTTTCGACTTCAGCTTCGACTTCCAGTTGCTTTTTATTTTCAGTTTTCAGTTTTGTTTTTGTTATTTTATTTTCGGGGTTTTTCGGTGCTAATGAGTACATATTGTGCGAAAAAAGCAGCCAGCGAATAAACAACAGAAAGAGCAAACAGCAAACAAGCAAACACCGAAAAGCAGTTGGCAGGGAGGCAGAGAGCTGAATATATGTATGTATGTATATACATACAACAAGCAAATGCGATAAGCCAAAGAGAAGAGAACCTCTTGCTATCAAGCAGTGCAGGGCATGAGAGAACGAGCCTCCAGCAGAAGAAAGTAAGCAGTGAATGCAGTGCAGCTGTAGATTAAAATCAGAGGAAAATTGTGAAGACAACCTTAGAGCACAGTGCTGGCAGAAAGCACCGGGATGAATGCTCGATCAGCTTGAAAAACAAAAGGAAAGGGAACCAAAGGCAGCGCTAACGGAAGGAAGAAGTACTACAAGCAAACAAAAACAGCAGAAGCAGAGGCAGAGCAGAACCAGCCGCAGTAGCAGCGCTATTAAAATGGATTCCCGCCGGACTTCCTGGACATATTATATTACCAGCTCCAGTCCCTGTGTTCCTGTCTCTAAATATCTGTCGCTCTCTCAGTCTCTGTCTCTGTCCCTCCGATGGACATGACCCACAAAAAACAACAACAACAGGAACAGTGACCCATAAAAGACAATGTGCAGCAACAGCAACAGCGAAAGTGATGACACCAAAAGAGACAGAAAAAATGAGAGTGGAGAGAAGAGTGTGGCTCTCTCGCTCGAAGCCCAACCTTCGGCTGGGCCAAGCCCACGTCGTCCGTGGCACAACGCAGTGCATTAATATGATTAGCAGGCGAACGATATACCCTGGAAGAAGGAGCAGCAGCAGGAGCAGGAGGAAGAGGAATAATGCCATTTCCTGGAGCCAAAGCCAACGGCACACGTGCCCAATGTCGGTGGAAGGTCATTCGCGCTGTGGGATGTCCAGCACGAAGCCAGTGGACCGAGCGAGCGAGCCACCATATGGCAGGCAGCAACACCACCACCACCACAACCACCGAAAAAAACCAGCCAAAAAAACAACACCAACCAAACAGCAATAAAAACAACAAAAACCAAATCCAGAGTGCAGCCCACGTGCAGAGAAAGAGAGAGAGAGAGATGGAGGGAGAGGGAAACCCAAGAAGGTAAGGTGTGCGCACGAATGCACTTGAAACAGGTACCCATGCCCCTACCTTCTGTGCGGGATATGCCTTGGACAAGCCGAAGATGAAAAGAGCGGAAGAGCCGAAAAGTGGGAGACGCTCTAGGCTTTCGGGCGTGGGCGCCGACTCAAGAGCAAAGCCGAGGAAGTGCAGCCAGCGTCGCAGGCAGCCGAAGCAGCCACGCAGCCGCCGACGTAACTGCCGTTAACTTTGCCACTCGCCGCTGTTGCTATGTCTGTACGTCTACTGCTGCACTGCTTGCCTTCTGCTGCTGATAAGGCAGTGGCTGAGACAGAGGCAGAGAGGGTGGGAATGAAATGGGATCTGCATAAAATTGTTCTCCCCCCCAAAAGGAAGTGCAAGTGAAGCCCCTGGCACATCGATTTACACATAGAAATGGGAGGGGGAATTGATCGCTTAACCGATTCACCCTCACCTGTTGCTTCCCCACCATCCCCTTGGAGGAAGTTTTCTCAGTCTTTCATTTGGCTATGGAATCTGCTGTTGGCAATCATTTATCACCCCGCTTCGTTCCATTCCGCACAGCTCCCGCTCACACTTCCACTTCATTCCGTTTCATTCCACTCTGCTCCGCTCAGTTCCGTACAGCAGAATGTTTAAGCATTCAATTTCCCTATGCAAATTAGAAACAAAAACAGCATTTATTTTTTCGGCTTTGGCTTTGCTTTTTGGTTGGGGGCTCTTTGGACCTTGAACAAGGTGAACCGTTCGTTCGTTTGTTCGTTCGTTTGTTGATTGCTCACTTTTTAGTTGGATCGTATCTTTGTGTTACGAGTGCGGGGTATATCCATCCTTTGCAGAGGAAGGTAGAAGGATGATGATTATGGTAAGGCTCAAATCAAAACTATCTTCATTGACATAGAGCTAAGATCTCGTTTGCTTTCAAGAATCTCCGTTCTCACATTGACGTTTCGATCTTATGTAAAAGTACAGGGTATCCGCAGCATCGGTGCACACAACAAACGAGTGGCTTTCATTGTCGACACTTCTTTTGTTGTTGTTTTTAGTCGTTTGTTGAAGTTCAAAGTTAAGTTTTCGGCGCCTGAGCGCAACGAAACGAAACGAAGACAAAAGACTCCCCAAAGACAACAGCAAAAGAAAAGGCAAAGGCAGAGAAGCAAAGGAAGAGGAAGCACGAGGAAGGTAGATGCAAAAAGATAAAGAAAACGCCGAAATTCACACCTCCACAATGGGGCACGGTCAGGGGAGGGAGAGAGAGGGCAGATATTCCATAAAGACAATGCGGCGTATACTTGATATTCCGCATACAAAATTATGCATCAATCAATCAAAGATTGCCCCCAGAGAGAGAAAGAGAGAAAGAGAGAGTGAGATTGTAAAATAAGGAAGAAAAATAACGAATAGGAACAGCGGAACGGAACGAATCCTTTTCCAAACTGCGACACACCTTAAACAAAAAAAGGAACACCGGTAATGAGATGCAAAAATTAATTAAAATTTCTATATTTCACTCTGAGATCCCCAACAGATACCTCTAACTACCTCAACTCCTTCTCTTCATTCATCAGCTCCTGCTTGAGGGCACGCGACGCTCTCTCTCGCTCTCTCTCTGCCAGATGTTGTTCTGTGGACTGTCATCTGGTTGGCTCTGAAGGGGATTACGAGGGGATTACCTGTTATGTTAAAATCATCTCCAAAGCTCAATTTCAATTTAAACTTGCAGCCCCATCGTTCGCCCCCATCCCCCTTTTAGAATCCATTTAAATTTCTGTGTGTGTGTGTTTGTGTGTCTGTGGTGTTGTTGTTGTTCAATTTTTATATTGCGCAATGAATTTTTTTGTGCGAATACGAATCAGCCTGGATCCCCACAGATACAGATACAAATGACAGATTCACAGCTACAGATACATCGTATAATCGTGTGCTGTGTTTTTGTGTGTGTCTTTTTCCCATGTGCACACAAGGTGACAAATTGCCTTTTGATGCTTGCGGCGACCTTGATACTGCATCCAGTATCCCCCCCCACCACCCCTACCCCACGCCCAACGCAATTCCCAACCCAAAAAATGTAGCTGTATCTCTGAGCAATCATATTTTCCAGCAAAGCAATTTGTTTTGTCACAAATTTTTCTTTGTTCCACGAATAATTTTGTTACCCCGAAAATTATCCCAAAAATAAACAAAAAAAATGAAGGAAAAATTAAAAATTAAGCTACAGAATAAAATGATCCCCAAGCGAGTTTTCCCAGAGTATTTTCGAGCTGCACTTAACCTTCAAAGAGGGGAGGGGGAACGGAGAGGCTATGTCGCTTTAATTGTTGTATAATTAAGATGCGAAACTATTATTATATTCGAATTATTTATAACATTTTGGAGAGCCTCCCATCCGACGGTTGTTTCTTCTCATTTTGTTCTTGTTTTGGTTTTTTTTGGCAATTTTTGTTTGAAACATTTCGTGTCTGATTTTATGGATCAAAAAGCGTAACACATTCCACAGCAACAAAAGGCACTTCAGTTCACTTCCCTACTGCTGCTGCCGCCGCCGCTGCTGCCCATCGCAGCGGAAAGTCATTAAGCAGCGAAGCTGCAGGGCGGAGGAGCGGGAGAGCCAGCAAGCGATTCAGTGTGGGGATTCGGTTTTCGGTTTTCGGGCTTCTAATGAGTTTTGCACAGCCATTTGTCTTGAGTGAAGATATACACACAAATGTATCTGGTGGATACATTTGTACACTGTTATACGGAAAGATGGGGGAAGGGTAGTGCAGAGAGAAATGATGCTCAACATCTGAAGATACAAATAACCATAGCGGAAGGTCCATAGGACGCGACAGGAGTAGGAAATGGGAATCATTAGAAGAAGATACAAAATATTGTATCTTTTAGAGTTTTTTTCTATGTCCTACATTCTAAAGGATTCCAAGAAGAGTTAACCACTAAAAAAACAGATGAAAAATGAAGCATCTTTTATATTGGAACTGTGTTGCTTTAAGATACATTCAAAGATACAAATATCCATAGCTGTGGGAGCTCTGTTTTCTGACGTTATCTTGTATTTTGGTGATCTGTTTTCTATATCTGTATAAGTATTTCATGGGAGCATATTGTATCTTGTATCTGGGAGCTCTGTTTTGTATCTTTGCATCCATTTGAAGCTATCTTTTCTAGGGAGTAACATAGGCAGTAAAGGCCTTTCGAAAGGCCTTTTGAATCCCATGCGAATACAAAAAGCATCTTTGAAATACTTTTGACAAATCTAACAGATGGAACAGATGGTGCAAATAGTTTTTATGAATAGTTTTTTCTCTTTCTCCGGTTAGATTCAATTCTCTTCTCTTGTTGTGGGGATTCTCGCTCTTTTTCTCTCTTTCTCTCATTCTCTCTCCCCCTCTACTTTTTTGAGGGGTATCTCCCTTTTTTGGTGGCCCAAAAAAACATTTGTTGTCCAAGGGCCACGCCCACAGCTTTACACGATCTCCAGAGCTTCGAATCAAAGGCGGAGGAGGAGGCACCACCACAAAGGCATGTACGGGGGCCAACACCACATTCAGGTCTCAAGTTTTTTGGGTTTTAATGGGCCCCCACGCTGGTACCCAACCGCTTCTCCGATTCTCTCCGGCAAACATGTTTCTCTATCTCTCGTTTTTTTGTTTGTGTTTTATTCTGTTTTTTTTTTTTTTTGGCAAGAGCGTGAGAAGAGCAGTGCTTTGTGATTGTTCGAAGCTTGAAGCTTGAAAATGGCTTTCAGGCAGCGGGGGAGCGGAGCCGGTGGAGCGGGGGGTATGCCAAGCGCCAGCCACAACATTTTTCAAGTTCAATTTCGTATTTGAATTTGGAATTTCTGTGTGTGTCGCTCGTTCTACGTGCAACGAAAGCAAAAGTCGCCCTCTGCTGCGGCAACCCTCTCTCTCCCGCTCTCTCCTCCCCCTCTGCCACAGTTTTCGGGCCATTAAAGCGCAGCAGAGCATGACGCGCCGCCGCCGCCGCCCGTAGCTGCAATTGAAATGACCAAAAAAGAGAGAGAGAGAAAGGGAGAGAGAGAAGGCAAAGGAAGGAGGGAGAGAGAGAGACAAAGAGTGTCAGGGGGGGTGCCAAAATCAAGGGGGTGGCATGTCAACGGGAACGTAATTTATTGATCAAAAAACAAAACAACAACAACAAAAAGGAAAGAAATAAAATAAGAATAAAAGCCAGGGGCATAAATAAATAAATAAAAACGACAGCGACAGAGGCAGAGGCAGAGGCAGCGGATAAGCCCAAGGAAAGAGAGAGAGAGAGAGAGAGACGCGGAGAGAGAGGGGAGAAGGAGAGAAAGATACATAGATAGTTAGATAGAGAAAGGCTAATATTTTCGGTTTTTGGCTTTTGGGCTTCCTTTTCAGCTCTGCCTGCCTCCCCTCATCGTGGTTGTTCTTTTTGGCGAAAAATAAATTAGAATTAGATACACATACGCAGGAAAAGATACAGCAGACAGAGATACAAAGCCAAGAAATGCGTAGATACGTAGATACAAAGACCAAACCAACAACGACACATTTCCAGTTTGTAGCCCCAAAAACAGAAATGGGAGGAAGACGCAAAAGTAGGAAGAACGAGGAGGCAGAGTAGGAGCCCGCCGAGGGGCAGTAAGGAGGAGGAGGAGGCGGGACCGCGGCTCACATATGGCTGCAATTAAGTAATTTTTTGGAGCAACAAAGCAACACAAAAAACCTACAACAAAATAATGATATATGTATGTATGAAAATACTATAAGAGCGACACGACGCCTAGACGAAACGCCATAGAACGAATACGAATCGAAAGAATCGCGTGTGTACGACTCAAGAGATACTCATTAGCCAACTATTGAATGCCGTACTGCCAGTATTCCACTACCAACTCTTTAACGATTTGCTGATAAAATCCATAACTCGTTTCTAACTACAGATATTTTGCAAACTCTTTGGTCCTTGTGTCCGAATTGTCCGCAGCCCACCTCGGTCAGTGTTTTTTTTTATCAAATTTAAGTTTTTCTTACTCATTAGTTTTTGTAGAGCCTTATTATCTCCACTGTCTTAATAGAGTATCGGACACTGGGCTAATTAATAGATATCGATGCCTGCTTTTCTTCTCCATTAATCCCAATATACCCCTCTCTTGTAATCTCTCAGAAGTAAGGGGTATCATACGAAACGAAACGAAAATTCGACAATTAAACCGAAAAACCTAAACCGAAGAAGAGGAAAAGAGGAAATAGCAGCAGCTGGAAGCAGAGGGCAGAAGAAGAGACGCGAAAACCCGACCCCACATGAAACTTTTTTTATTTCCATTTAGTTCGTCTTTTTCTTCTATAAATTAGATATAACGCATGTACATACTTTTTATTATTACATAGGTTTTATGTACGGCTGCTACTCCTTCTTCTTCTTTAGATGTTACTGTTTTTGTGTATACTCTTACTCTTCCCTCTCAGCGTTCCAAAAAGTCGGATAGCGATACGTATCCGTTCGCTTTTGGGAAATTTGTACAGAGAATCAACGACAATCGCATCATTCAACGAATGTGCGCGAATAGAATAGAGCAATACAATTGTGGTACTCCTTACGGATATATGAAGGAATCCCTTAGATTTCCAGTTCCAGTAGGAGGTTTTGTGCTCTCGATTATTGGAATGGAACGGAATAACATGTAGGTGTATGGAATGGAATGAACACTAAAGGCTTCAAGCAAAGGAAACTCTACTTAAAGAGCGATTAGAGGACATTTTTAGAATGAAATAGAAGAAAGTGAAGATACATTTACATATATCACAGCTATGTAAATGTAGAAATGATGGCTTTGGAAATATGTACGCACATAGTAAATATTTGGAAATCTATCTGCAGGGAAGAACAGTATTTAGTGCTTCGGCAATCAACAACAAAAAACCGAATCAGAATATAGTACAACGAGAAGCAGAAACAAACAACAATAACAAACCCGAAAACTAAACCAAAAACAAAACCAACAAAATTTAATGTGCTTCAAGGTTAGAAGGCGACGGCGACGGAGAAGCTACTGCGACGTCAACGTCGACAGCGCCACACAAAAAACACAAAAAACAACAAAAGCAAACGAAATGGAAAAAAATGTATAAAAAAGCAACAGCAACAAAAAACCAAACGCCAAAAAAAAGAAACAGAACGCACAACAAAATAAAATTCGTGATGAATTTTAAACAATAAAAAAAAATAAACAACAAACAAAATGTTCCACCGCCAGAAAGAGGCAGAAAAAAAAAGAGATGGAGATAAAGAGGGAGGGGGAGGTGGAGGGAAAGAAAGAGATAGTGATAGTGATATACCAGAAGAGGGGGAGTGGGGCAGGACGGTCAAGGCGAGGTTAAGGCAAAAGGTTATACGCAAAACATTTCGGGGGAAAAGAAAAAGCCAGAGATAGAAAGAGAAACAAAAACTTGGAATGGAATGGAAATGGGGATACGGACCAAGGCGGCGGAACGCTGGAAAGAAAATACACATTGTGCGTGCGGTTTCCATCCATGTTCCAGGGAGGAACGAATCAGAATGAGAAGTATGTACATAGGTGTTTTAGGGGCCAAGGCTATTACTACGTCCGATTGGAATCCCCTTGGCATGAACGACAGGGAATGGGAGGGCGAATGGGAGAATGTTCATCAGTAAAAGCATTCAAAATCGGATTGGATTCTGTATTCTTCAGGTATAATCCAAATATTCTTACAGTATTCACTCCAGCGATCACTGGCAGCGATTGGAGATATTGATCACAGATACAGATTGGAGATTAAAGGAATGATAGAGGGAAGTATCCACTGTCTGTAACATCTTTCTTTAAGGATTAGCTGTGAAAATGTGAGATTGCTATTGGATTTTCCACAAGGAACATCCCTACTTAAGGTAGAGTGTTCCGCAATTCGTGGCGATACTCGCGCAGCCTATCCTCTGGTATTGCCTGCTGTGTCTCTCTTCTTCTAAAAAACAAAAAAAGAGAATTGTTATTTGTGAAGCGCTTTTTACGGCTACTCGGTATCGCATTTTCGACTGTCTCTCTGACTGTCTGTCTGTCTGTCTGTCTGTCGACGACAAAGTTGACAAATGGCAAACCGGTTACTGGCTTTGGCTTTTGGCCAGAGCTTCGGTCCGCTGCCGCTGCCGTTCCTACTATTCCTATTCCAGTGGCCGGACTAAGCCCGGTCCGTCCGACCCGCCCGCCCCGCCCTAAAGCGGGTCTCGCGAAACGACTTAAAAATATATACATACAAGTATGCATGTACAAAAAGAATACTCTTAAAAATATAAATAAAATACTCGTTAGCAAAAATCAAAATGCATACAAATTTCCAACGAAAAGAAAAAAACAAACCAGCGAACAGCAAGCGAAACGCTTCGGAGAAAGCGCGTGGGTGAAATGGAGAATCGAATATCGAATTCGGAAACGGGAACGGCAAGGGGGAATGGGATTGAGGAGTAGGAATAGGGGAATGGCGAATGGGTGCCACATAAATTGGTTAATGAATTTGCCCAAACAAAAAAAAAAACAAAAATGAATTGGAACGAATTAAAGCTTGATTGCACGATTGGTAAGGGTCGGAGATGCGGGTCGACCCGAGACCCTTTTCATTGCCTCAAAATATTTGATAGAATGGGTGGAAGTCTAGAAGTCGAGTGATTAAAGATTCATCCACCAAAAAATCAACTATACTCAATGCCCCTCATTGATTAAAAGTTGACAGCAATTACAGATGATACGAGGTAGTCCTGCCCTGAGGCATTTTTATTGTTTTGTTTCATTTTTGGTTCATACGAAGGTAGAAATCAATCAATATTCAATCAGTTTTCCATGGGCATTCTTTCTGTTGATTGGGTCAATGCATCTATTCATTCTTCCGTCATTTTTGAGTTTTCTTTCTCTAATCCTTTAGTGTTCATAATTCCATTGAAATGGGGATGGGGAATGCCCCATAAGCACTTCCTTGCTGTGTTCCTTCCCTGGTCGTTCCATTGCCTTCCCTTCCATTGAGTGTCCATTTCCTATCGTTCCATTGCCTCAATCGTAGCGTACTTGTTGATGCAATGACTAGGCTGCACCTCTCTGTGGACCGGCCTGAGAGTATTGGTAAAATCTGTTGAAATATTTACACATTTGCCACATGCTGCAGTACTGCCGTTGCACACAGCAACGGAGAAAGAGAGACGTGTGATGTGCGATGTGCGATGATGTTTACTTATACGACACTTTTCATTGCTTTTTGGTTTGAAAAATCATGTGTATTTTCTTTCGAAATTTCGATTTGGACAAAATGAATGCATAAACTTTTGACAGTTTTGTGTCGTAGCAAAAGAAGAGTCAGATGACTTTTTGACAGCCACATGAGTCTTTCAGTGAATGAGAGAGAATGCCGAATGAATACAGCGTGTAAATGATTGAATGATTGAATGAAGGATCGAATAGAAGTGTTCTGCTGAACATCGAATCGATACAAAAGCAGTCGCTGCGCACTAAAAGAGTAATTCTTGTGACTATTTCTTTAGATACATTGATGGAATTCACGCACACACACATGGTCGTAGCTTACCCTTCCCCGCCCTTCCGAGTAACTGAAACTACTGCGACGTCTTGTACTCTGCCTCCCTTGGGAGGGGGACTGCTTGCCTGCCAACAATGGGAATCATTCATTCAGTCACACACCCAAAAAGATTCGTAGATTCGTTCGACGGCGGCACAGAGCCCATACATTGTACATGCCACACACTGTGCTGTGCCCCCAACCCCCCCTTATGTGTGTGTGTGTGCCAGGGAAAGATAGAGAGAGAGAGTGAGGGGTGTGGCATTTTCCGCAATTCGTGGCATAAATTCTCTTTGCGATAAAATGCGCAACGCACGGCCCACAACGATTTGGGATAAGTAAGTCCTTTGGCCTCTGACAGCTAGAATGGGGGTTAGGGGTTGGTTTTTCATTGGGGGTTAAGGGTTGGGGGTAGCAACGTTAAGGAGGGGGTGGACGACACTGTTGAGGGTTTGGGGATGGAACATAAACACATTTATGAATATAAATTAATGCATTTTCAAGAGTGGAAGTGAAATTATCCATAAATCCAATTGGCAATGGTTCTAGATACTTGCCATTTTCATTCAATACGATTCCCCCTTTTCGTATCTGTGTATCTTTGTATCTGTATCTGTGTGTAGCAAAGGCATTGGGGGGCTGCAAACAGACAAGAGCAGCGTAGAGAGAAGCGTGCGAAAAGAGGCGAAACACCTGTTAACCTTTTTTGGCCCGAAGAAAAAGCGTGTGCTGGCGATGATGGGGTTTTCTTCTGTGTGTACGTATGTGTATCTGTATCTATGTATGAACCTACCAAAGAATGGCATATTCGCAACGAATGAATTCTTGGGTGAAATAAAATATGTTCCTTTCCTTTCATTGATAACATCCTCAGCAATGAGTGAATGAGATTCGTAAGCCGCAAATGAATGCTCTCTGTAATGGCAGGAGTGCACTCGTGAATGCACTTACGAAACACTACTCTTCGAAGTACCTTTGGACACTGCTCCCTCCCAGTCATGGATTTAGGGGGACTTTCCCCAACTGCCGATTACAATCACGAGATGTTCAATGCAACGCTAGCGACTGAATAAATACATATGTGAGTGTTGGGGGAACCATATAGCCCCCTCTTGTTTATTCGCGAGCAATTTGCGATAATGCGGCAAACATGTGAGAAAAGTCACGTAGTTCTCAGAGGACACCTAACATACGGGATGGGCTATACCCATCGACTGCTCACCTGTTCTGCAGGATACCTTTGATTGTGCGATGAATGATGGCTGCTGCTGCTGCTATTGCTGTCAACACTGCTCGCCGTTTACTAACACTGTGTATACTCCAGCGTACGTGAGGAAAACACCTGTTTGCGGTCGGTTCTCTTTGGGGCACGCGGCACACTGTGATGGGGTCACTTTTTCTTGAAAGGGGGGATTGGGGACAGATAAGGAGTAGGGGTTGGGTTTTCACTTGTGGCACTGCTACTCTTATGACACTAAAGCGTGACGCTGTTGTAAGGCATTTTGTGGTAGTTGTTATTATTATTATTTGTTGTTGTTGTTGTTGTAACACTTTGTGGATTCAACACTTCAAAAAAAATAATTGTACGATCGATCATCTGTTGTGTGTGTAAATATATATGTATCTGTATCTTTTTACAAGGTATATTCCCGAAATTGATCTTCAGTTTTTTTTTTTTTTTTGGGTTGGGGTTTGGGTTGGGGGTAACGCGCGCGGGAGAGGGTTGCCACTGTGTTTTTGAGGAGGGGGGTTGCCACTCTCTCTCTCTTTCAGTTTTGAAATCCGCTTTCGGGCAGCGCTTTTCGGGCGGCAGTTTCAGAGTTGCTTTCCCGACGAAACCTGACGTTGAAATAAAAGTTCGAGCAACATTCGAATTCGCTTAAAGCCAATAAGTCAGTCGGCGGCAGCGGCGCCAGCGGCGACCGAGACAGTGGCTGCGGCAGCGCTGTTCTAACGCCGCGCGAGAACAACGAAAAAACGAACGAACGTACGAACAAACGAAAACGAAACGGCAAAAGGCGCGGCTGAGAATGTCGCTCTCCCGCTCTTTGCTCTCTGCCCCGTTCTAAGTCGCAGTCGGAGCAGCCGCTATAAAATCTAATAAGAACGTCGTCCGTCGTCGTTTGGCTTTCGTGGTGGGTTGTGCCTGCTAGAGGGGGGATGGGGTGGGTCGGCACTGTTGGACAATTGGCGGGGCGGGACGACGGGTGCGCTGCTGCTGCGTTCGAGTCTGAGGCACGCAAAGCACTGAAAGAGCGTCGTGTCGGTCGGAACGCTTGGGAACGGGCCCCGGGCAAACACATAAACAAACGAGCCGCAAACATCAGCCAGGGGCGTCAGTCATGGGGACTTATGCAAGCGAGCCCCCGTTGGGCTAAGCCGCTGGGCTTATGAATGGAAGTGGAAACGGAATTGAAACGGCAGCCGACGATATCCGAAAATGTGCACGACACAAGTACAGTGGAAGCCTCCTCAAGACGAAACATTTGTTTGGGCTCGGCCGGGGACAGGAGGGTAATCTGAAAGGCGATCAATTAACCTGGGGGAGAGATCAGGCTACGAAAATAGCGCCCGCTCTTATCATTTATTTTTTTCGTAATTTTTGGGGGACCTTGTGACTGACCTGACCCGCCAGTGACAGTGCTCACTGTGGCTGCCTCTCTCGCCCAGCGCTCTCTCTGGCGAAACTTTGGCAGTGGAACGACGACCGACCTGCTGCTGCACACACGCATTTCAAATGCAGCGACGTCGGCAGCGTGCCGTGACCTTGAAAATGTTTTTTATGCGGTGAGAGCGAGAGCGACAGCGAGAGAGAGTGAGCTTAAGCGGCTTGCGCAGCCGGCTGCGGCTGGCTGAGTGGTGCAACAAATGTGTGCCACAAATGAGGCGGGGGCCGGAGTCCATGAACGCACATATGCACATACATATGTACATACTATATTTTGTCGCTGGGCTGGGTGGCAGGAAAACCGCAAGGCGCGCCTGATAAGAGCGGGCAGCAACAATTGCGATAACGGTGCGTTTTATCAGTGACTGTCGCGGCGGGCGACAGAGGTAGACGCAGAGGCAGACGCACCGCTCGGCTTCGCACAAAGCTCAACCACTCCCCGCCCTCCCACTAACATTTCCAATTCAAACTTTTGCCAGGAGGCGCATGGCAAGGGTGTTGGAGGGAGACCAGAGCAGACCGGCAAACAGAGGAGAGCAAAGAAACGCCGGCAACAAGCGCGTGCAAAACAATAACAAATGCCATACAGAGAGAGAGCCGCGGAGAGAGACAGAGCGCGAGAGCGAGTAGTAACTGAAGCTGAAAAAAAAACAACAGAGTTCCGATTCCATTTGTTTCGTTTCGCAAAAGTTTGTTTGTCCCACTCACGCTTCCACGCGACCGACCACCGATTCGTGGTTCGGGTCGCTTCACCAAGTGAATGGTATAGAAGTGCTATTTTTAGACACTGGCTCGCATCACGCGCTGTCCCCATACGCTGGCGATCACGTCATCCGCCAGCCGATTGGTTGCTCGGCCCCAATAGAAGCGAAGCGGCGTCGTAGTCGTCGTCGGCTCTGCGGCTAGCAGCAGGCAGCCAGAAGCAACAACAATAGGGAACAGTAGAACGAACCCACGGTGGAGGCAGGCGGACAGCAGAAAAGTTCTATGTCGCCGTCGGCGTCGCTGTTGGCATCTATCTAATGGCGAATTTATAAAGGAATGAAAAGAGCATTAAGAGTGGCAGCCAGCGGCCAGCAGGCCAGGCATATGGAAATTGTTGCAGCAGCTGAGACGCCCGAAGCGTGCCAAAAAAACACAAAAAAAGTGCCGCAGAAGAAAGTGCAGCCGTCGGCGGCTGCTGTTCCCCTGTTCAAGAGTCACCGCCTGCCATGGGAGAAGCACAAGAAGCTCTCCCCCTCTGTCTCTCTGCCTCTCCTCATATTCCTCTACCCCTCTTCCTGTTTTTTCGAGGCAGTAAAATTCATAGCTAAAATTTTTACTGTAATTAAATGCAAAAAAAGTGTTATGTAAAAGGGGCAAAGAATAGGGAGAGTGTGGTCGACCCACCATACACCCTGCACTCCCTCAACCAGCCTTCTGACACACAGCAGCTCCGACAGGTGTCCAGAGAACGGTTCGACCGACATACCCCACCCTGGACAGGGTAGCAACAAGCAATTTCAATAGCAATTGCTGTGCCGCACTCTAATGCATACATATGTACATATGTATGTATGCATGTACATACATATATGCACATATGTATATATATGTACATATGTATATGTGTCCATGTTCACTATATGCAAATAAAAGTTAATCATTGCAAAAACTAACGAAAGCCGTAAAAATCCACTGAACAACAGTTCAAGAGTGTGTGCGTTGCGGAGTCGCCTTATTGATACTCAGCAGCAACTGCACGACCAGCCACACCACAGGAAGACAATGCCGCACTTTTAATACTCTAGGAATCAAAGGAAAATAAATGAATAAAGTTATCCATGGGAAAGAAGGCTGTAAGAATACGAATAGACATTTCAAACTAAAGAACGAACTGAACACTTCTCTAAAAAAGAGTGTGGCAAAAATTCTGTTCTGTCAGGGAAACGGCTTTAAATCCAAAAGATTCGAAGATTCGAAGTAGAAACGGTAGGAATAAAAATAACTAGGTAATATCCACTGTATAGGGACAGGACAGTCCAACGTTTAGAGAAAATGAAAGTGAAGCCACCCCTCACTAAGCCACCCCTCGCTGGGATAGAGCAGAGACAGTGCGGAGAACTTGCTCTCTGGGGCTTTTTTGTGGGTCGAACCGCTGCCTTTGATGCCTCCTCCTCAGAAGCAGCGGCTATAATAATTTAATGGCTTTTCTTTGTTACTCACCAACCCCCAACTATCTCCTACAAATCCCCTGCCACCCCTCGGGCACTCTGGCACTGCAAAACTGCAAAAACAATAAACAGCGAATGACTTTGTGGGCAATTATTAGCAACAAATTGAAATAGTGTCGCATAAAGCAAAAATAAAACTCAAAATTTGCATATTGATCGATCGGACGATCCATGGGGATCCATCCATGTGGTGAGATGAGGAGCAGTGGGGGCAGTGGGCTGTAGGCAGTGGGCAGGGGATGAGTCGTAATCTAATATGTATATGCACGGATCACCGATCACCGGGAGCTCAGTGCAGCCGGAAATGCTAAACGGATGAGCTAATCGATTGGGTAAGATCAGGGCCAGGAACAGGCACTCGACTTAGTCTGAGTCTCAGCCGCAGTCTCAGTCGCAGTCTCTGTTCAAGTCATCGATCAGCCCTCGCTTTGTTTCTCTTGATTTATCTATCATGTAAGTGTCCAATGCCAAGCCCCCTCCTAGACACCAGAACACACACGACGACGACGACGACGACGACGACCACGACTACGACCACAACGACAATGACAAGTCCCCATTGTGTGTGGAGAGGTGGAGTCTTGGGTGTGGAGCTGCCGAAATATTTGACAGATCACCAGCTATAAGATTGTCCAGCGATCCGATCCGGCAGTGGCAGCAGCAGCAGCAGCCGTCGATTGTCTGTCATTCGTTTACATCTCTGGACACTCATTTGTTTGGGAGTTGTTTACACCCAAAGTGGTGGCAGAGGTAGAGGTGGAGGAGTAGAGCCGTGGAGAGTGGCGGTGCTTGGGTCTATGTCTGGGGTCTGAGTTCATACCATTGGATCGTTGCTACTTGGCTACTGGATTTGTCTTTCACGGCTTAGACCTTAGAGAGGTCATTCCCTTTCAAAGAGTAGTATCATTTTGAGCAGCAGCTGGCCATAAAGCTCCTTTAAAGAATAAAATATAATTTATATCAGGACTCTCAGCTTAAAGCCAAGCCGAAGTTTCTAACGTACTGAAACGCAGAACCAACCGAGGGGCATTGCTGCATGACGCAGTACAGATGCCTATAATCCGAATAGAGTATGTCTTTCTATCTGTTTGGTGTCCCCCAACGACGTTATTTCTGTCGCTTGTTTGTGGATTTCGATATTCGATTTCGGATCTTGTTTTTCCGCATACCAGTCCAGTCCCCCGATCTACGACTATCTATCGGAACCGAACCACTGCTCGCTCGCTCGCTCGATCGCTTGATAGAAATTGAAAAGCGGTGTTCCGCAGATTAACACGTCCGAAGCGGAGTGGAGAGGCGAAGAGCTATTGTTGCTCGCGGGTTAAATGACACGGTCGATGGCCATATGTTTAACCTGTCCCCAAGTTCAAGCCACTAAGCAGCGGGTTATTGATGATTATTTTGGTGGCTATTTGGATATTGGATGGTGGATGGTGGCAACATGGCAACAACATAACATCTTAATGCCCAAAGAGTTTCAATGATGGGGGGCATAAATCACTCGATGAGATGAGAGACGATTTCTCTCTCAACTTTGAATTGAATTCGATGGGTTGTTGGGATAGTTCTACTTTGAAAAAGTTTGCCAACAATATGCCACATTGTTGGGGGATTCCGTGCATCCACGCTGCATGCCACATGCCGCTCTGCCTTTTTATGGCTCACGCAAGGGTCATAAAAAATGAAAACTTGGCCATATTCCGTGGGAGATTCAATTCAGAGAAAAGCCCCGAATGACGAATCGCACTATTTACAATGTAAAACAAGTGCATGAGATAGCGCCATCAAAAAGATATCGTAGGTATGCCAGGAATGTATCAGATATAAAATATAAATATCTCTCCATATGGAGATTATCTTTCTGTTCATTTTTAAACAAGCCAGAGGGCTCTCCTTCTATGATACGCCTGGAATCTCTAATCAGCTATTTGTCCCTTCGGGTTCCAGTCGCATGGGTTCCTTAGTCAGAAACGTTTTCGTCGAGGCACTCACAGGCTCTGCGAATTCTATGAGTAAGGGAAATGTCTTTCTATTAGAATTCCCTGTTTTTTAAATGGTTCTAGTTCTACAGAAAGCACTTCCTGTTTTAAAAACAGAGTCATAGAACCCTAGTAAAGATGACGAATCCTATCGAATGCAATGGTACCTCCAGCGGGTTTCGGATGTTCAAATAGTGTTTGATTCATGGGAAATCGTCTGACTAGGAGCTGACTATTTGCACTGATATTGCCCCTGCATTTCCCCTGAAACAAAAAAAAAAAAACAAAACACGTAAGCGATAGCCAATAGCCAATAGCCGGGGAGATGCTTGACCCCCACTCTCTAGGTCTTTGGGAGGTGGGGGTAGGGGATTTTTCTCGTGCAATGTACAAGGAAAACATTATTGTCTGTGGGCAGCAGCAGCAGCAGTGGCACGCGAGGAGCTCTCCTCCTTTTCCGGCGCCGTGTAGGGGGTCTTTCCTGGGAAAAGCGGATCAATAACATAGCAGCAGAGCACGACACAGCTAAAAGCCAAGGGCGGCCCCAAGCTCCCTCCAACAACTTCAATTCGAATTTAAGCGACTGCCAAGCGAAGAGCAGACATCAGAGGAGCAACAGCAGAGCAGAATGGAGAAGAAGCCACCAGCGACAGTTGGCAACTGGTGACCCATTTTCCGATTTGACAGGACACACTCGCACACTGTGGAGACACAGGGAGACATGGTCAAAGGAGGAGCCACACCCGAGAGGCACACACATACCTAGAAAGCGAAACTCTGTTCCCATTTGGGGGATCTACCATATCCATATCGATTGCTGCCTCCCCACTCCCTACCACCAAAAGCTACCCAAAACCAAAAAAAAAAAAAGCCAGACCCATGGAACCAGAGTCCTGCACGCAACACGAAAACTTTCTTTCACATTTTTTCGACGCCCGCTTTTACGATACGAAATTACGATTGTATAATAAAGCAGCCCCGGGTGGAGTGCAGGGAGACGACGCCACGCCGATGGAGACATTGGCAGGCGGCAGTGGGCGCCTCGGGCCAAGTGGGCCGCCATTTTGTGTGCAGACTTGTGGCGCCAGTTTTATGTACTCGACGACTCGACTCCCAGCAACACGCGTTCGCCAACGGACCAAGGACCAACCCCACAAACACACACACACAGAGAGAGAGAGAGAGAGAGAGAGCGACTGGATGGCAGAAGGAGGACTGCGGATGTGCGACTACCACGACGCCAGCGGTGGACTAGGACATAAACTCATTTATTGTGTGGGGTGGCCCCTCTCTCCTTCTGGGGCCGCGTCCGTCCAGTGGTCGCCGCCAGGCGGGCGTGCGCTACGCAATTAATTCAAACACTCGAAGGACGCAGGACACAGGACACAGGATACCAAGCACAACAGTCAGTCCTCCCCAATCATTTGCTCAAAAGGTGAAAAGGCTGAAAGCCCGGAGCATACATATTTGCATTTCTGATTTGAGGCACTGCCATGTGGTTAATGGCGTCAAACAAACGATTGCCATACCAGCCAGCGACCTAGCCCTCTAGGCCCTAGCCCAACATTTTCAATGAAGCTCTTTTAATGACGCGACTAATGTCCTAGGGAGTCTTCGAGGAAGTCCACATCCCCTTAGCGAGCAAGTGCTTTTGGATTGCATACATTCCCTACATGTACACACATCTAACAAATATACATAAAAAACAGGACCGATCGGTAGGCCCATTTTTCCTTTCCTTTGCCATCGATACCTTTAAAATGAGAGAAATATTTGAGCAGAAACAGGAATACAGATATGTGTAGATCGACGCCTTCAACTTTTTTGATATTCACCGAATAACAGAAGGCCAGGGCACAACGAGAGCTGCTTTCAAGAGGCAATCCACCGTTACTTGGCGGTCGCTTTTCACACTTGATAAGGCCTGGGTCGGGACGGGGGGTTAGAGGCGACAAAGGGCCCTGTTGATAGCAGCAGTGGAATGTTCTCAATGAAAGCGTGAATCATATCCTCAAGCAACCTATGGACTCGTGAGTGAATGTCGTTTTTTGTTTCCATTTATTCTTCAATATACATTTCTTGCTCATTTAGAAATAGTTATAATATTTGTGTATTTTATAAGGAACACAACAGAAAAGTAGGTCCTCTTTAAGAGTTAGGAATCCAAGTATTTCCATGGAGTATAGTATTTTCACAGCGGTTTTTTTTCGAAAGGGATTTCTCTCATTTAGGAACTTATTTCACGTTTATATATAAGCGCTTTATGTATAGAAATTCTTAACAACATTTCCTGTCGGTCTAGCCGGAAAGAGATGTGGTCATTTGGTTCCATTGATGATGCTTGCAATATGTGTCCCTACGGATCGTCATTCTAGAATTCCTTGGATAATGTGTAGTCCTTTCTTTAAGAGCATGGAAATTTTGTTCTTTGCGAAGATAGCTCTTTCAGTTTTGTAACATTGGCTTTGATTTGTGTTTAAGTCTTCTCCGAAAAATAGAATGTCTTTGATTCCATGAATGATCTTCCATTGAAGAAAGTTGTACGATTTGTGCAGCTTTTGTAAGGTGTCCACTGCTTAAGTGGTTGAGGAATGTGTTCTTTGTACTCTTAGATCTGGAATTCTTGATGTCCGAGTAAATGAGATGTTAATGTTACATGGGGTAATGGTTAATGTTAAATGGGGCTGAAAAAATCAAATGCATCAGAAATCTTTAAAGAACAAGTCCTGTCAGTGACTTACCAGTCTGCTGATTGAGCTGGCTGTCTCTGATGTTCCTCATGAAAATCCACGCCTCCAGACAATTATCGAGTATGTTGAGCCGGTGCCTGGTGATCTGCTCATGGCTGGACTCGCGGATCATCTGCTCCGTGCAGCTGGTCCTGGCATGTGTGGCTAGCTCAATGGCCGCATCGATGTCATACATATTGCGTATCGAAAATGTGCAATAGGAGATGACGTTCTCCAGGACCGTGGGATCGGTCGGTGGTAGATGGAAGCCGTACATCACCCCAAAGGTAAAGGCCGACGAGGCCGCTATTTGGGCTGTTTCATCGTTGGGGCTTACCAAATAACCCATTAACCCCAGGCACTCGCCCAAAATGCGCATAAATAAAACATTCGGCTCGTAATCAGTCAAGAGGAAGGCCCTTTGAGCCATCAGTGTGACGCCCACCATTTGATGGACGATCATCGATAGATGCCATAATAAGGCATGCATAGACGTCATATCCTCCTGCACAGCCATTATTTGCTCTTCAGTTGGTACGCCCATCTGCTGTAGGACAAACATGTTGTTCTCGAGTCGCATCCTCAATCTGTACTCATCGATAATGGCTATATTGACGATGCCCAGGAAGACATCGCACATCAGATGGCGCTCGTGGCTGCGCAGCTTCCCCTCCATGCTCACCAGTTGGGCCACGTAGTAGACTGAGTCGTATAGCTGGCCATTAGAGAAGGTAGCCATGGCACATTCCACCAACATATGGCGGTTCATTTCCATGATGTTGGAGATCTGAAGAACAGGATCGATAAGGGTACATGCCACTATTATTACATGGGGTATCTCCAGATAGCGATGGTCTAAACTACATGAAATCATTGGGCCGAAATAGCAATCGCTGCGCATTCAAGACATTAACGATTGGCAATAAATCATAAGCGCCCCCCGATACGGATAGGGAACGGCCATCGATCGTTGCGGTTTCGTTTCGGATCCCTGTAATTGCTAATTATAAACGAAGAAAGAGTGCCAGCCCCATCTGCGATTGGTCGACTGTTTGCCCACTTATCGCTGGCCAATCGGCTGGCAGATATTTCCATGATTACTGGCCCAAAAAGAGACAGCGAGAGGAGGGGACTACGATAGAAGAGGGCTCTGTTCGGCCTTGCCGATTAGATATAGATATCGGGCTAGCGACATTAAGTCATGCTCTATATCTGGGGGCTACAAGACTAATGGACTACTGGACTTCTCGACTGTGCTATCTATCTGGCTATCTAACGAATGATTTAAAAGTCCTTTTCTCTGATTGACATATACATACTTAATATATATGTACATATGTATGTACATACATACAAGTTACTGTTGTTTCCTTTCCTTAAATAAAGAAAGAGTATGGAAATCGGATGAAGAGACAACCAATAATAATAATAGAATACATATGCAAATCACATACAGATACTGTATAGTGTATGTATGTATGTATGTATGTATATTTTGTGATTTGCGATTAAGTCGTTTTGCTTTTTTCATTAACACCGCCACAGCGGTCCGTCTCCTTCCCCCTGGCATAGAGGGAGCCCCCTGCTGCGTTGGCAAGTTGTCAACCAAGCCCCAAAGCCAATTCCATCCCCCTCAGATCTGAAAGAGAGATGTGCGTGAGTTGGGGGACTCGTGAGCATGAGCGTCAGCGTAGGAGTACACTTCGAGATGGGTACAGATCGAGCAAAAGCATCTTCTCGTTTCGGCTTCATTTTAGGGATTCCCTTTGTTCATTTATTCCTTCTGTGTGTTTTTCATTCCTTTCTTCCTCTCATTTTGCTACCAAAATGTGTGCGTGCGTGTCCAGGCTCGTGCGTGCATGCGCTATGTCGTGACTGGCATTTGTCGCACCTCTGGCAACGCCCTCGGGCCTGACGGGCTGACGTTGGCCAAAAAGCCGCTCAGCTCGGCAGACACTGGGGCGGTATGCCTGGCAGGCAGCTCTGCTTTTGATTAAGCTCATTTGCATTTGAATGGGACAGTGTTGGACGCTAAAGCGGACTCCAACGCGATGGTCTCCGCACAGTCGGGCGATATGCGATGGTTTTATGTTACCCAGTGCCGCCGTGGGCCAGAGGGGAGCCAAGGTGCCACAGAGGTGGTGGCTTTGAATCTCTAATAAGCCAAGTTATTTGCGCATGACTCAACAGTGGCCCGGCGTCGGTCGTCAATAATATTCATGATCCGCGCGAGAGTCGGGTTAGTTGGGCAAATATTTATAGAGCCGCTCCTCACACCCCACCCCTAACACCCCTTGCAACATCTATTCAATTTGCATTTACAATAGCATTCCCCTCCCCCCCTCTCTGGCCAAGACTCTCCCGATCAAAGTTGCCTACAAGTGCTGGCAAGCCGACTATTTTTAGCCCGATTAATAACTCCTCTCTACAGCCAATCAGTCTGGCAGCGCTGCCAGCCATTGAAGCCACGAAAGCTATGAGTATTCCCATTCAGCTTTGGATATGAGTTTCCCTGCTGCTGACTAAGAGTGAGGGAGGAACAAGCGCAGTGCATTTAGTGCGGGCTTAATTTCTTCTTGCTCTGCCATACTGTCTGGCACCATCACATCACCAGCATTAGACCACTAAGTAAACAAAAGACGAGCAGCAAATAAACAGAATGCGGGGACAGCTATAGCAGTAGCGTGGATCTAGCTAGACGCGTAGGGTCGAGCAGGAGGAATGAAAGAAGTAAGCGGCGACAACATCAGGAGAGAACAGAATTGTGATATTTCTATATGTTTGCACGTAGAAGGAAGAACGAATGGCAGCAGAGAAGTCGATGCTAGTCGAAGAACGAAGACAGGCAAACAAAAGCCGAAGACGGCATAGAAAACGAAAGGTTCGAGAGCCGACAACTAGCGCAGCAAAGAAAAGCTGTAACGCGCTCGAAGCTAAGAGCAAAGCAGCTGCAGCAGAAATGAATGAGAAGAAATAATAACAACAAACAGATGCGATAGAGGAAAATAAAAAAATAACAACTAGCCGAGGCACACGCAGACGAAGAAGCTGCACCAAAAATTTTCATCCATGTGTCGCGTTTTCGCATGGATTATCTCCAATTTCCCCCCCTCATGTTCATTCATTTCATTGTTGTTGTTGTGTCTTCTGCTTTTCTGTTTCCTTAGGTTTTTATACAATTTTTCACTTTGCCAAAAAGCAAAACGCAATAATTTCCAATTACTCTGTCTCTGTCGCTCTCTGCTTCTATCTTCATTTGTTTGCCGGCGGAGGGTGAGGTGAGGGGGGGCTTTAGCGGGTCGGGCATTGTGGATGAATTAGTCAGGAAATTAATTAATCAAAACTAACGCAAAAAGCAGCAACAACAATTCAAGAACAGCAAAACGAATAACAAAAGCAAACAACAAAAAATACAGAATTTATGTAAAAAAAACGTCGCTCCACAATTTGTTGCCTGTCATTTGCTTATTTTGTGTGGCGCTACCCTCCCCCTCATCCACCGACCGCTGCTGCCGGGCCCTGCCCCGCTGTAGCTATTGTTTAATTTGTGTCGCTGGCTTTTTTCTCAACCCTCTGGCAACGCTCCTACAAACACACATGCAAGCACGCACACACACACACGCAGACACATAAACTCATACATGCCGAACAACCTTGAGAGGCGCTTAAAATGATTTGATTATTATATTAATATTGTTTCTATTTCTGTTTTTTTGTGTCCCAGTAATGAGCGATGATGGCGTGGAGGGAGGGAGCACAACCAGAAACGGAGAAGGCGGCGCAGACGCAGACGCAGACAAACAGAAGCAGCGGCAGAAAGAAGACCACATACATTTTACACTCCCTTTCCTTTGCGTACGGAAGTTTTCGCGTCCTCTTTCGATCCTTTCCTTACGTTCTCTTTTTCTTCTCTTGTCTCTCTGTCTACCCATTTCACACAGGCCAAATTTAACCTCAAACTACACATCAAAATACATTTTATTTCATTTTCACTTCTTTTTTGTGCGTGTAAGATTCCTGATTCTATAATTATATTTCCCGGTTTTCTTCATCCACGCTTTCTCTTTGGTACACTGTTTAGTACACACAAAAAACAATTCTAGCCCTCGACAAAAAAGTGGGACTTCTAGGGACAAGTGGTGGGGACAATGCAGCACCTTACCTTTAAATCTTCACAAAAGTTCGTAATTTTGACACACTTCTTCACAAAAAATGGCACGCGCAAATGTTTTCTGTATGTATTTCAACCAATTTGATCTAATTTTTTGCTTTTTCACATCAAAAACTGTACACTTTTCACATAACCCAACTTTTGCGGTTGCACAAGCGCAAAGACGAGCAAAAAAGCAGGCAATTATTCCTTCTTGTACACAGAATTTAATTGTCGTGTTTCAGGTGCATTTGAGAAGAATGCAGCATCGATAAAATTACATTGGCTCGATTCTTTTGTGGCTTTTCACCGATTATTACACTGCCAGGGATGGGATGTCGCTGGAAAGGGCTGCACTCTCACTCTGTCGCCGTTACTAATCGAGCTCATTTAAATGCATTAAATTTATCTCATTATGCGGTATGACGGCGCATCTGCAATTCCAATCCATTGCCTTCCCCCATCCCCATCCAATCCTGATTCATACCCATCCCATCCAATCCTGACTCATTGCCCATTGGCATTGGGGGCATATGGCAAAACCGGGCCACGCCGTGCACCAAATTGTTGAACGAATCGAAAAAATTGCATGCGAAAGGAGAAACATTTCATGTCGAGAACTGTGCACACCTGTTGTTGCAAAAAGCACACAAAAAGTGGTATGTATGATGTCTAATGCAATGTCTAATATGTGTGTATATGGAAAACCCCTTCTCCCTCAGGGCCACTGCAACATGGCGAAATCCGCGAGGGCTAAGAGATATTTAGTGGCACCTGCCACCTATGGAATGGCCAATTCTGTTGAGGAGGAACCTTAAGACAGTGCAACAACTGTGATGGGAGCAGACAAAGCCACTTATGGAATGGCCAAATTCAATTAAGGACGATCCTTTCGGCTGGTACAAGTAACACCAAACGAGACATAATTGCCATAATGAATCGTAATCGTGACACCCCCACTTTCAGGGTTTCAGGGTTAGTACAGAGGGAGATCCCACACATCCATTCGGCAGGGTATGGTATGGCTAATGGTTTTCCTTGCTGTCTTCTAGTGTTGGCCAATTTATGGTTGCATTCGGCGCTCGCTTTGATCTTGACGCGTTTTTGACACTCGTCGAGTTTGCTCTCTGTCTCACTCTCTCTCTCTCTCTCTCTGGCAGACAGACAGCGGCAGCAGGGGGTGATGGTGGCATGGGAGCGGGGCGACGGCACAGCCGGCGGCATGTGCCGCACATTTTTCATATTTCATTTCGGTTTTATTTTCCCAAAAGAAAATGCCGAGATTCTGCTGCCGAAACGTTCGCTTTTCATTTCACATTTCGGCGCATTACTCAGCCTGCAAGTGGAATTGGCAATCGAATGAGACGACGACGATTTTTCCGATGTATTTTTAGTGGTACGCGGATCGCGCGATTCTATATGTAAACCATATTCGTAATTCACATGTAGGCCAAATAGAAGTCGCGTGGGCTTGATGAACTGTGAACTGTGACCCCTAGAATAGCTTGGACAGTGTACCATGTGTACCATGTTCCTGCTTTTAGTCTCAATAGGTTGCAGCAGGTCCCACAAAGTGGCTGCGGCAGAATCCCCGCTAAGCTTGTTAGCCTTGCCCTCCGGCCTTGCCGCTGGACAGACACGCCACGCCACACCACGCCACGAAAGCAGGCCAATTAGGCACCCAGGCGGAGGGGGAGGGAGATGGAGATGGTGGGGGCAGACAGGCATCACTGTCAGCTGGCAGCTGGCCAAAGACCCACGCACTTGGGAGAGTGGCACAGAGTGGCGCACGCACAGTGGCTAGCTAGGCGTCTCCTCCTATCCTCCTATCCTCATCGTTCTCTCTCTATCTATGGAGGAAGAGGCAGAGACCAATATAGTGCGTCAACAGCGACGATGCCCCACGGAAGTACATATTCTCCGCAACCACCTCCCAGATCCCTGGTCCCTGACAGCCCTCGCCTCCGTTTTGATTTATGCGGCATTTTGCAAAAGTCAACAAATGGAAATGACACGGAAAATAATAATGCCACAGGAGAGAGAGAGAGAGAGCTTACCCATTATACCGATTTCTTTCCGCTTTCAAGGCCGCCAGTGCAGAAATAGAGTCCAACCTCAGCACAGCCGAATTTGCGGAAAACTATGGCCCCATTTTTGGAGTCCAGGAAAGCGGAGAAACCAGGAGGAATAGTGTCCCATGAAATTTATGTTGAACTTCACAAACAGAAACAAAAAAATATAAATAGAAAAACAGAACAGGTGACACAAACAAGTTTTCGTTTGCTTACATCACAATCACAAGGTGCTGGAGCTGGAGCTGTACCAGCAGCTCTAGAAGATCTACAGATCTACTGCTCATCACAATGGGAACGATGGGCAGCCGTTCGCTCAGCCCCGATCAGATGGCGAAGCATCAGCGGGAGACCGGACTCTCGTACGCACAGCTGGCGCAGCTCTATAGCCGTTTTCAGTCATTAGATCGCCAGCGTCGTGGCTATCTGACGCCAACAGATCTGCTGCGCATACCGCAGCTTGTTCAGCATCCATTGCACCGCCAGATCGTGGACAGCTTCTTCCCCCGCCGCTGCGGTGCCGCCACTCTGTCGTTTGGCCAATTTGTGGGGGCTTGTGCCACCGTCCTCGTGCCTCAGTTCATATTCACCCAGTCCATGGAGTACTATGGGCCACCGCCCCATCGACGCGCCGAAAAGATACGTCTGCTGTGTCAGATGATCGATACGGAGAACCAAGGCTACATATTGATCAAGGACTTTCGTAAATTCCTGGGCACCCTGATCGAGCACCGAGGCGGCAATCTAGCCGAGATGCCTCTGTTGGAGCTACTGGCATTCGGTCTCAACCAATCGGCACCCGGACAGCTCAAATACAAGGAGTTCGAACTCCGTCTCAGTCCCGCCGATCTAGAGGGTCGGCTCTCTATCAGCAAGTGGCTTGTTAAGGACGAGAATGAGGTCGCCAAGACCACCAGAGCCAAAATTAGGACTGAATCCGTTAAGGCTGACGCGAAGGCGATGCGCAACAAATAAATCACCCTGAGAATTTTTTGATTTCCCTATTTTTTAGTATATTTGTGAGCAAAATAAAATAGAATGCTACCCAGCAGGGTCCAATATGCGGATACGTAATATATGTATATAATATATACAAATATTTTTGTAGCATGCTTTTGGGGTGTCTTTGTGTGCAAAACTACATAAGTACATACTCGTATGTAACATGTTTAATAATCAAGTCGGTGCGCCGCGGCCCTATTTCTAATCGATTGGGTTATTTGGCAAATGGAGTGGCTATATTTCGTTATGTTGACCATCAAGAAACATGGCAAACACATGCGTTACATGCTATGATACTATATGGACACACGAAGAAGGAGGTGCAAAGGATCTTGCTTTGCTACGCTTGCCGTACGAGGTCCTATCACTGGGATTTTCCTATCCACCAGGAAATATTTGAGGACGGTTCAGGAGTATATTCTAGATCAGCATCGCATCGACTGCTAGAATGGACATGGAATGAGCTAGTAAAAGGCAGAATGACTCACGTTCATAGCATTGATTTTGTTTAGCTTCTGGCCATCGGGGGATCCGATCAATGCCGGCCTGATCAATGTCCAAATGTTGGTCCTTAAGCTCCAACCAAAGGCTACGTATATCGACTGAATTGCAAGGAGATTGACCCTGAAACACCGTCAACTCAGCCCTGTTGGTCCTTGGGCACTCCAGTGATTCGTATTGAGGCAGAGACCCGGCCAGGTAATCGTTGATAAGTCCGTGAAAAGCTGCAGCAGGCAGAGCAGGTTGGCGTTATGCAGATTCTGTAGGTTAGGTTGGTTCTGCATCCGCCCAAAATGCATGACCGTTTAAACGCCAATGTTAGTTTATTCTGGATTTTGCAAAATATGCACGCTCTGGTCTCAGCTGTAGCGGCAGAGAACGGATGGAAATACATACCCCAATAAGGGCTCAAAGCGAGTAAGGAAGACGCTGGGATTAACGCTGGCCCAGGTACTTTTCATCGAGTGGCTGTTGCTCCTAAACAATCTGTGTAATCTTCTTGGCCAGAAATAGAAGAAGATTGCAGAAGGCGAAGTTGAGTGACAGTCCGTCCGAGCTCTGCACCAAATTATGCAAAAGATGTCACAAGGATCGAGGCACATGTGCACTGAAAATTGGATACCAATTACTTAATAAACGGAATAAAACACGTTACGCACGTGCAGAAGTGCGACCCCCCAGTAGAAACAAGAGATGGGAACGCCACTGTCGACTAGCACTCTCGATTAATCGGTATATGCGATGGTTTCCTCCCTGATTTTCTCCCGTTCATGTTTTTTCTACAATAAATTTATTTTTGATTGAAATTTATTAGGCAGTAAGATTTTATAAAGGCGTTGCTACATCTAGAATAAACATCTAAGAATTGCTGCCTTCCTCCATGGCCGGTGTGCAGGTCTTGGGCAGATAGTCCATAGAGTCGGTGCAATGGGTTAAGCTGCGAGCAAAGGTGCTCGCCTAGTGGTAGCCATCTTGGTACTGGTCCTCCTCGTCTTCGTCATCGTCCTCGTCTTCGTCTTCATCCTCGTCTTCGTCCTCGTATTCAATCCAACTCCAATCCTCATCGTTGGACGAGTCCAGAAGCTCTATCGAGTGGGGCTCTAATGTGACTACCAAATTTATGTGATTGTTGTTGACTTCATGCTGGCCAGCCTCTTCGTTGATGTACTTCGGCAGATTGGCTGGAATCTCGGCCACAGGAGTGGAAACAGCAGCTGGAGTTTGAGCTGCGGCCGGAGTCAGAATCGGCGGAATTATGGTATGCTCTTCCATTACTAAATAAAAATTATCCAAATTTTGCAAATGCCAATGCTGCGCGTGCGTCTGCTGGTGTGGTGCTTAGAAAATCACTATCGATAGGTTGACAGTCGAGAATCTTCCTGTGCGCACAGTGCTGCACGACGTACTGAACGACGCATCTCTGCGCGATTTGTGTTTAATTTCAATGGAATGCAGGCGACTCGGATGGCGGACTTAGAAATGCAAAGACAATAGATCGGCGATGCAGCACGGGTGAGAGTGGAAGTGGGCGTCTCCAGAAGGGGAGCTAAGTGTAGAGGTAGTGAATGTGCTGTGTAAACTGGAAAAGCACCGAATATATGATTATCAATTGGACATACAGGTTCGTTTTGTTTCTATCCCAATGCTGCACATTTTTTCGTTTTTTCGGGTCTCAGTAACCTTTTGTCGGCTCCCTCGACCTTCCTGTCGAAGCCCTGCTACAAATAAGAGCAGGAGTCAGTTGAAATCATTCCTATTTCTAACTTTGTGCCTAGCACATCTCCCAGTCGAGTAAATAAAAGTGAGTCGGGGAACAAAAATAAAATATTAAAATTTCAAAATTAGTTGTGAAAGTTTTGCGCCATTTTTAAAAGACAAAATGTTTTTTCAAATTTGTTGTTACTTTTATTTAAAGTTAATTTTTTTATATTTTTGCAGAGCTCTTAAAACGATAACAAAATAATTTTTGATAATGTACAAGCTTAATATATTGCTGATCTTCACGTGTAAGTGTAGAGACTGCCCTACGCATGTTGTCTGAAACTTAAACTAATTTTATGCGCGTGTGTTCAGGTGCTGCGATGATGCAACCACGGATGGGTCAAGGCCTGCGCGTCAAGCGCTCGGATATCCGTGGCCCAAATGCCGATGCGGAGGTCAGTGCCACAACTGTGGCATCCACTATGGGATCATTGATGGGAATAACTCAAGCAAGAGGCGGCGCAGCAGCCGGAAATACCACGGCTATGGCTACAGGCAATCCCGCATCTGTGGTCAAGACAGCCACTCGCCTGAAGGCTGTCCAGGAGTACAAAACACCTTGCGTCGCCCCTACAGGCACAATGGCTTTCACATTCGCGCCCATAATCGAGAAGCCCCGATGGGGCTTATCGATGGGGAAGGCAGGGTCATTGCTCGACTTGCATGACACCCAAAAGTCTCGTTCGGCTCATCGTCACAAACGCCAAAAGCGCCACCGCCACGACCACCATGCTTGTAACGACCACCATGCAGTAACGTCTGTAAAACCGTTACTGCACCGCCACAAATTGATGAAGACAGAACCACCGATGCATCGCCAATACCACATGCATCCCTTCTCATCCTCCTCTATGGACACCGCCACCGCTCCTCATGCCTCTCCGTTTGTATACGTCAACAAGCTAGTTTCTCCGGATGGCAATTTTGAGATGAAGCTCTTCGAAATGGTGGCCCCCAACATGGTGATTGAAAGCGTTCAGTTGAAACCCCATGAACGCTCTCAACCGAAAATGGTGCCCCAAAACATGCCTGGACTTTCCTTCTGGAACGCTGCCAAGCACGGACGACATGGCGGCCACTCGACCAAGCAGAACCACAAGCGCCAGTCCTTGACGTATATGCCTCCTCTATTCGACATGTTGCAGCCGATATTGAAGCCGCTGCTGCAGTCCCAGACATCCATTAAGATGCAAAACAGTGGCATGGAACAATTAATCTCTCCCCAATACTATGTCCCCTATAGCGCCCAGGAAATGCCCACTCCCATTGAGATGCACCACAGTCTCGGGGAACCACTACTTTCTCCTGAATACCTCGAACGCACCGACGACATGGAATTGCTGTCCAATTGCGATGTTATCGTACAGCTCCTAAAGGAGTTCGACGAAAGTGATAAGGAACTTGCCAAGGAAAAGAAGACTAAGAAGGTCAAGCGACAGGCTGTCGACGGACGGCGAAGGATGAACTGAAGAAACTGTTAAAGATCAGGGAAGCTGCTGAAGGCGCCGAAGCCACCCTTTCCAGCTGTCCTCTGACCATCATGACCATAGGTCTGGTCTCTAGGTTTAGATATAGCGGTAGGATATTAGGTTTGACGGGTAGCTCATTTGTGCTGGGGTTCATCCAAATTTATATTTTTCCTATTTGTTTTGGGTTTGCTTTAGGTTAGTTAGAGGGAATGTCAAATTGTTTGAATATTTTTGGTCTTATTGTCAAAAACAAATGATATGAGCTAGGATTATATTTTGTAAGAAGAACTAATTCATAGAGAGAAAAGATACAAAAATAATATAAAAAAATAAAATCAATTTCGGACTTAAACAAAAATCCGTATCTACATATGTATATTACAAATTTATGTATTGATACATAAAACCAATTTTACACTTCCATGGTCTTCAAAATTGTTTGCAGCATACTTTCAGGCCGCTTCATTTATTTACAAAGTCTCATCTACTTTTTCACAACTAAGTAGCAATTGCATCAATTGCAAATTTCCAAATGCTTATATATGTATTAAGTAAATATCAAATGCTAAAGGGAACTTTACGTGACATCGATCTCTTATATATTTTTAGATGACGGACACATTCAGGTGTCTCTGTGGATAATTACACTTAATATATAGCAAATTTGTAGTTAGCACGTAGTTACCGTGTAGAAACATGAATATATTTGAAATTCGACTGTAAAATGCAACCTTTTTTTAAATATTTAAAAATAATGCAATAAATCTACTCGCTTAAAAAATTACCTAAATAAATTTACATATACTTTTATAAAAATCAAGTTTCTTTTCTGCTACTTTTCGATCTATCGATTTAATTAAAAATTAAGCTATATTACTCCGACGCTTACATTTTCAATACTCTTCTATATATTTCATAAACTATTAAACACTTGTGAACACTCCCAATGCAGTGGGTGAGGCGAGAAGAAAAACCCTCCTATAATTGTTTCGTCACGCGTTGTCTGTGAACAGAAAGTGGTGCCTAGAAGAACATCCATTGATTCGTACATGCCTTACTATTGTGCCGTCTTACAAGCAGTATTAGCTATATTTTTGTGTGGGCTATTCTGGAATGTCTGTCATTAGCTGACATCTCTTTCCCTACAAGTCCTGGTGAATCACCACGTTGGAGTTTCGCCTCCCATTGGTTGGATCGAATCCTTTCCTTTTAAAGGAAGCATCCTTGTATATCCCTTGAGTAAAAGATCAATGTAAATGGAATTCCTTTTCCATGCCTAAAAAGAATGAACCCAAAAAATATACGGAGCCTGTGGGAAATGTTCTTTAGTTTACTGGACGCATTCACTCACTCACTCTCATTACATAGGTCGTCGTCGAATCGAACAATCAAAAAGCAAACAGCGCTGTTTTTACTGATTTATTTTACATTCACAATAATTGTTTTTATTATTCTAATAATTTGTTAATAGTTAGAGGGGTGTATGTTCGCAATAGAAATAGATGCTGCTGCAGGTGGCGGCAGCCCTATTTATTTCTTTATTATGTGTTACGTGTGTACGATGCTGCGATCTCGTGCAAAAAAAAAACATAATCGAGAAATGAAAACAATAAACAATATGTAAATCCTAATTATGAACATGACTTTATGGCAGCTCCTCCTTTACTCTTTTAGGATGCCACTGGGGGATGCAACAAACAAAAGCTCCTACCACAACAAAAGGAAATGGGAGTTGAGGGGAGGTGAGGTGAGTAGTGTCTATCTTGTAGAATGGGAGCACTGATAAATCGTTTCGTCCTTTCGATATATATATAGCACTATATGGTATATGGGGATACGTATACATGTGTACATACATACATGCAATGCAAAGGATACAGATACAAATACAAAGATGCAATTACAATTTCCAAGGTACGCCACGACATAACATTTTTTTTTTAACTTTAGACTTTAAATTACATTTAGGCTTCGATTTGTTCGATTTTTGTGTACAAAAAAATTTGGTTTCACGCTTGCATTAGCCGAGATTTAGGTTTAGATTATGTGCTATATGTATAGGTGTATAAGTATATCGTATCGTATATAAATAATTACAAAAATGTCTTTACGATGTATGAAAAAAAAATACTTGCGCTCAATTTCTGACAAAAAAAACCTTTACATCGCGGGGGAAACGCGAGAATCGATTCCAATCCATTAACAATCGATCCAATCTCTTTTCTACTGACGCCTAACAGTGCGCTCCCGTTCACGTCCGCTCTCCTCGCGCTGCAGGCTGCCATGCCTTGGCGGTGAGGTGTTGCCGGTGGCGCCTCCCGCTCCTGAGCCACCATTCAGTACACGCGCCTTGCGCGATCGCTTAAACTTGGCCATGTCCTCTCCAAAAACATCGCCCGTGCGCAAAGCCGAGATGAGGTCATCGAACTCGCCCTTGTTGTCGCCGCCACCCTTGCCCGGGGAGTCGCCTCCATTCGAGGGTGATGACGACTTCAGACCGAGATTGCGGGCAACACTGCTCATGAGGCCGGTCTTGTTCTTGCGATCGATGGTCCGCTTTTTGAGCTCGGCCTCCTGCTTAGCTCGCTTCTCCTCCTCCTCCTGCCGTCGGCGGAAGCTTTCGTTGTCGTTACGCGCCTCTGCAAAGGCTCCCAAGAACGAATCAAAGATGCCAAAAAACTCGTCCGGCTGCAGCACGGATCCATCTTCACCGAACAGACGGACGGCTCGATCAAAGCGCGTCTTCATATCCTGAAACTTGTCCTCCAGCTCGGCAAAACGAACTGATGCCTGGGCATGGAACTCCCGCATCACGGGCAGAAAGCGGTCCCCTTGCTGTGCGGGACCCGAGCTCCGATGGAACTCAATCTCACGGGCCACATCCGCCAGACCGGTGCGCAGCATTTGTATATCCTTGTCCATCTCGCCAAGCGACACCTTCGAGGCACCGCGCACATGCGGTATGTCATCCTCAAGCTTCAGCAGATCCTTGAATTTCTTCTCGATCACCTGCACGAGGTAATGGAGCAGCGTTGTGCCCTTGGCGGCACTCGATTTGGTGTCCGCCAGACGATTGAGCGATGCCAGACGGAAACCAGAGGCATTGCCGCGAGCCCCTCGGTTCATGTAGTTGCCTAAAAGGAAGGGAGCATTTGAATAGTATCAGTATGTTAAGGCGATCAGAGGATATCCTACCCAATGCCAGAACTAGCTCCAATAACTTGCGCAAACGTCGAGAGCGTGCCACCTCGCGTGAGGCCTCCATCACGCTCTTGATGCGTGGCGTCAGATCGTTGACGGTCAGCATAAAACGCTTCTTGTAGTGCAGACTCTTGAGACGCTGCTCGTAGTGGGGTATCCTGTGGGAGGAAAGACATGAATAAAACGATTTTTGGCTGCTTCTCAGAGTCGCGGCGAGTCCACTCACTTGGATATCTCATAGAGAAAGCGATCGGCTCGTGCCAGCGATTCAATGTCCTCGCTGTGCTCGTCCAGCAAAGCCCGCTCTTCGGCGGAGGGCGTGAATTTCAACAGCTGCTCGACCATGTCCAATTGCAGCTGCTCATTGCAGTCCATTGAGAGGATCGCTCTATAGAAGTACAAGTTAAGGATAAATAAGGAACGATCAAGCTTGAGGAGCGGGTTTTTTTCCTCCTTACTTGGATATCTCCACATCGCTCATCTTCAGTTTGCTCAATAGAATCGTGCAGTTTTGGGCTCGGCGTCCATCGATCACTGAGAGAACCTTCTGTTTGTTCTTCTGTCCAGTGGGTCGTAGATCCTCGTATGAGCCATCGTGTGCCTATCAGGGTTTAGAGCAGTATTAGAGTAGATGAAGCAGAAGTGGTAGAAGGACTCTTACTGGCACTCCATTCTTTTGGTAGGCCGAAAAGAGCTTGTCTATCGACTCCAGCTCCATGTTGTTGTACAGCTTGCTTTCGTCCAGTTCGCTCCAGACAGTGCCCTGCAGCTTGGCATCCGGCAGCTTGGACCAGTTGAAGCTCTTCAAGGGATTTGTGGGCTGTGGTACGTTCTTTTTGGGTAGCTCCACCTTGGGGGCCACAGGTGCTGGAAGAAAAGAGGTGGTTTAGCAACCTCTGAAAGCTCTAGAGGCTCGGTCGAACTCACTCGCTGGCGTCATGCTGGGCGGCGGTGGTGGGGCACCCGGACATGGCGGCGGTGGCGGTGGCAGCATTGCTGGCGCCATTGGCGGTGCCGGCGGCGGTGGAATGGTATTCAGCATCGGCGGTGGCGGTGGTGGCGGGGACACAGCACCATTGCAACCTGTCAACCCAGCCACCTTTTGGTCATCGGGTATGCTTCCTTCGGTCACGAGCCGCTCGAGACGCGCCCGCTCCTGCTGCTCGTTGTGCAGGCGATGCTGCAGGTCCTCGGCCTTCATTTCGGCACTCTGGGCCCGCTGCACGGCCTGCGAGTGCTGGGCGGACTCTTTCTCGAGACGCTCGCGCATGCGTGCCAGACCCGTCTCCAGGTCCTCCTTCTCCTGCATTCGCAGATCGAGTTCCTGTTCCTTTTTGGCCAGGCGCGACTGTACTTCAAAGTTCTCGCGCTCCAGCTCATCCGCTCGCTTGCGGGCCTGCGTGAGCTGCTCTTCCTTGACCAGGAGACGCACCAGCTTGCCCACATCGATCTGCAGCGGTGCCACATCCGGATCATGGACAGGCGACTCGCTGGCCAGCTTCAGCTGCTTGCCAGGATCATCTAAGGGATCGGGTATGAGGTCGCTACTCGGTCGCTGCTCCACTTGCAGCACAATCTGCTGGACCACTCGATCAATCAGCAGCCAATGCTCCGTGCAGTGGCCCGTGTCTGTTTGGGGATTGGATTGATCAGAGATTAGTTGGTGCTGGAGATTCGAGGAGCTTTTGGTTGTGGCACTTACAGGGTAGCAACAGCATATGCTGCAGAAGCGACAGCATATGGGGATACGCTGGTGAATGGCTGAGCTTACGGCGCAGCAGCTCAAACATGGACCCAGCGCTCTTCGTGTCCACATGCTCTTCGTTGAAACGACGGGCAAACTCCTTTTCATCCTCCGCTCTCACCATCTCAAAGAAGTCCTGAAAAAGTGCGGTTAAACGGATTAGTAAAGACCAGAGCTAGAGCACTAGAGCGCCTAAAGGGAGGTCGTAGCACTCACCAAATGCCTGTCCAGCGTCTCATTCTCGTGCGTCCGCAGCTTGTCAATCACCGGCTGGATGCCCAGCATCAAAAATTCATAGCGCAAATGTAACCTGAACTCGAGATTCTCCTGCCCGGGGCCGTAGTTCAAGACGGCATTCACAAAGGACATCAGAGCGGTCTTTAGATTTACATTGTCTCTATAGGCGTAGGTCGAGCGATCCAGATCATTGACAATACTCTGGAAGCGCGTGCGCTCAGTGGCAAACTCCTGGAAGTGCAGCATCGCCTGCAGCACCTTGCGATGTCCTCCTGGAACCAGACACACAGCTCCCAGGATCTCCAGGGCCGCTATTTTCGTGCGTATGTTATCCGCCGCCAGGGAGCGTGCAATCGTATCTATGGCCGTGGGATGGGCCAGCACATGGGCGCGTCCCATCGAGTTGTTCATCAGCGCCTTGATGCATCCAATGAGACTCGTATGTAACGAACTGTTCGCCACACGTATGTCCAGCTGCAGCAGGAGATTAAGCAGCGCCGGCAGTCCGTCCAGCTCCACAAAGCGGAGCACAAAGCTGTGCGTGGAGGTGCGCAGCGCCGTCTTCAGGGCATCGACGAGAGCCGCATGGTTATCCAGCCGATTGCTGGCCCCCTCATGGCTGGGCGAGTCCTCCGGCGAGAGGGATACGTGCACCACCAGCTCCTTCAGCCGCTCGATATAGTGCTCGGCCGTCGGGGGCTGGTGACCGGCAAGCGCCGAGGGTCCATCGGGGCCATCAGTCGAGTCCAGCGGTTGCTTGCGCGAGCAGTAGATTTGCCATTTTTTCTGCGCTGGCAGACTGAGCATCGCCTCCTTGTTGGGCGCCGTCAGATCGAGCTCTTCGACCAGTTCCGCGAACTTGGTGTCCAGCTCATCCACCGATGGCATTGGCTGTGTGGGCGTGAGGGTCTGCAGGGTGAAGGCCCCCTCCACCACACAGATTTCGGGGGGTTCATCGTCCTGGAAAGAGCAATAGAAGATTGTATTAGAATTGATTGTATTATAGAGAGAGAGAAATAGAGAGGCGTTCAAGCGAAGCCCATAGACAGACAGACAGACAGTCTCGTAATTGGTGCATGTCCAATTAGAAGTCTCCGTTTGTTGCAACAATCAAGAGAACCTTGCAACCGGACACCGAAGTCGAAGTCGATGCCAGCGGGGCAAGAAAAACGGCGGTTCTGCCTCTCTGCTTCTTATCCCTTTCTTGGACTCATCGGCTGATGGGGCAGTCTGCATCTGCTTCTGTTCTTCTGGGAAACTTTCGATTCTTTCGAATGCTGCAATGGTATTTCGAAGAAACATTCTTCTTCTGATAATCTTCTGAGTCACAATCGGAGGCTTACTGGAGGCATATACATATGTATGTATGTAATTATTATTGGAATAAACTTAAAAGTTCAAGGCTAATAATCGGAGGAGAATCAGAGCAGAAATTGTCTTCATAAATCTGAGCGATATGCCAAAAAGAGAGTTGGGCTTCTAAAAGAAAGATAAAGCTACACATATATTTACAGACACAGAGATCTTCAGAACTCTTGAAAAAGCTAGGACTAAACGAATAACTTATAATATCTATCCTATCGTTTGCACCCTTTCAACGTGTAACACGCTGCACCCATTGGTCTTTTCTTTGTTTATCGCTATCCACTATTATCTTTAAACTTCTATCCTTTCCGTATCGTACGTGCAGCAGCGCTCATCGGTCTCAGGAGTTGTTTCGGGTGAAAGAAACAGAGTGCTACCCCTGGATGTATTGAGAGGGCGATTGTTTGCGAATTGAAATCAAGAGTTCTACAGTTTTCCCCTCGATTTAAATTGAATAAGAGATTTTTGTTAGGAGATCTGAAAGCGACTAAGAGTGACACTCACTCCCGAGCACATCATCCATTAAGAGGAGCGAGCTTCTCTTGGGTTATCTTGGGGGAAGGGGATTTTGGAGTGCCTCTGTGGGGTCAAATGTTTCTGAAGGGCTGCTTGAAATGCTGCAGCCCATTCCCATGTGAAGTATTCCCCATTCTGTGGTTCTCCAATCGAGTGGAGGGTATGGTGATACCAAGGCACAGCTCGTATTCAACTTGGTTCTGGCACTATCGCTTTCGCGTTGACTGCGGCTCTTTTTCTGTTTGTGATTCCGCTTTTGTGGTTCTCTCTTATGCAACTTGCAATTTGCTGACTCGTGATTTTCCCAGAGAGAGAGCGAGAGAGACCCGCACAGTGGAGTGTGAAGTCGCATGGTTGGACTCCGATTTCAATTGGCAAATTGATTCGTGTAGCATTTCGCACGTGACTTTTTGTGGATTTTAGCCACAAATTCGATTCGATTGCACACACGCGCTATCTAGGGGCATGGGGCATGGGGCAAGTGGCACCGCACTACACTCACCTTGAAGCACCCGCACCAGGCTCTCCTGCCCCTAAAGACGGGCATCTTTCGTTTCTGCTGTTGTCTGTAGTGTTTCTGGAGTGGCGTTTCGTTTCCGCTGCGGTAAAGGGAAGAGGACTTCTTGTATCCTAGAGTGCTGCTGCTGCCGCTGCCGCTCTGGCTATCGAGGTCCTGCTGCTGCTGCGAGTGATGCTGCGAGTGCTGCTGCTTAAAGCCAAAGGGTAGGGATCCAAAGGTGTATCCTAGTATATTATTCGTGTAGAATGAACCACTGCCCAGACCGCTGCCCAATCCTGCTTCGTTGTTGTTCCCTTCATGCGCATGATCGTTGCGTGACTGAGCATCCAATGGGTGGCACGATTGCCTTTTAGTGGCACTGCCACTGCCACTGCCACTGCTGCTGCTGTTGCTGCTGCTGCTACACTGATTCCAATACCGATAGAGACTGTGGAAACAGTTGTAGTCGCTGAGTAATCCCTTCCAGTGCTCAAAGTCGAAACGTTCTTGGAAATTGGCCGATGAGGTGTCGCTGCTACCGTGTGGGTTGTGGCTGTTGTGGCTGCTGTTGCCGCTGTTGCCTCCTCCCAGGGGCAGGGTGGCTGTGCTACCCCCCTCTGGACTAACGCTCTCTCGACTGTAACCGAGGTCGCTGCAGCTGTTTAGGCTCGTGATGGACACCAAACTGCTGTTGTGATTTGTCTTCAGAACTGTGGGAGGATGACTCTCGTATGAGCTCTTGCTGTTGTTGCCGCTGTTGCTGTTGTTGCTGCTGCTGTCGCCAGTTATCGTTATCTTTGTCACTCCCGCAGAGGTGCCGCCAGCTGCTGTTGCTGCCGCGTTTATTGTAATACAGTTGCCACTCAGGCTAGCTGTTGCTCCTCCTTGGACCTGCTTCTTCTCTAGAGTACTCTCCGGCGTTGTCTGCTGCAGTATCTCCGTGCTGTTGGCACTGTGCGTGTCCGGCTCATTGATGCACACAACCGAAGGACACGACTGTAGCGTCTGCAAAGAACCGGTAGGGAACAAAAATAGGGTATTAATAGTCGTTTCAATATATGCAGATATGTTTGTATCTTCTACTGTCTCTGCGGGGGTGGACAATCGCAGAAACAAAACAAAAATCCATTCATACCACTGTTGCAACTGTCATAACTGTCTGTCCCCCGCTTCGGCTGAGATGCACATACATACATTCATGTATGTTGCAACTGCCACAGAAATATTCACGTGGGAGAGGAGCCAGCTGCAGCTCTCCTTCAGTCTTTCTGTCTTTCTGTGTGTGTTATGCAAATTGTGCATTACAATTGGATTGCCATGCCACATACTCCACATATGTAACACCCTGCCTCATAAGCCCCCATAATCCGTATAATTCTTCACCCCGACTGCGCCACTCTGCCCCTCAACCAATCTTCTATTGGAAACACTTAAAACGTAATCAAAGCAGCCCCACTTTAATGATGGCTTATTAATTTACTTTCATTGCCTGCCTGCCTGCTGGCCGCCTGCCTGCCGCATGTTGCCACATGCCATACCATTCTCCAGTCTTGGGGTTCGTGGAAATGGCTTTGTCTATCAATGGTTTCAATGGTTGATTGAGTAATATATATATATATTTTTTTTTTTCTTTTAGCAGCTTTTTTGCTTCTTTGCTCTCACTCAAAAAATAATCCCATTGATAGGCAAGAAATATATATTGACCCTCAGGCTTAAACATTAAATCAATACAATTTGGTATTTCATCAAGAAAAGATCAAGAATCGCATGATTCCTTTCGCTTAGGGAAACATTTTGTACAGCGAATGATCAAAGTCATTCCACGAATCTTTTCTGGAACAAAAAGAATAAATCCTTAAACCTTATACATTTTCGCAGCGAATAATAGAAATTTTTTTATTATTTAGTCTTCAAATACAATTAAGATGAATATATATTTCTGTTTCTTTATTATAAATGAACTTTGTTTTCCTCGAAACAGGACTATCCTTTCGCTTATGGTAATATTTATGCGGAATCTAATATTAGATTGTATCATGAAACATCCAGAAACAAGTGCAAACAATCCTTGGAAATAGATGTATCCTTTCGGTTATCGGATCATACGATCAATTCGAGGAAAGTGGAACAGAGGCGCCCCTGGTGGAACTAGTGGAGTGTATATTCATTCTCCACTGAAGTGTTAGCCACAGTTTTGACTGCATTTGCCTCTTGCCTGCTGCCTTCAGTGGCTGCCACTCACAATCCCCAAATCCCCACAGCGCCGGCGCAGCGTCTCAGCAGCTGTCGTCGTTGTTGTCGTCACAAATCAGGTCAATGCTTCAGCCACAGCCACAGCTTCATGTCACAGCAGACAGCCCCATGTCTGAGACTGAGTGTCTGTGTCTGTGTCTGCACTGGCTGGCCGTCTGCTTCTCTGTCTCTGAATCCGACTCTGATATGTTGCCCCACGCTTTATGCGGCTTGAAGCCGCGCGTGGGTCCAAATCAGACTCTCAATGCGATGCGATTTGAATCGATTTGGTGTTGAAATAGGTCCCATAAATAAGCCCGAAGCCCAGAACAGAGGCACAAATACAGAATACACAGATATTTGCGGTCAACAATAATTGAAATTAATTTTAAAAATATGTAAATGGGAAACTGAACAAAATAAAAAATAAACGAAAAATTATTTAAAATTAGAATTAAAAATCAAAACATATTCACTCTTCTCGGGGGGCACCCCCAAGACCTCGTAAGTCATCCAGTTAGCAATGCGGCTCCACCAGTGATACCAGAGTCCGTTGATGTAGCCCATGGACCACCAGAAGAACAGAAACAGTCTGAACTTGAATCTGCCCCAGTTGCAGCAGCGATCCTCCTCAGCCAGTAGGGCTGTCACACTCATACGATAGGCACCGATGTATGTGCCGTTCAGTTTGAGGGCGGCCACGAACCCCTCGCGATTGGTGAAGTGCAGAAGCATGCCCTGGCGGTTCTGGCTCATGCTCAGTATGGTCCCAACGGCATTGAAGCGGCGCAAAACCTCGGCGTGGGCCGGACGTGGAAAGCCGCGAACCTGCACCCAATTAACACCAGTCGTCTTTGGGCGAACTGTCTTCCAAGAGACGTTCGGTTTCTTCTTGGGTTTGCACTGGGGTTTGTCCTGGGGTTTGTCCTGGAGTTTGGCCTGGGGCTTGGCCTGGGGTTTGGCCTGTTGTTTGGCCTGTTGTTTGGCCTGTTTTTTGCCCTGTTGTTTGGCCTGTTGTTTGCCCTGGGGTTTGCCCTGGAGCTTGTCCTGGAGCTTGTCCTGGAGCTTGTCCTGGAGCTTGTCCTGTAGCTTGTCCTGTAGATTGTCCTGGAGCTTGTCCTGGAGCTTGTCCTGGAGCTTGTCCTGGAGCTTGTCCTGGAGCTTGTCCTGGAGCTTGTCCTGGAGCTTGTCCTGGAGCTTGTCCTGGAGCTTGTCCTGGAGCTTGTCCTGGAGCTTGTCCTGGAGCTTGTCCTGGAGCTTGTCCTGGAGCTTGTCCTGGAGCTTGTCCTGGAGCTTGTCCTGGAGCTTGTCCTGGAGCTTGTCCTGTAGCTTGTCCTGTAGATTGTCCTGGAGCTTGTCCTGGAGCTTGTCCTGGAGCTTGTCCTGGAGCTTGTCCTGGAGCTTGTCCTGGAGCTTGTCCTGGAGCTTGTCTTGGGATGAGACAGGAACTATAGAAGCCTCTTCCACTTCCCATTCCACTGGCTCCTGATCCTCCGCCAACTCCGCCAGCTGCTCTTTTACTGGGTTCTGTGCATTCCTCAGCTGCTGCTCCTCTTCAATGATCTTAAGCCAATCATTCCAAGCGCTTGCAGCTGCACAACTGTCGATCTGCTCAGGATCTTCACCATCAAAGCTAGGATTGTTGGTCATCCTTTAAGCCCAGGCTGCCACAATACAGCAAGAGATTGAAAATTGGAAAAAAAATTTAATAATCTACAAAAGAAATTTGTTCAAAATTTCCGAAATTTTGCTTTAAATTAATTTTATTTTTTTTTTAATCAGGAGTTTACTAAATTTGTTTTTCTCTGAACGAAGCAGGATTTTAAACTGAATAAAATAGGTAAGGGAAGGGAGAACACTAGAATTCTATTATTTGACATAGATCTCTTTGAGTAGATCTCGTTCGATTCTCTTTGTAGCAATCAGAAAATTTTCTCTGTTTTTGTTTTGCGCTTCGCTTACTTTCAACCTATTTTGCTTAAACAGCCGGTGTTTTATGAAAATAACCCCTAAAAAAATTCATAAATTAACATCCTACTAAATCATCTATTTCTTGATCGCGAGTTAATAATAAAAAAATTATTATTTAAATTATTATTTTTTGCATCGCCTAACAGTGTGTTTTTGTTTGTGCTTTTTGTAAGTACACACAGTATCATATTTTGCCGCTCTCACCTATTCCTTTTGCTGATCTATCACTCTCTCTCTATTGCCCACACTTAAATAACTGTTCTTCCTCTCTCGCTCTCGATATTTTCTGTGCAATAGCAAGGTATACTAATAAAGGTAGTCGTATCGGCTCGCACGCTCTCTGTTTTGCTTCTTTCGATTCCTCCTTTGAGACTCTTTCTTGAGACGCATTTGTGAGAGTGTCTCTCTCACTCTCTCTCTTCTGTCATTTTGACCCTTAAGAATACCTTCTTGCTGCTCTCTATACGACTACCTTTATTAGTATACCTTGCTACTGCACAGAAAATATCTCTCTCTCTCTCTCTCTCTCTCTCTCTCTCTCTCTCTCTCTCTCTCTCTCTCTCTTTCTCTCTCTCTCTCTCTCTCTCTCTCTCTCTCTCTCTCTCTCTCTCTCTCTCAATTGTAGCTACTGTAACTCTTATTTTTACTTATTCCTCCTTTGGCGTTTATCTGGCACACTGGTCTGATATCAATTTTTTTTAAAGAAAAAAATAATAAAATAATTTTTACATTTTTAAGTGGAATTCTCTGTGGTCTGCGATAAAAAAACCTGCAAGAAGCAGTGCAAAAAGGAATGGCCTGCATTACAGCTGTGAGGCATTCCGTCCGGTTGAGAGGTTGAGGAGATGGCAGCGTTTATGAGGTCGACCCGGAAGGGCTTTAGGGAGCTGACCGTGGACTTCAAAGAGCAATACGATCGGCTCCTAGCCATGGAGTCTCAGTTTAGTGGTTTCAAACTACTGGCTGAGTCTCCTAGGCGCAAAAAGGTCACTCCGCGGGATCTGCATGAGCCAACTGTCCCTCGGCCGGCCGATGCTGACAAGCTGACTCCGACCACTCCAATAGTGCAGCAGTTGATTTCGTTCGCTACTCCGAAGGAAACGACAGCTGCTGGCCATGAAAATTCGGCAGCCGAATTTATAGCGTCGGAGGGCATGCAGCCAAAATCGTCTGTAGCTTCCGTGTCCGTAATGTCCGCTAACTCATTACCTGTCCCCTCAATTCCGACCCCACCGGTCAATATACGTCCCGGACCACCGGGTATTACCATCACAGGTGATAAGCCTGTGGTGCCAAGATTGGTGGGGATCCCACCAAAGAGACAAGTTTTTGTGTCACGACTTGCCCCTGACTCCACAATTAAAGATGTGACGGCTCATATCCAAAGCCGCATACAAGCCGTTGATTTCAAGGTGGAAAAGTTCAACTTTTCTTATGCCAGGGAGATATGTAGCTTCTTTTAAAATAAGTGTCTCCCAAACTCACTTTAACACCATCTGTTCTGCCAAATTTTGGCCGGAGCATTTGGTGGTGAAGGATTTTAAGGCAAAGAAGAAGACTAGGCCCCCAATAACTCTGCCAACTAATCAGACCAGTGCTCCATCGTCATCTTCCCGCTCCACCTCCACGCGTAGTAAGCTCAGCATTCTTTTCCAGGATAGTGTCGCATTTGCATCCCACGTTATTGTGTTTACCGAGACCTGGTTAAGGCCGGACATTCTTAGTTCCGAAGTTTTGGCAGGTCGGTACACAACTTATAGAAAGGATCATTCGTCTCGACGTGCAGGAGGGGTTCTGATTGCTGTGGACTCAAACTTCACGTCGGAACTTTTCACAGTCCAGATCCAGCAGGAACTGGAATTTCTGTGTGTAAGCCTGATTCTTCCCGCTTTCTCAGTTTTTATAACTTGTTCGTTTATTCCACCTTCTTCGGATTTCGCAATTTACGAACAGCATTTGTCCGCCTTAACCGCCTATCGCGATGCAGGATACGTTTTTCTAAGGACCCTAAACATTTCTACAGCTTCGTAAACAGTAAGCGTAGAACGTCCGCACACCCATCCTCGCTATCCTTCCTTAATACGTCGGCAGATAATGATCATAATGAAAGGTACAAAGTCTGACGCAATAAACTATAGAGGTATATCTAAGTTATCCGCTATTCCTAAAGTGTTTGAGAAAATTTTAAGGCCTTGCTTGGGCTTATAAAGAGGTGGTCAAAGGAATTTGACGACCCCTATATAACAAAGACTCCATTCACCTCTCTGGTTCGTCCGATTTTAGAATACGGCTCTTGTGTATGGTGCCCTCAGTACAACGTACACCAAGACCGTATAGAATCAGTTCAGAAAAACTTTTTACTTTTTGCTCTTCGCGGCCTCAGCTGGGATGCCGTTTTACTCTTATAGATTGCTTTTAATAAACCTTCCAACCTTAGCTAATCGTAGGAAAATGCTTGGCGTGATTTTTGTGCACAACTGGATTAAGGGTGACGTAGATAGCCCTAACCTGTTGAGCCGAGCCTAAACTTCACAATTCCTATTAGAAACACTAGGAATTATACCACGTTGCTTCTTCCGCTTTGTAGATCGAATTATTCCTTGCATGAACCATTTAGGGTCCTATGTTCGGATTATAATGCCCACTACCATATTATATCTACCACTAACTCCCTTCCTAGTCTTAAATTACTGATACTCTTACATCTTTCCCGTAATTATTAATTACTTCGTTTCTTTAGTTAGATTAGTTCTACTTTTCCTCGAACACTAGTCTAACACCTATCTTTCGCTATGCGGCAGCGTCCCTCGGTCGGTTGGGCGGCAGGTGGGCTGCGTTCTTGCCTGGGATCCGCGCGTAACAGCCATTGGCTGGTGTCGCTTGGGCCACTTGATGGTGCAGTCATTGCATATCAACGTCCTAAAGTAAGGGACTACTTTGTTGTGAAAAAAAAACAGGTCTACTCATACAATGGCAATAACAAACAACAACAAACGCGAAGCATTGTCAGCGGTTCTCGTGAGACGAAGCGCCGCCCGCGGTGCCTCAAACGGACGCGACCTACGTCCAGTGCATGCATTTACTGATAAGAATATTACATCGTCGGGGTCACCAGTTGATCGAAGTCACCTGACAAAGACTCACATGGCATAAATACAACTTCAATTGCTGATCCAATCAGCTCTGTTCTTACCCCAGCACCAGAACTCGCCGGAAGATACTTGAACTTCTATTTCGAAGGAAATCTGCAAATCCCTAAAATTTGGGATCAAATAAACCATTAAAAATAGGTTGCTTAATCATCAAAACGGAGCAGCAAGTGGATTACTGCAGCCTCAAATCCCACATAGACTAAAACGTCTACCGCCCCTTGAATATCATGAATATTAGTTTGAGATTTTTACTGATTTTCCCATATGCCAAAGTGTTGGAATCTTTCACACCTGTTTTTCTGGGTCTCGTGTATCCATGTATCCGTATCCGTGACTGTGACACGCTCCGCACTCCACTCCCCTCCACAGCCAGACAGACAACCACTGTAGCATTTCCGGGGGTGCCACCCACCCATCCATCTATCTGTTCATCTATTCCAGCCATCCATCGCGTAATAACTTTATAGGAGAACGAATTGGTAGCCGGAAAGGGGGAAAGTGTGCTGTGCCAAAGTGAAGTGCGAAGATTGTATTGTGGAAAAGAGTTTGTGCACTTTGGAACACCGCATGGATAGCGGAAGGCAGTAGGAAGAGGCGCTAGAGTCTGTCTTCAGTGCAATCCATTGAGTAGAAAACTTCTGGGTGACCATTTCCACAAAGACAACTTTACTATGACGAAGGAAACACTTCCACTATTTCCATAGGTTGGGGAAAGCATTTGCCATTTTCAGGGCACCGTCTGAACCGTAGAACCCTTTAGCCAAAGGTACTCTGAATAGAAGCCTTCCAGGGTTACATTCTACCCCAGATAGAGAATAACTCTTCCTCCAAGGAATGTAATTCCATTCTTCCATTTCAAAGAGTCTGTGAACCGCAGCAGAAATCCAGAATGTGGATAACCTTTTCCCATGGCCAGAGCAAGATATTTTTCCATTTCAGTAGGGCATAAGAAACCTGCCGGAAGAAACCTCGCTGGGCATTCCCATAAGGCTTTGGACTCGAGGGTATCCATCGGTGGGTCCAATGGATTAACGGCTGCCCTTTAGACAGCGAGGAAGTGCGAGAGGGCGGGAGGAAAATCAAATGGCGCAATGTCTGCTGCATCCAAAATGAAAAGCGAAAATGTACAAAAACTAGTTTTTCCGCATGCCTAGGAAAATAAAGAAAACATGTCGAAAGGCAACAGCAGCCACAGCAGAGTGCCACATGCCACCAGAGCCACCACACAGCTGTGTGGCAGTAGCCAGTAGCCAGTAGCCAGCAGCCAGAAAGAAGAAACTTTTCCTTTTTTTTTTTTTTATTTTTTTTATTTTGGGGTCTAAGCGCATCTTTACCTAGTTTTCCAGAGACTGCTGGTTAATTATCGGTGCACACACACACACACGCAAAAACGGACACAGGGGACAGTGCACTATGGGGAATTTGACCACTTTTTCTGGCCTAAATTAATAACTTCCGAACGAAGCAATATTTTTAAGTTCGGTTTTTTGATATGAGTTAATAATAGTAAGAGGAAGATATTTTGAAAAAATGGGCGTGGTAGCTCCTTTCTATACCCGCTAATTGAGAGTACCGTCTTTATGAGCGCCTAGATCTCAGAGACCATAAAAGCTAGATGAACCAAAATTTGTATTCAAGCTCCTGTTATATCACACTTTAACAAGTAAAGTACAAAATTTCGCTCCGCCCTTTTCCGCCCACGCAAAGAACGAAAATCTGTGGCTTGCACAATTTTGATAGTACCAGAAAACTAAAAACGCAGAATAATAGAGGATGACTATTTCTATCAGGATGTTGAATCTGGATCAGATCAGATCTATAATATAGCCACAATGAAGAGAGCCATTTTCTCTCTCTCACACAGGTTACCTAAGAAAAATGCAAATTGCGCCAAAAGAGGGAAAAATAGGAAATTAAGACCAATACGTGTTAACTCAGAATTGACAACGCTACAACAAACACTTGGACGAACACCTAAACAATTCTAAACTCTTTTACATAATCCTTTCCAAAGTTGAAATTTGTTAATAAAAATCCAGCATTAGAAGCGCTTATAAAACGACAAAATACTAGTATACACACGCACAATTTCTACGATGTTTTATATTAAACACACAGTGCGAACCTGCCAAATCAGTGTTCAAGACTTGATTTTCTTCTAATTGTGTTGCCATCAGAGATATTAAGAACAAAACTCAATGCAAAAATTAACAAAACTTAGCCACACGTGTTATCGATAAAAACAGTTGACTTAACAGCTGTTATTCTTACATGGGGCTGTTAAATTTAACATTTTGAGTATGGCGCATAACGGTCTGATATTTTCTAAATGCGTTAACAGTACATTTGTGCTAATTCGAAAACTTTTAAAAATCATGCATATGCCAGATAAAGTGGTCATTTTCCCCATAGTGCAGTGGTGTGGTGACTGGTGGCATGTGGCAAGCATCAGGCATCAATCATACGCAACGTTGCACCAGCGCTTTCCTCGTCAAGCAGCCAAAATGCATTTTCCAAGAGGCATCCCCAATCACATCACAATCTCACACGGCCCAAAAATAGTCATTACGGGCCCCAGCTGAAAGAAAACTAATGGCCTTAAAGAAGGAGGGGAAGGGGGTGCAAGGAGAGGGGCGAGAAAATGTGAATAGAGGGCAGGGGGAGCTGGTGGCATTTGTGGCATGTGCACGATAATTGTCAAGCTTTTTTTTAGCGTATTTTGTCATTTGCGGGGCGGCTCTTTGCAGTTTAGTTAGAGGCGAAAATTGTGTGCAGAAAAGTTGTTGGAAACATATTGTATACATATATTGTATGTCCCCGTATGGGTATCTGATAGATATGAATAGGAGATGACAGCATAGCAGCATACTCCCCCATCTGCGAGTATCATTTATGGCGCGAAGGAAGAATCTGGACATCTGTTGGATGGAAATGCAGCAATCGCATCGGAGCAATCGCATGTATGATATAAAGATACACACATTTTTTGATACTAATTCAAGAGTTATAACTCTATCTTCTCCTCATAGATACATACTTATGTATGAATGAATCATGTGGCCTTGCCTCCTCCTGTTGCCTCGCACCCTGGCGAGAGAGAGAGAGAGAGAGAGAGAGAGAGAGAGAGAGAGAGAGAGAGAGAGAGGCATAAAATGCGGAACTAACGCCAGATGGGGACTTGGGGCCTAACAAAGTATATCTAATTGCAGTGCAATCCCCACTCGCCTGCCCCACAGATGCACAGATGAGAGGGATCCATGGATATATATATGTATGCATGGGCGACAGCCAGCCACAGATACACAGTTGCAGATACAATTTACGGAGAGCAGAGCAGTCGAGACAATAAATATGTTTTTGTTCATATTTCAGTTTTAGTTTGCTGTTGTTGTGGTTTTCCATACTCTTTGTCAGAGGGTATAGACCCCTCTTACAATCCCTTAAAATCGTAAGCTATAGACATTCATGTATCACTGGAAAGAAAGGGTATCAAATGGCACGGTGTCCTTCCATTCGAGCAGCCAACAAACGTGAACGACGTGGCAGTGGCGCGGGGCCTCCACAATTGCCGCTGGACCGTGGTGAAGGTGTTGTAAGGTGTTGGTTACATGCAACAACCACATTAGCACCACCATCGAGCACCGCCACAATGAAAGCCCCTAAGCCACAAGGCGAAAAGCACAGATATTGGGGAGGGATCGAGTTGAACAACAACAGGCCACAACAAAACACCACAACAGCAACAGCAACACAGCAACAAGTCGATGTGTAATCGAGTAATCAGGCGGGCATGCGGGTGCTGAAATTATTGTATTGTACGCGAATGTTGCACAAAAAAACGTCCAACAACCCCCCGCTCTACACCCACGATCCTACGGAAAGAAGGGCACTCTCCTTCTGCCCCAAAACCATCAGAGAAATAGCGAAGTAGACATGGAACCAGTGCTTGTACGGGATGTCGATGCTCTGTCCCAGTAGGTGCTTCTCGATCACCAGCGGAACTCTCTCACCATCCCTGAGCCTACACCTGAGGCTGTTCTTCTACGGGAAGAAACCCAATCTTGTCCAGGTGGATCCAGTGTTTTTACGAGAGGCGCCCTTAGGTTCCAAGCACATCCCCGAGGGTTTAGCCATTTCCATGGGTCCTTCAACGGTCTCCTTCCTGTACTCCGGCATGGGTTACATTCAGTCTATTTTCTTCTAGGTCCATGCGTTTTTGCATGGGTTGCACTTCCAAATGTTCCGCCATTCAATGGGTAACAGAGAGATCCTATCCAAAGAGTCTATCAAGACATTCGTGAGGCAAACGTCTCTCAGTCGTATCGCATTGCAGTTTGTGTGCAGTGTTTTTGGGGCACGAGATGTCGTGTCGGATTCTTGTCTTTTGGTTTTTGGATACTTGTGGTCTCTGGGGACTTTCCTTTCAATATTCCACCGTTCTAACATTTCAGATCTTAACTAATTTGGCCCCAACACTGCACTGCACTGCACCCTCCACAAAATCCACAATCTTTTCGGAGCGAAGGCTGCTGCAATCTGAGACTCATTTACATTTTTCGGCCACATTTCTGCTTGGGCTGAGACTGTGGCCGTATTCTCTATTTCTGTGTTTTCTGTTTGGTCTTTGGTCTGCTTCTAGTTTGATATTTTTTGGTTTATCTAACTTTTGATATTTTCAGCCACCAAATAGGCGTCAACTCCTGCCACACAGCCGCACAGCCGCGCAGCCGCAGCCACAGCCATTGCCCCTTTGGATCTCTCTTGAGAATTTATGGGCAACAGTGCCAGCAAAGTGGGTGCAGCCGTGTGGCAACAACCATTTTAAATCAGTGCTCGAAAGGAAAATCCCAACTAAATGTCAGTCCGCTCCCCTACTACCCCCCCTACCCGCACCCCCGCATCGGGGCGAGGGGACAAAACATATGCAAAAGTGCAAGTGTTTTAATCTCCCCTGCTGTGGGCATCAAAACTTTCACTTAATAAAGTCGTTTTGCGGCTGTGTTGCATGCCTTCGGGGGCATGCCTCTGGATCCACCTGCTGGCCCATTGTCTGGCCAAAACACTAGCCATGCCCTGCCATACCATGCCATGCCCTTTCCCCATGTCTCATGTCATCTTGTGGTCATCTTTCATCCGTTCATCCGTTCATTGTCCATCGTTTTTGTTGTTGCTTTCGCTGATGCTGGATAATCATCTACCTCCATCCCATCCAGACATCTTGTCGAACCGAAACGAGCAACGTTGTTTTTGGCGAATTGGCAAAGTGCTTTTTAATTGTGATTACAACAATCGCAACTCCAAATGATGAGGGTCGGTCACCCGCCTCTCATCGCCCAAGCGAAAAAACAAACAAAAAAGTATGGAAAGTCCAAGTGTGGATTGCAGATAATGCAGATATGTGTATCTCAGACTTATGATCGATCAGGAAGTGTGTGCATGGGTCCATCACATTGATTGACAATCTATTAATAATGTATGTAATGCGTATCTGATGGATCTTCAATTTGGCACTTGAAAATATCAACGTGTATATTTTTAAGTTTTTAATGAATAAATCAGCCTGTTGAATGAAACGTAAGTACATATGTGACTCATACCAGAAATATTTCATTTGAAGCATTTCATTCGCTTGAAAGGAAGCAAAGCCTCAGGGGCATATGACGATCGTGCCCTTCCAGAACCATTTGAATTTTCTCTCAAAAGTAATTTTTTTCTCAAGACTGGAACTTGTGCCAAAGACTGGATTTGGCACTGGAGACTGGAGGCTGGAGGCTGGAGACTGGGGAACGGCAGCAATACTCGACTGACATTTAAAGTTTAGGAGGCCACCAAAATGTATGCTCGAGGGACGGGCACCGCGATGAGGCGAGGTGCACAGCAGACACCAGAAGAGGCACATGAGCATGGGGGTATTCGAATAATTATAGATCCAATAATGGGCCTAATTGGCCAACTGTTTTGACTCCAACAATTAGCAGATGGATGATCGACTGATCGACTGAACGTCTCAGCCGCCACGCCACCGACTGAGTGACCTTCAGCCTTCAGCCGAAACGGAAGAACTTTGAAATGAAAAGGCTTCAAGACACTTTTACCCTCTAATGAGGTGGCTGGGGCAATAGCTGTGGGCTGGGGTTTTGAGTACAGCAATTAATTATGCCATTTTCTAGCACATATTTGCTGTGTGCGTGGAATCGTATGTTTCCCTCCCTCCCTCCCCCCTCTCTGACTGCATAATGAACGACCCACGACGACAACCAGCAGCAGCAGCAGCAGCAGCAGCAGCAGCAGCAGCAGCAGCAGCAGCGAATGGCAATTGAAGTAGAAGTTCTCTCCCCCCATCTCCCCTCGTATTTTAGTACAGATCTATGGAATAACTTTATTCATGGGGGCAAGTTTGGTCATGAAGCACAGATACTACACCCCCGAGTGATCCACATCGGGTGCCCAGTGCCCGGTGCCCGGTGCAGGGGGGGAAACCAGTTTAGTCGATTAACATCGCGATTCCCAACTAAATCGAAATGGGAGTCTCTTGTGGTCGAGAGTATCTCCTAGATACAGCACCCAGAGTTAAACACTTTTCGATTCCCTCATAGAAGAGGGTACTATGACTTAGCTGAAAAACTTGGAAATAATTCTAGAAAAATACCAGAACATACTAGATGGAACACGCCATAGATACTTTGTATTAAAGTATAAATAAATGGCATCTATAACTAATTAACACTTATAAGATTAAAAAGAGACCAGAAAATATTAGAAAATACTAAAGATATTTAATTAGATTTAACTAGACCAAAAATATCTCGAAAATACCCGAAAATACTAAATGGAAAAGCAGAAACCCCTATAAATATTGCAAATAAAATAATAGAATAAAAATAAATCATAGTTGAATAGTTTTCAATCTGTATCCTTTCAAGTTCTATGAATTCTATGGAACAATAGTATTTCTAAGTGTTTTTGGAGCGATGTGAGTATTTCTTATCCGTTGTCGTGGGAGTACGGAAGGGTATGGAAAACTTCGGTAAAGTTCACCTTTTGTGAATTGTTTCTCGGTCTTTGTTTCACATTTTCATCATGACATTTATTCCGCATTCTTGTAACTTGATTTAGGCTTGGTGTTGCACACAGCTACTAAACATTGTTGCTGTTTGCTGTTGCTGCTCGCTGTGCCTGTGGCTGTTGATGTTGCTGGTGTCGCTGGGGGTTCAGGTCCAGGCAAGCCCCCGGACTGTGACACCGGGACAAGTGCGGAATCGTGCAGAGTTCTCTCACTTCACCTCTCTGCTCCACTGCACTCCACTGTACACTGTACACTCTCCACTCTACACCACTCCACACCACTCTTCTCTTCTCCTTACAGAGGAGAGGCTTGCGCAAGCGAGAGAGCTGCCTGCCGTAGTTGGCGATGGAATGGAATGGAATGCCGCGAGGGAATTCGCACTTAATCCACAGCAGAGTGCGACAAAGGGGAGGAGAGCGAGGACTTCAGGGGGAGAGATTGAGAGATTATAATTTCAAATTAAGCCTTAGATCGAGAGATCTGTTTTTTCAATGGAGATCTTAACTCGGAAGGGTACTTAGTTGTAGGGGGCGAGATGCATTCTCGTCTTTACGTGGGGGATTCTCCTATTTCACGTTGTCTCTTCTCCCGTTTTCAGTAGAAAGAGCCTGCAGAAAAAGGAATTGGGGACTTGGGGAAGAACGAAAGGGTTTCTTTGAGTCCGAGTTCCACCAGCAACAACACGAAAAACAACGAATGGCAAGCTACCAAGTCGAAGCACTTGATACCCTATTAAATCGATCGAAGAAACTCCCTGTCTCAAGCATCAAGACAGCATTTTTCCATGTCCTCGATCATTATACGTATATATAGCTAAAAGCTTTATCACGAAATACTTGCATAAGCAAAATGGGTATTCTAAAAGCGTTATTACAGAAAAACTACGCAACAAATTAGAGAGAGAGAGAAAAAGAGTCCCGTTGTATTCCGAAGTTCCAAAGGCGAGAGAGTCGTCCCCTGCGAACGAGCGTCGCACTGTGGGCGCTTTCCATGCTTGGACAAAACTTTGCATAATTAACATTATGAACAACAATAAAATAGTTATCTAAACGGCAGGGCTATATATTAAAGACTATGCGTACAAGACCTTATCTCCAGAGTAAGGAAAGTTACAGACTTTTGAAACGTAAACATCAAAAACCACCCATAGTGCGTCATCTCAGACGAATTTTCGGGTCATTACGGTTGTTTTTGCTGAGAAAGCGATTGGGGAAGAGAGCGAATGAATGGCAGAGAAATAGCAACTGCAACAGAAGATTGTGCTCGTAGGAAGCAAAGAAGAGATCAAGAGAGAAAACAATTGCGACTTTTCGGCACTGAGAGAGCGCTGTAGGGAAGGATAGAAGAAATGTCAGAGAGAGAGAGACGAATGGAATGAAGCAATTTCGAGAACGAGCATGCAGTGCGTGTGAGTGAGAAGAAGAGATCAAGAGATTAGGCAATTACGACAAAACGCCAGCCGCAGGCCAAGAAGCAAAATGCAAGAACACGAAAAATACAAAACATTCATGTGCATGTCCATGTGCATGCATGTGTATTCGTTTGATCTGTGTGCATTGAAAAGTAACGATACCCTGCCTGCAAGTGGAAAGGGTATACTCGCGCAACAACAATCTCAACACAGCAACAGCGACGGCAACAGCGACGGAGACGGCGACAACAATTGTTGTGCAATTTATCTTTATTTAATTGAACTTTTACTTTCATCGGTTATTGCTGGTTTTTTTGTTTTTTTTTTTTGTTTCGCCGTTTAGCTGCTCAGCCAGCGAACGCGTTTCATATTCATTGCAAATAATTTTTCAGAGTCAAAAATCAACGAAAAAAAATAATAAAAAAAACCAAATTAACAGTGTACACATGTATGTATGTGTGTGTGAAGGAGATACGAGTGTATCTGCATCTGTACCGATATATCTATATGCTAATCCGGCAAATCAATTGATGTGCGCCGCGAGCACTTTATACAAAAAAAAAAAGGAAAAAAACCGATATAAATTATTAATTCGAAAACAATGTAAAAAGCAAACCGAAAAGCAACAAGCTAACTGGCAAAACGATACAGAAAACGAGAGACAAAAGCCGGCAGCCCAAAAAGAAAAGTTCAAGAAAATCGAATCCCCCCAAATCCACCAAAAGATAAAGATACAAACAAGAAACCAGAAACCAGTTTCTTTTATTCATTTTTTTCCTTCTTTTTTTGTTTCTTTTTTGCCACAGAGAGCTTTTTCTTTGGCAATTTAATTTGCCTAAATGGTGCGGGGGGATATCTATGACGGGGAGGGGGATAGAGAGTGAGATAGAGAGAGAGAGAGAAGTAAAGGTAATTGATGGCTGCATTTCGCAGATACTTTTGGAAACCACCTCATAATGGGAGCTGGAGATCAAATCCGCCAGATGAGATCATTGCCAGCAGCAGCAGCAGCAGTCGGAACTGCGGAATTGGAGGAATGTCTAGACTCTAGAGTGCATGGAATATGGAATGGTCCAGTTTTTTACCAGGGACACTAGAACAAACAAGGGAAGAAAGACCTATAAATAATAACACAATAAATTAATTAGGAAATAACACTTTGAACAAAATCCATATGAAGCATGGATATGGAATATGCAGCTATCAAAATCTATGCCATGTATAAAAGCCCAACTTGTATTACTAAGCCACACTGGGAGAGATAGAGCGAAGCAAAAGGAAACTTAGCAGTTCATTCTGCCGAATCCTCATCAAATACGGGTCACTGCGGACGGGAGTTCTCTGGAATGCTTCCATCATCTGCTGCTCTCTCTGTGGAGGTCAGGAAAGAGCACTGTGTTGCACTGCACTACTGATGATGACTGATGACCTCCGCGAATGGCCGTCGAATGGGAGTCCAAAGATGAATGCGTTTCATTAGGCTTCACTTGTCTGTGGATCGATCGAGACACGTGCCGTGCCGTCTACAGGTCCGGGCTCCCAATCACCCAATCATTCGGTGATCTTTCATTTCTTTCTCTCTCTCTCTCTCTGTGTGTTTCCACCGATCGCTCCATCGCGGCTTCAAGGTGTCGATGCCGTAGAAAGCAAAAGTTAAAACCCGAAAACCCGAAAGTAAAGCCCAAGTATCTTGACCCTCATTAATTCATTCAAGTAAGCCGCAGCCGCCGCCACAGCATTCGCAAAAAAAAAAGAAAAAAAAGGAAAAACTTGAAATTTACAAATTTCGGTTTCGGTTTCAGTTTTTTTGGGGGGTTTGAGATTGGAAGACGGGAAGATGTGGAAGCTGCAGAGAAGATGATCGGATGTTTAATGTTTTTTTACGGGCCATCTGCAATTAACATATGAAATTTATTTAAATTCAATTTTTATTTCACATTTCTCTGGGGTCTTGCTCGGACTTCTTGGCGAATGTGTTTTCACTTTCGTTCGGGGCATCCGAAAATCCAAAAAAATTCAAAAAAAAATTCCAACAGGCAGTGTGGAGCATCCGGCCACCTTTTGCGGCCAGAGCAGAGCCAACCTGTTTGGGCCATCGGCTCCCTGACTGACTGCCCGCTTACCCGTGATTATTGTGATTATTGGTGGTGTCCGAGAGACCACGAGAGACCACGAGAGATGAACAGAGAGAGAGAGAGAGAGAGAGAGAGAGAGAGAGAGAGAGAGAGGGAGAGAGAGAGAGACGAAACCAAGTCGAAACACCAACAGAGAAGAGACACAAATTGAAAACCGAAAAAACCGAAAGTGAAAATATGTTTATCGGCCGTGTCTGTGTGGCTGTGGCTGTGGCGGCGGAAAAAAGAAAGAAAAAAGAAGGAAAACAAAGCAGAAGATCGCATAGATCGTGAGGAGTCCCCTCTAGACCCTGTCCCCTCCGCTCCGTTCCATCGACGATCGTTCAATGCCGTAAATTAAGTTGGCAATTTCTCGTCTCTGTTTGTCGGTGAAATCTGTGGCTCGGACAAAAGAAAACTCCTGCCTGTGGAAAGCGGTTTCCCTGCGGAATGGATGAATGGGGCATGGGGTCAGTCGTTGAGTGGCAAGAGTGAGTGCTGCCATCGAAAGGGGGTTGCCGGTTGACCTCGACCCCCCGCAGATGAATAAGTGAGGAGTCGATTATCCGGAGGATTGGAGTTCCAATCTCTAATTATTCCCAGATATGTATATCCCATCCCATTTTACCTTTCGTCTGCGTGGCTTAGGCGGCTTCTGCTGCTCCATTTTGGATCCACACACACCATCCACGATCTAATCCCATGGAGAACTGTAACCACAACTGAGACGACGACGACAGCACGTCCGTGTCCCCACGAAATTCGGGCCGCATCTTATCTTCAAGGCAGTGCCAAAAAATATGATCCCCATTTATTTGCTTTCCTCTGACACTGACAATGATATGGCGATCGTGAGAGACATAAAGATACATCTTAAAGATACTAGATGATAACGAGCAAGAGAGAGAACAACCCAAAAGCAGCAGCAGCAAATACGAAAATGTATCTTCTGGATGCGGCCTAGTACTTTCACTGCCATAAACTATATCTTACATTTCCATTTGATTAGCTCTGAGATGCGAGATTTGTGTATCTATTGGAAATGTATCTATTAGGCAATTTTCCCATGGTACTGCATTTATTTTAAATCTATCGAACATACATATGTATATTTATTCACGATTTATCTTTTGGAAATTTATATATTGTAAATGTATCTTTTAAATATTTATCTATTGGAAAAGTAATTGTTGGAAATGTATTTATTAGTAATTTATCTATAAAAAAGTATTTATTGGATATGAACTGAAAATGTAACTATTGGAATTTGATTTATTGGAAACGTATCTATTGGATATGATTTTATGGAAATTTATTTATTGTATCTATTGGAAAGGTATTTATTTAAGATATATATATGGTAAATGTATCTATTGCAAATGTATTTACTGGAAATCTACTGGAAACGTAACTATTGGACACGATTCTATGGAAATGTATCTATTGGAAATCTATCTATAGATCTATATCTGTATCTATGGCAATGTCTAGCTGTATCTGCAGTCTACAGATGTAGCTTCGCTGATCTCTCGAGGGTCAACATCTGGTATCTGGTGGGTGGCAAATGTCCATGTCCGGCATAAATTTCAATCTCCATCTCTCGCACGCTTTTCGCTCTTTTCGGCGTAGGTGGCGGCAAATGTATCGCATTACATGCACAAGATACTTTTGTATGTTTTTTGGCTGTAGTTTTTGTTGTTGTTTTTTTTTTGGATTAAGTAAGGCTCCAGTAGGAGTTTCTGTCTCTCTCTAGAGTCGCCGTGAAATTGGAATTGGAATGGGGATTGGAGGAGACTTCACATGCAAATCAAAAAGACAGGAAATTATTACAACTTTTTACCTCCCCCTCTGCCCCACACAGACCGCACTCTTCCCTCCGATTCGAGTCGTTGGTTTTTTTTTTGGTCATGTGCCTGGGTTTCGCTTTGCTTTTTTCGATTCATTAGCATTACATGGCTTCCGTATTTGGTTATGGACTGACTCCCCAATGGAGCGCGGACTCCAAAAAGCATGCCACAGATACAAACATAAATTATGTATCTATTTATGCAGGTACATATATGTATTTTGCATAAGGTTCGTACCGTTTGAAAGGTGGAAAATGGGTCAGAGATACTCCATAAAAGGAACACTCGCTCCGCTCCGCTCCACCCCACCCCAGATATCGTTTCAGGTTCAAAGTCTTCTGTGGAGATCGGAGGTACATTATCCATAGGATACAGTTCGATCCCATTGATAAATGTTTGTACTCTAAGGAAGTGCTGCCTGCTGCTCTCTTTGATGTGGTTTTCGGGGCTGCCTTGGCGGTTGATCTCCAGTTACATTTAACGTATGGATTACGATCGAAATGGCGCATCTCAGAATCGTCGTAGAACCAGGGGAGACCGCTCTCCCCATCCCCATCTCCTCGCCTCCCCCCGGTGCGGCGGCTGTGTCTGTTAGGTGCGAAATTCTTGTGCAAATGCGATAATTTATCCATCAATCAGTTGTTTGGTGGCACACATTCCAGACGCCGCTCGCCGCTCGCTGTTGAAAAGCTGAAAAGCCATCCAAATTGCTCGTGAGAATCCAGTCTGTGTCTGTGTGTCTGCCAATGTCAGACCCAGAATCCGCCAACGGCTTACGTCATAAATAAATTAGAGCCAATCGCCAGAGGAGCATAAAAACCAGACACCAGACAACTCCGACCCCCCCACAGACCCCCAGACGGAGGCCACCAGCAAGCGGCGCGTCGCGGTGCACGGCGAACCAGTTCCACATAAAAAAAACTGCACTTTGAGATCAAGTTTGCAGCAGGAGAGGCTGCAACTGCAACTGAAGCTGCATGGCCGCTGCGGCAGATGCCTTATGCAACCTGTGGCACATATGCAAAGTGCTGCTGCCCGGAGAGAGAGAGCAGGCTTAGCCCCCAAATTCTAGTACAGATTGCGGTAGTTGACGTCACAACGGGGCGGCTCGCTTAGCGGCCAACGGCAGTTGCGGTTGCATTCGCATTTGCCGTTAGGTGCCATCGAGGGGACTGCTCCTGATACTCCTCCAAGCGGTTGCCGATTGTCGTTCCGATTGCAGCTTGAAGGTTGCTGTCGCTTGGCCCAGAGTGCAATTCCATGTAGGAGTCGCCCCTTGAGGGACGGGACGTGGCAGGCCCGCAGAATGTCAGCGAAGCCAGGAAGTGATTGCTGGACAAAGCAAAGCTGGAGCAAGTGCACGCCAGAGCAGGTGCACCGGGGGCAGGGAGGTGGAGCAGCGTGAGGCGTGGGCCACAAATAGGGGAAAAAGTTGTGGGGAAAAGGTGATCTATATGCATTTTACCATATTATGACATTTCGCCACCATCAAGCCAAAGGTGTGCTGTGTTGTGTCAGCGTTTCAGGTTTGTAATTACGAATGATTTATTCGATAAACACTCATCCGATGGCAATCGGACACAAGTTTCATTGTTGTTGTTGCAATTATAGGATGTAATGTGATTATACAACGATTACAAATGTGGGCGATTATTACTTGATATTTAATCGAACTATTTCGATAATACAATAACGAATGATGATAAACGTTTGGTTCGATGGCAATATTAATTAGCATTAATCGTAGATTAATCGCAATTAAGCGATAACATTCGATATTCCCTCATGCTAGATGTTTCGATAAATATTAGGATTATACTCTATATATAATTGATATTAATCGGAAGTGATCTATATGGTTATGGAGGAAAGTACCAAAGTCTAACGATAACAATAGACGAATGTTAAATGGATTTATCGATAAATATTTATTTAGCCGATTCACAGATCCAATACATGATCGATGATCAATACATTACTATTGAATGATGATTTTTCAGCAAATAACAATCGATAAGTGTTAAGTCAACATATCGATTAATGATTCAACAGAAAACCAACATTTAATGAAATTATTATTGATATTCGTATGTCTCCTTATGGTTTGATTGCAATAAATGATTATCGATCTGTCGATAGTAATTAATAGTCAGTCGAGAAGTGGTCAATCGATAAATCATTTCATTTGGAAAGCATGTTGCATCAAAATTTGCAATCCCCTTACCACACAAAAAGGGGCAATCGGGGCTCGTTAGCCGAACGCATGGACACAGGAGCGGAAAGTAAAAGGAATGCGGCAAGGGGGTGGTGGGAGGTGGGTGGCGGGGGCAGCAATTACCCAACTATCTTCGCTGCACAAAAACCCAAGCCCCACCTCATACCATAGCCCACTTTTACCGCCTCATCAGCATTTCTACAATCGAAACCAAATAAACCAAAAACAAAAATTATTACTAATTAATTATTGTTGCACAAATGCTCGACGCTTTGCTGCACTCCAAGCTGCTCCCCTCCACTGTCCGCTGTCCGCTGTACTCTTCTGCTGCTGCTGTTGCTGCTGCTGCAGCAAATGTGCTGCATGGACAGCCCAAAGAGCGGACGGATGGGCTCTGAGCAAGCACTTGTTTGTTATGCAGTGCGCGACATTTCGTCAGCCTCGTCGCTCAATTAGGGGGCCACTCATTGGGATTGGGGCACACACACTCAATCAAGGGAGGGAGGGAAGGAGGCGATAGAGATGGATGGAGGATGGAGAGCACTGGGCACTTAATTTCGTTTGAGCCGCATTTCACTTTCCATTTCTCCACAATCAAAATGCGTCGAGTACTTGCCGACTGAGCAGACTGGGGATACCGCGACGCGGTGATTGGAAGGCGCAAAAATTTCAATTTCGTTTTATTTATGAGCGGCAGGCGACACTTTTGAATGCAAATGACGGCTAAATTGTGTTGGCCAGGCCGGAGACCGCTCTCTTTCTCACTTTTATGTGCACACCACCATTGCCACCATTGTGGACCCTGTCCAACTGTGTGCCTAATGCTGTTTTAGTGGGAAAATGCAGCCTCCAATTCCACAGAAGCCAAGCGATAGTCGCCCATCATTGAGTAAAGGAATACCTTCCCACCACCCTCCGTAGGCCTCTTGCAGCCTCAGGGAAAATCTTCGAAAATAGAGTTCACCTGATTTTAAGCCATGAACAATCCGAATGGAATTTAAACCCCAAAGAGGTCAGATCTATTCTTCGACAACCGGCACGAGCCAGAGAGAATGCTCGAAAATGCAAAAACAAAATACGCACTGGACTGCGCCCAAATGGCCTCATTACAGTAACTGTGAAGGAGCTATCGTCCATGCAGAACAGCTTAGAGAATGGAAATAGAAAACTTCATAACATCATAATTTAGGGATCTAATTCTGAGGATAGTTCTTTTAGATATCGGTATAATTGAAAAACTATTCTGCACACAACAATTTTCTTACTAATTCTGAAAGAAAGCATCTCCAAGATGAAGCATGCATATAATTCAAAGGAAATTAAGAACTTTCCATGTGTAAATAGATCTCATATTTATCCAATATAAACTCTCAAATGAATTGCAATTCTCAATGAGAATTACAAAGAGAGAAATTGAAGTCAGACGATAAGATCTTAAGATCTTATGGTTCCCATGCAGGAAAACCTTATTCCATTTGGGAAATTGGAAACCCCACTTCGAGGTCGCGCCGTGTGTAATCCCACAAAGTAGATCGCATCGCGAGACCCAGAGACCGAGATCTCTTCTTTGTAGCCGCCACTCACCGTGTTGATCTTCTCCATGAAGACGCTCATTTGGGTTTTGGCAGACATTCTGCTGAAGAATTCTTCCGGCCTCCTCTTCAAAGAAGTGTCTGACTCAGGCACTGCCTGTCGGTAGGGGTACACACATCACGCACAACACAACACAGGCCACACACACCACAAATCGCGGGATTTTTTCAACAACAACAAACCAAAAAAAAACAAAGCAAAAATATGGAAAATGTGGCCTCTACTTTTTACAGTTCTCTATGGAAAATCACGCGCGCGATTTCGTTTGGGGTTTTGTGATTTTTGTATTTTTGATTTCGGTGTTTGGGTTTTCAATTTCTTTATTTATCACCACGAAAGCACCGTATTCGCATGCGTTCTTATCGACGGCTGGCAACGCATTGAACGCTCAAGACGTGTCCAAGGCAGCGGCAAGCTCCAGGCCAGAGCTTGGGCCAAAAGCCAGAGACAGAGACAACCGACGACAGCCGACAAACAACGTCGTCTTCGTCTTGCGTCGTCGTCGTGGTGAGCCGAAGAAGTTGGCCAAGACAATGCTGCAGCGACAGGTGCCCGCAGCAGCAGCAGCAGAGAGAGAGAGAGAGCGAGAGAGAGAACGAGCGCGAGAAACCGGCTGTGAGGTGTGCCTAATGCTTGAGACGCCACTGTGCCGAGTGCCCCAGTCCCCACACGTTGCACTCTGTCCCCGCCCGCCCACTGTGTGCCTTTCGCCTTGGGGCTCTTGCAGATTGGGGCCGTTTTGTGGGTGGTGGGTGGTTTGTGTTTGTCGGGTGGAAATACGCGCATTCCATGCGGACTTATGGCGAAAAACAAGGGCAGGCAGCGCGCACTAATGCGAAGGGCCCACGCCCAGGCCCAATGCTGCGACACTCACTCACTCGATCCTAAATGAAAGGCTGATTGACATGACACCTGTCATGTGTGAGGAAGTTTTCCAAAGAAAAGCTTCCGTTCTGAGCCGTTATCCTCTTTTTCTTCTTTCTGCATCCATGAACTCTTTGTGGACATTTTGCATGGAATTAGAAGTGGAAAACTAAAACGAACAATCGAAGGTATTAATCGAGAATCTAAATATGTTTATCGATTTACTTATCGATATCTGGTCAACAAATGAGATTTTCTAAAATAAGAAATACAAATGGGGGGATCGAAGAGATAAACATATTAACAAAATCCGATTCATGTTCGATAACTTATCGATAGTTTGAGATGAACCGTATTCATGTTTTGATATAATGAAACGATTTTTAAGGCTACATGAATTGAGTCCCCAACTTTCAATAAATTATCCTTCGATATATTAACGATAACTTATCGATAAATAAAAAGTGCAATTTTTTGTCATGTCAACCAAACGAAGAGAAGAGATCTTCGAACAACGCACGATTCAAGCTCTGAAAACGACTCGAACAATCGATAGTACGATTCAATCGAACAAATAAACAAAACAGCAGCAAACACACACAAGAAAATAATCGATCAGCTTAATTAGCTCTGGCAAATCACAGACAATACCCTGAAATGAATATTGCAATATATATGTACATATAATAGATAAATACATGCATACATATATCTGCAGTATGTATGGGTATGATATTTGTAGCTTTGGCACCGAAGTCAAAGTCAAAATCCATTTAAGGTCGTCACAAATAAAGTTTTTTCGTTTATTTTTCGTTCTTTTTTCTGCCGTTTTTTCGCAAGTGTCATGCAGAAAAGCGAAATATCATGGCTAACAAACCCTCCGTCCATCCTCTGCCCCCCTTGGGTTTTTTTTTATGTAACGGTCCTTGTTAAGAGTCAATGCTGTCCGCTGCTCTGCCCCGTCCCTCTCCGCTTCGCCTCCCCGTCATTGGCCAAAAAATACTGACCGTCATTCAATTAGGCGCTTGATGACAGATTCGCTCGTGGTTGTTGCCTTTGTTCTTGCGCGGTTCTTCGTTAGAGCGGCGAAGATCGTTGACACCCTGTTTATTCGGTGAAGGTGGACGTGATGTTGTGAGGCCTTAGTCTTGAGTACTTGCGGAGCTTTGTGACATTCAACCCTCACAGGAAACCCCTGCCCCCCAAGACAAAGAGAGTGCAACGATCCATTTATCAATCTCTCATAGGGGACTTATCTCTCAGAAATATAAGCATTCTCTATGGTTCTAAGGAATGCATCATATTTGTAATGTATGGAAAGATCTATCCAGATCTCCCTGTATAAACACATCCTAAAGTAGCGGAAAAGAGGTATAACTGTAGTCGTAATATTCTGTGGCAATTTGTGGCGGCCCGTTACTCTGGGGAGTCGCTGCTCGGCAATCATTGATTCGGGGTATTTATTTGATTGTTCAACGAACCGTCTCCGTCTCCCGCTCCACTGCAGAGTTTTACTCCGTTTTACTCCCTGTTGTTTCACTCACCTCTTAGCTTGGATGCTCGTTGTCACTGGTTTCAAGTCTTGGTCTTTGGCTGCAAGAGAGAAGGAGAGACGATACAAATTAGTTGGGAGGTGCATTCCCCTCACTCGGGAGGGGGGACGGGCATTGATTAATGCAATCTTCGCGTTAATTTCCCATTTTCCAATTACAAAATTTCCATTTCCAAAGGAAAGGGTTTTTATTTTTCATTTTTCGTTTGCGCCAACTCATCAGCCGCGAGCGAAAGCCAAACGCCAGACAAGACATAATTTCCCATTAGCAGGTTTTTAATGGATGAATTATGGATTATGGCGGACGGCGCATGGCGGATGGATGGGAAAACGTGTGGTGGGCATGGAGGAGTGGCAGAGTGGCAGAGGAGGCGACTGAGGAGTAGCCTCGCTCTCAGAGAACACACCAAGCCATTTAATTTCCCTGAAAACTCCGCGCCTAATCAGATTTGTGTGCTGTCTGGCTGCCGCTTGCCACTCCCTTCCTACAATCTATCCATCTTTCCAGCCGCTAATCAGACGATGCATCCTCCTCCTAAATCTTAGATCTTTTGAAATCTGATTTATGCGCCCCAACGGGCACTTCACTTGGGATTCCACACCGACGAACAAAAATTGCTCCATAAAAGCAGTTGAAAGTGAAACTTTTTTTGTCAACTGTTTTCTGTTTCTGTTTTCTTTTGCATTTCAATTTTGGTTGTCTCTTGTTTTCAATTTCACTAGAAAGCATAAACACTCCTCCCTCTTGATATTCTCAAAGGGAAGAAGTCGGTGGCGTCGGCACCTGATTCGAATGAGAAGCAGAATGAGAAGTCGCCTTTCGTGTGGCGACCAATTCCTTCCAGAGAAGAGAGGCACGCCTTATGGCATGACAAGTGGAGAAAGAGAGAGAGAAAGAGAAAAGGGAATGACAGATAAGACAGATAGATAAATCTACATATGATCTCTAATCTTCCTCTAAGCTTCCAAAAGCTAAGCTCCCAGAGATATCTGACGACATTCCGGCACCAAGACACAAACAAATAACTTGAGAAACGAACTTTTTTGGCTGAGATATAGGTATTGATGTTTATCGATTCTATCGATATAACGATGAAAAAACTAGTCGAAAATAGATAAAGAAAAGTCGATATATTTATCGATAGCATTTGGCACATAAATAAATGATCAAAACCCGATGACATATGAAACATCTGTGTATATGGATCGAAATTAGAACTAACATATTACCGATATGTTATCGTTAGATTAAAGATATCACGGAAAAGGCATATCTACGCATAAGCTAAGACTTCGATAACTAATCGATAAGTAAAAGTAATCATTTTCTATTACTGAACCGATTTATTAATTATTCAATATTTTTGCTAATTTTTCTTATCGATGACTTTAATCATGGATATCGATTAGCAATTATTGCTTAGCTTTTAGATCTTCCAACAACATTACATTAGTCTTTTGGGCCTTTTCCGGCCTACGAGTAGCGGTTTTTTTCGCCAAAAGCGGATGAGCAGAAACAGACAGCGATACAGAGAAATAGAGAAACAAAGAAAGAGAGGGAGGGAGAGAGAGAGAGAGAGAGAGAGATAGAGAAAGAAGTCTGACAAATTGATATGCGGACATTCGTACTTTCGGCCACTCTGGGGCGGGCATTAGCATACGATGCGATCCGATGCGATGTGTCTTATGTGTCGCGTATGCCTGCCTCAATTAACGATTCCGCTCAGCTAATATCGGTTTCACCCACCAAAACAAGGGGCGGGTGTATTGCCAGACCGTCGAGAGATGGGGGGTGGGGAGTGGGGGGCTGGGGACAGCTGGTGGACGTAATTCAAATTTTTCGAAGAAAGTCTGCCAAAAGGCGCTTCCTCCGCGCTTCCACCGACCGCCTCCCCGTTTCCATATGAAAGTGGAATCGAAGACTCAGCGTCGGCGAGTCCGCGAGTCCCCGAGTTGAATGACTCAGAAGCCAAAATCAAAATAAGAAATAAAAACTAAATTTGTTTTCGGTTTTTCGTATCTTGATGTTTATTTTCGCGCTGTTTTCATCGTCTGCCCATAAACATTTTAGGGGGCGGCAGCAGTCACAAGGCCCCTTCGCACTCTCCGCACTCTCCACTCTGTGGCCGTCTCGCTGCTTCGGGGAGTAAAAGTTTTCTAGTTTTCTCTGACATCATCGGACCTCGGATCGTACACCGATAGCCGCTGAAATTTACACCTCACTTTTGGTTTTTAATTTGCAATCAAAAGTGCAATCAAATATTGAAGTAAATTCTGCTGGCCATTTAAAGGGCAAAGGCATTCAAGAAGCATTAGGGCCTCTCGGAATGCCCATCGTAAATGAAGGTCGTAAATCCCAAAGGGCCCACAAGTGCATTAGAAGCAGGCGAACATTAGCTGGTGGCTGGAAGGTACGACACGGGGAGGATGGAAGGACCCACCAAGATCTACCATAAAAATAAAACACAATAGTTTAGTATTTTCGTAGCATTAGCTAGTATTTGTCTAATATTTTCAGCTATTTGTCTAGTATTTATTTGGTGCCTATTATCCAAGTATATCTAGGGCTCTTTTATAGTGATATCAAAAAAAAGAGAACGAGGCGACAAGTGTTCTTCTCTCTAACAGAATAGCGTAAGTGTGAATAGAACTGAGTATAACTAATAACTAAAAAACTACCTATAACAATTACATATATACAGCCTATAAGTAACATGGTTTCCCCTCTCCGAGTTCTCGTTGCAATGTAAAAGTAATCGACGAAAGAAAGTCTTACACCAAAATCTGTGCAAGTCTACACTAGAAGAGGGCTTCTCGAGTCCATGCGGGAAATGTGCGGGAAAATGTGAGCACTCGTAGCAGTACTTTTGATGGGAAGGGGGAGTGCAGGGGGAGTGAGCGGTTTCCAGTATTATTATTGCTCGTTGTTTTGGGAAGTGTTTTTTGGGGATTGCATTAAAAAACGTGAGTGCGTGAAATGCTTACAACAAAATCAACAAAAAACATTATTGCTACCTGCCTCCAAGCCCTTTTTCTGCCCCTCTGCCCCTCAGATAGTCGTCGACTCAGTGTTGTTTCTGTTGATATTTTTTGGGTAATCATTACAATTGTTGTTGGGATGTTGTTATGGTTATTATTACGAGTGTATTATTGCTGGTGCCTTTTTTCGGGGTCAACCCATAAAAATAGTATGTCAATGCGGGATGAGCGGCGGGTCCAGAGATCCCAGAGATGGGAAACGACCATTTATACGAGCTTCATTGGCACATCGTAGCCTTCCGTTTCTGGAGTGCCTTCCATCGATAATCGCTGGGCAGACGATAATCTATGGTTCGATATACGATAATGGAATGTACAGTTGATGCGTATTCGATCTTTAAGACTGGGTTCAACCCAAGATTACGATAACGATAAGTAGCGTGCTACAAATCGATTGTTACAGCGATACATATTCAATGATAATCGCTATAAAAATCGATTTATTTAAGGTACGATGATAGTTACATCGATTTAAAAGTCAATTATTACCATGAAGCTTGATAATCTATACAAAAACGATAATAACAATCGAGAAAAAGTTGAGTTAATTATTTGCATTTTTTCTTCATTATTCTTAAATGCTTAAAATTTGCCTTACGTCAAAAACTTTATAGATTTATGAATTGTTATCATGAATTAATTAATTTAAGATGCACTTAATACTCGATAGTAAATCGATAGTAATCGTTAAACACATAACATTTTATTAATAAATACTGGAGAAAACTTCCAATAATAAAGGTCTTGTCCACGCCACTGCATCTACACTTGTCCTCCTTTCGCCTGCTGCTTCATGGCACTCTTCTCCTTCACGCCACATGCCACACACATCCCCCCCTACCATACCCATCCAGCCCAATCGCACTCAAAAAAAGCATATAAATCACCCATCCGCACCGTTAGACACGACTCTCTGGGAATGAGATATTGGGAATGAGGGAATGGGGGAATGCCGATGACCGAAACAAAAAATCTATTACTTAATTTCGCTAAAAAGAAAACCGTTTAGATTTCGAGCTCCGAATCGAAGACCAGCCTCTGCCTCTGCCTGTGGCCTCTCTGGGCTCCCATTTCTTTTCGATCTTCGATTTCGAGGCATTTCTTTACGTAATCCCATGCGTAAATATAAGACAAAAGCCAAGACACGAGACACCGCCGCCGCCGCAGCCACCACAGTCCTCCGTCCTCTTTCATTGTTTCTTCTTCTGGGCCACAAATTAGAAGCAAAATCGAAAGACAAGCAAACGAGAGGAGAAGAGAAAAGGGGAATGGGGAGGGAATAGGGGAGGGGAGGGGTGGGGTGTTGAAGAGGAGACGGAGAAGTTGAAAACAAAATCAAAAATCAAACGCTTTCGATTTCTATTTGAATATGTAAAAACCAAACGAACGAAACGAAACGAAAGACCGGCAGCAGGCGAAGGCCCTCAGACCTCAGACCACAGATCCCATGCCCCAGACCCCAGACCCCAAGTCCCAGCAATCGACTAAAAAGAAATTCCCATCAATTAATTTTCGCCCCAAACCTCACTCCTCCTCGTCCCCCCTTCGGTGGGGGCATACAAATTTCTATCCAACAATTTTTTGCACACTAAAAATCTCAACAACAACAACAACAGCAACCACAGAAAGGGAGAAAAACGTAGAAATAAAATTTGAATTATAATAAAAACCAAAATGATCGTAAATTACGTTCAAAGGCGTCCGAAATCGCATCTTAAATCCCCCAAGAAATATCTTCAGACTATCTTTGAGATACACACATTGGGAGGGGGGCGTATCTGTGTGTGTGAGTGTGGGTTGATGATGGTTAATAATTTGTTATGGCTGCTTGTGTTTTCAGTGTTTTGATTAACATTTAAAAGGCGTATCAATTAATTTGCCAAAACGAAATACAAACAGCAGCACTGACCGAAAGACAGAGGAAAAATCTCCCAAGAATAGAGGAATACCAAATGCATCCATCAGATGGTTCGACTGAAGACACTTTTGGTAGCGTGAAATACGAGAATGTGTCGCAAGCGCAAGAACCGAATCGTATTTCAATCGAATCTGATCTGATCTCTCGCTTTCCCAGACATTTTCCCACAGTTTCCCATCAGTTCTTCAGCGCGTTCTCCCTGCTTCTTGCTCTCTTTTCTTGTGTATTTCTTTCTACTTTCTAAGCAGAAGAAGATTCACTCATGACGCACCACACGTGCAGCGCAGACACTTTGGGGCAGTGCCACAAATCAAATTGTTTCTGAGAGATCTTTAACTTTAGGTCTAGGTCTACACATGCCACCATGCCCATGCCCATGTCCATTTGTCAACCGATTTTTAATGTGTGTCTTCTGTCTGCACTCTCCTTGCCCTCTCTTCCCTCCTCCCTCCTGCCCCTTCCATTTTAAAGTATCTTCTGTCTGCTGTAAAGTGCCTCTGTTTCTTGGGGGTGGGGGGCTTTCTCCACCAGTCGACCAGCAGTCGACCAGCAGCACCAGCAAATGCATGTTACAACGCGAATGTCAACAGACATCACGTATCTGACGGAACGCCCGCCGCGCCCAGCCTTGACCTACAGCACTGCTTTGGCTATGGGTTTGGACATGGCTATGGCTATGGCTATGGCTGTGGGTTGGGTCTCTGCCTCCAAAGGGAAGAAGTAGGGACGTGGGGCAGGCACTTGACTACTTAAACCGCTGACAAAGACCCCGAAAGCTTTCTAAAATGAAAAAAACAAATGTACCGCCCGGGTCTAGGTCTTTCCATCTCTTGGAAACTCTTATCTGGTCTTCAAATGCAAATCCGTGTCTCAATTTTTACATGTATTTCAGACCTTAGATATGGGAGCAATAAGGCGAACGACTAGTTTCGCTCTTTTCCAGTGTTGCTTAGCTCCGTCAAGACAGAAAAGTGCTAAAGTTTGCATCTCTTGGAATTTCTTTGCTTTTTTCATGCGATCTCTTTTCAACGATCTCCATCTCCATCTAAATCTCAATCAATGATCACTGAATGATCATTTAATGAACTCCAAATGGGGAAGTCAGAAGCCCAAAGCAGAAAGAAGAAACCTGCTAATTAGCGAACAGTCTTCTGCGGAGGAAGGGCCTTCTCTCACAGTCGGGTCTCTCTCCCTCTCTGCTTGTGTTTGTCGTCTGTTGATTGCAATTAAGCTGTTGGCCAAACAACACCCACGAATGGTCCCTCCGCAAGCTACCCGCTACCCGTATCTGTGTGTTTGTGTGTATCTGTTGCCGGTTTCCCCCACATCTAATGCTCTTCTGGCACATAATTAAAATCAATAAGACCCCGCGAGTGAAGAAAAAGCAATCCACTGCCAAGCCAAAGGCAGACACAAAGAAATATTTGCTTTAAATATTTATGAAATAAATATTTAGACGCGCATTTGCGTTGGTGGTAGAAGTAGAAGTAGGAGGAGACAACGCTGATGAAGTGGATCGCTGGAGAATCAATCTTCAAGGGAACTCCAGGATCTACAATCGTTCTCTGGTAGAACTTCAATGAGTCATCTGGGAATCTCCATGGAATCCTCAAGGAAATCTCTTGCGAATTTCCATTGTAACTCCATTTAATCTCTCCATTAGTGAAATATCATTCTCTTGGCCAAGCGGAGGAGGGAGAGGGAGATATTCACAGGAATCCCCGCAGAGTGACGTTCGTTTGTGCAACACTTTTTGCGGCAGAGATAGAGGCTTGTGTGGGGGGAGGCAGGGATCTTTTCTGGGGTATTACTGGAGCCCCCGGGAGCGGGCCTCCAACTGTTGACACATTTTCCAACGACCCGACGACCTGGCCACGACCATTAAACGGCGAATGCCTCCCCCCGCCTTCCGCCTTGTACTGCAAATTTGTGTGTGCAACATTTGTGGCAGTGGTTCGTTTGGAGCTGCAGCTCCTCCGCTGTGCCAGCGCTCCAGCAGCAGCAGCAGCAGCTCCAGACGGGAGCCAGAACGTGTTTTTTTTCGGAGTCTCGGGAAACGGGTTACGCAAAACGCAGCAACAGCAAAACGAGGCAGGCAGCAAATAAAAGGCAAACAAAACAAATGTGTGGCAACCATCGCTTGAACTTTGCGGTACGGTACTCCTCGCTCGGTCAGCACAACTCATTCCTTTCCATTCGAGGCTATTCCATGCCACGAGATGCGTTGCAGCAGCAGCAACCAGCCGGCCACCGACCACTGCGGCAGGAGATTGCACCACAGAGATTGCGGCATCCCAGGCAGCAAGATCCAGAGACCAGACTCCTACTCCTCCTCCTCCTTGTCCTCCCCAGGCTGCTGCTCCACCACTGGACACTTACTTTGTTGCAGACTGCAGGGGGGAGGCGCCTCCAATCGATTATGGACTCAAGAATGTAATTTCCATTGAAAACTCCACACAATTCGCACTGCAAATTTAATATTACTAAGGGACTAACAGCTTTTGGAATCTCGTCAGGATGGATCCTGCTATTGATCGACATTTAAATCATGGTTTTAAACTTCGTCAGGGCCCACGGCACGACAGGTAGGTCCCAAATAGCGCAAAAATTTGTATAATCCTTAATTTTATTGTCTCAAACAATTATTCGATTTGGTTCCGATTAGCATTCGAATCAAATCCGATCCGTAGAAGCCTCCAATTGGCATTTCTACATGATATTTACATGAATTCTACATGGAAATATAAAATATAAATACGCCAGCTAGTGGCAAGCTGTACGGACTACATTCTGCAGATTTTATTGCATACTTTTGGACTGCATATGGCACTGTAAAGCCTGAAGGTGCATCTAACATTAATGTTAACTAACAGTTGTTGTGGTTAAAAGTTATTAATGCCAGTTTTAAGGCCTCCGGATCAGTAATCACGGAACATAAATGATAAAACTAGATTTACTAGATTTCATCTGTTAAAAAAATAAATAATAAAAACTACAGAAATTCAAAACTGACCGTCTTTGAACATTAAAACCCAAAGTTCTAGATATAATTTATATAATAGATTGAATAATACATATATGAAATTTACAATTTCTCTCTCTTCCGAGAGAATCCAGCGGATATTGGATGCCATGGAACAGAACAGGAACTACAGAAAAACAGAAGGAAATTCGAGTGCTCTGTCAGGGGGGAGAGTGTGGAAGTGGAGTTGGGGGTGAGAGTTTAAGGGAGAAATAGACACCCAAGGACAACGACACCGACAACGACATTTCATCAGCTTCACTTGAGTGGCCTTCCCTCTCTCTCACTGTCACGTCACCCACGCCATCACACATTCTGCACTGATTTTTATCTTCTGCACTGCTTGTCAAGCAGTAATAATGGAAGGAAACATAATAAGAAGAAGAAGAAGAAGAAGGGGTTACCCAGACATGCGGTTACATGAAATGTGTGTGTGTGTGTCAGTGAGGAGAGCTACACAGATTGAGTGCGTCTGAAGGGGATCCTCCAAGGGAAGACAACCGCAAGAGCCACAATCATCCCTCTTTAATCCTTTTGGGGAAACCCTTGGTCCGTCTCTCTTTAAGCCTCTCGGGGGAAACCCTTAAGGCGTACCCCTTCTAAAACAGAAACTTAAGGGTGTCATGTCCAAAGGACAATGCCATTGTCACACCTCCGCAATCCACAATGGAATCAACCAACCACTCTCCCTCTCCCTCTCTTTCTCTTCCCCTGGCCCTCTTCCCACCATATTTTGCTCTTCATCTGCCTCGCCCACACATCCATGCAGCGCTCTTCAATTGCCAGTTCCGCTTTGCTCCCCTTATTCGCTGGTGACTTACCTCCGTTACCGCTTCTGGTGCTGCTGCTGGTGTTGCTGCTCTTCTCTCTCTCTTCTCCTTCGCCGGCTCTGTTTACCGCTAACTTTGGCATGCTCCTCCTTCAATTAGAGAGGAATGGGTCTGCAAAGGAGCAAGAAAGAGAGAGAAATAGTATAGGTACGGACTGCAGCGAGAACGGAAAACAGCACAAAACTTATGAAAGATGGAAATTTAAGGGAAATACAACTGTTTTCTGAACGGAATTGGTATTTTCTAAGCAAATTATGGAAAAAGCTTCCTACTCCATTGAGAATCTTCTTCATTCCCCTCTTCCCAGCGCAGTCAACCAACCATTTTCCACTCAAGCCGCCTCCATTTCCCCACCCACACACCACTCTACCCACCAGGCGGGCGGCACTCCCAAGAGCCCTCCTCTACACCGATCGATGCCCCACTTGAGGCGTCTCTCGTCTCTCGATCGGTTATGCCATTGATTCCAAACAACGATCTAACGACGGACGATCTTTAAGTACCAGGCCAAGTGCCTCAAGAAGTGGGTATTGTCTCCAAAGGGAAAGTGCCACCGACACGACGCTCACATGAACGAATGAATGAATGAATCAGTAATCAAAGCAAAGCGCAAACAAACAGTAAAACACTTTCAATGAAGAAACAACTGCAATAGCCGCGAGAATTGTTTAGACAACAATAACAATAACAACAAATAAAAATAGCCAATTGAAATGTGGGGGAGTGGCGGCACCCGTACCGCGACACTGTGACAATAATACACTCGGCGAAAAGTGGCGTGGCAAATAGAAGCATACCCATATTTACATTTCTAGCTTTTAAATGTATTTAAAAGTATTTCTAATACGGCCCATATTTACTTTAGATATAAAACACTTTCAAATATGTAAATACATGTGCGTAAAATAACTTAATCTGAACATTTAAATATTACACTTTCCTCAAAGCGTGGATTGTATGATTTTATGATGCATGTAGCTTAAGCCAGGCCTTCCTTGAATATTTATATTTTTTCTTATTGTTCATCTCTCTCTTCAAATACCCAAATTCAATTGGGTTCTACCCAAAGATCGGGTCATGTACATATGTATGTATGTGTTTTCTCCCTCTGTTGTTTCAGCCCCTTGTATTTTGTTGCCAAAACATTGACATTCCGCCCGCCTCGAGGCAGACATTGACCCGAGACCACGTGACCCACGGACCCACGACCCGCATCTGGCCAGACCTTGCCCTGTTTTGCCCCCTCCCACTCAAGGCATGCAGAGTGCTGCTGCTGCTGCATTGCTGCTGCTGCTGCTGCAGCGTTCGCTTGCAACATCACAGGGGTGGCTGGAGGTCATTGCTTGCTCAGACAAGAGCGAGGCAGAATGCGACCTCTGGTTTCCTTTAGGATTCCGTAGTGTTGCAGTCAGCAGAACAGACCACTCCTGTGTCCACTTCTGTTCCTCATGCGCTCTGGCACTTCTGCTGCAGCTCCTGGCTGTGCCCCCGTTCCCGTTCCCCTTCCCTTTTGGCTTCTTAGTGTCAATGACAGTTTGTCAACAGTCCCTGGTCCCCAGGCATCGCCCCACCGCTTGCTTCAGCAGCCAGCCTTCAGCCATTCTCTCATTAGCGCAGCTTTATCGCCAGCAAAAGCCAAAGGCAAACAGTGGTCCAAACAGTCGCCAGGAATCAGGGGGGCGGGACGAGAGCCACGCAAAAAGCAAAAGGCAAAAAGCGGCCAAAAGCAAAAACACGGACTGGGAGCTGGGTGCTGGGGGGCTGAATCCCTGGGACCAAATGCCAGAGAGCCAGCCGCCAGTAAATGAGAAATGTTGTCAACATCTCCCTCTGGAAGCTCAAACATTTACCCATGCGATAAGATTGCGCATCGCACCGCACCACCGTGCCTACCCCCGCCCCACCCCTTTCCCACCTAACAACACCCCTCTCTCTACCACTCTCTCTCTCGCGCGTAAATATTTACAGATCTGATAAAGCTGGAACCCCAGACATCGAGTGTGGGATAACATTCAAATGCGAAACTCGAAATGAAGCAAAGCTATGACGCCAAAAGGAGAGCCAAACTCATTGCGAAAGTTCAATAAATCGATATTTATCGATTGGTTTCCTGATCAATAGATCAAAGATCAAAACTTTGATGAAAGGTCAATGTGACGTATTGTCAGAGAGGAACATTTCCAAGCCAACAATTATGGCAAAATTCGAGTTTCAAATCGAACAAATATAGAGCAAAAAATAGGCGAAGATGTTACAAAAATGTTTTAAATCGGTATTTATCGATTAAAGATCATAATTAAGGATATTGAAACACAAAAAATACTTCCTAAGCGGCATAAAATCCCAAAAAATTAGCACAATTTGTTACGAAAGTTTACTAAATTTATCTTAATCGATAGGGAAATTCCTGGGAAACTCCGTACTTCCCAAAAAAACTCTCCGAATGTATCCACAGTTGTGGGAAATAAAGGAAAGAAGTCTTCAAATCTATATTGGATTTCAATGTGCAGAAAAGCCTCTCAGCTGTCCTGTTCTGCGTTTCTTCCAAAGGGCTTGAGAGTTCGCGTGTTTGTGTTGGGAGGAACCATTTGATGCCCTCGAATATCGGTAGGAGACCTTTTCCAGATGCCATTAAATATCCGAAGTGAATCATGGGCATGTGTACATTGTTCCATCCCCTTAAAAGAAGCTATCCCTGTGCATCCATTGGGAATCGGAATTGGGTATCGGGGAATCTCTTCTGCTGCGAGATACATTTGAATGTTTTAAGCGATTGGCGCTTACCCTTTCAACGCCAGACACAGATCGCGGGATTCCAGCAGCAGCAGCAGCTGGGACTGGGGAGAGAGAGGGACGAGCGGGGGACAGCAATCGAATGTCTATTTTAAGACCCCGCAGCACTTGGATGCATCCATATCCATCCCATCCCAGTGGATCCTCCCTCGTCCTCGCCTGCTAATAGATCGTAGCAATAATTTAATGGACATCTTGTGCCGCTCTCCACTCCCCGCTCACCCTTCGATTTCTCTGTCTCTCTCTCTCTCTGATTCCACAGATCGACAAGGGCCGGGGCGGCATCGCATCTGTCTCTGGATCGGCGTCGGCGTCACCGTCGGCCTCCGCCAGAGCCTGTCCATATATGTATGTAGAGCGTGCCCCTGCCTCTGTCTCCGCCTTAATGCCTCAACCCACATATGGCAGGGCATGCCATGGTATAGCATGGCCCTGGACTTGGATTTATATTTAGTTTGCTTCCTGCTTTTGCCACTTGAGATGGGAAAAACGTAGAAAAGAAAAGAAAACGAAGGAAGGGAGTACTAGTACCAGTGCCAGGCAGGGGAGAGCAGCGCCGTGAAAATCGAATGTCTGTCGATCGTTTCGTTGAAAATTGTATCGATCGCACTTTAATACTACTCTGCACTTGGCTCTGCACTCCCCTCATCCCATCTCTCTTGCCCTGGTTGATTTATGTGAACATTTCCATGCAACATTCTTTCGTCTCTCCCCCCCTCATTGTCTTGCTATCTTGCGTCTCCTCTCTGAAGTTTCTGTGATGTTTTTACAGCTGTCAAATCATAATTTCGTGCACCATATATCATATGGTTTTGTGTCTGTTTGGGGTCTCTAAAATTAGTCAACGGAATCATCTTCATCTTTCTTTCTTTTCTTTTTTAATGGATGCCCCGAAGAGGTGTCTGAGCAACATGCCCCTGAGGCACGTGAGACCCTAATTAAGAAAGAACTGGTAATATATTTCATTGTTCAAAATGCACAAAAATAAACCAAAACAAAGATAGAGCTACCCCTAGTGGAACGTCCCCCATTTCAGGTGCTTCCATTAGATGACAGATGATGTCTCTCTCCAGAACTTTCCATAGCCGCGATCGATATTCCCCGATAACTGTAATCGATCGATTGCTGAAACTGAAGTAGCTGAAAAGAGTCTCGGCCGATAGTCCCGAGCCTGGAACCGAGCCTGGAAAACCTGTAAAGCAATTGAAAAGACAGTGGAGCACATATTGCGTATGTGGAAAGTGAAAAGCGATTGCTATCTTTCTTTGGGAGACACAGACCGCAGAAACCGCAGAATATGAGAAGCCCGACACGGGAATGGAGTGAGGTCTGGCGACTTGGGGGCGGGGGACTGCACAATTAATAAAATCTGTTTTACACACAATTCCAATTCCAATTCCAATTGAAGGCCCCCATCCGTTTGAATGCTAAATTAATAGAGACAACAGCTCCACAAAACTATCCTCTCTCTCTCTCTCTCTCTCTCTGTGAGTGTGTCGTCTCCCCAAGTGCCGTCACGAAGTAAATATGTACATGTCTGTGCATCTGTGTGTGTTTGCAGTCTGGGTGTCTGGGCTAGTCGGTCGGTCGTAGGGCTTCTTCTCCAGGCATAGAGAAATGCGACTGCGAATCCCAATCCGAATGGAGGGTTGAGTCTGCAGGGGGACAACTTGCAGGAACCAACACAATATATGTATATATCTTTCAGAGGAATGGAAAACCTCTTAACCCCAAAGATGCGATGATCTCAAACTTTTTTGTCATATGCAAATTTCAATTAAGATCTATCTTCGGATCTGCACACATTCTATACCATAACAAAGTACTGCATTCCGTTGTTGTCTGATCCCCAATTGTGTTTTGCACTTTGAAGGCAATCGATATGATGGATGCGCCGCTGTAGGGGTTGCCGCTCTAGTTTCAGGCCTTCCCCTTGCTGCCCTTCTTTATTATGAGTACCCCATTCCCCATTCTGAGGGTGGCCTCTGCCAATCAATTGTTGCCCCCCCTTTTTACGAGCGAGAGTTATTTTATCGCAGATTTGGAGCAATAAACTTTTACGAATAAATAGCGTAGGATGAGGGACAGAAACAGAGAATAGAACAAGCGATGACAACAACCGTTTGGTTACTTGGTCACTTTAACAGTTAGAGAGAGAGAGAAAGAGAGAGAGAGAGCAGAGACAAGCAGTGGTAGAGGAGAAGCACATCAGAATCACAGAAGAGTATAGCAGAGACAGAGGCAGAGGTAGAACGAAGTTTAATTGAGGTTTGAAAATGCTAATTAGGTTCGATGGCTGCTAGATGAGAGCGGGGATCGGATCACGGCACAGACGAGAGAGAGAGCGCAAAACCGTAACAAAAGAAGATCCCAAAAAAGCAGAACCAAACGGTTGTTTGCATATTTCGAGAACATAATTACACATAAATACATATGTATGTCTCCACATCTTCATCTGCACATATATACAGATATATGTACATTAAGATTTGGCAGTGTCAGCGTGCGCCTGTGCCCGGTGAAGGAGGCGGGAAGAAGACTCAGTATCTGATGGCTTTTGTTCATGTTTCAGTTTCGGTTTCACTAAGCCAACCGTCATTACAGCTGTGGGAATGCCTGTACAGCGTATGTACAGGTAATATGATAGATGTAACCGACAACTGCATTATGTATGATGCAACCCAAAGTGCCCTTTAGCTTTGGCAGAAAATAGTTGACATTCTTATGCACCCAAAATATGTTCGATGGCAAAACAATATACCCATACCCACTGCTAAGGTAAGGGATATCTGCAATCTGAAGCGTTACACTTATTTTGCCTTCGCCTCTGCCTCTGCCGTTGCCGTTGCTTTTGCCTTTGCTGCTTCTTTCTGTCGTCTCCTCTTTGGCAGCAGAGCGTAACGCGACGCACGCGCGCTGCCTTCGGGCAGAAGCAACAGCAGCGACGGACGGGACGGCAGGCGACGCAAAGGAATTTTATGCGCAGGCGCAGCCCCAAAAAGGCCAGCGACTTTTGTCTTCTGCTGCTTCCTCCGCATGCTGCGCGACTGTTGCTGCTTTTGTATTATTTCTTATATTGTTTTCCAGTAGGCGGACAATCCGCCTTAGATCCAGTTCCCACACTCTCAGCAGGGACCAGGCGAACAGCAGGGTGGAGAGGGAAGGAAAGACCGACTGCAGATGGTCTCGGGTAGATGATAATTTGTATACCCTACACACCTACTCGTGGCATCCCAGGAGCGAAGGGAGCTGCAGTGATACTCCCACAGTAGTTCCTCTTCCCACTCCGGCACACGGATCAGGAGAGCAAGGCATTCTCTTGCAAGGTGACGCACTCCTAATTTTCCCAATAAAATGCAACTAACTGCCACCACCTTGCGTTCATGCACCCCGCAGCCAGACCACAAGAAAAAGCACAAGACCAGTAGCAGAAAGAAGAGAGCAAAAGACAGAGAACGGAAAGGAAGAGAACGGCAGAGCGACGGAGCAGGCCAGGCAATCCTGAGCCGAGTTCAATGTCAAGTTCAATGTCGTGCATTCGACGAATTTCGTGAAAAATTGCTTGATATCATCGAAACATAGTTCCCTTTGACTATAACTTAGATCATTAGATTGGATTTACCTAGAGAAATCAGAACATACAGATTGTTCAGAGCGAGCAGTTCAGATCGAAATTTTTATTCTAAAAAATCCGAAAATAAGTTGTACAAAATTGAGTTTTTTTTTTCATCTGTGACCAGCAACGAAAATAAACCCTCTCGAACGAAATAGAAAAACGCGCTTTCCGGTTTATTAAAGGGTACTGCAGATACGTACGTTTGTTTTGCGGCGATAGAAGTTATTACAAACCAACACATCTTGCCGTGGCGGCTTATACAATCCCTACAAGGAACACAGTGCTTTTTAATTCGGATACATAAGACACACAGGATAAGGCGACGGGTAAGTTTGAATTTTATTGCATTTGTTGTGGTTGTTGTTGTTGTTGGCATCATGAGCTCATCGGCCCCAGCCCCTCTGCAATCCCTTGGATAAGTGTCACACTCGACAGATTTATGTCTCGCGGCATCCCGCGTCCTGTCAAGGACGCACTTATCCCGAGAGGGATCTGGATGGGGGCGGGGGAGGGGCCTCGACAGAGCCTGGGGTAGGAGCGGTGCGTCACGCTTATGACGTGAGTCATCCAAAAAGTGGGCACCCTGGTGGAGCGGAACGAAGAACAGAAACACGAAACCCGAAAAGAGCTTTAAAAGGGTTATTAATGATGGCAGGGGAATTCATAGGGCGGGGGTGTTATGCAAGAACTCGTGACACTACGGCATGGATCTGCTGGATCGCGGCCTCTCCCTGTCTCTTTCTCGCTCTCACTCTCTGGATTCGTTTGTTTTTAGCAAATTCTGTCATTTCCCTGTGTTTCGTTTTTTTTGTTTTTATCTACAAAAAAACATCTGCAGGGTGCCGTTAGGACTACGCTGCCGGCGTCGCTCTGCTTGCTCTGCTGGGACGCTCCCGTTAGTGGTGGGACGGTTTTATTTTATGGTGGTGGGCAATGAATGCCTGCCTGCCGCCAGCAGCAGCGTGGCAGATGCGAGAGGGGGGGAGAGGAGGGAGGCAGTTTCATTAGCACACATTTTAAACTAAGTAATTAAACACGCGAGATTATCTTAGAACCAGCCCAGTCCCCATCCCTATCGCTCTTCTCCGTGACCCATACAGCACGCACGCAAAATTTTTTGGCAGCAGCAACACCGCCTACAGAGAGCGAGTGTGCCCGGCTGCTGCACACACACACACACACGCACATGGACACGGGAATTTTTATTGATTTTTCACACACAAACACACACACACACTTTGACACACAGGAGTTTGGCGGAGATAACGGAGGACAAGCAATACGAATATGGAGACAACACAACAAATAAGAACAACGAAATGCAATTGTCCTCCCCGGTTAACACTTACTGCACTCTCACTCTTTCGCTTCGTTGAGACTCCTATCTCTCTCTCTCTGTCTCTCTCTCTGTGTTGTTTTTGGTGCTCTCCTTGGGCTCCTTGGCAAAATTTCAGCACACGCCCTAATGTGAGCGACGGAGGGGGCTGCTGCTGGCGCGAACGAGAGGGGCCGGGCCACCTATAAACAAACAATTGCACACACACTCGCAAAAAAAGAGCAGGACACTCCCGTTACCGTGTCCGCTTGCTCACACGTCTCTCCCCGCTGGTGGGCGGACGGCCGTGCCAAATCACTTTTATTAGATTAAACAATTTCACACCGTCATTTCTACTGCACTAAGGATTTAAACGCGCGTATAAAAAACCACCCAACGGCCGTAAAATGTTACTGCAAGCGGCGACAATTTGGTGGTAATTCGCGCTAGGGATATCGATATACAAATTTTTTTAGTTTTACCGCATTTCGTAGTTTTCGAATTTGTTTATCGACGCGCGCATAGCTACCGCTAGTTTCGAATAACGGACGATGTTTCTTTCTTTCTTTTGATTTCAAATTCGCCCCGCTGTAAAAAAGTCCCCCTGGGAAGTTTATAATATTTTTCCCTGGGAAATTGCTAAGGCTCTTCGGAAAAAATCGGGTATGGACAGCAGGCAAAACGGCCCAGAAAATGCAAGGCCTGCAAGCTAATTTCCACCCCACCTGACATACATGTCGTGTGGGCGCTAGCGCCCTCACGTCCTATCGGGGAAAAACTCGGGTAAGGTGAAAATCGTGCAAGCCGTGAAATTTCCCTTGGCTGAATTTACCCGTTGTCCGTACCTTTTTTGGCTCAACCCAAAAATATTGGAGAACGCGCTCTTTTACTCATTTTCGCGTTAAGAGTATGAGCGTGGTGTCAAATACTAGTATATACCATGCGAAAAATACCAACGAAACTCAAATTTCGCAAATTTTGATATTCCGTTTAATATGAATAGCTGAATAGGACACTGAACCCTCAACAAATAATTTTATACGATAGATAAATCAATTGTCTAGAAGATTGGTTAAGTTTAGTGACTCTTTTTTTAGATTGTTTACCTCTGTGAATAGAAAAAGACAATGCGCCCGCATGATACAAGATTCGGCGCATCATTAGCAAGTGTTACCGTATTCTGTTGAGTATTTTTACAAAATACTGAAATTATTCGGGGTTTTGACGCGGTATCGGAGTATTTTTGTCGAATCAAACAATAAATTTAATTTAAATTTGAGCGGCCAAACCATTACTGAACATTACAATTAAAATAAGTCTGATTGCAAGCAACAAAATGGCAACACAAAGACTTGCAAGGTCTTTTGGGATGCGCTGATTCCAGCTTTAAAAGTGACACTTGAAAATTAAAATCAGCAGCACGTAATTTTTGTTCGTTGGCGCCAACAATAGCTGACAAAATGATACGCAAGTGTAAACGCCTCGCATCATTTTTCCGCACCTTCGACAATGATGCGGCCTAATATAAAAAGGGTATAAAGGATAGCTTAATTTAAAGGGAAAAGGTGGATTAAATACTCAGTAGAGTAGGTTCTGGACTGGTGGCAAAGCTGACAAGTGCTGCTTTGACGCGCACTTGAAGTGTATTTTGACATACAAATGTATGTTTTAAGTGATCATTGATTTTAGCGTCAAACTGAACATTATTATTCGAGCTAAAGGCTAACAAACAAAATTATACAACGAAATTATATAATATTTATTTCTATAGCCAACCAGTTTACTTTGCGTCTCAACGAAGAACATGTGCACTGCGCTTTCGAACTAGAAAAGGATACAGTGAAGCAGTGAGGTAAGATTGCATTGTTGGGGTCTCTCTGAGGACTTAAGTATATGTTACCACCCAACAGATCTACTAAAAGTTATTCAATCATGGATTCGGAAGAGGAGGTCGGTTGCATGTACAGCTGTGAATCAGGCCAATCAAAACCATTGAATGTGGATCTGCGCGAATATGTGTCTGATTCCAGTTCATCGATCTCAAACAACGCTGTGAAGTCATCATCTACATCATCCTCATTTGGGGGCCTTTCGGAGTATCGCTTGCGGGATGTGGCAACAGATTCGGATACTTCGATTGAGATGCCGTTGAAGAACATGAAGGATTGGAACTTTGTGGAACACTTTAAGCAGGATCCGACCGGTTTCCTCGACGAAATTGTCGAACGCTATGTCCATCTGAACAATGTGGTCATGCTGAAAGGTAATGCGGCCAAACGGGCTACTGATCAGGCGAAAATAGACAAGCATCTGCTGTTGAAGGAAAAGAAGCTGACCAACGATCTGCGCCAAGAGCTGCAGGATTGCAAAAAAAATCTCGAAATTGCGGGCAACACCTGCCGCGACCTGGCAGGTGAAAGTCAACATTATATGCAGGAACTGGATCGTGTCAAGAAAAGGTTTTTAGACGATCGCGCCCAGGAGACACAGAAGCACAACGGAATCTGTACCGTCTTCCGAAACGAACTGCTGCAGACCCAACAGTTGTGCCAAAGCCTGACCGACGAAAGAGATCAGCTCATACAAGAGATCAACCTCTATAAGAGTCAGGGGGAGGCAGAGGCAACTGGGCCCAGTCCCAAATACAAACTACTTTGCGTCGCTCTCAAAAACGAACTCCAACAGAACCAAACTATTATTCAGGACTTGCGAAAGTACAACGAAGAATTAGAGCAGAAAGCCTCAACGATGGCAGAAGAAATGCAGAATCAGAGCGCTGACAACGAAAAGCTTCAAGACGAGCTGAACTTCTACAAGAAACAGTACTTTGACGACAACTCCGAAGAAGTAAAGAAGAACAAAGTTCTCCAGCAGGAGCTCACGGACATGCAATCAAATTACAAGAACGTGGCCACTGCCAATGAGAAGCTTTTGAAGGAACTAGAGGTCTACAAGTCGTCGTTTTTCGAAGATAAATCGGTGGGCGATGAGAAAATCAAGGCATTCTGTCTCAATCTCCAAAACGAACTCCTAGAGACCAATGAAACTCTTGAGAAATGTCGTCAAGTGAACGACAAGTTGCTTGATAAAGTAGGACACATGAAATTCATGTTGAACCGCATGGAGCTCCACACGAAGGGACTCAAAATAGCCCTCGAACACAATGCTCAACTTGAACAGCGTGTGGTAGTACAAGGCAAGGCCATAGATCTACTGCAAGGTGCGAACTCAAAGTTACGTTCGGATGCCGCCAATACACGCGCTAGCTTCAAGAAGCTGAAAGAAACCTTTAAACGTGAACTGGCCAAAAGACAGGCCATCATCTGTTCACAGAACAGCGCAAAAGAGGGAGATGGGGTTGGCGACGGGGCTGGTGCTGGCCATGGAAATAACCAAAAACTGCACTCCCTGTTCATGAGGATGATCCGTCATGTGGATAAGCTATCCAGCTCATGCCACACCCCAAAGGCCAGTCCAAGCAGCTCCAGCAGCAACGTTTCGATGTCCCAGATTCTAGGACGGAACCATCTGAAGATGGACCCGGAGGAGGTACTGGAAGATGTGTTCAAGACATTCTGTGACTTGGCCACCGACTTTTGGGTGACCACGATTCATCCTATACAATCCATTGAGCTCACGCCATCGACATCGAACGATGAACAACAACTACAAACTTATAAGTAACCTACAGAAAATCTATCCCACATTAGACACAATTCTAACACCGTTTCAGAGTTTGTTTCTTAGACTATTGTTATATTTTTTACATTTTAATAACGGGTCAATCTATTTACCCAGACGCTGCACTATACCAGGAATGTAGTTTTTAAATTCGCAATTTCAGTTGTTCAAAATTCATTTTCAAAATTCTATGCGCCCAGTGGGAAGCTGGTTCCAAAGAACCAGAACTTGTTCTCGACGCTGCCAGATCGGGATATAGCTGAATGCTGGTGTCTAGGCGCGCATTTTAAATCGGCGGTCTCTCAGACGCAGAAACACAGAAACACAAGTTGTACAACCGCCGTCATAGAGCGTATATAAATCGTATTTTATTGTATTTTTCGTTATTAATAAATTATAAAAAAAATGAATTGGAAACTCTTGAAACTGTTCTGACAGCCCCGCACAAGCGGTAAGCATCGAAAAAACGTTTATGTAAATAAAAGTCCCAATCCCACGTGGGTGTTTCCCTAAACTGGGTTCAGTGATTCATTTGGGATCTTCTTGCAGCCAGGAGTTGACCCTCACTTGCAAGGTACACCTTTTTTGGGACAGTTGCAGAACAACTATACTGATGCCAACTTCGGAGCTCTATCATTTAGGTCCCACGTGAGATCGTGCAGCGCGGCTGAGTGGTTCTGGTATGCAGCTGAAAGGCCATTGAGAGTGCGTTTGCCGAACGAAAGGAGATCCAGAAGGCTAGGCCTTCTGCTGCAGTTGAATGCGTTTCTCGATGGGGCAAGCAGCGCCCAAGGGGGGGCGCATTTTGTAGCTGTGGGCACTCTTAACTTTATCAATAAATCTTTTATTCAAAACTTCTAGTTACAAATAGCAATATATATAGATACATATAGTACTTGTACATATATTCGGATCATAAATCGGATGATTGACTCTTACAGCCTAGGCCCAGCTTATGACTACGGGATGTGGATCCCTGGAAAACACCATCACTCTATCCGGATCCTGATTCTGATCCTGATCCCGGCGGAGGAGCAGAGAAAGAACAGTGACTACAATAAATACACACACACATACGGATACGATACGATAACGATTACGATTACGATTACGATAGTTTGGTGTTAGGATGAGGAAAGAAACAGTGGAGGACAGAGGGGAAACATATGTACACATATTTTGATTTTTGTTTAGTGTCAGTATCTAGGAGGAGGGTATCTTGACGGGCAGGAAGAGGCGCGGATCGCCGATCTTGGGACTCAGGCGCACCACCACTTGATCATCGCCGTCACCGACCTCGAGGAAGGAGTTCCAGTCGGCCAGGAAGTAGAAGCCGTTCTTCTTCTTTGCAGGCGGCGGATCCTCGGTGACTGGATCCGGCCCAAAGGAGTCCGCCAGATCATCGAGCGAACCATTTCGTGACTCCTCCGTGGAGCTGTTCGAATCGGAGGGAGATGGCGATGATGATGGCAATGATGATGAGGATTCCATGATGGATCCTGTGTCCATGTCTCCATCGTCCAGTCCTAGGCTCAGGCTGATCCGTGTGGGGGCTTGGGTGGTGGTCTCTACTTTCTCGGTGGTGGTCTCTACTTTCTCGGTGGTGGTGTTGGCTTCGCTCTGACGCCTCGACTTAAAGGTTTCGTTGTTGTGGCCATCCTGCAGCGACTGCAGGTAGGCTGCATCCTCGGATTGGGATTGTGGCTGAGGCTGTGGCTGTGATATTGACTGCACCCGATCCAGACTCACATTGAGTTGCTGCAGCTCCTGGAGGTTGCTAATCAGACGCTGCAGCTCGCTTAGGTTTGTCGTCTGCCTCTTCTCCGGCTGTGACTCTTGCTCTGGCTTTGCCAGCTGATAGTTGAGCTCACTGAACTCGGCCATGAGGTCGCCATCGAGGACACCCTCCTGTCCGCCTTCCTCCATGTCCAGATCTTCGGCCGCCGCATCCTCATCGTCGCTGCGTCGTCGGAATCCCTGCCCCATTCCCATTCCCAGGGCCAGGGGCTGCTCTGTGGAAACACCGATTCGGTTCGCCGCTCGCTTGATGGCTGCTTCTATGATCTTGGTGGCACTGAACACGGGCAGCTCCAGACTGCTCTCCGTCGTGTGCGTTGCTGGACGTCGTGGTCGCGGCGAGGCCGGCTTGATGGTGGTCAGCGAGAAGACCGCTGGCGAGGAGGAGTCTACCGTCTGCAGTGGTGCTGGAGTCGTAGTCGTAGTCGTGGTCGTGGTTGAGGTCGTCGTCGACTGCAGCTGGCTCTCGAGCTGCTGGGAGAGCTCATGGGGCAGGGCCACGCCCAGTTTTTGGAGCTGCTGGGTGTTGTACAGCAGCTTCTGCAGCTCCTCGAGATCGGCCTGCCTGGGGCCGGGTATCGTGGGATTAGGTCTTCTGGCCGGCACAAAGCGTGGCGCTGAAGGAGTCACCGGCAGAGGTGTGGGCGTTGCCGTGGGCGTCTTGTAGATGGGTTGCATGTGGTGGTAGCTCTGTCGCTCGCCCGCGTCCTCCAGACTGCCGAAGAACTGCTGGAATTGCTGGTTAAAGTCCTGGTCCGTGGAGGATGATCCCCTTTGCGGATGAGCCGGCTGTGGCATGGCCACCTCACGCAGCTCCTCACTGGAGCTCTGATGAGCATTGGCTGCCGGCTTTTGGTACACCGGCAGATCCAGCTTCAGTTCTGGCTCTGGCTCCACCTCAGGCACGGACTGGGCATACACGATGTGCGCCCCATTCAGACTCTTCACGTTCGGAGTGCGCACAGAGGCGGCGGTGGCCAGCTGTGGAGACGAAGGCTGGTGGCCCGTCTGGAGCTGCACTCGCTCTAGCTCCTGGACCTTGCTGAGCAGCTTCTGCAGCTGCACGTAGTCCTGCGGCTGCACTTCCTGCAGCAGTCCATTGCTCCTCTCGAAATGGCTCAGCGGCCGCTGTTTGGACGTGGAGGCGGCTGTGGAGATCTCCACCTGGCCAAACGGGGTCGCCGATGTGGGTGATAGCTGCTGGATTTGGGCGAAATCGTTGCTGGGAAGGCCAAGGCTTCCAGGTCTGTTTCCGTCTCCTGCAATGGCCTCTGATCCGACCACATTCCGGGTGAGAAAGTTCGGGGTCGTTGGCTTAGGCTGCTGCAGTCGCTCCAGCTGCTGGACCCTCGTGATCAGCGCCTCGAACTGAGCATGATCCACTGATGGTGTCTTGGTGGTGCGCGGTGTCGCGGTGGTGCTCGTAGTGGTGCTCGTGGTGGTGCTCGTGGTGGTGCTAGTGCTTGTACTGGTGGTGGTACTCTTTGGCTGCTTTCTCTTGGTGCTTCTTGCCTGCTCGTAGAGCTTTTCCAGCTCCCGATCGTCGCTGAGGAGGCGCTGCAGCTGGAGAAGATCTGTCGCACCCAGGGAATTGGCCTGACTGAGGCCCAAGCCCAGCCCCAGACCCAGATCCAGAGGTCTAGGCTTCACGGTGGTGCTGGTGCTGGTCGTCGGGGTTCTCATCCTCTCCAGCTGCTGGAGCTGTCGCAAGATCAGCTGCAGATCGCGGGCATCGCTAGCTGGTGTAGTCCGTGGTGGAGGAGGAGGCGTCGTTGTGCTAGTCGTACTGGTGGTCGAAGAGAAGCGGTTACTGAGGGTCTGAACTCCCGGATTGGTACTAGTTGCCTTCAGCACGTTCTCGGGGTTTATCTTGAGCTTCTCCAGCTCCTGGAGATTCTGCAGCAGTTTCGAGAGCTCGTCTGAGCGGCTGCCCGTTGCCTGGTGGTTTCCGGCATTCGCGAAATTGATGTCGATGTTGGGATCGATGCGTCTTCGTGGCTTCTTCGCCTCAATGAGCAGTGGCTCCCCATGGGTGATGAGCTGCACTGGCGCTGGCGTCGTTGTCGTTGTTGTCGTTGTGCTGGTGCTGGTGGTGCTTGTGGTGCTCGGCTTGGCGGTTGTTGAAGTCTGTTTCCTTTTGGGCTGCGACTGTAGCCGCTCCAGCTCCTGAAGATTCTCTAACAGTTTCGCCAGCTCGGCGTTGCTCTGCGGCGGCAGTCGTGCCGTGGCCGTCGAGAGTTCCGTATGAGCGCCCGCTGGCTCCTCCGTGGGCGGGGCACTCTTTTTCAGGGACTTGGGTGCCTTCTTCACAATACCAAAGCGCGTGAGGTAGCCCTCCACCTCGGGCTTCACTCGCAGCTCCTCGCCGATGTTCAGGGGCTTGAAGTTGGCGTAGGCATCCGGCCGGATGCGGGCACCCTGAAGGCCACGCAGATCTGCCACCGCCACCACCGCGGGCTGTGGGGCACTCTCCGCCGGATAGTAGTCATCCATGGCGTACCGCTTGTGGGTCGAATCGCCCTCCGCATGGTGGCCGGACCCGGACACAATGCCCAGGCTCTCGAGAATGTCCGCCACGGGCTTGACCGTGCTAGATGTGGGTTTCCGTTTGCTCAGAAATTGTGCATTCTTGGCGCTGTAATGGGAGCTGAAACGCTGCGAGCCGGAAGGACCAGGACCAGGAGCTGCTGCAGATGCCGGAGTGGATACCAGCGGCTGGAAGTCCTGATACATCACTGGAGGTGGCGCTGGAGGATGATATGTGGTTGCCGACGGCATAGGCCGGAACTGTTGCTGTTGCTCCTGTTGCTGCTGGTGCTGCTGTTGTTGTTTAATCTGGGAATGGGGATAGAGGAGTGATCCGGCATAGGCCGGCTTATAGGTGGTGGCAGCCACCCGGGGATTGCCGCCGGGCACGGTACTCCGGGGCAGGGCATTCGGGTCGGGTGTGAGGAACTTAATGGGATCCGGGGGGGTGTACGCATCGATAACCCTCGTGACTGGTGGTCGGGTGTACAGCTCCTGCAGATTCTCCTCGGTGTTGTTGTCCGTGTTGAAGGGCAGCACGAGCATTAGGGCCCGCATGCTGTCCGCCCGGCTCATGTCGCCCGCTTCGATGCTCTTCTCGTACTCCTCGCGCGTCACCTTCTCGTACAGCTCCTCGATTTCGCCGCTGTGATTAGAGGGTGAGTGTCAGGTAGGTCCGGGAAGTACCAAGCATTCACTTACCGCGTCAGTCGTGGCAGGGCCGGATCGTTGGCCAGTATTTTTTGCACTTCATCGATCGTCTGTTCGATCTCTGGCGGCTGAAAGAAGCTCTTGTCCAGCTGCTGCTGCAGATAGTTGGTGCCCTTGTTGGCGTTGACGGTGCTGCCCTGAATGGTGGGCAATGCCCCGACACCCAGGCTCCCCAGCTGCAGCAGCAGACACAATGCCAGGAGGCACTCGCAGGAGCTCGGACTCGTACCTTGTTGCATGATGCAGCACCGGACAGCTAAGCGAAACGAGACGAAAGGAAAAGAGACGATTTCTTTAGAACTATATGTATATTGAGGTTTCCTGCATCTTCAGAGAATATCCCAGAGAAAGCCCATGCCTGCAGACTACTTTCCTAACTGAGAACATTTGGAATGGAGGCACATGTGCTGCGACATTACGATACCCGGCCCGATTCGCGGCCCTTGGGGACATGAAGTCCGATTTCCCTCCCAAAAGAATCCCGTCTTAGACCTTATTTTCGCCATACGATGGCCAAAGTACTCCCTGGTTTCCACCCACAAGTAGATTAGCTAATTTCATGTGGTTTCTCGAAGCCACTTCCAGTTGAGTAGCTCCCTCAACATTCATCCATCCATCCACCCATCCATTCATCATATAAATAAATGGATACATTTGTGTATAAAATATCAACGGAGTAGTACACAAATTTCCGCCCAGGAAAAATAATATAAAAAGAGGTGGAAACCGAGAGAAATGGCAGAGGCGAAATAATAACTTGAAAACGTGAAAGAAATCAAATGAAATGCATGACAAATTTTCCGTCAAAAGACAGACAGACAAATATGTGGACAAGTGTACAAAAATGATTGTACCAACAAAAAGAAAAATAAAAAAAAACACTAGACAAGACAAGTCACAAAACGAACGCCGCTACTCGTAAAAAATTCGAGAAACATTTGCTTGAAGAGCACTAAATGGGGAATGGGCGGGGGGATGGGGGGAGAGAAGGTGGGAATTACCATCATTTGTTATGATTTTTTGAGGCTCCAAGATTGGGGATTATGCAAGCGGCAGCTTTACCGATTGCAGACCGTAAAGAGAGATCCTCAACAGGATGCCAGAGTGACGCAAGAGACAGGAGACACAGACAGAGATTGATACGGGAATGGAAATGCAGTTGGGAGCCTGCGGCGGGGATCTTTCTCAATTTATCATCGATTTTTGTATTGAAGGAAGGGGAATGAGGCGTACGATTGGGGAGGGCTTGCAGTAAGTACTCCATCTACCGTGGCCATCGAAGCGTTTAATTTTCACTTAATTGCCGTAGTTAAATCATAAATTTAATGAGAGTGCCGTAGAAAGCGATGACGAAGACGTTAGCCGGCAGCAGCAAGCGAGAAGCCGTCCGGCGAAGCCGTTAGCGAAATGAACTGTTAGATAATCTGGTCGAAACGTGTGCCGGGAGCTAGAGCAGGCGGGGGGTACCTGTTTATGGCCAAGCAATGCGACTCTCCAGCTCTTCAACCGAACTGAAATGAACTGAAAAACCCATTCGACGGCTACGTGCCGGGCATTCTGAGTGGAGCAGTCAACTGCAGCTCGCGGTCTTGTAAATCGCAAATGCCAGTCCCCAGTCCCCAGTCCCCAGTGCGAGATACGCAGGCATCTCGAAGTATCTCGAGCTGGAATGTCGTCAGATGACATCTGATAAAGACAGGGACAAAGATCAGATCAGATCACCTTTTTCAAGACTTAAAACTTGTATTTCTTTTCCTAGTAGAACAAAAGTTACCACTGATGGTTTATCGATAATCGTGCAATTAATGATCTACGAATAAACCGAACAACAGGTGTTTTGTTTGTTCTGGCTAATTCTAGTAATTATCTAATTCCAATCGAAATTGATCGACTAAGGCCTTAAACTCTGCACCAAATGAAAGACTGAACAATAGTCATAAGAACTACAATCGACATAAGAAACCGCACTACTTTTGAGACCATTAAAAGTATATAGTCCATGCCATAAATTATGTATCTTCTATAGGCGGCAGCACAATACATAGTTATTTTAAGTTGATAAGGTGATAATTATTATTTTAATAATACGGAAGAGAAGATAATGAAACAAATTGATACATGTATGTACATATAGGGATATCCCTGCTAGGAGTATCCTTTAAACTTAATAAAATAATCATTATTTACTGTCCCTGAATGTTGGTGATATTTGAATTGTATTATTGGAAATATTTGTATGGTAGAGCATGCCGACAATTCCGCTTTGCATATTTCGCCTGAGGGGCGGAAAAATGCATTTGAATTTCATAATCCACCTGTGTGGCTCGGCTGTGTGGCGGCGCTGTGTGCGTGACTCCCAATAAAGAAGCCCCATACTGGTGGCATACCTATAATCAAAACGCAAATAATTTGTTGCCATTGCGGCTGGCGGCTGGCGGCAGGCAGGCAGGCAGGCAGCAAACTCAAAATAACACACGAAATGTGAGTCAATCTTTTGTGAGTGAGTGCATTCCCAATCCAAGACAAGACCACGGCAAAGACTATAACTATGACGATGATGATGATGATGACGACGACGACGTCACTGGAGCGCATTAAACATATTGTTACAGTCGTCTGTGTGTGTGTGTGTGTGTGTGTGTGTGTGCTTGTGGTTTTGTGTGGTAACAATTAAATTAGTGTTAAGTAATTCCAAACGATTATTAACATTGCATTACACACTCGATAACCTAGTCCCCAATCCCCGAACGAGTGCCAGTGGGAGTGGGACATTTCTACGACTAATTGACGGCATTTCTCTTCTCTCATTTTTAATCTTGAATTTTCAATTTGGCGCTCCCCATGCATAGTATATACATATATATAGCATATGTATGCATATATATAGTAGTACGTGTGCTGAGGCGGAAGCTCCGGCAGAGTCCGACTCCACTCAGACTTCGAGATGTTAAAGGCCTTGATCTCATAGTTGGAATCGGAAACGTACAAAATGTTGTATAATTTTTTGTTGGCCGAATGTTACACGACTTCTGGTCGCTAAACTTTGACAGGAGCCCTAGAAACGTACACGTTTTTGCGAGATCTTGCAGCATAGATCTCAAGGTACAGTCCCCTTTCAGAAACCATTTCAAAGTGTGCGTAATAATCGTTTAATAACTGACGTCACCCGGAGTTCTGCACAATGCCCGAGAACCATTAGACTTTGGCATCTCCATAGATCATGTGAAATTCAGCGCCAAATTAAAAGACAAAAACAAGTGCACCCTCAATTTGGTAGCTGGCCCTTGACTTGAATGACTTTAACCCTGAATCTCGGGCGTCCACCTCATCTACTGCCTCTCCCTCGTTTCTGGGTGATTGCTGGGCAATTTACAATAAAAAAGAGCAGCGCATAAAAGGGGGACACACACAATAAAAACAAAAGGCGATTGTTTGGGCCAAAGCAGCCACTCCATTAGTGCATTAGTTGGGGCCTAAAAGCCATGAGAGCGACGAGCCAATGAGAGACTTGTTGGCCAACAGAAAGGTCATTCAGGCATCGGACATCACAAAGAGAACGGTATACCCCTGATTCTTGGAATCATATATAGGCTGGATGGAGGTGTGAGATCACAGAATTGGGTCAACAGAGCCGCTGGCACTCCCTCTTTCACCGAAGCTGAAGGTCACCTGTCTGGCGCTCGTCGCTCGTCGTGTCTCATCTTCCAGCACACCATTTCCGGATTTGGCGAGTCGAGAAAGCGCCTCGGGGCGGCGCAGCTTGGCTCTCACTTTGGCCAATTAGTCAGACGGACAGCGACAAATCAAGCCACAAATTCGTCAGCCCACAAAGCGGGTTGGGGCTGGAATTGGATTCGGAGTCGGAGTTGGAGTTGTGGTGGCCTCATCATCGCACCACTTTTACTAGCACCTGAAGCTGAAGCTGTGAAGCTGTGTGGCTTAAACTAAAGCTGAATGCCTGTGGCTTTGTGTGGTTTTTGTGGTCGTTTTCCTTGTTTTACAGGCCACCAGACTGGGTTTTTGGCCAGCTCCAGTGTCGAGTGTCTCTCTGGTGCTGCTGCTGCTGCTGCTGTTGCTGCTGCAGTAGTTGGTGGTAAATTCTATTTAAGCCAGCTCTTAAATACATATGACAAGTGAATGTTGTTTTGGGCGGCCAGGAAAAGCCAGCAGACCAGGCAGCTGCTACCACCAGTCGCAGTTGCAGTCGAAGTCCCAGTCCCAGTAGCAGTTGCTGCCACTAACTTGGCCAACTGGATTTGGTTTTGGTTTTGTTTCTGGTCGGGCGGTGTATTTTTATGGGATATTTGGATATCTGTATTTGGATCTGTTTATTGGCAACACTTTTTCTTGCCATGGCAGATGCCCCCCCTAATTATTGTTTATTTTTATTACGAGTATTTATTTGTTGGCCCTCTTTCGTTTCATTTCGTTTCGTTTGTCGCTTTGTTTGTGGTCTTTTTGTCAAGTGGTTTTCTGCTTTTGTGGCCTGTTGTTTCCCTTTTTTTACGGACACTTTCACCCAACGTATAACACATTCACATCCACGGAAAGAGCGCCTCTACCAGCAATAATTATAATACTAAATATTAAAACACTTTACATGCGTTCACTTTTGCTTAATTTTCCAAATGGCTTTTTGTTTCTTTTAGTTTCTGGGTTTTACTGGCCCTAAATGGGAAAAGTGTCTCTGGAATAGTGGTTGTCTTCGTTGGATAATTGTTTTTGAAATGTAATAATATTTGAGAGCAGTTTCTGCTCGAGAACTAAAGAAACACTTAGCATTTTCCTTTCATTTTCCCCTTTAAAAAACGGAAAAATATTAAATAGCAGCAGGGCCATTTGCCATTTGGCCAAGTACGAGTCTCACTGGGATAGAGTAGAGATGTAATTTGTCTGAGTTTTTTATACAGTCACATAATAAATATATTTTCGTAAATCAGTGCTCCATGGATAGTCGCGTATCGATATAATTTTCACGGCACTCTAACACCTATTACCGTATCAATTCGGCATTTCCTCAGCTCATTTCCCCCCTGCCATTTTCACACCCGTTTGAAAAATCTGCTATCTGTGGTTGCCCTTGTGTCAAGGTCGTTTCAGTGGTTCCATTCATCAGCCCACAGTCCCACACTTCGTCCGACACGGCACGACAATCGAATCAAGTTCGTTGCTGCAGTCTTTTGTTTTGTTTTGCCATCCACTTTCCCGGTTTCCCCACAATACAACCTGCAGCTGCCGGGGGGAACCTGAAGCTGTCACCCCAACCCCCAACTCTCAACCCCCCACCTTCCATCTGCCAAACTAAGCCCCCTCCTATTGGCTAGCATTTTCCAATTACATTTTCAATATTCGGTGCTTGTCCGATGCACTCCTCTGCCGTTCGACCGATCGTCTTCCACTCCACTGTGCCGCTCCTCTGCCGATCCAATATATAATCGAAAGCCCCCAATCCAAAATCGAATCGAATTGCTCTCTTTTCTCACAGTTTTTCGAGGCGCGCACACACAGAAAATTCACACACAACAAATACAACAAAAAATATATGTATAATGGAAAAAAATTCAAAAATTAAATGGAAGCAAAATACGAGCACGCGACTGGAGCTGGGCCTCGGGCTTCGAGTTGGTTTTCGGTGTGATTTTGATTTTTATTTTGGCTGCGACTGCGACTGTGGCTTCGGTTTCTGTTTTTGTTTATGTTTCGAATCGGTTTCGGAATCGGTATCGGGGCTTGGCGCATGCGCGGCCTGCAGACCATTTTCAATGAGCGTTCGAGTTGTACTGAAGCCGGCCGCCCCGGCGACAACGTTTCAACGGAGCTGCCGGTGCCACTGCCGCTGCGGCTGCGGCTGCCACTGCGGTTGCGTCGTCAACTTTAAAGTGTGGCTTGAAAAGAGAGCGGTAGCAGCAGACAGAGCAGCAGTGCCTCTCTAGAAGCTGCCACTGGGAGAAGGCGTTCAATTCGATTCGTTTCAATTCGATTCGATTCTGTGCCAAACTCTGCATCCGAATCGTTGTCTATTGCCCCCGAGGCGTGACCTGTCATCAGCCGCAGCTTCGATTCATAGCTTAAGTGCCTCGCTTACCTTGACCAAGTACACTCCGATCGGATTCAAGCCGCCTGCGATGCGATCGGCTCTCCGATGCTGAGAGGGGGGAAGGTGAACAGCATTCTGTGGACAGGTTTTTGGGTCCATCTTCAGTCCAGACATTTCACTTTGGCCAGCAGCAGCAGCATCTTCGCCTTTCCCCCAGCTGACAAATTCGATTGGGTTTTCTTTCTCTCGCACGAGACGCACTTTCGGGTGGGGGGAACTAGAGGGGGAGAGGGGGCCAAATTGATTTGGTTTTTGATTACAATGCGTCTATCTCATTGTGGTCGCTGCTCTCGTTGCATAATAAACAGACTGAACAGACTGCGAACTGGGGGATTGGCGGGAGATGGCGGAGCAGAGCGGAGCTACTGCAATATGTCGATCGTATGCCTCAATGAACTTCCACTCCCCATCCAGCGGCCTAACTACTGTGATCTGATTCATGCGAGAAAACAAATGAGAAAGAAAGACAAACATTTTACAAAACCCAGGCTTGATTAACCTATGGAATCCAGAAATGGCTATGAAAATTGCTATGCTAATGTATGCTTCACAAATCTGAAAATTCGTAGAATAACTAACCTTAAAGCTCCCATTCATCACTCCCTGCATCGATATTTATTCTTCGAAAACCGGTGTCGAAACTCGGTCCCGAGGAAGCAAGAACAAAATAAACGAAGTGCGCCTCCCGAATCTGCCTGAGAGGGATTTTTTGTTTGTTTTTGAAGTAGTCCCAAACGCTAACACCGTGTCCATCGCTGATTAAGAGTATGTTTTTGTTGGAAGCCTTCGCAATGGGTTCGTAAATCTCTTCACTTTGACGCGCTTGACATATGGAGTAAGTAAAACGATTATTTTGTGGGTTATTTGTAACATTTGCCATTTGCACAAACCATCTTACCTCGAAAAGATGAAATGGTTACACCCTTCAGAGGGGAGCCCTCTTTTACTTCTTCTGTAGTTTGTGTTTTTTTTTAGTTTTTGTGTGTGACAACATTTGACACAATTTAACGCTGACGCGACAATTTTCGTCTACGGCCTTTGCGTTTGGCTTGAGTTGTGCCGCACTTAAATCATTTTTCAGGGGGAGGCAGCCTAACAAGAGGAGAGACTTTGGCTTAGGGGCAGGAACCCTAAGCTTCGCTGGTGGTAAGGTTTTTCCAAGTGCTTTATATTTGGTGCGCTTGCGTTTTGACTTTGCCTTTTGCACACACTCCGAATTGCAACACAAAATAATACAAGACACAGCCACAAAAAAATGCAAGAAAAAACCAAAACAAAACTGAAGCTTAAATAAAAACGAAAAATGACAAAACCCATAAACTCTTGACATGACATGGCCAAAATGCTGAAGAGGTGGATGTGGACGTGGACAGGGCAGAGGGAGTGCAGGGCTGTGTGTCATGGAATGGAACTTTGGAACATCGTCGTCGGGGCCAAAATGTCAAGTGCCGTTGGTACTTGCAAAATTAAAGCCACTCAAAGGAGTAGCAAGCCCCCCGAAAGACCTCTGGCATTCCATCACAGGCATATTCGAAATTTCACACTGATGGCTCCCTTCGGAGAGCAGAGTTCTCTCGGCTTAGGCTCGCTTTGGCTGCTCGCCGCTGGTCTCTGCGCTGTGATAAGGCGTTGGCTGTGTCCGCGTTGCCGCTGCTCCTCCTCCCTCCAATATGTGCTCTGCCTGCTTTTACTTTATTCGGCCATTCACTTTCTCCGTGTGTTGTTTGCTTTGCTAATTTCGGATTTGACTTTGCTGTCTCTCTCTCTCTCTTTCTCTCTCTCTCTCTCTCTCTCTCTTAGCCAACAAAAAAAGCAGAGAAGCGAACGAGAGAAAAGTGAAACAGACAGCAAACAAAACGGACGCAAAATCGCTTTTTTCTATACCTTTTTTTTCGATGTGTACGAATATTATGATTTTGAGCAGATGTTGAGCAACGCAAAGAAGGAAGCACCTCTTCCTATTTTTCCTATATTTTTTATCAGCATAAAGAGTCGAGTCTACACAGCCATTGAACTTTATGGATAGTATATTTAATAGTACTTATATATTAGTGTATCAAAAGCCTCGGCCTTGCTGCCTTTGAAGAACGCGGTATGCAAAAATTCAAAAGAAATTATTCAATCGAGGGGCTAAGATTATTCAATCCAATCCAAAACCAATTCGTTTCCAACCTAATCCGCACATGCATATGCATGCAATGGTAATACGAAAACCAGATCGTTCCTCAGATTATATACTGCCGTCATCTGAAATCTGTATTTCATCATACAGTAATTGTGCCAATTCTGTGTTCCAAAAATCAGTTAGCGTTACAATTCACCTGGCGGCGCAATGCCAAGTTCGTTGCTCAAGAGGCGCTCGTCGGATTGAATCTCTGTCTTTGGCCATTTATTGCCCGTAAGAGTAAGACCCCCAATCAATCGGTCGTCAATATTGTTTGGGTTGTTAATAAGCATCGAAATTAGCTGCAAATTGTATGCAGACACGGGGCCGCAGGCAGGCAGCCGGCCTGACCACTGTCCGAGATTGTGCAAGATCCTGTCGGGTTCCTGTCAGGCGTCGTTAAATTGTTTATGCCTTGAAGAATTTAAGTGAACTCGTCGTAAAAATGACAAATTTCCCATAACTGAATGACTCCTCCTCCCAGTTCGCTTGCATAACAGCCGAGACGGCCACGACAGTCTGGCCTGCTCCAAAGACAAACAACACTTGAGCCGACACTTGAAAAGAGAGGAGGAGGGAAAGTCGAAGACCCGCCCCGGCAATGTGTGTTTGCTGAACGCCAAGGCAAACAGGAAGGAAACCCAAGCCAGTCTCAGCCTCTCTCCTATTCTCCTACTGGCAAGGCAAGCAAATTAAGATTCAAAGATTGGACTGGAAGTCCATTTGAATTAGATTTAATTTGAAAGCTCAGATTTATGAGCCGGCCAGGCATGTAAATGAGTTGTTGGCTGTGGCAAACCGAAAGTAGGCGAAGGTTGAAGAGCCGATAAGCTAAGCGTCGCTCGAATATGAGTCAATTCAATCGCTTGAAATATGTTTGCATTCTAATCGGGAATAAAACCAATTTAAATATTCATTTTGAATCGGTCAACGGGTGCAACTCAATGGTGTTGCCAGCACGGCCCGCTATAGATACGTTCAATATATATCGATGTATCGATACAGCTATCGATTGTTTTGTAGAGCAGACAGCTGGTCGCCCCCGTGCATGTGTTGCTATGTATGTGTGTGTGAGTGGATTTATTCATAGCGAGAGAGGTCCCAAGGAAAATCAGAAGTTTTGGGGAAGTGAAATAGGTTTTTATATAATATTAGTACCCATATACACACACATTAGTTTTAGCGAATCGAAATTATCAAAGTAGTAGCAGCACACACTTCAATCATAGACGAGTGCGGGCGAAGAAAGGAAACGAACGACAATTTAGCATTTGTGTGTGTGTGTACTAGAACACTATTGCTGCTGTATGTGTGTTTGGTTTTGTGTGTGAATGAAAAACCTGCAATTGTGAAAAATATAACCAAAAATAAAGGCAATTCGGGTGGCAGCAGCGGCAACGACGACTACGATTGTGGCCACCAGTGCGTGAGTGCGTTGACTTGGTCGCAATCCGAAGCGCAGCAGGAGCAGCAGGGTGGGTGAGTAGATCTATATGTCCACACTTGGCTTTGGCTATGGCTTGAGGCCGGAACGGACCCAAGTTCCATTCATTCCGCCGCACTCATCGTTTCCTGTCCTCTACCGCTCTCTTCTCCCAGAATGGCGGACGCTCAGCGGCAGCAGCAGCAGCAGCAACAGCAGACGCAACAGACGCCAGCGGTGGCTACTACTACAACTGGCAAGAAAAAGTGCAAGAACAAGAAGAAAACAACTGAAAAGCAGCCAGAGCAGCAGCAGTTGCTGTCGCAGCAGATTAAACAGCCAGTCGCCAATGGCCATATCGGCCATGAGGCTGCGGAGATAGTGTCGGATGCGGATCCGGAGCTGCAGCAGAATGTGCTTAATATTCATATGGACGTGCTGAAACATGAGTTCCAGCAGATGCATATCTGCAATGGCCATGGCGAGGAAGCAGAGGCGGCTGATGCCACACCCCTGCCAGCACTGAACGGCCATGCACATGGCCACAATAACAACACAAACAATAACAATCACATCCGAAGCAACAATAGCCATTACAACAACAACGTGGACAGCAGCAACAATAATAAAGCGAAAAGGAACAACAAGCAGAAGAAGCTTCAACAGCAGACCACCACCATAACATCCACAATAGCCACAAGCGACACCACTGCCAACACACAAACAACAACAGCAACAACCACAAAGACAACGCCGACAGCGATCGGAACGGGGACTGAGATGGCGCCATCGACTTCCGCTGAGGCTGGAGCCCCAGGTGTACCAGATGCAGATCCACTCGCATCGCCCACAATTGAGCTCCAGCTTGAACCTGCCACATTAGCCACGGAGATCGTCTACAAGGAATACGAGGCCGAGCATCAAATGCACGTGGGTAGACTCAGCCTTTGGCTTGGATTCGTAAATCGTATGACTACTTTTTTCCCTCCCTCTAAAATACATATTTTCATTCCAGGATATTATGCGGCTGATCCAGGCGGAGCTCTCCGAGCCGTATTCGATATACACGTATCGGTATTTCATTTACAACTGGCCAAAACTGTGCTTCCTAGCCTCGCACGATAATCAGTACGTGGGCGCCATCGTATGCAAGCTGGACATGCATATGAACGTGCGACGCGGCTACATAGCAATGCTGGCGGTGCGCAAAGAGTATCGCAAGCTCAAGATCGGCAGCACACTGGTAACCAAGGCCATTGAGGTAAGTTTGAGAGAGAGCAGTGCTCTGCCCCTAAACTGAACTGAACTCAACTTTCTTTTTGCTTTTTGCAGGCCATGCTGGCGGACAATGCCGATGAGGTGGTGCTCGAGACGGAGATGCGCAATGAGCCGGCGCTGCGTTTGTACGAGAATTTGGGCTTTGTGCGTGATAAGCGATTGTTTCGCTACTATCTAAATGGCGTGGATGCGTTGCGCCTGAAGCTCTGGTTCAGATGAGTCGAGCCGGCGGCTGCCGTTGAAATTGTCGTTTAAAAGTAGCCGCCAACGCCATCGCCGAAGACGACGACAACACCGCCAGCAGCATCAAACAGGAGCAACAGCATCAGCATTACTTCCAGGCCACTGTTTTGCAGTGTGGTCCAATGTCCCTGCTCATCGGCGGCTAAAGATATCTTTTCTCATACCTATTCAATCTTAGGTTCACCCCATCCTTACTCCTTACCACTATCGTTTCGTTTTGTTTCGTTTCGCCCTGGGTGGGGCTCTCTTTCTCTTTGATTTGTAAATTATTTTGCGTGTTCTTGCTTTCATCCTTCCTTGACTCTTTGTTCAAACTTATGGCTTATATTTATAAAAACTGGACACCCGGTAAAAAATTGAAGTACTTTTACAGAAGGCAATTTTTGTATGGAAATACGTGATTTACATGCATAAAAGAAAAACTATACCTTAAGTTCATAGGCGAGCAATTAGTTATTTACGTTTAAAGCTAACTTTTAATAGGCAATAGACATACATACGGCATTTCGTATCGTACATCGTACATATATGAAAAGAACATCATCATGCAACCGCCACCCGCGATTCAGATGCCACACGGAATACATTCATATATACCCCACACACACACACACACACACTCACACACACACACTCACACACACACACCCACAGAGAAAAAGCTATACACTTAGAATCAAATTTTTTTGTATAAAAGATATCCCAGGAGCCCAAGAGATCAGGAAGGAAATTCCAACGAACAACTCAATTGTATATCAAAAGAATAAAATGAAATTGGAACAAAGTTAAGGACAAAACACACACAGAAAACACGCACGCATATTGTAGCAATATATACGTATATGCAAGCTTGTACGGCTGTACAATTGCGAGTGTAATAGGTTTAAAGACGATCGATCATGCAAGGAGACTACTAGTTCAAAATAGTGGACCCCCTCCCCCACAAGTGGATGCCTTAACTCATCTTCGACTCTCATCCCCGGTCCGGTCTGGTCGTGGTCTCGGTCTTCAATCAAAGTGTCATCATCCATCTATCCATCCCAGAGACCATTGGCTGGCATTTCCCCATCGGCTCCACCACGCCCAAGTTTGTTATCAAAACCCCGCCCCCACACCGCTACACAGCCCAATTATAAATAAAGATGAGGTGAATCAAACCCCCATAAAAACTAATATTAAAAGAATGCAATAAAAATTTCAGCAATTACGACAGTTTTGTGGGAATAGTATTTGGAGGGAGATGATGAGCATTGGATCTTTCGTTTTTCCTGTTAGGTTATCCGGAGACTTGGGACTGCAGTTTGTAAAGGTTGATCATTCATAAAGAAGAAGCATGTCATGCTAATTCTCGATTCCCATAACATTTCAGTCATGGAAATGTGGAGGAGGACAGAAATTGATCCAATTGATTGGATCAATTTAAAGTCCCAGGATCTTGCTTCAAAGCGTCCACTTTTATGGGTGCAATAAAGTTTGGAGAGTAATTTTTTATATTTCATTACCAGCATCCATCATCTCGATTCTCACAACAGGTCCTCGAAGATATTTTCCGTCTATCGGTAGGATCGGATATGAGGTGTGCAGAAAAACTCCACACAAATAAAATAGGAGCATACTTATACAAATATATATGGGAATTTATAGAAGACATTCTACACAACAGCATTGTCAGCATCCCACGATCGCCCGACACTCGACCACCTGTGATCGCCCTGGCGTACATGTGATATGTACATGCCGGCTACTAATGCTGATGCGTGCATATTCTGTATACAATCTAGAATTTTGAGACTTCGCTCTTTGCTCGCTCAAGCGACAATTATATTTCTAAATAAAAAAGGTTCTGACACACTAAGAAACCGAGCGGACACTCATATTTCGTTCTGTAAAATGTTTACATCTTTACAGAGGATCTTGGGTTTTTAGAGTAATGATCTTTGATATTTTGTTAAATATAAGAAAGACATATGGTCCTTATGCCTCCATCGTTTTGATACCCACAACATTTTCGTCAAAAGTGATTTTTATATTTCTGTGAATGCAGACTAGTTCCAATCGATTGGATCGGAATTGGGGCCTAAATATCTTTGTTCTATGGAACTTGGACTTTGTTTGTGGAGTGATCTTTCATATGAGAAACATTGCCATTATTCTCCATCCTTTTCAGTATCCAGAACCAAGGTGTCCTCGAAAGGAACTCGAAGACCTTAGTTTTAACTAACTAATTCATAATAAAATAATTGATCCACCAGCCCATCTTTTCGATACCCAGAACACACCGTCCTCGAGGATACTCCATAATTTTGGACGACAACTAGTGCCAATCGTTTGCATCGAATTTAGGAACCATAACATCTTGTTCCTAAGGATCCAATCTTATGGGGCGGGGGGCTACAGCTTTTAGAGTGTGATCTTTTCCATAGTCGATTCGATTGCAGCCGGTAATTGCAGTCCGCTATCCCGACTGGGACTACAGATTTTGGCATTCCATTTATTTATCCGTCCTCGACTACAAGCTACATCCCAGATCTTGGTGTAACGTTTTTGGAGTGATAATATTTGATGTTCTATCATTACCATTATCCATATTATCCAAGTCCCAAGATCTTGGGACTTTAATTTGGATTTTTATCACAAAATCTCTTCGATAGTCCTCTTATAATTTTGGTTTTTATTTATCATAAAAAAGTGATTAAAATACTCAACATTTTGCTTTTGTTTTTTGGATCCTAAACTTACGAACGAGTATGCTACCTTAATGTGAAAATTAACAATATTGAACAACATTCAGTTTCAGTTTCTGTTTAGCCGGCTGCTTAAGCTAATTGCCTGGTCAGGGATCAGACTAACTCTACGTATGTACACGGGTCTGCACGAGGGTTGTAGACAACGATGTCGTCCTATCACCTGCTGCGCCTATTCTTGGTGCCGGGACTAGGTGCTGCCGCCGCACTGGAGGATCCTCGCAGATGCTTTAATTCTGTGCGCGTTGCGGCCTTAATGCTCTGCACCTGCTGCCGCACCGAGACATTTTTATAGGACACAGGGGGAGCCGCTGCCGCTGGTGCGCCTCCGGTTGAGGCTGGACTTATCGTTGACTGTAGTTGCTGATGCTTCTCCTCGAAGAGATCACTGACCTCCACCATGCGCGGCTTAAAGAACATATTTGGCCGAATGACGGCCTTCTCGGGATGCTTGAAGAGGTTGAGCAGGCCCCAGCTTTCCTCCTGTCGCTCGCTCTCCGACAGCGATGAGTTCTCCACCTCAGACTCGAGAATCCAGGCCGCATTCCGCACCTCGATGCGCAACCGTTCGCACTCCTCGAGGCTAACGTTCTTGCTCACGTTTAGGAGTTGCTCCAGCGGATTCACAATGTACATGGCCGAGTGATCCGGCTTGGACAACTGCCGACCTTCGTTCAGGGAGATAGCCCGATTGTGGAAGTCAAACTGCGAATAGAACTCAAAGAACTGCAGCAGCAGCTCGCTTAGCGAGCTTGTGTTTCGGCTCTGAAAGCCCACACGCTCCAGGTCCCGGCCGAAGGTACAATTAATCCCGTCTTCGGTGACTCGCACATCTGTCGCTTCAGCCGCCTTCACCAGAGCCCCAATGGTGGGCAGTATGGGCTGGCGCAGCTGCTGCAGAAAGTACATGACCAGGCAGGTCAGCGAGAAGTTGCTGATCCAGCGACCCGGCGAGGGATTCGTCAGTCCGGAGGCCTGCGCCCAGCGTCGAATGCTGAAGGTGAGCGGACGCACTCGAGGATCAATCTCCCCGAACATATACAGCAGCTCGGACATATAGAAGCCAGATCTGAAACGACAGAGAGAGAGAGAGCAACAGAGTCAGAGAGGATGAGTACTACTCGATTCATTGAGAGAATACAGAACTGACCCACCCCCACTACCAGCAGCACTGGCCGGATGTGCGTGCAGTCCCCTCCCGTATCCCCAAATCATTGGTGAATCATGGCCATCGGCATGCCAGGGGAAGACAGACTGCGGGAGAGAGAGAGAACTGATTCACCTGCTGCTGCCCCAAAGAGAGACACAGAGAGAGCGCCTTGTGTGGCAGTGGCATTTGGCAATCGCCACCTGTCGCTATCTAATCTTATCGAGGCTGGGGCCAAAGCTTTTGCCCGTTCTGCCTCGGAATATCTTATCTAAGGCCTCTCCCAGCCCAGGCCAGGGCTGCCATGGTATGTTGTCACCCTCGTATCTCTCTGGCTCTAGGTCTTGTTCTATGGCCTGGTCAAAACGATTTCAACGAACGAACCCAACGGAGCACTTCCTTTTGCTGCCACGCAACTTTATTTATTTTTTTTGCTGGTGACCCAAAGAAAATCAACAAAAACAAGGTGAACAATACAATAAGAATCAATTCGAAGTGTTTCTGGGATAAGTGTGGAATTTCAAGAGTTTCTGGGAGAAGTGCAGAAAGAATACCAAAAAGAATCTGTGCGACTAAAAGATGATAAACATAACGACTGATAGAATTAGATTCAAGCGGATTCCTCCCGACCTGAAACTATTATAAAATGTATGCTCTTAAAAGACGTTTCCCTCAAGATTACAAATACATTTCCCTAAAAGAACGATCTGTTTCTGCTCTGTTTCTACATGGCTTACACGGCCATTCCATGGCTTCAGTTCTGTCATTCCTTCTTTTGGTTTCGGAGTGTTGCAATGGGAACTGGTATTAATCATCTAGTGCGTGCGGGGCGGCTCCTGATAACGCTATTTGCTAAACACAGTTCCGATAAGGCGACCAACAGAGAGAGCGCCGAGCCATAAAGTAACCAACATCGTGATTAATACAAAAAAATGCTGCTAGGGCAGGGCGAGAGCTTTTGGTATGTGACTCAGGAGAGAACCAAACCAAATCGAAAGGAAAGGGTATATTAATCACCTGAGGATCACTTGATTCCGGCGGGAATACATAGGAGAAATTATTTAATAATTTGTTAACCGTTTCGTGTTTCAATTTCTTTACAGTCTGCCGCATTATGGGTATTGGTTATGGAGCCTCTGACGAGCAGCTGGAGAAGCAGATCGGCTGCGTCAAATACACGCTCTTCTGCTTCAACATTGTGGCCTGGATGATAGCCACAGCATTGTTTGCCCTGACCGTTTGGCTGCGTGCCGAGCCGGGCTTCAATGATTGGCTGCGCATCCTGGAGGCTCAGTCCTTCTACATCGGTGTGTATGTGCTGATCGGCGTCAGCATCATCATGATGGCGGTGAGCTTCCTGGGCTGTCTGAGCGCCCTTATGGAGAACACCCTGGCCCTGTTCGTGTTCATTGGCACGCAATTGTTTGGCTTTGTGGCCCTTGTGGCTGGGTCGGCCGTCACGATGCAGTACAGCACGATCAACTCGGGCCTTCAGCCGCTGTTGAATGTGTCGCTGCGTCGCTTTGTGTCCACCTCGGAATACACCTACTCCAACTACGTGCTGACCATGATCCAGGAGAATATCGGCTGCTGCGGAGCCACTGGACCCTGGGATTATCTGGATCTGCACCAGCCGTTGCCCAGCTCATGCCGCGACACGGTCAGCGGCAATGCCTTCTTCAATGGTTGTGTGGATGAGTTGACCTGGTTCTTTGAAGGGAAGACGAGCTGGATTGTGGCCCTGGCCATGACCCTGGCCATGCTCAACGTCATTTGTGGCACAATGAGCTTCGTCTTAGTTCAGGCCGTTAAGAAGGAGGAGGAGCAGGCCAGCAACTATCGCCGCTGATCCTAGACACACACATACTTAAGTTTACACAATCGGCAAGAGACCATGCGGATAGTTAGTACTACATTACATCCCTTTCCCTCTAGATAGATCCTAGGTTAACCCCGCCCACATCCAATTCGAACAATAAGCTTAAAAATAAAGATTTAAATGCGACTCGGCGACGCAACCCCAAATACTCACAGGTTGCTCATGGAGAGGTCCACCTCCAGGTTTAGATGCTCATGATGGTACTTGATGATAGGCACCCGGGCCTGCAGGATGCGCCTCACGTGACAGACGCCGGGTAGAAAGAGGTGCAGCATGTCGCCGAAGCATTCCATGTGCCGCTGCGTTTGCGATCTCCCGTTGCTCAGGTTCTCCTTGGTGTGATAGATGAGCCGGGAAGGCGGCTCGCCATCCGACTGCCTACGGCCGCCAGTCTCTCCATCGAAGCGTAGGATAAGGTCCAGGTCGCAGCCCATTTTGCCGAAACCGTTTACCGATGAGCCAAACGGATGGGCCTGGGCCGCGGGGAACATCCCAGATATGGCCTGCTGCACCTGTAGGGCCGCCAGAAAGCGCAGGCGTACACCGAGATCATTCAGCTGGGTGTGCTTATGCAGCCGTTGCACCTGTTGCTCGATGCTCTCCGCGCCGCGCAGTTGACTGAGCAAAGACTCCTGGTCCAGCTGCTTGGTGCCGTCCACTGACTGCAGACCGCTGGGTGGCGGCTGTTGAATGTTGTTGTTTGGGGCGAGTTTGGGGCCACGCTTGCCGGGTGCCGCTTTGAACCAGAGGAAGGGCGAGCGTACGGGCACACCGCTCAGGTCCCCATTGGAGGCACCAGAGTCAATGGCAGCCGCTGCCTCGTGGGTCGTCGAGTACTCTAGCAGGATGTAGTGCAGATCGTCATCATGCCGCACGCAGTAGTGATGCGCCCCAACAATGGAGCCGAATCGACTGCAGTAGTTATACAATTCCGAGTACGACTTCTCGGAGCTGACCTGGACCACGATGCTGCGCTGGGCCTGGACTTGACGGCCAACAATGAACTCGTCATAGTTCGGTTTGCCTGGCGGGGAGAGAAGAGAATGATAACGATAGTAACAAGCTGCTGGTCGCCCTACCTCTGGACAGGGAAGCGGATGCGGCTTCTGTGGTGTACTGTTTTACGCAATATTTTCGCCAGAGCTGCACGTTCTGGGCTCGGCGCATCAGATTGTTCATGGCGGGTATGTGTGGCTGACTGGTAGATATCCTAGTTCTACTTCATGCGTCCTGGAATTCCGGCGCTTTGCTTTAACAAATAGGCCCTAAATATTTGGTTGCACTTGCTTTTGTGGGGTTAGAGTGAATGTCCAGCTGTTCGGCTGCCAGCACCAGGGCTGCAGTGCTATAAATTTCTGATATAATACTAAATGTTTTGTTGATAATATCTGTATTAAATTCTCATTTATTAAGCTTCAATATAGTTTACATATGAATGTTCTATTAAAAACATTTATTTCAATGAACATACACATATCGAGGCAGATGACAGAGTGCACATCCCTGGTCCATCAAGATTTCATTTTTTAAACGAAATTCCACAATAATTGCTTATGTGCGGCTATATATAATACTTTTTTCAGCAATCAGTGCTTTTTAGCTACTGTCATTCAAACTTTCATAACATAACATTTTCTCAGAAGTAAACTGAAAATTGTAAAGTTATCGGCTACTTCGATTGCTGTTGTAATGGCGGGAACATTTAAAAGCTCGCTTGAATTTTTCAAATACACATTTATTGAGTTATTATCGTTATTACATTGGGGGATGGGATCTGTTTTTCACTGGGATGCACGTCATTCTTTCGTATAACTATATTTAATTATGCTATATATGTATATTCACGTACAAAAATGAGATACCCGGGGTATATTTTCGAAATATGTGTAAAGGGCCGTCTCGCACTTTCCTCTCCACTTTTATGTGGGGATTGTTTTGTTACATTTAAACAACATTTGGTGTATACATATATTCCACATATATATATATATAGGTATATGTGTGTTTGTTGTATGGTATATACATAAATACTGTGTGTGTATATAGAATGCGGTTATTGATGATATCTGCTGGGGATCTGATTACCTTGGATTGACTTGATAGAATAGTATGTTATATATGGTTTATATTAGATCTGGGATCTTAGATTTACTTTTACATTGTTATTGTTCATTGGGTTGCGAATACAGTTGGAGTGAGCCTTATGGTTAGGATCTACATATAAATATGTGAGTAAATTGTTTGTGTTTTGAATCCTTCCATCCTTCATTTATTTTGTGTGTTGAGTGGTGTTGTGTGTGTGTGTGTTGGTTGTGATTGTGCCTCTCTTAACATTGCTTTTTTCTTGCAAATGTAAAGTCGTCAGATCCTGAAATTTGATTTTGTTTTTCTCGTTTTTTGTTTGTTTTGTTTTACTTATTATCTCAGTATCACATATGTCTCCTCCAAAATGCTGTCGGTGTGCGAAAACATTGGAAACATATCCATTTAGCAACAGTTTTACACGCTCTAGCTGTTTTTTTTCTCTCTCTATCTAGAAATAACTACGCGAACAAGGAACACATTGAAAGCATGCCAAAACTTAAGATAATTAAATTATTATTAATATAAAAAACGGACTGCTCTGAGCTGTTCTGTGCGTGTGTGTGGTGTGTGTGCAGGTGCTAGTATGCTGCTTATGAGAGGACAAAGGGGAATCTTGGGTTGTAAATGCCTGTGCCTGGACTAAACATTAAAACACACATATATCCTTAGCTCCTAGCTTATACACACGAACACATACACATCCATACATTGAAATACAAACATACATATCGCATAGTTATGTAAGTATATAGTTTAGTTGAGTTTTTTGTTTTTAAGTTAAGCTTAGATTTGTTTTAGTTTAGTTCTAGCTCTAGCTTGGCGGAAATGCACTCAAATATTGCTTGCCACAGCTGCACAGCCACTTCCCCGCTTAGATGTATCTAGATGTCGTCGATCAGGCGACCCTCGATGACGGACGAGTGGTGGTAGTTGGGGCGCGGCCTGAAGTCCTCGTTCTGCTCGTTCAGCTGCGTCGGCGATAGATCCACGCCCGGACATGAGGGCGTCACCACAATCTGCTCATACTCATGTATGCGCTTACTGCACGAAACAAAAGGAGATGGCTATGGTTGGATCCTCCTCTTCGAACTGCGAGTCCTACTTACCCGAAACACCTGAATATTACGCTCTTGAGCCAGGCGAAAAAGTTGAACTCGGCTGTGAGGCCTGGCTTGACGGCTGGATTGGCTGTGCCTACATAGAACCAAACGACAAAGACCACCAGGAAGCAGGTCAAGGCGTAGTACCAGTTGACCAGCAGCATCACCAGCAGCTTGACAAAAGCCTAGCGAAAGCAAAAGGTATAGAACAGATGCCAATGAGGCAGAATCACTTTTTTACCCCTCCTAGCGAGAACCAGCGATTGCAATAACCAGAGTACCAGTTTTTCGTCTTGGAATGAATGGGTGGGCGGATGGGAGCAATTGGTTCGTTTTCATCCTCGCTACCGCCCTGTGTGGCCGACTGCTCCACTGATAAGGCAGTGGCATCTTCTGTAGCCGTCTCTGTGGCAGTCGTCGTCGTTGATGGCCGCGCCTCTGATTGGCTGGGAGCTGGGACTGTCGAGGAGGTGCTGGGTGCCTCCATGTCGAATTCCATTGGCGCCGCCTGGTGCATGGGAGAGTTCTGGGGACTCTGCAAATTCTTGTGTCGTACTCGATCGGGGAAGAGCAGGTCCAGATCGTTTCCCCCATCGGAGACGCTGCCGTAGCGACGTGTCTCGTAGCTGGGGCTCGAGGCCTGAATGCGGAATCGCTCCTCGCGCTGCTCTTGTATATCAAAGGTCTGGGCCAAAGCAAAGTAGGCGTAGTTGATGCAGGCGTAGGTTAGCAGGAAAGGCATGGTAACGATGGGGGCCAGGAAGTTAATGTCGCCCACAATAATAAAGGTGACCGTCACGAGTGCGACAATGGCCATCGCATATAGAGGGACTTTGTTGGGTCCGCGCTGCAAAGGAAGCGAAGCGATATTGAATCCAATATATAAATAATATTAAAACTACTTACACCCTTGCCCAGTACATCGATGCCCGGAATGACGCTCTCTTTGGCTATGCTCTGGAGAACGCGGGGAGTTCCATACATAGCGCCTAAACAGGAGGACATGCTGGAGACGTAGATGCCGGCCAGGAGCAGGAAATGCACGGCTGACACTTTAACAGAGATCATGAAGTCTTCGTAGAGTATGGCCCGTTTGCAAGTGGCCCCCAGAAACAGAACAAAAACCAAGTACAAAAAAGTTCTGCCAAAAAGAAACGAAGAGAAAGAGTCACTATCTGTGAACGAGCGTACGTGCACTTTTCGGAGAAGCCTTACGAAGTGCCAAAGGCAGCGAGGGTTCCATTGGGTATGTCTGTGGATGGAGCGCGCAGGTCGCCGCTCATGTTGATGCCTGACAGAACGCCGGTGACAGTGGGAAAGAAAACTCCAAAGACGCGGAACCACGAATATCCGTCTTCGTAGCTTGGCCAGAGATTTTCTGCAAAGTTGCCGCTCACCCAGCCATCGAAGCCATTTTCTGCGATGGGAATCGAAATGAGTAAGGGACAGACCCAGAGATAGACATGACCTTACCTGGATCTACACCTACAAAGCTGCCCACCATAAAGTCCAGCGCCGAGATGAGCAAGATCATCAGCAGAATGAACTGCAGCTTGATGACCCACTTGACACCGGCCACATTGATGCAGCCCAGCAGCAGAACAGCTGCGGTGGCAAAGCCACGAATAGCCCACTTGTTGCCCTCTAGTCCGACCAGTCCGGCCATCGACTCGCCGAAACCCATCACATTCAGGGCACAGCCCACCGCCTGGCCAAAGCAGTAGAGCAGACCCAAGGCGCCACCGAACCGGGAGCCCAGGGTGTGTGCAATCAAAAAGTAAACGCCACCGCTTTCCACGCGACAGCGTTCGCAGATGCCAATGGCCGAAAGGACACTCACCAAGGCTATGAGGACAGTGCACACGATGATAGCCACGGCATTGATGATGCCCGCCTGGGCCACGATCCAGCCCGAGCGCAGGAATACGATCACACCAAATACGTTGATCAGGCAAGAGGTGAAGACCCCATCCCAGGTACCAAACAGGACCGGCTGCGATATAAAGAAGTTCGAGCGCCACCTGTTGAGTGTTCGATCAAACAAAGTTTGTGTTGTAGTCCGGCGGCGGCAGCACCAGGAGCCGGGGCTATCGATTACTCACCATGGCTTATCGCCCTGCTCCCCAGCGAATATCTCGTTCGCCCCGGAGGCATGGTGGCCACCGGCCGCGTATGTGTATTCGTTGCCCAGGTCCACGAATCCGCCCGTATTGTTGTTGGTCCGCTGGCGAAAGCCGGCCACGGCCACCTCACCGTCATCATCGCCGCCAAGACCGAAGCGCTGCCAGTCGACAGTGCGCCGGTTCCCGTTACTTTCCGCCGTATTACTCATACTTCGCTCAGGTCTGCGTGCGTGTTGTGTGCGTGTGTGTACGGAAGAGAGTGTGGGTTTTTTGGGCGCTAGTTGTTGTTGGAGCCGACTTATTCCTGGCCTCTGCGAAGGGGCTATCTATCGACTATTTTGGCGTAATCACGGCAATTAACTGATTGCAATTTATTGGCTTCTTGCCTGACTCTGGCTGCGACGTCGCAATGATGATGATGGATACCAAAACACATCCACGCAGGCAAGCGAAAGAAATTTTGGGCATGTGATTTAACAGGAACTGCTCTCCAAATCGTAGTTTGGCCCCCTTTTCGCTTACTCGCAGCTGGCACGCGCAACAGCGGACCTCATCTTCGGAGGCAGGAGGTAACGAATGCAACTGATGTCGGTGGTAAATGCGCAAAAAGTTAAATAAAAACACACTCTCATATGTAAACTATAGGCGAGTCGTCATCGATAGCTTTTCGGTGGGTGCTGCCATACCGTTTATTGCGCGACCCGATTATTCTGGAGCTACCAGATTTTGGACTACGCGCCAATTCAAATTGATAAAATTGAGTGCCGAAAAATGTGAATATACAAATCTTACATCCATTGGATTTAATTTTGTTTATATATTTCCATCTTCTAGTCCTTCTTGGTAATGGCAGATACCGAATATCGATTAAATCTCTTCTTTCATTTCAACATCTGTTCCAGCTCTGAATGTGTGGCAACTCTACATTGCGGTCTCCGCACGTGTTTACATTTGGATTTCAGTTTTGTTCTCAGGCTGTGCGGAAAATGGTCAAAAAGAAGGAAAAGTCAGCTAAGGGGCCAAAGACGGCCGACCAGGAAGGAGCATCCACGTCAGGATATGCCGCCAAGATCGCCACGTCCAACCAGGGAGATGCAGAGACTGGAATTTGGGGCGATGCTCGCTTTCAACATTTGCTGGCCGATCCCCGCTTCAAGGGTGTGCCCAAGGTGCAACGCAAGGTGAAGATCGACAAGCGCTTCCAGGGCATGTTCACGGATGAGAAGTTTAAGGTGAAGTACACAGTAGACAAGTACGGCAGGCCGGTTAACACAAGCAATGCCGAAGATCTGCGAAAGTTCTACGAATTGGATGAAAACGACAGCGATGATGATGAAAACGAGTCTGAGGCTGAGGCGGAGGCGGTGGCTAAGCAAGAAGTCGAAGAGGAGGAGCAGAAAGAGCGCCGGGCAGAAGAGCTGGCCATTGCTCGCGTGGACGGTGAGGAGGATAAGTTCGGGAACGATGCCCTGGACAGCGACGGCTCCGAAGTCCCGGAGAACCTGCGCGAGCGTCTGACCAACCCAAACGTTGATTATGCCCGCGGCGAAGGCCGTCTGATGACGGACTCATCTTCGGATGACGACACCGACGATGACGAAGATGCCGAGGGTCCAGAGCTGCAGATCGACCACGTCTGGGGCGAGCTGGACAATGACGCCGAGACCACCGAGGAGTCCACCCGACGTCTGGCCATCTGCAACATGGACTGGGATCGCATACGCGCCGAGGATCTGATGGTGCTTCTTAGCTCCTTCTTACCGCTCGGTGGAAGCATTCTAAGCGTAAAGATCTACCCCTCAGAATACGGCAAACAACGGCTGGCCGAAGAAGAGATTCATGGTCCAGCAGAGCTGGTGAAGCGTGACGAGGAAAAGCAAGAGGAGGACGGCGACTCCGACGAGGAGTTGGTCAAGGAGCAGGACAGTGACGCCGAGGAAGGTGATGACTACCACATGGAGAAGCTGCGCCAGTACCAGTTGAACCGTCTCCGCTACTACTACGCTGTGGCCGAGTGCGACTCCGTCGCCACCGCCGACAAGGTATACAAAGAGTGCGATGGCATTGAGTACGAGAGCTCTGCCACGCGCGTCGATCTCCGCTTCATCCCCGACGACACCTCCTTTGAGGAGGATACGCCAAAAGATGAGTGCTCCGAGCTGCCGGATGCCAGCAGCTACAAGCCACGTCAGTTCACCACGACGGCTCTGCAGCAGGCTAAGGTAGACCTCACTTGGGACGAGACGGCGCTGGACAGACGCGAACTGGGCGATAAGCTTTCTAGCGGCCAGGTAGACAAGCTCACCGACAAGGAGCTTCGCCAAATTGTGGCTTACAGCAGCGAGGAGGACGAAGCGGAGGAGGAGGAACAGCCCCAGGTGAAGGAGAAGGAAGAGCAGCAGCAGCCGGAGCAAACGCAGCTTCAGCCTGCCAAAAAGCTTTCGAAGCAGGAGCGCATTGCCAGCTACAAGAACCTTTTGGCCGAGATTCTACAGAAAGAGAAGCAGGAAAAGGAGCACAAATACGAGATGGAAATGTCTTGGAACATTGAGCCGGCTATCGAGCCAAAGGGAGAGCAGGAGAAGACGAGCACAGGCACAGCCGGCCAGCCATCCAATCTGACCCCCATCGAGAAGGTGATTCAAAAGCGCAGCGAGAAGAACAAGCTACGAAAGGAGTTGCGGCGCAAGAAGCAGATCGAGGCACGGGGCGGTGATCCCGAGAACAGCGACGACTCCTCGGTGCCCGATGGCATCGACATGAACGATGCCTACTTTGCCGAGGAGTTTGCCAATGGCGACTATGAGCCGCCCAAGACCAAAAAGCAAGCCAAAAAGAAAAACAAGAAGCACGATCAGGTCGAGGATTCTGCGGCGGAGCAGCAGCAACAGCAGGAGCTCGCCCTGCTGCTAGACGACGGTGACGGCTTAGAGGAGAAGCAGCACTTCAGTCTGAAAAAGATCCTCATGCAAGAGGAGCAGGATTCAGGCGGTTCCAAGCGCAAGCGGCGCAAGCAACTGAAGAAGGCCAAGCACCAGCCGGAGACGGCCAAACCAGACGACGACTTCCAGGTTGATCTGAACGACACGCGCTTTAAGGCAGTCTACAAGTCGCACGAGTACAACATCGATCCTACGCACTCCCACTACAAGGCCACCAAGGGCATGCAGCAGATCATTGGCGAAAAACTCAAGCGTCGCGAACGGCAGGCAGACGGCGGTGAGTCGACGAACACCGACGAGTCGGTGGCTCCCAAGCGCAGCAAACAGCAAATGGAACAGTCGGCGCTGGTGAAGAGCCTCAAGCGGAAACTCCAGCAGCATCCGAAGATCTAGGGAATTACTGTTTATTTGCTTAATGTAAATTATTAAGTTAGAAAAGTAAATGCTAAACATAACACAATAACACGCGTACACAAAAGGTATTCTCTTCACTGGGGGATCATAAATTAGTTGTAGTTGTAATCGAAATACTGCTTGTAGAGGAATGAAGTGATGCACGGATCCAGCCGGAAGATATCTGGCACACAGATGCGGCGCTCCTGTTCGTAGACTACCATCAGTTCGCAAATGCGAGACCAGGTGGAGTTGTGGAGGCGCCGTATGAGCTGGCAGTCCAGTTTGGGACGCGTCAACGTCACCACCACGGTATGCACCTGCTGTGGCGTGGCTCCGGGATCGATGAGCGCGAGAAAGGGGCTACGGCCCACGCACAGCTCGTAGAGAACCAGCCCCAACGACCAGATGTCCGACTTGTAATCAACCTTTCCATTTCCGGACATCACCTCTGGGGCCATGTACAAGGGGGTGCCCACGCCCGCTTGGTGCTGCTTGCTGGGCGCGTGGACATTGGATATGCCAAAGTCGGCGATCTTTACGCGGTCGCCAGCGTCGAGGAGCATATTCTCCGGCTTGATATCACGGTGGATCACGTTGCGAATGTGTAGGTACTCCAGACCAATCACCATGCCGCCGAAGTAGCGCAGTAGACGCTCCTGTGGCAGGCTGGCCGTGTGTTGAATGACGTCCCGCAGGGTCCCATTGGGTGCGTATTCCATCACGATATTGACGGTGCCCGAGTGATTGAAAGAGCGGATGAACTCGACGATGTTGGGATGACGCAACTGCGAGATGATGTAGATCTGATGGGTGAGGGATGTGACTATAGTTATTCCACTTGATTCGAAGACAACTAACACCAAGCTCACCTCCTCCTTGATCAGACTCAGCTCCGCCTTGGGATTGCGCACGATGATCCGCTTCACGCATACTTGGCGCTGCTGACGACTGCCCTCGTGCTGCAAGCACAGAAAGACGCGGCCGAAAGTCCCCTGGCCGAGCACACGTATGGCCCTCAACATGGGATCGCCCAAATTCATTTTTAAAGGCTTGAAGTTACCAAATATCTATTGCAAATAATTTTCCACATAGCCAGTTTACAGTTAAACGGTATTTAGCGTCGCGAGCGCCCATTATCGATAGATCCAGAATCGATCAGAGCGAGGAATCGCTGAATTGAACCGCTGAACTCGCACTTTTGAATTTAAATTTAAATTTACCATACTTGCAAGGCGAGCGCTTGCGCTGCGCTTCCTGCCAATTGCGGCTGTTATATAAAGCGATTTATCGCCGAATTGATAATTAAAAATGTTACCAAGACAAAGCGACAGGCCATGTTAGACAAGCAAACTGGCCCAAACTGGCATGTTATGCAAATTGTGTTGGGAAAAGTAAAAGTAAACTGCTTTCTCACCCAATGGATAATGTGTCCGCGCAATGCACATGGTACACCCAGCCATGCAGGCAGCCAGTCAGCCGCATTTGCCTGAGGCAAGCATACTAACCTACAATAAATCGCCCCGATTGCACTCGAAAAGGCAGCGTGGCTCTACTGTTGCTGCTGCTCCAGCTGCTGCAGCGGCGCCTCTATTCGCACGCAAAAGTCCCCCCACCCCCTTCAAATTCGTCTCGTCTCGAATATAAATTTTGGGCTATTTCGAACTTCCTAAGTCGCTCACATGCACGCGGAGAATTATCTAACTTTTGCTGCATTTTGATTCAAATGGTTACTTATGTATGTATGTATATCTCGTTCGATCGGATGAATCGGTTGAGTGGAAATGTCTGTGCGAGAGTGAGAGAGCTAAAGAGGAAGAAAGCTCATTAACCTTTCACCGGTGGCGTCAGAGCCCTACCACGCCCTGCTGTGTGCTCTAGTTGAAACAATGGAATGCACTTGCATAATGGAGAGCATAAGAGAGAGGCCGCCAGGCCCTTCACCATAATTAGAGCTCCATGGCAATCAAATCCCATCATTTATCACGTCATCTCATCTGGGAGATTGATTGGGTTCCCGAAAGATGAACGCGGAAGCTAGATTTGCATGACGATAGATCGATCTTGTATCGATCTCCTAGCGATGTTCCTGGCCCGTTGTTGTTTTCCCCCTCCCTTCCGGTTACTGTTTTGTACCGTTTTCGATTTGTGTCATTATTTTTCCCATCCCTCTTGCTGTTTTGCATCCTTTTGGCAATGGAATTTCCATATGCTCTTCCGATAATTTCGATATCACAATCATTTACCGTTAACCGTTTGTTTTTCTGATTACTTGCTTCTCTCTTTCTCTCTATCTGTCTTTGGCACCTTTTGAAAAATGCCGTTAATGGTACTTGCACTTGCACTTACACACACGCCCGAGCTGGGACTGGTTTGTGTGTGCGAGTGTGTGGGGTGAGCATGGGTAGTTAACCCGTTGGGGCCGCTATTTCTTTGATTGACAACGGGTTTTTCTCCTCCTTGGGAGGCTGCGTTGCCTTGCCTTGCCCCCAGTGGTGGCCAAAATGCCGTATACGTAATATAATATCCAATATACATATATATTTTAATTGAACCACTATCCCGCACGCATACTACACACACACGAGTATATGTGCAATGTATATGAAGGTATATTTTTTTTGTCGAATTTTTCCAAACAATTTTATGGCATCGGCCATAAATTAAAGCAAGAAAAAGGAAGGCTACAAATCGCGGTGTCGCATTATTTGATACCCTACTTTCGCAAGGGGATCGGGTCGACATCCACAGCCATACGAATGAAAATGGGCAGCTTAAACTTCCACAATTTATATCTGCTACTAGAGAAAAAAAACTATAAATTAATAATTATTTAATATTCCTAATCATACTAACATTTAAAATGATATCGTTAGAATAAAACCCAGCTACAAGTGTAACCAACATAGAGGCAAATTTGAAACATCAAAACAATTTGAAGTTATATCCTCATCACCTGAGATCTGAGATATCATCTCTGATATGTGCACTTAGTCGTATGATCGAGATAGTGTTCCGATCTAGAGTTCCACTGGGTTGGACTTTGGAAAAAACTTGAAATAAGAATCATGCTGATCTCGCATAGTCATATGAATATACATACTGTATTTAAGGGAATAAGCAGAAGCTTCCTTCAATCCGTTGCAAAATATCTGATGTGTGTCGTCATACCCTGTGAATGAGGTGGGGTATTACTAAAAATCTCCTCTCATATTTGCCCCCTACCAGTCGTGTTGTGTTGTGTTGTGTTGTGTTGCGTCTGTCTTTTGGTCTGCCTCGACTTTGACTTGAAGTTCGTTGCCGTTAATCGTTATTTCTGTTGCTGTTGTTGCAGCTACTCGTGTTGCCGCCGCACATTTCACATTTCGCTGGCTAGTTCGGCGCTGCTGCTGCTGCTGCTACTGCCTCGCCTTACTTTTCTTTCCACATCTCTCCATGTGGTGGAGACGGCTCTCGGCTCTTGGCTCTGGCGGGTATAAATCGAATCTGGTCCCAAAGCTAGAGACACATTCAGCCTGCCGCCGTCCAGGAGTTCGCTTCGTTTCGCGTAACAACCAAAAACTATCTTTGGAATATTGGAATCCAATCCCAAATACATTTTTTCCCAGTGACTTTCTGTGTGTTTTAGTGCTCTCTCTGCTCTGTGCGTGTATTTCGATTGGATAAACAAATAGAAAAATGCCGAAATTCATTGTAAGCAAACCAAAGAAATATGAACTGAAACCATCAGGACAATCCATTTATAAAAAAAAGAAAAAATTAAATTTGAAGAAGGTTTTTCCCTTATGGGAAAAAAAGAAAGTTCTGTGATATCAACTGGGGATCTACATAAGATCTAATTCTGCGCCCTTACTATCCACTTTTTAGCTGCTCTGCCTGGCACTGGGCCTGCTGGCTGTGAGCGTGAACGCTTTGAAGATCCACGACTATGAGCACCAGGAGCAGCCCCACGAGCAGCACTACGAACACCACGAGCATGCCAGCTACGAGCCGGAGCACGAGGAGACGGAACTGCATCACGAGGTGGAGCACAAACATGCCACGTCGCACCAGAGCGTCAAGTTCCATCACTACCATGCCGTGCCCGTGTACATTAAGAAGGAGGACCAGCATCTGGTAAAAAAGCCCATCGAGATCGGCGGCACCAAGCAGAAGCTGAAGATCCTGCACCCCAAGACCGAGCACAATCACAACCACGGCCTGGTGCTGGAGAACCACAGCGAGTCGCACCTGCACGAGCATGGCCACTACGAGGAGCCCGTGCACCACTCGGAGCACTATGAACAGCACGAGCATTATGCGCACCATGAGTAGGCAGATCAAATCCATTTCGGCACCCACCTTTGCCAAATAAGTTGTGAGGAAGAGTTATTCTCCCCAAACCCTACCCCAACCCCAACCCCAACCCCATTCGTGTTTAAGGCTTATTTTATCTGTATCGTCTCTTGTTAAATAAAACGTTTACCTAGAGTATTACCTAAATCAATGAGGGTTCGGTCAAAGAAAGTATAAATATGTACATATGTTGTAAGATGAGCGATGCTTTACATAGCAGGCCAAATCTGCCCTGTCTCACTCGCACGAAGTCGAGAGAACGTAAAGATCTAAAAATGAAATGTGTGGGTACGTGTGCAAATTACCCGATGTTGTGACATTGCTTTCATACCTTCAGTCACAAATTTATTTGCTGAGTTCTGCTTATTAACGAGACACACGAGGAATACCCTACAGACATTATATGAATGTTGAGTCGTGTACGACATGACATATTTACATTCGTTCGTTAAATTCGTTTATCGTATTTAGATTGCATTAAACAAACTTAGCACATAAAGGATATACCAATTATTACTTTTTTTTTTGTATAGTGGGCAAGCGCCTTTCAAAAGTCATAATTTGGAATGAATTCTAAACCCAATTCCACAGGCAGCCCTAAGTGTGAGCACACATACAGTTTATTTATTTATTTAATAGCTTATTATATGGTTTAAACCTTAACACATGCAGTTTAATCTAAGCCTCATGTATAGAATGAGAGAGCGGTTGGCTCTTGAGCTTTTGACTAGCCCTTAAATTGTGGCTTCTGTTAATTTTGGGGAGCTCTTCGTTTTCGAAAATTTTGCAGAAAAGTCGAGGAATTCGCACGGGAAAAGTTCCGAAGGAACCGGCCCTTGCCATCGGTGCTGTTCCTGAGGAGCGACTGCAACACCATGTCCGGCCGCGAGGACGGCATGAAGGGGCTGATGCAAAACATCAATGTGGACTCGTTAGGGAGTTGCCTGCGCAAAAAAGGTCTGCCTGCGAGGCTAGTAAATTTGACAACAAAGGAGGCCTCTTACTGGTCGGTTCATAAACATTTCACATTTCATTGTCTGAATTTATTTCTAAACATTTCTAAACAATCATGCCAGCGCGCAAACGGACTAAAACGAAGCCGTCTGCAAAGAAGGCCCCCAAATTGGCGGGAACATCTTCAGCAACCCGTGCTACCGCTCAGTCTTCATGTACATGCCCCATATGCCAACAAGAACTGGTGGATGAAAATGAAGAGAAGGTGGATGCAGTGGAAGCTTCAAAAATAGTTGTCACTGCACAGGTACATCGTGTACCAGAAAACCATGATCCGATCCTAGCTCTTGATAACAAATTCATGGAATTGAACATCGCGCTTGATTCTTCTCCCGTTTTGACTGATGGGCCGACTGATGGGTTCAAGCGTCGTCGTATTGAGCCGAGACATAAGTGCGACAGTAACGAGTGCATAACATGCCTCGAAAATTTGATGAAGGCAGTGCTTTTGAAAGATTGCTTTGAGCGTCAAAAGTCTGAGGGGACCAACGACAGCGATGCCTAATCAGCTGAAAAACAAAAACAAAACACAAGCCATAAGAACATATTCTTTAAAATTATTTCGTTTGTTTGTTTGTAATTTTTACTTCAAAATTTAATCGTTTCGTTATTCTTTGTAGCGTGCAGTGTCTTGGGCGTGAGTAGAATGAGTGGTTCGTACCGTTCGAAAAAATCCTATAATATATCCTCTGCAAAAATCTCTTCAGGACTGGCTGCCGCAACCCTACAGCGAGGCGGACTTTAGGGCAGAACTCAATCTCAGAATGAAGGACGATCGATATAAGACTGCGCTAATTTTGTCTCACAAAATTAAAATAAACACGAATGAGACACTTGTTGGAGACAATTGCTTAGAACATTTAATTTATCTGTGAAATATAGATTGAATCGCTAGAGAAATGCTCAAGGTTCAAGATAGAGATATCTATGATGGATAATATTTTCCATCGCTACGTAGCTGCATCGCTGCTTCCTTGGGACTTGGCGCTCTCAATAGCCTCCACCATGGATTCGGAGTGGCGCCAGGTGACATTGTCGCGCAGATTGGCCATCATCTCGGTGTTGGTGAGACCCGGACCCGGTCTTTTGGTAGATAACCTTGCCGCCCATCGATCATATGAGCCCAAGGACGCTATGCTTGGCAGCCGCATACACGACAAAGGTGGGGGCAAGATCCAGTCCGTAGACAGAAGACAGATTGATCACCATGCCGCCCACGCCCATCTGGGTCTTGTCCATGTAGGCCATAGTCATCATAGTCATCAGTATCATGCCAGTCAATAGCCATGTCTGTCTGTATGTCCGTCCGTTCGTCTGTCCGTCTTCATTAGCGCTTAGATCTCAGAGATTATAAGAACTAGAGCAACTAAATTTTTTACCCGGACTCCTGTGATATCACAAGTATATTTTAAAATTTTGCTACGTCCTCTTCCGCTGACACAAAGGACGAAAATCTGTGGAATACACCATTTTTAAAATACAAGTAAACCAAAAACGCAGAATCATGGAAAATAACCGTATCTCTCAGATTGCCAAATCTGGATCAAGTCGGATCATTATTATGGCCTCCTCCTGGTCCTCCTTCCTCCTTGTTGTTATCACTTTGTGTCCAAGGATTCGCCCAAGGAAGAAGATACCTTCAAGTATTCTTCATAAATATCTTCCAGCTGAAATATAAGCGATTTGTTCATAAAATATTTGTGTTTTTATAATTTTTTAACTTACTGGGAAGTACAAATTTCAACTGTAAAGGACCTTGCACTTCGGGATCTCTAATAGACCTTAGAATAGTGTAAACTTCTCCTATAAAATTTGGCATTATTTGTGAGTATCTGTCAAAACGAACTAAATTCAGCATTTTGCAAGCCTCGATAATCTGCAAACATTCGTATGAAATGTTCTGAATGTTCAAAATATCCAAAGATTCAAGTTCAGTAAGTTCAGTAAGCTTCAATGAGTCGATGTCAGTAAAACACGTTTATATGAAGGTTTTTTAATGATTTGAGCTGTGTTGTTTCCCAAAATTCTTCTGGATTGCAAAACGAATTTCGTAAATGCAAATTATTTAGGTTTTGTAATGTTTATAAGGTCCCGAAGAGACCATTCAGGGAACTATTTGTATCATGGATAGTTAGTTCTTCGAGATTATTTAGTTTTGCCAAAAGTGCTATGCCCTGGTTATCATCAAATGAGCATTTTAGTGATTCCAATGCTTTAATTTGAGCTAAATATTTGAACTCTGTAGAACCGACATAGTAACATAACTCTAATTTTTGTAGAGTCTTCATGGTAAGGGCCAGATACTTTAAAATACCTTCCAAGTCACCCTTTGTTTTGATTATCCCGTCTCCTGCTTTTGAATATCCACATTACACTTCCGTGTAATTTCGGCGATTTCTTCAATGCGAATATGTCTACCCCTAACTCCCAAGTATTGAAGTCGCGAATGTTCATTCGCCGCAAACGCGGCCAATAGATGTTCAAGTGGATTTGTGACGCCCGAAAAAAGAGTCAACTTCTCGATGTCGGAACCAGCTAGCCATGCCAGCGAGTCTGAATCGGTTGGATCTCAGATCCCGCACTCTAGTCGCTTCAATGACTGTATTCGGGAAACTTGAGTAATTTCTTCTGAGTAATTTCACCTTCTTATCAGAGGTGACCGTCAGAGCCTCCAGATCATTCAATTGAATCAGCTCTATGCCTGTCGTATTGGTTACATGACATTCTAGTTCTCTTAGTGTTTGAATTTCTCTTACTTTCGCGATGTCCTCAAATGTCATATGATTTCTTAGGGTTGATCCCAGAAGAGTATTTGTTGGACTTGTGGCCAAGGTACCCAGAAATGTGTTCAGCGACCCGGTCTGTTCCCATTTATCGATCTGTAGGTAATCTGTGTATTTTAAAACGGTAATTATTAGGGTTTTTTTCTTTCTTCTAAAAGATTTGTTTGAATTGGTCGGAATCGATACTGATAAAAGAATTCGCCTGGCAATTGTTTAGTAATCTTAAAACTGTTTCCGAAGTTCTATTGGTCTGTAGCTTGATAAATATTCTAAGGAATTCGAGGTCGACCAAATGCCCGATGGGGTTATCATTGGAAAGGAAGAATTTTAGGAATCTTATCGAGTTCAATCGGGCCAGCTCAGCGGCATCATTAGTTATAATTGCGTTGCCTTTCAAACCAAAGCTCTGCAGTCCAATGCACCCTTCTATGGCGAATTCTATGAAAAGATTTCTACGCGAATGACTATACGTATCTGAATGGGATTGGTCCGTTTTCATTTTAAGTGCAGTGAGGTTCATGAGCACTCCCAAAATTAACATTTTGCAAGTCTGACACGTGACAGTACAAAATTCTCAAATATGCCATAGAGGCAGACTTCCTTATCCCTGGCGTATAAATTTCATCTGTACATCTTAATTCTTGCAGAGTCAAAAATGGCGCAGAGGGCAATCAAGAATGCTAGGGCGAAATTGATGCTTACATCGGATAATATAATTTCAAATGGTAATCCCGAAGTCCGCCGAAATCTGATGTGGATTTCTTGACAACTACTGTTTAGGACTATAGAATCTGGTTAAGTGTCTCTTATCACCTCAAAAATTTCATTTATAGCAAAGGTCTTATTTAAAGGTGAAGGTTCAGTTTTTGATAGCCGAAAAGAACTCTAATCAGGTATTCTTATGAAAAATATGTACCTACATACATACATATCTATCTGCCATGAAAAAAAGCAATCAGCAAGGATATTCAAATCTTCGGGCCTCCCCATTTGAAGATTTAAGGTTGAGGTATTTGAAGGTATTTTAATGATTTCAAGGTGTTTAAAAAAAAATGAACACATTTTCAAATCATGTTGGGCCCAATTCTGATTCATTTTTTTACAACAAATTTAATTGTTGTAATTAACCAAGCATTAAGCAATTTTTTTTTCAATTTATCGAAATTCGCCGAACTTGCCATGTACTAAGGCTCATTTAAGAAAATGGGAACCAAAAGTCTGAAACCTTTAAACGCAGTGAAGTATCGATATGAAATTTGGGATACTTGCGGTAAACGGAGGTTCAAATAAAGAACTAAATGTACATGTGTGTGGAGTCTGTGCAGTCGAAATGAATGCTGTTTTTTCTTGTAACTTCTAAGTTTCGAGTGGCGTATGGGGCGGAAATTCATTTTTTTTTTTTTTATAGCTTTGTTCACAGTTTCTAGAAGACTTAGTGGCACGAATCGCGTTTATTAAATATAATGAAATAAAAGTGGCTGCCATATAACACCGAATCGTAAAATTTAATATTAAAGTGCATCGGTACGTGAACTTTCATAAAAAAATTAGCCAATATTTTTAAATTTGTTGACGGTAAACTGTTTGCTACATAAAGTCGCAATAGTCTGCTGGCTTTTGTTATCAACTTGGTCCTCCGCCACAAGGCGCGACGAAACCAACACCAATTAAACGTGCGCACCGCGAGATCTTTTCGCAGGAGCATGATCGCTCGGCCAGTGCCCATAGTGTCTTCCTGGGCTTGTTGGGTTGAGCAACATGATCTATCATCTACTGCATCCGACTCTTGCACAAGAAGAGTCCCGCCTATTTGTACACCTTTGACTGTCGCGGCGAGCATCATCCGTATGGCCACTCGGGGCGCACATTTCGGCGATGGACTCTATGGCTAACCCTCGACGACAACGACGACCACCAGGCGTCGAAAGTATGTGTATAGTCCTCATGCTAATTGGCAGCCAAATCGACTGCCCCAACCCCTTCCAAGAAGCCAATGGATCCTGCATACGAAAGAGCTCAGGAAATCAGGCGGCATCATGTTATACAGGAGCAGCAGGAGCGAGAACAACGTAAACAGCGTGAAAGAGAGCAGCAACAGTAAGAAAAAGAACGCCGTGAAGAGGAGGATCGAGAGCAGCAGCGTGTGCAAGAGCAGCGAGAGCAGGAAGTCCAGAGAGAATTGGAACTTCGCTATCAGATGCAGTGAGAACAGCAGCAGAAAGAGCTGCTATAAAGGCAACAGCGTGAAAATACTGTAACGTTTTGTACGTCAGGTCTTTAAGACTATAGGTTCTATTTTTGCTATAATTTTCCGTGAATTTAGGGCTACTAGAATACTATGAAAAAAAGAAAAAACTTTTTAAAGATAGGACTTTTTCATTTTTATACCCGGTACTCGAAGAGTATAGGGGTATATTAGATTTGTGGTGATAACGGTTGTGTGTAACGCCCAGAAGGAAGCGTTTCCGACCTCATAAAGGATATATATTCTTGATCAGCATCAATAGCTGAGTCGAAATAGCCATGTCTGTCTGTCTGTCTGTCTGTCTGTCTGTCCCTCCGCCAGTCTTTATTTGCGCCTAGATCTCAGAGACTATAAAAGCTAGAGCAACCTAATTTTGTGTCCAGTCTTCTGTGGGATCACACTACTCCAAATGTGTTGCAAAATTTCGCCCCGCCCCCATCCGCCCGCACAAAAGACGAAAATCTGTGACGAACATAACATCGAAGATACGAAAAAACTAAAAACGCAGAATCATAGAAAATGACCACATCTATCAGAGTGTTGAATCTGGATCAGATCGGATTATTAATATAGGCACTATGAAGAAAACCATTTCGAAAGTCATCGTTCCCTCTCGCTCTCTCTCACACGGGACCCTGTCTGCTATATTCGCCTATTGCCTATTGCCTATTCGCCAAATGAGCGCCTAGATCTCAGAGACTATTAGAGCTAGAACAACCAAACTTTCTATCCAAGCTCCTGTGATATCATTTCAGTACAAGTGTATTTTAAAATTTTGACACGCCCCCACAAAAGACGAAAATCTGTGGAATCCACAATTTTTAAGATAAAAGAAAACCGAAACGCATAATCATAGAAAATCATAGAAATAAAAAAAACATAGAGGACGGCATGAAGGGGCTGATGCAAAACATCAATGTGGACTCGTTAGTGAGTTGCCTGCGCAAAAAAGATCTGCCTGCGAGGCTAGTAAATTTGACAACAAAGGAGGCCTCTTACTGGTCGGTTCATAAACATTTCACATTTCATTGTCTGAATTTATTTCTAAACATTTCTAAACAATCATGCCAGCGCGCAAACGGACTAAAACGAAGCCGTCTGCAAAGAAGGCCCCCAAATTGGCGGGAACATCTTCAGCAACCCGTGCTACCGCTCAGTCTTCATGTACATGCCCCATATGCCAACAAGAACTGGTGGATGAAAGTGAAGAGAAGGTGGATGCAGTGGAAGCTTCAAAAATAGTTGTCACTTCACAGGTACATCGTGTACCAGAAAACCATGATCCGATCCTAGCTCTTGATAACAAATTCATGGAATTGAACATCGCGCTTGATTCTTCTCCCGTTTTGACTGATGGGCCGCGTTCGTTCAAGCGTCGTCGTATTGAGCCGAGACATAAGTGCGACAGTAACGAGTGCATAACATGCCTCGAAAATTTGATGAAGGCAGTGCTTTTGAAAGATTGCTTTGAGCGTCAAAAGTCTGAGGGGACCAACGACAGCGATGCCTAATTAGCTGAAAAACAAAAAAAAAACACAAGCCATAAGAACATATTCTTTAAAATTATTTCGTTTGTTTGTTTGTAATTTTTACTTCAAAATGTAATCGTTTCGTTATTCTTTGTAGCGTGCAGTGTCTTGGGCGTGAGTAGAATGAGTGGTTCGTACCGTTCGAAAAAATCCTATAATATATCCTCTGCAAAAATCTCTTCAGGACTGGCTGCCGCAACCCTACAGCGAGGCGGACTTTAGGGCAGAACTCAATCTCAGAATGAAGGACGATCGATATAAGACTGCGCTAATTTTGTCTCACAAAATTAAAATAAACACGAATGAGACACTTGTTGGAGACAATTGCTTAGAACATTTAATTTATCTGTGAAATATAGATTGAATCGCTAGAGAAATGCTCAAGGTTCAAGATAGAGATATCTATGATGGATAATATTTTCCATCGCTACGTAGCTGCATCGCTGCTTCCTTGGGACTTGGCGCTCTCAATAGCCTCCACCATGGATTCGGAGTGGCGCCAGGTGACATTGTCGCGCAGATTGGCCATCATCTCGGTGTTGGTGAGACCCGGACCCGGTCTTTTGGTAGATAACCTTGCCGCCCATCGATCATATGAGCCCAAGGACGCTATGCTTGGCAGCCGCATACACGACAAAGGTGGGGGCAAGATCCAGTCCGTAGACAGAAGACAGATTGATCACCATGCCGCCCACGCCCATCTGGGTCTTGTCCATGTAGGCCATAGTCATCATAGTCATCAGTATCATGCCAGTCAATAGCCATGTCTGTCTGTATGTCCGTCCGTTCGTCTGTCCGTCTTCATTAGCGCTTAGATCTCAGAGATTATAAGAACTAGAGCAACTAAATTTTTTACCCGGACTCCTGTGATATCACAAGTATATTTTAAAATTTTGCTACGTCCTCTTCCGCTGACACAAAGGACGAAAATCTGTGGAATACACCATTTTTAAAATACAAGTAAACCAAAAACGCAGAATCATGGAAAATAACCGTATCTCTCAGATTGCCAAATCTGGATCAAGTCGGATCATTATTATGGCCTCCTCCTGGTCCTCCTTCCTCCTTGTTGTTATCACTTTGTGTCCAAGGATTCGCCCAAGGAAGAAGATACCTTCAAGTATTCTTCATAAATATCTTCCAGCTGAAATATAAGCGATTTGTTCATAAAATATTTGTGTTTTTATAATTTTTTAACTTACTGGGAAGTACAAATTTCAACTGTAAAGGACCTTGCACTTCGGGATCTCTAATAGACCTTAGAATAGTGTAAACTTCTCCTATAAAATTTGGCATTATTTGTGAGTATCTGTCAAAACGAACTAAATTCAGCATTTTGCAAGCCTCGATAATCTGCAAACATTCGTATGAAATGTTCTGAATGTTCAAAATATCCAAAGATTCAAGTTCAGTAAGTTCAGTAAGCTTCAATGAGTCGATGTCAGTAAAACACGTTTATATGAAGGTTTTTTAATGATTTGAGCTGTGTTGTTTCCCAAAATTCTTCTGGATTGCAAAACGAATTTCGTAAATGCAAATTATTTAGGTTTTGTAATGTTTATAAGGTCCCGAAGAGACCATTCAGGGAACTATTTGTATCATGGATAGTTAGTTCTTCGAGACTATTTAGTTTTGCCAAAAGTGCTATGCCCTGGTTATCATCAAATGAGCATTTTAGTGATTCCAATGCTTTAATTTGAGCTAAATATTTGAACTCTGTAGAACCGACATAGTAACATAACTCTAATTTTTGTAGAGTCTTCATGGTAAGGGCCAGATACTTTAAAATACCTTCCAAGTCACCCTTTGTTTTGATTATCCCGTCTCCTGCTTTTGAATGTCCACATTACACTTCCGTGTAATTTCGGCGATTTCTTCAATGCGAATATGTCTACCCCTAACCCCCAAGTATTGAAGTCGCGAATGTTCATTCGCCGCAAACGCGGCCAATAGATGTTCAAGTGGATTTGTGACGCCCGAAAAAAGAGTCAACTTCTCGATGTCGGAACCAGCTAGCCATGCCAGCGAGTCTGAATCGGTTGGATCCCAGATCCCGCACTCTAGTCGCTTCAATGACTGTATTCGGGAAACTTGAGTAATTTCTTCTGAGTAATTTCACCTTCTTATCAGAGGTGACTGTCAGAGCCTCCAGATCATTCAATTGAATCAGCTCTATGCCTGTCGTATTGGTTACATGACATTCTAGTTCTCTTAGTGTTTGAATTTCTCTTACTTTCGCGATGTCCTCAAATGTCATATGATTTCTTAGGGTTGATCCCAGAAGAGTATTTGTTGGACTTGTGGCCAAGGTACCCAGAAATGTGTTCAGCGACCCGGTCTGTTCCCATTTATCGATCTGTAGGTAATCTGTGTATTTTAAAACGGTAATTATTAGGGTTTTTTTCTTTCTTCTAAAAGATTTGTTTGAATTGGTCGGAATCGATACTGATAAAAGAATTCGCCTGGCAATTGTTTAGTAATCTTAAAACTGTTTCCGAAGTTCTATTGGTCTGTAGCTTGATAAATATTCTAAGGAATTCGAGGTCGACCAAATGCCCGATGGGGTTATCATTGGAAAGGAAGAATTTTAGGAATCTTATCGAGTTCAATCGGGCCAGCTCAGCGGCATCATTAGTTATAATTGCGTTGCCTTTCAAACCAAAGCTCTGCAGTCCAATGCACCCTTCTATGGCGAATTCTATGAAAAGATTTCTACGCGAATGACTATACGTATCTGAATGGGATTGGTCCGTTTTCATTTTAAGTGCAGTGAGGTTCATGAGCACTCCCAAAATTAACATTTTGCAAGTCTGACACGTGACAGTACAAAATTCTCAAAAATGCCATAGAGGCAGACTTCCTTATCCCTGGCGTATAAATTTCATCTGTACATCTTAATTCTTGCAGAGTCAAAAATGGCGCAGAGGGCAATCAAGAATGCTAGGGCGAAATTGATGCTTACATCGGATAATATAATTTCAAATGGTAATCCCGAAGTCCGCCGAAATCTGATGTGGATTTCTTGACAACTACTGTTTAGGACTATAGAATCTGGTTAAGTGTCTCTTATCACCTCAAAAATGTCATTTATAGCAAAGGTCTTATTTAAAGGTGAAGGTTCAGTTTTTGATAGCCGAAAAGAACTCTAATCAGGTATTCTTATGAAAAATATGTACCTACATACATACATATCTATCTGCCATGAAAAAAAGCAATCAGCAAGGATATTCAAATCTTCGGGCCTCCCCATTTGAAGATTTAAGGTTGAGGTATTTGAAGGTATTTTAATGATTTCAAGGTGTTTAAAAAAAAATGAACACATTTTCAAATCATGTTGGGCCCAATTCTGATTCATTTTTTTACAACAAATTTAATTGTTGTAATTAACCAAGCATTAAGCAATTTTTTTTTCAATTTATCGAAATTCGCCGAACTTGCCATGTACTAAGGCTCATTTAAGAAAATGGGAACCAAAAGTCTGAAACCTTTAAACGCAGTGAAGTATCGATATGAAATTTGGGATACTTGCGGTAAACGGAGGTTCAAATAAAGAACTAAATGTACATGTGTGTGGAGTCTGTGCAGTCGAAATGAATGCTGTTTTTTCTTGTAACTTCTAAGTTTCGAGTGGCGTATGGGGCGGAAATTCATTTTTTTTTTTTTTTATAGCTTTGTTCACAGTTTCTAGAAGACTTAGTGGCACGAATCGCGTTTATTAAATATAATGAAATAAAAGTGGCTGCCATATAACACCGAATCGTAAAATTTAATATTAAAGTGCATCGGTACGTGAACTTTCATAAAAAAATTAGCCAATATTTTTAAATTTGTTGACGGTAAACTGTTTGCTACATAAAGTCGCAATAGTCTGCTGGCTTTTGTTATCAACTTGGTCCTCCGCCACAAGGCGCGACGAAACCAACACCAATTAAACGTGCGCACCGCGAGATCTTTTCGCAGGAGCATGATCGCTCGGCCAGTGCCCATAGTGTCTTCCTGGGCTTGTTGGGTTGAGCAACATGATCTATCATCTACTGCATCCGACTCTTGCACAAGAAGAGTCCCGCCTATTTGTACACCTTTGACTGTCGCGGCGAGCATCATCCGTATGGCCACTCGGGGCGCACATTTCGGCGATGGACTCTATGGCTAACCCTCGACGACAACGACGACCACCAGGCGTCGAAAGTATGTGTATAGTCCTCATGCTAATTGGCAGCCAAATCGACTGCCCCAACCCCTTCCAAGAAGGCCAATGGATCCTGCATACGAAAGAGCTCAGGAAATCAGGCGGCATCATGTTATACAGGAGCAGCAGGAGCGAGAACAACGTAAACAGCGTGAAAGAGAGCAGCAACAGTAAGAAAAAGAACGCCGTGAAGAGGAGGATCGAGAGCAGCAGCGTGTGCAAGAGCAGCGAGAGCAGGAAGTCCAGAGAGAATTGGAACTTCGCTATCAGATGCAGTGAGAACAGCAGCAGAAAGAGCTGCTATAAAGGCAACAGCGTGAAAATACTGTAACGTTTTGTACGTCAGGTCTTTAAGACTATAGGTTATATTTTTGCTATAATTTTCCCTGAATTTAGGGCTACTAGAATACTATGAAAAAAAGAAAAAACTTTTTAAAGATAGGACTTTTTCATTTTTATACCCGGTACTCGAAGAGTATAGGGGTATATTAGATTTGTGGTGATAACGGTTGTGTGTAACGCCCAGAAGGAAGCGTTTCCGACCTCATAAAGGATATATATTCTTGATCAGCATCAATAGCCGAGTCGAAATAGCCATGTCTGTCTGTCTGTCTGTCTGTCTGTCCCTCCGCCAGTCTTTATTTGCGCCTAGATCTCAGAGACTATAAAAGCTAGAGCAACCTAATTTTGTATCCAGTCTTCTGTGGGATCACACTACTCCAAATGTGTTGCAAAATTTCGCCCCGCCCCTTTCCGCCCGCACAAAAGACGAAAATCTGTGACGAACATAACATCGAAGATACGAAAAAACTAAAAACGCAGAATCATAGAAAATGACCACATCTATCAGAGTGTTGAATCTGGATCAGATCGGATTATTAATATAGGCACTATGAAGAAAACCATTTCGAAAGTCATCGTTCCCTCTCGCTCTCTCTCACACGGGACCCTGTCTGCTATATTCGCCTATTGCCTATTGCCTATTCGCCAAATGAGCGCCTAGATCTCAGAGACTATTAGAGCTAGAACAACCAAACTTTCTATCCAAGCTCCTGTGATATCATTTCAGTACAAGTGTATTTTAAAATTTTGACACGCCCCCACAAAAGACGAAAATCTGTGGAATCCACAATTTTTAAGATAAAAGAAAACCGAAACGCATAATCATAGAAAATCATAGAAATAAAAAAAACATAGAGGACGGCATGAAGGGGCTGATGCAAAACATCAATGTGGACTCGTTAGTGAGTTGCCTGCGCAAAAAAGATCTGCCTGCGAGGCTAGTAAATTTGACAACAAAGGAGGCCTCTTACTGGTCGGTTCATAAACATTTCACATTTCATTGTCTGAATTTATTTCTAAACATTTCTAAACAATCATGCCAGCGCGCAAACGGACTAAAACGAAGCCGTCTGCAAAGAAGGCCCCCAAATTGGCGGGAACATCTTCAGCAACCCGTGCTACCGCTCAGTCTTCATGTACATGCCCCATATGCCAACAAGAACTGGTGGATGAAAGTGAAGAGAAGGTGGATGCAGTGGAAGCTTCAAAAATAGTTGTCACTGCACAGGTACATCGTGTACCAGAAAACCATGATCCGATCCTAGCTCTTGATAACAAATTCATGGAATTGAACATCGCGCTTGATTCTTCTCCCGTTTTGACTGATGGGCCGACTGATGGGTTCAAGCGTCGTCGTATTGAGCCGAGACATAAGTGCGACAGTAACGAGTGCATAACATGCCTCGAAAATATGATGAAGGCAGTGCTTTTGAAAGATTGCTTTGAGCGTCAAAAGTCTGAGGGGACCAACGACAGCGATGCCTAATTAGCTGAAAAACAAAAAAAAAACACAAGCCATAAGAACATATTCTTTAAAATTATTTCGTTTGTTTGTTTGTAATTTTTACTTCAAAATGTAATCGTTTCGTTATTCTTTGTAGCGTGCAGTGTCTTGGGCGTGAGTAGAATGAGTGGTTCGTACCGTTCGAAAAAATCCTATAATATATCCTCTGCAAAAATCTCTTCAGGACTGGCTGCCGCAACCCTACAGCGAGGCGGACTTTAGGGCAGAACTCAATCTCAGAATGAAGGACGATCGATATAAGACTGCGCTAATTTTGTCTCACAAAATTAAAATAAACACGAATGAGACACTTGTTGGAGACAATTGCTTAGAACATTTAATTTATCTGTGAAATATAGATTGAATCGCTAGAGAAATGCTCAAGGTTCAAGATAGAGATATCTATGATGGATAATATTTTCCATCGCTACGTAGCTGCATCGCTGCTTCCTTGGGACTTGGCGCTCTCAATAGCCTCCACCATGGATTCGGAGTGGCGCCAGGTGACATTGTCGCGCAGATTGGCCATCATCTCGGTGTTGGTGAGACCCGGACCCGGTCTTTTGGTAGATAACCTTGCCGCCCATCGATCATATGAGCCCAAGGACGCTATGCTTGGCAGCCGCATACACGACAAAGGTGGGGGCAAGATCCAGTCCGTAGACAGAAGACAGATTGATCACCATGCCGCCCACGCCCATCTGGGTCTTGTCCATGTAGGCCATAGTCATCATAGTCATCAGTATCATGCCAGTCAATAGCCATGTCTGTCTGTATGTCCGTCCGTTCGTCTGTCCGTCTTCATTAGCGCTTAGATCTCAGAGATTATAAGAACTAGAGCAACTAAATTTTTTACCCGGACTCCTGTGATATCACAAGTATATTTTAAAATTTTGCTACGTCCTCTTCCGCTGACACAAAGGACGAAAATCTGTGGAATACACCATTTTTAAAATACAAGTAAACCAAAAACGCAGAATCATGGAAAATAACCGTATCTCTCAGATTGCCAAATCTGGATCAAGTCGGATCATTATTATGGCCTCCTCCTGGTCCTCCTTCCTCCTTGTTGTTATCACTTTGTGTCCAAGGATTCGCCCAAGGAAGAAGATACCTTCAAGTATTCTTCATCAATATCTTCCAGCTGAAATATAAGCGATTTGTTCATAAAATATTTGTGTTTTTATAATTTTTTAACTTACTGGGAAGTACAAATTTCAACTGTAAAGGACCTTGCACTTCGGGATCTCTAATAGACCTTAGAATAGTGTAAACTTCTCCTATAAAATTTGGCATTATTTGTGAGTATCTGTCAAAACGAACTAAATTCAGCATTTTGCAAGCCTCGATAATCTGCAAACATTCGTATGAAATGTTCTGAATGTTCAAAATATCCAAAGATTCAAGTTCAGAAAGTTCAGTAAGTTCAGTAAGCTTCAATGAGTCGATGTCAGTAAAACACGTTATATGAAGGTTTTTTAATGATTTGAGCTGTGTTGTTTCCCAAAATTCTTCTGGATTGCAAAACGAATTTCGTAAATGCAAATTATTTAGGTTTTGTAATGTTTATAAGGTCCCGAAGAGACCATTCAGGGAACTATTTGTATCATGGATAGTTAGTTCTTCGAGACTATTTAGTTTTGCCAAAAGTGCTATGCCCTGGTTATCATCAAATGAGCATTTTAGTGATTCCAATGCTTTAATTTGAGCTAAATATTTGAACTCTGTAGAACCGACATAGTAACATAACTCTAATTTTTGTAGAGTCTTCATGGTAAGGGCCAGATACTTTAAAATACCTTCCAAGTCACCCTTTGTTTTGATTATCCCGTCTCCTGCTTTTGAATGTCCACATTACACTTCCGTGTAATTTCGGCGATTTCTTCAATGCGAATATGTCTACCCCTAACCCCCAAGTATTGAAGTCGCGAATGTTCATTCGCCGCAAACGCGGCCAATAGATGTTCAAGTGGATTTGTGACGCCCGAAAAAAGAGTCAACTTCTCGATGTCGGAACCAGCTAGCCATGCCAGCGAGTCTGAATCGGTTGGATCTCAGATCCCGCACTCTAGTCGCTTCAATGACTGTATTCGGGAAACTTGAGTAATTTCTTCTGAGTAATTTCACCTTCTTATCAGAGGTGACCGTCAGAGCCTCCAGATCATTCAATTGAATCAGCTCTATGCCTGTCGTATTGGTTACATGACATTCTAGTTCTCTTAGTGTTTGAATTTCTCTTACTTTCGCGATGTCCTCAAATGTCATATGATTTCTTAGGGTTGATCCCAGAAGAGTATTTGTTGGACTTGTGGCCAAGGTACCCAGAAATGTGTTCAGCGACCCGGTCTGTTCCCATTTATCGATCTGTAGGTAATCTGTGTATTTTAAAACGGTAATTATTAGGGTTTTTTTCTTTCTTCTAAAAGATTTGTTTGAATTGGTCGGAATCGATACTGATAAAAGAATTCGCCTGGCAATTGTTTAGTAATCTTAAAACTGTTTCCGAAGTTCTATTGGTCTGTAGCTTGATAAATATTCTAAGGAATTCGAGGTCGACCAAATGCCCGATGGGGTTATCATTGGAAAGGAAGAATTTTAGGAATCTTATCGAGTTCAATCGGGCCAGCTCAGCGGCATCATTAGTTATAATTGCGTTGCCTTTCAAACCAAAGCTCTGCAGTCCAATGCACCCTTCTATGGCGAATTCTATGAAAAGATTTCTACGCGAATGACTATACGTATCTGAATGGGATTGGTCCGTTTTCATTTTAAGTGCAGTGAGGTTCATGAGCACTCCCAAAATTAACATTTTGCAAGTCTGACACGTGACAGTACAAAATTCTCAAAAATGCCATAGAGGCAGACTTCCTTATCCCTGGCGTATAAATTTCATCTGTACATCTTAATTCTTGCAGAGTCAAAAATGGCGCAGAGGGCAATCAAGAATGCTAGGGCGAAATTGATGCTTACATCGGATAATATAATTTCAAATGGTAATCCCGAAGTCCGCCGAAATCTGATGTGGATTTCTTGACAACTACTGTTTAGGACTATAGAATCTGGTTAAGTGTCTCTTATCACCTCAAAAATGTCATTTATAGCAAAGGTCTTATTTAAAGGTGAAGGTTCAGTTTTTGATAGCCGAAAAGAACTCTAATCAGGTATTCTTATGAAAAATATGTACCTACATACATACATATCTATCTGCCATGAAAAAAAGCAATCAGCAAGGATATTCAAATCTTCGGGCCTCCCCATTTGAAGATTTAAGGTTGAGGTATTTGAAGGTATTTTAATGATTTCAAGGTGTTTAAAAAAAAATGAACACATTTTCAAATCATGTTGGGCCCAATTCTGATTCATTTTTTTACAACAAATTTAATTGTTGTAATTAACCAAGCATTAAGCAATTTTTTTTTCAATTTATCGAAATTCGCCGAACTTGCCATGTACTAAGGCTCATTTAAGAAAATGGGAACCAAAAGTCTGAAACCTTTAAACGCAGTGAAGTATCGATATGAAATTTGGGATACTTGCGGTAAACGGAGGTTCAAATAAAGAACTAAATGTACATGTGTGTGGAGTCTGTGCAGTCGAAATGAATGCTGTTTTTTCTTGTAACTTCTAAGTTTCGAGTGGCGTATGGGGCGGAAATTCATTTTTTTTTTTTTTTATAGCTTTGTTCACAGTTTCTAGAAGACTTAGTGGCACGAATCGCGTTTATTAAATATAATGAAATAAAAGTGGCTGCCATATAACACCGAATCGTAAAATTTAATATTAAAGTGCATCGGTACGTGAACTTTCATAAAAAAATTAGCCAATATTTTTAAATTTGTTGACGGTAAACTGTTTGCTACATAAAGTCGCAATAGTCTGCTGGCTTTTGTTATCAACTTGGTCCTCCGCCACAAGGCGCGACGAAACCAACACCAATTAAACGTGCGCACCGCGAGATCTTTTCGCAGGAGCATGATCGCTCGGCCAGTGCCCATAGTGTCTTCCTGGGCTTGTTGGGTTGAGCAACATGATCTATCATCTACTGCATCCGACTCTTGCACAAGAAGAGTCCCGCCTATTTGTACACCTTTGACTGTCGCGGCGAGCATCATCCGTATGGCCACTCGGGGCGCACATTTCGGCGATGGACTCTATGGCTAACCCTCGACGACAACGACGACCACCAGGCGTCGAAAGTATGTGTATAGTCCTCATGCTAATTGGCAGCCAAATCGACTGCCCCAACCCCTTCCAAGAAGGCCAATGGATCCTGCATACGAAAGAGCTCAGGAAATCAGGCGGCATCATGTTATACAGGAGCAGCAGGAGCGAGAACAACGTAAACAGCGTGAAAGAGAGCAGCAACAGTAAGAAAAAGAACGCCGTGAAGAGGAGGATCGAGAGCAGCAGCGTGTGCAAGAGCAGCGAGAGCAGGAAGTCCAGAGAGAATTGGAACTTCGCTATCAGATGCAGTGAGAACAGCAGCAGAAAGAGCTGCTATAAAGGCAACAGCGTGAAAATACTGTAACGTTTTGTACGTCAGGTCTTTAAGACTATAGGTTATATTTTTGCTATAATTTTCCCTGAATTTAGGGCTACTAGAATACTATGAAAAAAAGAAAAAACTTTTTAAAGATAGGACTTTTTCATTTTTATACCCGGTACTCGAAGAGTATAGGGGTATATTAGATTTGTGGTGATAACGGTTGTGTGTAACGCCCAGAAGGAAGCGTTTCCGACCTCATAAAGGATATATATTCTTGATCAGCATCAATAGCCGAGTCGAAATAGCCATGTCTGTCTGTCTGTCTGTCTGTCTGTCCCTCCGCCAGTCTTTATTTGCGCCTAGATCTCAGAGACTATAAAAGCTAGAGCAACCTAATTTTGTATCCAGTCTTCTGTGGGATCACACTACTCCAAATGTGTTGCAAAATTTCGCCCCGCCCCTTCCGCCCGCACAAAAGACGAAAATCTGTGACGAACATAACATCGAAGATACGAAAAAACTAAAAACGCAGAATCATAGAAAATGACCACATCTATCAGAGTGTTGAATCTGGATCAGATCGGATTATTAATATAGGCACTATGAAGAAAACCATTTCGAAAGTCATCGTTCCCTCTCGCTCTCTCTCACACGGGACCCTGTCTGCTATATTCGCCTATTGCCTATTGCCTATTCGCCAAATGAGCGCCTAGATCTCAGAGACTATTAGAGCTAGAACAACCAAACTTTCTATCCAAGCTCCTGTGATATCATTTCAGTACAAGTGTATTTTAAAATTTTGACACGCCCCCACAAAAGACGAAAATCTGTGGAATCCACAATTTTTAAGATAAAAGAAAACCGAAACGCATAATCATAGAAAATCATAGAAATAAAAAAAACATAGAGGACGGCATGAAGGGGCTGATGCAAAACATCAATGTGGACTCGTTAGTGAGTTGCCTGCGCAAAAAAGATCTGCCTGCGAGGCTAGTAAATTTGACAACAAAGGAGGCCTCTTACTGGTCGGTTCATAAACATTTCACATTTCATTGTCTGAATTTATTTCTAAACATTTCTAAACAATCATGCCAGCGCGCAAACGGACTAAAACGAAGCCGTCTGCAAAGAAGGCCCCCAAATTGGCGGGAACATCTTCAGCAACCCGTGCTACCGCTCAGTCTTCATGTACATGCCCCATATGCCAACAAGAACTGGTGGATGAAAGTGAAGAGAAGGTGGATGCAGTGGAAGCTTCAAAAATAGTTGTCACTGCACAGGTACATCGTGTACCAGAAAACCATGATCCGATCCTAGCTCTTGATAACAAATTCATGGAATTGAACATCGCGCTTGATTCTTCTCCCGTTTTGACTGATGGGCCGACTGATGGGTTCAAGCGTCGTCGTATTGAGCCGAGACATAAGTGCGACAGTAACGAGTGCATAACATGCCTCGAAAATATGATGAAGGCAGTGCTTTTGAAAGATTGCTTTGAGCGTCAAAAGTCTGAGGGGACCAACGACAGCGATGCCTAATTAGCTGAAAAACAAAAAAAAAACACAAGCCATAAGAACATATTCTTTAAAATTATTTCGTTTGTTTGTTTGTAATTTTTACTTCAAAATGTAATCGTTTCGTTATTCTTTGTAGCGTGCAGTGTCTTGGGCGTGAGTAGAATGAGTGGTTCGTACCGTTCGAAAAAATCCTATAATATATCCTCTGCAAAAATCTCTTCAGGACTGGCTGCCGCAACCCTACAGCGAGGCGGACTTTAGGGCAGAACTCAATCTCAGAATGAAGGACGATCGATATAAGACTGCGCTAATTTTGTCTCACAAAATTAAAATAAACACGAATGAGACACTTGTTGGAGACAATTGCTTAGAACATTTAATTTATCTGTGAAATATAGATTGAATCGCTAGAGAAATGCTCAAGGTTCAAGATAGAGATATCTATGATGGATAATATTTTCCATCGCTACGTAGCTGCATCGCTGCTTCCTTGGGACTTGGCTCTCTCAATAGCCTCCACCATGGATTCGGAGTGGCGCCAGGTGACATTGTCGCGCAGATTGGCCATCATCTCGGTGTTGGTGAGACCCGGACCCGGTCTTTTGGTAGATAACCTTGCCGCCCATCGATCATATGAGCCCAAGGACGCTATGCTTGGCAGCCGCATACACGACAAAGGTGGGGGCAAGATCCAGTCCGTAGACAGAAGACAGATTGATCACCATGCCGCCCACGCCCATCTGGGTCTTGTCCATGTAGGCCATAGTCATCATAGTCATCAGTATCATGCCAGTCAATAGCCATGTCTGTCTGTATGTCCGTCCGTTCGTCTGTCCGTCTTCATTAGCGCTTAGATCTCAGAGATTATAAGAACTAGAGCAACTAAATTTTTTACCTGGACTCCTGTGATATCACAAGTATATTTTAAAATTTTGCTACGTCCTCTTCCGCTGACACAAAGGACGAAAATCTGTGGAACACCATTTTTAAAATACAAGTAAACCAAAACCGCAGAATCATGGAAAATAACCGTATCTCTCAGATTGCCAAATCTGGATCAAGTCGGATCATTATTATGGTCCTCGGACATGGAGGTATGTCTGAGCCTTAAAACCCCCTCCCCTCCCGTTTTTCCACTCGAAGTCTAACGGTTGATACCCTCCATTACCCCGCTTTTTTCCAGGAGCCAGCCGATGCTGTGGAGCGTGAGGCACAGCAGGAGAGCAGCCAGGATGAGAGTTTCAACGATGACAGCAATGGCAATGAGCCCCAGCAGGGCGGGGACCAGCAGCAAGGGCAAGAGCAGCAGCAGCCACAGGAATCGTCCGGGGACGAGCAGAATAACCATGGCAACGAGGAGGCAGCAGGCACTTCTGACCAACAAAAGCAGAAGCAACAGGGTGGCAATAACAACGCTGCCGCACCGCCGCAGGAGCAGGAGGAGCGCGTGAGCTCGACCAATCTAATAGTCAATTACTTACCACAGGATATGACGGACCGCGAGCTGTACGAGCTCTTTGCCAACTTCGGAGGCATCAACACCTGCAAGATTATGCGCGATTTCAAGGTAAGCCAAAGACAGCCAGCCGGGGAAGCAGGGCAACAAGGCAGGCAGGATGCACGTCACAGGTCGTTGTTGCCAAGCGAGACCTCCTTCCTCTGCTGTTGCTGTCCTTGTCGCACCGCACTATACATACACACAAAGAGCTGCAACGCTAACCTGTACATCCATTCTCTATGTTCTCTTTTCCTCCCCCCCCTCCCCCTTTTGACGACGCGCCCAACGCTCAGACTGGATATAGCTTCGGCTACGGCTTCGTCGACTACAGAACGGAGGCAGACACCGAGGTAGCCATCGATAAGCTGAACGGGCTATATGTGCGCAACAAGCGATTGAAGGTGAGTGCACCACCCCCACACCCCAACCCCGAGCCACCCACCGCTTGCGCATACTCATTCGGGACACTCTCTCGTCTCTTAGGTCTCGTATGCTCGCCCCGGCGGTCAGTCTATCAAGGACACCAACCTGTATGTCATCAATCTACCACGCAATATCGACGATGATATGCTGACCAGAACCTTCTCGCCGTTTGGGCAAATTGTACAACGGAACATCTTGCGGGATAAACTCACCGGACGTCCGCGCGGCGTTGCCTTTGTACGGTAAGTCCATCGTTCTTCTGCTGCCCCTCGAAGTACAATAATACCCATAAGGCTTCGAGTGTGCCATAGTGGAGCGCAGAGCCTGTGAAGCCAGTTTTCTATGAAACTCCAAGAAATATTAGCCAAATGCCCAAGATCTAGAGCCGTGGTCGGCCCGCATATATTCACATGTTTTTTTGCGTTTATTTGCTTAGACAGAAAGCTAAATGGAACAGTGTATTGGTACCAGCCATTGTTATACTCGTGTATGTGAGCGGAGGCGTAGCAGTGCAGTCTCCTATGCACATCAAATAAGGCCTTGCCGACTCCTAGAGTTCAATTTAGAGTCCTCCAAATCAAGATTTATTCACATTTTGTGCATAAATATATGAAAATTTGAATGCAACACCTTAATAGGATATTTATCATTAGCATAGCTCGCAAATAATCCTTTGCGGTCTGGTCCGGGGGCCATAACAGAAACACCACGCTCGCTCCTTCTCTCGCACTAAGCTCTTAGTGTCTCTTCGCGTGTACTTCTTATTATACACGGTGCTCGAAAAGTAACGCCTAGAAGAAAGCGTCTTCGACACCATAAACTACATATATTCTTGATCAGCATCAATAGGCGAGTCGATATAGCCATGCCTGTCTGTCCGTCTGTCTTCATGGGTCTGTCTTTTTTTTCTTTTATACACCCCGAAAGTGTCAAACGTTGTTTACGAGTTCTGATAATGAGGTTTCTCGTCTCATATTCGACAAATCGCAATAGGACATCAGGAATTTAAAAAGTTTACACTTACCCTAAAAAAAGATACAGAATCCTGGTCGCTTCCGAAAAGCATCCAACAGTTTGTCTATTAACTGTCAGGCTCTGAAAGGATAGCATTTAAATTATTATAAAGGTTATTTGTGTTCTCAACGACACGAGTTATATACGATACAACTAAAGGCAATATATGTAAATAGTATCGCCATACAACATTTTTCAACTCGATTTTTTCTGCATGGAATCAGCACTGGACCGTGACTGAGATAGAGAGAGACCGCTCTAGAGACAACCGCTCTCTCGTTCAACATTTTAGGTCTGCTTGCTTGCATTGTGTTGTATTTTGCGTATCCTTTATATGCTAATCTGATCTAATGTACTATAAACGAATATAATGAACGAATGTACATATGTAAAAATACACAACGTACATATGTCATACATGACTTCACACTAGAATAATTGTCGGTAGGGTATTTAGCGTGCGTCTCGTCAATAAAAAACGCTCAGTAAATATCACGTATACGTACTTTAAGTTGTGTGCTGAATCTGTCGACAAGCGAGACGGCACGGATTCCAAAAAACCTCTTTGCATACAACATTGAAATGTAAGGGCGATACCCATCTTACTATTTAAATATATTGTCTTTGTCTGTTTTTGGGAGAACGAAGAGAGACTCAGAGTGTATCCTGAAATATCTAGAGAGCTCCAAGGACCAGGAAAGATCATAGCACTGGACTGGAAAAGTATGCTATGGCTCGCAGAGTAGGGAAAGGACTCGCATATCAATATCTATCATAATTTTGGAATGCCACTGACCGAATTCCAATTGACTTTAAATGGCAATCTGTGGCATGTTGGTAGTTGGAATTCTATCTGAGGCACCTCTGTATAATAATTCGCATATATCCCAAAGCTATAGTTGCTACTCCTTTTGAATTTCTCTAACTATCTTTCCCTTTTTCCTTCCTCCCCTACAGCTTCAGCAAGCGCGAAGAGGCACAGGATGCACTGAACACGCTAAACAATACGGTGCCACTGGGATGCACTCAGCCGATTTGGGTGCGTCTGGCCGAGGAGCATGGCAAGGCAAAGGCCGCACAGTTTATGTCGCAGATTGGCGGGCCGATTGGTGGTGGTGGCGGTGGCGGTGGGGGAATGGCTGGCCCACTGCATATTGGACATCAGCCGCACCACCATCAACACCACCACAACAACAACAACAACCACCACCACAACAACAACCAGCATCATCCACACATGCAACAGCCGCACCAGCAACAGCTCCAGCAACATCATCATCCACCGCATCACCACCAGCACCATCAGCAACAACACCATCCCCACCAGCCGCATAACCACAACCACAACCACAGCCACAGTCACCACAACCACCACAATATGGCCCACCATCCGGCGGTGCACCATATGCAGCTGCATGGAGGAGTCCACGGCATCAGCATGGGGATGGGGGGCATGGGCGTGGGCGTAGGAATGGGAGTGGGTGTGCATATGCATGGTGGAGGTGGGGGCGGTGGAGGAGCGGGTGTCGGTGTTGGTGGTGGCAGTGGCGGCTACCAGCATATGGCGCATAGAGGTAGATCAAATAGAACAACACGATCTCAAAAACTGCATCCATATAACAATCATGCACAGAAATTTATTTAAAACACACAAAAAAATTAATTTCTTTACACCAATATTAGCTGCATCTCACAGGTGAAGTGGTCATGCTGCCATTGCCACATTGCAGCCACTCCAGCAGGCAGCCGTGCAATGGCAGCAGCAAGTTTCGCATCCGAATTCTCAACCCCAACCGCTGTCGCGTCCACATCCACAGCCACCACAGTCTCATCAGCCATCATACCAGCCACAACAACAACATCTGCTACCACCTACAACAACAGCAACACACATGTCCACCATCTCCGCCAGTCAACAACCCCCCAACCAGCCACAGCAGTCCCATCCGATCAGCAACAACAACATGAATAACTACAGCCAGCAGGAGTCACAGCAGCAGCAGATCCATATCCAGATACCCAACCAGTCGACCTACTTCGCTCCTACTTACCTAGTTCCTACCTATCAGCCAACAGCAGAATCAGGAACTGCCACACCGACAGCAATTGGAGCAGGAGGAGCAGGAGCAGCTGTATACCCAGCTACAGTTGGATATGTGGTTGCCCCTGCACCAGCTGCCACCACATATTTGGCTACAGGAACATCTCCTGGAATACCACCAGCAGGAGCAAGACGAACACAAACATATACCGCAACATCAAGAGAATCGGGTGGCACAACATATTATTATTATCATCAGGTCGATGATAGATCTGGATCAACAAGACACACAGTGCCTGTACCAGCAGTCACACCCACAACGTTTACGTATGCAACAACATCAGCAGAAGGAGCTACAGGAGAAGAAACATTTGCAGGAAGAGCAGGAGAAGGAACAACCACACCAGAAGGAGCCATATCCGGAGCAGATACCGCATATGTATATTACCAGTGTTCCGATTCGAACCATGTTAATACACTCAACTACTTAGATCCTCAAACTGGGAGATTGCAAGCCATGGGTCTCGTATATGTGACATACAGGGGAGACCGAGATCGAACAGAAGGAGCAGCAGCAACAACACCTGCTCCAGGAACAGCTCAAGAACAGCAGGATAGAATGGAGGCAAGTTGGGGGCCAGGAACAACTGGTGGTGGTGGCGGACGTGGCAACAACAACCGGGATGCTGCTGATGATGATGAGATGTTGCGTGGCACTAGCGGAGGCAGAGGCAGTGGCGGAGTAGCCGGAGGAGGCAGCAGGCACGCAGGCGGTGGCAGCTTTAACCACTACAACCGAAATCGAAACCGAAACTGAATCTAAATCATCCCCCTCCCCGGAAATAGCCCCCCAGTACTCCTCTCACTCTCTCTCTATCTCTCTCTCTCTGACTCTGTGCGTCTCTCTCTACCTAGATGTATGTATGTATCCGTACACACAGAAACACAAACACACACACAAATGTATATATCCACACACTGATTGATTGGTTGAAGATCGGAGGGCGAACGAATGAAGAGAGCGGCGCAAAAAGGCATTGGCAGCAAAAACAAAAGGGATGCAGAAAAACAAAACCATACACATAGATGCACACAAACACAAAGAAAACTAAAAAAAACAAACATAAGCATAAAGATTCCAAGCTTCTCAAAAACACACACACACACACACGAGGAAAGAGGCAGGAGAGTTCCCCTATTACAATTTCACAAACTTTTCACGTTATACGTTTGAAACGATTGATATCCAGTTCAAATTTCATTTAATTTTTGTATCAGAAGCATACAAAACACACACTTCCAGACGACACTCTCAATATCATATACATACATATATGTATAGCATATATCTCTCAGAATATACTCTCCAGCATGTTTGATTCAATTGTTAAATTGCAAGAGGATCAAGGAACCTCTACTAAATTTTGTAAAGACACAGACATACAAAAACTCACAAATTATATAATAAATATGTATGTAGAATATACCATGGATATATGTATGTAAAAAACGCAAGATTTTGTAATCTGAAATTCAACATTTAATTGCCATTTTGTGAAAACAGAAACGCCGCGCGAGTGTTGCTGGAAAAACGCCTTTGATAGAGTAGAAATATCAATATTATAACTCTAAAACAATTTTTTTTTTGACTAAATATAAACCTATAAAAATAAAGCCCTAGTCTTGTAGAATTATCTTAGGTAAGGTACGTGTTTTTTTTTCAGACTACATTAAAAAAAAGAAGAAAAGATAAAACTGAAAGAAACAAACCGAAAAATACATGTAATTAACGTTAAATATAAAATAAAAAGATATCAATACATATATATTAACCGTTATACATACGTTATAAACAACACGTCAACACACACACTTCATTGTTAGCTATGAAAAAGAGCGAGAGGTGACGATTAGATGAGATGAGACGCGCAGCATGTTAGCGAGAGCAGGAGCGAGCATAATGCAAAGCAATATGGCTCCCTCACGTAATACAGAACCAGAGAGAGACGACAACGGCAACGAGTCGAAGACGAAGGTACAGCCGTCACGAGGGAACCAGATCCGACCTAGACCTACCACAAATCAACGAGTCGAGCTTATTTTGTAAGAAAAAACAATGGAAACAAAACAATTATTGTAGCATAAACAAGTGTTAAGATAATAACAAAGATAGAGGGCTTGTCAGTGTGTCGAATAATTAAATTTGTATTATATATACACATTTATTGTAGTTCGTAAGCAACTGAGAGACGGATTAGCTCAGCGCCGTCGTATGAGAATAAAAAGAAAGCCCTTAAGTGTAGATTAATGACAACGATTTATCCCAAGAGCACAGAAAACCAAATGAGAGATGTATATGTAAGAGAATCTTTTTGTAAGTGTAACAGAATTTAATATATGATATACTATATGCAATGTAACTGAACATTTCAAATGAATAATGAAATTAGGCAAAGGCAATCTAAAGGGAGTTCGTAATATACGATGGATAGACTTGAGGGAGTTAAATGATAAAGAATAGGCAGCGGGACTTTTTTTTTTTTTTATTCTAGGACCAGGACAACAACACTCTAGAGACCCCGAGGCTAAACCAGTGGAGTATATAATTCCACAAACTGCGGTCAGCAGCGAGGGACAGTCTGTAAAATTAGTCATGAAACGGAGTTCTTTGCGTCAAATTGCGTCTCTGTGACCTGAGGTCCTGCCAATTCAACGGTGAGTCCTTGTGAAAAGGGCAAGAAGAGAAGAATGCTAAAACCGTAACTTGTTTTGGCAATACCGTGGGTTTTACGAGAAACTTTCTAAATTTATGTATTTAACATATAATGACCGTTTCGGACTTTGCCAAATATACAGACTTTTGAAAAAAAATAAGTTACTTTCTTGATTATTTGTCTCCTTTAGTGTGCACCTGCAACCGGACGATCGAAGGTGTAACTCTAAACACTTAGTCGTGGGTGCGTTGATGGCCAGCAGAGAACTCGCGGACTAGATGTTGTGAATTGCAGTGCATTTTTCACTATGCGAGCAAAGTTTATCCGTTATGGCGCCAAAGATTTTGAAAGGAATTGGGCGCGTTCACAGCTCAACATGCTCAGCGCTCAGTTGCTGATTATTAGTGAATTTCATGCATAATTTCATCCATTATTTCGATATAATCCAAAGGCAATACATCATATGGAGGGTACTATGTTTGTGAATTGAATTTATGCATGAGCGCGCCCAATTTAATGACTTGAACGCGATAGCTATCGATTACAGTTGACCAAATGACTAATCGACCTCTTGTTTCCGCCTTCCAGGGTAGAGCGAGAAGGGATGATTCAAAAACAGCTGCTGGAACAGCACCACTGTGTTGGAAAACACACCGTGGGAAATCGAGTATTCCAATGTCAATTAAACGAGAGGAAAAGCCCCACAAAAAACTTTAAGCAATTATTAAACTGTCGCTACAATACACAATTGGCGACCTAAAAACTGTCGCTCGGCTTCTGATTTCACCCAAGAGGAGTGGAACCTGAGAGTCAGAAAAAATATATAGAATAAACAATAACCGCGAGACAGTGCCCAGCGACAGCGCCACCAGAGGGGATAGCGGACTACGCAATAAACGAGATAACGACCTTCCACCGCTCGTCGCAGCTCCGTTTACCCCTTCCTGCTCACGTTCTCCCCTCGCAGTGTTTGCAACTTGCAGCTGCAGCAGCGTCAGCGTAGTGCGTCTCCGTCTGGTGGCTCGGTAACTCAATTCGAGTAGCCGCCGCAGTGACGCGACAGCGAGATGCCCCAGACGAGGGCAGCGGCCGCTGAGGCAGCGGCGGCGGGCACCGTCAATGGCCAGCCGCTGGTGAAGATCGGTCATTATCTGTTGGGCGCCACGCTCGGTACGGGCACCTTCGGTAAGGTTAAGATCGGTGAGCATCAGATCACGCGCGTCAAGGTCGCCGTTAAGATCCTAAACAGGCAGAAGATAAAGAGCCTAGATGTGGTGGGTAAGATTCGGCGAGAGATCCAGAATCTAAAGCTCTTCCGGCATCCGCACATCATTAAGCTTTATCAGGTAGGGAGTCTTGAATCCCTGTGTCCGGAAATCCTGTGATAATTTCCCCCTTGCCCTTTTCCCTTAGGTGATCTCCACCCCATCGGACATCTTCATGATCATGGAGTACGTCAGCGGTGGCGAGCTGTTCGACTACATCGTGAAACACGGCAAGCTGCAGGAGCATCAGGCGCGCCGCTTCTTTCAGCAGATCATCTCTGGCGTGGATTACTGTCACCGGCACATGATTGTGCACCGCGACCTGAAGCCCGAGAACCTGCTGCTCGATCACAACATGCACGTGAAGATCGCCGACTTTGGGCTATCCAACATGATGCTGGACGGAGAGTTCCTGCGCACCTCGTGCGGCTCTCCCAACTATGCGGCACCCGAGGTCATCTCGGGAAAGCTGTATGCCGGTCCGGAGGTGGACATATGGTCGTGCGGCGTTATCCTGTACGCCTTGCTCTGCGGCACGCTGCCCTTCGACGACGAGCACGTTCCGACGCTCTTCCGAAAGATCAAATCGGGCATCTTCCCCATACCAGAGTACCTCAACAAGCAGGTGGTCAATCTGGTGTGTCAGATGCTGCAGGTGGATCCCCTCAAGCGGGCCAACATCGAGGAAATCAAGAAGCACGAGTGGTTCCAGAAGGAGCTGCCCGCCTACCTCTTCCCCTCGTCGATTGAGCAAGACTCGAATGTCATCGACACCTATGCCGTGGCCGAGGTCTGCACCAAGTTCGGGGTCAAGGAGCTCGAGGTGCACAACTCGCTGCTCAGCGGCGACCCACACGACCAGCTGGCCATCGCGTACCACCTGATCATCGACAACAAGCGTTTCGCCGACGACGCCGCTAACCAAATCAACGAGATCAACAACTTCTTTGTGGCCGGGTCACCGCCGCCGCCGCCAATCATTACTCATGCACCGCACGAGGTCCCAGGACAAGTCTCCGGCCAGACGCCTCTGGCCACGGTCACTGTGGGCGGAGGCACGGCCGCCAGTTCGGGCAGCGCCACGCCCGTGCCACCCGGCGCGGCGCCGCCGAGCAGCAGCGTGCTGGCTGCTATACGACCGCATCCGGAGAGGATCGCACCGATGCGCGACCGCCAGCTGGCCATGTCCGTGCAAAACTCGGGCGGCGCTGCCTTCCCCGAGAAGACGGCGCGCGGCGGTACGCCCATCAAGCGGGCCAAGTGGCATCTGGGCATTCGGTCACAGAGCAAGCCCAACGACATCATGCTGGAGGTGTACCGGGCAATGAAGGCGCTCAACTACGAGTGGAAGATCATCAATCCGTATCATGTGCGTGTGAGGCGGCAGAACGTGAAGACGGGCAAGTTCTCGAAGATGTCGTTGCAGCTGTACCAAGTGGACGCCAAGAGTTATCTGCTCGACTTCAAGTCCCTCACCAACGAAGAGGTGGAGCAGGGCGACGATGTCATCATGGAGAGCCTCACACCGCCGCCGCTTAGCGTGACCGGGGTGATGCCGCTCCAGCCGACCGGCCACCATACTATGGAATTCTTCGAGATGTGCGCGGCGCTCATTATACAGCTAGCGCGCTGAGCCCCCGGATCTCCATCGGTCCACAGTCTACCCCCAAATGACAACAGTAAATGGCATCTCCGCCGCGGGGGGGAGGGCTCTCCTCCCGGTGGGATGACTATAACTAAGATTTAAACTAAAAGAACAGAATAGTGTTTCGTAATTGGATGATGCCATTCAGGTCATCCGAAAATCCGCTACCCGCTACCCGTTAGCCGCGTACCGCGCGTACCCGCTTGACCGCTTTGCTTTAACCGATTGTACCGTAGTTTGTAGATCTGTTCTGTTTCTATTTTATACACGTTGAGTTATTATTTTACACCCCTATTGTATATTGTATCGTATCGTATCTTTCCGTATATTCGTACTCGTACTTCGTATTCGTATTTATCCCCAAACGAATCCGCGTCGCGTCGCATCGCACTGGAATGCGCCAGATGAGATGTCAGTTATTAGTTTGTAGTCCACTACTCTACTCCGGAGGAGGCGGTTTAATGTGTTTTGGGGCAGGCCAGTTCAGTTCCATAAACTATGTATTCGTATAAACAAAAGCCTTAATAAAGCAACCAAATAAACCATTTTACTTCTATCTCTGTCTATCTAATCAGAAAGAGTTCTCACTTTCCCCATCCTACTCTATCCTATACGGGAGGGCATAGGTGATTGATTCGCTTAACAACACTGATCCAATCAGCTGATCAGCTGCAGATTTAAGCAGCGAATTCCCACGGGTATGCTAAGCAGCAACAAGTCGGAATATAAACCAGGTTTTACGGTTACTATGATTATATATTAATTTTTTTTTATTGCATATTAAAAGTAATCCTGCTGCTGCATATGGGTTAGGCTAGGCTATCTATCTACTGCGGTCACAGTCTACTCTGGTTCGTTTTTTATATAAAATCTCGATTTGCGACAAAGCTATATTATTGTATCCGAGGCCCCCCATCCTTAATCCTGGTAATCCTCCTCTATTGCTTCTGCTGTTGCTTCCGCTTCAGTTTGTCGATCAGCGTTTCGATGCTGTTGGCATCCACCAAGCCAATGAATTTATCCACCACAACGCCGTTGCGAAAGGCAAGGACGGCGGGCACGGCCTTCACCTCGAACGTCTCGACGAGATCCAGGTTCGTCTCCACATCAATGATGGCCACATCGATCTCATCGGAGTTCTCCAGCAGCTCCAGCATCTTAGGTGTAAGTATTTTGCAGGGGTCGCACCACTCGGCATGAAAATTCACAATCACCGGATTGTCGCTGTTGATGACCTGGACACAGACCCAGAGAGGAAAAGATATTAGTTCGGGACAAATACTAGATCTTTGGACATTTTGAAACATAGAAACGGGCTCAAACCGGTAACAACCTGCCGTTTTGGGCTCATTTGCATACACGAGCCAATCACAACACACACATACACACACACAGATATACAGCCGACAAATAGCCAAATGCGTCATGGGGTGGCTAGTTGGCCCGCTGTTTACGGCCGGAACCGCTCACGTACACCAGATAGCATTGCAGGGCCCGCATGCCAGAAGCATTGCATAATTGTGCCTGAGGCGCGCACTTGCTCACTCGCTCGCTCTATCTCTCTCGCTCACCTTCTGATCGAACTCGTAGTGATCCTTGATGACCAGCTTCTTGTGCAGGTGCTGCGACTGGGATAGGTACTTCTGTGTGGCCCTTGCCGACTGTGGGGCTAACCGTTGGCAACTGCTCTGGGCGCTGGCGCTGATGAGGCAGCAGGCGGCCAGACGTGGCGCGATTCCCTCAGCAGCAATCTTTAGCATTTTGTTGCCTGTGCCTGTGGAGTTTTCGCACGGAACAGGAGTGTGTGCGCGCGTTGCGTGGGAGTAGGCGGCGATACCGATTTCGATTATAATGTTCTATGGGGCTGAGATTTTGAGCGTATTCGGAGTGGCCCAGGCGATTAGATTAAAATGATGTTCAAATAGTTTTCGTCTATCTGTACGCTTCACCACTCAGCGCGTCTTGGTATTGGTATTAATTGTTTGTTTATAAACGGCACGGCCTATCGAGTCGACTATCGAACTGTCGCCGAACAGAGTGGCAGCATTGGTCAATGATATTCGGCGTGTTATTCAACACTTGTATGCGTGCGACTGTGCTGCCAGATCGCCGCAATAGTACTGTCATTCGCGCTCGTGCATTTTGGATTTGTGGCAGTTCGTGTTGTTATTCTTTTGCTGCCGCTGTTGCCTTTCCACGAGCTACGAGAGCTACGAGAGCCCTGTTTACCGCAAAAGTGTTTACCTATTAATATTTTTTGTGTAATTTTTTGTTTCTGTGCTGTTCTCCGAGAAAAATAAACGTGTAAACAGAATCCGCGTGTAAGGAAGCGGGCTGGAGGAGGAATGTCCTTTGCCTGTATTCTACGGATATGTAATTGTTTGGTGAGTTTCAGGGTCGCCTTCTGGGTGCCGCCACCGTATGTGTGTGGTAAGTCCAGCTCAGAATCCGTGGATATGCCGGTGGGGGGAATGACCCCCAATGAAAAGTCTTCCTTCAATAAAAGTATGCTTGTTAGAAGGGGGGAAAGTGGGGAGCGTTCTAAGCGGGGGTTTCATGCGAATCGGAAATTATCGGAATCCCAACTGGAGAGAGGCTCGGATTTTTGTGACTGTGTGTGTATGTTCGTTTGGCTGTGTTCGTGTTCAAGGAATTGCCCATTTTTCCACCCCATTTCCAAAAACGCGGTCACAGCTCGACCCCTGCCTGAACCAGAATCAGAAACAGAACTCAGAACTCAGAATTCAGGTCTGGTCTCGGCTCTGTCTCCGACTCCAGCTCGCAGTTTATTTGGTGCGCAGCTTCCCTTGAGCCGGATTTCGTTCTTGTCCTTATTGTTCGTTCTGCCGCTGCTGCAGTTTCAACCCCCTTTTGTGCCCAGGGGGTAAGGGCATGGGCATGGGCATGGGCTGGGCCAGGGGCAGGGGCACACAGCATCTTGAAACGTGTTTTGTCGGGATGGCTATGGATATGGATGGCTTTCGCACAGCTGTTCGGACTCTGGGCCTCTGCGTCGCATTATCCTTGCCCCTTCCCCTGCCACATTTCTTCCTCTACTCTGTTGTGTTTTGGTGGGATTTATGACATCAACACACGCTTTTGGCCCACCGCCAGAACACACACACACAAACACAGATGGAAGGGCAGTAACGGTCGTAAGCTTTGTCCTTTTAGTCCAAAGCTCCGCATCCGTCGTCGCTTTGTCGCCTGATTCGTGCTTACAGTTAGGTTAGGTAGTAGGCCCGAAAGCCCGCCGCCCCGAACTACAACGAAACGAGCGAGGCTTTGGTTCGGCTTGGGGTCGAAGTCGAGTGTGTATGTGTGTGTGGTGTGTATGGTGTTGGAGCGCGACTTTTTCTTTTGTGGTGTGCGTGTCCTCCATGTGCGTGTGCTCCCCTCCTTCCCCTCTCCTTCTTCTTCTTCTTCTTCGTTGATTTGTGTGTTCCGAGTGTCATTTTCCCCTTGCTCCTGAAGGCCGCGTTCTATGGCAAGGTATGGAGGCAAATTAGTTTGGCTTAACCAAACCTTTTTGTCAACATACCCTGTGGCAGCCTCCCTCCCCTGCCTCCGTCCCCTGGCAATGCCAGCAATATGGGCAACCTATCTGGAATCCAGCAACCTATCTGGAGAGTAATCAGTGTGGGCATCAGCTCCGGAATATGCGTGCCCCAGGTCGTGGCAATACCTTTTCGTCAATACACCCTGCAGGGATCTGCAGACAGCGGACTCCTGTCTCCTTCCCCAACATACATGCTTCTCGCTTCTCGAGAGTTGCCTATTGGCTTACCCACACCTTCTATCAAATATGCTCCCTCTTTCTTTCTCTCTCTGTCTCTAGAGAGAATTGCTCATCTGCTTCATAAGTATTGACTGTTTATTTAGCCTCTGTTTCATTTTTCGCTTATTTCTGAATGTCCGTTTCTTCCCTTCCTTCAATTGCTGTTTCCCTGCCTTGACCTTTGAACCTCCTCTTCTCCCTCCACTTGTTTTTCTTTTAATTCTGCCTTGTCCTCTTCTACTTCCATATCCTGTGCGCTTGTCCTCGATTTTTCTTGAAAATTAATTGTTATCGATTGACTGCAAAGCCCGCTTCCATATGCGTCCTGCAAGAGCCACGCAGTGTTTTTTGTGGTCTGTGCTTTTGTTAGGACATTCCAATTAAGTGCCTTAACTGCATTTTTTCAGGTCCCCAGCCACCCACGCACCCACCCATGCGCATTGTTCATGCGTGTCCATCGGAGTGCCCCCGCCATTCCTTTCCATTTCATTCCATTCCTTTGCTTTGGGGCCCTGGACAGTAGGTAGTCGATGAACAGGGAGAGGCGGGGTGGGGCGGGGCGGAGCGTGGCAAGGCGTGCCGTGCCGTGGCGACCCCTCAAGTTTTGATCATTTCCAGGAATGTGTGCTCCACGAGTGGAACAAAGTGAACATTTGGAAAGCGCCGACTGTTACGGTTGCAGGAGGGGGAAGGTGAACTGGGTAGGGGAAAACTTTTATGATGCTTTTGGCCTAAAAATATCCGCCACGAAAAACGAAATCCGTTTTTCGTCTCTGAACGCTGATCCCAAGTTCGATTCGACCTCGGTGTCGGAACGCTGCTGCTGCTGCTGCTGTTGTTGCTGCCGCTCTTTCGAGTAGTAGACACTGCTCTGCCCGCCCCTCCACGTAGTCAGAGTGAGAGGAGGAGGGGGGGCGGAGGGATTTCCGTGCGTCTAATTATGTATGTGCCTGTCTTGAACGGGCAGGTTCGCTCAGAGATGCCCAACTCCAATGATCTGCTGAAAAACCCACCCCATGCCGTGCCACTCCGCACTTCAGAATCCACTCCAATCCAATCCGAGCTAGAACTCTCCTCTGTCTCTCCTCTATTTATGGATCGGTCTAAAAATAGTTCTGAGGCTCTACTCGGGGCTCGAGCGCCGCCCGACGGAGAAGGTGCCTCAAGAAGAATGGAAGTTCAATTACCTTTAAATGGATTACACAAACAAATAGCAAGGGTAGGAGTAGGAGTAGGGGGAGAGTACGGTATGGGGAGCAGGAGAAATGTGAAGCCTATATCAAACATAGATACACACACACACACACACAGCCTAGATAAAGTAACACAAACACAGATGCAGATACAGTTAAGGAAAAGCAGTGCCCGATCGTCTCGCGCTCTCTCGGTCTGATCCCGACTCCCTCCCTCCAACTCCTGAGGCCTCGCTTCCCCAACTCTCTCTCCCCTCCTTTCGCTCCATCTCTCTGCTTCTCTGCCTGTCTGTGCCCGTGTTCTAGCTGTGGAAGGGATGGGTGTGGGGGGCGGGAGGAGGTTGTCGGCGATGCTGCCAAAAATAAATTTGAACTCAAATCCGTAGCACAGGCGGAGAGACAGGGCCAGGGAAAAACCGTTTCGAAATCGAGTGCCAAGAAAAACCAACGCAACGAATTTCCCCACGAGCTGAGAGCCAAGAGTCTGCCCCAAGAAGAGCCCCGTGTCCAAAAATCTGAGGAAACCAGAGTCCCAGAAATTAGAAAAGCGCAGACCCAACCGGCAGCACACTTTTCCACATGTGGAGGTGCTGCAGAGGAGGCTCAACTGGAGCACGGAAAATCTGGGAAATATGGGGGAGCAAAATGCATCCCAAAATCCCCTTTTCCTCTCTATGTTTACAAATATCTCCAGCGTATCTTACGCAGGAAGCGCAGAGGGGTAGGGGTAGTGGCAGGGGCATGACGCAACGTTTGCTGTCTACGTGCCACCACGGAGGAGGCGAGGCCTCAAACGTGCCCCGACCTCATTAGTTTCGAGTTTCCAACTACAAAAAAAGCGCACACATATCGAACCCCAACGGTAGGTCGGCGGTGTCGGAGAGGGTATGGTAGAGGAAGGGAAGGGAAGGGAAAAAGCCAAAATGGAAAATGGGGAAAACGCTTTGGCCCATCAATTTTCCATCTCATCTACGGCAGGCATCCAGCGGCCGGAGAGCGAGAGAGAGCTTAAACTGTGGCTATTTGTAAACGCGGAGCACAGATGCCCAAAAGTGTGTGCCCAACCATGCACCTCCGCCCCAACCCGCAAAACCCCCCCGCCCTCGAGAAGCCCCAACCCACACTCCTAGCCAAAACCGATCTCTCCGTGTCTCTCTCTCTCTCACTCTCTGTGTCTCTCTGTTGCCGCTCTGCCACTCTGGGGCAGCTATTTTTAAAGTCGAAAAGTCTTTTCAGACGCTGCCAAGTGGCCAAGAGAGGCCAAGTACAGTTGCCTACTCACATGGCTGAGCGAGCGATCAGCGGCCTCAGCAGGGAGGGGTGGGCTGGGACGAGGGGGTATGCCATATTTCCAACGTACGTACATACTCGCACTTATACGTATATGTACATATGTATGTGTCTGGAACTTATTAGCCTGGAAGTCAAGGGAGTCTCATGGAAAGAGTCCAGGATGGAGGAAAGTCCTGCTCTGTAAGCTCAACTGATCTTTGATCATTCTTCATGCTCTATTTTATAGCTGAAAATAGATCATATTCTAGATAATAGTCGGGGATAGTCCACACAGAATATATAATATTTCACTTTAAAATAATTAGTTTATTTTGTTTGGGGGGCGCACATTAATAGTTCGAGACTTACCTTTGTTTTGCTCGGAAACCACAATCAAATTACATATTGGAAAAGAAAATTCGTTATATTCGTTATACAGAAAACATAGGGAAGTTCGTTATAGAGCAGTTCGATCGCACGAAATTTGGTGCGTTTAGGGGAATGGTCCGATCAGAGAAGAAAAGAATGGGTTCCAGTTGGGAAGCTTATGATCTGCGCCAACTCCAAAATTATACTCTTATTTACTTTCCTTTCATATGCAAATATGTTTTACGCTTGTTCCTCGAAAGCTAAGCCAAGGAACCAATTTAGGAACTCATGTAGAAATTACAGCTTCAGGACGATAATAGATCATTGAACTAAATTGATATAAACATTCCATTCGCAACTATCAGGAAAATGGAAACTGAGGTACTCTATATCAGTACTCTATAGCTCTCAAGAATCAAGGGTATTAGAAGCAAAAGGGTATCAAATGTTGCGAAAAGAATGTATATTAGTATATCCATTGGATATTCTGGCGCAAAGGGAGGTTTTCTTACATTTTTAGAAGAACCAATTAAGTGTAGGGCATACCATTGGGGGAAATCGGTATTCTGTAGCGCTCCTCTAGAATCAAGGGTATCCGAAGCCTTCCTTCACCGGAGGTACATACATACATACATATATTTTCTATCTATTTACCTATCTATCCATCTATCTATTTCGATTTACGTTTTCGGTGATTTGTTGTGTATTGTGCGGCGCAATGTAAAGCAATTTTCTTCGAAGCTCCGCTCTTTCCCTCTCTTTCTGGCTTCTGGCTTTTGGGCGGACACTGCCATCGACACAGATACACGGATACGAGCACGGGGATACAGATGCACAGACACACTCAAACACATACACATACAGATACATATACAGATACGGAGGCAGAGCAGAACTTTTGGTTGGAAATTTGCCAACCCCTCATGGCGCTTTTCGGCGATCAGTGCGGTCCGTGCGATGGCCGGGGAGCCGTTAGCAGGGGGAGGCAGTGGCAGTGGCAGTGGCGGTGGCGGAGGCGTTGGCGGCGTGCACCGCACCTTCAGCCGACGCTCCGCTCGGAGACGGGCCAACAGGCTGCGACGGCTGCTCTCGGCCCCCTGTTCGGGGCTCGGGGCCGGGTCCGGTTCGGTCCGATCCGATCCGGCAACTCAAGTTGGCCGCGTGTCTGAATTGAGTTTTCAGTATCCAATTAGACTGCGACTGCTGCTCTGTGCTCTGCTCTGCTTCTCTGCAAAGAACGCGGCGGTGAAAGCGAAAGCGAAAGAACACGGAATCGGATTCGGATTCGAAATCGGAATCGGCATCCCAATCGGATCGAAATCAGAATCGGAACGACGCCGCCCAAATCCCGACAAACGGTTTTCGAATCGGGTAAAGATCGGAGCGGATCGGAGCGAAGCGAAGCGGTGTGCTTCGCGCTTTGCTTTCCTTCTGTTGCGTGTGTGTGTGCGTGTGTGTGCGTGTGTGTTTTCCACTTGTGTGTTGTTGTTGTTTTGGTGTATTTCGTTCTGTGCGTCGTCTATTTCGAGAGGGGGATTCAGAGTGGTGTGCTGGCTGCTGCAGTGGCAGTGCCAGTGCCAGTGCCACTGGCAGAAGGTAGGAAGGTACATCGGTGGCGATGGGGATGGTGGATCATTTGTTTTCTGGCAAAACGCTGACTGCCAGAAGGCGTGGGCGGTTGAAGAGGGCCAGCTCCGCGCTTGCTGTGCCTCTGTCTCTGTCTCTGCCCATGCCCCTGTCTCTGTTTTCTGTTCGGTTTTGTTTGTTTGTAATTGCCGAGAGAGAGAATGGAGATCATTCCTCGAATTCTTGATTCGTCATGTACATACATACGTATATGTATACAGGCATACAGCCCAGGGCTATATATAAAACAGCCCCGAGTCCATGACTGCGTCTTTATATGGGTTGCTCTAAAATTGTCCGAGTATTGTCTTTAAGCTGCCAATCCCTAAGAGAGGGTCTTGAGGTAGAGGGAAGGCATACGAGGCGTTTATTCTCTGCTTAGTATACATAGATCTAGGATCAAGGAGGAAGCTCCAGTGGAAGTTATCCTCAGACGGACACTCAAGGATCCGCCAAGCAAATTCAGAATTCAGTGGGGATTCCACTCCAGGCTAATACCATAATGTAGATACATAAATGTAGTTACAATTATTCGTATGCCATAGCCCTCTCTCTGTTTGTCTGCTACGCCGTAGCCGTAGCTTATCGAATACGCCGGAATCAGAAGCAGAATCAGAATCAGAATCGGTTGTGGCCAATGTGAGTCACGCGCTCCAAGTTCTCGTGGAGCCACAAGCCCACCTTACGGCCGACGATAAGATAATGCTCAACCAACAGTCAGTCGAGTCAGGCCAGTGGCTAGATTAGATATTGGTAGTTTCAACCATGGGTTTCCGCCCCGCCTATCCCCGTAGCGGGGACGTTTTGATCTGCCCAGATAAGAGAGGAGAGGCCAAAAAGGGAGCGCGGAGTGGAAGTGTGTGGAAACCCAAGTTAAAGCACACACTCCTGCCTCTGCCTCTGCCTCTACCTCTGCCCCATCCCCATCCCCGTGCCACTGCCACTGTTTCCACTTACTCTTCCTCTTCTTGTATATCTATTGGCCCCTCTGCCTCTCTGTTTCTATCTCTCTTTGCATCAATCTATCTCTCTCGCTTGGTGTTTACGTTTTGGCGTGATTTCGTATTAACAAAATTTCTTCTATGTATTTTTAATTTTAGTCCAAGGTTTGAAACAACAAAAGCGAAACGAAAGGAAAGTAAAGAAGAACAGCAGCACGAAGACGGGGAGCACAGAAGAAGAATAAAGCATTTGAAAGAAGAAGAGCAACAGAAGGAGAAGGAAGGAGAATGAAAACAAGAAAAGGAGCAGAAAGGAGCAACAGAAACTAAAGGAGAAAACAACAGAAAAGAAGAGCAGAAGAGAAAGCAAGGAGACCCAGAAGAAAAGCTGGAGAAAATAACAGAAGGAGGCAAGAAAATAAAATAAATCAAAAGCGGAAAGAGGCTACATCGCAAAGCCTGCTGCAGAAACGCAGAAAAAACGCATACAAAGAACCCCCTCCACCGAAAACACAACGAAAGTCTTCAGCCCAGAGAGAGAGCCAGATAGAGAGCGAAAGAGAGCATCGCACCGCATACAGAAAGAGCGAGAGAGAGGGTCGGTCGGGTGGACGGTCAGCGTCGTTGTGGGACACCAAGACGTGCAAATCGCGCATACGCCGCGTGAACCGATAGCCAGCCACAGGCAGAGGCACAGCCAAAACCATAAACCGAAATTATTCAGTCGAACAGTCGGTCCGAAACTGGCATAGATCCAGCTTCAGTTGAAAAAAGGCTAAGAGAGAAAGAGACCAGAGAGAGACAGAGAGAGCCGAGGATCACACAGCAAAAAGTGTGAGACAGCGGCAGCGAGGGAGAAACGAATTCAAACTGCAGCCGGCTATAGATCCAGGTGAGTGGAAAGGGGACGGGAGGGTACATTTTCAGAGTGAAAGCTCTCTTTCCTGGAAGGAAAGGATAAAGGATAAAGGATAAAGGAAAGAGCCAAAGTTCCAACCGCTTCCAGTCTAAGAGAGACTTCCATATCCAGTCATTTCCAGTAAAGTCATACGAGCTTAGGAAAAAGCTTCAAATCGACAGCTTGGGATCGATTGCAGAATGTGCACGGAGTTATACCGAAAAATATAGTTAGAAGAAGCTTGAAACTTTGGGGGGGAAGGCAAAAAAAAACGACCCCAAATGCGGGCTTGGAATGCCGAATGGAAGGCTGGAAGGGGGCTGTACAACTCTGTTCCAGCATTTTCAAGCGCTTTTGCTACGCTCACAGTTACACACACACACATACAACCACGAGAACACACACAAACACACACACACACAGAGACAATTGAGCGAGTAAGCGTTTTGCCCTGCCTGAGACGACCGAGCGGCAGCCGCGGCAGCGGCGGCAGTAAAAATTCTTAACTCAAACGCAGCGGATCGGCCGCCTCGAAAGTTTTGTTTTTTTTTTTGCTGGGAAAATGCCCCCCGTCCGCGGCCACAGGCGCTCCTTGAGGCAGCACCCGCGTCTGATTACCCCCCATCCCGTGAAGAAGAGCAGCAGAAGAGGAAGAGGCAGGGGCAGAGGCAGCAGCAGCAGCAGCAGCGTTCGCGGCAGCCACAAGATCAGAACGGGTGCTGGTAGGCCGAGGAAGGTGCTGCCGCCGTTGCCATTGCCGTTGCCGTTGCCGCCGCTCATGGGACGCAGGTGCGTTTTGTTTTTGGTTTTTGCTTTTGGGGCCGAACTTTATCGTGGACTTGGTGGATATCTAAGAGAGAGATAGAGCGGAAGAGAGGGAGGAAGAGACACAGAGCCGCCTTATCAGAGAGCAAACAAAGCCAATTAGAACTTGAAACTCTCTGTTGCTGACGGGGTGGGGAGGTAGAAGGGGTTGCGATGGAAGCTTCACTCCCATTTCGATTCCCATTCCCAGGGCTCTCCACTTTATAGCCCCCCTCAACCACACCACACGCTTGGGGCTCGCTTTTTATCAGCGGCTTATCAGTAAATACTTCCACCTGTTGTGTACAGTTACACTCTAGCTCTCTCTCTCTCTCCTCTCCCTACGTGTGTGTGTGTTTGCATGTGTGTGTGTGTGTGTGTGTGTAGATAAGTTGAGGTGAGGTATCGGTTTGCTCTGCATTAAGCAACGCTTGTTATACCACACGTAACGAGAAAGAGAGAGACAGAGAAAGTGAGCATAGGTAATCGGCAGAGTCCCCAAAAAGTTAACTTTGGTTTTGTTTGGCATTGCTCAGCGGAAAGCCGCCGTCGCGACGCGACGCGCTGCGGCTACGGCTATAACATCGGCTATGAAGGCGGACAGTTCGGCTCATTGCCAGGCGGATTTCATAGATAACCGCAGCCCGAAACCCCACCACCCACACCCACACCCACACCTACATTTCTAGTCTGTGCATCGAATCTTATCTTAAAAGTTGACTCCCAACATTGTCATGGCGCAGCGCATTGACGCAGAAGGCGTTAAACCAGAAAGCCCACTCATCCTAGGTCTCACATTTCCCCTTATTTGCGGAGGATCGCAGGACACGCCTTCCACCCACCTCCCACATCCAACCCTTTCTGTTATTGAGGTTAAGTCCGCCACATCCATTATTTATGGCCTCGTGTCCGTCCAAAGCTTTATCAACAAAATGCAACTCTGCACTCGCGCTCACACGTTGTCGCCGTCTCTCATTCTGCGCGCCTCTTCGTCTCCCGTCTTCCCTCTCCCGCGTTCGTCTCTGTCTTCGTCTCAACCCTTACTTTGTTGCAGCTTAAAAAACTACAGCTACATTTGAGCCCGAGTCTCATGTCTGTTTGTGTGTGTTTGCCTGTGTGTGGTTGGCTGTCTCTGCATTTATTTATAAACTGCGCTCATTGTTGCGCCCTCTCCCGCTTTACTCCTGGCTCGGCCTCTCTCCCTCTTTTGCTCTGTCTCTCCTTATTCAAGTTTCACGCTGATTCCTCTCGCGCGCTTTGCTTCTGCTACTGCTGCTGCTTCTACGGAGGCGACGGCGGGGTTGTTATTGTAAACTCGGTTTCAAGCTTTAATTACATTTATACATTGTATATGTATGGATGTGTGTGTGCTGTGTGTGTGCGAGTGTACAAACAGACGAACCCCATTCAGGGCCCCAGCTGTGTGTGGCCCTCGTCGCCCCCCTCGTCGTCACTCCTTCTGCTCTATGCGACTGCTGCTGCTGCTTGCGGGCCTGCGCGGTATTCCTATTTTTGTTTGCCCATTCGTCGGCATTGCCGCCAACCGCCCGCCGCTGGCACTGCTGCCGCCGCTGTCACCGTCACCGTCACTCTTGCTGTTGCTCTGTTGCTGTTCTTATTGTTGTTGTTGTTGTTGTTGTTGCTGTTGTTGTTGCTGCTGTTGTTGCTGCTGTTGTTGCTGCACTCCAACGGTACTTCTGAGCGTCCCAACCATTTGCTTGAAATACGAATTCAGTCGAGCTTTGTGCTTCGTCGCCGCCGCCCGCGAAGTTGTTGCGCACTAGTTCGTATTCGTGGTCGTGTTCGCTTCGTTCTTCGTTCGCTCGTCTTTTTTTTCGGTTGGCGTCTCGTAGTCCACCCACAAAACCCCCCCCACCTACACACACACGCAGACCACCACATCCCACCTCTCTTTGCTCGTCGTGTCGTCCGTTTGCCGGCTTTGGCGCGGCCTCAAAACGTGAGTACACCTCCCTTACCCGCTCTCTGTCTTTTGTTGTTGTTTTTTTTGTGAGTACGAGAGAGCTTCACGCTAATCTCCAATTTAAGATTAGATATCAGCCGGCAGTGCCCAGTGCCAGGCCAATGCATGGCTAGCATGTTGTCTTTTATTGGGCTTGTTGGGTTTTGGGCCCCTGCATTGCTGTCACTTCTGCACCACTATCCTCCCTCTGTCTCTCCCTCTCTCTCTTCCCCTCTTCTTCAAGCTTCTGTCTAAGCTTAAAGCTCAGTGAAGCTTCAGGATCAGGGGGCGGGCGCCACAAACAATATATATACATATGTATATGAATGTATGTACGTATGACTGAAGGGGAGTCCTGCCCTGTCCTTTTCTCTCCGCCGAAATTACCGTGTCACACGCACACTTATAAAGTGTGGGAGAGGGGGATGGGCTGGCGGCGGCTTGCACAAACGAAGCTTTCGGCTTCACCGTTAGCTGCGTCGCCAGCTTATCAGCGCACGTGTGTGTATGTTTGTGTGCGTGTGTATGTTTAAGTATGCGTCCGTGTAGAAGAGTTGAGAATTGTTTTTTCCAATTGCTTGTTTGTCCCCGTATTTTATTTTATTAATTAAAGAACGGCGCCGTTCTGGTCTAGGTGGGGATTGATAGCGACGAAGCTTGTGCGCTGCTCGATCTGCAAGATTTGTATCTTTCAGACTTAGATTGCGCGTCAGAAGAGTAACTCGAGCCAAAAAGAACGCAGAAGAGTGGCACCGAGAAGCCGCAGCGGTAGACAGCATTGAAAGGCGTTTAGCCTGCAAGTGGAATGATGGAAGTCGAATGCTGGAGCAATGAAAAAACAGTAAACGGGCTCAGAATGGGGGACGCGGTAAAAAAGCTTTTCAATCGATCGAGCGTTTCCATTCGTTAAACTATGTTTGATTTTTACTCAGAAGTATTTAATATGCCAGTAGACTATGATATTGATAGGATTTAAACGATTCATCAGACTATAATGCCTGTGGAAGTCCAATCCACCTCCAAAATTGGAATGATCGGCTATCACTTACGTAGTAGGATGGCAAAGGATGGTTACCTTAAAGAATCGAGTCACTGGAGTCCTAGACGCTGAACAAATCCTATCATTCACTCAATCTTATCAAAGTATTAAAGTTTATTTTGTATACCTTTCCCTCTCCCCCTCGCGCAGCTTCAAGACGTCTTGCAAACGGCTGAAAATGGAAAAGACTCCCCGGTACACGCAGCGGGAGCGAAATATGGTACTCGGCTACGCGGCGCAGTACAAGGACGTGATCGAGAACAAGCGCACGGACGCGGAGTCGAATCGAAAGAAGGATGAGGTCTGGCTGCAGATCGCCAAGGAGTTCAACTCACAGGTGTACCATCAGCGCAGCGCCAAGCAGCTGCGTCAGCTCTACAAGAACATGAAGCTCCTGCTGAAGAAGGACCTGTGTGGCGAGGACAAGACCAATGGCACCTTCCTCGATCTGCTCAACACACTGTCGCAGCAGGACTCGGTGGCCCAGTACATAGCCGAGCAGATGTCGCCGGATGGGGGCAACCAGAGCAGCGGGGCCAATGGACATCATCAGGACGACTATGAGGACTCGAAGGTAGGTTTCCATAATCATCTCAGACGGCAGGCCATTTATCAACTGATGCTTCAACAGATGCCGCTCTACATGGACACTGACGTGATCCTAATCAAATCGGAGACCATCAGCGACAACGAGCAGACGGAGAACGGCATGGACTGCCTGGACGACGATGACGACGATGACTGTCCGAGTCCCAAGGCGCCCGAGGTGTGTCTCGAGGAGGAGGACGATGTCCTCTTCGCCACAGATCTCCGGCAGCTGCAGCAGGGCTCAGCGGGCTCGGCAGGTGGCGGTATGGGCAGCGGAACTGGTGCCTGCTCCTCCTCGTCTATATCCCTGCCCGGTGGCCTAGCCAGCATCAATGGACCACTGAACGGCCTCTCGGACGCAGTGCCGCGAGCCGCCAGCTCGCCCGTGTGCTCCACCAAGACGTCGGTCTCCTCCAGCGGTAGTTACGTGTCTTCGACCCCCAAGCCGGACATCACCATCCAGACAGTGGGCCACATACGCGTGGGGTCTTTTGCCAATATCAATAAAACCTTACAAAACGGATCCGCAACGCCCAATGCCAGCAATTGCAATGGCAATGGAAACAGCAGCTCCAACACCGGAGTACAGCCCCTCACAGCGGAGCAAGTGCAGCAGCACATGCTCCTCAATGGCCTCGGTCTGTCCGCCGTTAATCCGCCGCCACAGACTCTGCAGGCAGCCATCAACGCTGCCACAGCTTCCGTGTCTGCCTCGGGAACCATTGGCGGCACTGCCTTTGGCGGAAATCGGCGCACTCCACCCACCCTCACGCTGCCGCGTCTCCAGCGAGGGAATAACAACACCAATAACACCAACAACAACAACCACCACAACACCAGTCTCGGCAGCGGAACGACGAACGGTGTGCAGCTGCTGCTCAATGGCCATCATAATCAGGTCGGGCGTGATAAGGCGACGCAGGGCGTGGCCATTGGGGCCGCTGGCAGCTTCAACGGCTATAACGGCCTGGCCGTCACCGTGCCCTGTCTCAACAGCAGTAGTAGCAGTGCCAATAGCAGCGGCGGTGGCGGTGGCATCCTCATGTCCAGCTCGAACGGTAGCAGTGGGAACGGAACGGGTCCTCGGACGCAGCATCAGGAGTTCATGATGTCGCTGGCCATCGAGGAGCGCAAGCGGAAAATCGACCTGCTCAATGCCCAGATCGACTACTGGCAGACGTTAACCAAGAAGCTGGGCGCCCAGCCGGGCCACTTTCCCAATCCAGCGTGTCTATGCCACTTTCCCGGGAGCGCCGCCTTGGGCCATGTAGCCGGTGTCACTTCCTCCGCCTCCTCCTCATCATCGGCTGGCGTCTTGCAGACGCAGACGAGTAGCAGCTAGTCCGAAGAGGACGATGGCGATGATGGGGACGGAGGCGGAAACAGGATCGTTATCGCAATTGGAAGCTCATCGGATGAGGAGGAGGAGGATGATGATTTCGGTCTTGTGGATGGCCTGGACAGCAGAGGCGGGAGCAGCGATATCATCTCCATTGTCGACATCAATGATGAAGAGGATGCTGATGAGCAGATTGAGGAGCAGGAGGTGGAGTTGCATGTGCAGCTGCTGTTGCCAGCAAAGATAACCGTCACAGATTTGTCGGATCTGCCAGATGAATATGATAACTACTCACAGGATGCCTTGACTAGGGATGTGGGAGTAGTGGGTGGTCTATCACCGTCGTGCCCCCCACTGTCCCCATCCCCAGCCCCATCGCCAGCGCCAGCGCCCCAACCAGCCGCTAAGCGCTCGAAGCGCCTGAAAGCCAACTCCAAGCAAAGCGGCAGGGCAGAGATGGAGATGAAGCCCCCCTAGGAGGAGGAGCAGCTACAGCTACAGCTACAGCTAAAGCTAGAGAGAGCTGCTCTAGTATTTCTACTAGTTAGTATTGTACGTATTAACCCAGTCGCAACGCACCTGCAAACAAAATGCAAATGCGCTGCCCCCGCACCAGCTACACGTTAACTTAATATTTTATAATACTTTTACTAGCGTTACCATTGCTATTCATGAATAGTACTACTATTATTATTATTAATATTATTATTTATTTATGCCTAATTTGTGTGCCAAAAAGATAGGAGACCAGAATTTAACTTAACCTTTTGACCTTTGCCATTGAGAATGCTTGCCAAAAACATTGATATGATGTATGTACGCCTAAGTCAAAACCAAAACCAAAACCCAAACAGCCCCCACTCGCAACTCGCTATTTATTTTACAACAACAACAAAAACCTATGCTTAACTGTTTTTTTTGTCTGTTTATTTATACCCTTGAGAAACAAATGGGTTTAAGTACGTTTAAGTTTTGAGAGAGCTGCAACCAAAAAGAGAAAGGGAGAAATAGAGAAGAGGTGCGAACACTTTTTCTTTATACATTTTACGTTTAAGCTGAAACTAAAAACAAAACAAAAACCAAAAGCTAAAGCTAAAACATACTTAATTAGAATGAGAATAAGGATAGAGAGGATATGTTGAAGGAGAAGAGAGCGAAAACAAAAATACGAAAACTGTACAAATGTGGTTCCTAATCTAGTCCTTAAATGAAAACGAAAAAGCGAAAGCAAACACACACACACAAAAAAACAAAAAACCACACGAAATTGTTGTATTATGTGTATTATTTTTATAAAAAACCACCAACCAAGCGCTCCACCCTCCCTCCTCTCCCAGTCCCGCAGTTCCCACAACTGTCCAAAGAATAATAGCTAATGTATGTATGTATTGTACTTAAAGAACCCCCCAATGACCAAACAAGTCCACGTTTAGTCTGTACAGAAAGAAAGAGAGAGAGAGAGAGGGAAACTTGCTAGTCGTAGCTGCTTAGCTGTATTTAAGTGCAGCGTAAAAAATGATTTAGTTATTACTAATTCTATTCACACCCCACCCCCACCCCCTTGTCGCACACACCCTAAACCAAAACAAATCTTTATACAATTTTTGTAAAAAAATTTATGAATAAAACAATGAATTTACTTTGTGGCCTAGCTGTGATTGTTTCTTTTAAATAAGTCCCAGTTTGGCGCCCATTTCTTTTAAATGCAGAACTTTAGCAGGGCTGCCAGACTGTTGAGTGTAAGAATTTGATTTTCCAGAATATTTTTTATAAATTCTGATCATATGGATAAGTATAGCACATAAGCTTCAGCTGCTAAGTGCAATGGCCTCGAATCAGTCATAGTTTCAAGACAATTCAAGACAATCAAAAATCTACATAGATTAACTTTCAAAACGATATTTGTTTGGCGCCAACCTTTATGGATTATGCAGCACTGCAGACAGCGCTGCCAGACGTGCGGCTGGACGATATACATATTTATTTGTATTACTCATAGCAGCAGCGAATGCAGTCATCGGAGCAGCCGAAGTCTGGGCTTGCGAATAAATTGCAAAAAGAGCAATCTGTTTATGTGTGGGAAACAGCAGCAGCAGTGCAGCAGCAAGAGTTGAAGTGAATGTGAACATAATACCCGTGTACCTCCCCACAGGCACTCTGATTCCACAGAGTGTGTTTGTGTGTCTCTGTTTGTGCGAAACGAAGTGGCAGATTACACATTGTCCCCCCTCCTCAGCGACGGAGTTTTCTCCTGGCAACTGGCGCACCTGGCACACTAAGCAGCTGGCATCTGGCACGGAGCACCAAGCACCTGGAAAGCTAACCACCTGGCCATCTGGTGGAAACTGGAACCTGAAAAGTGGCCACAGCTGCTGACAGTCAATACAGAAGCGAACCGGACCTTCCGTACTGCTGCTGCTGGCTCGTGCCTTACTCCATGCCCGGTTTCCATCTCAATGAAATGGGCGAAATGGTCTTGGACGCCATCGACGACATCGGTGTGGTCGATGTGTACGACCTCGCCTCGGATATTGGCAAGGAGTACGAGCGGATCATGGATCGCTTCGGGACGGACGCGGTGAGTGGACTGATGCCCAAGATCATCAATACGCTGGAGCTGCTGGAGGCGCTGGCCACGAAGAACGAGCGCGAGAACGCCACCATTCAGGATCTGCGGGACAAGATCACTCAGCTGGAGAGCGAAAAGCTAGAGAAGGCCGAGTTCCGGCGCCGCTTTGAGAAAGAGCTGGAGCTCATCGAAGAGCAGTGGCGCAGCGAGACCAACGAGCTGGTTGACTTGGTCTCCTCGCTGCAGGACGAGAACAAGCGGCTGGTGAAGCAGACGCAGGACCTGCAGTCCTCCTCCGCTCAGAGCTCCGGCCTAGGCGCCAGCCTCACCGAGAGCATCATCAGCATGACCAACAATGAGCTGCACAGCGCCCTGTCCGACACCCAAGTGCTGCAGCGGCTCAAGGAGCAGATCTACAAGCAACGGGACGAGCTGAAGCAACGCGAGCGGGAGCTCCAGGACAAGTACAGCGAGCTGGAGCATGTGAGTCCCCCCAGACTTAACTTGAACTCTTACTAATTCTATGTTCTGGTTACCGTTCCCCTTTGTTTAGCTCAACATTCAGTCGGAACGACTGAAGGGCTCGGAACGGGACACAAGGCGACGCCACAAGCTGATGCAGGCCCAGGTAAAGACGCTGTGTGAGGAGCGAGCCGACTTCCTGGCTCAACTGCAGGACCAGTGCCGTGAGATCAACCAGCTGCGCAAGCGCCTCGGCCTGGCCGAGAAGGAGAACGAGGATCTGGTGCAGTCGTACGACGACGATCAAAACGACCCCAATCGGCCGCGCTATACAACGCGTGAGCTCAAGGAGTTGATTAGCGAGCGGGACGAGCTTCTGACCACCATCGATGGCCTCAACGAGCAGCTGGCCGAGCTGAAGCCCCTCAGCCAGCTGAAGGCCAAGCGGTCGCGGCATATCTCTAGCTCGGATGACAGTGACGACGACGAGGGTCACTTGGCGGACAACGACGATGATGACGAAGACGACGAGGAGGCGGCTGAAGCAGCAGCCGAACTTGAGCCGCCAGTCGCTGGGGAGACGTGAGTAATCAGAAGACGGATTTGTATAATGTTGTATTTTCAAAACTGTTTCTGTTGCTTAGGCCGCCTGGTCACGATGCACCCGTTCAGGGACCGCTGCCGTATGAGCCGGACGATGCGCCCTGGAAGAAGAGCTCAGAGTCGGGCATACGCAAATTGTATGAATATATTCAACAGATGATACTCACATGCGCATCCATAGTCAGAGTCTCTACTAAAGTTGTGCTCCCCTTCTCTCTGTTGCAGCTTCCGTAAACTGTTCTCGGATCCGTCGGATGGCAATAATACATTCCCGAAACGTTCCTTGGCCACGCTCTCCAAGATGGCACTCTCGGCCACACCCGGCTCTGTGTCGGGCTCGGCCGCCGCCGCCGCCATATCCTTTTCCGGCGAGGCAGCGAAGTAAGAGCCCCCTAAAGCTTCATCACACGCGTTGAAGTGCATCTCATTTTGTTTTATGTTATTTTTTGTTTGTTTTTTTGTTTCTGTTCTATTTCTATCTTTTCCGTTTTGATTTTGATTTTGGTTTTCTTTTTCATTTATCTGCCCACTCGCCTGCATCACTCGCCCGCATCCCATTATTTATTTATGTATTTATTGTTTCTTATTGTTTTCATCTGTTTTAGTCTGTCTTTGTCCCTCGCTATATACCTTCTCCGTTTAAGCTGTACATACATAGTTTATACACTCGATTGCTGTGCCCTCGTAATCCTAAGTTGTTATGCGATTTTATTTACGTAAATGTTTTGTACCTTTTTGTATTTATTCTAACTTAATTTGTAACTTAATGCCCCCGGCCAAGGGCCCTCTTCTAAGGTACTACTAATCTAGGCCCTGACTAGCAGGCAATCAACAATACCTTCCACAAATCAACACACATCCCCCACATACATTCCTCGATGTCAACACATACTATACATATACAAGAACTACCCAAGACCCAAAAAATACGAGTATTTGAGTGGAGTGTTCTAACGACTCCCAGAAATAGAACCAGAAGTGAGTTTTTAATGAATTTAACTATGAGCCCCCTCTATAGAATGTGTAGAAAGAAGGAACAGAACGAGTATAAAGAGTACATATGATAGATTGTATTTGTAGAGCACAGGCGAAGCAGAACCAGATCATGCCTATACCAAAAAAAAAAAAATATATATATATATATATATAAAAATAGTAAAACCAGAAAGAGGAAAACAGGAAAAGAGTTTACTTCCATTAGCTAAAAGTCTATCTATCTATCTATACCATCTCTCCTTTTTCCCACCCCCGGATCTACCTAAATATATGCCCATAATACAATATCTGTTGGTAGATATTTTAGCCTTTTCATAGCAGTTGCCCCAAGCGGCCTTATTATATTACAAATTTATCAAAATACGCAAGAACGTTTAGATCAAATGAAAAACCTTAAACAAATTGATGATAAATACTATATACAAAACATATTTGAATAATTAGCGAAACGTTAAAACCTTAGCGCATTGTTTGTTGAATTGAATTGCATATTGAATATTGAATTAAAAACTAATCGAAACGAAATCAAACTAAGACACAAATTAGATTCCATGGAAAGCCAAGACTTGCGATAGAGAGAGCGATAGAAGAGACCGAGAGCATAATCAGAACCAGAATCAGAATCGAATAGACAGAATTGGAAGCAGATACTGTTTTTAGCCAAAAACTTTTACCATAGACTTAGGAAATAGCCAAGACTCGAATTGTTGTTAGCGATTTAGCGAATGTGAATAAAGATAGCAATGCACAATATATGTACATACAAATGTATGTATGTACGTGTATGTAGTATATTGGAAAATATGTGGTTAACTTTGGCTGAGAAATCTCTTGAGAAAAAAATGCAGAGGTTCAGGATAGGACCACACAAAAGGTCTGAGAATTCTCAAGGCATATAGTAGCCCCTCCCTCAGAACACAAAGGGCATATACATATATACAATACTATATATAGCATAGCAATCAGATACACATTTACATATATAATCCAAGGAACGATTCCAAATCATTCTGCTATACCAGTTCTCCATCGATGCGATTCCTTGAGCCTAAAATACAATACGAAAGATTACAGTGTGTCCCTTCCTGCCTTGAATTAGTTTATGTTTGAAGGGAAAAAAGCTATGAAAACTCTCTATTAAGAGCGCAGTCTCAAACAAGCAGTCTCAAGCTACTTCAAGATCTCATTTTAAAGAAAATTGCTTTCATTTTCCTTATGTTCTGCGCCGCCTCCCCTCTCTGAAAGCACAAAGCGTATTTCCCCCCCTTACATATCAGCGTTATCGATTGAAATGTGCCAAAGACTAATTGTCAGTCCCTGCAACCCCCGGTCCCCCAAAACCCCCTCCCATCCTCGTCCTCAGTCGATAAATCAGCCAACTAACACTCGTTTCAATTACAAACAAATTGTGGCAACTGAATTTTTATATATACACAAAAAAAACTGTATCGATGATAACCGAAGGACTAACGAAAAAGAATATTAAAAGATCACTTGAAACTTGAATGTAGGAGATCGTATCGGGATCGGATCGAGTGCTGGGGAGAGACATTGGATTGTATCGAGTATTTGGTGAATTAATGTTAACTAAATTTATATACACATATACACATGCATTATACATAATATACTTTACTATATACTATATATACATATATGATACCATATTATATGGAACTATACTTATGACTAACCAAAAAAGAAGCGGAAACAATTATACAATACAAATTAATATATGATATATGTGTACGTATGTAATTGACGAGTATGGATGGACCAGGAAACGAGTGAGCAGGAAGCAACCGATTTATCCCACTGCGCTGTCCGTTCATCCATTCATAAGATGTTGCATGTACGTACGTACACGCCCCACAATTTATGAATCGCTTGTTTGAGAGCATTCATTAAATAATAAAACTTATGAACAATTGAAAAAAATAAATAGTTAGAATCATTCATTGGGCGGGTGGGGTATATCCTTCCGGTGTATCCGTTACTCTGTGAGCTTTCGGTGAAAGCTCTCCGCTTAGCTCAACACGGCTCGGACTCAGCTCAGCTCAGGGGTACGTACGACGGCTTTACAGATACTACATACCTTCTACCCCAGCCTTTTATCATCTTCCGAAATGTGGAGCATCTGGAATTTGGCGGTTGCATGATGCGCAGCATCTCCGGCCGCATCCTGCGTCGTATCGTGTCGTGTCGTGTGTCCTGCCCCATGTTTGAAAGGCCATCCTGTTGCTTACTGAGCGCCTGTTCCATCTGCTGAGTTTGAGGCGTATCTAGGGCGTGGTGGTTGCTCAGCCAGTCAGCAGGTCCTGGGTACACGACCTTGACAGCGCAGCCAGCCGAAAGTCAGCCACAGTCAGGATGCTGAGGCTTCGGCCCATACTTCGTGCTCCTCGTGTTGGATGTTTTAATTGCCCAGCAACAGGCGGCTTCGGATGGGGCCCCTCTTTGTGTCGGAAGGACGACTCTGCCACTACCCCTGCCACCGACTCTACCTTCGTTCAAGGCATGGCATTTCAACGCAGTTCCAATTAAGCAATTAAAAATCCGCCAACGGCCAGCCGGAAGGGGCACACGCAAGCGGCACACGCAGGGGGATGGATGGCCTGGAACGAGCTGTTGCCAGCTTTTTAATTAAGAAGATGTTAGCGTAATAGGATAGAAGAAGATGCGCTGCGAAAAGCGTAGGTCGAAATGTGCGCCAGCTAATGAAGAAGGTGCCTTTTGTGGTCAGCGGGGTAGTGCGGGGCCGGTGGGAGGGGGGGCTGGGCATTTTTCACTAATTGGCTGGGCGGAAAAGCCGCAATGAGGGATGTGATGGTGTGTGGGGTGTCGGCTGTGGGGGTTAGACACAAGTGGAGCCAGCCGTGCCGTTGTTCTTCTGGTGGTTTTCCATTAATTAAAAGGAACTTTTTTAATGAGTTTTTCCTCTGCATCGCTTTCCCCCTTGAGTCATTCTCCGGCAGCCACCGTTGAACGGTTTTGCTGTTATTTCCCCTGCTGTCCCGTTGTTTCTCTGTGACTGTTGTTTCCCCTGCCACTGGACGCACAGCAGTCGTAGCTGCCCCTTTGTTTTCCCCTGCCGCTGACTGCCGACGGATGCAATCGGCGCGCCGAAACACAGTTTTCGTATTGCCCGACGAATTCAGGGGCCCAGTCAGTCGATTTTCGAACAGGAGCTCAGCGGCACAGAGGCAGCAGATAACGTTAGAAAGAGAAACTCAACTCTCTGCTGCAGCGGCAACTCAAAACTCCCTCAAATGTTGCCCAGCAGCATGTTGCAAAAAGCTCCAAAGAGAGCAAAAAAGCGAGAGAGCAACGGTGTTTGCGTGTTCGTGACCCATACATGCACATATTCAACATGTGTGAGAGCAGGTACTTGGGTGCAAGTGGGATAGCCATATCTCCTGTGCTCTCGCTCACAGTCTATCCCTTTCTGACAGCTGTTGGCACTGTTTTCAGTCGCTTGGCAACGCTCTGGCGCATGCTGGGCGCCTATTTAGCGGCCAGCGCTTGGTTGGAACAAGAAAACGAAAGTGTTGAAGCCGTCGGCATTGCTCCGTAACGATAGCTCCAGCTGTTGTGGTTGTTGCTACCGCTTCGGAAATGTTGTTGCGCGAGCGCCTTGGCATTGGGTCGTCGGTCCGTATGTGTTGCCGGTACCGTGTCGCGGCGGCCATATGTGATGATGATTGGAGACCATCTACATCTCCATCTCTCATCTTCTATCTCCATCCTGGCCGTGTCCGGGTCTACTGCATCCCCTCCTACTGCTCTTGCAAGTGTATTTCCCCCTCAGCACTAGTGCTCTACTGCTCTGATGGCTACATACATATGTGTTGCCGACGCTGTTTCTATCTCTGTTTGCCTGCTGAATTCGCGACGCGCATGACGCGATTCCAATGTCGCCCTCGCCAATGTGGCCGCAACATGTTGGTCTCGGTTGGGAGCAGCCTGCTAGCGGTGCTGGACGCCTGCTGGCATCGGGTGAATTCTACGAAATTTGCCTGCCATCAACTGGATCAGTTTGCGCGAGATGTTGCAACCGGCCATGGTGGTGGCTTATTGGAATGAACATTCTAGGAACTTACCCTAGACGGGCCACCAGGCGACCAGCTGTCGGCAGCAGCCGAACGACCCAAATTCAACAATGCTCTCCCACTGCATATAGAGTGCGATTAGCTCTCGCTCTCGCTCTCCCTCTTGCACTCTCTCTCGTTGGTTGGCTTTTCATTGCAGTCACAGACACACCTACACACACGCACACTTTCAAGCAAGGTGGGGAGATATTGCTGCAATTGGTTGTCAGAGCGGGACGACTATATGTGCGACCTGTGAGGGGTTCGTTTCTCCGCTGAGCTTTCGAGGGGAAAGCTTCGCTGGGCAAATCGTTTGCGTTCTCTTTCTGCTGATTTCCGATGCGTTTCCCCTCAGATAACCTGGCTTACGCACAATCAGCCCACGTCCGTCTGTGGGCCACTGCTCTGTTGTGCATTTTTTGTACAATAAATGCTCCAATTTGGCCAGGCGACCATGAATGGGGCACAGTGTATTGGATGCACTGAAAGTGAACCAGTTCTGGTTCTGGCGGGGACAATCTCTACCCTACCGTCTACCCTGCCCCTCCCGCTCCAGCATCTGCTTATTGCTGTGTTTTGTTGCTGCTGTTCTTTGTTTGGTTTGGTTTCATTTTATCTGTGCGATGGTTGGTTAGCCGCAGTGTGTGGGAAGTCTTTCGCAATTTCCCCTCCAAGGCAGTCATCAGCGGATTTGTGACGGACTCAGAAGTGCAACATTTTGAAAGAGGATGGAAGATAGGGATTTTTGGCAAAAAATTAATCATAGATTTTCAGTTATCGGTATTTTGAGAACTTTTTTGAGAATACCCCTAACACAAGGACCAGCTGATTCAATTCAACGTTCTTTGCCTTTGATTTGCTTTTCTTGAGACGACATTTTCAGATGAATCACAGAACAAGAGTCGAGAAACATATGCTCTCCATGTGCGAGCACCACTTGGTGCCATTCTACGGCAAAGTGTCCATCGGTTATTTGCCTTGCAACAAGATCCTGGGACTGAGCAAGCTGGCACGGTAGGACTAGGACCACCACAAGAAAGAATATTGTTTTATCGAAACTTACGAAATTTTCTACTTACTTCAGTATTGTATTATATTTATGTATATACGGCAAGTTTTTAATTATTCCTGAAACAGTGAGGCTGGAAAAGGAGCTAGATCAACCATCGGTGGAGTAATTAACCAATGATATATGTCCGTTTATTTGTTAGTGTACATATACCTTTCATAAATAACTCCACCTTTGGGGCGATAAAACGACTCTTGACTGAACAAGTAGTCCAGCTCCTTTTCCAGCCTCATTGCTTCAGCCATAGTCATTATACATCCTTTTTTTTATGGAAGCCAATGACTGTATCTGCCAGAAGTCGTTTATCTAGTTTACTTAAGGCCTTCCTTGTCACATTATTTTTAAGGTATTTAAGCCGACAGAATTCGTCCTGCCACAGGCAGGTGGTTTCTCCGGAAGCCCTAACACCTTGTCCAAATTCACAACAGGTGAGAGTAACCCGATGGAATGAATGTTCAAGTTGCTCTCGTCTCGGGTGTGGATCTGCAGTTCATTGTCTGTGGAAGATGGTGCTGGTTGCTCTGGTGTGGGAGATGGGGTTCCATTTTATGAGTTGGGCGACGACGAGGAGGCCACGGATTGCCCTAACACCTTGTCCAAATTCACAACAGGTGAGAGTAACCCGATGGAATGAATGTTGAAGTTGCTCTCTTCTCCGGTGTAGCCGGCCTGTAGCTCCCTGTATGCTATGCTGGGTGGGCGTCAACCAAAACGATCCCACATTGGCCCGTGGGGAGAAGCTGAAATTCTCGCGCGTCAGATTGGATGGCTGCTGCTCCAGGACCTGAAGAGGAAAAGAGTTGTTGCTAGAGTAAGGTGCTCAAGGATGGGGTGTGGGAAAGACATAAAAAGTTCTCCCTACAAACCCACAGCAGAAACCTGTCCAATGGTCTTCAGAGGCGCCACACTGCCCATATCCAGGGGCACTCGCAGCTCCGACACATTGTGTATGTTGGCATTCTCGCTCTCGGCGGCCATGCTCTCCGATAGCGTTGATGTTTCCATATGGGCATTCGCCTCACTCAATGCCAGGCGGATTTTCTCCTAAAAAAGAGAAAAGGATCAACAAATATTCAGAGCTGATCCTCGGGGAGTAGCACTCACAATATCGGCTCCTTGCTGGAACAGCTGCTGGGTGGCCAGCATCGGTTTGAGGCCCACAGCCCGAGACTGGGCCAGCAGTGAGGCCACTGTATTTTTCTTGGGCTTGGACACCCCACGTCCTAGATTGCGCGGACACCCCTCCGTATACGAGGAGGAACCACCGCCTCCTGTTTCGCCGCCCGAGACGTTTCCACCTGTCGAGCCAGCGCCTCCAAGTTGCGGTGCCGGCGAGGTATCGCCACTGCCCGAAATATAACCACCCGGCATTCCCCCACTGCTGCCACCGAGTGCTGCCGTAATGGAGCTCAGACTCTGCAGGCTGTTGGCGCTGTTAGCACTCTGAGCAGCCGCCTGGTACTCACTGGCCATGTTGGCCAAGGCCGAGCTGGATGAGGAAGTGGAGGCGACTGAGGGAGCGCTGCTGCTCTTGTCCGAGGGCTTCATGGACAGATTAAGGGGCACATCAAAGTCGTCAATGGTGATGGGATTCGATGCGGAACCCACGGCCCCAGTGGCGGCGGGAAGCAATGAACTGGACGACGACTTCAGGCTGAGATTGACGTCACCCGAGCCGGGCGTTGCATGATCGCTGGTCAGATCGTGCACGTCCTTGCCCTTGCTGGAGAGATTGTAGGCCCCGTTCGAGGTGATGGTCGGCGGCAGCTTGATCACCTCCACCCGATCGCTCGACGAGCCCTGGCCGTGACCGTGGCCCCCTATCGAGGACGAGGAAGAGTTGGCATTGCTGGTCACCGTCGCGGCACTGGACTTGGTGACACTCAGCTGATCCAACGGATTGGACATGCCCGTGAGCCCGGACAGACTGCCCATTGGCATGCCCGCGGCTCCGAGCATTCCGTGGAGTCCGCCGGCTGCTGCCTGCTGTTGCTGTTGTTGCTGCTGTTGGTGCTATTGCTGCTGCTGCTGATGCTGTTGTTGCTGATGCTGTTGGGCGGCTGCTGCCATTGCCGCGTACTCCATTTGGAGTCTAGCCCGCTTCGCGGGACTGAGACCTGGAAATGCAAGCAGAGAGGAGAGTGCATTTGTGGTGCTATCGAGCTGTTTTGCTCTTGCTGTTGTAATTGTTGTTGGAGTAGGTGTTGTTCTGCTTGGTGTTGTTGTTGCTGTTGTTGTTTCTGTTGTTGTTTCTGTTGTTGTGTGCTTTGTTGTTGTTCTGTGCTGGCCGCAAACGCATTCATTGCCGTCAACGAACTGAACGTCGACTTCAGGCTGGGATTGAAGCCACCCGAACGGGGGCTTGCATGCTCGCTGTTCAGGTCGCGCACCTCCTTGCAGTTCGATGTGATGGTCGGCGGCAGACAGTAGTGGAGGGTATGGCGAAGGATATGGAGGGTATGGGTATTAGAAGGATATGGGTATGGAGAAGGATATGGGTAAGGCGAAGGATATGGGTATGGATTATACATGTCTTATTCACTTTTTGAACTTTCTTTTTGACAATGACAAATGTGTATGTGTGTACGATGGTATATGTATGTGTATGTCATCGACCTGTCATTTCGATCCAGTCAGTTTCAAGGCATTCAAATAAGATTCAAAAGCGATTCCAATTAGCAATATATTACTATTACAATGGATGCGGATGGAGGTTTGGACGCTCTCTTCGTCTCCTTCTGCCCGGACCATACCGCTGATCAGTTAAGGAACGCGTTGAATCACGTCACGCGTCCAAGCCATGCCCACGAGCTGCAACGGGGCATTGTTAACTGCATTGCGAATCTGCAGTTCTTCCAAACGGCTCCATTTGTAATTATTTACGACGAATTGCATGCGCCATTTAGTTGCTGCTCCGAAAAGTGGAAGGTACTTTTAATAGCGGGCTTCGACCTGAACGGAAGCAATTTCAAAGTGCTTTACATGAAAGTGGTAAGTGCATATATATACATATATATATATATTTTATATATTATTTCATATTATTTTCAAAACTTGACAGAAGAAGAAGCTCAGCACGAGCAGTGAGGCCATAGATACCGGACTGCAGTTCGTGCTGGACACAATCAAAACGCACGGTTACGACAGACGACTGATGGCCATAATTTCGGACGGATGCCCCGCCAACCTGAGGGCGAAGAACAAGGCGGCAGAGGACTTCCCTGTGCTGTGGGATATTGTCCACTTGCGCACCTTGTTGGCGAAACCGTACCGGGTAATAGACACTATTCTGGAGCAGACTTATAATTTAGAATTCAAAGCAGACACATGGCGAAACACAAGATATCCGACCATTAACAATCCGAGGGAGGACATTAAAGAACGAATTGAACGGGTAATTGAAGAAATTAAACGGATGGTGGAACGCGTGTATACTGTTAGAAGGTTTCAAGGCGATTTCAGAACGCTGAATCACTGCAATTCGTTCAACACGGAAAGATTTGGGGAGTATATTTCGGAATTGGTTCGCGTGATCATGCTATATATACATGGAGAGGCATGGGACCAATTCAACGCAAACAAACGCCTGTTCCTCATCACCATGGTGGGAATGGCCGAGTTGGTCACCAAGAAGCCCGATCCGGTGTATATTCCAATGCCATAGGAATTCCCCATATCTGCATCCACCATACGTTTAATTTCTTCAATTTCATTTTCAATTCGGTTCTTAACGTCATCCATCCCCTTGTGGTTCGATTGTTAATGGTTGGAACTCTTGTGTTTCGCCATGTGTCTGATTAATTCTATATTCTATGTCCATTCCTATATATATATTGTCCATTACCCGGTACTTTTTTGCCAACAAGGTTGCCGGGATTATACGCATGCACAGGGAAGGAGTGCTGCTGCCTGCTTCGATACCCGAGGCATCGTCAAGTCGATGGCGTGACGTCATCCGGCAGCTCTTTGCCGGCACGAACGTCGACGGCACTTAGTCACAGCAGAAGGCATCGGAGCTGCTGGAGGAACGCAAAGGCGATGCCACGTTCTATGATCCGTGGGAGTACAACAAATGGATTATCAAGCTGCGCGACGAGGTTCTGGCCAAAGAGTTGCTTGACTTTTGGCGCCACACAATCGTGAAGAAGCAGCTTGGGCCGTGCCTTTCGCTGGATGCTCTTTTTTGTTCTTTTTTATTGCAAATACATTTAATTAATTACCTTAAGATTATAAGATTTACGCGCTGCCAACTGCGCCACCGAGGCGATGTGTTCATTCCGGTCTAAGACTGAAGACAGTATATTTGTTAAGAGCAAAAATAAAGACAAATTGATGTATTTTTTATCCAAAAATTAAAATATATATTTTGCTGAAGCGGTTGTGCAGACAATTCTAATTTCGGTGAAACGGAGGAAATAACATTCAAAATTAAAAGTTGACATTTATGTTTGATTTTATGCGTTGGATAGCTCATAAAAGATGTTGTTTTTACACCCGATACTAGAAGAGTGTAGAGGTATATTAGATTTGTGGTGGATGTGGATGTGTTTAACACCCCGAAAGAAGCGTTTCCGACCCCATAAAGTATATACATACATATATTCTTGATCAGCATCAATAGCCGAGTAGATGTCTGTCTGTCTGTCTGCCTAGTTCTCAGAGACTTTAAGAGCTAGTGCAACCAAATTTTGTAAGCAGACTCCTATGATATCACTGTGTGACGACCCGCTTCCGCAAAAGACGAGGAATCTGTGGCATCCAAAGTTTTGAAGACACAATGTCTAGCAGATTGCCGAATCTGGAAAAGATCGGATCATTATTATAGTCAGAAGGAACAAATCAAATTCCCCTCTCTGATAAGCGCTTCCTCGTGCAGTGTGCGTCCTCTGGCTGAGGGGAGCGAGATAAAGCGGTTGGGTGGTGGTGTGAGAATAGAGAAAAAGAAGCAGATGTAAAAAAGCTCACATATACATAGGCACCTCCATATGTAATATGTATATATGTATATGTACCTATAATAATTGAGTATCGGGTGTAAATGTAGGGTCACGACTCAACGTTGCCGCTCCTGTTTTGATTTGAATGTTAACACATGACTGAGAATTGGCCAAGGAAGAGGTTCATCCTTTTCGAGCACACAGGACTCGGGTCTCAAGAGTTCGGGTTACACCCAATTAACATGTCAGAGCGAGGAGGTGCAAGGGGGGGTTTTCAACGGCGAACAAAGGCATGAAAGTCCTAGAGGCCAGTTCTGGCCAGCGGGACAGTGGATGGGACAGGGACGATTGCCGGAGAGTGTCAAGTGTTGATATTTAAGCCTCAATGCAACTAGCCCCCGAGGCATCCAAGCCTCTCCTCACCCCTACCTCCACTGCACTCATCCGCTCCAACCCAAAAATTCAAAAGAAATAAAATGTTGTCAACAGTAACGTTGGGTTGACTAGGAAGACGGAGGAAGCAGAGGGGGAAAGGCAGTGCAATGAATATATGGCAACTGCATTGCAGCTGGCCCCCAGGCGGGGGCGTCGGGGACTAACAAAAGAAGCGGCAACTGTACTTGTCCCCACTGTAAACTCAATTCAGACTCAGCCGCGGCTCAGCCTCAGCCTAGACGACGTCCCTTCGTCGCTTTTGAGACACACACACACATACACACAAACCCCCCTGGACGTAGCCCACCCCGGCTTCGTGGCAAGCCTGCGGCTTCTTTTTTGGCCGCACATTTCAATGCTCCGTCCGGCTAAATGGCGACAAAAAGTAGGCAACACTTTTGTTGTGCCGGAAATGGCATTTAAGCGGATTTCAGCCAAGTGCTAAGCGCACAGGAGAAGGGCGAGAGGAGGTGAGGGTTCCGCCAAAAAAAGAAGGTGAATTCTCTTTCAGAATACCCCAAAAGTTGTCGGGTAAGCAGGATGTATCTCTACTCAGGCTGGAGACTTAAATCCAAAAGGGAGGAATCTCCTGCTGAATGAGGAATAAGAATCATTTCAAGGATGCTTACTGCTGTACGAGTAGAGAGCGCTACAGGCGGACGGGCGGCACAGTTCCCATGGGCGGACAATTTATTCGTAATCGTAATTTGGGCATATTCCTGGGTGTCTTTTCCCTGTAGCCAGCATCCTTTCTACAGCTCATCTCTCTGCAATTTCTTCGGCTACTTCTCTTCCGCATCCTTCTGCATTTTCTGCTGTCTTATCCTCCCATTTCACCTCCTGCTCGGCAACCTCATCCTCTTGGTCCTTCTGCTGGCGTTATCCTCCAAAGAAGCACATGAATGATTTTCAATGATTTTCAACGGGGGATCAAGAGAGACCCCAACGGACAGTGAACCGTGAACGACGAAGAGGAGTCATCGAATATGTTGCACACAACATTTTCATGGCTTTGCTTTGTGCTGCTCTCCTGACAGCGACAAGGACAAGGACAATGACAAGGACATGATGGGGGATCCATCATCCCATCGTCATCATCGTCGTTTCCATTTACCATTCACCATTCACCATTCCCCTCTCCCCATTCCCGTCGCTATCCACCCGAGAATAATTCCATATCATAATTTTATCCCGCAACTTGTCTCTGCGACGTAACAGCAACAACAGCAACAATTTCGGCTGTGACATAATGTTAGATTGTTGCAAGAACTGAGAGCTGTTGCAGAGAGAGTGGTAGGTGCTCCAAACGGGGTAGGTAGGGGAGTACGAACTTGCTTTGTCCCTCTCTGTCGGCCGCTTGCCGGCTTTTTATTTTACGGTTTCCGTCTCCAAAAGAGAGCCCAGACTGAGACTGAGACTGAGACTGAAGCTGGGGCCAAGCTTTTACTCCTCTCAAAGTGAAAAAGAGGGAGAGAGTAACAAGGATGCAAAGATAAAGAGAGAGTGCAAGTGCAAGCGAGAGGTCCTTCCACTGGACACGTGGCCAACGTTCCAGGCGCTAGATGAGCTTTCCCCCTATTTAATATAGGGGAAGCGAAAGCAAAAACAAAACATATGGCCCAAAAAGCTTTCACCGATTTCGCGAACAGCTGCAGCTGTGGGGAAATTAGGAAGGGAAGAACGCCCGTTCGTTGACGCCGCTCCGACTACTGGTGACGCCATGGCTTCACAGGGGAAGTGGGGAAGCAGGAGGACCAGTGGGAAGAAATCTGGACAGGAGACACAGGAGTAAATCAAAATGCCTCCTGACTCTGACAGATGTCTAGACAAAGAGTTGAGAGTCGAGTGAGTGAGTGCCACCTGCTGGATGCTGGATGGGCCCTTAGACGGTGGAATCATTGATTGATTGACTGTTGGATCGATTGCCAGATGGAGAGCGGCAGATTGTGGAGATGAGTCCATTCCCCAATGCCGGCTTGACCGCTGGACTAGTGAAAAATCAGCTTTATTCCGACATGCGAGCAGGAAACGCTTGAAGTGCCCCCTTACCCCTCCCTTTCCCTGTAGCCCGTCCTCATCCCCGCATTCCTGCCCTGCACACATTTGTCGCCGCTTTTCACATTTTCCCTGCACTTTCTGTAGAGCACTTGGCGATTCACTGGCGCGTCGCAATCCCCCCCTTACAATATACATATATACTATACAGGGGATATTTCCATAAGCACATGAATGTGTGTACGGGTGTATGTATACTATTCCTACATGGGCCATACCCTCCCACCCATAGGGTATAAATGTGTATTTACTTGTGTATTTGTACTTTTAATGGGCGTCCCCACCATAGTTGCTTGGCATTTAAAACATATTGCAGTCGGGCGGGCACAAACGTGGTCTTTGATTTGCCACCTGCCACGCCCACATAAAGCAGTGGCAAGGGGCGAAGCGAACAGAAGAGAGCAGAATGAAAGAGTTAAGGAGAGAAAGGCAAAGGAAACATTCCAGAAATCTTAAACAAGTTGGAGGAAACCGTTCGATTTGAGCGGTGTTTTCCATGAGCGATTTCTGGAACACCCGAAGAAACGAAAAAGAAGTCTAAGCGTTCGTAATACCCAGCACACAGTTTTCATAGATCAAAATCTGATCTTCATATCCATTGCCAAAGTATGCACTCAAGAGCGCATTGCTCTAGCAGTAAAACTCGTAGTGTTCGAAAGCCAAGTGTTCAAAGAGCCAAACGACATATGGACGCTACTTTACGTTACGTTACGACAATAAATAAAAATTCGGGATAAAAAATCAATTTTTTGAAAAAGTTTCCCAAATTAATTAAGGCGCACTATATTCCGAAATAATTAGAATAATAGAAAGAAAGGTTTTAAAGGTTTTCTATATAACCCCTTGAGATGCGCTAAATGGAAGTTTCACTGTATAAGTAAAAATATGTATAACCTGACGTTACTTCACCAGAAGCTTGGGTTACTAAATTGTTCAAATCTGCGAATCGGACAGGACTATATCCAAAACACTTTTTGTCCTAAGAAATGAAATATTGAGTGTCCATTTTCAAAGTTATTAAATATAACAACTTTAAGTCCGCGGAGCCAACTGACGTATGTATGTAAGTTACTGGCGTTTTCCTGCGTAATTCCAGGGCAACAAAAAATGTAAAATATATACTGTTAGCCGAGATTGGCCAATTTTCTGGGGTTTTTTTGTGGTCGTTCAATAGGTTAGAGAGCATTTGTGGAAGAATTTTAATAAAGAATCATATTTCTTGGTTAAACTTTTAATAAACGTATAAAATAAAAGGGAGAGAGAATATTATTGAAGAGGCTACATGCACTTCAATTTGTTTTGTTTATTCCGGCTATACTAACGATTGTGGAAATGATTGAAATTTATGATTGGGGATGCCGTAGCATTGGCTTGGGATTGCTCCGGACCACTTGATGGTGCCACGTGCAAACACTAAGAAGTATCTATGAAAAGGGTAAAACAGGCAACAGCAAAGTAATATAACTGTTTCTGTATTCAATGGAGAAAATACGGATTTCTGAGGTGGAGAAAAAGGGTGTAAAAATGTAATTTCTGTGGCGGTTTCTGGAACGCACTCTTAATTAACACGCAGGCCGGTGTATTTATAAATAGTTGTGTGTGTGTGTGTGTGTGTGTGCGAGAGTATGGGAATGTGTCTGCATTCGTGTGTACTTGTATGTGCTTGTGCGCCATTCTTCTTATTTTGTTGGTGTTTTTGTTGTTGTAAATTTATGTGCTGTGCTCGTTCTTTTACTCGTTTTACAGGGGGCGGGGGAGGGGGGCTTGGGCGGTGGGTGCGGCGCGTACAACGGGGCGTAAAGTGGCCAACAAGCCGTTAAACATGCCCGGCCAAGCACCTACCATTGAAGACCCTCTCCCTTCAGTTCTTCCCTCTTTACTCTTTACTCTTTACTCTCCATTCTTCATTCTCCATTCTGCACGGCCCACGTCCCCTAGACTTCCCGTATACCAATACTACCCCTACTTCACCCCCTTCCCTTTTGGGCCAAACAAAGCTTAAATGTAAAACTGAAACTAAAGTTGGCTTTCGAGGGAGTTGCATAGCAGCTGCTGTCCTTTCCCCTCCTTTCCCCCTGCGTCTTATAAGCGAGTGGCACAGAACAATGCCAAAGCCTTGCAGAAAATTATTCAACAACAAAAACTGCAACAGCAACAACAAGATGTTGCAGATACATTATCCTGTCCAAAGTCTGAGGTTGTATCCACAAGCGCCCAAGAAATCTTCAAGGAATAGTACTTTCCAAGGGCCGAAGCATTTCATACACTTGCAGAACCGATTTCCCTCTGACTCTGCTACATTAACGAGCACATCTGAAAAGATTGTATGCAAGATATTTGGCTTTAAAGCAAGATCGGAGCACCCACAACAGGAGGGTATTATATGTACATACAAACAGATGTACATATGTACATGGTATGTATAACTTATGCCCAGTCGTAACGGCTGAGGCGAGGCACACAAGCCTCGACACTAAGACACCCATTACTCAGCCAACAGACAGACAGATCCCATCGGAACCGAAACGAACATTCTGCATCATTGGTGGATCAAATGATTCTGAATGTGCGGCTTGCTCGCATCGTCTGGCTGTTACATACATCCACAGGAAATGATTATACCCCAGTACCCTTTGCGTACCGGGTATAAAAAGAACATAGAAAGGGGAACAAAAACTTAAAGGAACAATGCCAAATGGGAGCTGGGGGCTGCGCAGCCAAGGCAGGGGATGAAGAATAAATGAGCCGCCTAGCCTGTGCGTATGCTGCACGAGGCACTGTGGAGACTGGAGCCTAGCTCTGCCTTTGCCTTTGCCCTTCTGTTTTTTTTTTGGCAGCATCTTTTGTGGGTTAAGTAATTCCCGATCTGTAGGCCTGGCCTGTTATTTCGCCAATTATGTATCTCTTTGTCTTGAGCGGGGGCCGGTTGGGACTGGGACTGTAGCTGTGGCTGGGTTTGGGCGTGGCTGTCCTGTAATTTGAGTGTTGCCTGGCACGGGCACCCGGCATCGGGCATCGGGCTGACGCTGACCTCACTTGTCCTTTCAGTTATCCGCAGACCCTGTGGGTGGCACTGTAGTTCGAATTCGATTTGCTTTTGCGGCTTCGTCTTGGGGCCCCCTGATTAATCTGATTGCTGGATCGATCCGAGGCCCAGTCTGGGCTGGCAGCTCCTCCATCACTGCAGTGTCCATCAATCAGTTGCAATAATCTTGCCCCCCTCATTAGGGGCGACCTTTTATGCAATTTGCATCGCCAGCAGCTGCTGTAGTGGGTGCTGTGGGTGTTGTGTGGGTGCTCTGTGGGTGTTGTGTGTGTGTGTTGTGTGTGTGGGCGGTTCAATTAATGCACATTGGCATTTCATGATGGATGGTGGTGCTGCCACAAGACTCTGCTGCACTGGCAGGTGTGTTGCAGGGAGCATGATGCAATAGAGCCAAGGAAAATTCCACCTTTGACTGTGTTCGAAGGTGATGAAGGGGGTATCACAGGGGCACAATCGCTGGAAGCTCTGGGAGGTTGACTATGATCGAGACGATATCCTGGGTCGTGTCCGTGTCCCCGCACTTGGCTATAATATTTGTTCGTTAGCGTTTTATGGCTTATTTATTTATGACTACTTCCAATATATATTGAGGACACTCGCAGACACGCACTCACACACAACTCGTACGGAATTGTTGTACAACTGCTGACCCACTCTCCGCATGTGTGCCTGTGTGTGTGTGCCGCACAGCATAAATCCTTTCTGGCCTGTCCTTTCGGGCCTGGCTCTAATGTGCGTCCTCGTTTGGACTGCCAGCCAGCCCTAGCCCTCTCTTGGGCTTCTTCGTTTAATTGGCCAACTGACTGCATGCCTGACTGACTGAATGACTGACTGAATGACTGAATGACTGAAAGACTGACACACGGTCTAAATGGCAGTTTGGAGAGCCGTTGGAGAGCACCAGTGGAGCAGTGGAGCAGTGGGGGTCTGGGGGCTGAGACAGAAGGACATGTTAGCCATTTGGCAACTGACAAATGCTGCAAAAACTGCTGCGGACTGGCGGACTTTATTGAATTTGCTCTTGGCTCTGAGACACAATGGCGAATGCGACTGTGGGGATCCTGCGGTTATCATTCTGACCAGAGCCAAGAGCCACTCACCCCTGCCGCCTACATTCATTTCCATATGAATCTGTGAGGCACTGTGGGAGCTGTGCGAGACAAAGACTGAAGCGAAAACAGTGCAAATCAGAGGATGCCACGAAATATCTTTTTGGGGTCTTTTTCAATCCCCTTTTGGCAGTTGCAGTCGAGCGAACATCTCTCTCCGGCTTTTGGAGGTGACATTTTCCTTCACTCGGCAGTTTGGCAATGCTAAGTGCCGCCTTGGGCAAAACGACCCATGCCATGCCCCATCTGTCGTGCCCACTTTCTCCGTTCCCTGGTCGCAGTTCCCCGGTCGCCGTTCGCCGTTCGCCGTTCGTCGTTCTCCTAATAGATGTGTACAGCGATGTCGGCGGCATTTCAATTTAACTTGCCACGTGTCAAAGCCGCTCACAATCCAAAGTGACACTCAAAAAACGGAGGAAAAGGTACTAAGAAGAAGGTACTATGTACCTTCCTATCCCCATTCCCCAACCTCCAACCACCAATCCATTCCATCCCGCCCCCTCTGCCCCCCTTTTCCAGTATGTGTATGTGTGTTGCCGTCTACTTTATGTTGCTGTGGCTGCCGCATCGATTTACGCCAAAAACTTGTGCCACAATGAGCCCCTGCAGTGTGCCCCTTTCCATACAACAACCCGAAAGGCAAGGAACGGGCAACCGAAGTCGAAACCTGAAATATACTAACCACAAGAACTATATCACACCTATATACATATGTCCAGCAACCAGAGAAATAAGACCTGAGAATCGAGTAGTTCCATTTAGATTTAAATAATTATTCCATTATATTTGCACATAGAGGGAAAATATTAAAATAATAGGAAAATCGTTGATCCAAATACATACACATATATTTAATATTCCACTACATACTTTTATGTTTGAATTGAATATATTTCCAATCAATTTAATTGTTATATATTCATTTGAAATGCTTATGTATTTATTTTATTTTATATTTTGATTAAATATGTGCTGTGTTCTTTATATTTCAATCAAAGTGAATGGCATATAATTTTACTATGATTTTATTTGAAATGCTTGGTGTCTTTGCAAAGAGTAAGCGAAAGACATTTTTCTCTGAGTGACACTCCTACAATTGGCAGATAAGCATGCATGTAATGTGATTTGTCAAGATTTATCGATTCAAGTGAATACTATTTGGATCGTATTATGCGACTGATAAGAGACTTGGCGAGGACTGGGGCGACCTTGGTCAACAAACGAGACGACACTTCCTGGCAGGGTATCACAAAATGTACGACAGTGGCAGAAACAGTGATAGCGACGAGGACGACGGGGATGGCGGGGGTGACGAGGACGAGGAGCAGTTCAGTTCAAATAAAACGCAACCAACGCCCAGCAGGTGGCGCCTTAATAGCTGCCGCGGTAGCGCCACCAACAGTAACAACAATAAAAAACAGTCTAGCGCCAAGAACACCTTTTGGCCTTAATGCCAGCTGACGGGGGTCCAGAAAGGAGACTTAATTAAAGTGGGGCTGCCTTTTAAATAAAATTGTCTTTGGAGAAACAACAGCCTTGCGCCACCCAGTACTGGATATTCCATTAAACGATCGATAATTATCGACAGATAAAGGTAATTGCGGTTAATGAGATATAGTGATGTGTATTCTAAAGTATCTTTGTTGACACTTTGAAGAAGCCACAGCCCTGATTCAGCCAAGCCAGGACATGCAAATTAACAATCGATAGATAGCGATGAGTATTGATAATTTACAGCGATTGCGAGTGATCCGTTTTCAAATCAATCTTTTGATCTGGTGATCCTTGTAAGAATATTAAAAACTCACACACGACCTTTTTGACCACCCCTCGCACGCCCCCACCCGCCAGTGCCCTCGAGAATGACTTGCAACTAGTGCTGTCTGCCACTTTTCCACATTTTCACGTTTCACTTTTGGATTGACTAGGGCTATTAATAGGGTGGTTATGTTAATTTATATGGTTTGTAGGGATAATCATTTCATTACGTGAACGTAAACGTAAACGTAAACATCATTCAGCTGTGCAAGCCGAGGGGGGGATCTCTGCTACTTTATACCTTCCATCTTCATCTTTAACTGCCGTTCCTTCCCTGATTGTGGGTTCCTCCATTTCCATTTCCATCTCCCACTTTTCCCCTTTGGCTTGGTGGTTCGGGAGTGTGGGGGTGCGTGCTGGGCTGTGCCACAGACAAATGAAAGCTGGCAGCTGGCTCTTTGACCTTGAAATTTGTAACTTGATATAACGAAATGCCTTTTTTTGTGTTTTAGGCAACGAAACGACGCAATTCCCGGCCGAAGAGTGTGGGCTGGGCCAAAAGCGAGGAGTGTGGAACGGGGGAGGCATATAATAAAACGCAATTGCTCCGAGTGCGTGGTGGGGTGGTGGGGTGGTGGGGCTTGAGGACTGCTGTTTTTGTAGAGAAGTTTTGCCCCGAAAGGAAATGAAATATTAATAACAATAAAAGCAACAAGAGAAAAGGGAAATCAAGATACCAGAAGTCTGTCTCCGGTTTTCGTTTTCGTCTTTGTCGTGGTTCCTGGTTCCTGGGCCTGTCGTAAAAATAACTGAAACTGAATACCAGGCACACTCCTCTGGCCACTCTACCGCCTATGGACGGACACCTTCTCAGCATCGACGTCGACCTTGAGTACTTGGGTTGGGTCTCGGGTAAGTGGCTCCGTAAATAGTCCGGTCCGCTGGCTTTGAGTGTCCAAAGGATAATTAGTGAGTGGACATATTTAAAGACACTTCCACAGGGTATGTGAGGGGGGGTATGTGGTTGTTGGCCTCCACTTGGCTTGGGCCACAATATCGATTTCCTCTTCCCTTATCTCCCACTCTCTCCCTCCCCCTCTCCCTCACCCTCTCTCTATCTCGCTTTCTTTCTCTTGCTGACGCAGAGTTATGCGAACGATTATTGGGTTCTTCTGCTGTTCTGTGTGGTGACAGAGAAGTTCAAATGCCACACTCAACTTCTGAGCTTCACATGCCCCCGCCTCGGGGGACACCCTGCGACTGTCATCTCCATGCCGCCTTCCTAATTAATGTTTCTCAGACAAAGGGATGGGAGTGTCGGGGGGACAAAACCAGAATCTCAGCCAGAAAGAAACCAATGCCAGAACTGTTTGAACTTTTCGTTCTGCGGGCTTCCTGTTACAACAGCTGACAATGGGACAGAGAGGACCGCTGACCGCGGACAGCTGACAGTAGACAGCGACGCATGCCACTTGCAACTTCCGTTTCCGGTCGAGCCGGCATCGCACGGCACGTGTAAAACTGCAAGGAGCACAAAAATCGATGTGAAAACGATCCGAAATTGCCGCGGCCGCGGCCGCGTCCGCAGACCCAGGCCCAGGTTTCCTGCCTGTCCGCGGTCCGCGGTCCGGGCTCCTGACATTTTCGGGCCTTGCTGTTGAAATTTATTAGGATTACGGTGCAAACAGCAAGCAACCCAAAACAAGCAAGGACACAACAGAAGCAGAACACAAAGCACAACACACACAGAAAAAGAAGTGAAATAAACGAGCCCAAAGAGTGGCTCCACAATGAGTGAGGTGAAAGGAGAAAGGTGGGTGGGTGCTGTGGTAGGCTTAAGGGGGTAAATTAATCTAATATTCGTTCATTAACCTGAAAGGGAAGGAGAGAAGAAACTAATATAATCCTCAAGGAGGAAATCTTTTCCCAAATGGAAGAAACGCTCCGAAAACGCTCACTGGCTTCTTCTCTGGTGTACTTTAAATGGTGTCCCAGGCACCATTCGAGGGTTAAATGCTGCAGTGCCTCCTCGATTTCATCCGCTGCTCCTCCTCCTGCTCCCCCTCTCTGTTCTCTGTTCTCTGTTCCCTCCCATCCAAGAGCCGTTTCTTCTAATTAATAAAAACGCAATTTGTTTCGGCAACGCTGCTGCGGCTGCTGCCGTATTGCGCCGCCAGGTGGCGCTAGGTGGCTGGGGCGCCAAATGCCAAACGGAAATGAGCGTGTGCGAGCGGCACAAGGAGAAAGCGAGAGAGACGCTCGAGTACCGTTATAATTAAAAAGCCCCAGAAATTTAATACAAGTATAATGAGCGTAATTATACAAAAAAAAAAAAAAAACGAGTGGCAGGGTAGGGGGGAAATCCGTGGAAAATGGCAGCGACAGGAAAATGAAAACTAAGCAAAGAAAATTAATGAGAAAATTTTGTAGAATCAATGACGTCACACGCAAGCACAAACACACACACACACACACACATACAAATGCATGTGCAATGCCGCCCCTTGTCTGTTTGTCCTCGATTTTATCCATATTTTTCAAAATTGCTTCCTGTTTTTTCAAATATTTTTTTATAGCCATCATAAAAAGGGGCTAAAAAGGGGCTGTCGGGTGACTGTATGTATTAGTGTGTGTGTGTGGATAGAGGGGGTTATGGTGGAACAAGTGAGCTGCGCACGCGATGCAGGTGCCACAAAAATGCAGCTGTCTCTTTCCCACACAATCCTGCATCACCCCCCAGCACCACCCTTTACCTTTACCTATTCACTCCTCACCTTCCTTCTTTTTTGTTTGTTCTCTCGTATTTATTACATTTCAATATTTTTGGCATGCTCCAACTTCAACTTCTCCATCATCCTCGCGTCTTTTCCCTATGCAGGAGGGGGGGGGGAGTGCTCGCCTGTGTGTCGTGTCGCAAACTTTTAAAGGCGCCGGCCCAGCCCCAGTGGGAGCATGGGGCATGGTCTATAGGCATTTGCCCCGACGTGCAACCGGCGCCAGCCTCGTACATATATGCAACGCCGTTTCGTGTTAAGTTATAATTAAATGAAATCCAGCGCGGAATCCAAATTCAAATTTCGAATTTCGGCTCGAGGATTCGCCGTCTGCCTTTGCTGCTGTTCGCTGTTGCTCTTTCTTTTCCTCCTTTCTTCTTCGCTCTCTTTTTCTTACTTTTGCATTGGATGGGAGTTTCGGGCCTCTGATTGGATTAAACTGGGCGTGGCTGGGCCTTGTTCCCCTGTGGTTCCTTCTCTCGTCTGTTTCCTTTTCCTCCTCCAGAGTGTGGTGGGTGCTGCACGAAGCCTCGCGACGAGATACAGAATAACCGACATTCTATGGAAACCCACTTGGTCTGGCCTTTGGTTCCTTTAAAGCCGATTCGATCTAACTGGCAGCTTGAAACTGTATACAAAGTGCATGGAAACAAATGTTAACTTAATGTAGTTTTTTGGTTTTCATCGATGTCATCTCAGCAAAGAAAACGGTATCGATATAGCCGATATAGAGTATTATCTACTTTACTTTTACTCTTACTGTGGCTAGAATAAAACAAAACAATGTGAGGGGGTCCTGTCGTTTAAACATCTGGCTGGAACATCTGAACACAATTAATGCCGAAGCAATGCTCTTATGCAATGGATATGAAGATAATGTGTCGATGTATCCATAGAAACAAAGTAACGGACAGGGTTTTATAACATTTCGACTCATTTTCTTGTCTACGTGTTGTCGTGACAGACGGACAGATGAATGGGTAGACTTGGCTATTGATACTGATAAGGAATATACATATGTACATACATATATGTATGTATCTCTACTATAAATTTGATGTGTGTAAGGGGCTTTGGAACGCGTGCAGCAAATTGCATGCGGGTTTTTTTTAAATGATATCCAGAGTGTGTGACATGGTTTTTATAGCAAAAAGTTTATTCTTTTCTATAAATAGGTTCCTTATGAATTAAAAATTAGTCAACAAATCTGAAAGTTTGGGCTAAAAATGTGTGTTCATTCTGTGTAACGGAACATTTAATGATAAAATATGTCATTACATGCAAATTAACACGGTTTAATTTTGATTACTCTCCAAGTACTTCATAGGGTTGGAAACTCTGCTTTAGAATTGGAATTTCGACTCCAACCTCTGAAGATTGGAAATGGAAAAAAAGAGGAAACTAACGAAGACCTGCTTATATATTTATGCATATGTATATTTTTCTATATATGGACATAAATTATATAAACAAAATACAAAATCTCACAGATACAAAAAATGTTAAAACGAACGTTGGGAGCTTCCGCCTACTTTTGTAATATAACTTATACAACATGTATGTATGTACATATGTATTTTATATATGCACATAATGGTCTCCCTCTCTCTCTGTCTTTTCATATCGCTGTTCGCAAAAGGGATCTTCGAACCGGGAAAGGTTTTCAAAATTAGTATCTTGGACAATCAATATTTCATAATTCAGTACAAAAAACGTTATACTGATAGTCCTGCCAATTTTCAGGTCATATTTTGGCTATATCTGTGAAACCGTAGGTCCGATTGTTGTCTTTTTTTTGCTGAATATATGGGGTTACTTAACTACTATGAAAATGCGACTTTTTTCATTACATTTTTTTAGCATTTTGTTATGTGAATGTAACGAAACGCTTGAATGGAAATAGCCATATATTTGTTTTCCCATAAATCTGGTTTCTATACAGACTGCTTTAACAGGTACAGCCATGCACAAGAATATATGTCAATATATAAGATGTAAGTATGTAAATCGAAAGTCGTTATGGGGTTATCTCCGGCAATCTCTGAGCTCTGCGGCATTATCCGATATCCCGAGGCATTTCCTACGGCCACATTTGCATTCCATTTCTGGCATTTCCCGACGGCATCGACAATCGCCATCGGACATGGGACGCTGCTCTACGCTCTGTCCGACCGGCTCCCCATCCCATTCCATACCCTAAAGCAGACCCGCTGTACCCCCCTCCCCACCCTAAAGGCTTGGCGTCTCTCTCGCTTTCGTCGTGAATCAGCTGTTCGGCTCTGCCACTGCAAGGCCTGCGCCTGCGCCGCTGGAAGCGTTGACAGAGAGAGGAGTGCGGCACGGGGCTCCGTCACATGTTTGTGCGGTTCGAAGGGGGCCCGAAGGGGCTTCCAATGTGCCAAAAAACGAACGCAGCCTGGGCCGAAGAAGAGGAGCCAGCGCCCGAAGACGAAGCGGTAGCCGAAGCTGAAGACCGAATGCCGAAGTGTGTTAGTGTGTTTTGCATTGGATTGGAAAAATGTGCAAAAGGTTGTGCGGGAAATGAGTAATGGGTGGTAAAAGGGGGTGGGTGGTGAAGCGGCAACGGCAACGGGAATGCCAGAACTCGCTGGTCCGAACGGCAGCAGCAGCAGCGGCAGAGCCACAGCAGAAGCAGAGACCCAGCAGCGTCCAGAGTCGTCAGAGTCCAGAATCAGCCGAGAACAGCAGTCGCCAGCGAAAAAAGAGCTAAAAAAAAAGATATAACCGCAGCTAAAAAAAAAGCGAAAATTGCTAAACTGTTTAATGTGGAATTGTTGCGAGCACTCGCCAGAGCTCGAACTTGTGGCAATCAATCAATTAGGTGCAACGGGGTGGCGCCGCCCCGCTGGTCTCGACAGCGCCATCACCAGGAACAGCAGCAGAATCAGCAGCAGTAGCAGCAGCAGCAGCGGCGGCGACAGCAGAAGCAGAAGCAGCAGAGAGTGTGACAGCAGTTCAGCAGTTAAAAATCAATATCCGTCTAAAGTTTATTTCGGTTTCGGGCAACTCTGAAACTTAAAGTTGTCCACGAGCCAGCAGAAATATTCTTAACAAATAAACAATATCTAAATTAATTACAAATAGTTTTTGCCAATTGCTTTATGCCAATCGCGTCCACTTCGAGTGCTGAAAATATAACAATACAATTATCCAGATACAGTGTCCAGAAGTCCATTTTTGTGCATAGATATTAACGTATTGTAGAAACTACTAACAACCCAAGACAGAGAGAGAGAGAATAAAAGCTTTAAAACCAGAAAGAGATAGCAAATAGCAACTGGTTCCATCCAAAGGCAATGTGAAGATTAAGACATACATAGTAATACCAAAGAAAACCCAAGTGAAAATACAAAATATCCCGTTAAAATACTACACATATACCAGATGAACGAAAAGGTGAGTGCGAAACAGAGTGGGAAAGATAGCGGGTGAGGTGGGGGGAGGTGGGGAGAAAGTGTCGTAGGTCAGGGCAATGGCTGACTGCATTTCATGATCAGACAGCAGGCATCTCTCTGCCCCGCTGTGCTCTGCTCTGCTCTGATATGCTGAGCATGACATGCGGTAGGGGGCGGGTGGCGGTATAACTTTGCATGTTGCATCCCAGCACACAGCCCCAGCAGCAGCACCAGCAGCAGCAGCAGCAGAAGCAGCAGGAGAGACCAAGATGCCAAGATTTGCGGCATGCCTCAACTTCAAAATTCCAACGGTTGGTTGGTTCGCTCAGCTGAGCGTTACACAAGCACGCACACACCTACACTCACACACACACACACGAACACGAACTCGAACAGGCAGCAAGAGTCAGCTGTTTTTAGTGGGTGCCAGACGGGAGGGTGGCACGAGCACGCGACACCCAGTCGAGCCGAAGCCAAAAAGTCGTACCCGAATAGCCGGCACCCAAACAGCGGTAAAATCAATATTTCCATGGTTCCATGGCAGCTGTTCGCGCCTCTGCGACGCTCTTTTTATTGTTGTTGCTCTTTCTCTTGCGGTTGCGGTAGACCAAATCAGATGGTATGGGGAGGGGGAGGAGGTGGGTCTTCCAGTGGGCAGGAGTCCATGTGAGCCCATTCCATAGATCGGTTGTTGGAAGAGCTAGAGAACTCTTTTGCGAGCAGCCCCAGCCAAGGAATACATGGCATATACACATGTACGAATCAAACCCACTCCTAATTTGGTGCCATCTGGAAGTAACGCACATGCCCAGCCACCGATCCTCATTCGCGTACCGTTACCTTCAACCGGTTACTGGAAATTGCGTAATTTCATTAGCGCCTTCCAGGCCTGCGCCGCATTCCCGACAGTCGGCTTTCCCGACACTGTCGGCTGTCCATTGCCAGACAGTCTGGTCTCGGTCCGCCTTCAGTTGTTGTTCCCCGAGTGTCTTGTACAGACGACTACCAGGTTGCAGTCGCACCAAAGTGAGAGAGAGCCGTTCCTTTAGCCGGCGCAAACCGCTGAGACTGCGAGAATTCTGAATAAGTAAGCAAAAGGGCAGCTTTTCCAAAACGGGATCCCTTGTAGGAAAATCAGTTTAAATACAGAAAAAAATACGTCAATTGGTAAAGGATGAGTCTGGGGCAGGACACTGCGCTGGAGCCGGGCCGGACCAGACCGGGTGCCGGTGCCAAAGCCGGGTGCCGGTACCGAATCGAATCGGCCCCCAAAAACGAGGCGAAATCAGAACAAACCGAACGGAATGGCATAACCGTTAGCTGGAAGCGGCGAATCAGCATTCGGCCGCCTAGAGCCGGCCAGCAACAACAAACAGCTGCAGCGAGGGCACGAAGGCAACGGCAACGGCAGCGACAACGCGACGACGACGACAACGACAACGACGACGAGCCTTCCTCTCGGCCCACAGCCGTGCAAGGAGACGGGCGGCGCAGGGCCGGGAGCAGCGCTGCGCCAGCCAGCCCCAGCTGGAAATTCCAATAACAGCAGCAGCTGAAAACTGGAGTTACCGACTGACGGACGCCGCTGTCGCAGTCGATGGCGCTGCCGCTGTGGCTGTTGCTGTTGGCGTCGTCGTCGTCGTGGTCGGAATCGTCGTGGCCGTCGCTTCGTGGTGCCACTTGGCTCGTCCGGAGAATCAGTCGTCGTCGAGCTTTCAAAACGTTTGCAGCAAACGGGAGAACACACGCCAGGGATCGAAATCCAACCAAGAGCCCAAGAGCAGCCAGCGCCAGCAGAGCAGCCAAAAAGCAGGAGACCCAAAGATACCAAGCGATAGAGAGAGCTAGAAAGAGCGAGAGATAAAGAGAGAGCCAAATGTAAATCTCAAGACGGTGTGGACAGAGGAGGAAGTCGCAATTAACTAGAGTTTTTTTTCAAGTGCTACTTTTTTTACTGTGGCTTCTTTTTTTGCGATGATATCATATAACGCGGTGCAAGAACTGGTGCACACTCCACCACAACACTCCACCACTCCACTCTCCCCCGGCACTCCACCACCACCACCAGCACGTGCTTTGCTTGCCACAATGTCTGTATGTGTCTGTGTCTGTGACCTATTGATTCTACAACTTCCTTTGGCGATGGTGCAACTTCGGCTTCCGCTGCAAGAACTCACATTTCCCATCCCTTGTCCCCCCTGCCCCAACCCACATATCCCACTCCCACAGTCGATCGATTGGTAGGTTGTCCACTGATCTGCTGTCCACAACAGATCAAAGCGGCAGACAGATCTCCCCGTGGACGGACACATGTGCCTCCCGAAATAGCAGGAGAGAAAAGTCATCCAATCCATCATCCATGGCCGCCGGCAAACACAAGGGCGGCCGAAGGGTGTACAGGGAATGTCCTACCAAATGCAGGCCGGGCCAGAAACTCTGCGTCCGTGTTCTGGTGAATCATCCGGAGTAGCAGCCGCTGCGGCTGCGGCAGCACTGGAGCGAGACATGGGACCCCCCAACCCGGCCTGGGGCACGCGACCGAATGCAGGCCGGGTAAAGGGGGTGGGGAGACACAGAAGTTGAAGGATTACAACAACGGCAAGGGCGACAGAAATATCAAAAGGAGTTCTTCAGCCTGCCTCCTCCGCCGCCGCCACCACGGTCTCCCCCTCACTCGTGCCATCGTTGCTTTTTATAGTTTTCGCATGCACCCGGCAATAAGGGAGGAAGGAGAGTGAACTGGAGGGGAGGGATTGGTGTGGCAGGCTGATGACGTCGCCTGCCACGTCGTGGTTGTCGCCGTTGTCGTTGCCATGGAGCGCGTCCAACCGATGACGACATCTTTTTGGGGCGTGTGTCTGTCCACCCGGGGAATCGCTGATGTTGCCCCGTGTCCCATGCCCCACGATGATGCATATGTGCACTGGTCTATATCTGCAAGACGGCCAAAGTTCAATGCATTTTATATTTGCAGAGCCGAGGGCCGCCTCCTGTCTGTGGCTCGTCTTTTTATAGCCACTCCTCCGGCGGCCCTTCTCCGCCCGACTCCTGGGCTGTGCCTGTGCCTGTAGTTGTGGCAGTGTTTGTATCTGTGTCTGGTCTGTGTGGCAGCTAGCTCCGCTGGGAAACCGAGTGTGGAGATGACAGTCATATTTCGATGGGTATTACGCCACGGAAGAGGGGAAACCAGACGAGGAACCATCAGACTGTGAAAGAAGCAGGATTTCATTAGAACCAACAGAGGAGTAGTTCCAGGAACAGATTCTGTAGAATATTTTATACTAACAACGAAAACAAGGGAAAGCGAATTAAGGGGGATCCAAAACATATTTCCAACCAACTTTCGATCCATTTCCACTGTTCAGGATGTCCTTTGCAGCGACTTGAAGGGGTTCAGTTAGGAGGCATATGGTGCAGGAGTTTCCTGTATAATAGTTTAGTGTTAAGTGTGTGAAAAATCGAATGAAAACAAAGCCAGAGAGACAGACTGACCGACCATCGCTATATATCGCTACGATCTATAACGATCTCCTCTTCCTTTGCAGATCCGACGATAGATGGAAAGAGTGTCGCCGTGCAAACGCGGAGAGAGCTAAAAGCGAACAGTCCAATCGAGAATTACTATAGCCCCCCAAAGCTATAGCCGAGAGAAGACAAGAGATCGGCTCGAATCGCTCCTCGATTCATTTCAGACAAAAACGAGAGAAAAACCCCAAGGCGAGAAACACCAAAATCGAATTTTCATGTTTCAAACACAAAACCAAAACGCAAACACAAACCAAAATTATTATCGATAAACTATTACGAATAAAACCAAAAAGAAAAACAAAAGGTAAAGTAAAAATTGCTAAAAGTAAAAACAAAAGCTAGTCCAAAACCTTCGCTAAATATACGATATATATAGATATACGACACATATATATACGATATATATGTATGTATGTATATCTTGTACGTATAATATATATATTTAACTAATAAAAATATACTTCAGAGAACACGCCAATTGCCGCAAAACAAAAACAAACAAACAAACAAGCAAACAAAAATTTACTCCAAAAGAAAAACCAAAGCAAAGAATTAACAAAAACCAAAGAGATTTTCATTCAATAAAAACATAGACCACAGCTTCAGAAGTGTGCACCATAATAGCAACAAAAGAAAAGTAAAAGAAAAACCCAAAATACAAACCAAAACCGATTCCAGAGACATTAAAAAACAAAAACGAAACGAAACGAAAACCAATTAAGCGAACAATTCTCTAGTTTTCTCGGAGGAAAAGCAAAGAAAAGACTGCGCCAAAAGTCACGGCCAGCAAACAACTAAAAGTACAACAACAACAAAACGAAAACACAAACAAACCCAAAACCAAAACCAAAGTCAAAAGGAAGCAGAAAGAGGAGAAGCAGCAGACGCAGCAGAAGAACAACAACCATCCGGCAGAAGCAGAAGCAGAGGCAGAAGACAGCGTCACGCACCAACACTCGCCCCTCAGTCACAGTCACAGTCGCAGTCGCAGTCCGCAGCGAACGGTTTTCCGCAATATTTCCAAGAAATTTTGCGAGTGTTAAATAAAGACAGAGACAGAACAAACAGCCAACAGCCAGAGAGCGAGTAGTGGAAGTGCCAGTGCGATAGTGAAAGAGTGCGAGGGAGCACACAATATTGTTAATCGGTTAACCATTGTATTTTTTTCCAAGTGCAATAACAAGTTTTTTTTCCTGTGTGACAAACGAAAAAGCAAAGACAAATTCAACAATCAGCAACCAACAACAACCAACAACAACAACAACTGTGATGGGAGATCAGCCAAAGGCAACAACAACAACCACCAGTGGGGGGGCGGCTGCAGGAGGATCGGCAGCGGGATCAGGAGCGACTGAGGGCGACACCGTGATGGCTGCCGCGACCCAAGAAGCCGTTGGCAGTGCCATTGGCATGGCCAATGGAAACGAAAACGGCAACGGAAACGGCAACGCCAATGCCAACGGATCGGAGCATCCACCGCCGGAGTCGCAGGAACCGGGCGATGTTCAGGGACAGGCGGACAACGAGGTCGGTGGGGGCACTGATGCCGGCGACGATGCTGCCACTGATGCCGGGGCCAGCTCTCTGCCACCGTCAGAGATCGGTGGTCGGGCACCACTGGACACTGCCGGCTCGGACGGGGGCGGTGTGGCCTCCAGCCTGGCCGGTGGCATGGTTGGTCCGCCCAGCCCCCTCACCGGATGCTATCTGCTGATCGTGCTCGGGGAGCCGCATTCCGAAGAGCACAAGGACAACATCTTGCAGCATCTGTTGAAGGGTGAGTACCCCACAAAAAAGTAGAAAGTACATACATATGTACATATGTATGTATGTGCCTCTCGTACCTTCCACTAAAATCTTAAGTAGAAAGTCTGGCGTATGCAAATGAGCCGCATGCTGGAATGTGGATGTGTGCAACGTCATGCCTCGGCAATTGGCTTCGCGTGCCCCGTCCAGCCTTCAGCTTCAGTTGTATCTTCATCTTCATCATAATCTTCATTCCATTCCAATCGAAACCCCACTTCAATCCGCCCACTTCCACCCGTTTTCACACTTTGATGATTTCGCCATTCAATTAGCTGGAAAGCGCGAGAGCGGGAACTGGAGCTGGAGCGGGAGAGCATTGAGGGTGGGGTTTCGTATTCATACGAGTATCCATTCACTTTTGTTCCATCTGTAGTACTACTACATCTGTACGTTTGTCTGACACACTTTCTTGAGCTATTCTGTTCTTCTGGAGCGCATGGCTCGGGCTCCGGCTCCGGCTCCGCAAAGAGCAGTGGGCGTGCCGTACCCCACTCAATAATTACCTTGCAGCATGGGTTAATCGAATTCCCATGACCATGCCAGTTCTCCTGGGCAGGGCCTGCCATGTCCTGCTATGAACTGTGGGAGAATGTCGCTGGTAATTCGATTTGAGGAAATTGCGCATAAAAGTATGCAGTGGGATGCACTGCACCCGTCTGCCCGTTTAATTAAAATTGGAAAACATACGCACACGCGCACACACAGGCACACTACTGCAGTAGTGGCTTGCCCCACGTGGCACATACAGATCCAGGGAGAAAGAGAGACAGTGAGAGAGAGACAGAGGGAGAGAGGGATATGCAGCACAAACACTCGTGGATTGTTTGCTTTTAATTGTATTAATTATTTTCATGTTGATTGCGTTACAAACAGCAACAGAAAACAGGGAAAAATAGCAAAAGACAACAAAGAGTCGTGAAAAGGGCAATTGGGTCACAGGCCAAGGGGTATTAAGGCAGAAGGTAAGGCTACTGCAGAGCTGCGAACTCCGAACGGAGAGCCCGTGGGCCTCTTCTATTCGACACTTTGTGCGAATCGAGTAGAAAGGCGGACTTTGAAATAGGAGAACCTGAGATCACACTCGATGCTCGATGGGGCACACAGGCCTTACCTTTCATGCTAAACATACCCTGCCAGAGAGTGTACACAAAGAGAGAAACCGAGTGATAGCGATGCTCGTCGACTCATCCTGTTGTTGCACAGATTATTAACAAATATTTGATTTATGCAGGCGACAAACCGGAATGTAAGCAGAGGACTTTGGAAAGAGGCTGCGGGGTAGAGAGCGGAAGTACAGTCAATTGGGAATTGAGGCGCCGTGGGTGTGGCATAATTGCCGGACACATGTACCCCCAATCGGCAACACTCCCCCCAATTCCTATCCCTCTACCAATTCCAGGGCGGAAATTGCGCAAAACTTGTCCGTGCGGACATGAAAATTAGTCGCTAGTCGAGAGGAATCACGAGGGAAAGCGGCGAAAGGGGAAGGGTTATCAACGGTTCCAGCGGAAGAGGCAGAGGTGTGGATTACCTGGAGGCTTAGGCGAGAGGTGCAACACAACAAAAAACTAAACTAACTGCAAAAAACACCGAAAGCAAAAACACAGCTTGTGGCTAAAATTTGCAATGTTTGCTCCGTGGTTTTCCGCCCTAAAACAAACAGAGGCCCAGAGGTCCAGACGGGGTGGGGCAGGAGGCGCGGAAGGGATGAAGGAGTTACCAACCTCTGCGGCGGCCTCATTTTATAATTGATTTTGAGGAAAAAGCGCTCAAATTTGTGGCGGTGGCTGTTCAAACGGAAACCGAAAAACAAACTAACCAGGAAATTGGTAATGACAGACCAGCAGGGTGCAGACAGAGAGGCGCTATAGGGGGGACAGGACACGGCAGACGCGAAATCAATGTGCTCCAATTATCCCTGAATCCCCATTAAATGCTTATCTCTCTGATGGGAACTGTAGAAGGATGTTTTGATCAGCGCTTGAGTAGCTTAGTTGATTAGGATTAATTTTCATTAAAGACGGGAATGAAAGGAATACGTAACGATAATTGCAGAATCGACACAGAAATACATCTCCGGAGTTCCTTATCTCTCCGTTCATCCATTATCTTTCCCTCTTTCTCTCGCTTTCTCGCTCTCTTCGTTCTCTCGCTGTGGTAGCGCTGTGGTTGGTGTCACTTTGCATTTGCAGTGTTGTCGTCTCGTATTGTCTCTCTCTTTCTTTCATTTTTGGGTTGTTTCATTTTTTAATTAACTTAAAAAGAAATCAATAAAAAAATAAAGCGCGTCATTCAAGGTCAGGTCATGGAGGGGAGGGAAATCACATAACATTATTATGACAAATGTCAAAAGAGAGAAGCGGAAACAAGGCTGGAGGGGTAGGCAATGGGCGTGGCCACTTGTGTGAAGGCCCAAAAATCGATCAAATAAGAGGCACAAAGAGACAACGAATTATAGAGGGAGAGACAGAGTTAGAGAGAGAGAGCAAGGGGAAGAGAGATGAAGTAGCTTGAAGAGGGGAGACGATAAAAAAGTCTAGCGTGACGGGCTTCGATTTTGTACATATTTTTAGATAGTTACCCAAAAAGAGGACGGGTGGAAGGGAAGGGGAAGAAAATGTAAAAGAAAGGGAAATAGAAAGGGGAACATAGTTTTTTTAGGTGGAGAGGAGAGTGGGAGCGGGGACCCACAGTTGACGCGTGATTGCATGACAATGTGTGTGGGATACGACAGCTGGACAGGACACATAGGATGCCGCAAAACGACAGGACGCTGTACTGCACTGCATCCTCCCCACGCGTGAAGCGTAGGACACGCTACGTGACCGCTCCCCAGATCTCAGACCCTGTCCCTGGGTGTTGGCTCTGGCTCTGGCCCAAAGCTCGACACGTTCACTCGGACAACAAAGTCGCGCTGACAGTTGCAATGACAGCAGTTTTAGCAGCAGTCCGAGGCAGTCCCCACCCTCAAATCCTGGTGCAACTAGAGGGTGCAAGAGAACACTGAACCCCAGTAAATCTAGTCGCTTGAGGAAGGAAGGGTATAAGGGGCTGGCAGCACTAGGAGCACGGGATTTGAAAACACTGGATATGAGGATCCTTCTGTTTGCAACACGTTGAACACCTGGCGTACACGTAATCAACGTTTTTAGAGCAGAACGAGCAGTGGAAAAGAGGAGCGAGGCGGTTGGCTGGAAGCTAGGATAGGGATCATGGCTGGAATACTTGTGGATTGCTGAGAACAGTTTCATCATATCGTTTGTACAATATGCCACCACTCTTTCGATTATTTTAAGAGGTCAACTTGAAAAATATCTCATCAGGCACAAAAGTTACGGTTATTAGAAGCGAGCGCTGCAGGGAGCACCTCACAGTACTTTTTTATCTTCCTTCGCGTTCTTCTCGAAACTACATTTTCCGGAGCAATGAATGTAGAAGGGTCCTCAGGAACTACTTGACCGAAGCTCTTGAAAATATATTCAAAACTTTTCAGCAGCAGTCTCTATGCTTCCATGTGGGATTTTTTTGATTTATTTGATCATTTTTTAAAAAATTGCTATACATTTTTAAGAACCAACATTTTTACAAAAAATTACATGTTTTAATATGTTAAGTGCCATCCACTTTTCAAGCGCTCAGGGGGGGTCCAGCCCTTAGGAGCAGGACTTATGTAAGAGCAATGAATAAAAATGAAAGGATGGCTGCAAATTGGGTGTTGAGGATCATTTCTGGGACATGGAGTACTACTCTCACCGATGGGAGAAAATTCAATAAGGAGAAAAGAGTAGAGATGAAAAAAGGGGCATGAATGCTTGCTTTGAAGGATAACTTTCAACGAAATAAAAAAAAATTGAATAAGAAAAATAGTAATCCGTAACATCAGGATACGATTAATAGAAATGAATGGAAACCAGCCTTGGGCATAGGCATTCTTTTCTGCTAAGCTGCTCCGTAAGAGAAAAAAAGAGAGCGAGTTTTACTGCTATTGCTTCTACTACGTTAAGCTAACTCTTAAGCTACTCCTTGAGAGAGACAAAGAGAGCGAGTGCAAGGGCAGAGGAACATTCCAGCTATGAGCAAGATTCGGGGCTAGATGTCGTAAGCAGTTATATTCCAGCATATATTGACGGGCATCTTTTCTCTCTCATCTGCTTCTGACCGTCTACCTTTGCCTGGTTTTGCATGCGCATAGAAACCAATGTGGCGTATACGCAATCATCGATTTGGAATGGAAGCAACCAGCGACTGTTTCTTTGGTTGGTGGTTGATGGCTAGTTGCGGTGGGTAGCATCCGTATACGGGGCTTGCGTCATCAATAAGCACACACACACACACCTACACAGAGAGACATTAAAAATGCTTTTATTGCAAATTAATTGCTTTGAAGTGCACTGCGAGGCGGAGGGTTCGAGCCACGTTTGAGCCGCCCGCAGACCATGCGACGCACCCGTGGTCAGACCACATGCCACATGCCACACAACGCACCCAACACCCCACACCCACTCTCTGCCACACAGATCCTCCACCTGTACTCCTCCCACAATTTCGGGAGGGGCATGGCTCACATTACTGTTGGCGTTCAGCTTAATTAGTTTTGGTCGCTTTCATCGGGTTTGAGTTTGAGTCCGAGCATGTCATTAAATTTGCAATTTAGTTTTGTCATTATTTTAATGAGGAAAATAAGGGAGAGAGGGCTGGGAAAATGCAGGGAATTGGGGGAAATTCCTAATGTTTTTGGAATAGTGTTTAGAATAGAGGAACCAGAATGGAAATATAACTAGAAATAGAAACCTAAGCCGAAACCAAGCAAAAAGATGTTGGTGGAAAAAGTTCTCTGAGTGACCTTTGGCCTTCTTTGTGCCGTCGTGCCGTTGTGAGATCTGAAAGGATTTGATGCCCAATTAGTTGCTAACTATTTTTACCGTCCGATGGCCGTTCGTTCTTATTGGCCAACAAAAATTCCATCTGGCCACTGACAAAATGGAAATGTTCAATAGGAAATTCATGAGCTGAAAGCGGACTGGAAGAGTGGAGCATATAACCGGCCCCCAATCTCTCTCTCACGGCGTGGCTTAGCAATAAAAGGTATTTATCCGCGTTGATCCCAGAACACTTTTTGGCTCACAAAACTTTTGGCCATCGCCAACACGAAAATAAAAACCCAATTTCGTAGCGGCAATTTCATGAATTTTCTCAACTACTTTGGCAATGCCGTAAAGAGGTAAATAGAGGACGTTCCCACATCCCCCATATCCTTAGCCCCTCCTCACCCATCCACCCGCTCCACGCTCCATCTTTACGGTTTACTTAAGAAGTTTTCAGTTCTTGGGAGGAATCCGGGGAGTGACCGATTCATGGAGTATCCATTGGTAGATGCACAAGTGCAGAAATGGAAGAGGGGAATCCTGGGCTGGGTTCACAGAGTACTCCTTGGGTCTAGAGCAACCGTATTTTTTTTCGCACACGTGAGTACAGGGTAGCCGGGTGCCAGGGCACAGGAAACCGAGCACACAGAGGGCACAGGATGTTGTTTGGCTCGGGGATGGACATGGACAGCCATGAAATGTATTACTCCGCTCTGGCAGGCGCCTATTTTCGCTAACAACTGAAATGAATGCCAGACGAAAATGTTGCTGTGCAACACTGCCACACACACATGCTGCATGCCACACACACGGTCCCTCCTCGAATGTTGGATGGCCATAAAAATTGCTTATCCTCGTTACATTTAAAGTGAAATACAATTCGGCTAATGCAATTGGCACACGAATGAGGAGAGATGGAAGGATGCGGCTGGTGGCTGGTGGATGGTGGCCTGATGCCGCCTGTAAACACTCACGTAACGTAAAGCCTTTCATTTTGATTAACGTTTCGACTTTTACCATACTTGCAAAATGGTTTTATGGCCCCAGAGGCAGACGGAGCCAGAGGGCCAGAACGCCGGCGGGAGGCAAAGCAAAAGGAAAATCTCCGGATCCCCGGGAGCTCCTGGTTTTGTGGCTCAGCCGTGGAAAACTGCCGACCTATGCAAGTCTGAGACGGAGACTCCAGCGGTGACTCCCTGACAACGTGAAAATCATGAAAATTAATTGCCAATCTGGGTCGGGTGCCCTCCTTGCCCCACCCCCTGCGTGGCTCCTTCTGCTGCTGAGTTTGCCACAAATTAATGTGCCGCCATTTTGAATATTGCACTGTCTATGTCTCTGGGCCTCTCTCTACTCTTTTCTCTCTCTCGCCTTCTGTTCCTTTCTATGTTTCTCCCTGGGCTGGTGGGAGGTATGCAAATGTTTGCCTCAAACTCCCAAAAAAGTCCAAGAGAAGTCGGTCAAACGGAAGCTTCTACGTGATTCACTTGACTTCAAATCCGAATACCCCCGAAAGCTACTTCCATTCCCTTATTTGTCTCCACTCTCTCCTTTCATTTTCTGCACTCTCTTTAGCTAATTTCATTCAAGAATGGAATCCACTTTGTACTTTTGTGTTTGAGTTTCTGATTGATTTTCCTTCATTTGCCAAACTTCCACCGTCCTCCCAGTGTTTGAGTTGGAGAGAAGTTTGTGTCTAGGAATGGCAATGGAACTGCGGATGAGCCTGCTGGCGAGGAGGAATCATCCGCCACGTAATTCGCTTTAAAAGGTGACATAGAGGCCATGAGAGTCATTGAATAGAATCAGTCTGTGCCATCCCTTTGAGCTTCATTAACTTACGCGAATCTCCGAAAGGTTTTCAACGCGATATTCGCGATTCGCACAAGAAACACACAGCTTGGTACTTAGAAGATGGTCTTCCTGTGTGGTGCCTTCAATGTTCAATTCTTCTTTTTTTCGATTATCATCCATCAATGCGCCTCGGACTGTGGGATCTTTTCTACAGCTCCTTGGAAGAACCAAATAATTAATTAGCTGGCTTCGTGCTCAGGTGGCGGCCATAATTCATGTTGCGCCTCAATTATGGAAGTCAACATGGGATGGATTCGACGAGAGTCCAATCCCAGTCCCACCCGTGTGTCTCCACCAATCTCCCTTGATGTCCCACGATGTCCTGTTCGATGTCCCTCTGGACGAACATGGAAACGTACTCGTAATTAATTGCCAGCTGACATTTCTCCCATAAATTCCCCCTCTCCGGCAAGAGGGGAAACTGACACTGAAGTTGGAGCAGAAGTTCCAGCAGAACTTCGGGCAGAGTAGAAGACGCTGCAGAGCTTAAAGCGGGAGCGGCAGCGGCAGAGTGGAGGTCTGCATGCAGGAGGCTGGATGCTGATGGCTGCAGAAGGGACACACCGTTTGTGTGTTTCTGTATCGTTCTCTTGTGTTCTTGTATGGAGAGGGAGTATCGGTATTTGCAATTGGAATTCAATCAGTGGCCATAAATTCGGTTTTACACGAGGCATAAGTATCTTTGAGACAGCAAACATTTTGATTTGCGGCAACAAGGTCTTGCCTTCGCATAAAATTGCAATTTTGATTCCTTTTCCAGCCATTTAAAATATACATATTTCTGTAATTTTATGGCAGCTGCTGCCCGCCGAGTACCACTCCATCACTCTCCCACTCTCTCACTCAGTGGTGGTGCTGGTGGGGCCTTGGAGGTGGCGTAGCGTATGGCTTTGTCGTCGTGTGCTGGTCGCCCTGGTTGGCCATTTTTCCTGCCGCTGACTGCTGACTGCTGGCTGCTGGCTGCAATTTTCGTTTTGGCGCATTTGCGAAATTAAAAAGCTTCTTGCATCATCATCATCATCATCACAGTCCCCCACAGTCCTCAATGCTCTCATCCTCATTATGATGCTTGTGGTAGTCATCAAGTGATTTGTTGGTCGCATGCCAAGTGAAAACTGCGATGGCGATGGCAATGGCGACGACACACACATGTTCTTGGAGGAATGAACGGATGAAGGATGATGGGGATTTTGGTTAGCCCTGACTTTGAATAGAGCTCTTTAGGAGCATCGCACACCATCGCCAGAGATCTGCAGTGGAAATTCAACGATTTCGGATTTCTGGAATAGAACCATATGCCAGGAAAATGTCGAAATTATACGACAAGAGATTGCATTTAGCTCGCATCATAATCTCCATGGCAAGCGATAGCCGAAGAATTCTTCTTAGATGCGAATTACTGCACCAGGGAATCCTTTCAAGCTGAATAAACACTCAATGCTCTGCCAACGTTCCATGGTCCTCCATCTCCTGATGCCACCTCCCTTTGGCTTTTCCTGGAACTGCAGTCCAAACTGCAAAATGGATTTATTTTCCTTTAGTTTTTCCCCCAAATTATTTATTTATTTACTGCTCGTTTCATGCAAAATGTATTTGTTATTTATTTATGCTCTCCCTCTCGCCCACTCTCTTGTTTGCCTTGGTATAACATAATCTCCACTTGGCTGCCAGGCTGCCACACCCACGCCCACGCCCACCCCCACTGCCACACCCCCATCCCGCGCTCTGTGGGTATGGCTTATTGATTGGCTTGTGCATTAATTGAGCGTGAAAAAAGTTTTTTAGTATGGTGGTTGGATGGGAAATGCACTTTCCCGCTTAATGGCATTTTCGCTAAAGTTGTTCAAAAAGCATAGCATACATTTTGGGGCATGCCGCAGAGTGCAAGATGCTGTCATTATAGAGGGGGATAGGGGAGGGGAGGGGGAAATGCAACAAGGCGAGAAAGAGATAGCTGAAGAGAGAGAATACTTGAAATTTTCAATTTCCTGTCCCACCAAATTAATGATGAAATGCTGAGGATGACAGGCGCTCAAACACACCACACATGTCCTGTGTATATGTGTGTGTCTCTCTCTCTCTCTCTCTCTATCCAATTTGTTGCCTTGCCTGAGAAAATTGCGAAAAATCGTTGACAAATTGCATTCGAGGCGCCTCGTCTTCTGGCTTCTCTCTGGGTCCACCTCCCTCCATGGCTCTTTGGCACTGACTTTTTACCTTTTTTATGCCCGCATTAGCGTCACCTTTCCCCACCAGTTCTCATTCTGTACTGTCCCGTTGCTGCTTCCACGTTATATCGCTGTTCATCGTTCAATACAAATTCATTTCATTTCAATTCGAATTCAATTCAATCTAGCATCTCGATTCACCTCAGGACTCAAAAAGACGTTCTTCAATGCGCTTTATTGCCCTCTGGCTGTGTCAGAGAGCATGTGTTCGTGGGTGTGTTCATAGGTGTGTGGGTAGCAGATAAGAGTTGCCCTAAGCAGCAGATGCCTCATTGTACAGAGCGAGGGGCAGACATATTGCAGAGCTCCGCTTCCCCTTGCCATTTCACGTAGCCATCGCAGTAGTGAGGCATGAAATTGGAAATCCATAATGGCTCTTCGTGAACGAGCATATCAATGTGGATATGCTACATTGCAGCAGCCTCCCACCATTGTGCACCTTTTTAAGGAGACATTTGCTGCATATGGGATACCAAAACTCAAGTTGGAGGCATCATCTTGTTGGGGCGCTGGAGGTGGCTGGAGGTGACTCCATTCAAGGGTCCATTTTGCAGCTTATCTACCATTTCAGGGTGAAAATACAATATAAGATTATATTTCTTAAAATTTCCATTGAATTTCTTTAGTATTTCCTTTGTATTTCCTGAGAAAATCTTTTCATTGGCTTCAAAGTGCATTAAGTGGAATCTGTACATCTCTCAAGAGAGAGTGAGTTAAGAGAGACTTTCTCCTAGGACAGGAGCCTATCCAATCCATAGAAATGATCATATTTACTCGATTTCAGAAACACGCTGAGATCGCATCGTTTTAATAGCCAGAATGAGCAAAACTAAACCTTTCTTTTGGCTCACTGAACACCAGACATTCGAAGAGCCCTGCACACATACAGATAATTCTCAACCTCATGTATATAACGAGAGATATAACGGCTGGCCTTCGAGCGCACTTTCTCTCTGTCTCTCTCTCTCTCTCTCTCTCTCTCTCTCTGGTTATAGAACAAAGTATCAAGAGAAGCTGGAGACAACTGTATGGCATTACTCATATTCACTACTTATATTATCTTTGGTATCGGGTACCAGGGAGCGGCTTGGATTTTTATAAATTTTCTAAAGGAAAAACGCACTCTGCAAACTGTTTAATCGTTGATTCCGATCCGAAATCCAAACAATTAAATAATCAATTCTGCAATTCTGATGAATTTTCCGATAAGTGGGTTCCAGCATTCCGATTTTCATTGATGTTTCATTTAATTATTAATATTTCAAACAGAGAGTGCACACACATCAGATACTCCCACACACACACACACACAATAACAGACATATATGCAGATACAGATACAAATGGCAGAGGCGTGTGCAAATACTGTGTGCAATTATGCAATTAGTGACAAACAATTAAGAGGGTGCAGCTTTTCGAGGGGTAAGGAAAGTTTCGCCACATACACACACACACAAGAGAGAGAGAGAGAGAGAGAGAGAGAGAGAGCGAGAGCTGTAGTACGAGGGGCGTGGCAATGGGGCAAGGTGGCACAAACAAACAGGTACTTAATTAGCTGCAGCTACAGTTACCATTTTGCAAACGACAATTGCAGAAAGTTGCAGAAAGGCAAATTGAATTGCGTTGGAGGGTGGCGGGTGGCGGGTGCAGCGGCTACAGGGAGGTGTTGCTGTTTGCAAGACTCTGCCAATCACCTCCTTTCTGCCTTTGGATGCTGCAGGTTCAGTTCAAAGCGAAATGAACCGAAAATGTACATAAATTCGTGTATCTGGCAGATGGATTTTTTTCAGAGTCGAATTTTTTCTTCTTTAAACTTGAATTGCGCCAGAGGCCAAGTGGCCATGTGGCAGCGCCAGCGACAGAAAACCCCCCTCTCCCCCCTCTTCCTCTTCTTGTCATACGCAAAAATCTCCTGCCTTTCCTGCCATTGCAATGGGCAGGGGGGGGGGTTCGGGGCGGAGCCCGCGAAGCAAATGCAAATTTATTTTTAGTTGCTAGTTGCTAGTTGCTTTCTGCCGCGGCAGGGAGTGCGAGTGGAAAATGTTTTAGTTGCAGTTGCAGTTGCAGTTGCCGCTGTGGCATCAGCCGCCGCGTGTTCTTTTCCGCGTTTGTGACAGGCCCCGAGTCTCGTGTGTGCCAGAAATATTTCATATATTTTTTGCCATTTGTTCGCTGTGTTTGCCTCGATCCCTTTGCCCCCACACACTGCTCTGCCTCTGCTGCTGCTTCTTTGCTGTGGCAACCAAATCGAAGGAATATAAACAAGCCCCCAAAGGGGGAGGCACGTGACGTGTGGCAGGGAGATACGATATTCAGCAAAAGAGTTGAAGACGGGATTGCGACCTGTCCATTCCTTTTCATTTTGCTTCATTCCGCACCATTCGTTCCCTCCCATTCGCCTCCTATGATTCCACCTCCTATCGTTTCCCCTTGAATCACCCTGTCGTTCCGTTTTCGTTGTCGTGTGTAAAGTGTTTTGATTTATACACCATGAAAAGGGGGCAAGAGACTGGAGGCAGAACAAATCCCAGAATCAAACAGAAATTGGAATGTGAATTGTGACCACAGACCACAATTCAGGCTCCTGTCTCTCTGGGTAGGAGCTACCCCTTACTGCCCCTTACTGCCCCTTACTACCCCCTACTCCCCCTACTCTTCCCTTCCAACGACTGTCAGAAGCTGTGGAAAATATTCGGGGAAGAGTGGTGCACTTGGGGCAGGCAGTCAAAGTTCGTTAATGGAAGGTCCTACGGCAGAACTATCTCCTGCCACTCCTGCCACATTCCGAGATAATAGAATTTTGGGGATTTCACTTTTGCCACACACTGCACGTGCATGCTGCAGGGTGGAGGAGGTGGAGAAGGGGCGGCAACACATTTATGAGCAATTTATGCATGGCCATAAAATATGGAAAAGAGTTCACTATGCCACAATCTTTTCGTGTTTCACTCTTTTCTTCTATATATGTACCCTTCCCCTCTTTGTCCCTCTATTATATATGTGCATATATGTATCTCTCTTCTACACTATACATCTCTCTCACTCTCTTTTTATATATGCATACGTACGTACGTGTATTATGTGAATCGATAAAGTGACATAAATTATGCGAAACTCGCGCGCACCTCCACCTGTGCTGCATCCTCCTGTTCCTGCCTGCTGCCTCCGCATGCCTACTATTCCTGCCACATCCAGTTCGTCCTCTTGCCCATCTCGTGCCCCGTCGTGAGGGGTGTGTTACTGCAATATTTATTGGAAAATTTGTTAGCTTCGTTTGTCCTCCGTTACCACAGTTTATGGCCGCTCCACGGCTCCTCCATCCAATTTTCGCATTTGTGTTTTCATATTTCGAGAGGCGCATTTTCTTGCTGTGGTATGTGGTATGGCCTTGCCACATGTCTTGTTTTGTGTCCACTACAAGTTGTCCTCTGCCAGCGCTCTGGTGGTGGAGCCATAAACATTGATTAGCCATTAGGGGGAACAAAACACTTCAAAGTATATATTGCGTATACGTCATCTGTGGCAGGAAAACAGCAGGCAGGCAGGCAGGCAGTCAGGCAGGCAGGGGAAAGGAAGATACATATGTATAGGAGTGGGGGGGGGTTGCTGGAGATGGACATGACTCAACAATGAAAATTGGAATCAAAGTGAGAGAATGGTAGACGGACGGATTTTGAATTGGGATTGGGAACTGAACTGTAGCAAATGGCGGACGCAATGACGCACCAATGCCCACGGCTGACGCAATTCGTCCATTTCTCCTGCCCCTAGGCTCAGGCACCTCGCATTGCATCGAGGAAAAGCAGGTGCACTCATCCGAATGGAAATTTTCGATAAAGCAGCTTTAAAGAGGCGCCATTTTAATTACTATTTCGATTTCGTTTGCCCAGTGAAACTCTATTTATCGCTCAGCGCAAAGCATAGCTATAGATAATGCTATCGGTTATCGTTCATCAGTTAAAGCAATCTTTTGCGCAGCAAAATCCTCTCTCGTCCTATAGAAGATCCTCCCATAGCCTTCTGCCCCTTGCTACTTCCACAATCATTGTCTCTCTGTCAGGGTCCTTTTCCTGGAGCTAGAGTCTACTATCTGCCAATTAATTACAATTCTTATCGGCGAATACATATCGCTGTGTGCGCTTTATACACTCGCCCCTCTCGTCCTGCCGAGTACATCAACATCATCAGTGTTGTCCTTGTGTCTATATCTGGCCCTGCGTCCGTCCCGTCCCGTCCCGTCCTGTCCTCTCTCATCAGGACACGTTCCTTATCGGTACTGGGCAATCAGGCGCAGCATTGTTTTCGCCATTGTTTTGCGCTTCCACATCCACTTTGACCTCTCCACACAGACCCACGACCCTCCGCCATGCATCCTCCACCTCCACCTACTGCTGTCACAACAATGGACTCCGGATATCCGAGGCCTTTCTTCTGCCGCCCCCTCCTCGGACTCTCTCCGGCGACTCGCGCTCTCTCTTTATTTCTCATTCTCTGTTTTCTTTACTTTCGATTCCCTTTAATTGTTATTGTCTCTTGAGCTTCGCTGGCACGCGGAAGACGCGGTGAAGAACTGTCTACCACTCTTCGAGGGGTGGGTGTCCTTTAGCCGTAGTTCCTTTCCTATCCCATCCTCCACCCTCTTGAAGAAGCCATCCATCCATCCAGCCATCCATCCACTTGGCTCAATGTGCAATTAATGAGAGCAAGTGTTTAATTTCTTTTTAATGTGTTTATTTATGCATTTCCAAACATTTAGCCTCTTTTTGCAACACAACCTCTCAACTGTGGCAAGAGGGAATCAGAGATAGAGATAGAGAGACAGAGATAGAGATAGAGAGACAGAGACGACAAAGGGCTGAAAAGATGGAGGCGGCATCATTCATTTGGCTGTGCAAACTTTTTCAACGCGCTTCTCCGCCGCGTGGCTTCAAGGGTCGTTGCAGCAACAACAACGACAAGTGGCTTTTTAGCTACATCAAAATCAACACGAACCCCAGACCAAGTCCCCATGCGCCATGCCGCCATGCCCCATGCCCCACGCGACGACTCTCGAGTGGCTTTTAGTGGGGGCGCCGCACAAAATTATGCAACTATTTTGTGCAAACAATCGAGTGGCAAGAGTGTCACAGGGAGGCGTGGCCTCGTCATATCAGCAATCATTACGTTGAAAAACGGAAGCGGCATCAGATAGATGCAATGACATTGCATGCCACACACACCCATACCCACACCCACACACAGCACACAGCAGGTGTCCGTGCCACACATGGGGGGAGTCCCGAACAGGTGTCTCTTTTCCATCCTTCTCTGGCTCTGTGTCACGTTTGCATTCGATTACATGCGCTGTCGGGACTGTCAATCGAATGTGGAGTGGAAGTGGAATGATGGTACGTGGAATGTGGCACAACCACAAGGCAGGATACACATGCCTGCAGCAGTTGCCCCAGACGCAGTAGTATTGCCACACAGTCACATCCACTGCTACTACTGCCGCTGGGAAACTGATAGAATGAGGGGAATTATCTGAAATCTGAAATCGGCGATATAGGCAATTCCGGTGGCCATCAGAAGGCACTGAATGCCAAAGCGAGCCTTTAGGGAAAGGATCTCCTCTTCGCCTAAGATCCTACATAATGAATAGAGGTTTATTCTGCTGAAAGATCGAATGAAAGATCTTGAACCCAAACAGACGCCGTTGTAGGGGTTAAACACTTCAACTGGAGTCTGGTGTCTGGTGTCTGTTGTCTGACGTCCGAAAGAACCACCCGAAGAGGCAGGGGCACAGAGCAGCAGGCTTAAAGCGGATTCTGTTTCTGAGCTCAGAAATTAAATATAAATAAATAAAGCAGTGGCACTGGGGGGGAGGGGGGGCCCACACATAAACACGTCGAAGGCGGCGAGGTTCTGCCACACTGGATATGGCACCGAGCTAAATTGAAGTCTCACTCACAGATATCAACGCATAAATATTAAATGAAAGAGCACCAACAACAGCTCACAGGGGCAAGCAGGGGGAGAGGCAGGGAAGAGTTGGCTGGAGAGGCATGGAGCCCGAGTACAGTGTGACTCAGATTCTGTAGCCAGTTGCCACACACAGCCTTCCTCCAGCCCATCCATCCATGCAGCGTCTGAGTGGCTTCATTCGCTCGATGATTGCTCAAGAGAGTGAGAGGTAGCTACAGAGAGAGAGAGAGAGAGAGCGCGCGTGAGAGGGGCACTTCCTCTCATATATACGTATAGTACGTATAAGGATATATATATGTATATATATATATATATCCTGGGCGCCGCATATCCTGGGCGCGCTTCCTCATTATTTTTGTGCAATCGCTGTAGGCGCTTTTGACTGCCGTCTGGCCCTGGTGCCTCTGCCCCTGCCTCCGTGCCACTCACTGTTGCCTCCTCCTTTATGCTGGCGCCTTTCCTTTCCCCCGTTCCCTCGTTCCCTCACCTCTCCCTCCATTCTCCTTGTTTCTCCGCACAATGTCCCTGCCTCTGCCTGATCCTGTGCTCCGTATCTGTGCGGCGCTGGCTGTAAAAAAGTGTTAAGATTTTACATTTTTATGCCTTGAAGTTCACTTCTTTTCCCCTTCCTCCTCCAGTCGCCTTTTGTTGCTGCTGTTGCCAGCCATTTGTGCCGCAAATTGCCGCAAAGATAGGCAGAGGAAGAGAGAGAGGCAAGGAGGGGAAGAAAGAGAGGTGGTTTTTTTGGGACACAAAGGAATGTCGCAAGAGGAACCGCACGGAAAGAGGAGGAGAGAGAGCTCCTCCATTCAACTGGAACCTGAAGACAGGAGCAGTAAGCCAAGGATCACATGAAGCTATTCTCATTGAATGATATTGCAGCATATCTGCCTCATGCCTGCCCATCTTACATCTGCCACACCTTTTTGTTGAGCCAGACGCCTCTGAATTTCCATCTGTCCGACATGGCGGCATAAAAATGAAAGTTAAGCACTCATTAAGGTCTCATTTTGAATAAGTTATTCATGGGATCATTCATGGGAGTCGAGGGAGCAGGCACTGGAGAATGCACAAGAAAGGCACAGGAGGAGGGGAAACCAGCAGGCAAGTGGCAGGTGGCAGGTGACAGGAGCCTTATTGTTCATTAAACTTTCCAAGCGGCTTACGAGATAATTTACAATCCGTCAGATGCGACGGAACACTAAAGCCTAAAGCCTTAACTTCAAAAGAAAGCGAGGCGCACTCTTAAGAGCGACTCGATTAATTTACCTGCCACACTGCCGTCTGAGTCCTGACTCCACACTCCCTTGATGCCACGTTGCGTCCACATAAATGGAAAAGTTTCGCCAAACAGAAGGAACAACTATGGAAAATCAGAAAGAAGCGGCATGCTAATGATGCAGGCGGTTGCAGGGAATAGTGACTGGGAATGGGGCGTGGCTAGGTGTAGGCGCTCTCTCCAGAGAGCAAATTGCATTTTTATTTATACATTGGTGGCAGCACCTGCTCTTCGGGTGCTGTACGTCCCCACCGCTCACGTGGCAAAGCCACTGCCCACACAGCCGAAAATAGAATAAAATATACCAATATGTACATTAATTTAAGGATAATCTGTTCGTATCCACCAAAAATTATTCAAATGTTAGGATTCAAGGATATTTTTCGGTAGTAACAATTATTTTTATTAACTGATTTCGCTTCCTCCTGAAAAGGGGGAACATATTCTATGGCTTTAGGATATTTTAAAAGAAAATCCGTTTCTTTTTGGGGGAGAATAAGTTGTGGAATAATGGATCTGGCAGAGTATCAGACGGCCTTCATCCTCTCTAGCTGTTGTATTCAGAGTTTGCAAATACTCACGTCAAAAGTCGTTGATGATGGACGAGGAGCACCCTGCACGGGAAGGTAGGGGCGATTGCTGACTTAATTTGTTGACCAAATGACATAATACACAACTGGAGCAGCAGCAGCAGGAGGAGGAGGAGGAGGAGGGAGCAACGTGGGATTGGAATTCGGACTAGGAGTGAGAGTGGGCCCAGGGCACAGTCTAAACAAATATCAAGAGGCGACCAGTGTGCGGGGTCTATGTCCACCGTGGCGTATGCGTAATGCGACCTCGCTTTCGCCCTCGCTCTCTCTTGCTCGCTCTCTCTGTTTACCCCTGGCTGCTCATTTATCAAAAACAACTGAGAGCCAACTACTATTTGCAGACACTGTGTATAATTATTACACAAAATTAATGCATAAACTAATGTAAGGAACTCGGGACTGAAGGACAGGGACTCCCTCGCAAGTGATGGATGAGTGGGCTGCCGAGGGGGGGAAACCATGATGACCTTTTGGCCCCACCGCATCCATATTTCTAAACGAAATGTGGAAATGCCTTCTTTCAGACTCCAGCAGAAGCAAACAAATGTATTTAAACCGGATTCAGATGGCTTGTGTGGCACAAAAAGATGCATTTTGTGACATAAACGCATTAACAACTACTTTACTTTGAAAGCCCTCTTTCATGTTCACAATCGAATTCTAATAAAATAAGAAATGCATTCAGATTTGATTGCAGTACTCGTATTCTTTGTGGTCTGTCCTTTCTGGCTCTCCAACTTTATCCCCTTGAAACCAATTCCAAATTGTATTTTCATATATGCATATCTCTTATTCGTTCTCTCTGTTTCTCTCCATTTTGCAGGATTCCTCTCCTGGGACGTATCTGACTGCCACGTCGATTTGGAGGAGGAGCTCAATACAATAACACAACATGCGCCCGAGGGCGAGGAGGCACGTCACGGTAAGTCTGTCCTCCTCGCTTTTCCTCCTTAAATATGTAGCCTTCGAAGTGCCCTCTACCAATCGGTAGAAGTATACAAGATGGCAAGGGGCAGGCATCTCAGTAAACCCTTCACTTCATCGAGAGTTCATCATCAGAAGAGCAGAAGCTGTGGCAAATTACAGAGTTATCCTAACGAATTATTATGACAATTGTCTTTGCAAACAGCAGCAGCAGCAGCAGCAGCAGCAGCAGCAGCAGCAGTGGGCATCTGTAAGCCATAAGCCAAAACGAGCAGGGTGTGTGCCCCAAGGCGAGGGAAGCGGGGAAATGTGGAGAGAGAACCAACAATTGAATGCACAAAAGCCAACGAAAACTCAACGCTTTAATGCTTTCATGCTTTTGTTGTTTTGTCGTTCTGGCTTTTGTGATAAATCCAACGAGAGGCTGTATTTTCATTTGCCCCAAGTGCAACAGCGCCGGCAGCAACATCATCATCACCAACATCATTATCGACAGAGGCAGAATGGCACAATGAGGCAGAGCAAGAGCCGAGGCTTGCATTGGGGCTTGGTCGCTGCTGCTGTTGTCTTTGCGGATTAGTCTAAAACGTTGTTGAAATGCATTCAAGTGGCTTCCAGTGCATCGACGGTGAGCAAGCCATTCTCTCCCCCTCCCCCTCCCCCTCTCTTCACTCTCCAATCTCCACTCTTCGCTCTTTGCTGCCATCTCTCCTCTGTTTGCTTTTATGGCGCATTGTTTGTTGTTTGCGCACTTCGTTGAGTCCTGGCTTTGGAGATGATTACCGAGACAGGGACTCCGAAAGTTGACGCAGAGATTGACTGAGATTCGAATCATCTTTTGATTGGCTCTTCTGCAAAATCATCTGCGTGTTCCCTCCTTTTGTATCTTTGTATCTTTTGGTTTGAAGCATCACATTGGTGTGTAATCACTTTAAAAAGGATAATTCCTCTCGTGGCCACTGATTTTTATAGTTGTACATACTCATCACTTCTGTATTTAACTATGGACTGGAAAACCCTGATGGGTTTTCACGAAACGAAACACCCGTCATTCCGCCATAGGATTTCAGGCGGAACCTTTTCCTTGAGACAATGCTCTTCTCCATGCCCCAATGCTCCAAGGAGCAGGTACGAACTTAGCAGAAGGGAAGCCACAAAGTACTTACGGCACTGATAAGGCGTGTGCCTGGGGTATTGCCTGCTGCTGACGCTGCTGGTGCTGTTCTGACGTTGTCCTTGAAGGACATGCTAAGTGCAACACCTGGGCTCAATGCGCTCCCATTCAGCCGCGCGGACAATGGCATGAAAAAACTTGGCAGAGCCAGCTTTTTTTTTTTTCATTTTCCATTTGCATTTGCAATCGCATTTCGTTTTGAAACTACTCAAACAAAATTCTCAAGTGCCGCTCGCTTCAGAACGCAGCGGTCCAAGCCCAATAATGATGGTGCAACACAGCTACAGTCACACAGCCACAGTCACACAGCCATAGTGCCACATGCCGCTTGCCGCTTGCCGCATGCCGCACCGAACATAAGTATGGACATAAGCAGAGCCAAAGGCAGAAGCAAAGCCAGTGGCAGAGATCCTGAAGGCCGCAGGGCGAAGGCTCTTGAGGCGCGATTGAGAATGCACAGAATGCATTCGCTTCAGAGAGCGCTTTGTGTTTCGTCCTGGCGCTCCTGCTCCTAGCCCAAGGACCTGGTCCACGATTTGTCCACCGTCGTGCGTGCTGCCTGCCTTCGTGCGGAGTAGGAGGTGAAGGAGGAGGCAGTTGTCGGAACAATTGCCAAAGGAGATACTCGTTTACTTAAGAGGCGACAGGGTAGAAGTGGATGGAAACTTTTCCAGCAATTACAAACATTCGTTAACAAGCGCATAATTCATTCTTTATAGCTTTCCTTCACTCTCCTCCAGCATCCATAGCAAAATTATAAGCCCCCTCCCCCCCAACCTTCAAGTCCCAAGTTCCTGACTTGCATTTTCTCCAGTAAAAATTGAGTTTGTTGCACAGTTTGCTTAAGTTTGCTCGTGGGACGGACAGGCAGAACTTTGAAACTCTGCAGCAGGTGCGCTGTGCTCTAAAAGTGCTCCTCATCAAGAAAACGCTCCCACGGGTGACCCTCCAATGGGTTCTGACTCTGAGCCTTGACCAGAAACAAAAGGTGAAAGTTGCTGTACGAGTGATTGATTCCTTGAAAGTTTGGTGGTTGTCGCTGTTGGTTTTTCACTCGCCACTCGCTAGGGTTCCATTGGGAACAACACTCTTCCAACTGACAAAACCTCACTCGCTACTTATCTCGATAGTTGCCAGTCGACACTCGCATTTCTGCAATCGTTACAAACAATAGACTCGATTCATGATGCTTTATCAAAATTTCACTTCACTTTAATCCCACAAGGCAAGGAGGTACATGGCTAGGGGTTTTACTCGCTCGACTCGTGCTGATGCCATATCAAAACACTCGCGTCAACGACACATATGTTCCTCGCTATGATCTCTAGTCGCTTCTTTTTTATGAATGCTCGCTACTCGCTCTACTTCTCTCAATTCTCTTTATTCTACTCGATCCATTTTTCCACTTTTGACTTTCCACTCTCCACTTACTACTACTTTCCACTACTTTCTGTTCCTTCTCTGTTCCCTCCACTAACTTCTGTTCCTTTGCTGTTCTGTCTCCACTGCCACACATCCCTCATCTTTCACCCAATTTGCCGTTCCAAGTGTGTACCACTTCTCCACTCTGCCTACGGATCATCGGGGATTTGGACACATTCTTATTTCTCGTTCGTAAGCCAAAACCCACATAAGCATTGAAAGGGATGCAGTGAATGGAGAGGATGAAGTGCGTGGGGATTGGCACAAGGGAAGGCAGATGCCAAAGAGTCGTATCACGACCCAACATAACCTGAAAACCCATAGAAATTCTTGAGATAAAACGTATGCAAAATTGATAGATAGACAGGGTCCATGTCGTGCCTTGGAGGAGAAAGTGGGAGAATGCGAGTGAGGGAGACTGAGGAACACGCCTACAAGGCCGTATCGACAATGACTATGTGTGTGTGTGCGTGTGTGTGTGGGTGTTTGTATGTTTCATGCATAATTCAAGTCAGACAGAGAGAGAGAGAGAGAGAGAGAGCAGGAAGAGGTAAAAGTAGAGGGAGAGATGAGTAGGAGAGCACACGCCTCCATTTCCATAGCCATTTCCATCTCCACTGACTGAAAAGTTAGGCAAATAGGAAACTGACAGAGTGACTAACTGACGGAGAAAAGAGTAAAAGAGATAGACATTTAGAGAATAGGGGACAGAGAGAGAGAGAGAGAGAGAGAGAGCGACAGCGAAGCACACCCACACACACACACACAAGCTAGACAGACAGAATAGATAGATGGACATGATTTGCATATGAGAGAAGTGATACGAAAAGGAGAAGAAGGAACTACTTTACTGCTTGGGCCCAGCGATAAGCAAATAAAAGTATGGTGATGTGCCTGACAAGAAGAATGAGGGAAACAAGCAGCAGCAATAGATATTACAAGTGTTCCTCAAATCGACCTTCCCTCCCATCCACCAACCAACGTTCCCTGCTTCGCTTTTCGTCCTCCTTGCATTGTTGGATGATGATGATGATGATGGTCTCATGGTGACAGGGCATCAATTAATATCAAGCCACATGGACAGGACACAACAGAACAGCTGACGTATGTCATTTGCGGGAGAGCGAGAGAATCTTTGCGCGGGCATCCTTTTAATTATGCAAGGACGCGGGAGACAGCAGGCAAGCAGGAGAGCGGCAGTGCGGCAGAGCGGCAGAGCGGCAGAGCAGTGACAGGCTACAGTGGAGGATGGAGGGTAACACACCGCTAGACGTTTAAGCATTTTATCGGTCGTGTTCAACAGGATAAGCCAACCACCAGCCCAATCCTGTGCATCCATCCACAGCAGCCATCCATCCTTCTACCCTGTCCACACATTTACGTAACCAGCGACCAAAGACAAGACCAGAGATAATTCCGGCATATTATGTGTTGCCCAGGCGGCTGCCCGACTGATTAATGATGGCCCCACGGCACACCGCCATCGGGTCAATAATAAATTTCAGCCACGTGCCGAACGACCTGTCATGAGAAGCGGCTGTAACCGCTAATTAAAAAATCATCATATCATCATATTTCCCGGGGATTAGTGGCCAATGGGTATTGGCTCTACTGCCGGAGCGCCATAAGCGGATGGCCCATCATCTATTGACAGCGCATTTGATCTTCCATAATCCACAGTTATTGTATCTGCGAGCATACCACTGCGGGAAAAAAAAACGTGCAGATAAATTGGCTGTATCGACTCCCATGCCAAAGTTTAAGTTTTCAACCATTTTTCATATTTCTTTAACTATGCCATTTATAAGCTAGCCATCATTCAAATTGTCTATAGATTTTCAAAGGTGAGCAATTATTGGTTAGATTTATTAGTCAGCAGTGACTACAATCTAATTTTTGTCCCAGAGAGGAGTACAAAATCAATGCCGCACAGTATAACTGATGAAATGAGGGATGGATTCTAGAACGTTTCTGGACAAATGGTAACATTCTTAATTGGGGAATACAAGCAACGTGAATGTATCAATATTTATGTCCAATTTTGGTCTTTGGTCAGAACTACAGGGGTAATGCCAAAGACAATGCCTACTCGTATGAATTATGTGCCAGGTATACCTTAACCAGGGTATATCTGTACCCTGAATACTACGATTTGTATACGAATAAAATTCGAAGTAATCAATGTTCTTTTAGGGCCGCCTTTAGGTGTTGTGACGCCCACGTTGTACGGGCCTGGTTTCTTCAGCTCTCTTTTTCGAACTCTTTTGAGCTCAATTATCTGTTCTCAACCGTATCTCCTGTTCTCAGAACCTCTTCTCCTCCATCTTCCTAGCTTTTCTCAAACCTATGCCATGGTTGAAAGATCAAGTCTCTTGGTTTCGACACTCGAAATTCGCATTCAGTGCGCCTGCCTTCTTATTTAATTTTAACAAAATTTTCTGCTTTTTTCGTAGTCTGCTTTTGGGCGAAGGGAAAGCATGAAAAGTGGAAAGAGGTTCTGGGGGGAGGGGGGTTTTCGGCGTGCGAAAGGTCATTTTCAAACTTTTTTTTTACACGTGCGCGTTGGCTTGACAGGAAACTTTTTTCTGGCCCTTGGGGTGGAGGAGAGTAAAGCATGTGCAGTAGGAGGAGGAGAGGAAGCCGAACAGGGCAGAAAGGCTGGCCGACGCCCGTTACTGTAATTACTTTGGAGTCAAATAAAAAAAAACCCAAAAAAAGTATATAAAATCATAAAAAACACAAAAAGTTTCCGCCTGCCGCCTGTTATGGAAATTGTTTTGCGTTTTTTTCCGTTTCTCGTTTTTTGTTGCAAAAGTTGGGGCATCTCTGGCCGTAGCGAAGCACAGCTATTAACGGTTAATCTGGCGCCATGCTGCGACTTTGGAGAGGTGCGGGGGAAGGATCATCTACTGGTCTGCCTTACAGCTTCCCCACTCCCAAAACAGCAGGTCCTGCAGCAGGGACTGCAGCTCTCTCCCTCCCCGACGTCCCTGCCATTATGACTTGCCAAGTGCCGTACTGTGTCCTGGGCTGTGGCCCCCATCCTGGGGCACTGTGGGGGCATTGCTTTAAGCACTTTGATGCAACTTTCCATTGTGTGTGGTGGGTGTGGCACTAACTTTTGTATTCCGACTCTTCAAGTGGTCTTAAAGTCCAGCCACTGAGCCGAGGAGTCTGCTTTGAGAGTGTCACCTGCCCTGTCAGTGCCCTTCTTTCATTTCAATCCAAAGTCCAATTACAGTTTCGATTGTCGTTCAAATCTAGCTCCAATAGCTTTTAATATCTCTCTCTCTCTTTCCCGCTCTCTCTCGCTCTCTCTGACTTATTTCCCTGTTGTCCTCGCAAAAAGCGCGTACGAATTTCCCTCCAGACTGGCATTCACTTTTAGATTGAAGTTTATTGCAATCTGAAGCACGATTGGCATTCCATTTACTGGGCTCTTCAGGGATATCGACGGGGAGAACGGGAGAGCCCAAGATGCTAATGTCAGGCCATGCCACCTTCTTCAGGGCTTGTCCTTTGGGTGTCCTACAGCCTAGTTATAAACTATACATTCTTACGATTATGCGAGTGTGCAAGTGACAGACCAGACAGACACACAGAGATGGAAGTAGGGTATGGCAGATGGCAACCTAAATTCATGGGTATTGCGTATACGCACAGGTCCTGGCTGTGGGTGGGTCCTGGGGCAGTGGCAGTGGTAGTGGCACGGAACGGGGTGTCATGCACACAAACATTTCGTGTGCTGCTACATGGCTCCATGCGATAAATATATAAGCCATCGCACACGCAGGTCGGGCCCCGTAAAGATTATCATTTATAAAAAGCACAAGGGATATACACACACACAACGTACACACCCAAACATATACACACAGTAGGCAGCAGACAGAGCGACAGCCATGGAGATAGAGACAGAGAGAGATGGAAGAGAAAGAGCGGAAGAGGGGGTGGATGGTGGGTGGTAGAAGCCATAGGAAGTGCACCCCCGTTAAGGCTCTTCTTGTATTTTTTACTCGTACGTGAGCACATTTGACCGCTCGCTGCCTCTGCCACACGCTGCCATATACACGTGGGCGTTGCATGGGCGAAAGCTTGCCTCACGCTGACCCTGCCACTACACCCACCCCCGCTTTACACCCCCGCTCTGTCTCTCTGTCTCTCTGCCACTCTGCCACTCTACCGCTCTGCCTGTTGGCTCTTTGTCAACGACTATTTAGTGCGGAAAATGCGTAAATTATTTACGTATGGTACGCATACCATGGCCCATAAAACCATTTTGGGGGGCCCAGGATTCGGGGAAAAAGAGCCAACGTCATCATGTGCAACATCATTATCATTATCCCCATCATCAGAGAGGAGGGAGTGGAGGGTCAGAGAGGGAGGGGGTGTGCAGAGAGTAGATGCCAAGGTCGACAGCAAGGTCGCACCTGAACCAGCGACCGACCACTTAATTAAAGCATTTAAATTAAAGATTTATTAAATAATTCCCCAGCATCGTGAGACAGGATGTGGATGTGGGTTTTGGGGGAGGAACGAAGACTCCCCCCAACACCGCCCCACAATTGAAATCCACTTGATTTTGTGTGCGTGCTCGAGTCCAAGTCCGTGCCCGTAGCCCCTTAAGCGTCTGTCAAAGCCCTTTAGGCTATATATTCATTAAAGTCTGAGGGTGCGAGCGACTACGGAATGAGGTCACGCAAAAGGGGTTTTGGGGTAGCAATATTCTCCCTTTGAAAGCAAAGGATGCCTCCCATTAAATGCCAATCATTGATGCCAATCCACAGGTGAACGTCTCATACAGTATGCCAGCGAGAATCTGGTGACAGAGGTGCTCATCCATCCGCAGTACAATACGCTGATCCAGTGCATGCGCAATCTGCTCAGCAGCTTCACCCGCCATCGGCACATCATCCATGCCGGCTACACTTTCAGCGGCAATGGTTCCTGGATACTGCAGGTGGGTGTTTTTACTGGGGAAGTGGATTACCACGCAGGCTAACGCCTCTTGGTTCTCTTTACAGGATGGAACCTTTTCGGTGGCCGACTTTGCGGAGGCGTTTCAGGAGCACGACGTACAACGGGTGATACGCGCCTACGCGGACACCATCACCATGAACATCCATTGCGCGGATGCGGGCCTGTGGCACACGCTGCCCGAGAAATCATTCGCGCGTCAATGCAAAATCCGCATCAATCCCGTGGATGTGCTGGACACCAGCAGTGAGTGCATCAACGGGTTCTTGGGTGAGTTCCGCCGACGATGTGTGGTCTGGTGCTTCTCCGATTCTGATTCCCTGATTCCCCTCCCGCAGATTACCTAGCGCCAATGGTGATGCCCACGTCTCTGCGGGAGCTGCTCGAGACATCAGATGTGGTGGGAAACATTCGATTCACGCATCCCACGCTATATGTGTTCCCCGGCGGCCAGGGCGATGCGGCTCTCTTTGGAATCAACGGCTTTAATATGCTAGGTGAGTATTGAAAGCCTTCGAAAGGTGCGCCCCGAGCTAAGCTCTTCCTTGCCCTTCCATTACAGTGGATGGTGGCTTCAATCGTAAGGCATGCTTTTGGGACTTCGCCCGCCATCTGGACCGACTGGACGCTGTGCTGATGACGCGTCTGAACAATAGCAATGTGCAGGGCCTCGGGGCGGTGGTCTCCCGGAAGCGGGACTCTCACGTCTATCCCCAGATCGGGCACTTCTTCGGCAATGTACCTGACCGCAAGGGACTGCCCAGTCCCGACGGTGATAAGGATCGCAACCCACTGCTGATCGACCTGTTCGAGCGCGGCCATGGCATCGTGAGTGACCTGAAGGCACTGGATCTGAAGCCTCAGAGCTGCTACCGCAACCAGGAGCCGATCAATCTATACCACAAAGTGGGCCACGGCACACTGGACATGTACGTGATAAGTCCGGCCCGTGACTCCAAGGAGGTAAAGGAGTTCATGCAGAAGTGGAATGCCGGCGACCAGCGTTTGTTTGCCGCCCGCGACTCAAAGGACTTTAACTTTCCGGTGCAAAATCTAGTATCTATTTGCGCCCTGCTCGTGTGGCAGCCCGCCAACCCGGACGACACCATCACCCGCATCCTGTTCCCCGGCAGTACGCCTGACTTCAAGATCCAGGAAGGTCTCGAAAAGCTCAAGCATCTTGAGTTCATGAAGCACTCCACGTGCACAGCCAAGTCCATTGCTCCAGCTATCCAGACAGTCGCCAGCACTCGCAAGAGCCTCAAGTCTGCCATAGAGGCCACCCCAGCACCACCAAGCGCCAGCTATAAGCCAATCTCCAAATTTGGACCCGTCGCCAGTGCCGCCGTTGCCGTCCAGCACCACCAGCAGCAGCACCAGCAGCAGGACAACAAGGCCAAGGAGGAAGCTGCAAAAGCAGCAGCTACAGCTGCAGCGGCGGCTGCTTCTGCCACTACTGCCTCCTCGATAGCCCGCACCAAGGCAGATTCCATGGACACGGATGTGGAGCCAGAGGCGGAACAAGGAGCAGACACTGGGGATGAGGCATTGCCTGCGGAGTCCGAGCCAGCCGAGGTCGAGGCCGATGCAGAACCTGATCAGGAGACTGGGGAGCAGGAGAAGCCCGAGCAGGACAACAAAGATGAGGAAAAAAAGGTGGAGGCGCCAACAGCAGCACCGTCCAAGGATGCCGTCGATGCCGTGGCCGTGGAGGGGGCAACGGCAACCGCTGCGGATGCCACATCCAGCAGCAAGCAAACAACTGGAAAGGCAGCTAAGGGCAAACCGGACAAACCACGTGCCGAAGTGAAGCCAGTGGTGCGCTCCAGGATCGACACGAAGCCGCCAAAGTCCATGGACCGCAAACTGGTGAAGCGCGACGAGAAGAAGAGCTCGCCCACTGCCACGCCCGCGTACCGTGCGAACGCATCGCGTGACGGCAAGTACAAGTCGATGGCCCGCCCGGCCACCAAGTCCAGCCCCAGCAGCAACCCTGCCAAGAGTGCCAAGGAGGCCAACAACCGCAAGGTGCTGGAGTCCAAGCAGCAGGCAGCAGCGGCGGCCGCAGGGCGTCAGACGACCATCAGTGCCACCACACGGCGTGCTACCAGCAGCAGTACTACCACCACAGCCACAGCCGGCGCTACCACAGAACGGAAGATGCAGCAGAGTCTAGCAGAGTCCAAGGCGACGACGCAGGCGGCGGCTCCACGTAAGCCCATCTCAAGACGACCCCGAGGGGTGTCTCCCTCGAAGCGGGCCCCGGCACCAGGCAGTCCCATTAAGCAGGCCAAGCCGAAAGCAGCAGACCTGAAGAAGGCGCGCCTGGACAAGGGTGGAACTACAGATTCGAGTCTCGTGTCTACGCCATCGGCCGACGATGCGACAGCTGTCAAGAAGCTGCAAGAGCTGTCCGCCTCTCAGGAGCTCGATGCAGAGAAGCAGCGTGAGCTGGACGACCTCAAAGAGGAGCAGGAGGTGGTGCGCGAGATCGAGGCGGTGTTCAGTCGGGACGAGATGAAGCGCCAGCAGCTGATCAAGGCCGAGCTGCGGGAAATGGCCAAACAGGACAGCACCACTGAGGCCGAGGAGGAGGAGGAGTACCTGATCATCGAGAAAGAGGAGGTGGAGCAGTATACTGAGGACTCCATCATAGAACAGGAGAGCAGCATTACCAAGGAGGAGGAGATACAGAAGCATCAGCGCGACTCGCAAGAGTCAGAGAAGAAGCGCAAGAAGAGCGCGGAGGAGGAGATCGAGGCTGCCATTGCGAAGGTGGAAGCCGCCGAGCGCAAAGCCCGTCTGGAAGGCAGCGGTGCCGCCGCAGCCGTATCAGCCAGACACGAGGATCTTACCGCTGAGGGGGAGATCAAGGCCGAGCTGCAGGAGATTCTCGCCTCGGCCAAGGACATTGTCAAGTCACGAACCGAGGAGCAGCTGGCGAAGCCCGAGGAGGAGCTATCCTCGCCCACGCCTGAGGAGAAGATCAGTAAAAAGACTTCGGACACTAAGGACGAACCTTTGGAAGCGCCTGAAGCCCTACCGATTAACCTGCAGGAAAGTCTTCCAGAGGAAAAGTTCTCCGCTACCATCGAATCAGGCGCAACCACAGCCCCTACCTTACCCGAGGACGAGCGCATTCCGCTAGATCAGATTAAGGAGGACCTAGTCATCGAAGAGAAGTACGTCAAGGAGGAAACCAAAGAAGTAGAAGCAGTCGTTGTTGCCAGAGTAATACTGCCCGAAGCAGCTGCAGGCACAGCTGCCGCGGCCGCTGCCATCGCCGCCGTTGTGGTTCCCAAGGATGCGAAAACCACAGTCATGGCTGCCGAGCTCCCTGAATCCGGAGATAGAGTTCTGCCCATGAAGATGACTTTTGAGGCGCAGCAGAACCTAATGAGAGATGTTATCAAGACGCCCGATGAGGTTGCCGACCTGCCCGTCCATGAGGAGGCCGACCTGGGTCTGTACGAGAAGGACAGCCAGGATATAGGCGCCAAAAGCATTTCGCACAAGGAAGAGTCCGCCAAGGAAGAAAAGGAAACCGACGACGAAAAGGAAACCAAGGAACCTGAAGAGGCTGAAGATGTACAGGAAGCTAACAAAGATTTAGATGTTCCCAAAGAAGGAGACAAACCCACAAGCCCAACAGCAGCTGTGGTCGAGAAGCAAGCGGAAAAAGTGATCCAGAAGGAGGTGGAGCAGAAAATAGATGCAGTGGTGGTCACAGCCCTGGAGGTCCAAGAGAGCGAAACGAAGGTAGAGGCAACGATTATCACTGAGAAAGAGGCAAAGAAGTCAGCGAGCACGCCCGAAGAGAAGGAAACAAGTGACATTACTTCCGAAGACGAACTCCCTGCTCATATGACTGGACCTGTAATCGCACCATCGCCAAAGGCCAAAGACCGCGAGGACACAGTCTCCATGGAGAGTCCTGCCACCATTGAGGAAGCGGTTGAAGTGGAAGTGAAGCTTGATAAGCAGCAAGTGGAACCACCTCCTTCCGAAGAAGAACGTAAGGAAGCTGAAGCCTCAAAGCAGGAAAAAGAATCATCTCGCAGGGAAAGCGTCACGGATGCGAAGTCACCAATTACCTCTAAGGAAACCTCCCGAGCAGTATCTGCAGCAGGCGAATCCGAAAAACTGCAGAGCCGGCGTGAATCGATCGCAGAAAGTTTAAGGGTAGGAAGCACCAATGAAGAGAAGTCGCCACTTGCCTCCAAAGAAGCTTCTCGACCAGGATCCGTGGCAGAGAGCTTTAAAGATGAAACTGAGAAACCAGAAAGCCGTCGTGAATCCGTTGCAGAAAGCGTCAAAACAGGAAGTACCAAGGACGAGAAGTCTCCACTTGCCTCCAAGGAACCCTCTCGACCAGAATCAGTGGCAGAGAGCGTCAAGGATGAAACTGAGAAGCCAGAAAGTCGTCGAGAATCGGTTGCAGAAAGCGTCAAAGCAGGAAGCGCCAAGGATGAGAAGTCTCCCATCGCCTCAAAGGAAGCATCGCGTCCAGAATCCGTGGCAGAGAGTATCAAAGATGATACAGAGAAACCAGAAAGCCGTCGGGAATCAGTCGCAGAGAGCTTAAAGGCAGGAAGCGCAAAGGACGAGAAGTCTCCACTTGCCTCCAAGGAAGCTTCCCGACCGGAATCAGTTGCAGAGAGCGTCAAGGATGAAACTGAGAAGCCAGAAAGCCGTCGTGAATCGATTGCAGAAAGTGCAAAGGTAGAAAGTGCCAAGGACGAGAAGTCTGCACTGGCCTCCAAGGAAGCTTCCCGACCGGAATCAGTTGCAGAGAGCGTCAAGGATGAAGCTGAGAAGCCAGAAAGCCGTCGTGAATCAGTCGCAGAGAGCTTAAAGGCAGGAAGCGCAAAGGACGAGAAGTCTCCACTTGCCTCCAAGGAAGCTTCCCGACCGGAATCAGTTGCAGAGAGCGTCAAGGATGAAACTGAGAAGCCAGAAAGCCGTCGTGAATCGATTGCAGAAAGTGCAAAGGTAGAAAGTGCCAAGGACGACAAGTCTGCACTGGCCTCCAAGGAAGCTTCCCGACCGGAATCAGTTGCAGAGAGCGTCAAGGATGAAGCTGAGAAGCCAGAAAGCCGTCGTGAATCGGTTGCAGATAGCGTCAAAACAGGAAGCGCCAAGGACGAGAAGTCTCCACTTGCCTCCAAGGAAGCTTCTCGACCAGAATCAGTTGCAGAGAGCGTCAAGGATAAAACAGAAAAACCCGAAAGCCGCCGAGAATCGGTAGCAGAGAGCGTAAAATTAGGAAGCGCCAAGGATGAGAAGTCTCCCATCGCCTCAAAGGAAGCATCGCGTCCAGAATCCGTGGCAGAGAGTATCAAAGATGATACAGAGAAACCAGAAAGCCGTCGGGAATCAGTCGCAGAGAGCTTAAAGGCAGGAAGCGCAAAGGACGAGAAGTCTCCACTTGCCTCCAAGGAAGCTTCCCGACCGGAATCAGTTGCAGAGAGCGTCAAGGATGAAACTGAGAAGCCAGAAAGCCGTCGTGAATCGGTTGCAGAAAGTGCAAAGGTAGAAAGTGCCAAGGACGAGAAGTCTGCACTGGCCTCCAAGGAAGCTTCGCGACCAGAATCGGTTGTGGAAAGCGTCAAGGATGAAGCCGAAAGGCCAGAAAGCCGTCGTGAATCGGTTGCAGAGAGCTTAAGAGAAGGAAGCGCCAAGGACGAGAAGTCCCCCCTTGCCACCAAGGAAGCTTCCCGACCGGAAACAGTTGCAGAGAGCGTCAAGGATGAAACTGAGAAGCCAGAAAGCCGTCGTGAATCGGTTGTAGAAAGCATAAAAGGAGAAAGCGCCAAGGATGAGAAGTCTCCACTTGCCTCCAAGGAAGCTTCGCGACCAGAATCGGTTGCGGAAAGCGTCAAGGATGAAGCCGAAAGGCCAGAAAGCCGTCGTGAATCGGTTGCAGAGAGCTTAAGAGAAGGAAGCGCCAAGGACGAGAAGTCCCCCCTTGCCACCAAGGAAGCTTCCCGACCGGAATCAGTTGCAGAGAGCGTCAAGGATGAAACTGAGAAGCCAGAAAGCCGTCGTGAATCAGTTGCAGAAAGTGCAAAGGTAGAAAGTACCAAGGACGAGAAGTCTGCACTGGCCTCCAAGGAAGCTTCGCGACCAGAATCGGTTGTGGAAAGCGTCAAGGATGAAGCCGAAAGGCCAGAAAGCCGTCGTGAATCGGTTGCAGAGAGCTTAAGAGAAGGAAGCGCCAAGAACGAGAAGTCCCCCCTTGCCTCCAAGGAAGCTTCCCGACCGGAATCAGTGGCAGATAGCGTCAAGGATGAAACTGAGAAGCCAGAAAGCCGTCGTGAATCGGTTGTAGAAAGCGTCAAAGCAGGAAGCGCCAAGGATGAGAAGTCTCCACTTGCCTCCAAGGAAGCTTCGCGACCAGAATCGGTTGTGGAAAGCATCAAGGATGAAGCTGAGAAGCCAGAAAGCCGTCGTGAATCAGTTGCAGAAAGTGTAAAAGCAGGAAGCGCCAAGGACGAGAAGTCTCCCCTTGCCTCAAAGGAAGCTTCCCGACCGGAATCAGTTGCAGAGAGCGTCAAGGATGAAACTGAGAAGCCAGAAAGCCGTCGTGAATCGGTTGTAGAAAGCATAAAAGGAGAAAGCGCCAAGGATGAGAAGTCTCCACTTGCCTCCAAGGAAGCTTCGCGACCAGAATCGGTTGTGGAAAGCGTCAAGGATGAAGCCGAAAGGCCAGAAAGCCGTCGTGAATCGGTTGCAGAGAGCTTAAGAGAAGGAAGCGCCAAGGACGAGAAGTCCCCCCTTGCCACCAAGGAAGCTTCCCGACCGGAATCAGTTTCAGAGATCGTAAAGGATGAATCTGAGAAGCCAGAAATCCGTCGTGAATCGGTTGCAGAAAGCGTCAAAGCTGGAAGCGCCAAAGACGAGAAGGAAGCATCGCGTCCAGAATCCGTGGCAGAGAGTATCAAAGATGATACAGAGAAACCAGAAAGCCGTCGGGAATCAGTCGCAGAAAGCTTAAAGGCAGGAAGCGCAAAGGACGAGAAGTCTCCCCTTGCCTCCAAGGAAGCTTCCCGACCGGAATCAGTTGCAGAGAGCGTCAAGGATGAAACTGAGAAGCCAGAAAGCCGTCGTGAATCGGTTGCAGAGAGCGTAAAAGTAGGAAGCGCCAAGGACGAAAAGTCTCCACTTGCCTCAAAGGAAGCTTCCCGACCGGAATCAGTTGCAGAGAGCGTCAAGGATGAAACAGAAAAACCAGAAAGCCGTCGAGAATCGGTTGCAGAGAGCGTAAAACTAGGAAGCGCCAAGGACGAGAAGTCTCCACTTGCCTCCAAGGAAGCTTCTCGACCAGAATCAGTTGCAGAGATCGTCAAGGATGAAACAGAAAAACCAGAAAGCCGTCGAGAATCGGTTGCAGAGAGCGTAAAAGTAGGAAGCACCAAGGACGAGAAGTCTCCACTTGCCTCCAAGGAAGCTTCTAGACCAGAATCGGTAATAGAAAGCGTCAAGGATGAAACTGAGAAGCCAGAAAGCCGTCGTGACTCGGTTGCAGAAAGCGTCAAAACAGGAAGCGCCAAGGACGAGAAGTCTCCACTTGCCTCCAAGGAAGCTTCTCGACCAGAATCGGTAGTAGAAAGCGCCAAGGATGAAGCTGAGAAGCCAGAAAGCCGTCGTGAATCGGTGGCAGAAAGCGTCAAAGCAGGAAGCGCCAAGGGCGAGAAGTCTCCAGTTGCCTCCAAGGAAGCTTCTCGACCAGAATCAGTGGCAGAGAGCGTCAAGGATGAAGCTGAGAAGCCAGAAAGTCGTCGAGAATCGGTTGCAGAAAGCGTCAAAGCAGAGGGCGCCAAGGATGAGAAGTCTCCCATCGCCTCAAAGGAAGCATCGCGTCCAGAATCCTTGGCAGAGAGTATCAAAGATGATGCAGAGAAACCAGAAAGCCGTCGGGAATCAGTCGCAGAGAGCTTAAAGGCAGGAAGCGCAAAGGACGAGAAGTCTCCACTTGCCTCCAAGGAAGCTTCCCGACCGGAATCAGTTGCAGAGAGCGTCAAGGATGAAGCTGAGAAGCCAGAAAGCCGTCGTGAATCGGTTGCAGAAAGCGTCAAAACAGGAAGCGCCAAGGACGAGAAGTCTCCACTTGCCTCCAAGGAAGCTTCTCGACCAGAATCAGTTGCAGAGAGCGTCAAGGATAAAACAGAAAAACCCGAAAGCCGCCGAGAATCGGAAGCAGAGAGCGTAAAATTAGGAAGCGTCAAGGATGAGAAGTCTCCCATCGCCTCAAAGGAAGCCTCGCGTCCAGAATCCATGGCAGAGAGTATCAAAGATGATACAGAGAAACCAGAAAGCCGTCGGGAATCAGTCGCAGAGAGCTTAAAGGCAGGAAGCACAAAGGACGAGAAGTCTCCACTTGCCTCCAAGGAAGCTTCTCGACCAGAATCGGTAGTAGAAAGCGCCAAGGATGAAGCTGAGAAGCCAGAAAGCCGTCGTGAATCGGTGGCAGAAAGCGTCAAAGCAGGAAGCGCCAAGGACGAGAAGTCTCCACTTGCCTCCAAGGAAGCTTCCCGACCAGAATCAGTTGCAGAGAGCGTCAAAGATGAAGCTGAGAAGCCAGAAAGCCGTCGTGAATCGGTTGCAGAAAGCGTCAAAACAGGAAGCGCCAAGGACGAGAAGTCTCCACTTGCCTCCAAGGAAGCTTCTCGACCAGAATCAGTTGCAGAGATCGTAAAGGATGAAACAGAAAAACCAGAAAGCCGTCGAGAATCGGTTGCAGAGAGCGTAAAAGTAGGAAGCACCAAGGACGAGAAGTCTCCACTTGCCTCCAAGGAAGCTTCTAGACCAGAATCGGTAATAGAAAGCGTCAAGGATGAAGCTGAGAAGCCAGAAAGCCGTCGTGAATCGGTTGCAGAAAGCGTCAAAGCAGGAAGCGCCAAGGACGAGAAGTCTCCCGTTGCCTCAAAGGAAGCTTCTCGACCAGAATCGATAGTAGAAAGCGCCAAGGATGAAGCTGAGAAGCCAGAAAGCCGTCGTGAATCGGTTGCAGAAAGCGTCAAAGCAGGAAGCGCCAAGGGCGAGAAGTCTCCAGTTGCCTCAAAGGAAGCTTCTCGACCAGAATCAGTGGCAGAGAGCGTCAAGGATGAAACTGAGAGGCCAGAAAGTCGTCGAGAATCGGTTGCAGAAAGCGTCAAAGCAGAAAGCGCCAAGGATGAGAAGTCTCCCATCGCCTCAAAGGAAGCATCGCGTCCAGAATCCGTGGCAGAGAGTATCAAAGATGATACAGAGAAACCAGAAAGCCGTCGGAAATCAGTCGCAGAGAGCTTAAAGGCAGGAAGCGCAAAGGACGAGAAGTCTCCACTTGCCTCCAAGGAAGCTTCCCGACCGGAATCAGTTGCAGAGAGCGTCAAGGATGAAGCTGAGAAGCCTGAAAGCCGTCGTGAATCGGTTGCAGAAAGCGTCAAAACAGGAAGCGCCAAGGACGAGAAGTCTCCAGTTGCCTCAAAGGAAGCTTCTCGACCAGAATCGGTAGTAGATAGCGTCAAGGATGAAGCTGAGAAGCCAGAAAGCCGTCGTGAATCGGTTGCAGAAAGCGTCAAAGCAGGAAGCGCCAAGGACGAGAAGTCTCCACTTGCCTCCAAGGAAGCTTCCCGACCAGAATCAGTTGCAGAGAGCGTCAAGGATGAAGCTGAGAAGCCAGAAAGCCGTCGTGAATCGGTTGCAGAAAGCGTCAAAACAGGAAGCGCCAAGGACGAGAAGTCTTCAGTTGCCTCAAAGGAAGCTTCTCGACCAGAATCGGTAGTAGAAAGCGTCAAGGATGAAGCTGAGAAGCCAGAAAGCCGTCGTGAATCGGTTGCAGAAAGCGTCAAAGCAGAAAGCGCCAAGGATGAGAAGGCTCCCATCGCTCCCATCGCTTCTCGACCAGAATCGGTAGTAGAAAGCGCCAAGGATGAAGCTGAGAAGCCAGAAAGCCGTCGTGAATCGGTTGCAGAAAGCGTCAAAGCAGAAAGCGCCAAGGACGAGAAGTCTCCACTTGCCTCCAAGGAAGCTTCTCGACCAGAATCGGTAGTAGAAAGCGCCAAGGATGAAGCTGAGAAGCCAGAAAGCCGTCGTGAATCGGTGGCAGAAAGCGTCAAAGCAGAAAGCGCCAAGGACGAGAAGTCTCCACTTTCCTCAAAGGAAGCTTCTCGACCAGAATCGGTAGTAGAAAGCGTCAAGGATGAAGCTGAGAAGCCAGAAAGCCGTCGTGAATCGGTTGCAGAAAGCGTCAAAGCAGGAAGCGCCAAGGACGAGAAGTCTCCACTTGCCTCCAAGGAAGCTTCTAGACCAGAATCGGTAGTAGAAAGCATCAAGGATGAAGCTGAGAAGCCAGAAAGCCGTCGTGAATCGGTTGCAGAAAGCGTCAAAGCAGGAAGCGCCAAGGACGAGAAGTCTCCAGTTGCCTCAAAGGAAGCTTCTCGACCAGAATCGGTTGTAGAAAGCGTCATGGATGAAGCTGAGAAGCCAGGAAGCCGTCGTGAATCGGTTGCAGAAAGCGTCAAAACAGGAAGCGCCAAGGACGAAAAATCTCCAATTGCCTCAAAGGAAGCTTCTCGACCAGAATCAGTGGTCGAAAGTGTTGAAGATGACAAAGATAAAAAGACAGAAACGGTGATGGATGAGTCGAGGGAGGCATCTAGACGGCAATCAGCAGCTGAGAAATCTGCAGTTCCTTCAAAGGAAGCTTCTCCAAGGCCTGGTTCTGTGGCAGAAAGTATTCCTGATGATCACGAAAAGGATATAATGTCATCCGTGTCGCCTAGGGAAACGGTCTCTTCGCCAATTGAAGAAGCGCCAAAAGAATTTCCAGAGATCGACCTCATAGAAAAAGCTCACCTAACGCTAAGCCTGCAAGGAGTTACGGCTGGCAAGCTTCCTACAGAATCTAGCCCCGTTGATGTTGCCCAGGGCGACTTTTCACATGTTGTTCCGCCCACTTCATCGGAACCAGACGCGCCCACCCAGCCGGCAGAACACTCGAAAGTTGCCACAGCAGAAACTGTATCGTCTCCTGTTGATGAAGCGCCGAAATCTCCTTCTGGCGCTAAGCATGTGTCGCCCCGACCAGATTCTCCTGCAGAAAGTTTCAGGGGAGAGAGTGTTAAGGATGATAAGTCTCCCATCCAATGTGGGCCCTCGCCGCCACCATCTGCCGCCGAAAGTCTGAAAGAAGATAGTACGAGGCCAAAAAGCTTGATAGACGACAAGTCAAAGGAACCGTCTCAAGTTCCTTCAAAGGAAACATCCCGACCGGACTCGGTCGTGGAAACTGCATCATCTCCAATTGAGGAGGCACAAAAAGATTTAACACAATTTGAACTTGTTGAAAAATCAAAGCTGCCCCTGATCATTGACTTGCAAGGAAATCTTCACACGCTCTCTAGTCCTGTCGACGTGGCTCATGGAGACTTTCCTGCCGCAGCAACTATCTCCCCAACGAAACATTCGTCCCCTCCAAAGCCCGCTGAGCTTGCCCAAGTTGATACAGAGAAGACTATATCGAGTCCCGTTGATGAAGCTCTCACTTCCCCTTTTGCTAAAGACTTGGAGCGACCAGAATCTCCTGCAGAAGAAGGCAGTAAAGTGGCCAAGTCAGGTGAACCATCACGTCGCGAATCAACCGCTGAAACTAGTAAGCTGGAAAGTGCGAAGGAAGCCTCCTCTAAGCAAGGCTCTCGACCAGAATCCGCTGTAGAGAGCGTCAAAGACGAAACTGAGGAGCTGGCGAGCGTACCTGATGACAAATCAAAGGAAGCATCCCGTCGGGATTCCCTGGCTGAGAGTAAAAAAAGTAGCGCATCTCCTACAGCCGCTTCCAAGGAAACATCGCGGCCGGACTCAGCTGTCGATGGTGTCACGATTTCTAGCCCCAAGCCTGAAAGTACAACAGACGACATGTCGCGGGGGGCTTCCCGGCGCGAGTCGGTAGCCGAAAGCTTTAAGCCGGAAAGTACAAAGAGCGACGACAAGTCGTCTGCTCCATCAAAGGAGGTATCGCGACCCGCATCGGTTACCGGAAGCATTAAGGATGAGAAGTCGTCCGCCGCTGCCTCAAAAGAAGCATCTCGACCAGAGTCGGTTATTGAAACAGCTTCGTCCCCGATCGAGGAGGGCCAAAAATCTATAGCTGACTTGAGCCTTGAGTTGAGCCAAACCACAGGCGAAGCGAAAGGAAAGCTACCGACCCTGTCCAGTCCGGTCGATGTAGCCGATGGAGACTTCTCCAAAGCCCAACTGGATATTTCCTCAGGATCTAGTCCAATCTCAAAGCCCGCTGAACTCTCCCAGGCCGCTGCTGCAGTGCACACGGCCTCGAGCCCTGTGGATGAGGCTTCCCCAATACTAGAAGCCCTCGAAGAAACCATTGAAACAGTGGAAAAGCATATCACCCAAGCAGAAAGTGGGCCAGCAAGCACTGTGCTGATTGATTTGTTGGATATCAAGGACACCAAGGTAGAAGTGGTGCAAATGTTGGAGCAAAAGACAGCGACCACCGTCAAAACTATTGAGAGCTCAGCTGTGGAGTCTATTGAGAAGATCAGCAAAGAGAGCAGCCATCAGCTAACAGATCTGCAATCTGTGATTGACACCAAAGTAAGTGCTGTGACATCTTTGATCAATGCTGCTGTCGAGACTGCAGGGGCAATGCTAACAGAGGTCTCAGAGAAAGCCACTGACGTCTCAGAGAAGGTAAAGTCCGAGCTGGTCACTAAAACTACCACTGAAGGTGTTGCCGAAGTTGAGGACGCCTCTGCCAAGGGGAGCCTAGACCTTAGCGGCTTCTCGGAGCTACGGGAGACGCACATCACCACCGTCGGATCACCCGAGTTCACAGTGACCATCTGTGAGCGTGATGAGCCCGTCCTGCACGACATCAAGGAAGAGGATGAGGAGCACAGGTTCTCCCCACCAACCGAGAAGACTGCGATGGTGCCGCAACAGCCCGTGCGTCCGCTGTCGCCTCGCGAAGAGGAGGTCTTCAAGATCGTGGCAGATGTGGCCAAGGTGCTGAAGTCTGACAAGGACATTACCGACATCATACCCGACTTTGATGAGAAGGAGCTGGAAGAGAAGTTAAAGTCCGCTGATCCTGAAGAGGAGGAGTTCGACAAAAGCCCCAAGACAGCCTCCACACCCCCTAAAGAGTCCTTGGAGATAAATGTGATGAAGGTGGACATAGAATCCGAAAAATCCTCACCAGACCAAAAGTCCGGGCCCATCTCCATCGAAGAGAAGGACAAAATCGAGCAGTCCGAAAAGGCCCAGCTGCGGGAGGGAGCAGACAGAGCAGCCAGCAAGGACCCCAGCCGTCCAGAATCTGCAGCCAGCCAACAGGGAGCCACGGAATCAATTCTTTCGCGTCCAGAGTCCGTTGCAAGCCACAAGAGCCAAGCGAAGGAGGAAGAGGTGCAGCACCAGCAAGAGCAGGATAAGTCTCAGGTCGCATCGAAGGAGACGTCGCGACCGGCTTCACAGCTCAGCAGCACTGCCGAGCCATTAGATGATAAGTCTCCAACTCCGGCCAGGCGTGAGAGCCACCAGAGTCACAAGGAAGAAGCCAAAGAGGCTTCCCGTCCCGAATCCGTGGTAAGTCTCATCAGCGACAAGGAAGTCAAGTCTTCCAAGGAGAGCGAATCCTCGCGTCCCCCCTCTAGCACTAGCCACATAAGCGCCAAGGACGAGGAGACGCCGATTATCTCGACGACAATCAAGACCAAGGAGGAGAAGTCCAGCGAATCGGTGTCTGTGTCCAAGTCCACTATTAGCCAGAGCCTTCTGAAAGAAGAGTCTGCCACCCTCCAATCCAGCGAGTCCCTCAGCAGCAGCCTGAAGGTAGAAGACGACTCCCGATCCCAGTCCCTATCCAGCCTGGTCACTGAGAAGGCGGGGACCAGCACCAACATCAAGGAAGACAGCGAGAGTGAGAGCCTTTTTAAACTGGTAGAGAAGACTAGCACCACAGCCGCTTCGATGCTGGAGGACCTGCTCACCCATTCCGAAGAGTGTTCCTCAGAGTCCATTGTAAGCGAAATCCAGACAACCAGCACCCAGAAGGCCCACTCCAAGGAAACAAAGGAGACCCATGAAAGAAGCACAACCAGCAGCAGCGCCACCAAAGATGAGAGTCTCAAGGAGACCGTGGCCGAATTTCTGGCTACGGAAAAGATCGTCTCGGCCAAGGAAACATTTAGTGCCGAGGCCTCCAAGACGGCGGAGGAGTGCCTTAAGAAGGCCACCACCAGTACCACCAGCACTACCTCCTCCCAGAGAACAGTTTTTGTTGGCACCGAAGAGTCGAGGCGCGAGTCAGTGTTAAGTCACACCAGCGAAGGTCGCCAGACACACAGCGACCCGGAGGATGAGGATATTGACGGCGATGAGGATGAGGAGCGGACCAGCGTGAAGGAGGCACGCTCCAAGTCCATTGCCACCATCATGATGACCAGCATATACAAGCCCTTCGAAGAGGTCGAGTCGATTGCTACGCTCGAGGAGCAGGAAGAGGGCCACCACGAACAAGAGCAACAGCAATCGAGCACATCTAAGGATATGACAACAACTAGCAAGACAACCACTCTACTGAAATCCAGTGACCAGCAAAGTTGTAGCAACACCACCACTCAGCAATCTAGCACCTCCTCGAAAACTGCCTCAAAGGTGGAGTCAATCACTTTGACACAGATCGATCAGGATCAGGCAGAGAGGCAAAGTGACCCCGTGGACCGCAAGACGCCGCCAACAGCACCTGTTAGTCCCAGCGTGAGGCCGGCGGGATCGGGAGGAGCTACTGGGGGCGGCAGTATCGCTTCAACATCCGGCCCCCTATCGCCCAAGGATATCAGCGGCAAGTCGAGTCCCGGTGGCCTCACCTCTGAGAGTCAGTCTATACCCACACCGTTAGGGCGGGAGTCACACACTGAGACGCCCGAGTCGTCGCCGAAGCCAACTTCGCCGTTCCCGCGCGTCAGCAAGGACGATCTCAAGCAGATGTCCCTGGAGGCTGACCAGGGAGATGTCGAAGCCGAACTACCCGATCTGCACGAGCTGCGTGGCATCGAGTGCACTACGGCGCTGAGCGGCAGCACAGAAAAGATCATTACTACAACAATCACCACGGTCACCAAGGTGATCTCCTCGGACGGCAAGGAGATCGTCACCGAGCAGAAGACGGTGACGACCACGGACAGCTCAGAGCCGGACAGCGAGAAGGTGGTCGTAACCACAACTCGCACCACCAGTGAGAGCGAGAAGAGCGACCGCGACCAAATTCTGCCCAAGGAGGTGGCCCTGCTCCGTGGCTCCAGCTACCGTTCCAGCACTCCGGGTAGCGAAGACGATGAGGAGCTGCCCGGTTCGCCCAGAAGTGCCACCAGCTACGAGCTGCAGCACTCGAGCTCTGGCGTGAGCAAACGGTCCGACATGGATGCCGACGACAGCCAGGATGACATTCCGCCGCAATACGGCAGCGAGGAGCATTCGACGGCTCGCTCGATTCTGCTGCCGCGTACTGCCGATCCAATGGCCACCTCGTTCTACGGAGCGCTGCCAGACTCCTTCGATGTAAAGCCCAGCTGCACCGAGCCGATACCCATCCAGGGAGCAGCCGCTGGGGCGCCAGGAGATAGTCAGTCCTCGGACAGTGTGGAGAGCAGCAGCCAGACCTGGGCAGGACACAAGTTCCTCGACCAGGCAGATAAAGACTTTCAGAAGGCGCTCGAAGAGCATGTTCAGGCGCGCGGCGCCGAGGTAATGTCTTCCGTCACCGCCAAGTACTCCTACTCCCCATCCAAGGCCGACGAGGTCGAACAGATTGTGACCAGCACCGCCGAACGCCAGCGGTTCCCGCTCAGCGATGTCCAGCGATTGCGTATCGCCGAGAGCAGCTTCAGCTCAGTGGGTGACAGTCAGGCAAAAACCACAACCACAACCACAGAAAAATCATCAAAGGATCAGAAGGAGGGAGATGGAGAAGCCATGACAACATCTACAACCACAACCACGACCACAACGAGCAGTAGCAGCAGCACCAGGGGCGGCTCTGGAACCCTGCCCAAGGATCCCAAGGATCCCAAGGATCGCTTGGAGGAGTGGGGCAAACCACTGGGACTGCCCTCACCTGCACCACTGCCCGTCGAGGGCGGCTCTGATATCCGCACCACACCCAAAAAGGAGCGTCGTCTTGTCGCCACCAAGACGCGCCTTAACAACGAGAAGAACCTCCGTAAGCGCAGCGAATCGCCGAACAAGGTCAACAAGAAGCCGGCACCGGTTTATGTGGATCTAACCTATGTCCCCCACAACGGCAACTCGTACTACGCCCACGTGGACTTCTTCAAGCGCATCCGTGCACGCTACTATGTCTTCTCGGGCACTGAGCCCAGCCGTCAGGTATACGACGCCCTGCTAGAGGCAAAGCAGACCTGGGAAGACAAAGAGCTGGGTAAGTGATGGATGGAGGTGATATTGTAGAGCGTTTACTTAATTGAACTCCCATTCACAGAGGTGACCATCATCCCCACATACGACACCGATGTGCTTGGCTACTGGGTGGCTGAGAACGAGGAGCTGTTGGCCAAGCATCGCATCGATCTCTCGCCATCCGCTTCTCGCTGCACGATCAACTTGCAGGATCATGAGACCTCCTGCTCTGCCTATCGTCTGGAGTTCTAGGCCACGGGCTTGTTTATTGCATTCGACGATGACTAAAACAGAAACCAGTAAAACAACCAACCAATCACAAATCACTTTGCAAACACTCTGAACACTGACGGAGGATCGTAGCCCTTGTATTCCCTATATATGTAATAATTATGCGGGGGATCGGTATTGGGCCTCTGACAACAGACACACTTGGACACAGGACATCATAAGGACGACTGAAACACCAAAATCAGAACCAGAACAACAAACAGCAACGGATAAAAGATACAACACACTCGAATGCAAAATGGCAAGTTTCGTGCGCAAGGGAACCGGTAACCGGAAATAAGAAGCAGGAGCTTATATGGCGGAGTAAGGGGTCACATGCATGACGCCATTTTGTTTGCTAATGCCGTCTATTAAGCTTTTGCCAGAATTTATTTGAACCCACAAAAGACAAGAAAATAAAGCTAAGTAATTAATTGATATTTATTTTGAACAAATTAATTACAAAAAATAAATCAATCGATCACCAAATGCGCAACGTAAGCAGAGATACATAAGACCCAGTAAAGAAATACTCATAAGAGGAGAATGTTGAATGTTGAATGATGAATGATAATTATTTGTTGCTTATCCATTGTATAACGTCGAGCTACCTTGCCTAGTAATCCAAAGATCAAAATAGTTTTCAAAACCGTATAGAAAAAATATACAAAAAAAAAGAAAACAAAGGAAAGAAAGGAAAAAAAATAAACAATAAAAGAAAAAAAAAACAGAAAAAAAAAACAAGAAAATGTAAAATCTCTATATTAAAGAATAGAAGATATTATTCATGTTTATTGTATTAGTCGACACTTTTACGAATCCCCAAAAAAAATATAGCAGCACCATTATGCAGGTATTTTGAATTTTAAAAGAAAATGAATAATGAAACTATAAATGTACTTGTATAACTTCTTGAATGACAAAAAGAGAGAGAGAGCGAGCTAATATATAATATTAATATAACATTGTAAGAGCGATTGCCGATATAATACGAATCACCTGCTAGAAGAAAGTGTATCCAATACGAACTATACATACATACATATATCTAATCAAACGCTTTGGGATAGCAAGCGATTACCCTCTCAAACCCTCAAAACTGATCCGAGATCTGAGATCCTTGATCCTTGTTGAATGTGCCTCCCCCATAGAAAAAGCAGATATACTCCAACTCCAAAAAACCAAAATCCGAAGTCATTTCTGTAGTTATTTTCACTTATATCGATTCCCTTCGGTTTTCTGTTTTCGTTTATTATATTATTTTTTTTATAAGGCAGCCGCAGAAAGACTTATAATCCAACAAGCTATAGCAAAACGATATACGTACACTTCTCGGTAGTAGATGGAGAGAAACTGAAGTGCAGAAACTAGAGTCTGGAATGGTCGGGGATCCGGGATTGGAATTGGGACTGGGACTGGCACTGGCACTGGGGACAGAGTCTAAATGTTGTAGCTAGGAAACTGAAAGTCTTGAATAGATGTTTAAGGATGGAAAAGGGAAAGGAAAATGATTTGATTGCTGATGATGGTGATAAACGGTGACAAATACGACGACAACAGACGGAAGACGATAACGATAATGTTAATGCTGATGTTACTATATAGGGTTTACGAGGGGATGATCGATTGACTGGTATTGAGAATTGGGAGCGTCAGAGTGTGGGACTAAGAACTTGAACTGGAACAGGGCTTGTGATTCGGGTGGGTTGGGCTTAGGTTTGGGTTTGGGGTCGAATGATGAGACAGATACTGTGAAAAGGATAGAAGAGCAGATGAAGCGATGATGAGATGAGCAAAGAAAACTAAATACGAATAAATATGAAGTACACAAAGTGAATGAAGGTTATTTTTCTATATTTTTTTTACTTTTTCATAGTCATAGAATAACAAATTTGCAAACAAAACAAAGTAATATTGCAATGCAAACAAAAATAAGCAAAACAAAAGCAAACAAATAAACAAACAAAGGCACACTACTGACAAATTTTAATCGATTTATGTAACCACAGAAGTAAGCAATTCGAGGCCACAGCAGTAAACACAGTCCAAAGAACAAAGAACATTAAGACAAATTAAAGTAACTTAAAATTAAATACTCCATACTCAAGGCAGACGTTTAGCTTGAACCAAAAAATTGAAATTGAATATTGATATAGATACGATATAATAATATCGGACGACAGACAGACTTTTAGGCTATATGCGTCGTATATTTTTGCGTTGCTTCTTATACAGAAAAAAAGCTACAGATACAATAGCTACAGATCCGATAACTTCAAGAGGAGATGCAACAGATTCAACAAACAAGCAAGCAAGCAAACAAACAAACAAACAGCAGTCAACTGGCAACCGTCCAGTCTACAAACGTTTGATAAGGAACAAAAACAAAGCAAAATTTAAGTGAGAAAATTATACACACAATCGTAAGGCTAAGGAGATGATGAGGAGGCGCAGACAGACACAAGGCTTACAGGAGGAGTGTCCTCCAACCAGCAGATAGATACGATTTCGAGCGTTTATCCGACATATTCCCTGAGTTCCGTATTTGGCCGCTTCGAAGATTTTAAATTTAAAGTGTAACCACAACAAAAAACAAAAAACATACAAAAAAAGGAGTAAAAGGAGTAAGAGCAGACGATTTATTAATAATTTTTTCCAAAAATTCGTGCGCTAAGCGAAACAAAACCAAAAAAAAAGAAAATAGGGAAATTAAAGAAATCCCCAAGGTAAAAAAGCAAAAAATTTATTACAAAAAAAAAAAATACAGATACTCACGCATGATATTTAAGATGCATGCATATATGCATAGACATGAACTACATATATACAACACTACATATACATATATAATATATATACATACATATATATACATATATAATTGAGCGTATTTGATGTTTTTGCTTGAACAAATTATATGGAAACTCTTCTCACAATAAAGAAGATATTTTTTGCCTTTCACTAAACGAATTTCCCCAAAAACAAAAGAGGAACACAATTAAGAGACATACATACATACATACATATGTACTCGTCTGTGAGTGTTGTTAAACCTACGGGAACTTGCGTATTGTATCTTCCCTCCCCCCTCTAATTGTTTGCGATTTGTTTTGTAGAATCCGATAAGATCAGATATATACGCAGTCGCGAGCACTATGCACCCCATTTTATCCCACATTGCCTTATATCCAAAGAGAACAAACAGAACAGAACACAGAGATTTGTATCTGCATCATATACCTTATACCTTATACTACATACAGACAGACATATATTCGTATTGTAAGTGTAAGAAACCCAATGTGTATCGCATATATGATATGATATGATATGTACTCGTCGTATGACCTAACACGAGAGTTTGTTTGTTGAATTTGCTTTTACTTTTTAGCAGCTTCGATTTAAATCAAATATACATACTAAATATACACACACCCATACATAGGTCTGCACACACATACACTGACACATGCATTCGCTTGGTTGTTTCTATGTGCGTGTATGTGTGTGTAGAATTATGTATAAGACCCTCTATATAGTCATTGTACTACGAGTAGTAAAAGCGAAAAATAGCATGCAGGAAAAGCAGAAAGCAGAACAGCAGAGCAGTACTTTCCGTGTATTGCATCCAAAGTTATAGCTTCATCTAAAGCTATATAACCAGATGCTGCAATAAAAGATAGACAGAGAGAGAGAACAGGAGAATAGTAGAGATGGCAGACGGAACGAGTTTAAGGCAGAAAGTCAGAATGGGAAGACGAAGAATGGGAAAAGAGCAAGCACAAAAGTGGATTCGATTCATGGGTCGAGAGGTTAGCCAGAAATAAAAAAACAAAACGATATATATATATTAATATATGTATTGTATATGTATTACATTTTATGAACGTCAAAGTAATGCTTACTCCAGAACTATTTCCAAAAAAATAAAGAAAAAAACCAACAATCTGAAAATTATAATAAACGTATTTATGTGAAAAACCAACATTGTTTTACTTGGCCCTTGACCGAAGGTACTCTTCGGTACTCTTTGGTACTCTTTCTACCGTTATGCCGAAGTACACATCTTAGGCTGCGCTTACAAGTGACTATAAATAGTCGCCAGTCATTTCATCACACTTCTCTAATCCCATCACTGTTACTGAACCAGGAACATCTGAACAATAAACAAGTTCGTTTCTTCGGAAAAGAATGAAAAAGTTTTTTTTTTTAAGATGTAACGTTTACCAAAGACAGTATAAGCACTGAGATGTGCCGCGCCATACAAAATTTTAAGCTCGATTTTTTCCGTCAGGAATTTTAAAGTATTCCTGACTGAAAAAGAAAGAGACAGATAGACTAAGAGACAGAGAGCGCTGTAAAGGCAAGCCCTCTGTACGTGAGGCTGAACTTTAACTGTATGTGTGCAAATATTGTAGATGTGCTTGTTTGAATTGGTTGTTAACGCCGTCGCTGTCCAATAAAACACAAATTACTTTAGAATTGATTGGAGCTTATAAATTTATGATGACGCTTTCCCAAAATACAAACGAGGTGGAACGTTGTGAGCCGCGGCAAAGGCCGCGGCTCTACCTTATACCCGAAACTCAGTCACGATTTATGCAATTTATTATATGTTCGCCAAAGGGACAAATTAAATTTTGGGCAAAAAATATTATTTCGAAAATTGAAGTCAAACCATTTTAGGAATATTTATACATGTTTCCAATTTTGTTTGCATATGATACTGCTTCTACATTTCTACATGTATAACTACATATTTGAGACGTACAAGTGTTCAGGACAGAGAGAGAGAGGGAATGAGTCAGCGCTTGGCAGGCGTTGCATAGCCACTGAAATTTAATTTGTTTCTTCTGGCCATAATATTGATCCGACCTGATCCATATTCGGCAATCTGGTAGATATGATATGGGTTTCCATGATTCTGCGTTTTTGGTTTCCTTTTATCTTAAAAATGTTGGATTCCACAGATTTTCGTCCTTTGTGGAGGCGGAAAGGGGCGTGGCAAAATTTTGAAATAAACTCGTGCTGGTTTGATATCACAGGCATTTGGTTCGAAAGTTTGGTTGCTCTAGCTCTTATAGACTCTGAGAACTAGGCGTCAAAAAATACGAATAGGCAAAGCAGATGGGGTCGCGTGTGAGAGAGAGCGAGAGGAAATGATGACTTTCGAAATGGTTTTCTTCATTGTATCTTTAATAATAATCCGATCTGACCCAGATTTAACACTCTGATAGAAATCGTTATTCTCTATGATTCTGCCTATTTAGTTTTCTTGTATCTTCAAAATTGTATATGCCACAGACTTTCGTCCTTTGTGGAAGCAGAAGGGGGCGGGGTGAAATTTTGAAATACACTTTGTGTAGTGGGATAACACAGGAGACTGAATACAAAACTTGTATGTATGTATGTCACTAAAATTTGTATGGACCCATTTATTACCCATTTATATGTAGGCGTTGATTATATAGGAAATATACAATTTTCAAAATGGGTTAAATACATACATATAAAGTATAATTTATTAAATATATAACATTTTTAACAAATGTATATAACTCCCAGCAAATACATTTGTGTCTCAAGAAATCTTCTCAAAAGTATTTTGCTTGCAATTTCGGCAGCTCAGCACTCGTACACACACACACATACGTACTTTCAGTTCTCTGAGTACGCACACAAGCCAGCTTGTTCAATTTTTAGATCAGGGGTCGGTGGCGTCGTATCCCATGTGCATAGCAAAAAGGCCGCTGGGCTGCGCAGTCGGCACACGCATAGCGTAAAAACTTCGAGTAGCGTCGGCCTTACCAAGGTATACTAAACTAGGTAGCCGCATAGAGAGCAGCAAAGAAGGTATTCTTAAGTGTCAAAATGACAGAAGAGAGAGAGTGAGAGAGACACTCTCACAAATGCGTTGCACGAAAGAGTCTCAAAGGAGTCGAAAGGTAGTCGCAAGGCATACTAACCAAGGTAGGCTTATAGAGAGGAATATGGAGTTGTTCAAAATGAAAGCATTGTGTAATTAATAGACCTTTGAATTATCACCGAAGAATTCAAAATACATACATTTATTTTGAGATTTTTAAAATAGAACTTACTATGTAATGATTACGACCGACCCCCAATCTGCAGGTGGCCCCACCCTGGACAAGTGTCAGGTGTCAGCTTGATAGATGGCTTGGCATTAAAAATACCTTAATTAATAATGATGGATTGGTACTTAATGTTCGAGAAGTCCTTCCTTAGAGCAGCTGTCCTGGCTGGCATACCATTTACATTTTGACGGAGTTCGGCAACAGTTGCACGTTTCGTGGCCACAGTTGCAAGTTAGTGGATAAACTTATTCAGAAGGAGCACCTGCAATCGATTGGATTGGAATTTGGTCATTCGGCTGCCCTTGCCCAGGCTGCTGATTGCTGGTGGTCTAGCATTTACATATTTGTGCTTTAGATTGGTGTGACAAGCGTATAATTGCCACATTCTGATAACCTAATCGATTCACTATCTATCCGGCTACAGATATACATAGTTAGATATCCATCGGACACTCGTACCCACAGATACACAATCAAGTAGTCGAGCCCTTGCCATGGACACGCTGAGAGCTTTGGGGCCGTTGCATCGCGTCTGTCAGGTGTGCAACCTCTGGCAATGGCGCCTAGACAAGGAAAGCGGACTCCTCCGTCGCTCGCACTGGCTGGAGCTCTACGGCTGGACGGTGCTGGTGGCGGCCGGCGGCTACACGGCCTATGGCCTCTTTCAGGAGAGCAGCGGAGGTGAGCAGCCTGGTGATATAGAGGATGCCGAGACGACCATCAGCAGCATAGGGCACACGGTGGACTTCATCCAACTGGTCGGTATACGGGTGGCGCATATGGCTGCTCTGCTCGAGGCGTTATGGCAGCGAAAGGCACAGTGCGATTTCTATGCGGAGCTGGCCGAGATCGACCGGCAGCTGGCCAGGCACCTTCAGATGAACGTCGACTGCAGACAGCTACGCCGTCGCACCACCCGCTGGGCAATGTGGATGCTGTGGGGCTACGCGGCCAGCCAGACCCTAATATTGGTGGCAAAGCTACTGGCTCCGGGACACCAGTTCCCGATCTACTGGATCCAGTACCTTCTACCCATGCTCGTATGCGGCCTAAGGTATTTTCAGATCTTCACCGCCGTGCATATTGTTGCCCGGCGACTGGAACTGCTGCTCGATGCCCTCCGAACGCTACAGCTACAGGATTCGGAGCCAGAGACGGAGGCCCCAGCGGCCTCAATGGAGCGACTGGTGGCTGTGCGGCAGCTTTATCAAAGGGTGTGGACCCTGGTGACCCTACTTAACCGCAGCCACGGCCTATCCATACTGCTACTGGTGGGCAACGACTTCCTGGCCATTACGTCCAACTGCTACTGGATCTTCCTAAACTTCCGCCAATCTGCGGCATCGCCGTACGACATTCTTCAGATCATAGCCAGCGCCGTGTGGTCCGCACCGCACCTTGGAAACGTCCTGGTTGTCTCCCTGATCTGTGACCAAACTGCGCAATGTGTAAGTAGGCAAATCAGGGGAGAGTCTTCCCCTCTTCGTGCTCCCTCCATACTCCGCTTGTTGCTTTCAGGCTACCCGCTTGGCCCTGAGCCTGCACCAGGTCAGCGTGGATCTGACGAACGAGTTGCATAATGCCCTGGTAGGTTCATCCCACCTTCGTAGGCTACTTTTTGTAATCTCTGAAATCTGTTCTTCCCTTGATCCTTAGATCACACAGTTCTCGCTACAGCTCCTCCACCAGCGACTCTACTTCAGCGCCGCCGGATTTTTCAACGTTGACAATACGCTCCTTTATACGGTAAGTACGCGGGGCCTCTCTTGCTGGGGCCTGGCCTCACTGATGACTGGAACTCTCCTATTGTAGATTGTGGGCGCCACAACCACATACCTCATCATCCTGATACAGTTCCACATGAGCGAGTCGACGATGTCCAACGGATCGAGCGGAGACTGAAGATCCGAGCATAGATCCCTCGATGGTAGCTCGCTGATGGGCAGACTCCTTTCTGGAATTACAAAATATTTATCAATATTTCGGTGCACTTTGTAATGGCGAGCGCAAAAAAGGAAGTCCACTTTTTGCGGGCAACAGATACCCCTGATAACTCTTCAGCAGGAGCCTCTACCGAACCACCTATGCAGGCCACTCTTAAAATGATCATTAAAATCGCTTTAATTGTTTGCCAATAACAGCATTTATTCTCGGACCTCTCCCATTTTTCCGGTGGGACTTGTGGTGTTTAAATATGTGGTGTATGAAGTATTTTGCACAATGTTATCTGGTCCGAAAATATAATGTTATTGTTATATGATTACATTTCCTCTCGCTCAGCCAAAATGCTTTCGGTATACCAATTTAATATATTGCTCGGATATTATATCCTTTGGGTATTCTCGATGAGTATCTGTGCGGTAGTATAAGTAGGCGTGTGCGTCAGTAGAGTGGGCAAAGCGAATGAATGAGTAAAGGATAATGTATAGAATAGAAATTGGATCAATCCAATGGGCAAGAAGACAACCGTGCCTTACATTGCTATTTGTTGTACGTGTTTCGCATTCAGCAGGGGCATTTCGACGGTGTAAACAGTGTGGTGCTTCATTATGTTATTGGTAGGGGGATAGCGTGCTGCATTGATTCAGAACGACAGGACATGCCTTTCTTCCAACATGTCAATGGTTGCTGTCAGTGTGTGAAGACTTAGCGAAAGTTTGGCAATGAGCAGCAGCGCAGCTGATTGCGATAGACCTCCTGGGCCGGGCGGAAGGTGCGCCAGTAGTAGGGGGCGCAGCTAATGATCCGAGCCAAATACTGCTTGAAGACATCGTATGTTGGATAAACGAAGCGCTGGCAGTGGCACTTGTGATGATAGAGACAGGCGGGATCGGCGATCCATTCACGGGGAAGAGGATTATTATCTTTCTTGTGCCCCCCAGTATTTGAGGAACTGAAAAGAGTTTCCTTCTTCAAAGCCACAGCATCCCTGCAAAATACAAGAAAATGGTTATAGAAATCATAAGGTAAAAAAAGAATGCCACCACTCACTCGAGTCCCTTGGCCACCAGAGCCTGAACGCCTGGGGACTGGGTGACACGAGCGAAGTGAATACAGCGATTGGCACGGTTCAGGGTTGACAGATACCAGGTCGGCATCAGGCTGAAACGAACCTCTGAAAGAACACGCTCAACGCTATCACGGCGTTCGGCCCAGTTATGCTCCAGCCAAAGTATAACTGCCAGAAATATCTGCAGGGCCAGACAGAATATGGAAGATCGGAAAGTTGGAAATGCAAAAGATTGGGCAACCAAATATATGCTTACCTCGATTTCTGAGTTAACACTCAAGTAGCAGTTCTTAAGGATATGTATAATCTCGAATTCAGTGAAGTATAGGAAAAACGTCGAGCTGACCACGCATAGGAACACACGTGATATGCGGCTGAGCATTAGCTCGCGTAGGATCTTGCCATGGGGATGGTGACGGGCCTTGAGGTAGGCCTTGAAGGCAGTGTCCTCATTGAAAAACTCCATTTCCTCGAGCGACAACCAGAGCTGACTTATCAAGTCTGGTATCTTTAGCACATCGTCGGCCACAATGCGAGCGAGCAAAGTCTGATCACGGTTCCCATCGAGAAAATTGTTGAGCCCGAGTGTGGGCAGCTGCTCGATGAAGCGTCGGGCAGCATGAATTTTGGCATAGTTCCCAAGGACCTTCTTGAAGCAGCGATGGCGCTCGTTTCCAATGAATACCCCCTCATCCAGGAGAGTCTGCTCAGGTAGCACTGTGAGCAGCTGCTCCGTGACGCGCTCAACTGCGCTTCGTCCGTCGCTCTGGGCCCCAAGCAGCTCCATGACGATATGGATGGTCTCACCATCGCCATCTGCTCCGTCGCACAGACCCAGCAGCAGCTTAACAATCTGCTGACGCTCGAACAATGCCTGCAACTTGGCATCGACGGGCGCCACCATGCTGTTTAAAGTGACTTCGCCGACGTCGTCGCTAACGTCTTGAGCACTAAGGGCTGGGGACGAGGACGAAGGCGGCGACTGGTTCTGGCCATCCTCCACAACAATTACCGGCTCAGCGTCAGACTGCTTCTCGTTGTCTCCGGGCTCGATGTCCCCCTGGGCACCGCATTCTTGGACCGCCTCGCGTACCAACGCAAAGAGATCGGTTGTGGTACTCACCGCCACCTCCTCCGGAGCGTTGTTCTGCTCTTCAGGGTAGGTCTTCACCACACCAGCAGTCTCCTGGACCTGCACTGTGATAGTCTCCCCATCTGAACCGTTCATGATGCCCACCTAAGACCACACACAGCGGGAGAATTTTTTATAAATAATGAACCAGTAATTGAAAATTTGTTTAGCTTTTAGCGGATGGCAATACCTTTTGTATTACGATAATTCAACTTAACAAAATGAAAGTGAACAAATAAATGATTCACTTAGAAAATGTGTTGCCTGGGTGTCGAAATTTTATGCCACACGGCCTACTGATTACTGCCTGCACGGCATCAGCGTCCAAACGTCATTTGAGTCAACTGCGCAGCTGGGAGAGCAGACAGTCGTCGCCTTTACGGTGGGGGCCGACAACGTCGCCTTTACGGGGGGGGCCGACAACGTCGCCGGATGTGTCGCGGCAGACACGACACCATTGACTGGACAGTGCGGGGACAGTGAGGTAATCCAGTATGGCCTGCAGCTTTGCGACATCGGTGCGAGGACGGTGCAAGTCAATAGCGGCAACCGCCTTCAAAAGCCAAGAGCGCAGCATTTTCACATCCTGGGGCAGAATGCGAAAAAATATCTTCGGGTAGCCGTGATACAGGAACTCGCTCAGGTCCGGGCAGCACAACTGCAAGTGCAGCAGAGTGCCCACCGTACGGATTACACACCTAAAGCTGGTGTTGCTCAACTCCGCCATGGGTATATTATTCAAAATTCGCAGCTCGCCCAGCTGTAACGAGACAGAGGTGGATATATGTAGATATAGAGAGAGCAGCAGCAGGATTAGGGTTATCTCCAAAGCTGCGACAACTCACCTCGCGGTACTGATGAATGTCAATGGCGGTTTCGGCATAGCTAAAGATAATGTGCCACAGCAGGCACACGCTAACTGCCCTGCCGATGCCACTCTTTACGCTAATGAGGCGGGCAATACGCAGAACATGGCCGCGGCTGCTGCTCGAACTCCCACCAAAGTTGTCCAGAAACAGTTTGGAAAAGTGATGCACTAGCATGGGCTCCAGCGACTTGACTACTTTGAAGGATTGACGCACCAGTGCCACGCGGCATGTCATCGACGACACATCTCCATCTGGTAGCAGGAACAAGATGCATGCCAACTGCTGCAGCGTGGCCAGCTCATCGGTGCCCAGACTGCGACTCATTTCCCATAGGCACTGGCAGCACTGTGTGAGACAAGAACCTGGAGGAATACCGCGCTCTCAGTTTGGAGCATGAAGCTTGAGGCTTACCTTAATCAACGGCAAGGTTCCTATCGGCTCAGGAAGATGTTCGATGCGTTCCCACAGCGCACCCATTCTCACAATCCTGCTGAACTTGCTCCAGCTGAGCTTGTAGTGCGCTTCGTCCGCAAACAGTTCCTGCAAACATTTGAAATTCTTCTTTCTGGATGGCGGCTGCTCGGGCAGAGACGGCTGTTGCGAATTTCCACCCTCAGGCATTGTGAAGTAACTAAGCTCTACTCGAAGGTCCGTTTCTATGATCCGTGTGAAATGCGCACGCAGCTTTATCGTGAAAATTCTTCTTTAAAATGAAAGCCAAAGGCAGTTGCAGCGTCTATGGCGCCCTAAAGTCGCGACAGCAATGTCTTTTGCAACCCAAGAGAAGCTAGTCTCGGGCAGCACTATCTCTCCCTCTCCCTCTTAGTGAAAATTATCGTAGAAACACTACATGCATGGACGATGTTGGAGGAGGCATGTGTGTGTTTGTGTGTTTCATAGCAAAGAAATTCTACACATCAGATCGCGTGGCGTGGCTGTGTGTTATGGCGGAATTTTCCGACGCACGTAATGCAAAACTTTATTTATCAACAAATGCACACAGCCTTTTGTGGGCTTTAACTCTATTGCTCCTCACTCGAAATTCAACCGTAAGGAAAGCCGTTTTTTTCTGTTTATGGTTATATGCAATGCAATATGAAGACCCAGAGACGAACGAACAATTTGCAAAGCCTTCTACCTTTCGTCTCTGCTTCTCTGCACACTATCCGCATGCCTCACACACATATGAATACCACATACAGACACATGCCGCACCAGTGCTGCCCATTCTCACCACAATCTGCATAAAAATGTCATTTTATTTGAACAGAGAAAAGTTCGACTAGCGACGACCAGAAGAGCGAAGCGCAGATGTCGGTTACCACTGCTGTCTTGGGAGAGAAGAGACCTCATGCACACTATCCGCATGCCTTACACACATATGAGTACCACATACAGACACATGCCGTACCAGTGCTGCCCATTCTCACCACAATCTGCCTAAAAATGTCTTTATTTGAACAAAGAAAAAGTTCGACTAGCGACGACCAGAAGAGCGCAGCGCAGATGTCAGTTACCATTGCTGTCTTGGGCGAGAAGAGACCAAGAGCAAATAGTTCCTCAGCGCTTCCTTTTTGACTGCTTGTCACTGGTGGATAATCCTATATATGTACATACATACGTGCAAGCATTACCGCATGTGAAGCCGAGCTCTGTGCAACACCGGCGAATTGTAGAAAAGCAATGCAGGAGCCACAGTGAAGATGATTATTGAGAAGCATCTGTTTCCCTGCAAACTAAACCTTTTGAAATGCTATTCGGCTTGGTTCGCGAACCGCGACTGGCGTGGCACCTGCTTCTGCTTTAAGCCGAGTGAGGGGCCAAAGGTTTCTAGTGTGCCTCCTTTAGCCGCCCAGCACCATTGGCGAGGTGGATACGCTACAGGTGGACAAGTACCTACAGTGTCCACAGCTAATTCTTTCATTAGCGAGAATGACCGCTATTTGGTTCTCAGCTTTCCGTACCACAAGTACGTGCTGGGAGTTTCTAATATAGCCTACAAATTTCAAGGCCAACGACTTTGTAGAGTACATCGGGTCCTTGCATGAGCTGTTTAAGAGAGACGGGCCGCCATCATTGGTCGTCGACGGCCAACTGGTTGCCATGGGACCACTCCGCCAATGATTATGTAATTGTTTCATGAGCTATGTTCATTTATATTTATAACAAAATATAATAACTGTCCATATATTTGAAAAATGTAGCCCTAAAGTGATATGTGCATCGATAGTCTTATCGATAGCTGCTGCCCGTCGCTGACTGAAACGAACAGCTGTTTTTTGCCGGCGCGTGTTTGTGTTTTTTCTTTTGAGGCGCCCCGCTTTTGGTGACTGTTTCATAATTTTAAGAGAATCTGAATGAAGCAGAGGCAATGCAACGAGCGCGTTTGTTGCAAAGTGTGTGGGTGCGTTTAACGCGACTCGGGCAGCTGCCAGTCAGTGTTCTGCCCACCACTTCCCACGGATTACGTTATGCAATGAACCCGTCTCTGGCTCTGGCCCGTACACCTGTCCATCACCTACAGCAAAGATACCTGAGCAGTAGCAGAACTAGCTGCTCTGCGGACAAGGGAGGCGGTCGGAACAGGCGTCCGTCCGGTTCGACGGTATCCATCAGCACAGAGGATCTGTGGACACAGCTGGAGGCTTACTACCAGCAACATAGTTTGCTAAACTATGAGCAGTGCCGACGTTTGCTGGAGAATCTTCAGACCATTCGCGCATCGGAGGAGCTGGGACTCAGTGCTGGCCAGCTGCACTTCCTGCTTGGCTCGTGCGTCCCCGAGCTGCTGCCCGCCCAAAGCGCCCAGGAGCGCCTGCAGCTTTTTCAGAGCCTATGGGCACAGCTGCTTAAGCAGGGGCAGCCGACCCTAGCCCACTACCTCACACAACTGGAGGTGCTACGTCAGAGCCGACTGCCACTTCCGGACCATCGGGCACTACTGGCCGAGATCGGCGTCTACCACGGACCTGCAGATGCCTCGTTCTACAGCAGCCTGCTAGAAGTGGCGTGCTCTGCGGGGAATATGCGCCAGGCCACCGAGCTGCTCGCTGAAATGCGGGAGAAGAACTTCCCTCTGACGGAGGCCAACTTTCACGCCTTGCTCCTGGGCCATGGACGCAACAAGGATTTGCCAGGAGTCGAGTCCGTGCTGTCCAGCATGCGGGCTGCTGGAATCTCGCCGAGTGCCAGCACCCAAGCGATTCGCTTCGCAGCCTTTGTGGAAAACGATGAGGTGACCAAGGCGAGGGATCTGCTGCAGACACACAGTGGATTCACGGCACCGCAGCTGCTGCAGATGCTGCGCGGTGCCCTTAGTAGCCAGTCGGTGGACACCGATCTTGTTCAGCAACTGGTCAAAGAGTTGCCCAAGGACTATCTAACTGGATTCGATGTACCCCCGGCCCTGAGGAGCCTCTGCATCGAACTGCTGCACCAGGGCCAGGCCCAGCTGGTAATCCGACTGATGGCTGCACTGCCGACACCCACGTTCAACGGCAACCAGAACGTGGACGAGTACGCTGCGCTAATCCTTCAGGAGTTCTTCCGCGCTCGCGTACCCATAGAGGAGACGCTACAGTTCGCCCACGAGCTCAGCCAGCGTGGACAGAACCAGCGAGCCCTGCACCTGGTCACCGAAGTGGCCCTGCGACGCCTGCCTACGGCAGCCCTACGTTGCTTTGAAGCTCTCTGCGCCGCCGGAGAGGAGCTGCGTCCGCATTACTTCTGGCCCCTGATCCTTCACCAGCACCGACGGGATGGCGAGAGTGGCATGCTCCGGCTGGTCTCGGAGATGCAGCGACTGCGTGTCGAGTGTGACGAGGACACCCTGCGCCAATACATCCTGCCCAATCTTGTGCAGACGCTGCAGGAGCCGTTGCAGGCCCTGCAGCAGCTGGAGTCGGTGGGCATTAAGCCCTCCCAAGTCGTTGTCCACGTAATCATCCAGCTACTGCAACAGCACCAGCAACTCCCCGAGATCCTGGATCTGCTCAAGCGCTATCCCACGCGCCTCCATCTGTCCTCGCTCCTCCAACCTCTGTCCGCCATCTCGGTCCACGCTCGGGCTACGAAGCGTTTCGAACTGTTCGCCCAGCTTGTACAGGCCCTGCAGCAGCGGTCGCTGCAGAAAGAAGAGGACTTCGTCGGCGCCCTACTTCTCCAAATGTGTAGCCCCCAAATGCGACTCCGACAGGATGCCGCCTCCCTACTCAAATTCGTGCATGAGCTTCGACGTCTGGAACTGCAAATGTCGCCGGCTGCCGCCGAGGCTCTACTCTCGATTGCCCGACAAGGCACCGAGGACAGCCAGGTGCTTCAGACGCTTGGCAAGACACTGCAAAAGATGCGCAACGCAAAGCTTACCCTACCGGCAGATTCAGCCGCCCACGGCGGCTTCATCAAGCACCCGCGCGACATGAACCAGGACGAGCTGGAGTGCCACCTCATCGAGCTCGAGTCCAAGCAGCTCAATCCGCGCGGTGTCCTGCGACGTCTGCTACAGTTGTCCGTGCGGAACGGCCGCCTTGAACGGGCCCAGCAGCTGCTGGCCAAGTGTCAGGCACTCAATGTGCAGACCAGCGCCGGCATGCTGGCCTCTATCTTCGACCTGCACATCAAGCAGCGGGATCTAGCACGGGCACAGCAGAGCCTGGAGCATCTACAGAACACTTACCCAGGTGCGACCCCTCCTCATCCCTCAGTCCTATCCAATAACTATAAATATTTGCAGGATTTGTGATCGATGAGCATAAACTTATAGACTTTGCTGGCCTTCTGGTGCATGGCGGCCAACTGGAGGCAGCCAAGCAACTGTTGCAGCGACGCGCCGACCAGCACAAGGTTATTGGTGGCACCTACGTAATTAAGAACGTGTGGCAGTTGCTAACTAATGTGGCCCATATGGCCGCAGATACGAATCAGCGGGAAGCTGGAGGCGTCGCAGGAGCCCCGCCTACTGTCCCTACTGGCCGCAACTTAACTCAAGAGACACTGGACTTCCTGCGGCAACTGGGCTACTGCCAGGCACACAATGCGCTCCTCGGGCCTGTTGTGCGAGAGTGGTTGCTGCGCGGGGACATGGACGCAGCGGTGGCCGAGTTCCAGCGTTTGGCCAACCAGCACAAGCACACGCCGCTGCAGTTCGAGCTGCTGTCTCTACTGGTGCGACTGGGCAATGGAGACGTGGAGGAACTGGCACGTTTCCCAGGTACCACGGCGGCCTCCGCCCAGCAGCACTTGGCCGCGGTGACGGCGACCGTGAGCCGTGTTCACGGGGCAGCGAATATGAACAGCGCCCTACTGCTGGCGCTGGCCGAATCCGGTACAGAGACGCAGTTGCGACGGCTGATCATCAACCCAGAGTTCCGCATCAATCACGATCTGCTGGTCAAGAACTGCGAACACCTTGGACAGGAGGGCGCCGTACGCACTCTACTGCGCCTGGCCCGGGGCGTACGTGGCGTGCAGCGCAGTATTGATGAGCAGCGCATCTACGACATGCTGCTCTCTCAGTTCAGTAAGACCAACAACTACGAGGCGGCCCTAGATCTTTTCGAACGGCTCGAGGCCGATGACGAGTTGAAGGTGTCGCAGGAGTTCATACGCAACCTGGTCAAGCTGCTGCAACTGAACAACGTTGAGATACCCAGTGGCATAGCGTTGCGTGCACAAATTAGATAGCCGCATTTTTAGTTGTTAACTAAAGTTCCCTAAGCAGAGCTTTGAAGTGATGCTTTGTAAGTTAATCCAACCTAAGAACCCAATAAGAACCCTATCAACACGATAGGACGCGTGAACCGAAAGCTCCGAGAATTGTTCCCGCTGGAATGTTATCTCTAAGATTATACGAGTTTTTATATTGATAAATTGTACGGATAAGAAAACAATTTGGTGACATTAGTAATTGTTTAATGAATGGGTAGAACTGGTGCGGGGAGGCAGAGTCACGGCTGTCTGCGGGTTTAGAAAATTTTGGTTTTCGCAACTAATGCCTATAGTGTTTCGATTATATCGCAATAATATTATTGATTAAAACAGTTCTTTTTTTTTTGCAATTTATATATATTGAAAAAGCTCATTGGAAATAATTTTCAAAATATATAAATCAGGGACCATAATCATTAGAAGCTATATTTTTAAATCACACAATAAAAATGAATTTTATGTTTTAAGAATATTCTTATTATTATTAATATACATTAATTACTGTTGAAAAAATATAAAAATAGAAATATAAAAATCAAAAAAATAACTATTATTTGATCATTTTTATTTCTTTGCTAAAATAATATAAACATTTATAAAGAGATCCTACGGAGCGCCAATATGTACGTATCTATAACTTTTTTCATCAATTTCTAATAGGTTTTTTTATTTATCATCTTTGAGTTAAATTATTATTGTGGACAATTACTTTTAGTAATCTCTCTATTATAAAAACAAAAAAATGTTGGGTCGTCGTCGTGGTCGACCCGAACGAGCGAAGCGAATGGTGGGTTGCCTTACGAGCGAGTTCGTAGATGGCTTGCCCTTAGTATTTTGTAAACATAATTTTTATAACCGCAGAATATCTTTTAAACTGTTTGGTGGATATGGATAGATTGTCCATAGATTAACGTATATTTTATTCTGCTGTGCGCCTATTCTAAGTGGATGGTTATATAAAATATGTAATCATTTTCGATTTGCGATAACCAGAGCATGGCTGATATGATTCATCTGTGCGAATGGTGTGCACTTAGGATCACAGCTTGGCCGGAGCTAGGCGGCGACGCTGAGCAGCCAGCGGTGTGCCCTCCTTTCGGAGCTGGGCCAGCAGTGGCTCGCGCCAGGGCCGGAGAAGTTGCTGCTTGGTGGCCAGCAGGGATGTAGTGGGCAGGCGCGAGTACTGATCCATGCGTGTCCAGAAATCCTGAGCGTTAGGCGCCAGGCCGACCACAAAGCCGCTTCCCAATGCAGACCGAGCATCGGCCTGTTCCCCCAGTCGGAGCAAGACCTCGATCTGTGGAAGGCTCCAGCTTGGCCCCGCCTCGACGCAGGGATGTAGATGGGAGAGCGAGAGCTGGAAGTGGGCGGCCTCCGTAGCGTAGACGAGGTCACAGAGGCTACAGATGCTTACTCCCACGCCCTGACAAAGGCCCTGTACAAAGGCCACCAGTAACTTTCGGCAGCTAAGCAGCTTCTTGGCCAGCGAACGCATTACAAAATCAGCTGCCCGCTGCTGGATGAACCGATCCTCGACTTCGTCGCGTTTCTCTCTCCCTGGTCCTTGCTCCAATGCCAGCGGCTGGCGATCACCCTCAGGTCCAACGGCAAATTCACCAGAGAGCACTATTATGCTGATGTCCCCATCCCCATTGGCTGCGTCCAGTGCTCTCATCAGCTCATAGATGGTGCGCCGTTGCCATCGCTGGAACTGGATGACGAGCAGCTTCCCGCGGCGCCTGATCGACAGCTCTCTGAACTGCCTGCAGAAGAGATAGTCTTTGTCAGCTGCGCTCATTACGACACCGTATTGCAGACTGACAAACGAGCATACGCACATAGACATGCGACTTCAAGAAGACATGATAGCAGGGTGTTCAAAGTTCAGCGTCTATCAGTTGGCATCCTCCTTAGTGTTCGCGAACTCTCGTTTTTTCGCTGATATACAGCCAAGCCCAATGGCAATTCGCAGATGCGTAATTTTAATCAACCACTCACTCACACACACACTCTAACACACACGCACACATACACTTACTATGTATGGCTGCACTCAAAAACATTTCTCAGAGTGCACCCGCTCTCTGTTTGAGCTCCGACATACGCTATTACACCAGCTCGCAATTTCCTGTCGCTTATTTACATTCTTAATCAAATTTAACCCAAATAGATTAGATGGAACCCCAGTGGACATTCCAACAGATAATCATACAGCATACGAGAGTATTAGCTTGCAATCCCCTGGGGATATACTTTCATTTGTAGGTAAAAGGTAGTTCTAGTCCTAATAATGTACAATATAAATATTATGTGCTTAAAACACTTAGCACTTAGTGCTCATCCAAATGGGAGAACTTCTTACGCAGCTTCTCGCGACGCTCCTTTTTGACATGACGCCAGGGCTTGGCTGTGGGGCCTGCATTGGCCACCAGAGTGCCGTCGTTGGCCAGGCGAACATTTGGGAAATTGGTGCGCCCCTTGACATGGGCATGGGTCGGTTTGTCATCAAAGAACTGCTGGTCCAGATCCTTGGACGTGCTCTTGTCGATCTGCGGATGGGAGTAGTAACAGGTTAGGTAAGAACGGGTTAAGTGTGAAATTCAGACACTTACGCGCATAGCGCGCTGCTGTTGACTGGGCAGCTGTGACTCCTCGATGGCCTTGCGCTGGCGCTCGGGGAAGGTATGGTACTCGGCCTGTGTGACTGACGGCGGACCCATGGCATACAGCAGCTTGCCATTAACATAATCCTTCAACACATAACGGGCGGAGCGTGCCTGGTCCGGCTGCCCGTTAGAAGTCATGAAGCCACGATTGTCTTCGGTAAAACGAGAGTGAAGGAATGATTATTACAAATTACACAGTGTCTCCTAAACACTTACAGCCGTAGGCAAGGAGCAGCTCCTCAGAGTGTGGGGGACGTTCCATGTCCTCGCCTTCAACCGGCTTTGCTATCACAATGCCATACTTGTCTTCCAGGACGTGGCGCGGTATGCGCTCGCAGAGCAGATTGACGGCGGGGACATGGTCACGCATCTGATCGATGGGCAAAATGCCGTTCAACAGCATGTCTGCCTTGGTCAGCACAAAGCTGGGCATGACCAGGCCAGGACAGTCGCACAGCATGATGTCGTTGTCCAGATATAGGGTCTGGAAGCGTTTGGTCTTGCCGGGTGTGGCCGACACCGATACCTTCTTGACTGTCATCAGGGAATTGATCGTACTGCTTTTGCCCACGTTGGGATAGCCAACCATGCCGATGGTCACGTGCTGCTCCGTGTGCCGGGGCCCTTTGTAGATACGCCGTAGGAACTCAATCATTTCCGTTCGGGAGAGCACACGGGGGCTGTTTTTGTCGTCAATCAGCTGTTCCTTTCCTTGCTCTAACTTTACCTTTTGATCAATGGCATCGAGTGCGCCCTCGACCTTGTTCAGAGACTGTTGGATTTCATCGGCAGCATCGCGCAGTTCTTTAAGCACGGGGAAGGACTCCTGACGTGCGGCTTCCGCCTCTCGCTTAAGTTCCTCCTCCACAAGGGTGGCAGAGTAGAAGGCAGTGCGTATGCCCTCGCAGTCAAAGTATTCAGCCCAATGCTTACGCTGCTCTTCCGTCAGCAGATCAGACTTGTTAACCAGAATCATATTCATCTTGGTGGACTTCACCTCCTTCACGTAGCTCTCCAAATCGGTACTGCGGAAGAGCAGGGGATTGCGAGCGTCGACGATTTGAACGACGACATCGGAGCGCTCTACTACACGCCAGAGCTGGCGCCAGAACTCAAGATTCTTCTCGTAGGGAGTCATAAGGATCTCCTCGTCCTCCTGCAGCAGAGCCAGGTCTCGGCGCCAGTTGAGGAACGCCTCGTTCTCGGCCCGCTCCAGATCCTCAGCACTGGTATTCTTGTCCCATTTGGGGCGACGCGGTACCTTCAGATGTTCACGATGCTCGTGATGCTTCTGGTGCATTCGCTGCTCCTGAGTTTTACTGAGCAGCCCCACACGTTGCTTCGGATTCACAAAAGTGATGTTCAGCTTCTCCGCCTGAAACTCTGTTCCGGCCAGCTCTGCTGTGCGCAGGAATGCTTGAAACGAAGACTCCTCGGTCACGGACGATAAATTGAGACGTCCCCAGTCGTAGCCGTCCTGCAGCTCTGTGGTGTGGAGCTAAAAATGTTTACTCAAACGATCAGACTTCAGTTGGGCAGCAAATTTGTATATGTGCATACCATTGTATCGTTGTCCACCTTGCGACGCTGTGTATGGCCAAAGCGATCTTTTATCAGCGTCCGCCCCAGATTGGGCGAAGTGCCCTTGTTTTTCTTGCCCATTTTGCACGCGTATAGAAGTTAAATTTCCACAATTAAACAATTTTGTCCCAAACACAAACACGTGCGCAACTCCCCCTGTACAAATTTTACGAATTTACATTTGTGATGTCTACTGTATTATCGATGCGTATACAAAAATATCGATAGATCATACGAATATCAACAAAAAAATATTGACCGAAATTTTCTGACAGCTAGACCTAATCACTAATATATATGTACATATATTGTATGGTTAGTGGCCTAATATGCCGATGAAAAAAATGCAAAATAAGTAATGATTTTAATCATCTTAAATCATCTAAATTCGTTTAGAATACCAATAATATTAATATTAAACGGGTTATCTTTTGAAAGAACACCACAGATGCAGAAAAACAATCAAACGAATAAAATATCGATACATTACGGGAAATATGGATGGGTTGAAAATAAGGCGAAAAATTCAAATGCTCCGTTTAATAGAACACTACATTGAATTATTGTTAGCCAAAGTCGACCTTAAACTCATCAAAAGTAGAAAATTCGACACATTCGAATTATTCCGAATAGGCAATATCAATTTTGATCACTTCAGCATTCATCATTATCATCATCATTATTTTCTCCTCCTCATGGTCATGTGCTGCATGCCGCGCCGCTCCATAAGTTGCGTAGAAAACTTGAACTTTTCTTCCATTTACAAAAAACAGAGCAAGCGGATGCTGAAATATGTATTGATTAATGACTATTGATTTATTATTTTTGGTACATAATCGCAGTTTGTTCGGAATTATGGTAGTGATGGTCTCACAAAAGCTATGTCTAGACATCCAACTAGATATTCGAGATTCACAGATAAAAGACAGCCGCCAAGAACACGAAAATGATTCAGTACGGTGTGTCGTTGTCGCTATCGTCGTCCCAGACGACGGGCCAGACCGCGTTACGGGGACAGTTTCCGCCCACGACTTTGCAGAAGGTGTTGAAGGTGCTGGTCTTGCTGAAGCCCAGGATCTCGCGCTCCTCGTAGATCCGATATGTGAAGGTGCTCTCGTAGGTGCCAATGAAGTAGCGGGCATATGAACAGACCAACTGATCCACAATGGCAACGCCGCCGTCCTTCAGTTTCTGTCGCTGCCAGTTCGACTCCGGCTGGAAGTGCACGAACCGAAATCCATAGAACATGTTACGCAATTGCACCAGATCGTAGGGGGTGGCATCGGTCGACAGAAACACTGCGGTCGCATTAAATGCCCTTAGCAGCTGCTTGATCTGCTGTGCGGCCGACTTCAGACTAGGCGTGGTCGCCTCTCGCGATCGTACAAAATCGCCGCGACGCAAGTGTGCGCATATAAAATTCCCGCCTCGGGCATCGCGTTTTGGTCGCTCCATCTCCCACATGGCCGGACGCTGGACGCCCGCCGTGCTGTCCGTGGTGTCAAAGGAGTGGCGCAGGAAATCTGCTGCCACCTGGCTGAGGTATTTTGAGAAGCGCATCGAGCGACGGGCTCTCCAGAAGTGCTCGTCACCCCAGTGATCGTGCAGCACTGTCTCGGCGCTGAGGATCGCGTACACTCTCATGTCGTCAACGTCCTCGGCCCCTGCCGTATCCTCTGCGATGGCCTCACGCAATAGCCGCTCCAGCAGGCCAGCACTGCCCTGAAAGTGAACGCAATGATACTGTCCGTAGCGCAGCAGATTCTGCGATAGCAGCGGGCCCCCCGCAGTTGAGTATTCATTGCAAGAGCTATTGTCGAGCTTGGGAGCAACCCGCTCGTACTTGTCGCGGAAGATGCCCTGCTCCAGCATGATCTCATAGTGCATCAGCCGGAAAACTTGCGAAATGTGAACGTAGGGCGGAGCCGGCATACCAAACATGCGGTACTCGGCGAGGAATTCATTGTAATCTAGGACGGGGGCGTAGCGGCGCAGGCTGTCCAGGTCGAAGAAGTGGCCCCAGGCCACGTCGCTCTGCTTCAAGTGATGCGAATGCCAGTGGTAGAGGCGTGGAAATGGTGGCAGCACCAGACGAACATTTTGGAAGCGTTTGCGTCTGCGAAGACGTCGGACGAACACGGCCAAGCGGATGTAAACGTCGCGGCGCAGATTGAATCCCTCGGAGAGGTTCACATCGTATATTATGTAGACGGTGCCCCGAAGGGGCAATATTGCAGGAGGACAGGTGTCCACCAATGGAATTGTTTGCCAGAAATGCCGGCTCTTGCAAACATTGCTGTTGCTTCTCACGGCCGTTCGGTGGGACGCTGTTCGGTTACGGGTCGCTTGCCGATCCGCAATAGCAATCGAGGATGGCAGTAAAAGGATCACCAGGAGTAACCACAGCCCAGTCCCCCACCACCCATGCATCTTGTGCATTTTTAAACTTTTTAACTTATAATAACATCAGACTGACCGCAGCAAGAATCCGCGGGAAATCCTCAAATCGCGTTGCCAAAACGTGCTAGTGCGTCCTTAAAAAACTTTGTGGCGCCAAGATTATAAATTGAAATCTATAGGAATAACTTATTTTTTATTAGTCCAATGGTTATCTGTTGAAAGCGCCACTTTTAAGTTACAAAGTGAATGGTTTATTATTAGGCTTGATTAAATGCAAAGGTTGTTGTTATGGTGTCAAGCCACGCAAAAGCTAACACTTGACGGAGCTTTCTTTAATCAGCAAACAGCTGATACAAGCAAAACATATGTATATATATATATATCGCCTTTGCATTTGTTTTCATTATTCAGATACGGTTCAGTCCGAGTGCACGCGATGAGGGTGCCGCCAGCTCCACGACGTGCGTAACAATAGTACAAATTAGAATTTCAATAAGTTAGACTAGGGCTAGATACTAGGCCCCATTCCCTCCTCCTGCTCGACAATAAACGGTAAGCAAATACGTACATACATACATATGTATGTAGATGTTAACAAATCGCAAAACAGCAACAGAAAAAACAAAAACAACGACGCCGACGTCGAATACGTATTACCTGTCACGATCTTCTAGGTTTTATAATCGACGTAATCATATCTGTCGTCTGGGTTTTCGTTTGCTTGGTGACTGGCAGAAAGCCAAACGTGCCGTTAATTTTCCATTCATGTGTGGGTACCCCCCTGCCCCCCCTTTCGAATTACATAAAAATCCTTCTAAGCAACACTTCCGTTAGCTTTTGCTTTTGCGATTCCCTCCATCGCTCCTCCTCTCTCATTCATACATACGCTTTTTGCGTACGCGCCAAGTGTTGAATCCCACTAGCAAATGAAGCACCCAAACTGATTGATTCACTCTATAAGTGTACGCACAGCTGCAGCACAGTGTCCACTGGCCGGGTAACATGCTGTCGCTCTTTCGCAGCCCCAGACATTTGATTTGGCAAGGCAAAGTTTATGGTCAAGATCACTGTAACGGTATCGGAATGCGCTCTCTCACCGAATGAGCCTCAATTGCAAATTGCAATAGCAATTGCCTTCGCATGTCGTGAGAGACGTTCTCTGACAAAATGTTCGAAATTAGAAATTACATTCATTTAGCGATTACACTTTTAGTTTCTGTGAATCGTTTGTAGCGACCGACCGAATTACCGAACGGGTCTTCTCCTCCGCACAAAACCAAAATGCAAGTATTCCTGAGTTTTGTATAAATTTTGCGCGTCTTCAACATGGCCAGCGGCAAGAAGAACCCAGACTATGACCTTGGGGGTGATAACTTCCTCTATAGTCGTCGTTGTTGTTGTTTTCTGCTGTTTTGGCGATCAGGAAGTGGGTACCAGGCTGCTCAAGCTCTCCTCTCTCGCGTGTTTACCTAGAATTCCCGACAATCCATGCCAAAATGATGCCTCAGTCTGTGAAGCTGCTGCAGATGTCGCTGGGCCAGTGGACACGAGGATTTGTCAAGGTAAAACTGCACCCCATGGCCAAGGGCGCCCTCACATACGCGATCATGTGGCCCACGGGCAGTCTGATCCAGCAGGCGCTGGAGGGACGCAATCTGAGTAAGTTGCTTCATCATCCACATCATCATCAACGTCCCTCATTCCCTTTCCATCCGCAGAAGACTATGACTGGGCCCGGGCCCTACGCTTCAGTCTGTTCGGGGCCCTTTACGTGGCCCCCACACTCTACGGCTGGGTGCGACTCACGAGTGCCATGTGGCCACAGACAAACCTGCGCACGGGCGTTGTCAAGGTAAGTGCACGCAGCGGGAGCTCACAGCTTGACTTACTTGGGCACCAAACCAAAAACCACTTGCAGGCCATCACAGAGCAGCTCTCCTACGGACCCTTCGCTTGCGTCAGCTTCTTTATGGGAATGAGCCTGCTGGAGTCCAAGAGCCTGGCCGAGGCCGTTGAAGAGACCAAGGAGAAGGCAGTTCCCACCTACAAGGTAGCGTATAGCTGTATCCATTCCTGCGTGCGCTTCCTCCTCTCACCTCATTACTAACATTCCCGGCAGGTCGGTGTATGCATCTGGCCCTTCCTGCAGACCATCAACTTTTCCCTTGTGCCAGAACACAACCGCGTCGTCTTTGTGAGCATATGCAGCTTGATGTGGACCATCTTTCTGGCCTACATGAAAACTCGTCACTCCGAGGAGCAAACGGAGGGCGACGACAATACGAAGGATCTCTCCTGTCCATAGTCCCATTCGTTGTTTGTTGTTTGTGTGTTCCATTAGGTAAATTCTTTAGGACAAAATTAGATAGAGTTAGCGTACATGCAAAGGGCTTTTATTCTCAATTGCGGAGGGTGTTTAGGAGGGCAAAACTGGCGGCGTACGGCCCACAATCATCTGTCCAATCCAAAGTGACGATGACGAGGACCCGGGGGAGGAGGTACCCACCGTCTCCACGATCCAGTTGACATATGCAGACACCTCCGTGAAAACGCCTGGATAGGGCGGACGGGCACAGGGCTTTACGCTCCACGATACGATACCGATCTGTGTATCCGATCCGGTAAGCAGCAACGGACCACCGGAGTCTCCGCTGCACTGGCCCTTGCCGCCCTCGGGCACTCCGGCACAGATTTGGGTGGAGTGCAGCTGTGTCTGGTGGCGATCGCTACACTCAACGTCGCTGAACACCTTCAGGTGGACCTTCTGCAGCTGCTGCTGGACCACGCCGCCCGTCTGAAAGAAGAAGAGTATATAATGTTTGGATTACTTCTAAATGGTTCCGCAACTCGTACCGCATTTAATCCCCAGCCGGCGAGCACGGCGCTACTGTTGCCGAAAGTCGGTTTCTGCGGTTCCGGAAGACGAACCGGTTGGACGCGAGTGCCAAGAACAACGGGATCCTTCAGCTGCAGCAAAGCTATGTCGTGCACATATTTGTCATGTGGCTCATAGCCCGGATGCACATGGATCGCGGCCACCTGCACCAGTTTGCTGGCATTTCTCGCCAGACTCTGGCTGCCGTACTGGAGGTTCAGTTGCTGTGGCGTTGATCCCCGCACGCAGTGGGCAGCCGTCAGCACCCAATCCGAATTAAGCAGCGTGGCGCCGCACGAGTGGTGACCACTTTTCGCGCGACGAAGCGACACCACGAAGGGGAACTCGCCCGGCGAGGCGGTAGTCCCATTAACGATCTTGCCGTCGTCCGCAAAGGCTCCGAGCACGATGGAGGCCATCAGGAGCAGGCAAAGCGGTCCACACAAAGCCATGTTGAGTTTCTTTGTACATGGCCCGCCAGCGATGTGGGGCAATTTATGGGAAATTGGGTGTGGTGTGGGCCCGCATTCCCCGAATGCTACTGCAGTTGGCCATGCTGGGTTCCGTTCCTAATGTGTGTTGAGAGTAGGACAGGGCCTGATTACGCATGCAAATTATATACGAAACTGAAAGCGATTGTTTGCAGCGTCGTGATTTCAATGGCAGCTCCACTGCTGTGGCAGAACTTCAAGGTGTTCCTCACCAAGTATCCGATAGCGCGGGGCATGATATCGTACAGCCTGATTTGGCCCTCGGGCAGCCTCATCCAGCAGACATTCGAGGGAAAGAAGTGGGGTGAGTATGGTGGATGCTTCTCCTTGGTTGTGCCTTCTGTTATCCTCAATCTGTCTCTAGGAAACTATGACTGGTGGCGTGTGATGCGATTCAGCATGTACGGCGGCCTCTTTGTGGCACCCACTCTTTATGGATGGGTCAAGGTAAGCCTCCCTCCCAAAGCCATGGCGATTTTAAGATCTTTTACCTTTTGTTGTTTTTTTTTTTTGAAGGTGTCGAGCGCCATGTGGCCGCAGACCTCACTGCGAACGGGCATAATTAAAGCGGCGGTGGAGTCTATATCGTACACACCAGGTGCCATGACCTGCTTCTACTTCATCATGAGTCTGCTGGAGTCCAAGACGGTCGAGGAAGCTGTGTCCGAGGTTGGCAAGAAATTTCTGCCCACCTACAAGGTATAAATCAACCAAAATATTGGGCCTTCCACACTCCACTCACGAATTAATCCCAAACCGCAGGTTGCTCTGTCTGTGTGGCCCCTAGTGGCGACCATTAATTTTAGCCTCATACCAGAGCGCAACCGAGTGCCGTTCATTAGTGCCTGCAGCCTGTGCTGGACATGTTTTCTTGCTTATATGAAGCATTTGGAGCACCACGAGGTGGATATAGCCATTTAATTGTTAGCTCTTGTTATTTTACTCAATGTATTAATTATTAAAACGAGGGGGAACGTTGTGAGCTGCGACAAAGGCCGCGGCTCTACCTTATACCCGGTACTCAGTCAGTATAGACATAGATATATGAGCTTACGATTTAGGCAATTTATTATATGTTCGCAAAAGGGACGAATTAAATTTTGGGCAAAAAATAATATTGCAATTTTGTTTGCATATGCTTTTTACATCTGCTTCTACATTTCTACATATTTAACTACATATTTGAGACGTACAAGTGTTTTCGACAGAGAGAGAGGGAATGAGTCAGCGCTTGGCAGGCGTTGCGTAGCCACGGAAATTTAATTTGTTTCTTCTGTCCATAATATTGATCCGACCTGATCCAGATTTGGCAATCTGGTAGATGTGGTAATTTCCCATGATTCTGAGTTTTTGGTTTTCGTTTATCTTAAAAATTGTGGATTCCACAGATTTTCATCTTTTGTGGGGACGGAAGGAGGCGTGGCAAAATTTTGAAATAAACTTGTGCTGAATTGATATCACAGAAGCTTGGATACAAAGTTTGGTTGCTCTAGCTCTTATAGTCTCTAAGAACTAGGCGCTCATTTGGACGAGTAGGCAAAACAGACAGGGTCGTGTGTGAGAGAGAGTGAGAGGGAACTATGACTTTTGAAATGGTTTTCTTCATTGTAGCTATAATAATGATCCGATCTAATCCAGATTCAACACTCTAATAGAAATGGTCTGCCTCTATGATTCTGCGTATTTAGTTTTCTTGTATCTTCAAAATTGTGTATGCCACAGACTTTCGTCCTTTGTGGGGGCGGGGCGAAATTTTGAAATACACTTTGAGTAGTGTGATAACACAGGAGACCGAATTCAAAACTTGGTTACTCTAGCTTTAATAGTCTATGAGACATAGGCGCAAATGAAGACGGACGGACGGACAGACGTACGGACAGACAGACATGGCTATATCGACTCGGCTATTGATGCTGATCAAGAATATATATGTATACTTTATGGGGTCGGAAACGCTTCCTTCTGGGCGTTACACACAACCGTTATCCCCACAAATCTAATATACCCCTTATTCTTCGAGTATCGGGTATAATTAAATTTAAATAAAAACATATTTAGAGCGAAATTCCGCGTGTGCCCGCATTTTCACGGGAAAGAAATGCTAAAAAACACCAAAATTTCCACGAGCAGTGTGGTAAAGGGCGCAGCTTTGAGTGTTGAAAAACTCTGAAAGCCCCACCTATCTGTTTCTGCTTTGGTTTGGGTGTGTTTCATTTGTTTACGCTCCGTTTTATATGTTGAAAGTGCACATATTTTCGTCGATTGTTCCCATTGCGACATTGAAGTCTTCTCTAGAAGTATGCGTGAACTAAACAAACAACAGTCGCAGGACACCACGGATGGGGGCATTGAGAAAGGCGACTATCCGCGTGCCACAAGTGAGTGACGCAGACGCAATGGCGATTGCCCACCCGCATTCATAATTATGCACATCCAATGATCCATCCATTATCTTTAGATGGTGTGGTCTTTGGGGCCATACTTACCTTTGGCAGCTCCTTTGTGCTGATGATGTCCTTTTGCTCGCCATACTGGATCGAGTCGTATGAAGAGACCCATAGCAGCTTCAAGAACATGGGCCTCTGGCAGTACTGCTTCAAGGACTTTGTCTATCCCAAGTACGCGTTCCCTAAGCAGTTCACAGGATGCCACAACATCTTCTCCCATGTAAGTTTTGATCAGAATCAATCCAGATTCAGAATAAGCCTGATCTCTCCCCATTCTCGACAGGAGTTTTATGTGATTCGTGAGTATCTGCTGCCTGGTTGGCTGATGGCCGTGCAGGGTTTCGTCACCATGTCCTTTATTATCGTGTTCCTGGTGCTGACCCTGCTCGCGCTGACTATCATCCGACTTCCTCTTAAGCCCGTTCTCCAGTACGAGTGGCTTCTAGTTCGACTCTCCTACATGGGCACTGCCATCTCGTGTACGTATGGCTTATCTTGTGAAATTAAACAGTCAATCAATCAATCAATGACCTCCCCACAGCTCTCTTCATGTTCCTGGCCGTGTGCATTTTCGGTGGCTGCGCTTATCGTCGCGATTGGCTAATGTATCCCCGATTCAATGTGCTGGGCTGGTCCTATGCCATGGCCGTTGTTACCTTCATGCTGCTGGGCCTGGCCGCCCTTATTCTGCACCGCGAGGCACGCCAGGCTTTCGAGGCACGCGGCGAGCAAAAGAACCTGGTCATGCAAATGGAGATGCAGGAGCCTGGTTACCAGCCGCCACGCCACCATCACAGCCAGTCGCGCAGTCTGCAGGGCTACATATAAATGGGGAGTCCTGTACTCACTGAAACTTCAATGCATTCCATTCCACCCGTCTCTATATTTAGGTATAGGTCTATAGGTTTCGTCACCTATCATATCACCTGCAATCTCTACCTTTAGCAATCTCGTAACTTCAGCAATCGAAGCCGTCCAAAAGTGCCTTCTCCCTACAATCTAACCATCGATTAATATATACCCGAATATTTATACCCGCCGAGCATCGATCGAGCTCGAGCTCCAAACTCCATTTATATACATGTATTAAAGAGCACACATACACTGACTCAAAGACACCCCCCGACTTGGCCTATTATTGCGGGCGGTGCGGAGGTGAGGCGGCGTGTCTTCGCTTAATATGTTTATGTTAGTCTCTTATCTAGCTGATAGTCTGCAACGCTGATTGCCAATTGGAGCTGGCAGAGCTGTCTATTGATGGCCCTCCCATCTCCATGTCAGTGAGGGTCGGGCACTTCAGTAACAAAGCTCGGAATACAGGTTGATTCATCGAAAATGGGACATGGAATATTGTTTAGACTGACACTGGGACTGGGCTGCTTTGTATGGCTTTTCATCTGTGGCAGCGTGGGTAAGTGGTGGTTCCGTTGCAATCCTTATCAGAGGTCAGCAACGGAAATTGGCGTAAAACAGAAGGCAATCGATTTGGGAAAGCAGATAAGCTTTTCTTTGGGGGATGCTCTATAGCCGCCTTCTTCTTCCAACAGCCGCCCAAACAGAGACACAGCCACGAATCATCAACGGCAGCGTGGCCAGGGTTGAGGAGACCAGGCATCTCGTCTCCATTCGCCTGAGAAGGCACGACAACAACTTTGGCAGCGGACACATCTGTGGAGGAGCCCTCATTGGGGCCAACAAAGTGCTCACCGCCGCGCACTGCCTCTACAAGTGAGTAGCAGTCCTCCCCCGTCCCCATGTGCATCTACTGACCTCCACTTATTTCCCTAAGCACTGGAAGGAAACGTTATCGGAGGGCCAGCGAACTGATTGTGGTCATGGGCACCCTGAACCGATACGAACGCCTAAACGGCACCATTGTGTGCGAGGTGAGTTCCATGGCCTACATGAATACCTTCAGTCCGGACAGCATGCGCGACGATGTAGGAGTACTCTTCTTGAGCACGGGCTCAATCCGCTTTGATCCATCCATCGTGGCCCCAATCCAATTGGCCAGGCAGGTCACGCCCCCTGGTCGGGTATGCCAGGTGGCCGGCTGGGGACGCACAGAACAGGTGAGTGGACATGTCCACGTCTCACTTTAATCATACCACTGTAATCCACCTCTGCAGAGCACCCTGTCCAACATTCTGCTGACAGCCAATGTGAGCACCATTCGGCAACAGACCTGCCAGAGCATATACAAGTCGGGCCTGCTGCCAGGAATGATGTGCGCTGGCCGCCTCCAGGGTGGCACTGACTCGTGCCAGGGTGATTCCGGGGGTCCGCTGGTGTACGAAGGTCGTGTCATTGGTGTCGTTTCCTGGGGATATGGCTGTGCGGAGCCCGGTTTGCCGGGGGTCTATGTGGATGTGCAGTACTACCAGCAGTGGATCGATGAACGAAGTGGTGTGGCCCGTTCCAGGACGTCTCCTGGCCTGCGCCTTAGTTACAGTCTGCTTTTTGCCTTCTTGATTTTTACAGCCAGCACTCTCGTGGAGTACCACAATATATAGTATTCATTTAGACATAAACCATAAACATATGTATATTCCTGCTCTGCAGGATTAGGACACTTTTACCGGGGAGTGCCCTCGGGTTTCCATTTCAACAATCAACATTTATTTACAGCGAAACACACATGTAGAACCATAAACGAGATAAACACAAAGAACTCTGGGTGAAATTTGGGGGCGAATCAGTTGAATCTCTTTAACAATTGCGACAATTTCGTCGCCCACGCCCTGAGGGCTCACCACTTGTCTCGTGAAGACGAAGCAGCTCCGGGCCATAAGCAATGTTGGGCAGGCACCGGGACTGGGTCAACAGCAGGGAGAGCTCCCTATTGCAGGCGGCGTTCTCAATGCGATCCATGACGCGGCCTACGAGCAGCTGTACAGCCTCTTGAACATTTGCGCCGGTACAGGCACTCGTCTCGATGTAGGGCAGACGGTAGCGGCGACACAGGGCCGCCACTTGTTCGCGGCTGACGACACGCAGCTGCAGCAGATCGCACTTGTTGCCGCACAGAACCACGTCCGGATCCTCGGAGTAGGCGTGCATGCGCAGTTGCTCCAGCCAATTGACGGTCTCTAGAAAGGACTTCTCGCTGGTCAGATCAAAGATGAGCAGAAAGCCCATCGCATCCCGATAGAAGGCCGTAGTCAGGGATCTGAAGCGCTCCTGCCCGGCCGTATCCCAGATCTGCAGGTGTATGCGATGTCTGCGTCCGCGCGAGTTGTACACCTATGGGGAGACTGTAAGTGTGCTCATTTTAGGAAGCTAGAAGTGTCATATGTACTTACCAAGCGCTTCTCGCGGAAATCAATTCCCACCGTGGAGATGAACTGTGTGTTGAACCGCCCGTCCGTGTACTGGTAGAGTAGGCAGGTCTTGCCCACCCCAGAGTCGCCCAGCACCAGGAACTTGAGCAGGTAGTCGTAATCGATGTTGGTGTTCGTCATAGTCTCGTTCTGGCTGTTCCGTTGTCTGTATCGACAGCAAACGCATTCCGTCTTGAAAGCAGGAGAGACAGAGCATGGAGATTGATTGAGGTCGGGTCTAGGCATCTTCTCCCCCGTTCCCTAAATGCCGACTGGCTTAGTGTGACAGGCGGAACAGGAACAGGTGGGGGCGGACCCTATTCATAAGCATAGTCCCTCCCTCGCTTTTCCAGCAAATATTTGAAACTCATTAAATCCCGATTTATTGATTTTCTGTCTCGTTTTCTAGCTTGGCAAAATTTTGTTGAATAGCTTGTCGAGAGTGAGATGGGTGTATGGGCGAATTTTTTAACGGTACTTCAAACCACAAAAAAATAGAAAGATACCGACTCATCGCATACGCAGGAATACAGATTGGCTTGGGATTCCATCTCGACATGTGAATGGCGATGTCAAAATTTTTAACGAGCAGGGCATACCTTTAACTCAGGCAAAGACTCATCAAAGGGAAACCTTTTTAAACGGTATTTCCAGAACTTCGCATACAAAGGAGGAGCACGCACAAGAGAGAGAAACAGAACAGAACAGCAGGAATGTTTCATTCTTGCCTTCTTTCCTCTAATTAGACACATAGCAGCAAATGTGTTACAACAGAGCGTGGAGGAGGCATATAAGCATCTGTGGAGCTCGGCTTCGCTTCCCCTCTTTGAACAAAGCGGATTATGGACTCTTTCTGTGGTCTCTGAGAAGGGAGGGGGGAAGTTCCTCTGCACAAACAAGCTGTTGCTAGACAACCAGCCGCCATGCTTGCTACTCTCTCCTTCTCTCCTTTCAGGGAACACACACAGACACACTATTGAGTTGAGCGACAAGTAGTTACACTGTGCGACACAATCAATTATTCGCCCGACGCGAGAACGGGATTGAACCGGTGCTTTTCGTCCTTTTTACTGTATTTTGCCGTGCAGTGTCGCACGTGCACTCTAATAGCCCATGGTCTGTTTGCATACGGTGAAGCACTGCCAGAGAAGCGCACTCTTACGGTAAAGTCGTACGGTGTTTTGTGTGTGTATGCGACTCGGGGACGGTAATGCTAGACACCTTGTATTAATATGTCCTGCTATTAGCCGGGAGCTGCACTTTCTCTCTCTTTCTCTATCTCTCTCTATCTCTTTGTAATAGAGTCCTCTATTGCTCTTGTCTGGTAACATAATTTCCTTTTTCTGTCTTCGCTTCCGCTCACCTCATCATTGAGAAAATTCCCATTTCCCTTCATTCTCCCTCACAACAAAGTAACACTTATGTATGTATTTTTCGCTGCTGTCTGTTCCAGTAACTGGTGAAGGGCATGGAACTAAGAGGGATCCAAGGAAATCGAATTAGCATCGACGGAACACAAAAGTATGCACGCATCCGCCCCATCAGCCAGCAGCAGCCAGTCGCCTGAGTAGTTAATTTTAAACCATTATTGATTTGGAGAGGGATCGAGCAATTACTTAGATGGCTCACCATCACCATTCCCATCCTCTGCTATGCAGTGGCTCAGGTGGACTTTGAGGCTGACACTAAAATAGACCTTCGGCCCCGGCTTCGGATGGCATACAGGATGCAAAGTTTGTTCTCTGATTGGGTTAGAAGTTCTTAATCGAATTTCATCCGCACAGAAAAACAAGCCGCCAGACAATTAGGGCCATAAATAAGTACAACAAAGACTTTTCCCCTCACATCACACTACCACTCTCAAAGGTCGGTGTCCAGTGGAAGACTGCGGCATTTGGTGCCGTGGGATGCATTTGCATGCACCTGTGTGTACAAGTGCAGTTTCCAATGAGATTTCGGACCCGTAATGATATCCTGACGTGCGTGTATGAGGATTGTGCTGGTCCAAATCTGGTCAGGTGCAGGATCTCACTAGAGAGTGGTTTAAAAATAACGTGAGCTAAAGCTAGGGCTCACCTGGTGTCTGGCCTCCACTCCGTTGTATCCGCACTCGAGGGCTAATTAGTGCTGCACGCAGTCAAGACGCAGCATTCCGCACTGGCACTCTCAGCTTTGACTTTGGCGCCCAAAGTGTGTGGCAAGGCGCTTCGGCGACGGGGGAGGCACACACTCGCGGGCGTGGGGCTTTCAAGGATGCTGGGCTGCTGAGCAGGTGCGTGTATACTATAACCGAGCGGGTATTTTTAGCACCCACAGTTTGCTATCTTTGGCCTATGCCCTCTGCACGGAAATCTCGAACGCAGCAGGACACAGCAACAATTACATTCGATGGATGAAAATACGAAAATCTCGCAGTCAATGGCTCAGTGCAGGGCACCTGGAGGCGGGGCAGGTAGAGCTATGTTCTCTGCACGACCTGTTGCCATGCGTTGCCCAGCACAAATACCTGCTCTTTGGGGCAGATGAAAAGCCCGCACCGAGCAGGACAAGCGCAAGCTTTTGAGGAGGCGTAAAAGCTGCAACGCATGGCAAAACCCATTTCCAAATGTCGTTAAAATGAAAAATTTTTTATCGATATATATCAGAATAATAGCTTTCAAAATCAGTCCTTGACACACCAAATAGACTCCCGTGCGATATTCCGCAGACGATCCTAGGCAATAAAGGGCAATAAAGGCAATAAATACTCACAATAATTATTAGTTGTATTTCTTGAATAGTTGTTGCCCATAACATTTTGTTTTCATTTTATAGGCCAAGAACAAGCTCTTCTCGCAAGTGAAGTGAGACCCAATTAGTTTTTCTTTTTGCCAAAAATACCAACCAAATACCTATTAACTTTTAACAGGGCTTTGCTTTAACTTAACAGAATTCCTGAAGATTCCTTCACATATTTTAGCATGCCTGAAGATTCCTTCACATATTTTAACATGCCTGACAATTCCTTCACATAATTTTAATTTGTCTGGTCTCATTGCCAGAAACGCAGTTTTTTTTACATAGGTTTAGGCCCTAGTGGTGGCAATTCAAATTTAAATTTTGCCGCGTAAAATTTGTAACTGAGTAAAAAGGGGCAAAAATACATTAAATCTCTATTCTCTTCTCCAGAGGGATTGTCAGTCGAAAAGGAGTGTCTTTCTTTTTGAGATTGGGCAACAGTCCAACGAGAATGTTGAAGTACTCCTTTCCATGTGGAAATTTTCCTTAAAAAAGGCATCGGAGTTCTCCACAACATCTATCTCCCGAAATAAACCATATCGTGGCTATTGAAGAATAATGAAGCAATGAAGAATACATTATTTAATTGAAAAGAGAGAACATTATCTGCTCTTTACCTACAAAAGCCCAAACGCAAGGAGGACGTTGCAGTTGCAAGACGAATTGCAACTTTTCTGGGGATAACTCATGCCGCATCCATGCACTTCAAAAGGCTCTCCTCACTTTGCGCCACCACAGTTAAAAGAATTATATCTATTTCCGACATATTTCGTTGATTTTCGAAGATTATTTACTTTGCTTACAAATTTTTCTTCCTCTTCCCAAGACACTAAGACGCAAAGACGCTGTGGTGTAAACGGCACACCTGCTTCCCTGCGTCTTCTCCGATATCGATAGGTAACGTACCAAGTGTGAAAAGCCTATTACGGCGCATTTCATGCTCACTTACGTTTTATGCCTGACATTCCCTGTTTAAACCTTGTTTTAGACCAATAAACGGATTTTTTTGTAAGTGGTCAATCTTGTAGACTTCATCAATCGTTTACAGTTATGGGTTCATGCCTGAGTGCCCTAGTTAGCTAGTTATATTAAACAGAATATCAAAGTCGAGGAATATGATTTTCGTCGGTATTTTTACGGTATATTTTTAAAATGAGACCGTAGTTTTTGGTATATTTCTGATGGTCAGACGGTATATCTTATCGATAATTCCGCTGTCACACTGTGTAGTGTTGTTTGAAATTGTTTTGTTGAAAAACGCTGGCTGATATAGATATAGCATGGACAATTCAAATTTAACTATTACAAAATCGTTTAACTGGGACGACGTCAACGTTGGTGACTACAACCTAGATCACTCGCAGAACTTTTTTGGTACGTCGCCCGCATATCGTGTGCGAGCCAGATTTACAGTAAGCCAAAAAAACGCGCCATTTTTTTTCTTTCTCACGCAGCTGCTGCAAACAAGGAAAATAAACCGCTCAACAATGGGAACCTTCTCTTGGGAACCCCTACCAACCCGAAGATGGTCCTTAAGTTGGAACAATCAAATACCCTCTGCAATGACTTCGACAGCAGCGATGTGAAATTACCACCAAGACCACTGGAGGAGCAGCAGGTCGATGCTAAGCCACCAATTGGCCCAAAACAGGAACAAACGGAAGAGCTTGTCAGTGATGCAAAACCAGTAACTATACCAAAACCGAATACAGATTTACGCCCGGATGCGCCTATACATAACGAGGACGGGGTTGATGATTTGGATCAGCTGGCAATGGGTCCCAACATTCAAAGCCAATGGTCTCTCCGGCTCGATGCTAAGCCACCAACTAGTCCAAACCAGGAGCCAACGGAGGAGCTACCAAAACCGAATACAACGTTGAGCCCTGATGCGCCTGTGAAGAACGAGGCCGAGGCTGGAGACTCGAATGAGCCGGCAATGAATCTCAGGTTGCGGAGCCAGTGGTCTCCTCAGCCCCACACACACCATGCCGGCGCGGCGCCGCCTAAGGCGTACGAATTCAAGGAGATATACCAACATAATCGGGAGCTGGCCGCGCGTCAGCGCACTGAAGAGGAGCGTAAGGCACGACAATTCCACAGTCGCCCAATGCCCAATTTCCGGGCGTTGCACAAGCGTTTGGAAGAAATGGTCGTCGTACATAAGATAACAGTTCCCAGAACTCCGGAAACGATTAAGCACTGGCAGATGGATTTGGAACGCAAGAAGCTCAAGGAGCAACAGCCACAGGATCTCCAGAGCAATCAAGCTCGCCGCCAGGTCCAACTGAACGACGTACAGCCCTGCCATCCCAAACCGTTCCAGCTGCGCAGCGATCAACGCGTGCGCGAGCGCCGCGAATTTGACGCCGCTGTGCAGGTCAGCCTGGAGAAAAAGAAAAAAGAGGTAAATGTATGTGCAAACAATTATTTTTTTCCAGCTATTTCACGTTATGTTTGAAATATAGCCTCGCTTGCAGCGATGCTATCGATAGGCAACGTTTTGTGGGGGAACTGGTTCCAGCGATATCGATAGCTGGGGGCATCAGAAAGAGTTCCGCTGAACCAGCTCACAACTACGAGCTCGCAGAAATAAACCTATTTTGAAGTGTTTTGGGAACGCCACTGTGCTTTAGACTCTGAAACTTCGTGTTGAGTAGCCCCATCATTTTAACAAGCTTGGAGAACATTCTCACAGTCGACAGAAACAATTTCAATCATCAAAAAGTTACTGAAACGTACAGGGAGCCAAGTTTGTTTTTGTTGTTAGTGGTGTGAGTGAGTCATGGCGATTCGGACGGCGTAGAAAAAGGTCGCCAAGCATTGTGCATTGCATAAAATAAAAGTGCAGCAGCATCATCAGCCCCCGCACAAGAGCGCACACAACAGTTGACCGGAGTCAGCGGCACTGCGGTCCCCAGTCCAGACAGTTGAACAACCAAAGCGCTCGGAAGGATTTGCAACAGCTGCGCCCATATCTACACGAACGCACCCACACAGTCGCGGCAACAGTCAGTCAGTGTCACATACTTGCGCACCCGCTCGCACACTCGCACAGCCACTCACTAACACAAGCAACGGAAGCCGTCTGTCGTCACAGTTGAGTACTTTTTGGTTTTTTTTTATGATCAGCCACGGGCGGCAGCACTGAGTGGAGAAGACAGCCAGAGCAGCAGCAGCAACAGTCGTCGCTAGTGGAGAGTGGAGAGTGTCGCAACCAGTGACCAGAGAACCGAAGAAGCGGGAAGACGATAGAAAACCCAGTGTGTGTGGAGCCAGAAACGCAGAGAAGAGAGAGCGAGAGAGACAGCCAGACCCAGACCCACTTTCGCCAGTCGAGCCGAGCCAGCAGCAGTCAGCACCACCATGGTGGACCGTCTCGTCAACTCGGAGGCCAACACGCGCCGCATCGCCTCCGTGGAGAATTGCTTCGGTAGCTCCGGTGTACCCCTGGCCGTCCCCGGACGTGTATTGGTCGGCGAGGGTGTGCTAACCAAGATGTGCCGCAAGAGGCCAAAGTCACGCCAGTTCTTCCTTTTCAACGACATCCTTGTGTACGGAAACATTGTGATCGGCAAGAAGAAGTACAACAAGCAGCACATCATGCCACTGGAGGAGGTATCCCTGGACTCCATCGTGGACAACCAGCAGTACCGGAACGGCTGGTACATACGCACCACAACTAAATCATTTGTGGTGTACGCTGCCACGAGCACCGAAAAGCAGGAGTGGATGGCCCACATCAACAAGTGTGTAGAGGATCTGTTGCGCAAGAGCGGCAAGAAGCCCGTGGAGAATCACGCCGCCGTTTGGGTGCCGGACACTGACGCCAGTATCTGTATGCACTGCAAGAAGACGCAGTTCACCTTCATCCAGCGCCGGCACCACTGCCGCAGCTGCGGCGCAGTCGTCTGCGCCGGCTGCTCCTCGAAGAAGTTCCTGCTGCCCCAGCAGAGCACGAAATCGCTGCGCGTTTGCGATGCTTGCTATGAGCGTCTCAAGCATGTGCCCAGCGGTGCTGGCGAGGAGTCGGCGGGCGCGACCGCTGGCGGCGTCAAGCACAATGCCAGCGGTCATGGCCTGACCGGCGATAGCTCCAACGATGAGGACACTGACGAGGAGACAACCTCGCCGGGCGGCGAATCGCACGACGAACCGCGCTTCTACGGCGACAGCAGCGTGCTCTCCGCGGACGACAGCCAATCCACGATAGCCGCGACGGCCTCGACCTCGACGACGGCCGTCAGTCCAAGCCTGAACCCCGTCGTGGCCGCCTCAATTACGGGCTCCAATTGTTGAAAAACTCACGGACAACAAAACGATCGGATTAAGGGTACCATGCAAATTCATACATATATATATTTTCACTTTTGCTGTCCCATTATACATACATAGATACCCTTAATGTGTCTCGAGAGTTGGCCACTCGTTCACGCGACCTTGCCCTGTGTTTTAGTTTCCCCCGCTTGTGCTTTTTGATCTTGCGCGAAAATTCCATTCCCCCGGCTCGGGTTCTGTTCTGTGTGTTTGTGTGTGATAATCTTATCAGGCCCGGCTGCTTGTTGTTCTTACTATTTATTTTTCACTGGCAAACAAACCCGCCAGAAGAGCCAGCGGAACGAGAACGAAAATGAGATGGAGGCAGAGGCAGAGATACCAAGTGGGGGTGGGGCTCGATATTGAAGCCGGGATGGAGGCCCAGGGTCAGCGTCAGAAGGGCGCCTGTATGATAGCGATAGCTCACTAAAATCCCCGCCATGAGTCAGGCTCTGAGGCAGAGCTCTGTCCCAGCCATAAGTCGGGCTTCGTGTGTGTGGCCTCGCCTGATAGTGGTAGATCAGCGGCGACTGGGTGGGAGAGCGTCTTGCGGCTGGACAAGTGACTCAGTCGGCGCCTCATCAGTCACCAACATATCAAAAATTCCCGCCTCGTGCTGGAGCTGTTACATAAGTGCCGCCTAATTAGAACTGGGTGGGCAGAAACAGCTGGTTGGGCTTTTGCACTTACTCTCGCTCTCGAGTAGATAAACGTTTGGCTAACCCTGTATTTCTCCTCCTACCATTTCAGCAAGACGAACAACGGAAGCGATGCGAGGAGGAGCAGATCAAGGAGATACGGAAGATGACGGTATTCAAGGCGCGTCCAAATCCCTTCAAGTAGCGGCCGAGCTAAAAAAATCTAAAATTATATATACATATAGATACATACTTTTGTAATGCGAAGGAGAATGATTTTTACTCGAGATCTGGTCAGCATAAAGGCAAAAATTCTATCCATAAGCAGAAGCATAGACCAGGAGGAAATCAAAAGCGAATTAAATGATATTTAATTTCTCGTAATGGGCAGGCGCAACCTTCTATCGGGAGACATCCAAGCGATCAGCGCCCTGGAAACGCTTCCCTAAAACAGATACACGAACTATCTAGTTTTTACCAGAATAACTCGATTTGTCTCTAACATTATTTTATACGTACATTCGTTCGCTTATATATATATATTACATTCTTTTTTTGTCAAAGAGGAACGTTCTCAGATAGGAACGGAATTATTTGAGTAATATACATATATATATATATATACCATTAGGCAATTTGCAATTGCAATCATTAACTGTTTTCTATTTGTAATAAGTCGAATGAAAAACAAAAACAATAAATAACTGTAAATTGATGAGGTACCTCTGTGGAATAGACTGGTCTGTGGGGGGAATTTGTCTGTGTGGGGAAGGGAATTCTGCTGCAAGTGCACCGCTGCAGACGGCAACAAGTCTTCGAATATCAACTTCAAATTATTTACAAGAAATTGATAGGGACACTTGCTGCGGGCATAGCGATTCTGGCTGTACACCGCGGTCCCATTCCGTCCCTCTCTAATCCCTGCTGCATATGCAGATGGTAGCGACAAATGCTAGCTAGCTGTCTGTCTCGCTCTAAATCAAGCAAGTGTCAAAAAAAAAAAAAAATCAAACACGTGGTAATTTTCGGGGGAAACATAAATAGATATTTATTTATGTTGTAGAAGAATCGTTCAACATGTGGGGTTGAGCTGTCATCATCTTAGAACTGGCCATCACTTCCCCAGGAGGTCTTGACGGTATCCTCATTCCAGTCCTCCACACCGCCAACAGTCTCGGCGGCGACCTCATCGGCCCAGTTGGTGGTCTCCTCGACGGGATGGTCGACAGCCTCCTCGATCTTGGGTGGTGGCAGCAGCTCCTTGGCAGCGGCCTCCTCCTTCTCAGCCTCCTCTGGATCGCGGTAGAAGTACAAATCAACGACCACGGGCCACTCGACGGTGCGCGAAATGGTGCCACGCAGACGGAGCACCTCACGGGCCAACAGCCACCACATCAGACCGATGGAGTGGGCAGACTTGTTGTTGCATGGAATAGCGATATCAATGTAGCGCAACGGCGAGTCTGTGTTGGTGAAGGCAATCACGGGGATGTTCACATACGAGGCCTCCATGATGGGCTGGTGATCGGTCATGGGGTCGGTGACAACCAAGAGACGGGGCTCGCGGAAAGCGGGTTGGATCTGATTGGTGAAGGCACCAGGTGTGAAGCGGCCAGCAATGGGAGTGGTGTCCGTGTACTTGGCGAACTTCAGCACAGCGCGCTGGCCGATGGGACGCGACGAGATGACGAAGACCTGCCGAATGTAAGGAGAAAATTAGTTAAGTGTATTTTTCCAAGACTGTGGAACGCTGCCTTTTCTGTGGGCTTGTGAGGCGTGGCATATCAGCTTTAAGTTGAAATCATTGCATTTCATACCCGAAAGATAAAAAAATCATCATATGAACCACAGTATCCTCACAAAGCACATTGCAGACCTCGGTCGCTCAACAGCGGAGCAAAAACTTACATCTGAGGCGTTCTCAATGGCCACGATGGCGCGAGCGGCCAGCTGGAGTTTCTCCCAGGTCTTGCCCAGGTTGATGATGTTAACTCCATCAGCGCGACGCTTGTACACGTACTGCTCCATCTGGAAGTTGACGTTCTCCGACCCCAAGTGGGTGGTGGCAACCAACATCTTGGTAATGTCATCCTCTTTGAGGGACAAGATATCTAAGCCTCCCGACATTTTAACGTGGAAAGAGTTACGGAACCTGCAAAGTGGAAATAAATACTCGTGTTAACTCTCCATCGCCTCAACATAACCTAACTAATTCTCACTTCCACGTGCTCCACCCAACAACATTTGCAAAAATCACAAATATACGTGCCCCGCCGATTGCACATTGTCCGGCTTTGCTCGTGTAGTTAAAATTTCACAATTGCATTTCAGTAATAGTCATATTTCGCCCAACTATCAACAATATCAACAATTTTCGTGGAACTTACGTCTGGATGCCGCTGGGAGTTTTGACAAAATGGCCGAGAAACAGCGCGGCCGTGGCATTATCGATAAAATATACCGTCCGCCCCTCGGAAATATACCGAAAACTTCGGTCTCATTTTAAATACATACCGTAAAAATACCGACCCCGATTTTGATATTGTGTTTAATATAATATTGCAGTTTATGGCCGCAAATACGTAAGTGAGCATGGAATGTAAGGGAAATTGTTGCGATGGAAAAGGATATTGTTGGGATGATGTTGCTTCAGCAAAATCCTCCACAAAATCCCTCAAAAAGTCCCAACAAAATATACGGTCTGACCTTAAAATATACCGCAATATACCAAAAATATAACAAATTCCTCGACTTTGATACTGAGCCCGGACCACATAATTTTAACTGACAAATTAAACGATTTTCTACGAGATTGGCAAGTTTCCTTCTTGTCAAGGGTCTAAAAACATCGAAAACATCGATGTCTCCAAGCATAGTGTGACCCCGGCTTTATTGATAGCAAATACGGCCCAGCCCTTGGAAATTTACCTCATTTCTAAAATATATCGGGAATATATCGATGCAAAGGCCAGCTGCAAAAATAGGATCGATATTTTAGTTCGATAAGTATATGTATTTGATGAATATACAGCGATGATATTTGTGTTGTTGTGCGCGGCCACGGATGCTTTTAGAAATTGGTTGATAGATGAATCGATGTTTTGCTGCGTGACCGAAGCTGACTGCTACGACTGCATTGGCGGTAAATTCAAATGAAATGCACAAATGTAATCGTTAGTTTGTATACACATTTATTGCAAGTTGGTTTGTTTATATTTTAATTTACGTGTATGTTTCCTCGCCTTCTGTAACTACCACAACAATGTTTGCATATTCCACACATTCAGCTGGCTTGCAATGAAAATTTGCTTAGTTTATGTCCGTGAATATTTCATCGTTCATTTCTGGCTTGGTTAAAAAATGTTGTGTTTGTGTGTTTGTTAGTAACTTGAAATGCGATCTCCTCGCTTATTTCCTTTATTTTGTCATTTAGATTTAGATTTGTATCTCTTTCTTTCGTTATGCTTGAAGAGATGTCTGGCGTTTAAAAATTGATTTCGATTTCCATTTTTTTTTTTATGTTTAACATCTAACAAAATGCACTCGTTTTTGTGGTGTACTTATGTATGTGTGTGTGGGTGAGCATGAGTGGGAGTGTTGCTATGTGGGTGTAGTCTGGCTCTGGCCGTACCATTATTCGTTATCTTTATCGTAACTTAACAACATTAATAATAATAAAAAAAACATCGTTTGTATACATAAACCGTTTTGTTTTTTGTTTGTTTTTGGTTGGCTTAGCATCATTCTTCGTGACTTTTAGCTTATGTTTTTCTCGGGTTTAGTTTTAAATTACTAACTACTTATACAATGTAATGTTAACTTGTTTTACTTGTTTTAATTTGTCCGTAAAGGTTTGTTTTCTCCTCCCTCTCTTCCCTCTCGTGATTCTTCTTTCTGCAACCATCGGCAACCTCAGCTTCCGTTTGTTTCTTTCTTTCTTTGTTTGTTGGCTCTTTAAACACTAAATTGTTGTTGGCCACATTGTTTTTGCATGGGTTTTTGCTGTTTTGCTTTTGCTTTTGCTTTTTGTTAGTACTCGTATAATAAATCTGAACAATTTGTCTTAAAAAATATATACATATACGTAATAATTAACATTTAGCTATGTTCTCCCCTCCTCCGATCCATACAATCCATCCGTAACGTGTGTATAAAATATTTTCACTACAAAAAATCACTCTTTTGCAAATAAAACTCAATAAGTTTCCCTCTCTCTCTCTCTCTCTCTCTCTCTCTCTCTTTCTCTCTATCTATCTTTCTGTTTTTTTTGCTGTTAACATTGTTTGCTTTTTCTTTTTTGCTATTTGCTTTTTGTCCGTTTCGTCCAGTTCGTTTGTCGAGTCTGTTGTGTTGTTGTTGTTGCTGTTTCGTTCTCTCCTCTTATCGTTTTGAACGGAAAGTGGGGGGAATGGAACCAATAACGCAAGCTTCATACATACATATATTAAACAGAATAATAATTGTCCAGTTTCGATTCTTATTTTCTCTCTGGCAATGCTCAACCTGCTGGTTAATGCACCTTGCCATAACATAACGGCATATACATAATTGAACAGAGATGGAATCAAACGAAGAGTCTCAAAGAAGCACACACCTACATATGTATATATATGTATGAATATACATACATACATACATATTCATACGTGCGTTTTTTTTTTGTATTTAAAGTTTTTTTTTTCATCAGATGGCAATTAGTGGGAAGGCTGTGTCTGTGTTTGATTGTGCGTGTGTGTATGTGTGGCAGGGGGCGCGGGGAGGGAGGGATATTCACACCGACTTATAGTTGCATCATTTAATTTTGCTCGTTAAGTAGACGACCGTACATATACTCTTTTTAATGTATTTTTCTTATTGTTTTTTTTTGTTTTTATTCTTTGTTTTTTTTTTTTGCTTTTTCGGCTAGGAATATACTCCTCGCTAAACATTTAGAAGACACATACATATATGTATAAACGAATACCAACACAAAACAGACAGTTATCTCGTTACTTCCTTGGAAGTTCTCATTATTTAGCTCTTGTTTAGTTCTGTGAGAGTGGCGTGTATATTTATCGACTTGATTAGTTAATCCATTTAATCGTTTAACTTTTTGTACACATTTAATTCGATTTTCGAGTTTAGTTTAGTTTGGATTTAAGCACGTTTAGTCCATCCACAAAAACAATTTATAAATATTCTTTATCTCTTTCTTATTTAAGTGTTAGTGTTATTTATAGTGTGTTAGTGTGTGAGTGTGTGTTGGGAGGGTGTGTGTGTGTGTGTGTGCTCGAAAACGTGTGAGTGGGCTGCCTGGAAGAGTATACATATGTATGCATGTACTATGTATGAAGGAAGGCAAGCCTCTCCCGTTCTGGGAGTACCTTACTTTCCGTTTAATATACAATATGTAACGAGTACTTTGGATGAGCACTTCCTTTCCAGAGAGTACTCACACAACGCAACATGGAACGCCTCACCCTCACTATTCGGATATAATCGTATCTAGGTGGTGGCATTAACTTTCGACCACACACAAGAGTCGAATCATAAAGCAGAATTTCTCATTTAATTTAGCTTTAAGCGTAGGAAAAAAGGGGGGTGGGGTGGCCGGGCTAGCAGGGGCCGCGGGGTACTGTTAGGCGAGCAAGCGAAATGAAAGTTCTAGCGAAGCGGAAGAGCAAGCAACTTAAGGAGAAGCGCCTAGTCCGTGTTGTGTGATTATCTCCTAGTGAGACTCGGACCTTTTTTACATTTGATTTTTTTATTTTTCTATTTTGTTTTCATTTTTTTTCTCTTTGTGGCGGCACCTAAGCAAAATCAGTAAAAATATATATGTATATGTATATATTTAATTATATGTTTGTATGTTTGTTTGCATGGTATATTGGTTGGATTTCTTCCCTGTGTATATGTATATGTACGTGTATATGCAATAACATTTATATCGTCGTAATCATAGCAAGGTAAATATACATATAAATATTTTAAGGTGTATATATGTATGTAGTATTATGCTGGGGGCGGGGGCTGTACCTGCGGCTGGACCGCCCATCTCTTCTGTATACATATGTACATACACATGTACATACATATGTATATGTAGATATCATTTGCCAAATGCCAAGTTGAGTATAAACATTAACTATACAAAAAAAGGGGAAAAAATAGTGAATAAAACCAGCAACGGAAAGCTACAATCACAAACAATCGAACGAATTACATAGATAATTTCTTCATGTGTAGGTTACATTTGACCCTCGCCGTTTTGCTCTCTCTACTCTCTCTCTGTGCCTGCTCTCTTTCTCTCTTTGTTAACATTTCAAAAGTTCAATCGCCCAAAAAGTAACGGTTGACTTCGCCTTTTCTTCTCTTCTCTTCTCTTCTCTTCTTGTTCTTTTCCTGGAGCACCGTTCTCTCTCTCTTTATTTAAAATTATTTTTATGGCGTGCTGCTGCTTTAACTGTTAGTTTAATGTTTAGTTAGTTTTTGGCTTTACTTTTTACAATCTTTGCATTTTTTTGGCTTGGCTTTTATTTTCGATTTGTGTGCAGTTTTCGTTTGTGTGAGGCGCTTCGGGGTTTTCTTTTTCTTTCTCTTTGTTATGTTCTTTTCTTTGGTTATTCCTTCGTTATTCTTTAACTTTTAGAAAGCTTTCAGTTTACATTTTATTTGAAACATTGATTTTGATTAGGCGTACACATGGGCGCCTGCCCTCCAAGGGCCGGGTGGCCTAGAGTAACTGTAAAAAAAGTTGTGGCTATGTGTGGTGTGTTTGTGTGCATGCTTATTGGAACACATTGGAAAACGCACTATGGAAACAGATCTAGCTGCAGTGCAGATTCCAGTTCCCTGTTTCCAGCTTCAGTTCCAGCTGTTCGACGATCTGTTTGCTTCTCCTCTGGCTGGAACGCTTCAGAGCACCGTCTCCATCTCGGCGATTTCCGTCTTGTACGACCTTCGGTACACACGAGAAAGTTAGTCGGGAGTTCGGAGCAGAGTTTGGGTGATTTGATGCTAATGGATAATGTTTAATACGAAGCATGCATGCTAAATAGAAATGGTGCTCTTAAAAGGGTTGGTGCGAGGCTCGGCGGTGCAGGACATGCGGTCCGGGACAGGCAGGACAAGCTAATTAGCCTGCCAACCAATAAAAAAAAAAAAAATGTGACAAATAGTAATCAGACTCTCATTGTTATGGCCGTTATTATCCTTCCCCCAGTTCCAGTCACAGTTCGACAAACAATGGGTGGAATGTGTGTCAAGGCAGACGCCTCTCTCTCTCTCTCTCTCTTGCTCTCTTGCTCTCTCTCGCTCGCTGTCGTGCGACAGGAGGGAGAAGGAGAGTACGATGGGTGTGTGTATATACATACATACATACAATACATATGTATGTGCATATGTGTAGTCAGATCGAAATGGAATGAGACTGAGAAAACCAGGAATAGGTGTATTTTGGGGGCAGGCTCACAGCCACAGCCACATTGGATGCCCAGGACCTAAAGCATCATCAATCAATCAGCGTCCAACTGGGGGCGGAGCCCTCAAGGGTTCGCATGTAAATAAATTAGTGCCAAAAAGTAAATGCGAAAAGCGAATCATCAAAATGGGGGGTTTTCACGCGGAACGCGGACCAGAGGAACCGAAACCCCGGGCGGGTGACAAGATCAGCCCCATCCAAGGGCTGCCCAACTCTTGCCACCCCTTCTACATGCTGAAATAAAAAAAAAATAATAAAAGCGAGCACATGTTGCCTGATTATCATCCATTTGGCCCCTATACTATAACTTTTTGGGTTAAACTTTTTGAAGTGTTTTCCATGTTTTCCCCGGCGTACGAGCCACTGACGTGGCGAAATGAGATGAATGGAAAACTCATACCCGTACCCGTAACCGTGGCCGTAGCCCGTACCCGTACTCGTATTTTATTTTAAAATTTGAGGCGAATTTTCCCTCGTTTTTTCGCGCGAACTTAATTTGCGAAATTCGCTGGAAAGTTGGTTCTGTCTGGACCACTCCGCCCTCCCAAGGAGCGCGAGGACGGACAACATAAAAGCCAAGAAGTCAAGGGGCCAAAAGCCAACTCGGAAAACCTGAGCTGAAAGCAGATTCCATCAGCTTCCATAATGATGAGCATGCATGGTTTACACCCTAAAAAAGTGCTTGACAAGAGGCAGAGACTGAGGAGGGGCCGTTGGGCGAGAGGTTCCACTATACGATTGGTCGCATCTGGAATGGGATGGCACAGGCACAGGGGGCTCCTCCATCGACGCTTTGTTTGGCCAACAACAAAAGCCGACATAAATAACTTTCCATTCCATTCGCAGCGGCGGATAAATCTTTGGCACGACATAACGCACACACAACAGTGGGGCATAAGCATAAGCGATGGGGCATGAGGATTGGGGCACGGGACATGACGCACAATGCACGGTCGCCGCAACCACAGAGAACGGCACATACATATGTACATATGCATGTATGTATGTATGTACCTGAACTTCCTCTGCCTCTACCACTACCCCTACTTCTCCCACTACCACTACCACATCCGCCTTCGCATCCGCATCTTAACCAGACACGGACAAACAAGAACATAACGACTCGGACTCTTGGCTAGCAAAGCTCTCGGACTGTTTACATGCCTTTAATTAATGCAAATGTCGAGCTGTACGGCTGCTGGTGCGGGTCCGTGCGTCCGTGTGAATCCTAAACATGCATGTACCACATGACAATGCCACCAGAACAGCCAAACTGACACGAGCGGGAGTCGGGTGTCGGGTGTCGGGAAAGGCAGTACGTCTCTAGCAGGTAGGGCTTGATATGATAACCGCATGGCCAGTGACCACCAATGAGACTGTCAGAGTTGGAATGTTATTGTGGACCGTAACAACTAAGTTCTATTTTAAAAATCATGCATTATTAATTAATAATAATTAATGAAAGGAAGGATATTTTTCCGTGATAATAGTTATCCATAAAATGTTCCGTAAAATGCTTTCATTGAACCCAGGCTAGAGATATGTCTAAGAGGGACATTTTGCCAGCCACAAATGTGGACGTTTACGGCTAAAGCGGTTTCAGCCACATACAGCAGTTGTTGCCAGGCGAATTGGAAGCATACAAATCGATCGATACGGGTTGCAATAAGATTGGGGGCCAGGTCCGTGATCAGCGATGAAAATCGTGTAAGAATATCTTTGTCGAGCAGTGCTATTATCGAAGCCACCATTTGCATGGCAAATTCATGTTCGAAAATATTTCACTACCACGCATGCCAATAATCCCAAGACGGGGATGTTGTTGGCTCAAGACGGATCTTTGAAATGAATATTTATCATTTAAACGGCAGAACAACAAACCGAGTTGCGTGGAAACATGTGGCAACAGTTCTGGCAGTTCCAGGTTGCGGTTTTGAATGCTTTAAAGTTAAAACTACAGAAACCAGTCGCCTAGGAGCACTCTCTTATAATTAAGTTATTTCTCAGCTAGCGATCCACCTTGTTTAATGGCTGTCGGGAGTGAGGGAGGTAGGGACTTGGACATGCCGTTTCAGGCCAGAATCCAAAAAGGGTAATTGCCTTGTGTGTTATCTGTTGTTGCCATGCAAATGCCGTAGATACTCGTATCCTCTCGGGCGCTAGTCCAGCCCCAGCCGGGGCCAGTAACTAAATAATCACAATGTGTGGTTGAGGATAAAGCTGCTGCCTGCTGCCTGCTGCCCGGCACCCCATTCCCTATGCCCGGTGCCTGATTCCTGTGGCTGCCTTGGGCTGCGGCCCATAAACACTCTAATTCCATTCATAGGAACTGGGTAGGATGAGCCGTCTGAGCCGGGGTAGGGGGGCAAAAAGTAATATTCGCACTGCGGATGGGGGTTGGCAGGACTGAATATGTCACCGGAAGTGGGTGGGGCGGGTGAAAGGTGCAACCCATTTACGCCATTCCAGTACGAGTACGAATACCAGTATGAGTATGTCCATTGTGGCTAGGGTTTTAGCCGGGAATGGACGAGTAAATGATTGACTCACTGACTGACACAGTGACAGACTGACTGAGTGACCGCCCAACCGACCGACCGACCGACCGACCGAACGTTGGGTTAGTGGTCCAAAATACATATACTTCTACGGGCTGTGGCCACTGGCCACTGGTCACTGATGAGCTTCTGATTCTGATGAAGATGGAAATGTTGATGCAAATGCAGGCTGGACAGCCCTACCCAGGCCACTTCCCTGATCTGTTAATTGGGGGAATGGCAGTGGAGTGGACTAGATCCAACGAAGGACGTGTGCACGATGAAGGGTCGTAAAACGTTTCCACATCCGATTACCGCACCTTCTCCAAAACCCCAGCCGCACATTCAACCCCATTGTGAATGATATGCAAATGGAAGGACCCACACACATACACACAACACACACAAACACTCCTCTCACACACATCTACATATATATAGAAAATAGAGAGGGAGAGAGAGAACTAACCAAATGAATGACAACAGGAACTGTCGGAAATTGTGCTATAACTAAAGACTATAACCAGGGAGGTACTCTCGTTCCCGTTCCCGTTCCCGTGCCCGTTCCTGTCCCTAGGTCTGTATGTGTGTGTCTGCGTGTCTGTGGACTCGCCTGTTGGTCGACATCGAATCAGGAACCGAGATAAAGTAATTTAATAAAGTCATTTCCATATATTTATATTAGAAGCAGCAACCAGAGAAAAGCAGACCCCAGGGTGTGGATGCGGATGCGGGTGCTGGTGGGTGTTGGGTTGTGGATTGAGGGCTGTGTGTAGCAGCTGCCCGACATCATTAGCGTGCCCAGTAACGGAGTCCCATACCCATTCCCAGTCCTCCAGAAAAGAACAAAAAAAGCGGACTGGACTGGACTGGACTGGACCGCACAGGGCAGGAATGTTATCTTAAGCAATTGCTTAATTTAATTACGACAGCGAAGGGGAGGAGTAACTGAAGGTGCAGATGCGTGCAGGATGGGATGGGGAAGGACCTAGAGGTCCCCTCCGCCTGGTAGTACGGGGTTCATGCACAAAGAAAACTTACCACCTGTATAGATCTTGGGCGCTGGCAGCCAAACTAAGGTTTCCCAGCAGCGGCGGTCGCTCCTTCAGATGATGGTGATTCAGCAGATCCGAGGACGAAGCCAGCCTGTAACCAGAGGCAAAGATACAGGGCGACGGATGAGATGGATAGCGGTAGATCGCTTGTGGATTGGGGAATGGGGAATGGGGGGAGAGAGATTGAGGGACTCACCTCAGCTGCGGCGCCTTGATGCCGTGCTTGTCCATAACCTTCTCCAGCTGGCGCACTCGCAGCCGTGACATGTCCAGCTCGTGCTTGACTTTCCACAAGTGCGTGTCGCAGATGGGGTCATTGCAGCGATGCTTCTTGAGGATCTCGGTGGCCTCGAAGACGGCGCCCCGAAAGGTCAGCGACTTGCCCATGGAGAGTGAGATGAGGGCACAGCAATGGCCCCCATCCTTCTTGGCCAGCCGCGTTCGTATGTACTTGAAGTAGACATGCTCGAGCAGCAGGAGCAACGCGGCCAGCAGGATGCCGGCCATCAAAAGCAGGAAAGCGGACAAGAATTGCTCGAGGGCCAGCGGATCCGAGGACTTGTGCTCCTGCTTACCCGGTCGACACGAGCCAGTCATCCAGTAGCGCCTCAGCCTCTCCAGGTCCCCGTTGGCCCGAAACTCGAGCAGCCGCTTGTTAAACATCTGTACGTACTTGGAGTTGCGGCTAAATGCCAGGCCGTACCCTTTGGACATGGAATAGGAATCATGATGAATAGAGGGGATGGGAGACAAATGGATGCCTGGATGCCTGCTTACCCGTCATGGCATACCAGCTGCCGACGGTCATCAGGCGACAGTCCTCGTCCTGGGCCACCAGATAGTCGAGCACTGTCCCATCATAGATGAAAGAGTCCAGGTTGCCATTGAGCACGGCAGCCACGCCATCGGCCACGCTTGTTTTGTTGTAGCTAAGAGTAGGCGGAAGAGTTGATGGGGGTTGATTGAAATTTGGGCCGAGATTTGTAGGACTAGAACTCACTTCTTCATGTAGAGGTGCATGTTCCCAAAGTACTTGTGGATGGTCGAGTCCGTGTGGCTGTAGGGGATCGTGCCGAACTTGAACGAAGGCTTGTGCGAAGTGGGATGCACCAGGCGGCTGTCGTTGAGGCCGCTAAACTCATGGAACTCTTCCCTGGAGAGCCAGATCGGGGAAAAGATCAGTGATCTCGCTCGCTGGAGGAACAGTGGAGTCGTAGAATCGACGTGTCTTACCTGGTTATCATGAAGGCTGCAAGGTTGGCAGTGTATATGGCAAGAAAGACCACAGCGAAGAGGGCCCAAACGTTGGTCATGAAGCGAGAGGTGAAACCGCGCGGCGAGTCCACATGGACGGCCGCTTGGAAGAGTACGGCCCAGACGAGCCAGTACGTGCGGAACAGGGAGAAGCGGTAGGGGGTTACGTTGGTGTTTTGCAGATAGAGCTTCATGTCGTAGCCGCTGGGCGAGAGCCATTCGAACAGGAAGATCATGAAGGTGGCTGCCTGAATGGCCACGATACCCACCTGATCACACAGACGCCAGAGTATGGGGCAAAAAGGAAAGAGGGAAAAGAATCGACTTACCGGACTGTGACTTGACTGGGAGATAGAGATTGAGGGGGAGAGGGAGAGGGAGAGAGAGAGAGAGCTCTGGGACTTACCAGCATCCACGAGGCCGTATCGAAGGGCTCCAGGAAGGCCGTGGGCGATATAATGCCCGTCCGCTTGGCCACCACAATTGCGATGCCCGTCTCCATGAACGGCTCACTGAAGTCAACGACCGCCTCGCGTTCCGTGTTGATCATGAGCGAGGTGAGGACCATGTCCGTCTTGCGGTTGACCAGATCGGCGATCAGCCCGTTCCATTTACCATTCTCAAGTGTACCCCATTTACCATCTTCGACCCGCACCAGCTCGTAGGTGAAGCCCAGCTCTTCCGCAAATTTCTCGAGCAGATCGATGCAGAAGCCGCTGCAGCATTGGTAAAAGGACTCGTTGCGGTGTGCCTGGCCCACGTCGATATCGGCGGCCATCTCGTGGTCAGCCGCCACACGGCAGAGCACACCGCGGTCCATCAGGCACTTGCCACTCACTGGATCCGCGGGCGACAGATTGATATAGGGTGCCTCTTCGAGGAATGTTATCTTTAAATGGAACTTCTCGGGCACGCCTTGGGGCGGTGCGTGCGAGTTACCTGGCCACGCGATGTCGCGTATGTCCAGCTTCTGTGTCTCCCACGACTTCCACACTCCAATCTGCGCGTGATTTAATAATCCATAATTCCAGTATCCATGCCGATTGGTGTCGAGTGCCGCGTGCCGCGTGCAGAGGGCGGAGTGCGGAGTGCGTAGTGCGTAGTGGAGTGGTGGATTGGTAGGTGTGGCGGTGGAGGTGGCATGGCAGGATCAGCAAGTTTACAAAGCGGTGCAAATAGGTGAAGATCGAAGATCGAATTGATCGGGTAATCAGGTAGTCGGGCAATCAGGTATTCAGGTGTTCAGGTGGCGTTGGGGTATCGGAGCGGAGCGGATCGGATTGGAGTTGGGCAAGTGATCAAGGAGAGTGAGTCAAAAGGTGAAAAGTGATAGCAAAGCATGCGAAGAAAGCGCCACTTACCTCTTCCCAAACGAGATTCTTATTATTGGCACTGGGCCGCAGATTCATGATCTTCAACTCGGCTGACTTCAAGTCCCCATCCGCCGTGAACTCAATGTTCGGCTTATTCAGATCCCCCTCAATGGAGACGTTGCGCAAGTACTTGAAGAAGCTAAGGAAGATATTGCGATAAATCTCGTGAAATTAGGACCCCAATGGTCAATGGTCGCGACTCGTGCCGACTCTCAGACAACCTGGCAGACTTCCTTTAGCATTCATTATGACGGACGGACATTCCTGCTAGAGCTGTTAAACTCAGGGACCGAAAAAAGCATCCACTTCGAATCATCCAATACACTGCTCCAAGCATAACACTGTGCAAGAAACCAAAAACCATTTGAAATAAATTTGCACGAGATAAAAATAACCATACAAGTCTTTTGAGAATTCAAAACCTCGCGTTGTACTTCTAAAATTTGTTCACTCGATATTTTCAGTGCCTGAGAAATACTCAAGGATAATTAATGAAGAAAACCGTCTTGAGCAGATCGGATACATTCATATATGTATGTATGTATGTATGTATGTATCTTCAGTTACAGCCTTTGTATCGACACAAATGAAATATCCTATAAAATATATCAATTGTCTAGGATATTATCGAGGCCTAGTTTTAGTCTCGTGTAGCAATATTATTATTACCACTGAAGAAAAGTCTTGAATAGTAATTTTGTGATTTTCTGAATAGAGCTCATGTTGTATGGTTATGGTCCCTGGTTCAACTGTAATATGTAAATATGTAACGAACGATGAAGAAATAAAAATTAACCTATTTAATTTGAAAATGTTGAATAAATGCGATAAATTCATTGTTTAACAGCTCTAATTGCAAGATACTTATTGATTTCAGAGGCCAAACTTACATTTCGCCATTATCCCAGCGGCCGCGTCCCTCGTCCTCACAGGACAGGGACTGAGTGGTGAGGCGACGATCCCGGTTGGCCGGATCCGTAAGATAGGCCTCGACACCGTAGCTGTAGATCTTGATGGCATTGGAGATCTCGTTCATGAGGGCCGCGCTGGAGGTGTCAAAGTGAACGCCAAGCATGCCGACCGGGAACTGGGAATGGGCATCCTTCTTTTCGATCACGGACTGGCTGACAACCCACACGTAGTTCTCGCCGGTGAGCTTCATCTCCTCGGCGGCACGCAAGATGGTGATGGCCTCCGTCTGTGTGGCATAGAGGAGCATTACGCGTGCCTCGCTGTTGACCAGCTCCATGAGATCGCTGGTCCGTGTGACAACAATCGAATTGAGGATCGTGAACTTGAAGTGGTCCTGCATCTCGGCCACACGCTCGCGCACCGCCTGCACAAAGTCATCGTGGCCGGCTATCTGTGAGGTGACCACCGAGAACTGATGCCACTTGTAGCGCTCCAGGATGCTCAGCATGGCTGCGCTCTGGTGCTCGATGCTCGGCGCCAGCTGCAGCTGCAGTGTCGACTGCGAGGCCCGACGCTCCAGGCCCGAATTATCCGCATTCCATGAGATCACCGGTATCCCCAGATACCCAGCCAGCTGCAGAAAGTACTGGGCCGAGGCGGTGCTGTGGCCAAACTGCTCGTTGTTCATCATGTATAGGATGGCCGAGACGTTCACCCGGAGGAACTCCTTGCACAGGGTGCTCAGAATAGCTTTGTGGTAGAGGAGACAAGAGAGAAAAGTGTGGTTAGCCATCGGTCCATTTGCATTCCTCACCCCTCCATAAAATCCCCCACTCTATGCATTTTATCACACTTCAGACTTCAGACTGGAGACTGGAGGCTGGAGGCTATGCCTGCCACTCGTTCCAATTCCAATCTCAATCGGAGTTCGTGCGTGTCTTGTGTACAGATGTGTGGCAATTAATTGCAGATTAGCCACCTACTAGCCACAGGAGCAGGGGGCAGGAGGCAGGAGGCAGGAGGCAGAGCGTTTCATTGGGTTACCAGGCGTCGTTGGAGGAGTGGGCTTGAAGGAGAGATGTGGAACAGAAAAGCCGCAGCTTGTTGACTGATATTGGTTGGTGGATTCTTTTCAGTCTGCACCCATGAAAGGCCGCAGCCACAGGAGAGGCAGCTACCTCGGTAATTGACCTACTTAAAGGTGTTGTGGCAGGTGCGGTGGCATGTACCGCCCGGGTTGTCAGTGGCCTCGTTTCGCTTCGCATTTTTGAGAGTTTCCTCTGGGGAGATGCCACACCACACCATGCCACAGCCGCCCCGCTGCGTGGTAATTAATTCACATAAAATCTCAATTGAAAAGATTGCGAAACAAGAATCAAAGAAGGGCCACGGGGGGAGTGGGGTATCGATTTCATTGTTTAGCCATGACCAGAGACAATTTCGGATTTTCGGAAGTTTTCCCCGGGTTACTAGATTTGGTAGGAGACACACGAAGATGAGAGCGACAAAACCGACAAGACATTGGCCAAGTTCTTGAGAACGTGAGAGGCTTCGATGACATCATCTAAAATCCCTACCGCACCCCATCCTCCGTGGGGGGTTTGAGGGTTTTGGTGGGGAGGGGAGAACTGTCAGTCGTCTGTCAATGCTTTGGCAGAATGTGAAATCTCATCAAAAAGTTTAATTAACTTTTTCATCACTTTACTTCTGCTCTCTGCATTCCAGATTCCAGAGATGGCGGAGAGAGCCGGCGGGGCATCTGCTAATTTTTTACCCCCTGCTACCCGCTACCCGCTACCCGCTAGCAGTGGACTCTGCAGTGGCCACCATCCATGCATTCAATTACCGTTTCCACGCCGGACCGAGTACGGGTACGGGACAGATGGACAGATATCTGTGTCCATGGATACAATACGTATGGAAAAAGAGATGGATAGATGGAAAGATACACAGATGGGATAGCAGGATGACTAGATGGATAGGCCCATGGCCCGCACATCTAACCGCACTCCCTGTATGATGGATAGATGGATGGTTGGATGGATGGATGGATGGATAGATATTTAGATGGATGGATGGTTGATTTTTTGGAGCAACTGTTTGCTCCAAAATTGCTAAGGACAGAGAGGGACTCCCAGGGCAGCGGGACTGGGACCTTTGTTCGCATTTAATCGACAATATAAATTCACTTAACAGAATTATGTCTTGGCCTGGATGCCAGCGACTCCGAAAATGTAATTTCCACACTTTGATGCGATCATTTTTGAATCCTGAGTGCGCCCCCGTCCGTCCATTAAGATTTTAATTGCGTGCATTAAACACCCAGTAATTGCATTACCGAAGTGGAGCTCCTCCGTCTGTCTGTCTGTCTGTCCGTCCGTCTGTCTGCCTGTTCTTCCTGTGTGTTTTTGTAGCATACTTATTTTTGGGCAGAAGGAATCGCCCTGCCCTGCGCGCCCTGCTGTGTGTCCGAGCCCTTCCGCTCAGAGCTGGAATCATGCTTCCTTTTCAGATTAGCCACGCCCTACAACATGGCCCATAACGTCCCGCCCATAACGTAACGCAACGCAACGCAACGCAACGTAAGGGCGTAGGGGCAGAGACACAATTGCCACTGCGGGTTGTTCACCGTCCCCTTTTGATGTGGGTCCTCCATCACTACCGCACACACACATACACATACACAACACAACAAAACACCACTCCACATCCCCATCCACCCCACCAAGGACTTCTCCACTCCGGAAGTGGTGGTCCCAAGAAGTCGAAAATTGCGCTGCCACAAAGGCGATTTTCCCAAGGAGAGTGAGCAGAGGGGGAACAGAGGAGCGGAGGAGCGGAGGAGCAGAGCAACAGCCAGACCTGGCTTCCTTTTTGTAATGTGCAAATTGAATTTTGACACAGCGCTGCCTCAATTTGACTGCCGCAGGAGCACGCCCCAACCACCAGTCGCACCCGGGCTTCGAGTGGAGCAGTGGGACAGTGGGGCACGGGGTTATTACTGTTGTGGCAGCGCCCAGCCAGGAGCAGGAGCAGGAGCAGGAGCAGGAGTCAGCTGACAGCTGTCAGCTGTGACTTGGCTTTGGCTTTGAGTCTCTTCGCATTCGTCCTCGCTTGACGTCGTCCCTGACAGCATCAGAGGCGTTGGCAGGCGGTGTGGGTGTGGGTGTGGGTGGGGGTGGGGTTGTGGCTTTGGTTATGGCTATGGGTGGTGTGTGCACTGGCAAGTCTGTCAACTTATTATAACATCCATTAATTTCATTTAAGCATCATTCAATTGCCTTCGTTTTTATCGCAAGTTATCACGAGTTGCCAACAATGCAAGTGATAGAGTGCAAAAGTGGATCCAGAGCAGATGGAGCTGTGGGGCTCTTCAGCGGTGGAGCGGTGGAGCGGTGGGGTGTGTGGCTAGCACGTGTGTTCCCCTTGTATATATATATATATATATATGTGTGTGTGTGTGTGTGGCCCTGCCCCTCTGCCTGTGTGTGCTTTCTTATTCTTGGGAAACTTTTTACATTACGTTCGAGGCAGGCAAGTGGAAATAGAGCCGACAGGCATGGAGACACCTCTCTCCCTGGCCGTCTGCCCGTCTGCCCGTCTGCTTTGGTGCTTTTCCCCTCCATAAATCTTTCAGGGGCGCTCTCCTTTGTGCCCTCGAAAGTGTATCTAATGCATACACGACTTCACTCCACTGCCGCCGCTCCACTGCACGGCCCTATCTTGTCACATACGCGTACGCGTGGAGCGTGGAGCGTGGAACGACGGGCGGTGCCAGAGTTTGCCCAAAGTGGCATAAAGCACAATTAGGATACGGATTACTCTCTGCCCGCCCCACTCCCTCGCTGTTCGATTCGATAATGCAAAAATACGCTTGGATTCGATTCGCTAATGCGGGATGCCGGACCGGATCAATGCGAACAGGGTGCGGTGCGAGCCTGTGACTGTCACTATAAGTGAAACTGAAACTGGGACAGGGACTGGTATTGGGGATTAGGGAGTTGGGTTCTGGAAGATAGGAGCCAAGAGTGGGAGTGGCAGCAGTACCCGCATCTTCATCGATACCAAGCGATTGCCTGACCTGCTAGGCCAGCTCCCAGTGCGTCTCCGAACGAGTTTCACATCTCGTGCGCACAATTAAACATTTGAAATGATAATTCCGGTTGGCTAAGCAGGCTCCAGAAGCTGGGTGGGTGGGACATGAAGGAGTTGGCGAACTTACTGCTTCCCCGTACACCGTACGTAGACCCGTTCTTCTTTACCCCCTGCCCCCAGTGTCCGAGATTCGCCATAATATTCACTATTTCGAAATTTCTATGCTGCGAATATTGCCCGTACCGAAATTGCCAACTTTCCAGCATTATGAATTCCTGCCTCTGAGCTGGGCTTTGTGTGCGTATAACCCTGAGGTTCACCCGCGCAAAGGACACACACCATACATGCACAGAGCTGACATGGGCGTGGCATGCCAATAAAAAGAAATACCATGTATAGAAAAACAACAGCAGCAGCAACCGAAACTAAACTAAACGAAACTTGTGGCTGCTGGCTGACTGGCTGACTGGCGGGCTGGCTGGTTGACAGGGAACTTGGCGCATATTTTATAACTTGACGTCACACGAGAATGGCACCCATCCCATCCCACCCCACCCAAAACAACTACCCATGCACCCTTAGACTATCATACACACCACGCACACACATACACACACACACACAAATAAGCTAAGATAGAGCGCCAAAAATCCGCATGACGACAATGACAAGAGAGAAAGTGAGAGAGATAGAGAGAAAAAGAGGAGAAAGATGGACAGAAGGAGGATAAATAGAAGAAGAAACAGGAGCAAGATGGACACAGGGAGGGTGTAAGCGAGAGGAGACGCTGGAGCAAAGGAGGAGACAACGGAGGAGATAAGCAACCGATGACAGCGGGGAAGTCCCCCCGAAAAACATCTTATCGAATATCAAAGTGTTGCCAGATGATTTTTCGCTTTTCATGGCGCTCTTGTCAGATGAGTTTTACACGTGAAATATTTAACAGTCAGGCACACAGGCAGCCAGGCAGCCAGGCAGCCAGGCAGTGCACAGAGAAAGGAGACGTGGCAGACATGTGTGTGGCATGCACTTAGGAATACGGGAACTATGCTGAGTCACGGCTTAGCCGAGATACTTCTGCCCCAATGCCCCAACGCCCCAGATAAGAGAGCGGCTAGGAGAAGATGCCAGAGCCGATGCCAGATGCCAGACGCCTTGCTATCCTTATGGCTTTCCGTCTTTGGGGCGACTTGGGGGCGTTCCTTTCCTCTCCTCTCCTCTCCCCTCTTCTCCTCTCCTATCCTATCCTTTCTGGCGTTATCAAAATTCCGATGTTGTTGTTAGCATCGAATTAAAACTGATTCATTTGAGCAGTGGACCGCTGGCTGCCAGGTCCTGGGCTCTCGCGCGTCACAGTAGCCCCGTCAAATTACTCCTGCAGCTGCTGACAACGCTGTCTTTTACCAGGGGAGTCCTCGGCTGGGGCGTGGCTGGGGCAACAACTTTTTGGTGCAAAGTGATGCGGAAAAGTAGTTCCAGTCCCAGTGCCAGTCCCACTTTGCCTCGTCTTACTTCCTCGGGTTACAGAGAGAGTGAAAAGCGTGTGACTCGAGCCCGAGATAACCTGAGAGCCTTGAGGAGGATCCCCCCAGGACATGCCCCCAACACTTCCATGAAACTAGTGTACCAGTACACCGCACCACTACAGAGCACTGCACAGTTGCTTCGGATGGGATGGAGTCGGAACCACAACCACTTGGCCAGTCGGGGCCATTAGTCGTGGTTTCAGTTCAATTCAGTTTGGTTCCGCTTGAAGAAGGGGCTTCCATCTCCATCATTAGCATTTGAGCGTGTATAATCAAGCAGTACAGTGTGTCCATTTTGTGTGTGTGGCCTGGCCTGTCTGTGGCCGCAATCCTGTACAGCTCCTTGAGAGTCACCAGACCAGATAGAGTCACCGTCACCCTTGCTGGCTGTCAGCACTTTCACCGCAACGCCTGGCCTGGCCTGGCCATGTATGCGATGTCAACAGACTTAAGCGCAGTTCATGGCTCGTAACCCGAAACCGAACCCTCACCCGCACCCACACCCACACCCACACAAGAGGCCGGTCGCCCCAGGAGGGACAATCCTGTGCTCCTTGTACCATCCCCATCTCCATACCCCTACCCCTACCCATCCCCATCCGTATCCCCAGCTTCTGTCCGACAGATCAACCGCAGTGCTCCGCCTGGGGCCAGCCTCTGTTCCAGTTTGTCTTTGTGTGTGCGCGCGGAGGAGAACCAATGGCAGTCCAAGTTCAGAGGAGTCCTGAGCAGAAGGAGGAGTCCTGCAAGAAGAAGGAGGGAGCAGACTAGGCCCGAGGGTCAGTGTTGACCTGTCAGTGACTGGGGCTCATCGTCCCGGCTCCTTCTGCTCCTTCATCTTTGGGGCGCCAATTAGTTGGACTGGGGCACCACCCTCGCATCCCAACCCAGAACCCCTCCCATTGCCCTGCTTGGCTTCGCTTGGTCCCGAGCCCCTTCTCGGTTCGCTTTGGCCAGAGGCCCTGTGGCCATTCGTTTTCGTTTCCCCCCGCTCCTGAGCTGACCATTTGTTTGGGGCTTGTTTGGGGCCTCTGACGGAGGTGGGGATGGAGATGGGTCTGCCTGCCAGAACAGGACACAATGTGAATGGATTGCCCTTGGCACTCACCGCATACGCATGTCGCGGCGGCTCCTAGACTCCTAAGGGGAGAGAGGATCCTAGAATCAATTTACGACCAAGGCAGCTGTGGCCGAATATTTGCACGTTGCCAATAAATAAGGCCAGAGGCCCCGGAGCCTGACAAGTCAATCCCTTGGGGATAGCCGATGACCCCTCCGGCGCTTCAACAATTCAAGGATCCCTAACCCAGCCCCCTCTTGATACTGGAGGTGAACACTCATCGAAATCCTTCTCATCCATCCACTTCCATATTCATTCGCTCGAGCACTCACTCCAGGATGAGGACCTTTTATCTGGGATGCATTTTAATGGCATTAGAAATGTCCAGCCTAGGGGGAGGGGGGGCAGATAGGTACATGGCGGCGGGCATCCTGTCAGGCAACCAGAGCACAAGGTTCCTGGCAGGTGTGGAAATCGCATTCACTTAGCGACAGGAACATGCTTCAACAGCTTATTAATGGGTGGCCGTGGCCAGGGCTCCCCCTCTGGCTATTGAGGCTCTCCCACACGATGGACGATAGACGATGGACAGGATGGACGGACAGGAGGTGGACAGAACAGAGGTGCGCGGTGGCAGCAACGTGTAGACAAGGTGTAAACAAGGTTAACAGCATTGACGGTCATGTCGATGGCCAGATGCAGTCCTGCCGGAAGGTAATCGCGGGTTCAATGGCTAATAATATCGGGCATGGGGGCACTGGAGAGTGGCGGACCACTGCAATATAGCACTTCTCCCTCTCCACCTTGGCTTTCTCCCCTATTGAAAAGAGAGCAGTCCCGCCCTCGAGGATGACAAGAAAAATGACTTACGGGCTAGTCCGCAATTGCCGGACACTTGTCGGGGACAAAAGAGTGATATATGATACCGAGTATGTTCTGTTCTGTGCTGTTCCCTTCGGTTTGATCCGGGGTAGGGTAGAGTTTCCGCCAACTTAAAATGTCATTTGGCAAAGTGAAAGCAATCGCTCCGGCCACGAAAAAGGGGGAGCAGTGACAGGGATCGCAAGGGTTTAGTTGGATCATTCAATCATCCCATTCATTGAAAGCACAAAATGCCATTAAGTGGAATGCCGAAAACGGCTGCCATTATATTACTCATACGCCTCGTTGACTGTTGTAGAAAAAGCTTCCTAGCCGCTCGTTCCGGCGCGTTTCCTGCTCCTCTAACAAGGCTAGCACACTTTCTGGGCACCAGAGATAAATAACCACAACAATGAGCAGCAGAAATTAAAGTATCGTATCCTTAAACCGTTCAATCAAATCAAAATTTACTTAGCCTCATGCATGCGAATGGCAATTAGGAGGCGTGGCTGGAGGAGTGCATTGGCCAAAAGTGCATTCAATTCTCGAGACGAAACTGAGGCGGACAAAGACCGCCTCCGACCATTGGACCACCCGAACATGGGTGAGCAGATACGGATAAAGGACGCAAGGACAGCTGAAACACGATGCCGTCTGCTTGGTGAGGCCCAGACAATAGACGAAACTTACCAGCCAACCATTTCAGTGCACAAAATGCTCCAATTATCCTATCAGTGATCCGGGCTCTGGCTGCGTCCGCTGCCTTGCGCTCACCCGATTGTTCTACAATTATTGCAAATTAGTCTGATGGACACACTAAGTGGATGGTGGAGAGTGGGCGGCTAAATAGAGCTTAGAGGATGTCCCGGGGACTGGTGTTGCTTTATCCACAACATGGACGAACAGTTTAGGGATTACAGATTGCGGATTACGGATTGCAGATGGATTACATTCTCATACAGGCAAAGTTTTCAAATAAAAATATTTTTACGATTCCGCGAAACTTTTTCCACATTTAAGCTGTGAAGGGCCGTAAAGGAGGACCTCATAACTTTCAGATCAGCATTCACAAATCATAAATTCGGAATGTAGATAGATATTCGTACATGCAACGGATAACAGACAGATTATACATACATACATATGTATGTCAAAATGTCTTTAATGGCCAAAAAACATTAAATTCATGCGGTTTTTGCCCATTTCCATATAATTCTGCCTCTATATTATTTACGAAATGCATTCAAACTTGGCTAATTTCACCAATTGACATACAATTTCAGTACCTTGGAGGCGAGATCCTATAAAAATAAAGCACAGGTGCGTTTTTTTATATTTTTATAGTAATGTGTTCTCTTATTACTGTCTCCTACATTTACATACATATATGAAAAACGAGAGGGAACGTTGTGAGCCGCGGCAAAGGCCGCGGCTCTACCTTATACCCGGTACTCAGTCAGTATATACATACATACATTTATGAGCCTACGATCTATGAAATTTATTATATGTTCTCAAAAGGGACGAAAATAATATTTAAATTAAAAAAATTAATTTTTTGGAATTTTTCTACATGTTTCCATTTTTGTTTACATATGCTTTGTATATCTGCGCCTACATTTCTACATGACATGTATAAATACACATTTGAGACGTACAAGTGTTTGCGACAGAGAGAGAGGGAATGAGTCAGCGCTTGGCAGGCGCTGCGTAGCCACTGAAATTTAATTTGTTTCTTCTGGCCATAATATTGATCCGATCTGATCCAGATTCGGCAATCTGTTAGACACGGTAATTTCCCATGATACTGCGCTTTTAGTTTTCATTTATCTTAAAAATTGTGGATTCCACAGATTTTCGTCTTTTGTGGGGACGGAAGGGGGCGTGGCAAAATTTTTAAACAAACTCGTGCTGGTTTGGTATCACAGGAGCTTGGATAGAAAGTTTGGTTGCTCTAGCTCTTATAGTCTCTGAGAACTAGGCGACACAAAATACGAATGGGCAAAGCGGATGGGGTCGCGTGTGAGAGAGAGCGAGAGGGAATGATGAATTTCGAAATGGTTTTCTTCATTGTATCTATAATAATAATCCGATCTGATCCAGATTCAACACTCTGATAGAAATGGGCATTCTCTATGACTCTGCGTTTTTAGTTTTCTCATATCTTCAAAATTGTGTGTGCCACAGACTTTCGTCCTTTGTGGGGGCGGAAAGGGGCGGGGCGATATTTTGAAATATGCTTTGAGTAGTGTGATCACACAGTAGACTGGATACAAAACTTGGTTACTCTAGCTTTAATAGTCTCTGAGATATAGGCGCAAATGAAGACGGACGGACAGACGGACAGACGGACGGACAGACAGACATAGCTAGATCGACTCGGCTATTGATGCTGATCAAGAATATATATACTTTATGGGGTCGGAAACGCTTCCTTCTGTGCGTTACACACAACCGTTATCCCCACAAATCTAATATACCCCTATACTCTTCGAGTACCGGGTATAATTATTCTTCAGAAAATTTCTGCCATAAAGCGTCTCTAATAAATGAAACTATCTAAAAAAATATCTTAGAATAATAGCCCTATCTTGGCTAACGGCTAACGGCAATAATGCACATCAGATGGCTTCGCGGACTTAATACAAACCGAGGGAAAACGTTGTGAGCCGCGGCCTTTGCCGTCGCTATATATGTACATATGTATGTACTCGTATATGTAGCTATACATGTACATGTAGAAATGTAGAAGCAGATGTAAAAATTATATGTAAACAAAAATGGAAGCAGATAACATCATATATAAAATATATATAAAAATCTCCCATAGGCTTGGACTAAATTTTTTTAAATTTTATTTTTTGTCCAAAATTTAGTTTGTCCCTTTTGCGAACATATAATAAACTACATAAATCGTAAGCGCATATACATACTGACTGAGTACCGGGTATAAAGTAGAGCCGCGGCCTTTACCGCGGCTCACAACGTTTCCTCTTGTTTGTTTTTTTATTTTTCAATCTAGCGATTCGTAATGATAATACAAGTTTGAATAAAAATGTTAAATTTTTTGTATCTGTCGTAAATCAATGTAAAATATAATTTCTCAAGTCCTAGAACTTTCATCATTCGCACAACCTCTCAGTTTCTCAGCTTCTTAGCAGCAGACAGGACTCATCCGATCAGCCAGGGCAAATTCCCGATGGACCCCTCTTCAACTCGTTTACTCCTGAGGCTCTCCGTCCTGTAAAGCAATTGTCCGTAATCTGGGGCCCGGGTCCCCCTCTTGGTCTTGTTGTTGTTGGCCGTTTTCCATCGCCGCAAATGAGCCCAACTCGATAATCAGGCCATCAAAGTTTATGGTAAGCACTGGGAAAGGGCTGCCACACACACATACACACACACACACACACACACACCTCCTATATAGTCTGTGTACTCCTTCTCGTCGTGGGTAATCGTTTGTTGTGTCTGGAGGTTAAAGTAATACAATTTCATATGAAATTACTTTGTCACAAAATCATCAACTTCAGGGGCAAGAATACGTCGTCGAGCGAAGAGAGAGACCCACAGCAGAGGCATGGTACTCTAATCGAATCCACAGCCCCCTTTTCTCCTTCACTTGGCCAGAGATCTCATCTCGAGCTCTCCTCGATGACAATGAGGAATGCGTCAAAGAAGTGGAATGACAACTTTAGCGACAGACGGAACGGAACGGAACAGAACAGAACAGAATGGGGCATTGAATCGAATTCAATTTCCATACGATTATTATAAAATTTTGCGGGCAGAGGACGGCCCACAAAACTTTGGCCAGGATATCGATGGGTCGATTGGTTGAATAGGTGGGTGATTGGTTGGTCGGTTGGATTGGATTGGATTGGACCCGTTCTGTTGAGTGGTGGGAAGGGGTGGTAGGGAGGCGATGCGAGGCGAGGCGAGGCGGCCCTTCTTTCGGTTGCCATGGAGAAGTCGTCCGAAGAGATGCAAGCAATCAAGCGGCAGCATTCAAGTGTGGCAAAAGTTTTCCACCAAAAGAAAGGGACAGGCAAAGGGGATGGGAATGGGGATGGGAGTTTTAGTTGGTGATAGAATGTTATGGCAGGGACACAGCGGAGACGCACTCGTAGGAGACGCAGGAGGCACAAATCAAGGCAAACATCCACTCTACGCGCTTATTGTTCGACGTTTTGTGAGAAACAACAATCGAGCGAACATGACTGCTCCCCTTCTTGCCCCTCATCGCATTCCACCCTCTCCCCTGTGCGTCTATTTTTGTGTGAGAGCTATAGAAATCCATTATAAATTCCCAATAGACTAACACACTCGGATGGGTGGCAGTGGCAGTGGCAGTGGCAGGCAGTGTGTGGCAGTAGCTGTGTGTGGCAGTGTGGATGGGGCAATCAGCAGACAGACTTTGTTTGTTATGTGTTGTAATTTGCGTACACACAGAGCTACAGGCATAGATTCACATGGACAAACACACAGATGCAGAATGGCAGACACACAGACACACAGACACACAGACACACATGCTCCAAGGTCCTGGCCCCCATAATAAACATTAAAACAGCATTGAAAATTCGTTTGGGTTTTTGTTTGCTCTCCTTTCCAGCGCTGCAGCGCCCTCCCGCCCCCCTTGACGTTCACTCTCCGTCGCTTTGTGTGTGTATGTGTGTGTGTGTTGTTTGCTTTATCAATTTATCCAACAAAATTGTGGAAATGCAACATAAAATTTCAATATGCTGCTCCTCATCATCCTCCTCCTCCTCTTCCTCCTGGCAGCACTCTCTGCCACAGACACGAGCAGCATGCACATGACTGACCCGGGAGCAATCAGTCTTCGCTCTGCCGCTTGCCAGGCATTTTCCAGTGCTCCCTCCCCCACCCCACCCTACCCCACCATACCCCGTTTGCCTCCTTGTCACCCTCTGGCTGGCTTTCCTCTTGGAAACGTTAAGTTCCCCCCCCACACACACACACACACACACACACACTTTATAACTCTGCATATTTTTGTGGCACATTGCGAATAAGTGAAGGGGAAGGGGAAGGGGGGATGGGATCGTGAAGAACGCCGAGTGGCAGTTGCATGTGGAGAATGCAATTTGTTGCCCAATGCAGGAATCACACTCGAAATTGAGGGGGGCATTGCCTGCCCTGGCACTGCCGCCGTGGGCGTGGCTTTTGAAATGCAATTTTGCACTTGGAAAACGGAATTTGGAATTCGAAATTCGAAGTTGATGCAATCAAATGGAGAGAGTAGTCGAGAGTGGGGTTCGTTCACTTCACTGCATCGGGCATTGGGCATCGGGCATCGGGCATCGAGCATGGACAACGGCAGCCCAACGAAGGGCAACCCTTTTCTCTCTCTCTCTCTCTTTCTCAGGTTTAGCAGCAAAACTGGCAGCCCTGATAATTGAACATTTCATAAAATCGAACGGAATGCTTTTAAAAGGGAAATTGGGTTAAATTAAATGAATCTCACAGCCAGCCGCCCGGAGGTTCTGCTCTGCTCATATAGTGGCAGCGTGCCCTGGCAACCCTGGTCAGCGAATCTGGTCTGGACATTTACTTGTGCACATATACCCCCGCCCATACATATACCTCCATAATCCGGTCATTCCTCGCTCACTTAACGCATTTTCATTTTCGTTTTCTGCTGCCTGCCCTGCCCGCCCTTTGGGGCACTTGACAACTCTGTTGTGAGTAGCGGCAGCAGCAGACCCCGGCAACCCTGGCAAGTTTTAATTGAAGTCTGGCCTGGACATTTATTTATGTCGCTCGCATCCTTCGCGCATTTCCACAGCTTTCCTTTCTTTTCTTCTTTTTTTTTTGTTTTTTTTTTGTTTTTTTTTTTTGCAATTTCATTTGTTTTTCCATTGTGTGGCAGGCCAGCAGCCTGCTGGGCAGTAGAAGCTATGGGATTGGGAATGGGGCAAGGTAAACGTGAAGGTGGGGTGAGGGTATTAAGCGCTTAAGTAGCTCAAAATTAACGGCCATTAAAAACCCCGTACGCAAATAAAACACGACCGCACGGCACGGCACGGCCAGGTGTCGTGACCAGCGGGTGTCAGCTTGGGGCATCCAATAAACAAATTTTCCCATTTCGCCGGGATTAACAATAGCCCTGCAAGGCATGGATACGTACAACGGATGCGGATGAGGATGCGGATACGGATACGGATCCCCTGGATCATGGACTCACCTGTCGGACTGGGCGTCAAGGACATCATGTCGAAGTGGATGTTCTTCTGCTCGAAGGAGTAGTCTTTGAGGAAGGTTAACTTGGCGCCGCGCGTCTTGGTCAGCCCCGTGACGGCATTGTTGATGCTCCTTAGATACTCCCGCTTCCCGAAGTTCGTGTGGGGGGCGATGAGGCCGATGTTAAGCTGCTCCTTGTTGGCAGCCGCACCCTTGCTGAGGCTGTTGCCGCCATTTGAGAGACGCAATGCCTGGGCTGACGGCGGCAAGGAGCAGCTGCAGGCCAGGAGGAGCAGGAACAGGAGCTGGTGCAGGCTGTTCCATGGAGGGGTTCGTCTATTGCTATTGTTCTTGCTGTTGCTGTTGCTGTTGCTGTTACTGTTGTTGGCAGTGTTGTTGATGTTTTTGCTGGTGATTCGCTGATCCATCTGGAACGGACTCAGGCCCGGCGGAGTCCATCTCCCGCTGGATTCTGCTGGCGACTTGGATTTCAGCTTGACGCGGCTCTGACCTGCATGCGCCACCGGGGGCGCCATTCGTTCAACCATTCGCGGAGGACCTAGGAGGATTCCTCCTTCCTCTCTGTCCGTGGACTGTCGACTGGAACCCGTGCGCCTCTCCTCCGGGCTTCTCTCTAATTCATTTGGTATGGTACTATTCCCCTTTGAGTGGCCTTATCAATTACGTTGATTACTTGTATTGGCGTTTGGCTTTTTGCATTCGCTGATGGATGGATTAGATCGATTTCGAAAACAGTTTGAATTCGTTTTTCCGCTGCAGCTTTTCCTCTTTGCCGTCTTTCCTTTCTTCTCCTTCCAGTTCTCTTTTTTCCCGTTCTCGTTCCGTCTGCGTCCCCAAGGAGTTATTGTGATGGCTGCTGCGCATTGCTGCTAATTTGAAACAGAAACAGTGACGCACAGTTGTTAATATAAACGTACTACACCTAAAAAAAAACATACACACTTAAAGAACCATTCAAACACGCTCGCACACAGGCACACAGGCACACACACACAAACACACAGCGCACAGGACATTCAGTGGCAGCAGGAACAGCATCTGCAGCAGCAGCAGCAGCAGTGGCAACATTCTTCGTTGACGTTTTCCGCCATTTCCGCTTCCGCTACTAATTTGTTATGGCCGCTGGCACACTTGAACGAAACGTAACCAACATCGAAAGCGAAACCAAAGAACGAATTCCATGGAGGGGCTATTCGTACCCTTGCTCCACTGTGCGTTGCCTGCTGGTTGGCTGGCTAGCTGACTGTCTGCCTGACTGCCTGCCTGCCTGCCTGCCTGCCTGCCTGGTGGTGTGTATTTATGGGCACACACCCACACACATTCACACACACACACAGGTGGCAGTTGTTCGCATTATTCGTATTGCTGGGAGCGGGTTGCCTTCGGGGATACCTCTCCCACTAGGCATACTAGAGGGGTATAATGATGCCGTTAGGATGTTTGTCACGGCACAACCTGGAGACCTACTCTACTCTTTGATTCTTTTGATGACTTTAAAGCTTAATAAATGACAATATGTACAGTAAGATGTGTAACGACCATACATTTTTCTAGGTACACGAGATTTTCAGGTGTGTATATCAAGCATATATCGCCCTGGATCATGGATATGTCAGATGGCTAGAAAGGAATTGTATTATATATGTAACAGTAACAGTAACACATTATCGTCTACGGTATTTGAGGCCTCGACTACTCGACTCCTCGGCTCCTCGACGTTGGTCTGCCTTTCTTGTTCTTGTTTCACTTGAATTCAATTTGAGCGCAGCTTGCTTTTCTACATAAATTAAATGCGACACTGGTCCGCATAATCGGAGCCTCACATACATCCGTGTCCCCTGTTCCCTGTCCGCTTGCGCCTGTCCCCACTGTTCTGCTCTGCTCTGTTCTGTTCTGTTCCTGTGGGCGCCCTGCGGGGGCAGTACGGCAATTGCTCGTGAAATTTTCACTTTGAATTTTGAATGTTGCCAGCAGCAAAAACCGAAACTGAAACAGAAACCGAAACCGAAACTGGGAGGCAGGAAAACAGCGCAACGGCGGAAACTGAAATCAGGAATCAGAAAGCGGCTGCCTGTCGGACTAAGGGTGTGGCCATGCCCCTCTAGGGCGCACGGGCACGGGCACGGGTACGAGTGCGAGGAGGCGCATCCATTATGATAGTCATCATCATTAATATCCGCACATATTGCGGCGGCTGCCTTTTGCTGCTGCGGCTGCTGCTGCTACTGCTGGTTGCTGGCTCCAGTGGTAGTTTCCATGTTTGGATGTTTGGGGCTTTGTTGGGTCGGTCTGACTTCGCGCTGGGTTTGGGCGTCGCCTGCTGCGGCCTCGTGTCATCATCGAATACATGGCGCTGGGAATGGAATCCGGGCGGGGCCTGGAAGGGGTGGCGGTGGCCAGGACAGGGCTCCTGCGTCAGCAAGTTGTGCCGCTGCCTCTCGACTTCATTTCATTTTCGTTTCGTTTTGTTTCGTTCTGTTTCGTTTCGATTCGTTGTTCTTGTTTCTGTTTTCTGGCAGCAGCTCTTTTTTGGGCTTATAATTTGTCGGTTGTCTGCCCCCGCGGTGCCTGCTTCTGCTTCTGCTTTTGCTCCTACTCCTACTCCTGCTCTCTGAGGACACCGCTCTCGGGTCTGGCTTAAACTGTGTTTTGACACTTAACTGCCTGACTGTCAATAAGAAAGCAGCCTCCCCCTCTCACCCTCTCCCACTCTCCCACTCGCTTCTTTCGCTGGGACAAAAGAGTGATTACTTTGTTGGGGGCACAAAGGGAGCAGCAACATGGAATGCTGCTGCTGCTGCTGATGCTCCTTCACATGCAATGGCCGCCAAAGACGCAGAAGGTCATGGGCTTCTAAGGCTCAGCCAACTCTCATCCTCATATGCGTGTGTGCGTGCGCCTTTTGGGTGTGTTTTTGGGTGGGGTGATAGCCGTAAAATGTCTTCTTCTTCTTTTACTTTCGCTTCTTCTTCGTCTCTCCTGTTTTCTCTTTCTCTCTCTCTCTCTCTCTCTCTCTCTGTCTGTGTGTGTCTGTGTGTGTGTGTCTACATGTGTTTCGTACTTTTCGTACATGACGGCGGCAATAAATTGTATCTTATGAGAAAAGAAAACCAAAATAACAGACACATCCCCTCATGAGCCAGCCGTAGCATACCCCAGAGCCCCTAGCTCTTATATGTCTTCCCCGCCACGTCCTATGGGGTGGAGGCTCCTCTAAGGCAATGTCTTCTGTTGGATAGTTCTGTGTCCTGTCGGGTGGTTGGTCGGACCATCATTCATCGGACGTGTAATGAATTCACGGCGTATTAAACTTTTGATTGAAAATGTTCTTTGCTCTGGACTCTATGGCTATCTCTCTCCCTCTTTCTCTCTCTCTCTCTCTCTGTATTTCTGTGGGATCCGTCCTTGGCTGTGGGCAAGGTATATTCAATGTGTGGGGTATGGCTGGAGTGTCACTGCGGCTAACCGCTCTCTGGGAATGCCCTACCTTCTGTTGAACACACTTTGGGGTGGATACAATGGCATTATCATCATACACATGTACATATATATGTATATCTTTCTCCCTCTGTGTGCGTGTTTGGTGCTTGTATTTGTGTTTATGACTTTTGCTGGACACATCTTTGAGGCATTGCCGCAACCCCTCCCCTCCCCACCCCACCACGGCCCGGCTACACACACCAATACAAATGCCTATCAGATACACACTCCCACTCATACATACCCGCACACGTATACTTATCCCTTGCAGGAGCTGAACCCTTTTTGACAGTTATTTACTTTTTAGCATCGGCTCTACAACTTCAACAACTCCCTCCCCCGGACCCCCCTGTGCCCTGTGTCCTGTGTCGACTTCTTTCCCTCCCCAACCAACTGCCTTCATTCGCTGGCCCTTTCTCTACTCTCTACTTTTCTTCTTTCGGCAAGGAAGTGTGCCACGCCCACAAATGCAATCTATTTATTTATTTGTCCGTTTCATCCGTCCTGCTTAGCTCCTGCTTTGGGAAGGTCCTCGCCGTGCTTTATCGTTGCCAGACAACAGATCCTTGTTGTGGCCCACACTGAACGGGTTAGGACTGGGCTAAGGATGGTAGGGGGAGGCAGAGCTTGGGTGACTGGGAGGCTGCAGGACGCTGTCTTATTTGACAGTGCGTCGACCGCTGTCAGCCTGGACTCCTTGTCTGCCTCCGCCTCTGCCTCTCCACTACGCTGTTTGCTTATTAGTTTTTGGCCAAACGTTTTCTGTCAACATTTTTTGAGGGGCGGGGGCGGGCGTGTAAGAGGGACAGTTTTTCACATTGTTTGTTTCTCGAAAGGAAAGAAGAGCAGGACAAAAACAGGAGTATAAGCAGGAGCAGCAGCAGCAGCAGCGGCAAGGGAAGAGGCCGAGAAATGTGCGCCAGGCGTGAAAAATTGCCTCGTCTTATCTTTCCGACACTGATGATGGTGCCCACCCCCACACCAAGCCCTGTCAGCGTCCGTCCCGGGGATGTCCAGGTCCAGGACCTGTCCTGTCCTGTCCTGGCACCTAATTCATTAGATCAGACTGACTGGTGCTTCGGATTTCCCCCCGTTCCTCTGCACACCCCCGCTCTCTAGCAATTGCCTGTATTGTTGTGCCGCCAAAACAACAAGCAAACAAAAGTTTGCTTCCCCCTCCGAAAAGTTGGTCGAATGCAAATCCCATTGCAAAACAACATGGAGGAACTGTTGCAGTTGTTTTCGTTGTACTGTTCACCCCAACACCCCACCCCACCACATCCCTTCGCTCTTCCTGTGTGTGTGCGTTTGGGTGTGTGTGTGTGTGTGTGTTTGGGCCAAAAGTTTGAGTCAAAAGCTGCAGTTGTTGGCCAACAACCGCTACGGGGACAGCAACAGCGACAACGACGACACCAACCACAAGAGGTCATGATGGGCTGACCTTCAAGTGGTTTTGGGTGTTCTGGCCGTGTCCTGGATGTGTCTTGTGGCGGCTGATTCTGATGCTGATGCTGATGCTGTCGTAGGTTAAGTGAGACACCCTTAATAATTCACGGCATGGATGGTCATGTTGGGAGTGCCCTTAATTGTTACGGCATGTGCCAAGGGAGGACAATTAATACTGGATGTGTATGAGAGTATAAAAATATCATCAGGGGTTGTTCCACCGGTGGAACTGTTCACCCTCTGTGTTGCACCAGGGGATGGCCTGTGCGGGTGCGGGTGCGGGCGAGGAATGCGCGCCAAAAGCCCCTTCAAGGCTGCGGTTCCACCGCTTGGCCTTCCACCACGAATTAGCGTTAAAATTTCAAAATAATAAAATTCTTCAACTTTCTGTGGGGCAAAGGTGGGGGCGTGTGTGTGGGGCATGCACCGAGGCGGCGCTTAATTAAAAATGTGTCGTGGGGGGAAGCGTTGTTCGGGGGCATGGCTTTTGTTTTGGCTTTTCTCGTGCTCATTTCGTGTTGTTTTTCTTCGGCACTTTTTTGCAAGGCTTCGGTTGCTGTTGCTGTTGTTGTTGTTGTTTCACACTCATACGCTCACACACATGAACAAAAACAAAATAAAATAATGATAGAGCACTGCCAGCGACTCTTCTTTCGTTGCACTTTCTTTTGCCAGGATTATTTTGATGATTTTTTTTCGTAGTTGCGTTAGCGAGAAAGTTTTTGAGCGGGTAAAGGGGTGGCCTGAGAGCGGTCTGACATGGGGTCTGAGAGGGTGGGATAAAGCCAACGACTGGAAACTGAAACATGAAACAAGTCCACACCCAAAAATTCAAAGATACGCACAACGATAGCGACAACGATGACGATGACGACGGAGCAGCATCCACACAGATACGTACACACGGACACGCGACTCACGCACACAGGCACACAAAGCAGAGCCACTAAAACTCACACACTCACGCGCACACACACACACACACACACACACACACACACACAGACAGGATGTACATATACACGCCCAAAAAAAAGAGCCGAAAAAAAATTACATCTTTTTTTTTCTCTTTTTTTTTTGCTGCTAATATTTTTCCATCATTTCCTCGCCTTGTCCTTGTTCTGCTTGTCTACGTCCTTTTGCTATTTTTCCTATATTTATTTTTACTTTTCGCATTTCTATTGTTCCTTATTCTTTGTGTTTTTATTCGTATTCTTATGACTATTGTTCCTGCTTTTGTTATAAAACAAAACACAATCGGATTGGCAAGGGCGGGGACGTCCGATGCTACCCCCCAAGGCGGAGTGGGACAGTGGGGCGGTAGGATGGATCAGAGAATGGGGGGCGGGGCGGGGCGGAGTGGAACTCCAGAGGCTTTGCTTACGCTGGCATGGCTCGCATGGTGGGACTGGTGGGGCTGGCGTCTAGTGCAGTGGCTCACTTGGTCAGTTGGTCAGTCCGACGATGCTGTCCGACGATGCTTTCCGACGGGGTGTCGTCCGCAATGTCTGTGGTTTTATCGTCGTGGTCGTGGCTGTAGCCGTGGCCTGGGGTCTGGGTCAGGTGGTCAGAGCATGGGTCCATTCAACGCGGTCCAAGCTTCACAGAACACAGCAGTCTCCGCGTCGTCGGCCCTGGCTCTGTCTCTGTCTCCGTCACCGTTTCGTTATCGTCGTGTGCTGACTGCCGTTTCGAAGGAGGCCTCTGATGCCCGCTAACGGAATGCGCGCTCTGCGGACTGAATGCGAGGAGCCACCGAATGGCACTGCCAACCCGGGCCCAGCATCCTCCGCAGCAGCAGCATCCAACATCCAGCATCCACGAACCATCCACGAAGCTGATTACGAAATTTACACACCAACACATGGGCGGAGGGACACAGAAGGACGGGACGGAACGGAACGGGACGGGACAGAACAGAACAGGACGACGGCTGTGTGAGTGTGTGCACGATTTTTCCCGTCTATTCCTAAAACTCTCCTTGGACCAAAGGAATAGAGGGTGGGGATGGGGGGGAGAGCATTGTCAATGTCAAAGAGGAGGGCGGGAGGCAGGAAGTCGATTTCGTTTCGTTTCGTTTTCTTTTCGGCTTGCGTCAAAGAGGCTTGTAACACGCCCTCTCTGCAGCGTATACGTAATATTGCTACTGCTGCTGCTGCTGCTCCTGCTTCTGCTCTCAATCCTACTCCTACTCCGCGCGCTCGCTTTCTCGCTTTCTCGCGTTCTCTCACGCTCTTACTCTCTCTCCGTGCCAAACCCAATTCACTCTCGCGCGCAACGCTGCCACTCAGTTGGAAATATTTAGCATTTTCAAAAGTGTTACAAAAAAAAAGAGCTTAAGAAAACTTAAGGGAAATAAAGGAAAAAACATTGACATAAATGGTGACAGAGGTGTACACTTTTGGGCCGACCCCTGTCCCGAGAAAAATACCGATCTGGCAACGCTCTGCCTGTCCAACCGGAGTTCCGCCTTTAGGCTTCTGCGCCTGCGCCGCACGCGATGAGCAGCAGCAGCAACGGGGGCGCGACAGAGGATTGCCGAGTGCGGGGTGGTGGCTCCTTCTGGGCCTTGCCTCGACCTCGACGGCTGCTCCTCCACTGTGTGTTCAAGTGTTCAAATGCTGGACTGGTGGCCAGGAAAACCACGTGTTGATTTGTTTTGATTATGCGCACTTTGCCTCCGAATCTGCTGTGTGCTGCTGCTGCTGATGCTTGGATGGTGCGGACGGTGCGGTGCGGTGCAACTTCTCTAATTGAATCCTTTGCGGCTTGCTCCTGCGCAGCCAGGCGGCAACAATGGAGAGTCAGCCCGCTCGAATCGCTCAGCTCGGTTCGGAGCCTGGTCCTAGTCCTAGTGGCGGTCCTGGGTCCTGGGTTCTGGGCTCTGTTCCTGGCACTGTGGTAGGCCACTCGTCGGGAACGTCGCTGCCAGTTGCCACTGGATTAGAGTCCCCCTATTAGGGCATGCCTGAACCACTGTTCAGGCCTTGCTCTTGCTCCTGCTCTAGCCCTCTCGGCTTAAGGCGCTGGTAGTTCTCTCCTTCGGCTTTTGGTTTCGGTTTCGGGTCTTGGGTCTTGGGTTTGGGGGGTCCGGGCTTTGGTTTCGGTTTTTCGGTTTTGGATTTCCGAGCAGTGGGTAAACGTTTTGCGGCTTTCCCTGTCCTTGTCTTTTCATTGTCTCTGTCTCTGTCTGTGTCTGTGTCCCTGTCTGTGGCCTAGGCCTAACTTGCCAAATTAATAAATTGCCTGTAAAAACGCAGCTCTCAGAATAAGATAGCGACGTGTATTCCTTGATTATATTTGAATGGGGAGACGAGGGGCGTCGGCGTCCTGTCTATGATAGATGATTGGATGCCGCTGCCATGGCTCCTGTTCTGGCAATCCCTCCTCCTCCTCCTCGTCCTCCTTCATCGCTTCCTCGTTTCCCCGGTTTCATTCCGTTCCGCACCGTTCGATCGCTTCTTTTTGTCTGGGAAGTTTGGCGCCTTTGATGGATGCGATTGCGATTTAGTCGCATTCGAAACTCGATTAATTACGTCGCTCGATGATTTTGGGGATGGGGATGGGGATGGATGGTACGTGGAATGGATGGGACTGCTGCCCCTTCCACTTATCGGCTCTTCCCTTTGACTTCCTCTAATTTCGTTTGGCATTCAAATTTCGTTTGCATTATATTCTGACTTTCAATCATAGTGGTGTGCGTGTGCCTGTTCATGTCTGCGTGCCTGACTGCCTGTGTGTGTGTGTGTGTGTGTGTTTGTGTGTATTTAGTAAAATTTTGTTTGCCTGACGCTGATTTCTTTGGGCCGATGTTGCCTGCGAGGCATCTCTGTGAAGTCTGAAGGGTTCTCGCCTCTTCCTCCTCCTCCACCGCCTGCTCCTCCTCCACCTTCAGCGTTTGCCCCAAATATGCTCCATATCAAAGCAAACATATATAGAGACTGAAAGGGGATAGGGGACAAATAGAAGGGGAGGGAGAGAGAGAGAGAGAAATAGAGAGAGAGAGAGGGCACATCATCAAAGTTTTGGGAAAGTTCGAAGCGTTTAAAAGAAATTGTTGTGCCTTTTCTAGAATTCTCTTTCAGGCGTCTCTCTGCCTCTCTATCTCTCTCTCTCTCTTTCTCTCTGTCTCTCTTTCTCCCTTCTCCCTACAGACATACATGAATTAGGGGGAAATGGGAAAGGGATAGAGTTTGAGGGAATACACGAATCGGGGCTGGGCTGGGCCGGACGAGGAACACGTTTAAAGTAATTTTCCACATCATTGATTGCTGCTCAAGTTACAGGATGGTGCTAGACACGGACACGGGACATCCCCGCACACAGGACGTGCGTCAATTAGATTTCCCCACTGTCCTCCCCCTACGCATCGGTACCGTACCCGTACCCGTACCCGTACCCACCGTCATTTGCATAATATGGCGTGCTGCATACTTCTGGGCGCCACAGAATCGTTAAATGAGTGCAGAACAAACACGGCGGCTGGAAAACCGAACAACCAAACAACCGAACGGAATAAACAAATGAGCAGATGAGCAGCTGGCCAACCAACAACTGCACTCCACACAGTCCGCAGTCCCTAGTCCGCACTCCGTTTCGGCCTAGCACACAACGACCCAAATCCGCAATTAGATCACGCCCTGCCGCCACACCCAACGACGACCCAACATGCCCCCCCTCCTTGGGCCTGCTAAATCCCCAACAAAAACAAAACCAAACAAATTTCGAACTTAATGACATTTCATCGGCCCCGGGTACCACCCGGGCTGGGAATTCCCTGTTTCTTTTCGGTTTTGTTGTGTTGTGGTTTGTCGGACCCTGTTTGACCGGGCAAATACTGGACTACCCTAGAGTACGGGCCTCGGTGAGGCCTACGAAGGACTACGACTGGGAGTCCCTTGAACAAAGCACTGACTATCGACAGGGGTGGGAAGAAACGAAACAAATCGCAGGCTTAAGGCTTTTGGCAAGATCCAGTTTTTCGATTCCCACAGGCCAAACTCAACAGAACTTCACTTGGAGTTGGTTAGGAATATCTACATATTTAGGTGAGTGTAAGGTATAGTGGCGGACACTTTGATTTTTCCATCTCCCTTTTCTCAAAAATCAATATTTTTCAAAATTTCAAAAGCAGGCAGCTGCTGACATCTATTGAGCATATTTCTGTCAGAAGCGGTTGCTTAAATTTAAATGGAATGCAATTTTGCAGTTCTTCGCGCAAACCATTCATTTTTTGCATTTTTGAAAATGGTAAGGTATGGTGGCGGATGAACTAAAACATTATGTAGATCTGACAATCATTTATTTAAACTATTCTAAATAATGAAAAATAACAGAACAGAAGAGAACCAATATTAATAATCTCGATCAGCATCTTCTTCTTCTTTTTCGAGCTTCACTCTTTTGCCTGTGGATTGCTCCGATGTTGTTCTTCTTTTAGACGCTCTTTTTTCCTTTCTTGTCTAAAGACAAAAACCCGGTGCCCAAATTGCAAATATCCGCTACTGAGTGTTAACTTATACACTTCTGTACACAAAAAGGCAAAGACACTTGAAACTCGTGCTAAAAAATGATCCACCACTATACCTTACAAAAAGTCCGCCATCATACCTTACAAGCTATTGGTGGAAATATGACGTTGTGACTGTCATACTTCGCAAATAAAAAAAAATTTTAAATATCAAAAACTGTTGGCAAAGGCTTAAATATACGTTCCGAATACTTCTCTGACTCAATTTTCAAAAAACCTTCACTCTGTCACTGTCAAAACACATATCCAAAAAAAATGTATGTATTTTTTTTTCACTACTTTTTTATTAAAAATCACTTAGATTTCAAAGCACACGTCCCCTCATTAATACTACTGCATATAAAATGTCAGCACGATAATAGACATCGACCACAGTGATCAAAAGTTTTAGATGTGACGTTACACGCCAGATATGACAAGTCCGCCACCATACCTTATACGCCACGATACCTTACACTCCCCTACATATATGACATTCTTTTCACCAATATATTAAATCTTGAAAGGAAATCTGTACATTTCCCATGATATTTATTTCCCGCTCTTTTATATTAGATCCGCGGAGGCATCGGCATCTGTGATCTTCTCTACGAAATTCCGGTATTTATGTGTTTTGTTTATTTAATAGTTCAATATCTTGGAGGGACTTTTTGGCAGAACTTTTATCAAGAATTTAATTGCTTTTGTTTATTATTATTTATTCGATTTTCAAATTAAAATGAATGAAAGTTTTTTTTTTTTGGATACGGTGGACATTTTAACCAAAAATCCCAGACATACAGATGTTCCTGTGCTGTACTTAAATAATAATAACATCTGTCAGGAACTTCGGCTTGGGGTGTACTATATTCAGAGCATACCTATTCGAAATCCTTCTGCTCGAATAGATTCCAAAGGGGTTCCATCATCGCACGCATCGAAATGGTGGAATCATCTGTGCCATGACACAAAAGAGACAAAGAGAAACCGATTATATCACACGTCATTCGATTTGACATTCGATTTCATTTGCTTCTGTCGCTGATTGTTGTCAACAGCAGCCGAAGCAAGGCATATTAAATAAAAGGTACAACAGTAACCCCCATTCTGAGTGTGCTATTTTTTGGCACTTACCAAAGCCCAGAACGTAGCCGAGTGAGAGGGCTCATAAGTGGAGGCCGCTCCCTTGGACTGGCCTAACCTTATAGTGTTTTGTTCATTGAGCAGAAGCGGCAACAAAAACCAGGGCAAGCCAGATCTCAACGGGGGGCCGGGACGGGACGCGTAGGCGTATACGCGTTATTTACATTTCGTATTGAAAACGCGAGCTATTAATGCGTTCAGTGAAGCTCAAAAGAGTGGGTAGGGTGGGGGAGAGGTGGAAGGTGGGCATGCGGTAAGTGGCCCACGAAATGTACAGATCAAACAGCAAGGCAACAGAAATCTGAAAACTGAAACGCAAAATGCAAAAAGCCAAGCCAAATGAAGTGTGCTTCCGAGGGAAACGAGACGCGGATGAGGACAGTGATAACATTATTTACTTGTAGTTTACACTTCTCCGCCCCACGCCACGTTTATGCGCTGGCCAACTCGCGAACTGAGGAAGCTGCAGCTCTTCCTGAGGAGTCTCAATCCGCATAAACTTGGCCCGAAACATGAGACTTGTTTCCTTTGGAGGGAACTGTCTTTGTGCTTAAACTAAGTACGTGCCGGCACCCGTGCCCGGGGCGGGTGCATAAATAGTGTAAATAGTTGGCTGGCAGGAACACCTCATTCCACCTAATCAGCCAGACACGGATGCGGACACGGATACGGAATGCATTGGGCGCACGGGGCGGCTGCACACTTTCTAGCATAGTATTCCTTGCTGCGCTCGCTGTGCCAGTGACACGTTTGTGGCTCCCGCAAACTTGTGACTTGTGCCCGTGACAGCTACATTGACGACTGCAAACAAAGCCCCGACCATAGGCGGAGAAAGCAGGGAGAAAGCTGGTCAAAGTTATCAGGCAAGAAAAAGAGCAGACAGGCAGGCAGCAGCCTTCATTTTGACAGGTAGACGGAAGAGTCTCCACCTGAGTCCTGAAAGCAAAAGAGCGGGCAACTGTCAGACTGACTAATGAGGTGGAGAGGAGAGGCGGAGCGAGAAGAGGAGAGGCGAGGCGAGTGCTCGTATTGACTACTGGCCTCAAAAGGAATGGGAAATGTTTGCCTGGCACGAACTCTTTTCACCCTCTCAGCCATTTCTCAGGCAGCCTCCGTTGTGCTGTTTTCTCCCTGACTTTTCAATCTCCATCTATTTATCCGTATAGAACTACTATGAATCTGCTGCTAATGTCCTCGCCATTTGTGGAACTTATCTCATCATCATTATTCGGCATCCTTCTAAAGGGGCAGGACGTAACAATCGAATCATGCTCACAACTCGAACGACAACCGACCCCGGTTAGGGCTCTTGTTCATTAGATTTGATTCGATTTCATTGATGGCAAACATCCTTCCTTTCGGAACGGCTTCCTTCCTGCCATGCGTTTGCCATTCTGCCGTTCGGCCTGCCTGCCCCGGTATGGTATGGTCTTCTGGTCTAGTCTTCTTTTGCTAGCATTGCCACTGCGTCATCATCCCAGCCCGCAGACCAACGCCAACGCACATTCGCACACGCCCAATTAGGCTTCAGCCAAAACAAGATTTGCAAAGATTGGTACTGTTGTTTATTCGACGCACGCCATGACATAACCTGGCGACAGCTAAGTTCGGATCAGTCCAGACCGGACTGGTCCACCTCCATGGTAGCTGCTCAGACGGCCTTGACTTTGGCCCTGCTCGCCGCCTCCAGCTGCTGCGACTTCACTGCAAATCAGTCCAGACCCCGACATCGAATGAGTCAGAAATAGAAAAGAAAAACACACAAGAGTCTGTCTGCTCACCTGTGATTAGTGCTGGAGCTGGTCCGGCCAGATCGGGGGATAGAGGATCTGCGCCCAAGCCCAGGACAGTGGGAACTTCCTCATCCAGCTCCTTCTCTCCTCTGTCGGACCGTTGCAGCACCTGCTTGCGCAGCTTGCGCAGATAGGCCGCCTTGTAGGCCTCGCTGGGCTTGCCGCCAGCTCCGTAGCTCACCTCGAGCACCGTCAGCGGGATGACGGTAGAGGAGACAGGCACCAGATCTGCGGAGGCGGAAATGATGTGCATAAGTAGAACGTCGCGACGTCTCTTGGGATTCACTCACCTGCCTCGTACTTTTCGTCGGGATTACGCTTGTACAACATGGGAAAGGGCGTGACGCTGGCACAGGCCAAAACCAAAAACAATACAAGCGGCAAAAGATTCATTTTTATTATTGGTCCTCACCGTCACAGAGCCGCACGCCGACTGAGAGAGCGTGGAGAGGCCGATTAGACGCGAGATCGGTAGATGCGTGGAGCGTGGGAGCGGCACGGCATTATTGCCATATTCGAATCTAAAATCAAAAATCCAACTGCCTTTGGTCATGTACGCAGTTGCATAGCAGCCATTTATTGACCGTGAGCGAGTGGCTGGAACTATCGATATGTGCGGAAGTGCAGCCCTGCGAGTACAAACATACCGATGTCTGATATTTATAGTATCGATAAGGGCACCCGATTATTGTAGAAATGCTGAATGAAATACAATGGTATTTGGAAGTTTTTAAATGAAAATCAGACGACGCGATTCGAGGCAAATGGAACGGACAAACGGTGCCCATCAGAAATAGCAGAAATAGGGCGCGAGCGAATCAAGCAAAAGAGCACAGGAGCGGAAGCGAGCGAAACAGCAGAAGTAAGCAGAGCCCAGGCACAAGGAAGGCACAGCAGCAGCAAAGTAAGGCAGCGCAACGCAGCATAGAGCGAGGGAAGACAACAAAACGCAACAAAGAGGCGTAAGTGAAGCCAGTAAAGCATGAGCTGGCGCTGAAACTGAGACCGAAATTGAAATTAAAACCGCAACTGTAACTGCACGTGGAGGGGAGTGAGGCCAGAAGCACGCAATAAGAATCAAGAATAAAGATTCAAGGCGAACGCTGGCAAGTGAAGCAAAACGTGGCGACAATAACAAAGCGAAAGAAGAGAACTCGTAACTCTTAGTGGCTCCGTGGTACGTGGTACGGGAGACAAAAGAGTCAAAGCTGCAGGCAGGTGCAACTGCTTCTCCACACTCACACATTCGCTTGGCATCCATTTCCATATCCCACCTTCAGCCATAGCACGGCAGGAAGACGGCGTCGCATCAGCATCAGACGCAACATCATCATCGCCATCAGCAGAAGCAATCCACCAGCGGCAGAAGCAGCAACAACAACAATAACAACATGAGCACCGTGTTCATTAATTCGAAAAAAAGTCCCAATGTGCCGAAGAAACAGGGCACCGACCAGTGGGTCAAGCTAAATGTGGGTGGAACCTACTTTCTGACCACTAAAACGACGCTCTCCCGTGACCCAAATTCGTTTCTGTCCCGTCTTATACAGGAGGACTGCGATTTGATATCGGATCAGGTGAGTTCTTATAGTGTATGACACATATTTATAGACCCACTGGTGTGCTCACTGTCCACACACCATCCGTCCTCTTTTGGTATATTAGCGCGGGGTGCTATAATTATAGTAATAAAAATCTAACACCGAAAATTGTACACATTAACGCACTCACACACACACACCAGCAGACCAGCATGACCCAATGCAGGTCATGCAGCGGAAACAACAGCAAGAACAACGATTTTCTGGGGCGCAGGCTAAAGCAGTGACCATGGACGAGAGAGAGAGAGAGAGAGAGAGAGAGCGAAAGAGCAAGGAAAATACCCCGCACACCATATTAACTGCAGTTGCAGCCGTGGGCGTGTGGGTGTTTGTGTGTGTGTGTGTGTGTGTCTAGTTCTTTTTCGTGAAAGGTACATTAAATAGAAGGTAAGGCAGTACAAGGGAGCAACCAAAAGCTTGACTCCGAGTAAGAGAATGGCTAATAAACTATCCTGCCTTATATTTAATGTACCTTGTTTCGAACTAGTTTACTGTGACAGGGCCCCGATTTGGCTGGTGCGCTGGAGTCCTTGGCGCTGTTTGTGCTCTGTGCCATCGGCCGGGGGGTGCAGGGACGGGCGAAGGTCGCGGTGGGTGGTACAGCAAAACCAAAGGCACCGCCACCGCCAGCAATAATCATCATCCATGCCAATAATAATCACAGCATGAACAACGCCAACATAGGCCATGTCATGCCATTCCTCTGCTTAGCTGCGCTCCCGCTCTACATAAATAAATTTAAGCGAAATTCCTGAAACACACACACATAACGAGAGTGTGAATGATTTTCCATTTGGTATAAACAATAAACAACGTCGATAGCGGACAGTGGCACTGGCGCTGGTGCTGGTGCTGCCACTGGCAGTGGGCATTCCCCCCTCGTTTCTCTTCACGACCGACTCTCTCTGCGATGTACAAATAGTTTTCAATAAAAAGTTTTGCTATGTTGTTATTGTGCGTCCCCTTCAGCGCCATTTGCTATTGATTTAATTCACCTCCCCGTCAATTAAAGCTGGTCCCGCCCCTTTCCTCGCCTCCTAATCCATTACCTATGCCTATACGGGCGCTTAAATGGTTTCAAACCAAAATAAAAGCCAACGATTACGACAAAGCAACAACAAGACCTTGAGGCAACATCATCCAGTCTGATTGTCATTCATTCACCTGCTGCTACTGCTGCTTTTGTTAATGATGATGAGGGGGGGGAATGATGGGTTTGGGTATAGGGATTGTAGACAATTTCACCCGCAGGTAGACAGCCGGGACAGCAGAGCCCATGGAGCAGTCATTGCCAGAACGTAAACAGTTGCAAATGCAACTAGGAAATCGAAATAAAGCTCAGGCACGGCACAGCTGCAACCTATACGGCTGACAGTGACAATCCGCATTACTCGAAACTGACGCTTTTCCAATATTAGAAATGGACAGCTGGCGGATATGAGTGACTAATGTGACCTCGTTTAAATTGCAGGACGAGACTGGAGCATATTTGATCGACAGAGACCCCAAGTACTTTGCGCCCGTGCTCAATTATCTGAGACATGGCAAGCTCGTACTTGATGGAGTCTCCGAAGAGGGTGTGCTGGAAGAGGCCGAGTTCTATAATGTGACACAGATGATAGCGCTGCTCAAGGAGTGCATCAACCACAGAGATCAGGTGAGAGAATTGGCCCGATGATCGGATGATCGACATGACATCTCGGTTGAGACAGATCCGCACTGACGTTGCTTTCTTCTCTTTCAGAAACCGCATGCAGACAAGAAGCGCGTTTATCGCGTGCTACAGTGCCGAGAGCAAGAACTGACCCAGGTGAGTGTGGTTCAGCGGTCCGTTTTCCAGTTCCAACTAAACATTTTCCGCTCTTGTTCTAGATGATCTCAACCCTGTCGGATGGCTGGCGGTTCGAGCAGCTGATCAGCGTCGGCACACAGTACTCTGCCTACGGCCCCTTCGATAGCAGTGAGTTCCTCTGCGTGGTGTCCAAGGAGTGCGGCACCACGGCCGGCCGCGAGCTAGAACCCAGCGACCGGGCCAAGGTTCTGCAGCAGAAAGGATCGCGAATGTAAGAAAGCAAGCTAGAAAGCGAGCAAGCGCACTCTCTCGCTCTGTTTCACTTCTGCCCCCAAACACACCTACACGGGGAGGGGGCAATGTTATCGCCTGCCATTGACTTGATTTTCAGGTCTTGTGACCAAAGACAGATAAGATATGTACATATATGAAGGAGCCGCAGGCCGAAAGAGATACAGAAGAACTTGAATATTTATACGATCTATTCTATAGTATATGTATTTCTATGTACATTATGCGAAATTAGTCGATTTTAGGACTGTTTGTTCCCAGACGCTTTTTTAGCAAACGCACAATGTATTCATGAGTAATACTTATAGATGTACACGCATACATTTTTAGTACATACAAGTGTCTGCTTAGTATATAAGGCTATGTATACATACATGTGTCGTTTCCCCACCCCATCAGTGTTTAATTGCTTGTACCGGAATTTTGAAATCGAAGCCCTAACCTGACTCTCTCTATTTCTTTCTCTCTGTCTAATTGCAGTCTTGGAATTTAAACACACTATATGTTCACATCCAATCCCTGCAAACCGTAATCCCTACCATCATCAAAATACATCACTCCAAAGAACACAATCAGCAGACAACAGACAACAGATATTCGGAATGACAATTGGAAGAAAAAAATTATGGAAAATTCTCACCACACATCACGGTCAGCCAAGCGAATCAAGCAGCCACTCTAGTACCAGTCATTGCATTGCAGCTCAAAACAACAACATTGCACCGCACATCTGAATCATCAAAATCCGATCAAGTCAGTCTGAAGTAAGAAGCTACCTTCTACATTAAAATTGACGGAATCGATCGAACCCACACACACACACACATCTATTAAACGCTCCATTTCCACTCAAGACAAAAGTTAACAGCCTAAAATACTACGATTCCCGCTTGCGTGTGCGTGGTGTGCTTGTCTCCACTGTATAGTACAGTACTGTGAAGCACGTTGTGTGTGCGCAAGTGCATGTGTTCAACTTGTAGTAAAAACAACAAAAAACCAAACTTAAGAAAAACGCACAAAACTAAGATAGAAACCACTTTCGTTTGCTTCGATGCACTCCACTGCCAGACAGGAATAGGTATGAGGATGAGGATGCCGATGCGGAATTTCAAATTGGAGGGGAGATATGGAGCAGCCGCATCAGTACACCGTACAGCCGTAGAGCCGTACGCCGTACAGTGGATACACCGACACCAGCTTTAGCTTTAGCTTTGATAAACACGCACAAACCAGCAGGATCCAGTCTGTAACAGACGGATCTGCTGGGGACACAATAAGCTAAGGCGACGGCAAAATACACATACACCATTAGTGCAGGGAGCAGAGGACAGACAGAATACAGCTGGATGTCGTTTTGTAGAGTTAGTTTTAATAGTTTTTATCGTGCTTACAATAAAGTGGACAGCCGCCTCATTGACGCTGACAGCTTACACTTTGCTGCGGCTGGCAGATTGCACCCAGATAGTAGTCGCGGTGTTAGGTCGCGATTCCCTTGGTCTAAGCAAGTCTAAGCAATTTACTTTCGGTACACTAAGTTCGAGCTGCATTTACATGTCTGACATGTCCGAGTGTTATGTTAAGCACACACAGAGCATAGATCATTGAGCATAGTGTAGAACGAACACGGACAGCCCCTCGTTGCGTGTTGTGTTGTGTTGAGTTGAGTTGAGTGCCGTGTAGCGCCCGGTTCACTACCTTGAGCTTTATTTAGAAGGTGTATAAAATGCAGACGCAAATAACATAATAAAACAAAACAAAGATTGTCAACTAATTGAAAATAACACGTTTAAAACAATTGAATCACGACTGAATTTATGTGAACTCGCACTCAAAGAAAGAAGTTGGAAAAATAATTCATGTAAATGAAAATGAAATGAATGAGGTTTAGGCAAGACATTTTGAAGATGACGATTGAGAAGTGAGCAAATACCTATCCGGCGGCGTTTTGTGCAGGATATGCATGATATGATATGATAAGTACATGAATGTATATAATTTTAAATAGATATTAATTTATACACAAAAACAAATTGATAACGATACAGAACGTCGCCACCTACTCATACCCATTTTTTATCCATTTTGAATTATTTTACGGCACGGCACAGCAGGTGCCAGTGTGGATTATATAGAGTATAACTTATGCTTACGAGGATTACCTTTCGGTGGAGAACCCTTTACACTAGCATGTGGTAGTGCCGAACAGATCAGAACAGATGAAAATAGAGTCCCCAAAATACGACTCTCAGCAAAACGAAGCAAAAGGCAACTGCAGATGATAAATAAACAGACAAAGATAAAGATACAGAGAAATTTGAAGATAATTGGAGCCTTACATCCAGCCCCCCTCCCTCTTTAAACGTTGTAATTCCCTCAAAAATAAGGATGTATTCACACCGGTTCTCACAAAGATATGAATAAACCTACATACAATACATCTACTATGTATCTACATATGTGTACACCTGCATGCCCAACCCTCTTGCTGATAATGATAATGAGGATGAAGCAGGTCCACTGAAATGCGCCTCTTGCAATACCAATCCAGTGGGTCCTAGATGATTCGACTCGCAAATTTAAATATACATATATACATTATATAAATAAACTCTAAACCCTTTTCTAAAAAAAAAACCCAAAACCCGTTTAGCGTTTTCTCTCTCTTCGTTGGGGCTGGCAGTTTTAGAAAGGCTTTTAGAGGAGCAACAAGCACTTGCCTAGAGTCACAAAACAAAAGCTTTCAAAAGCTAAGTACTTGGCAGAGGTGTGGATGCTCGGATGAAAATATGTTAAATGGTTGGAGCTTGCTTACTTCCTTGAAAAGCTCCCAAAGCGCTACAGAGTCTCACTCTAATATCGGACGAAGCGGGGGACTAGAGCAAGGATTCGTTGGCGGAAGCTTAATCCCAAAATTAAGCAAACAAAGCTAGTACTTGCAAATCTCGCAATGGGAAGCTACTGAAGAGCTTTTGACGCGGACTTTCACGTACATATGTCCAGCAAGGACTCACAAGAGAAGCTTATATGCAAGCTATAAGCTTTTCTCACTCAAAGCTCAATCCTGTTTTTATCAAATTTGCAATACCCACATGTTTACCTGTATTTGCTCAACATTAAATGAAAACTCAAAAAATGCATATCGCTATGGTTTTTATCTCTATCCATAACTAAGTACATACATATGTACATATGTACACTTCAGCTGCTCAATAGAAAGAGATACTCTCCAAAAGGTTTATAAGCTTATTTAAAACAAAAGTTTAAATTGTTGTTTATCCAGCATGTGTATATGAAAACCAAGAAAAATTTTAAATATATCGCATGTAGATATAAATTGTACATTGGATATTGTATAAATCGGTACAGATCCAGCTAATTTTATCTGTGGCAAACTGGCATAGTATGAAGATATTCCATATCAACACCGAGCATTTTTCCGGTAAAACGGTCGATCAGCATACTTAATGGAGATGATGAGTAAAGAAGAAACATGGAATCAGCGAGCAGATCGCGATCTTTTTATTGTCTCGGCCCGTAAAATGCGGAAAGGTGATGAAGAATCTCGGAAAATATTTTCGTACACGTAGTGTGGAAAATATTGAGTACGAATGCGTATAAATGTGTGAAGTGGAAAAAGTAGGTAAATATATATATATATATATTATTATGAATGAATATTGTATAGCTTATGTAACTGAAAACTAATTATATAATGGATGTATTAAGTTATGTATATATGTACTTATGGATATTTCCCGCTTGGGCCAACAAATTAAAATTCTTTAAAAATTTATTTCAATATTCCTTTGTCCCGATGTTATTTTCTAAGAATTTTGAAATTCTGCAAATTCAACCAATTATCATATAATTTCATTCAACTCGATCTGAAAACCTATTAAAATAAGCAAAAAAGTTCATTTTTTATAGTCATTTTTCTCTTCCTATTTTCTCTTCTCTTCCTTCTGATTATTCTTGTTAAGATCCTACATTTTGATCTATCGAAAAAATCCAAGATCCAAATCAATAGTGGCTAACGGTTCCGTGCGACGGAGGCTGAAATTAAATTAAAATAAAAAACGAGAAGGAACGTTGTGAGCCGCGGCAAATGCCGCGGCTCTACCTTATACCCGGTACTCAGTCAGTACATACATACATACATTTATGAGCCTACGATTTATGAAATTTATTATATGTTCTCAACAGGGACGAAAATAATATTTTAATTAAAAAAATGAATGTTTTGGAATTTTTTGACATGTTTCCATTTTTGTTTACCTATACTTTGTATATCTGCGCCTACATTTCTACATGACATGTATAACTACATATTTGAGACGTACAAGTGTTTACGACAGAGAGAGAGAGGGCATGAGTCAGCGCTTGGCAGACGTTGCAAGCCACTGAAATTTAATTTGTTTCTTCTGGCCATAATATTGATCCAATCTAATTCAGATTCGGTAATCTGGTAGATATGGTAATTTTTCATGATTCTGCGTTTTTGGTTTTCATTTATCTTAAAAATTGTGGATTCCACAGATTTTCGTGTTTTGTGGGGGCGGAAGGGGGCGTGGCAAAATTTTAAAACAAACTTGTGCTGGTTCGGTATCACAGGAGCTTGGATAGAAAATTTGGTTGCTCTAGCTCTTATAGTCTCTGAGAACTAGGCGCTCATTTATACGAATAAGCAAAGCAGATGGGGTCGCGTGTGAGAGAGAGCGAGAGGGAATGATAAATTTCGAAATAGTTTTCTTCTTTGTAGCTATAATAATGATCCAATCTGATCCAGATTCAACACTCTGATAGAAATGGTCATTCTCTATGAATCTGCGTTTTTAGTTTTCTCGTATCTTCAACATTGTGCACGCCACAGACTTTCGTCCTTTGTGGGGGCGGAATGGGGCGGGGCGAAATTTTGAAATACATTTGGAGTAGTGTGATCACACAGGAGACTGGATACAAAACTTGGTTGCTCTAGCTTTAATAATCTCTGAGATATAGGCGCAAATGAAGACGGACGGACAGACGGACGGACGGACGGACGGACAGACGGACGGACAGACAGACATGGCTATATCGACTCGGCTATTGATGCTGATCAAGAATATATATACTTTATGGGGTCGGAAACGCTTCCTTCTGTGCGTTACACACAACCGTTATCCCCACAAATCTAATATACCCCTATACTCTTCGAGTACCGGGTATAACGAGGGGGAACGTTGTGAGCCGCGGCAAAGGCCGCGGCTCTACTTTATTTGCGAGAGAGAGAGGGAATGAGTCAGCGCTTGGCAGGCGTTGCGTAGCCACTGAAATTTAATTTGTTTGTTCTGGCCATAATATTGACCCGATCTGATCCAGATTCGGCAATCTGGTAGATATGGTAATTTTCCATGATTCTGCGTTTTTGGTTTTCATTTATCTTAAAAATTGTGGATTCCACAGATTTTCGTCTTTTGTGGGGGCGGAAGGGGGCGTGGCAAAATTTTAAAACAAACTTGCACTGGTTCGGTATCACAGGAGCTTGGATAGAAAGTTTGGTTGCTCTAGCTCTTATAGTCTCTGAGAACTAGGCGCTCATTTATACGAATAAGCAAAGCAGATGGGGTCGCGTGTGAGAGAGAGCGAGAGGGAATGATGAATTTCGAAATAGTTTTCTTCTTTGTAGCTATAATAATGATCCAATCTGATCCAGATTCAACACTCTGATAGAAATGGTAATTCTCTATGATTCTGCGTTTTTAGTATTCTCGTATCTTCAACATTGTGTACGCCACAGACTTTCGTCCTTTGTGCTGGCGAAAAGGGGCGGTGCGAAATTTTTGAAATACATTTCGAGTAGTGTGATCACACAGGAGACTGGATACAAAACTTGGTTGCTCTAGCTTTAATAGTCTCTGAGCTACAGCCGCAAATGAAGACGGACGGACGGACGGACAGACGGACGGACAGATAGACATGGCTATATCGACTCGACTATTGATGCTGTTCAAGAATATATATACTTTATGGGGTCGGAAACGCTTTCTTCTGGGCGTTACACACAACCGTTATCGCGACAAATCTAATATACCCCTATACTCTTCGAGTACCGGGTATAAAAATCATATTTTCGTACAATTATAACCATTTCAAAAGGACATCATCTTAACTTTTATGTATCAGAAATTCGCATAAATAAATTGCCTGAACATTCGCTGGGATCTGATTATGAATTGATCGCCGCAAAAAGACTTGTACTTTAGTACCTTGGATTTTTGAAAAAATTTCGAAAAAGAATATTGCTCAATCTTAGCAGCAATTGTAGGGCTAATCAAGAGCTACTTTATAAAAGAAAAATAACTTTGAAAATCTGTGTTATTTTTGTTTTTATTTTTTATTACTGTATTACTGTACGGTGAGCTTTGGTAGTTGCTTGTGCAATTCTTCATGTTTTTGCCAAATATCTTAAATAAATTTATATAAAATTTGTGAGATCCTATAATTACCTTTTAAAAGTTACAAGCTAGAGGCTTTTTATTCTAATAGAGTATTATCCGTTGGACAATATTGATATTGAAAATAAATAGTTTATAAAATCAATATAATCAGGGGTAAAATGTTTTAATTTAGTCATTTAATTATATATTTATAATTAATTGAATATAATTGGAGCTCTGTCATCTTAAATTCATATGTACAAAAATATATAAGAATATAATAGAATATCAACTCTATTTGTTATTCCACGTATGGTTGGGTTGTGTCGAGGTGTCTCAGGAGTCTTTTGAGTGGATATGGAGGTGTTTTTTTTTGTTTTAATAATGTCAGTTTCTACAGGGACATCGCGACCAGACTGTCGTATCTGGTAACCACTTTCTAGAAATGAAAGACAGCTGCAAAGGAGATGCTGAGCCCTCTTCACCTTGAAGCTGCTACCGTACCAGCACTTGCAAGGTGCTCTTCTGAGGAATATATGTACCCAGCTACCCAGCTTACAGCATTCTTTATCTTTATCTCGATCATTGCAAGTACAGTGTCATACTTTTATGGTTTTCGAGACGTGGTCTTTTAAAAAACTATCTTGAGACGAATATCTATTGTGGTTTGATCTGAAATGGTTTCTTGGGGAGCCGCTGACCCAGAGGCATCCTGTTCGTTAAATTCTACTAACATTTTCAAGGTAGGACTTGGAGTTTGATGGGTCTCATAAGACTTCAGCTCCATTTGTCAGAGTGAATCGCACGAACGTCTTTCTTGTAACAATTTTCCCTTCCAAAGCTCTTTCTAAAAATTTCAAAGTCTTTCATTGCTACTTTCTTCCTTTTCTTCATTTTTCAGCTCTAGGAGAGTTTGGAGTCAACGATGTCAGTTTGACCTCTCTAAACCAATAAAACCATTAAATTTTGTATAATAAATTGTATATTGATTCTACACTAAGATAGGGCATTCTACATTAAGACCTTTTAACCTTTTATCTAAAATGTATTTGTAATGCTATATACAGATCCATTCCCAATTATATTTTTTGAATACAAATGTGAGTTTTGGTTCCATTTGGTAGTTTCATTTGGTAGTTCCTGCAACCAGTCTCAAAAGTTCGAAAATGTCGGAAAGAACACTGCTCAGACATCCTTCATCTGGCTTCACACTACGAATATTCCACATTCCGATTCTATCCAGTTGTGGCCAACAATTTTCCAACTCACGATGCGTATAGAGTATTGATTAGAATCCGCAAACACTGCGAAATTATGCAAAGCATGAGTGTGAGCAAATTGTCTCGTCTTGAGCTCGTGAGACTGTGAGCTCATGGGATATTCATAGGCACCCCCAGTACCCCGCCCCGAATGGGGGCAGCTGCCGCCTATAGCCTGCTGCTAAACTAACCTCCAGTCCCCGTAGCGCGACTGCGTAGCGACCGCAGTGTCATAACATTGGCGTGCGAGGAGGGGGAGGGGGAGGAGGTCTGCACGCGAATCGAGCTTCAGTTTTATAGATTCTGCTGGCGCAGGCTGTGCACGCATATCGATATGGCCGCATTAAAATTTAATGGCAACGCATCTCCCATCCTCTGCTGCCCCTCTGGCCAGGACTTTGCACTAAAGCGGACAAGACTTGGTCGGGGCACGTGCACATTTATGTTGATTCTAAACAAAGGAATAAAAACTTTGTCGCCGCGCACATGAGACCGCCCTCCCGGTGGGAGTGGTGGATGGAGCAATAGGAGCAGCAGAACATTTTTTATTTGTCAGCCGAAGTCGAAGGACGTCTCACCGTTAAGGACATTAGTGCGTTTTTGCCTTTAACTTCGAGACCAATCGGCGCTTCACTCAGTTCTGGCATGGTCTTTTTACTTTTTTTTTTTGGATCTCGCCTTTGGGAGAGCTCGTAAAGCGCAGCACGGAACGAGCCTAAGCGAAATTTCATTGGTTTTTATGGGCATGGGCATCGGCATCGGCATCGGGACAGTGAGCCTTTCACTTTCTTCGAGTTGGAGGAGCTCGTCTTAAGGCTGCCTCACCCTTATATTCATTCCGACTCTGAGCCCATCCATTGACATTGGCAATGGCAATGGCAGCGCCATCTTTGCATCTCCTCACTGCAGCACATCCTCTCCACATCTCCTCTCGTTGAGCAGGCAGGCTGTGCCAACCCCTTGTGGGGCAGGGCCCAGACGTGTCGCCTCTCGTGCGTCCTTCAGCCCATTCAGCAGCACTTTCCTCCCCTAACACCCAGAGGGGGAAAGAGCGAGAGATGTCTGCGGGCCCCTGCTTTTCGTTCACTTTTGAATAGTGCAAAAAAGTGCACTCAGGCAGCAGCTTGAGCTTGAGCCGCCCCCGAAGCGTTCACCCACCCACCGACACACACACACATGCACACACACAAACACACACAGACACACAGTTGGATGCATCCACCACCGTTTCACTTTCGTTCTTACATCCCCCAGTCCCCCAGGAGGGGGTATCTCTGCTCCAGCTCCAGATTTTGCACCTGCCAGGGTGCACTGGATTCATGCTCCTGCAACTAAACTCCATGTAACGGCCGGTAAAGGATTCTATGTCAACATGACGAAAGGAGGCTGCAGTCGGCGGCACAATCGACACTCTAATGCATTCCCTTCTGCTCTCCTGCTCCGCTGCTCCGCCTGCTGGGGGTGGAATCATTTGCAAGGGTTAGAACTCGTCTCGTCTCGTCGCGTTGCTTCGCTTTTCACTTCTCGCTTCGCTTTCGATTTGTCTCGTGCCTGTCTAGTGCATCTAACTGTGCAACTCTTGAATGCCACGAAGAGGAGTACGAAGGGGAGTGGCAGCTAGTGGCAGTGGCAGTGGCAGTGGCAGGAGTGGGTTAGGCCTTTGTGTAACTCAAGTGCATGTCGTCATCGTCGACGACGCCGTGTTAAGTGCTCCCAAACAAAGCGGCTGCTCTGTCTGTATGTGGTGGCACATTGGGGGGGATGGTGGATGGATGTGTGTGTGGCCTATGGTGGGGGCGTATATGTGACGCGTGATTTCTGTGCAATTTAACCCCATTTTGTAGCAGCTCTACCCGTGGAGCCCCAGGAGAAGGAACGCAGCTGCAACGCCTAAGCACATCCAAAGCCTGATGACGCACACCTCTCCTGCCGCTGCGCCCCGCTCTGAGGGTGTGTGGAAAATTTTACTTTTCCAGGAGTCTGCCTCAATGGACTCCTCTCGAATGGGGGCTACGGGCAGCCGTATTAGGCAATATCTTAACCATGTCTACAGTTTAATTGGAATGCCACTTCTGATGCCTCAAGGGAAAGGAAGAGTTCGATTTGTGCAGAATAAATCGCAGACTTCGTGAAAGAACGAGTCCAAAAACAGACCGGAACAGAACCGGAGCCAGAATCCAGAATCAAGGCAAACTAAAATGAGGGAAAAACCCAAGCAACGAAACAAGAAAGAAACTCGTATGCTTAAGTAATTTGCATAGGCCAGAGATGGGAGGGTGATGGAGCTAGGGGTTGGGGTTTCAGATGTTGATACGGATGCAGCACAGGGTGGAGACCATGCAAGACAAGCTAATGAATGTCGAAATACACAAACAGCTGCAGCAGCAGCAGGTAGAGGGGCAGAAGGAGGTGGAGGAGCAGGCTGCCTGGGGGGGTCTCGGGTGTGGGGTCAACCTGCACAAAGCAGAATTATTTGTCAATGCAACAAAAAGCAGAGGACCGAAACGAAACGAAAAGTTTGAGATGCTATTGAAGCAGCCTTGAAAAGGATGTGGGCGGTGTTGAGTGGGTTTGGGTTTGGGTGTGGGAGTGTGGCAGTGGCATTCATGCAAGGGTGAAACACAAACGGGCAAAGAATGCCAAACAAACTTGTCAGATTGCGGGTATAAAAAGTGAAATGAACTGAGGAGCAAGAGCAGGAGCAGGAGCAGCAGTCCTGCAGCTGCAGATGAAGATGGAGTTCGTTGTCTTTTGTTTCGTCTTTCGTTCCATTGTTTTGCTCTCCTTTTCTTCGCTTGCTGCGTGTCCTGGCTCCTGTTCTTGTACCTTCTGCACTTGTACATGTGTCGCATTTGCACATGGAATGGGATATGGGGGAGGGAGTTTGGGGATGGTGCAGTTCGGGGGTGGCCAACTGCACTTGAACTACACAAATTGCGGACGCAGACCGAGCACAACCGATAGCGCTAGCTGGAGCTGGAACACTCCAAACTGAAGCTGGAGCTGGGGCTGGAGTTGGAGCGGGAGCTGGGGGTCAGACTACTAGCTTATGGGTAAGCCGTCGTGGATGCTACTGGAAACTGCTGTTAAGGGATGCAGTCTGCAGTTCTAGCTGCAGTCTGGAGTCTCTCGTTAGGGGTTAGGTTTCTCGGCCGCTCTAAATGATGTCTCGTCTCATCGTCTGCCGGCAGCTGCTTAGGCAAACACCCGCAGTGCCAGACCTCCCCCAGGTGGATGGATGGATGGATCGGTGGATGGGTGGAGGCAACGCGCTCTATTTGCATATTCATATACATATGTGTACACAAAATTTGCGCCGTGTAATGAGGAGGCTGCTAGGGGTAGGCCAACACCATCCATACACCTTCTCCACCCATTCGGGGGTCAACCCTTTTGCCGACATTGCGCGATTGTATTAGTGGAGGGTTTCCTGTGTGAGCGTCCCTTTTTTTTGTGAGTTTTCATTAGAAACTTTTTTTCGCCAACATCATTCTGCGGCAGTGGAAAACGTCAAAACAAAAAGGGTTCGCACCCCAGCTGCCCCCAGCTGCCCCCACTGCCCCCACTGCCCGGCGCCCAGTGCCCAGTGCCCAGTGCCCGTCATATACCAGAGATAGTATGTACGGTTTGACAGTGGTCCCTGCCCCTACCCCTACTTCACTCTGTGCTCCATATATGCAGATCTATATACACATACTCACACACACACACACATGCAAGAGAGAGAGAGGGAGGAGGGAGAGAGATAAACACGGACGGCGATTTAGATATGTTAGACACATGCGTGTGCGGGCTGCACCACAACAGCCGCCTCCCCCCTCTCGCAAGGTCTGGCGCTGACATGTTGCTCCATCTCCACAGATCCCTTTGCCCCTGTGCCCCTTTGTTCTCCTGCGTAACCCACGATAACTAAGCACGCTTAATTAGAAAGTAGCTGCGGTCGCTGCCAAAGGAAAGGCTGTGGACCTCGACACTTTCGCGTCCGCTCATTTTTCACTGACCCAACACTCACCCCACCTCCGCTGCCACTACCGCCGCCATACTAGATCCTTTTTGGGTACCCTTTGCAGAGAAAGAGGGAAGGAATGAACGATTTCATCACAGAAGGGAAAATCTACGACAACATCAGCTCAACAGTTCAACAGACGAGTGGATCTGCTTCTATGCTCGTACAGATCTGTAGGTACTAAGTCGGAAGGTATGTGGGAAGTCAAGGCCAAAATCATAGGACTGCACAGTCGATCTGCAAGTGTATCAAAGGCATCGTTGATGCCTTTCCTTTTTTCTGCTTTTTAGGCTCGAATTTGGTTGGAAATTTCTGCTCATTAAATGACTTGCCCCCAGGAAGGGGTTGAATTCGGGTTTCGGGATCGGGTTTTGTGCTTGTGCTTGGGTACATATGAATATTCGTTTGTTGAATTAATCACTGGGGCTTTGCTTTTGTTTTTTTGCCCTAGCCATATCCCAAACACATCCACATCCACATCGACCTCCACCCACATCCATTTCCGCGGACAGCGACAGCGACAACTCGCCTCCCCCCACATGTCCAGGAACGAAAAATTGACGCGGCCGTTACTCTAGGCATATTTGGCAACCCAACCGCTGCCCCCTGCGTGGCACTACCCCCCCTTATTACTATGCAGCAGCAGATCGATAAAAAGTTGGTCCACCAACGTCGACAGCGACGGCGACGGCGACGACGAAGCCACCGCAATCGTCGACATGTGTGAAATGCGCACATTAAATAAAAAAGGCGCTCAAAACAGGAAAAAAAGGATAAAAATTAAGGGGTTGCCACCTGGCCCCCCCCAAACACACACACACAAACACACACACACCCAAGGGTTTTCCATGGTATATTTTGGCGATTTTGATGGCAGGGGACCCGTGCTGTGGCCCTGCCCCTGCCCCTGCCCCGTTCCTGCGGCAGCGACTCGTTTTAGATAAGGTGACTAGCAGCGGCGATTGTTTGGAATTTTAATGTAAAAGTTTTTATGGCGCATTCGTTTCCATTCGCCAATGGTCGCTAAATTGGATGGAGAATTGTGGGCATGGGCATGGGCATGGGCATGGGCATGGATGAGGTATGGGTATGAGTATGAGCTCTACTCTCAGTGGGATTTTGCGTGGCCTCGACGGGGTTGAACGCAAAGGATACTACTACTGATGTAGTTCCCTTCCCCGGCCCCAGTCACAACCCCCAAAGTGATGCACGGGAGAATAGAAGCGGTAACTGTACTTCCTGGACCTGGACGAAGCGTTCAACTATGCTGCAAAGAACGCAACGGACCCCAAAGTCAGTTGTTGTTTTGTTTTTGTGTTTATTTTTGGGTTGTAAGCAGCGCCAAACGGTTTTTAATCATTCCAGTCAGCTTCGGGGCTCCAGAATCCACAAAAAGATGAAAGCGCCCGACGACGACAGCGGCAGTGACTAAAATCAAAGACACACCACAATCCGTGCATCAAAAGCTGCTTTTGGCTTTTAATATCCAACTGCAGCATGCAGCCGCATCTGCAGCCGAAGCTCAAAAGCGGACAGCGCTTTGCTTTCATCCGAATTTGCATTTGCATATCCCTCTCGGAGGGAATGCGTTGGTGTCGCTTTGAGCTCGTCGCCTGTCAGCGGCCAAACCACACAAGGATGCAGCCGCCCCATCCCAGCCGATCCACCAACAGGATTGCTGCAATTGCAGCTCTACATACACAAAGCATTCTAACATGATTTTAATTACAACAGCGACAAAGTGTTGCCAGTTGCCGCTTCCGAGCTTCCGCTCCCGATCCCCATTTCCACATTTCCCCATTCCCACTGGGGAAAAGAAAAACTTGCCAAATGCTTGGTAGGAAATGCAACAGCCCATGCCGGAATCTGCCCTCGAGCGGTGTACACAACCTCCTACACGTGCACATAATATCTCTCTCTCTCTCTTCCTCTGTGGTCTTCGGTAAGATGGATAGGGATTGAGGACTCAGAATGTACTCAAAACGCCTGACTTGCAGTAAATCGTATGCATGAAAAATCGGATGGTTTTGGATCATCTTAAGATGATTTGAAGTTGACTTAAACGTACAAAGCTAAACAATGGGTCCATTTTGTTAACCTTCGCTTTATACATACATACATACTTCCCCCAATATGTCCAATTGTGCCATGTCTGTCTGTCCCTCTGTCTGTCTGTCCGTCTGTCCGTCCGTCCGTCCGTCTGTCCGGCTTCATTTGCAGCTATATCTCAGAGACTATTAAAGCTAGAGTAACCAAGTTTTGTGTTCGGTCTCCTGTGTTATCAGACTACTCCAAATGTATTTTAAAATTTCAGATCGGATCATTATTATAGCTACAATGAAGAAAACCATTTCGAAAGTCATCGTTCCCTCTCACTCTCTCTCACACGCGACCCTATCTGCTTTGCCTATTCGTTTAAATGAGCGCCTAGTTCTAAGAGACTATAAGAGCTAGAGCAACCAAACTTTCTATCCAACTCCTGTGATACCAAACCAGCACGAGTTTGTTTTAAAATTTTGCCACGTCTCCTTCCGCCCCCACAAAAGACGAAAATCTGTGGAATCCACAATTTTTAACATAAATAAACGTAGAATCATGGGAAATTACCATATCTATGAGATTGCCGAATATGGATCAGGTCGGATCAATATTATGGCCAGAAAAAAAAAATTAAATTTCAGTGGCTACGCAACGCCTGCCAAGCACTGACTCATGCCCTCTCTCTCTCTGTCCTAAACACTTGTACGTCTCAAATATGTAGTTATACATGTCATGTAGAAATTGAGAAGCAGATGTAAAAATCATATGCAAACAAAATCGGAAACATGTATAATATTCCAAAAATTTACTTCATTTTTTGAAATATTATTTTTTTACCCATTTTTTTAATTTGTCCCTTTTGCGAACATATAAGAAATTGCATAAATCGCAAGCTCATATATGTATGTACATATGTATATACTGACTGAGTACCGGGTATAAGGTAGAGCCGCGGTCTTTGCCGCAACGTTCCCCCTCGTTTTTATAAAGCATTCTCGGCTAAATTGTATTACGCCGTATCTCGGAATTGTTGTACCCTGGAGTTTCGTAACGTACGGCAGATGCCTCCGCGGAATTAATAGTAAATAAAACACGGAAAGGTTTTTATAACTAATATAATGTCATATATTGGTACAAAAAATGACGATTGTTTTTTGGCTGAATACTTACTTAAGACTTAATAATATATTTAATATTTATATTTAATATAATTTTATTTACATATGTATGTATTAGTACAAAAAAATTATTGACAGATAGTCCTACTTAATTTGTATATCATTAAAGACCTATGTACGTTCGATTTTTGTCCTTTTTTTTGCTGGATAGAGAACTACTTAATGAATATGAAATAGAAATTTCATTCTTTCAATCTGTCGTTTTGATCTTTGAAGATTTGTTGTTTTTTTTTGATAGTGATAAAACATACGATCAGAATATACGCAACGGGTAAAATTCATATATGTACATACATATATAATTAGTAAGACTTATATATTTTGCGCACATAGGAATAGTGAGACATGCGGCAGCCTGGGGATCCCCGCGTAACAAGCTTGGCCTTGGTGTCGCTTGTTGGTGAATGTCGAGATGAAGTTCTTGTGTATTTTTACGATTTAGGATGCGTTCCAGTATTGTCTTTCGAAACTATTCAAAATCTGCTACTTGTATTGTGTTGCTGGCTCTTCTGCGATCAGTGCAGAGTCACTTTACAATCGCTGCCAACTGACCCATCGTGAATGCTTCTGTTCTGCTGTAGTGGATGGCAGAAACAGAGCCAGTGGCAGGAGAAGGGAACGCGGAGAGAATGCGTTGGAAAACAGACCAGGACCAGAGTGGAGAGAGAGAGAGGAGTAGGAGGGCAGTGCTGGTGGCAGAGTGGGATGCGGGTGTCGCACGTAATGCGGGGGCATTTTATTTTATTTTTGATCATTTTTCGGCCGCCAAAAAAGAAAACGAAATAAAACAAAAACAGTGCAAAAAAAGGAAAGCACACATACACATGTATTTGGGGAAGTACATACGAAACACTCATGTGTGTGTCCGTATATATGTGGACGGCTCGTGTGCGTGTGGAAAGTAGGGAGAGGCTGTCGAAAAATAAATCGAAAAGGCAACACGTCATTGGTGGCATGTGCATAATCAAGCGCCCCGCTGCCCCGTCCTGGCCGAAGGGCCTAGGCATAGGCCCGAAAAGATGCAACGGGGTCTGGGGAATGGGGAATGCAACTGCGCGCGCGTCTAGCGACGAACTGCAGTTGCAGTTGCAGCTGCAGCTGCAGTTGCAGTGGCCCAAAGTGCGTTGGAAATGAGCAAAAAAAGGCCACGCCTGCCGCTGTTGCAGGAAATGCCCCAGCCCCAGGAGGTGGAGAACGGGGGGAGCTACAGCTGCTACAGTCCGTTTGTGCTCCTCCGCTCTCTTGCTCCTGCTCCTGCTCCTGCTCCTCCTTTTTTTTGGTTGATTTTTTTTTACCTTTTTCCAGGGAATGCGGTTGGATGGGGCAGCTGGGTGGGCTATGGGATGGCCAGGGTAGCTTGGGTGTAGGCAGTGTAGGTGCGTTACCATTTCCTCTTTTTTTCTCCTTATTTTTTCATGTATGTATGTATGCATCTGTATCTGCATTCGTGTGTGTGTGCGTGTGTGGTAGTCCTTCTTTTTTTCTTTTTTTTATGTGCACCATCTTTTTTTATACTGGCGATTTTCCCTCTATTTTGCTCGTTTCTTTTGTTTTTTTGATTATATTTCCTGCACAATTTTAATGGATTTTTTCGTATGTATCAGAGTGTGTGTGTGTGTGTGTGTGTGTCTGTATCTATGTGAGTGCCTGTATTTATGCATGTGTGTATTTGGGTTCTTTTCCCTTCATATTGTTGTTGCTGCTGTTGCCTGCTGCTCATCGTGATGAGCATTTTTTTGTGTTCAAGCAGATAATTACATTTAAATAAAATAAAAATTTCATGTAGCCCCAGCCCACACCCACACCCACTCCCACTCCCGTGCGCAGCCCCTACACAACAATCCGGCTTTGCTAACGTTCCATCCACTCCTCCCCTCCCCTCCCCAGCCCTGCTGCTCCCGCTGCTCTGCTGAAGGGGGTGAAAGTGGGGGAAGGAGAAAGCGGGTGGAGTGGTGGGTGGGTCATGGTATGCTTTTTGTTGGCATGTTGTTTTATAATTCATTTCTCTGCGTTGTTTGACTTACGCGACGCTGCACGTCCAATTCCAGTGCTCCTCTTCGCCTGCTACCTCTATCCCCCTGCCCCTGCCCCACCCCCACCCTTGAGTTGCTCATCCAGGGTCCTGACTCATGTCCAGGTCCCTGCCGCACTGGTCACTCTCCTCGGTGTTGTCACTGGGCCGCAAATTGCGCCGCATTTGTGTTGTGTGCTCTTAGGTAGGGGCCACTCTCGCACTCTCCACTTTCTCCCATTCCCCTCTAAGAGCCCCAATATACAAGTCATTCGCCTCGACCCGACCCGTGCAGCGGCTGTACCGCGTTTTGTTTGCTCACAAACTGCAGTCAAGTCATTTGTGTTAATGCTAATTGCTGTCATTCCTGCCACTGCTCGGCTGCTGCGGCTGACTTTGGGGTCATTTCAGATTCTAAGAGTGGCGCAGTGGCAGATGATCTGTTACCCCCTCCCCCTCCCCCTAGACACCAGACACCAGGCACCAGGCGCCGAGCTCCGGGCGCCAGGAACCAGGAGAATGAGACAGAAGAACAGGTGGAATGAAAACAAAAAGTATACGAGAGTCCTTGCCAGAAGCCCGGAAGCCGAGACAAATTGAATTGCTGCCGAATTTAAAAGGTGGCAAAAAATGCAGCTGCATCTGTTGCATGGGGTGTAGCAGCACCCAGTAGCACCCAGCAGCACCCGAGTGTGTGGCAGGTGGGGCGTGTCTGAGAGGTGTGTGTGGCTGTGGAAGGAAACGCAATAAGAAGACTCAGAGTGCGTCGGAGAAGAGTCTGAGCTTTGGGCCTCGTCCTGACCAGCCAGACAGCCAAACGGATGCCCAGCAGAGTCTGGACCAGGGGCCTGGACAGACGGAGGGCCGGGACGTGACGGGCCAGGCCTGGACGAGGGAACTGGAATATTTCCGTAATTTTATTTGCTGTTTTTCCAACACTTCAAGGACAACGGCGGACAGAAGTTGCTCAACTTTTGGGCCAGAGTTCATTTGCGGCTTCGTTTTGTTTCAACGAACACCAACACCCCGTCGAGACTCAGACCCAGACTCAGACTCGTAACAAGACCCAGACCCAGTCTCAGTGGCAGTCTCCTTCCCCTTTCCACCTCTTCAGCGAGAGTGACACATTTTCAGCCAATCGATAAGACTTCCTACCACTTCCACTTGAAGATTGAAGTCGAATCTGTCAAGAAAACATTTTGTTCTCGGCTGTGGTTCTCCTGGAGCAGCCGTTCTCTGGCTGGAGAACGAAAGTTTCGTCCTTGACCTTGATTGAATTGTTTTTTGGGGCTCTGGACAACACGTGGTCTGCCCATCTCCGGCCCGTATCCCACCGCCACGGAAACCTCTTCCTCCTGAAGGGGACCACAAGCCGTGTTCCATCTGCTGTTCTTTGTCTTCAAATGTAGCAGCCGTAATGTATCCTGTCATCAGGCATCGACACTTATCCCCCTTCTATGTTCGGAGAGCGCTCATTGTTACCCCACAGAAGCACCTCAGAATGGTCTGTGGGGATCCTCCGATCCGCCATCGGAGGTATTTTCCTCCTGGCACCTTCTTTGTTTGGCTCGCAATTAAATTAAAGTCCTTTGTTAGCCAAACCGGGTGTTTGGCATTATGAGTAATTATGCACTTTAGTGGCGGTTTTCCGGGAATCAAAAAGCCCCTTGCTCAATGTACTCTTGGATTGTGTTGGAGGGAGCTGTTGTCTCCACCACAAGCTTCCATTTGAGTTCGGAGAGGTGGGTGTAGTGGGTGTCCCACTAAGATTCAATCTGGTTTTTCATTATATTTGGAATTCAATTTGAATTTAAAAAGCGTGTGGTCACCGTCGTGCCTTCTTAGCAGCGGAAATGAGTCATCTTCAAGCACTGTAAGAGCCGGAAACCCTGTAATTATAAAGTGGGAAATGCCTATGAAAGATAGATGAATTCCATGGGGAACGTATCCCAACTAAAAATCGATTGTGACCAAGAGCAGAGCGCACATTTTCGCAAAACCTTCACAGCCCAAATGAAGATCAGAAGGTATTGGAACATCCATGCTCTCCGTCCACCTTTCGGATGCTAGATCTGGTACAATGATGCGTTCCATTTGGACAACCGGGATACAAGGACTGCCATTGCAGGACCACGATTCAAGAAGGCCAAATGCGCCCGTGAATGCTTAAACACACGATTTCTATATTTTCTCCCTATATATTCAGCTCAATCAGCATGGTGCACACAACACCCTTGAGGTAGAACGATTAGTAGATGCCCTCGTCAAGAAAGGGGAAAGCAGACCATGAATCAGGCCTCACAGAAGTACACGGATCTTCTATCTGGTACCACAGTGCTACCCAAATGAGAGGTAAAAAAAGAAACCATGGTTCAAGGGGTTAAAAAAGTTCCGATTTGACGACCATTAAAGATACTTTTAAATTGAATATTGGACAGTTCCACGAACTGAAACTAAGTGTCCTTGCAAAAAAGATGACCATCTTAAAAAATGGCTAAATGCTTATTATGAATTATATTTTTAATAAAAAAATCACCCACTTAATGTACAAAATGATAATAATTATTTTTGCGTAATATAAAATTAAGTCTTACTCGTTATTTGTTATCAAAAAAATTATAACTAAAAAATAATGATTAATTATGAAAAAATACAATATTAGCACGGGTGGCAGCTTTGCGGTCCCTCTACAAGAAAAATACAAGAATTAATCAAATTGGCGCAAAGTCTAACACAAAAGCCCTAAACTAATGTAGATTTTTATTTTGGTCGAAAAATATAAAAATTATAAATAACCAATATTTTTGAATTTTATTTATATTGATCAAAAATAAGAATTAGTCTACGTTTTATAATATTAGTCAATAATAATTATTATCATAGAAGAAAAAGAGAAAAATCAGACACAAAAAATGCATGGCAGCAATGCAGAAATTGTACAAGAGAAACGTAAAAAAATTAAATATAATAATCATATACATTTTATAATAGGTATGAGCTATAATGATTACGGTATCTGGTGCCAACACTTATGTTCGCCATATTTTAGTAAATTTTTCATTTATATAATTTTATTAAATAATTATGTAAAGTTGCGCTTCTTAAAATGAGTCAATCTTATAGAAAATTGATTAATTAATCGAAAACGATTATTTTTGTTTTGAAAACTGCGATGAAAAGCTCTTTAAATAGTAGTAATCTGAAAAGATATACATAGCTGTGACAACATTGAAGCTCGTTACTGTATACATATATGTACATATGTATTCCATGTCCATATGTCCGACCATTTTTCCAATGCAGACTTCTGTGATATAATACTGCTACATATATTTTGAAAATTAAATAATACAAATTAAATTGTAAGTTCTAAGGATTATTTTCAATGATAATAATTACAATTAATAACAAAACCAAATAAAACAAAAAAATAATGTTTACTTAAATTTTTATTTCTCTTCTCAAAAATAAAACTCAAAGTTAAATACACGAAAAATGGTGGGAAGTTATGAAAAAATGCATACATATCGTTACATCCATATCTGTGGCATTCGCATTCGCATCATATAGAATAAGCATATCTACCAGATTGGATCAGATCGCCAGAAGAAACAAATGATATTTCAGTGGCTACGCTATCCGTTACTTACTGACTCACTCCCCCCTTCCCACACACTCTTTCTCCTGCAGTGTCCGCTCTTTGACGAAGGGGAGCGAGATAGCAAGACACATACTCCCTCACAACGGTCCCGCTTGCTTAGCATGATTTTCAGAGTATTGATTCGAATATCGTGTGTAACAAATTTTACTCAATTATTTTTTTAGCACAGTTTTCTAGATTGTCTTTTTTACGATTTTTGCTTACCAACATTTTTTAGAGAACCAAAAATCGTTATTGCGGAAAGTTTGACGAAATGATTTTTGTATTTGGGACCTTAAAACTTTACACTTGGTAGACACCTACTCTAGAAAAGTTGGACCGAAATGATCCACTGATTATTTGGTTAAGGTTAAGTTAGTTTAAAGATATCGCTGAGGAGAGAGGAACATCTGGTCTGGTTTCCCACAGGTCTGAAATATCTGTAAGGAAAGCAGAAGGTACGTAGCAAAATTCCGGAAGCAACTTGATTCAGTGTGATATCACAGGACTCTCTACACATAATATAGTTGCTCTAACTCTTATAGTCTCTGAGGACTATGCGACAGAAAACAAGACGGACGGAAAGACGGACAGAGAGACAGGGGTATATTGACTCTGGTATACATATGAGCATGGCTGTCGAGAAGACTATTTCTGATAAAAAAAGCATACCTCATATCACTAATAAATCACTTAAGAGAAACAAAAAAGCAACACAACACACAAATACCGTCTAAAATTATGAAGTACATCTGAAGTTGACGTCACTTTGTATACCTTTGTGTGGTTTTACCATTCCCTCACCGACCTGCAACAACAATACAGAAACTGTAGTGGTCGGGATTTGGTGGAGACGAGAGCGGATGGAGCGTAGAAGAGAGCGCTACAACATTTCCGTCAGGAACATTTCTTTCATCCTTCATGAACACTATTTGTGAAATTTTTTAAGTAGGCATGTCTAATAATGATTGCTAACTTTATAGGGGCAAACATCTCAGATAAATGTGATCGAGAATGGATATTTTGTGTGCGTATTTTGAATACATGAATAATGGGATGCTCTTTTCGTTCTGCTCTTGATTTTTCTGTGTCTTGCGGAACCATGGGACAAGGGAAAGCAAACTTTCTTGAGCTCCACGGATTGGGGCAACTAAATTAATTAAAAATTGTTGTACACCTCTTAGTCTTGCCTCCCCGTTCGCCGCCTTGTGCGGAGAAGAGTAGACACTTGTGTCTGTCTTCAGCGTGCAGTTCAAAGGAGTCGGTGGGCGGTGGGCGGTGGAATCGGGGGGGGGGTTTTGGGTGGGAAGTGAGCAAGTTGCGCAAGGGGAACTAAGCTTGTTAGCAACTTGGCAGAGCCAACCACACGCACTGCCGCATTGCCGCCACGCTTGCCACCTCCCTGCCCCATCCCGTCACACATTGCCGCGCCCTGGAGCTTGTTGCAGCTTCTTCAACGCTAAGCGAGAATGCGGCAAGTTGGCAACTGGGAAACTCGGTGGCGGCATATGCATGTATTATTGTGAATATTATTATGCATATTTTATTTCGGGTTTTTGGTTTCGCTTTTCGCATTTTCTTATTTTTTCGTTCCGTTCCCTTTCCCTGTGCTCTTTTTCTTGCACTTTTTTGGCGTGGAATTCTCTGACTGGGAAGCCGCTCCGGGATCCGTCCATAGTGGCGTTGTGTTGTGTTTTCGGGCTGGTGCGTCTTTTTTCAATTTCTTGCTCACTTGTTCCCAACGAGGGATGGTCCCTGTCCCTGTCCCTGTCCCCGCCACCATCCCACCCCACTCTTTCTCCGCGAGTTTTCCGCGCGCTCATATGTGCTTGTAAAGTTTTTACTTCGTTAGCATAATGAGAAACCGCGTGTTCATATCCCAGCACATGCCAAGCCCAAGCGCAGCCCGGAGCCCACGCCCACACATGAGAAGCCATATTCTTGGCCAAGTTGATTGTGCGTCTTCTTGCGCACAAGTATTTTGCGCCATGCCTCAGCCAGAGCCAGAGCCGGAGCCGGAGCCAGAACCAGAGGGAGGGCAGAGCAGAGGGAGCACAGAGAAAATTCTATTTAAATTGTGTACAACATTATTAGAAAGTTTTCGACAGTGCCCGAAGAAGCAGGGGAGTGGGCGCCACAAGGGGGTAGCGGGTGGGAGCTACAGTCGAACCAAAAAAAGGAAGAGCTGGAAAGGGTGGGCCTACGATAAAGTTGCCAGAAAGAAAAACCCGGGGGTAAGAGCTGAGTACGGAGAAGTCGAGAGACGAAATTTTTAATTTTTTCCCAAGGCAACCCGAAGAGCATATGCATAGAAACATATACCCACACAACCACACATATACACATAAATGCGTCAACCAGTCCAGACAATGGCCTCTACTCGACCAGCAATCCCTAACCCTCACATCTAACCAAAGCCCAGCATATAACCCTTTGATCGGTTGAGGATCCCCACCTTGTGAGCTCGGATCCCTGATCCTGATCTCATACCCAGAGAGCCCTCCTGCAACAGCCTAGCCGCATTCATCATCAATCATCTCCAGCGATTGCTGGGGCTGAACTTAATGAGGAAAACTTTCTGTCTTTTAATTTCGACTGCTCCTTCCCGGAAAGGCAGAGAGAAGGAGCACTCTCGGAGCCCCCGACCCAACCCGCAGAGGGAAAGAGTAAAATTTGAAACGGCAAAGAATTAAAACCGCAAATGTTGCTGCGACATTAGCGAGGGTGGGGTAAAGCGACGGAAGGCTTGAGGGTGAGTGCATCGTCTTACTGTGGGTTAGCACACCACACAACCATATACACACACACACACACAGACATATAAAAAGAATTCTTAACAAACTTTTCATATGCTTGTTGTGCTTACCCTCCTTGCCGCCTTCTCTCTCTTCTTCTCTCTCTCTCTTTCTCTCACTCTCGTTCTATGGCAGGAACTGGAGGAGCAGGCTCTCCTGCAGCCGCTGATCCTTGGGGCTTGGGGTAGCCCTGTCAGCAGCGGAGGGACCTCGAACTCTTAAAATGCAAAAAAGTTAAACAGATAGAATGAAAGGAACTTGGGGCAACTGGAGAGGGGGCTGCAAAAAACAGGGTGGCGTGGGTGTGTGTGTGGGTGTGGGTGTGGGAGCACTCCTTAAGCATATTTCATTACATGTGCCACGGGTTTCCCGAGCTACGGGGCTGAGGCAGGGCGAGGCGATGCGAGACGTCTCAGATGTCAGGCAAGATCGTCCGTGCCCATCATCAGACACCCAGCGTCAAAGAAGCACCCATCCATCTCCTTCCAGCCCCCTGCACCCTGCACCCTGCCCGCAACCCTCATGCCCTCTGACTCCTCCACTGGCTGTGGAAAAAATTAACCACACGCTCCCAGTCAGCTAATTTAACCCTGAAAATCCTTGACACACACGCACATGCCACGTTCCCGAGCCCTCCGTTCCCCAGCCACTTATCCCACAACCCGTTGGGGTCTCGGAGGCTGCTTTTGTCTTGGGGCCGGGAAGAATGTATGCGGGAATTAAGCGCAAGTGCTCCATCCACCCCGCCACACCGCCACACCGCCTCGACTGCCACATTTCCTGCTCATGATTATTTTTAAATTAATTTAAATGCCTGGCGTTCTGAACTGTCTTCGAAATGTGTCCCAGCTTAAGTTGGTACTTGATACACATACATGCCACCTCCACTTTTTGAATAGAATCTCGAAGGAGTCGCAGGTTCTGTCAGAGGTTGGTGCCTTCTTTGACACCTCGACCTGTGAAGATCGCCTTCTCCCAGACCAGTGTGTAGAGAAGATCATTTCAGTAAATGAAGGTATCCCTCCAACAATTGTACGAGACTCTCCACTATTTGCTACTTGGCACTTGGCACTTGCCACTTGCCACACACGAGCAGTGGTTGGCAGTCGCCAGCCAGTTGTTTCTAAGCTTCATATGCAAATTCAGCCCCAGTCGGACGGCCTATCACGGAAACTAAACACACCCAAACATTTTCGTCAGCCCGGGCCAACCACAGGCGGCCGTGGCAGCACAAGTGGTAGCCGCCGTGGCAACGGGTATGGGGCTAGCGAAGGCCATGTGGCATGCACTATTCGGCAGCCACGACAGCGACTACACCGACTACACCGACGACACGCATTTAGGTCAGGACAGAGAGCTCTAGTGCGACTAAACATGTGCAACGCTCCCATTGGCTGGCGGCCAAAACAGGCGAGGGGCTGCGCGGCAGCAGCAAGGCTGGGCGCAGAAGCCAATCACACTATCGCAAAATAATTTAAACAAATCTAGGACAACGCTTCTGCCTCCCTACCCTCCCTAACCGACCTCCAACTGCCACCCATCTGTGGTCGGAGCCGACGCAGAAACAAGCGCAAAACATCCGTGTTGCCCGGAGGGGGCGAGGGCACGAGGGCGCGAGAGTGGAATGACGAGCCGAGCGAAGCCGATGCCGAAGCCGAATCCGACGCGGCACTGGCTCCGAGTGGTTGTAGGGAGTGGATATGGGTGTAGGTGGTAGTCCAGGCGGGGGAGTGGTGGGTGAGGGGAAGAACCTTTATGTTGGCGTTTGCAAATGCCGACGGAAGAGCCCGACCACACACATACACACTGAAACACACTGAAACACACTCACGCACACGACATGAGCAACTATGCGTTTGTCCGTGTGTGCTTTTGAGAGTGTTTGTGTGAGTGTGTGTGTGTGTGTGTGTGTGTGAATAGAGCGTGTAGAATAAGAAGCAGGAGCTCCCAGTGCCCTGGGCATCTGTGCGAGTGGAGAGTGCGAGTGGGAGGAATAATTGGCCATATCTAGCTGCGGTAGTGCGAGCGAGCAAGCAAACGACAGCAAGAACGATTTGCTAGCCGAAGGAAAACTGTCCCCTGCCACTCCCCCCATGTCTTGGTGGCATGCCTCTGCTCTGCTGATTAGGGAGGCTAAAAAGCAAAGCGCAAAACTGCTGCCACACACTGCCACACACCGCACGACGAGGGCCGAATGCGTTGACGAGGATGCGTTGGCCCCGTGCCGTGTGTCACGACGAGCCTGCCGAGTGCGGATGCAACGATTTCAAAGGCTTCTAAGCCGCACTGGAGCCGTTGATTGGCCCACGACTCGCGTCTAGTTGGGGGCTCGGAATAGGGGCTTTTGGGGCAGGGGTTGGTTAGTTCACTTCGTGTGCAAACTAATGCAACAGTAGACCGGGGTCCTTCTTCCTTTTGCAGCTATCCATGCAATGGGTGCAACGGAACCGGAACCGGAGCCTGGTTGGCTGATTTGACGCTCAATAAGCCATCCCCCATTTCAGTGTATGCAATGCCTTATAGCCATTGCCACCCTCCCAATATCAATATTGACAATGAGTGGCATCCTGTTCGGTTTTTATGCTCGATGGCCCTGTGGACCCTTAGTTAATTCATAAGCATTCTATGCGTGTTGTGCGATAAACCCGGACATTAGCACTAAAACTCCAAGCAGTCAGAGCAGACGCTCCAGATACACGTCCCCCCCCTCCCGCCAAACACACACTCACACACGACACACAACCAGAGAGCGGAGAGCGGAGAACAGAGAACAGAGAGCACCAGCAGGACGAGTATCCTTCTTGGGGCGGACATGGCAATATGCGTAAAATGTATTTATGATAATGCCAAAGAGAATTACGTTAATGTTAATGCAAAACTGTTACGACAAACAAGAACAATACGAGAAAATGATGACGACGTAGAAAGTCGAGTGCGGAGAAAGCCATGAAGGCTGTGTGTGGGTGGAGATGAGCATGGGGTAGTGGTGTGTCGGAATGTCAGAGTGTCGGAGGAGTGGCTACGAGGCACACACACACACACTCACACATAACGAACGTTATCATAAAAGCAGATAAATTCAGCCGAAAGACAAACTCATAAAGGCAAAATGTTTCATTCTATTAAAAATTTTTATTGCAAATTTGTAATTTACAATTTGCATTTCGTGTGTTGGCTTTTTTATGTGGTCGGGCAGGAGCCTGTCTGTCCTTGCCCTCTACCCTGCCCCTTCCCCTGCCCCTGCCCCTGCCCTACCATTACCATCCGGCATACACCCACTTGACTTGCGACTGTTGCTGAGGACGGTTCAAGTTCTCTTTTGTTTCGCCCGTGCCATTTTATAACCGTTATTCATAATAAAAAATGTTATAGAACATCATTTTGGCAATACATAAAAATGCAGCGGCTACATTGAAGGCAGTCCGGGATGGAGAAAGCCACTGAGAAAGCGAGAATCGTTGCGAGCGAGATGAATGGTGGAATGGTGGAATGGCGGAATGGTGGAGATGTTGAAAGACATCAACATCCAACCTCTCGATGGCTGCTAGAGGACAAGTAATTTCTTTCTAATAAGCTCGGATCGTATCGTATCGCACGCCTGCATCTCGAGCCCATCCTGGGGCATATGCCGTGGCGCCTCTAGCCGCACCGCACCTGGCCCCGCTCACCGCCCCCTTCCCCGTGACCCTGCTCCCTGTCGATGGCATATTTTAATAACATATTTGTCTGTGTGTTTTTGTGTTTCCGTCACTCTTCTCCTCGCTCCTTCCTGACTGCCTATATGGCCATAAAAAAGTCATTACCCATACTCGCATACCCCACGTATACGTGTACCCGTGTGCTCCACATACGAGTGTAGACCTCTGGACATCTCCACCCTTCGACCCGCCGCTCCTCCTATCGAAGATTGCATCCGCTACGACTTTTGGTAATAATATTTCGCGCTCCTTACCGAAATGAAATTGCACGAAAATAATAAATATATTGTTGCCTATTTTCCATAAGGCTCGGCTCAGTCCTCAGTCCTCAGCCCCCCGGTCCCCCGGTCCCTGCTCCGCTGCCATTTTATGATGATCCATAAATGGGGTCGAGCGGCTGCACTTCAATCAGAAAAACTGGACGCCGGCCAACTGGGAGCCATGCTTTAGACGAAAAGCCGAAAAGGGCTTTTTTGCTCGTACGCATAGCATAGGGCAGCAGAGAACAGATAGACCTTTGTTTTACTGCCCCAAGATCTGCGTCTGGCGATAAGGCCGAATGAGCTTGGTCCTCCTCAGGCTTCTGCCTGCTTCATTGTGGAATTCTCCACAGCTTTCGCTGGGCCACAGGAGAACCATTCATCACGTGTCTCTCGCCTAGATAGAGGTTGCGAGTGTCTGCATCTAAAGTCGCAGAATTTAAACTAAAAAAAGTTGTTCCATACCAATGGAAAATACTATGGGGAAAAGATCTCGATCCTGTGATCATTTACACCTGTTTTCTTTTCCTTTGGAGGCACAATAAACCAATGGGAAATCTTGCAAGTTTGATAGAACATTTCAAAAGGCAAAGAACCAGAAATTCAGATTTCAGCGAGTCCACTTTTTGGAGGGCCTTAGATGGCAGAATAAGCCACAAAAATAATGTATTAAAAAACCGACAAAATTATTATTTTAGTACATACTTCATATATTCATTTGTGCCTCTCAATCACAATATCTTTTTTCATTTGCGGTCTCCATCTTGCCTCACCAACTTTCTAGTTAGTTCGATCAAGTCTAGTGGACTGCAAGCATAGGCGAAAAACTTCAAATTTCCATCAAAATCAGCCAGCAGTTTGGCGAAAAATACCCAAGTTTCGCAAAAATCCTAGGCAACCCTTTAAACTACTGTTTGATCACTTCAACCGAAGCTTCAGGATCAGTCTATATTGCAGGACACACGTGATTTCAAAGGAAAACGAACCACATCTTCAGGTTAGAGCGCACTGCACACTGCTTGAGTTAATGCCTGTGAAGCGAAGATAAACCAAACCTTTAGGCTACAGCAATTGCACTGCTTGATTACATGCTTGTGAAGCGAAAACGAAATCCAGTGCACTGCTTGATTACATGCTTGTGAAGCGAAAACGAAATCCAGTGCACTGCTTGATTACATGCTTTGGAAGCGAAAACGAACCAAACCTTTAGGTCACAGCAAGTGCACTGCTTGATTACATGCTTGTGAATGGAAAACGAACCAAACCTTCAGGTTAAATCAAGTGCACTGCTTGATTACATGCTTGTGAATGGAAAATAAACCAAACCTTCAGGTTTCAGCTACGCATTGCTTGATCACTTGTTTTTGAAAGGACAATTGGCCAAAGCTTAATGTTTTGTCGATGAATTGGATGAGAACTACAAACGGAAAAGGGAAGCGAAAGGGAAAGGGGAAAAAAAAGAAGAGAGATATTAATTATACCAGAACTTCAGGTTTAATCAATATTCAACTTTAGAGTGTTGGAAATGAAGATATCATATTGGGATTCCATTATCATCCCTTTTCCAGATGGTTCCCTGCCTATTTCTAAACGTTTACAACAATCTTCCTTTAAAACAACTGTACGCTGCCGCAAATATTCCTTAAGGATAATCAAAATGTGGCTTCGAGATCTATTTCGATATTCATATTCATAAAGAAAGAGCCACTTCCGCTCTGTCTTGCTTCTTTTGCAGTGGGGGAATTCGTCAGTTATTCCCATAGGAAGTTTTTCCGATCGGTGCTTTTGAGCAGCGGCACCTACACACACACACACACACACACCTAAAACATGGATGGAGATGGATATATGGTGGGTGGTGGGAGCACACACACACACACACACACACACACACACGTGTGAGGACGTGAGCTTTGAAATTTGCGCAGTGGAATGCCAGTTCTAAGCGAGTGTGAATGATGCAAGGAAATCTCTCCGGCGGCTGGGATGGGATGCAAGGGGGTCGGCAAATTAAACATTTTTAACGTGCCACAGTTTTAGCAACGTTGTGGCTGTGCTTCCTGCTCCGCGGGATTTATGGAAGGGATAATTTGTCTTGTCCTCCTTGCCAGCGGAATGGAAGGTGGGATGGAGCCGCCAGGAGTTCCAGATCGGACCCAGAATCGTAATCACAATCGGAGCCCGCGTCGGAATAGGGATTCCAAACAGAAGGCCTCTCCTCCTGCCTCCTACCTGCCGCTAGTCCGTTCTCTTACATTATAATATTTAATATTATTCTCATTCTTTATTTTTATGATACTCGAGGACATTTCGGGCACACAAATAAATGCGTGGGGTGTGGGGTGTGGGCTTCTTATCGCGCTCGCATACGCGACATGGGACCGCATTCCTCTTCCCGCTACTACTCTGCCACTCCAGCACTACCCTCCTCCCGCCTAGGCAGGGGAAATCTTGTGCAATAAAATTCCTCTAAACACTCATAAAAATTGCAGGCATATTAAAAATTGTGTTTGTTTAAAAAAAAACAAATAAAAATAAAAACAGCAACAGCAACAACAAGGTAACGGAGCCGGCCCCTTGGGGTTGGGCTGGTGGCTCGGAGGGAGGGGGAGGGAATCCTGCTGTTGGAATCCTGCTCATATGCGAATTTCGTGGCTTCAAAGCAGGAGGCGAGAGAAGTGGAGAGTGGAGTGGAGTGTAATGGTGGAACAGGGGTTACCGTGGCCCATAAAACTGAATGGATATTTGAATAGAATTTGCAATAAAAAATCCCGTTAAAAGGCAACATCCACACCGTGTGCGTGTGTGTGTGTGTGCGTGCATGTATATGGGTATATGCGTATGGGTGCGCGTGTGTATGTGGGTGGCAATAACAACTTCTGCGTTATGAAAAACTAATTTCTCTAAACATATGCGCTTCGCAGGCTAAACATGCGAATGAGCCATGGCCACGAGCAGGAGCAGGAGCAGCAGGACCCAGACCCAAGCTGGCAGCTCATTTTACGATGGCGCAGCAGTGCCTTCCTTGTCACCCATCCCATCCTCCCATCCTCCCACTCTCCCATCGCCCATCGCCCATCTCCACTTCGCATCCATCCCGTTCATGCGTCGCGCATGTTGACAGAGCCACATGGAGGATGGTGGGGATGGCTTTTGGGGCTCGACTTGAAATTGCAAATTTACGAGTATTTATATTGATGCCATTTTACTTTGATTTTAATGCGCGACCAAAATGCGTGCGAAGATTTTTAATATTTTCTTGTTCTTGTTCTTGTTTTTGTTCTCGTTGCCGTTGTTGTCCCCACTGCTCTTGGCGTTTTTACTGTGCAGAATTGGCAATGTTTCTGCCAAGTATTTATTTATTTGGACTTAGGCATGGGCGGATCCCTCTAGTCCTAGGATTCCTGTAGTCCTAGAAATGCGACATGTATCGAACCCTTTTGGTTTTCTGCATTCTTCTTACAGTCATGGGAAATGTGTACCATTAATATGTCCCACCATCGGATGCAACTAAAAGTGGTTCAATTTCATCATTTGAAAACCTTTTGTTGTCGGCCCACTCACACATTTGGCATGCAACAGGAGCTGTCGCCATGCAACATTTCTATTGCTTGCTTGGTTTCTACAAGAAAAAATACTATCCCTTTACCAGTTGTACACCTGTGCAAAAAAATCTCTCCTTCTGTTAAGACAGCTCTAGAATGCGAAAGAAAAGATTTAAACTATGTAGTGTAATTCATTTAAATAATTCAATTAATGCCAACTATGTTTAATGAAACAAAGAGATTATTTAAATACCCAATTGCTCTGTGTTTACAATCTTGTGTAACTATTGGGGCAATTCCTCTTAGCTAACGGATGAGAATAATATTATTCATTTGTCAGAAAGAGAGTAAAACCTTTACGCAAATACCAAACGGATTTAGTTGTTGGAGTATTCGCAGGGGTTGCTCCTTTCATTTCAAAAAACAGTAAAAAATATATAAGTAAAGCTTCAGGTTTAGTCTCCATTGCATAATCGGAGACTAGTTTTTTTCAGTACAATTGTGCTCAAAAACTATTAACAAATGCGCTGGAACTAGTGTTTTGTCACTTGTATCATAACTTTATGTTATTATCTATCTAAAGCATAAAACAACTCATACTTTCCATTGAGAATAATTAGTTTTAATCGAAAACCAATTGAGACTCAACGCTAATCGGAGGGGACAGAAAACACTTCTGTTCCCCAAAATACTCTTCCAAGCTATGGTTGTACTTATCGCATTTGCTGGCTGGCAGTCTAACTGACTGTCTGACACAAAGGAAACATTCGTATATCATAAAATGGCTTCACAAGGGAAGAAATCCTCTGCAGGAATTTGGCAGTTAATAGTGAAATTGAACTTGGAGGGAAAACTGTTCGGTTGTTGTAGCCGAATTGGTTGTAAAATGCTTACCTACTTGTGTACTCAGGCTCTGTGATAAGTTTGGTCAACATTCGGGAAGATCTAGGCAACGTTTTGGGGATCCATCTGAAAAAAAACCTATCGATTCTGAAATAAATTCAGGAATTTACCTTCCAAACTGCAAAATCTCGGAAAGCATCTTCCAAAATAGATCTGTGCACACTACAGGAGATTTTCCCGGAATAGGCCCATTTTGAGGCCCTAGGAATAAGAGAAAGAAGATGGAAATAATTGGTATCATTTGGTAATTTAATGGACTAAATCTTAATATCAAATTGCACATAATGCATTCGTTTAATAAATCCTTAAAATGAATACCGTCAATAAATTTGTATTACAAGATGATACATGGAGTATATTGCCCTAAAATTATCCAACATTTATCGAACAAACCTAAATCCTTTGGTTCACTTTCAATACCAAATGATCGAACTGTTCGTCGCTAAGAACTGAAGGTCTGTGCGTTTTCCCTTGCAGTTATCCGACAAGCAGTGCATCGACAATGGAATGCAATATATTTTCCGCAGTTAAAGATCGATTTAAGGCGAAATTTGCTCTTTTGTAGCTCACAATCGATTGTGGCATCGGGCACTGCTCAACAGTCGAGTGGCTGGGGGTAAGGTCAAGGGTCGCTGCTGGTCAGCCGAATCCCTTTCCTCCCCCGCTGGTCAAGGACAGTCAGCCAGGCTTTCCAATCCATCTCCCACTTGAGCCACAATGCAACTAAATGCTTGGAAATGAATTTGCGTTTGAATTTGCGATTGTATTTGTATTTGTTTGTGTAATGGCTTGGCTGGGGAGGGAGCGGGAGCTGATGGCGGGCCATATCAAACGTTGGCCGGGGGCGAGGGTGGAGGGGCAACGAATTGGCAATTGAATCGGTGCCCAGGTGGGGCAGGGACCACGACTGGCAGGCTGTTGTTTTTTGTTCCGTTAGAGGCAAAACAAAGGCCGGCCCCAAGCGGACCCAAGCGGAGCATAGTTTGCCGAAGCACCTGCCGAGTGGTGTCGGAACAGTGGGTGGTGGGGGGAGGCTGGGCTGCCTGCTTTTGATGCCGGGGCATGTTGTTCCACTTGCCACTTGACAATCAAAGCGTTGGAAATCAATTACACACAAAAGCGTCAAGTGGCAAATGCAAATGTTTGAAAAGCAAAGCACAAAACGCAGGAAGAATGCCAGCGACTGAATGGGGCATCGCTTAGCCAGGTGCAGGGGGGGATGCGATTGGAGGTGGTGGTGGTAAAAAGAGTGTAATTGCAAAAAAGGGCAAATCGGAGGGGCCGCCAGGTGGTAAGTGGAGGAGGAGGCAACAATGCCAGCGAAATGCCTACAAAATTGTACTCGACAGCTTAAGCTCCCACGTGCGAAGGGATTGGTGGGGGTGCGGGATGGCTGTGGGCTGGGGGCTGTGGGCTGTGGGTGGTGGGGCAGTGGGGAGTCAGTGGAGCCAACCATCAAAATATCGGTAATTTTGTAAAGAAACGAAATTTATGTGAAAAATGCCAAACAACAACCCAAAGCCCTGGAAAGAGTCAGACAGACGAGGGTCTGTCCCCTCCCCCTTCAGAAAAAGGGCGGCAAAAAATGGGCGCATAGCAAAAAAATACGGAAATAACAGGAAAAAAAGAAACTGGACGTGAAATGAAACACGACAACTGGAATGGATGGTGTGGGGGGGGATCACAGATGAGGGGCCCGGAATGGCAACAAAAAGCCCAAAGCTGCATGCAAAATGCCGAAAAAACGATTGCATGAGACGGAACAGGACCACGGCCAGGGCCAGGACGAGGACGAGAACGAGGACTAAGGATTGCGATAGGTTTGGTGGGGAACTCTGACTTGGGTGGGGTGCAGTTGAGTGCAGGCTGCGTGTGAAGCCGGCGATTATGCGACGAGCTGGCCAACAAAGACAGCAACAAAAAGCACCGACGACCCACATTCGACCCATAACAAGCACCGCCCGTCGTTGGGACCAGAGCGCCATGCAACGTGCATCAGCATGGGGGGGGGGGGGGCATGGTCATGGGCATGATGGCACTGGCACTGGCACTGGCATGGGAAATTTTTAATGACTGAAAAATAAAAACCCGCTTCAGCCAGGACAGAAGAGTGCGTGGCAAAGGGATATGGGGGTTCCCCGGATGGGGAGGGGGTGGGGCAGGAAAAAGGATGCGTTATCACTGCCCAGGGATGTGGGGTGTGGGGTGTGGGTTGGGTGGGGCTTGGGGTTGGACAGGCATCAGCATAATGCAAGCCAACGCAAACATTTTATTTGCATTAAGCGTCGCAGCAGCAGAGCAAAAAACAGAGGGAAACGGGAACGGAGGGGAAACCCCACCAAAAAAAAAAAAAAAAGAGAAAAAACTCCAACGTCGATAGCTAAAATACATACGCATGCAAAAAAACGGAGGATATCCCAAAAAAAAAACCCACACACACAGAAAAAACAAAAAAAAAACCAACAAAAAAGAAGCGTGTTGCATGTACTGCAACAGTGCACCGTGCACCGTGCACCTACTTATGTCGCACACACACAATGCTGCAGTGGCAGCCAATAAAAACGCAGCGCAGCAAGTTGCGTGCAACAGGAAGGCGCACGAAAAAAAACACGCGAAAATCAAACAAAAAGCCGCCCAAAAAGCACAAACGACTAAAAAAACACAAAAAATAAAACGCGAAAAATCCAAAGAGTGGATGGAGGGTCGGTCGAAAAAATCAAACAACATATTCCGCAACGAGAGTTTCCTGGGTGCGAGTGAAATGACAGCAGGTTGCACTGGGCAGCCCCACCAGCCCCTCCATGCCCCACACCCCCCCCTGCATTCGGCCACTGCTGCATGCTGCATGCAACTGCAATGTGGAAACTGCACATGGGAGGGGCTCGGTTCGGCACAGCGCTGCTCGTCCTCGGCCTCGGCCTCGGCTCTGCTTGCCTGGCCCTGAAATGAAATAAAAATAAAAAGAATGCGCTGCAAAAAAAACCTAGAAATATATAAAAATTGTCCAAAAAGTGCAAAAAGGCAATAGCGGGGGGAGAAAAGCAGGCTCAAAACGCACACGGCCTAAACCCCTCGTCCTGGGCCAGACCGAAACGGCGATAGTCGGAGCGAGCGAGAGAGCGGAAGTTCAGCTGCAGTGGCAGTGGCAGTGGCAGCAACAGCAGCAGCAGCAGCAGCAGCAGCGGACGCTGTCTGACTTGTTTTAGTTGTTTTGCTAGCCAATGCATTTTCCAGGAGCGCAGCAAGGGTCCAACTTTGTCCAGCGGGGCCCTAAAAATTAAGCAATCCAACCAGGATTATACCAGCCAGTTCTCATATCATCGCATCAAGTCCTGAGCAGAGCAACCATTTCTTGTCTTTGATCACTTTAGAAATCCCCCAAAGTAGACATGACTGAAAATTCTCGAAGGACCACTGCACGGGAACCAGGGTGCTTCCACGAGCAGTAGATAAAATACGTTCCCATGTCCATGAAATGCCCTGAGCCGGGCCCGGGCCCGGGTCCGGTCCCGGTCCCGCCGTGGTGCGAGCGAGATATTGCGTGGCAGGATGCGACGGCAAATGCAGCTGAGCCGAGCACGCTGAGAGATGCACATGTGGATGCAATGCAGCTGAAGCTGCCGTCGCAGTCGCAGTCGCTGTCCTGTGGCCCACCCATGGCAAAACAGCCCAGAGGACGGGGCGGAGCAGCAGGCCAAATAAAAAGGAATGAAAAAAAACGATTAATAAATAAAATTAAGCAGAGAGCTATGGAAAAAAAAAACAAAACAAAAAAAACCGAACGATGACAGCGAGCAAAAAGGGAGGCAGGACGATGGGGCATTGTTGTTGCTGCTGCTGCTGCTGCTGCTGTTGCCATTGCAACTGCACTTTTACATATCGCACATGCAACGCCGCCTGCTGGGCAGTGGGCAGTGGGCAGTGGGCGTGGGGCAGACTCGGAGGGGCTGAGAGGCTGCTGCAGTTTGGCAATTTAGTGGAGGGGAAAAAAATGACGAAAAAGGAGAAACGTGAAAAAAGGCGAAATATATTTAAATTTGTTGCTCTTGTGTGGGTGCGTGTGGGTGTGGGTGTGGGTGGTGGGTGTGGGTGGTTGCATACATATGGGTGTGGGCTGGGCAGCGTGGGGCGGCGCGAATGCAGCTCGCAGCTCGGCTCGGACGCACGAGGCAACAAAAAATATGCAAAAACTCCGCCCTAAAATGCGCACCAATAAAATAAAAAACAATCTAATGAAAACCCAAAAATAAAACGAAATAAAAAGAATTAACCGAAAACGAACAAAGATGGCGATAGATCGTCGTCTATGTATGTATGTATGTGTACATGTGTGTGTGTGTGTGTTTGTGTGTGGGAGGAGTGCGTGTGTGTGTGGTGCGGTGGGGGTGTTGGGAGTGGGTATAAGCTAATTTAAAATTCGACACTAGTATGACGGCTCTCCCTATCACTCCCATGCTCGAACCACATCCGGGTCTGCCCATTGCCATTTATGGGCAACAAAAATGTTCGATTAAGCGGCTTTAGCAAACATGAGACCGAAGAGAATGGTGCAGGAGGAGCACCATCCGGACTGGGGGTGGACATCCAGCATCCAGCATCCGCCGCATTGGCTTCATCAGCCGAAAATTGAATCATAACACCCTCACATAACATGCTGCGGCGGGGCTGGGGGTTCAGGTCAGGTCAGGTCAGGTCAGGTCTGGGAATCGGCTGGGGTTCGATAATTAAAACCTGAATACGTTCGTTAGAAAGTTTTCCTCGCTAATGGAAGGATGCCAGCAACCCATCCTCATGTTTCCCTATGCCTACGGAGGCGATTGTTAATTTGCGGGCTTAGTCCCTGCCCTGCCCTGCCCTGCCCTGCTTGGCCCTGCTTTGCCCTGCCTGGGGGTTGAGCCATTATAAAAGGGAGTACCCGAGGAAGGAAACTAAACCGCAGAGCAGCCCTTTTATGGCTCCAAGGCGAAGGCTCCGCTCCGCTCCAAGATGCGAGCCTGCCGCCTTTGTAGGTTTGCGCTGACGAAATGCGCCGATAACTTTTTTTTATTTCGAAGCTCTAAAAATGAGACATTTCATATTACTTTTACGGCAACAGCAACTGTTCGTTCCCCCATATACAGCTCGGTCTCCATCTCCATCCCCAACTCCTTGTTCCTCCTGGCTCCTCCACAGCCTTCTTAGTGGGTTAAAAACAATTCGGGCAGGGCAGGGCAGGGCATCCCCTCAAGTTTGTGCTCTCTTATTTTTCTTTTTTGGGGTTACGTTACGGTTAACGGACACACACACACCCTGCCCCAACCCCATGGTATAAGGGGGCATGGCATAGGGAATGAGACAGTGCCACTGTGGTTGTGGCACACACTTAACGGCACTCAACGCATACAAAATTTCAAAATCATCAAAAAGTAGAAAAATACGCGTTTCATGCACATTCGCGGCATTTATGAGCCCATCAACGTCGCTCATGGATGAAAGTAACGCGTTTTATACGTCGTTTGGGCGCTTGCCAAATGTATCTTTTTATGTGGTTCGGTGGTGCTACTGCCTCTGCTGCCAGTGCCGCTGCTCATGGCCAACCACATGAGATACTGGCTCACGCTTTGAGTATAGGAAGATGCCGGTATGCCAGGACTCGGGACTCAGGGCTCACAGACGGCGGGCAGCACACGGCGTTGCCGTAAAACGAAGAGCGGTGGAAAACCATCAAGTTCAAAGTTTTCGGCAACGTTTACGATTCCTGCTGCCGTCGGCCAGTAAAAAGTGAAGAGCGTTCCGCTCGGCCCACGGCCGAATAGGAGCGGATCCATCCCCCATCCCCCATCCCCTCCATCCCAAACATATCCCCGACAGTGGTGTCGAGTGGATGCCCATTGGCTGGTGGTTTCTGCACCCACCTGACGAACGTACGCACGCACGCACAGATGGATGGATGGATGGATGGATGACTGGATGACTAGGCGTCTGCTTAGTTTGGTTTTGGTTGCTAAGTAAAACCCTCCCCCAGCAGCGTGCCCCAGTCCCCACTCCCCACTCCATGCAACTAACAAACAGTTTTTATGCGCTATTAAAAATATTCTTTTTATAAGCCCTATAAAAAGGAGGGGCGGGCGACAGCAAGCGACGGACCAGGCCGAAGGGAATCGGACGGCATTGCCAGCAATTTATTCGCAAAACGCTTTCCATTCACCCACCCCCCACTACGCCTTCCATCGCCCGCCCTCGCCCTCGAAGCACTCGCGAGTGAGAGAGACATTTTATGCGCACCTAAGTCATTCCGAACAATTTCGATTAAAAAACTCATCTAAACAATTTATGGCGCGGCGTAAAAATCAAATCAAAGCGAGCGGCAGGGAAAAAGTGCAACACAGCAGCCACCACCACCACCACCACCACCATCACCACCCTCTCCCTGTCCATCCACCCACTCAGTCAACCATTATTCACATTTCCCCAGTTTACAACTATGCAGGAAAAACCATAAATTTAGAAAATTAGATGGGGTCTGCTCCGCCCTCGCCCTCGCCTTCGACTATATCGAATCCCCTCTCGATGCCTGTTGATTAGCTATTAAACGTTTTGTGTGCATCTGGAGAGGCCTCTAATCAAACTTCTCCCGGAGAGGGGAGTGGGGATGGGATGAATAGATGCGACGCAATGGCCTGCTTTGGAGCAACCGCGTGAGTAATGTAGTGCAAATAACATAGTATCTTCCCCCGACCAGGGGGCACGGCACCGCACGGCACCCCGTTCCATGTTATATCTGGCAAAAGCCTTCAGCCATTACAAAGTTTCTAAACTTTACGATTAAATATAAAGGCGGAAGACATCCGCCAAGAGAGTGGCAGTGTGGGATCGGAGAAAGTTAAAACCGTGCGGGATATTAAAAAGTGCACGGAATAATGTTCCTTTTATGACTAAAGTGGCATCGGACAAGGGGGTGAGCCATGGGCATGGGCATGGGCATGGGCATGGGCATGGTACAGTGCCAGGGACAGGGACAGGGACAGGGGAAGACTTCAAATGTCAGTAGCAGGCGGACGCACATGAGCCCTGACATTCGCCACCCACTGATGGCTCCCGCTCTTCGCGCGGCTGGTTCAGCCTCATTTCGTTTTTAATTTCCGTAATTCCGTCAGCAGAAAAATTTTTGCAATATAAAAAGTAAATATCGAAATTTATAGACCTGCAGATGTGCTGAAGGGGGAGAAGGAGGGCGGGGGTAGGTGGAGGAGGACGAGGAGAGAACGTTAGTGTTTGGCGGATTGGAGGTTGGGGTTGTTGTGGCTATGGTGGGGGTTGGGGGTTGGGTTTGGGTTTTGGAGGCTGAGTCTGAGGGCGACATTAAAATGTTAAATAAAAACAGTAACAAAATACACACAAAAACAAACCAAACAAGTAGCTCCACAGAAAGAAAGAAAGAGATAGAGACGGAAGAGTGATGAGAGAGGGGTAGGGGTGGGGGTGGGGGTGGGAATGGGAATGGGTATGGGCATCCTCTTGCAACCCCCTTTGGCAACTTACACGAGGAATTTAATGACAACACTAAAAAGTTTAAGCGTTATTATTTCTAGGGTAGCCCCCACCGGGGTAGCCCCGCCCACCGAAAATCAGCTCTAAGGATAAGAGCTTAGGCAGTGGCGCGGCGCTAAGGGTGAGGGATGAAGGATGAAGGATGAAGAATGGATGGATGGGATGGATGAATGGGAAGAAAAAATACGACGGCTGTAAAATGGCAAATTCATGACCTGCAACTGCCGCTTGCCCCCCAGTGTTTGTGTGTGTGTGTGCATTCTAACGGCAACTAAAAACGAGCAGATCAGATGAAAGCAAGGGCAGCGGGGAGGGGAGGGGTCTGAGAGCGATTGTAACGATTCGGTTATTACCGTTATATTGCCAAAGCAACGCGCGCGCTCTTTGTGCCTCTCTCTCTCGCTCTCGCTCTCGCTCGCTCTTACTCGTACTCTCGTAGTCTTAGCCCGAAACAAAGTCGAAACGCACATAACTCAATCTTCGACGGCAGCCCCATACCACCCAAACCACCCAAACCACCTACTCAGCCCCTCCCCTTTCCACTCCAACCAAATTCTCTTTACCGTTTCCCCCTTTTTATTGCTAATGGCAAAGCGAGAGAAGAGCAGGAATGGCTCCCGCTCCCGCTCCCACTTCCACTCCCCGTGCTGCTGCTGCTGCTGCTGCAGTTTATGCGCTGCTGTTAAACTTACGGTAGTTTACCGCCGCAGCCCACTTCCTCCCCAACCCCAGAACCCAGAGCTCACCCCCTCCCCCCCAACATCCCTTTGGACCATTCCGGCGCATTCCCCGGCTTAAAAACGAAACAATTTTTACAACTTTGTTGTTTGCCTGCGGCATCGTCCGCCATTTCTAGTTGCCTGTGCCCCCTCCCCCCCTCTGCACCACCCCCAACCCCAACCCAGGGCACTGCCAGTAAAGTGAATGTAGTAATTTTTCAAAAATCTTTGTCTTTAATGGACCATCAAGCGCTTCTTCGGCCGCTGTCCCTTGTCCCCTGTCCCCTGCCTCCTGACTTCCCTTCTAGTGTTCCTAGGACTTGCAACTTGGCTTTTGGACCTTGGCTAGACACGGCTTGGTCCCCTCCCCTCCGCTCCGCTCCCATCCACTGCCACTGCCCCTGCGGACTTGAGAGTTTGTTTGGCTGACTCTGCTCCATCGTCAATATTGCGATTCGGTTGTAAAAAATGCGTTTTAATGCTCCAATAAAATAAAAAGTTTGCATTAAACAGCACACACACACACAAAAAAATGAGGTGGCAAATGGAGGGGAGGGGACCACTGCGATAGGGGAATGTTGTCATCGGAAGGCGGTTATCTTCCCGCTGCTCCGGCGAAAGCAATTAGCGTAAACAAGCAAGAAAGAGCCACAGCCGACGGATACGACTGCCCGCTACTCAGGAATCACTACGCAATGCACAGTCCTTGGATGATAAATGATATACAGAAGATGCTTGTGAGAATTTACCATTCGCATATGGGAATTTACATCCTGGCGTTAATTCTAGTACGAGAAATTGTTATAAAAAAAGCCCTATTGTATAGTCATTAAGTAGTCCTGCATTCAGCAAAAAATGGCATTAATCGAGCGTACGATTAATACGACCAGACGTCGTTACCAAAAAACGAATTGGTTTCTGAGCTTGGGTTACAAAATTGAAAAAATCTGCGAATTGGGTAGAACTACCCAAATAACTATTTTTTGTACCAAGATATGAAATATTGAGTGTGATCATAAGGGCAGAAAAAGATACTACAAAAACCAAGAACTACCGAGCATATGAAATTTTGCTGATTTAAATACGTTTTCACATCAAAGGTAATGTGTATATGTGACTCGTTTAAATTAGTTAACTTTCAATAAATTTATAAAGTAATATCGTGAAGGAAACGTATGGCAATGCGTTTTAATGACTTTTAATGTTTTTGGTTCTAGCGCTGTGGACATTTTGGCTGAATATCCCATACATCCCATAATATCCCATATCTACTCTTCAAGTATCGGGCTTAAACTTCTGGCCGTCTATCGAGCTGGGGTATAATACTTATACAGATCCTGCTTCTCCACCCAAGAAGCCCCCAGGAGTTGCAAAATAGTTTGCTGGCATCTTTATGCGGAAATGGGCGGATGTAAACTTTGGTAGTATCCGCCCCATTATCCGCATTAGAATAGGAAGGTGATGAAGGATGGGAGAGGGGAGAGGAGAAAGGAGAGGGTCGGGTGAGGGAGGAGCGCCTGCAAGTCACTGACATCGGCTCATTCTCCTGGTCAATCGGGGGACGGGCCCTCGATTGGTATTGTGCATTTTTGAGGCGAAATTAATGTTTAATCAACAAAGTGGCATGTTCCCGATACCGCCCCCCCTCCATCTGCAACCTCCTGTGACACCGGCTCCCACTTAATGTGGGAGTTGGGGGTGGCAGCAAGTGCAGCCCCAGAGTGCACGGCAGGCATGTGGAAAACTAGCGGAATTGCATCAAAGAAAGGAAAATATTTGCAGTGCGTGGAGGGGCTCTGCAAAAAATCGAAAATAAAAAATGAAAATCGGATAATGCAAACAGCAAATTAAAAACGAAGCGCAACGAGAGGTCGTCCACGGGTACCATGGAGCACAGGTCCTCTTCCTGGCTATCGCTCCTCCTTCTCGTCCTGTTACTGCCACTGCCACTGCTACTGCAGCCTTCGGCCCTGCTGCCGCCGCTGCCGCTGCCACTCGGTGACCATGCGACCATGTTTGGGCCGGCTAATTGAAAGCCGACGCCGCCTTTGCGCTTTGCAGCCAAAGACAAATATTGGATGGACCGCAGCTTTATGCATATTTAAAATCAATTAAGTCAATAAATAATAAGGACAACCTTAATGCAATTTCATATAAACGAAATGCGGCAAATGCTTGTTTGCCAATGCAACAGCAATCGACGGGGACGGGGACGGGGACGGGGCATGAGGGGAGCATGGTAAGTGGCAGTAGGTAGGGTAAACGTAGGCGGCACGGCCACGTGAGGTCAAGAAACACGGCACGGATACCCGAGCCAGAGCCAGAGCCCGAGCCAGAATTGGATTTGGGCGCGACACGCTTCAAGAGCCCTCCAAGTGCCACTTGGGAGGCACTTTGGTGGAGGCTCAAAAGGGGAAAAGGGGGGGCGGGCCGTGTAACTGGTGCACTCAACGGTGAGTTGCAAATTGTTGCCATTTGTGTGCCGCCTGGCACACGCCACATGAACATGCGGATGCGGAGAGGCAGGGACGAGAGTCCAGAGAACAGAGACCAGAGCAAAGCGGAGTGATTGAAAGGGCACACACAAAGCGGTCGCCGGAGCACGCCAGCCAATGCACTCACCCACGAAATCTGGACACAAAGCGTCCGTCCTGCCTGCCCCTGCCCCTGCCCCTGCCCCTGCACCCTCTTCGAAGCATCTCCTGTAAGCTATGGCGAAGTGGAGCGAAACACAGAGGAAGCGAAGCGAAATCAAATGAAAAAAATCGGCTAAGCGCGCTTCCACCTCTTCCGCATCCCCCTTCAGAAGAGACCCCACGAAAAAGGCAAAAAGAAAGGACTCCCGGGTCAGGCGGTTATGTCAAAGAAGGAGCAAAAGAAGTGGAACCGCAAATGTGGCACAAAAAGTGACTGCCGCCACGAGTGCCAAAAGTTAAAAGCAATCAAAATGCGGCCGAAGCCCAAGCAGTCCAAAAAGTATGCAACGAAGATGATGACGATCCATCCAGTCCAAAAGACGAACAACAAATACCAGCGCACACCCACACCCACATACACACACTCACACTCACATGCACAACCATTCACACATACAGGGAATCGGGGAATTTCATTCATGACGATGAACTCTGAAGCTGGCTGCATGCCCCAGTCCTCAGTCTACAATCTCCACTCGACAGCCATGTCATGTCCTTGCAATGCCCAAGCCCAGGCGCCAGTCCGCACTCGTACCCCTGCCCCGACCACCAATCCGTATCCACGTCCGTGTCCGCGTGTGCATCTTTTTGCTTTCGTTTTAGAAAACTCACAGCTCGCACGACATTCAAACCAAACCAGACCAGGCCAGGCCATTCCGGAGCATGCCAAAAAGAAACTGCAACGAATCAAGGACGAATTTTTTGGCAGTTTTTTCTGCTTCTCCTCCGTCCCTGTCCCTGTCCCTGCCTCTGCCCCATGAGTGCTTGGAGAGTGTGTGTGTGTGTGTGTGTGTGTGTGAGGAAATGTCGGTTTGGCTTTGTTTTCCAGTGCCTCGAATCTGTTTGGCTGGCGTTATTGCTTCTGTTGCTCCTTTTTCTGCACACGATTCACGGTTATTCTTTGCCGTTTTTTGTGCCCGACAGGACGGCCAGGACAGCACACGACACTGGTCTGGTCTCGTGTGGTCAAAAAGAAACCATAAATGGCCTGAGTGGCCAGTGCGACCCAGATATACATCCATTCACATGGGGGAGGCGGACAAAAAGAAACGATCTTCTCCATCTTTCCACATCTTCTCCACTGTTTTGGTGGGCGGGGGGCCGTGGTTGTGCCAATTCAATACTCATTAGTGGAACACGCTGACGATGGCACTCCCCACTCTGGCTACCCCTCGAAGGTGCTAAAAAGCAATGTTCTCCATAAACTGGGACCACTCCGAAAGATGGTATCGCAAGGTATGGGCTACGATGGATTCTCATGGTCGATGGACTGACTCTCCCTCCCTTTTGGCCTGTGCACTATCAATCTGTCATGGCATGATCTGCCATTCTCCATCTGCCATCTGCTATCTCCAATCCCCCATACCCATCCCATTCCATTCCATTCTATTCCATTCTCCCTGCACATGTGTACATACATATGTGATGAGCATCTCTGGCATGCAAAAGAGCTTCACGAAGCCGGGGCTAAGCCGCGTCGAGCTCCGATGGAACAGAACAAAGGCGCCAAAGTCGGGCGGAGAATACACAAATCCCGGTTTGTAAGCCAATTTGCACTTAGGCTTATCTAATGTCATATCATTTGTATAATGCTCTGTTCTGGCCTGATACTTGATGCCTACTGGCATGGCAGTCAATACTCTCTCACACACGCATACGCATACGCATTCGTACACGCACACACACACGCACACGCACGCACGCACTGCTTCGACTTCTGCCCCGAATCCTTGCACTATGCATGAGTGTGTGGGCGTGGATCGTGGGGGCATGTGGGGGCATGTGTGCCATGGAGCGCACGCCTTATCCTGCGGGGTTCATTTCTAAGCTCATTTATGTTTATCACAAATGCGTGCCAAAGTGTGTCGTTATTCTTCCCCCGCTTCGCTCTTCACTCCACTTCCGTCTCCATTTTCTTGAGCTCCAACTTTCAGCCATCGTTGTCGATGTTGTCGAAGTTGTTGGCGTGGCGCGAACAAAAACATTTCAAATATTCAAAAAAGCCACACACACACACAAAAATATCTACTCCACCCTTCCAACGTACATCCCACATGGCGGGCGACGGAGAGGAAAGGAGATGGGGCCCGAACTGTACTCAACTAGTCGTGGCATGTACTGGCCATAGAAATTCATCTAACGGCTGTAACAGGTAATTGAACTTGGTTATATGGCACTCGGAATGGCGTCGCGCTGCAAATGGAAATGTGGAACCGGGGAAATGGGAAATGGAATTGAATGACGCGCGCATCGTGTGCCAAATGTGACGGCCCCTCAGGCACTCCTCATCCCCATCCCCGTCCCCGTCCTCGTCCACGTCCCTGTCCTTCTGCGCCCTGGCAGCAGGCAGCAGGAAGCAAATGCGTGCGAACTATATAATGCGGACATAAAAAGGATTTGCACAAGGAGCAGCAGCATGTGTGTGTGTGGCTGCTGTGCGGGTGGATGCTGATGCTCTGATGCGGTGGGTAGTAGATATGTGGCAAGACAAGACAAGACAAGACGGAGGCCAAGTCAATTTCAAGTAACATCAGACTCTTGCTATATGAAAATTGCAAATTGTACTCCATAGTTTGGAGAGTGGGGGAAAGAACCGGGGCTCTGGTTCTGGTACAGCACAGAGTCGGAACGGGACAACTGTTGAACTGTTGAATAATTCATGGGCAACAGGAGATTTAGGCAGAACATCCCGTTGCCAAAAGCAACAAGATGATGTCTGCTAAGCGCGCTTGATGCCGATTTGTGGCACACATAACTGTAAATCGCCCGAGTCCGCAGCAAAGCCACCAGAGAAACTGATGGTGCCACAGCTTAGATGTGGCTCAGTGTGTGGGGTGGGGTTGGGTCGGGTGGGGCATGTGAGCATTGCAAATCAGAGATGGTTGGAAAGGGGAAATTTGTCCACTCAGCTCTCTGCTCTATTTTCCAAACGCCACAGGCGAAGACAACAAAACCAATAAGCTGCTACAAAAACAACCAGCCTGTCTCCCGTCCCCGTACCTCATCCGCACAGCCATTTGATGCAACACGCAGCTCGGAGTCTCGTTTATGCATTTCCTTTTGCTTGCCACACACAGCGGCACCCACTCAACCTTCAATCCCACCCCCTGCCATGAATGGCGGACGTTTGCTGTCGTCACTGGGCTCCTGGTAGCTGCATTGCGTCCCCACTCACATGTGTGCACCTCCCCTAGTGGAGGTGCAACTGAATGCGGCATGATGGTATGGATGTGCATGAGTGCAGCTCCTCGGGGGCTGGGGCTGGGTGGCTGACTGGCTGACTGGCTGGGTGGTGCATGCGACTTTGGTCTTGGTCTTGTTGTCGTCGGGTGATTGTGTTAGGGACTTCTTTCTTTTGTTTGCCCAGCCAGCAGCACTTACCAACAAGCCAACAGGTGGCACCTACTTCTGGACACCAGAACCCTCCCGCAACGCATGCTATGTGCAGCACTCCACCCACAGGGCACGACCCACTGCCCACACACAGGCTGAAGGACGTTCGGGCATGGTGTCTCAATTTTTTTCCTTTTTGCTGTGCAAACTTCTTTTTTTGTTCACCCTGACTGCTTCTTTTGGGGGCTGCCCCTGCAGAGCACTTTTCTGTTTCTTTTTCTTTCGAATGATGGTGTGCACTCGCACTCACTCTCCCACTGCTTCCTGTTGGGGTGACACCAGTGCATTCTGGGGCGGAGAAGATGATGGTGGCCGGGCTTGACATTGAATTCAGGCATCTGCATCTGTGCAAGTCGGTAGAGCTTTTCTTTTGGGTGCTGGAACTTCTTCAACAGCAGACTGCCACTGGTTAAGCACTCGATTTTCTAAGGACAAGGAACATGTTGTCAAATGGATGAAAGTACTCGTATCTTTTAAAGATTAATTATTTATTAAGTGTAATTAAAGTAAACAAAATACGTGGATTGCAATAAGTACAAACTCGAATATTGTGATGGCTTATGCCTAGGGCGTTTCTACGTTATGGTCTGAAAGCTGGCGGTGTCCTTCAGCGTCAGCGGCTTCCACTTGAGATCCACGCTGTGGTGGGCCGGTGGAAGGTCATCGTCGCAACTCCCCGAGCAATTGGGCTTCTTATTACTATCAGCTGGGTCTGCAAGAAGGGCGATCAGAAGGATGAATGTGTGTGTGTGTGTATTTTAGAAATGAGAGCGAAATAGACTAGGTTTCTGGACTTACCATATTTATGGTCGTGGTCCTCATCGCAGGACTTTGGGCAGAACACAATCTTCAAATCGATGGGCTCGAACACCTTCAGGATGAGCTCTGGCACCTTTTCGGTGGCATAGTCGCCGGGATTGGACACTAATGGATTGAACAAACGATTTACATCATGGATCACTGGGGTGCCACTTTTACTGGCAATGGAAATTGGCGTTAGATGTACGGTTTGGTTCTGGGCCTCCAGCAGCCAAGGCTTGCTGTTTACTCTCAGGACTTCTCTGTGTTTTGTTTCTGTGATTAATTCTGATTCAGCTTCTGTTCTGATTTGAGGTGTTGTTGGTGTTGTTGGTGTTGTTGGTGTTGTTGGTGCTGCTGATGCCTCTTCGGTGGTTGGTGTTGTTGTACTTTCTTCATCAACTGTTGATGGTCGTTTGCTTGTGGTTGGTGTTAATGTTGTTGTTGATTCTGTTGTGGGTGCTATTGTCGATACACTAGTTGCTATTTTTGGATCTGCTTTTGATGTTGCTATTGTTGTTGGTGTAGTTGATGTTGCTAATGTGGTTGTTTCTATAATCATTGCTGGTTTTTGTGTGGTTCGTGGACCCTCTGTTTTCGATGTTCCCAGACCCAAGGGCGGTCGTATTTGTTTTACGGAACTAGCGGTGGAAATGTCAAAATGGTTTCCCCTAACGGGTGACGTAATAAGCAGAGACCCATCATCCTCAGTTCTGGATCGCATGTTGACTTCGTCCCAGCTCATCGCTAGCTCATTTTCAAACGAAGTCGCGCTGATCGCTTGTATCGGCACTGGTAGAAGGGAGTGTCGCTTCGCAGTGCCTGGCCGTTGTTCGATTTCCTTCTTGCCTTCAACGGATCCTTCTGTGGTATTCACCTGGTCGGTGCTCTTTGCGTCGCTCGGACCATCGTAGTCCTTGTAGTCCTCATCCTCATAATATTCGGAACTGAGATTGCTCGAATTTCTTGCGGGAACATGCGATGTTTCCGTCTGCTCCTCTGCAGGCGATGGCGTAGTCGTACTTGTGCTAGAGAATGGGGATATCTGGGCAGCTTCTGTGGACGTGGACTTCTGAGGTGCTGCTGTGGATGTGGAGATCTCTTCTGGATGCGAATGTCCCTCACGTAGCACACTCTTTAGTGGCTTGGTCTCTTGCGTACGGCTTAACCTCTCTTTCAGCAGGGTCATCACAAAACTCTTTTGAGGCGTATCAGTGGATGTGGTGAATGTCTGGGGCTCTTCCGGTTGGTGAAGCCTGTTCTTTAGCAGACTCATGAGAAAACTTTTCTGAGGTGATTCTGTTGTTGTGGTCGATATCTTGATCTCTTTTGGGTGGGTTAACTTCTCTTTGAGAAGCCTCATCAGCATTCTCTTGTGTGATTCTGTATCTAAGCTCTTGGCTTCTCCGAAAACATCATTTCCCAATTCTGAGACCGAGGCTGGAGCTTCATCATTGACATAGTCAGAGTCCACATAATTATCCGCGTACTCCGAATCTCTAGCCGTCGTCATATTCGGTTTCACAGTAGTTGTGGAAGAATGATTCGGCAGTGGGAGGCTGGGCGTAGTAGAAGGGTTTTCGACCTGCTCCTGCAGTTGGAGGGATGCGGGCACGGCCGGGACCACAGCGGCTGCGGTAGTGCTAGCCATGGCCTTGGTAGTGTCCTTCTCCACAATTTCGTTCTCTTTGTCTTCATAGAGCTCGGATGATTCGCTGTCATAATACTCTGAATCTTCGGGCTCCTCCTTCGTGGAGTTAAGCGCTGCCATCACAGGGGACTTCTGTTGAATTGAACGCTTCTGCGTGGAGGCCAACTGTTTAATGGACAGCCGCAGAGACTCGGCAATGAAAGGCTTGGACGTGGCCAGGTTATGCCTGGCCAGCTGGGCGAGGGTCACACTAGGAGTGGGAGTGCGAATGGTGGTCGGCGGAGGGGTGGATATTACATGGAACAGCTTCTCCACCAGATGCGCCGCTGCCAACGTTGACATTGCGGATTCCTTCGTCGTGAGAGCCTCTGTCGTTCTCTGGTCGAATGTCGCATCTACTTCCGCCTTGCCCTCTAGTGCCGCGTCATCCATGTAGTCAAGGTTCAGTTCACCAGAAACGAAGTTATGGGCTACCACATGCTCCTGCAAATCTTGCTCCCTATCGAACATATTCTTACTTATGGATAATTGGGAGTTGGTGTTTATATTTTTGAGTTCTTGTTGTCTCTGTAGTGGTTCGTGTTCTTGTAGTTGATTTTGTAGTTGTGTACATGCAATGTGTGTCTTTTTATCTGTAAGGTAAGTGTTTTGTGTGGGTTAGGAATTCTTTGCCAGTAGGCACAAGTGTTAGGACAATCTTGTGGTGCTTTAGACTTACCTTCGGTCGTTCCATGTTCAGGGCAGGCTGGATCCGTTACAGTGGTATCCCCACTCGAAGGAGTGGTCGTCGGAGTGCTTATGGCTGCAGTTGACGTGCTTGGGATATCTTCAGTCGACGTTGAGGCAGTTGTAGTTATAGTCGATGTTTTCGGAGTTGTCGTTGTTAGTTTCTGAGTGGTGCTTGTAATAATTGTAGATTTCGGAGTTGTCACTGTTGTCTTAGGAGTCGTGATTGTAACTGTCGATGTTTTCGGAGTTGTCGTTGTTGGTTTTTGAGTAGTACTAGTAATAGCTGTCGACTTCGGAGTTGTCACTGTTGTTTTAGGAGTCGTGATTGTAACTGTCGAAGTTTTCGGGGTTGTCGTTGTTGGTTTTTGAGTAGTACTAGTAATAGTTGTGGATTTCGGAGTTGTTACCGTTGTTATAAGAGTTGTGGTTGTAATTGTCGAAGTTTTCGGAGTTGTCGTTGTTGGTTTTTGAGTGGTACTAGTAATGGTTGTTGATTTCGGAGTTGTCACTGTTGATTTAAGAGTTGTGGTTGTAATTGTCGATGTTTTCAGAGTTGTCGTTGTTGGTTTTTGAGTAGTGCTAGTAATAGTTGTGGATTTCGGAGTTGTTACCGTTGTTTTAGGAGTTGTGGTTGTAATTGTCGATGTTTTCGGAGTTGTCGTTGTTGGTTTTTGAGTGGTACTGCCAATAGTTGTTGATTTCGGAGTTGTCACTGTTGTTTTAGGAGTTGTGGTTGTAACTGTCGAAGTTTTCGGAGTTGTCGTTGTTGGTTTTTGAGTAGTACTAGTAATAGTTGTAGATTTTGGAGTTGTTACCGTTGTTTTAGGAGTTGTGGTTGTAATTGTGGAAGTTTTCGGAGTTATCGTTGTGGGTTTTTGAGTGGTACTAGTAATAGTTGTCGATTTCGGAGTTGTCGTTGTTGGTTTTTGGGAGGTACTGGCAAAAGTTGTGGACTTCGGAGTTGTCACTGTAGTTTTAAGAGTTGTGGTTGTAACTGTCGAGGTTTTCGGAGTTGTTGTTGTTGGTTTTTGAGTAGTACTGGCAATAGTAGTCGTTTTCGGAGTTGTCACTGTTGTTTTAGGAGTTGTGGTTGTAACTGTCGATGTTTTTGGAGTTGTCGTTGTTGGTATTCGAGTGGTACTGGCAATAGTTGTCGTTTTCGGAGTTGTTACCGTTGTTTTAGTCGTTGTAGTTGTAACTGTCGAAGTTTTCGGAGTTGTCGTTGTTGGTTTTTGAGTGGTACTGGTAATAGTTGTCGTTTTCGGAGTTGTTACCGTTGTTTTGGTCGTTGTAGTTGTAACTGTCGAAGTTTTTGGAGCTGTCGTTGTTGGTTTTCGAGTGGTACTGGCAATAGTTGTCGTTTTCGGAGTTGTTACCGTTGTTTTAGGAGTTGTGGTTCTAACTGTCGAAGTTTTCGGAGTTGTCGTTTTTGGTTTTTGAGTAGTACTAGTAATAGTTGTGGATTTCGGAGTGGTTACCGTTGTTTTAAGAGTTGTGGTTGTAATTGTCGAAGTTTTCGGAGTTGTCGTTGTTGGTTTTTGAGTGGTACTAGTAATGGTTGTCGATTTCGGAGTTGTCACTGTTGTTTTAGCAGTTGTGGTTGCAACTGTCGATGTTTTCGGAGTTGTCGTTGTTGGTTTTTGTGTGGTACTGGTAATTGTTGTCGTTTTCGGAGTTGTCACTGTTGTTTTAGGAGTTGTGGTTGTAACTGTCGATGTTTTCGGAGTTGTCGTTGTTGGTTTTTGAGTGGTACTAGTAATGGTTGTCGATTTCGGAGTTGTCACTGTTGTTTTAGGAGTTGTGGTTCTAACTGTCGAAGTTTTTGGAGTTGCCGTTGTTGGTTTTTGGGTGGTGTTTGTAGTTGTTGCTTTCGAAGTTGTTGTCGTTACCGGCGGTTCGCAATGTGGAGGCATTGTAGGCTTAGACGGTGGTTCGGTGGAGCTTTCCCGTTTCACTGTTGTACTCTTTGAAGTGCTGTCGGGTGTGGAGGAGCTAGGCAGAATGACAATTCTTTCGGACAGATGTGTCTTGAGAGCCTTAAGGGTTTCCATCTGTTCGGGGGCCTCGGTAACTTCATTATTTTTGGCTGTAGAATATGTGTATCTCTTGTACTGGTATTTGGTGGTGCCCTTGCTGGAATACTTTGGTGTTGTCGGAAGGACGACTATTTTGAGTGATGGCTTGGATCTGATTGTATCGGACTCCTCTACAAGACTCTCAGCTGCCGCCTTGGATCCATATTGATACGAGGGATATCCATTAGAGGGATATATTGGAGGAGCAGCCGGAGTTGTTGTAGTCGTGGGGAGAATGACAACATTCACCGACGGCTTTTCGACTGTTCCGGACTTCAACACAGATTGGTCATTTCCCTGCTCCTTTGTTCCTAATGCCGTGTCATAGTCATCCTCCTCGTAAAGGGTAGGCGGGGCTGAGTACGGGTAGAAATGTGGCAGAGGAGCGTAGGCAACCTGTGGAACTGGAACATAATCGTGACACCTGACTTCGCTTCGCGGTCGACAGAGTCTCCGCTCCGGGTCATAGCTGTTGCTTCCGGAACACTTGAAGCGGGTTTGCAGATAGTTTCCACTCTCCTGCAGCTTGCAGGTGTAGTAGAGGGCGCAGTCTGTGGGCGACCGGAAGGTGCCCTCCTCCGAGCACTCGGGGAACTTGATCTCGCAGTTAACGGGTATATAGCTGCCGCTGTTCGAGATCTCTGTCGATGGGCACTCGTCGCCGGGAATACACTTCTTCTTTAATGGCGAAAAAATGGTCCCCGAAGGACAGCCGAAGAGCCACGGCAATGACTCGTTCTTGTCGCATCTGTAGTAGACCCTGCAGTCGCTCGGATGGGCGAACCGTCCTTCCTTCACACAGATGGGCGCTTGGGGTTGGGCCCGATGGACGCAGCGACCGCTGCTCGAGCTGAAGCTCTGTAGAGAGCAAAGATACAGATGGATATAGAGATGGTGATCGGATTACGGAATAAGGGGATTAGGGGTAGAGGCAGCAGGTTACCTCGAGCTTCGGGCACTTGCTAAAGATCACACAATTGGGCTGGCAGACATAGTAGTACTCCTGCTGGTCGGGATGCGGCTTAATCCCCACGTAGTCCTTCGAGCAGCGATTGTTCTTCAGGGGAGAACAAAATGTAAGTTGATTCCTACAAGAGCAGCAGCTGCTTCCTGATTTCACTTACATAATCGATTCGAACGGGGATTCCGCCTCCGGGGAAGGGCTTGTAGACGCCATAGACGCTATCGTAGTAACTGCCCGGTGGACTGAATACCGGCGGTGGCGCCTGGTAGCCGTATCCGTAGGGCGCCTGGTAGGGAAACGGCTGTCCGTAGTAGCCGTTGGGCAGCAGTGGATGGTGCTGCGGCCCGCCGGAGTAACCGCTCGGCAGTTGGCGGATCGAGCGGCTGTTCACCAGGGTGAGCAAAGCCGCCAGCAGCAGCCAGATGGAGTGGGTCATGGCGGGCACTTCACTTCAGTTCCACGCACTTGGGGAGGAGGGTTGAGGGAGACTAATCTTGATGTGGATCACGAACTAAACTTATCACAAAACGACTGGGGACGCCTGACGAACACGTTTCCGCCTGTATTCTGTACTCTATACTCTCTATTCCTGCGGGTCTTCCTTCCTATTCGGTTAGTCCTTTGTTGCTGCTACCGCGCTTACCTCTCGTCTGACAATATTCGGTTCGAGCGGGGCAGACGCGCTTAAATGGTCTCTGGAGTGCGCTCGCTTTCGAGAATGTTGCATAACTTAAATGCCAATGGGCCGCGGCGTGATTTAAGTACAAGAAATGTTTGCCCGTCGAGACAGCGAGCGGCGCGTCGAAGAAGCTAGAGCAAAAACTCACTATGTCGCTCTCCGGCTGCATAGTCTGGGTCTGCTAGTAGTGCTCTCCCCACGTGCCCCACAAGCCGGAAGAGGGCCCCAGCGGCTGCAGTGTGGGGTGATATCAAGGCCATGCACCGCTCGCTCTAAAAAGCATGACTATATCAATATTGAAGAGAGAGACTGCATTACTTCCGTCCCGGAGATGGGTCGATGCCGGTGCCGTCTTATTGCGTTGATCTGGCATGAGTAATCCGTTCTAGACGTGATCAATGGAAGTGGCCAATGCGGAACCAATGCACAAAGTCTGCAACGATAATAAGAAAATGTTAACATCTGTCGATCCAATCAGAAAAAATTGCATGAAAACCCGGCGTCAAAAATAGCCAGTATCAGTGACAGCATCCATGAGTGCATCGCCTCCGCATCTTCCAGCCCAAGGTTAGTCACAATGTAGCCCGCAAAAAACCAAACTCGTAATTGTTTACGATTCTTTCACGTACTTACAACGAGTAGGCGAGAGTTACGCACCAAAATATTTTTGAGGTTCGTGCGTCATTTAACACGTTCGCACTCTTGGCCCGGAAAGACACGAATTCTCGGTGTGTGTGGTGCGCCCACGTTAGAAAAAGGGTCTGTTTCCACGTAAGAACCTGCAATCTCAGGCACGTTCCCATACGTAACTCCTGGCCAAAAAATAGCAGATAAAGCCAACTCGTTTGCAACTTGTGGCCTGTGCTCATTCGTGACCGTAGACACCATTCAAAGAGAGTCAAAGTCCCAAACAGTCCCTTACAAACATGTATCAATGAATAATAAAAAGAATACGAAAATAGTGTACCTTGTAGGTAGACTTACGATACAAATAGATAGCATAAAAATAAATTAAAGCTAACATCTCGAACTAATCTGAAGATACGTGCTTTTTTATTTTTGCACCACTCGGACGGTTGGCCAGATGAAACAAGTTGACTCAAGCCATCGCCATGGGAACAATCTGGTTAAACACTTTCAAACATTTGCCATCTCCTATACATCAATGTTTGAGATGATATTTGTGCACCTGGGCATCCACATCACACGATCCACAAGCGAAAACATCTGTCTGTTATTTCCGACGCTTGGCTGCCATGTGCGCCCCGATGCGGCGGGGGCCAACAATCGCCCGAGTGTTCCGGCCCCCCCCAAGGTAATCACATAATCTTACTAAGAACGTGATATCCAAACGATAGCTAAGTTTAGAGTTATTTCGTAGACATCGACAATAGACAAGATGAGTATTAACCAAACGCTGAAACGCTGTCTGCTCTTATCTATCCAAATTCCATTGCATTATCTTAGGTTCTCAGGAATCCCCACGTTGCAGATCAAGACTGCGATAGAGATACAGATTCTACATCAGCTGAGATACAAGTGGAAAAAAGAGGCCCGGAGGTGGCAGGCCGAGGTCTATATTTGCCGACTGGAAGTCTACCAATGGGTGTTGAATATATTATTATGATATTTTTGTGGGATATACAATGAGGGATTGAAAGTCCATCACAAGAAGGGTGAGATTTATGTATACTGATATAGAAATTCGACTGATCCGGGTAACACGTCTGCGAAGCATCTATCCAAAGAGAATTAAAAACGAAGAGGAATGTTCTACTTTATACCCGGTCCTTACATACATATATACGGTTCGTGGAAGTGTGTGCGAGAAAGAGAGAGGGAATGAGAAGTACTTGAAAGGCGTTGCGTAGCCACTGAAATTTAATTTGTTCCTTTTGGCCATAATAATGATCCGACCTGTCTGGTAGATACGGTAATTTTCCATGATTCTGCGTTTTTGCTTTTCTCATACCTTAAAAATTGTGTATGCCGCAGACTTTCGTCCTTTGTGGGGGCGGAAGGAGGCGGGGCGAAATTTTAAAATACACTTGGAGTATTGTGATAGCACAGAAGACTGGATACAAAATGTGGTTCCTCAAGCTTTAATAGTCTCTAAGATATAGGCGCTAATGAAGACGGACGGACGGACATGGATATATCGACTCGGCTATTGATGCTGATCAAGAATATATATACTTTATGGGGTCGGAAACGCTTCCTTCTGGGCGTTACACACAACCGTTATCCCCACAAATCTAATATATGTAGTTCTCTATACTCTTCGAGTACCGGGTATAAAAACATCTCTTGTGCTTTTCGGTGAGGTATTTTTGTAAGTAAGCTGAAAGTTGAAAAATAGTTTTGAAAGTTTGCAAATCCATTTTCCTTTCTAACATAAAACAGATACCAAAAAAGAAAACATACTTGGCACAGTTTACGTTATATTTTATCTGAATTATGCTGAATATGCATGTGATTCTGCCGAGTGGTGATACTTCTGTCCGCCTCGACGACACCAGGCTTGCAATAAATATACATACATTTACATATATCTACATACACTGCTATTTTAAGACCTTTTCCATTGCGATTTTATTACATAAATGAGTCAATTTGGCTAGTTTTTATAAGGTTATCTTTATTCCATTATTTTGTACAATGTTTGAAACGAAAAAAGGTTTAAAATAAGGCGAAAGGAGTGACACACCTACCATTTATTGCTCAAATTTTGAATAATGAGAGTTAAGGAAAAAGCCACAGAATCTAGTGCATTTTCCTATCACTGAATCCATTATTACCACCAAAACTTTAAAGTAAATCCAAAAGTATCATCGATAGAGAGTGCTGTAGACACTTTGGCACAATTTGGGTAAGGATGTTCATCCGATTTCGGCCCGGGGATCCTTGCCACAGTCTAACTACAAATTTGGTGCTGCTAGTTACAAACCTCCTATCTCTGTCGAAAAAGTATATTTAAATTATGTAAAGCAGAGCGGACCATATAAAGCGGAGAAAATAAAGAAATTGCTATGGAATTCTGACACCTATGTAGATACTACACAGAGATGCATTCGATAATGGAGACACCTGACGACGGAAACCGGTTCAGAAATTTGACACATACATAGTTTGCCATAGACCTTCTACATGCATAAATATTTCGGTACGTTATGTAAACGCATTCAAAATGCTTGAGCCTGTTTGATTTTATTGGATATTGGAAACAGATCACGAATTGGTATTCGGATGTCGGAGACGCTCGAAGTGGAGCATTTCTCCATAATTTGTACATGCATTCTACATGGAATGATCGCTGCTGGCTGCGCCGATCGCTGCTAGCGTCGCTGCCGCCTGCGTCGGAGAGATATCTCAAGCTCTTAGTTGTGGTTTGAAACTTCGCTGGCGATCGAGATCCAAGCAGAGTCCGAAACCGTAAAAGCTCCAAGCAAAAGCTCTAATTATCGGAACTTATCGAATGCTAAACACCCACCCAATAGCGATCCAGTACCCTGCACAGAAAAGGAAGCTGCAGCAGGACATGCCAAGGCCTTCCTTTGCCGTATTTTTGGCATGAGTCTCTTAACTAACGAACTATTCACGTAAGAGAGCGCCAAAGCAAAATCCAGCTAAGAGGCGCTCTCTACACCCTGCTCCTCCTACCGCCTGCCAACAGATGGGAAGCAAAAAATGAAAGGAGCTGAACAGAAAAAGTTGAGAGAAGTTTGCTACGAGGAGAAGGAAAAAAGTAAAGTAGCATCCAGCCAAAGAGAAGAAAAATGTTTCCCGGCAGAGAGGTAGAAAGCATGAGCAGGAGCAGGAGCAGGAGCCAGAGTGGGAGTTTGAGAGAAGGGGGTGGGTGTGTGGAAAATCCAACGACCAAAATAAACAGGAGCAGTAGCAGCAGAGTCGCTACCAAGCCAAAGCTGGAACAGGAGCAGCAGCAGCCGAAGCAGAAGCAGAATCAGAAGCAACAAAAAAAATCGAAAGGGAAAATGAACAAAAAATGGCGAAGAAAACGAGACGAAAACAACGAAAAGGAGCCTCGTCGTGTGCGATGGTATTAGTATTGGCGTTCGCCACGCGTTGGCGTTGGCGTCAGCGTCAGCGTTGACGTCAACGTTGTGTAAGTGTGTGTCTGCTTGGATGTGGGTGTGGGTGTGGGTGCGGGTGTGTATGTGAGTGCTTGCGACTGCTTCGTCCCCATGTGGGTTGCACAACCAAGACTTTCACTCTCGTTGCGTTGACGTCGTTTTTCCTTCAGCTCACCAAACGCCGACGTCGACAGCGGCATCGACGTCAGGTTTTTCTTTTGGTGGGCAACGGGGGAGGGGGCCGACTACAACAAGAAGAAATGCTCCCAAGCAAACGCTAGAAAAAGGCATGCGAAAGTGCGGCGCAACTGATAAATTTCCACGCCAAAACGCAGGCCAGCAAAAAAACAAGGGAACGACGTTTCAAGGCTGCCTGGGAAATAGGGGCAAAGGTAACAGGTAGGTGGTGGAGGAGGAGGAGTGCCGGGGACAGGAGCGACCTTGAGAGCCCATTCTTTGGAACGTCCTTTTGGGTTGTGGGGAGATGGCACACCGAGACCGAGACCGAAACCGAGCCCGGACTTGACTGATGCCAGACGCCATTCTTCGAATATGGTAACAAAAGCTCCTCCCGGTCGTATCCTTCGCAGCCTGTGTGCTGTGGGCTGTGGTCTGTGGTCTGTGGTGACCTGTGTCCAGGGCCAGGACCCAAAAACAGTTATAATTACCCGAACAGCTGACAGGTCGAAGTTCGAGCCACACAGAGACATACGCATATGGGAAACCACCTGTGAGCTGAAGAGTCCTGCCACCGCTGGCCATCGGACCTAGGCATAGATTAGGCCGTGAATGAGGTTGGCTTTTGGTGGGTGGTACGGGCAGTCCCCACGTCCTCCCACCTAACACACTTTCTGCCGTCGACGCTGGCTTTGGTCTCTGCTGCTCCTCAACGACGTCTCTGCCAAAAGGGATTTTCTCGCGTTTAGCTTTTCTCTCTTGATTCTTTCTCTTCGAGCTCTGGTTCTCAACAGGTTGCAGCTACATAGCTTGGTCTCAAAGTCCTGTATGTGACTACGTTTGACTTTGTGTGTGCGTGTGTATGTGAGTGTGCGCCCGAGTTGTCCTTGTCTGCCATGGAGGTGCTGGGCTGCCTGCCGAGCTGCCGGGCTGCCGGGCTGCTGAGGTACCGGGTGCTTTAAGGCAGCTTTAATGCGGGGCAACGAGTGACCTTGAAGACCGGGCTAAGGCTAAGGCTAAGGCTAAGCGCTGTTGCTGCCATGGCAGCAGTCAAGCGGTCACCCCCCTCCCGGGGCCCGTCTCCATCTGTCTGCCCCAGTAATCCTGGCAACCAGACACATCATATGTGTGTGTGCGTGCGTGGCGCGTGTCCTTATGTGGATGTCGTTGTCACGTTGTCACAAATTGTGTGGAATGCTTGTATGCCTTCACTTCTTTGCCGACTGGCTGCTCCTGCTCCTGCCCCTGCCCCTGCTCCTGTTTCGCATTCTGCCCGTTGACCAAGCACGCCCTAATTTGGGCCATCCTGGGGTGTCCTGTGGTGACTGTGACTGGCCATCCCCCAGCCGGATCTGTGGGGTCGCCTGTTGAGCCCTCAAGACGTTTCTCCGTCTATAGGTCAGGCTAGAGCGGTTCCCGATACTGTCAGGCGGTTGATCGTTGATTTAGGGGTCGCTGATTTATGGGACGTTATCGACGCTCGAGCGATGACTTGCGGTTTGATGTCTTATTCGAAGGAAGAGTCTGGAACGGGACAATGGCAGCTCCATCCAGATAGATGCCAATGCAGTTTCTCTGTCCCTGGCGAAACCAGTTTTGGCCAGCAACTGCATTCTGCCTCTGTCAGAGGTCTCTCAGAGGACGATTTGAAAAACGAAGCGCATTAGCAAGCCAGAAATTGGGCCCAAAGCGAAAACGAAATCGGCCGCAGATGGGAACACGGGTGGGGACGGGGACGGGGATGGGGAGAGGGGACGAGGCCAAACACAAGCAGAGAGCAGAGCACTTGGAGTTCAAGTATTAAATTGCAGCGACCTACATAGAAAGCTCCGAAGATTGAGACCAGCAGTGGCAGTAGCAGGGGCATGGTGCAGGGGCCTGCTCCAGTCCCGTCCCCCATCCCCTACTTTGAGTGGACTCAGTGTGAGTGGAGTGGAGTCGGTAGAAAAGTGCAGCTTGAGATCGAATCGAAGCCGATGCGAGCTTTCGACTGATGCGCAACTGGACTGCTGTCCCTGTCCCTGGCCCTTGCCTTTGCCCTGCACCCCGGGATCCCTGCACCCACGGGGCCTGGCTGAGCACAAATGTTACGCTCTTGGGACGCCTCGGCAAACGCAACGCGATGCGACGCGGAACTAACAAAACTTGTTCCGCGACAGTCCCGTCTACCCCGAGTTACCCGCTCTACCCATCATTCGTTTCCCATGATGTTGCACAAACCGGTTGCCCCACTCTCGAGTGTGCGGTGCGGCTACCATTTGATTGAAGTTTCAGCCCCGAAATCGGCATCGGAGTCCGAGTCGGAATTTCGAATAGGTGAAAGGAGGAGGAGCAGGAGGCAGGAGCCAGGAGGCAGGAGGCAGGAATTGTAAGTGGTTCGAGTGGAGTAAGGGGTTGTCTACAGGGCCGACCGCTTTCGGGAGTCCCGCAATTGCCCGAAAGTCAAAGTTTTCCCACTTGAAAATCAAATTGACTTCTCTGCGGGAACGATACAAGAAACTAAGAAATGGCTCGGAAGCCAGCAAAACGCCCACACACACACACATGCACGGATAGCCACTAAGCGTGCGATTGAAATCCTTCGTCCTCTGTGTGCATGTGAGTGCTTTATTTTGCTATCACCCCTTAAGTGTTTATCATGTAAAACACCAAGAAAACATGTCAAACATGCCAAATATGCATGACCTACAAATTATGCCAATGCGACACCCGGGCGGCACACACTCTCACGGACACGCAGGACAGCCACGCATACACACACGCACGCACATGGATGGAGAGAAGGGGTCAGGGGAACATAAACAGAAATCAGGGATTACCATCGGACGACAGGCGGCGACAGAGACAACAGAGAAGGAGCATCGTAGAGCGTCGTCGTTATCAGACAGCCCAGTCCGAACAATCCCCGTCCCAGTCCCCGTCCCAGCCCCAGCCGCAGACGCAGACACAGATACAACCCACAACCACAGGGGCAACGACAGACACACGTTCTTGGGGCATATCCAAGATGCTGTGGCATAAAAGTCAGGAGCTCTCCCCTCACACTCGGCCTTGGTCTCGCCCCACAAACAGTCCCCCAGCAATCTCAAAGCCCAAAGACCGACTTGACCCGAGCCCGGAGCGTGTGAATCACTTTTGCAGTCATGTGTGTGTCTATGCGTGTGTGTTTGTGGGGGGAGGGGAGAGTTATCCTGAATATCCTGGGGGAGCATATGTGGGCATTCAAATTAAGCAATAGCACAAGAGAAGACCGACCATGGGTCGATGTAGACAAGTTTATAAAATAAGCCAAGGCCCAGACCCCTGACCGCAGCCAACCCCCTCTCCCAGCCGCTGTCCGACCAGCTGCTCTCGCACCCCCACTCCACCCCCACCCACCCACGCCTTCTTGGCCAGGCATTCTTCTTTAGCCCCGAGAGAAACGAAACCACGTCAAAGGAAGTCATAATTGGAAATTACACACATAATCATCAGAAGGCCAAAAGCCAGGAATGAAAAGCAACCACACAGGAAGGGCGGGCAAGCAAGAGAAGGGGCGAGAGGAAGTGCGCAAAGAGAATGGGTGGATGGATGGATTGGTGGATCGCTGGGAGAGACACCCAAAAGCACACTTAAACAGCTTTCCCAAGGACCGACCCACACTGCCCCTTGTCCTTGGCCTATGAATTTATTAGAAATTCAAGAGTGAAACTCTCGGATTTCTCCACACTCGTCGTCGCCCAGCACGTCGTAGATTGACTGACCCACAAATGTGTTTAGCTTGTGGGTGCTAAGGGATGAGGGAAGGTTCTTGGGTAAGGGTTGTCCTTGTGCGACGTGCGACGTGCGTCGTGCGATGCGTGCTGCGTCAAACAATTTCACTCTTGGGTAAGTTTCCCAACGTAGCGCATGATGTGGCTTTTAAATGGAAGATGCTCACACCACCCACCCCCCAAGCCCCCACCCTTCAGCACCACAGCTTCCAGCGGATAGCGGTAACGTCTCCCAGGTATCATGTGAATTAATTAGCAGAGGACGCCAACTTCTTCAAGGATCCAGCCGAGGGGGCGCAGTCAGCGTCTGTGTGTGTGTGTCCCAAGGAGGCGGAAATTAACCCTAAAATGATTTGAACACTTTTATGCCACTTTTGTTGCTGTTTCCCTGCCACACTCGCTCGGCCCTACCTCTTGTCCTGCCCCTTTGCCCTTTCCACTGCTGACATGAGCATAAGGTCTGCACCCCGCACCCCGCACCCCGCAGCCCGCAGCCGCATCTCGCCGACCGGGTCCAAGTTTTTATGGGGTGTCCGGTTGCCGTTATCCGAACAAGAACCGGAGGCCAACTCAAACGAAGGCGGCTGTCCGCAAATTAGCATGATATGCGTGTATATGTGTATGTGTGTGTGTGTGTGTGTGTGTCCCTGTCTGTTTTGCGTATGGGCTTGTGTGTCTGGATGAGGGGGAAGCGGGCCAACGATTAGGCCCATCAAAGGATTAGGACGGCACGGGACAGAGGACAGTGGAAAGAGCAGGAAGGGTTTTCGTGTGCGACACACAGGAGGTCAGAGGTTGAGAAGTTTTGACACGCAATTACCCGATCCAATCCGATCCGATCCCAGAGGCGGGCCCCGGCCACATGGCCTCATGTGTGTGTGGTCGGGCACGTCCTGCTCCTGGCTCACCCAAGGGGTGGTTAATATCATTTTAAGTGATTTTATGATGAATTTCTGCCCTAAAATCTAGCTTATTTGCAGACACACACACACACACACACGCCGAGAGGCGTGTGCCTGCCTATCAACAACTTCATCATCATTAACACTGAACTCTGGTGTTAACTCTAACTTGTCCTGTCCTGGGCCCATCCTGCGTGCTCCGCCCTCCGTCCTCCGTCCTCCGATTTGGGTTTCTAACCAGGTCTGGGCTGTGTTTTGGGTACGGGTATGGGTTTTTGGGGTTTTTGGCTGTTCGGAGTTTTGAGGGTTTCGGGGCAAAAGTTTTGTAGTGTGAAAATTTCACAGCAATTTTACGACGTATAGGCGTACTTAAGTGGTTTGCCTCTTGGCGGCACTTCTAAGCCATTCCCATACCATACCCATTCCGCACATCCAACATCCTACCCGTTCTTGCTCTATTAGGCAGACACACGCACATATGTACATATGTATGAATGGGTCTGGTATATGTGTATGCGTGTGCGAGAGTGTTGATTTTTGTGGCATTTAAGCCTTTTTGAACTTTGAACTTCCCGGCATTTCTGATGGGATAATAGAGTGGTGCTGCTTGCTGCTTGCTGGTTGCTGGATTTCTGGTTCCGGCTTTGGGTTCGGGCTTGGGTTTGGGTGTGGGTTTGGTGGGTCGTCGCTTTCGTTTCGTTGGTAGTTTCGTGAATTGTTTTAACAGTTTTCGTCGGCTTATTGTTTACTTATTTTACGGTCCTGTGGGCGGGGGGTGTGACGAATCATTTAATGCCCATAATCCTGGGGCTCCTAGTCCCGTACGTAGTTTTCGTTGCTGTTGCTGCTGTTGTTTTTTGTCATTGTCCTTGTCATGTTGATGATGTTGTTAGAGTGCCAGAGTGTTTCTAAATTGGCGGTTAACCAGGTTCGTGATTGATAATGAATATTTAATTTTTGGGGTTAAAGGTTCCCCAACGATTTGTGGAGATGTTTCTGTGTGTGTGTGTTTGTAGCTCTCTCTCTCTCTGTCTCTCTTCCTCAGTCTCACGCTGTAGCCTCCTGGAGCGTTGCCAATGCCAAGAGGATCACCTTGAAACTTGACAGGAGCTATAAGGATGGGACTTAATGAGTATTCTGTCAGCAGAGCATTCGCACTCATAGAAGAGACCCGAGCCAGATCTCCGAATGTCGCAAGTGCATTGATCCCAAAAGACTGAAACCCAAAAACTAAGATCGTATTTTATGCAGAAATCTCTGAGAGCGAAGCCATTCCCTTTTTGCATTACCAGCCCTTCTGGGGATCAGCTACAGTATTTGAGTGTGTGTGTGTGTGTGTGTGTGTGTGTGTCTCACAGTATAAGTCCCAGGCCCCAGTCACAGAGTCACAGAGTCACAGTCGTAGTCACATTCCGAATCAGTGTCGGAGTCCCAGGCTGGCTCCTTCTCATGTACAGTCTTCCCCAAAGGCAAACAAAGCTGTGCTAGGGTTTGTCCAGGAAAGTGGACAGAGGGTGCGGGGGGAACTAACGAGCGTTGAACCAGGAGAGGGGCAGAGCGGAGCAGCCAGCGATCTATGTAATGTAAACGACAAAGAGCTCAGCGCAGCAGAGCGGGCAGCTCCGAAATGACTCAGTAAAACGGAGAGAGAGAGAGAGAGGGAGAGAGTGCACAATTTTTGGCAAAATTTTGGCAAACTTACTCAGCCGAAGCGACCGAACAACAAAATAACGAAGCCTGACGAAGATCGTCTCTCTCTTTCTCTTGCTCTCTCGGTCTTTACTTCTGTCCCTGTTTCGGGCGATGCATGTGGAAAGAGGGGAAAGGTAGCCATAGTTTGAAATGTGCATATACCCATATATGCACACACACACACACACACACAAAGAAGAGAAGCCCCGGATGATTCGCAGTCGAAGTGGAAGTCGCGTCGCAGTCGCCGTCAGCGTCGCAGTCGTCTCTCTCCAGGCTACTTCCTAAATTTTGTGTGTTGTGCCCTCGCTAGGTCGCTGAGCTGCGATCGTTATATGAAAAACATACACATATGCACACTCTTTGTTGTGTGTTTGTGTGTGTTTGCTGCGTTTGTATTGAGAAACCTCAAAAAAGTTGCATTGAAGCCGTTAACCTCGGCCGCTCGTTCGTCGCCCGAGTTTGTTTTTGGAAATTATAAACGCTTCGCCTCATTCCCATCGCCATACACTCCTCGCCGCTCCGCTCCGCTCCGCTCCACACCACTCCAATCCTCGCTCGCTCCAGTCACCAAGTCCGATCCCCGAAAACTTAGTACAGCCCGCAGTTAGCGAGCGCTGCGTAGTATTTTGTAGAAGGGGATTGGGAATGGGAATATGTGGCAGCAGAAGGCTGCAGAGGGCAAGAGGGTAGACGGGCGGGGGGGGGGGGGGGGGGGGCAGGCAGCCAGATAGTGAAGTCATTTGCCGAAATCCGAAGCAGAGCGGATCAGGGCAGAGCAGAGTGGCATGGGGCAGAGGCAAACAACACATGTGAGCCACCAGCAGCGAGCAGCGAGCAGCACCACTTTTAGACCCATGCAATGGTTCAGATGTATGGCGTATGGTGCATGTGTGGGTTTCTGTGATCGTGAGTGGCACTAAAAATTACACAAAAATTACGCAAAATAAAACTGAAACGAAATACAGCAACAGCAACAGCAACAGAAACAAAGCAAAGCAAAGCCCCCAGCGCAAACTTGTTCGAGGCCTCGAAAAAAAACAGAGAAGAAAGAAGATTTGTGGGTTTGCAATTTTTGGCACACACAAACGAGTTTCGGCAGGCAAGCAACTGCCCTTGCCCCCTTGCCCATTGGCAGTGCATTCCCCTCCCCGTCGGCAGCACTCCCTTGTGGTGGTGGCATTGTTGAGCAATTTGCGCACAGCTTTCTATGGCTTGGCATGGGGCCGTGCAGGGGGCCGCAGTAGAAACTCACGAGGTGGAGGACAGCAGGCCGGGGGGGCGTCCGCAAAAGAGATGCTTGCCCTTAAATCAAGTAAGATCGATCGGTGAGTGTGAGTGTGTGTGTGTGTGTGTATCTGTATCTGTCTCTGGCCTGGATGCATTCTTCAGGTTTTTGCAATGGGAGACCGTAGAAAGTTTTTGGTGTTTTGTGTGGCGCATTTGCTGGGCGCATCATCATAAGATCGGGATTTGTTTTTGCCACTCACTGGCGACGATTTCTCTTTTTGGCCTTTGGCCCCAACAAAATAAAAAGGCAGTTTCCACGGGGATCTTTTTCTCTCTCTCTTTCTATCCCTCTGTCTTTTCGCTCTCCTTCTCCAATGACCAGTGCCTGGTGGCCAGTGGCCAGTGGCAGTGGCAGTGGCAGTGGCGGTTGCCTGGACAGTTGCAATTGCATCTCACCTGGCTAACGGAATCAATTAAAAACGTTTATGCTAAGTTTTTGTGGTCCAGGCATTTTTCATTAAGAGCAGAGTAAACATAAAAAACGAAGCACAGAAGCATGACAACACAGGGAAACAAAAATAAAGGAAAAACCTGAAGCGAACAGAGTAGAGACCAGGAAATGGATCCTGGACGTGGACCTGGATGTGGACCTGGACCTGGACATGGGCGAGTGCGAGTGCGAGTGCGATGGCGTGGGCGTTGGCATAGGCGTGGCCCGACAGGGTATGTGTGGAGGCCTATAAGCTTTTTGGGAGCTCCGATTAAAGGGCCGAAACGAAAGGGTCCTCTTCCTCCATAGCTACAGCTACGGACACTCCGTCCACGCACTGGTCTAGCATTACATTATATTTTTAACATTTTAAAAATGGCTGCCTTTTTTGCACCACACGCACCCACACACACTCAAGCACATGTATTGATCTGTGTGTGCCAACAATATAAGTACATGAATATACATACATACATATATCTATACATACATCGAGTATATCGAATGGGGGAAAAAGTGCACAAAAAGTTGCACAAAAATCAAAATAAATAACAGCGCGTAGGCATAACAATTTATTGTTTATATAAAACCCCAATACACACACGCAAGCGGCGAAAAAAAAACACAAAAAATCCCAAAAAAAATAAAAATAAAATAAGAAAATAGGAAGAGCGCTGAATGGAAATGGTTGTTGCTGCTGCTGCCTGCTGCCTGCTGCTGGGGCGTCGCGTTAACGTTAATATAATCCAAAAGTATAGATAAATACCCAGTCCAGGGAGACGCCATGGCAATTGCCAGATGTTGAGGTGGGGAGAGTGGAGACCAGAGCACAATCCTTCCTGGCTCCTGCTCCCCTTCCCTGTCCCACTAATGCCCAAAATCAAATGCGCACTCACGTACAGAGGGAAGGCAGCAGGAGCAGCAGCAGCGCATTGTGTGGAGGAGGAGGAGGAGGGCTAGTGGATCATGGAGCCTGCGAGGGTGGAGGTAGGCGTGGGAAGTGGGTGTGGATCAGGAGTAGGCGGGGAGTATAGGCACAAGGGAGTGAGAGAAAGATGCTTACGCACTTTTGTCGCGGTCCACTTCCTCTCACTCTCTCCTGCTCACCTTCTCTCTCCTTCTCTATATCTCTCACTCTCTCTCTCTCTCTCTCTCTCTCTCTATCTATCTCTATTTAGCCTGCCTGCATGTCATTTTCATAATACGGACACACACAGCATCTCCTATACATACATATATCGATGTATGTACCACACGGCGTATGTGTAATTTGTCCAGGAGCCACCCACCCACTCACCGAATCATCACACATTCGCACCGCACCCCCCTCTCCGCTCAGCGCAGAAAACAAGCAAAACAAAAAGTGAAAACACAACACAAAATAAGGCGAAAAAAAAATGATGTCAGTGGAGAAAACGAGCAAAACAAAACAGCAAAACCCGAAACGCAAAAAGAGGAAAAATGAACCAAATAAATCGCATCTGTATGCGTATGCGTGTGCGTATCCGTATGCATCTGTGTGTGTGTGTGTGTGTGCGATTAACAAAAATGCAATGCCCTCATGGCGGACAGCATATCCGGCCTACACAACCCCACTTCAATCGCAATCCATCCCCTTGGGTGGCTGCTGCTGCCGCTGCTACTGCTGCTGCATTTGCATTTTATTTTCGTGCGTGCGATGCAATTGGGCGGACGATGGGGACTGGGTGGCAGCCAGGCAATGGGGGTGGGTAGGTGTGCCACGGGCGTGGGCTGGACCTATGTATCCATGTGCGTGTGTCCTGTTTGTGCCTGGGTGTGTGTGTGAGTGTGTGTGTGTGTGTGTGTGAAGCAAAGCCATGTACAAAGTTTCGGTCATTTTTTCATCATTATTATTAAACTTTTTTCCATTTTTTTTGTTGCCATGTGTATTAATTTTTTGACTTTTTGTTTTATTTCTCCTTCGAAGTCCTTTTTTTGCGCACATTATGTATTTACACGCACATACAGCAAGGAAAGAGTGGAAGTGGAAGGGGGAGATGGAGAGCCACAGAGGAAGGGACAGAGTGAAGCATGTCGTTGATGTTAATGTGATATTTGGGAGCTGTTGCATTACCCGTTACTCGCATTTCAGTCCCCATCGGCTACATAGACCGCCGCACTCACTGGCCGCTTCCATTTCCATTCGCAGCCCCAACCTCCCCCAATACCCAGAACCCCCTCAACAGATGATGTTTCTTTCGAGAGCTTTATTTTTTGTCTGCTCAGAGGATGGGGGCGGGGGGAGGGCACACAAACAATATCTTCCACGTAGGCCAACGGAGATCCACGATTCTCGAGTCTTCCAGAATCACCGACCACCCCCTCAATAGGCTGGAATTGCAGATGCATACGTGGCAGCATATGACAAAGGATCCAACAAAAGAACAAAATAATCCGCCTTCAAAAGTGTTGAAAACTCTCTGCACCCCACCCTTTCCCTTCCTGGGGCGTGGGGTGGGGGTGGCGGTGGCGGTGGAGCAGGGTGACCAATATGTCTACATACACAATAGGCAAAATGTATGGTGTGCCACATATCGAAGAGTCAGGGGAAACAAAAATCATAAAAAATGAATGAATGAAAGCTGAAGCGAGCGAAAACTCAAACGCATTTCAGGCCGCCCCCCCATCAACCCATCAACCCATCACCCCTGTCGCAGCAAACAGACAGAGTATACCCTATCAAGGATTGCGGGTACTTCTAATATATTTCAGAAAAACTGTCCACGATCCTCATCGTGCATAACATAATCGAGGGGGATAAGCAAAGAGGATAATTCTTTCATTGGACAACACTTTTGGGCAAAGAGCATCCATGCCTCTGTGTGCGTTTCCTCTCTCCACGGAAGGGTGTAGTAGGAGAGAGTAGTAGGGAGGAAGGGATGGCTGTATGGGGTGTTGCTGCAAAATGCACTTGAATCAGTTGAATGCGTGCTGCTGATAAATTGCAGCAAATTTTTCGGGTAAAAGTGCAGAATCTGTTTGCTTTTGCAGGCAATTAACAATAATTTATGGCGCAGAGAGGCGAGTACCGATGCTGGATGGTGGATGCTGAATCCCGAGAGTCTCTATGCGTGATTATGTGCCTGTATATGATGGATCCAGCATAGATCCAGCCCCTAGCTAACATTCTGCAGTCGTTCTGCCAGAGGCAATCAACAAGTTGAGTGGCGACTAGGCAAGTCGCCTTGCTATTCCCTTAAGCGGTCTCTTTTCTCGTTCAACCCTAAATCGGATAGTTTTATTAATTATATTTTGCATACATTAGTCAGACAATGTGTGTGGGTTGCTATGTGATTATGGACAATACATGACAGCAGAGCAGAGGCAGAGGCAGGGGCAGAGGCAAAGGCAAAGGCAGAACAGAGTCTGCTATATTGATGCATTGCAACACACTCACACTCACATTCCCACACAAGCGAATGCAAATTGAGCCGCGCTCTAGGCCTATTAAACAAACATATTACGTGCCCTCGCACTCACACTCACACATGCACCCTCTCTCTCTCTGTTACACTCACACCTTCGCCGAATGGTTGGACCGCTCACACTCGTGGCGACGCCCGAAAGTAGGCAGTACAAAAATCCACAAACTGCACTCTCCCGCGCGTATATAACAAATTCCTAACTGTGCGTGTGTGTGTGTATGTGTGTGTGTGTTTGTATCTCTCTCCATCCGCGTCTATGTGTGTGTGTGTGTGTGTGGTGTATGGTGGTGTGGAGCCGATTTTAGCGCATTTTTATATAATTTCCACTTTGTTGCCTCGCGCGCGCATTTATTTATTTTGGTTGTTTTGTCCTCTTTTTTTTTTTAATTCTGCTGCTGCTGCCCGCGACCTTGCCGCACCAAACCCGCCTACTACCTGCATTAACTGTGGCTGCTGCAACTGCAGTTGCATTCAGCAAAAGCAGCGCTGCCTCTGTTCTTGCATCTGCCTCTGCTGCTGCACTTGCTGCTGCTGCTGACGCTGCTGACGCTGCAGTTGCATTTTTATAATATTTGGTTGCATTTTTTTGTTGGTTTTGTTTTTTTTGTTGCCTGGCTGCTACAAAAAACGCCCATAACTGGTCGACTGGTCAAATGGTCGGCTCGGACTCGTCGGATGCGTGCGTGTGGTGTGTCCTTTTTTCGGGGGTTGTTTTGCTCACACATACGCACACAGAGATGCACGCACCGACAGATGCATTCGGCTGCTGCCGCTGCTGCTGCTGCTGGTTGTGCTGCAACGCATGAAAAAACGTACTGCAAATATTTTAAAAATAGGGGAATGCAACACTCTCGACTCGCACTCGTGTGCGTCACTCGTTCGATTTCCGTTGACTTATTTTTTAATTTTATTGGCAGCACACACAACGTCAGCGTCGCTGTCGACGCCGCTCTCCGTTGGGCAATAGATGCGGGAGAAGGGGGCAGGGGATGGAGATGGGGATGCAGAATTCCGCCCACTTGTGCATCGTCCTGCTGCTGCTGCTGCGGCTGGTGCGGCTGCTGCGGGGTCTGCATTCAATGTCATTGCAGCCGGCCGGCCGGCTTTCCCCCCACCCACTCACCCACAAAGAAGGCCTTACAGGGAACAGCACAGAGTAGGACACAGGACGGAGGATGTGAAGGAGCAGAGACAGAGTCAGAGTCAGGGCTGGGCAGCAGCGATGTCCGTGGTTCGGGCGTTGGGTTTTGTTTTGTGTTGCCTACTTTTTGTGCGCGTGTATTTTATTTTTGACTCTTTTTAGTCGTTTTTTTCTGTTCGGCTTTGGTTTTTTGCAGTTTTGTTTTTCCTGTTATTGTGTTTGGGGTTTTTTTCTCTTTTTTTTGGCCAGTGTCCGGAGATTGCGTGCGGCTAAAAGTGCGTGCGTCAGAGCGAGGCGGATGCAGTGCATCGCCTGGTTGTTTTTTGTATTTTTTTAGCTCCACTGCCGCTGCAGTGCACCGCGAGCTTGTCCTGCCCCATCCTGGTACAGGTCCTGGTCCGTCCATCCCCCTCTGTTGCTGCTGCCTTTCGTTTATTTTTCGTTTTTTTTTTTTGCACTTTTTGGCACTTTCCCATTATGTGCTTCGTTTTGCTTGACTGCGACTTTTTGATAGGCCTACACATGCGTCGCTTATTTTTTGGGGGGGATTTTGAAAGGTTTTGCCTATGTGCAGCGGCAGAGGCATGACCATCAGCAGCGGCAGCGGCAACGGCAGCGACAGCGATTGCGGGGGGCGAGGTGTTCTATGTGGAGTGGCAAGCGAGCCGATTGTGTGTTCGGCATCGGTGCGTATACGTAATGTTATATGCATTTTTATTTGGTTTTATTTTATTTTTTGGAGTCTAGGCATAGCTCTATGCGTGGGCATGTGCGTGAGCGTGTGAGTGTGTATGTATGTATATGTGTATGTGTATGTGCGTGGGGTGTCCTTAACTAAATAAATATAATGAGTGGCACAGTGGAACGAACACAGCTGAAACGATGACTAAAATTGAAAAATATCTTTGCGATATCTTCTTTGGTCCATAAGCTGAAATACAAATCTGTACTGAATCGATGCTGAAGCCGAAAAATCACAGAAAAATGCCATGGTGAAAAGAGAGACACATATATTTAAACTAATGATTAATTGATAAACCAAATCAAATACGAACAAAGTGAAAAAAAATCAATTCAAAACATACATTTATTTCCAAAAAAAATCTTTTTAAATCTAAATATAATGTACTTAAAAATAGATATAATTGCTTAAACTTTCTACCTAATATTAAATATAAATATGAAAACATTTCATTTAAATTCGACATATGAATATTTAATATTAATATGTTTATGTTAATATCAAAATGTAATTGAAAACAACTTACGCTCTTTGAGCAAATATATTGGCAAAACAGGGCTCTGTTCTCTGGGTGGTGATGTTCCACTCACCAAAAGATCGAATGATATTCGTCGGAAGCTATAGTATCTAACGGTCGGAATCTACCAATTTGGGAAGCTAGTTTTCCTTCCTTTCCATTCATTCCATCCATGCCTTAGACTGCCAATCAGATACCAATCAGATACCCAGCTCTCATTACACTCGTATATCATATCCCTATGCTAGTCCCCGATTCGTAGCATCGTCAGTCCTTCTTCTTCTCCGCGGTCCTCTCGCAGTCTGCGGCAGCCATTAACCGCTGCACTTGGCCCACTGCATTGGACCCTCCTGCCGGTGGGGGGACCCCAGTGGGATTGGGTGTGGGGGACGGCGGGCTGGGGGCTGAATCTTAGCAAAAAAGAAAAATACGAAATTTACAATAAAAGCATCGAACTTTTTTCCCATTTGAAATTGCATTTTTGTTAGTTTTTACTTTTTTTTCATATATTTTATATAAATATCTATACGAGTGTGTCTATGTATCTGCGCTGCAGAGCGGCCCACATCCCCCTGCCCACCCTCCGCCGCTCTACAATGCACGCACTGCCATCCAGCCGCGTCCGTCCCGTCCGTTTCCGTGTGTTGGTGCAACTGCAACACTGCAACGCTGCAACTGCAACTGGTGTTTGTGCATTATTTCTACATAAACGAATATAATATAAAAAGGTTCTGCATTTCGTTGTTTTCGTTTTTCTGTTTTTTTTCCGTCAGCTTTTTTTCCTTCCTTCTTTTTCGAACGCCACGCAGCAGTCGGCAGCGACGCTGGCATCGGCATCGGCAGTCAATCGCATAGGCCGAAAAAGGACGAAAGCTTCGCTCATTTGCGACGCATTCATCGGTGTTTTTCTTTTTGTTTTTTGCGGCGTGTGTGAGTGCGTGTGTGTGTGTGTGTGCAAGAGGGGGAATGGGCAGGCGGGCAAAGTGCACACATATTTTTATAGGGTTTCGATTGCATTTTTTCATTTTTATTGCTCCTTTTTTCCAATTTTTATGCCACATGTGTGTGTATGTGTATGTGTGTGCGTGTGTGTTTGGATTACGCTTTGCTGCCTCATTCTCTCCCTCCTCATGCCCTTTTTGCACACGACGTGAATGCGCTGCCAGTTTTTGGTTTTATATTTTCCATGCTTTTTTTCCGTTGTTTTTTATTTTTTTGTTTGAGATTTTTTACGTTTTTTTTTTGTGCAGTTTGTTTTGGGCAGATTTTTATTTTTCGGCGACCAGTCCCGGCGAATCGACCGACAGAGACAGACAGAGAGAACGAAGGAGGGAGAACGAGAGAGAGATAGAGAAACAGAAAGAGAGAGAGTGAGTGAGAGCGAGTGAGAGCGAGCGAGCGAGCGAGCGAGAGACTGTTGCAGGAGGAGCAGGAGCTTGACCAGGTCCATCCAGCAGAAGTAGGGGTAGTCATCGCAATCCATCCATCCCATCCATCCATGTGTGTGTGTGTGTGTGTGCTGGGTGTGTGTGTGTGTGTGGCCTGGAGAAATGTGTGGCGTTGATGATGATGATGACGCTGGCCGGGTCGGGTCGGGCCTCATTATGGAGTCGCCTGCATATTATGTGCAGGCCGTGTGGTGCAGCGGCTCAGAACCGACTTTGCCGTTGGAGCATTGACAACTGCAGGCCGTCACACATACGCACACACGCACGCACACACACACACACACACACGCACTTAAAATCGTATATGTAAACACACCAACACACACATACATACATACATACAAAGATAGATAGAAGTAGCCGCAGAGCACCACCAAAATTCTGCCGAAGCCTGCGACGACGACTACCAGCGTCGACGCTGATCTCAAAAAACACATTTTCTGGGCAACATTATTCCTCGTATTCCTCGGATCCATTTAGATGAAAATCAGTTAGCTATCGGATTGGACGTGCGTCGTACCAACAGCCAAACAGCCAAACAATCAAACAGCAAAACAGCCAACAGCCAAATGAAAACCAAAACTAAAGCCCCAGTCAAAGCCCAAGTCAAAAAAAGCCAAGAACTGAAGAACTCAAGGACCTAAGTCAAAGTCGACCCCAGTCACACAGTGCAGTGCTATTCGAAGTTTGTGGCAAGTTCCAGGACACACAGAGCCCTCCAGTGCAATGCCAGAGACAATCTGCCGCAGCCCACAGTGGAGCGTGGAGCGTGCAGCGTGAACCCAGAGCAACGGCCCCCAACTCGCCAAGCAACGTTTTTTGTTCAAGTGCTAAGAAAACTCCGTTTTTTTCCAAGTGACAAAACAATCCATCAGAACAGACAACCATCCCAATCCAAATCCAATCGAATTGAAATCGATCCAAATCGAAAGCAAAAAAAACAAGTTCAAGGAACACATTGACCATTGACCGTTGACCCCAAAAGTGCATCCAATCCGACCAAATCCAACGAATATCAATCAACCAATCGCAACGATCACTAAAACATTGCCCCACTGCTGGTGGCGGAACTGGAGATAGAAAAACAGAGATAGAATTCCACTTCGAGACCATCTCCGGAAACAAGGTAGGTGCCACAATCTCTCACTTATTTCGATGCCCCCAACAGTTGCAAGGCGCGTCCCCCCAAGCCCACACACACACAAATCACAAATCACAGGAGCACGGAGCTCAGAGCTCGGAGCCCATGTTTGGCGTCAGAAATTACAAAGTTATAACAACAATAACCAGAGGAAGCAAAACATTTACTTTATCATTTTTAACACTTGGCAACGTTTTGCGTCGCAAAGCAAAAAAAACCACGACCCACAATCCGCGGGAGCACTGCAGACACACACACACACACACAAGGCACACAAGGCACACATGGGGAAGCCAAAGGATACAGATGCAGATGCAGCAGGAGCAGCAGCAGGAGCAGGAGCATGCAACAAAAATAGCCAACTAAAACGGCGCTTAACACACGCCACACGGCCTCCCTCTATGGCTTCATGGCTGCATGGCTCCGTATGGCTGCCCCTAAATGCAGCCGCCACGAGGCATAGACATAGACACACACTCACACATGCACACGCACATGCACTCGCTGTGGACCTCGCTGTGGACTTGGGGGTGCAACAAAAAATGCAAAAATGCAAACACAGACAAAGTCAACAAAGTTTGCCAGCGACACGACACGACACGGATGTAGATGTAGATGTGGGCATGTAGTGGTGCAAATGGGAATGGAAACGGGTATAGGAGGTGCAGGGGGGGAGGAGCATAAAACGATTGTTGGGGGGGGGAGGGCCATCCAGGATGTCCAGGAGTCAATTGGCCAACTGCCACTCGACTCTAGCATCTAAATGGTTCATCGCGGAGCGTTTAAAGTTTGTCGATGGGAAGGGCAACCGCAGGAAAGCGGCTAAAAACGGATAGGGATAGGGATACGGGAGGAGTAGTGGCAGTGGTGCACCACTAATGTCCGCCATTTAATATCAATTTGCACATGACACACGCTCTAAATCGCCGCTTATTAATTAAGCGCAGCGTATGGGGTGTGGGGATAGGGATGGGGGATAGCTGTGTCCCTATGTTGCATGTTGCACGTTGCACATGTCCTGGATCTAGATCTTGGATTGGGATTGGGACTGGGACTGGCATTCCCCCCCTCCAAACGACGAATGCATTTGAGGTTCTGATTCAGTTAGAGGATCCCCTCTCATACCGCCCTCCTCCCTTTCTCTCAGTCTCTCTCTCTCTGTATTTCTTTCTCTGTTTTGTGTGTTCTTTTCATAAAATTTCACTTCCTACTTTGAGAATATCTACCCAAGAGTCCACCCAACCCCTGAGGCTGCCCCTGCGCTGGCAGCCCCAACCAGTTCCCCCACCACCACCAAACTTATTTCGATCGCAACGAAGCGAACAAATTCCAAAGAAAATTTCACGCAGTCTCTCTTTGTCTCTCTCTCTCTCTCTTTCTCTGGCAAATTGAGGACTGCAATTTTTTGTTTTTAGGCAAAGAGCAAAAGTTTTTGGAGAGCGGTTCAATGACCCAAACAACAAAACACAGAGCCACACACACACACACACACACACATACGCACACACAAAGTGGAATCCAAACAAAAGCCAAAAAAAATACCAAAAAACAAAAAACCCACAAAAAAACCAAAACAACTGCAAAAATCTGCCTGCAAAAGACTCCAGAGATTCTTAGCGTTGCTCTCTCACTCAGTAAGTGTGTCTGTGTGTGTGTGTGTGTGTTAGTGCTGATCGAAAGAGAGAGAGAGAGGAAGAAAGAGCGAGCTTGCAGTTGCCAAAAAAAAAGTGCACAGCAGAGAGAGGGAAAGAGAGAGAGAGAGAGTGAGGAGTGGAGGGAAGAACACTCATGCAAAGATGACGACGACGATCCACTCGAGCGACGTTCCAACGCTCGGAGTAAGAAATCCAGAAAACCCGAAACCGAATCACGCACACACCGACACACGAGACACGAACACGCATACGAAAAATATCAAATAGCAAATTACTCATGCGACGAAAGGGGAAAGGGGTAAGGGGGCAGGGGTTAGGGGGAAAGGAAAGGCATTAAGGGGAGCGAAGCAAGCAAAACTTGTAAAATACGCAGAAGGATGCGTTCCAAGTGGAGTGGGTAGCTCGAAGGGAGGCCAGCAAGAGCGAGATGGAGATGGAGAGGGAGATGGAGACGCAGATGATTCGTTGGCTCAGGGCAAGTGCAAAGATCTACCCCAAGGATCGCCTATTAAACCACTTTACGAGTGGCAGGGGCTAAGGCAGGGGTAAACTGTGGGATGCAGCAGAAGCTGGTGCGGGGGGGGGGGGGACAAATCTCTTACTCCCTGCCGGAGTTCGACTAACTCCGGCTGATCGGATGAGCGGCGCAGGCAGCATATGGCGCACAGACCACTCTTCTCCTTGCGCTGTGATTGAGACCGAGGACTGTCATTAAAGTAATTATTAAGTATCCGCCACATGGGAGAGCCTTGATTAACTTGTACAGACATGCACATACATACATATACGATCCCTTACACACATGTATGTGTCCCCCCCCATTAGATGTCTTCCCCTGCCCATACAGATCCCCCTCCTTCCTAAGGGTGGTGTTTTTTTTTGTGCTTTTGAGTGCGATCTGCGGATCAGTGGCGGTCGGGGCGGGTGTATGCGATGCAAATGCAAAATAATGCAACGAACCTTGTATCCGGTTAGACTAGAATTTCGGGTATTAAATGACAAGCAACGGCCACTGCCCCATGCCACTCTGCCACTGGCACCACACAGCGTTGAAGCGTCGTTGACGGGAAGGCCAAACTAAAAACTGGCAATAAAAAATAACACAACAACAGTAACAACAACAACAACAACAAAGAACCGTGTGTTTCATGCACAGAATTACATATATATTATGTACATATATGTATACCCTTTCCCGCCGCCCCTTACCCTTATCACCCTCACCTGCCTGCCCCCCGCGTGTATTGCAAACGCCTACGAAAAAATGCGCAACTGCATAGGAAACGATCGGAATCAGAGGAGGAAGCGGGACGAAGGGCAGGCAGGCAGGCAGGCCCAAAAACAAGAACCAGAACGACATTTGTATGCCTTCACATACACATGCAATGTGCATATGTGTGCGCATGTGTGTGTGTGACTATTCAGTTTTGTGCGCTACAAAAGTCAAAAAGCAACAGCACCACAACAATTTTGTGTGTATTTTTGGCAGTCATTGACCCGCGCGATCATGGCCAAGGCAGCGACAGAGCAGCAGCAGCAGCAGCAGCAGCAGCGGCAGCGGCAGAAGCAGCAACAACAAAAACGATGTAGAAAGATAGCAAACAAGTTAAACAGAGAGGAGCGATAGTCAGTCGTGTGTGCGTACGAGTGCCAGTGCGAATGCGAATGCGAGAGAGTGGGCCTATGCACATGCACATACTCTCGCACTCGTACTCGTTCCGTTCGTGTATAGATTCGCATGCTTCGGTGGTGATCTCACTAAGCAGCAGCAGCGACTGCGGACAGCGGACAGCGCGCAGCAGCGGCTGAACCGTGCAAGTCCCCGAACAAAGCTCTCTCTTTCGAGCCGCGTCTCTCTCTCTCTCGCTTTTTCTTTCGTTCTACGTTCTTCTTCGTTCTCTCTGTGAGCACGCACTGTGGTTGGGGGAGGAAGAGCTTTTGCGGCCGGGGGTACAGGGTGCTGCTTAGATGGATCGGTGCATTGACTTGGCCAAAAAAACAAAAACACAAAGGGTGATTCACGGCCAGGCCATATCATCCCAATGTGAGACGTAGTGCAAAGAGCATTGACTCCGCCGACTCGTCTCTCGCTCAGACATTAGAAGTTTCCTTAGCTCCGATTCAGATTCCGATTCAGATTCCGATTCCGACTCCGCTCCCAATGCCAATCCCCCCAGCATTCCCCGCATCATCTGCGACCCCGTCACTCGACCGACCTAACTGATAAGTGCAGTTCAACGATCGAGTCGTGCCAAAAGCTAAAATTAGTATCTCGTGCACACAAGCGGATCGTTTGCTTATCAGTTCGTGGAGCTGGCTACTCCAGGGAATGCGGGGGAGGGAGGGGGAAGCCTTAGAAAACCACTGGCCACTGTTCATCGATTATGGTCTGTTATCTATTATCGGTTATTCGGTTATCTGTTATCCGGGCTGCTCCAATTCCTTCCGCTGGTACTCCGCGGGCAGCGAAAAGTGGGGAACGGGATCCAGGCGAATGACATCCCGGAAGGCGCTTTGCTATCAATCATTCCCCAAGTCAGAGCTTCTTGGGCTCCTCCGCTCTGCTACTTTGCTTCCTTTTTACACACACATACACACACACTGTCAAATGACTAGGGAAAAATTTTAATGAAAAGCATTGCGCTTTTCCCCCGGCCTCATGCCAGCGAAAGATGTAAGCCAGAGACCCATCCACCACGTCAAATCCAAACAATATTAAAAAAGCGAACTAGAAGTTATTGCTGCCAGACTCAGTCTTTGCCTCCGCCTCAGCTCCAGCATCTCCCAAGCGTGGGGTAAGCACCCACCGTATCCCATCCCATCCCATCCCATCCCATTCCATTCCTCACTTTCTCCCACTCCCAGCTGTTCCAACGCTACTGATGCTTCCGCTTATCAAAGCCAGAGACGTTATAGAAATTTTTAAACATGTTTGAACTACACACACTCCCATACACAGATACTGCCAAGCACACACAGAGATGAGGGCATCCTTGTTGCTCTCCTCGTATTTGAGTAACTCTATTCATCATTTCGTCTCCGTCTGCGTCGCACCGTCCCAGCCCCCGCCCCCGCCCCGTCACTCCCCCTTGCGATGGGAGCGAAAAAGAAATTTCCAGAAGTGAAAACTGCTTACAAAGATTTCTGCTACATCTGCCCCAGCCCCTACCAAGTTCCTGCCTCTTTTTAATACTTAAACACACACACACACACACGCATACACTCTCTTAGAAAGGGAAACGAAAGAGGCTGCTGGTTGGGGGGTTCGTTGTTGGGAGGGGGGGTGTTTGAGGGGAAGAGCCATGTAAGTACAAAATTCTAAAAAAGAGAAAAAGAAAAAACGGAGCAAAAATATTAATCCTTAGCTTAAACATTTGCCAACGTCGTCGACTCCGCCATCTTCTTGTCGGTAGTCGCTGCTGTTGTTGCTGCTGCTGCTGCTGCTGGGGCTGCTGCTGCCTCATGTCCTTGTCTTGGCAGCCCCCACCCCCAAATCCTGGGGTGCCTCCAATCCTCCTTTGTGCCACCGCCGACGCACACATCGCGCGGCACAAGCCTCTAATACAGCAATCCTCTATTTACTACTATTTCACATTTTTCCTGCGCTCCTTCAGCGCTGTCTCTTTGCCTCCGCCTCCCCTGTGCCTCCATCACCTTTCTCCTTCCTCTCTTTCTCTTATTATTGATTGCGTTATTATTATGCCCAGGCAGAGTGGCAGAGTGGCAGCAACGGAGGCTGTGGCAGTGGCAGCAGCAACATTGCTGCTGTGATCGTCGATGCTTCTGCCTTCTGTGATTTAAGCGGCAGGAGACAGTTTTTGTGGCACGGATATACATAGCATGAGGCAGGAGTAAATGAAAAATGTAATGTACCAAAAAAAGTCGAAATAAAGAAAGTACACACACACACACACACAGACAGCAAGGACCTTTCTCTTTGGCAACTACAACTACACCATAAAGTGGGAGCAGCAGCAGCATCTTCTAATCCACCCAAGCAGTAAGGATGGGAGCATGGGAGTAGCGGCAGCAGCAATTCCTACATTGTTAAGCAGCTGCGTCAACAGCGACTGCGACTGCGATGGCGACTGCGACTTCGACTTCGACTTCGACAGCGTCTCGACTGCGTACTTCGTATCGTTTTTATTCAAATTCATAATCGCAAAATTTTTATATTCTACTTATGCTCAAAAGACGCGCGTGTATCGCCTCACCCTCCACCCACCCATTCCACCCCCACAACTGTTCTGCTGCCAGTGCTGCTGCTGCTGTTGTTGGGTGGGGGAGGCTGAGGACTAGTGTTTGGCTTTGTGCCGAGCCTACAATACAGGACCCCCCATCCACTCCCGCTCCCACTCCCACTCTCAATCCCCCACCAACCTCCCACTGTAATCGGAAACTTTCCTCTTTCTTTACATTTTTCATCTTTTTACTTTTTCCCCATTTTTCCTTGTGCTTTCATTTTGCTTGTGCCAAAAATACAACAGACGAGGCAAGGCACCAAGACAGAGACGGAGACAGGCCAAGATAGAGAAAGCGAGCGAGCGAGCGAGCGAGAGAGAGAGAGAGAGAGAGAAAGAAAGACGAGAACGGGAATGAATGAATAATAAAAACGAAGCACTCGATGGCGTAGAATTTGAATAGAAGCTTAGTTTTTCGCTTATACAACAAAAACTTTCTTTTTTCGGGGTTGTTTCCAATTTTTTTCTACTTTGCGCGAACCAGCATGGAAAGGGGGTTTGTGGGCGGTGGGCGGTGGACGGTGGACGGAAGGGGGGTTACTGAATGACGGGGGGGGGAGTGAGCGGCTGAGTGAGTGCCGCTGCTGCTGGTGGGGAGGGGAAGGGGGCAAAGCGGCAGCAACATCGAAGCTGTGTGAACAGTCAGAAAAGGGCAAGGAAAGCGTTTTGTAAAAGGGAAATGCTCACATAGAGAATGAAGCGGAGCAAGGGAGACAGAGATAGAGATAGAGCGAAGGAGAAGGAGGAGGAGGAGGGTAAGAGTGAGTGGGATAGAGTATATAGACGCAAGACGGCAGAAGAAAAACTGAAAAGTTTATAATTACTTATTTTTTGATGAATTGGGTAAATATTAAAAAACGAAGCAGCAGAAAAAGGGAAGGAAAACCGAACCGAACTGAACTGAACGCTATGCGGGGTACGAGTGGGGGGGGTGGGGGTGTTGGTGTAGTGGCAGTGGCAGTGGAGGAAAAACTTGGGGCGACAGGCAGCAGCAGCAGCAGCGGCTGCGGCAGCCAAAAAGGTACAAGCGAGTGCTTAAAAAGAAATACGACTACATTAAAAATTATCGATCGATTTCTTTTCTTTTTATTTTCCCATTCAATGGGAATCCGAAAAGGGCCGTCGCTGAAGGTGGGATGTGGGGTGTGGGATGTACAAAAGAAGTAAAAAACGAGGACTCTTGCAGAAAGAGATAGAGAGAGAGAGAGAGAGAGCTACCACCGAGAGCGTTTTAGTTTTTGAAGTTTTGTGCCTCCAGTTGTGGCACGCGCTGTATGCAGATTAGGGGTTGGCGTTGCAGCCACCCTGGCGGCGTGTTGCATAGCAAAGCTTCCCCACGGAGTAGGCAGGACCCCCTAATCGATCATCTTGCATCGATATGTGTGGAGTGGGGAATCAGAGAAGGCGGAGAAGAGAGACAGTCCGTCCCCAAATCAGACAGGAGAAAAGAGGAAGAGCGAAGAACGAATTTCGAAGCCTAATTGCTTTATCAGCCGCAGATGGGATGTGGGCGTGGCCGAGCGTCGAGTCGAGAACTTCATTTGCGCAATTAATTTATTAAATAATTCAATCGGCTGCTAAAGAAGCGCCACAGCCGCAGCCAGGGCCACAACCACTACCAGGACCAGCACCAGGACCAGCACCAGGACCAGGACCAGAGCCAGACATCCTTATTAACTTTCATTGAATTTGAATTTGTTGTTACAAAGCCCCCCCTACCCCCTACCCCTCCCCCCTCCCACAACCCATAGCCACCGCCACCGCCAACTTCTTTGGCAATGGCTCAAAGTGAGCATTTTGACTGATTTAATCAAAGCAACTCCTACTCCAAACTGGAGAAATGGAGAACTGCAGACTCGACTCTCAATAAGTGCTTCTAAATGGTGTTTTTGTTCCTGTTGCAGCATTCCATTACATTCGATTCCATTACATTCCATTCATTTCTTCTTAAACTGTTCCAGGCGCAGACGTTTCATGAATTGACAGTTTAATAAGAGATTCTCTGATAGTTTTTATCCTGATCGATCCTTTTTTTAGCGCTAATCACTTTTCACTCCATTCCATATCGCTTTGCTCCAATCCACAACGTTCCTCTCCACTCTATTCCACTCCTTGCCATTACGTTCCACTCGCCATTGCAGACTAAAACTGTTTTGTTGCTAAGTATTACGACTCTCTACCGGTTCCGCAGCGGCAATGGCAATGGCAATGGCAATCCCATCAAAGCAACGCCTCTCGAGTGGCCCATTCCTTCATCACATTCCCCCTTCCCCTTCCTGGAGGCCCCATACCCATTTCCCGCTGCATGCTGCGAAAGTTTACAAACTATTGGAGCGGCAGGGAGGCAGGGAGGTTGGGAGTTAGGGAGAACTGGAGACGCGACTCCAACTGAAATGCCAACGCTCACATTATCAAAGGCAGCTCCCCCCACCCAGCACCCGCACCCGCACCATTCCACCACACACCGCTCTCTTCTCTGCCCTGCTCTGCTCTACTCTACACACTAGAGGGAAAAGGAAAAGAAGGAGAAGGAGAAGCCAGCTGAGGACCGTCCCAAACGACCGACAACCGCCGACAAACCAACGTAGCATGCCCCCTGTCCCTGTCCCTGTCCCTGCCCCAAAACGGCATACCATATACCGCCCTGCCCACCCTTCAAGCCGTTGCTCGATGCTCGGCTTTCTTAGCGCCAGAAAATCTGCGGAATTTATAAAATTTTCATAGTTACAACTTTCTTTATGTTGAGCGAGGGGGAGCCTGGTGTAGTGGCAGGCAAATGCCGTCGGTTGGGCATGGGGCATGTGGACAGGGGGACAGAGGGCGACGAGTTAATGTGCAGCGAAGCCAGGCAAAGGACTCTCCACCCCAAGGACCCCGACCATTCATCCATCCAACCATCCATCCATCCATCCAGGGGGGCCGCTTCTATATTTTGCAGTTTAGATTCAAATACATTGCCCCTCCCCTCGCACCATTCCACCACTCCACCTACACCCATCTATCCTTCCCCTGCCTATCTCTGCTTTTGGCTCTTCTTTCCCTTCTTTCGTTTTCCTTCGTTCCTCGCCATCCTTCCATCTTTGGCGTTTTTTGGCAATATTTTTTGTCTGCTCTTTTCTATGCACAAAACTTTTCATTATTATTATTATTATTTTTTGTTGCTGCTGTCGCTCTTCCTTTTTTTCCCTTCTGGTTGTTTTGGGCGCAACTGAAGGAGACAGCACCATCACATGGAGGCGCCTCTCATTATGCTGCCGCTCTACGTCAGAGACGGCGACAGCGACTGAGTCAGAGTCAGAGTCAGAGAACGAAGCAAAAAGCAGCGCAACAAACGCTCTCTAGCCCCTCTCCGCCTACCGCCTACCGCCACAAGTCCTCCTGCCACCCACCAACCCTACACCCCCGTGCACCCTGCATCCTTCAAGCCACATCGCGCTGTGAAGACAAACAGACGCAAACTTTCGTAGCTCTAACAGTTTCTCCTACGAGAGGCATTCCTGAACGCGAGCGGGGAACAGCAGCCCAAGCAGCAGCAGGGGGAAGGGGGGCGTTCTGGTCGGGTCGGGTCGGTGGGAGGATGCAAGGGCAAGGACAGGGCCAGGGTTAGAGCCCAGACGCCACAGAGAGAGCGAGAGCGAGAAAGCTCCAAGAAGTAGAAAACCGAAAGAGAAAAACGAAAAACCCGAAAGAAAATGTTTCGCGCGCGAGAAATGTTAAAAAATATTTTTATAGCTCCCGCGAAACGTTAGAATAGTGTTTGTGCCTGTGTCTCTGTGTGTGTGTGTGTATCTGTGTGTGTGTGCTCTGGTGGCTGGTGCCTGGAGCCTGTTCCTCCATTTCATTCCACCGCTTCATGGCATCGGCGGCATCATCATCATCGTCTTCCGTCCTCCGTCTTGGATGCCGTTGTTGTTGTTGTTGTTGTTAGTCAAATGGGGTGTTGATTGAACGGTTGTTGTGAGCGTAGGTTGTCCCACAGCCCTACAAGCAGCACCAGATGCACACTCCCCCTGTCTCCTGCCCCTTGCTCCAGAATGCTCCCCTTTTGCTCCAGCTCTATATTTATTTTATTCGCTTTTTTCTTCTCTATTTTTCCTTGTTTAGCGTTTAGACACAAAATTTTACAGTTCGACTCCACACGACTAAAGAGAGAGAAAGACGAAGAAAGAGAGAGAGAACGAAAGCAGGAGAGTGAAAAGTAGCGATGGATAGAGGGGTTGGGGCGGTAAGGAGCAGGGGATCTCGAGTGAGAAGGAGCCAAGTTTGCAAAAGTATTACTGCGGAGCAAACAAATACATAAACAAGTACATACACACTCATACTCGTGTAAAAAGATTGGCAATGTGCAGTAACTACCAGATAAAGGGAAGGTTGGGGGCGGATCGGGACTAGGACTAGGACTGGGCATGGGACTGGGTCTGTGTCTTTGCATTAAATAAATTGCAGTACAAAAGTTCTCGCCGAATTATCGTTGTGTATTCAAATCGATATCATGGAAGACGCAAATCAGATTCTGAAATCCTAAGATTTTGCATTGCTCGGATTTGAAGATGCTCGGAATGAAGATATAGATTCGAAACTCAGCTAAATCGATGCCAAAAACGATCTGAATTCAACTGAACACGAAGATCATCAAGAACATCTTTGTATAGTAAGTGAATAGGAAAGTATAAAGTATAAAGGCCAATATTTGCAGTTATTCTTTTGATAAGTGATATCATTCTGCTCGTAGAAGATGCTTGGGATAACCCCTTGGCCGTGGCCTTGGCCGTGACCTTGTGGGCTTGCATCTGTTGCCAGATAAATGCCGCATCTTAATGTTAAAGTGTTATCGGGGACCGAGTGGCCTGAATATCTTCGATAAGCGAGTGAGAACACGTCATGTGAGAAGAGGGGCGAAGCGACTGCGTGCCACCTCCTCCTGCGGTTGCTTCTCCAGCCGCCGCTCCATCGATGCCACAATATGTACATATGTGGCACGTGCAAGGGAAAATTAAACAACATTTCATTTGTAATAAATTGAGGCATGAATCGAGGGCGAGGCAACGGCTACCATTCATATTCCGCATATTGTCTATGCCAAAGTCAGTTAGGCATGCAATTGGGTTTTTGTCTAAATACCAAAACAGAAAAGGACCCAACAAAATAGGGGAAAAGCTGCAATCCTGATCCTGGTCATACTCGTGTTTGTGTGTGTGTGTTTTTTCTCTTTTTTTTTGGGCCAACTAAATGCGACTTATAAAAAATAATAAACACATAAATTACAAAAAGCAAGCAAAAGGCACGAAATTAAGCCGACGAAATGGCACGAATAGAGCCCTAGACTTTGTAGGATGTGCGATGTGCATCGAATCTGTGCATACCCTCTACTTTTTGCAATAACGGATGCCACATATGGGGCCTACCTATACACAAAATACCTCTACATTGCAGTCCAGGGTGCTGCAAATGAAATTAAAATGGCAACAACAGTAACCAGTGCAAATTATAGTTAGCGCCACAGTTTTTGGCTGTTGGCCAGTTGATCCTTCTCTCTCTCTCATACACACACACACACACACTGCCATTGACACTCGTCTAAACGTTTGTTTGGCTGCACTGCGGCAGCAGCAGCAGCAGCCGCAGCGTCAGTCCCGGTGTTACACACATGGCGTATACGTGATACATATTCCCGAAGCGCTTGAAATTTATTCGTTTGTTAACCGTACAATTGCCTTTGCTCCCCTTTGCTACTGCCACTTGCCACTCCTTCTGCCATTGTTGTCAATGTCATTGTTGTTGCCACTGTTTTGATGCATATTATGCCCCATGCATGCATTTTTTTGGGCGCTCTCTCCACAAAAGTTAGAAACGCTGCGGCGGCAGGGGAGGAGGCCTGGATCAGATCGCTTGGTCAGGTCCGGGCTTCTGTGGAACAGTTGCGACATCTCATTTCGTATTCATCTTTTTAAATACCCTGAAACCGCGACCGGGGGCCTCTGCTGCGTTCCATGTTCCTAAAGCTCCTTCAGTTGCTCCATCTGCAGATACGATTTTCGAATTGCTGCGATGGCTGACAGCCTGAATGATTTGTATGGAAGGGTCAATTCCCTCGAAATTCTCACACTGTCATCATCGATTTCCACGTAGGGTAGAGAGTATTCAGCCGTCGGCTTCATCTCCATCTTCAATTCCAGCTATAATATCTTGTTTTTTTTTTGGTCCTTTAGTACTACACCAAAATTTAAAGTGTTTTTCATTTTTTCACGAAAATTATTAGTAATTTTTTTCTACTCCGCTGCCTTTGCTCGCCCATGGAGTGAGGGGCGTGGCATGGCCAGCAGGATAGGGGCGTGGCAGTTCGTGGGGCCGTCGGGCAGGCAGCATTTTAAATATAATTATAATATAATTTGGCGCGGTATTTTTTTCCCTCTTTCTCTTGCTCTATCGCTCTCTCTGTCTCTCTCTCTCTCTCTCGCTTGTTACATTTCATGTGTATACATTTTTTTTGCCTTTTTCTACTTTTTGGGAGGGGAATGGGGCGGTAGTGGGTGTAGGTGTGGGGAGTGGTGGATAGTGGATGAGTACGAAGAGATTTGGAGCCATCGCGCTCGCTGCATTGTTAATGCAATTTTCGCTTTTGTTGTCTCTTTTTGTATTTAAATAATTATACATTTTTTTCCCACTCATTTTGCATTTGTATCTTTGCTATTGCCTTTTGTTTTATCCACACACACCAGTGTACGTGTGTACGTGTGTACATGTGTGCGTGTGTGTCTGTGTGTGCTCGGACATGTGTGTAAATTGTAGAAAAGTCAGCTTTTTTTAATAGTTTTTTATGCTATTGTTTGAAAGCCGCACACTGCCTGCCGCCTGCCGCCTGCCATTTCTCATTTGCTCTTGCTCTTCTCATTTTTACAATTTTCCCGTTTTCCGGCTGCTCGTTATGTGTTTGCGAGTTTTTAATGTTGTTGCATCCTTGCCCCTGCGGCGCATTTGAGCTTGTAATTTCGTAGATAAGTTTAGCTGCGAGAGGGAGACGGACAGGGACATGTGTGGTAGTGGTAGCAGTGTGGCAGTGTTGCAGGTGGACGGACAGTGCATGCCCCCAGCTTCGCTAAACATTCTACAAGCCACTGATTGGGGGCTGGAGAGAGTGGCAATAATGAGGTGAGAGATGGTGTGGGGACCTGCTTTATTGCATTTCCATGTCCTGCACTTTGAGAGTCTCAAAGTTTTTCAATAAAAAATCAAACACATGAGAGCGTGCGGCAGAAATTATATTTTCATATTGCATGCAAAATTCTGTTGCGGGCCATAATTGTTATTGACAATGGTATCGAGCCGGCGCATAAAGCCGTTAATTAATGAAGCCTGGCATCCACCCCACCCCCATCACAGGGGAGGCAGCCAGGGGGTGGCACAGGCACAAAAATAGGAGGCACTCGCCCTCCATCCACAACACCAGCAACAGCTAACTCTCTCGCTCTCTCTCTCTCTCTCCCTGAGTCTCCTGCCTCGAAATTCACAGACAGAGCCTTCGGACCTTCAACAGGTGTCCGTGTGACCTAGAGAAAAGTGTGCCCATACCCCCCACTTCTACTCCTTGGCCCTCCTTCGTCGTCTCCTTCGAGTGGGTGCCAAGGACGTTGCGTGGCCACCGCGAAGGAGTTTGTGTCGACAAACAGAAGCAGCTGGAGACGGAGACAGAGACAGAAGCAGACACAGGCACAGACACAGACAATGCCACAGCGCGAGGCACGGACACACGAAGCAACACGCACCCCACCTCCTTTTTAGAGCCAGACAGGACCAGCACCAACACCAACACCAGCAGCAGGACCAGGACCAAGCATTGAAATTAAAATCCAGACTGTCCGTGGCCGACTCTCAAGTGTTTGTCGTTGTTGTTTTTTAAGCGCTGCTGCCACGGACTTTTAACTTCCGGCTTCGTTCTCTGCTGCCACCCCCCAGCCCCAGCCCCAGCCCCAGTCCCAGTCCCAGCCCACGCCCCAGCCAACCCACACCACTCTGCTGATGGCTCTCTCTGCACTCACGGCCTTGCCTGGCAACCAAAGTTGACTCGACTCGACGCGACTTGACCTTGCAGCAGCAGGAGCAGCAGGAGCAGCAGCAGCCGACATCTTGGGCGCCAGATGGGGCATTGGGCATGGAGCATGGAGCATGGGGCTGCCTCCCTGCCAGTCTACCTGTCTGACAAATACACGCGTCTCATCTTCTCCCTTCTGTGTATGGGTGTGCAGTGATAATCCGCATAAAATTATAAGAGCAAGGAGCAAAAGGAACAACAGGGAGAACAGGAGCAGAGCAGACAGTGCCCAAGCACACGCACCCAGCCCAGCCCAGCCCAGCGACAACGGCGATGGCGACAGCGACAACGACAACGACAAAAGGCAAAAGTAAGGCCAAGGTCGTCTCACTCGTCCGCCCACTCAACCAACCCACCCACCCACAGAACACACACACACATGGCAATTGACCAAACAAGTAAAGTCGTTGTCGTCCTGGCATGTGGCTCACTTTCACTTCGTCCTCCCAAAAAAAAAAACAAAAAAACAAACCAAAGGAGGATACCGAGGGGGAGGAGAAGGAATGGAGGGGTGGGGAAGGAACAGCCTCGAACTGCGAAAGTCACACCCAGTTGCCCTTCCCCCCGTCCCCGTCCCCGTTCCCATTCTTCCTTCCTTTCTTCTACTCCTCTGAAGCTAGCCCGAAAAAAACGAACGTCCTGTGCCACAGCCACTGTCTGTGTGTGTGTGGCATGTGTGTTAGTGTGTGTGTGTCACAAGAGCATATGTGGAGTCAACGCGATGCCCAAACAAAAAGAACAAGAAAAAAAAACCCCACACACACACACAAACACACATATCCTCCTGTGGCAGTGGCAGTGGCAGTGCCAGTGCTCCTTCCTGATCCGAAGGACGACTCCTGCCACTTGTCGTCTTGCCTTGGCTTTGGCTTTCGCCCTCCCTGTCGCTGGGTTGTGTGTGTCCATGCCTCGTCTCGTATGTGTTCCTTAAGTTTTTATGGCTTGCTGACTACTACTTCCGGCATCCGGCATCCGGCGTGCGGCATGCGGCATGCCCCGCCACTCGATGGTCTTGTCCGGGACGAGGCAATGAATACATTAACACACTCACCCAGACACACACACACACTGAAAAAGGAAGAGGGAGATACGAACAGCAACACCCCGTGTCGAGCAACAGACAGCGTCTTGTGGCATGGCCTTGACGTCCGGCATCAAAATACACATGCAAGCCCCATCCCCCATTCTGCCCAGACGGTTTTCCCCCACCTCCTGCTCGGCCCCGTCCCCTTGGCGTCTCGCCCCTCGGCCACTGCCCTCTCGTAAATCCCATGTCCGTCTGTGGCACACTGGTTGCCATTGTTGCGCCTGGGGGTATGCAACAAGTGGCCCGGCTTGGGCCCAAATCAACAAATTATCACACACTGACTGCCACTGTCCTGCTGGCTTCCTCCTCCTCCTCCTCCGCCGCCTCCTTCTCGCACTCCTGCCCCCTTCCCATTTCTCGTTTTTCTCCAGTGCCATTTGAGCATCGATAATATGGAAATTTTCATCATTTTCTACCCCGAATGAAAAGCGTTTGTGCCACAGACAACTTGTCGCGCCAACTACGAATAGAATGTCTGTCTGTCCACACACACACACACACACACACACACGCGCGCCATGAAGGGTGTTTGGGGATGGGTAAGATAAGACGGAGGGGGAAGGACAGAAGGACGAAACTTACAGGGGAATTGTTGACAAGCAAACAACAACAACAACAGGAATGTGGAGTGAAAATGGGAAATGGAAATAGGAAAACTCAAATTCAAACAGAATCCGAAAACCGAACCCGAAATCCGGGGACCCGCATGCCTCATATGTCGTATGTGTGGCATGTGTGAGCTTTACACACCCTTGACCTCTTCGGCCATCGCATCAGCAAAGGGGACAGCCAGGACAACCAGTCGAGGCAGTTGAACAGTCAAGCAGGACACCGCCACCACCACCACCACCACCATCACCATTAGAACATAACCCGGTTAGAGAGGCTCATGAGCGGCGCTATCACTTACTCATGTGTCATGTCAGACGGGTTTGCCCCTTGCCCCATTCAACCATTCAGCCATTCAAAGGGGTTGCCTGGGCATCTCATTCTGCGTGTCCCGTCCCTGTCTGGGCCATGTCTCTCGTTAAGTGTTTTAGCAAAGATTTGCCACATGCGTTTAGGGGTTTGGGTTTGGGCTTGGGTTTGGATTGTTGGTGTGGGCTTGGGGTTTTTATCTGGCTTTTGGGCAAAGGGTTGAGGGTTGAGGGTTGAGGTCCGAGGTCAGGGGTTAGGGGTTAGGGCTCATTTACATGGCCAACTAGTTGTGAGAGGATTGTGGATCTGCTTGATTTGCATTTGTCAGCAGTGGGATATGTTTTAATCGACACCAACACACACACACACACACATCCTGTACCATCCCTGTACGGGTCAAGGGTCACCACCAGTACCAGCACCAACACCACCACACCACATCCCATTCCTTTTTGGTTTGAATTTTCCACCCATTTTGATAATAATGTGTTATAAAATGCCGATTATTTTCTCGCATTTGAATCGCTCACTTTTGGGACAAAAATTCTGCGCCTGTGTGTGGGTCCAGGCAGGGGGTTAGAAAAGGGGTTAAGGGGTCAAGGGGTACGTCTGATATGTGTCTGATTTCTGGCCTATGGCATGCGAGAATGCCAGGGTTCAAGCAGCCGGACTTGACCTTTGTGGCCTGTCCCATTTCCCATTCGCACAATGAGCTTTTGATTAGTGGTGAAAGTAGCAGCCAAATAGGATGTGGAGTGGGTTGTGGCGCAGTGGGGTGGGGTGGGGTTGGGAGGGGGTGATGTGGTGGCTGGGTGGCAAAGGTCGATTGCTAATTAACTTTGTGTGAGTGAGAAGGTAGGAGTTGCAGGCGATGATCCATTTCGCTGGATTTGTTTTGTTTTTTGCCAATTTTTTTTTTCGGAAAAGAGATCCGACCCTGATCCTGACCCCTGACCTTCTAGAACTGCAGCTGGTTCTTTAGAGATTCCTTTAGAGGCAACCGAGCCCCTAGACACTCTCCCTTAAGGGCTCTGTTGCTAATTAGTAGAGCATCCTTTCAAATATTTTCCCCACATGCCAAAGGGGTCGTCCTTTGGGGTGGAGGCTTGGCCAGGGGTAGGGGCTAAGGGTGAGTGCGATGGTGATTGTAAGGGGTTTTCTCTCAGTTTAAAAGAAAAAGTTTTAAATTAATTATTAGAAAAAGCATCAGCTGCGGTGGGCGGAAGGATGGGATGGGGAAAGGGGAAAGGGGATGGGCCTTTGAATGGGGATTTTGGGGGCCATGCGGTGGAGCTGCCACATGAGCTCGAAGCTGGCAAAAGCTTCGTCAGCGTCAACAGCAGCATCATGAGGGTTAAGACACACACTCACACACATACAGCGCACACACACACACACACATGCGTCACACCTCCCTAGGCAATTTCCGCTGCCAAATTGAAAAATTACGCGAGCGCAAAGTTTTCTGTTGCCTTTGCCTTTCAGTTGCCACTGCCACGCGCTGCCGTTGCCTCTGCTTCTGTTGCTGTCGCTGCTTTGATTTGCCCACCCCTCCCCCACCCCCGAAGCGCCTCCTCCGCCGCCGCTCCACTACTTAAGCGGCGCAGCAAAACATTTTTACATTTTATACGCTCATTACATAATTTCAAAGTACATGTGCGGAATTTTAGAAAAACGAGTGGCAAAGCAGGAAACGCAAGGGGCACCCGAAGAGAAGGCGGCGGGAGGGGGGGGGCGCGCAGGCATCAGAGCAAGATGAAAACCAAGCTTTGGGTTTTTTCTCCTTTTTTCGGTTGTGGCTGGGGGGCCGGAGGCGGAGGCGGAGGTAGGCCCACTTCCCCCCGTCCACCACACCAGCATTTCCCATTACAGGAAAAGCAACAAAGGAGAAAAGACAGCTATCGAAGGCACACACACACACACACACACACACACACACACACATATAGCCATGTGCATGTGTACATGTGTGTACCCGCACGCAGGAAAAACGAGAAAAACGCTAATGAAAATTAAAATGAAAAATTGCAAACGACGTGTGTGGTAGTGGCAGAGGCAGAGGGGTGGGCAGAGGCACATACACATGCATATATTAGACACAATCATCTCGCTCTCTTTCTCTCTCTCTCTGTGTGTGTGTGTGTGTGTGTGTGTGCACGCATGTCTCCGGCTCTGGCTCCGTCTCCGTCGCCGGCTTTACTCCATTTGCCTCCCGTCCCAGCTCCTTGCGACCCCCCCCCCCCTCCCCACGCCGCTGACAGCGAAAAACAGAAAAAGTAAAAACAAATTTTCCATTTTTACTTTGCCACACACACAGACACACACACACACACACGCACATCCTCTATCTCTGTCTCGCTTGCTCGCTCTCTTTCTTTCTCTTTTTGAACGGTTCTTAGGGGTGTGGGGTGGGTGTGAACGAACGCGAAACGCTTGCCATTAGCATACACTACTCACATTTTATAATACGGTTCTCTCAACCCCCCGCCCCCCTCCTACGAATGTGTGTGTGTGTTCATTTCATTACACTGTACATAATGGTTACGCCTGTGTGAGTGTGAGTGTGAGTGGGTGGGTGGGTGGGTGGGGGTCTGTAGCAAGGCTAAACTACCCTTTCGCCTAATTTTTAATCTCAAGCGTTGCCAGGGCAACACCAGCAGCAGAAACAGTACTGCTCCTACTCCCACTCCCACTCCACGCTCTTGGAAGAAGGGTCAGAAGCGCAGACGAGAAGGGGTAGGGGTAGTGACTAGGGTTAGGGCTATGCCGGAAAAGTGTCCTCCATCTAAGCTAGTTTTAGCCATGAAAGCAGCTCCCAGCTCCAACAAACTTGGCCATTATATGCGCGTACATGTATCCTGCTGTATCCCCATTTTTTTGTTGTTTTCGTTTTTTGTTCTTGTATCCCTTTTTAGACGTACAATTAAAAATGTAAATCAGCCAACGTCGCGGCTGGCGTCACTGCTTCGCTGCCGCTGCCGCCGCTGCTGCTGCTGCTGCTGCTACTCCGCGGCGTCGCCCTTTTTTAATTCTCCTTTTTTTCGACATTTTTCGGCGGCTGCTGCTGCTGCTTGGAAGGGCTGTGCGCGCAGAGGGGGAGGGAGGTGTAGTGGGTACTAGTGGGTGGGTGGGGCAGTGGGTGGTTGTTAGTTGGGTGGTGGTGGTGGTGGTGGCTCTGTCTCTCTCTCTCTCTCTCTGTACACCCCGTGTGTATATGTAAATATTATATTTATTTTATTTCGCGGATGACAACGACATAGGCCACAGGCTCAAAAGCAAAAGTCGCGAAAGGAACTCTCTTTCGATTAGGAATCCTTCAGAACCGCCGCCCTTAGAAGCTCAGCCCACCCCACACCCCTCTCCTGTGAGGCAGAGCATCTCCCCTCCTAATCTATTATTAAAAATGTTAACTGAAAGCATTCCTCGTATAAATATAGAGCGCTATAGAGCCTTGTCCTTGGAGCTTTTAGGGGGGTGCAAGCAGCAAGCAGAGAGCAGGAGGAACAGGAGGATAGACGCACACAAAGCCAGGACCGAAGGACCCAGAGCCCAGAACCCAGAATCCAGGACCCAGCGAACATAAATACATATTTATTGTTGGTACAAGCAATTTAGCGAAAAGAAATCCAAATTATATCATAACTTTGTGTAGTGCGCCATCTGGGGTTTAGTTGCCAGCTTCCTCAGCCTTCGTCCCGAGTCCCGAGTCCTGTTGCTGCCACCTACGCCTACAACAATGCCTGCCCCCATCCAAGCGACAGGCAGGCAGGCAGGCAGCAGCTGAAGCTGAAGCTGAGGCTCAAAGGCACGGGTCCTGGAAGCATAGACACCAGCAGCCAGGAGCCCACAGTCGGAGTAATAATTCTATGCCCAACGCCATTGTAGCCACGTTAAAGATGTTGCCACACACATTTCTGTAGCGTTCTGTTCTCCTCCGTTCGCCAACGTTTTGTTTTGGGGCCTGCCCTCGTCCTCCTGCCTGCCACATCCTTCCAGGAGGGGAATCGTGGGTGGCAAGGAGTAGCCAGCCAGCCAGTCAGCCAGCCAGAGAGCGTGCAAGGGAGGGACGGTGGGTAGGGTGGTAGGGGGAGGCGAGGCACTGTAACAATGAAAACAATTACAACAACAATTGCGAATAAACATGCAAAAAGCAAAGTAGAAGATGAAGTAGCTAAAGAGGAGAATCAGAGGCACAGAAAGAGAACAAGAGACAGAGAGAGCGGGAGAGAGGGAGAGGGAGAGAGAGCAACAGAATCCGAATGAGAATGAAATGTTTTCTAATAAATTTTGCTTTATGTGCGCGGAGCGGCGCGGCGTGGCGTGGATGCGGCTGCGGCGGCGGCGGCGGCAAAGGCGAAGGCAAACGACGCGGCGGCGGTGGCGGCCACAGGAAGAAGGCCAGGGGGAGCGGGAGGGGGGGAGTGCAGGAGAAAAAGGGAATAAATAAAAATAAAGTTTTATATTCATGTACCGCACACACACACACACAAACACACACACACAGACAGAAACGGTGGCGCTTTGCCACCCAATTGCCATTAATATGGCGGCTGCCTAACATTCATCTGTATATGTATGGGTGTGTATGAGTGTATGTGTGTGTGTTGCGTATCTGTGTGTGTCTCTAATGCCAAGTTGCCATTTATTTTAACTTTGCCACCAACTTTTGAGGCAGGCAGCCCACAAAACAGAGTCCCAGTTGGTATTTCTACTGCCTCCCCCTCCCCCTCCCCCTCCACCAACCATACCCTACTCCCCCTCCCCTTCCCCCTCCCCCTCCCCAGCCCCTTTTGACTCAACTAAGCCGAAAAAACTTTTTTTCCTGCCATTTTGTTGCTTTTCTTTTACTATTTCCAGCCACATTTTTTCAATTTTTTTCTCGTTTCTGTTTCTGTTTTTCTGGCTTTTTCGCTCTCTTTGTTTTCACTTCGCTTCGTCTTCTTCTTTTTTTTTTTTTGGGTTTTCCGCTTTGTTTTTTTCTTTTGCCCTTTCTTTTTTTCTGTTAATTTTTTAACGCATTTTGCGTGGGCCCCGCGTTTACTTAGTTAGTCTCCAGGACACCAGGACACCAGGACGCCGAGACACCAGGACTCCCGGGGAGACAGAAGAGCGCTAGAAGAGTGCCAGCAGGAGCAGCAGCAGTAGAGCAAGGGGGCGGGGCGGGACGGGGCGGGGCGGGGCAAAAGGGAAAGTCGTGCGCGGATTGCGACAGCCTTCGAAATGCCGCGACAAAGGTAAAAGGATTTTTGTGTAAGTTCGACACAAGCAGAAGGGGGCGGGAGATGGGAGAATGGGGTGTAAGAGGATGGAGGGGATGGGGGGGAAATACGGAATACAACAAATATAAAACCAACGAAATGAATTAAATGGCTGTGTCAACATTGACACATTCAACATTCGACGACAGGGATAACTCTTTCTAAGGATCATGATCGATTCGATCCTCCTTACTCCTGACCCTCTCTCGCTCTCTCTCTCTCTCTCTCTTTCTGTCTGTCTGTATTTCTCTCTGTCACTCTCTGACAGGCAGCTGCTGTGCTCTTAGGTCATTCAGTGGGTCATTCGCCATGCAGGACATCATTAACATTTATACGGGCATAAAAAGCGTAGGCCCAAAATTGAATACGAACTGGCATAACCATACCCCATCTCCATCCTGGGGGAATGCCACTAGTTCTCTGTGAAAGATACGTATACAGCCGCAAGCACAGAAGTGCTACGAATATCATATACGAGTGTGTTTGTGTGTGTGTGTGTCCCAGAGATGATCCCGTGGGCCATAAAGCAAATAGAAATCGTGGCGGCGGCCGTTTTACTATCACTCGCATTCGGGCTTTATGCGGGGCATTAATAATTCCGTATTGGCCGCAATAAAAGCTCCAGAAGAGCAGCCGAAGGGGGTGGGAGTTTGGTGGAAGGTGGAAGGATTCGAGACCACAAAGCGGAATAACAAAAATCAAAGCATGCTCAGGTCATTAAAGAGAGAGGTAGATGAGGGATGGGGATAGTACTACTACACTGCCAATACAATTGAAAGCACTCGCCATCTCTCTCCCTCCCTTGCCCTCTCTAGCCTCGTCGCTCTTTCTCATTTTCTCTGGCTGCTATACACAAGGGTCTATGTCTGCCGCTGCTACTTCTTCTTCTTCCTAATCAACCCTTTATGAACCCCTAAAAAAAAGAAACGAAAAAAAGGTAAAAAGAAAAACTGCAAAGCAGTGGAGGAGAGGCATACAACAATAAAATGTAAAATTAGAAGCGACAGCATCCTCGGGGGCAGTTTTCCAATGAACAGACGGCAGGACCGAAGGACCGACCAAAAGGACTCTGACTTCAATTAGAGCGATGGACTACAGAGAGATAGACAGGGAGTCAAAGAGCGAGAGAGAGAGAGAGAGAGAGCGAGAGTGTTGCGGTAATTGTGAAGGGATCCTAGGGATCCATGCTGGAAATAGAACCACTAAAGTCTAGATCTCTCAATAGAGACTAAGAGGGGTGGTGGTAGAGGGGTGCAGAGGGCTTGGGAGAGAACTATGGCTGGTGTCTGGTCGATCTATGGCTCTGCCACACGACGGCCTTTGGCACACGGCGGATTCCACACAGCCAAAAAAGGTAAGGGCCAGAAAAGGGGAGGAGGGGTACAGGCAGCATCCCCAGCATCCAGCATCCAGCGGCAGCAACAGCAGCAGCATAGCATCATTAAGGGTAGTTTCGAGCATCGTAAAAAATATAGAGAAATAAAATTGAAAAAAGCAGCAACAACAGCAATAACAAGGTCGAAAGACGAAGTCGAAGTCGATGTCGAAGTCAGCAGCAGAGCAGAGCAGAGCAGCAGCGGCGGCAGCAGCGGCAGCCGCAGCCGCGACGACGACGACGACGCACAACTACACAAATACAACAAATACAAAGGCAGTGGGGCATGAGGCAGAAAGAGAGCTCTCTCCTCCAGCTCCAGCTACAGCTCCAGCACGGAAGAAACAAAAAGCGAACGAAATAAATAAAAAGTATCGATATAGAAAATTTTGTTGGGGAAAGAAAACTGCGCTGCCGGCGCAGCTGCTATCCTTGAATGAGTTCTGTGTGTGTATGAGTTGGGGAGGGGCGCTGAAGGGAGCCCAAGGAGATGATGATGTGGCGGCAGGGAGAGAACTACAAATTTTACAGTCCCTCCCCCGCCCCGGTAACCAGCCAAGGAGAAACCGAAACGCGCGGAACGCGAGAAGCGAGACGAAGGCCAACTCAATGAGCGGCATTCCAGGACAGACCCCCCTTTCGAGGGGGCGGCTATTACACGAGGGTGCGGGGTGCGGGGGATTCTCTTCAGATTTTAGTGACGAAGAATGAAACTTTAGCCGTGTCCTCCTGCCCTCAACCCCAGCCGTTCCCTCTAGTTTCCATGGATATAACTGGGTCACAGTTCGAACCTTTCTCCCGCCTCCCTCCAACCTCCCACCACCCCCATCTATTCTCACATCCTTGCGCCCCTTGCCGAAATTAAAAGAAATATGTTCCATTTCATTTGAATGCGGGGGTGGGGCGGGGAAATGTTGCCGAAATCAGAGGCAGGCACCCAGCAGCCTGTGGGGGGAAAAACCCTTGCGCCGCGCACGCTGCCTCCCTCCCTCCCTCCCTCCCGCCTCCTCTACTCCTGTGCCTGCCCCTCGCCGCCTTCCTCTTTCTATTCTCTCCATCTCCATCTCCTTCTATCGAAGTCGAGCGTCTTCAACTGGTTTGCCCCCCTCGAGCCCCCCGCGAACTCCAACCCGCAGCAGCCATTAAGTTTTCTCGCTGTAATAAAAAATCTTTCTCTCTTTTTTCCCCTACCGCTCATCGGTGTATCTGTGTGTGTGCGTACTTCTCTGTGGTAGTGTGTGTGTATTTGTGTAGATACTAAATTTTCTAGTTCTTTCTTTTTTTTTATTTCCTTCTTTTGCCTCGCGTCGGCATTAGTGTTTATTTATTTTTTTCTCTTTTCTTTCCTTTCCTTTCTCTTCTTTTCTTTTTTTCTTACTTGAAAAGAAGATTTATGTAAAACGCGCCGGGGGGGTGGGGGCAGGATGGATGGGGGAAATAGTCGCAGATGCTGTTGTTGCTGCTGTTTGTTGTTGTTGTTGTTGTTGCTGTTGCTGTAAGTTTCACGCAGCTAAAAAAGCAAACTGCCAAAAACCCAACCACCCATCCAACCACCTCTCCCCCCTACCCCTACCCCTGCCACCCCACCTACCTCAACTTCTGCCACAGTCTGTGCCGCAGAAGACCGTGTGCTCTGCCGTTCCTTTGACTCGGCTTCGGCCTCGCGGACTGCGGACTGCGGACTGGGGACTGGCACACGGCAGAGGCAGAGGCAGAAGCAGAGGCTGAACGCTGGAAACGTCTGAGGGTTAAGGCGGTGGTATACGCGGGGGGTAGGTGGCACACGGGGCCACGGGCAGGCAGGTCCTGGCTGCCTGCCTTCGGTGGTTGGCAAAAGTTTTCGGCAAGTTTAATGTTTAGATTTCTAAGACGCTGCCGCCATTGGATTTTCAACTATAAAATATTCTTTTCATTTTTCAACCAGAACGCAGAACCCACCACCCCCCACACACACACCCACACCCACTTCTACCACCCCTATTCACCTCCCACCCCTCCACCTTCTATCCATCTTTGGCAAAGCCATTAAAAGCAAACGCTGAATTATAGTAGTACTCCGCTTTGTACATACAAACAGAGCTGAGCAGAAGGAGATCCCTCAGAGGGGATCTGAAATGAGGATGGGGATGGGACAGGGGATGGGACAGGGGATAGGAACGATAGGGATAGGGATTTGTATAGGGATTGGGATTGAGTTTGGTGCCAGGGAGGGTGGGGAGGGCCTTGAAATTGGCCACGGCTTGTTGCGGTGCTTAGTTGTTAGTTGGCGATACCCTGTACACCGCTGATGTCAAAGGGTATGCCCCGTAGACAGAAATGTAGATAGAATCTGGACAGACTCTCTTCTTCCAGATGCCTTGGAATGGAATGGGAACACTTACACTTATGCCAATATATTTTTGTACTTAAGAAAGGTTACAATACATTAAAAATTACAAAACTATATATTTGATGTTTAAATAAAATATATTTAAAAATGAATTTAAATACATTTCATATTTAAATAAAATCTATTAAAAATGCAACCTATTTTTATTTCATTTCAAGTTAAATATTTTTCATAATTAAATTAATATATTTCATAATTAAATTATATATTTTTCATAATTCAATTAAATATATTCCTACAAATAGAATCGGTATTTGCGTACATTTATTATTTTTATTTTATTATGTATTTATTTTGATTATTCCTTTTTATATTTTATATTTACATAAAATATGTGCCGGGCCAGGCTTTATTTTAAATATATTTACATTTAAATAAAAGTTAATTTTATTTAATTTCTCCGGACATTTTAGAATGCCATTTCTCTCCGAGTGAATTCCGCATTCCATGTCCACAGATGAATTCCTCCGCTCGGCAATGGGTATCCCTTAGTCGGAATAGGCTCCAGTGTGACGTTCTGCGGGTCTGTTTTGGACGAACTTGGACTTAGGGCACAGTGGTAGCAATTCTATTTGGGATGCCCTAGCCTAGTCCTGTCCTTGGGACTGGAAGTTCATTGAACACCTCGTAGATGCAGTATTGACAAACTGTTGCTGCTGCTGCTGCTGCTCAACCGTAGAAGGAATGTCTGTGCAAACTGCCAAAATACTCGAGAACCCACCCCACCCCACCACCCCACACACCACACACCACACTCATGGCCGCCCTGCGATTGAAACAATTGGAATTGACTCGCATCCAATATTTGCACATGCCACACTTGACACTTGTGTGTGGCCTTCTACTTCCACTGCCGCCCCCCTGGTGGATGGGAGAATGGGTTGTCTTGGGGGCGGTGGTGGGGGCGGTTTTGGTTGGTTCTCTGTACCCAGTTAGGCAAACAGTGGGCGACTCCACACAATTGGGGCTATTGGAGCAGCTGTCTTGACGAATAATTCTGCAAGCGCAACTCCAATGAAAATGATACAATGGCAGCCTTGAAAACGATTAGGGAGGGGTACAGCCAGGGAGGGTGGGCAGAAAAGTTCTGATTGACCTTAGACCCACTGTGCGGGTCCGTCAAAGCCACGTGCCAGGAGGTGGCGATAAACGAAGGCAGGAGCAGGAAAATCGAAGCCAAAAGCAGAAAGGAAAGTTTTCCCCGGCCCGCGGCGGGGAACCCTCTCTTCGGGGGCCGCCACACCACTACCACTACCCCTCCCCCACCCACGTTCCTGCTTTTCTGCTCGAATGAATTTTAGAATTCGCCGCATTTTGTCTCTCAAACTATGTGCAATAATACAAGTATAAAACAGCCACTGGCAGGCCACCCCCTGCCCCCTGCCCCCTGCCCCCTACCCCTAGGAGAACTAAGAAGAAGAAGAAGAAGACGAAGAAGAGGAGGAGGAGGAGGCATAGAAAAAGAAGAAAGATGGAGAAGAAAGAAGAAGACGGAAGAAGAAATTGCCACAAAACGTGCTTCTAAGTTATTTTTCATTTGCCACGCTTTGCGCAAGCTGACCCTCTGCCACAGACGCCCCCTCCCACCCTCACCACCCCCTTAACAGAGTAGTTAGGCAAAAGTAACAGCGGCAGCAGCAGCAACAACAATAGACTGAGGGAGAGGGAGAGAGAGAGAGCGAGATAGAGAGCGTTAGAGAAGGGAAGCCCCATTTTAAGATTTATGTCGGTGATTATTTCTAAGTTTTTGTGCGCTCAACGCTGGCCATTCCCCCCACCCCCCACCCCCACACTCCGCTCTATAAAGAAAAGGAAGATGCCAAAAAGGAAAAGGAAAACTGTAGAAGGTGGGAGGCCAGGTGGAGAGAGCAGGTGGAAAGCAGGAGCCCCCGCCAGGCCAAAGGAGCCCTAATGCTAGACGAGCTCCCTGGGCCAGAGATAATTCCGGGAAGCGGCAACCAGCAGAGCGAGATGCAGATAGTTGAAGCGACAGAGAGGGAGAGAGATGGAGATAGAGAGAGAGAGAGCAACCTAACTTTTAGAAAATGTTAGTTTTGTGCAAAGTCCTGGACGCACGCGGGGCTACCCCCGATACTGCCTTGTGCCTGCCTGGTGCCTGCTTTTGTGGAAAGTTTTTCAACATTTCAGATGCTCTCTATCGCTTAGCCCTTTCTGAGGATGTTCTGTCCAATGGAGGCAGCCGCTAAACAGAGAGTGGGGGGATGGGAAGTGGAAGGAAGGGTCGATTAATAGTTCCACCTTTCTTTCTGCTGCTGATGCTGATGCTGACAGGTGAACTCCCTCTCTCTCTCTCGCTCGCTCGCTTCTCTTTTTCTCTTCGCTGACGACATAAAAAATCTAATCTAATCTATCTAATGTGCTGCCCTTACCCCACCCCCACCCCCACCATCTTCATGGCCATTTCCCATGCTGTTTTTTCTTTTTCTAAGCACAATACTATTTTCGTATTTTCGCATTTTCGCATTTTCTTGTATTTTCTTGTATTTTGCTGCCACTCTCTGCCTTTCCGTTGCTACATTTAAAATGTTTTATTTGGCCATTTGTATGTTTTATGGCATTCCTTGTTACCAACTGCCGCCGCCTCCCCTCCCCTCCGTCCGGTCCCACCGCTTCTGGGGGATACTCTCGTTCGTGGGCGGGGGGTACATCCGCTGGAGGCTGCTGCCGGAGCACAGGGGGATTCCAGGGGATTTTCCTTTGCTGCAGAATGAATTCTGTGCCGTGTCACAGGTGCATTTTACGATGACTTCAAGAAGAACATTGGTTATTCGGTGTTTCTTTCTGGCTCGTTTCTGCCCGCCCCCCTTCGCCGCCACAGTTTCCGCCTCCTCCCTTTGGTTTGCCATTTTTTGTGCCTTACTTTATTTAATTTATGGCCCCGCACACGGGAGCCAGGCTTGGAGCCAGGCAGCGACATAAATAAATAATTGAAGCTTTATAAATCTAAAACATTCGCTAGAAAGTAGTTGATATTTCGAACCCAGCACCCGCCACCCCCCCAACCCCAAGCCACCCTCCACCCTCTGCCCTCCAGGAAGATGTTTTGTAGCTAAGTACGAGGGTGGGAGGGGGGGCGGGATGTGGGTATGCTTATCAGTGAAAACTAAACAGGACTTGAAATCAGCCTCCCCCGTTGTTTTCCTTCTGCAGCAATCCCCCCCCTTCCATCACCCACCCCTTCCATGTCCTGCCCGCATTTTTTTTTGCTCAAGCAGCCTCCTTTGCCCATGCCTCCTCCTGTTACTCCTGTTACTCCTGCTTCACTGTCAAGTTTACTTTCGTTTTTAGTCTGCCGTATGCTCATTCATTCCACCATTCATGGTGCTAGGAGTGGGGGGAGCACATACAACGCGAAAGGGAAGGCGAAGGTGAAGGGGAAGGGGTAGCAGGGGCTCAAACTTAAATGCGACCACTAAAAAAGGAGCGAGCGCAGACAGCAGAGCGGCACAGGCAGGCGGCAGGCAGAAAGCATGAAAAAAGCACGCACTTCCACACACACACACACACACATGCACACGCATACACATGCATAGAAAAAGGTACGATATTAAAAGTAATAATAAGTGCCTTTAGAAAGAGACAGCAAGAGTGAGAGAGAGAGAGAGAGAGAGCGAGGCAAGCGAAGTAAGGGTAAGGGTAAGAAGAAGGGGAAGGAGGGGGACGACCACCCGCACTTAGATATTGAAATGAGTATATGTATGTATATATTTTTTAAATATAAAAAGGATACCCTCCTACCCTAGACACACACACACACATACACGTGGGCCATACATATATCCCCCTAATATCCACTTACAACAACAACAACAAAAACAGCAACAACTAATACCAGCGACGCCGACAGAGGCAGAGGCAGAGGCTGAGGGCAGAGCGACAGGCGAAAAACCAATGCAAAAGAAATATATCAACCCTCGTGTGCTTTTTATTTTCCAAAACTTACTCTCTCTCTCTCTCTCTCGCTCCCTCTCTCTGTCACTCTCTTACTCTTATTCCACCGGTACGCGCTCTTTCTCTGCCTCTGTCCTTGTCGCTCGCCTTTCGTTTTCATTTTTTCAGCATTTACTTTTTTCGAGACTGCCGTCGCTCCTTCTCCATCTCCATCTCCATCTCCTTCTTCCACTGCTGCTCCGCCGACTGCTTCCTTCCTTTCGGTACTTAGTTTTCTGGTTCTGCGTCTGGGATTCTGGGTCTCGGCCGTGGAGTCCCCGTTCCCGCACCGCCATCTATCCATCTATTCACGGGGCTCCACGCGAGCTCCACGAAAAAAAACTCTCTCTCTAAACACGGGGCGCCCCGTGACAAAGGCTGTGATGATGGCAGACGACAGGGGCGGAGGGAAAGTAAAAACGTACATACGTACGTACACATATAAATGTACGACCTCGCCACTTATCATATGGAAACTGCACTGAGAGAAAACAAGTGAAGGAAACTTTCGACCCCTTCCTCCCTCGGTAACAATCATTCATTCGTGTGCCATGCCAAACCCGAAGTTATATGTATGTATGTACTTCGGTCCAACTGCATATGATCGAACCTGCATGGAACCACAATTTGGATCGAACATTTCCGAGCAGCTTGACCGAACACGTTGCACTGCTGAGAGCTGCGTTCGAGTTCGATCGTGGCCCGATCCACACCCAATGCTCAACGCTCCCAATGCACATCATAGCTACTAAATTCGCCACAGATTTCCCTCAGTGTAAGAAAGCATCTAAAAATCACCTTTTCTCCACTACTAATTCCGCTTATCCCGCTGCCGCTGCCTGCACTTGTAAGCCCTTGCCATGCCTCAGCTACTGTCGCTGCCGCTGCCGCTGCCGCAGTCAACGTCTCTGCTTGCGACACACGCAGCAGCAGCAGCAGGACCAGCAGGAGAGGAGAGAAGAGAGCACAAGATGAGATTGTTTAACTACGAAACACGTAGTTAAAAAACGAAAAATTGAGACCCGCAAAAGGAAGATCCCAGCTAAAGAGCGGTGCAGTGGGGGTGACAACGGGTAGTACGCGCCGCTAACTAGCGACTGCGACTGCAGCAGCAGCAGCAACAGCAGCAGCGGCAGCGTCGACGTCAAAAATTGAAAAAATACAAACACAACTACAATAACAGCAACGGCAACGGCAACGGCAAGAGCTGGAGCAGCAGCAACAAGGACGACAGCGACAGGAAAACGCGACTCTGTCTACGTCTCAGCATCTACACACACACACACACACTCGTACAGTCAGCGGCAGAGACACACACACACACACAGACACATTCAGAGGGGGTGGTGGTTTTGCCTTGAAAAAGAAATTTCGCGCAGCAAAAATCTAAAGCGAAATTGCGGGAGCTCCTGGCTAACGAGTAGGCTGGCAGAGGGATGGGTGATGGGGGGATGGGGGAGGGCTACGAAGTGTAAAGTAAAGAAAGAAATGGTGAAATAAAAACCTTGTTTCCGCGCAAGTTACAAGAGCTCCCCCCACCCCGCTCCGCCCCCCTCGCACAACAAACCATCCACAGCCAGGGTCTTCAGCTCCCCTTTCGACTAAAAAAAAGCTAAGCACACACACACAGCCTCACCTTTCTCCGGAGCGCAAAGAAAGTTGTGATATTTGCTAGCAATAAAAGTAGTAATCAGTGGAGGGGCAGGCAAAGCCGACGTCGCTGTCGACGAGTTAGAAAGAGATGAGCATTAGAAGGAGCAGCAGCATCAGCATTTGGGAGCAGGGGGCGTGCAGGGAGAGAGGCACTAAATGCGCCACGTAACGAGAACTTCTTATTTTATATAATTCTCAAATTCGAGATGTTCAGCTTTTTTTCCGGCTGCCTTATTTGGTTATTTATTTTGTTGTTACTTTTTTGCTCATGTTTTTAAGTGACTCTTCTGTCTCCTCTTTGCTGTCTTCCATCATTTTTCCAGTTTTATACAGACCCCTAAAAAAGCATCTGATGGTACAAATTTTATGGATTATCATTTACGTCTATCGTATGTTTTCTATAACAGCTACACATAAGAAGGCGTCAAGGAGATCACTCAATTAAAGTCAACAGCCGTTTGCTCTCTAACTTTCTTTCTTCTTTGCAAATTCCAAACATTCCATGGTCATTCCATGGGTCTCCTTAATCGGAAATCTTTTATAGGGAAGTAATTAACTGAGGCATAACTATGGCCCCCTTTTAGGGCTTCTTAAATTCGTGTAAAGATATCCAACAACCAAAATGGAAGCGACGGACGATATCACCTGATTACAGGGTATCTTAAAGTCGGGGAACGTGTACTTTCGTTTCGACTGGCTTTCTGCTGGAAGGAAACATTTCATTTTGAAGACAGTCCCTGAGACATGAATGCTGCTCCCTGCTTCTGCTGCTGCTGCTGCTAAGCTCCTGCTCCTGTGGCTGCTCCTCTGTTCTGCCGCAACTTTTCTGCTCTGCTCTGCCTCTGCTGCTGCGCTGCTGCAGTTTTTTGTGTGTTCAAATTACGAGAGCGACATTAATTTTTTAGAATTGCGCGTATGTGTTGTTTCGAGGAACGGCAGCAGCAGTAGCTGGAGCAGCAGCAGCAGCAGGACGAAAGGGATTCAAGGCTATGTGGAACCTGCGGGGCAGGGGGGGGGTTTTGGGACGGTTTGCGCGCTCGGCTTTGTGTAATGTGTAGTAAACGCCCGTGTCTGTGGATGTAGTTGTATTATTTTTTACGAGCTCCACCTCCCCCCACCATTCCCCCCGCGATACCTTGAATTTTTTTTGTATTTTGCTATGCGTCCAACACGTTACTCCTCCTCGGCAAGTACAGTTAAAATATATATTATAATGTTGGCAAAAAAATGAAGAAAAAGTCCACAGACTATGCATGAGACCACAGCTCCATCCCCATCCCTATCTCTATCTCCACCCCCCACTACCCACAGCCCCCCGTTTTGTCTCGTTCCCTCCCGCGTTGCACTAAATAAAAATGTATTTACAAAAATTTCCTGCTGTGTCCTGCCACTTATTATTAACTTTTTTGTTGGTGTGTGGACTTTTCATTTTCCACTCGGCTATGCGCCAGAGAGGGCTGGGGATATTGCGAGGGGGTGGGTGGCAGTGGGCGGGCAGGGGACATAGCATGATTATCGCCTGGCAACAGCAGCGATCGATGCCAGGATTGGCATTGCTTAACCCCTAAATGCCAATGCCTAATAATAAGAGCGGGTTATCTATCAATTAGGAATCTGGACATGCATACATATGTACATATATATATATATGTACATATGTATGTATATCATCCTCCCTCTTAGGCTCCACCCTTGGACCATTCCCCTATTCCACTTTTTGCTTTTCCCTTCCCCCCCGTGGAATTACTTTATGTGACAATTAAAATGCATTTTCGTGAAAAATGAAAGCCCCATGAATAATGGCAGAGAAATATTTGGCGTCATGAGGATTTTTTCCCCTATATAATGCCCAGACTTTTTTTACCGCAATATTTTCACAAACATACACACACACACACACACATGGAGGGGGCAGGAGGTGTGGCATGTTGGGGAGTGGGGGTACAGTCCGGCAATATTTATATTTGCCTATGTAATGATTTTTTATTAAACAAAAAAAAAATAAATAGAAAAGCATCGAAAAGCGGAAAAAAATCGAATGTGAAATAAAAATCAAGCTACCCCTCGCTCTCTGTCTCTCTCTATCTCTCTCTCTCTGTCTCTCTGTCTCTCCCACTTCCACTCCCTCTTTCTGGCCACCATCGAAATTTATCGATGAAGCGCACGGCGCACATGGAAAAAAACGCATTCAAATGAAATGTTAATTTTATTTTGATGTAATATTTAACAGCGACGCGTCGTGGCGTCTCGACGCCCCCCACTCTCCAGGGGGGGTGCCAGGGGAAAGGGGTGGAGCAGAGAGGCAGAGGAGCATACAGGGACACCGATACGGACACATATGGCGGCAGATCTATCTGCTGGCAGCTGACATTTGCTAACAAAACAATGCAAAATCACTGCTCCAATCCCCAAATCCTGCCTCGCTCCCTCGCTCGCTCCCTCCCTCCTGAATGGGGGAAAACTGCCGACCCCTTGCCCTTGTCCTTGTCCCCTTGGCGGACCTTGTCCGCCATATCATCCCGTCAAATCATTATTACAGCATCAGCCCAAAAGCCGTGAAAAAAAGGGCAGGACTGTAGAGAAACGAGCGAAAAAATAATCAAATAATAGGATACATTGTACTCGGTTCTATCTTAAAATTCACACAATCAAAACTATTTTTATGAATTATTAAACTATTTGTTTTTAGTTATTCAATGTCAGGACTCGCTAACAAAATCGAGTCCGGCATGAGATGTGTAATTATTTTAGAGAAAAAGTTATGACTATTTAAGTTTTGTATTTACAAGCTGGGCAAATTCTCAAGGCTTAAAAATAAATACAAATTTGAAAGCAGGAACAAAATTTATATCTGGCCTTACTAATTTGGGTGTTCTCTAGTCTCTTCAATAAAAAATAAAACGAATGTTCACAAGTTTGGGGCGTTTATGTCTACAAAATTGGACTTAGAACCATAAATTCTTAAATATAAATAAATTCGCCTCTTTAACTTCCTTTCTGTATGCTTCTTTTGAAGATCGAAATGTACCCTGTCCCCAACCACCAGCATCATGCTTTTGAGGGTATCTTTTGCTCGTCTCCAATCGCCATCCGCACTCCTAAAAAGTGCTATAGAAAGAAGGTCCTGTCAATGGTCAAGGGACGCTTTATCTACTCTGACTCTGAGGTACTCTGACTGTTACACTTCTCACTCGACCTTTGTCCTCGTTCAACGTCCGACTGTCTTCATAAATCGTAATGCAAATCTTTTGAATGCGAGTCCATTCATTTGATGACAATTTTCAATGTTAAGGATTACATGAAATACATATATGATCCCCAGCCGTTTTTCGACTGAAATGTGGGACCCAAAAGCGCGCAAGTATATCTTCATGGGGGAGTAGGAACCTGCCTCAAAGGATTCATTTCTGATGCCCAACGATGTAGGCGAGTTCTCATTTTGTGTTCTGGGAATTTGAATGCCCATCAATTAGTGGCGGATTGGGAAGAAAAGACCTTTGCGCTGGTATTCCCAGAGTACTACCACAACCCACGGCGAACCCATTCGATGAATGCTTTTGAATTGAATCATAAGTCCAACAGTTGGCGATTCCTTCGAAAGTCCTCCGCTCAGCGGACTCCAAGAGCGTGCCAGGATACCACGATGCGTGTGTGTGTGTCTGTGAGTGTGGGCTAATATCTACCCACCATAAATACACGTTGCATTCAAAGGAACTCCTGCTTATATGCCACGTGAGCGCAGCGGCTCACGGAAGGATGCCAAGGCCAGTGCTTCGCTCCTGAATCTGTATCTGTATCTGAATCTGAATCTGTATTGCAAGAGTATTAGCGCGCGTAACGCCCACACACTCATATGCACAAATAATATTGTATTTCCTTGCCATTCAAAGACCCGCCGCTCCACGCCCCCCCCCCCCACGCTTCCCCCCTTTCCCATCTCAATTCTCAAGGAATAGGCTCATGTACAAGCAGCACTTACGGAGGAGTAGAGACTGCTGCGCAAAGCCTCGCAAATGAATGAACGAATGAGCAAGCGACAGACACACATACACCACACACATGTACCTATACATATAGCATACATATACATATTCCACATACATATTCATGTATGCAAAAAAGAATGTTAAAAAGTGTTTGTGCGTGTGTGCCCCAAACGACATGCTAAAAATTTGTATAGAAAATTAGTTAAAAAATTACTCCGCAGACACGCGCACGCATGTTGTTGCGTAAGGGGTGCGGGGTACTGGGGTACAGGGGTACAGGGGTCCAGGGGGGCTGTTTGGGGTTTTTGGGTTTACATATGCGCGCACACACACACATGAACACACTGATGCACGCGCGACAGAGAGAAAAGTAGAAGAGTCCTTCGTGCGCTCCACCAGTTAGACACACAGTTGGCATTAGTGGGCGGTGTTAGAAAGTGCGCGCATCCCCCCCTCCAACCCGCGACGTCGCTTTGTACTCCACACTCCATACACACACACACACACACGCATAGGGGGGCATGTACAAATTTTAATGTTTAGAGTCGTCGCTCGCGCTTAAAGTTTGTCATAAAGCACCCCATTAAAAAAGGGCGAACCGTGAACTCCAGAGGGGGCTTACATACATATATTTATGGGGGCATGGTTGAGTGTAGTAGATGCTGGAGAATGCTTGAAGTAGGGGGGGAAGTAATGGGCAAGAATGAGAGAGAGAGAGAGAGCCAGAGCTGGAGAGCGCTAGAGAGAGACAGCTTCATAAAATTAAATACAAATGCGAATTAGAAAAACTTGTTCCCTTTTTTGGTTTTCTGCTCTCCTGCCTCTGCCTCTGCCTTTGCCTCTGCTAGCTCTCCTTTCCCCACCCCCGACCCCCCAACTCTCTGCCACCCCTGCCACTCTGTACATATGAAAAATTAAATTGGCTGCTGCCTCTCTGCCCCTCTTTCGTGACGCTAAAGGAGGAGTACGTCGACGACGACGACGACGACGACGACGACGACGACGACTGACTGCAGTGACTGTCACTAACAGACTAGCGTGGAATAGGGGCTGATTGAGAGGTGGGGGGTATAGGTTTGGGAAGGGGGAGCTACGCACATGCCAGCAGAAAAAGCGAAAAACTTTTGCCGAAAAAGAAAGTGCTTTCGGGGAGAGGGATGAGGAAGGAGGAAGGAGGAACGAGTAACGAGGAGGATGATGATGATGCGTGGGCACCCCTTTGGAGGAGGATTTTGAAGGGTATGAGGGTTTCGTAAGAAAACGTGCGTACATGGGTAGGGTGGGCCAGGGATGGGGCAGGGATAGGAGTGCCCCACACAACAAGTTAAAACAAACACAGCCAAAGCTGAGTCAAAGCAGCAGCAGGCATTGGAGGAGGACTGAGGGCCAAAGAACGGGACGAAGCAGTCGCCCCAGCGAATGCCCTATACCGCACTGTTATCCCACAAAGAGGATACAAAAAAGGAACAAGAATCCTCCATGATCAATGAAGAAAGAGACGATCTATACATCTATTAGGATGGGTATCTGTTGGGAGGGTGGGATAGAGGGTGGGATAGAAGGTAGATCTTCCTCCATTTGCGGTAGGTGGATGAGTGGGAATGATATTGCATTGCACTCCACTTCCGTTCACTGATCAAGGGACGCAAAGTACTCACAGTACCCAAGGAACTCGCGGGAGCAGCCAAAGAAATGTAAAATTATTTTGGCAAAACGAATACGGGGGCGGGGGCGGGGGCCTCTGCACAAATTAAAAAAAGGAAAACTTCGCTGCCACCAGCAGCAGCCAGCAGCTAACTGACAGAGGTGTGGGTGTTTGGGTGGCTGGTTGTCTGTGGTTGGGTAAGTGGGTGTGTGTGTGTGTGTGTGTGTGTGTGTGTGTGTGTGTGTGTGTGGGGGGGGGGGGGGGCAACTTGCACGCACCACGACGCACTTTTTCACAAATACATTTACAATTTATGTACCTTTTTTGGTCTTTTGGGCTCTGCGTCACGAGAAATAATAAAAAGGGGAGCAGCACACACACACACACAGACAGACAGAGGGAGAGTGAGAGATGAGCCCCCTCTGCCTGTCACACACACTCACACCCACACACACAGCACACACAGAAGCAGAAGCGTAGGCAATGTTCGACAATGTTCTTTCTATATGGTTACATATTCATATGTGGGAGTGGGAGTGGGAGGCAAATAGAGAGAGAAAGAGACAGGGTTTACATAAGCCCCACCGAAAAAAACGAAACGCAACTTTTGCGCCCCCACTTAGTGGGTGGGTGGGTACGTGGTGGCCCCAAACTTTCTTCGGCAGTGCTCTTCCATGACATGTGGACCACACAGTGCGCTATAAATATATCTGTATCTGCGTCATACAATCAGTTCATTCAGACATACATACAAACATACATACATACATATTCTTACTTATTTATATCGCTGATCGCTGATCCCTGATCGTGAGAGGAACCTCTGAGACAACTCTTTCAGGGTATAAGCCATTCGGCATTGCCGCATTCCCTACTTATTTGCTCTGTTCTTTTTGTAGTTGTTTTTTGGCAATTAACCAAAAACCACCACCTGCCCCCTCGCACCACCCACCATCGCCCACCAAATGCTGTCACACGCATGCTTTTTGGATACCACCCACTACCCCCACAAGCCCCTTTGTGGGCGCACCCCCACTTCCACCTACTTGAAATTTTTTTAAATATTTTTAACTGCTGCGCTCCGCTTGAGAGCTCTGTCGTTGGGGGGAAAGTGGAAACGAGAAGGGGAAAGGGGCTCTGCTCTGCTCTGCTTTGCTCTCTCTCTCTCTCTCTCTCTCTGTTTGGTTAATATTTTTCGTTCGCTTTCTATGTGTGTGTAAGGGTGTACACCCCTGTACCCTCCCCCTCCACCACCACCGCATGTGCGTAATATATTAACCGAAAAAAAAAGAAATACGAGGAGCCACCCAAAAAACAAAGGCAACAAAAAGTAGGTGGAGCTGCTGCTCTGACACTTGAAGCATAGCTCTTTAGGTAGCACACACACACACACACACACACACATGCAATATACTATACACATACATCTACTATATGTACACACATACATATGTAGTAGATGATGTGTGCACAACTTTTTGTCGGTGCGGGGCACATAATTAATAATTGGAAAGCGACTTACCAATACAAATGCTACAAGGGGGCAGAGTGGGGCAGAGTGGGCCAGGGTTGAGGTGGCAGTGTCAGAGCCAGGGGGCACATAACACACACATTCATACAAACATACATAGGCGCAAACTCTCATCCTTTTCGTCCTGTCCATCCAGCATATATGTACATATATATAGTACATATATATAGATACATATGTAGTGCTGCTCCTATCTCCTATGTTGAATATTATCAGTCGTATCTATTTCTAAATTCTACTAAATTAGCATAATTTATAATTAACATCTTTCTTTTGTTTCAATCTTTTCAGATTCCTATTTCAAGATCGACTACCAGATTCCACATTCCGATTGCAACAGCATTCGCTTTGCCCCTTTTGCTCCTGCCACAAGGACTCACGCAGATTCCGCAAGTGAGTAAAACACCCAATGGTTCATCTACCAGATACCATCTGATCTGAACGCGGATTGGTTCATTATTATAGCCAGATACACTATGCGTGTATCTCTTACAGCGTAGCTTAGCAGCAAACAATGTCTCCGGCTCCCCCTCAGAGCGTAGCTTAGCAGTCGATGACGAGTCGCTTTTTGCATTCCAGATGGAAAGTACTCAAGGTTTATTTTTTGTCTTTACGGCTAGCTCCTAATTTCCTAACAGCCATGACCAACTTTGGGACGTTGATATGCAATGACTGCACCATCAAGTGGCCAGGGCCCAACCGACCGAAGGGCGCTGCCGCATGACGCAAGACTCGATAACCTAATCGATGGCGAAAATGCAGGGAAGGGAGTTACTAGTAGATATGATATGGTAGAGGCAACATAACCCGAGCATAAGACCTAAAACGCATACAAACACACAATTTTGACACGTATTCTTTATTTATACAATTATAAAATAATTTTCAAATACAATTTATATGTCAGTGAACCTGTAGACTCTTCGGGCTGTAAATTGTAGCAGATCTTAGACTTAGTTCCGTGATAGATTACCAATACCAGACCAATTTGTGAAGACTCAAGATCGGATTTCGAAGATTTACCTGAAAAAAAACAAACAAAGAAATGCGTTACGAAAATGTATATTTAAATCGTGAAGGTTCTTTATCCATCTGTAAGATATTAGAGGGAACTGGGAATGAGTATCCTGTCTTTCATTTCCGTTTAACCCTTTGAACTTATTTCAATCTCCTCCACAGATTCAGTTTGTTCGGTTTCGCATTGCACTGCAATTCCCTCTACAAACCGATCGCATCCGCAGGTGAGTAGACGATCAAAAGATGCAACCTTTAACATTTCTCCTGTGTGGCATCCACACAAGGGGTTTGGGCACGGGGCATGGGTAAATACTGAGCATTAAGTCCTGTAAAGAAACAGGTCTACAGCACACACACACACACACAGCGCCCAGTCGCTGTGTGGGACAGGATAGGCAGCCCTCATGCCACACATATTCACACGAGGGATGGCACACACATATATACGCACCCCTGTACGGGGCACGGGGCACGGGGCAAGGGGTCGGGGGCACGGGGCACGGGACACCACACACGTATGGTAGAAAAGCTATTCCTATTGGCTAATTACTACGACGACGAGGCTGAGGAATTACTCCACTCAGTCGCCTTCGAAAAAGTTTAATCTGCATACGAGAGTCCTTTGTATCTGTGTATGTGTGTGTGTGTGTGCTTGTGTGCGTGTGGTATATCTGTATGCGTGTGTCTGTATGTAATTTAAAGCAAAGTCTAAGAAAATATGCGGAAACTTTTTCGTGTTGGGCGGGAAAGTGGGCGTGACGGGGAAATAAGGAACCTACCAGACACCCTCTCCCCCATTCCCTTTCCCTTTTGAGCGTGTGTGTGTGTGTGTGTGTGTGTGTGAGTGGGGTGTATCTAAATGATATGCAACGAGGAGCAGTCAGCCATCAACTCGAATCTACGAATATTGCATCTGTATCTTTGTATCTGTCTGCATACCGATGCGCGAGAAATCTGTCTAAGATTCGGGTGTAATGCAACAGCAGCAACAGAAGCAGCCGCAGACAGGGGAGGAGCGGCAGCAGAAGGACGAGGAGCACCATCAGAAGAAACCTCCTTGAGCGCCACATGCAGCTTAAATAATTTGTCGCATTTGCCGGTTGCCTAACTCCCCTACCCTCTGCCCCATCCCTCTGCCCCATCCCTCTGCCCCAGCCCACTGCCATTCCCCTCCTCTAATCCTCCCTCTATCCTACACCTCCCCACTCCCCACTGCCCACTCCATCTCCTTTCCGTCCTCCTTCAATGAACTACGCGAAACTACACAACGAAGACGTCAACATTCACATCCTCATCCACAATGTCTACCGCCTTCCGTCGCCTACAGCCGCTCCCCTTCTACCCCATCGGCCGTCCCTCTAGTTTATGCTATGGCTCTCTCTCCGCACACACACACACACACGCACACAGCTGTAACCTGGCTCTCTTTCTCTGCTTTCTCTCCCAAACGAAAGAAAAAGAAAGCAGCAGCAAAAGCAACCAAAAAAAAAGAAGAATAAAAAATACTTCGGGGCGCACTTGTTGGCATCTCTCGGTGTGGCCGTCTCGTCTCGTCTTTTGCTAAGAGAATCTTTTCGAAGGCGGCTAAAGAGGGCGTGGGCGAGGGCTGTGGCCAGGGGGTGGCGCTGCGTCGAGGCGCTACTGGTGGGTACTTTACTTGATGATTATGGCGACGATAATGATGATTGGAATGGCTTTGAATGGCGTTGAAAATGAAGATTGCGTGTAGTAGATTTGCTCTCGGGCTCTCAGTGTTCTGTGCTCTCGGATTCGGGGCTCCTTCGACTCGGTCTGTCTGTGTCTGTGTCTGCGTCTGTGTGTGTGTGTGTGTGTGGGTGTCCTATGTTGGGGCTTCTGTGTGTGTGTGTCCTGTATGTGGGTGCTTTTAGTGGGAGGCATCTTGATTTTCGGGGGTAATGCGTCCAACTACAGGCACTATCAGCATTTGATTTTATTACGCTCATTTGCTATGCGCATAGTTCCGAGTGTTTACTGTGGGATCTATGTGGGTGGGGGGGGAGCTGGGATTTGGGGAGATGTTGGATGTTAGGAGGCGTTGATGGTGGGGGCTGGCTGCGGGCGGGTTTAGTGGGTGTTTTTTGCTCCCATCAAAACTATGGCCTAAGCAACAGGATGGTCGGCGTACAGTGTGGGCCGCAGGCATCTTCTTTCGAGTGCTCCCCCCAAAAAACTTTGACCTCCTGCGACAGCAGCGACTGAGACGCTGGCAGCGCTGCTTGCCGCATTGTTGTCGTTGTCGTCGTCTTTCGGCCTCGTGACAATGAAGGCCACGGCGACTTTTGCCGGCTCCCCAATGCTTCTGCTTCTGCTTCTGCTTCTGCTGATTCGGAGTCTGCTGTTGCTGCCACTTCCACAGCCACAGCCACAGCTACTGTTGCTGTTGCTGCTGTCCAGGCAATCGCTCCAGCGTCTTGGCCAGTTTAGTAGCCGTTAAGACGTCGTGGCTGCCTCAACGCCGTTCCTCGTCATTCTGTACGTGGTTCTCTCTGTTATTCTCTGTTATTCGCAGTCCTGTTTCGTCGTCTCTCCTGTTTTCTGTTGTTCCTGTTGCTGCCTGTCGTTGCGCCCTCTATCGATGAGGCCATTGCTACGGATCTTCAATGCTAAGGATCTCCACTTGGATCTCCTATCAGTCTACAAATGTTGCCTACTTTTTGGGGAGCCACAACACTACACCAAATAAGAGACTGAGAGAGAGACATCCAGAGAGCGAGAGAGAGAGAGAGAGAGAGATGGAGCCAAAAAGACAACAAATTACAATTTAAAAAACTGCTCTCTCCTCCCACTCACACACACACACACAAGCACACACACCAAGACACAACACGTACGATATCCTTTTTATTCGCTTGGTTATTTTTGTGCGTCGATTTCCCCTTTTTCCATGGGACGCCGCGAAGCTGCTGCTCTGCCGTCGCTGCTCTGCTCTGCTCTGCTCCTGCTGCTGCTCCTCTCTGGCACGTGTGTGTGTGTGTGTTCTTTTTATTTTCGTGCTTTTACAAATTTTGTGAGGTTTTTTTTTCATTTCATTTTTCGTTTCGCGCTCTTTTCCGCTGCCTCTCGTCGCGATTTTTAAAATTTCCTTCCCACTATGGGGGTTGTTCGTGTGTGTGTGTGTATGTGTGTGTGTGCAGCGCCGCAGCAGCAGCAGCAGAGGCCGCAGCATGCAGTGGGGTTGGTTACGGGATTTTTTCCTACGCCGACACACACACACAGACACAGGCACAGACACACACGCATTCCGCCTCCTGTTTTTTCGCTTCGGCCTTTTTTTTGTTTTTTTTTTCTTCTGTTTTTTTTCTGCTGCCGCTGCTGCTGCTGCTGCGCTGCCACCGCTTTTGGTTTTATCATTTTTCGCTTTTTCGTTTTTCCTTCTTTTTGTTTTGTTTCTGATTTTCCTCCGCCCCCCCAACCCCCTGCTGCTGCTGCTGCGTTAGCGTCGCAGTTGGCTTCGGAGCGTCGCATCCTTTTTTTTTCAAACGTCCGTACGCAGAAAAAATGAGCAAAAATCTCTCCTTTCTCTCGCTCGCTCGCTCTCTCACTCTATCTCTCTCTCTCTCTCTCTCTCTCTCTCTATCCCGCTGTCTCGCTCTCTCTCTGTGTTTGTGTGTGGGGAGGTGGGCGGACGCTGCAGCAGTGGCAGAGGCTGGCGGGCGGAAGGGTGCAGGGTGGCGGCTGGTTGGGCGGCCGAAATGAGTAATGAGTGTTTAGTACGCCGTTTGGCGGGTGATTTTTATGTGCGTCGGACACACAAGTGGGATGGGCAGAGGGGTAGCGGCGGCAGCGGTGGCAGCGGCGGCAGCGGGCTGACCGGCATCGGGCTGGCTGCCGCCGCCTGGCCGTTGCAGTAGCCAGACTGCAGTGAACGACGCGAGAGTGCAGCAGGAGCAAGCGGCAAGCGGCAGCGAGTGGCACATAGCACATAGCACAGCTTTTGGCGCAAAACGGAATGCCCCGCAGAAGTAGTTTCCCCCGCCACGCCACGATCCCCTGCAACTGTACGTGTACCTCAGTCTAACTGAATCTGTATCTGTATCTGTATTAGTGTGTGTATTTGTGTTCTAGTGGTATCTGTGAGTCTGTGCGTGTAAAATGACTTCAATTGTGTGCTAAATTTTCTATTTCATTGTCGCGTGTCTTTACGCGCAGCATCCCAGCCACGGACTTCCCCTCCCCCACTGGGAGCAGCGACTGGTTCTGCCCCCTGTCCCAGGCTCCTGCCTCCTGCTTTCTCCACCACCAAAACAAAGCTCCAGCCAGCGCCAGCGTCGTCGTCGTCGTCGTCGTGGTTGTCGTCCATCCTTCGTGCCGGCGGCAGGCACTTCGCCGTCGTCGTGCCTTCGGCTTTTTGGGCTTCGGGTTTTGGTCCTGCTGCCGCCGCAGCCGGCGCTGCTGCTGGTGCTGCTGCCACCGATTGCGACTTGTGCGGATTTGCCGCTTCCACAGTGTTTGGGCTCCAGAAATAACGTTAGTTGCTGTTTGTTGCTCGTTACGTGCGCGTGCTGCGACGCGGACTGGAACACCCCTGAAGAAAAATAAACACAAAAGAAACACAAACCACATCGGAGACCAACGCCAACGCCAACGCCACAAATAGACCCCAACATCAGCTCCAGAAATCCCAAAACTCCAACTGGACAAACTCCAAACGTCAACAAAGAGATTCGGTGCCAGGAGCCACAGCCAGGATCCCAGAGCCATAGAACCCCGCAGAGACAGATCCCTAGATCCTTAGCATCCCCAGATCCTTGGCACACTAGAGTGTTCTAGTCGCGTTCAATTTTTTTCAAGTGCCAATCCGCTGAGACTGTTACAAAGATACAAAAGATACAAAACAAAGCTACGAGCTACGAGCTACAAAAAGATACAGACAGACAGGCAGACAGAGAGACAGAGAGAAACGAGCGAGAGAGCGGTTGATTGATTGATTGCTTGATTGATTGATTGATTGTTGATTGTTTTCATATTTTTTGTTTGCGTGAAGGCGAGAGAACCAAAAGAGAGAGAGAGGAGAGTGAGAGAGAGAGAGTGCTCAAAGGGAAATATTGTGCAATATCCACAACAAATGCTGGAAAACCCCAAAGTTTTTATCTAAGAATTTGAAAACCCTTAGACCCCGAACCAATCAGTGATCCAAATATATTGAAAAAGCAAACAAGCAGTGCAAAGCAGCAGAACAAGTGCAAACGAAAGAGTCCCGTGACTCAAAACTGAAACCGAAACCGAAACCAAAACAGATTCGATACAAAAAATTAAAAAAACTAACAAAATTCGAAAAGCGAGCAACTTGCAACAGAAACTCAGAAACAACAGAAACAGAAACAGCCAAGAAGACAAGTGAAAGTGAGAGTGCAGCGGCAGCCAGGAGTCGAGGAGTCAAGTCGAGGAGCTGAGGCCGGTGGCTCACCCCCGAGCAGGAGCTGGAGATGCAGTTCCAGCACCAGATGCAGATGCAGGAGTCCAGCTGCCCCCCCAGCCACAAGAACGTAAGTGATTTCCATCAACCTCCCAAGAGTCCTTCTTCCAGGACTCACTCACAGTCTCACATTTGCATCGAGCAAGCAAGGGGGTAGAGCATTCCTTTGCCGAACAACTTTAAGACAGATCCTTCTCGAGCAAAGTCGATGAGCATCCTTGTCCACTGCGGATAAACAAACAAGGGATCCTTTTTCGAAAGACTCATTTAAGATGCGCTTCCATTGAGTTCAATTGAGCGGAAATTCTTCAGGATTCATTGGAATTTTGTATCGAATTTCCCACTAGACCCGTTGCTATCCACTCCACACAAAACACTCGACATTGATCATTTCTTTGACCAAATGGAAACTGCATTCCTTCCACATTCAAAATGAAATATTTTGAAAGAAGCATGCGCTTTTCTTGTAAAAGATTCCTTTTGGCGAGATCCTTCCTTCCTTGCTTTCTTTATCGGCATCGGAACTCTTTTCCTGAACCTGTAGCACACTTCTTTGGACATGTTCCTCTGGAATGTTTTCCCATTAGTTCTGGTCTTCTCAAAGGGTTGTTTTCCCATGCAATGCGTTTATACGAATTCCAATTGGAACGAAAATATAGATCCCACTTTCTTTGGTATTGGTAAGAATCTACCTAGAAGAGTCTAGTAAGATTTCCCATTGCGAAGAACAGTTCAGGAAAACCCCACCAAGAAGGTTTCCACCCAGATTCCGATCCGCGTTCATCCAGAAATTCACCCGAATCTGTTTCTCTCAGCAGATTGATAGGCGGCTTCCTTCCCGTCTGCCGTCTGCCGTCTGCCTTCTGCCTTGCCCCGAAACTCTCCCGCGGAATCTCTCGTGTTCTCGGGTAGATCCGGTGATTCGCGCCTTGGCGGTCATTGAACCGCCCTGCACGCTCCCAAAGCTTTTCTCTTGTAAACACAATTTCGCGCTGTCTAGAGAGGGGGGCGATCTCTAACGCGTTGTTGCTGCCATTGTCGTGGGTTGCCCGTCGTTGACCTCCCCGGAATATTACGTATACGCCGACGACGCCTGATCGCCAGCGCTCGTGCTGCCGTCTGCCGCTGCCTTGAGGCGTTGCGGGCAATGCACGCATACGATATTAGGCCTTCACAGAGAGCGAACGAGTGGGAGGGAGAGGGAGCGAGACAGAGACAGAGAGAGATAACAAATGTGCGAGTATCTGACTAATGCCCCACCGCCAATGCAGCTCCAATTAGAACGAACAGCGACGCTCTCAGGCAGCGACAAGTTCAATGCGATCATTCGCAGTCGCCGTCGCAGTCGCCGTCGCTGTCGCTGCCACTGCTTTAAGGTTGTTGTCGAGGTCTCCTCCTCCTCCTTCTTCTCCTGCCCGCACCTAGGGGTTAATGGCAGGTTGTAATTTGTTTGCAAGGCAAACACGCTGCGCCTCCACAAGCGCTTGCGCTTAGAAGCAGCGGGGGAACTGAGGGGGACAGCGGGGGCTTTCATTCGTGACTTTCTTGGATGATCTTGAAAGAGTCATCCAACTGGCAGACCCAGAAAAAAAAGAACTGAATGGGCGACAGCTAAAGATACGATTCTCATAAGCGGTTTCATTTATAAATCGGTTAAAGGTCGCCAATACGAGCCCCGTTCACCGTTCACTGTAGACGCAGAGAGAGAGAGAGGAGGGGCGGGGGGCTACGAGACAGGCCAAACCCAAAAAAAAAAACCTTTAAAAAAGTGCCCACAAAAAGTTACAGAAAACATTAAAAACAATTCTTGAAAAATGCAAGCAGCACAAGTGCGCGACAAGCAGAAAAACCGATACGCCACGCATAAAAGAGGCATAAGACATAGTACCCCCCGACCCCCTCCCGCCCGACAAGAGGGTTTTCCACGGGCCGGAGGGGGGGTTGGATGCAGCAAGCTAAAAAACGCAGCGACAACAATGAGCCCAAAAAAAACCAAAAAAAATATATGTATGGGCAAACAAGAGATGCGGCAAGTGGCAACAAGTTTTCTTCACTTCCCGCTGCCGTTCTCTGTCCCGTTCCCGCTGTTCCAGGCCGTTCCAGGCCGTCCGCTAACCGCAGTTTCACACTGTCGCGCCCTTCCACAGTCCATCCTCCCGCCATGTCCCACTCTCCCGCCATCCTACTGTGTCCTTCAGAGCTCAAGAGTCGCAGCCGAAAAGGCCATTTGGCAATCTTTTGGCTTTGCTTGTGCGTGCAAGAAGATGCCAAAGAGGGCGAAGGAGGGCGAAGGGCAGTGCGGAGGGCAGGCAGGCCCGATTCCGTCCGATCCCAAGAGATCGCTGAGAGATCTGAGAGCGAGAGGGAAACTGGGTTAGTGCAGCCAGAGGAAAGGGAGAGCCCGTTCGTCGTCGACGTCGTGTAATAAAATGCGGTAACCAAAATATTGAACAAGTCTGCGTCGCAGTCGCTGCCAGCAGCAGCGGTCCGACATCAGCAGAAAGGCCTCCTACTAAGGAAAAAGCGGAGGAGAAGGGCAGAGGGCGTGTAACGGTGGGGGCCCTAAAACAAATGCAAAAAAAACCAGGCCGTTCCAAAAAAACACAAAAGATTGGAAATTGGGGGCTGCGACCGAGGCTTTGGGATTGGGGTTTCTTCTTTTTTCTTGTATGTGAAATGTGGGCTATACTTTCAATTGCTGGCCCTCCCCCCCTGCACCCCAGCCCACCGCAAGGGGTGGGGAGCCCAAGACCGCTGATAATGCTCCACAGATCGGTGTGACAGTATGCGTGCAGGGCAGGGCACAAACACACACACACACAGCGAAAGTTGCAATGTGTTCCCGTCTATTTGCAGAGTGCTTTTTGTTGCTGCTTTTGCTGCTGCTGCTGCAGCGATCTCCAGTCCCGCGCTCTCGCAGAGCAAACACTCGCAGCAGCAGCAACAGCAGCAGAAGCAGCAGCGCGCTCTCCCTCTCCCTCTCGCGACACTTTTGTCTTTACAATTTTCCCCCAAAAATTGGCAAATTGTGGCCTGTCCGCCTGGCCTTTGAATAAACAAAACTTCTAAAAGCAGCACCAATACACGGCCAGGAACGCACACACACGCACACTGCACACACTTCGGCCGTTGCTGCTGCTGTCCCGCTGCTTCGTTCTTCGTTTTTTTGGCGACTGCGCTGCTGCTGTTGCTGCTGTCACTGTGTAAAAATGCAGCGCGCGATCAACGCAGCGCAGTCGGCGTCGCTGCACTCCAAAAAACTGAAAGAAGCCAACGACAACGAAAACAACAACAAAAGCGAACAACGACGACGACGACGAACGCAGACGACGACGACGACGGCAACGACGAACGACGACGAGAAGTATATAACAAAAAAGCGAGCAAAAAAGGCGAGCGAAAAGCGAAAACATAATGTACATATATATGAAAGGGAAAGAGAGCAGGGGCAGGGGCAGGGGCAGGGGCATGGGCAGCGGCGGGGGGATATATTCTCTGATTCAATTGGGCAGACACACACACACGTAGGCCCGTATGTGCATGTGTGTGTGTGTGTGTGTGACGGCAACAGCAGCAGCAGCAGCAGCGACACACACTCCACTCTACCACACACATTCAATATTGCATTTTTTCGGGGGAACCTCAGTTGAGCTTTTCGATTCCGATCGGTTCGTTCAGTTACTAAAGTTAGTTCCAACCAAACGCACAAAAAATAATATACACACACATATATTCCCAACATTCTCTCTTCAATCCAATTTCCAAACACCGCTTCAAATTTGTTTTTGAATTCGCCGAAGAGGACACAGTTCTGTTCTGTTCTGTTGTTATTTTTTTGTAACTTTTTTTGACAAGTGCAGCCGCGAAAAAGAGGGGGAAAAGATCCGATCCCCGAAAGATCGGAAGATCTTTGCGCGATTCGCGCGCGATTGGCAGCAGAAGCAGAACCGAATAAGGATAAGGATAAAGGATAAGGATACAGATACAGATACAGATAAGGAGGAAGTGAATCAGTGAACAATTGAGAGACTCTTTCCCGCATGACCGCGCGCCGCAATGTGCGTGGACTGTGCGTACACACTGACAAAGGCCGAATGCAGCCGCAAGGTATGTAAGGCGCAGCCGCAACCGCAACTGCAACCCCCTCCCCTCCAGAAGACACTCATCCTCATTTGACTGGAGAACGTGCATTCCATCCATACATCCATCTCGAGATCCTCCATCCTTCCTTGGATCTATTTCCATCTATAAAATCCCAGATCTACATATAGGAATCCCGCAGTTACATCTTGTAGGTAGGATACACACAGAGGATCTCCGTTTTATCCACATGAAGGACACTTAAGACTCATGCAATATTGAGAGCAAGAGAGGGATGCAGCAGCTGCCTTTGTCCCCTCTCTCTTTCTCTCTCTTATCGTAACTTGGGCTTCAAGTTTTCGGCTACTTCCCCGTCCCGCTCGCTCTCCTGCCTCACTGCCCCTCTCTCCGTCACTCTCTTTCGCTCTCTCAGTCATTAGCACTCGGATGGAGAATCGTCGTGGCCTAGAGCCCCTTTCTGCTCCCCTTCCCTCGTTCTGTGCAAATTTTCGGTGCATCTGCATACAAAGATAAAGAGGGACAAACACACACACACACATACATACACACACACACACACACACGGATACAAATGCATAACCCGAGCTGCAGGAAGTCACTCAAGGCAGAGTAGGGGCCGTTCAAAAGGAGTGCGAGGAGTAAGGGGTGAACAGAGAAGAGCAGAGCGACGAAAGCGGAGCACAGTAGCCGCCCTGCAAAAAGGCAGCAGCAGAAACAGAAACGTCGGATCTCTGCTGGCGTCTCTGTTGCCGTCGCCATCGTCAATGCATTGTTCGCTTCTACCTCCTCTTGCTATCACCCCCCTCTGTTCTCCTCTTTGGCTCTGCCATTCTCCGCCTCTTCGTCGCGTCTCTGACTGCAGTTTCCCGAAGCTCCAGCCAGGGCAGGGCTAAGGCAGCAGAGGATCTTGGCAGTGCGCTTCGGCTCAGCGCCCGACAGTCGGCCGACTGCGGTTCGTGAGCGTCGGAGAGCCGAAAGACAAAAGCCGAAACCGAAACCGAAGCAGAGACCCAGAAAACTGCAGTTTGCTGTTCAGCGTCGCACCGAACAAACGTACAACGTGTCTCGTGTGGCAGCTCATCCGCCTCATCCGATCCGTTGCCGCTCTTCGGCCTCACGCACATTCATTCGCAACAACAACAGCAAAGTCCGTAAACCGTGAAAGCCCGGACACGGAAACCCCAAAAAGTGCATTCCCACCTACCCCCTCCTTTCTTTTTTTGTTTGTTTTCCCCACTTTTTTGTTCTTGTTTGTTGTTTTTTACGTAAGCTGTTTTTTGGCGGACAAATCAGGATAGATCCTTGCCCGCAACGCGCACCTCGCATCACGCACCTCGCACCTTGCACCTTGCAACCTTGCAACCTTGCAGCCTTGTGTGGCTTTAGTCAGAAAGTGAGAGACCCTCACTCAACCGCAACTTCAACCTCAACTTTGACCTCAGCAACGCAACTTCATACTCAGGAATCCACAGGATTAAGACACTCAGCAGCAGGTAAGCGCCGGTGCAGCCGTCGATCATCCACCGGTAGACCGGTAGAGCGGTTGAGAACGTTCCACAACTTTCGCTTTTCATCATTCGCAGTAGAATGATGCTTGCAACGGGAGGGGCATGGCAGGGCAGGGTGGCAGCCAGGCCAGAAAAATGGGACAACAACAAAGGCCAAACGAAGAGACATAGAGAGAGAGAAAGAGAGACACGCACTCAACCACAAAACGAGATGCGGGAGCTCCAAAATCCTCAGTCTACGACTAGCCTCTGCTCCTGCCCCTGCCCCAGCCCCAGCCCCAGCTACTTTGCTGCTTTGGTTAGTTGTTAGGGCGACCGAGACCGAGACCGAGACCCACAGACCAGAGACCAGACAGAGGCGACAGGCAACAACAATGTGCCACATCCAACATTCACATCCACATTCCCTTCCCGTCCGCCGGCTCGCCATAACCATCCGCATCCCCACAAAAGCCACAAAGACCGGTACCTACTCTTGCCACACGGACACAGACACAAACACACATGCAACACAGTGGCAGAGTCGGGGAGTCGGGAGCAGCCTAGGTGACGTAATGGCTACTACTCCACTAACACATTTTTCTGCATTCCTGCACCGCGTGCTGCTGCCAGAGGGAGACCAGCAGCAGCAGTAGCTGCAACCACAGGCAGGGGGGGCGGGCAGAATGGGGCAGCAAGGGGGCATGCAGCAGAGAGTCGCACGACGACGCGAGAGAAAAACTGAATGAAAATTGCAGGCAGTCAGGCAGCAGCCAACGAAGCGTGTGCCTAGCGGAAAAGGCAAAAAAGAAAAAAAAAAAACGAGAAGCACGAAACTAGAGACAGACGAAGCCAAAGACCAGAAAGCAGACTACGACAACAGACATAGACAGAGAGAGAGAGGGAGAGAGAGGAGGATTGAAGGAGAGGGACGACTCACACACGTGGTGGAGCCATGGAGGATGGCCGGAGGATGGGGATAGGGATGGATGATGATGATGATGATGGCACTAGAAAAAACAAAAAAAAAAACAGAGACTCGCCAAACTGGTGGCCACCGCCGCCTGACGAGGAGACTAGACAGAGAGACAGGTCTGAGGGAGACACAGAGAGATAGCTCGGAGTGCGAGTGCGAGTGTGTGTGCGTGTGTGTGTGTGCGAGTGGCCGACATTCAAGGTTGACTGCAATTGTTGCAGCGGCCGCGGCAGCCTCTTCCTCTGCCATCCAATCATGCAATCGAGACGTGTTCCAGGAACCACAGAGAGAGTTCCACTCCAGTGTTCCACAGAGAGAGCGAGAGAGAAAGAGCGACCGAGTAACAGTAAAACTGAAGAAGCGAAGACTGGAGCATTGCAGGGCTTCTTCCGCTGAAAAGGGACCAACGGGAAATAGAAGAGAAAGAAAGAGAAGAGAAAAGAAAGGGAAAGGAGAGAGGTAGGGGCAGAGTAGAAAGAAGAGACTCTCAGCTCTGGTCCGTTTGCCATTTACAGTTAATCAAAATGACAGAAGTTGGTCGACTCCGCCGCCTGACGGAGTTCGAGTTCTTCGATGTCGCTGTCGCTGTCGGAGTTCTCGTGGGGGCAATTAGAAGAAGCCTCTACCATGAGTGGCTGACGGGGTGTGTAGGGTGTGGTGTGGCGTGGTGTGGGGGCGGCGGCAGTACTTCCGTTAGCCTTGGCTCTCAATCAACAAAACAGAAGAACAGAAGAAGAGGCACAGCCGGCGGCCAATTGAGGCGGTCGGTCGCACAAGTGGACACAACATACAGATAGATACAGATGCACCATTTCCTATAGTAGCTCCCTCTCCCCTCCCACCCTTCCCTTTTTCGTGGTGACTCACTTGAGAGAGGGAGAGCGAGAGCACTTGTTTGGCTGCAACTTCAAAGCACATCCACACGAACATGCACACACGTTGCAGCGACAGACAGATGCAATAACAAACAACTTGCACACAAAGCCAGCCATAATGATCATGATGATGATGATGATGATGGTGCCATTCAAGGCCACGCGACGACGGCTCTGGAAGGAGAGAAGACTAGCGAAAACAAACAGAAAAAAAGAGACAGAAACACACACACACACACACACGAATGAAAGACAGAAACAGCAACAGAAACAACAACCAAGTGCATGGTTATCGCTATCGACAAAGTAGGCACAGATCATGGGGATCATGGGAGCAGTAGTGGCAGCAGGGGAAACAGTGGAATGGAGCACAGGGAATGCCAATGCGAATGCGAATGCGAGGAATATGTAGGCTGGCCGGCCTGGCTCCAATCGAGAGTCAAGTTCTCGGAAACGGTTACTCCAAGGCCAAGCCCTGGAGATAGACAAACAAATGGCAAGGAGGAGGCGATGGAGGGACAAAGGCAGAAAAATAGGAAAGAGAAGTAGAGACAAAGACAGAAGAGGCAGCAAAAGGCACAAGGAGGGGGACAAAGACAGCACAAGGACAGAAGAGTGAGAAGAGGGAGAGAAAAGACTAGACAGCGACAATAAGATAGTAGATGCTTCAGTCGCCTCTCCCCTCCTCGACGCTCCTCTGATTCTCTCCACCATTCGTTCCTTCTCGCTACATCATTCCCTGCAGCCCCACATCCCTCTTAAAGCTCTACATTTTGTTCGCGATGTTTCTATTTTCTGCAGAGAAGCAGCGCAGCAGACGACAGACTACCATCCGCTGCACTTCTGTCCCTTCCCGTCCCGTTCCCTAGCTGTTCCTCTGGCTTCCTCATCAACCTTCTCCTCTTCCACTGTTCCACTCTTCCATGCTGCTTCCATGCTGCTTCCAGGCCTGCTGCTGCTCAGTCAGTCAGTTGGTCATGAGTGTCATGTGGAATAGTTGTTGTTGTTGTTCGTTGGTGGAATGGGGGGGGGAGGGTGTCGTGTCTGCTTGGTTCTCCCGTTCCTTGCCCCACCCCTGCACTTTCGTTGACATTTTTTGTATGCACTCACTCACTTGTGCACTCTTTTTCTTCGATCTCTCTCTTGTGTTGTGTTGTCTTGTCTTGTCTTGTCTCGGGGTTTCAGCTTACATCGGGGCCGTCGGATCGGGCGAGGGTTCTGTGTGTTATATAAAAGAAATTGTTGGCTAAGGCTTAGAGAGCTTCGTCTTGCGGCGGGTAATACGAGACGTGTATTAACGGTAAATGTGACAAGAGACAGTGGCCGTGACTGTGTCACAGTGACCCTCACAGAGACCCCTTGTCGATGCGTGTGCGTGTTCGTGTGTGTGTGTGTGTGCTAGGAAACCGTAATGTGTACACACATGATGCGCATTGAACCCCATTCCATTCCATGCCATACCATTCGGGTATCTCCTGCTCTCCTCCCACCCTCGCACAACGCATTGACATTCAACAAAATAAAAAATAAACGCCAAAAGATCAACGGCATTTGCAAGCAGTCCCGAAAAAGTACTGCCAGGCCATATGTAGATCTTTCTGTGTGCGTGTGTGTGTGTGTTTGTGTTTGTGTGCCTAAAAATAAGCCCCAGAAGCAGCAGTAGCAGCCCCCACCCCCCACTCCGCCTGTTCCATGATATATGTATCTGGAATCTCCTACATGCATACATACATACATACATGTGTACATGTGTACACATACACACGCGCATATTGCACATGCGGCGGCAGCAGAAACAGCAACAGCAACAGCGGAGGCGGCATCGTCGATCGCAGAGTTCTCTCTCCCTCTCACTCGCACAATTTGCTGAACACATTTTTTATCTAATAACCTTGTGCAATGTTATTAAACCCAAAAAGTTTCTTAACCTCGTAGCAGCGACCAAGCAGCAGCAGCGAGCAGCGAGTAGAGCGCGCAACGCAGCGACTGCGTCAGCGTCTGCGGCAGCAGCACCAGCAGCAGCAGCAGCAACAGCAGCAGAACAGCTTTTTGATGAGAAATGCTAATACATTGTTGTATGTCAGTGTATGTGTATTTGTATGTTTGTGGGACTGTGCGTGTGCGATCGAATAATCAGCAGAGCAGTAACAAAGCTCAAGGGGGTATCGGTTGTGGGATAGCGGTGAGGAGGGGACTGAGGAGGGGACTGCCCGTTTTCCTTCTTTATTTTTGTATATGTATGCGCCTGCATATGTGTGTCAATTGATCGCCTGCATATGGCAGTGCCTTTGCGTGTGTGCATGTGTGTGTGCCATATTGCGAAAAATGGTCTATAAAATTAATGAGCTGGCACACACACACACACACACGCACTTGTAAATGCATCTCTACAGTCGCCGCCATATCAATATGTATGTATGTATGGCAACACCCAAAAAGGGGGGGAATGGGGGAATGTGCAAAGAGAATGAGAGCGTTGGAAAGGCAAAGGCAAAAGCAAACAAAGTTCCAAGTTCCATGTAATGCGAATTCAATTGTACGCATACACATGCACATAAACAACCAGCAGCAGCAGCAAGCTGCGAGAGAGAGCGAGTGTGAGCGGGAGAGCATATTCTTTGCGTTGGCTGCGCAGCTCACTTTCGACTGCACCCCCGTGACTTTTGCACAGTCTCTTTCTCTCTCTCTTTCACATCGTTTTCGGTCACTCTGCACCTCCTGGTGCCTCCTGCTCGCCTTGTCGGCACCACCCCACCCTTCCGTAGGCTTTTGTTCTCCGCCAGTAATTTGCCGTTTTATTATTTTTTGCGCTGTTTCCTTTTACATTATTCGTATTTGCTTGAACTTTTTAAGTGCATTTCGCATTTCAATTTTCCCGAATCCCCATTTCCAGTCGACAGACAAAAAAAAGAAAGACAAAAACTGCTGCGCTGGCAACTTAGAAGCGCATTTCTTTGCCCCTCACCACCCCTGGCGCTGTCTGGCAGGCGGGACGGGGCTGCCTATTCCCTACTAAGTATTCGATACCGTTATGCTCTTACGTAGCCGTTTGCTCATTTTGCCAACGTCAACGCCAACGACCAACCAACCCGTTCCCAGGCGCTGGCCAATGGAATGCAAATTTCCAATTTCGGAACAGAAAAACAGAAAAAACAGAACCCGAGACACAGCAGAAATGGCGCAGTAGCTACCCACCCATTCACCACCTCCTCTCCAGCTAACAACAAATACAAGGGAAAAAAAGACTACTTACAGTGATCTCTGGCAGACAGAAGACATCAATAGATAGACGTGTGGGAGCAGCAGCAGCAGCAGCAGCAGAGAGAGTTTTGGGCACAAGGTTAACGCACCCCATCCCCACGAGCGGTCGAGGCGGGGGCGAAGAGTAGTCCCGCTAGAACAGTCAGCGACGACGTCGTTTGTTTGTTATTTTCGTACGTTTTTGCAATTTGCAGTTCAATGTTCATTAGAGGGAGAGGGACGACAATTGACTGATTGGAAGCGGGTGACCAGGGGAGGGACAGCTATCAGGCGGCTCGCTCGCTCGAGCGATAATGGAACGAACGGCACGGTTCGTTTCGGAGTTACACGCTTCCCGACGACAGGCGGAGAAGCCGTTGAACGCGACAGCCCAGCCACAGTTCAAAGCCCCGAGCAACGGCTGCAGCAGCGGCGACGCAGCCGATGACGACAGCGAACGCGCACGAAAAACACAAATCACTCACTTCCCCTTCCTCCTCGGGTGGGGTGGGGGTACAGGCCACAGGCACAGCCACATGCACAAAACAAAAACCCAAAAAGGAACTCCACAGCCAACGAGGAGGAGTCCATATGGAGATAGGTCGACTATGTCCGCGGAATAGATCCAAAGCCCAACGCGTCACACTCAAAACTAAACGCGCTGGAAAATGCCCCATCGTCGCGATCTAGCGTCGAAACTATTTTGCCGAGCAGCGCGACGCAGCTCGAAAACTTACATTGCTAGTTTTCCAGCGCCCGAGAGCGCTAGATACACGAATAAGAGAGGGCCCCCACAGATAGAGAAACCGCTCAAATAGAAAACACACCAAAACTACTCACGGAACTAGTTGAGCGAGAGCGGAGAGCTTTGGAGCGAAAATCTATTGAGTGTGCCGTGCATGATCATGCTCAAAACTTACGCTCCCATTCATGGGGTGCGGTGGGAGGTATGAGGCTTAGAGCATACATAGGTTGGATTCGCGGTGCTTGTCTAGCAGCATTAGTCTGCCCTCGCGCTCTTTCTCTTTCCCACACCACGCTCACTCCCTCGCATATACACACACACACACACACACAGGCACACAAGAACAATCTCACTCGCGAGCGGGACAGAGAGCTTTTTCGACTTTGGCTCGCGAAATTTGTTGAAATTTGCTGCGGGGTAAACGACCCAATGTCCGACACACGATGACTAGGTTAAGGTGAAGGTCAAATTAGCGAAAAATGCAAAACAACTACAGCAACAGCGCAACAGTGAAGGAAGCAAGCCATAGGGGAGAAGGGGAAGGAATGGTAGCGGGAGAGGGACGGCGTGCCAAAGCTGACGGCGCAGTCGCAGCGCACTAACAATAGAAATCAACTTTGTCAGCATTAAAGCAACAAAGACTGGGCTAGTGGTATAGGGGAGTGGGAAGTGGGAAGTGGAAGTCGCAAAAAGAAGTTGAAGCGTAGACAAAAGTTGTCTGCTATCTGTGGGTAGTAGGAGGAGGGGATCGGATCGGATCTGATCTGATGTAGGCACAGGAGGAAGCTCAGTCAGGCAGGCGGCGGCAGACAGAGGCACACATACATGTACATATGTACATGCACACAAAGACAAAGTCTCCCGACTGACAGACAGATGGATCACAGAAGGGGGTAAGGGGCAGGGACACAGATCCGCAAACAGTTCGTTTTTTTTGTGTTGTCTGCTGTCTGCCGATCTTCCCCTTTCCATTCTAAGTTTTTCGAGTGGAGTGGATCCCCCTCCCTCACCATTCTTCAGCACCGATAGACAAGCCACAAGCCAGACAGTTTGTGTTGCTGCCTGTCCGAGATGGTGTTTGTCCGCAACGCTCTCACACATCAACGCTTCGCTCTCTCGCCTCTGCCTTGCTCTCGCTCTCTCTTCGGAAAAAGCTTTGGCTGCGCTGCCTTCTAATGCGGTTTATTCAGTCTTTCTCACACACACACTTGCATATGTGGCTGCCAGACGACAATCATCTCTATTATGCGCAACTAGCTGCGGCAGCGACGCAAACGGCAACGCAGACGGCGACTGCGAGGCAGAGCAGACGATGAACGCGAGACCTTGAACTTGGACTCAGTTTTCGAGTTGAAGAATTGGGTTTTGTTTTGAATTGTTTTTATATGCCTGTGTGTGCTATCTCAGTAGCACGCTCTCTCTCTCTCTCTCTCGCCCGGGAATGTTCTATGTTTGCTTTTGGGTTTGATGGCATGAGGAGGGAGTGTGTTAGAAGGGAGGGTGGTAGGTTAGGTGTGGTGTGACGACCCCTTTCATTGCTTACAATTAGCTTAATGGCCCAATTAGCACGCATTAATCAGGTGCAACTGGGGTAACCTAGCCCCTACCCCAACCACCCCTACACTGTGATGGTCATGGCCCACATAGCATACACACACATACAGAAACGTGCATGTATACATGAGCTTATGCAAATGCCATGCAATGCCCCGTTATGCTGGACGCAGACGAGTTCACGTGGTGCCTGGTCCCCACTGCACTTGCAGTGAGAGGCTCCTGCCTCCACTCTCTCTGCTCTGCTCAGTCGCTGCTTGCGTCTGTCTAGCATTTGTCTAGCCCACCGACACAACACACACACAGCCATACAGACACAGACGTAGACACAGCGTGGCTGCATTTCCACTCTGGGCTGCTGTAACGGTGCCTTGCGACGTCATCGTCTCTCCCTTCTTCCTCTCTCTGTGACTAGTTTTTACACAGAACTTTCGCTTTCAATGGTGCTGGCTGTGTGGCTGCCCTGCGCTCTCTCTCTCTCTTTCTCTGCTTCTCTCCCTTTGCCACTCGTCACGTGTGTGTGTTTGTGTGGATTTGTGTGTGCTTTGGACGTTAGATTTTACATTTGGCCGGCATTTCTCTCCTCTCCTCGTAGGGGGGTGATGGCCGGGGTTGGAAATGTGTGCGATGTGGGCGCCAGAGCGTCTAGCCGGCAACAAGTGGAACTGTACTGTCGCCCCACTGGGCCCCGCGTGTAAGTGTGTATGTATGTATGATGTGTATGTAGATGTGGTTGCCGATGGGGGGCTTTTGTGGGACCATGTGTGGATGTTGATGTGGACTGACCTTGTTTAATGTTTTGTAAACTGTCGTAGGTGGGAATGTCGGAGTGGTGGAATGGTGGAATGATACGACCTGATAGCACCAACTAAAATCCGCTCGCACACACACACAAAAATGAATAAAGACAGTGGCAGAGGCAGTAAGTGCGTGTCTGCTTGTGTTTGTGTTTGTGTGTATGCATAACTAAATCGCTTAACCTTGAAAATAGAAACCGCACACAGCAACCGAAACACACGGACGGGGAACGAACAACGATAGGAACAACGAAAGCCAAAGCTGAAGCAAAGTCAAAAGAAATCCGCAAAAGTTTTCGGACAAACAAAAAAGAAAGAAAAAGCAAACAAACGCACACACACACGCACGCGGGAGCGGACGGACCCACGGACAGAAGCTAAGAATGAAAGAAAAGCAGAGAGAAGTAGGAGTAGAAATAGAAGAGTGGCACGCGAGAGAGCGCAAAGACGTTGGTCTGGAAGGGGGTGGGGGGAGAGAGAGTAAAGATGAGGGCGGCAAACAAGTTTGCGGACGTTCTAGTGCCGGTGATGCGCAAAAACTTAGAACTAAAGTTCGCGAAAAATAGCAACTTAATAGAATACAAAACTAATTTGCAGCTAAAAAAGCCACAATTCTCTCTCTTTAAAGAACACGAAAAAGCCAGAAAAAAAGATGATAGCTTCTACAAGCAAATATGTGGGCAATAGGGCCCGAAATTCGTAGGCCAAAAAAAAAATGCTGCAAACACTAGCATTGCGCTTATGATATGGAGGTTAGAGCGAGAGAGCTAACAAAAAATGCGAGAAGCTAATCAATTTGCAAGATCTATGATGAGGTGTGTGGGGTTGGGAGGGGCTGGGGTATGGCCAGATCGGATCGGATACATGCATGTGTTGGTGTTGGTCTATTTTTAATGGCATTATACAATTTAGTTTCCAACTGAATAAACTACTTCTCTATCTAATCTCATTTTTTGGTTCCTGTTTTTTTTTTTTATAAGCTCGCAGCGCAGTCAGCCAAATAATTGCTTTTATTCAAACGCAACACACACGCACACACATTCAGAAGTGCGAGCGTGTGTGTGTGCGGGAGAGAGACCCCCGAAAGCAGAAAAAAAACGACTGCAACGAAATCAACTTTTTCTAGAACTATTTTGAAGGCTGCTGGCGGCAGCGGCAACGGCGGCGGCGGTTGCGTCGCAGCAGACGCCGGCAGTGTGGGATGCGAATATGCGAAAGCGAGAGGGAGAACGGCAGAGAGAGAACGAACACGCGGCGAAATGCGCCAAACAAAATTTAATAATAATACAGCTACAAAAAATACAAAAAAAACAACAACAGAAATATAGTATTTAGCCTTGAAAGTTCGTAAACACTACGGCCACACTACCACACACATGCAGGCAGGCGCCTGTGCGAGTGTGAAAGCGTCGGACTGAAGATCTGTTATACATACATACATACATATGTATGCAGCGAAGAAATATAACAGAATACATACATATAATGTACTAAACACTTATCCGCTTCGCTGGAACGGTGAAATGATCTATGCATGTATTAGGGATCCAATCCGATGCCTACCCTACCCCACAGCCCTGGTAGACATTTCCCACGGCGCCGCTGCTGCTGCTCCTGTCCACCAGTCGACCACCACCAGACGGGGGAATAGTAATGCGAGTGCTTCCCATGTGTCGCTGGTAATGCGAGCCCAAGACGAGACCTTCGATCGGGGGGACGTAATTGGAGGCAATTGTTGGAGTCCAGACCAGACCAGACCATTCCTTTACAATCGTTGGTGTCAGCGGCGCCAGGAGAGACGGCTCTCGGTCTGCATGCCTCTCCCTTAGGTCTGTCTCTGCCCCTGTCTATGTCTATGCTGTTACCATTGCCAGTGCCATGCCATTATTATTAGTTATTAGTCAGCCATGGCAGCGACGCTGGCAGAGAGACAGTGTCAGAGAGCCAGAGACAGACACCGGGAGGGGAGCAGCGACTGCGACGCGTTCTGTTTTGTTCTATGCACAAAAATCTGCCTCTGACACTAAACAAGAGAGCAAAAGAGAGAGAGACAGCTAGTGAAACAAAATTTGACGCTGGATTTTTTGCCAAAAAAGCTGCCAGCGTCGCTGCAGGCAGAGTGCGCCTCTGTGTGTGTATGTGTGTGCGCTGCGTCTGGGAATTCTTACATTCTAACATCGTCGCAGCCCAGGTTCAAGATGGATTCCAGTTGCAAATAAAAACACACACGCACACACCAGAGTGTGTGTCCCTGGTGCTATCCCTGTCTGGCTATTGGGCAATCCTTTGGCCAGCAGCCTGCGCGCCTAGCCTGCGACGCCGAAACACCAACAGAGCGTGCGCGCGTTCGTTCGCTCTCTGGCTCTCTCTCGCTCTCTTCCAGACAGAAACAGAATTTGCCGAAATTTCGTTGGATAGTTTCGCATGTGTGTGTGTGTGTGTGTCCTAATGCGCTTTTTCGGGTGCCGTCGTCAGCGTCGACGCCGCCGCTTGCTGCTGGCCAGGCAGAAGCAGAGCCACTGGCAGTGGCAGAGTCGGGCACTCTCTTCTTCTTCGGCGCGAATTCAGTCGAGTTTATACGCTTGCAGTCGCCAAACGCAGCAAGCAAGCAGCAAAAAATCAGCAGCAAGCAGCAAGCAGCAGCAGCACCAGTCCTCTGGCATGCCAGGCAGCAGCAGCGTGCCTTCAGTCTACCGCAGACCTCTCCAAACGCAGAACAGAACGCTCTCCACACGACGCTCGCTCGTTCTCGCCGCCCGCCGGATGATCCTCCATCAGATCCTTGATTCTGGTCTCCACAATCCAGCCCTGGGCGGATGCGCCCCTCCTCCTCCACCCCCGTAACACACAACTCTCGATGAAATCGGCAAAATAGTTTAGTTTTAGTTTTTTTGTATCGGTTCGTTCGGTCGGTCGCTCGGTTCGCTACGGTTTTGGTCCCACTGTAGTTTCAATTCTATAAAACATCCCCAACCCCCTATCCTCGCGCGCGTGTGTGTGTGTGCCTCCTCTCAGCAATACATTTTTTTGCACATTTTCTTAAGTGACAAAAAAAAACACAAAAAACAAACACAACAAAATAAAAGATCTCAATAAAATTGCGTATACGCCAGCAAAAGCCCCCAGAAATATTTAAACACTGCAAAAACCAAAAATGTTTGCCATTCAAACGGAATTCCCTACCAACAAAAAAAGTGTAACAACAGGATCGGTTTGATCGGGATCGAATTGGAGAGAAAGGTGAGAGCCACCAGCCGAGGGGAGACGGTCAGTGGAGCCGGTCGAGAATATGATGATGGGATGACGGTATCGTCTTTTATGTATGTGTGTGCCTGCGTGTGTGTGCGTTTGTGTGTGTGTGTGCGCGTTTCCATAGACAAAGAACCGTTGGCTTGAGCTAAGCTGCGCAGCGCTGTCTCTGCTCTCTGCTCTGCTCTGCTCTGCTCTGCTCTGCTTTGGTCTGTCAGTGCTGTTATTTTTATATACATGAGCTTTTGTCTATGAGTGTGTGTGTGTGGGACAGCTCTACAAAGTGCAGCGCACTCTGCCGCGCGCTCTCTTCTCGCGGCGGACTTATCTAATAGTTTTCACTTTCAATGTCGTGCAAATACAACAAAAAAAAGCTTTGTTGCGATGTGCGGTTAGCGATAAGCAGACGGGCAACGTGAGAGAGGGAGAGAGGCAGAAGAATGCTAGCAAAAATGTTCGGTGCTCGCACGAAATTTGCGTTTGCTTTTGGGTTTGGGTTTGGGTTTGTGTTTGCTTTTGCATCTCTCTCCCTCTCTTTCTATCTCTGTCCTCCTGCAGCGATCAGCGATGCGTGCCTGATGCTGTCCTCATTCTACCATTCTCTCCATTCCCACCATTCCTCCACCCGCCCCCCACTCTGCTCTCTGGAGTACAAGTGTTATATGCTTATGCTTGTTATATTTTGTATTTGTTTCTGTTATAAATATATTATTTTTTACGTCCAGTTTTTGCGATGCGTTTGCTCTTTTTCTCACTTTTACCTTGTTTTTTCATTTTTCCATTTCTTTCCTCTGTTCTGTTCTTTCGGTGGTTCGGTGGTTGTGCACTCGTTATAAATTTTTTGCGCTGTCTGCACACACTCCCCCCGCCTCTCGGCTCTGCTCCACCTTCGGCTAATTGTCTTGCAGATAGTTTTTTGTGATTCTTTTTTTAGTTTATTTGTTTTCTTTTTTTTACCGTGTGACATAGAAAACTGCTCGACGAAAATGCGTCGTCGCCGTGGTTGACATTTTAAACTGCATTTGTTAACAATTTTTGGTACATTTTGCGAAGCAGAAAGAGACGTAGAGACGGGCAGAGAGGGCTGTGTGCTGGGCGGGGAGGGGGAAAGCAGCAAACAAATGCGGAAAATTTACGCAAATGCAGCACAAAATGTTACTATGGAGGGGGTTTGGAATAGTTGGTTTCTGGTTCTAAAATTTGATGATACTTTTGTAGTATTTTCTTACAACTTCATGGTATATTCTAGTATTTTTCAATTATTTTCTTGCATTTACGTATGGATTTATATTCTAACACAGCAAAGGAAACTTTCCTTTGAATTCTGGAATCAAATCTTAGCTTCTGCTTTAATGTGTCCGTTCGTTTATGGGAACTAAGCTTACTATATGTATGTATGTGTGACAGAGATAGTCGATTGCTATACTCTTCAGATACGATTTTGCTGGCTGGCTTTGTGGGTTGGAAAACATAAATTCGCCATAAATAGGGCCTCAGTTATTGCAATGATGGCCGGGAGGCGTGCTGAGAGACGGCTATGAACACTAGTATTGCGTTCTGTCCATCATGCTATCTCGTTCTTTGCCGCGATGTCTAATGTTACTAAACAGCATAATGAAAATCCGTTCTATATTAAAATTGCATTTCAAACTTTTTTCTTTGCAGTTAAACAGTAAACATTAAGGAAACACAAATAATCAGAGAATAAAGAGAATAAACAGAGAGAATCAACAACTCCAGAGAAAGAAGTAGATTTCCCGCATTTTTGGGATCCAAAAGTCGCCCCACCTTTCTACGAAGGGGGCACATTAACAGCCGCCAACATACGCAAGAAGGTGACCTCGAAGAAGGCCAGCGTTGTGTCGGTTGACGACGATCACAACAACAACAACAACCACAACAACGACCACAACGCTCGGCAGGCAACACCCACACTAGCAATCCACACACCCACAACCAACACCACCACCACCACCCCCAATCGGACACCCACGCTTACGCCGATTGCCACGCCCACGCCCACGCCCACACCAACGCCCACAGCCACACCCCAGTCGGAGACAGCTGAAGCACAGGATTATCAAAGCAAAATGGACGACACACAGCATTTCTGCCTCCGCTGGAACAACTACCAGAGCAGCATCACATCGGCATTTGAGAATCTGCGTGACGACGAGGCCTTCGTGGATGTCACCCTCGCCTGCGAGGGGCGCAGCATCAAGGCGCACCGCGTTGTCCTCTCCGCCTGCAGTCCCTACTTCCGCGAACTGTTGAAGGTGAGTCTCTATAGATCTCTGATACATCCCAACCTTGTGAGTGCGAGAGATGACCCATTTAGCCGAGTTATCCGGCTCTCTTACTGCCATTTTCTGTTTCATTTTATAGCTTTCTATCTGCCATGCCACACACACATGTGCAGCAGCCGTTGATTGCCTTCCAGTGGAGGTGGGGGCCTGGGGGATCTCAAATGCATACATATGAGTGTATCTATAGATAGAGATACATTTTGTGATTCATTTTGCTCCATCAGTAAGTGGAGCATCAAGGCAGGAAGAAGCCTTGAGGACGGCTTGTGCCCCTCCCGCAGAGGTTACAGAAGTTTGCTTAGCGTTTTCCAGTCTTCATGTTGGCTTTTCCTCTTTTTTAGGCGGAAAATGGGGAGTCGCTTGTGTGGCTTTTGGCTACAAAATATTATAGAAGGGAACTCTCTGCGGCATGTGGCAGGCGCCATAGACTGCGTTCTGTTTGCATTTTAATTTATTTAGTTGCACACGAAAGTAGGCAGGACAACCGCAACAGCCATGATAGACACGAGAAGAGAGGAGGGGGGAGCACGAAATGAGGAAGGAAGTTAGTTGTGTGTACAGTCCGTAACATGTCATAAAGTTCTGCCTTCCTTCGGTTCCGCGCGGTGGCAGTTTGTGGTGCAAATTAGTCGATTGCTGGGATGTCCTTTCCTTCCATCCTGCTGGTGTCCTACTGCCTGGTAGGGGGCCGTGGGGGGACCACGTTACGTGTGATTGATTTGTGTTGCCTGATCATGCAACAACGCATGAGGATCCCAGGCCCGGGGCTTCCCCCTTCTGCCACTGCCCCTGCCATTGCCGTGCCTTCTGCCCTGCTAATCCTTGAAGTTTCCGCGGCCCCAAGTTGCAGGCCAAAGTAAACTTTCCAACTAATGCAGCTCCTCCTCTTTCCTACCCTCCCCGCACTCTCCGCTCTCTCCCTCTGCAGCTTTGCTTCATTATTTTTATTATGACATTAAAATTATGTGAATCGGTTGTTGTTCGTCGACATTTGCCCGCCAAAAACTTTTGCGGCAGCCACACAGCCCTGCATTGAAAATATTTGCACGCAATTGCGGTTTTTTGGTGGAACAGGGACGGCTAGTTAGAGAGAGCGACAGGGAGACAGAGAGAGAGAGAGAGAGAGAGAGAGATAGCGGGAAAGAGCGGAGAGACAGGAGGGAGGGGAGGGGAGGGAGAGCCACGTTTGCCATTTGCATTGTAACGGAGCTGTCATTGGGGCAATGGTGTGGCAGTGTGGGGCAGGGGCTGCAGTAGAAATTATATAAATTACAAAGAGTGTACCCCTCTTCTCTCTCTCTCTCTCTCTCGTTCAAGGATTCAGCCCATCCTTGTCTCGTCCTTCGACATGATTTGTTAACATGATAGAAAACTTAGTGCTTTCCGTTCTCCGTTACGTTTCGTTCCGTTCCGTTCCATACTGTTCTGTTCTGTTCTGTTATTATTTGCCGTTTTTTGTTCCAAATTATGCGCACGGCCAAGAAAGAGAAAAGATAGGAAGAGGAAGATGGGAATGGGAACGGGAATGAGGGGAATGGAAAGCCAAGTATCTTGGGGTCGCAAGCCTATGGAATGGATACCCTTTGCAGAGCCATCGTTTCATTTCCGTATCATTTCGTTCCGTTCCTGCAAGTAGTTAGCTGTCGTATCTATCGAGGGATATGGACCAATTCATATTGATACTTTACAAGCAGATATACCGATACTCAGATACTTCTCAGACACAGATACAGATACTCAGAGAACAGATAATTTATGGGCGAGGAGTAAGGGTATAAACAGAGCCCTGCTTGCAGCGAGAAGAACTGCAGTTAGGAGCGCGGTGTGCCAGTGGCATGGGACATGGGACGTGGGACATGGGGCAGAGTCAGTCGGTGACTCTGATTACGCAATGGTAACACGGCTATGGCAACGGCAGAGGAGGGGCATGCCGCTGCCCCCTGAACTGAAACTCTGAAAACAAGAACATGTCTCCCCGTCTCGCTCTGTGTCTCTCCTGTCTCCGGGAAAGTTTTGCAAGATCCTCCCTGCTGCTCCCTCCTGCTCTCATTCCAAACAACAACAGAAAAAGTCGGCATTTAATTTGTTAAAAAGGCCAACTAAATGCAGGGGGAGGGAGGTGGCGGGCAGGCAGGCAGGCAGGCACAACGGCAAACGTGCAACAAAGGGTCGCAGTTGCATTTTTCTTGAGTTTCTCCTCCTTTTAGGGGCATTTCTTGATTCTGTTTTTTTCTCTGCCTTTTTTTGTTTATTTGTTCTGTTTGGCCGTTTTTGTTGGGTGGAAATTATGTACCCAAGAAATTAGTATACAAAAAACTTTGCTGGCAACAGAACTTTTGTAAAATTCAATTTGAAATACATGCAACGCAACAAAACAACAGCAGGGTGGGGCGGGGCGGGGCGGGGCGAGAATCAGCACCCAAACAAGAGACAGTCTCGGGGCAACAAAATGCAGCAGCTGAATGGACAAACCGGACTGGACGATGGACGATGGGCAGTGGCAAGGAGACACTTGGCTCTGGGCCCAGGCAGCAGCAGATCCCTCTAGCAGCAGAAGGGGCATCCAGATGGGTAGGGGAGGGGAGGGGAGCTGAGCGGAGGGGGGGTTCACTGGTACTTGGCGTCGCAATTGTTCGCGACTTTGCGCCTATGCATAAATATTTAATTAACTGCAGAGCATTATTTTAATTAGGTGTAAAAACTGCCAACAGAACAACACAGACAGCAGAACAGAGGCAAAGCCAGGGCCGGGTCCCCAGAGGGGGGAGGGGTGGGTCAAAGGTGGGGTTAATGGGTTCGCTTGGCATTTGCTAAAAGCATTTTTTTTTGTTTTTTTTTGTATTTTTTGGCTTTTATGTAAACTGTCAGCAACGGCAAACTACCATTGGCACCGCCACTGGGCCCCCTCATTTGCATGATGTGTCCGAAAAGTGCAAAGATGGAGGGAAAGTATCTCAAAGTGCGAGTATCTCAAGTGCTGGCAGATGCACTGGGGAGGGCGCAGGAATGGGGGGGCTGGCTGCTCGCATGCGTTGCTGCCTGATGATCGTTCCCCTTCTTCCCTTCGTTGTCGTCGTCTTTCGTTGAATTGACCTCAATTTCACAATCTGTACAAAAAAAAAACAGAAAAATACTCACACACAGATACAGATACAGCACACCACACACTGACACTGACACTCACACTCACACAGACTGGCAATCTTTCAGCGCTAACTCAATCGCAAATATGCGAATTGCACAAGGCGGCAGTAAATAAGACAAACACACACACACTCTAAAAGATACAGATACAAAGATACACAGATACAAACGGAGTCGTCAGCGTCGTCCGGGATGCGCGATGCGACGATCCGAGGCGAGAGAGACTTGACCCAATTTCTAGTAGAAGCAGCCCAGCAGCTCCCTTTGTTGGAGTTCCACTTGATAAGTGAAAATTTACAAAGCATACAGGCACACATACATACATATGCACACGCATGCGAGTGCGAAGATACAGATACTCACAAAAGGGAATGGGGTACAGAGAAAACTGGAATGCGTTGGCCCTGAACACACACACAGGCACACATGGGGCATGGCAGCAATAGCAGCAGCAGCAGCAGCAGCAGCTGAAAAACAGAAACTGAAACCGAATGAATGTACAAATCGGGCCGTGACATTTTCAGGCGACAATTTGAAGGTTGTCTGGGCAGGCTCTTGCTCTTGCTCTTCCTCTTCGTATTGCCATATGAATCATTCAAGCCACTAAATATCCGATTCGATCTCGTCATCTCTCCTTAGAGCACACCCTGCAAACATCCAGTTATACTCCTGCAGGATGTGAACTTCATGGATTTGCATTCGCTGGTGGAGTTTATATACCACGGAGAGGTCAATGTGCACCAGAAGTCACTGCAGTCCTTCCTCAAGACAGCCGAGGTGCTGCGTGTGTCAGGCCTCACCCAGCAGCAGGCAGAGGATACGCATAGCGTAAGTGAACCCCGGCAGAGCCCCCAGCATGACCCCAATTTAACCCCCCTCCCGTTGGTCCCTGCAGCACCTGGCTCAAATACAGAATCTGGCAAATGCCGGCGTGCGTACGCCACTCAACTCTCATGCCCATCCACATCCACACCATGGAGGCCCGCTCCATGACGATGGTGGCGCCTCGACATTGTTTAGCCGCCAGGGAGCTGGCTCCCCACCGCCGCCACCACAGTCGCTGCCCTCGCACCTCAACAACCAGCTGCTGAAGCGCATGGCCATGATGCACCGCAGCAGTGCGGAGGAGACCTCTCATGCCCTCAAGCGTCTGCGGGGATCCGCCGACAATGGCCTGCCCCTCGGCAGTGGCAGCAACAACAACAGCCCGGACTTGCCGCCCATCCATGCGCGCAGCGCATCCCCACAACAGACTCCGGCTGACTTTAGTACGATCAAACACCACAATAACAACAATACACCGCCGCTAAAGGAAGAGAAACGTGAGTCCTGGACATAGACGAGGAGGAGCCTCAGCAGCTCTGCGTCCCCCTGAGCAAAATCTAAACACAATCTTTTCTGATCAATCTTTCAGGCAACGGGCCCACTGGCAATGGAAACACTGGCAACATTGGCGCCAGCAATGGCAATGGCAATGGCATCTCCATCAGCGACAAACTGGGCAGCCTCACACCCTCACCCCTGGCCCGTGCCGCCGCCGATGATCAGGTCAAGTCGGAGCCCATGGAGCTGGTCTGCTCCAACAACAATGCCAATCCCAATGATGAGCACAGCAATGACTCCACCGGCGAGCATGATGCCAATCGCTCTAGCAGCGGTGATGGTGGCAAGGGCTCCCTAAGGTAGGCATACCCGTCACCGTCCCCGCCCTCGACTTATAGACTCATTTGTGGCTTGTTTTTTGTGGTTTTCCAGCTCTGGCAACGATGAGGAAATCGGTGACAGTCTCGCCTCACATCATGCGGCACCGCAGTTCATCATGTCGCCGGCAGAGAACAAAATGTTCCAGGCAGCCGCCTTTAGTTTCCCAATGACCAATCTCGATCATTCAGCGTTGCTTGGTGCGTATTCGGTGCATAAATCCTGCCACATTGGACGACATCGATCTAACACTCTCCTTTCTCTCTCTCTCTCTCTCTCTCTCTCTCTCTCATTTGTCTTCACCTCTCTCTTGCATCTGCATCTGCTCCTCCTGCTTGTCTCTGTCGCGCCTCTCTCTGTGTCCTTCCATATTGTTCTTCGCTTCGATCAGGTCTCAACACACAATTGCATCAGTCCGGTGATCTTGCCGTGTCCCCACAAGGTGAGTCCGAGCATTTCTCTATTTTTTGTACTTCTATTGTTTCGCTCTATTTGCGCTCAAAAGCTCATTATTACATTTTTTACATCAAATGCAAAAAATACCAAAAAAAAAAAATAATAATACCAGTAAAATACCAGAAAAATACCAGTAAAAATACAAAAAAAACCAAATGAAAAGCAAAGAAAAAGCAAAAAGCAAAGACAATTTTCAAAAAATTACAAATCTGCCCAAAAAATGCTGAGAGATTTATTTAATGCCCGTACAAAAATTTGGTTGAAAATAATATTTTTTTAACTTTGAACTAAAGTTTCTCGTTTCGTTTCATTTCTTTCTCGTTGTTTTGTTTGAAAATTTGTTTTCATTGTTTTTTCTCTGGATTTTTTGTTTGAGTTTTCGAACTGACTTGAGAGGCAGTGTCATCCATGCATCCATTCTTTTGTATGTATGTATGCGTGTTGATCAGGAGCAGGACTTTTTGATTTAACTTTCGATTTATACCGATTTATACCTTTGGAGACGACCGATCGATCCACCCCCTGCCCGCCCCCCAGACCGCGGCTCAACAAAAAAAACTGTCGATTGAGATAACCACTACTACTGTCCTTTTTAATTACCAAAAACCGTTTTTCAGTTTGTTTGCGATTCCAAATACAAAACAAAAACAAAACTAAAACAAAAACAAAAAAGTCGAGTTAAATGTCGTAGAAGCGTACAAATTTCTTTCTTGTTTGATTGTTTCGATGGTAAATGTTTTCATTTGTTTCGGTCACACACACAAAAACACCAGAACCACGAATATCACAACCCCCGAACGAGGAAAATACAAAGGAAAAAAAAAATCAAATAAAAATAAACCACAGAAATACCACAATTACAAAAAAACATATGCGAATGCTAAATGCAGTTTAGACACACGGTTTTTTTTTAGAAACAAGTTATTTATGTATGACAAAAACGCCATGCTGATGTTGATGATGATTACGATGAACGATGACGAGTCCTTACTCGTTACTCGGCACTCGCCATTCGTCATTCGTCAGTTGAATGATGAATGCAGAAGGATAATTGCTAAGCAAACAAAATTCTAGACAAGTTCAGACAGTAAACACCAAACAACAACAAGCAACAGGCAACAGGATAGAACCCTCCCCGCCACCGCCCCCACCCCTGCTTCCAGCTTATTTGATGAACTAAACAAAATTAATTAACTCCATCTCCATCAACCCCCAAAGGCCCGGAGGCCTGTTGCATGATGTATGCTGCGGTTAGGCCGCAACAATCCGGAGAGGAGAGGAGAGGAGCGGAGAGGCCTCTCCCCCTCCGCAGATGCCGTTAAGGTCCTGCGGCTTTTGCGGCTCAATTTGTTGATTGGTGTTTATTGCTTAGAGCAGAAGCGTAGGGAAACCCATTTAGATGAGCTCGCTTTACCGGCTTTTCATTCACGCGCCCGCGCTGACAGACCCACATCCAGATCCAGATCCAATTCAGAACTAATCCAAAAACACACACTGCAACGACGAGATGAGAAATATATATATAGTTTCCGTGTATTTGTTGTGTTTAATTTCCCTCTTCCCGCCACCCGCCACCCCGTTTTAACGTTCTCCTCGTTATTTTTCGTTACCAATTTTCGTTGTTTTTCTAATTTTTTGTTTCCTGTTTCCGTTTCGTTTTGTGTGCTAATTTTTTGTATTCGTAATGAAAACCCACCACGCCCCCCTACGCCAAAAGTAAAAACCAAGTCAAACTCCAGCAAAATGTACTACAGCAACACGCAGCACTCACCCCACAACAAACACCCACACCCACACCCACATACACAAACACACTTCCACTCACACATAGACATAGCACCCCACAAGCACATACATATACAAAAATTACATAATTAGATATCAAAACATGAGTTTAATACACAGACAAGATTGTTTGTCCGTCAGAAAGTAAGAGTTTTCACTATTCCGTTTTTAAACCCATTCCTCCCATTCCTATTCCCTGTCCTCCCGCTCTCCGGCTTCGTTTACTATTCGTTTCATTACGTTTCATTCCGTTCGTTTCCCCTCCTTTATACTGCTTCCGTTACGATCGTTTACCCTTCTCTCCAAAAGAGAGAGAGATAGAGCACGCCAATGCTTTTCCGTTTATATGTATATGATATACATTTTCATTTGATAACCCCCAGATCTTGATCTTCCGTTCCGTTATGTACCCTTTCGTTGCGTTCTGTTCCGTTCTGTAACCTTATGTTCTATTCCGTTCGTTCCCGAGAGACCACAAGAACACAAGACTCCCACCAGCGAGACGTCTCCATCCCTTGAGGAGGATTCATTTCTGCAACACACACCCGAGTACATTTTGCAAATAAAAATTTTATTGATGTCCAACGTTTTTTAGTTTCCATTTGTAAAACGCAACGCATTTGAAGATCGAATATATACAAATACTTACATAAATATATATATATATTTATTGAATATTGAACTCTTTCCTTTATTTGTACGTCGTCGTGCTTGTGTCTATAACTAAGTAAACCAACCAAAACTCCAAACCCCCACCCCGAACCAAACCAAACCAAACCAAACCAAAACGAAACAAAATTTGAACCCAAACCAAAAACCGCCAAGCAAAAGCCAAACGAAATCGATTTTCGAATCGAATTTTCCACGATCATTTTCATTTGTTGACAATTATTGATTGAAGGGAAGGCGATTATCTGTTCGTTTTCCATGGCCACAACCCCCGACCACCACATTCGAGTTTTCCCCAGAATTGACCAGAATTGAAATTGATATTGAAATTGGCCCCCACCCCCCACATTCGAGAGTCTCATCGTGTCCTATCGATCGTATCCAACAATTTGGCCCCTTTTGTTTTGAGCACAACCCAACACTACAACACACACACACACATATACACACACAAACTGAAATCCCCTCCTCCACAAGAATTGAAACACAAATCAAATCTCAAAGAATACGAATACAGAAATGAGTGCGCATCCCAAGATCCTCCAAGCAGGCCTCGCAGGTTCGTTTCCTCTAGAAGCCGCGTTCAAAAGCAGCACAGATTGGCATTTGTATACATACATAAGCAGGGGTCTAGCTCCAACGAATGAACCGAAAGAAAACCGCTCCATAACAAAATGAAAAAAAAAAGAAGGAAACATAAACATGCGACACATACACATACATTACAAAAAACAACCAAAAACCATTGCATACATACGAGCGCGCTACGTTCCGTGTCGTTTCACCGTTCCACCGTTCCACCGTTTCACAGTACTACAGTTAACATGAAGCGAAAGCAAAAGCAATAAACCGTTCCACTGCGTACCAGCGTTCCGCGCGTCACACGGCAGACCCATACTACAACGCAAAAATGGTTCCCACCCCACACACACGCACACACACCAACACACCGAACACACACCAATCACGCCTACACCAACAGCACGCACGCACACACATGTGTCACACACAAGACAAAGAACGTACACGCAGCAACACACAACACACACATACTCAATCGTGAGACACAGCTAAACCACACACACACACAGAATATGAGAGAATTGAATCTCTCTTGAAATCGAAGGAGTCAAAAATGCACACATTCTCGCACTCACACACACACACACATCCCCGCCCAACACCCACACACGCACACACATACATGAACTCTATTATGCGAAGAAAAACAAAAACTAACCCTCAACAAATTGATCAACTAACGCTATTCTTTATTTACTTTCCAATTTTACTAACCGACCAAAATTTACAACAAATTTCTACCCCCAAAATAATCGTGAAACCCCCTATACATATATATATATCTACCTACCCACACACGTATATATATATATATATCTATGTATATATATATGTATATGAGACCAGTATATATATACAAACTATTGTTAAGAATTGAATCGATCTAACCCCTCGTATACGTATATAAATCCGCTTTACTAAACATCCCCCAAACCCCAAAACAATGGATACAAAGATACAGCCACAGCCACAGCCGCCGCTCACAAGCGATCCCCAAAAAGCAGACAAATCGATACATGATACAATCACACACCAACCAACCAACCAACCAACCAATCTCCCCAATCACCACACCCCCTTTACCCCACACAACCACCCAAAATACAAAATACCCCCCAACCACAAAAGAACTATACTGAGAGTACATCTCAACAAAAGGCTTCAAAGTATATAGAAATTGATTGAGAAAAACCGCTTTAAATTACGCTCTATATATACATACATATATATATATATTTGTTGCTCCTATTTATTATACATGAACACAACACACACACACACAAACAAGAAAAAAAACACACAACTCATGAAGAGAATAGAAATCTAGATTACGCCTAGAATATACAACAATACATAAATTGTGCATAACTTTAGTTTAATTCCCATGCGAACAGCATTCAAAATTCAGTAATTTTAAGTTCCACGATTGGTGACCCCGACAAAAAACCACTCAACAAGTCAACAACCGAAATATGTATCCACCACCACCTATTCAAAACTATTTAAGTTATCTCCTAAGCACACACGAATTGAACGAATTTGAACCACATGGAAGAACACATGATCCTCGACCCTTTGCTGGCTGCTGTGGAGGAAGGGGGCTGGATATGGAATCTAATCTAATCGCTGACGGGAACACACAGAGTAGGAAGGTAACCACAAGTGAAATCAAGCAGAAGAAGAGTCATAGGAGTCTTAGTCGTATGAGGAAGAGCATAGGAACGCAAAAATTAATGAGAGTACGGGTAAAATAATGAGAACAAATTAAATTAAAATAAAAGTAAAGAAAAAAAAAAAACAAGCGTAAAGAACCATAAGTAGGTGAAGAGAAGAATAAAGCGAAGGAATTTAGAGCAGCAACCAAGGAAAAAGATAGTGTTAAACTGGACATAATCAGAGGGATAATGCATCCACTAAGAAGTGTTTCCATTTTGCAGAGACGTATGCAAGTGGACCTCCTCCAATGCCATCATACATGTATGGGATATTCTTCTAGCCCGTAATACAGCCGAAACAGTAAATCGATCGACGCAATTCCGTTCAACCTCCCAGCCTTCCACAGCCCCAGGAAAACCGATAATCCAAAAGAAACAAAAAAACACAAATGTATCAAAAAGTAAAAAAAAAAAAAAAATTGTAAACGAAAATCTAAGCACAATGTAAATTTTAAACAAAATTCAGTTAAAGAAATTAAACATTAAGTCAATAAGGAACAGAAATACCGAATTTGAAATTAAAATTGAAAACACTAAAAAAAACAAAAATTATCATTAAGATCCGAAAGTGAGAGACGAGACGAGATGGGTGATTTGGCAAGGGTTTATTTTAGTGCTTCTTAAGTGACACACCCACACACACACACACGCCCGTCCCCCCAACACATACACACAAACACACGTGCGGAGAGAAAGAGAGAGCGAGAGAGAGAGAGAGAGAGTGAACATACACCGGGTACGGAAGAAGGACTCTTACACGAACAACAAAAACACAACAGGCAAACAGTGTAACCTTTATTGGTGATGGTGTTTTTTAAACACAAACACACACAAACACCCCCCCACACACGCATACAGAGACACTAAAACACAAACACACACACGCAAACACAACCAACACAGACTCTTCTCTCTGCTCCCTTCTCACGTTTGAAATTGAAATGCTCCTACTACCTCTCCCCACCAACCAACCAACCACCCCTACTTTTTGTATATTACCCACACACCAACACCACCGCACACTATGGTAATGAGTGAAACAACAACAAACAACAACAACAACCAAAAACCCTATAAAACCCAACAACAACAATCCCACCAACCGAAAAAAAACCACAAAAAACCACCCAAAAAATTTTGCACATGTTGAGTATCGGTAGTCTCTCCACAAAATATCGATCCAATCGATCTTTCGACAGCTTTCGAAAGAAGGGAAACAACTGCAAGAGAACGAACAGTCACCGTGAAACAGTCACAGTCGCAGTCGAAAAAAGTAACAGTCGCAGTAACAGGAAACAGAAAATATCGATTTTGAGATTGAAACTGAAACTGAAACGTCCGACGAACAATCAAAAAAGAAATTAAACTTCTCCCACATTTCCCCCCAGCGAGCGAATGAATCCCGAGAATTCATTCGGTTTTCTTTTCCATACCCAGAGACCCATACACCCATACACCCAAGTAACCATGTACCCCATCCCGAGTCCCACCCCATCCACTGATCTATTACCATCTGCCATCTGTCTATATCTCTATATATCTCTGGCACTGTCACTGTCACTGTCATGCACTGACCCCTCGCACCCTCCCCCCACCAGCCAGAACAGAATATACATATATAGAAACTGAAAGCAAGAACAAGATTGAACAATCGAAAAGTAAATCCAAAGTTAAATTCAACAAATTCTGAGCAACCTGAAGAAAAACTTAGATGAAAAATAACCATATATTTGATGCAAAAAATGCTAAACGAAATTCCATTTACTGATACAAAAAAAAACAAAAAACTATCCGGCCAAAATCCCTACCACAAAAAAAGTAAGGCAAAATCCAAATCAAAATCCATATAAAAACCCAAATCGAAATCAAATGAGAACTCACGCAAAATTGAAACAAAAAATGCAAATTCAATTCAATAGAAAAAAAAACTCGTTGTCCTTGGGCTAATGCGACGTTTTCTGACTTTCTTCCCCAAAACTTGTCGTCAGGTAATCTGACGACAAATGCTACAACTACAACTAAAAACAACTACTACAACAACAACAACGTTTACTCCCAACAAACAAACAACAACAACAACTACAACAACTCAACAACAACAACTCCATCACCAACAACAACTAAAACTACAAACCGAACAGCAATCACAAATGCCCCTGGCATCTGTGGCCTTAACCTCTCCACATTCGCAGCCAACGGAAGCAGCGGCGGCGGCGGCAGCAACGGAGGCCTTTCCGTGACCGCACTCTTGCCACAGCAGCAGCAGCAGCACCAGCACCAGCAACACCAACAGCACCAGCAGCAACACCAACAACAACAACAGCAGCAGCAACACCAGCAACAACAGACAAACAATTCAGGCCGCCAGACGCCGAATGGGATACTGGCCTGCAGCACACCCACACCGAATACGCCCACCACGGCCCAACAGCAGATGTTTGCCGCCGTGATGGCCAATATGGCGGCCACGGCCAGTGCCACAGCGGCAGCAACGAGCGCCGGCAGCGGCAATAGCGGTAGCCTGAACAACTCAGCGAGTGGTGGCATCAACACATCGGGGGGCAGTCTGAACAATGCGACAAGCGGTGGCGATGACTTCCGTTGCAATCCGTGCAACAAGAACCTGAGCTCTCTGACACGCCTCAAGCGACACATCCAGAACGTGCACATGCGGCCCACCAAGGAGCCGGTGTGCAACATCTGCAAGCGGGTGTACAGCTCCCTGAACAGCCTGCGCAACCACAAGAGCATCTACCATCGCAACCTGAAGCAACCGAAGGCAGAGCCTAATGCCGTTGCGGTTGCGCAGACGCCGGGCAACAGCTACTACCATCAGCAGCAACAGCAGCAGCATCAGCAGCTGAACCACCACTCCTCCTCATAGGGTTTCATGTACTTTGACTACCATCAGCAACAGCAGCAGCAGCAGCAGCAGCAACAACAGCAGCAGCAGCAGCAACATCAGCACCACCATCGTCAACTGCACCACCAGCACCAGCACCACCTGTCCAGCGCAAACTTCACCTCAAGCTGAGGGCCGCCTTGATATTAGGAATGTGTTTTTTGTTAAGTTTGCCCCCCAACGATTTGTTCCCCTAATTCCTAAGTCCAAACAAAACCAATCCCACAATCCATAGGTGATTTAAGCGATTCAAGCGATTGTATTTGAATACACTGAACATTGCATATTGAATATTGAATAATCTACATCAGAATACAGACATAGATGAATAAGACACATGAAAACACTCACACACTCAAACACTCACACACTCAGACACACACCAATACACTCAAAAATACTTTAAAGAGGAGAATGAGAGGAGAGAAAACGGTGCTTTTTACTATAAAGAAGAAAGAAATTAGAGTAGAAGGAAGGGAGGATAAAAAAAGATATATAAAAGAAGGAAGAAAATAGGAATGCGGAAAACTTAAGGTAGATAGAAGAACAGGAGGAGTTTGAAAAAATATATAGAGTCGAAGGGAGAGTAGAGACGAGAGCACACGGACTTAGGCTAGTTACGAATTAGGAGTTGCCTTTTTGGTAGTTTGCTAAGCACACAAACACACACAAGGATACACAGTTTATACTGCAAATCGATAAGTACTATTAGTAGTTGTTCCCTCACCCCCACCATCAAGCCCCCCCTTTTCAACACACTCTCTTCTCGTTAGCTATATATTTATAATCTTAATAGCCCTTAAGGAAGGAAGAAATGTTGTATAGTAGAGCCCAAGGCAGAGAGGTGTATGCCCCGTAGTGAATTCTTCGAAATGGCTTTAACTAAATAGAATTTAAACCAATACAAAATACGAAAATTAAAAATTTTGGAAAGGAAGGATAACGATAACAGAAAGGATACGCGAGTATGATGTTACGATCTATTAACTCTCTTTTTAAAACTAAAATAAAGACCAAGATACAGTGTTTTTTTTCTGTTTGTTTTAACATATAAATTTACATAAAATATATATAATGTTGAAGAGTTGACGAGTTATAGAGTATATATACACACACACACACACACACATGTATGTATGGATGTATGTATGAGTAGGAGTAAGAGAAGGAAACAGAGAAAGATGAAGATGAAACGCCGAGCGATAGGGAGAGCGACCGACCGAACGACCGACCAATTGCAAAGATCTTTACGATAATAAACTAAATATAATTAACAGATTTTCTGAATAGTTTAGGGCTTAAGAAGGAGCACACACACACACACACACACACACGAATAAACACACACACACACACACGAATCACGATACATATGAATAGGCTTAAGGATATAAAAAAATGTGTTTAACTATAGTGCTATATATTTTTTTTCTCCAATTTTTTGTGTATTTTGTAATCCGTAAGTTATACGAATATAAATGAAATATTTTGACCGGATACTTTTGAAGAGTACACCTGTGTTCGTTAATTATTAGAACTTGCTTAAGAGTTAAAAGTAAAAAACAAAAAAACAAGATACAAGATACAACCCATAACCATACCATAGCATACCATAAACTATACATATACGTATACATATGTAAACATCCCATATGTAACACCCGTAAGCGTAAGCGATCTTCTCTACGAAAAGCAACAGCAAGAAGAAGCAAAAATTGCAATAAATAAAAATCTATGTATAAATACGAAGCGATTACTGCGGTAAACACTGTGCGATTGAACACACCACACCACCACACCCCACTTACGATTCTATAATTCATGAATTCAATTAATTACAAATAAAAGTCTACACATGAAGAGGGAAATATTTCATTTACCAACAAAGCAACCACAACACGAGATCGATCGATTGATTGGGGCAAGACCAACCAACCAAGCAAACCATTCATCCCATTCACTAATACACTCGGTTCCATTCACTATTTTCACTGTACTCACACTCCATTCACTCCATGCAATCCACCTCCACTCAGTGTCTTGTGTGCATGTCAATCGAAGCGTCAACCCCTCCCCGAAGAAATCGAACTGTCGATCCCCCACTAGCACTCCTCTCTCTCTCTCGTACTCTCTCTAACTCTGGTTATCTTCCCATCGTATCATATCACATCCCCCCATACATATACCAACACTTATATCTAGAAGATAGTGCAACATTTTTGGCTCTGTCTCGTGTCTGTTGTCGCCTGTCTCCTGTCTCCTACGTTGTTGTGTTCCGTTGTATGTGTGCTCCGAACTGAATCGAACTGAATTCCCCCCTACCCCGCCACATACGCCTACATTACATACATACCTATACCTATACCTACACCTATACAGACAGTCAGTCGTAAGATCAATCCTATGAAAGGGCTGCGCAAAAACATACACCCTCCATTTACTTTAAGCACCCCTTGAAAGCAAAGAAAACAAAAAAAAACAACAACAACAACAACAATTACAATAACTAATACTAATACTTATCCCACAAACCCCCCTCCTGAACGTCTCCTTACCCCTCGAAGACCCACCCCACCCCCCATCATCAGTAGGCCAGCAGCAGCCGTTTAACAAAATGCTAAGTATCTGAAAACTAAGAGAAGCCCCGAAAACGGACCCAGACCCCACAGCCCCTAAAAGCACCAAACCCTCATCGCACACACAAAAACCAACCAACCAATTCGATGAAGCCTCTTACACTAAGTGTGACCCCTGACCCCACCTTTACCCCCCACCCTTACCCCCATCCGAAGCACGTTTTGGTTCGTTCTTAACCAACCCCCCAAACCGAACCCCCAAGATCCAAAGCCAAACCCGAACCCCCCACCCAAACCCAACAGGCAAAACGGTGCTGCGATTGAGTTTGGAAAAAGAAACAAAGAAAAAAAGAGACACTAGTGACAAACCGCAAGAAAAAAAATTGACAACTTGCAACCACAAAAGATAACCCAAAAAAGAGAACAAAATCAAAAATAATACTAAAAACATTTTTATACATACAACAAATCAATCAGGCCAAAAACAAATGTTTCAAAATTTTGCTAAACAAAAAAAAAAAACAAAAAACTTAACAAACAATTGAGAGAATTGAATGAACATTGAAATCGAATTCAAAAAATCGAAATCGAACAAAAATTGGTTTTAAAAAGCATCCACGAAATTATCGATATTCACACACCCAATTGGTTGCCAACCACCACCAAAATTATCCGAAAAAAACAACAGACAAACAAACAGTATCCAAAAACGTTATTCGTACGCCAAGCAAATGGCAGTGTGTGGCAGGTGGCAGTGGCAGCGGCAGCTGGTCTGCAGCTGCCACTGTCATCGGCAGTCCGGAGAGAGTCTTCGAAAGGCGATCTCGAAATCAAAAAATCTGAATCTGAATCTGAATCGAATCGAATCGAAGCCAGGCGAAGCTTACCGCAAGTTGAGCTCTTGAGAACCTTTCCAATTCGTATTTGAACAATCAACAAATCACAAAAAAACTAGCCACAGCCAACAACCACAACAGTCAAAAAAAAAAAGAAAAAAAAAAACCGTTTTATTACCATTTTATTTCCATGCTTTTTGTCCCAAAATTTTGGGAAACCAGAAAAAACAAATACAAAAAAAAAAACCAAAAATTCGAAATTCGACAAATGAAAATGCGAAATTGCAAACCGAATCTGGAATCTGAAATCTGAATCGAAATCAGCACAGCGTTTTTTGAACAAATTCAAATTCCTTCATTAAAATCGAAAAGTATTCGAGAAATGAGCTCCACACTCCGCAAAAAGAGAGAAACATGAGAGAGAACCAGTGAAAGTACAAGTAAAAGAAAGGAAAAATAAAAACAAAAATGCCAAAGTTAGCAAAAAAAAAAAAACAAAAATTAGCAAAAATTTTACATTGTTTTGAGCCTGGATTTGTTAGTGTTATAAAAGTAAACAAACAAACAAAAACAAACAACAGAAAACAGAAACACAGACAAGAAACACACACAGAAACGGAAACACAGACAAACACCAGAGACATCAAATACAAGACACCACAAACATTCAAACATTCAAACATTCAAACACTCAAACATTGAAACACTGACAGATCCACACAGAAACAGACATCCTACAACACCCACAACAAAACACAAAACAGAGACAAAACAAAACGAAACAACTACAGAAGAAAAACCAAACAAACAAAAACAAAATACAAAAAAATAAATAACAACAAAGTCAATTATACAGAAAAGTCACTATTGTCTCTTTTTTTCTTCTCTTCCCTCTATATGACCGTGTTTAGGTGGCAGCACCGGTGGTGGCAGCCTACTCGGCGGCGTCATAGTGCCCGGCGGTAGTGGCAATCCTTCTAGTAATAGTAGTAGCAACAACCAACAACAACAACTAGACCAACAACAACAATCATCACAACAACAACACCACCTCCTCCAACAACAACATCATTCCACACAACATAACCCACAACAACAGCATCTGCAACAGCAGCAGCAGCAGCAACAGCAGCAACAGCAACAGCAACAACAACAGCAGCAACAATTGAAACAAGAGCAACAACAGCGCAACAGCAGCGGTGGCAGCAATAGCAAGCTAGCCCACGAAAGGGAAAGTCTTTCCCGCTCCTCGCATGGCGGTGCCACAGATGGGCATGTGGGCACCCCTTCGCCCTCACCCCAGGCCTACCACAAGCGGGAGAGGGAGCGCGAGAGGGAGCGTGAGAGGGAACGCGAACGCGAGCGGGAGCGGGAGCGATCGCTCGACCGCGAGCGAGACATTGAGCCGTCGGGCACAGGATCGGGAGCATCTTCGCCGCCACTACCACCGCCGCCCTCGCATCACTCGCATTTCGGACAGCATCCACTGTCGCTGCTGCCCAGCCACCATCAGTTGCATGCCACACATCACGAGTTGACCGCCGCCGCCCATCATGTCCATGCCCATGCGCACGCTGCCCATGCCCATGCCCTGGCACGGGCGGGATCACCGTTAGAGCACCACCACTTGCTGCACCACCGACGCGCCTCGCTGTCGCCATCTGCTGCCGCCGGCAGCAGTGGTGGCGGTCGTGGATCGGCCGCCGGCGGACCCGGGGGAAGTCTGCTCTCGTCCGTAAGGGCCAGCGATGTGGCACAGGCCAATCGGCTGCTGTTGCCCCTACCGCTGAACGCGTGCCACCGCTGCGATGTCTGCGGCAAGCTGTTGAGCACCAAGCTCACCCTGAAGCGGCACAAGGAGCAACAGCATCTGCAGCCGCTGAACAATGCCGTCTGCAACCTGTGCCACAAGGTGTTCCGCACCCTCAATTCGCTGAACAACCACAAGAGCATCTACCACCGACGCCAGAAGAACCATCACTCGTACTTCCATCATGGAGCCGGCGTGGGCGGTGTCGGTGTGGGCCAGGCCGGCAGTCCGGGTAGCCGTCTCCATCAGTCCCTTAGCTCCCTGAGCGCTGCAGCGGCAGCGGCCAATAACGGTGCATCCGTCGGCGGTGGCGGTGGCGGGGGAGCCGGTGGCAACGCGGTAGCAGCCGCCGCAGCTGCGGCCGCCGCTGCCGCTGAGCTCCTGCTGTCGCCCATTGTGGGTGCAGCGGCTGTGGCCGGGGGCACGGCCAGCTCAACGCTTCAGCTGGCGGCGGCGCACCAGCAGCAGCAGCAGCAGTCGTCGCCTGGCATTGTCAAGCCGTGCATAGACTTCTTATAAGATCAGCATCAATTATTGCAGCAGCTGTTCCACGTTGCGCTCAACAACTCGGCAGCGGCTGCAGCGGCGGCGGCGGCAGCAGCAGCTGCTGCGGGACCACCGGGCACAGGGGCATCCCCAGTCGGGGGCGGGGAACCATACGGACCGGGAGCTAGCAGCACGCCCACCGTTGACCTCACCCAGTTGGACCATTCGGGCGGTGGCGGAAGCGGTGCGGGCGGTTTCTCTGCGGCGGCAATGCAACTCCATCAGCAGCAGCAGCAACAGCTCAGCCACCATCTGCCACCGCATTTGTCGGCCCACCAGCAGCACCACCATCAGCATACGCATCCGCATCAGTTGCCCCACCAGCATCCGCATCAGCTGCCGCACCCGCACCCGCACACGCATCCCCCACACCCGCACCAGCATCAGCACCAGCACCAGAATCCCTATGAACGTATGAATTTATTAGATCAATAAGCGAGGCGCAGAAAAGTATGCTACACAAAAATATAGAGACGAGGAGGATCGGGAACCCACACAAACAGGCACACACACACACACACACACACACACACACACACCGACACTCACTACGAAAGGAAGGAGGAGAAAGTTGAGAAGATGATAGAATAGAACCGACCGACCGACACGAGAAGGATTAGAAGGAGCAGTACGAAAAGATATCCTCCTTCTCCAGGATCATTCATTGATGATGCAGCAAAGCGAGAATTGTAGAACTACTACTACTACGTACATATGTATTTCGGATCTCACATAGCGGAAAATTCAAAGACTTTTTCGGCAAGAACAAAAAAACGAAAGCGAAAACAAAGAACAAGAAACGAGAGAGCGAGAGTGAAACGAGTGGAGAGAAAAAAAAGGAAAAAAACAAAAAAAAACATTTTTAGGCAAATGGAAAAACTGTGATTATTTACGACTTGATTATAAAGCAAGCAAAAACAAAAGTCTTTTACGATATATATACGCTATATACAATACATACGATACATCTAAAAAGGAGGAAAAAATATACAAAAAGTAGGAATCGCGCTGGAATCCTGGGGCAGGATAAAAAAACGTATAGATACATATACAATATAAGAATTTTTTTTGTGCATATCCCAAATTGGGATGCGAATAGTGAGGATGGTCGCTACAACTAGGCTAGGAGAAAGCGTCAAGGAAAAACAAAGGAGAAAACGAGTAACAAGGAGAAATCGGACCCTTGGATCACACACGGATAGAAGACTGTTAACCCACACACATACACACACACAAAAGCACTCACACTTTCAAGCACACACACATTCACATCAACCCCCTGAGAGTATTACCCAACGAGGATCGTCAGACCGCCATCATCCTTCCACTCATAATCCAGAGATCCTGAGATCCACAGGTACAGATGCGGATGCCAGCCAAGGATCATCCCCACCCACAAATGTGCAATGCGCTAAACATTCGACCCTTGACCCTTGACCCTTTACCCATACCCCACCCCACACCAAAAAAAAGAAGAAAAACACAAACACAAACACAAACTATTATTCTCTGTAGAATCCACACACAAAACACACACTTTTTTTTGTTCGTTATTTTTGTATGTATTATAGTAAGATATCAGAGATCTATATATATATATGTAATACAAACAATATACATCCATACATATGTGTAAATGTAGCAGCCACTAAAATATTCATCAAATGAGTAGCAAAAAGGTCACTGAACCAGAAACCAGAAACAATATGAACTCTAGATCTTAAGTAAAACTATATATGTATGTATATGTGTGTCATACGGTTATTTTTTTTTTATATGTCTACGAATACATTACCAATAGGAACGATATGATGTACTGTACATGCATATAGCTATAGCTACATATAAATACGCATACGAATACGATATATGGATATGGATACATATGAAAATGAATATGCATATTACACTAAGACTATGGACTCAGCAGCATAACGGATACACAGAATAAGATGGAAAAGCATTCATTTCAAAAGTGAACATTTCAGGAGGGCAGATCTTTACGTAGACAAAGAGAGTAGGACAGTAGGAGCATTAACAGGAGCAGTAGTAGGATCAGGACCAGGCTCAAGACCAGGCTCAGGCTCAGGCCCAGGCCCAGGCCAGGAACCGCTGGCACTGTAGGTATATTTTTCGTAGGGTTTTTTTTTCCATTGGAGGAGCTGTTATCTCATCTCATGAGGACTGACTAGGTTTTAGACTCCGTTAAGCCCGATCAAAACGATAAGCGACTGTCGTCGACTATCGACTGATGACTCGATTTACTTGATAAACTGATAACTTGAACAATAAAATTGTTTGGCCCCTCAGTTAATCGTTTTATAAATATATTTTTCAATTGGCAGAATAATCAAAATTTAGACCGTTTATTTTGTCGCAGTTTTTGCATCCTTTTTACATTGATTTAAATGAGACTGATGATCCTTTGAAGTAGAACTTTAGAGAAAGGGCAAAAACGAACTACGGACTACACAACCGAACGAATCGAATGTCTTAAGGAAAGGTCTTAATTTTTAAGAGCGTGCAATTTTCATACCGTGGTCAATAGCGTTAGGGAAAGGATATGGGGGATGGGGGGTGTTAGGTAATGGAAGAAAGAGCTGTAGCCTTTTAGTCAAAAGTAAAAGCCACAGGCCGAAGTTGATGTATCTTTACATACAAAGAGAGCGAATGAGGATCGAGGATCGAAGAACGTTGTGTGCGAGTATAGTCGAATTTTATTTTTTATATAAACCTATTTTGGATTACCACTTAGTACCCCTTGCACCCCAAAAAACTCTACTCGCAGGGGGCAAGCAAATATATTTCCAATAATTTTTATTTTTGGCAAGCAAAAAAAAGTCTGAAAAACGTTTACTAAGTTACGTGTTTTGATACCAAATTGATTGATTTATTAAGCTTATGCACATACGAGTATACTTAATGTACACTACTACCATATACACAAAGCTATATCTATATCTGTATCTAATTTTAAGAGAACCCTACCAAACCCAAAAAAAACAAAAAAAAAACAAAAACCAGACCCTCTATTTGTTATTATACCCCCGCCCACCCGGAGAGTCGCGGAGAGGATCTCCATATGCAATGCCATATCTACCAATATATTTGTTATTTACACGAGTAAACAGCTTCCTTGTACTACTACTACTACAACTACAACTACTACTACTACTACTACTACTACTACTATCCGGGGACTGGCCTCAGCCTCATCCTCGGACCTCTGCAATGTCACATCGTTTTTTATTACGTTCAATAAATGGAAATGTAAATGTAAATTGTAAAACCCAGCAGTATGAATACTATGAACGAACCAGTTCGCTCGAAGAGACAGCTTTGCACTTTAAATGTTGTTTGTGTGTGTATGTACATAGATGTGAAATGTGTATCTGATTAAAGCAGTCATCAGATCAGTCTCAGATAGTCAGATACTCAGATACTTAGATGCAGAAACCCCTCAGAAAAACAGTCAGACACACAGAGAAAACCGAACAGGATAAACTAAAACTAAGCTGAGAAGATAAACTAACCGAAAACCAACTTACTAAAATAGCATATTGATTACTCCTCCAGATAGCAAACAGATAAGAGATCGATCGATGTTATCGATAGCAAACAGTAAGACGTCGATAAGCGATAAACGATAAACCAATACAGAATACCAAATACACACACAGAATACCCGAATAAACCTAATAGTTGATCCGTTTCAATTGTATTCACTATATGAGTATTTCTGTTTTTATTCGCCAAACCTCTCCACCCATCCACCCACCCACTCCCCCATACCAATCACTCCACAGCCCCTTGGCAGTTATATAAGCATACTCAATACCGTATTATCCAATGAACCACTAGCTCCAAGCCACATAAAAGCTTACAATTACAAAATACAATTACAATTACAATACGCGAATATATAAGAAATAAACTCAAAACTACAGTAACTACAGAGACAAGATACAGTACGGTACAGTGCGGTACAGTAAATACATAGTAAACAGTGCAGTAACAGTAACAGTAACAGTAACGGTAACTACCTATTCACGGATAGAATTACATACAAACGTCAAATCAAATAGCAAATCGGAAGATGAAGATGAGGAGAACCGAACAACCCCCAACAAATGTCAATCGGAATAAACATAGAAATAAAACCGTTTGGAATGAATATGAAAAAGTGGTGTATAGTGCCACCGTTTCATTCCGTTTCATTCCGTTTTGTTCCGTTTTGCCCAGAAAGTATCAAAGAATCAAAGCAATTCTCTCACTCACAGAACCCCAATACTTATAGAGATAGAAATAGTTCCATTAACAATACCAAATACGCATTACAATACCCGTACAATACTTCCGTAACACCTGCAGATCGCAGATCCAGCAACGTAAAGGTCGATCTTCAGAGCCAGATACAACCACATTTCGAATTGTTCTTCTACAAAATGCGAAACTCCAACATACATACATACAGAAACACAATGAAACTATTAAGTTTTCCCCCTCTTAGATTAGTAAGAAAAATGTACATTTTGTGTCTCCTGTACGTACACCTCTCTGTATATAAGCAAAATGGCGCCCAGGCACAATACAGTCTGCGCCAATAGGCAACACACACTTACATCCATACATATACTATAGGTATGCAAAGCAAAAAAGCAAAGAAACAAAATGAAACGTTTAAATAATTACTAATTTATATTCATGTAAATGTCAACTAGGCACAACTCTAAGCAAAAGCAAAACCAAAAATCAAACTGGAAACAGAAACAGAAACAGAAAGAAACCCCATTTATTTCGTAAAAATCATAAATCGTAACGAAAATTTATTAAGATCAAAACGATGCAACCAACTAACACACAGATACACATATGAACAGATACACCCACACACACACTCGCACACACGTACACCCACACCCACACCCACACACAACTACAAAGAATATGAAAAGTATTTTCATAATTTAAAAAACAAACAAACCGATATCGTGTTATTATTTAAATAAATAGAATGTATATAAGTGAACAATTGTACGTGCCGACGATTTCTTTCTTTGTGTTTGCCCTTGCCCTTACCATTGCCCTTACATTGACCCTACCCCCTCTACCCGCACAGTCTCTTTTGGGGCGGGGGGTACCTCCACCCGGGAAGTGTCGCTGTCTTTGGATCTGGTTGGTTTCCCTTTCAACTGCGGTGTGGCTATTGGATTGGTTCTAGTGTTCATGGAATATAGTGTAGTACAGCACATGTCATCATATTACATCACCCTCTGACAGAAATCCTCCCCTAGCAGCGGCTTGGCGTCTTCGATATCTGCTCAAGAAGGGTATTTTGTTGAGTCTCTAAGCCCCTGAAACGGACCTCGTTCTCAGTGCCTCCGGCCCCATCCTGACCCCCTAACACATGATCGCTGCATTCACCCACCACAGGCCTACCTCAATCCTCCACCCCCCACCCACCCAACACTCCCACCAGCACCAAGCTGCAAACATGCGGTAACTGATAACCGATAACCATAACCGATAACCGTAACTGTTAACTTTTAAGTCGATAACACCTGGCCGCCAGCTATGTGTGTGTGTGCGCCGCTGCCTGCACCTGTATGCGGCATCGAATCGAATGATGCCCGTTTCAGGTTACAGGCTACAGGCTACAGGCCAAGGCCCCCCCATACAACGACTGTGTTGGTTTTTTGTGTAATTTTTAATCAATTTTTCGTTATGTATGTATATGTAATGTTATTTATTAATGTCCTTTTGCCATCATCATATGCCAAGACATACAGACATATGCAGTTTTTGTTCCCCCCACACACTGTGTTGTTGGTACTCCACTCCGCGCACTAGCGGATGAAGAATACCATATACGTATTTATTTTTACATATGTATATGTGAGCTGCATTCATCCAGAACACATTGAATAAACACGCACACCAACACACCAAACACACACACACACACACGCCATTTAGCAGTAAGAATAATATGAATGAGTATACGACAACCAAACGACACTCAAAAATGAAAAGTAAAATAGATAAAAATAGTAAACAAAAAGCCATATGAAGATCTCTACTAGTACAAAAACAAATACCAACCAAAATCCAAAAATCCACAACCAATTTACAGGAAATTCGCCCAAGAAACTCTTCTCATGTCAGCTGTGCGGTAAGCTCCTCTGCTCGAAAGCCTCCCTCAAGCGCCACATTGCCGACAAGCACGCTGTGCGCCAAGAGGAGTACCGTTGTGCCATCTGCGAGCGAGTCTATTGCTCGCGCAACTCGCTCATGACGCACATTTATACCTATCACAAGTCGCGACCCGGCGAAATGGAAATGAAGGACATCAAACTCTATAATCAGTTTAATTCGTCGATCTGAGATTTAACACCTTTGCCGGGCACTATCAATGTGCCACAGCAAACGACAACAGCGAAGAAAGCCACCAATACCAATACCAACACCAACATGATGACGACGAACTACACAGCTACGACGACACCGACTTTAACAGTTGCAACTGCAACTGCAACTCCCATGACTGGCCATATGCCCATGACAGCTGCCCATGATCCTGGTTTAGGTGGGGCCTATCCCAAGCGACTCAACGACCAGTACCAGCTGCTCATACAGCAGCGACAAATAATGACACTCTACGACTACTATCTGTACCAGCGATCTGAGACGATCAACGGTAACAGCAGTAGCCAAGGCGGCACCTCCATAGCCACCTCGAGCATCTAGAACTAGCACTAGCCCTAGAACTAGAACCCGAACTAGAACTCAAACTCAAACTAAAACTAATTAACTTAAAGCAATGCCATTTGTAGTGATATATATACATACATACAAATATACATACATAACATACAAGCCTATTATACAAGACGAACAAAGAAACGAAACCGTATTATATGTAGAGATCCCCTAAAACCCTGATGACAAATCTGAATATAAACGAAAATAGTAGATATACATATGAGCAGGAAAAAAGGAATATAGATTATACGCGTATTATACACAAAAGACATTAGGACTTAAGTTAGGCTTAGGAAAAGACATTATTTGTAACTCTTTTAGGACAGTTTAGCACCTTAGATTAGACCTCATGTACATCGATGTTCGACCTAAACGTAGTAGACTTGCTGACTTTTTCACAACTCATGCCTATGGACCATTATGATATGATAAACATATGATGAATATATACACTGTTTATACACTCTGTGGCCTTCTTTATACCTTATACCTCATACAACGTACTTGTAGTCAATTTTACAATTAGAGCTCGTTTTGTTTTTCGTGTTTTCTTTTCATTTTGCACATGTTGCCTTTCTAAATACTGAATACTGAATACTGAACGTATCTACGTAATTTCCTTATTACACCTTGGACAGAACAAAAACAGAGAACGTGCTTTCTTCCAACACATATACATTTATAAAGAAAAAGAAATATATACATACATATATATATATATAAAATAATATAATTCGAAAACATATAGTTAAAAAATAAAGTAATTAATCTTAAACGTAAGTCCCAGTTTGCCGGTCGACCTTGTGCATAGTGCTATAAATGTTGCTGCAAACAACGGCGTGGCATGGCTTGGCTCATCAGCAGCAACAACAACAACAACATCATCAACAACAACATCTACAACAACAGCTACAACAACAAAACACAATTTGTCGAGTGAAGCGTGAGATCAAGAGAGCCAAGAAATCAAAAATACTGCCTACACCCCCCCAGAGTCTTGCCCAAAAAAAGTCGGAAAGATGTGAGAGCTGATTTCAAGCCAACCCACCGCCACAGCGCCACAGCTGCTGCAACTTTAACTCGGTAGTAGGGTACTCAGTACTCGCTACTCGCTACCAGCTAACCGCTACTCGTTAGTCAGTCAAAGTACAAGATCACGCGCTTGCTAAAGGTTAGCCCAACATCTTAAACTACATTGGTAGTAAAATAAAAAACGAGAAGATACGTAGTTAGTAACATTACAGCATTCTATCTCCCTCCTCTCATGGTCTCTCGTTCTTACACGCAATCTATCCTTTCTCTCTCTCTGCAGTCGGCTGTCTATTCGCTGTTCTCTCACTCCAACCCAATCTACATCTATTTCTTGAGTCTCTTTGCTCAAGTCTTTCCTTTCTCTCTCTCTCTCTCTCTAACTATCTCTCTCTCTCTCTATTTTTCTTCTATTTGCCTCACACGCACTAACTATCCATCAATCGATATCTGTATCTTGATCTTGGGATAACTGCGATATCGATATCTACTGTAAAAAGTGCCTCCTCTATATACAAAATAGATAATCAGAAAACAAAACTACTATATGCAGCTAGTCAGCATTGCCAGCTTTGGCTAACGCAAGTACTATCTAATCACCTTGACTCTCTACCGCCGCTTTGGCCCTTCACATACCTAAATACTTGTATGTATATTATATATAACATAACCTTTGCCTGCTCACGCGCTCCAAAAATCGCCTCGCCTCTCGCCACTACTCGCCTCTCGCCTCTACTCGCTCTCACTCTGTACTAGACTCGCTGTAGCTATAGACCAACTACTATTCATGTAAAAAAGAACATCTGCGACCTGTAAGTACGACCCACACACTCGCTACCGTAGTCGTTCTCCTCTCTCTCTTACTCGCTCATATTCCTAACATTAACTCTATTTCTTGTAAAGCTGATAGATAAGCCGATATAAAGGATGTAAAGCACCTAAGCATTGATCGAAAGAACTCGCCGTTCGCTCTATCTATCTCTCTATCTTTTCTCTTTTCCTCTATACCTCTTCACCTTCAGCTATACTAATCGCCAGCTATATTAACCGTTACAGCCACAAAAACAAAAAGCAACGAGTACGAATACTCGTAGTTAGTGCACTCGATGTTGCCTTGTTTGATTTGCACACTCGTTGGTGAATCCGGGTACTGTACTGTTAAATCAAGGAAGTTGCAGGAGATTGGACTTCTGTTTTCCCGTACACTCTCTACAAGTAAAGGGCCCGGCGCCTATTCTTCCTCTAGCCATACACATACGCACACGTACTCACTAACATTCCCTTAGAAGTCCATTCTCTCTTTTCTCTGTACCATTGATCATCTGATCATCTTCGATCCTCTGTTCACTCAGCGTTGACCTTAGCATCTGCGTTTCCAGTACCTGTATTGTTGTCTCCTTCTCTGTATCTCTACTTCTACTCTCTCTCTCTTTCTCTCATCGCCTATTGTTCCCGCTCTGATGCAACTGTACAAATTAAGCAAGAGTATACACCACATACATCTGTATAAAGAATATCTTTAATATAAATATACATATAGAGAAACCTTAATAATGGATTAAAACCAAACCGCTACAACTACTATCTACATATATATATATATCTATTGAAACAAGACTACTCGAAATATTTCACTTTTCGTTTTGGTAAGTTTGCGTGGTAATAGGGACACGACAACAAATACAAATCCAATGAACAAAACAAAAAAAAAAAAGTCTCACCACGCTTCCTCTGTGCTCGATCCACGATTGATCGTAGCTGCCCAATAACTTTACTAGCTGCAATCCATAATTTATCATTAACTTACCTTTAGCTTTCGTTCTGTTACATTTTCTTCTTATTTCGTTACAAAATAAAAGCAAAACAACAACTGAACAAAACCGAAACCAAATCCAAAACCAAAACAAAAACAAACGAAACCAAAAATCAAATTACACATCTGAACTTCATATTCGAAATGCGATCATCAGTCTAGTATTATTGTAATTTTAATGTTTGTTGCTTTACTTTTGATTTCATTTTCGCTTTCGCTGCATGCTTCTCGCTACTCGCTAATCGCTACTTGCCATATTTAACTCGCTTTGCTTGCGTGGCCTGCATGTGTGCTTTAGGTAACGACTTGACGAGTATTTGCTTATTTATCGTACATTTTCAGTTCGTTTCCACACAAAACATATTCACACCCACGCACATACACCCACACTAACTCACACACACACATGTACATGCTGTTATATACATTTATGCATGTAAAGATTGTCTATTGCATTGGTTTGGAGTAGTGTAACTTGTTCGTCTCCACGTAACTATGTACCTATGTATTGTATATAAAGCCTAGTCTAATTTCCCCTTATTTACAGTAGCACACACATAAACACACACCAAGACACACACACACACACGTGTAAAGTGTACAGATCAGTTGGAAAATATATATATATATTTATATACCAATCCCAGACCGGTGTCAGGGCCAGTTGGCGTTTCAGCGAATGAATGCATGCCAATACGCTGGACGTCGCCTGATCATGGCAGTGGTCCGAGATGTACTATCTCTAATAGGAAAAAAGCAGTCAATATTCTAACGTAGAACTCCACCTACTCCTCCGCATCTAGATATAACCATAAGCTCCAAGTTATGCTCGACAAAAACAAAAACGTTTCAAAATTAATTCCAAAAAAAAAACCGTTTTCGCTCTGTATATTCTCTCGCGATTAATTAGTTGGAATCATCATTCGGAATAGCGTTTTGTAGTGGCAAAAACTTTAAAATTTTGAACCGATTTACACGCATTATATATATATATATCGATACATATTATAACGCTTTATCCTCTACCTATCTCTCTGCTAGCAACTCCAAATCCAAAACTCAACTCAATTAAAACTCAACTTAAATTCAGGATTTCTTTAGTACTACAAATAGATCATTAAAGCATTTTACCCTCTCTCTCTCTTTCTCACTCTCTCTCGTACCGTATTTTATTTTAAACCTCTTCCAACCCCCCTGTACCCTTTACCCTATACCTTATACCTCCTGCTACCCTCCCATCCTTGTCGCCCCGCAAGCGGGAGACGAACCAAAATGACAAAATCTCTCTCTCTCTCTCTCTCTACCATGTATTTTCACATTTTTTAACTTTTGCACTTTTAGTTTCATATTTTCTGAACCAACCACAAAACAGCAATATAAATCTAAAACCCAAATCTATAGAAAAGCAAACTTCTTCAGACTTCAGATTATAATCCAATCCGAGCCAAGACAAGCCCCACTAACTGATCTCTTTTTTGTCTCCTGTGCAGGACCGCACAGTATCAATCGATCCGCAGCTACCTCGCCAACAAGTTCTACCTCATCGCCGCCTTCGCCACCCACGGCGCTGACCTCGCCCACCAGTTTGCTGAACGGCAGCCTGGCCGCCGCCGTTTACAATCTGCATAGCCATGGCCATGTCCTGGGCCATGCCACGTCGCCACCGCGTCCCGGCAGTGTTGGCAGCAGCATTGGCAGCAATATCTGCTCCTCCACCTCTATTGGTGGCAGCCTCAATGGCAGCAGCAGCAGCGGTAACAACAACAACAGCGGCAGCAACAACAACAGCGGCAACGGCGGCAGCAACAACAACAATAACGGCAGTCCCGGAAACCAAACAAACTCGTCGAATGTAGGCCAGCCGCAGGCTGGTGCCCCGCAGGTGCCGCTGCGCATGCCCCCACCGACCAGCGGGGGCATCAATGAGCCGCAGGAGTGCCCATACTGCAGGCGCACCTTCTCATGCTACTACTCGCTGAAGCGCCACTTCCAGGACAAGCACGAGCAGTCGGACACGCTGTACGTGTGCGAGTTCTGCCACCGCCGGTACCGCACCAAGAACTCGCTGACGACGCACAAAAGCCTGCAACATCGCGGCTCGAGCGGCATGCTCAAGCGGCTGCTCAAGACATCGGCCATCAAGCACGGCCTGGTGGGCCACAGTCACGGGCACGGACACCATCCGCACTCACTGCCCCACCACCATGCGCTGTCCCACTCGAGGACGGGCCTGTTTGACTTCAAGAGCGAACTGGGTCAGCCGCCGCCAGGCATCCAATAGGAGCTAAGTTGGAATGCAATTTTTTAGAGAATCAGTCTGTCTGCCAGAGCCAATGCCAATGCCAGTGCAAGTGCAAGTGCAAGCGCCAGTGCCAGCAGCCTAAGACCAGCTACAAATACTTTGCCCATTGTTTTCGCACTGGAAAAGGGGCGCCCCACCATCACTGGTGCGGTCGGTCCCTTTCTCCGCCTGCATTAGATTTTAGTTAATATGTCTATTAATTATTAATTATTATGCGTATCTCTAAGCTTAGGCATACTTTGGCGTCAACTGTTTTATTATTATTATCAAATTATGTTACATAAATATTACAATTATTATTATTCTAATTATCGCCAACACACACTCACACACACACACACACCTTTTTTTTTCGTAGAATTAGTAGTTCTTTGTGCTGCTCTCAAACCTACTTAGTAGTTGAAGCAACGACAGACATCGCTGCTTCATGTGCAATACCTCAAGAATCGTGTACATAATTTCGATGATAAACAAAAAAAAATACCTCTGAAAGCTGCACAAGCGAACAAGCGTTTAGTTTCAAGGAATACTTATTAGAATTAGAATTATTTTCAACAAACAACAAACAAAAATGGGAAGAGAACGAAGGACTATAACACACACACACACACAAACACACAAACAGACAAATAAAAACATGTATGCACTCATATTGTAAGCGGAAGCGGAAGCGGAAGTGTTGTCTGAGGTGGTGGCGGCCGTGGCTAAGGTCGTGGCTGAGGCCCAGCAGGCGGTAATACACACGGTACATATCACGCCATTGAATCTGCAACTGAAATTGAAACTGAATCTGAAATCCTTCTGCGTCCTGCCATACCAGCCGCAGCCTCAACTTCAGCTGCAGGCTCTCTGCCTCAAACACTGTCCAAAAGTGCAGCAAAAACACACAGGTTTTTTTTCACTCACACATACATACATACATGTAAGTTTATATACAGATGTACACATGAAAATGTCTTCTTGTTTTTCCTAGTTTTACAAAAACTTATTTTATTTAGAAGCTGCTGCGCCTCAAGCTACCCCAGTGCCCCCAGTGCATTCTCTAAAAAAAGTCAAATTCCAATAAAAAGAAAAGCAAAACAGAAAACTAAAACCCGCAGATCGGCGGCAGGCAGGCTGCAGCGAGACAGTCCCCTAGATGTTAAGAGATGATGTGCGTATTTTTTTTTGTGTCAACAAATGACCTAGTTGTAAGTGTAGGACGTAAGCTTAAAGTTAAATTTAATGCAAATCTAATGTTAAACATGAAATCAGGGAGGAGATCGCGAAGGAGAAGCGTAACAAACAAACAAACAAACAAACAAAACATACAAAACAGAAGTAAAACGTTATCAGGGATAAAATATCAAGTATGTAGTAGCGAAAGTCCTCTTTTTCTACTTATACAATATACATACATACATATATACGACGAATAAAGTAACAGAAATTCAAATAATTTTTTTGATATATGTATATGTACACAAGAAACATATGTATGTATACGTATACCATATGTGTATATGTGTACGAGCTAAGCAAAAAGAAACAATTATAATAAAGTCTATGTATACATGTATATACCATATACCATATACCATATATATACACATATATAGGCGGCACTAGAACGTGTGGTGTATACAAGATAGAGCTGTAACAATTTTTTGCAATTTTGAGGATTAAACAAAGCATTAAACAAAGTAGCCGCAAAGTAACTCAGTGATTTTTCACCAGCGAAGTACAAATGTTCTGAAATTAAAAATTAATAAATGAAGTGGAGAGAAGTTTTAATCAGAGATCAGAAATGAGAATTGAGAAGTCAAATATCAAATATCAGCGTGAAAAATGATGTCAATAAACAATAAACTGCCGAATGCAGTATGCAGTATGCTAGTAACGTCAGTAATTATATCAAAAATAAGAGAAATAGTGAAACAGTTTGCACTGCCGACTTTTTATTGTATATACAATAGATAAAACTATAGAGAGACCCCCAAAATATTTACACAGATCTGCATACATGCATAGGAGGAGGCACACACACGTACACATAGAGTTATTTTGGAAACCTCTCATTCAAGTAACATCAGAAATACCGCAGAATGTTAGCTGGATCCCAAGCCAGACATAAAATACACCCAAAACACGAGCCAAACACAAAGTACGAACGTAAAGATATACAGATACATCATGTATCCGTTGAACGTCTCAGGAATTTCATACATAAAACCAATTATGTATAACCCAAACCATACCATACCGCCGTAATATATGTTGTAGTACTGCAGGTATTTACAATCTTCCACTGCTCGAAATTGTAATGGGGCATATCATATTCATCATCATTTGAAGCAAGTTTCTCCAATTTCCTCTCGCATGAATGAGCAATCAGAGCATAGTTTTAACTAACTAAATGGGCATTAACAAATACCAAGTACCACATGTAAGCCGTGGCCGTTGCCGTTGCCGTTGAAGCAGTGTTTATAGGAAATGTTGGCGAAAGTATAGGCGAGTTATTAGTATTCTTTGTGCCATGCTAATCAGATGGGAAGGGAGGCAGATAGACAACAGACAACAGAAAACAGAAAACAGGAATATCAAGATAGGAATCTCCTGTCGTAGCGTTCAAATAAAGTTCCATCCAGGTTTAAATATGTCTCTGAATGCAATCAGGCATCTTGCGCATTGTACATCTGATGTATGCGCCTTCATAGTCTTAATTAATTTATTCAAACCTTTTTAAAACAGATACTTTTAAGTTGTCGCATAGGGAAGAGGGCATCAAATCAGATGGATGTGGGCGGGAACGGAGGTCAGGTGATGGAGGACTAGAGCTCTTGTCTTTCCTTTACAAACACATCAAAATATTTATAATACTTTCCTTTTTTTTTGTATTTTTAGTTTATAGTTTTAGCCCTGTATAACATAAAATATTATTATATTTGCTTATTCTGGACTATTTTACTCAGACAAAATTTAATTTTATTTACCTTTAATTTTGGAAATTAACACAAATATGAAGAAAAACAAACAAAAAAAAAAACGAAAAAACGAAAAATAATGCATTTGCAACAAAACTGTGATTTATGAAATCTTTTGACAAAGTAACATTTTTACATTTTCTTTGTACGAAATTCCATTTTGGCTGTTCTTATTTTGTTAATTATGTTTATTGAAAACTGAGAAAGAAAAACAAATTAATCTCACAAAATTTATGTTTAGGTGTAACTCTTTAAAAAACTGTGAATGCGAACTTTTGTATTATTTTTTGTGACCTTTCTACATATACTATACAACATGTTTATGTACTGAACTAAAACTATTCAAAATTTATATTGTTTTGGCATATTTATTACCACAATAAACAGATTTTTTTCAAGCAAAAACAAAGGACAACAAAAGAAATGGGTGATGCAAGATACAAGATACATGCATCATTTAATAGTTACATACATATATCATTTCGTTTATTGTATTTTATTTAGCCTTTTGTTTTGACTCCTTTCTTCAGAAGTTCTAGCCCCGACCAGCCCTTTCGGCCTCTCCGGATGTCGTTGGATGATGTGCTTCCATACCAATCTCATTATATCAGTCGATAGCCAGAACCAGAACCAGATACACAAGTAGAGGTAGACGAACAGACGAACCATTTCTTCCTTTAGCATGGCCAAAATAAGTTAAAGATGATGCGTCTACGATAATTCGTACCATTAATAATAAGATTTTGAATCATATTAATGTAGCATATAGCTGTAAAGTTCGTTTAAAGAAATTCTTAGAAATATAAACAGATATATAGTATAGAGTACATATATACTCGTACATCCATAATTATATGCACACTGAAGCACTTTCCTTTCCCTAGCACTAGCAGCTACCCAACGCCCAATGCCCAACGCCCAATGCCCAACGCCCAATGCCCAATGCCCAACATACATAAAAACAAAGAAGTGAAGGTAAAAGATAGTACCATAGACTCCGGCCACGATCGTTCTATTCATCTTTTTAGGATTCCATTAGCAGGCTATACTGTACGGCGTTCGGTGCTCTTTGCATCTGCTCTACTAATGAAAAGAAACCATGAAAATAGCATCACAATGCTACATACATACATACATATGTACATTGTACATCTACGAGAGAATATTATTAATGAAATATTGAAGAAACGCGTAAAATTGATGACGAAAATGCAACGCATATCACGAAACAACAAACAAAAAAAACAAAGCAAAACAAAACAAAACAAAAAAAAACTAAACAAAATTAAAACAAAACAAAGTAAAAACAAAATTCGAATACGAAATGATGTGGAAAACAATTAGATAATTGAAAATTATTAGTCAAAATTATTTATTATATTATATGCATATACATATGTACATACATATGTATGTATATCTATGTATGTATGTGTGTTTCTGTATGTATATGCAAATATAAAAAAAGCCAAATACATTTCGGAACTATGCTGTTTATTGATTTAACTTTTCGGTATTTAAAACAAAAATCTGTGATTAACTACAAAATTTAAATTTTTAAAATTAATTGTATAGCGCCATGTAAGCGATAACGACGATGTTTATACTTAATTACAAACAAAAAGAAAAATACTGCAAATCAAACTTGAGAATAACACAAAAACTTTTTGGATTTTATCTAATAGACAAATACATAATACATACATATACATATACATAAGCATAAATATATACATATGCGGTTGCATTTTTCCAAACCTTTCGGCTCTACATTGCACACATGATTATTTTACTGAGGCACGGCGCACTTGGCTGCCAACGTAAATCTACCGATGGAGAAGACTCAGATGCAGATGCAGATGCAGATACAGATATACAGATGCATATATTTACACATAGATACATACATACAAGCAAAAATCCTTCGCCCATTGCAAGTCGATGCACTTAACCTGCAGCATAGAGAGTTGTACTTGAAGGAAACCTGAGAGAAAATTTATAATCATAATATTATGACTATTTTTTTTTTTTAGATTTTACTAGGAATAATATATCTGTAATTTCGAACACTTTTAAAGTCCGAATTTATTACCAAGCAAAGGAAAAGGAAAAACGAAAGAAATGAAAGAAGAAGGAATAATATTTATCATAAATATAAACAAAATTGATTACACGTTAGTAAATAAATTGCACAGAAAACAGGAAAACTCATTTCATGCATACACGCATACATGTATACAAACTAATTGTACATTTTTATTAATAATACTATTGAAAATCAAAGAACCTCCGCCGCTGGTCGCCTCAGACCTCAGCGGCCGCCGCAGTGCAAAAAACAAAACAAATGTTAGTCGATTGTCGTCCCAGAACATACATACATATATGTATGTACATACATATAAAGTATATGGCAACATAATGGCAATGCGGAAACAACAAAAGAAGCAGTTTAAATAGATGGGTCGAGTAGGACGTATGAAAGATGCTTATCGAAACAACAAAAGCAAGAAGGATTGAATTATGCATGCTTAGTTGTACTAGCCGCATTTTAAATATGATGGTTAAAATACACGCATCAAACATACATATACACATACATAAATATATAAAAATAATATAATTACATGTATACAAAGAAAACACTAATTATTAATAAAAATTAAAATAAAAACCAAAACAAATGTTTTTCTCTTTCAATATTGGTCGTAATTGCAGCTGACTTAATACAGTAATTAGACAGTAATTGCATCCATCAAACTTAGCCAACTTATACAGAGCTACACCGCATTGAATGGAGTATGTTGGAGTGTGCATTTGAATTTAAATTTTAATGTCGGTTGACGTTAATCGATCAGTTTCTAAATCGAACTTATCGTTCCCAACCACTGCATTTCGATACACGAGTAATTACGGGGGCAAAAATAGGATTAGTTAACAAATAAAACAGAATTTTCAAATAAAGAGAGGGTTTGTTTGAATTTTTCATTTGTCGAATCAATTGCCGCTTATCGCACAAAAATATCGATATACATCGAAGAAGATATATGTACAAGACTACAAAATCTCAAGTATATCAGCTGGAAACATGACAAATGAACAGGAAAATAGTTTAGATTTGCCCTAAGGAAAGTAGTTACGTTGATGATAGATTCAATACACATATCCATGTTAATATTTGCAATTGTCAACAAACAACTATCACTTAAAATATCAATCGATGCATCGATATATCAATGTACTAGTGGGTGGTGGGGCGTATTGAAAATAAAAATTAGTAAGATCAAAGAACTGCAGAATTTAGACACTAACTAAATTGTGCAAAATGGCTCAGGCAATGCCAAACCAGCCCAAGTTTCTGCCTCGCATAGAGCGAATGGTGACAACATCCAACTCGTACGTAGCGACTGCATCCGGTAATCCCTTTGATGTGGAGGAAGAGGATGAGATATTTAGTAAACACAAAATGGTACTCCGAGTGCCGAGCGATTGCACGGGCGACTTGATGCACTTGACTGTCTCAAAGAATTGGCTCGTTTGCCTGTTAGGCACAGCGGAACGTACAACTCTACTGCGTTTCTTTCTTCCACGTGCGATTCCACCGGGTGGTAAGTTTCCACTGACAAAAGACCGAGTATTTATCACTTTAACGCCTACAATATACAACCGACTTGCAGAAGTAGCGCTGGAGCGATATCTTTCGGGGTCTGGCTACAAAATTGCAAAGATCTTTCTCGACCACACCGGACATCATCTGGTCATCTCCGTGGTCCCGAAGTCAGCTTCAGCCGGAGTTTCGGCTGACTTTCTGTACATTCACAGCACCGAATCGTCCCAAGCGCAGCAGTTGAAAGTGCGTCGGATAGAAAAGTTCAAGGACCATGAAATCACAGCTGTGGCATTCAACCCGTATTATGGCAATGAGTCGACGACAGGTCCCATCCTCCTGGGCACCAGTCGTGGCCTTGTCTTCGAGACAGAGTTGAGTCCCACCAGCGACAGTCACACGCAGCGCAAGCAGCTCTACGACTTGGGTCTAGGTCGCCCCAAATATCCAATCACCGGCTTGAGATTGCTGCGGGTGCCCAACAGCAGTCGGTACATCGTTGTGGTCACTAGTCCGGAATGCATTTACACATTCCAAGAGACACTGAAGCCGGACGAGCGCACCCTCCAGCCCATATTCGCTGGGTATGTGAATGGGGTGCAAGAGCCACACTGCGAGGAGCGCAAGACAGACTTGACCTATTCCCAGCTACGATTCTTTGCCCCGCCAAATAGCAAATACCCTAAGCAGTGGGCGTGGCTGTGCGGTGCAGGGATACGTGTGGGTGAAGTAAGTAATTACCGACTGCTGCTGGCTCTAAATTGATTGTTTCTTGTCTCGGTTTCCAGCTTTCGATCGAAGCAAATGGCAGTGCAACTCTTCTGGGCGACACCCTGATTAGCCTGGACTTTGAGAAGGTGAAGACCTTTTCGTACGAGGAGCGCCGCCTGAATGTGCCCAAGTCATTTGTCCTCACCGAGTACCATGCCGTGCTCCTCTATGCAGATCACATACGAGCCGTTTGCCTGCTGAACCAGGAGCTGGTCTATCAGGAGCCACTGGACGAAGCCCGAGTCGGCAAGCCGCTAAACATCGAGCGGGATGAGATCACCGGATCCATCTATCTGTACACAGTCAAGGCAGTGTTCAACTTAAGAATTACGCGCGAGGAACGAAACGTGTGGCGCATTTACCTCGACAAGGGACAATACGAACTAGCTACGGCCCATGCGGCGGAGGTGCCCGAGCATCTGGACTTGGTTCTCGCGCAGCGTGCAGACGCCGCCTTCACAGAGGGCTCCTATGAGGTGGCAGCAGACTATTATGCGGAGACGGGCAAGTCCTTCGAAGAGGTCTGCCTGAAGTTTATGGTGCTTCCAGAAAAGCGGCCAATCATCAACTACGTAAAGAAGCGTCTCAGCCGTTTGACAACAATGCCAGCTGATGTGGAGGCCATGGGGGAGGAGCATGCGACTGCCATCAAAGCCCTGGTGGTGTGGCTCATCGACCTTTACCTAATACAAATAAATATGCCCGACCAAAACGCAGACTGGCGCCAGGCGTGGCAATCCGAGTACGACGAGTTTATGCGAGAGCCTGCCATCATCGCCTGCACAACACGGAATAGCGCAGCGGTACAGCAGCTAATTGCCGAGCATGCGGATCCCCACAATATGGCCCAGTTCGCCATCGCCATTGGCGACTACAAGGAAGTGGTTGAACAGCAACTGAAGGCCGAACGTTATGTCGAGGCACTGCAGACGCTAGGCAAGCAGCGCGACATGCAGCTCTACTACAAGTACGCGCCCGTACTTATGGAAAAGCTGCCCAAGCCCACAATCGATGTCCTCATAGCCCAGGGCGCCAACTTGGAGGTGGAGAAGCTGGTGCCCACACTAATAGTCATAGACACGCCTGAGCAGAGGGATCAGACCATTCGCTATCTGGAATTTGCGATATATAAGCTGAACACCACCAACGATGCCATCCACAATTTCCTTTTGCATCTTTACGCACAGTACGATCCGAAATCGCTTATGAAGTACCTGGAAATTCAGGGTAGGGACGAAAGTCTTGTGCATTATGACATACACTACGCGCTCAAGGTGTGCACAGATCTCGATGTGAAAGTGGCATGTGTTTTCCTGCAGTGTATGCTGCACATGTGGATCCCTGCGGTGGATCTGGCACTGAAATTCGACATGAAGCTGGCCAAGGAGACAGCCTCGAGACCCACAGATAGTACGATGCGCCGCCAACTATGGCTCCGTATAGGTAATTGAATCAAATTACTCATAAATAGTATGTCCTCTCAGTCATTTGCCATTTGTGCCTCCTGCAGCTTATCATGATATCAAGGGAACCAACGATGTGAAGAAGGCCCTCAATCTACTTAAAGAGTGCGATCTGCTGCGCATCGAGGATCTTTTGCCATTCTTTTCCGACTTTGAGAAAATAGATAATTTTAAGGAGGCTATTTGCGATGCCTTAAAGGTAGGATTTATTATTAATGATCTCTACAGAAACTTATGACTCTCTTCTAATTATCACTTTCAGGACTATAACCAGCGTATCCAAGAGCTGCAGCGTGAAATGGCCGAGACCCAGGAACAGTCGGACCGCGTGGGAAAGGAGCTGCAACAACTGCGTGAGCATAGAATCTGCATAGATGCCCAGGAAACGTGCTCCATCTGCGAAATCGTGCTGTCAATAAGGCCCTTCTTTGCGTTCATCTGTGGGCACAAGTTCCACAGTGACTGCCTTGAAAAGCAGGTGATGCCCCTGCTTAACAAGGAACGCAGTAGGCGACTGGGCATATTGAAGCAGCAACTAGAGGCAGAAATGCAAATGCAGGCCTCGACTTCCTCGGCCTCGGCTGCTCCCAAGCAGCAAACAGTCGAACAGCAAAGGAAGCGTGCGGAGATCAAGACGGAAATCGAAGACATCCTCGCGAGCGAGTGCCTGTACTGTAGCATGTTTATTGAGACCATCGATCAGCCATTCGTTGACGATTGGGAACAGGTGAATGTCGAGTGGGAATAGTTCGAGCGAGTCTGACGAAAATCTAAAACAATATGGATTGTGTATATATAACGTATTTATTAATAAACCTACAAATCACAACATGACGGACTACATTGGTCCATTGAATATCGCATATGGCATTAGTTTCAGCTACAGCTACAGATCGTCAATCAATAATTTGCATTCGCAGCTCATTCGTTACAAATGACATGACGGTGTTGAGTACAGCTTGCTGTATCGATGCGCTCTGAACTATCAGCGGCAGAAGCATAACTATGTCGGTGGGATGTATCTCGGCAACGGCCTTGGTCACATGCTGCACCAATTGCTCGCGCTGCCTGTCCGTCAGGTCGTTGAGTATTACTTCGCCAAGGGGCCTAAATGAGCCTGCACGCAAACAGTAGACAACATTATCAAGCGTCCAAAGGTGGATGCTTATCCGCTGCTGCTTACTCACCGCTAGTCATTTTGTAAGCTGCAATGCCACCGGCCGCGCCGCCAACTGCCAGACCCACAGGGCCCAGAAGCATTCCTCCAGCGAAGGAGCAGGCTGCACAAATAGCTGCTCCCTTGCCAGACTGCTTAACAGCGACTCGAACATTCCTCTCGTCGGCCACAATGGCAATCGCCTCCATCAACTCCCGCGTATCGATGGGCATGTTTGAGCTACGTGGTTTTACAGCGTAATTTCGCAATTAAAATGCAATCCAAAGTTCGACCTCAGAGCTTTAGTATCAAAAATGTGAATAAAATCTGATAATATTTCTAAATTAATTTAAAATATATTTATAGAAATGCAACAAGTACTCACAAAAAAAAAACAATATGCAATCACGCAATTTGGGCCCTGGACGTTGAAATATAATTTTTGTTTTTGTTTGTCCCAGCGATGTTAAATATACGATATTTGAATAAATATTGCTGTTGCAGGATAGCATCGTAGTCGATAGTATCGTAATCAGTGCTGTGTAATACCAAAACTATACAACAGCTGCGATTAACAGCCCACTAACAGCACACTGTTCACGCACTGTTACTTTTGTTTTGTTCGAATTTAGTTAAAGCTAATACATAAAGAACGTTTTATTGTTGCTGTTCCTTGATGATAATCTTTCCGTTGATCAGTACTGCAAGCCACCCATCGAATGAAAACGCCCAATCGCCAAACAGTTGGTAGCATTTGTCTGTGCAGCTGCTGCCAGTTTCTATGCGCAGATCATTTAATGGCACGGCATTTGGATATGAAAATGTGAATTACTCGGCAACTAGTGCGTCGTATTCCACAAATCGAACCACAATCGGAGTAAATAGACATTCAACTCCACTTGCAGCTGCGTTTCATTAGAGAAGAGATCAAAAGGCAATGTTCCCCTGCAAACACGTAAGTCGAACGCGCAGGCAAATAAATTTCCATTATGCACATACTTGTTTATGGACGTTTGAAGATGTGTGTATGAAGAAGAATCGTTTTAATCTTTAAAACATGTTGTAAATCAATGATTTGCGAAAATATACATATACAAGAGCAGCATGTCTTATCTTTGTTAATTATTCACATAAAACTGTATGTAAATAGATATATGCATATAAACAGTATGTATGTAAATTGTAAAGGACTTTTTAAAGCAGATGCTCCATCGAAAATCAAATTCCTTTAGTTTCCCACATACTTCCTCCAGACCGGGGGCGACTCCACATGCGCTTGTTAAATACATTTAATATTTTTATTGGCCCTCTGTTATCGCATTCAACCGATCCGTTAATTAATTGCTTAATTAGCGTGGCGGTGTCATTTGGAATTAAGCCGCTAAGGCGCTAAAACGAAGAGGAGCAAACAAGTACATATGCCAGTTGGATAGAGCCCTCGCCCCATGTGAGTGTGGTGAGAAGGGTTGCTGCTATCTAGGGCCTGTGGCGCTTAGAGTGCCACACCTACCTACACTAATTGCCATAGGCGGCACCCTCAGGCGAGGGCCAAGCCCTCGACGCGTTGTGGTAGCTAATTCATTGCGTAAACAAAAACCCCGCAAAATATAGCAAATATTTGCATACGTATGTGTACGTACGGGTCTCCGTTCCCTTTCTTCCCTTCGCCGCAGCGTTGACTCTGCAATATTAATGTGTTGTTCTTTGTTTTACAGCAGTGCACAGTGCTTTGGCTATTGCTGGTGCTCCTTACTGCTGGACACGCACGCGCACGACCAGAACAGCAACAGGCTTCAGGGAATGAGCCGTTGGGGGCTAAGCGGGAAGATGGTCACTCCTTGACAGCTCCTCGCCCAGCCGATGATGAATTGGCGACTGTGGCGCCAAGAACGACACCAGTTCCTGCTGTGGCTATAGCGCAGGGAGTAGCAGATGGTGCCGCAACTGAGGCCACCCAATCTCAGCCCGTCACAACGGCAGTGCCAGCTACGTCCTCTACATCCACCTCCACCTCAACCACAATCCCCGTCCCGCTGCTGCCAGCTGCCCCAGAGCAGCCCGAGTATCTGAAGCACTGTTTTTATGCCGAAGAACACTTGTGCATGTATGGCCATGATGGCCAAGGCAACGAAGCACCAGACGCACAGGGTCACGTATCCACAACACCAGAATCCGACTCGCAAGGTTTTGGCTTACAGATCAATGCTAGTCAGGGGCACAGCCAGAACCTAGAACGCAACGCAAACAGCTGCCAATGCCACGAGCATCCGGGAAAGACTAACTCCTGGTATTGCTGCAACATCTCGCAAATGTCAATGATCTCAAGCTGCAGCAATATATCAAAATGGACAAATCTGCACGTGAGAAATCTCACAGTGAGAACCATGGATCTCTCCAACCCCATCTTCCGCTCTCTCCAGTCACTGGCCGTAACCGATGGAAATATTACGCGACTGACAAATGCCTTTCCGCGACTCTCGGCCCTCAAGTGCCTCAACATATCGAACAACAATATTTCGGAGATTCCATCAAGAATGTTCAAGGATGTTCCCCATTTGGAATTCTTTGGAATGTCGCGAAATAATCTATCATTAGTGCCCCACCACAATCAGAATAAAAACATTACGGTGGACATCAGGTGAGGATCGGATTGGATCTCCTAATTCCATTCCCACTTGTTTTAATTTCAACTTTTCTTTCCAGTGGAAATATGCGCATGCTCTGTAATCCACTAAACGAAATCATAAACAATGATTCATTCAATTTTGTGAACCCCAAGCACTCTTACTGCTTGTACAATGCCACCCACGAATGGTTCCAGTCCACAGATCATGTGTCAGTAGAGCAGCTGGAGAGCACGAAACGTTGCATGACCAAATGCCCGGTGATACCAAACTATGGCAGCTGCAAGTGCAGATTCGAAAGCATCATGATTATACAGGATGACCAGTCTAAGCCGAAATGCCATGTCGACTGCTCCAACCTGGGACTGTTGGAGCTGCCACCAAGACTTCCCGATAATACGTTCGTGCTGAATATAACTAACAATAAAATAACTAGTCTGGGCGACCACTTCCAAACCAATCCAACATATCACAACATTAATAGACTGGTGGCCGACAACAATCAGATATCCTCCATTTACGAATTTGAGGGGACAAAGTTTATTGAGAATTTCCAGCGCATCTACATGCGCAACAATTCTCTAAGCAAGGTGAGTGCTAAGATGAGTTGCTAAGAACAACTAAGAACTACACTTAAATCGAATTCCCCTTACAGATCCCCGAATACTTTCTAAACAACGCACTAATGGATACAGGTCGTCGCATTTACCTGGCAGGCAACAAGCTGCAATGTGACTGCAACTCAGCCAAAACTCTGCAGAACTGGCTCAAGGAGCGTAGCACAGACATACCCGACTACATGGAGATACGCTGTCGAAATATACCCCAGAGTGTCATTGAGCTGCAGGAGGCCAAACTATGCCAGTCGCCGCCTGATTGGACCGACTACATATACTATTTGATAGCTGCTGAAGTCATTCTGCTACTTGGACTTATCACCAAAGTATCCTATGATTATTGGGTATTTAAGACTTCTGGCTATCTACCGTGGCCGGCTAGCAAGATGCCAAAATTGCCTTGCGATTGGTTGTGCGAGTCCTAGATAGAAATTTAAAGGATGAGGACCTTGTCCTTGGCGAGCAATCAAAGTATCCTAAGATGACTGGACAGCTAGCGAGTCGTAAAGAGAAATAGACCTGGATTTAGCCTTAAATTGTGGAAGAGAAATACCCTGACTATGACGAAATCAAATGGCAGGGCGTACTATTATCACTGACATACATGGGAACTATGTGCCTTTTATATGAATATGCAAACACATGTACATACTTATATAGATCCAATTTGTATTTTTTGGTGTTTCTATTCGGTATTTTAAGAGAACAACTGCGAAGAGCTGCCAGTAACCAAATTTACTACATTTAAGACTTTAGTGAGCGCTCACAGTCGTGACTCGTGGTAATATTTTAACTGTCCTCGGATCAATACAATTTTTTGTTTTTTTTTTAAGTGTAAAAGTTTGTGTACCCAACTAAGTTATACATGGCAGCGCAATCTTATGCAAATTTTTTTGTTCAGCGAAATATTTGCCAAAGAATCTGCGCAAATTGGTAAATAATGTTGTTAACAAAAAACGCATATTTTGGCACACTCAGAAAATGTGCTTTTGACAATGCTTTTTGACGACAGAAATGAAGTGCGCACGAGGCGTTGTATATTATCGTGAAACATTAACCGACCCAGCAAATTTAAAGTGTACAATAAGCCCATATCAATTTTGATTGCAGTAACTTTATGGACGTGATTAACTTAGACAACGATAGCATTTTATCGGAGCCGCCATTCATTTCGAAAATCCCCTATAAACTCTTTTTGCTTGAGTGCATCGAATTTGACGATCCACCGGATCCTTCCGGATCCCCTTATTTCTCCCCAATTTCAAGGAACCACGGGATATGTGCAATGACTGACTAGCGTTTCACGTCGCGTAAACAAAATCACTTTTGTCAAGTTTCTTAGATGATTTACTGGAAATACAGCGGAACCTCTATAGGTCGAACCAAAACCTTCATAAGTCTAGAAAGAAAGTTTGACATTTTACTTATGGACTTATGACAAATTATACGTAATTTGCTCCCTGAACGCTGTTGCCAACCGTTTTAGGCGGTTGAGTTAGGGGGTTTTACTGCATAAAATAAGAAAAACTACTCTTTAAAAACAGGAAGCTCCAAATTGATTTTAGAACCTTTTTAGAATTCCTTGTAGAGTATGTATAATCGGCAGTTGGCACCAATAAAATAAACCTTTTACGAAAGTTGTTCGTGTTTATTTCGGCACTATAAATAAATCATATCATTGCGTATTAATTAGTCGGTGCCGGTCGAAACAAACAATGTATTTGCTTTGGATTTTTAAAGAGTGACGAAGACGAGGATACTGTTTTTAATAAAAATTTTTTCAATGTAATGCAGAAGATAGCTTTTTTTGTCTTTAAGATCTGATTTGAATGCCCATGCCCCCACGCTAGATGACCCGCCATCAGCTGTCACAATTGAGGTATGGAAAATCCTCAGGAGTCATACCTTTGAAAATGAATCCATCGAGACGAAAAAGAGTCATGTTAAATGTTCATTTTACGAATGATATTTATTGTTGTGGTTTGTTGTGATTTTAAATATTATAATTACTATTAAGAAAAAATACGCACTTCCTTTTTTGTCTGTTGAACTCTTCCGATACAGCATCCTCTCCGTACTTCTATACTTTTTAACATCTCTTCTACTGCCTCCAAATTGTTCTTATGTATACGATACGTAATACCTGCTTCGGTGAAAAGATGAGCGAGGGTGTCGTATTTGTGTGTGTCTGTGTGTGGGCAGGGGTGTACATTTCCGTTTGAGTGAGTGGAGTGGAGTGGAGTGTGCCTTATAAGGAATACAATTATGTGTACAGTGCACATTTAATACCATCATTCAATTTGATTTTGCCACATTCACATTCATATGGGATTAACTATACTTAATTATTCTTGCTTTCGTGTTATTAGGGACCTTTAAACGCGTAAACCTTTTAAATAGTTCATTATTTATTATCTCCGTAGTCATATGTATATATTTTTTAAATTTTTTGTATTCGTTGCGTGATTTTTGCATGTTAATACATATGAATATATATATGTATATATACTTTATATGTTATACATATTCGTCGAATTCGGTCAAAATAAATATAAATTCACTAACTTAAGTACATGTTTTTTTGTCTTTCGTGTATATATGTATATGTAGTTAATGTCTTGAGCGGCGCACCTTAAGGTTTCACTGTTTTGGCATTTGAGTCTTGCAATCAAGTCTATTGCACAGTAGCTTCTAAAATTGGGGGGCTACTAAATAAAACACAGCATTGGAGCTAGACACAGTGCTCTCTTTTTCTCTCTCTGTGTATTTTGAGCTATTGGATATACATACATACATATCATAGAACTATTCATTTATATAGTATGAGTATCAGATATACTTTTAAAGTTTTTTATTTATTTTCGATTGAGTTCTTATGCTAACACACGCTTCAAAACGGATTTGGAATTCGTTGACATTGTTTCCATATTCACAAAAGAAAGGAATTGGCGCTGCGCTCTTCTGCATATTCCTTATTCATAGACATCGAAAATCGAACAATTTTGGGGAATGATTTGTTATATTTTACTCGTAATGGATACATATATGAATCTGGGTTAGGTGCAACAAATTTCTCTTAATTTCGTGTGTTATAATATGTGTATAAATTGTAAATAAGCTTTTTTAATACTGAAATTTAATACTGAAAGAACACGTATAATAAAAAATCTATGATTGTGCAAGATATAAATACCTTCATTGACCCTTTTAACCCCATGCATCAGTGTGTACATACAGACACACTTACATACATACATATGTACTTAAAAGCTAGGGTGCTAGGGTGAACAATTCTCAATTAACTATTTAAAAAAAACATATTCATTAGCTAAAAACATATGCAGTCAAGGGTCCGGTGGTACCCTGATCAGCCTGATCACGATCAAAAACCATAAGGAATGAACAAAAATGATCCAATAAGTATCTGCGCGCAGGGGCGTTGTCCGGTTCGGTCCGTCCGTCGCCGTTTCCAATGGATATGCGGATACGGATATAGACAGACTAACGTTCTAAACGGTTTATGTTGCGGTATAATGCGGTAAATGCCTTCGGTTACATTTCTACATATGTATTGCCCATTTGATAGGCGCATCGTTTAAACAAATAACATTTTTGGTAGTCCAAAATAAACCATACCCTTTCCAAATCTTGATCCAACTTAAGGCCCTTTGGAAGGAGCATGTACATATGAGTGTGGTGTGTATGGTGTTGGTGTTCGTGTATGGTGTTTTTTTGTTGTGTTTGTTTTAATATACTCGTATATATTGGGATAAAATTAGCTAGTTGCCTTCTATAACAAAAATAAGTAAAATATTTTCATTATTTTTGTATCTTGATGAGCTATATATATATAGAACTATCAGTCTCACGTCCCATACCAAGGTAATAATAAAAATCTTTTGACATACATATTTGTAACGTACATACGTAGATCCTGTACATATGCATAATAATTAGTTATAATGTGTCTTGTGTGCCGTGTTGTGCCTTGCGTACTGTACTTTGTGGATGATGAGTGTGCACTACGTGTGGGTGTGTGACCAGACCAGTAGTATGGGTTCTTTCCTGGCCCTAAATAGAGGATAGACAGCTAGCTGCTTTGTCTACATTAACATATACACAGACACAGATTAAAATATGCATGCAAATCTGATTCTGACATCTGATCGGATATACTGAAGCTTAGCGCTTGCTTGGGTTTAAGTTGGAATCTCTCCGCTCCGCCGCTCTGCTCTCTGACAGACAGAGTCTAGTGCAATGTACTCGTGCTCACATTGGGGGTTTTTCATTCACGTTCTTATAGCTTATGTGCGATATCATCGGAACAACAACAAGGGGACATACAGCAAGTACATTGGATGTGAGCAAATACATACATAAATACATAAAAACATTGATCTTATTCGGCCTGTTGCCATCGTTTACGAGTATTTACGAGTATACACGGAAACACAAATTTGTGATTACACGCGTAATGTTACAGTTTTTTGATTTTCGATTCAAGTTCATATTCGTATTCGTTTTCATTTTGACAATACCTAACGTTCATACAATGCATCGATCCCATGTTGATTTAATGCACATTACACATTTATGTTCGAAAATTAAATGCTAGATGCTAGATACAAGTACTGGGGTGAGGGGGTGTCCTTACACATACGGGAAAAGTGTTTAGTGCCACCCAAATTTCGTTGTCGTTTTTTGGGGTGAGATGACCCGTGTTCTGTACGCGGACGTGAAATTATTTGATCAGTAGTAGCTAGGGCTAGGTTGTTTTTTATTGTTTATTGACCACGCGTGTATTTGTAGATTTGGAGCTCCATCTGGGTACCGGAGACCACCTGAAGACCATCAATGACTGCTGTGATGATTAAATGTCAATTTTTGTTTCGTTCCACGCCAATTTCCAGTTGTGTTAAAGTATCTCCGTCTCGTACACCTGCTTGGTGGTCGTTGTGGCTGTTTGGTGTTGAGAGTTTGCAGCAGCAGCGACCGCACCAGACGTACCTACCACTCCACCACCAACAGCGCCGCCGATCACACCGCTCGTAGCATCACTGACCAACACACCATTGGTAGCCGCGGCAGACGCAGCCGCCGCAGCCGCGGCTCCACTAGCCTCGCAGGCCAAGCTCAAAGCAGCGATTTTCTGCTGAATATTTGTCTCGCTGCCGAGCTTACGCAGCGTGTTATTCCCGCCGCCGGCCCCAGCAGCCATGTCCTGCGACGAGGGGCAGGTAACATCAACCGAGGGAAGCTTGCTCATTTTCTGCAAACGCTGATACTGCTCTTGCAGCAATTTTTGCTTCTTAAGTAACTCCTGGTGGCGCATCTCAAGTGCCACCTGGCGTTGCACATGATCGTTACCGGACTCATTGCCACTGGAGTTGTCGCCGCTTGAAGTGTCGCCACTGGCGACAACCGAGGAGTCGATTCCGATTGAATTGACATTGGCATTTGAGTGGGCATTGGAATTAGCATTGGCCGCTGCCGCTGCTGCTGCCGCTGCTGCTGCTGGTGCGGAAGCTATGATCTGTGGCACGTTTGGGCTGGTTGGACTGGCCAGTGGACTGCGTGAGCTGGTGCGTGGCGGCGGTGGTGGCGGTATGCGTTTGTGGCCCACTTTCGTTATCAGATCAGCATTTCGCTCGGGTACGGGTGGCTTGTTGCTGCTGCTGCTGCTGCTGCCGTTGCCGGTGCCGGTTCCGCCACCATTGGCCAGACTTGGATCGCTGGGTCGTGGCCCAGTAGGTGGTGGTAACTGAAGTTCGCTGTCCGACTCGCTGGGATAGGAATGCAGGCGTCGCAAGCTGCCCATGTTTGTGTGCACCATAAGCTGCTGCTGCTGCTGTTGCTGCTGCTGCTGCTGTTGTGAGTACAGCTGCAGCTGTGACTGGGACTGCTGATGGGTGAGTACGCCTCGCTGTACTGGCGCCGAGCCGGTGGCCACAGCAATGACCATGCTGCTAGTGGTTGCCTGTTGCATGTTGATGTTGGCCTCCGTGTAGAGACGGGCCTGCGATATTTGCGTGGTGACGGTGCTTTGTACTGCGGCCTCTGCGCTAGCGCTTTCATCAGATGCCGAATCTTCGGGGCGAATCTACAGGAAGAGACTTGGGGCATTTGAGTTCCGTTTCAGATCAGGATCAGGGCTAGGGTATGGTGCTAAATGCTCTTACCTCGTATTGTTGCTGGTGTTGCTGCTGCTGCTGTTGCTGCTGCTGTTGTTGGGCTATGGGCTTGGAGAACGTCTTGAGCTCGTCTAGCAGAGCATCGAGTGCGTTTTCGGGTGCGAGTCCCCCGCTGATAGCGAACGACCCCATCCTGGGTGTTGGGATTGGCTACAATAACACACACACACACAGAGAATTTGGTAGTGAAATAAACGGTTATATGCGGCTCCCGCTGCTGGCGGGAAATGCGAAGGCAACGTATAGTAAGTATGTACATAAGAAGTGAATAACACCACACATATAAATACATATATGGTAATTACGTACTCTTATGGCACAATTATTCTCGCAAAAGATAGTATTCATAAGTAGTAGTAGTACATATACACATATCTGATACAGACTAACCCATCAATGAAACATACAATTATACAATAGCTAAAGAAAAACAGTGCGGGAGTGGCCGTGGCGTCTTAAATGAGTGCAAGGTGCATTGAGTAGAAAGTATTCATGCAGTGCCATACTAAATTCAATAAATATAAAACATATACAAATAACTACTTTTACACATAGTTACTAGATGTAAGTATGCGTTGTGTCCGCATAACTGCAGCAAACATTAAGCAAGCATTCGATTAAGCGTTGTACAAAGGCGGTTAGGCGGTAGGTGGTAGTAGCAGGGATGGTCTCTCCAAATGTCTATATATGTATCATATATAAGAATGTGGGGTTTATAGAAGGGCATAATCAGCGGAGTCTAAATTTGACAAGTTTGGGCAGGGGAAATGTGTGCTTTCGAATGGACGATTTGTCGATTTGTCGATTTGTCGAATGGAGAAGGAGTGGGTGATTTATATATTTTGAGAAAAAGAGAAGCTCTAAATTACAAACAAAAGTACAAATGATATATGCAAAAAGAAATTGTACCCCGATTTTCCGAATGCGTAATGCAGAATAATATACATAGGTAGTATATGAGAAAGTTCTGTGTGTTTGCGTGTATATGCGTGTATGTGTGTGTGTGTGTGTGTGGCCTATAGGTATGTGTGGTTTCTAGTAGATGAAACATTAATAGTTATATTTCTTTATAACTATTGTTCGCCTTATCTCTCTGAGTGTTGATGCTTATGAGTGAGAGGAGGCAGCACGCTTTAAGATTGATTTGATTCGATTTGGTTTGATTGATGATGGGTTGATAGGGCGATTGGGTTGATAGATGGTTGAAACTTCAAAGACAACAATCGATGAGTGAGAACAGTGACTGAACAGTGATGACTGTTTGCATATATTTGTTTGTTTTTTTTTCATTTTTTTTGACTGCAATTCAATTGGCCGCTCGATTGTCTGATTAGGAGATTAATAGTTATAAGCTAAAATGGTTACGGATTTCGGTTTTGGGGTTTTGTGGTTGTTGTGGTGTGGGGTTCGGTTTCGGGATGGTTGTCAGGTTTTCTGGTTTTCAGGTGATGTTTTGACAGAGGGGGCAGAGGGAAAAAGGCGGTGTGTACATACATAAGCAAGGGTACATACATATACATACATATTCTCTAATTTGTATATATATACACACACATATGCGCTCTTCTCAACTACAAAGTATTATTAAAAATCAAATTAAATAGATTCGAATGTACGAGTACGAGTAGTGAGTGTATGTGTGTGTGTGTGTGTGAGTTTGTGTGTAGTGTCACGACTCAGCGAGCGCAAGGAGTGGTCCATTTTGATTAATATAAAACATTAAACACTTAATTAACGGAAACCAAGAGGGGGTACAAATTGTAGGTATGTTTGTATATCTGTATAATCGTATCGTATGTATGTATGGTATGTATGTATGTATGTGGAGTGTGCCTCTTCCTGCCTATTACTTAGCAGACATTCACTATAAAGTAGCACGAGAGGCCCCCCTTCCAATGTGAACGAACACCAGGTGTCACGATGTTACGAGTAGGTTCATTAGTTTGGAGTACTTGTAGTTTATTGCATCTCTTCCGCATAAATATGATCAGTCTTTTTTTTTTTTGCTGTTGTCGGTGGAGTACTAGGAAGGTTCTAGGCATCACTTGCTTCGACTGAGATTCGAGGCACCGAAAATCCAAAAACAATTTACACAGCTTGTGCGTGACTGGGACTCGGGATTGAGACTGCAGAAAATAACGCAGTGTGTGGTCGCTGCTCGCCCTGAGCCTTGTTTTATTTTTGTGTTGTTTTTGGACTGCTCCCAAACTCAAAACTTACTGAAGGCATACTGAACCATAGCCCCCTTACCATGCAGGCAGCAGACAATGCCAAGGATGTAAATTTGAGTGGAACACAGGAGCGAACACCAAAAACAGTAGGATTTGCAAAGCAAATTTCGTGAACGATGATTAGAAAGGAAGTTTGATTGAATCGGTGTGTCTCTGTTCTCGATGTGGTGTGTAATTAATGGATGGAATATCTTATAGGAGATCAAATCTCGTATGATAAGTAACATTCACATTCTGAGTGCACATGAAGAGCAGATAATTCGAAAAGAAATCGACCCCCAGGCACTCGATATAAGGCACTTAAAATGTTATTCTGACTGCTCCTATCTACCTTTGTACATATGTATGTATGTATGTGTGTAGTATATGACCCCTTAATAATGCTTACTCCATGGTTACTCACTGCCAAGGGGACACGTGTTGCTGTGTTGCGAACGCATTCAGGAAAGCGGAAACGGAAACGGGAGTGGGCGTAGGCGTGGGCGTGGGCGTGGGAGCGGGTTCAGGTTGAAATTGAGATTGAGGGCTCAGGAAGTGGATCTCCTTTTGGATGGACTTAAGAAGGACTTTAAGGGGATCTTAAATGGTGAGCACACACAGTCAGTCACACACATATGTTGCGATACAAATACATTGATATTGGTATAAATCGGTACACATACATATAGTATATAGTATACGGTATACATATTGTATATCTACGTATACAGGTTGAGAAGAAGGTTGCAGTGGTTCAGATTTCAGATTGTTGGGTGAGTTTCTTCAGGTTTTCTGGTGGCTTATGGATAGCTTTGATGAGGTTTTTTTTATATGGTTTTTGGTTTGAGTTTTAGTACGAGTATTAGTTTTAGTTAGAAGTTTATAGCAGTAGTAAGTAGTATACAAAATATAAACTAGTATGTTTAATGCAGAGCAAATTATGTTTAGCAAAAAGAAAATTGACTTAGATTTTGATTTTTTTCATTTCATTTTTTTTCAAAAAACGATTTGATTCTTTTGGATTTTACAATTAAAAAATTTTAATTTTTTTTTTGGTATTTGGTATTTGGTTTTTTATATTTTTTTTTTTGGTTGTAAAATTTTCTTTATATTTGGATTTTTCAGTCATTACTCAGTAATTGCCTCTTTGAAGTTTGAACTCCATCGCCAGTTAAACTATGTGGGTTGTAGAGTTGTTGTTGGGAAACGATAATCAAAAAATGTTTGAGAAAAGGCAAGAACAAGAAGAAAACGAAGGTAAACCTCATTTTATAAGACGTTAAGCTTTGGATAAATTCAACTTTTGTGTGATCTGTTTCTGTTTCTGTTTTTTTTTTTAATATTATTTTTCATATATTTTTTGGTTTTTTGTTCGGCATTTGTCAGCTTATAGCTTGTGGTGATATGAAAGTAGGATTGAGACTTGATCGATACTTGGATTATATTGATAGTATTTTAGTATTTGCTAAATATTTGTAAATGGAATTTGTAATTGTAATTGCCATTTTAGAACTGTTATTGTATCGTAATAGTTTCAGTGGTAGTGGTAGTTGCAGTGGCAGTGGTTGGTTGTATGTAATGTGTGTTCGAATACCTAGTACATATGTAAGACCCAACAAAGACAAAAGCTCAGTACAGTACAGTAGTTAGCTTGCAGGATGATGGGCAGGAGGGAGTTAGGACTAGGGATTCTATATAAAATGTATATATCGACGAAGCTATATCGCGTGGGTGTTCTTTAGCGGTGCGCTTTGCTTTTGCTGAGTAACATTCTCTCAACTAAAAACATTTGTTCTTTCTATGAATTGTAATTGCAATTGAATTCATTTCGATTTCGATTTGGTTTCTGATTTCTTATTTCTGGTTCCACTTAAAACTCTCGTTGAATGCATTCGGTTAATTGAATAGTTTGAATGGTTGATCGGTTTGGTTGGTTGGTTGGTTGGTTGGTTGGTTGGTTGGTTGGGTGTGAAATGATAGATGAACCAAAACACTATTTATTATAAACAACAGCCAATTGCAACTTATTCATAAGGTAATCGCACAAAATATATAAACCAAAACTACAAACGAATAAGTGTTAAGTAATCAAGGTCATTTCAGTTTCGATACAACTATGTATGTAAGTGGTTTCTCTGTGGTTATTTTTATTTCGTATTCGTATAACTCTGTTTTGCTTTGCACAGTACTCAAATCTCAAATGATGATTCGCCGTTGGAGGAGTTTTTGAAGCGGTTGAAGGAGTTGGTTGGTTGGATGGTTGATTGGTTGGTGTGAAAAATGAGCTCAAAGCTAAACTGGAGCAGGACTCTTGGTCGCAGAGAACAAACGAGCATATTTATGTATGTAAATTGCTTCTCTACATTTAGCTGAACGTCAATACTCTCTTTCGATTTGAATGACAGTGACTTTCCCTTCGAGCGAGACGTTGTCGTCGGAGGAGGAGGAGGAGACAGACGGGACAGACTGGTCCTCTACGGATAGCAATAGTGTGTGGTACATCGACAGTACCGAAGACCCACTAATATTACGAGCTTGGACTGGAGCACTGGTTCTGGTGAGAGGTGGTTTCGAAAATGAAAGCATAGCAAAACTCGATACATGGTATGGTAGGAAGAAAGCAGTCTATTGTATGCAATCTCTGCGATAGAAATAGTAGTGGAAACAATACTTTTACACATATGTATATATAGTCATGAAACCTTATGTAGCAGTATTATATGTATATAAGTATATCGATATTTGGATATGGATATGGATATGTGGGCCTGGTGGCATCGCAATTTTTGCTTGGATATTGACTTTGGACTTGGAACTAGCTCTGTGTAACTGTCTCAGCACAACGGGGGTCATCGTAGTCTCCTCTCTCTCTTATCTCTCTCTGTCTTGCGACCTTTCGCATTTTGCACTTTTGCACTTACCTTATCGGGCGCCGAAATGTCCGCAGACCGTGGTGGCTCTTCGCTGATTGTCGGCTCATTGGGCGGCAGGCGTTGCTCCTGCACGCTTGCCAAACTATGGGAAGTTGGATAAAGGGGGATGGATCAGATTAGCTATAGCTCTACTAAAGATGGGGTACGTGGAAGCGATTTAGCGAGCGGCTACAAACCGTTTAAGCGTCACCAATGTCCCAGTTAGCTTCTTGCAGCGTCGCAGCGCCGACTCCAACCGGTCGGGCTCTTCTTTGAGGAACTTTTCTTCGCGCACCACCTTCTCCATTTCGCTGGACAGAATGCAGCGCAAGCCATTCGACAGAGACGGAAACTTGAGCTTGAGTTCGGCCACCGTTTTGCTGCAAAAACACCAAAAAAAGTAGCAACAACATCTGGCATGAGGGCATGGTCGATTTTTTACCTGGCGCGGCTTAACACCAGAGCCATGTCCTCCACAGCGGTCATGTTGACCCGTGTGCGCCGATTGATCACCTCACCGCGTAAATTCTCCACTGACGCCTCGAGGTCACTGAGATCCTTTTCCAGACGTATGACCTCCTGCTTGTAGAGCTCCTCCTCGCGCGTAACTCGCGTGGCATCTTGATCGCCCTGCTGGCCCCAGAAGCTGCCACTGCTCGCCAGCAGAGTGGCACGAATGCGCATAAATGTCCCCTTGATGTCCTCCCGAACGGCGACCGCCTGGGCCTGGGACAGACGCCGCAGGGTGCGCACCTCCATGCGAAGGTCCTTGGCTTTCTTCTGCAGTCCACGCAGGTGGTTGTAGACCTCGGGGGCCAGCGTTATGTCCGCCCGATAGTTGGGATGTGCTGTCTGAGCCAGCACAATCGGCTTGGGTGGTGGAGGGGGCTTCAGGCGATCGCGCTCTGTGAACATATTATGGGGCATCAAATCAATTGATTTTAAGGCAAGAGTGTGGACTAGTGACTCGGTGGTTCAGATTGTAATTGTGACAGTGAATGTGATTCATTTTGCATGCGTGGCTTGTGTGTCGAGATGTGGTGATGTGGGGATGTGATGCCGGATCTCTTACCTTGTGATGATGTGCGTGGTAGGGTGGACGACTTGATTGCCGGCTTGGTAGGTTTCGTATCAGCTGTCCGTATCACAGGTCCGTTTCAGTTGCGTGACAAGAGAATGGGGAACATTTGGAATTGTACGATCTTCTTGGCATTGTGTTTAAGGATGCAGGGCCTTTCGTTGCCAATGGCATGGACCCACCCCCTGTACACACATATACTATTTCCAATGTCAAACCCACCTTAGGGCGTTCAATCATTGAAGAATATGGAAATAGTATGGGCACAAAACAAGAAAGAAATTTTTCGCCTCGGGGCCGAAGCTTTGAATACCCTTGCAGATTGAATGGCATTTTGATGTCTGATTCGAATGCACCAGAGACAACAAATAACTATTATTAAAAAACAAAATCAAAGTCGAAAAAAGTGTATGGAAAAATACAGCTACTCTATTTTTTCAAGTTGCATCCTTGAACAGGCTGAACTTTTATTACCAAATGTTTTTGGAACAAGTGGGTTTTTAACAATTGGTTTTTCATTTTTATAATAAAACTTTAAGATAATATTCATTTTAGAATTCCTGAAACACAATTGAATTGAATTCAAATATCTCTTTAACGGAGAGGGGTCTACGTTTGATATCTACATTTGAAAACTTTTCGTTCCTAAATGGCATATGTATGCGAAATGCTTGCATTCTGAGAACTTATGATTCCTAACAAGTTTTAGCAAAAATTCAGTGAGATAACTGAGTCACAAATTGTAAAACTAGTTGTAAAAAAAAGTTTAAATAATATATATTTCTAGTTGTAACAATAAAAATAAAAAATTAATTTTTATTTTCAATATTTTTTATAATAAGCATAAATTTGTTGTATCTGATAAAAAAAAGGTAAATCAATTTTGTAAATATAAAAATTAGAAACCTTACGATTGTACTAAGCGTACATATATCGTTAACTAAATACTTATAGCATTCAATTAAAGATAATTCATGCCTTTATTTGGTATTTGAAAGCGAAAATACTTGGTATATATGTAAACCATATCATCTTAATGATAAAGTTTTACTTGGGTTACTTTACTGGATAAAGTTTTACTGTATGTATCCTACACTTTAAATAGTTATTACTCAGAGATAAAACGAAAACTTTTGAATGTACATTGTACTTTTTATTTAAAATAGAATTAAATCGATTTTTGAAAAAAAAATTCCTAAAAATAGTTTGAACTGTTTGTGAAATTTTTATATATTGGATTTTATCTGATTTCATTGGTCTTTACATTTTTTTTTACATCTGTCTCTTTTTCTTCTATTCTCACATCAACAAGAGTCGTTTTATGTCGCCCGAGGGCGCACACTGCACGACGAAAGTATGTGTGCATGAGAGAGATGAGTAAGTGCTTGGCAGGCGTTGCGTAGCCACTTTCGTTTGTTCTCTCTGGATTCTCGCTTGCTCTAGCTCATATGTATAGTTTCTGAAAAGAAGAAGATCGGACGGACAGATGGATAGATGGATAGACGGACCAATTGGCGGTTCTTGCATTAAAAAAAAGATTTGGGGGTTAATGCGAACTCTTAGTATGAGGATATGATGTACAAAATCACTGTCGCAAACTTTTATTATAAATCTTTAGAGCTTAGCGGTCTTAGCGAACAAATAGTTTCACAGTTGAGGAACTGGGTTTCATACAACAGAAACAGATAGACAAAGAAAATGACAATACCCTCTGCAAGAGTATAAATTTGTACAAATGTCTGTGCATATTGTTTATGGAAATGCAACATTTTGACTTGTAATTACCGGCATGTAGTGGATTATGAGACTTGGGATTATGGCCCTGTATGTCATCGCTAAAGGACACTGATTTCTCAAAGGACACGGATTTCTCTGCAAGAAAATGGAATAATGTCGACTGTTGCAGGGGCGGAGGCAGAGATGCAGCGTTAACACTTACGGCACGAGTTCTTGCCTAACTTGGGAGCCTTCTCCCGAATATACATGTCGTCCCCGGAGCCATTTGCTGTGTGCCAAACAGAGAAAGAAAAAGATAAACAAAGCAAGGAATGTTGTAACAAGGAATGAAATAAATACATATATGGGAAAATGGGAATATGGATCTGCAGGTTTCTGTTAGTTTCTATGGGTCTCTGTGGGTTAGTGTGGAGACCATCGACGGCTGTCGATTGGAGTCGTGGATTTTGTGCTAGAAGCAGTGAAGCAGGACGCGCTCATGTGCAGGATGCGTGTGTGCAGAATCCAGCCTATATGTACTGGCGGCTACAGACATCGAACACAGAATACACATCGAATGGCAGTCGCCAGCTCGTCGGGTTGTTGTGCGTACTTGTGTGGACTGTTTACGTACCTTGCATCTGGGACTGGGATGGCACAACGAGATAGTTGGAGTCCAGGGTGGGCACCGCCAGGGGGGCAATTTGTGGATTCTGATTGACCAGAGCCTTCTGCACCAGGCCCGTCAGATTGGCCAACTGCCGCTCCATGTGCTCCACGCGTATGCGGTGCAATTCTTCTGGCCTGAAAAAGAGACATCGAGAAAAAAAAGACATCCATGTTCAAAAACTGGTTGGCGGCTTGCGTCTCAGCAAATTATTGCGTATTGCGTGTTTTCATGTCGCGCATTCGCATTTACTGGGCCACACTTCCGTCGCTCCAATTGCGCAGTCTCGCTGTCGGAAAGCCTAGGCACACGACAGCGGCACCGGAATCAAAGTCGGAACGCGGGTCGCTGTAGCACTTAGCGCATGGGAGCGTAAACCAAAACCAGCACAGAATGCAGCCCTTGCCTCTAGACTGATGGCACTGAAAGATACCCTGCAGATCAAGAGAATAAAGGTACTGATTGTGCTCTGGCATCCATCAAGCAGACTGTCTGCTTGTGTAGCTGGGCTACCATGTAGTCTAAAACACCCGCGAAGTGCTACCAACGAAATGCTTGGTGCACCGCGTACACCTAGTACACGCAATGACGTTCCACGATCGGGCTCTGGCGCACTGCTTTCTCAGATGCAGTGGCAGTGGCAGTTCGCAGTCGAATGCAAGTGGGGACCAGAAAAAGAACAACTCGGTTTTCAGACAGCAACATCAAGAGAACCATGGACTATTGCAGTGGTATGTACAAACGATACTTGATTGGCCAACTACTTGTGGCCATGCACTCCACTTATAGCCGAAAATTGAAACCCATTTCGTACCCAGTGACCAGCACACCAGATCGTTTCGAACAGTGTCTGACAAACTTTCAAGTGAATGATCTTTTGATGCTGAAGAAGTCTATGGAGAGAATGGAGGTTCTTGATGACAGCCCCAGTCCCCGCGAAGATGTAGTTGACGCGGACTTGGCCCCAACCACAGACTGCCCCGAGGCAAAGGCAACTGCAACCCTTATGCCCCAGCGAATGGCCTTGATGGCAGCCGATCGGTAGGTCTTCTCATTCTGTGCGTCATTTTCAATCATCTCCTGTGCGAATTGCTCGTTTGCAGGGGAGACCATGATAGCGCTGGCTCTCATGCACCTTGGCACACTGCGCCGTCCTGGACGGAACCGAAGCCCTCCAAGCTGCAGACACTGTTCCAGGTCAGCATCACGGCTCTGGCCTTTCTGTCGTTCGGTGGCTATCTGCTCTGCCTGATCGTGCAGGCCATCAAGAGCAAAGGCACCACCTACTTCCATCCGGTGGCCACCGCCACGAGCACCTCGAATAATGGGAATGTGAAACGCATTAAGATCTACAGGCGGAGCAAACGGAGTATCAATCAGAGAGCCCAGGGAGTGGGAGATATTCCCATCAAGAGCATCCTATTGCAGCAGGACTATGCCACCTACATGAATTCGGTGCGGGGTCAACGCTGGGCGATGCTCACCTAGAGGGATCATAGATCTGATTGCCGCGATGCGCCATCCGGTTGGGACCCGGCACCTTGATGCCGTACAAGGCATACTGATCCTCGGTAAGGGCAACATCGCTGTGGATACAGAATACAACAAAATTAGAATGATTTCTGCCACACATCCATCCGACGCACGTGCTTACCTCTGCTCCTCGTCTATGATGGGTGCCACAACAGCGCCCCGTGTCCCATATTGGCTATAGTAGGGTTCCTCGTAATTGCCACGGCTGCTGCGCTCTGGAGAACTGGTGTAGCCGTCTGGAAAATGGTTTAAGCATAGCTCAGATAGTAATTGTTTAGTGGTCTTTGTCTCTGGGGGCTGCTCATGCATGCATATTTATAAGAATATTTTTTGTTAGAATTTAGAAAAAACCCATAGGGGAAAGCAAAAATAAAACTCTAAATACAATAGAGGGATGGGTATGGAAACTGATAATGCTGATTAATGCTCTCTGATTGATCGTTGATCGTGTGTCAAACATTGTGTTCGAATTCCGAAACCCAAAACGCAAGCACAAAAGCCAATGGAAAATGTTCATATAATGGAATATGGAAAAGGGTCTTGTGTGAGTGTGCGCGTGTGTGTGTATGTGTGTGGGGTACATAGAAAGCGTTATTCGATTCTTAGCTTAAGTTTTTGGATTAGAAAAAGGTATAAAGTAGTATTTGCTGGTGTACCTGGAATGCTGTATAACTGATCCTGGGTATAGGGAAACAGGGGTTCCATGCTACCCCTTGGATTGACTGATCTTAGTGGTTTCACAGGCGCTCCTTTACAGGGTATGTTTTTGTGGGAGTTATGTATATATGCATATGTGTGTGTGTGTTTTTGTATTGGGTTAATGAATTGAACATGATTCATATTTAGATAGAAAGTTTCACTAGATACGAATAGAGGAATACGAGTAGGAATACTTAAGCGAACAAAAATATACAAATATACTTAAAAAATTACTAAATCAGAGGAGCATGGTGTAGATGGAAAGACAGACGGATCCCGGAGGATCACCGATCAAAATTAAAACTAAGGCGTTGAATTTGATTCACCAAAAAACCGAATGTAACAAACGCAATATGCAAAAAGAGGCTTGATCGAGGGGAATAATATAGTTTCTATCTACACTACGCACCCATCGAGACTTTGTTGCGTTCTGATGAGTACATGCCACGAGGCAAGGTCTGCGACGAGCCCACATAGTAGGGCGCCGGCTGTTTGCCAATCTGAAAAAAACATGGGTTTAAATTTGTATTGAAGTGCCACAAGGCTTAGGGCATGAGTAAGGGAATTTGTATATGCTTAACGCTGCCAATTGGCCTTCGTTCAAGTAGCGAAATGTTCGACAATAGTTTCTCTTCTCTTAAACTGTCCACACGAACACGTACACAACCGGAATCGGAATCAGAGACTCGCAAGACGACTGCCATAGGCCGCCAAATTGTTAAGATTAATGCCCATTAATTGGCATTTGACCCCACCCGGCAGTCCATCATCAAAACCGTTTGCCAAATATTCATCGAACATGAAAGCTATTCCCTGTTTCTAATGAAATCGAGGATCGAAGATCACTGGGTCAAGCGCACAAATGATTTTCGAGGCTGTGCAAGTGTTTTGCAGTGATTTTTATTATTTTATTTTAATCATCAATTGGTATTCCAGACTCCAGACATGGGCATAGAAAAACATACGAGTCTGTTCCGCATAATGGGTTCTATCGGGATTGCAAATGAGTTCAATTATGGAATGACTGTGCCTCGCATCATCCAGTGGCAGTGGGACGACAAACTGCTCCCGTCCTCTCTATGGCTATGGTGCAGCAGCAAGTGCAAGTGGTTGGTCGATTGGTCGGTCGGTCGGTTGGTTCATTCGCTGTGCCACCAGTTATGGCAGCAACAACAACAAACAGCAGATAGCAGACAGCAAATAGGCAGACCTCAACCAGTTTCAGTTTCAGTTTCAATTTCAATACAACAATTTTACAATTTGTTACAACTGAGCGGCGGTAGCCGGAGAGCTGTGTGAGCCCGAGAGCTCTACTCTACGGTACGACACTCAACACTCTACACTCCACAAACGGTGTGCCGCTCTTTGGTCTGTCTGGGTTTTCGGCGCAGCTTAACTTGGCTTTGGCGCATGCGTGGATGATTAGTGAAGTGCGATCCATCGCGGCAAGCAGACGTTGCAGACCGAACAGAGTTTTCGTTAAAGGTATCACGAGATACAGATCCCGAATATTTTACTCCGAAATGAGGCATATCCGCAGACAAGCGGCACCGGAACTGATGTTTCCCCTGCTCGCGTTTCTCGTGCTCGTGCTCTTGTGCCCTTCTTCGTTCGCCTGGAAGCCAATTGCAGTCTCCTCGGGCTCTGCCGGCAACGGTGGCAGTAGCAGCACAGCCTCCTACAGCCTTAAGCAATCCCACCCGGGATCCGCCAGCAGCAGTCACGAGCTGGCCACAAGCTTTGCCCAGTTTGGTCCTGGCAAGGACTCGGAGGAAGTCGGTGTCGGAGGTGGCGAGGATGAACTACTTCTGGCCCGCTCTGCCATTGTCAATGGTGTGGATCATCCATCGTCGGTGGCTCATCCCATTACGTTCAGCGATCATGTGGAGGATCAGTACGAGTCCTACAGCATCGAGGATGAGGCCCACAAGGAGCCACAGCTGACCTTCACGCGCACACCGCTCTACGGCTCCGATCGATGCAGTGTGAAAAAGTTTGCATTCAATCAGGACGGAGAGGTTGAGTACGGGAAACCGCTGCTGCCCGAACTGGATCAGTTCACGCTCTGCTTCTGGATGCGTTTCACCAATCACAGTGGGGATCATGTCCTTCTGACCTACGAGGGTGAGTCAGCCCCAGCCCATTTGCGCATTTATGAATTATGAATTTAGGGTAGGGAAGGGTTGGGTTGGGTTGGGCTCGATAGGGTCAAAGCCTCTCACCATGACTTGCTTCATCGAGCCCAGGCCCCCACACAATGAGTGACCAAGCTCGAGCTGTTATATAAGCTCAGGAGGGGGTAATAGTCTATTGATGCCCCACCACAAAGCCAGCAGCCAGCAGCCAGCGACCAGCAGAAAGACCTTCGCTGTGCGCAATGAAATTTGTGGGCCACGCTCCGGCGGCGATGCTTGCACCTGGCTCTGGCTCTGACTGTGAAAGTGAAAGGAAGCCGACTTCCTGATGCAAGTCGTCGTCCAACACCACCGCCGCCAGTCCCACCAGTGTCGACTGAAGACGACAGGTTGACGATCCAAAAACAGTCAGTCTGATGGTCAATGATGATGCTGTTTTGGGGTCGTGTCCGGTTTTTTGGGTGTTGCTGGGGCGGGGCGGAGCATGGCGTCCATTGTGTTTTTCTTTTAAGTAGTTGCCACCTTTCAGATAAGATTAAGATTTGATTTTCTTCGTCTTCATATCTGACAATTTTTCAGCGTGGCAGCTGCCCCATCGCTGCTGCTGCTGTTGTTGTTGTTGTTGCTGTTGTTGACGTTGCGGTCGCCGCTTACATAAGGCGATAATTTACCTGTTTCCAGTTGGATGTCGTCGGCCGCTGGCCCGTTGTACTACTGTCCATGCTACTGACTTTAGCATTTGACATAATTTCAAAGATTCAATTCAAGTAGCAGCCGGCGCTTCCGGATTGCAGCCCAGATGCTGACCGAGAGAGAAAGAGAGAGAGAGAGCAGCTAACAAGCGGGGAAGCCAGCCAGTGACCAGCTAGTAAATTGTTTAGTCACAACAACGAATGATTCATAATTACTATAAAATGCATATCACATGCTAAACAGACGACTAACAGGAATTTGGTAGCGGGCCTTCCACAGCCTTCGAGCGGCTGGTTGTGCAACGTGCATCCGAGGCTTCCTGCTTGGACTGGGGCTTAATCAACGCTAAATAAATGGCATTGATCCTTTGGTGTGTGTCTGCGTTCTGTCCTAGTCTCCCTGGGCATTCTGTTTGACTGTAGTCTTGTGGTTGTTATTGCAGCATTGATGCGATTTGATTTCACAATCATCATAGCCACCAATGGCATTTCCAATCCAATCCACTGATCCACTTCTTCCATCCATATATCCACAGCTGGCAAGGAATCGCGAGAGATACAAATCTGGGTCGCGAATGCGCAAAATTCCAGTTTCCTTTCGATGGCCATAAAAGGTCAGCAAATGTACAGGTGAGTCGTGGAATATATTGCACTACATCCATCGATCAATCCATCTGACTAATCGTGGTAATGATTTCTTGCTTGGTTTCTGTTTCTGTTTCTATTTCTGTTTCTTTTTTGCTTTTGCTTCTGCATCTGCTGTGGCGATGAAGACTCAACTATCCGCTGCGAATGCGCCAGTGGCACCACATGTGCACCTCATGGAATGGAAAGACGGGCGAGTGGCAGGCCTGGCTCAAGGCAGAACGCATTGGGCGTGGCTTCCACAACTCGGTGAGTAAACACAACACTCTGCTGCTACTGCTACTGCTGGCCACGGCCCCGTCTCCAATTACTGCCAATTGCAAAATTATTCGAGTCAGTCTATGAGGCTGCGCAATTCCCCAACGCTTTTACTTTCGTCGCGCTGTCGTTGTCGATGACGAGATGACGAGGAGGTGCTGTAATCCAATTTATAGCCGGCCTACTTCTCTTCTCTTTTTGCAGCTTGTGGGCCATAAAATTCCAGCAAATGGAAAGCTACGCTCAGGCGGCAGCTCGATCACCGGCGATGTAAGCCACGGCCTGCACTTTGAGATGACAATGGTCCAGGTCTATCGTGTGGCCCTGAGTGCCGGCAAGGCCCATCGCGATCACAAGCATCACCACGTGCATCATTTTGATCATGAAGGACAGGAGGTATCCAGTACAGTGCGTCCCCCACCCATAGTGAGTGTTGATCCCCATGGCCTAGCTGGGATCCTAGATACATCTTTTGACCTTCTTTGTAGATAAATCGACCACAGCCTATGCACACGCTCTTGGCCAGTGGCCAGATCCCCACGCGGCTGCGCATTAACCTGGCCAATCCCTCCAGTCCATCCAGCGATGGAGCTGCAGCGCCTGCTGCTGGATCCGATGCAGCACTGCAGCAGCAGCAGCAGATCACATTCAACACAAACTTTGTGAACGGACAGATAAATGCGGGCTCTCGGTTAGTTGCACAGCAGCTTCTGGGGATTCCGGCAAAGAATGGCATTCCCCAGCAGTCCTCAGGCAGCCGTTTCCAAATGCTAAGCAACTCCGCGAATGTTCAATTCATCGACGAGACTGAGACCCACATACAGTTCAAGCGAGAAGCAGCAGCAGGAGCAGCAGATGACAAAAAACTGAAGAAGCGCGGACTGGTGCTTCTGGATGACGGATCCGTGGTGGACGATGGCACAGACAACGATGCCAGCGAGGTTTACAACGGCCTCGCCGACTACGGCGGGCAGCAATTCAAGCAGGATCTGACCATGAAGATGAGCCTCGAGGAGGAGATCAGTACACACGATCGAGAGCCGGCCGAGGAAGAGGTCAAGGCCGTTATGGCCATTTGCAGCAACTGCCATGCAGAGCCCTTCCAGGGTGCCATCGTCTTTGCGTGGAAGGATGTGCAGGAGCACATGAATAACGCACTCAAAGGCCTCAGCGTGGGCACCTGCGGTAACTTCTAGTTCTAACCGCAAACTGCCACCTGTGGCAAGCAGTCTTTAGCTTAGTCCATGTACCATAGACCCCCTCTTTTTGTTTTGTTTTTTTGTATATACGAGTGTTTGTCATTTCGGTGTGTGTGGTTCTGATTCTGCTTGTCCCCCCGTACATGTCCATGTGGGAGTCAACGCTTTAGAGTGGAGGAAGTGGAGGCTCCCCAACGATCCTTGACTCGCTCATGGACATGACCCACTCTCTCCGCATCCTCACAAAAACCTCTAGCAACTACGCGGTGATATTGAATAAAAAAAAAGGATTATTTAAACGAGGCCGCCCTCCTGCTTACCTTGGATTTATGGATGTGCTGGTGCTTGTAGTCTGAATCGAATTCTGGTTCGCTGAAGTAGCTCTGGTCCTGATCCCAGTTGGCCGGTGCCTGGGCCTGGGGCAGGGGCTGGGGTATCCCGGGACCGCCGGGCAAGATCTGTGGTGGTGCAGCCACCTCGGTGGACTCGAAGAGGCGCAGTACGGAACGGTCACGAATTTCGCGCAGATGGGAGCGCACATCCTCCAGCTCGTAGAACATGTCCTTGCTGGCGTCGTGTATGTAGATCTTTACGTTGGGTCCCTCCAAATACGACATGGTCAATTGGCGCGGAAAAGACCGCACAAACAGCGCACGCACCGTGTCAATGGAGGTGATCTCGTTTGGTAGCAGTGCGCGCTTCGTCTCCGAGCGGTATTGCAGAAAAACGAGTCCCAATGGCCGCTCGAGCGTCTTCGAAGGGGTGCGCACCACAGGCAGAGAAGAGCGCTGCTTACCACCACGACGAAATCCGGTACTTGCAGTCTCTACCTCGGACATGATACCCGGATCGTCGTCGAACAGCGGGCCCTGGTTGACTGGAGCATATCCACGCATTGGCTGATTCTTTTTGTTCTTTTGAGCGCGTGTGCTCATCTGGGAATATCCATCCAAATCATTGTTGTATATATGTTTATGTTTTTGTGCTAAGCTTACCTCTAGGTCCATGGCGCGCTGCTGTTGTGGAGCCATTTGATGTGCGTGCGGATGCTGAGAGCCACCGTAAACCATTATGTCTCCGCCAAGTGTGTGGCGCCTGGGATCGTCGCGTCGCATGGCACGCCGTCGTTCGTCACCGCCTCCTTTCAAACGCAACAAACAGACAGATCAGTAGGGGGGCAGATAACAGGAAATTTAAGAAATTCGTCACTCACCCTGCTCATTTGGCGGCATTCGTCCTGATTTGTTTTCATTTTGCCAGTCTTCTTCTGGAATGGAATGGACAGATATAAAGCAATACCGGTTAGATTTCTAGTTTGCGTTTTTCAGCACTGCAAATATAGCCCGAACGCGTTAGGACATTCTTTATCCTTCTCACGTCGTAACGGCTCCGCTCCTGTCATCTCCGTCTACTTACCGCCTTCTCGTCCCTTGCGTTTCTTCTTTGATGATGAACTGTTGCTGCCGCAGGCATTCTGATTTGCGGACGCGCTTTTATCTTTACTCTTCCAGCGTATCAACATTTTGTGATAGTGTCCTGTCCTTTTCGAGGTGTGTTCTTTAATTGGGAGCTGCAAATTAAGTTGACAAAAACAAATGATAAGATTAAGGCTCATCTGGGATCATCTTCTGCATTAAAAACTGAGCCTTTACCCTAAAAGGGGTATTCTGCTTGAGATCATTCATTAAATGAGTTCTAGTGATCTGCAGCTGAAAGTCAGGGGGCTCTCAACTGAAACGTCGAAATGGTATATCGTTTTTGGATAGAACTGAACCTATTTAAATTTGGGTATATTATTGTTTTAAAATAACTCAAACTATGTTAGTTGAAAAGTTTGAGCTGGAAAAACAAAGCTTTTAAATATATATAATAATTGTCAGGACTCTCACGTAAAATGGCGCAACGCAAGCCGACTAATGGGCGCTGCCGCATGACGCCTGAAACGTACATATATCCTAATCGGCAGCGTAGATTAAAATCATACAAATGCTTTATGCATATAATTCACTTGTTTTGTTATCGTACGCACAAGAATATATGTAGCACTTTTCGGGCTGATGATCTCTAAAGAGATCAGTCTGTTCGACTGAGTTCTTCAAACGGAAAGATTTCTTGCATTCAGTATATGTCTGTTTGATCATAAAGGAAGTCGTATAAATTGAGCTCTATTCTTAAGAAACTCCTGTCGATCAACCAATATGGATATATGTAATATGGATGTAAATATGTATATGAATGTAGCATATATAAAGATGTACATAAATACATCGTGAACACATACATTATCCATTGGTGGTATACTTTTCAATGCATATCTATACATAAATACATATGTATGTACATATGTACATACCTACCTATGTACATAAAATATGCATGTAAAAATATATAATTGCGTTGGTGTCGGTTTACTGAAAGAATTTTTGATTAGATTTAGGTGCGGCGTTCTGTCCGCACTTACACTTGCAGGCCAACTCCCTCACGCCCCCACAGACAACACGGCACTCTTTGACGAATGTATATACATATATACATATACATATATGTGTAGTGTAGCCGCGTGAACTTAATATACATTCATCCGCGTACATGCATATGAATATGTATAAACAACTGTGTAGTTCTGGGCTTTATTTTTCATAGTTTTCAGCGGCTCAAAATATTCTATACACCTGGAACAGGCCGCCCGCCCCATAGGGGGTCACGGACTCGAGCCCTGGGCCCTCCTCTCTGTATGTGTGTACCCCAAGTGCCGCGGTATGTACAGAGATGTATATGTTGCACGAAGAATGCAAGTGGGAATCCGTGATAAGTTTAGTGGCACACACTACACACACTCACACGCACACACAGACACACCGCGAATGGGCCGGTGGTTTTTTGGTGGCTCGGATGCCTTACCGTTTCGGTGTGCTACACGCACTGGACGTTTATTAAACGCTCCCAAAAATTAATGCAGGGGAGGCCATGGACCATCCGGGGATACCCAGGTCGGGGAGCTTACCGTGTGGGCCGTGGTATGCGACCGCTTTTAAAAACCGTTCGATGCGATTTAACGTAGCACTAAGCAGCACAGCCACCGCCACAGTAGAACAGCAGAAGAGTAAAAATATTTCTGGTATATCTACATCAGAAAAGCGTTTCCGCCCTAAATCGTACGCGGGCTACTTTGGCAGGCGCATGCGTGGGGCGAGTGCTCTGTGTGTGCTGTGATATGCTACTAGGGAGGATAGAGGCTTTCCAGTTGTTTTGTTGTTGACTTCATTTGCACACTGGCCAAAGGGCTGCATTATGATGCACCAGAAGGACATTTTTTCAAAGAATTTACTTGAATTTATCTCCTGAGGGGTGAGGCCGGCATGCTCATGCTCCTCTAGAGCGCATCCTTATCGATATCGCATATACATCGACTGCGTTCCATCGGATATCGTTTGCTATCGATTTACGATTTGCTCTAACCAAATAAATCTCTCTATGTCGGCAGAAATATGCATTATTATTGCAATCAATATTACCAGCTATACAATAATAATACTATGATATAATTCAAACTATATAAAAGGGGTCTCTGAAAAGCAGTGATTTGAGAGAAATCATTGGATCATAGGGATATCTCATCATATGAGACTTGTCGCAACTCGAGGTACCCTAAGGACCGCCTGTAGTGGCATTCTAACATTTTCATCTGGTTTCCTTTAGGCCGCGAGGCCAAACAGAGCGCAAGAACAATAAGGTGAAGAACTTTTTATGGGACAGTACACTTTGGGATCAAGCCATCCCCATGTGCGGATTGCACACGAGCGAGCTGATTCAGTTTTAATTTTGTCGGATGGTTACGCCCAATGACTAATCTTTGATATATGTAGATGATCTTAAGCCTGCTCTACGAGATTTTTTTACGACTTTGCTAGTGTGGCACGAATAACTCTACAGATAGGGCACTGAGGACCAGGATATTCAAAATACACGGCATCAGACACAGTGCTAGAGAGGGGTCGGCTAAGGCACTAGATGTGAAATTAATTCTGATGCCTTCTCTGGCAAGACAACGATCACATGCTCCGCGATGTCTCAGCTCCCTTCAAGCTAATCGATTCATGAGACTTTCCATAATGTTGTTTATCATAAAATTGTGAGTATTTCCATGCCACGAGGCCCAGGAGAGTAGGAACCAGCGAGCTCTTAGTTTAGGCTTCCTAAGACGAATCTTCAATTGATCGAGTGCACTGAGTCACATCTTCATATAAGGGGCAGCATACATGATATATATATTTTGAAGTTATATTTTTACATATTTCCCTTTTACATGATGAATACAGCAGTTGGTTAGGGATATACAGAAATGTATGTACAATATAGTTTATTCCGATCTGGGGGCGGCGATCGGTTAAATATAATACAGGTTTCTCAATTCGGGTATGTGTGTGTGTTTGAGTGTGGATCATCTATCGAAGGCATGATGCACACAAATTACACTTGGCTTAATCGAAATACTTGCATAGCTTTAAAACTAATTGTGTGTGTTTTTTGTTTTTTTTTTATATATGAATATTGGATTCATTTTTCCATTCGTTTCCGTGTGCCTGCAAATTTACTATTTTCTCTCCTACACATTTTTACAAATTTTCTTTAGTTTTTTTATCCAAAAATCTCTGGGCTCGAATCTGCATTTTCTTCTTCTACTTTGTACGTTTGTTTTTTATCGTCTCTCATTCCGTTAAAGCTTAAACTTAAATTTATGAGAAAGACAGAGATAGAAAGAGTTGGAAAAGAAAGAGAAAGACAGAGAGAGTGAGAAGGAAACAAAATGACGCGACGGCTGGGGTTCGTAGTTCGGGTGTACACTGGGAAAATCATGAGGGCGCGAAATGCTAAAACTATTTTTATATTTGCACTACTAGCTAATGCTAGGAAAAGTCTGAGCCAGCGACTACATCGTGACGCGAGTCGGGCTATGGGGGAATGATATTATGGCGTGGCTTTCGGGGCTCTGTCTGACCCGTTCTTTAGCCCAGTTTGCGGCGACGCGGTAAGGGAGCCGTGGATGTGGTCGCCGTGTGGGCCATCACTGGCAGTGCCAGGGCCACGGGTGGTGCAAAACCACCGCCCGCATACTGCAGATGCTGCACCACCGAAAGTTGCGGCTGCTGCTGCTTGAGCAGCTTGGCGGCAGCGTGTGCTTCTGCAGCCACCACTGGGTAGACCAGATCGGATCCGAGCCCTCCGGCTGTGTTGTTGATGTTGCTGCTCTCGCAATCGTCGTCGTCTGAGATCAGTGATATGCTGAGGTCGCTGGACAGCTTGAGGGATATGGGCGTGGGAGGCGATGGAGCCACCAGAGGCGCCACTTTGGCACGCAGCGCTGGCGACAGTTTCTGCAGCTGCTCGGGCAGCAAATCGTGCGTGTACTCAGGTACTCCACTGGACGCGAGACCCTCACGCAGCTTGCTCAAGGAGAGCTCGTAGATGCGATTCGCAATGACCGTGTGCACGGTGGTTTCATCCGGCAGTGTGGCCGTAATGCCGCTCCCGACATCTACCTCCAGATATCCATCGTTACCGTTGCCGTGACCGCTGCTGCTGCTGCCAGCTCTACCCAAACCATTGGTGGTTGCTGTGTGGGGCGGTGCCGACGGTATGTTGCAGGCTTTGTATGTACCGGTGTGGGGCGGGTGGGAGTGTCGCAGGCGTGCCTGGCAATTGGCAGTGGTGGTATTACGAGGCACCAGAGACACAGTAACCTCCTCTACGGTCTCCGAGAGTGTTAGCGGTGCCAGGGGTGGGGGCGAGCGCATTGAGTGCTGCCTGCGCACATATTTGGCGATGGCATTGTCGTTGTTCTCGTCATCACTGGTTATCAGTATGCTCTCAGTCAGAGATTGTGAGTGTGCGGATGTGGATGTCCCCCGACCCAACACACATGCCGTTGGTACAGCGTTGCCCTGGGACATGCCGTGTTTTTGGGGCCTTCGCTGTGTGTGTCCTCTGCTGGCGCCGGCGCCGCTGCCTCCGTCGTGTTGGTGGATGCTGAGTGTGGTTGCCGGCATAAGCAGCAAGTTCGGCTGATGCATGAACAGGCTGTTGCACGTTGATGAAGCACCTGCCGGTACTGGCCTTGGCTTCGGTTCCACAATCGCATTGACGTCGTTGGCGTCGTCGTCGTCGTCTGACAGTAAATCGATAGTGACATCTGCAGGCAGTGTGGCAGCGGCCAGAAGATGATGCCTTTGCAGCGTTGCTGGGCAACGCCGCCTGCCACGTTCAGTCTTAGGGGCGAACGCCTGCTGGGCGCGCATCTCGGGCTTGCAAATCTGTTGGCGCTCACGCAGGCGCTCCATCCATTTGCTGCGGCGTCGCTTGATGCGCCTGTTGTCGAACAGCCTAGGCGATATGTAAAATGGTTCGGAATGTCTTTGAGTCATATCTGAAAGTAGCAGAAAGAAGACATATGGTAAAATCTGTAGGCGATGGCACCCAGCGGACTCCTACTGCTGCTTGCTTGCCCAACCGTTCAAGTGCGTTCCGATTGTTGTTCCTTCCTTCCTTCCTTTGCGCTCCTTTTCTATGCCTTTATTGCCGATGGGGCGCCGTGCGAATTGTCCAGCAACTGTTGCACCTCCGCCACCAGCAACAACACCACCTCCACCACCACCACTACCACCAACGCGAGTACAGTTAGATCTGCTGGCGCTGTTGTTACGGCTGCTGCAACTTGCATAATTGCGTCTCAATGGAAAATGCGCTCTCCTTCTGTGACTGCGCTGGTTTAAGCGCTCTGCCACCTTCTGCACAACATTTTGATTTGGGAACTTTGCCGCGTTCGTTATTTTTCCGTACGCAATGCACCTAAATATTGCGCTTTTGTTGTATTTTTTGTGATTCCGAGTCTGTTTATTTTGTGGTCAGTGTGACCGCGGAATTATCGATAAAATATACCATCCGACCCTCAGAAATATACCAAAACTTACGATCTCATTAAAAAAATATACCGTAAAAATACCGATGAAAATCATATGTAAGGGATAATTGTTGGGATAACAAAGGAAATGGTTGGAATGATGTTGCCTCGACAATATTCCTTCACAAACCCCCTCAGAAAGTACCAATAAAATATACGGACTGACCTAAAATAAACTCCAAATATACCGTAAATATAGTATAATGTATAAATATTTATAAAATTTTCGTCGATTTGGATATTCCGTCTAATATCAATAGCTACCCAAAAGCCTACACACTGAGCACATAGATTTAACTAACAAACTAATCAACTTTCTACGAGACTGGCAAGATTTCCTTCTTGGCAAAGGTCTAAAGACATCGAAAACATCAATGTCCGTTAGCATAAGTATTATTTTCTGGTAGTAAGTGTGACCGTGGTAAAAATATACCTTCCGACCCCAAGAAATATACCGAAATATACCGTCGCATTTTTTAAATACACCGATGGCGAAACGATCTTTATAGGCTTTTTACACTTGGTGCGTTACCTATCGATATCGGCGAAGACGCAGAGAATCAGGTTTGCCGTTTACACTACAGCGTCTTTGCTTGTTTGCGTCTTGGAAGAGGAAGACAAATTTAGTAAACAAAGTAAATAAGGTTCGAAAATCAACGAAATATGTCGGAAATAGAGTTGATTCTTTGAACTGCGGTGGCGCACAGTGAGAAGACTCTTATGAAGTGCATGGAAGCGGCTGAGTTATCCTCAGAAAAGTTGCAATTCGTCTTGCAACTGCAACGTCCTCCTTGAGTTTGGACTCTTGTAGGTAAAGAGCAGATAATGTTCTCTCTTTTCAATTAAATAAGGTATTCTTTATTGCTTCATTATTCTTCAATAGCCACGATATGGTTCATTTCGGGAGATAGATGTTGTGGAGAACTCCGATGCCTTTTTTAAGGAAAATTTCTGCATAGAAAGGACTACTTCAACATTCTCGACTGGACTAGACTGTTGCCCAATCTCAAATAGAAACACACTCCTTTTCGACTGACAATCCCTCTGGAGAAGAGAATAGCCATAGCATAGCCCTTTATTGCCAAGGACCGCCTGCTGAATATCGCACGGGAGTCTATTTGGTGTGTCAAGGGCTTTTGTCTGCCTCATATGACTGAAGTTTTGTCGCGAGGTAGTTGCTCAACTCGCTGACAAGTATCTGCAAGCAGACTTTCTTACCCTGAGAAGATCATGGAAACAGTGAAAGGATTCAAAGACATGGGATTTGCAGCAAAAAATTTGAAATCAACTTTTTAATTATAAAATTAGTTTAAACAATTTGTTCTAACCATTACATGAATTTTGGCCCCATTTTACTCAGTTTAAAATTTTACGCGGCAAAATCTAAATTTGAATCTGCTGTTTTTTGTTGTTATTAGTGGTGATAGTTCCGCTGATTAGGCAGAAAAGTACGAAAATTGCTGTTATGCGCACAGAAATACCACAGAAATATCAAAACACAGTTGCGTCGGAAAACGACGCAACTTTTTGCCAGCACTAGGGCCCTATGCTAAGCCTATGTAAAAAAAACTGCGTTTCTGGGAAGACGCAAAGAATCAAGACGCAGCCTTAGTGTAAACGGCACCTAATATTATAATGTATAATCACTAACCATACAGTATGGTACACACAGTACATATATACACACAGTATATATATACAGTATATACTGTATGGTTAGTGGTATAATATACCGTAAATTCATCGATTTAACACATATATCGATAGCCGTTGTACCGATATGCCGGCATAAGGCTTTCTGGTGGCTGGTTACACTATTCCATTTCACACACACATATTCAACGCGTTAGTGCATTGGCACACTTGGCGCGAAATTTAAAATAAAATGAATCAATCTCTTTAGTAAACACCCGTTTAGCACCCTTACCTAAGGATTCAAATTAATTGCAAGCGACCCACCAAGCCAACTCCGTCTGCCACCCTGCCAAAGCATCGTTGACGACCACTACCAAGAGTCCCAAAAAAGAAATAAAAATAATCCTAAAATCCACAAAATCTACTCAAAATACACTCATGATGTTACAATAAAAACTATAAAGCAGAATTTGGCGCCACCCACAATTTTGAGACCCACTCAATCTATTAGACGCAGGCGCTCCAAGGCCCTGTGCTCAGGCGAAAGCTTTCACTCGAACCGAGCAGCAGAGCTTTCACTCGAGCGATTAGATTTTAGATTCAATTTGTTCAAATGAATCGTTTTTCTTGGTATTTTTCAATTGTTTTGACAGACTGCATTCTGGGCATCTGGTGGAGGGTGGTGTCCTGTTTCGAGGAAGCCTGAATCCGCACTACTGCTGAGGTGCTATCTGTTTTCTAGGTCAACTGAAAGAGAGCTATCAGGAGATATCGGTTGCGTATTCAAGATCCCTGTTCCCTCTTTCCCTATGGGGATGCCAAATGATCCAGTTAGAAGGGGTCCACAGTCCACATTCTAGTCAGACACAGAATCATCTTCTGCTTGCTCTGTTGATGATCTTCCTAAGTGACTTACAGGACAGAGGAGACCCATTAAAAAGAAGAAATCCATCCAGCGATGCAGATCGTATATGCAGTTGCAGTTGCAAGAGGTTCGCAAGAAGTTTCCTCGTGTGCGGAGATGGAATGCCAACGTTTTAGCTGTGCTGAATCCAGATTTAGAATAGTCTAAAACTCGCCAAGATGAGCGCTGACTAAGATACTGCATTGTCGCCAAGGCAACGTTGCAACCGCCAGGCCCCCCAGCTCAGCTTAGCTGCAACCGATGCACCGATGCCATGCCACTGAAGCGGCAGTGGGCCAGCCGCCATTACCTGCCACAAACTACAAACAACACAAAGAAAAGTGCGGGTCAGAGCTTAAAGAACAGAATGCTTGAGAGCTGGGGGAATGCCTAAAAGTCAAATGAGCTCCTGCAGGGGTGGCAGGTGGCAGCAGAGGGGATCCGCTTTAAGTAATTCACGCGAATGGCTCATTTCCCTAGCAGAAGGCAGTAAGGGCGGGGAGGGCTGCCCTTGGCGAAGGATACCGTTGGTAGGGCTGATAGGGCTACTGGGGGATGGGGAGGCGAAGGGGAAGGGGAAGGAATGGTAAGACAATAGACAGGAACCACAACAGAAATTATAGACTGTGCCCAGGTCGGGCTTGACTTGGAGTCGGAGTTGGAGTTGCGTTTGGCGCTCGCTGTGCGCTTGAATGCCGGCGTTGCATCGTCTCCTGTCTCCTGTCCTTTGCGACTGTGTGTCTGTGTGTGTGACTGTGTGTGTGTTTTTGTTGGTTGTGTTTTGTGTAGTGCACTTTGGCCGTTTAAATCCGTATCCGTGGAGCACACAGCACAGGCACAGGCACAGGCAGAGGCACAGCCGCATCTTGGCGCGCCACACGCAGACGTAATCGACTCGCTCTAGCTTTGACTTCGTCTCCGTCTCTGGCTCTGCCAGCAAACGCTTCCTGCCTCAGTCAGACCCATAGCCAAGTCCTGCCCGACCCAGCCCGACCCGAACCGACCCGATCTGCTCCTCCCTTTACATTAAAATGAATTCCCTTTGTAAAGACAACAGTGGAGGAAAGAAGGAGCACCAAGGACTGAGAGTCGAGAGCTGAAAGTCGATTTGAATGAATGCACGTCCCGGCTGCTCCTCAGACCCGATGTTGATGCTGAAGCTGAGGCTGAGGCTGATGCCAGGTCTGACGACTCCAAGGAAATGGAAGAGGTCCCTCGTCATGGTCCGCCCACCCCCTCTCTACCCGATGATGGAGCCGGTGGAGTCGATGGGGCGCCTGCCGCCGCCGCCAACGCCGCCAACGCCGCCGCGTCTTTAAGTGTTTGCCATCCTTAGGTGTTGAGTTTGCATTGTCTTTTTGTTTTCGCCGTCTGCCGCAGTTGTTTTGCTTTAGACCTTCTCTTCGCCTTCCCCTTCCTCAGGCCCGGCCTTTCCATGGTGCTGCCCCTTTTATTTTTTATTGTGTTTTGGCATTACGCCAAATGTGCAAAGCCAACAAAATACCAAAAGATTGCACATTGCACCTGTCCTTGGAACCGGAGTTTTGGCCTAGGACTCGGAATATCCTTTGGCTGCTTGGTTTTGGGGCGAATTGCAGAGTCGTCCTTGCTGGGTCTTCTGTTGCACATGGCCATCGCTTATTGATGCTGATGCCTCAGGCTGATGTCCTAGGCTGATGCCCATCCTGATGCTGATGGAGACCTCTCTCTCTCTCTTTGATGATCATTTAAGTGCTCGAGAGTCTCGAAAGTGCTCTTCGGAGACAGCCATTAGATCGTTGGTCAGTCGAAAATGCATCTGTTGTTTTGAGAGCTATTGCGAGGCTGTCTGGAGAGTGCCACAAGCGGCTTTTACTTTGAGTGCAGAACGTAGATTTGCCTCGCAGTCTGCGACGGCTGCAGCAGCCCAGAGACCACGATAATTGGAATCCGTGCATGTCCAGCAGCGCCGACAATTAGATGGCTGTCCATTGTCCGTTTGTCCTCGGACCCCCTCCCCTGTTCCGCTTTCTATTGACATTATTATAATTATCGAGCAGGCAGAATGGAAATGGGAATAGAAATGGGAGTGGGAATGGGAATGGAAATGGCCATATGCCCGAGTGGTTCACTGACTGAACAGATGGTCCGTCTAAGTGGAGTCTTAGGTGGACGGCAATCAAAGGCGGCGCACCTGAAGGGGTGGAGAGTCGAGACGAGAGACGAGCTCTGCAGGTCGGCAATGGCAATGGCTACCACCTACCGGCTACAGGCTACAGGCTACAGGACAGCAGTATCAGTATCGGTGGCTGGGTCTGTGGTACTATGGTTGTGGCATGAGTCTGGGGCAGCGGTAAGTAGAAATTTGCGTCAATAGGATTGTTAAAGAGGCTTAAGTTAAATGGGAAAACTTCCGAATCAATGAACTGCAAATTGCATGCGAAATGCCAAAACGAAAATGTCGCCGGCCCCGGCCCAGCCGTGTCCTTGTGTGGGTGTTGGTATGGGTGTGTGTGTGTGTGTGTTGCACGCACGCCCATGTATGTATGTATATATGTGGCTGTGGCTGGCTGTGGGGAAGAGTCCCGGCTGCCTGGTGGCCGGAGTGAAGTCGCCGAATAAACAAGCGCGGCACAAAAATGTATTTATACACCGAGCAGAGCCATATGTGAATGCCACAAATGACACACCGTGAATGTGTCGTCCTTTCGTCGCCAAGTATGTATCCGTGACCACAGCCTGGACCTAGTGCAATGGCAATAAATATCCTTTTTGGGCCACTTGCGAGACGCTTGTAAATTCATCCTTCCGTGCCGGAATCGTACTCTTCGAGCAGCAGCAGCTCTCACTGCTCTCCGAGGAGGAGAAAAACAGAGTTTATTTCATAAATTTCAGATTGTTTTTGTGTCTCCCTCTCAACTGCAATAGTCTGAGTCACAATCCCAGACTTAGTCCCCAGTCCCAGTCCCAGCCCTAGCCCCTGACTCAGTTAATGGCAATTTCATTTTCTTCGGCAACTTACATACGAGAGAGCTATACGTAAGAGACGATGACAGGATATTCAATTTCGCGCATTGTCTTTTTGCTCAATCCGTTTTTGGGGCACAAACACCCGGTCTTTTTTGGTGGAGACTCTGCTCGTAAACTTCCGAAATATGTTCCATGATGGCAGGAGCCAGGGTAGAGGCGGGTCTGGGCCTATACTATACTCTACAACAGTCTACGGGGAGAGTTCGTCCTCCGACTGCATGAGCGCTCCACATGTGCGTGTGTGCGTGTGTGTGTCTACTAATCTGGACGAAGGATACGTGCTGGTGTGTATGTGAGAAGAGATGTACTGGTGGTACTGGTGGCAGGAGTGGGTCTGGTACTGGTCCTGTGACGTTTGTCTGTGTATTATCCTCGGTAATGCATGCAAAGATGCTGCAAAGTAGCTTAATACTTTATGCTCGCAATGAAAAGCCTTTTTACGATCGCATTATGCTTGTACCTACTTATATTTCTGTAGTTATATCGTGCGTTTATTCGATACACACACTCCCCAATCCACCAACAACCCCCACCGACCCACCCAACCCCATCCAATACAAGAGGGTTTGTGTGTGTGGCATATACTTGCACGAGTCTGCCCCCGTCTACCTCATCCAGGATGAGAGTTCGAGTGCTCTCGCTCCCTTCGCAACTTTAGCCGTATCGTATTTTACACAAGGGTGGGTGCATCTTAAATGTGCGACACCCATGTCGTATGAGTGATATCTTCAGTGCATAAACTATGCAATAAATAAGTTTATTATCACTCCTGCTCCTGGCCTGCTCCTCCGGTTGGTTGGGACTCAATATGGGACCCCCCAGTGGGATTCTTAGGCCCCACTGGCACGTACCACGGACCTGCAGTTGGTGCCTGGGTATCCGTCAGCTCTACTCCATTGCCGGCAAGTCTTTCTGCTCGTGTTTCGTGTGCCCCAACGCTAGCTAATTGGCCTTGGCTTTTCCGCTGGCCAATCGTCCCTGTTCCCCGTTTCCCCTTCCACTTTGCACTTGGCGACAGTTTGGGTCCTGCAATCGGCCTGCAAAAGTCGCACACACACACATTTACATGTACAGTGGGAGTCTCGGTTTAACGTTTTTCCCGCCAGTGAAATATATTTTCCGCAGTAGCACTAGTAGTAGTCCGAGGCAATTGTTTTGCTGCTTTCGTTTCCGTTCCCTTTCCCGTGCCAGTGCCCGTTCCCGTTCCCGTGCCCCCATTTGTTGGTCGTCGTTTTTCGGTTTCTCGCTGTGTGTGTGCTTTGGTTTCGTTTTGCATTTTTGTAATTATTTTGCTGCCGCTGCCGCTTCTAATTAATACAAATGGTTTGATACACAATAAAGATTTTTCAACTTGGCTCGTTACTGGCATTCACATCCATCCGCCCCGTTGCCCCGTTGCTCCGCTGCCCCGTCCAGGCACGGTTTTGGTCCTGCAGGTCCGATGCTTCTGCTGGTTGTCCTGCGTTGTCCTCGTTGAAGAAAAAAGTTTTCCCATTTCGGAAAGTTTTTATTTTGTGCTGCCTCCTTCCACACCCTCATACTGTGCGTCCCCGTACGTACCCTACCCTCCTACTGCCCAAACCCCGCATATACTTCTGCGACTCCTTTTGGCCTGCAGTTGCACTGACACACATACACATACACATCCACCCCCAGCACCCCTGGCACCCCACCCCACCCCGCCTACATTCCCTGCACCGTTATCTCTCTTTTGTTTTGGAGCTTTTGCTTTTGGTTTTGGTTTTGCTTTTGCCTCTTCGACATCTCGCCAGCGTCATCATCGGAGGAAGGCTAGGCTGCTTCTTGCTTCTCTCGCAGCGTCTGCTGCCGTCTTCATCAACGTGCATTGTTTTTGTGTAATTTTGCAATAAACAGCAAAACAATTTACACAACAAAAAAAAAAAAGAAAAAGGAAAGGCAAGGAACGGCAAGGCAAGGCAAGCAAAGAAAAAGAGCCGGCAGGAACAACGACAAAGCAAAGGATGTAACGTTTTGCCAAGTGGAGCAACACTGAGCCAACCGCCGTGCAAACGGGGGTCGGGGAGGGGGTCGGTCTCCCAGGCGAACCCAAAGCGAAGGCAATGCTAAAAACCCAGTTAAAAAGTTGCCCTACGCTGCTGTCCCCCTTCCTGCCGCCCAGCGGCACTGCACTGCACCATGCCATGCACTTTTAAGTGCGACCAACCAACTGTTCATCCGCCATTTTCGCAATGTTCTCTCCAGCAGCAGCAGAAGCAGCAGCAGCAGCAGAAGTAGCAGCAAGCAGTGTGGCAGAAATACTTTTGGTTGCGTTTGTGGAGGGCAAATGTTATGCCTTCATTTAATATGTGAACTGCTGGACGTCGCAGTGGCCGGTTTCTGTGACCATGGCAGGGGGCATGGGAGGCGAGCTTTCGCATCCGTGGAAGCAAATGGAGACTTTGGATGCGCATGGAATGGCTTCTGGGGGGATGGCCGAGCCTAGTTTGCATGTGGAGCAGTTAATTTGTTATTGTTAGCGATTGCTCATTCCTGCTCAGACTAATTGAAATATATTTAGTAAAGTTTGCGTGCAATTTGCATTAAATTCTGTTTAAATATTGGTCTGCACATGTCCCTTGGGGCCGCTTGGACAAACTTGTAATGAGAATTCTGAACTCCGCTTCGCTCCACTCTGCTCAATTCATTTCCATTCCACTCCCATCCAAAGTGGAGTTCCGCATTAGCATTGGCCAAGTGCCACGAGAGGAAATGAACTGACGCGCTGGCTGGAAAAGAGATGGGGGAAGGACGATGAGCACTAAGCCAGCTTAATGACCACTCATTACCGCTAATTGATTTCAATTAAATCACGCTCGAAAACGGCAGCTAAGACGCTGGCGCACACACACAGCGGAAGTCCGCCAATGTAGCCGCAACAACTTAAACAACAATTACAGAAATAATCAGGAAACGGAACAACCAGCAACAACAGTTCTCCCAGGAGCAGGAACCAGTAGCCAAGTCAAGACAAGCCAAGCCAAGCCAACCCGCAGCAGCAGCGACAGGCTGTACTGGAGGAACGGGCGAATTTTCTGAAAGTAAAACAAGCAAAAGCAAACACAGAGAAGGGGTGGTAGAAGGAGGTGTTGGGTAGGAGGTTCAAGTGTGTCCGCCACGTAGAACTCGCATACATCAAGTGACCGACCAGCCGACCAGCCGACCAACCGACCCACCGACCACGCACTGAGGCGTTCATACGGCAGTGGCAATGGCAATGGAATTTGGTCCGTATCGTGGCTTATCCCACGAACAAATTCGGGGACGGGGGGCATCGGCACGAACCAGCGGTCATAAATTAGGGCATCTTTACATAACTTCAGCTTCTTAACTCAATAAAAACGCCAACACTTGGACAGTGCGAACAGACAAGACGAGACGAGACGCGACGAGACTCGGATCCGGCCTAACGAGCCATCAGCAGGCTTCCTCAGGCCCTCAGTCCACTTTCCCTGTCCCGCACAGCACTCGACCGTTGCGGCGGCAAAGATTTTCGGATAAAGTTAATTACAACTCATTGGGCATGCGGCATGCGGGATGAAAGAGAAGGGAAAAGTTAAGTTCTTACGATGAAGTGTGTTCCCATCCTCCTCCCCTCATCTCCCCTCCAGTCCCGTCCACAGATGCTCTGATGGAGCAATTAACAATGAAACTACACTTTCTAATTGGATGAAAAGCTTTGCAAGTTTTCCTTCCGTTTTCCATTCTTTCTTGGCGGCTATCCGATGTGCTTCGCTTAGCAGCCGCCGCGCTCGAAAGGCGGAGACAGGATGATGACCCGTCCCTCCGTCCGTCCATCCGTCCGTCCATCCGTCCGTCCACGATACTTAAAAAGGCCACTGATGAACTGAATGCTATTTGGATCTGACACAACGTAAGTAGGAAGAAAATGTCGCGTCCATTCGAACCTTGAGCTTTCGATGTCAGCGCGTGGATTCTTTGAAGTGCAAAATTGTTTGTAGAATCGTTAAATTATAGTATAAATTACCGGTTAATCTTAATGCTCACGATCTATAAATACAGTGGTGATGCTTCGTCGTTGGGGGAGAAGCGCTTCAAAATTGGTTGAAGCTAAAGACCGAGATGATGCATGCAGCAGGAGATAAATTCAAGTCAGGGAATGCACAACGGAAGACTTCGTAAATCGTTTTTAGAATATGTTTTGATTAGAGCAAATAAAACTAAAGGACAATAATGTTATAGGTTCCATGAAAATCGTACTTGATAAGTTTAGGTATAAATTAGTTTTCTACATGATGATGTTGATAATACCCAGAAGGAAGGGCTTCCGACCCTATAAAATATATATGTACATATATATTTTGACCAGCATCAATAGCCGATATAACATGGTCTGTCTGTCCGACCTGTTTGACGCCTAGTTATCAGATACTATAAGAGCCAGAGCAATCAAATTTTGTGTGCAGATTACTATATGTATATCTTCCACCTCCATAAAAGTCGAAATATTGCACCTACACAGACCCCTTCCACGCCCACTCCTTCCTCGCGAACTCAATGCTAAGATGGACTGCAACAAAGAAAAACTAAACAAGTGATTAGAAGAACGACAACGACTTGGTGAAATTAATAAAGGCTGTCGGGAAGAGGAAATTCTTATGAAATTTGGGGGATAAATAGAGAATAAAAAAGAGTTGATTGCATTTCAGTTTCGCAAGAATTCAGTAATGTTGCGGTCATCCTTTAGTGCCAGAGCGCCCACAAATAATACACCCCTGCTTGCTTTTATACAGAATTAGAATAGTGGAACCCGGTCGGAAGTGAGTACTAGGCTTAACGAAATTACCATTAGAGCCGACCACCATTGCGCTATTTCTCAATCAGTCTCCAGTTTTCAATTTCACAAAAACTTTCCGATTTACTTTTAAAAACGGAAAATTTGGTGCTCCCACTTTCGCAGAACGTAACGTAAACATGTATAACGCTGGCTTTTTATACAACAAAGCGAATCTATGATCTACGGATGCTTTATCAAAAATATAATGTACATTTATATAATTGACACCATTACCAAGGAAATTTAGCGATTGGCTTTTTTGTAAATATTTTTGGTAACCTAACCTCAAATTTTGCTTGGAGAAGGACTTTGGGTTGGACCAAAGAAAATATAAACACTAAGATTGTCACGACAAACAAAATAATCAGCTCGATTTCTTCGGCCTGGAATTTGACAGAATTCCTTACTGAAAAAGATAGAGACAGATAGACAGAGAGCGCTCTTGTGGCTAACGCTCTGTTCGTGAGGCTAAGCTGTAACTGTATGTGTGCAGATATTGCAGGTCTGCTTGTTTGGTTGTTTATGACGCCGCTGTAGAAGAAAATACCAGTTGTGGATTCCACAGATATTTGTCCTTTGTGGGGGCGGAAGGCAAAATCTTTAAATAAACTCGTGCTAGCTTGATATCCCAGGAGCTTGGTTGCTCTAGCTTTTATAGTCTCTGAGATCTAGGCGTCAAAAAATAAGAATGGGCAAAACAGACGGGGTCGCGTGTGAGAGAGAGCAAGACTTTCGAAATGGTTTTCTTCATTGAAGCTATAATAATGATCCGATCTGATCCAGATTCAACACTGTTATAGAAATGGCCATTCTCTATGATTATGCGTTTTTCGTTTTCTCGTATTTTCAAAATTGTGTACGCCACAGACTTTCGTTCTTTGTGTGGGCGAAAAGGGGCGGGGCGAAATTTTGAAATACACTTTGAGTAGTGTGATAATGCAGGAGACTGTATACAAAATTTGGTTGCTTTAGCTTTAACAGTCTCTGAGATATCGACTCGGCTATTGATGATTATCCCCACAAATCTATATAAGGTGGGGCCTTTGTTCATAAAAATATAATTATACCCTACCCTATTATATACCCTACTAAATATATATAAATCTTTTATTATCTGGGCTCTTATATGTGATTAGATTATGATAGATCTGACAAAAGAAAGAAAGTTGCATCGGCCGGGAATCGAACCCGGGCCGCCCGCGTGGCAGGCGAGCATTCTACCACTGAACCACCGATGCTACGTGTGTAAATGGCGAAAGATCAGTATTCGGCTTCCCCTCAGGCTACATGGAATAGGAAATTCCTCTGACCTGTAGTTGTATGGGACGACGGCAGAGATCAAGGCGTTTCCGTGGTGTAGCGGTTATCACATCTGCCTAACACGCAGAAGGCCCCCGGTTCGATCCCGGGCGGAAACATTTTTTTCCCCCATTTTTATGGGAGATTTATTATATTAATTCGTCAACTTCCTGCACTTGCGAATATTTTTATTTCATAATATTTAAATATTATTTCTGGTGATGAGAACGAGACCAAATAATTCTTTAAGTTTGATTGAGTTTTAGAGTAATTTTGAAGTAATTTAAATATTACATGAAACAATAGTTAGCTTCGTTCGCGTAATTTTTTGTTTGGGTGAAAAAATATATTTTGAAGGATAAAAACGTCCCAATTTGTTTGTTAATTCAAAACGATTAAGCTCGGTATTCGAGTTGGCTTTGACTCCAGCTTTGACTCTATCGATCCCCGACGCTGGAGAAGCAGCAACAAGGATGCAGGTAGAGGTGGGGTGAGATGCACCACTAAGAAAAGGAGACCCAGGAGCCAGCTGCTTCCCAACCGGCTCTTTTTAGGAGCTTTCTCAGCATCCTTTATGTGGAGTCCTGCACCGGCAGCGGCAGAGACAAATTCCTGGGCATTTTTCGAGGCTGCAGCTCCGTGGACGCTTCATATTCAATAGCAGCGAAGGCGCCGCCGACAAGAAAGTCGCCAACAACAAATTAATACAAATAGCCTGCAGTGGTCTGGGCCATAGATTACACTTTCGCAGACAGATTCGCCCTTTGCCAGGGCTGTCTCGGTCGCTGGCGAAGTCCGTTGGCTACTTCTTGCTGGGTAGCCCGGGGTAGATCCCAACGACTAGCCACTAAGACCACACTACGTCTAGGGCGGCATCTTTCGATATGTCTGTATGCCCTTGCACTGTTTAGAGGGTATGTTAAGGTCTCGTCCTCTGGCCGGTTCTTGTGTGTGCTCTAGCGAATCCCATCCTCCCACGCCTACCACACTTAGTCTAAGCGTTCTCTCATCGGCGGCTATCATCTCCAATGCAGCCGCTGCCTTGCCTCTCCCAAAAGGTTTCTTTCTTCTGCTTGGCTCTCGGACTTGGAGTCCGAGACTCCAAGCAGGCTAATGCGCTTTAAGTATGCGGGATAGAGACGCGCTGTGGCACAGTGGGAGGGCCACACTCTGTACGTGTATATAGTAAATTATTTATTGGCATATTTGGCTTTTGAATCAAACACTTACGGATAGAACAGGGACAGGGACAGAGAAAGGGACGAGCACATTGAAGGCGAAAAGTGAAAAAGTTTTAATAGAATTTCTTGTTTGATATCCTTTTTTCGCATTGTGTTTGCTTTGAGCTGTGGCCCCAACCACAACCACACCAACAACAACAACAACCACAAACCAGGCTCCAGCTCCATCTTCAACTCCATTTCCGTCTCCAATACCAAGCCCAAGCCCAAGTCCAAGCCCAATCCCAATCAAACTGAATCCCGCCATTTCGAGGCGTTAGTTACATTGTATCTCCTGCTTTGTTCGAGCTCCTGGCATGTTTGTCTATTTGCTGGGTCGTTTTGTTCGCACCTAATGTTTTGTTATTATTGCCCTTGGATGTGTTTTGTTATATTGTGTCGTGAGCGCTCTGCTTGCTCCTTCGCTTTCTTTCCTTTTTTGCTGCTCCCCTACTCCTCCTGCACATTCTGATCCTCCTGCTTATCCTGTTCCTTCTCCTCCTCCTGCTCCTTCTGTCTGCCACGTTTTAAAGCAAAAATCGAGGCTAAAGTCAAAGAGCATACCGGCTTGGTGTAGCCTGATTTGGTCCTGCCACTAATTACTGAGCATACGTGATGCGGATGAGAAGCTCTCCTGCATTCCCCTCCCCTCCTAGCGGGCGACTAGCGCTTAATTCAATTACATAATTAGCCCAACTATGCGGCCAATAAAAACGAGAGTCCGTGCCGCCTGTCCGTGCCGCCTGTCCGTGTCCAGGGCCGTGTCCGTGTCCGTCTCCATGCCTGAGTGTCTGCTAATCAAATGCAGTTCAAATCAGGTTTTTGTTACGATTCTTGTTTGTCAAACATATGATTTGATTTGGCCAAAAGCACTACATGTCGGTACCACGGACAGGGGGCGGTGAGGTGGACATATGGCCAAAATATGGCGCTATAATAATTTTCAATGCAAAATTTACACATGCATAATTAATTAGTATCAAAAATTTAATACTCACACTTTGTATCTGCTTAAATATTTACACTTCGTGCCAAATTTGTATGCAAATCGCTTTGCTACAGACTGACAATAACGGGAATATTCACACACACACACACAGCCAGACGCACACACCCACACACAGACAGACACACAAAGAGACAGAGGGACAAAGAGAGAGAGAGAGAGAGACACAAGCACCCACTCCTTCAACAGACACACACACACAGCCGCACGCGAAATGTCAGACAATTAAAAAAGCATACACCACAGGGCACTTGTCTAGATCCTAGGTCTGGTGCTATTGGCCTCCTGTTCGTGACGGTTCTGCGCGAATGGCCACTGCTGTGGCCCGCCAGTGTGTTGGGCAAACAGAATCGAAACGGGTTGCCTGCCGCTGGCGTTCCTATCGCCCCCCACTCCTGCCTCTCCCGTCGCTCTAGCCTGGCCCGGAGTGTGGGCGGATTGGAGGGGGCGGTGGAGTGAAGCCAAATGAATGGGTGGGGTGGGTGCGGTGGTCGTTGTGTTGGTCTGTTGGTCGGTCGGTCGGTTGCTGCTGGCGTTGATTGTTGTTTTTGAAAACCCTTTTGGTGTTTGCATTTAACGAACAGCGCCACAACGACACAGCAACAGAAACAACAATAGAGCCAATATAGCAGGCACATGGATGGATGTAGATGTGGATGTGGGATGGGATGGGATGGAATAGAATGGGAGCATGAGGGAGCTGGCGTGGCTGGGAGGATGGGCAAAGGAAAAGAAAGGAAAGGAAAGAGGACAAGGGGTCTGGGCACAGGGGCTAATAAAAGGCTCGTTACAATGAAAACAAATCAAATCGCAGGCCAAGCCATCATCCGTCAGACCAAAAGCAAATCCAAACGAAAATGAAACACGACTAACGAATGCCACCGACAAACAGGAAGTAGTTTGAATTTCCGGTGTCATTCGGATCGGCCTATGCCCAGGCATAGAACGAACCCACAGCCACAGCCACAGCCACGGCCACACCCACATCCACTCCAGAGGATGCTCCTGCCCCGGCTTTTGCTCTTACTCTTTCCCGAATCACCGCTCAACACACGACCGCGACTATTGCGCCTAAATTTCCAAATAGATTACCGCCGGAGAACGGTTGGGCCGGGCAGAGGTAGAGTTGGAGTTGGAGTTGGATGGGGTCAACTCGGCTTCACTTTAAAATGCCATTAAAATGTATTTACAAACGCAAATTGATAGTGATTTTGGTTTGGTTTGGCCGGTTCCAGCTGCAGCTCCAACTCCAGCTCCAGCTCCGGGCATTGCCATGTCGGTGGCGGTGGGTCCATGGTCGGCTTGTGGTTCCAGTGTCTCTGCTTGAGCTTGGGATTGGTTTGGATTCGGCTCCCGCTCCAGCTATCGCCAGCTATCGTGTTGACGTTTCGGCTTAGCCGTTGATTTGTCAGCACGCATCGCGAGTAAACCGCTCGTACGGATCCACGTCCAGGTTCAGGTCTGTGTTCTGGTCCTGGTCCTGGTTCACCTCCGCTCTGGTGTGTGCTTGGGCTGCACATAAACCGAGCAGCGCTAACCAATGCCGGCTCATCTCATCGCCTGCCCTTTGTAGCTTTTCAGCGATTGTTTCGTCCTCTTTGTCCTGTGTGTGGATGGATGTGGATGTCTATTGAATGTTTACGTGTGCGTGTGCGTGTGCGTGTGTACAGGCAGAGCCCAGTACAATAGCAACAACAATGATAAATCAATATGCAAAAGAACGAGACCGCTCACGAGCCAACTTGGTAAACAAGAAGCGTGACAAAATGATAAAGTGTCGACTCCACCATGGCGATGGCGATGGCTTAGAACTGTGTGTGTGTGTGTGTGTGGGGCACACAGAGTGTTTTCTGTGACACTCAGTGACAGAGGAGGAGCAGGCAGCACGACAGCGAAAGACAGGACAGGACAGGACAGAGCGGGGCATGGCAGGGCAGGGCAGGATAGGGCAGAGAGTCTGCCATAGTAAAGTGAGCAATAAACATACGCGATTAAATTCATTATGAACACTTGAACAACACACAATACGAATGCGAAATGACAGACCTGATTGCATGTGTGTGTTTGCCTCTGGGTTGCCTCCGCGACACACACACATACACACACACACACACGGGGGTCGAGTCGGAGTCGGTCCCACATCAATTTAACATTGTTTTGCCGCCTTCCACCGTCTCTCGCTGGCCCTGGCCCTGGCCCTGGCCACCCACATTGGGGTCCTGTTCGTGACTTGTGTGCATGAGGGCTACGGGCCAAGGGCTGGGGTTGGGGTTGGGGTTGGGGCATCGCACTTGTTATTCTTTGGTTTTTCTAATTGTATGTGCAAGTGATTGGAGTGTGCGTGTGCGATTACTAATTGCATTGCTGATATTAAATCAACATGCTTCCGCACTGATTTCTCACAGAGTTCCAGAAGAGTCCTCATCCCATAACACATTCCGGAACTGCTATGAACTGTTGCATTTGTCACACTCGGACTGGGATCTGGAAGTGTTGCCCTTCAATTACCCTCAAATAAAACTTGGGACTGCGAACATTTTTTGGATAGTCAAATATATTTGAGTGCTCTTGTGGTATAACTTTTATCAAGAACCATATTTTCTATAGGAATTAATAATGAAGGAAAATGTGTCTATAAAAATACCAAAACGTAAATAGCTATAGCTATTGCGGATTTGAAGAAGTCTTCACATCGAAGTTAATGAAATGAAATGTCAACTGGTTACATTTTAGCAGACTTTTAATGATTTATAGTGGATATTTTGTCGGAAATGCCACCATGAAGGTGACGATCCGAGGCTCTTTATGCGGTAGAATCATCTGGATCATAATTCCTCCTAGTTGGGTGCCTACTGTACCTCCTTTATTGATCTCCAGTCCATTCGAACTCAAGGCTCTGACGTTCGAGGATGAGGACGAGGACGAGGACGACAACGAGGACAAGAGCTGTTGCCCCTAATTGGTCTAATCAACAGTTGGTGAGTGCGCGAAATTAACCATTGCCATTTGTTGCATAATGTTCATGCTTGAGCGTAGCGGCATGTGGAATGGGGCATGAGGCATGGGGCAGGTGTTTGCACCTGATGCGATAATTGCTGTCACAAACAGTGCACCTGTGCATCCGCCTGCAGCGAAACCATAAACCGTTGTCCCACGATCCACACATACACATGCGTTTGCGCATGTGGCGGTATGCACCTCATTTCGAAATTGGCTCCCAGCTGCACTCATCCACCCACACGGGCACGGGCACGGCCACGGACACCTCTCCCACGTCCTCCATGTCCGCGGGAGCCTGACAGGCCGTGCCCGTTGGTTTTAGTCAATTTTGGTTTGTCGTTTGCAGGTTGCAGGTTGCAGGCTGGCTGGTTGCATGTTGCATGTTGCAGCTTCACAGGTACACCGCGGTGGGCAGCGACCGGTGATTACTTAGTAGCTGCTAGCTGGCCACGGCCACATCCACCTCCACATCCACATCCACATCCTCCTGTTGAATGCACAGAGTGGAATGCACGGAATGTGGAATCTAATAAACATTTATTGACGGGTGGATCAAAAGCATCAACAACGGAATGAAGAGGAATGGCAGGGTGATGGCGAACCCGTTTCGAGGGCTGCTGTTTGCCCTTATCCAATCAGCAAAGTAGGAAACATCTGTGTAGACGCCGGCCGAGTTGGGCTCCCCGCAGCCGGCACCGAACGAGACGACGCCCACTAAAATGTTGTCACACATGAGGGGACCGCCGGAGTCACCCTGGCAACTATCCACCTCGTAGTCGCTCCGGTCCGAGGCACAAATCATGCCCTTGCCGAAGCTGTCCAGCGAGGAGCAGAAGGAGTTGTCATTGACCGCCACATCACCGTTGACGGCCTCATCGGGAGTTGGACCAAACTGCAGGAAAATATATGAAAGGCAGAATTAGAATTGGGGAGCGGCAAGTAGGGAGACCTGGGGGTCACCTGTATGACCGTGCCCCAGCCCACGACGGTGCACTTCAGTCCCGCCTGTGGCGACTCGTTTGCTATGGCGATAGCTTCAACGAACTCGCCATCGGGGTTTAGCGCTTCCTTCAACAGGAGTATGCCTATGTCGTTCTTAAGCTTCTTTGGCGAGTACTTGGGATGGGGCTTCACCGCAGCCACGTCTCGGACCTGCGTTTTGGGTGTGCGGTGCAGCCGTCGCGGCGTGCCGGCCACAACCTTGATCCTGCTGGGCTTTATCCTGGCGCCTCTGCATGGGGGAAGATGCAAGGGAATGAAATCAGGTGGATGCAGTAGCAGCGCTACTGGTAGCTAACCGGTACACACCCCACGTAGAGGCAATGGCCAGCCGTTAGAATGACCTTCGGGCCAATGACTACTCCGCCGCAGAAATGATTGTCGCCGAAAAACTTGCGTTCTCTATTTGTGCGCATAGAGACCGCATATTTGACCAGGTTATTTTTTTCCGGCCGATATCCGCCTGTGATCAGAAAGTGAAACTCGGACATATTGCCATAGTACCCATCTGTTTGCAACCGGTTCTCCACGTCTGGATCCAGACGACTGGACTGCGACCCATGTCCTGGTCTAGAGCTGTAGACGGACCCGGACGTGGACACCTGCTGGCCGAGATCCCTGCCGCTGGACGGAGGCCAGTTACCAGTTGGTTGTGGCTGCAAAGCTCCGCTGGTTGGCAATACCGTCCACATCACCATCACGATACCAACAACAAATTTAGACGGTCTCATTTTTATGTTGCTTGTCAGTAATAACTGACTGGAAAGTCGCCAGTCGAGGCGACCGTATAGTATCCCCCGTATACGGATCCCGAGTGTTGTAGTGTCGTCCAATTTCCCAGTCATCCCAGTCATTGGGAGACGATCTGATAGGCGTATGAAAAATTTCCGCTCATAAATAACTGAAACGCGTAGATGGATATATCTGTGGGACAGTGGAGTGTGTGACAACAGGAAGCATTTACTTACTTGGTCTACTGCGCTCTGCAGTTGGACAAATTCCGGGTGCACTTTGTCAAGTCAAAGGCTGAACACCCGCAGCCAACCAACCGCCGACAGGGGGTGCAGGTTCTGTCAAGTTTTGTATCCCTCACTCCCCCGCCTTCTCCACAGGCACGAGTTCTCGGGCCCGTTCTCTAGTCCTGCCGTCAAGTAAGTAGTTGGTTGTTTCATGTCACTTACGAGTAAGTCGTTGCCTTTCCATGCTCTTGCTTTTGCCTTTGCTTTTGCCGGCTAGCCCGGGTGTCTGCCGAGTTGAAGGTGTTGGTCGGGGCCGTTATCATTAATTTGCAGGCTGCTTTTTACAATATTTTACAAGATATTCCTTTTCCCCATGCTCTGATGACAGGCCAAACGAGGTCGGGGGACCCGCTGGTTCCAGGGCGGACCGTAGACTCCCAGAGCATACATAGTTCTCGTGAGAGAGAAGAGAGGGCTTTTGGGGGTGGGGTTTTGCCCCGACCAAGTTTTTAAGTTGACTTGTCATTTTGTCCACTTACTAAAGACAAATTTGTGCGAAACGAACAAAAAATGGCCTCCATTTATCACCAGGCGGCCCACATTCATTCATATTCACCTACAGAATCAGATTCAGATTCACACTGAGACGGGACGGAGACTGCCACCCACAGCCCACCACCCACCACCCACCGTGCAGCAGCAGCTCTAACAGGAAACCCGGAAAACAGTACCATTATGCAAGAGGGGGAGAGGGGCAATCCTATTTGTGCGTCTGTGGCCACACAAGCTTTTAATTGTCCTTCAACAATTAACAACTTTAGCAAATTTTGATCAGCCCTTTGGGTTTTTGAGAGCGAGAAAATGTCAAAGCACTGCCAAATTGATGTGAGGTGAGAAGTAGGAGCAGTCGGAAGTGGGAAGCAGCTGTGAAAATTCCCGTAGGAGCAGGGCACACAATCCACACAATCCACAATTATGGCACCTGACTGCCCCCAGATAGCAGACAGTGGACATGGACTGCCATACATATTACTTATCGGCCATGGACTGCGATTCCAAGCATTGATTATTGTTGCCTTTTGCAGTTTTAACTAAAACGCATTCAGGCACCAGCCAAAAACCATTCTGACAACTCACGATTGTCGAGAGTTCGGACGGAGAAGCTGCAGCTTCCAAATGCCAGAGATAGAGACAGAGCCGTTGTAGGAGCCGTAAATTCCGCATACAGCTCTGCCCCTCAGGACATTTTGGCTACGCTCCTGCTCTGTTTTTGTTTGCATACATTGATTGAATTTGTTCACGCCATTAAATTTGCAAATTGCTATCGGCAATTTTGCATAAACTGCAGTGTAAGATTTTACGGCACAACTTCCAGTCAGTGTCTACTACTGCCCTGCACCAGCATCAGCACCAGCACCAGCACCTGCATTGCTAATATCCCTGCCCCGTGCCCCGTGCCCCATGCCCCATGCCCCGTACCCCTACACCTGCTTTGGCCTTAGCTATGGCTATGGCTTGGTCCATTGTCCGTGTGTGTGTGTGTGTGTGTGTGGATGTTTCTGGCAAGGACAAGGGCATGCCGACGACCAAGACTAGGGCCAGGACCAGAACGAGGTCCGGCACTCGCATACGAGTCATTAAATATTCATACGGCAAACCAGGCAAAGCAACCCCAGAGTGCTGGCACTTGATGACACATTTGATTCCCGCCTGTCATCGCATCGGCCAAGTGCAAGGCCGAGCGTGTGGTAATTGCCATCGACAGGAGTCTCGCTTCAGATGCAGACTCCAGCTGGCAGCTGCCATCAGTCCGGGATGAGTTCGGATAGGCACAGGGATGATAGGGATAGGGATGGTTGGGATCTGGTTAAGGACCGATACAGGCTTAAGAGCCAGCTGACCTTTGTCTGATTCGCATATGGGAGACACAAGCACTGTCTAACAGAGGGCTGAAAGAGCTGAAAATTGAAATTATCTGTCCTGTGGGAGCAGGAGAGCAAAGTTTTTCCGCGCTAACAGGTCGGATTGCACGGGGATTTGGCTCGGGGTTAAAACTGATTCACGGATCGGGATCGAGATCGGTCCAAGGGGCGGGTGGAAAAGTCCCAAAAGCCGTATCAAGGTATTCACAATAATACTTTAACTTTAAGACGACTGTTGCCTCCGCTCCAACAAGTACTACATTCAGGCATTGTCTTTGGGAGATTGTGGCAGAGGGTCTCCCAGGCGGGTTCAGTGCTGGGCCACTGGTAATATATTCACATTACCCCACTCGGCAACTCCTCCGCATTCCGCACTCGCAGCATTGCTCCGATTTATTTCAGTTGCGGGCCTCTCAAATTTATGATAAAAGTTGTGCCCCCTTAAACAAATGTGTGAGTGGTGGATGGTGAATGGTTGATAGTGGATGGGGGGGCTGCCACTGCCCCTTCGCGTTCCGCGGCAACATTTCAACAATTCTCATTTCGATGCGGCTCAGCCTTGGTGAAGGTCAATGGTAGCCTGGGGCAGCCTCGGTCATTTCCCAGAAAACCGATGGATCCCATGAAGGAAACACCCACTACAACTGATGCACATAAATATGGTTGTAGTACGAGTATGTACGCTTGAGGAAAATGTATCTATCAACAAGGCTCCGACTAACGCAAAACCGAAAAAATTGGCAAAGTGACTCTCAAATCACAAAATATCGTGCTCCGGTATTCGCAAATCGTACGATTCTTATGATTTAAGACCGGTTCCTATTTACTTCCTGATTTCAAATATGAATAAACATTTTTATTGGCAGAGAGCAACTATGAAAACGTTTGCTGATGTTATCAGTTTATATTTTTGAATATGCCAAGGATATACTCTGGGGGGGAGAACACGACCTGCTGCTTTTCAACACTTGCTTTCTCTTGCACTTGCAATCTATCGCCAGCCATTGGATATCCTGATGACTAGTGTGACAGTGTCTGGCGACTCGGCTGCCTCTTCTCCAGCAAGTGGTTTGTTGCCTTAAAGAACAGAACGATTTTCGACTTAGGAGCTTAGGATTTCCGGGAGGGAATTCGGCATTACGCTCGTCGGCAGAAATACAATTTTTTATTTTTGCTGCCGCGCTGTCATTTTCGGACAGTATAAAAAAGCAGCAAGCCTTCGTGCGGCTTCGGCAGCGCGACTTCGGCTCTTGTTATCGCGCTTTCCCAGTGTACAAAAATTCACCGATTTCACTCGCAGGCATGTTCGGGTTTTTGCTACACACACCAGCGCACTTGAGTGTATGCGTGTGTATGCCTGGCTAGCATGGGTGTAGATGTTGTCATACTATTTTCTGTCACTTCAGAAGGCGCGTGGCTGACAGAACGCGGCCAAGCACACCTTACCTCACCAATAACGCACCCATACTGGCTGGTATTTTATAGCCTGTACTCGAAACGGGATGCCATCAACATAATCAGCAATTGCTGATCTGACCTGAATAGCCTTCCAATGATGATATATTCCTGACCATACGAAATTCGAAGGTCTTTGGTGAGTTATGGGGGGGAAAGAAGTCTGGGAACGTCTCCTATTACCAGTCACCTGTGGGCCTGGACTGGGATTGTTTGGTAGATTGAACTAGCGAGTGGCAGGGGCCCTCTCACTTCTGCTGCAAATTACTTTTCCGCTCGACGAGAGTTACGTAATGAGCATAATCCCAATTATCTCTGGCATTTGTCGTGCTGTTGGGACTGTTGCCTCTTCTGGAAGTGGAATGGCGTGGAGTGGGGTCCATGTCCATGTCCATGTCCATTCCCATGTCCAAGCCCATGTCCATGCTCATATCCATGCCATCTATATAACTATTCGAGTGACCGCATTCGGGGTGGACATCCATTGGTGCTCCTTTGCAGCTCGGTGTCTACCAAGCCGAGGACTTAATTGCATTTTTTTCAGCGCACCGCTCCACCGCCACAAGGTTGGGTACTGACCCAACAGTATGCACTCTGAGGCAGTTTTCCACGGCTGATTGAATTTGGAAATGCTGTCGGCTGCACTCGCAAGTTGTCGACTGCTCAGTCCGTACAAATTACATTAGTTGCAATGAGGCCGCGGCTTATCTTATTAAGTGCAGTCATAGATATCCCCGGCCCCATAGACACTCCACTCGATGTCCTGCGTTGAGAAATCCCCTGTGCGGGCAATCCGAGTCTCTCCTCCTGGCCTCTGGCTGGCATCGCATGCACTGCACCATTTTTAAGCACTACTACAGAGACCATCGACATCCTGGCAGTCGCTGCTAAAGAGTGCCTGTCGACGACGAGGACGCTGCACAGAAAGTTATGTGTGGGACATACCTCTGTACCGGGACATGCATAGAGCGAGCAGTCGTCAGACGGCACGTTCAATCTGGAATAACTTTTGGCAAACACACACACACACGCACACACAATCCGACTCCCATGACACCGATGCACTATAGGTCAAAACGACAATTTTCTGATATAAATTAATAACTCGAAGGTTTTTAAAGTTTTTCCTGAAAAGTTTTTTGGATACCATTAAAGATCTCATTTGGAAATGGGTTTTGAAAAAAATGGGCGTGGCACTGCCCATGCCCCCTTAAAAAAATATATAAAAAAAAATTTGTTTTTCAAAAATTTTGTTTTTTAAAGAAATATTAAAAAAATGTTTTAATATTCATTCTAGGTATATTTTATATATCATATATGTATTAATGCAACATTAGGAATACATCCTGCACTGTGGAGTACCTGTTGTGGCGAAAAGACATGAATCGGAACCACTCGATATTTCATCCGCATTTCCCTGGTTATAATTTTCCTGACCAGTACTTCAATCGAAACTGTAGTTAAGAATAAGATCGGCTAACAGAAAATCAGTATTCTGACAAGTCATCACGTGCAATATAACTTCTTTTTGCAAAGCAACAAGTTTTCCTGCGGTATGGTTCAGAAGATTTTGTAGACTGACTTTAGCTATTGTTTCTGAAACATCATCGGGGGGTCTGCATTCCTTCTTTCTTTCAACCACTTCGTTATAGTGAGGATCAATATCAAGCAGAATGCTTTTTTAAATTATTTAGATGGTATCTACATTTTTTCCATCTCACGGATAAATTCAGACAAAATACGGCTTTTTTCATGTAAATACTGATCAATATATGATCAAAATACGACGGACACATTTACATCGATATACAATCTAAAGTAACGGAGACCAGCATCCACTCTATCAGTTCTTTCTTTAGTTTTCCCCCTTTTTTAAGCAGACAGGCATTGCTTAAATATAGGTTATGTTCTACAAAATATTACATTTCGGGAGAAGTGGACAAAAGGGGGAAACAGGCTTAACTGTTCTGAATTAACAAAAGATTACTCTACAATATGTATATAGTCACTTGGCTAACATGTGCTAACATTTTTTTAAAAGCCTTCCCAAAGATAACGTTTCGTGTTAAAAAAAGTTTTCTTTGGGACGTCTCTTTACTAACACATACTCTAGACAACACGAACAATACGAACAACACAGATGTACCAACATAAAGTAAAAACCCCACTGCTCACTATTCATCATAATTTGTATTAACAAATTTGAATTTAAAAAAAATGGAGCCACTTGAATTTCGACAAAAATTTTTGCACAATTTATGATTACATGCTGTTAGATTGAATCTGCTGTTTTAACAGCTGTTAACTTAGCATCAGAACATAATGTTAACATTTCTGGTATGCAACATTACGGTTTGATTTATTCCTAATAGGTACATAACAAAAGATAGATATTTTGAATACTTTTGAAAAATGAATTTATATCAGAAAATCGGCCATTTGACCTATAGTGCGATGGATGAGGTGGCGTCGGCGGCGGTGGTGGTGGCGCCACAAAGTGGCTTATTATAATTTCCAAAATAAACTAACTGTATGCTTTGGTTACGCTCTCGTCCCTGTCTGTCTAAAAGTGAAAATAATATTGTAGTTGAAATATCAACATTGACGCTCGTCCAATGTCTGTGTGTCTGTGTGTGTGTCGGGCTGTGGCTGCTGCTGCTGCTGCTGCTATGATGTGTGGCACGCCGCTTGGTCTCTGTTTTTGGGGCACTTTAAAATGGCAAGCGAAAAGGGTTCAATACGACTGTCTGTCTGTCTCTTTGTGTGTGTGTGTGTGTGTGGACCACCCAGGCAGTCAGGCAGCCTGCCATTCAACATAAGCATATTAGGCGTCGCCTCTGTCGTTCGGGAGTGGAGTAGAGTGGAGGCTGGGCTGGGCTGTTGTCGCGGGTGCGGGTGAGGGTGTGGAGGTGTGGGGGTGCCCCGACACTAAAACGTGACGTTGAATCCAATGTGATGCTCAAGCGTGTGAAAATACCAGAAAGACGTGTTGCTATTAAATGGTCTGAATGCCGGGCGCTGCCATCGCCGGATCGCTTGGCGCGTGTGCTCTTGGCCGCCGACCGTATTTATGACCGTACTCGTAAGTTAACAGACAGCGGAAGTGATAGATCAAGGACACGTACACACACACACACACACACACACACAGAGGAGAGACCAGACCAGAGCACATTTCCATGTGTGATTCGTCTTTACACACGTTTGGAATTAATCCAGCAGTTACTTAACCAACAGTTTTTAAAATTTTGTTTAGTTTTCACCAACTGGGCCCTGGGCACCCGAAATGACCAGGTCAAATCCTGGTCAAATCCGATTGCGCGAATTGGTGGCCAGTGGCTTTTGCCTGACACTGCACTTGACCGCTTTGCATGCATTTGACACGCTCGATGGGCCATGAATCGGGCCTAGTTTTTGACAAGCCATCAACGTCAGTGGAGCTGGTGCTGTTGCTGTTGCTATTGCTGTTGATGGTGCTGGCCCAGACCGAAGGCCGTAGCCGAGGGCTGGCTGTGCTTCCCTGCTAATGCTGACTCATCGAATCAGTCTCAATGTTTGCAGCTTCGTTGGGTAAGGGTTTATGATCCCCTGCTCAATTAAATCTCTCGCTGGTATGGAGACCCCAGCTCCAACCCAAACACAAGCCCGAAAAAAATTCATGGCTGCCGTTGGAACCCTGTCATGTGTCATGTGTGGGGCGTGGCTGTGGATGTGGCTGTGACTGGGACTAAAACTGGGACTGGTTGTTGGGCTTTGTTGTTGTTTCAATTGCTTAACCTTGGGTGGTGCTTCTTGTCACTGCCAGATGACACGGGACGCTGCCTTTTTTGTGCCTGTCCGGCTGTCCGGCTGTCCGCCTGTCTGGCTGTCCGTCTCATGGAATATCAAGATTAGCGCCTAATGTGGGACCCTCTCCTCCATAGCCTGCTCCATGTGTGCGTGTGCGGCGGTGTGTTTTGGGCGGCGACATGCAATTCGACAAGTCTGTAGCTTGGCTTTGAGCTCTGGACCAGGACCTTGGACTACCTTCTCGCTGTGTCCTTTGTACGGAATATTGTTGCTATGTCTGCTGCTGCTGCTGCTGCTGTTTCTGGTAGTGCTGCTGCCGGCAAAAGGCAAAATAAATTACCACTCATGGTGTCCCCCAGTTGTCAGGGAGGGGCTGGGCCTGACCTGGGGCATGGTCTGGGGTCTGGGGGGTCTGGGGCTTTGGGGGGCGGTCATTGTCGTCAACAAACATTTTGACACTTGCTCCGTAACCATAAAAGTCAGTCAGAGTTGGGGCTTAGCCAACTTTAAATACCTTTGGACAGATTAAAAGTCTCGTTAACCAAAATGTTTGCAGCTTTTGCTTGAATCTCTCTCCGTGTGTAGGTGTTTTGGGTGCTTGGGTGCTTTGGTGCTTTGGTGCTTGGGTCGGGCGAGTGTGGTCTTGCTTGTATGTATGTATGTATGTGTGTTTTGTCATGGGTCACACCGTGTGCGAAAACTATCGCCATGCATAAATTGCTTACGGAAATGGTTCTCAGCCCTCGGGATGGGATGGGATGGGGCGCTAGCGATGGCTGCTCGGATTTGTGGCCACTTTCGCAGTCTGCAGTGGATGGTCTGTTCTGTTCTCCATATTGAAAAATTACTGAGCATTATACTTGAGGGTCACTTTTAATTACTTTCAAGAAGGTCAACATTAATGAGTGTCAATGAGTGGCCCCACCCCCCTTTTCCTCTGAATGTCGGTTGAATTTGGATCCTTGTACGAATATGTGTAGTGTCCTATATTGATCGGGGGGCCATTTCGAGTCGGTAGTGTCGGAAATTAAAGCAAAAAACTTTTCACATTTGTCGCCCATTTTGCGGTTAGCCATTTGCAACTTTTTGCCCGGACCCATGCCCAGGCCCTGGCCCAGCCCTAGCCTTCAGTTTCTGCTTTTGTTTGCTGCTGCTGCTGCTCTGCTTGCTGCCCTCCTTGTTGCTGTTGCTGTTGCTGTGGCTGTTGCCTGCCTGTCAGCATGTGTTGTTTTAAAATTTGCATGCGTTTCTTTCCGACTGACTGCGTACAAACAAGCATCAAGCAGCAAGGAGCCACCCGGGGTGCACCCCCGAAGGTAAGCCAATAAGTATGCTACACTTTTGAAGTTTGTCCAACGCTCCTTCAGAGCTCAGCCCCAGCCCTAGCCCCAGAAACAGGCTGGTTCTGGCCACCCAACAACAGCGCTAACTAGACGTAATGCGTGAGTAATTGACAACGTGGCTGCGTGTCCCCATCTCTGTGTGCCATACGACCAGGTTAAACCGTTCATGTCATTAAATGGCATTGCTTGCATGCGCCGAGGATGTGGATGTGGATGTGAATGTGGATGGGTGGCAATAATTTATGCGCGTTATATTCTAAGCGATTGACTTGTCCACAGGCAGCTGTTAGCCGCGTCAGTGGGCGGGCATCGGACATCGGACATCGGGCATTGGGGCGTCGTAATGGAGCTGGTGCTGCGTTGCTATTTCTGGTTCTGGGCTTGGGGCAAGGAACGGGGCTGGGGGGAGCACGTTTTGTGGCATGGGTATTTGCTTTGGCTTTGGCTTTGGCTTTCGCACACGAGTTTGCCCGAATTGGCTTTATTGCAATTGGCTTTTTTCGTTTTTGTTTTTGCTTTTGCTTTTGTTTGTGTTTTTGTTGCTGTTGTGTCGAAGCGTTGTTATTGTAATTTAATAAGCGGCTAATTGTTGTTAATCAATTGTTTAACAGTTTACAACATGTTGTTGCCTCCGTTGCTGTTGCTGTTGTTGCTGTTGTTGTTGTTGTTGCTGGTGGCGTGAATTATTTGCATTATTTTTTATTGGTTGACTGTTAAATGTTGATATTGTTGCTGCTGTTGCTTGTTGTTTTTGCACACGCATTTTAATTGCAATTGTTATTGCAGTGGCAGTTGCATGTGTATTGTTATTGCAATTCATTGTTGCTGCTGCTGGTGGGGATGCTGCCGATGTTTGTCGAGTGTCTGTCCGGCCGTACCCGCTGTCTGGCGTATTTTTGTGGTTATTGTTGCGCCCCTTGCCGCCCCTTGCCGCCCCTTACCCAACCTCCCAAAAGCTTACTCTTGTTGGGGCAGTCAGAAGCAGCAGCAAGCAGCAGCAGCAGCAGCTAGGGACATTCCTGGCAGCAGCATCAATGACAGAGCAGAGCCCTTGCAACTGCAGTTACTGGCCGCAATTATTCTGTTGCTTTATTGTCTGTTATAATTAAATCATTTGATTTCATTGTTTGGATTTAACATTCGCACGAGTGTGTGTGCTACACATACTTACCTACACATGAATACATGTATGTATGTGTGTATACATCGCACATATAATAAGCCCTCGCTGGCATTTGTGGCGGCTGTTTGGTGTCTGCTTGTTTGCAACTTTCACTATCTGGCTTTGCAGCACTAATTGAATTTTTTAGTATGTACATAGATGCTAGGCATGGGGGCTGCCCCCTCTGCTTGGGTGTTGCTATATAATTACTTATTAAAGAACTCATAAATGTTAATATCGATATGCACAAATTATGTTTACCCACTGCCTCGCATGTACTTGCCCCTTCCGAGACTGACACAGAACTGAGTATCCAATTCCGCCTTGGACATCGCCCACTGTACGCATCTCCAGTCGAGGCGGGGGGTGGGGGGCTCTCTGGTAATTGCACCAGAACATGGAAATTATTCTCCACCTTGGTTGGCCCACGCGGGAATCAAATAGCAGAGCCCAGGGCTCGCGAGGACTGTCTCGACGTATTCTTAATTTGCTGATGAAAATTTTTCATGTACTTAGAGAAAATGGCAAAGTTTTGGCCCCAGCATTACCGTACCTCCTCCACATTTCCTCCTCCTTGGCTTAGACACTAATGAAATAACGTTTTGGGTGCCGCAAACGGGGGATATGGCTCTGCTCTCTCTCTCTCTCTCTCTCCCTCTGAGTGTGTGTGTGTGTGTTCTGTGTTATCTTGAGCGATAACAATCCATCTTTTGTCTAGCAGCGCTACGTGTCGTTGTCGTTTCATTTCGGTGTTCTTTTGCCGGTGGACGGTGCTGGCTGGAGGATAAAGCAAATTTATTTATGTACCCAAATGAAGCAGTCCGCAAGAGCTGCAGCCCCAGAGCTGTGTGTGTGTGTGTGTGTGTGTGAGTGTGTGTGTGGGGGGGGGGGGCCTAAGTCCGAGCAGACATGAGTTACCGTTGCCAAATTAAACATCACCGACATAAAATTTATGAAGCCAGACATTAAGTCGGGGGCCCACAAGCACAAGGAACTCAAAACATATTTCCTTGGGTCTTTGGTCCTGGCTTCCTGGGTCTTGGCTCCCAGGTCTCACTCTGTCTAAGTGTGTGTGTGTATGTGTGTGCTTGTGCTATGTTTAAAGCGAATTAAGGACATTACATTTTTACCGGCACTAATTCCAACAGCCCCTGATGTTTATTCTTGCTACAAATTACATTTCCGCATCAGAGTACGAGTGTGTGTGTGTGTGTGTGTGTGTGTGTGCAACTTAACCCTTTGCTGATCTTCGCTGTGGGAAGCAGTCCACGTGAATCGGGATCATCGTGTAACCCCTAACAGCGACTGTCTTCAGCTTCCTCAGTCTCTCCGCTCGTGCCGCGTCACACCCTATGACTTGTCGGTGTCAATGGGTTAAGTGGTCGTTTTTGGGCTAACAAATTTGACACGGGCAATCCCAGCCCCAGCAAAAAGAGCCCAAGGGAATGGGAAAGGTCTGGTGCTAGGGGACTGGGGCTGCACCACACACTCACAGAGACAGACACATACACAAACACAAACACATACATATATAAGTGAAGAGGACAAGTAGAAGCCGCAATGCTTAACGTAATTACAAGTAGTTTTACGGTTGAGCTCGGCAGCACAGGAGGCTGGTCGGACCGACAGAAATTTTGGCCACAGCCGCCTGCTGGCAGCAAACCAGCAGGAAGAGGAACCACATGTACCGCCAGACAACAGAACTGACGCCGACGGGGACGACGAGGACACTGGGACATAGGAAGACAAAGGCAGTGGCAGCAGCAACGAAGGAGCAGCAGCAGTAGCAGCAGCAGCAGCAGCGCGAGAACAATGGAAATTACGAGTTTCAATTTGTAGAAAAATTTATTATATCCATTAAGTAAATGGGTTTCGAACAATCTAGCGGCGTAGCATGAGCATGCTCTCGGGTGCTGCTGTTGTGGGTGGCTTTCAAGATGCCAACCTGTGACTCATTTCCTCGGCTGGCCATCCCCATCCCCACACCCATGCCCATGCCCGTCCACTTGTTTACGTAGGAGCAGCAGCAGCTCCGGCGGAGACGCAACGGCAAACGCAGACGCAGACGCAAGGCAATGGAAAATATCAAAAATTTTTGAATGGTTCCACTGCAGCTGTGACTGTGCCATCAGCCAGCCAGTATGCCATCAGCCGGTCCCTGTTCGAGGTCGAACCAAAGCCGACCGCAAAGGGCCCATGTCTCTGCGAGAACTCCTCCCCCTCCAACAGTCACAGGGGAAGGGCTCTGCGCTCTGCGAGAGAGTGAATCATAGACCGCAATATAAACTTTTATGCTTGGCTTATTTGTTTTGTCTGTCTGTCTGTCTGTCTGCCTGGCTGTTTGCCCCTTGCGATGTTCCGATGCTCTGATGCTCTGATGCTCCGATGTTTCCAGTGTGTCTCTCCGATTCTATGTGTTAGCTGCGGCTGTTTTCTTTTCCATGACTTTGTCATTGTACCTTTCCCACATTTCTCCCGCCCCCAACCAAGAGACTGCTGGCAGTCGCCTGTCGCTTGTTGACTGTCGACCGTCGACCGTTGACTGTGGGCTGTCATCACTGCCAAATTGTGTTGTCTGTAGCCGACATGTTAATACGTTTTGTGGCCAACATTTTAATCAGTTATTGTTGGATGCTGGCACCGCATCTCGTGCCAGCCACCTCTGGACACGAAATCAACTTAGGCTAAAAGCCCTAGCCCCTGCAAGCGATCAATAGATGGCTGCTGGCCGGCCTTTCTAATTGCAATCGGAAATGTTTGCAAGCCGATCCCTCCATGCCCTCCATGCCCTCCATGCGCTCCATGGCAAGGCTCATCCATGGCCAGGCCATCCAAAAAACTGAGCCCCAGACTGGGTTCTGGAGCTGGTGGAGGAGGTCTGTGCATACTCGTACTCGTACTCGTAAAGCTTTATCGATACATCTGCACAATTTAATTTAACCGCAACTTTATTACTTTTCGCTGGGATGGCACTGGGATGGCACTGGGATGGCGGCTCGGTGCACTCGTGCCAGGTCCTCCTCCTACTCCTGCTCCAGCTCCCTCAGCTTCAGCTTCAGCCGTTTGATCTCGCTCTCTCATTAATATGCACGGCACCAGAATCAGTTTCGACTTTCGACACAATTTTGACTTTATCTGTGTGCTCTAGGAGTTCTGTTCAGCCACTGCCACGATGCCACTGCCAAGGAAGACGACGATGAAGAGGCATGGGGCAAGAGGCAAGAGACAAGAGGATGATGGCACCATCGACGACCACAAAAAGCCAAAGACAAAGACAATCGCAATGGCAATGGCACTGTCACTGGCAACATCTTTTGGAGGGAGTCAAAACAAAACTGGAACAAAACAAAACAAAACATTGACAGTTGACTTAAATGAAAGCAGAGCACACGTGGCTCATAGTCTAAACAGCTGCTGGAAATAAAGTTTGGGCTCATTCTGATTGCTATTGGTTGGGCTTTGGGCTTTGGGCTTCGACTGCGGGTACTGCTGGATGAAGTGCTTTGCTCCTTGGCCCTGCTCCTGCTCCTGCCTATGGCACTCTGGCACCCTGGCACACGCCCCAGCCATGACCCGATTACCGTTTTCAATATGGCAGAGCTTAAGATTTTCAATTTTCCGTTTGTAATCAGCAGTTTTGTATTTGTTGTAGTCCTTCCCTTCGAATCTGTCCCCCCTCCGCTCCCCCAGAAACCTATTCTCAGACCCAGCCACGTCTCACGAACACACCGCAGGTGTGGCAAAAGTCAATGCAAAGGTGAGAGGAATCCAGAAGAACAAGTACAAGAACAACACGGGTATGGATAAGTGCAGGAAGGAGCCGGTAGATGCTAGACGGTAGACGGTAGAATGAGCTCGAGCTGCAGCTGCAGCTCCAGCTACAGCACTAGCGAGGAATAAGATGAAGGTGGGATGCAAATGCAAATGCAAATGTTACCCATACGCCACGTTGTCGCTGCTTGAATTTTAATTTGCATTGCCACCAACTTTCGTTGCAACACTGTGAAAGTGCGATTGGGTGCGGGAGATGGAGTGGAAGGATGACATCCATTTCGCATCTTGCCACCACCAGTCGCCCATCCCTAGATCCCCATCCCGTGATCCCGTGGCACGTTCAAAGACATGTTCGTTGGCTGCTCATTGCGAAATAATTTGCATAAGCTTCGTACTCTCTCCGATTTGAAAAGTTTTATTTGTTATCCTTCGCCTCCATTCCTGCCACTTGGGTCAGTGATGGACACGTGACACGCTCTCGAGAGGGGCGTGAGTGGAGCGCAAATTAGCGGAGCACAAGGAAAACTCAACTCCCATCATTATGGTCGGAAATCTTGCTGTCGATTTCGCTATTCTGCTATTCTGCTATTCCCTATTTCCTATCCCCTATTCATTCGCTATTCGTTTATTCGTTTGTTTGCAACCAGACAATTGAAGTGCAATTTGCACATTTCACAGCTGCCGTCTCTCCGTCGATTTCCGTCCGCAATTAACAAGGACTGAGAACAGTCGAATCGCAGCCAGGCCGCTGTATCCGGACTTTGATGCTAATTTGAGTGGTGCTCATGCTGCTTGCCTGTTTCCCGTGATGGTCAGTCCCCGTCGCTGCCGCGGCCGCTGCCGCCACCGCAGTCGCACTCGCAGTCGGAGACATAGAAAACTTCATTAAGCACGAAGGCTAAAATATTTATTGAATGTAGCCGCCAGAGACTGGCGACCAGCGTCCATCCACAGGACAGACAGATGCGGAGACGGATACGGATAAGGATACGGAGATTGAGACTGAGACTGAGACTGAGACACACACATAATCATGGCCCAATTGAGATGACAAACAATACGTGCCGAATGCGCCTCAGCCTTTTTCAAGATATCCTCCCATGGATGGAGCAACAGATACAACAGATAGAAAAGCAGACGGGATAGAGATAGGGTGCTGCTGGGCCATCAGTAAATGGCTACAAATTGCTGCAGACAGCCGGCCGGGTGGACCTGGCTTAGACGGAGCTTCGACAACTGTTGCCATTGTTGGATCGTGCAAGCAGAGAGAGAGTGGAAACAGTAGGTGCTCACAAATGAACCTTTAAAAGTCAGCCAAAGATGTTGGACGAGGGTCTCCTTCCCATCCTCCTTCCATTCTCCCATCTTCCCATGGGGACATAGTAGGCACACACACACACACATTGAAGTATAGTATATGTATGTATGTATACGTTTCGATGCAATGTATACATATCACGTACGCGCTCACACCATAAGCCATTACACTTTCACGAGGCAGACCGTTGTCGCTATCGTTGTGCTTCTCCTTGTGCTCCTTGTGCTCCTGTGCTTCGTCCTGATGGTGTCCCAGTGTCAGTTTACTGTTTACTTTCCGCAGTCTGCTGTTTTGACTCCAGCCAGCTCAAGGCCTTATTGGGTTTTACCCAAAAACCCATTTAATAATCTCATTCTGCCACAATAACAGAAAATATGATTTCCTCTCGAACAATCCGCAGTCCGGAGTAAGTCCGGTGTATGCGGGTGGCCACACACCACACATCAAGACGACAGGGCAGACAGACAAGGCAGACAGGCAGGATGATGGCTCTGAGGTGGGTGTCGTCTCTCTGGGGTGGGGTGGGGTGGGGTGGGGACCACGACCACCAGTTCAACAAGTAATTGAATACATATGTACGTGAGGGGCATTTCCAATAATAAATATTCCGATGTCATTATTTATTGCGTGTTATCCTTTTTATGATTCCTATTAGTGGAATTAGTTTTCCTATTGTGTGACGCTCTTCTCTGCTCTTCCTCTCTCTCTCCCCCCTCTCTCTCTCTCTCTCTCTCTGGCTGTCTTGATCAGCAGACGATTGTCTCTTTTGGTTTTGGTTTTGGAGTTTTTGTTTCGTTCCTGCCTTAGATCCCCTTCTGGGACTGGGGTTGGGCCTGGACTCACGTAATTATCTGCGCGAGGCGTGTCAGCGCGGTGTGATTGATGCCACTTCGGAAACGGGCCGCATCAGGTGTGCCGAAAATGGAGGCCCTCAAATTTGTTAGCTAATTATGCGGAAATTAATGCTCCTTCAGGCACTTAAAAGCCCTGTTGTTCCCCTCCCCCTCCCCCTCCCCGTATCCTGAATCCTGTACATACCACACACACACACACACTGCATAAGGATGGGGATAGGATGGACCATTAGGCTGCTGCTGCCGGAGCACGTAGCTCATACTCGCAGGCTCGCAGTTTGCACAATTTTCATGAGGGATTTAATTAATTTGTTTTTAATTCAATTTAACTTATTGCCCCTCGTCCTTTGGTCCAGGCTCAGCTCTGGCTCTGGCACAAGACGTTAGCCTACTTTGCACTCTTGTTGCAGAGCTGCGCATTTCGTACTCTGCTTTTCGTTTCTCGTTTCCGTATTACGTATTACCCGTACACACAATACAATACTTACGTTATTTTGTTTTTCGTATTTCGCATTTATTAAATGGCACATTTACTCTCTGTTTATTGGCCTTAATGCCGGCTTGCTAGCGAAATTTACATTTTAAAACAGTTTCCCGCTCTTTTCCATTCCCATTGCCATTCCAGCCCCACCCCACCCCACCCCACCTACCGCTCAGTCACTCAGTAACTCTTGTGGCTGCCTGCCACTTGGCCAGGGCATTATTTCAACATTTTCATTGGACTTAAGTGGAAATTCATGTGTACAATAATTTGTTTGCGGCAGTACGTAAAAGTAAACCGTATACGGTCAATGAGCTCTCTCTCTCGCTCTATCCCTCTTGCCCTCTGTGCCCAAAGAATAATTCACGCAGGCAGTCGTGAAATCCGCGTTTGGTCTTAGCCAATTTCATCTGTTTCTCTTCCTGCTCCTCTTTCTCACTCTCTCCTATCTGTTTCTCCTGTCCGGTCGTCTGGGAAGCGGAGACCGCTTATTGATTTTTTTGGCCACAGACACACAGTTGGTGTCGTGTTTCAATGTCGCGCCACTTGCCAAATTGATAGCTGTCGCCGCCAGATTTGTCCTCCGCCCACTCACACCCACACCCACACCCACACACCCACACTCACGCTTACAGCCAAGGACACCCCTGCACAAACCCAAACCCGACCCCGCACCCGAACCCAGGCCCACTCCATGGCGGAGAAGCAGCCGCATGTAAACACATTAACCCGTGCATTCATTAATACGACAAATATTTGCCGGCGCCAGACGAGGCGGCGACGGATTTGCACCTGCCGCTGCCACGGAGTTGGGAATTTTAAAGTAAACAAAATTAACAACAAAAGCCGCGTTTCACGGGCACGCACATAATCACAGCCCCATTCCCTCCGCCGCACTGTCCCTTTCACCTGCACTGCAGTCCGACCACAATCGCAGGCACGATCACAATAAAAAAGCGAACGAATGAACGGGAAGCGGGAGGCGGGAGGCGGGAAGCGGGAAAATGGGAACCCAACCTGAAACCAAAATGAAACTGGCCAACTTTGGCCAAAGTGCTGGCCAAACTCCAGCTGTCCAAATGGCAACGCGAGGCTAAGCCGCAACTTTTGCTGCTTTAACGAGCGTGACAAAATACTTTTTTGACCTGCTTGCCTGCCGGGCGGGGGGGCAGCCCGGCGGAAGTGGGGAGAGAGTCAAGGGAGAGTCCACTTTTCGCTCGACGTTTGCATTTGCACCTGAACGGACGTCAGTTAGGTGGATAGTTGGCCCTTTTTTCTGTGTCGGCTTGCCCGTCTCCTGGTTCTGGTTTCATTCGCTTTGGAGTCCCAACCTGCCTGCGTGACTTGTTGCTCTGCCTTGGGGCATTTCCAGGGGGGCAAGGGGCGCTCCTGGGCAAGGATCTTATCCAGGAGTAGTCAGCGCCAAATCTCTCATCAGTAGCATCGGTTATCGAACACCAGGCAACAGTAGAACCAACAAGAGCTCTCTCTCGGTTCTCTCCGGAGGAGTTTCTCTCTCCTCTCCCCTCACAGTCATTGGGACGGGAGGGGGGTGTGGTTGGGCCAAGAGACGAGGCTAGACAGGTGCATTAAATTTATTTGTGCTGCGTCTTATTGTTGGCCAACCGCCACCGGACACCCGTCAGTCAACACCCGAACCGCCACCGTTGTCGGGTGACCCATCATCACCCACCTGTGAGGACCCCCGAACACCCCCCCTGTCGGCGTCCTGTGTCGATGGGCATTTTTCAAGTGACTTATTTGCGTTTGTTGTGGTCAGCGCTGTTGCTGCTGTTGCTGCCATCAGTGCTTGACTTTTTATACATACATACACATATTAATGGCGTGGGCCAGCAGCCTCGGCAGGAGCAAGGGCAGCAACCACGGTGGACAGGACAGGACCAACATCAAACAGCAGAAAACCTATCTGAGTACCACACCCCCCCCCACACACACACACACACACACACCCCACTTTGTTGCTGCAGTGAGTTTTAATCCCTTTTCGCCCAACGTCAGTCAGTCAGTGGTTCTGGTGGTGGCGGTGGCGGTGGTGCTGGTGCTTCTGCTGCTGTTGTTGCTTAAATGCCGAGGCAGCAGGCTCGGACTCGGACTCGAACTCGGACAGCAGGCAGTTTCTTTGGCATTCGTTGCCTGCTGCTGCTCTTTGTGCTATTTCTGCTGCTGCTGTTGCTGCTCCTGCCCTTCCCTGCTTCTGCCGCTGCCGCTGCTGCCCTTTATTGCCCCGTTTGGCGTTGGTCGTCGCTGTTATCATCGTTGTTGTCTTCATTCATCAGAATGGAACCTTGAATAATTAAAAGCAGTTTCTGATTACCTACCACATCGTTATACGCTCGCAGTCCACGCTCACCCACACTCACACCCACACCCACACCCACACCGACACCAACACATACACTGACAGGAGCCATGGCGTAACGCAAGGAGGTTGTACCTCTCGCACTGGTGTGTGTGTGTGTGTCTGTCTGTATGCATCTATCTCTCTGTGTGTGTGTGTGTCTCTAATTAAACGGCAAACAGGATTCGAGTTGAGTTGAAAGCACAACGAAACAGGAAACGGAAGCCAGTCGCCATGCAGGGCGGCACTCCCACCCACCCACAGGCATAGTCGGTGTATATGTATAAGTGTGTACGTGTGTGTGTGTGTTTGTTTGTTGAGGCTAAGCATCAGTATTGTTTGCCGCAGACGTGGCATCCCAGCCCCATCCATGACCCTTGCCACGTTAGCGGCACTCGCCCTCCCCTCCTGTCCGGCCTTTGTCGGTGGCGAGGTTGTTGTTTATGCACTGAGCACGCTCTGCTCATTTTGCCATCATTGTTAGCCCCCCGCCCCCCCCCACACACCTGGCACTAACATTACACCTGCAACTATTTCAACCCATTCCCCATCCCTACCCCATTTCCATTCCCATCTGATTATACGTGTAGTCTTGCAACCATGTCTCCTATTTCTATCCGACATGGTCTCTCATTTTTTTCTCGTTTCAATTATTTTAATAACGCGTTTGTCGTTTGGGCCACTGCGGGGTTCGGCTCTGGTGTCCCTATTTGCCCTGCTGTTACTAATTTCTATGAATACGAGTATTTTGCATTGGCTTTTTCTGCAGTTTTAACTATTCTTTAGATCGTAGTGGCCACGGTTCGCGGCTAGCCTTGTATTGACATCTCTAATAAAGCAGTCAGGCCGCTGCAAGGTGTCGCGGCAAGGGCCGCGGCTATACTTTTATGCCCAACACTCAATCAACATACTACATGTGAGCTTATAATTTATGTTACTTTTATACATAAAGCATTAAGCGTAAGCGACTCGCTCTCTCTCTCTCTCTCTCTATCTCTCTTTTCGCCTCCCTGTTAATGCAGGCAGGTGCGATCTCTCTGCAATTTCGCTTGCCCGTGTCATGAGAGACGGGAAATAGAAAGAAATAGGAAATAATTATTGCACTTCGTTTATCCCCTTTCCACTTACTGAACTATTTGATTCGATTTTTGAAATATTCAATCTGCTTTAATATTTCCAGCTCTCTTTTTCTTTCACTCTCCCCACAGCAATACCAGGCGTTATATCTAGCTCCTCTCCACCAGGGGTCGTATACAGTACGAGGGTGACTGTGTGTGAGAGGGAGATGTAAGGAGGTACCGTGGCCACTGCAAATGGGTTTGCTCCTTCTGGCTATATACAATGGTCCGATCTGATTCAGATTCAGCCATCTGAATGATATGGTAGTTTCATATGATTCTTTTTCCTCGGGGCATGCCGCTCTTTGTGGGGGAGCTCTAGCTCTAATAGTCCCTGAGAACCAGGCGTCGAACAAGACGGACAATGCTATATCCAGTCGGCTATTGATGCTGATCAAGAATATATTTCTTTCTTTATATTCCCAAAATCTTTGAGTACCGATTATCGTAAGTGTTTCATTGCTCTGCCAATGAAAATATATAATTAATAGTTATCAAAAGTTAATAGTAATTTTTATTGCCTATAATTATAATTATAAAATCTTAAAGCTAATTTTTATTGAATGATTTTGAAAATGAGTTCAACCTCCCTGCTTGAAGTTTGTGTTCATGAGGTGCATTAATCAAGGTGGGATTAACGTGTCCACCGCCCCACCCACGAGGCACTAGTCAGTCCCCCCTGTGGCTTGAAGGTAGTTCCGTGGCTAGTTGTCGGTCTTGGTTTCGGTCTGGAGAGTGGAGAGGTTAGTCTGTGGCTTATAAAGTGATATAATTTTGATTCCTTCAGGCCGGGACTTCGTTGTGGTTTCAGGGCGGTAATGAGTGGGTATTAAATGCTTAAAGGCTGGCTGGGCCGGGATCCCTCTGACGACTTGCTGACAGTGCCGCCAGTCGCCGGATGTAATTATGCAGCTCCGAGCCATTCAAGTGGCCAACCAACCAACCAACCAAACAACCAACAACAACAATACAGTAAAAAGTAAAAGACTAAAAAGACTAATAATAATAAAATCCTTTCACTTTCATTTTCATTTTCACTTGCGCTGAGCACTGAGCACCGAGCACCGAGCGCTGCCTCAGCGATTATTTCGCATTATACTAATCAAGGTGGTTAGCAAGATGGAAAGGTAGAAAGGTGCGGTGGTGCGGTGTGGCGGGGGCCGGAGATCTAAGGAGGCGGAGGAATTCCACCTAATCCGTGCCAAGGACTTTGGCTTTCGTTTCGCTTCTGCTGTTGCTGTTGCTGCTGCTCCATGATGCCGCCTGCCCAGCAGTAGGAACAGAGCATAATGTCGCATTCATTAAGCCGAACAGCAGGTGATGCACACCTGCGGCTCCCCCAGCGCCCAGTTGGGAGCTCAGGGACAACCCCCATCCGTCCACTGCCTGCTGCTATCGCGAAATTGTTATTTAAACCAGCTTGAGGGCTTTTCCCGCCTTCAAACCCTCCTTCAGTGGGTTCAGCGGATCCAGTGGTGCTCCAGTGGAAGCATCTGCCCCATTCCATCCCCATGCCATTCCATCCTTTGCTTGGTTTGCGTATTCTTTTAATTCTCTTATGGTTGCCTATCCCTGGGTAGGGCTTTTGCACTGGCACTGGCACTGACTCTGACGCTGGCAACGGCTCCTGCTCCTGCTCCGGCTACGGCTCCGGCACAGGCGGCGGAAGCGGAAGGCGCTGAAATGCGCGCTAAAAATTTCAAAATAATGAATACTCCTTGCCTGATCCTGCCCCTGGCCCTTGGCTCAGGTTTTGGCTTTGGCTTTTGGCATGGGTCGTGGATGGCCACTAAAAAAGGTCTCCAGTGCTCCAGTGCGCGGCCCACTTTACGACTTTTGTCCTCGGCTGTCCCCGGTGTTGGTGTTGGTGTTGCTGTTTGCGCAATGCGATGCAACGTCGCGAATGATTTTGATTAAGCGTTGCTTGCTTGCGCAAGTAATGCGAAAGCAAAAGCACAAATGGGTCCTGTGGCACCTCGAGCAGCGCGGTGCAACGCAGCCTCTTCGGGATACAGAGAGGAGCAGCTCCTCAGTGCAATGCGAAATTAAAAATGGCACAAAGGCGACTCCTGAATGAAATGCAAAAGAACTGCTGAAGCGAACTCTAGCATGTGGCATATACATATTTGTGTGTGTATGTGGATGTGAGTTTGCTTCTGTTGCGGCAGCTTTTAGCGAATGATTTGCTCATCCCCCTGTGACGCCCCACAGCGTTCTGGGGGGGGGTCGGAGACTGGAGCTTGGACTGCTTGTAGGGCTGGACAATGTCCAACGACTTCCGCTTCAATGGACTGAAACGGCAAAGAACCGGAGAGGGGAGAGGGGTGGGAAATCTCATAAAAAGATATGTTACCAGCTTGTCAGATGGCGGCGTGTGGCATGTGGCATGAGGCAAGGGCAAATGGAATGAGTTTTGATAGCGAGAGCGAAGGGGAAAATGTGCTGCTAATCCCTTTTGCTCGTCTGAATGCTCAGCAGTCAATAATTTGTCAATATTCAAATAATCGAACAGTCAATGTCAATGGAGATTGTGTGCGCTTGTGTGGGTGTATCTGTGTGCAACTGAGTATCTGCGTATGTGCTTGTGGGTATTTACGACCCAACCGAGTCAGACCAGACCTGACCAGGCCAGGCCAGGCCAGACCAGACCAGAGCAATCCCTGTCAATCATTTAACTAAATATTTAAGCACTTTGCCCCTTCGGCAAATTCAATTTTGTGTGTGCGCGCGGCCACTTCCATTGCGGCAGGCAGGCGGAGGCACGCAGGCAGCCACGGCTGCCCACCTTTCGATAAACAAACCACAAATGTGGTACACACACGCGTCAGATTGAAGCCCTGCCCCCCCCCAATCCCATTCCACGTCCTGTAACCACCCACTTCCGCTCTCTCTCTCTCGCTTCCAATTTCCAAGCAGCAGCCAGTATCTGCCCGCCCGTTCTTATGTGCCGCACACACACACACCCTACATACAACCCATAAACACCTACACGCACACGCACACGCACACGCACAGACAGTCAATGTCATATTTGCGAAAGTGCAATAAATTTCATATGAAGTTCGTAATCGATTTTGACTTATTGAAACATTATGATTGAAAGACATTTATGAGTGTACGAAAAGGTCTCCGGAGGGTCAATGCCAACAGAAACGCTGACAGCCACTAGCATGGTTCCTGCCTGCCTGCCTGCCTGCCACATGGTTGGGCGGCACGCAACACGTCGAAATGCGGTGGGGGGGGGGGCATGGACTGGGAATATCGCACAATCAGCAGTTATTAGGGTTACCTCGGATGTCGTGAGACGAGCTGGCGGCAGTAAACATACACTACATAAAAAAGAAAGAAATTGAACGCAATGTAACCATTGGAAAGGGTATGGCACTGGCACTGGCACTGGCACTGGGATAGATCTGGGGATCTGGATTTGAAGTGGTCGGAGTGGGTTCCTGCTTGCCTGTTTGCCTGTTTCTGTGGATTGGCTGTAAGTGACTAAGCTCGCAGGATACAGGAAACACGACGATGTCGAACGGAAATCGAAAAGGAGCCACCAAAGCCAACGCGTCATGAGTCTGTCCGAGGGGAGGGGGAGAGGGAGAGGGAGGAAAAGGGGAAGGGGAAGGGGAAGGGGAGTGGTGGTCGACCTGGTTCTAACAAATCTTTCAAAACAAAACAAAAAGGGAAACCGACAGCGGCAAAGGCAAAGATAGGAGCAGGAACAGGAGCAGGAGCAGAGGCAGAGTCATCTCTTCTGTGGGAGTGGCATGGGCAGGGGCAGGGGCACTGCCAAAGGACAGGGCAATCATCGGGGAATCAAATTGGGATGTAAACACGTAGATAATGTGCTCATACGTTTCAATATACGCACACAGCACACAGCACACCCACGGCCCCAGTCCCACTTCAGCCTCGATCTAAGCCACGTAAGTGGCTGCCATTCGATGGGCGACCTTTGGCTGCGTTCGATGTTCGATTGGGACTGGGACTGGGGCTGGGACTGGGACTGGGCTCCACCCACAAGTAACCCTGCCATCATCATTATTATATTCGTTCGGTGTGCTGTCAAGCTTTTCTTTCTTTCTACTTCGTTTTGTTTGCGTGCGCGCTGCTGTCCTGCTGTCCTGCTGTCCTGCCCAGGAGCCGCACAGAGTGCTTGGATTGGATTGGCATTTGTGTTCCCGTGTCATGTTTGCCTCTCTGCCTGGTGTTGTCTTGTTTGCGGTTCCTAAAAATTGGACACTTAAATGTTTACCCGCATGGGTCTTGGCTCTTGTTTATTTGGCTCCATGTTTGCCAGCCCAACTGACATTTTTATTCGCTGTCAATTGATACAACGTCCTGTGGTTGACTGCGAGTCGAGTCGAGTCGAATCGAGTGGAGTCGTGTTGGGCCAAGGAAAAATCATTTCGATGCGAGCTTGGGTTTGGGTTTCCTTGCGTGTTTGGTTGGGGGAAAGCCTTTTTGGGACTGGGGGGCCATGCAGCACGAATAGTTTGCGGCAATTATTTGTGGCAAATGGCCAAAACGATTGAATTTTCAATGAAATTATTGTATTGAAATATGCATAAATTGTATTGGCGAAAGGCAATTACTTATTTATATTCAGCATATGCAAATAAACAGACAATTTTGCCGGTAAATGCGTTTGGCAAATAAGCGTCCTGTCCAGACAGCGCAGGACAGGGCCGAACAGGACCGAACAGGACCGCCAGGACAGCCAGCAAACAGCAGCTAAATGACGACAATGGCAATGGCATGGCAAAACCAATTTATTTTCCACTTAAAACAACTTTAGTGGATCCCTCTCTCTCTCTCTCTGTCTATGTTGTGTGTGTAAGTTTGTGTAAATATGTATGAGTGGGAGAGCCTCATGCACATATGAGTGCTCCTAAGAGTCTATTAATTGTAATAGCCATAGTCTGGATCCAAATCCTTACTCTTCCTGGCCTTGCGTGTCCTTGCAAAGTATAAGCAATGTGTAATTTTGACCAGTGATGGTTTTGGTCCATCCAGAGATCTGCCCATGAGAGGAGCAGATGCCATGGCCTCTGATTCTTTAAGATGAATATTCGAACAACCTGATAAGGGTATCGCCTCCTTGTAGCTGAGGGGCGAGGGGTTGACGAGTGATTGGTTAAGTGGCGAAGGGGGCGGGGGCTAGCTGGTTAATTGTCAGCCGTAAAGAGTGAATAGGATGTGGGAGCACGCACTGGGCAAATCCTTGAAACGTATAATTCACAAAGTAAATTTTAATTAAAAATCCTCATGCAATCCTCAGCTATTTTAATTGAAGATAAATGACGTCACAGCATACTTTTTGGGCTGTCGGTTATCCCTCGTGGCAATGGGCTGCCGAGTGGGCGTGGGCGTGGGCAGAGGAGCACGGGCAAAAGGGTCCTCAGGACAAGGGGAAACGGTAATTAAGCGTGCCAGCGAACTTGACTCGGAATCGGAGATAACGCGCCGAAGCCACGCCAAAGAGTTCATAAAAAGAAACGCACTGAAGAAGGGCCGCCTTCGGAATGGGGCATGCGGCATGGGGCACGGGGCATTACTGGCACAGACGAGAGTAGCGGGTAGCGGGTAGCGGACGCCGGTTGTGGCAGCTGAAGGAGGGAAAACAGCTTGGCACGCTTTGTGCAAATTCTTGGGAAACAAATTAAACGCTTTTTCCCAGACATGACGTCGACCCCGACATCGACGTCATTAAGCTCCCATCATCCCATCTCATTTCATTTCATCTCATCTCATAAATGAGTTCAACTGCTTCAGAATGAAGACGAAGACAATTTGCATCATACCTAGGCATCCTACTCCTTCTGCCGGCATGCCCGGTATACCCAACCATCTCCGATCCCTTTGATACACTCCCGATCAGTCAAATGGACTCGTACATTTTAAAAAGAAAATAACATTTTTTTAATATATATATAGAAAAATAGGGACAGCCCCCTGCGCACTCGCTTCACTCTCGACTCGACCCCTGGCTCACTAGCTCTGCACGCGGACGCCACTCATTTCATAATGGACTTCGCCTGATTTGGTACCCCCTTTTTTTAATGGCGACGATAAAGCAGTTTTATATATGTACCTAATAGAGAGATATATCTAATCTATCTAACCTATTTATATATATATTATAATTAATAGTAATAGTAAATAATTTGAAAGCATTTTCGAAGATCTGAAAGTTGCCAAAAACCAAGGTTTTCCCAGATGGACCCAGAACCGTCCACGGTCAAGTTTTGGGAGCTGATATTTGAAGCTAAATTCCGAGAATCCCTTGACTTGTTGGTCATCCCTTGCTCCACCTTTCCCTGTGCCTCTGCCTCTGCCTTAAATTTACTTAGTTAGAACGAAATTTGCCATTACATTGGACACAATTAAGTGTTATCTTCCGTGCCCCATAAGAATTGCTCACGTCCCTTATCACTGTCCCACAAACAAAACTTATTTTTGGATCCCCCGGATTCAGAGGGCTCCTTCTGCAGCCGCTGTCCACTGCCACCCCAGGATCCCTGGGATCCGGTGCTCAGTGAACCGTGCAACACTTGCACCCTACCCGATAAGATCTCCTGCGAGCAACCTTCTGTCCTCTGGCGAGGGAGCGAGTGTCAGTGCCACAGCCCGAGCAGGCGACTGTGTTAATGTTAATGTTTGCGTGGCAAATTATTCGCCAGTTGTTATCACAGTTGCTGTTTCTGTCTCTTTGGCACTCGCACGGGGATGGGGATGGGGAGGTGCGAGTGGGTGGCACGGCGGGGTGGTACAGAAATTATCGTGCATTGCGTAAGCTGATTAGCAAGCGGAATAATGGCGACCCCAATTGATGGGGTTTTCCGAACTAATGAGCGCTCGTTTTATGTTTTCAATTAAGTGATAACAGCGCTGTGCAGGAGTGCTGTCGTCCATAGGGGGCTGTAAATGATACGGCGACTGACCAGCTGACCAAAATTTTGCGGTTAATAAACCACCGCCTGTGCCTTGTTTTGGCAACGAAAAATAAGTACGGGGGTTTTGTTTTAGTTTTTGTCGTAGACCCAGAAACGTATACTTGATGCCGCTGGAGAATATTAAGTATACGACAAGCGTTTCGAAGAGATGGCTCTCATCCAGCGGAAAGGCTGCATTGGGAGGTTGCACCCACAAGTGCAGCTGCTACCCAATTTTCTATTGTCCTTCGTACCCATCACCGCCCTTACGCGCCCATCTGCCCATCTGCCCACCACCCACCGCCCGCAAGTCACTGCTGTTTGACCCAAGAACGCAACGCCTGTCGACTGTTTATGGGACTGGCGGCTGCTTTGTTTAAACTTGTGTGCACAAAACTTTAACAAAAACAGCAAAAACAACAGCAACAACAACAATAACAACAGCAACAGGAGCAATGCCAAAATGCCATCATTACCAAGCGACAAAAGTTTGCCCTTTTACTGCCACTTCTTCTGCCCGTTGCCTGCTGCCTGCTGCTTGCTGCCTTCTGCCAGTGGCAGTCATAGTCACAATCGCAGTGGCAGTGGGGGGATTGGGGGCAGTGGGGGGCCAGTGGTAGTGGCAGTAGGAGGAACCGCAGTAACGATGCCTGCAACCGCCTCTCTCTGCCTCAACCATGTAAAGTGCTCCTTGACTTGGTCGGGTAGGCAAATGAAGTGAACGGTTTCGGCTGCTGCTGCTGCTGCTGCTGCTAAAAAATAAAATACGTAATAAAGAACAAAAAGAAAACAAACGCTCTTACAGCAGGGAGAGAGAGCTGCAAACAAAAGGCGACCCGCACGCCGCCACAGTGACCCAGGAAAGTTTTTGTACCTACCCGAAAGCCACGACGACGACGACAACGACGACTGTGACTGCGACTGGCGATGGCGACTGGCGACTGGCGAAGACTGTGTGTGCCGCTGACAATAGAAATGCGTTCGAAAAAGTTTACTTTATTTTGTTTTACGTTATATTATTTTTCTGCTGTTTTGGTGCACGACGCATGAGTTTTTTATTTGATTTCCGTTTGCCACACTTTTTGTGCGTCCCTTTCCTCCACTCGCCCTAGTCAGAAACAGAACAGAAAACAGACCCCTGGCACGGTCAGCGGCAGCCAGAGAGAGCGTATGTTTGCTCACAAAAGGATTAAGTTTGCCCCCTCCCCCCCCCCACCGAGCCCATATAACCCCATTACCATACCATACCATACCGTACCCCAATTCGCAGCCTCACGCTGCCACTCTGCTGTAGTGGCAGCAGTGGCACTAGTTCGTGCCACCGAATGGTGTGAAATGGCTTCATTTCGCCCCTGGTAATGATATGGGGGACTCACTTTTTGGCACGCCTGCAAATGGCCCTTATATACATATGTACATATATTTATGCTGATATTCTACACTGAGCATTGTTTGCGGGGACTATGGCAAAGACCAAGTGCCACAACTACGAGTATGTTCTCAACTGAAGAGATTTCTCTGGGTGCCTTTGATGCCGGACATAAAACCCACTTGGCTCGCTCGAAAAGAGGAATACGTGTCCTTCGCTTCCGTATGGCTATGCTCCTATCCTTTCCATTCCATTACATTACATTCGAGTTCGAGTGAAATTCAATTGGGATAACTTTTTGGGGTTTAGCGCCTTTGACATTCTGATGCAAATGCTGACTCTTGAACATTTTCGAAAATTCTATTATTGGGCAGCCGCAGGGATCGAAGGGGATTGCAGGGATCGGCGTGGGTGTGAGCAAGGGTATGGGCCTGAGGGAGCTGGATTCAATTCAATTAAAGCCAGTAGATAAACGAAACCGATTGGGTTTGGTTAATGACTCCAACATAAATCTCCATTGTGGGGCGGCAATTAAAATTTATCTTTAATTGGCACGTGTATCCAGTTGACTCTTGGACGGAGACGGGGACGGGGACAGTGAGGCACGGCAGCTCCGCTGCAGATAAAGCAACTCCTGCCAACTGGCTTCTTGAACTTTGCAAGCCTTATCGCCCCGTATGTACTCGGGGATGGGGTTGTGGGATGGGGGATTGGGAGCGAACTTGGATTGGGGATCGGAGTCCAAATCGTGCCACGCAGTGTGGCGCTTGGCACACCTGCCGTTTAACTTTTGAAAGGCAACACAAGCACACACACACACACACATACAGACACAGTGGTACAGAGGTGCAGGGCACATGCTGAGCCCCTCTGATGGGGCGGCGATGGGGCTGCAAAAGGAGCAAAATGTAATTCGGATTTAATTGCCTGTTAACACGCACTCGCGCATAGCGGGGCACGACCGGTAACAGCTCGTAAAAAACGCACAAAAAGGCAAAAAAATTTAAAAAAGAGACAGGAAGCTAGCGAGCTGGAAAAACCGACCACCACATGCTCTCTACAAATTTTGAAGTTTTTTTTTAATGATAGAATACATCGCCCTACAGGTGTACCTGAAAAGCTCTTGGTATACGTTCGATGGATGTCGGCTCTCCATTTGGAAGGAGTGTTCCGACGATAGAGTACTCTAAGAGGAGCCCCTTGTCGTTTTCGTATTCGTATTCATATTCCCCAAGTTCCCACAGTGGAAGTACGGCAAATGAGTTAAAACAAAAGGAAACAGTTAAGCTCGAAGTGAGCAGCTCGTAATTTCAAGCGGCAATTGCAGAGAGTCTCAGGACTCGCCCACTGCTGGGGCCTTGCCTTAGGGCTCAGGTACGCTTTTCCGATTTAGTTGTGGCTTCTTTGGTTCTTTTTTGGTTTTTTTTGGCAGAAAAGTGGGGCAACTAATCAACTTTTCAAAACTCCACGGGGAGATAAGCTGCCAGCGAAAATGCGGAAAATGTATACAGAGCTGCTTTCGCTGCCGAATGTTTTGAATAACTATTAAATGTTTGCAAATTGCAAACGGAACGGAACGGAATGGAAAAACGGCTGCACAAACGAAGAGAGATCCCGGCGGATATACAAACGGACTCGTGCGAGTACTCGCATGCATAGTATGTCCTGTGGCAGAGATAGAGTCAGAGTCGGAGGCGGAGAAGGAGGAGGACGGAACAAGAAAAAGAAGTGCTGAGCTGTGCATAAAACGCAGATAGACACGGAGATATCCGGCAACTGACATTCATTACGACATAAATTCGTTTAGTTGCTTGGACCGGGCTGGCGCACAGGGAAAGTCGGAGATAAGACGACTACGTTTCCTCCTGATTTTGCTTACGGCTTACGGCTTACACAGTCGGCCGCAGCAGTGCCGTGTGCTGCACTGCACGCATGTCGCCGCAGAACGCCGTAGAGTAAGTGCTACCCAACTATGCGATTTCAAGATACTCGTACATAGTTTCTTTGAATTCAGATTGTCTTTTTGCATGCAAATAAATTAGCCAGCCCAACTGGAGGTTGCAGGTTGCACATTGGGTTCTATCTTCTGGCAGACCATGATGCACTGACATAGGTTGTCTAATAATTTAAGCACAAGATGTAGCCAGCTCTATTTCGAATTATATTTGGGTGGATAAGTTCTGTTATGGCTCAAACTGCTCTACAAACTGCTCCAGCCATTTCTTCTACGATTGATGTTCCCACAAATAACCCCCGATGGAGCCTGTTTGAGTGTCAAAGCAAGTCCAAGTCCAAAAGGTAACCAGAGGCCGATTACTATTTTCCAAGTATTTCAAGTTGTTTGGGGGGCGGGGGGGGGAGGAATTGGATTTGAGACGCATCCAAATTGCTCGAGCACGGGACCCACGTACATGCTTACGTCCTTAACGATGAAAACATTACACAGTTTTGCTTAATTGCCCACTTAAACGTCAGTTAAGACATGCACATGTTCATGCACACACGTACATATATACATATATGTATGTATATATATATATATATGTATGTGTATAGACGACGCACTTGACGCTCTCTCGTGCGCCTCCTTGAATCGTTCTACGTTGCTTCATTGCCTGTCAACACTACTCCCACTCCCACTCGCTCTCCCACTCGCACTCGCACTCGTGTAGGAGTATTGCAACACAGCAATGACTTGAGCATTTTGTAAACAAATGAAACAATTAATTTGATCCCACTCTGTTTCAGCCAAATCCTATTAACTGCAACGTTAAAGAAATGTTTCTCTTTCCCTCTTTCGTGCTGTTGGGGTGCTGAGAGGGTGCTGCGAGGGTGCTGCGAGGGGGTTGGTCGTATTCGTACTCGTATGTGTCGCTGTGTGTGTCGCTGCCACTTTCATGCATACTTAATTTGTCAGCTTGGCGCTGGTTTACACCCATTTTAGATACCGTTAACTAACTAACTGTTGCGTCCACCCCTCCTTTCGGGGCAAGGGCTTTGAGGTCCTGGGGGGACCGGCAGGCAGTAGCGTGGGTCGAAGGAAGGGGTGGAGACACTAAGTCTAGGCAAAGGGATGGCATTGGCGTTGGTGTTGGAGTTGGGCCCTGCAGAATTTATGGGCGCTCACATATGGCGCCCGCAAGGTGTGTTCATTTAAATTTTAGGACGGCTTAAGACAGGTCGAAACGAACCCTCACCCTCGCCCTCCTCTCTCACTACCCCCAAACACTACAGGTGAGTTATGCATTGAAATTTAAACTATGCATGTGCTAGCAGCTATAACGCTGGGCACGGGGCACGGGGCACAGGGCACGGGAGCAGGAGGGTCTCGAAGGGACCACCTCGCGAGACTCCAATGTCAAAATGAAAGGAAGACTCTCGCGAAAGTTACTTCCTAGCTGACAGTACAGCACCGTGTTCGTCTTCGTGTGTGTGTGTGCGTTTTGTTAGTGTGGTAATTAGAAAATTTTATGTGATTACTCTTTGTGCACACACACACACACACACACACACACTCATTGTCATAGTCGTAGAAGTGGAGGGACGCTTCAGACGGGTTGACAAAAAGAGCGAATCCATACAGTAGCCAACAGCGCCAATGAGGAGAAGCAAAGTACAAAAGCGCCTATTAGAATATTAATGGAATACTAAATACTCGTATAACGTCAACGTGTGTGCCATCCTGCCGAACCATACCCATACCCAGACCCATACCCAGACCCACACCCAGACCGCATCCCAATTCCTGTACTTGACACTTGACTCACCCTTCGAGAGATCCTTGCCACTCTGCATCTGGATGGAAATAGAGCTGACTAGATTTAACAAATTCTATCTATCTGTTTGGCAGTGAAAGGGATAGGGATAGGCGGGGACAGTGTTCAATGTAACAGTTGGCGAGTCATAAATGGTGGGTCAATGACCCATCAAGAGCTACCGACGACATAGGCATAGATACGCTTTCTTTCGAACCGTGAAATATGGAGAATGAAGAAGCTTTCAAATCAAATTGGCAGAGCGCGCGCGGTTACTTTCACTGCAGGCAAAGCTCTTCGGCCTGGCTGCCAAGCTCGTTTTTTCAGCTCAAAGCAGTTCCTGTAGCAGGGAACTTGGCTCACAGAATAACTCAATTTACTTGCACGAACGCCGAGGCGAAGAGCCATCGGCTACAGTCGTCGTTCTTGTCGGCAACTCCCACAACGACGACGATGATGACGATGACGAGGACCACGACCACATCGTTTGTCCTGGCTGGGCATGCGGCGACTGTGTCCGCGTTGGCGCTGGCGTCCCTGTCCGTGTCGGTGTCGGTGTCCCCGTCACTGCCATAGTACTCGTAGCCGTCGTAGTCGTTGTAGTCCTCGCTTAGACGCACCCACAAAGCACTTCAAACGCTATTCAGTTCAATTGAAGTGGTGCTAGAAGGCGTTAACCAACGAGCACTCGGCTTGAGTCTTCGTTTGAGCGCTTTGCCGTAAAAAGTGCGCACAATCCCAGCCGTCGAATAAAAAATCCGTATGTCCAACCAATTGCAGGGGCAAGAATTTTTTCCAGCCCAACCGCTCGTCCCGTCTCCCGCTCATGAATTACCTCTCATAGATATATTTAATAAATTCGTATAATCCGCAAATATTTGTTATTTACTCATCATATATTTCTCTTTAAGTATCTTGCAGTGTTACAATACTATATAAAGTATTATATTCATGTTTTTCTCTTATACTCTCTAACTTATCATTTCTCTATAAGTATGTATAAACATTACGTTTCCTAATCGTGCTAAAAAAAATAGAATAACAAATTAAATTTAATGCCTTTCTAAAAGCATACCATACACATTTATTTGTTTTATATATCTATTATATATATATATATTTATCAGTATATCAGTGTAGTCGCACACTCGACAAATTCAACGGCAATTTCATATTTCAACTCTGTTCATATTCATATTTATATTCATTTTGTCTATATATGCATATTTCATATTCATATTCAAACCCAGATTTATTCTTCGTATTCATGTCGCGATATTCATATGTATATTCTGTATATTCGTAATCGTATCTTTAATGTTACATACACATTAATATGTAGATATAATATAGCTCTTGCGATTCATTGGATGATATTTCATTGTCTTCGTATTGTGTGTTAATGCCAGTTGTGGTTGTCTTGGATAATTGCCATATAAACATAAATATTCTTATTTGCTTAGTCGTTGTTAGTCGGGGTATTAGCTACTTGAGTGTCTCCAATTTCGATCTATTTAGAATGCTATAGCCAGGAAGGAAACGCAGAACAGTCGGACAGACTTCTAACTATGTACACATACTCGTATTGTGGGCCAAGTTCAGGGGAAGGGATTGGCCTCCGTTCATCGCAATGGATCTGTACAAACTAACACAGTGAAGCGGATACTCCGAGCTGATATACATATGTATCTGGTTATAGTCGCAACGGTCTAGGACCCACAACTAAAGGAACACAACGGAGCCTTCGACTACGACAGAGTATGACACCAGAGTTGAATGGGTAGGCACACATTTACAGGGGAAAAGCACATTCACACTGATCGTGTTGTTGCTGTGAGTGGGGGCTTGGGGGGCGGGGCTTCTAACCTTCATTGACATTCACTACCACTACACATACATAAATACAATTCTATCATATTCCTCACTAGATCCGATGACTCTGATGGGATGGCTCTTGTGTGCGTACATATGTTCTACCTAGTATATTTCTTGTATATTTACTGCCATAATAGTTCAATATATCTATATGCATTATCATATGTTTAAGTATGTAGGATATGCCTGTGTCTCTGAATATGCTGTTCTATATACTAATACACAACATCCAAGTGTCTAAGAAGCTCTTGATTTTGTTCTTCGAATACAGGTTCAATACTATCTTTAGTTGGTATGAACGATTATGAATGCAGGATCGTATGTATCGTATGTTCTGTAGGATTTTTCCAATGTTTATGTATATATATATATGTATGTATGTATATAGGTATACTTCACTTCGCTATCAGTTAGCCTTCAGTTAGCATAAGCAAATATTTGATGTACATATGCCTGTGGTTTTCGCTTCGATTTTCCGCTCTCTGGTCTACGATTCGCCATCGGTGTGGGTGGCCGACAGCCAGCGCTTGCTGCTGTGAGATCACCTGCAAACAGTGGAGTCATCTCCGGCGCATATCGAGTGCGGGGCGGCCAGGAAGAGCTTGCCATTGGAGCAGGCACAGAGCTGGAAGACGCGATGCATATGCTCCCGACTCTGGGCAGAGCCCATTATCGGCGGTTGGGCCGTGCGCAGATTGGGCATGAGGATTTTCGATGACTCCAGTCGCACCTGAGTCGCAGCAAAATAGGACATAGAGAGGGACAAGGTGTTTGTATTGTATTGTATTGTAGTACTCCAGTCGACTGCAGTATGCCACTAGTGTACGAGAATTGTCCAACGAACCATTGGACCATTAATCATACTTACGCTTCCATCAAGTGATCGCAACTTCACGTCGTTCAGGGCCACGAGATCAATGGCTCCGGCACGCGATTGCAAATTGATGTCCTTGGCTGCGGCCATCTTCAATTGACGTGTGGGTGACTCAAGTCTGTAATTAGATCGAATCAAGCCATGAGCCACAATGCCCCAGCTAAAGCTAAAGGACGGAGATAAAGTTTGGCAAAGGTCCTGCCCGCCCGGGACGGGGACGAGCATCTGGCTAATGGAGCGGAAAGTCCCCGCACTTGCGGTGGCAGCCAGCAGTCCGTGTAAATGGTGCTTTAAAAATATTTCAATTTCAATTTGGACCTGCCAGCCAGCCAGCCCTCCCCCTCCTCCACTCCCCTCCCGCCCACTCTGTATGGTCAAATGCACTATAAACTCATACTCCGGTGTGTACCCGGCGCCAGACAATTTTAATTTTCATGAACCAACAGGCAGCTATCACCAAACTTGTCAATGAAAATGTTATTACAAGCGGCCGATCCTGTTAATGGCACATATGTACATATGCACACACACTCACACACACACACACACACACACACACACACACATGCACGCGGTTGTGTGTCATAGATGGATGGATGGGCCGCTTGTCGCATAATACGGCAAACAGGCAGACAGCCATGCAGGAAGGCAGGCAGGCAGGCAGGCAGGCAGGTGTCCATACCCCGTTCCCCCAATCGAATTCCCAATCCCAAACCAGACCGAAGGCATGGGGGGGGCAGCACTGCCCTGTCCAAATAGGACCAGGGAAAAAAACTCAGTTGGGACCCCTTTAGCGCTTTTTAATTCAGTGCAAACGTTTGTGTACATTCATACAAATGTGTATAAATATTTTCGCAACCGACTCCGCGCTTCGTGAGCTGCATGCCGACACCTTGCGGAAGGTGGTAAGGTGCGGGGGAGCAGGTGGTGTTGCAGGCTGGTGTTGCAAGTGCAGCTTCAGGTGCAATGCATTGCGAAAACCAAACAACCCGAACACAAACACCAACACCAACCGAAACAGAAACAGAAACACCAACACCGAACACACCTGTCCCCCTAGCAGGCCCCACACTTGGCTCCTCCGATCTGTGGGTGGGGGAGGGGATGGCGGTTTTTGTTGCTGTTACCGCAAAGGTGACGTTGACAGAGGCGCACGAGCGCAGCTGAGTGTTTGCTTATAATTTTTTATTTCTCAGATTTCCTTCAACCCCATGGCCGCCGACTAATATGGCACAGCGTGCCCCCATGCCGAGTGGGTCTCAGGGCTGGGGGCTGGGGGCTGGGGGCTGAGGGCTGAGCGCTCAGGGCTCCCCTGCTGGGCTATGAATTCCGGAAAATTTATTACAGTCATTGAATTTCAACACAGGACAGGACTGCGAATGGCTGCAGTAGATTGGCTTTCGATTTAATTTACTTTAATTGGTCCTGCTCCTGTTCCTTGTGCCAGGCTTTGGTGCACCCCTTAGCCCCGTGTCGAGATCGGTACATGCTCGCACCCCACCCCACCCCAGGCAGGACTCTGGCACTGACACTTACCTTAGTTCCCTTCCCGGCTCGGCACGCACATGCGGCGTCTGCACAGAGGCCCTGAAGACGGCGCCGCCCTCGCCGTCGATCCGTAGTGAGTGCGCACCGACTGTGACTTCTTTTCGGTTTACGGAAAATAGGTTTCGTCCATTCGTATCGTTGATGCGAAATGTCGCCGCCAGGCACTCGAACTTATCGTGTCCCAGAAATAAATGATTCTCAATCATACCATTCGCATCACGTGTATTGATTGAAAAATTACGTGATGATTCTGTTGATGGTGACGACGATGGGGCCCGTGGAGGCGGCGCATAGGAGAAAATGAAATGAGAAACAGAGAGATGTGACAAGAGATGAGACACAGAGTCTAAGGTTGGTTGGATGAAGGATGTTGCTAGCAAGATTTTGGGAGAAGGAGCAATTAATCTGAAGGTATGTATGACAAATGCTGGTAATTTGATCCGTTATTGCAATATAAATAAGCTTACACGAAGACAGACTATTTTGCATTAAATACTCATTCACACAACCACCCATCCACATAGAGTCATTTACATGGACGTGGACATGGACATGGAAGTGCGTTGCGCGTTGCGCGTTGTTAAGATAGCACGTAATAAGATAGCGGAAACGGAAATCAAATTTCAGAGCTCTCCCTTTACGCCATTGTCTCAGGGCGCGGTTGCCCAGCCATTGCCATTGCTATCAGCAATCAGGCTACCAGCCAGCAGTCACCAGGCATCAGGCACCTACCTGGCTGGCTATCTTCTTCTATCATGACCCATTCGCCATCCGCCATTCGCCGTTCGCCGTTCGCCATTTCGCCATCTACAAACTATGTAGCATTCAGTGTCTCCACTTCCGTGTGCGTGTCTGCGGTTGTTGCTTATCGCTGCGGGAAATGCTTTGGCCTGCCTTTACGTCTCTCTTCTTTTTGAAAGCATTTCGCTCGTCGACACATGGACATGGACACGGAGGTCCCTTAGAAATCGCATCCGTCTTCTTTGGTCTGGTCGTGCTTTCATATGGGTTATCTGTAATTGTACATCTTGGTCCCATCAGCTGCTCCTGCTGCTTGAGCTGTTTGAGCTGCTTGAGCTCCTTGATGGGGGATGGGGGAAGGACCAGACCCCGGACCCGGACCCGGACCAGTAGCCCCGATCTACGACTACTCGTGCAAGCAACATTGTTGATATCTGTTGATTTATGCCTTGCCTGGCAGCGGCACACATTTGTCGTAGTCCGCACTCTGGCTCCCCTCCCCTACCGACACATCTTAGTCCTCTCTAATGGCCGCATCCATGTTTAATCTCAACGCACTTGCCGTTGCCCTTAAGCAGACCTTAAGCAGACACACCTTCACCTCCACCTAGACATCCTTCTCCTCCTGAGTCTGCATAAAAGCGATGAGAGCTCAGTTCATTAAACTTGCGGCAAATGCCATTCAGCCAGTCATCGGAGAAGCCAGTGCAACATACACGGCCGATGGCAACAACAAAGCGCAACAAAGCGCGGTCACTTCCATGACTTTGACATTTGCGGCGGGAAGGTCAGTCAGTGGCAGTGGCAGTGGCAGTGGCAGTACTGCTGCTGACAACGCGACATCGGTGACCCCCATCGGTGTGCTCCCAACAGACGTGTCTATGGTAAAGATAGCACCTTTGTACATATGGCCTATATGCCTAATGGAGTAGGAGGTTGCATGAAATGTTAAAATTTATGAAATGAATATTAATAGGCTCCGGCGTTCCACTGAGCGGGTGATGGAGGGATGCGAATACGAATGGGAACGGGTGCTGTTTCGGTTGTGTGTGTCCATTTATGACGACGTTGGGTGTTTGCATCTAATCGCTCAACAATCACTGCCCCAAGGGCGGGGAAGGTTCACACTCACCTATGGATATGGGATGGCCAGGCCTCGAACGGATTGTTGATGTGCGTAGCATGTCCATAATTATCGCTGTACCCGACAGCTGTATGCCACTGGGCAAGATTTTGAGCTGGCCCATGCCCTCCTGAAATCGATGGAATTTGATCAATGAATAATGCGGAGGGCGTGTGGCTGTATGCCGCACTTACCAACGAGAACTGCATCACTTTGATTATCCAGAGGGTGAGCACAAGATTAGTGACAATAAGCAACATCAACAGCAGCAACAGCGTGTACAGGCACTTCTTGCGCCATCCGATGAGGCCCAAGTATGTCTCAATTCCGCCCGCGAAACCGTCAACGTTGCACTGGCCCGCTGCTCTCGTTCCCCCGCTGGCACCAGCTACAGCACCGCCCCCCCGACCACTTCTGCCGCCCCGTCCATGGCCATGCCCATGCCCTCGCCCATGTCCATGTCCATGGCTATGGCTATGGACGTGACTGAGCGTGGCTTTGCCTGGCGTCGCTGTCACTGTCGTCATGGTGCCTACCTTTGCGGACGATTGGATGTTTGCAGCTCCAATCCCACTTCCACTTCCACTTCCGCTTCCGCTTGCCCGGCTGCTGCTGTTGCCAGCTGTCATTAGGCCAAGATTGTTGCCAGCTTTGTTCGGCTTCTTGGGCGTTGTACCAGTCGATAATCGCTTCTGCCGCTTCTGTTGCTGTTGCTGTCTGCTACCTTCACCGGAACCGGAAGCCGCTTTAAGGTGCCGCGTAGTTGTCTCCACGCTGCCGTCACCCGACATTGCTGATCGTTTGCACCGCCACTACTGCGATATGCTAAGCTTGGCTCTGGATTCGTGCATCATTTGTACGTTTTCCTTTCGATTTTCACTTGTCGCTCTTCTTTTCTCACCAAGCGAAACACTTTCGGGGCATTAATATCTGCAATATGCTCGCGATCTGCATTCAGAAAGTGAAAAAGAGAGAAAAAGGTTTAAAAGGTGTGATTCACTTCCCTCACTGCGACCTACGACGACATGAGACCCATGAGACCTTCCTGTGAAGCCTGTAAACCTTTGCCAACTGACTGTTCTAAAGATATGGGGAAGTCCATGCCTCGCCCATAATGGACATGGGCATTTTTTGTATGGATAACCATAAATCTGCAATTGCAAGAGTAATATGTGGCCATTCCTTTATGGAGTCCCGGCAGATGAGCTGCGACAGGCAGAGGTTGGGCAGGAGGAGCATTAAAATATGTAGCAGGCTGTTGCAACCTGCTGCCGCCTTCCCTGTCGCAGTCGAGCTCCATTTACAGCTGCAACTGCATCAGTTGATGACTTTAGTGGTGCCAGCTGTTGGCAACTTCACACGTGCAGCTTCTTAATTATGCATGTCTGCAGCTGCAGCTGCAGCTGCAGTGTACACCTGTATATGTGTATGCACCTGCAACAGTGCAACAGTGCCACATAGTGTGTGTGTGAGTGTGGATTGTGGGTGTGCATGATGCATTTACATGCATGAGCTGTGGAGAGCTATGGAGCTGACGCCACGCACGGTCTGGATCTGGGTCCAGGGTACATACATATGTATGTATGTATTTATTAAACCATTCTGTCAAAAGAAATCATAATAAATACAATAAAAAGTCATAAATTAATAAATTATACTCTTTTTTGCTCATGAGGCTTATAAATAAATAAATAAGTAATTCTAGAGTTGCGAGTAAATTATTTTCCTGCCCTCAAACGGCATGTCATATGGCATACCATACCGTGCCATGCCACATGCAGCCAGCCTGATTATGTCAAAGGTAATCAGTTGAAATCACACCCAGTGGCCGAGTACACCTACCAGTCAGAGTGGAACTGAGATTGCCGGATACTCGCCAGGTGCGTTCCCAGGCCCAGACCGAGACCGAGACCAAGGTGCGTTTGCTCGCACTGATCATGGAACTGTCGGATTTGTCAACTATCTAAAAATAGAACTGTCGTCTCTCAGTTCCCATCTGTCTCAGCCTCCCAGCCACTCTGCTCCCCTGCCTGGTCTTTCGCAATGCCATTTTGACAATCAAGCCGAATGGAGGCGGAGGAGGAGGCGGAGGAGGAGGAATGGCCAATGAAATACATTTTGCGCGCGCTCAATAAAAGTTTATAAATAAATGTATAGATAATTCTTGTTTCAGCAAAACTTATTTTTACGCATTTCGTAAGTACATGAAGCGGTCTCCGGCATGAATGATGATGGTCTTAGCCAGTTCCATATTATTTTGGGTCGAAGGCCTATCGAAGACGTACATCACTGGGAATTTGGGAATTTCCCTGCCCGTGAGTGTTTTTTACGATCTATTCTATGCCGTAGAGAACGCCGTGAATAAAGAATAAAGTGTAGAGCCTCTGTGGGGGAACACAATCTCTCAGTCTATCCATGACCATGGTCTGCTATTTGTTTATGTTTATCATAATGTTTATACAGTCTGCGGCGGCAATTACTTCAATTGTTTATGGACCATTTTAGTGCATTCTAAGTGGTAAACAGAACGGGCCGAATTGATAATTATAATCGAGGCAATTAAATTTGGGGATTTGTGATCTTTAGAGACGTGCCAATGGGCGTCAATGGATACGATGGAAAATGTGTTCTCGTATGTGGTTTGAATCGGTTCCAAATGTTCAATCTTCCAGCTAAGAACAAAGGGATTAAGAGAGTCAGTCTGAACAGTAGAGTGTCCGGTGGTGTGGTGTGGTGTGGTGTAGTGGGTGGGCGGGAATATCCGCCAATCAAATAAAAATAAATTCATTTAAATTGCGAATCACAAAGAACACACAGAACAACTAAAGGGGAATTTTTGGGGTTTTTCTGACCAAAGAGCAAAGGGAAAATAAAAACTGAAAGGTTACAGCATGCGAGGCAGCAAGGGAATGGATTAATTTAAATGCATTTGATGCATGTTCCGCCGTGAAGTGATTCTACCCCATCCCCATTCCCATCTCCACCGCCATCCACCAAGCAATTAAGATGAGAAACATATTTCAAAAATGATTTCCTGTTTAAAGTTTCTTGTAATTTAATACAGCCATCCCAAGCTGAAGCCAAAGCCACAGATGCAAATAGTAGTTGTTGGGAAGAGTACAATTCCATTTCCATTCCCGTTCCGCATGCGGCCTACAATCTGGAAAAGTCCACAGACCCCAAAGTTGCACAGGGGGCAGAGTAACGGAGTACCAGAATACCAGGGTACCAAGGATCGTGCTCCGTGAATTGTTCAAAGGAGTTGAAGTTGATTTAGTATCTGCAGACAGTTGGTCGGTTATTACACGCACCCAAATGGCGGGATCAGAATATGCCCCATGCCGCATGCCGCATGCCGCATCCCGCACCCCGTATGCTCGCATGGAGATGGTGACGACGATGGAATTACGAGAGTGAAGAGTGAGATATAAACTCCATTGGAGTTGCAGGGGCACCAGCATCACGTACGCCACGTTACAGTTACAGTTACAACTACAGCTACAGCAAAAGTTACACATACAGCTGCCGCTTACAGTTACTTAATTTGGATGCATCCGCTTCAGCTTTTTGCGTTTTTGAAGTTCCTGTTCCCATAGTTCCTGTAAGTCATAGGAAATGACTGCCCAAGTCGTGCGTACTCAAGATATTCTACGAAAATATATGATCCTACGAGTGTGTGTAAGTGCGCCAGAGTGCCACAGAAGAAGTGATCATATCTGATCATACATATAAGTGTAGCATACTCGTATGTACATATGTGCATTGACAAATCGAACTGCCCAGCATGCCCCGGGAAAACGCAGTTAATCCAGGCACAAGGACATCTGGCTAAAGTGCCATCTGTACGCGTACAGTGGATTTATTTAGTGTGTGGACGTGTGGACCCCCTCGAAAATGGCAACTTATGGAGTTGCTTAAAAGTCCTCGGCAGTGGGTAATTAAAAGCGAAATGGGCTTATTTCGAGCCATGCCCTGACGACAGCCTTTCCAGCCTTCCCACTCCCGGACACTGTCTCTGTTCACAGTCAGACCAGACCAGACCAGACCGAGCCAGGCCGGGCCGGGCCGGGCCAAGCCGCTGGAGTTGGATTCGCTGTCGGCATGGATGTCAGAGATGGAAACAGGTGCGGGCCGGCCCCCAGACCGAGACCGAGACCGAGACAGAGACAGAGACGGTCAGAGGCTTGGTTTGACTCGTTTATAGAAATAAACTCGTAAATGGAAAGTATTGCATTGTCCTGCTATTAAGTTATCAACAACGACGGGGACCCAAAACATAGACACGCAGAATGAGACATGGACACAGATGTCCCACATACATACACACATACATACATACATACATATAGTATGCATATGTGACCAGCCAAAGGGTTGGACTCTCGAGTCTCGCTCGACTCCATTGAGGTTGAGCCGGCTGTGCTGTGTCACGTACCGGGCTGGGGCATGGGCATGGGCACTAATACTGGCCGAGGACCTAGTCCGAGTCGTAGTCGTAGTCGTGGTCGTGGTTTTGGAATAATGCTCCAGCTCTGACTCCAGCTCGGCGGAGTCCAGGCTAACAGCAGTTTCATATTTTGCTACAATTCCATGTTGTGTTTCGGGTGGAAGGTGGTTGTAGTTGCCACATTTAATGGCGCTCGTACGTTTTTGGTAAGCACTGGCAAGGCACAGCAGACAACACTTGTTGTCATTGTTGCACGTATGTATATTGTTATGTCCTTGTTGCCGCCTGCAGGACATTTTTATTCCAATCATGCGTAAGTGCCGAAGGGACGCTAAAACCTTAAATTTTCAACCACACCTCACCCATGTAAAAGTACATAAACTAATATCTTCTTCTCCTCTACCTAGCCTTGGGCTCTTCCCGTGGACAAGCCATTACAGTGGTATTCAACTTAAGGTGCGAAAACTATTGTGGATCACTGTAGATCACTGCAGTCACTGTGATGAGTATGGATCTTGTGACGATCTAACATATTCACAACTCGCTTATCTGTCGATTCGGTTAGGATTTATTGCTAGCCTCTTTACAAGAACTTATAGCAATTTGTAGATCAGTTATCAGCGATATCTGTGTTTCTGTACACATTTCGATAGCATAAGACCCAGCTAACATAAATACGTAAATGAATGTTTCACATAGTATCAGTGTGGAATAGAAACAAAGAGCAATTACTCTGTGGGGATTATGACATACATAATACTTATATACTCAAGGAGAGCCCCGATCTTCGATCTCCGACCTTCACAATTTCAAAGAGAAACAATTCTGATCGGCACTAGTCACAAGGGAAAAACTCAGATCTCTCGAAACGTCACAGATAGCGTCACCGAAACACAGAACATAAAACACAGAAAAATCGCACAGACAAACAAAATTTTTTGTTTTTTTTTAAACCGCTGTAGGCAGTCTTGAAAATCGATCTTTTAGAAACTAGAAATTGTTCTTTGTTGATTTTTACGCCAAAATGCCGATGCCGTATGCGCGTACGGGGTACCGTACCGTACTCGTACACGCTTGCACAATAACTGATGGCGGAATCACTTTGCCGGAATGTTAACCATTCCGTCCGTTTAAGATACAGTGTGGTGTAGCAGCGGCAGCGGCAGCGGCAGCCAGTCGCCGCTGTTTCTGCTGCTGCCGGTGGCTGGTGTTCGGGTCCATAAAGCTTTTCCCGAACACCAGTCCAAAGTTTCACTCAAACATGGGTTGGCTGTGGCAAGTAGCTCGTTTCTCGTATCTTCGGTTGCTCGATTGCTCGTCCCCGGTCACGGCCTCGTCTTTGCTCGGCTCCACTCGACTCGACCGAGTGGCACGGCCCTCGACCCTCTCAGGTTTGTTTACGTTTTCAGTCCCGAGCACATGGCTCAGGTGCCCGATGGATGCATGCAACACGTGGGTGGCACTACAATGCCCACGTGTTGCTATTTATAATACTCCACTTTGGCAGGTCCCCTCTGGCTGGACTCGATTATATCTCTATATCTCTAGATATCTCTTAATCGATATTAAGGTATTCCTTGAGCGAAAACAAACCTACGAGAATACAGGAATCTGAATCTGGATGGTTTCTTCGTCCGCTATCCGAATTGGAATTTAAATATGTACGGTCTGGTGCACCGATTTCACATGATGTTGCCATCCATTGGCATCTCTGCTTATCTGCTTGCGCTATGTCGTTAACTCCTTAAGCTCCATTTGTGTGGGCCCGGATATACATACGTATGCCTCGCACTCCGCTCCACTCCACTCTTCTCTACTCCACTCCGCTCCACGCCGGACGGGTGGACGGGTGTATGGGTATGAGCAAAACTTGATTAAAGTTTCGCCAGAATGCGTAAATTATTCATTGTACTCGTATGCTCGTATGTGTCGTATGAGAGAGGAAGAGAGAGAGTGGGTGGGTGTAATAAGCAGTTGGTTTGTACACTCAGCCATGGGATTCAGAAAAGGGTGGTGTGCCTGGTATGGCCTTTGCTCTTTTCTAACTTGGACTGCCCTTTCCTATGTCCCTGCCCCTGCCCATGCCCATGCCCATGCGTATTTATAAATTAAAAGCGTGTTCATCTTTGGCCAAAGTTCATAATTTTTGCGCCTTCATTAGGAACATGCTCGCAGGGGCAGAGACCGCCTGCCATGACAGCCACACACACACACACACGCCCTCCTACTCAGACTCCTTATACACATACACAGATACGTATATGCACACTTGTGCATGGGGTCCTGGTCTTTCTAATTGTCTTTGCCAACAGCTGCTGCTCGCAGGCGCGCTGGGCGTCGTCAGCGTTCCCGTCGAGGAGGAGGTGGGTCAGGTGCGGAACAGCGGCGAGGCGGGTCTCGGGCTACGGGCCTAGAATTGTTCCCAACGGATCTGGCGACGCAACTTCTGCCACAAATGTGTTTGGGCGATCTCAGGACACACATCCCAAGTACGCTCGCTCGCTCCTGCTTTCCGACCTCCGACCCCAATGCATGGCAACAAACATTGGGCGAAAAAACAAAAAGCGCTGGACGTATTCGTACCGCCCAGCCCTACCACTTGTCTTTGACGTTGTGTATTGTTAAAAGCTGCGGCCACTTTTTCCAGCTGCTCTGCACGTCCCTTCACATGTGGAAGTGTGTGTGTCTGTATGTGTGTTTGTGTGTAGAATGGGCGTGGGTGGTGCCCCAGCAAGCTCTTGTAGTGCTCTCCATACGTATCCAAGAAGGAACATCGCAGTCAAAGTCACAGTCACAGTCGAAGTCGCACCCGCTGGCAGTCATTGTGGAAATTTAAGTTGGCACGCCCCAAATGCCGTCGAACCTCTCCACCCCATTCTCCATTCCCCCCACCACATTCCATGCCTTATAACGCTGCAACCACTGGAAACCCACTACCTTACCCCGGTCCCCCACCACCCTCACATGTTAATTGTTCTCCGCAACGGGGGCACGGGTGCCAGGTTTCTGGTTCGTTGGAACAGTTGTCGTCCTCCTAACTATGTCGCCTGTCCTTTTATGAATTTATAATTTTAAAACTTGTTTTCAACTGGATTTGGCTCTTGGATTTGGCAGCAGAATGCCCCAACTGGAAAAATAATGAGGCAGCCTCTGCCAAGCACCCAAAGTATTTACGGCAGACTTCTATTGTTAATCATACTCTATTGTGGATTGTGGAGTGTGGACCAACACCCCAGTACTCTTGATGTATTCTTACATTTTCTGACTACTACCAAAACCAGCAGGGTGGAGTTCTGGTGATTCTGAAGATACATTTTCAAGGCAAGTTTTCCTCGATATCTTTGCCAATTTCGGCTTAAAATAGTTTCTAAAAACGATCTCCTTTGCAGCCATGAATTAAATGTGCGAATTGCCTTGGGGAATAAGTTTGAATCTGGATCTATGGTAAGTACACATTTCTTGATGTGCAACACGTACAACCTGACTCATTTTTGAATTTGACAAGACAATGGGGGATATTCTTGTTCATAGCACAAATCAGCACTTTCGAATGAGCGGAATATTGAATATATGGTTCGTAAGCGGCTATAAATAGGCGATGTATTTACTTTTTGGCGATGTCTTCCATTCTAATATTCGTTATATGTATTTTGAAAATTTCCCCCGACCACTTCCGCCCCCCAAAGAGCTAAAATATGTGACATCCAACATTTTGCAGATACGAGAAACGCAGATACCAAAATCGTGAAGAAGGACTATATCTAGCAGATTGCCGCCATTCCATACCTTTGTGGATGCTAATTTTGCGGTAGTGCAGATCCTTCTGTGTCGTTCGATGAGAAGGATGTTTCGCACTCCACTTTAATATTAAATCAAAGACATTTCATCATTCAATGGATATTAACTAGAATATTCCCTTGCGACGTTCAGCTACTTATGAAACGCATAGTATTTTTTGTTAATATTTGATGATCTTGGCAAGGGCCGCGGCTCTACTTTTATACCCGTAACTTAGTTCGTATAAATCTAATCTTATTATTAACGTAGCCTCTAAAGTATATTTTATTCGTAAATATTCCGGGGGCGCAGGCTGCACGGGGAAGAGAGAGAAGGAGTAAGCGCATAGCTAGCTGGATATAATCAAGATCCAATCTGATCCAGATTCGGCAATAAGGCAATTGTGGATAACACAGGTTTTCGTCCGTTGTTTGGGCGGAAGGTGATAAACTGGTAACAGAGCGATATCCTAGAAGATAAGAAGAAGCACTTGCATATAGTCTCTGCTCTAGATCTTAGTGCTCATGAAGACTATGTATGCTCTATATGGTCGGTAACTATTACTTCTGGGCGTTAAAAGTATGCTTTCTTTCTGGAAATCAAATTACTCTTTGCCTTACTTTTAATTTAAGAGCACCGCGCCTTTGACCCTCATGCAAAGTACATAGCTTCTGCCAAAAACTATTGTCTGCCGCAGGTATAACCCTGATTGGACACATGTAAATACATACATACATGTGTACATAGGTGTTCGAAGGACCGAATGCACAGCGCGTCACTTGTGTCTGCATATTCACACGCAGCATATAGTGGTGTCTGCGTGAGTACTCGTATCTGAATGTGTCGTAGCTGGAATAGGGTCCTGTCTCCGGTTGCCCGTGTGGACGTGGGCGCCGGCAACGAGACCGGATACACGATGTTGTGGCTGGCGTGGCTCGGAGTTGTGCAAACAACCATAAATAAAGCAAGCAATCAAACATACTGTTGTCCTCTGATTATCCTAATTTGTATGCCAGAATTTGACACATGACAATTGACACTGGTTACAACAGTAACAACATCAACAGCAACAACGGCAACAACGGCAACAGCAACAGCAACAACGCCAACTTGCGCACATATTTGGCAATCATTTATTTTAGAGCCAATTGAATTTTAAGTAGTCAAACATGCATATGACATACCAGCGAAGGACCAAAATGGTACGTACTGTACGTATGTATGTACATGCATACATTCACGCATGACAATGCATTTCAACATACACATACACAAGTATTTATGCGTATGTTGTTGTGTGCATACATTTCAATGTCTGCGTATGCGCCCTCTCGATAAAAATGCTTCACTGGCTCTAGTCCCCTGTCACCCCTGTCCCACAATAATTCATTCAAAACACAGCCATAAATATGACTACTAGAATCCATTGAATGGTTCTCTTTCATAGTTTTCCCTGCTAGCGGGAAACGAAAATTAATTGGTTAAAGTATTTGGCTTTAGTGTCGAGTCAGAGTAGAGCTGGGACGCCACCCCCACCCACCCGATACCCGATTAGGAGTGGGCGAGTGTCGTGCGAGTGTCATCGCAGATTAATACTTGAATTGATGGGTAAGACTTCGGCAGTTTTATTATCATGGCCACTAGTCACGAAGGTGCCCACTGGATGTTGCCTCCTTCTGGAGGTTTTTGCTGAAATTTCAGCTGCTGTCTAGCTGCAGTCCAGGAGCCCTGTCAACGGCACGGCAAAGAGCTCCAGAGGTGAATCAAATCATAAAATAGACATCCAGCCAGATTGATTGAGAGGTAGACTATCTCCGATGCGGCGTCGAGCTATGCACTAGTGACTAGTACGCCCACCCACCCGTCCGTCCGTCCATGCGTCCGTCCATCAATTGTTTCAATCTGAGTGCGAATGCAAAGTTATTGTTGTCGCAGTTGTTGTTTTCGATGGCTTCAGTTAAACGGCTTTGGCAGGAGCATCAGCATCAGCAGCAGCATCAGCATCAGCACCAGCGACAGCATCAACATCCACATCCACATCCACATCAGAGCCAGGCACCTGCACCAGCAGACGTCGTCATCCTCATCATGATGCGAAGCGTTGGTCTCTCCTTCCTGTTCCTGTTGCTCTTCCTGCCGCACAGCCGGTACATGCCGGAGGGCACCAAAAATCAACCAACTAACAATGGCAAAGCGTCGACGCGAAGTATTGCGACCCATCTACGTTGGCTTTCTTTTTCTGCAGCAGCAGCAGCATCAGCAGCAGCATCAGCTTCAGCAGGTCCTGCTTCCATTCCATCGACTGGGGTCTGAGGACACGGGCGCGGGCACGGGCATGCCCAGGCAAAGCGAGAGCCCATGAATAATTCCACTTTGTATTTTTCATTTTTGCTGCCAGTGTAACATACATACATCACGGTAACAGCGTCAACGACAGACGACGACAGCACACAGCAATTGGCTTTAATAGAGTTTGCTGGCGGTCAGACAGGCGGTCCGGTGCGGGCCAGGACGATGACGATGACGATTCGGACAAAACATTTTGGGGTTTGTGTTATCCACTTATTAATTAATAACAATTCATAGGCCACGCCCATTTGCCTGGCACAGTTAATCTGGCCACACATACATGCATAGCCGCAGATCCAGCCGCAGCCCCAGCCCCTTTGCTCTTGCCACTTGGCCCTTGAGTAACGACACATTGCTTTCATGTAGATTTATTCGCGGATACGTTTTAAGCACAACATATCCCTAATATACCCATTGTACGAACAGTTCATCTTTCCCGAGTAACGGGTACATCATAGTCGAATCCATCGCCTGTCCCTGTCCCCGTGCCTGCCCCTGCGCCTGTGCTTGTTTTGGTCTGTTTATGGGATGGCGTCTCTCTACACTTAAATAAACTTTTGTGTCAAAATTTTATCAATAATTCAGTTAAAATGCATTGCAAATCCCGTTAAAACACAGCCACAGTAGAAGCGGCAGCAATTGCAGGCAGCGACGACAATGACAATGACAATCACAGAGGACGGAGGACGGGAAAGAGCTGGACAAATAAAAGATGAGCAAGAAACCATGTCACTGGCCACACATATGGCCATTTGTCAATTGAATGATGGGAATATGAATTTATGGCATTAAAATCTTTTGGTTTTTTGGCCGTTTGGACGGACTCTGAAAGCAAAATGAAACCAAAAAAAAAACAACAAAAAACGAACAAAAAAAAAGAGCAAGCCGGAAAACAAAAGAGTCCGACACGATACGATTCGACTCGATTCGAGTAGGAGTAGGAGTAGGTCTCCCCCGAACATTCATAGTTGGTAGTTGGTGTGAAAGCGGACAAAAGCCGACTAGGATCAGAGAGGGCCAACAGCAAAAGCGGCTTATTTGTAAAAACAAAAGCCAATCAAAAATAAAAAATAACAACAAATAAAAGTGGTGGTGGTTCAATCCGACACACAGTGAATATAGTCAGCGATATGAACAAATGGCATTGTCCCATACAAGTCAACTGAAAGTACACACGATTGGCACACATTGTGCCACATTTGCCACCGCACAGAGCAGAGCAGCGCCGCGCTCTGGATGCTTTTTTTGATGCCTGCCCTACCCTGCCCCACCTTGCCCCACCTTGCCCCATTGATGTCACATTGTGGCAGTACTCAATTCACTCAATGCACTTGATTCGCATTTTTCTTTATGCACATAGAGACGTACATACATAATGCATGCACATATACACATAAAGACTAAGAGAGATTCCGCTTAAAATATATATAAATAAGAGATTGAGTACGACATTTTGAGCTGTGCTTTTCTCTAATTAAACTTACATACCTACATTTAAGCTCTGTTTATTTATATTTTTATAGTTTCTTTTGTTTTGTTGCTATTGAATAAAAGAGCTCTTGACGACATTTCACTTTTCATTTGTACATACATATGTACACGAAAGTATCTTTAAAGTATCTATCTATGTACTCAAATTGATTTACATTTGTGTGGGTGGGTGTGTGTGTATGTGTGGGTAGGTTTGTGTCTGTGTTTGCGTCTGTGTTTGTGCTGTTGCTGTGTGCATGTGCGACAGACAAGAGAACTTGTCTAAGCGATTTTTGATTACACTTCCGACGGAAATTATCATATATCCTTCTGCTTGAATAATTTTCATGGAAATTCGCGACAAGGCGTCGAAAACGGTAACCAACTTTACCATCAATACCGGCCTTGCCCCCTCCCAGCCGTTCCCTAACCATCCGGCTCTCGGCTCTCGTCCTGCACCTGATCCTGGCACTTGTCGCAGTTGCGAGTGTCATTTAACTAAAAAAACAGTGGAGCTTCAAATTAGAAGCGCTGTCTGATTGAAGTTCCAAATGTGTGTATATAAAATACTTAAACATAAAGAAGTCGATGCGAAGCATCGTGCACCAGCCATCGAAAAACACAGAAAGACAGTTGTCAGTGGCAGGAAGAGGTCAGAGGAGCAGAGGAGCAGAGAGACAGAGAGACAGCTGGACAGATGGGCAAGGAGCACGAAACCAGACACTAATTAAAGGCATTTGTTGTAGCATTTTCATTCAATTAATTATTTCGACTATCAACGCTGTCAATCTTTTTATCAAGAAATCTGCCAAGCAGCAGCGGCACTCGCACCCGCAGCCGTCTCCGGAGTATCCCTCCAGAGTACTCAAATTTGGTGGGAGAGTGTTTGGTGTTGGCGCAAAAACTTATTTGTTTTAGCAGGCAGGCAGGCAGGAGCTACTAGCAGCTCGCCAGCCGATACTAGACAGCAGTGGCCCACAGTCTGTAGTCCGTAGTCTGCAGTCCGTAGTCTGCAGTCTGAAGTCTGAAGTCTACAGTCAAAGAATGAGCCCCGTTGTGGGCGGATGGAAATAGCAGCGGGAACAATGCTTTTGTATTACGCTTTGTAATGCGTTGATCCCCCACTACTGCGGCTGAGCCACTGCGGAGCCCCGAGAATATCTTCCTTTTCGACGCCTGGTTACTCTTAGTTACTCTTTCTGTTCTGTTCTGTTCTGTTCGCTGTCCATCATCCGTCAGCCCTTTTCCATAGTTTCTGTTCGAGCAAATTGCCTTTTGTTGTTAATGGCCGGGGAATTTGAGCGGAAAAGAGTGGTGCACGAATACACAACATCATTCCCATTCCCGTTTTCCTGTTTTCCCGTTTCAGTCCATTGGTATTACTTATATAGAGTGTTGAGTGCCCTGCCCTGGTATTTGCAATCTAAATTACCAATTCTGGCTTTAAGGGAACATCGGTGCTATTTGCCTAATATTGTAGCTACATCATTGGATAATCTGCTTACGATGATGCAGTTTCAGGTACGAATATCAGGATCATTGTGCAGCACACTTTTGTCTGCCTAGCCATCTCCAGATGGAGCCCATCTATTCACCGCCCCAAAGCCAAAAAGAAAGACTTTACTTCCTCAATGAGATGACCCACACAGGCTCACAAAAAACAAGCATTTAAATTCCTTCACTCCCACAAACTCTGACACAGACAAGGTGCCAGTGACCTTTTTATGCAAATATTTTTTTATAAAGGTAGCTGGGGCTAAGCAAGCACATAAACGTTCACTGCGGCGTCCCTCAACACAGCCTCTCAACGGTGTTTTTCCAACAGTTTGCAAGGGCCATCGCCATCGCCATTGCCAACCTGTCCCACGTACAACCTCAGCTTTATCCTTATCTTTATCTTTGAGCGGCCATGGAATCCCTGTCGAATCATGTACAATGTCCTCACACGGTGCTTGCCGGGGGTGCAGAGGCTTTTAAAGGCGACATTTTAAAGCTGAACACGGGCCACATTTCCATACAAAACACGAGTATGGTTATGCACACGGGGAATTTTGCTTAGCTCATGTGGTTTTGGGATGCCCCACAAGGTATTGTCCTGCCAATAGGACCCCATATCATGCAATATATTCCCTGGATACCTAGTGACGATTTGATCGCCGATTCACCGCCGTCCTTCAACTCAGCAGCAGCACACATACACATACGCATACACATACACAGACATGAGACTGCAGCATGATCTCTGCCGACGTGTCTACGAGTATGTGTGAAATGGGGGGTTGTGTGGGGTGAGGTGTGCTGGGGTGGTTTGTCCGTGAGTGTTTGTGTTGTGTTGTGCAGTGCAGTGACGCCAACACGGCGAACGATGAACGCCGCTATTGCAATCTAGATTTGAGATGGGAATCGTAAAACCGGAAATAAAACAGGAAAATTAAAAACGTACAAAAGGTGCAAAATAGACAGCCAGCCAGCCACCAAGGAAGTGTGCGCAAACAGAGAGCAAAATGGCACACACAGACAGTCGGACATTCTGGCGGATTCTAAGAGCAGCATTCAACGCCAGCATCCAGCAGCCAGCAGCCAGCACCTAGCCCAACACCAGCACCAGCACAGTCATTCCTCCCACTTCACCCACCAACCAGGTACAGCAGTTGGGTAAACAGCAGAGGTAAAAGGTAAAAAAAACAAAATATGCAACTCCGAGGGCAATATGTAAAATGAAAATTGCAAAGAGAGTTCGCAGGGGTCCCAATTCCCACGGGGCCACCCGACACGAGTCCAGCTGGTTCTGATTAAAGGGTGATACCCCACTGCTCGGATGTCCAGTTCCGTATTATTCCGTTCCGCATATTGGCTTCGATTCATGCGAGTCATTTTGCACTCCATGCCCAGGCGTAAGTAGTAGGCTCCGTGCTCTACACTGCATGCAGTTTTTATCAAGGGAAACAACACAAACGATTGAATAGCTGAAGGAAGGAAATTCCAACTTCAATTTCAATTCAGAGTGTGTATGTGAAGACACATACCTGACTGAACGAACACCTCTTCAATCTGCAGTCGTGGCCAAGACTTCTCGAATCGGATGAAGAGGAGTATCCTGACATTATTAAAATAATTTCAAATGGATCAAATTCATTTGGAAACCGGAATCCGAAATCCGTGTGTATGCCCGAATATGCAGAGCTTCGACACCAACACTCCCGCAGACGCAAGGCCAAGGGCACCGCACCCCCATCGACTTGAACAACAGCAACAAGGAGAACGTGAAAAGACAGAAAAAAAGCAGGGCACAATACTTTTTAGAGGGCAGGAGGCGAAAACAATTACTTAAAGCAATTCTTCCGAACCATTTGTACAAAATCCACAAATTAAGGCACTTGCTCCTGCTCCACACAGCCACAGACACAGACACAGTCGCAGAGGCACAGTCAAAGTCGCAGACCCACAGTGAAAAAGGGCATGGAGGAGGGCGTCATGACAGCTGTCGAATGTCGACTCCCCACCGCCAGCTGGCTGTCGACTGCCGCGCTGCTCCCTGCTGCTCCCTGCTGCTGCCTGCTGGTTTCGGTAGCTGTGCTTTGTGCTCTGCTCTGGTCGTCTATCCGACATCCAACTGTTAGCTAAAAGCCGTTAAATCGCGGTAGAGGAGCCACAAAGCCAATGCCGAAAGTAAAATCAAAGTCAATAACGTAGAAGAGGAAAAGAAATGAACAAAAAAAAACACAGCAATCAAATGCAATAAAATTCAGTGGCCAAATGGAGACAAAAATTTGCAAAAAGTGGCTGGAGAAGCGCCAGAACCTATGAAACGCGGTTCGAACTGGGGACAACAAGTGGCTAAGATCAAACCGTTTCAACGGGCGCTGCTCCTGTAAAATTAGGGAAATCAATACAGTTCCCTGCATCTGGCAGTGGCGGAGTGAAGGTGGAGGTGAAGCCATTCCAGATGCCCATCAGTATCGGCATCAGACGCATCGTTAGACAGCACATCATGGCTGAAATCACCAACTGAGCGAGAGAAAAGTTTTCCGCCGTCAACACCAAACAATGAGTACAACGTTGCAATAGTTGTTGGCTCTTTTTGTTGCACATTTTCAGCGTTGGCGGCACAAAAGTTGCCTCTCCAGTCGAATGCGGTCTTCGGTGTTATATTATCTGGTCTCTCGCTTAGCTGGTGAGATGAATAAGTATTGATTCTGCATTATCTAGTCGGGCTTTTTCAATTGTTTTCTTATAACAAATCCGCCTTGAGCCGTCAGCAACTCTGCAATTCTGCATACATTCCTATAGCTTACAAACACTGAAATCTGCCCACGTTTCCACTCAATTACCTGCCTTCCACGGTGCCCATGAAAAAGTTTGGCGTCGCGCCGCAATTGATGCGTGGTAGCCTTCCAAGCCGTTGCTCCGGATGTTACCAGAAGAGCGGCCCAGTGTCATATTTTTTACTGAATAGCACATAGCCACCTTCAATGGCGACCAGAAACAGAAGCACCATCGATTGGCTTGGTGGATTCTACTTTGTGATACGATTAATTTTTAAAGGCCAAGAGTGAGTGAGTGAGTGTGGTCTGTGTGATTGTCAGACGGGGACAAGGGCACGGGCGTCCATCAAGCCTTTGCTGCCATGGCGCATAGCGCATAGCGCTCTCATTTATTTATGACAATTTGTGCGTTCGGCAAAGAAAAAGAAAACATCGCGAAGAGACGCTGAAAGGCGGCCAGAGCAGAATCTTTATTCATTGATTATTTAACGACTTCTTAAGTGGTTTCTTAAGTACACAAAAAACTCACCGCTTATGTGCGATTAAGCCAAAGTAGTCGCAAGTAAAATTGAACGTGTGAGCGTTCTTGGGTGCGGTTGTGCCGGTCTGGATGTGTGTGAACTGGCACGAGAGTATGTGTGTCCGTGGAGATCCCTGCTGTCTAGGCCAGGCAAGGGCGGCGGCGGCGGAGGGGGCGGCTCACAAAGGCAGTCTCTCATAGTCAAAGTGAATTGATGAAGCGCTGTAGGAAAACTTTTACCGCAGTGCTGAAAGACTGAGGGGACAGTGGAACGGTGGGTCGTGGACCCAAAGACAAGCAAGCCGTCGACTTCGACCGTCACATTTGCAAGCTAAATCGTACAGAGCGAATAATAAGAGTCAGCTCGTTGATTCCGCTGCCCTTTCCGGCCCCTCCTGCCACTCCACTCCTTCTGTTCTGTTACATCTACTTTTACTGCCACCCGTTTCCATGCAAAGTTGCGCCGCACGCAGAAACTAACGAAAAAACTGGGCAAGAAAAAAGGTCAAAGCAACTAAGACGGGATAAACTGGCGTGCTTAAGTTACTCAAATAGCATACGCCCAAAAGTTTGCTGGCCACTTGCTACTGCCGGAATACGGAGCGAGCTCGCTGCTCTATTCAAGTTGAGGCAAGAAGTTGAAACCAAAGCCGGCAGCCAGGATGCGGATGTTGCTAGCAAACTCTCGTATCGGTACGAGTGGATCTGTGACCAGGGGCGACTTTCATTCTCTCGCGTTGAGTGATTTTGTCGTATTGATATCGCTTAAAGTTGTTTTTTGGGTTATTGACATGCATTGTACCTCTGGTGCATCCATAGTCCTCGTGTGAATATATAGGTTGCAAACTATGTTCTGAGGGGAAAGTTGTAGCATACTTTTGCGCACAGCCGTCCGCTTTTGATAGATCTCAAATGTTGTTTAGCCTCATGGCTAGAAAATTACAAAAAATCTCTCAAATATACGTGCAAATTAAAAACGGTGCCATGCCAATCTCTCTGTCTCCCTCCTTAAGGGGGAGCCGTAGCCCTCCATACCATCCCACTGCGGGCTCTCTTCGCCACTCTGCCTGGCGACATTGCTAATTGCGCGCATTAAACCCAGACAACAGAACGAGCGTTTTGGAGTAGGTCTTTGTGTGTTTATTGGTGTGCTTTTTGCTGCCGGTGATGGTGCTGGTATTCATGATGGTGTTGGTGTAGCACCAAACAGCGTTGCGTTGAAATAGAACTTCCGGCGGGGCAACGGAAAAAACCTCTAACGAAAATCCCAACGTAATGCAATATTCATTTTTCTGGTCACGTACGTAAAGTAAATCAATTAAGTTGTCATAAATTGTACCACTGCAGCCGACGACACCTCCCGTCCGGAACACCCCCGCTCTGCCCCCACCCCCCCGTTCCTCTTTCCGCTAACGTAGTCGGTGTCGCATCTCCATTTTCCATCTCCATCTCCATACCCTCAGTGCCCTGTGTCCTCTGTCCTATGGCTCAGTCGGAGCGTTTACTTCGTGCTCCTCGTCCTACTTCTACTCCTACTCCAACTCCTTCTGCTTCCTTGCCTCTGTTTTCTCTAGCTGCCAGCTTTTTTGTTGCCAGGCTCTTATTTGATTTGAGTTCTGTTTGTGCTGCAAATTGAGCGGCATTTGTTTTTTATATATTTCATTTTTTTCACTTTACTTCCATGATTCTGGGGCGATGCTGAGGGTTGGACTGGAGGCTCCATAAAGTGTCGCATCTAATCTTCAAATATACATTTAAACACAAGTAGGATATGTAAATAGCAGAAATTTGAAGTAGCAAGCGAACCAGAAACCACCAAATAGCTTGCGAAATTCTTTTGTTATTAAACCAATTTTGTTTTTTTGTGTTATTCATGCACTTTTTATAGCATGAGGCTTGAGGCTAAGACTGACGCCGGCGGGATGAATGACTGGCTAAATGGGTGGCTGGATGGATGGCTAGATGTCTGGGCAGGCGAGGAGTCAAGCGCGTCAAGTACTGTGACAGTCATAAAATGCTTCACATGCCCTTTACTTATTTTGTGTTGTTTTACCCGCGTTTCTTTTTTTGTACCGATAGCGGGGAAAGCTTTTAAGCAGAATAAACGTTAATTTTATAAAACGCGTTTCCGCGCTTGCTCTCCGGGCATGATGTCTCTTTCAGCGGGGCTCTTAATCCGAGAGTCTTCACTCTCCATGGAGGCGATTAGAGAGGCAAAAGAACCTCGGCAGGGACATATATTGCTGGCTACCCAATATACGTACGCACAATAGCCCGTTTAATATGAAGGTATAAATTTGAAAGGACAAACAATTTACGATGACACATTGTCATCGTATTTTTTGGTAGCTGGGGCAAGAGCTGAAGCATTCCGAGTAACCAATTCGCTTGTTGTCTGAAGCGAAACCCCTATTTCTCTTCTCCTGTCCTCTGCTCTGCTCTCTTCTCCATGTAGCCCGGTCGAGTCCTACTCCATGGATTTGCCATCTTCTTTCTTCGCTTGGCTGCAGACTTGCCGCACTTTAGTTAAGCTCAAAATGATTGCGTATAATTTGGCAGCATTTAGTGGGCGCCACCACGCAGAGTTGGGGGTGGAGTTCGGGCGAAATGACAAGGGCAAAAGCTGTGGCTGTGGCTGCTGCTGCTGCTGCTGCTGCTTGGGGGGTGAGTCCCAGTCAGTCTGAGCCTGGGGTCTGGGGTCCACAGTCTGGGGGTAGCCACTTGCGGCCGCAATGGGATTTCTCGTTCATTTCAACAAGGATTATTTACTTCGCCAAAGATTCAATAACAATTTTGAAATGAGCGTAATTTCGTTGAGCTTTCTTCCCGTCTTGGCATAAGCCCTGAAATAATGTGGCATAAAGCACAAAGTGGTCGTCGCACGCCCCTCGCCCATCAAGGATCCTTGCTTAGCTGGTGGCTTTCCTTCAGGAAGTCCAACTCCAAGTCCAAGGGTATTCAGAGGAACCATAACTAGCTTCGATGCTCGATGACCGTTTTGACAAGGTTTGAATTGTCTCCACCGCCCCCCCTTGGGCATGTATTACCATGCTAGCCGCCACAGGGGGCCGATATCGATAGCTACAATCATTTTCACAGTCGCAGTCGCAGTCGCTGTGGCAGTGGCAGTCGCCGTGAGTCACCGATAGTCAACACACTTATCAATTAAAAGCTTTGCACAGAAGCCGGCCATAAGCCCCTGTCACTTGAGCTCGGAGTTAATGGCGTTTTATCAAGTCGTTTTCGGGTTTTGTGTGCAATTTTAATTAAAGCTTATTAAAGGCCTGGGCGGATCCGGGTGCGGTGCGGGCTACATGCATTATGACTTGCTGGCAGGCAATCAGCACGCCAGCCGCAAAACAATCAGACCTCAACTCGTCCTTGTTGTTGTCTGTCATGACGTACGAGTATATGGCAATATCAGTTTCCATCAGTGCGGAATAGAGAGAGAGAGAGACCCCCTGCCTGGGGTCAGAGATAGGCACAGGGACAGATTCGTGAACAGCTCTGGGCAGTCAATCAATGTCTCGATTTAGATTTGACCGATTTAAGGAAATTAAACATCATGATTTTTGAACACCTACCCACTACACACCGAATCACCCCCCATTGACCATCGACCATCGTGCATCGGTCAGATATCAATGTAATTGTTTAAAAATATTAAGGAAATAAGCTCTCACATACATAGCATTGCCCCAACGTCGTTGTTCTTTCGAGTTGGGGGCCAATCACGTTTTGCATTCCACCAATCCCATTCCCCTTAAATTCTATTCTCGCTCTCACTCCGATTCCGATTCCGATTCGCATTTCCATTTCATTCCAAACCCTATCCCGGTTACCCAGTTCCCAGTTCGCACCCAACCCAAAAACTCTCAGTTCACGGAACGAGGCGGGGTGGGGTGGGGCGAGTACGTTCTTAATGCAGTATGCAGTAGCAGTATGCATGTGCAAATCTAATAATTCTTTGCCAACTGTCACTCCATTAGCGGCAAATCCAGCGGAATGAAGCACTGACGCGGGTGGGAGGTACCGACCAGTGGAGAGGGCGTTAGCGTGGGCGTCAAAGTGGGCTGGACAGCGGCCGGAGCCGTAGCCGGAGCCGGAGCCAGAGCCTGAGCCCGAACCCAGGCACTTCCTGCGCTCACTTTTCTTTGCTTGGGCTAGGAAGAACCTTACTACCAGCTTATGGGTGTGATTTTTTTTTAGTTTTTCGCTGCAAGGGTCAGGAAACGGGTAAGGAAAAAGGGCAGATTTGGGGCATTATGTGTAAGCATGCGTCTACCCCAGGACCCCGGGAAGTACGAGTATGCCAAATGCCCCTTGAACTGCTAATGTTTGTGCGATATTGTGTGGAGTACATCGATCTTTCAATGTCTCTTCTCCATGTCCCCTGTCCGCTTCGTTCTGTCTGCACAGGCTTGTGTCTGTCCGTCCATCTGTCCGTCTGTGTGTCTGCGTGTCTGTCTGTGTGTGTTCTATTTCGAGGTTTGGCGATTTATTTTGCACAAGTTTTAATTTCCGGCAAATTTCCTAGTACAATTTCCCTTCTCAGAGCTGGCATTGCGCTTTTCCCGCACTGCACTCACAGTGGCGCATTTCCAAGTTTACTTCTGCGTTGACTCCACCCCCGATTCCCCGATTCCCCGACACCCACACCACCATATGAAAATTACCCTAAAAGAGCGACATAGCTTCATTTGAATCATGGCCTGTGTGACTGTGTGCGTATGTGCGAAGGATAGAGACAGAGACAGAGAGAGATTATCTGTGCGATTGTATGTATGTGTGTGGGTGGGTGGGACGAAGGACACTTCGGGTCAGAATACTCATATTTTTTACATTTGTGCTATTTAATGCAAATTAGGCAAGCGACCTGTCCGTACATTTTACGACTACAATTTCATTCATTTCGCTTGCCAAATCTGTGTCTCGTTTCTCGGGAAGAAACCCTCGTCTCTTGCCAATCGAATTTGCATCACCATCTTCTCTGCTTCTACGTGATTCTGGAAGCCAACAACTGCATCTGTTACAAGATTATTGCCCACCATTCGGAAGCGTGCCAGAGAGAGCTCAGAGGCCAGTCCATGCCATGCCATGCCTATTGTTTCTCGCCAGACGGGGCTTTCCATGGTCCTGCCTGCACTTGGCCAGGTGTACTTGGTCGGACTCTGTATCGCGGATAATCGCTGCGGATTTTCAGCCTGCACTTCCGTTCGGCACATCCCAGAACCCCATCCCTGTGCCAGCACAGAGCCAGAGCACAGACACAGACACAGAAATAGTAACTGAATCGGCGGGTCGAAAGCCCAGGCGGAAAAAACCTGAATGCCAATCATAGGCAATAAAGATTGTAAAATTTGTTTCTATTTTCAGTGTGGGCCAAAGTCACTTTGCCACTCTGCAACATGACTTTCTACTCTGTGCTCCCAGTCTGCTGCACTCCACCTCCACCGCCACCACCCCTCCACATTCACTCTTCCCGGTTCTGCTCTACTCAGTTCAGCGGTTGTACAGCTACAGACATTTTGTCCCAGGACGCCCCTTAAAATGAAATGCCTTTGCTGTTAAGCCAGCAACTGGCGAAACGGCAAGCGGCGAGCGGCAAACGGTAAACGGCAAACGGAAAACGGGAACTTGATCTGGCCCAAAAATCGTTTGATTTCGCCGCTCGCACAGAAGGCTGGAACCCAGCGAATGGGATGATTGCTATGCTAAACAAAACGTGGCCAAAAAAATGCAACAAAAGAAAAACGAAACGAGAAGAGGAAAAACAATTGGCATTCAATTGACGGCAATCATCGGCTGACCGTGATTCCACTGATTTCCTAGTACCTACAACTAGTTAAAACAACAACTCTGACGCTGACTATTTCTGCCAGTCTCTCCGGTTGAAGTCGTCTGCTCCATCTGTTCAGATGGCACAGATGGATCTCCCCAAATACTAGAAGGATATTGACCTACCATTCGCCAGTAACAAATGAAATGTGTTCTTATCTCCAAATGAATACAGCAAATCAATTTCCATAAGCTTGAAAAGCAACGTTATTAATCAAAGATGAATCTTGCTGCTTGGCTTAATCCTCACTCCGTGGGGAACACCAATTACCATTATCAAAGACTGTGCACTGCGGGGTTCCAGGCCTGCGAAACAATGGCCCCGCGGGGGCGGACCACAGGTTGTAAGCTGTACAGATGATAGAGTTAACAGGTTGACATGTTGCCATGGAAGAAGTAATGCAAATATAGTTACATCATGCATATACTGTGTATATTTCTGAGCTCATGTAGGACACGCTCCTTTACAGTCGGAGACTTCTCAGAGGAAAAGTGCAATCAAAATTAAACAAAGAAACGAGAGATGCAAGAGAAAAATGGAATGAGTGCTGGGAAGACCAGAGTTGAACAGAGGTCAACCGTAGACAGTGAAATGACCAAGTCTTATTTCCGATTCGAGCAATTAAGCTCATTTAACTTGGCGCACAGTCCACTACGTAGCTTCCACCGTTCGTCCTGCTCCAGCTCCTGCTACTGACCCAGGCCCAACTCCTTGTTTAGTGGACTTCCGTCGGTAGCTGCAGCTCTTTGGGCCTGCCTCGGGGGCAAGTGCTGCTCGCGGTCAGGACTGCGCCTGTCCGATGGTAAGTATATCTTATTATCAGTAGTTGCCACACACTATAACAAAACATTGCAAAAAGAGAACATCAGCTACCAGCCTATGCCCAAGTCCCTGCCCATGCCCATGCCCAAGACCAACACCATGCCAAAGCAAGGCCCTGCAACCGGCAACACCCGCCGATAACTTTGGCCATAATTCATCAGTTGTGCGCGCTGTAAAGTCCTTTCAACTGCTGCTCAGTTGCCAAATATGGTTTTTGTGCTTGCCTTTGCAACTATATATTTTTGCGAGGAATTGGGCAGGTTCTGTGGGGTCAGCGGTGGGGCGGCGGGGCGGGGCGGAGTGGGTTGGAGCTGCGCCTGGTCTTTATAAGTTTATATTTCTGTCTTTCCCATGTCTAAATATGATACATGCCCTTGCCGCAAGTTGGTAGTTGCCAGTGCCAGTGCCAGTGGCAAGTGCAGCAAACAAGGCAGCCTACTGCACCCCCCACCCATGCCCGAGCTGACAGCAACATTGCCTCCCTCCCTATCTTTCACCCTCACTAATATTCTTCTGTTCTAGATGACTGCCGCCGCTGTTCAGCTTGTTTCAATTTTTCTAGCAAAGTTGATGCCGGGAAACAGATTGTTTGCAGCAAACAGGAGCAGAAGCAGCAGCAGCAGCAACAACAACAGGAGCAACGGAAAAAGTGCCAACAGTGCAAATTTTCCTTACCAGTTTGAACTTCTTGCCATCCAGTTCCAGTTCCAGTACCAGGCCCGATCCCTATCCCAAGTCCTCGGTCCTGGTTGCATCATACTCTGTGATCTGGAGGCGCCACCGCCATTGCCTCTCGCCTAGTGGGCATGCACTCGTATCTGCTGATGGTGTAAATTTCTTAAAGTTCCCAACTTCTCCATTGTTTTTGCCCCCGCCTAAGTTCCGTTTCTCGAAGCTCAATTTTTGCTTTTCGCTTTCGTTATTCTTAGCGTCGTCTGCCGCCGGATTCAGTGGCAGGCTGTTGCCCGTAGCCATAGCCGTTGCCGTTGCCCCCTTCCGATCCCATCGCTGCTGTTGTTGTTGAGCCGTTTGTTGTTACTGTTTAACATTGTGGCAGCATTTTCGAGCATTATCCCTGCCCATGCAGTCGATGCAGGTTGTCTTCCTGCCTCCCGCTCCTGCACTCTTCCACGCTCCCACTCAACCGGGATATTCATGGATATTCCACCACAACCGTTTGTCTGGTCTTCCCCCTCTGCCTTTCTGACTGCTGTCTGCTGTGTCTGCCTGCCAGGACTGGCATAAATAATATTGCAGCTAAATTAGTTAATAAATCATTGGAAAACGCTTTCTAGGCGTTGACTAAGGCATGGTGGCTAGTGGCTGGTGGCCAGTAGCAAGCAGTTCCGTTCACACGATTTGAATTGAGTTGGAAGTGTTGGGTTGCATCGACTCTCTATCCCGTATCCCAACAGCCCTTGCTCCTACCACGTTGAACCCTTGACTGTGCTACGGGTACGGAATGGATGCTCCACTCTGCTCTGCGATGTATCAAACTGTTGATTCGGACATTACTGGCTGACAGTAAGGGCCGGTAATTATCAGCTCGATTAAACCTGGATAGCCGGTAGGTCTGTTACTGACGAGTGACGAGTGAGGAGTGACGTGTGCGGGCTATTCCACTTGTATTCAATAATTGGATTTGTCATCATCCAGTCCAGTGTTGGGCCAAAGAAATAGACACCGACCAGCGACCAGCGACCAACGACCAACGACCAGTGACCACCGACCCTGGTGCTGCTGGTGCTGCTGGTGCTCAAGGCCCATCGAACCCACAGCTCACTCGCTGGCATGGACCAGGCCGTAAACCACTTTGCAAATGAGCCCATCCTTTGCCCTTCCCTTGCCACGATGCGTGCACACTCGTATTTGTCGATTTACATTGAAAAATCCTTTTTTAAACATGCACGGAGATCAATCGCTGCCCCGCATCGCTACCCATATTAACACATACTCGCACTCGTATGTTTGTGCACGCATACACGTTCGGGGCATTCGCTGCTTTCGCCAGTTCGCTTACATTGCCCATGCATTGGCACGCTTTTGACGAATTTTGCCGTTACTTTGGTATTTGCACTTTTTCTCGCATATACATGTGTACACTCGTATGTGTTTGTAAAAAATATTTCACATTCAAACGGAATGAAACGCACAAATGCAAACATTTGCTTACTTTACTCGTTTCTCTGAATTTAATTGAACTGCCTGCCGCTTCATTTTCGCATGCCCTGCCAATGCCCCTTCCCCTGCTCCTGCTCCTGCTCCTGCCAGTGCCCCTGCCCCTGCCCTGGCAAAAGGATATAAGTATTTGTATACACACATACCCCCCTGGGACTGATTTCGCCATGGGACAGTCTCTCTGGTCCCGGCTTGTCTTTAACTCGTTCCCACCAATTTCGAAATATTTGATATGATTGAAAAATGGATTTTGAGATAGAGGCCCGATTCGGTGAGGGACCAGGGGGAGTAGGGTTGTGGTTCAGGTATGCCACTCCCGAGAGGGGGGGGTGAAATAATTATTATTTCCATAATATGCATTTTTGAGCCAAATCGAAAGAATTGCATCAAAGGAAACTTTGTCATGCTCCTCCTCGCCGTCGACGACGACGCACATACTAAACCGATTTGCGGCTAAGTAGATAACAAATATTTTGTCCCTACACAAATACGCATTTTTGTGCTCCGCTTCTCGAAAAAGTTTCAGGCCGCACCACACAAGGAGCACACGGCCACGGCCAACCCACAGAACACGCAGGGGGGACCGAGCAAAGACCCGGTAAAACATTTTCATACCCTTCCAGAGGAAGGAAGAAGAAATATATTCTTCAGACTATCAGATTCTCTTCTACTAGCTGCCAGATCAGAACACCATATAATACAGCTTATATAGGAATTATCGGTCCCCAACAATGTCCGCTTTTGGAGGTAGTTCCAGCGAAAATTAGCTGCTGTCATTGGGGTATAGAAAATGTATGCAAGGGTATTAAATGCATCGATCACCGACTACTGCCATCCGTTCTTGTTTAAGGTTCTAAAGGAATTTTTAATATTTTAATGTGCAGCATGGGGCAAGACGCCGGCGAAGATGTAAGTAGACAAGAATCAAGAAAGTCGGTAAGCCACAAACCCATACTCGGTGGGCCTCCTCCGGAGCCCAATAAATGATGCGTGGAGTGCCGTTGCTGCTGCCATTGGCATGGATGCTCGTGAATGACGAGTCGTGAGTATTCGTGAACAATCGTACATAATCGCCTCTCACGTGGACATTAGCCGGGGCCTGAGGTGGCCCAAGGAGGCGGCCCAAGGAGGCGGTCCAAGGAGGCGGCAAGGAATTACAGGGCACACTTCAGCACAGGTAAAATTATTTTGCAATAAATTTTGTGACATATTTCCATGAATGTGAAAAACGAAGAAAGAAAACGCGTGGGTGGGACAGAGACAGAGACAGAGATAGAGATAGAGGAGCAATGGAGCAGACAGGTAACATCTGGGGGGTTGCTGTTGGTGGCTCGGAGATTGTCTGTCTGTGTGCCACACATACTCCCAAGCACACACACACACACAGACGGACACATATTAAATGCACATCAGTGTTACACAATGGCAACTTAAATTGTCTAAGAAAATGTCAACCAAAAAAGGGGATTTTTGACGTTTACTCGTAAAGTAAAAGCAAATGAAATGTGTAGCTATTCGCGGACCAGAGCCAGAACCAGCAGCAGGACCAGGACCAGGGCCAAGGACCTAGGACAAGCCTCCGCCGGACGTGGGGGAGAAGGTTATTCGTGGCAATCTGGGACTGCGACTTTATGACAGTTTGATTTATATATTATTGAAAAAGTTTTGTCACAGGCAGAACAATCAGTAGCCTGCACCGACAATCACGTACCCGATGCGCGACACCAACAGCCCCCGACTGACAGCGACAGTGACACTTAGAGCGCTCGCTCCCCACCACCGACTTATAGACTCCGATGCCGATGCCAGGGACACGTTACGCATCGTAAGCCCATAAATAATTTTTACGCCCAAAAATGTTGTCTTTGAGCAGCCCGGCAGCCCGGCAATGAATTGAAATTCATTTTTAATGCGCTCTCGATGGAATCAGTAGAAGTTACCGAAAGGAAGCTGCAGTCACACCGATCCCTATGACCCCGCTAAGTATCGGTTCCAGCAGCGTAGCCCCTTAGTTCCTTCTAAGAGTAAATGTGTATGTGTGTGTGTGTATGGCCTAGCCAAAGTTTTTGTTCAATATTCGTAGAACTGAGGATGCCTCCGCTCGTTAACAGTCGTGCTACTGCCCCGCTTCCTTCCCCACCCATCGCTGAGTCACTTTTTGGCATGGAAATTAATTAAAAAAGTTTTCAATCAGTCTTCGAATGTGTCAGTGGCGTGAAAAGGAGAGCTGGAGTAGGTATTTTGTTTGATATGATGTGATGGCTATGTGCGGAGAAAACTTCAATCAATTACAGTACCATGAAATATAAAATAAGAATCAGATTTAGATTCAGTTTCAGTTTGGGCGTGAAATGACCATCTTCTTGGCAGCACCCCGACATCTGTCTCTGGCAAGGGTCTCGGCACAGGCACTCATCTTACACAAACAATCCTGGAAAATAAAGGCTTCACCTCGCCTCGCTCTTCGCAGGTGGCTGGATTTTAATACGCTCATATAAAAATGTGTATATACATACATGTATACATGTGCATAACTGTGTTTGTGTGCGTACCTACGTACATTGATAAAAAGTTTTAATTTATGTCAAAAGCTTTCACCAAGAATTTTAATATGCGCACAATTTTTGCAAAGTTCTCGCTCCCGTAGCTGGCTCCCACCTCCCTTTGGCTCCCACCTCCCTTCGTCCCTTCGTCGTTTCACGTGTGCACGGTCACTGCCTTTTTAGGATTCTAACTTATCGAATTCTTTGGAACAACGAAAAGTCATGCTGCACTTGGCAGAATATGGCAACGATGCTGATGCTGCTGCTGCTGCTGAAGCGGATTTTCAATATTCAATGAATGTTTCCCAATGTCTGGAATAACAATTTGGAGAACAATAATCGCCGTGCTGGAGGCCCCATCGTGTTCGGCTGCATGTTCTTTCTGTAATCTGTAACTGTCGATGCTGTTTCGCACTTGTCCTCACAAATATTTTCCCAGCTCTTCAGCCTCAAATGTGACACTGCCATCAGCCACAGACCCCCCCAAAGAGTGCCCTCCCATGCCATGCGCTTTCTATGCATCCGGACCAGTGGACGCCCTTCGGGGGGTGCCACTTTGTAACTCGTAGTCATGCCCCTGTAAAGGGACCCCCGTGGCTAGCCCTCAACTCCATGACCCTCTCTTTTCCTTTGCATTTGATTCAGTTTGCATTTTGATTTTCTACATTTCCATGCGCCCCCCTCCCCACTTACTGAAAACTAGAATGCATCCATCCATCTCATTGTATATTGAGCATATGCAAACACTAAGGCTGTGTCATCTCTCCATCTCCATCTCATCGAAAATGCATAGAAAGACCACTTTCCTCCGTTTTCATAGGGCACGAATCCGATTTCCCCAAAATGACAAGGACCTCGAGCATTGTTCCTGTTGCCAGAAGCTGTCACAAAACACTCGGTGACCCGTTTGAGGATGGACCACAAAACATCAGAAAATGATGTACGTCCCCTCTCGTCACCGTCCAAGGCAGCTGCAGAAAGCATAGTTCCTCTAAAGATACTTTAAAGTCAGAGCTTAGCGCAAGCTTTGGAAGTCTAATCAGAGAAAAGGTCCATTTACACCGAAGCTTTGGTAAATGTACGCTTTTTGGATCCGTTTCATGAACTGAGGTAAGCTCTGCTACTGGTTTATGGACACGATAAGCTTCAGGACATCAGTACTGAGCTTATGAATGTAGCTTTTATGCCGGGGCTTTTGAAATACAGAGATCCTTATTTGGGCACACCACTCCAAAGCTGTACAACTTTCATGGGGAAAAGCGGGCACCGAAAGCTGAGGTATATTCTTCAGCTAAAAGTGTTTTCCCAAAAAGTAGCTTAAAAGCACAAAAATATCCTTGGACTGGAACCCCAAAAATGAAGAAAAAAGAGCTTTTCTCATGCGACATGATAGCATGCTCCTACCCATATGGCTGAACAGGACTTGAAGCTATCCTCTATCCACTCCCCCTATCCCCTATCCACTATCCTCTATCCCCTCCTCCATCGCCTATCCAGTCGCATATGTAGTAAATCCAGCGGAACACAAAACACCACGAGCTATGAGCTATGAGCTATGAGGAACGGAACGTGTTCGTGTTCATCCATTCAACATGAATATCCTCTCATTCAATATGCAGAAGCTCCATCCCATATCTGCATACAAGTATGTGCCAGTATGTGTGTCCGGCAGAGTGTCCGAGATGTCCAGCAGCCAGGAGTTATCCGATTTGAAGTAATTGAATTTAAGGAAGCTTCGCTCACTTGACAATTCTATGGTCAGCTACTTCGGCCTGATTGCATTGTTCGCTGCATTGATTGACAGCCGTTTGATGGGCGCCGCTCTGCTGCTCCGCTGCCGCTCAATGCGCGACATGTGGGATGTGTTCGTTGTGTGAAAAACTTGTTTGGAAAGTGACATCTGTATGACGGAATTAACACCATTCTCATACATGTAGGAAGCGAAGCTTATCTCCGAGCTGAATTGGCAGTGGCAGTGGCAGTGGCTTTGATTTGCACTCGCCCTGAAATCAATCCTACTCTACGAGCATCCTTGCCAGGCTTTGCTATGCTATGCATATGGCACTTCTAAATAGATTTATAAGAGCGGATATTTGGGGCGATGGATGTCCGAAAGGACATCTTTTGTGCCTGCCTATAACCTTCGTCCAGAGTTCTATCTCTCTGACTTGCACAGGAAGTGTATGCGACTCGAATTGTAGTTCAGTGACGTGCAACTGCCAACTGGTATGGCCTCCTCCACGCCCAATTCAAATTCCAATTCCAGTGGCAGCAGCAGCAACAGCTCCACCACTACATACATAGGTATGTGTGTACCGATATGTATGTGTATGTATATGAACGTACGTCTGCCACCACTCTGGTTACATCCAATCAATGTTGATATGTGGTTCATCGCTTGTGTTCCTTTTGCATGTGTATGTTTGGACAGCAATGAGTCGGAAACCGAAGAGTTTCCCGGCAATTGAACACAGTTTTATCCTCATCACAGACGTCAGCAGCATCAGCATCAGCATCACCATCACCATCTCATATTGCCCTCGGCAGCATTGCCACCAGCCTTTCCAACCAGCAGCAAGAAGACACCCGAAGCGAAGGAGGAAGCAACTGTTTGTTTGCTTTCTTTGCGGATTGGTGGATTGGAGAGTTTGTGCACACAACTAACTGAATTTCGACTTGACAGCGATCAGTTGAATTAAACAATTTTTGTTTGAGACCAAGAACACTGAGAGCGACAGAGAGAGAAAGAGACATTTCCAAGAGGTGGCTTGTCTGATAAAACTCAATCGAATTAGATATTTTGCAGTGCCTCAGCGCACTACGGCTGCTCTAGCGATGATTGGGCCGATAAGGGTTGATTAGCGTTACCGTTACCCTTGCCGTTACTTATGGGAACCGCTACCACATCCAAACGTCCTGTCCTCCCACATCCTGGCTACTCTTCTTTGGTTACATTCAAGTATTTGGGACCTTAAGTTGTTGTTGCTAAACAAACTGTCGCTCTGGCTCTTGCTCTCCCTCTCGCCGTCGCTGTCATCGAACAGTTTGCATTTTGGCTTAGTTAAGTTGCTAATAAACGAATGGATTCATTTATTTTCCTTTCGATTCGTTTGTTTTTCAAGGGCTACCTCTACCTCTAGTAATAAACCCACTCCTTTGTATGTTTAGACCAGGATATGAGGGCAATAGGAGCGACGGCGACGGCGACGACGACAGCGACTCGACCGATCAAATGAACAAATGAGTTGTGCTTATTCAGGTATCAAAAATTCATTTGTTCGTCCTGTCGTTCATGTTTGTGTTGCTGTTGCTGTTGCTGTTGCGGTTGTTGTCGTTGTTGTTGTTGGCCAGTGTTTTATGCATGAGGTCTTGCTTACCCATCACACCCACTTGTTATGGACCATATTGAGGCATTCAAGTGTCAAATGAGCCTCACAGATGGCTAAGGCTACGTCCTCTGAGGCTTTGGTGGGTCCCTCCATCCGCGCCATCCCCACCGTCCCCACCGTCCCCAACAGCCCCCGACCCGTTCATCTGCTACACTGAACTCACCTTATCCCAGCCCTAATCTAATGCCGAGAACGAACCCTTGCAAGCAGGCAGGCTGCCTTTGGATACAATATGTGTCAATTATGAAAAAATGACACCACCTATGTTTTGAGTAATTACTTGCCTTGAACATTAGCACGTCCTCGCCTTCCCAGCAGACCTCCTTTGGGCTGCGGTGCATCCAATTGCAAGGTGAACGTGCACGGAGAAAGGACGGTGCTGATGCCTGTAACCAGATATCCCAAGTTTTTCCACATCACACAGCTGCAGGCTGTGTTACGTCACGGCATTGAGCACACTGGCACTGGACTAGAATTGATGGATCGACCAGTCTCTCCACCCGGAATGAATGCAGATGCATATGCATACCAATTGCAAGGCAACGTGGACCCAAAACCAAACCCAAGCCCAAGCCCAAGCCCAAACCCAACGACCTGCAACCAAATACGCAAGTCATTGCTTTGACTGGTGGGTGATAGGCAAGAGGCAGCATCCAAAGTGGCCAGCATCCTGCATCCAGCAGGCAGCATCCCTTCTTGTAGCAGGAGTAGGCCGATACTTTCCGTGCGCTGTGCAGGAACAAATTGTTACATAGCATTCTCTTGAAGTTCGAATCCATGGACAAACAATAGCCAATGTCTAGCACAGGGAGCACCCAACCATTCCTCGCATTTGCTGCCCCTTTCTTGACCTAGGTGCCCCCGATGGTGACCTCTGCGCGGCATGGCGACAAAAGAAGTAGCGCTGGCGATGTATGCGGCTGCAGCCAAAGGTGGCCAGGAAATACTAGAATATGACAATATTGCTCTTGATTTATGATGCCATAAATTCACTTTTTCGTTTTTGCGCTTACATTTCATTGGGTCCGCTTAGCGCCTGGTTACCAGGACCAGCCAGTTGCTGGCTTAGATCCTGCTGCTGCTGCTCCAGTGCTCCCTTTGCTTTTTGTTACATGTTCAACCATGTGTCTGTGGGTGCGGTGCATCTTTTGTGGCTACTGTTTATGCCCGCCCTTGGCCGAGTCGTTCAGCACAATCGCCAGAGCGAGCCACTTCATTCACCAAATCTAAACTAAGCCCCCAACAAAGGACATACATAAGAGCACTGTCAGGTAAAAGGCAACGTTCATTTAATCGGGGATAACAGAGGATGTCAATTGAGACCTTAGATTTTATGTAGTAATTGCTACGTTTCGACTCTTCAAATTGGCACAAAACTGTGTAGTTCTAGTAACTATTTCGTGCTCTTTCAAAGTCCCCTTTTCAACTGTTCAAGCCACAGGCATTCATAAAAGCAAAAAGTGTAATCCAATAAAAGCAATTTGATTGCGTTCTAGATTGGTGCTGATTGACAAAGCATTTATGAACATAGTCGTTTAGAGAGAGAGCCATAATACACCATAGAAGCCACGAAAATACTTGTCATATTAAGCAATAATTGATTTCTAAGCAGAGTCTGTGCCCCAGCCCTAGGGACTCGAACTAGGAGTAGTCGTAGTCAGACTGTGGTCCTTGGGCAAGCACACAATTACTGTCATCTCTGTTCGGAAATTAACACCTAACCATTACTGGGGTCGTCATTAATTTCAACAGCCAATTATGTATTTAAAATCTCTATAGCTGCTAGTCGTTCCAATGCGGCAGCTTGTGTTCCATGATGCCCCAACAAAAAGTGCTCTATGGCCGTCGCCGATGTCGCAGGCCTGCATTTTCCAAGATCTCGCATTTGTATAGGGACGGACTGTAAGTGGTACGAGTACGCTCTGTAGATTGTGCCATGGCCACACTCTGGCCATTCTCTGCGGACGCGGTGCGGTGCGAGGCGGTGCGGTGCGACGCGGCGCTTACCCCACTAAATGGTGCAGGGGCCGCCGTGGGTACGGTTTGATCGACGCCCCTGGCGCATTTGAACAATGCAAGAGAAAACAGAATTGAAATGAAATGAATCAAATTGAAAAGCCAGCGACAGTTGTTGTGTAAACACACACTGGCACAGGCTCCTGGGCACAGGAACAGGCACAGGCACGCGCAGACGTGTGCAGATAGTAGGTGTCGTCCGTTCCTGTATGAGTGTATGAGTGTATGAGACTGTGTGTGCATTTATGTATGTTTGCATGTATGAATGTATGCCGCTCGAGCGATGAATGACTTGTAGCCTGCCCAATTGAAAAAATGCTCCCGGCAAGGACGGAATGGGCTTTAGCTGGAATGTGCCCCATCAGCAGCGATTTGAGCTGTGAACAATGGTGCCGCTGGCTACCTGGCCACATCCCAGTCCCAATCCCAGTTCCAATTTCCATTGCCAACCTCAATCGGCCAGTACGAGATACAGGTACACTGCCACTGCAAATAGATGTGCCCAATTTTGAATCGTTTTGGTATGCGACAACTTTCTTCACACCAATTGGGCGCTCAATGTCGCCATTCTCATTTTGAACTGACTAATCCTTAGCCTATCTCTTGCCCAGGCAAGCCCTATTTTCAAGAATGTTTGTCACTCTCTTGAAAACACTTTGAATACCATACTCGTAGTATCCATCGTGACTATCATTCAAATGGAGAGTATGCAGTCGTCGGAGGATCAAGCGGACTTTTCCTTTTTGTTCCTTTGGTCATTCTTGAAGCGCATTGTCCTGGAGCTGGTGTGCGCATTTTTCAATTTATATAAACAAAACATTTTAATTTCAGAAATTTAATTAAACAACACCCCCGATGATGATATGAGAGCATACGAGTCGTTGCCCATTGCCCATTGCCCATTGCCCGTTGTCATTGTCCGCGTGTTGATGTTGATGTTGGTGTTGCTCTTGCTGTTGCTCCTGCTGTTGGAGCCTGTAGTCGTTGGTAGTCCTTTTGCTGTCGTCGTCGGCATTGACGACCAATGCACAATCAGCTCCAAATACAGGCCATAATGGTGCCAATAGTAAATTAGCAGGGCTGGCTGTCAGCCTGAAGCCCAGCCCTGGGCCGATGACCAATTTTCGATGAGCGCTATCACCGCAGGAGATCCTGTCCACTGAGGGGACACCAGATAGCCCAAATAGCAGCAGGGGATGCACATTGGGACGGGACACGGCTGGTGGTCTTTAATATCCTCATTAGATGCGCCAAATCGCCGTCAACCGGAGTCAAACCGGTTTTCAGGAGACCCCTAATCACTAATCCGTGCTGTGTCCACTAAGGATGTTCAGTTCACGTATGAGTATTACCTGCAATACGCAAGTGTTTGGCCAACCCCTCTGCAGGCAGGGCAGGGTGTGTACATATATTCCTGCTTTGACAATCACACCGGGAAAAACTAATTAATCGGAAAATACTTTGGTCGAGTCTTTGGGCTCGTGTTAAAGCGGAGAGAGAACCTGGCTAGAAGCGGCGCGGCGTGGCGGCACGGGGCAACCCTTTTGGGATGCCATGCCACGTCTTGTGAATGCATATTAGTGCATGAATACAGAGAACCTTTCGCTTAATTAATTACCAAATGGGAATATAAAGATCAAAGCGATTAAAATGTCCACACATTTACGTATGGTTACTATTTATGTCATCTTCCGCTCAAGTGGGCACGGACACGGACACACCGGCACTCAGGGGCACTCAGGGGCACACAGGGACACACAGAGACACAGAGACACACAGGGGACACAGCAGGAGCACCCAACGGTGGTGCTGTTGTCGTTGTCGTTGTATTTGTATTTGTGCCGATGAGTTTGTCGGTCCAAAGGTGTTGCTCAGATTCACAAGAGTGAAACAAATCCCTTTACTCATAATTCATTAATTTCTGTATTTAGATTTGTGCACGAGGTTTTTTGTGCCGGAGGTTGCCGAACCCAACCTTTTGCCGTCTCACTCCACTCCACTCTCTCACATCCATTCTCCCGGATTCTCAGCAGGATATGTCGAAGGATACCACCGAGCACAGTGATTCCCGCACGTGAGCATTTCGGGTCAGGATGATGCTTCAACCGTCCGGTACGGTACGTGGATTTTCCATTGTATTAAGGATAGAACAGTTTAAGATTTCAAATCTTTTGGGGCTTATTTACATTTGAGGCATTCTAGTCCTCGACTGTGGCCCAGAAATTTAATTTCGAAGGTTTTGGAATAACCTGTTGTGTGAGTGGGAGGGGAGTAAACCTCCCTCCCCTACTGAAACGCCCAATAGTCCCAATATCCAAATCAATGTGAGCAAGAAATGCGTTGAAGATCATCACTATGCTATGATCACCCAAACATGCCTACCCAAAGCCTCATACGAGGTACTCAACTTCTGTGATAGGACTCTCCGAGAACTTTAATATTGGATATTCATGGAAAATCAAATTAGCATTGCACTGCAATGGGTTTCAATTTTTTCACGTCCTCAGAACTAAGGAAAAAATGTGAAAAACATGCAAGCGCAATGAAGTCCATCAGGCGAAAACGGTCCTGCCAAAGTTGCGATGGCTATTGGGCGAAGGACTGCGGGTACACGAACGGCAACATCGGTGGCATCACTTGATGACTTTATTGCATGTAGTTGGACAGTACGGGCTGAACACTGGCCCTGCCCTGCCCTGCCCTGCCCGCCCCTGCCCAAACCCCTTCCTGGCCTGGCCTGGCCTGCTGACAAAGTAAAAGCGGCAGAAACTACAAAAGCAACAACGTTTGCTTTTAACGTTAATTTATGCAACTTTTGTCAAACGCATCAGGTTTGTCTCTGTGTGCGCTCACTTGTTGAAGCGTTACATTTACAACAGCCGCCAGGCGGTAGCTTCGACGCTGCGGCAGGAGGTGGGGTACCAGCCCCAGTGACTGGCTGTGGGTGGGGGTGCGGGGTGCGGGGTGCTGCTGCGGCTGGGACTGAAGCTGTGTGGACCGTTTGCTGTTGTTGGGCTGGGAGATTGGGAGATTGGGAGACATTGGGGCACAAACCCATGCCTGCCGAAAACCCGAGCCCCTTTGAAGCAACTGATTGGCTCTGAGTCGACTCTGGCGTACACTCTGCCCCATTGTTTCAAGGGGAATGAATGTGGTGCGTTGGTATAGGTGACGTCGTTTTTGTTTGCATGTAACCGGATGCACTTCCGCTCACTGACGACAACAGTAACGTCAACAACATCAACAAGAACAATACGACCAGTAATGCCAGAGAAATTCAATAAAGTTCCACCCACTCAGAATGGTTTGTGATCAGATCCAGATCCAGCTGCAGCTCCAGCTACAACCACAAGCATCCCCTTGTGCACCACCGCACTATTAATTTTCCTCGAAAGTAATTATCTTTTTAGTCGAAACAAAAACGATGTCTTAGTTCCAGGTTAGATTCATTAGGAGGAATGTATGTAGAATATTTCATCATATTTCTGCACAATAAAACCCAACATTTCATCGTATACCCGTATAGTTCCTGTTTGATCATCTCTTAAGAATGTATTCCTAATGTCTTTCTACTATCCTGTTCATGTTGATATCTACCTTGGTATGCTTCCAAAAACTAACTAAGGCAACAAAGCTACAAACATTTTGCGTACAGTCTACAGTTACCTTCCCCAAGTAAAATTCGAATATTCCAGCTAAAAAATTTAATTACTTACGGCCTTCTGCCGCAAATTATGTACATTACTTGTAGACAGGAAGTGGATGCAGATTGGAAAACATTTTGTGTTTGTTCTGAAAATGAGTTGCAATGCAATCTACCTAGTTTGGAAATTTGCAAATCCTTGGCCTGTGAGTCTTTGCCCCGAACACAAAATGTTGAGCATAAAAGTCATTTGCACGACCGCAAGTCATGAAATTACAGTAGTGACATTCGCCTTCGTATTGCATTCGCATTCGGATTCGGATTCGCCTTCGTCTGCCGCAATCATGAGTGAAACGGATGTAATTTTCTGGACGACCGCAATGGCAATCGGCTAGGGCAGAGGCGCAACGCCTGACGGGCTCAGTATCCAGCACATATGAAGCTCCCGCTGCACCATACCCATGAAGCAGATGCTGTTCCCCTGCAATCGGAAACGGATCCTGATAGGTGCGTCAAGGTGGAACCACTTCGTGCAGCTGCAACGACTGCCCAAAGAGGGGAAACACGCTAGCGAGCTGGTGGCACGGTGGCACGGTGGCACGGTGGCACGAAGGCACGAGAGGCTCTAAGCTAGCTCGTGCGCAGTGCGCATGACTGCAGTGGCCTGCGGAGGGACTGTGATTGCGAATGCGAATGCGAACGCTAATGCGATTCACGATTCCCAATTCCCGACTCCCGATGTAGGCTCCCGATGTAGGTTCGGGGCCGATTTGCTGAGCGAACTCCGCTCGCCTTGCCTTGGTACCTGTTGCTAGAGAGCGAGCAACAGTTGAGAGCTTAGGAGTGTGCCTGTGTGCGAGTGGGGGTTCGTGCAAGTGTGCGTGCATTTGAGAGTGTGTTGGTGTATGTATCTGTGCATGTAGTAGTGAGGGAGCTGCGGCTGTTGCTGCGGCTGCTGCTGCAGCAACAGGCTGCGACGCTGAGAGCTTGGAGCGTAGATGGGAGCCGAGACTTGGACCCAATAATCGGTTTGTCACACTGTGTTTTGCTCTGATGGTTAAAGTTGTGTAAACTTTAGTAGACTTTTGCGAGCAGGGACAGCGCCCTTGGGCGACAATTTTATATCCGTATGTCTCCTCTGTATCTGTCTCTGGCTCTGCCTATGCCTCGGACTCTGCCACACCCTGCAGCGCGGAGAGGCCAAGGCAAGGAAGGGCAAATTCAGATTTGTCGCTGCACAGAAAAATAGGGCAGAGTCGAGTTCTCTCCGATCCATCTCTGTGTCGCTTAATGGAGGAGCCAAAGACCGAAGGCGAATTACAGTATTGTGCAAGCAGCAAGGGCGCCGCTAAGCCATCATCAACTCTCGCCCCGCTAAGTATAGGGAGAGAGTGTATTGGAGGTTTTGCATCGCATCCTCCTCCACGACACTGCCAATGATGGCGTCAGCCTCGACGCCGAAGTCGACTGCGAAAGGAAGCAGGTGCGAGCCGGGGAGCCTGGGAGCCTGGGAGCCGGGGAGCCGCCTAGTCCATATACATGTGTGTGCGTGCGTGTGTGTGTGTGTGTTGCCAGCTTCTATTTGCATTTGTATGCTGTGTTGTTTCGTCAACATTATGAACAACACTCTCTTTCTCTCCTCCACAAAGGAATTCCGCCTGTTGCGGAAGCGGATGTGTCATACATGCATCTCTATATGCCAGGGTTTGTGGTGTGAGTGTGAGTGTGAGTGCGATTGCAAGAGTATAAGTAAGAGTGCCAGAGTGTGGGTGTGTCAGACTGCATACATGCGCATGCCTTTCGGTTTGCGTGTGCGTGTGTTCGTGTGTTCGTGTGCGTCTCTTGCCTGCCGCCTGCCTGTTGCATATGGCTTCTTCTGCATTTGATAACGCGCAGCAACAGGCTGACACTGACCACACCACCTGCATCGTGTGGTACGTGTACGCCACCGCAGACTGCGAACTGTATACTGCAGACTTCAGCCCCGATACCGCTGCCGCTGCCGCTGGCGCTGCCAATGTCGTGGGGCAGGAGTCAGGGCATAATTGTCGACCAAATTAAACGCTTTTAAAGCAATAAATGAATGTATACCATAAACCACTCGCATAAAGTAATTGGCCATCCTCGCTCCCCCCCCCCCACTGTGCATACACACATAGACATACATATATGTAGTCGCATTAATTGCTCAACTCTTATTTCGGAATCCGATTTTGCCCTGAAAGTCTGCAGATCCCTGGGCTGTGTCTGTGCCTGTGCCTGCCTGTGTGTCGTCTGCCTGTGTGTCTGCCTCTGTGCCTCCTTTGGGTGTGTCGGGTCGTGCTCATTGTTTCTCATTGTTACTATCTTCGTACTTTTTCGCAGTCTTTCCCTTGCGCCTTTGTTTTTATTCACACACTTGGCTGCAAAAGCAAACACCAACACATACAGTCGGTGGTAGTGATAGCTTTAGCAGCGGCTGCGGCTTCAGCTTCAGCTTCGGCTGTGGCTGCATCTGCGACAGTGCTGTTGCTGTTGCCAGTTGCCTGTTGCCAGTTGCCTGTTGCGCGATTTCCAGGCCCACCAGGCCAGACCAAGCCAACGCCAATATATATACATATATATTTCTAGATATATATACATATATATATATATATATATAGGACGTACATATTGTATGTGTGTAAAAGAGAATCGCGCGAGAATCGTGCGACGAGTCTGCGTGTCTATCGTTGCAACGTGCAAGGATTCAGTCGTTCAACTGCCGCGTCCCAAGGCAGTTTAGTGTGCTCCCAGCTCCCACCAGTATGGACATGTATTGCACATACATAGGCAATATAGCCGAGTCATCGGCGCACTTAACAGCTAAATGTTACACAACAATCGATGGAAGTTACGCCTGCACTCCTGCATTCCTGTTTTCCTGCCTGCTCTTCGCCATGCGAGTACGAGTACGAGTACTCGCCCAGCGGCCAATGAACATCTAATATTTTTTTAATCACTTTTTTTTTTGGTGCAGTGAGCCACTTACCATCTGCCAGAATGTGTGCGTTTCGCGGCTGTTTATCGAACTGAATGCAGGTAAATATATAGTAAGAAGTGCTTGCAGAACTAAGAACTATTCTTAGCCATACACACAATATTCCATACTCGTACACATTAGCATACATAATCTGATTTATGTGTGTGTGTCTGTGTTTGTGTGCCTCCCCTTGCTGCATTTAATTTCCGTGTAATCTAATTAGAGCTTGTTGCTCGTATGACACATGCGAGTGGGTGTCCTCTCCCCTCCGCTCACATGGACACACAGACTGCTCCTCTGGATTCAAGTGTAAACAAATATGCATACACCATGCGCCATATGCCATATGCCATATGCCATAAGCCATATGCCAGGTGCTGGGATATGTGTGTGTGTACTGGGCTAGCAGGCAGCTCCTTGAGCTGCAGGATATACCGTTTTGCTTAACTCTGCAAATGATTAAGTTACACATAATGTCTGTGCTTTTGTGACATCGCTTAGAACTCAATAATATTCTGCCACACATGCAATATTGAGTTCCCAATGGACTGGCAATAAATTCATGCACACACATAGGCAGGCAGTGCCAGGCCATTCCAGGCATTGCACTATGGGGAATTTGACCACTTTTTCTGGCCAAAACCCGTTGTCCAAAAGTCGTTAAAATTAAAAATTTTTAGCGGATATATATTGGAATAACATTGGTCTTCAATGTTACGTAATCGAAATTTTAACAAAGCGAAACACTGTTAAGTTAACAGCTTTCAAAATCAGCTGTTTTCTGTCAAGCAACATTTTTTTTTGCACAGAGTAATTTTTCTCAAAGTTTGAAGTTAAAAAAAGTGATTAATTGACCGATTTCAGTGCGGTTTTTACATAGAATACAAATCTAAGAGGTTTTTAATATATTATTTTGTTTTTGAACTGTACAAATTCTCCTTATATTTCGTGTAATTTTGAATAGTTTGACTGGTATTATTTTGTGACAAAATTTTGTCTTTAAAGAGGCCTACAAAAAGAGTGACAACTTTTGCACCCTTAAGAGTTAATTCATATTGTAGAGAATTTAATTTTCTTTCAAATTCATATAATATTAATGTGCACTTTTTTGCACTTTCTCTGAAATTTGATTTTTTAGGACTTAACCTAAAAATCCAAAATTAGAGATTCTTGCTTTGTGGCTGTGATAATGATAAGATCTGATCCAGATTCAAAGCTCTGATATAAATAATGTCTTTTTATGATTCTACGTTTCTAATTTTCTCGTATCCTTAAAATTGGACATGCCACAGATTTTCCTTCTTTATGTGGGCGGAGGGGGGCATGGCAAAATTTTGAAACACAATTCTATTGAAGTGATATCACAGAAGCTTGGATAGAAACTTTGGTTGCTCTAGCTTTTATAGTCTCAGAGATCAAGGCGTTCATTTGGATGAATAGGCAAAACAGACAGGGTCGCGAAATGGTTCTCTTCATTGTGGCTATATTATTGATCCGATCTGATCCAGATTCAACATCCTGATAGAAATAGTCATCCTCTATGATTCTGCGTTTTTGGTTTTCTCGTATCTTCAAAATTGTGCACGGCACAGATTTTCGTCCTTTGCGTGGGCGGAAAAGGGCGGAGCGAAATTTTGAGCTACACTTGTTAAAGTGTGATATAACAGGAGCTTGAATACAAAATATGGTTCATCTAGCTTTTATGGTCTCTGAGATCTAGGCGCTCATAAAGACGGTACTCTCAATTAGCGGGTATAGAAAGGAGCTACCACGCCCATTTTTTCAAAATATCTTCCTCTTACTATTATTAACTCATATCAAAAAACCGAACTTAAAAATATTGCTTCGTTCGGAAGTTATTAATTTAGGCCAGAAAAAGTGGTCAAATTCCCCATAGTGCATTGCTGCTCTGCTTTTGCATTCGTTCAGCTCTGAAATGTAGGCCATGCTTTGTGAATACTTCAAAGCCAAGCCATAACCTGGGAAAACCCCTTTCAGCCTCTTGTGCGGGATCTCTCCTGACGCGATCAAAGCTAAGCTCTCGCCTCTCAGCATCAAATCTGGGATCCTAGAGGATTCGAAGGAATACTGAAAGCGGAGGGGCATGTGGGATTCACGACTTGAGCGGCATAAAAACAAAAGGAACGCAAAAGGAGCAACGGGGGCCGACCTTTGTATACCCTTTTGGCAGGTCGCTCTGCAGGTTGCTCCCCTTGATTCAGAATAGAAGTTGTCGTCGTCTGAGCAGTGCTCCTCCTCTGCCTGCTCTGCTCCTCTGTGGAACGAGTTGGGGCACACTCGCATAATCATGATTAATTGCAGTGTAAATGACTCCGCCGCTTACAGTGCACTGTAGTGGTGCCGTGCCATTGTCCTTATATACCACAGTTGGAGACGCCGCAGCCAGGACGTCCAGCCGGACGGACCGAGAGCACCTCAGGACAGAGACGAAGCCTGGGCAAAGGTTGGACTGTGGCACGTGGCAGGATATGTTGGCGCACAAATTAAAACGCCAACTTTAGCAATGCGAACTCGTGCAGCACAAACTGGCGAACTGGCGAACTGGCAAAACAAAGCCAAGCGTCGGATTCCAGCTCGGTCCTAGACCTGGGACCTGGGACCTGTTGTGCTGTATTTGTGCATCGTGATAAATAATTTAGTTGAAACCCACTTGGAACGTAGATACGAACGTTGAGTTGGCTGCACATTGTTTGTGTCCTGCTTTTTTTCACCAACAAAGCATCACCCAGTCGCAAAAGCACCCAAAGACGCTTAACCTGGCCTAACCCAACTATCGCTAATGAAGACATAGACATACTACAAGTGCACAGATTTTAACTTCACCTAGATCCTGGTCAAATCCATGTACATTTCATACGAGTACATAGATCTCAGATCATATACGGACATGTCAGTCCCGGACAGGCTTATAATGCCAATACCAATACCATTGCCTTGGCCTTCTCCCTCTCCCTCTCTCTCTCTCTCTCTCTTTCAGTTGCGTAAAAGTTTCAAAATGAGGAATAGGTTTTTTGCCATTTCGGACAGCAGGGCACAGCACCGTCAAAGATGGAGGGGGCAGCGGGTGGCAGCGGGTGGCCGCCAACGCAATGCGCTCGGGAGCGGGCGCGGGCGCTGGCAGAGCTGGCATTGTTCAACTTTGCAAATGCTGACAACAGGAAATGTTATCTTCATTACTACAGCCCCGTTTCGCTCTGGCAGTCGAGCTAGCACTTCACTCTGCATCCAGCCAGCCAGCCAGCCAGCCAGCCAGCTCTCTCTCTATTTCTCTCCCTCCCTCTATAGAGAAACTTTTGCAGTCCACCTGATGACGCATCCGCGACAGCCCCAGCAGCTAGTGGGATGTGGAAGCAAGATTGAGACCGACGGACCCACGGACCGACCGACCGGGCTGTACTCTACTCTGCAGGTGCTGCTGGTGTAGTGTCCAGGCCCAGGACCAGGTCCAGGAACAGGTCCAGGTCCAGGGCTAAACGATGCGTCAGGGGCGGCCCAACAAGACCAGCAGCAAACAGCAGCAACCCTTGTCAGCAGGATTGGCTATTCCACGCAAGGCTTTGCTGTCCTTTTTAGCGCCATACTTATCCGCGCTTCAACTGCCATTCCCGTTCCCACGTCGCGTCGCTCCACCGAACATTCATCTTCATCTTTGCAACGTTCGCAAACATTTTTAGCTAATTTACTTCGCGGTACAGCCGCCCCAACGCCCTAACGCCCCTCCGCACATTATCCCAGCTTTAACGCGCATTTCGTTCGCTTCGGCACTTTCAAAGAAGTTTCTGCGCAAAAAAAGCAAAACCGAACGAATCCGCTTCACCCATCATCGAAGTAAAGAAAGGAAGATTAATTAAGAAAAATATGAGAGATGTTCGGATTCAATGCAATGCGAGGAGATGGCCAGGCCGAAACCCTTGCCCTTGCCCTTGCCCTTGTCTTGGCCCTTGCTGCAGTCAACTCTCATCCATGTCAGCGATTGAGAATGTCTGTGCTGCGCTCTGGCAAACGACCCTTTTGCGAGTATGTATGTATGTATATGGGCCTCAGGTGGAAAGCGATCTCAAAGCTTGAAGCTGGAAGTGCTAAGCGACTCTAAGCATTTCGCTGTGAACTGCAAAGAACGTAATAAAGAAAAAGTCTGGAACAAAACCATGAGCAAGAGTATAAAATACAAAAAAAAAAATAACAAAAAATAACCCAAAAGAAAGAAAAAGTCAAACACAAGTTGACCACAAATTGTCTTCAATCCGCAGTCCGCCTAAAAGTATGCAAATAAAATGGCAGCCTGGCAACAGCGCGTGCCGCGTGCCGCGTGCCGAGTGCCGAGTCCCCGCCATTCTTCAGAGTCCTTTCGTGGCGACTCCTTCTAGTGCGCATTAAGTCCCATCCCCTTCGTCTTTGCTCATTTATTTCAATTGTTATTTTTATCTGCAGCCCCGCTAGTTATGCCACACCATTTGTATACGTATACAGAATACAGACATACACACACACACACACACATACATAGACCCACTCGCATATATATTGTATGTACAATACCTACTCGTATAGCAGAAGCTTTCAACAAGTTTATGGGCCGTGGTCGGAGCTAAGCCAAAACACAATCTTTGTTCCCGTTGCCACTGCCTCTGCCACTGCCACTGCCTCTGCCACTGCCACTGCCACTGCCACAGCCACTTCCCCAGCCAATGTCTGTGCCTGTGTGCCTTGTTATTGTGGCACAGAATGCTTACTCGGTTGCTTTTCTTCCCTCCATTTGCCTATTTTGGTCTCTGGCCTTTCGTCACCAATTTAAGTTCATTTTGTTCTGATTTTTGGTGTCATATTTTTTGTTGTTGTTGCTGTTGCCCTGAAACCCTTATTCCTGGACCTTTCGCGCTGAGTAAATTGTATATCGTTTGGTCCCAGGCTTTGCCCTTGACTGAGAATCGCCTAAGATAATGGGCCTCATGAATGGCTAGTGCCCATCACATTATGTCCTTTGGTAAAGCTACCGGAACCAGCTCTGGCAACTAATTAGGACAAAGCCACTGAATCATTTTTTAGGAACTGCCCAAAGGGCTCCAATAAAACACCAATAAATTGCCACTTGCCTGAGTCCCCAACTAAATGCAACAATTGCACTGAAATGCTGTCTCCAGTGTGGACCAAATGATACGAATATGGACACGAGTGTCGCTGCAGATTGGCCCCGCGCAATTGAGAACCCATACATAATGGCTGGGCTGGTCAGCAGCACAGTTTAAAAGAATAAAAGCGTTTACTCTTGCACGTTCGGACTTAAATGTCAGCACGTGACTTAATTCAGCGTCCGCGATTCAGCACCAGCTCCTGGGTCCTGTGTCCTGTGTCTATGGGCCTTTAAACGCAGTACATCAGTTGGGACGGCCAAGAGCTTACCACACGTACATATGTACATACTGGTATACTCTGGTGTACTCGTACTCGTACTGGTATGTGTGTTTTTTGAGCAGTTTCATCAGCCATTTCCAACAAGTTTCAAAGCTCTGCTCAGATCATCGATTGTAATCAAAAACTGGCCAAGGCCTCGGGCAAGGATAGGCACACTTTGAAATGGTGTTGCTTCAGAACTTAACTCGACACCACACTTTCCCAGTGTGGCAATGGCAATTGCATTCAACTGTAGAGCAATATGAAAAGCCACAATGAGTCAAGTCAAGCACTTATACGGCTATCGGTCATTGGCTGAAGGCATCTTGTCCGTTTTTTCGTTCTCGGGGTATGTCCGAATGTTGTGGTTGATGGTGAAAGCTGTGAGCCATGAACTATGCACTCTGCACTTTCCCCACATGGCTATGTATTATCGGAAGTGATCCTGCATTAATGACAATAATGTTGATCCTGCCAAAACAGAGGTGCTCATTGAAGTACGAGCATTTCTCTTTCGCTCCTGGGGGGTATTGCCACAATTTGCACAATTTGACTGCCTCTGCCTCTGCCCCCGCCCCCGCCATCGCATCGCATCACATCGCATCGCATCGCTCCTGCTACCACAACCTGCAACCCAGCAACCGCGAAGTTGCAAGAGCTCTAATGTTACACATAATTTGTTAAGCCAATTCATGCCAACGGCAACATGTTGTTGCTCTGTGACTCTGTCATCTGACGATGGGGGTGCCCTGTGCACGGTGCACGGTGCTCGGTGCTTCTGCTGTCGACGATAGTATTTTGCGTTCGAGCAAGCCGCACAATTTTGGTTTCATATTTGTTGCTGCTGTTGCCGTTGCTGTTGCTGTTGCTGTTGCCGTTGCTGCTTCTGCTGCTGCTGCTGTTGACGATGCTTTTGTTTTTGCATAGTAACGCGGGGCAACAAGCTCTGTTGTCGAAGTCGAACCGAGAACACAGAGCGGCAAAAATACGAAACACAATTCTGTGCAAATGTTTCACAATCAATTTTAAATCGCACATTCCATGGATGCGGCGTCAGCCGCTTATCGCCCGCCCCGGCCCCCCTCTGACCCACCCTGACCCCCATGGAACCATGGTCTTCCTGTGGCAGGCGTACGGCCACTGCGTTTGTTGTTGCTTCTGCTTTTGCCTTTGCTTCTGCTTCTGCTGTTGCCTGTTGCCAGTTGCCCTGTTGCTGTTGCCTGTTCTGTTCTGTTCTGTTGCCAATCCGTGCCAAAATCGATTGGCAACCATTCTAAAAGCATTTTATGCAGCAATCACAATTTCCTTTTAGCGCCGCGACACACAGATACAGAAACGTATTGGAACACACACACACACACACACCCATGCATTCGTATTAAATGGGCAGTGGCATAGAGGCAACAGGAAGGAGAGGAGAGGAGAGGAGAAATAGGAGGGCAAGCGCCGACGGCGTCAGATTGCGTCCTGGCTAGCCACCCAGCCATTTGCACAATATGGCAACGATCATTCGCACCATGTGACGCTGTGCTTATGCTTTCGCCCTGGCCCTGGCCCTGGCCGTGGTCCTGCAGGACTGTTGCTGTTGGTCCTGACTCTGACTCTGATACTGACCTCCTGCTGCTAACAGCTAGACCCATGGCCAAGGGAGTCTTCTCTCCACTCCCCTCAAACATAGAGACCAAAAAAGCAGAATCTCCGCCTGCGTTCAATGCAATTATACGGCGGGAGCGGGTGCGGGCAAAGCAAGCTGTGCTCGTCGCTCGGAATCCACTTCATCCATGATTTAGCATTCTTTTTGGTTGTAGCTGATTTTTTCCGTCCTGCCTCCTGCCTGTCTGCTTGCCTTGCTGGCTTTCTGGCTTGCCAGGCATAGTCTTCTGAACACAAAGATACATACCATACCATACCATACCATGCCATACCATGCCATGCCATACCATACCCTCTTATACACACAGAAACCCCTACACATTTATATGCATATCTATATACTACTATTTATATATACAAACATATACTGCTTTAGATTGTCCTTTTAACTTTGCGCTTGTTAGCTGCTGCTGCTGCTGCTGCTGCTGCCGCCGCTGCTGGTGCTGCTGCTGCGCCGGGCGTGGGCCGGGAGTTGGTGATTGCTGTGGCTGCGGCTGCTATGACTGCTATGACTGCTACGGCTATGGCCATGGCTATGGCTAGGACCAACCAGCATGCACTCCGGAGCACAGGAAAAAATTCAAGAAGAAAATGTATACGAAATGCGTTTTCATTGCGTTTTCCGCTGGCCCTTGTCTTGCCTTGCCTTCCTTGGCTGAAAGTTAACGCCGTCTCTTTCTTCATCACCGCCTGCTTTTCCCTTTCCCTTTCCCATTTCCCATTTCCATTCCCCCCATCCGTCGCATCGCACTCCGCACTACATTCAGGGATGAATGGCCCCGCAAGTCATGAATGTTGCAATTTAAATGGATTTATTCATTTGGCATAGCTCTGGGTATCCAATCCCCATTCCAATCCCCATCCCAGGCCTGTGTCGGTTTCTATTCTTGTTCTTATTGCGCTTTTCCCTCTTCTGGCACTGCCCTTTTGTTGGGCTTCTTGGCCTAGCAGTTTAGCCTCCGTTTAGGTTTCCTCCTCATTATACCAGAGCATGGATACAATACGGCATTGAAATCGCTGCAGCTATCCACCATCAAAGCGATGATCAGGAATCAAAGTGTCAAGCCCAAAAGAGTTCACGGGATCTGCACTAAAGGATCCTTTAAAATATTCCTTTAAGTTTGGGCTCTCCCCCTCTGTGCTCCAACGCCAAGATTAATTATGCAAATGTTCGGTCTCTCTCATTCTGTGCACTCCGAAAGTGATTTAATCTTGAGGTTCAGGAACGAAATCGAAAATTCATTTATGCAAATTTACATAACTACGTTGCTAATAGACATGGTCCCATGCCTTGGCCTGTTCCTTTTTTTCTCTTTCGCTTTTTGTTGTACGACAATGAATGACAATCAGAATCACAAGCGTTTTGGGTATTAAATAAATTAATATTCCGTGCCAAATATACATATGACCCAGGCACATGAGAGGCTTTATTCCGCAGTCAAAATATTCATTTGATTGATTCGTTTTCGTTCTCATCAACGCAGTTGCAGGTGACGGCCGCTTATTCTGTGATAGGACCTCTTACCCATTCGTTTGTCATTGTCAGACGGGCTCAATGGGGACAGACAATCTGAATGACACAATTCCAGGGGTTCATTTGGTTCATTCCCTTTCCCATAACTTCCCCTGTATCTGTGTGCCCAACCAATTCTCAATCTCATCTCATGCAACACCCACGCCCACGCCCACACCCACACCCACACCCAAACGCCCGTCTCTCCATCCGCAATATCCCCCCAATCTGATAACCGGAAATCGTCACACAAATTGAGTTTCGTACTCATTTCCCTTTTACATTACAAGCTCTTCTTCCGATGGCTTCCAAAATTCTAAAATTCATTTGCCCTTTAAGTATATGTACAACACGCTGCATCCCTTATCCGTGCATAGAGAGGATACTTGGAGCAGGATACTTAGCAGGACGAGAAAAACGTTCAATAACTGAATACCACATGGGTCGCTTTGTCGCTCTTTAAGCTGTTTCGATGCTGAATGCTGTCTGTCTAAAGCCTTCTCCTCCAAGTCCCACCGAGTCCCTCCGTTCTTCCCTAATCAACTGTGCTAACGACGGACATTCCTTAAAATCAACAGCCCCATGGCCCTGTTTTTACTCCACTCCACCCTCCCCTCCCCGTTGGCTGTGAAGTTCATTAAAATAGGTGGAAATCATTTTGCAACTTCATTTAACTCATTTGATGGCGTCAGCAGCTAATTACGATGACGCTTCACGATAAAAAGGCCGTCCACAGCCTCTCCCCGAGGACACAAAGTCCTCCCTCCCGCCCCCTGCATCTCCATACTGTTTGTCCTGTGATAAAATTTACGAGCGCGCCATAGATTCTCGTTGGAGCTGGAGCTGGAAAATGTTGGCGCGCGTACTCCAAATTCCAACTGGTCGCGCGTCCTGCGTGCCATCGGAGCCTCTCTGCCATTGGCTGCCATTCGCTGTCGACGTCAGATATTCAATCAGTTGACTGCATAACATTGCAGCCCTTTACTCCGGGCCACAGCTCGTCAAAATGGGCAGTAGGCAAATACTTCACAATGCTTCAGAATGTCTACTTTCACTCTTTGAGTATGGCCACAAGAACTGTTTGTCGAATCGGGCCGCCTAATTTCCGAGCGGCAAATTGCCCTTGGGGAAAACCAATGAAATTAGCACTAACATCAAATTAGTTGGCAATAGACGGAGCCACAATTTCCTTCCCAGCCGCCAGCCGGCAGCCACCAGTCACCAGTCACCAGCTACAGGTGTGCCAATCACGTCACGGTTGTACAGGTATGCCAGTCATCGTCTACCCACCGTGGTTGGGAATCAAGCCAGAGAAATAAAATGGAAACTCGAATATGTGGGAGGCAGCGAGCACGCTCGCCAAGTGTCTTCGAACGTTAATCTCTGTTCATCGGTGTTTCAAAGGCTTTCACTTTTCGCATCGCACACGATACCCGGGCAACATAATCGATAATTATCGATACGTACATATATGTAGCCACAGACATCAATGGGAACGAGCTGGATGGATTGCTTAAACACGATGTTCTGTCAGCTGCGCATCCGTGTTCTGCGAATTCATATGGACACCTAATACAAGCTCACTTTGTACGTATTTCATTTACATTTTTTTCCGAACAAAGATGAGACTGATGAAAAATTGCTGCTCCACCCAACCGACTATTGAATATGCTAAAAACCCATCGAGAGGGACCGCAGCTCAGTGTGGAATGCCCCGAAAAGAAGGGAACTCAGGTCGGATGTACACATACATGTACATATGTGCATAGAGCATCTTTCACCTTTGAGTTTAATATTTTCTCTCTACTTTCCTTCATTCGATGGCAAGGCTTAGGCCAAAGGAATGGTACTGCCTGCAAGTAGTATACATGGGATCCTTGTTTTTGTTTGTTTTTTTTTGTAGCCAACATTGAAATTCAACAAATGGGATTTGTTTTGATTTATCGCAGGAAAACAGCGAGGACAAGGACAGTCAGTCGTGAATTCCCGTCCCCCTTATACCCCGAGCACAGAGTCTGAATCTGTATCGCATTGGCGGAGTATCTGTGTATCTCTGTATCTCTGTATCTCTGTATTTTTGTAAAGGTGCCACAGCGAATTAAGCTTATAGTTGTCACGGCGAAAATAATTGAAATTTAAATTTCTTTAGCCGCTCACTGATGAAGTCGAACGACACCATCCCTCCCAGAAATAACCAAAAAAAAAGTATACAGACAAGCCTATGTGGCTTTAAGCGATTGAGCGATGCTCTGGGTCGCTTTTTAGGATGTATTTGGCTGGCGTGACAGAAGAAACCTCAGTGCCCCATCCCGCATCCCCATAGCCATCCCCACTTCCCACTTTATGCTTCTGTTCTTGGTCTCGCCTGCGGCTCATCAGTGTCTGGATGAGAGGTAAGAAAGTGAAGACATACTCGTAACAAGAAGCAGGCAAGGCAAACGGCAGGGGGCAGGTCGCAGGTCGCAGGGGGCAGGAGGCGCACGACAAACATGCCTAACAGGCGCCATTAGGCAGTCAGCCAGTCAGCCAGTCAGTCAGGGTCGAGGCTGGGCCTCAGACAGGGGCGGGGGTTGTGCTAGAAGGTGGATGGTTAGGTTAGCTCACTGGCACTTTGGCATAATAGCGCTTATCTGCATAAATCAATATCTTGGCTTTTAACAATCTTAATAAAGCGAAGGACCGACGCGTCGACTGCCTGACTGATAAACTGACAAACAGGCTCATGACTGACTGACTGACTGGTCTGAATTGAATTGGCTGCAGCTCCGCGCTGTTTGATTCTTGTCCGTGCTCACGCGATTTGCTTTTGATTCCACCTGTCATGAACTGTAGGGCCACTGACAGCAGTTCATTTACATAACATTACGTTACATTACGTTCCCAAAGTGAAGCACTTCGGTGTCGTGTCTGTCCACACCATCCGCGGATACCGCGGGCACCTTCGCATAGAATTTTAAAGTTTTTGGCGAGCCAAACAATTGGTTCGCAGCATTTGGTTTTCCTTTGTGCCGTCTGGACAATCCGCTTTCCTTCTTTCCTCCCCAGACCAAAATTATATTCAAATTCCCGTGCAGTATATTATTTAAGCGTATTGATTTCGACTTGCTGAATAACAACAATAAAATATACTCGTCTGTGCGGAAATAAATACATATAGCGCTTATTGTCATTGTCCTTGTGCAGGAAGGACATAGGACAAGAGTCCATGTGGAATAAAGAGGAGTGCTAAGATGCATGCCACTACTGTTAAGCCACTCTGTGAGAGAAGCACCAGCCACACTCTGCCAAGTGTTACTAAGTATAGGATGTCTGTCTTGGAAGAGTATTGCGAGTACTATATGTTAAGCCCTGTTAAAGCGCAAATAAAAATTTGTCGCCTGAAACAAGTGGCAATAGAGTTTTGTGTGAACGCATCCAGCAATTGAGCGGCAGAAATGCACTTGAACAGTAATTGAGTCGGCAGCAAAGCCGACTGGCTAAAATATAGTCACATAAAACGCCAGTCCATTTTGTGAATGTCTGTCACGTGTAGAACGCACAAATCAAGTGCTCGCCCAGTCTCCGCCGTTCTCCAAAAATAATGGGAACAGAATGCGATGTGCACCGGTGGGCTGGGCTGGGCTGAGGGAAGAAATTATGACATTTATTGAAAACAAAATGGCTGCACAAAAACTGCACCAGCATCTACATCTACATCCACATCTGCCCAGCGAGGCGTCGGCAAGAAATGAAATCTGTAAAATTTAGTTTATTATGCAAGTCCAATTCAATAAAAAGCAGCCATTACACGGGGCAAACTTAGAGCAGGACAGTGAAACGGGGAAACAGGGAAACAGCCAAGGCAACAGTAAAAGTTGAAATTCATATTTGTTTGTTTACTGCGCAACAGTCGGCAAGGGCACGGACACGGACACGGACACGGGCATTGGCACGGGACTGCTTGGACTGCTTGGACTGCGGTTAGAATGGGGCTTCAGCGTGGCCGAAGTGCAGAAGCAGTAGCTAAAAGCCTGAAAGATGAAGATACAAAACGCTGGCACTTTGGCTCCACTCCGACGACTTCTGCAGTAACAATTCGTGCGCTCGGAGAAGAGCAAACTCTTTTGATGCATTTTATTACAACAGAGTCCCAATTTTGTTTTTTGTGGAAATTGAAATGGTAATGGTGAAGCCGTAAAGACGATTAATCATAAATAAAAGTAATAAATAAAGACGAGCAGGAAAATTGAATCTTGTCCGTACGGCTGCACACTCCCATCCTGGCCATCCTTTCCGGGATGTCCGTCTGGGCATTGGCAATTGGCAGCAAAACTGTAAAATGGTACAGGACAGTGCATCAGAAACACAACATTTATATGACCTAACCAGCGTCCTTAATCATCCTTATTTGGACCAGTATGTATGCAAACCAGAAAGAAGTGCTAACCGTGGCATTCCTCTTTTCAAGGGCATGGCAAAGTAGTTGATTCTAGAGTGAATGAAGTACAGTCCCAGTACGAGCACAGTAGTCAAAATTAAGCCACTTTCGGCTCGCTTGGCGCTTACAGCAGAGCGACAGAGCGACAGAGCGTATATATGTATGTACTCTACTACGAGTAGTATGTACTCGTCTCGTACATATTGCTCAACCGCATCAAACACTAGCCAGTAGCCAGTCACTTCATACAAACTCAGTGGACCAGCCGAATTTTTGACTGCGGCCAGCTCGAATTATCAATGCGGAAAGACGTTCCATGGCCATGACTATGGCCAGGCTCCATCCATTCTGGATCTGCTGGAATGGGTTGGAATGGGCTGGAATGGGCAGATAGACGACTCTGGCAATGCGGATGCGGGGCTTGTGGGTAGCCTCCGACCCTTTGTGTTGTTTTCTGTGAACTTTAGGAACGACCCGACCGGCATTAAAGCAGCCTAAGACAGCTAAGAAGTGACAAAGTCCATTTCACCCGTCGACACGCCAAACACCAAAACCAAACGAAACGAAACAAAACAAAACCTTCTGATTTCGTGAAAAGCCACAACTGCATCGGTCCTCGGGGTGAGATAAGGTAGAGAAGTTTCCTCCTTGGAGCTTTGCTGCGGTTAGTTTCGACTCGCCTCGACTCGACTCGACTCCAATTGTACACCAAATGCAAAACTTTGCTTGCGCGCCAAGTGAGTCGAAGAAATTAGCGTTAATTTTCAGTGATTTACTTTTTAACAGCGGCCATAGTTAATCTGAAATTGAGCTGTTCCTTACGGGCCGTGTCAGATTTATTCGCTTAACATTGATGCTGCGGAAACTATGGCAATTAAGGCGCACATAGCACCAACTCCAAGCGCAGCCTTGCGCAATAAAATTAACCAAACCTTAATATAACTTTCACTGCACTATAAAGAAAGGCGACGGCAACAGCAGCAGCAGCAGATCAAGCAGCTTCTCCACGGCAGTGTGCCCTTGCTACAAAATTGTAAATTAACTCAACTCTGACGGGCGAACCCCAACCCATACCCAAGATTCCAAGATAATATCAAAATTGGCAACGCCAGGTAGTTGACATCGTCACAACAACTGTGCGTCTGGGCACAGTGGGTTGATTGCTCTGTTAATCGTGCTCGAAGTTCAGACTAGAGTTGAGCAGAGTCCAGCACGAGGAATCCACTGTGCGTACTACATCTGACTTATGTCCACGAGATACTAAAGTATCTGCAACTTCACTTAGCGCAAATGGTTAGGGTGATGGTCTCGTCGCGGCCTGCCCTGTCCTGTCCTCCACTGCTCCTCCTCTCCTGTCCTTCCTCTCTCCTCTCATCGCCGTGAACGTACATTTTCAACGAAGGTCAAAACGGAACGGAACGGAACAGAACAGCACCACCTCACCTCTGTTGACATTCCGTCATAGCATTAAAAGTAATTAACATTTTCCCCGTCACGATGTCCGGCTGTCTGGCTGTCTGGCTGTCCCGCTGTCCGGCTGTCCTTTAGTCTTTTAGTTGGAATTCAGTTAAAGTTAACGGTGGCAGAGCCAAAAAGACTTTTGTTTTTGCTTCAAAGGTGCCCAAAGGTGTCCGACATAAAATGCAATTAATTTTATCTTTTCTCCAGCAGTTGCTTACATTTTTCGAATCTTCATTACAAATTTAAGGTCATTATCCGATGTCTAATGCGAGTAGTAAGTATCCCATACCGATTTTCCATGCTATGTGTGTGTGTGTGTGTGTGTGTGTGTGTACTGATGCGAATGCGGATGCTGATGCTGATACTGGAGGTCTTATCACATGAAGTACACCTGTAAACAAGCCACTATGTACACTACATGGGGTACAGTGGGGCACGAAAGAGATTGTGTCCAGACATTTGATTGTATTCGAAGGCAATCGAGAACAAATGTATCGTGTGTTTGTGTGAATCGAGGAGCACTTTTCCCCGAGGAGCACCCCATTGTACAAGGGAGCATCCAATCCAAGTGCAATCCCCCACTGCACTCCACTCCACTCCACTCCACTATACACAACACCTTCCCTGGTTTCCCCATTTACGTTGAGCCATGGATCCCATGCAATCCAAATCCAGTTCACGGTTCTGCTGCTTCCTCATCGCCTCTAGTCGCTGAGCCCTGAGCCCTGAGTCCTGAGCCCTGAGTCCTGAACGCTCGCTCCTGAGTGCTCAGTCCTGAGCCTTCTTCATGCCATAAACGCGGGCGTGCTCCGTGCGTCAGTTTTAAGCAAAAACTAATTAAAAGTTGTGAGACATTTTTTGCCTGGTTTTGTTGCGTTTTGTTTTCGATAGCGGCACCTGCCTGTAAGTGCTGGGAAGAGCGCCAGGAGAGAGCCGACATAAACAAAAAAAAGCGAAAAAACAAAGTGAAAAAGTGACAACGCACCCAACAGCCCGAGCCCGATCCAAACACCACTGCGTTTTGTTTATAATTTTCCATTTTACTATGACACCAACACAGCAGTCGCATGTGACTAGAGCTCCTCCGGAATGGACAGCTCGTCCAGAAGGAAGCGTAACAACAGTTGAACAGTAGAAGAGAGAAAAGAGAATACTTTAATTTTATCATCAAATCCGATTCGTACTCGTCTTCGTCTTCGTCCTCGTCGACTTAATATGCAAAAGTTGCCTGTCGTTCTACCACTTCTTGGTCCATTACTTGGACCTGCAGTTGGTATTAAAGCTGGAGAATATACATATGTATGTATGTACTAGGCAGCATTTGATACCATGTGCGAATGCTTCCTCCAACAGAACTCTGTAGAGAGGAGGTACTCTTACAAAGGATACTCTCATCTCCCCGGAATAGGCTGCAGAAAGTTTTTACAGAGCATTGTGCATCCGGAAGGCATCTTCAGACTCGAAACATTCGATTCCTCAGCATCCCCCTGCACATTCACTTCATGTATGGTTTTTGTATGTATGATATCAGCGAACAGTTCGGTTAATCTGCAAGAGTATTATTAACTTCGGGGTGCATCCGTTAGAATCTTTTCATGTTTTTTTGTTTTGTTTTATTTCACTAACTTTAGCCGTCAAGCCAAAGAGTGGTCGCCTCCGTGACGCAGGTGGTAAATGAAATTGAAAATGTTTCTTTGTTCACAGCCAGCCAGCCAGGCAGCCCACCTATAGAGGGCTTCTCTAGCTTTCCAGCTATCTCTTTGCATAAGCTGTCAGATTGTTTTAACGAGCAGCAGAGCCGGTTCAAGTTCAATTCTGGAATAGTAGATTCCAGCTGAAAATATCGGTCAATATATTAAGCAAACACACCCCTGCTCCTGCTCCTGCTCCTGCTCCAGCTCCTGCTCCTGCTCGTCGTGTGTATGCATTCATTCGGCCGCACTGTGAATGCAGAGAGTGACCAAAGTCATAGGTCCACTGGCGAAGGTATGCGGAAGGAAAAACAAAAATCCCATCCCAACCCAACCCATCCCAACCCTCCCTTCCCTTACTAAAAATGGGCTTAGGTGAGGCTGAGGCATGCAAAATGATTTGGGGCCCTAAAAGGATTTACGCATAGCTTTGGGGAAGATTTGCGTAATGAGTTTCCTGTGCAAATAAACACGCTACACAGATAAAAACATTCAACATGTGTCTGCATCTGTATCTGTGCCTGTCTGTGTCTCTGTATGTGTGTACTTCCCTTCCTCCCAATACACACAATGTGTAGACGCATATGGTTTATCCCAAAGGCAAGACGGGATAGGCAGTTGCCGAATCAAAGGATATAAAACACTCGTTTTTGAACATTCATTTCGAATCTGTCAGCAGTGGACGAATATTCATCGGAAAGTTGTTTGCCATAGGTAAATAAAGAAATGTATTCTGGAGATATGCGAATGGCTGATTCTCCGCTTTTCGTTATTAAAAACTGACCATTGAAAACCATGGAAAACTTTAAACTTTAGCAAATATTGAATTCAAGAAGACACAATAACGGAAAATAGCCTATCAATAGATATGGCTGTGTAATGGCTTTTCCACTCCCAAGACTTGTGAATACTATTATTATTAATGCAGCTGAATGGAGCGGAATGTACATCCATTCATCACATATATACATATATATAAATATATGCATATACATATGTGTTTGTGTGTACATTAATGTGCACTTTCATAGTACTCTCGCTCATGGTCAAATAAATATAAATGCGATTTACACTTTGCTAGAGGAGTAAATTCAATTTATATTCATGCGCATTCTTACTCCATTATTCGTAGATTTTTCATAGCTCATCACACCATATACCATACATCGCCATCGCCATCGCGTAACACACAAGCGAACAAACGTGAATGCGAGCATGTACAATACATATTCATATTCATATTCATACCCGTAGCCTTGGTCTTGGTCTCGCCTAGACATTTATGATTTTGAACTTGTGATGCCTTTTCGTTTTCAATTTGTCACGAGCAGTGTGAAAGGTGTGCAACCACCATTGCCTGGTGCTTCGGGTGCTTCTGGTGCCACTGCCGTCACCATTGCCGCTTCCAAGGGCTTCTTGCCCCACAGATACAGCAGGACGGAGCGGAATGGGACGGTACGGTACGGGGCGGGGCGGGCACCCATAGAATATTTCGATATTTTGAATATAAAGCGGAAAGAATATACTACACAGACACTGCACAGCCTTTTAGAGCCGAATGTTGTATACCCTGCCGCATGGTGGCATTACTATTGAACTTCGTACATCTACAATCTTTTGGTTTAATTTAGTCACAACGGACAACGGAGTATTACAGCATTCTCTGTGGACACCGGGTCACAATCTACTGCCAATTCAATCAAACAATCAAAATCGGTGTGTCCTTCGGAAGGATATCATTCGAAAACGAAAAGGAATCACTACACACAGCACACAGCACGCTTTTTGCATTCACATTCACTCGATTGTATGCTGCTCGTGTGCGTACGTGTTGCTAAATAAAATCACGAATTTGCGTCTATAGATATATGTATGTACGATGTGTAGGTTGATATGTAAAGATATATGCATTTTTATGAGTGAATATTAAGCAGTAAAATGTAGAATGTAAGGACGAAGATGATGAATCAATGAATGTAAATCATGATAGGAACGTAGCTAACACACGGAGCATTTCTAAGGATACTCGTAGGTCAAGCTTATCATTTATATAAAAAATACAATCCCTAAAAACAATCAAAAATCAAATACTAATATTCATTCCCGTTCTCTGATTACTGGCTTAGTAGCCGTGGTGCAGATGTGAAAGTGTTTTCCGTACTCTAGCAGCAGCTCGCTCCCCTTTTCCACTCACAGTTTTGTTATCATTTGGAAATGGCATTTTCGCATGGCCAGACGGCGAGACATTGCCACGGAAGTTACTTAATTTCTGTTCATTTTCCGCGTTCACAATTCATATCCGCTCGGGTTTCAGGCTTGGCATCCAGGGCTGTCGAAGGACGATGATGGCAGGACGGGTCCATGATGGCACAGACTGTTTAAGAGGAAATGAGTTAAGGTAGAGTGCATGCCCGCCCGGGCATCCCAGCAGCAGGTCGTGTTGTACGTACATGCAGATATACATACATACATGTGTTTGTATGTTGAGCGAAACATTCGCCGAGGCAAGCAAATATTGAGATACAAAATTGAGACAGAGAGAGAGAGAGAGAGAGAGCGGGAGACACAAGTCAACAGAAGGGGTCAGCTACCGGATCGAATGGAATACTCGTAATTTCAAGAGCAAAGCACGGATGTTGTCTTGGGCTGCATCTAGGACTTTATTTGCTCGATATTTACATTAATGTGCGGCGGCCGCATCCCGTCCACGTCCCGTCCGCATCCCGTCCCGAGCATGTCAGACACTTAACATAAGCTGTTACCGTACATGCATTCATTCCGATCCATTCTGGCACTTCTAGCACAACGTACCAGAACGTAGACACATTCACATACATGCTACACACATACATATACATATGTACATATGGCATACTCGGGCCACAGCCACAGCCGTAATAGTCACTGGCGGCGGCAGGAGTTGCTGAAAAACAAGTACGAGTTATAGAATTTTGCGAACCTAATGAAAATACAAATTGCTTCCACACATTGGCACGTTCTGGTCTCCCTCACAATGCTAACACTGTTAAGCGAAAATGGCAGCGAAATGCATGTCCTGTCCCCCTTTGGGTCCTTGCAAGCACATGCATACATGTATGTACGCGTCCTATGTTCACACATATGTATCTGTATGTATGTATGTATGTATGTATCTGTGATGTAGCCGCGCACACGTTCACGCATTCATGTATGACAGTCGATTGGCAAATGCAATGAGCATTCTGTTAGGTCTCAGGGCACATGGAAAATACAATTATAAAAATGTTCCCATTACTCGAAAATGAGACTTAATTCAGCTTGGAGCACTAGCGGTACCGTTGAGTGTGTCCTGATATCTATTAATTTCCCGAATACGAATGCTGCCTGGAACACACACACACACACAAATGATAACTAACTAACAAATATAGATCCGACAACAGGCAACAGCAGTGATCCCTTAGAGACCCAAGATCAATATGAAAGAGGGATCGGAGTAGTCCTCTTCTTCTATTGGATGGATCTGCTCACTGCAAGGAAATGGCTGTAAGAAGATTATAAGTGAAGCGTAAATAAATTTACGAAACGATTACGAGTACGAGTACGAGTACTTGCCTTCTGTGCACTTCAAATTCATCCTGCTTGCACCCGCGAGGATTCACAGTTGTGGAGTGAGTGGACATTCATGGCTCGTCTGAATGACGACCGAGTGAATGCACGCTTTCCGTTTGCTCCCATTGCCACATCCAGGGTACACACTGTCATTTACGCTTCTTTTTGTCAATCCCAAACTCCCATTGGCAATGGGCTGCGCGCCAGTCAAGGTGAGACGACCTTTATCTTCATCATTATAAGCATCTGGAAGTGGCATAATGGTGTGATAATAACATTTTTATAACGCATTTTGGCAACCGAACCGCATGACATTTTTAGTCACGACAAAACGCACACCATGAAGCGACTCCTCCAACGGATGGATACACGGAGCTTGCATTCGCATTCGTACAGAAAAAACGCACACACACAGACATTCACATTCATGCGATTACCATGGCTGCGGAACTGTGTAAAATTATAGAACTTATAAAGATATTCGCACACACGCAAACACTCAAACACACACGCATTCGTAAACGAGCATATTTATAAATGTATCTATTGCTGTGTGTGCCAGCACTCATACATGGCATGGCGCCCATGGCGTATGACGCACATCTTCACGTGGCTCGTGGTCGTGATTGTACGTACTACATGTACATATGGATGGATGTATGTATGTATATGCTGTGCACCCATGTCTGACGTCGTTCTCTCTGTTTTTCTCTCTCTCTCTCTCTGTCTCAGTACAATTAAGGTGTTTTCGTTTAATTTCGCATTAAGCGCCGTCTGCTTGACATATTAGAACGAGCTCGAGAAAATAAGCCAAGGGCCAAGGGCCAAGGGCTGGGCTATAAAGGCGTCCATACTCGGCGGGCGTCTCGTACTCGAATGCTTTGATGTGTGCCCCGCAAAACAGTGATATTTAAAGTCATTTTACACAAGATTTCGATGCAGCATTTGGGGACTAACGAAGCATTTAGAATCATTTAATTTTGTGGCAATTTCAATAAGCATTCAGTAGATCTGACTCCCCAATGAGGGATACAAATATGAATGGAAATGCTGCCAACTACTATTCAAATTAATTATCTTTTCTATGTTTAATCAAACCAAAATTAATCAAAACTGTAATGCAACACAAATATTCTCTCAACATTATTATACCGACTGCACAGACATGACGGTTTCGACACTTTGGTTGATCCTAATTGAAAACCACAATCTGATCTGCCACAGATGTGCTGGAAAACCCGTCATGCACTGCACAAGAGTATATCAATAAACGATAGCTGAGAATTTCACTGCATTTTCCATAATTTTCCATTAAACAAGTTTCGGGGCTCGAAATTATCGCCACATGGATATCGTATGGATGGCATCGCTGTTGCATGCATGCAGTTTCATGGTAATCTCATTTTAATGAAAACTACTTTGGAAACTTTTTAATCCGCTCGAAAATTAAAGCTAGATTAAGCAGCATGTTAGATGGAGAGCAACCACTGAGCCCCTTCTTCAGCTGTCATTACGAGGCATCATTGCAAGGAAATACATATATGTATCTGACAATTTAACCGTCTATTGATATGCATAGAGCAGTGCAAAGGCCTCTCTCTACTGGCGCTTCAACTTTCGGCTAAAGCTTAAGTGTCCTATGCTGGGCCAATTTAAAATGAAATGTGGCAGGCAATTAAGCAGGCGGAATTGTTAAATTATTGCAACTTTATACCGTGGGAGGCCCACCCCCACCCTCACACACACGTCTCAGCCGTTTCTGCAGTTACGTCCCCGAGCCGTGCTCCGTATCTCCGTGCACCCAAACAGCGCAGCACGTCTGCCGCTCAAGTTAATGAGATGTTAAAATGGAATCTCCACCAACCAACCAAGCAACCAACCAACCAGCCAACCATCCGTTCCCTGTGCTGTGCTGTGCTGTGTACTTTTTAGCTTGGCTCTCGCTTCGCCGCCATCTACCTGTGTTTGCCAACAACACAACGCAGCACAGCAGAGCACAGCATAACGCCAAAGCCAACGCCAACGCCAGCGCCAAAGCCAACGCCAAAGCCAACTCCTTCAGTATGTTTGCCTTTACTTTTTGCTGCGATGTAACGTCAACTGCTGCTGGCTCTGTCCTGGCTGTCGTTTGCCGCCTTGGCTCGCCGCTATTGTTGCTGTTGCTATTGCTGATTTAATTTTTTCTTGCTGTTGCTGTTGCTGCTGCTGCTGCTACTCCTGTCTGCACCTGGGCTGTAGGTAGCCCCCTAATGACGAAGCCATTATTAATATGCGTGAAAGATAAGGCCGCCGCGTTGAAACCAAAGTGCAGACCCAATAAAATTGGTTTTTGTATACCCTCCCAAATGTACATACATACAGTATATATTTCACCCGATATAATCACATTTGCCAGGCAAAAAACAAACAGGCTTTAGCGGGTAGCTGCTACACAGAATAAGATTATATCTTTCCGGCATGGGCAGGGGCAGTGGCAGTGGCAGGGGCAGACCCTGCGCCCTGTACGCTACTCGAAATTCGAATTTCTTCAGAAATTCTTCGTCAAAAGATCATTGAATATATATGTCAGAGTTTCACGAAACTGAAGACTTCTATGGTTGCCAGATATTAAATCGTATCCCCAAGCTTAATTATCTGTTAATTTTATGCAAATATGTAATTATTAAGGGGAAGAGAACAATAGGCATTATCCAAGAGAGCAATAAACTGGAACTAATTTAGACAGGCCAGGAGACCAGCCTCAAATGTCCAACGGGAACCCGTTTTGGTAACCATCCCGACCAGCGTTTGCCACACGCCACAAAAAGGTATTCAACTATGAATGCGCACTTAATGTGTGAGGTTGCTGCCACCCCCTTGGGTGTACCCATCCATCCCAGCCGCCAGGCACCGCTTGAACGTACCAGCGTATAGCTTCGGTTTCTAATTATGGTACACATGTGAAAGGGTGTACCATATACTACTACACGTGCCGAACAGAAGATCTATTAATAACGTGCATCACTTTTGTGGTTCTTTCCAAATCCTGTGGTCCCTCCAAATGTTGAGATCTCCATTTCACAGAATCTTCAGGTGCTTATCTCCATTAGTTTCAATTTCTTGTGGCTATATCTCAGGTGACAACGCCCTGTAAGATAATCCGTGAATGCGTAAAACATTCTTAAAGACTAGCATATACGAACGAAAACGACTTACCCGAGATTCGTACCATTTGAGCACCATCACCTAGTGGTTGAGTGAATTTCATTTGATTTTGTAAGCTAACACGAATATCTGAATCTGAATCAAGTTTGAATCACAGGATGACACCGCATACAAAAACCTACAAAGAACGATTGACATTATACATATCTGCGTATGTACATATATGTACATCCAGAGAAAAAGCCATGAAATTCGAATAGTTAGACTTCGGTTTGGAAATGTATATCAATAAATTTGAGTAGGGATTGAAACGTGTAAACATTTCATTAAAATATATTTCAAAATAAATGTATTTATTATTAAAAGTCAATATTTTCAATTCAATATAAGATGAAATATATTTCCAAAACAATTATTATATTTATTATATTATTTGAAGGTGTTTTATATTTAAAATAAATATGGACCGCTGTAAAAAGAATTTCATATTTAAGTTAAATATATTTCATGAATCAAATTAAATTTAAATTAAATAGAACAATTTCATATATTTTTAAAATCGGATATATAATTTTAACATGGATGTGTTTCTTTCCACTATGCTGACTTTCTCTCACTGCAGATAAAGTTCTATGAAAACCCATTCATCCGGGGTTTCCCATTTGTCCCGTAACCGAGTGGTTGAGTGGTTGAGTGATTGAGTGAATATCTTTAAAGGTACGTACATTTGTAAATATTTATATTTAAGCCTTAAAGTCCTGCAACAAACAATTCAGAATTGTTATTCAATTAGAGTATGTCTCAGATTAATTTTTTGCTTTTAAAATGTTGGATTATAATTAGCATTCGCAAAAAAAAAAACGGGCGCTTAAATTTTATTTCATTACGTATTTATTTTGTAATTGTTAATGTACTAGTTTTTCTCCGTGCAACGTATCTGACGTATTAAAGTAGATGGAAATGTTCCATCAACGGAATCAACGGACAAAATGTATATTCCTTTCGATCTGTGTTTAATCGATGTTCTGTCTGCGTTGCTCCTTGATGTTTTTATAAACGCATTCACGCATCTGTACGACAAATGTAATCCTTTGGAAAATTGTTTGGCCTTTCAGCTTTCGTTGCCGTTGAGCTGCCCCATGTCCTCGATTTCTTGGCCAACGCCAACGCCAGCCCAGTCCTGTCCTGTCCTGGGCTGTCCTGTCCTGTCCTCTCCTGCTTGTGTCAACAATATCAAAGGGTCCGTCCTCATGTACTGTACGACTCCCTCTAACTTTGACACAGACTGATTGCCTTCTGTGCCTGCCGACTGCCGACAGCCAACTACCGACTGTCGGTCGGTCGGTCGGTCGGTCTTGCTTGCCTTCGGTTATCATCTGCCGGGCACACACACACCTGTATAAATATGCAAAAAAATCTTCAGCCCGACAATGACAGCCCACCCATAGCCAATTGTTCTATTGTCATCATAGCAAAGGCAACTTGTTGGTGCCTAACACCTTTGTCGCAACACGCAAAAGGCGTCAAGCGCTGCCTGCCACCACAACCTGCCACTTCAACATCCGTGGTTTTAAACACACATACATACACACACACATAGGAGTATTTACAGATAGATACATATGTACGTACGTGCATAAGTTCATTGGAAGTATGCACAAACACTAAATTAACTATCTCCATTGCAGGTTGCATACGAAACACGAATACACACACCGTCCATACATACACACATACATACACATGTATGTGCATACATACATACATACATACGTGTAGATATCCACGCAATTCCTTTTTGCAAAAGGAAAAAGCCCAGCAAATTTACAGCACACACATCGAGACAAGGTTTTGAATCGAGTGAATAGAGCACTCGGAGCTCGCAGCTCGCAGCTCACAGCTCACAGAGCACCACCTGCATCTCGTTCTTGCTTTTTTAGAGCTGGAAATGTATCTGCAGTAAATTTTGCACATATGTACGCCTACATGTGTCGTTACTGTTGAAAAGGTGTTACGCAAATCAAGCCATGCATGGGGCAGAGAATGAAACCGATAGCAAATTTATTTCCCCCCCCCGATCAGGGTATTATGGTTGTGATCAGGTATGTGCAACACTTGCAACCCGTTGCAAGTAAATAATCAGTCGATGAGAGGCCTATAGATTCGTCTTATAGGCGAATAAAGAAGAGGCCATTCACCCCAATAAGTATGCCCCAAGACAACAGCAAAAAAAACAACCATTATTTGGGTGGACAGGTGCTTCATATTTGAAAATTCTCTTAATTGTAAAATCCGCACATAATCACGCAGAGCGCTTTGTTATTATGCTTATATCTCTGGGCGAAATTCTAATTAAACTGACGAAAATAATGTACTTTACTTCTTCTGCTGCTGCTGCTTGCCATTGCCATTGCCCTTACCTGTGCCTGTGCCTGAGTAAGGTATAAATTACGTGTGGCCACAGCCAAGATCCCAGCTCCAAGCTCCAAGCTCCAAGACCCAAGACCCAAGGAACAGCGCAGATAAGGCAAATTAAAAACCACGTCCAATGTGCCAACAATATGTCTGGGCAGGACCCGCCGCCGCCGCCAGCCAGCCAGGCAGCCAGCCAGCCAGCCAGCAACCTGGAGTGCGATGCAACCTAGCAAAGGAGCCATTTGTTAGTCTGCAGCGACCACAAAATGTTTCTTTAACTTACCCAAAGTCAAATCATAATTAATTTTGTGGTCCTTGTTCATAGTTCCTGCATTGGCTTAGCGAAATCGCTAACGCTTTCCCATACAAATGCATTCAATTAATTAAAGCTGCGACTCTTTAATTGGAACTGCGATGCAATCAACCATCTATTTAGCTCTCCATGTGACATTTAGGACCTTCTTCTTGCCTCATTGTGGCAGATACTTTCACACACACACACGCGTAAATAAGTGCGATGAGCCGATGCGCATTAGTAATAGGAACTACAATATAATACGTATAAAGCGGTGGGTGCTAGGATCCGTATTGCAACCAAATAAATTCAATACTGCACCCGAATTGCCCAGCGTGAAGTAAATGAAGCGTTGTCCAGGGAGTACACTCCGTACATGCATACGGACACTATGTGTATGTATGCAAAGCTGTCTCTTTTTTTATAGTTATAGCTGTAGCTTAATGTGGCTCTGCGACTGCCACTGCCACTGCCACTTCCACTGCCATTGGCATTGGCCGTGCCACCGCCTCTGCTTCGATTTCAGAAACCGTGCCAGGGGGCGCGCTTTGAAATTTTGTTAGCCGGATGGCCACGAACGCAACGCACTTTGAAATCCACACACAGACACAGATACAGACACAGACACAGAGACAGCAACAGCAACAGACCGTTTTTATTGTCATGTGCTTCTGGGTCCATTGATTCCATTCCATTCGCATGACCGTCTATGTCCATCTGTCCATTTGTCCGTCTGCTTCTCCCATAGTACATATAAAAAGGTAAAAATGCCTCAATTTCGTTTCGTTTTTTGTTGTTTTCTTTTTGCAGGCGAGTCAGCCAACCGATTGTGGGTGATGTTGGGGAATAAATGGGCTTGGGCACCGATTTTTTTCGGGCTCGTGTTTGTTTTTGTTTCTACCCTTGCTCGAGCAAAGAGTATGAAAATTTTGGTCAAACGTATGCGCCATAAGTCAGATCCAGAAAAATAATAGAAAACAAACAAACGACGGTGCGCATACTCTATACAGACGAACCCTCTTTTTACGGTGTTACAGATTATATATTTGTATTCTCTAATACTAACTTCTAATACTATTCCCTCAAAAGCTCAGTAGATCAGTAATCAAGTATGTAAATATTGGCCCAGAAACTAATACTTTTCGATGAGAGAAACATTCATCTTTTCTATGCTTCCCATACACGAAATGTCGCCACAAATGTTTGCAAATTTACGCCTGCACTAATGATTTATACCAACAAATCTGGCCATTTGACATTGTTCGGGTGCTTAGGGCCAATAGCTGTGGGAGCATCATACACTTCAAAACTTGAACCACCTATCGACCGCTGGTGGGTGCCTATCTAGGGAAAAACAACGATGCACACCGATAGAGTCGCCTGCAGCAACAGCTACAAAAGATTTATGTCGTCTACGCCGAGCCGAGCCGTCCAGCCGTCCAGCCATCCAGCCGTTCATTCCCCGTCCAGGCGAGAGGGGTTGTCTGCCACACGGGTAAAAATACGTTGAGCAGCAAAAAAAGGAAGAAAATGATGAATTTCCATACTTTCACGTATTGCTGCTTCCTGGCCGCCTACCCTAGACGAACTGGAGCTGAAGCTGAAGCTGGAGCTGGAACTGGAGCTGGTGCTCGTTCTGTCCAGCCAATGGCTCTGACAGCACTAGCAACAGTTCAAAGGTGCGCACTCTATGCGGCAGCCACCGCCGCCGCAGCAGCAGCAGCAACAGCAGCAACGGCAGGGCGAGCAGAGCAGAGCAGAGCAGCGCTCTCGACATCGTCGTCATCGTGCATCGCATCGTCATGCCCCAGCGCAGCAAGAAACTAGCAGCAAGAGTTCCGTTTCCCCTCCAGCAAGGCACGTCGCGACACGGCACGACACGACACGACACGGCCCGGCACGACACGGCACGGCACGAGTCGCGTGGCTCGTGTCAGTGATTTTCCCGACGACGACGACGATATGGACGAAGACTGATGCTGCTGCTGCTGCTGCTGCAGTGCCATTGTGATGCGGATGCGTTGTGTTGCTTCGCTCCTCTCCCACACAGACATGCACACACATACACATGCGCAACTCACACAGAACGTATACGTATACATATACGTATAGGCGCTTGTGTACATATGTATACGTATACACAACAAACCGTATACGCGTACAGCGTACAGCGTATACCGTATACCGTATAGGTGACTCGCCCACTCGATTTTGGGGGTTGGAAAAGCATCGCGTCGTGCTGCTGCTCTGGCTGTGGCCTGGCCTTTCTCTTGCCCTGCAAAAAGTTTTCATTATAAACGAGAAAACAGTTGATGGTTCATTCGGTTCGGGACGTTCGAAGCGGAAGTATATGCCAAACGGCTAAAATATCACATTTTTTTTCAAAGCTGGGATCGCGTCAATCCATCGCTTCAGTGTTATTAATATTCTACATTATTTAAAAAGATGTCAATGTTATTGCTGGTTTTTGTTTTTGTTTTGTAAATTGCTATTTTGGTTTTAATATTTTTTAAAAGTGCTACAACTTGGTGCTCAAACGAAGAATCAGTTCCTTCCTTTCTTTGGAGAATAAACCCGTGTGCATAAATAAGTTGAGTTCTCAGAACAAAATCGTTTGAGACTGCGATGCGACCACCAGCTGTTTGACAATAAGTGGGTGTAAGACCTTCTCTGACAATAAGCGCTGTAACTTGTATTCAAAGTAAACGTATAATCGAGGAGACGCACCGGTAAGAACCCGAGAACCCTCAATTAGAAAAATATCCGAGTAAACAAGATTGCTTACCTACTATTATATTTATACTGGGTTTACAAGTAAGTATTGCAAGCAGTTTTTTAATCCGTGGCATCCGTAATCCATGTTTTAAACCGAATGGCTATGATAGAGCATTTGGACCTCTATTCAGTTCTACTAATCAAACACCCATCCGTACGTGAATTGGGCTGGTAACAGGTGTCCGTAAGAAATTTGGACTTTTTTTGTTTTAACCGCCGGTATAGTTTCCTGCATCCATACCTATACTTCGTTCCACTTATGGCAACTAGTTTGGACACATTCTTGCAGTTTTTCAATACTATGCTCCAATCCGAATACCAAAATAATGCTTATTTCAAGAGATTTTAACATATGAATGTAAAACCATAACAAAATCAGAAGCCCTTGTGGAAGATAGATCTCTGTACACACGACTATGTGTGTGTGTATATACAGATGTATGCCTGTACCACTTAACAGTAATCTTGTTTGACTGTCTCGCAAGTCAGCGGATTTTAATTCAGCCACGAATCCTTCAGGTGACAGGCTCCCCCGAGCAGAGTCAAGAGTAAAACTCACCGTCTGCTCACGGCTACGGGTGGGTGACTTATACGAGACTTAGAGCCCCATGTAAGTGTATATGTACATACTTACGTGCACCCATCCCATCCCATCGGATCAGATCCCTTGCCATCCGCTCACGTGTGTGTGTGTGCATGTAAATGCAAATTACTCACTTAAGCTAACCCCAGAGCTATCGTTTAACTGTCGGATCCCCTATATGGGACACTCGGGGCATTTAGCAATTTAGCTATGGTTCTTAGAGTAACGTGGCAATCTTTGTTATTTTCTGTTAGTTTTCCGATGAATCCGAAACGATATTCAATTCTTCAGTGTATATCGATGTCAGTATCAAGTTTTAACCCGATGCTCATATCCCTTTTGGGGGGCAAGAGAATGACCATTCATGACCGTTCGTCGGGCAACTAAGTGGGTGTGTTATTCAACGAGCACAATGAGCAGCAGCGCAGCAAGGCAGCGCTTTCAAATGTTACCGCTCTTGGCCTTTGTGTACATTCGTTCTTGCCATTGAGGCACAATTAAGTCGCGTTTGGTCGACACCAGCAGCAGCAGCCGAAACCAGCCCAACCAACCAACCAACCAAGCAGACCAAGCCGCCAGTCAAACAAACAGTCAACCAGCCCAGCCAGCCATCCAGCCCAGCCATCCAGCCATCCCGTCCATCGAACTATATCTTTGTCCACTGTCACGGTCTATTGCCTTCGCAATACACTTGCACCGCATTTAAATTGCAACTTTTTGTGTCCATAGGCAAGCGCAGGGCAATTTGTATAAAAAAGTATCTACACGCTTCAACATACATAAACATGTACGTACATATATGTATTTACTATATATAGATACCTATATTTATTTACATAGGTATGTATGTTGTATGTGAAAGTGTGGGAAAAAAGTGGTGGGAGATCGTTGGAAAGGGTGAGGGTGTTACCTTTGCATGAATTTGATAATGGGATACATACGGTATAGGAAATGTATGTTACCGCTTAGGCTTACTAACTAAAATACTAGTCAGTCAGTCTTTGATATGACATAACAATGTTGTACTTTCAAGCGGTACATTTCCCTTCCAGTGTCCATCAAGAACAGAGCTTGAACAGCCAGCACAGTAATTCGAATTCCCAAAATTTGGGAAACCCCTAGGTGTTCCGTATGCTTCAATTCAGAAAAGCAGGTATAATGATGTTTATGACTATAGTTGACAAAAAAACTGGCGGTATAAACAAAACAAAAGTTTCAGGCAGACAGACAGGCAGACAGACAGATAGACGGACGGACAAACAGACGCAGACATTTTCGTCTGTCTGTCAAGCCAGCGGTAAACTTGACTATTGATACAAAAGCGAGTGATAAATGTACAACAAGATGGCAAGTAGTTGTTGGTGGGTGGATGGTATGGTGCCGGAAATGTGCGTGTTACAATACAGCACACACACTCGCAGACTGTGACAGTGCGACAGTGGTCGCTACGGTTGCTTCAACTTCCGCTTCATATGCTGGGTGTTGGGTGTTGTGGTGTGGTGTGGTGTGGTGTGTGCGTGTAAGTGTTTGGCCGCAACAAAGAGGTTTTCACAACATCCGCCGTCACATCCGAATCGGCATCCGCCAGCAGCAGCAGCAGCAGCAGCAGTACTTGCTTCCAGTACAACCGCCAGTAGTCGGTTGTACTTTATCAAATGAAGTAGAATAAACTTTAAGCAATTTTAACTCCTGTTCTTGTTGCTTCAACAGTACTCTCATGCCTGTGCAGCAGCAGCTCGCGCTCTGTGTCCTTCCTCTACTTGCCACATATCCTTGCAGCTACTTCAGAATCGAAGTAGTCGTGGATTATACATTTATGCTTGCATATTATTAGTTAGCATTTTCTCTATCCTTAAGAAAACCCCTCTATAGACTATACCCTATTCAAGACCACACTTGTTGCATTACTCCAGACCAAATTGTCCATTAGTATTTTGTAAAAATATGTGCAAAATGTGTGTGCTATATCGACAAGCCCACTCCCCCAGAAATTAGTCATAAAATGAGTATACCTCCATTCTTCATTCTTCATTCTTCAATCTGCATCCGCATACGTTACCCTAAACATAATTATTTTTTTGGAATATTGGGGGAGTCGGGGGAGGGCTGTCAGTGGTTAAAAGGCCAGCACGTCTTCCGCTCCATCTACATACATATTGTAACATCATCACTACGTTCCGGCGTTGCCTCTAAGCCGGCGGCGGCAAGGGGCCGTGGCTACCTGGGTACCTGGCTACCTGGCTACCGTGTGGCCCTGCGACTGCGGTCGAGGCTCCACCTGGAGTCTGGGGGAGCGTTCGTTTGTGTCGTTTTTAATATAATTAGGTACTGTAAATTGCATTATTTAATTTTTGTATTGGAAAACAACAAACAACGAACAAAAAGTAACAACAACAACAGCGGCAAATTGGATGTCACTGCAACATCATTGTTGTAGCTGACTTTACGTCCAATAATTCGATTTATACACTGGGCTTTTTACCAAGCAAAAGGCAAAGGCATCGGCAGCGGCATCAGCAACGGAAGCGGCAACGGGAGCGGGAGCGGCGAGGGGGGCGACTGCAACCCGATCTCAATGGGGAAGTACGTCGACCACCCTTTTATGGCACTTTGAGTGCATTAGATCCAAATTGGCTGGCAGCAAACTTTATTATTGCGGTTGAGTACGGGTACATACACATACATCCCTTTTGCCACAGCTGCGAATATATGTACATATGTGTGTATATGTAAGGTATTTATAAGGCAGAAAAAACCGTTTGGAAACCATCGCAAAGAGAAGGTCCCTCCTCCGCTAATGTACGTTCAGGGCTTTGAGCGAAAAAACAGAGAAGAAAACCATCACAAACCAGGGGAACAGCCCATGTTGAATAGCACCCATAATTCGAGAGCTGCTAAAATCGAAATACCGTGAATAATTCTCGAATAACACCATAATATCTCAGCCCCTGAGCAAGAAAACAAAATATGATGAAGGCGTAGAATTGATGTAGAATTAATGCTCCTAGTTTCCCCTTAGTCCAGCAACATCTTAACGGATCTTTAATATTGAAATTTTGTTAATTTTAAACCCACTCGATCTGAAACCCATTGTAGGCCCCAAGGCCAGTGTATGTATTACGCCCTGCAGACATGCACCAAAGTGGAATAAAATGTTATCACTTTGCAAAATTGGTCATTGGCAAGTGCTAATATGGGTCTAACCCAAAACACACAATATTTATATGTGTATATGAATACGTACATACATATACATATATATTTTATATTTACATCAGACAGGTCTCGCTCGGTAAGGTAAAGTCCTGACAGAAACAACCCTCTGGTAACCCGCCTCCGTGTAAATGTAATGTGATTTTGCTCCTCGCACAACCGACGCCCAAGAAAGTGGAAAGACAAATACCCCGAAACCAAAAGTCGTGTCCTGCAAACATCGTTTTCGGTTTGATTGCCCCACCACTGCAGTGGTAGCTGTTAACAACATTTCTATACCTATGCCCCCCCCAAGCCATCGTTCCTGAATCCCGAGTCCTGAATCCTGGTGTCTGATTCTCTCGCCTGCCACTGCCACTGCCACTACCACTGCCTTTGCCTTTGCCTTCGCCTCTGGCCCGGTCCGGACCGCCTTCAGGATGCTGCTTCTTCGTGTGACTTCGAAAACTTCCTGGGCTTTTCATTTTACGGTTGAATTATGGAAAGATTTCAAGTTTAAAATGTACAGAAGTGCACAAAAGTGTAGGGTTCGCACCTGCCTATGTAAATATGTATACACAATTACATAAATTTGTTTCTTGGTCTCCTCTCCGCAACGGGTCTCAAAATTTGACTGGACCAATAAATTACATCTGTTTGTTACAACATTGCTTAATCCGGTTTAAAACAATGTCTTTTACGAATACATGGGATGTAAACTCACTTCAAGAATTTAGCTATCAGAATTTTCACCTTGAAGAGCATCTAGCATATCAATTTAACTAAAACATTCCGCGAAGACTGGCAATCACAAAAGCCAAGTGAGCGAGACTAATCACATTACATAGAAGCTCATTTTGATGCGGATTGCCTTCGGGTTCCTCAACGGAATCTGTCAAGTATTTTACCGACGACATTATGGACGAAGCGCGCTCGAGCTCCATTTTGTTGACGGCTATGGAGTACATCGTATCGAACAGATAGCCCTCTGACTGAGTCAATGATTCACAGTCAAAGTCGCTGTCACTGTCACTGTCATCAATGTCAACCTCATGGCTAGAGAACATACGATCTTTCGAGCGTACTCTCATCACTGATGACTCTGGCAGGTTGTATGATCGCGAATGTTCATGGTGGACGTCATCAGCAGAGCATGTACGGCAAATCCAGTCAGTGTTCGGTATCTGAGGATATTCCATTTCCTATGAAAACCAAAATGGTGCAAGTGGAACTTTACCAAATCTTTAACCCAGCTCTTACCAAGAAGCGTGCCATGTTAGCTTTGAACTGGGATTGAGCAGCCTTAGCTTCCGACTGTGGCATTTGGGTCTTACTATCATCTGCTCTAACTATAATACGTTTGCCCGTAAGATTTGCGGCTTGAACGGCTTTCAGCAGCTGGACCATGGACGGATTGGTCAAGTTGATAACACTATCGGTCGGTGTGCTCTCAACACATTCTCGGACCACTTCCAATGGACCTCTTTTCTTCGCCATGTGACAATTTTGATGAGCATTTATTGAAGATGATTTGAATGAGCTTACATCCGTGCTTCGGACGTGTTTATTGTCCTTTCTTTCATCATTTCGTGCTTTTCGTAGTTTTTGGTTCACGCCAGTAAAGGCAACCTTACTGCATCTAAGAAGAAATAGATGAATATGGATCGAACTACAAGAAATATACTCGCCAATTTGATGCTTACAAACTCAACCACATGATGGCTTATTGGCGGTTATCGTCTTGTTAATTTGGCTTTTACATGTGATGTGATTTGTTAGTTTTGTGAGCCGGTTGTGAGTTGAATACTGTGAGTTCTGTTATTAGAAGGTAAATGCCGAACATACTAGGAATATAAAATGAAAATTGACATTGTAGTCATCTCATCTCACACTTTGAGAAAGCTTAAAAATCAGCAGATAGAAAATAATTATTATAATCGGTAAGATGTCATCAACACCTTAACCCTAACTGAACAATTAATTTTTTGCTTATATTCTTTTTATGCCCTTGATGAGGGTTTTTGTGAGTGAGTTTTTGTGAGGATATATACATATGTACATGATAGCCGTTGACTCCTTTAAAGAGATAAGTAATTGCATATACTGAGTATACAAACTGGCTTAAGGATATCTTGATGTAAATTATACATATATCTGAACAGATGAGTTCCGATAGTAAACGCTAATCTATCAGTTTCTCCCAGAAGATAGATTTTTCCCATGGTTTTCTTTCATGAAGTGGAACCCCGACGAATCATAGATGGATATGTAAATGTATTTTTTAGATATAATTTAGGGCATATAAGCTTCGGTCCTCCGGAGCTAGCTTCCTTCCGGTTTTTAGCAAATTCCGTTTTTCAATTTTTTCCTGTTTTGCTGTTAGTCGCTTGATTTACGCTGTCCTGTCCTCCACCCGCAGGACGAACTGTCTGCATTTTATAAGCAGTAAAACAGACAGAACAGAACAGAAGCCTGGCCGTGCCACGGCTGACGGCTTAAGTGCCACCCCTCGCGTACTGTGCGCACAGAATTTCCTTCCGTTGAAAGTAAATTACATTTTATTTGATTTTAAGTGAATTATTTACTTGCTTGTTTTTGTCTCCGTTTCTCAACCAGCGACAGTATCTATATTTCAATACTCTTGCAAATTCACATAGTAGATACTTCCATAGTGTTTGAATTTATCCAAAACTCATAATCATTTTCGCTTTCAGCCTACGCTCCTCAGTGGTCTGATGAGTTCATCCTGCATCCTGCATCCTGAGTGTATTCCTCAAGGAGAAATTCGATTTTTGAAAACAGCTTTTTAAAGAAACAGTGGAAAATCCACTTCAAAACATACGTATACAAAGTAACTGCAAATCTGCAGTATTATCGAAATATGTGGAGGATAACATTACATCTTATTCGTATGCTTTCACTTTTTTACTTTCAGGAAACCCGGAAAATTGCCTGCAACACGCATTTTTATACACAGTCTAAATATTGGAAGGAAATCTTCAGTACTTCCACAAAAGTGCAACGCATTTAAATCTTTCTCACCGACCTGATGATAATCGATAATTGAGATACTATATTTATCTTTTCTGTTCGCGTACCGGAAAATACGCCTATTTGCCTATGCGAAATACATAGTCGAAAATCGAAAGCCAATGAAATCGAATAAAATACAGTTTAGAATATATTCATGTCTCATATACTTTGCGCTATAGAAACTTTCGGTCTTGAGCTCATAATTTGTAAACAATATTGAAACAAATTTTATTCGAGTACTGTCGTTACGTTTAAATTAGTATCTAGGTTTCGAAGAGTTTTCTCCTCATGTACGAATATCTGTTACATTCGCGTTTAGATCCAAGTCTGATATAGAAATTAAATATTTAAATCCACATTGAAATCGGGTTTCGTTAGCAGCGGGCTGTTATGAACAAATCCACAAGTTCGTTGTCGACGAAACCTGCATGCTGTGTGGAGGAACAACAAGTGCAACAAAAATATGTGCAAAAAAAAATATCTAGTGTTAAATAGTCCAAGTATATAGATAGTTAGAGCACCCTTGATGGCTATCGATTACACTATCGATAGACTAGCGATCGATATGCGAGTCGACCGAGAGGGAAGCGAGCGTTAGAAGGAAGAGCGTCGAAGAGTGAAGTTGAAAGAAGAATAAAACGATCTAAACTGTATCTAAAAAACGAGAGGGAACGTTGTGAGCCGCGGCAAAGGCCGCGGCTCTACCTTATACCCGGTACTCAGTCAGTATATACATACATACATTTATGAGCCTACGATTTATGAAATTTATTATATGTTCTCAAAAGGGACAAAAATAATATTTAAATTAAAAAAATTAATTTTTTGGAATTTTTCTACATGTTTTCATTTTTGTTTACATATGCTTTGTATATCTGCGCCTACATTTCTACATGACATGTATAACTACATATTTGAGACGTAAAAGTGTTTACGACAGAGAGAGAGGGAATGAGTCAGCGCTTGGCAGGCGTTGCGTAGCCACTGAAATTTAATTTGTTTCTTCTGGCCATAATATTGATCCGACCTGATCCATATTCGGCAATCTAGTAGATATGGTAATTTTTCATGATTCTGCGTTTTTGGTTTTCATTTATCTTAAAAATTGTGGATTCCACAGACTTTCGTCTTTTGTGGGGGCGGAAGGGGGCGTGGCAAAATTTTAAAACAAACTCGTGCTGGTTCGGTATCACAGGAGCTTGGATAGAAAGTTTGGTTGCTCTAGCTTTTATAGTCTCTGAGAACTAGGCGTCAAAAAATACGAATGGGCAAAGCAGATGGGGCCGCGTGTGAGAGAGAGCGAGAGGGAATGATGACTTTCGAAATGGTTTTCTTTATTGTAGCTATAATAATGATCCGATCTGATCCAGATTCAACACTCTGATAGAAATAAAAAATCTCTATGACTCTGCGTTTTTAGTTTTCTTGTATCTTCAAAATTGTGTGTGCCACAGACTTTCGTCCTTTGTGGGGGCGGAAAGGGGCGGAGCGAAATTTTTCAACACATTTGGAGTAGTGTGATCACAAAGCAGACTGGATACAAAATTTGGTTGCTCTAGCTTTAATGGTCTCTGAGATATAGGCACAAATGAAGACGGACAGACGGACGGACGGACGGACGGACGGACGGACAGACAGACATGGCTATATCGACTCGGCTATTGATGCTGATCAAGAATATATATACTTTATATATACTTATGGTCGGAAACGCTTCCTTCTGTGCGTTACACACAACCGTTATCCCCACAAATCTAATATACCCCTTACTCTTCGAGTACCGGGTATAAAAATTTGTTCTCGATCATTCGGTACAGTTACAGTACAATACAGTTCGGTACAACGCCTGGAAGCTCTGGAACATTCTGGAAAAATGAACAAACAAGAGGTTTCAGAATGGCTGGCTGGCCAAAACATTGAATTCGATCAGGCCGCAACATTCAGAAAGCTCCGGCAATTGGATTTAGCAAATGGAGCCATGTTCGAAGAGTTGCGTGACGAAAAAAGCGAAATAATGGAAGGAACACCAAATGTTCAAGAAATTTCGCCAGACGCGCGCATTCAGATGCTGGAGGCCGAGCGCCTCTTGGTAGAAGCAGAGATTAGTCTTCTCCAAAGAAAACAAGCTTTGGAGGAGCTACGAAGCGGTACCGTTGACGAATTAGCCAACTTTAAGGAGGATATGCAAATAATGGACCCGTACACAGGAAAAGCAAACAGCGCTCACGCTTAGCTGGAAGATTTTGAGCTCAACTGCAAGGGGACTGATGCGTTTAGGCTCAGGTGCGTGCGGCGTCTAATGAAAACAGACACAGACGCAGCGGCATTTTTGAAAGTAAACAAGGCAACGTCATACGCTGCATTTAAGAATGATTTCCTGGACACATTCGGCAAGACTTCATCAGTAGTAGAGGTAATCAACACGCTCAAAGCTACGTTTTATCGCCCGGGAAAGATGTCGGTTCTGGGTATGTGCTGCAAATGCAAGAAATAGCACACCGAGCTTCGATTGAGGAAGACCAAGCTGTTCAGTTTGTGATCGACGGGTTAAGAAACGATTCTGCTGACATCGCTATATTATATCAGGCCAAAACTATTGGCGATCTCGTCAAGCTTTCGCACCGCTACGAAGAGATGCGAAAGAAACGTTGGAGCGTATCGCTGGCAGGAAAGAAGACCAAAGGTCAAAAAACCATGCCGGCCAGCAGCGGAAAGCCGGTACATTACTACAAATGTTCGGGTACCGGGCACATTGCTAAGGACTGTACAGAGCGTAAGAGGATTAATGTTTCCGTTGTGGCTCCAAATATGGCTTTAAAAAACTGCACAGCCCCACCACCTTCAGAGAATTCAATGGTCGCATTATCGGACCAATTCAGACGGGAGGGAGCAACCCAGGAGATAGATGACAATCAAGTAGCAATACTTAATACGGTAAGAATCTCTTGCGATACTACGAATATGCCAGATAGGATTTATAACGAATATACTTCTCTTTTTGATACTGGCAGCGCAATAAGTTTAATACGACATTCCGCATTACCACTTGAGTTTAAGGAAAATAATTTGAAAGAAACGAACTTCAAAGGATTAGGAAGTTTTCGGCTATGTACTTTTGGAAAGATTTGGACCTACATATATGTTGTTTTACGGTATTACACACAGACTATTGTGTTACGTTGTTTCCGATACTTACATACCCAATCCAGTGTTATGTGGAAGAGATTTTTTGAAAAGATTTAACTTGAAATTAAAATTTTGTGAGACTATTGAGACGCCAAATGTGTGTGCCAAACGACAAACTCCGTGTGTGATTGCCTCGGTGAGCTCGGCCAATAGCTCGGGGCTGAGGCGCGTGCCGTCCGTCGGGTGTAAAGCGGCGGTGAGATCGGGCGAGTTGGTGGGACGTCATCGGTGTCCATTGGTGACGATGTTAGATTGATCCAGGCTGAGGGCTCACCGGCTGCTCTTTGGCTGGAGCTTGTCGGGGGTGCGGCGCGACTGCCTCCGTGGTGTCTTGAAGTACGCCGGTCGCCTCCGATGGAGCTGCCATCGGTCGAAGCCATGTACTCCTCCATTTCGGCCTCAACTCCGAGTCCTGCATCCCTCGGTGGAGTCTCGGAGCAGAAGTCCTCGTCCACGTCTATGGTGCAAGCTGGAACTTATCTCTAGACCGGAAAGGATAGATGGATTAAACGAAACAGATCTGCTTATACATCCATACGGGTCGCGGTGGTGCAGCGTTGCGACAAACTCCTACTCTGATACGCCTACTGACTGTGGGATACATATTAATACAATAGAAATAGAGCGAATTCTCAGCCAGTTTGGAGTCCCGAAGCTGTTCGTAACCGGGAACCGGGACCACACCGGAAACGACCACCAAACACTACCAAACGACAGATACGTTATTACAGATTTAGAGAATGGTCAAGTAACACAGGTACCCTATATACATATACATATAACAGATACTATAAGAATTTTATTTTAAGCGATTTGTATCGATTACACTATCGATAGACTAGCGATCGATATGCGAGTCGACCGAGAGGGAAGCGAGCATTAGAAGGAAGAGAGTCGAAGAGTGAAGTTGAAAGAAGAATAAAACGATCTAAGCTGTATCTAAAAAATAATATTTAAAAACGATATCAAAAAAGAGCCATTTATCATATCAAACCATATATCTGCCCCTTCACACTAGACACTTGAATACTTTTACCCATTCAGGTTTATAATTTAAAGAAATACCAAAAAAAAACAATATTAATTTTTTTGGAAAATATATTTATTCAGCCAGGCAAAAATTGGTAGACCCCTTAGATTTTTCCGCTTGCAAAACGAGACATTTTTCTCGCCGAAGTAAAAATTATACGCCCTTTTATACAACAAAACAAATCTTAGAATCGTAGCAAAAAGGAACAAAATATATTGTTTATTGATGCATTAACATAAATTTGACACCACTACCAGGGCAACTCATCCTCAAACGTGGTTCTAATTATTTAAAATCAGGACAACAACGCTTTTCGAGTTCATGTTAAAAAATAGTACACACATTTGTGCGCGTAACATAGTAACAGAACAGCTGTTTCCCATCACATTTAATTCGGACTTTAAAATGTAAGAGCACAAAGTGAACTCTGAGGTAACACCTAGGTGTGGTTGAACTTTCTCCAAAATCATTTTGTTCGTCGACCCGAAATGACATAACGACTCTGAAAGTTTGAGCACTTGCAATTTAATTTTTAATTCCCAGGCCGTTAATCACAGTTCGTCGTACACAGGTGTTTCATCGAAGATGCCTTGATCTTGAACCAGAGCCTGCCTGCTCATTTTATGATTTGGGACTTTTTCAACCGTATACCTGGAAGTAAATAAAAAATGGGTATCGCTCGGTCAAGGCACAGCACTCACTGTGTTGAATTTCACCCGTTTCCGTGGCCAAAACTCATTTTTCGCGAGTATGCAAATTTCCGTTTTTTCAATGTTACCATGTAAAGAAATGATCAAAATGCTATATTACGTACCTAAAATGTTAACCTAACAGTTTAGTAGTAAAACAGCTGTTAAAGTCAGCTGTTGCAAGCGAACAACACCTGCTGTCTTAAAGGTTCGCCTTGTGGTGCAATTTCAAATTGGCATATCTCTGACAAAAAATCATTAAATAATCAAATTCAAAATATTAATTCTTCAGGTTAGTACTATGTGTTGATACTAATATGTTGCGTGTTTCGTTCGTATTTTTCTAACAATTTGTATATTTAGCAAGTGGTGTCCCCTTGTCACTTTTGGAAAAAAAGTTGAACTTTCCAATGAGTTTAAAAACAAATTTCAAATTATTTCAGTGAGTGTCTACCCGTACTAAAAATGTTCGATCAGCTGTATTTCACTAATAGAACATAATGACAAGAAGAGTCCCGTTATATTTTGTGCATGCATGTCTAAACATGTCTTATCGGTCACTTGCAGACCAATTGTGCACTTCGTTTTGTTGTTACAGATCATTTTGTGGGATAAGCTCATGGTAAGCGTGTGCGAAATAATAAGGACAGACACAGTAAATATTTATTATTTTGGGTAAATGTTAAATACATGGACTACCTCTCAGAATTTAACGAAATTTTTTTTCTGGATAGACCCCGATTTATCATGAATTTTGGTAAAACAATTTTGTGGCGGTCGCTTCTAGTTTTTTTTTTGAAAATATTTAAAGTTTAGAGTTTTTCATGCCAAAAATGGCATGTTGTTGTTGGTTTTTTCTGTTTATTTGTGCTGCGAAGTTAGCTATAAAATAGCTAGTTTGAAATTAAAGCTATATTTCATTTTACACATAATAAAATAGCTACATCACTTGCAACTACAAAAGTAGTTGTGCTGTATTATATAAATGAAAAAGTAGCGCCGCAGGCGAAAAATTAAAAAAAAAAAATCGCGCGATTTTTTTTTTTTAATTTTTCGCCTGCGGCGCTACTTTTTCATTTATATAATACAGCACAACTACTTTTGTAGTTGCAAGTGATGTAGCTATTTTATTATGTGTAAAATGAAATATAGCTTTAATTTCAAACTAGCTATTTTATAGCTAACTTCGCAGCACAAATAAACAGAAAAAACCAACAACAACATGCCATTTTTGGCATGAAAAACTCTAAACTTTAAATATTTTCAAAAAAAAAACTAGAAGCGACCGCCACAAAATTGTTTTACCAAAATTCATGATAAATCGGGGTCTATCCAGAAAAAAAATTTCGTTAAATTCTGAGAGGTAGTCCATGTATTTAACATTTACCGAAAAAAGTTCGATGAGTGGTCTTCATAAAACTTTTCGAGCAACATGGAAAAGTTGCTTTACCCTCTAGTGTAATTACACCATGTTTCAAGAAGTTATTTCTAACACTCTTGAACAGATGTACGAATTGAGGGATTGGCGAATCACGCAATCTTTCACTGTCTGTGTTTACTGTTGATTGATCGCATACTACAGCACGGACTTTAAGTCCGGCTGTTGTGCAATACTTAACTACTACTGTGCAATAGCAGCCAAGGCCCAAAACAAAAACCCGTAAATACATAAATTTAAATAAACATTCTATGTACATACATATGTATATCTACATTTTCCCGAGATTCTTCCATACAATGGAAATTGAAAATGTATTTTTTTGTTTTGCGCCGAATATTTTATTCTGATTAGAACTGCTACGCACAAGGCACTTTCGTTCAAACAACCGCACAACGTAAGTGAGCATGAAATGCGCCGTAAGTGAGCATGAAATGTCACGTCATTTGAACACTTGTTGCTTGTCAACCGGTTGTAACTTAGCCGTTTATCCATCGATTCTTATAAACGACTTTAAACGACGCCTAATTAATGAATCTATCTAACACCAAAAATCAAGGCATTCAATTTTTTTTTCGACTTTTCCTGAGCTTTCTAAGTCAAAATTTCGGCGAAAAATGCCGAAAAAAAATTATGAAATTTCAATTTGGAAGCTTAATATCTTCCAGACGTTAAGTTGCAGCTACAAAGTGTCTGAGTCGAAGACTTAGTTGTAGGAAACTTAAGTTATGTGAAAAATAGAAGCACTAACAATGACAAAAAATAACAAATTTTTTTAAATTTCTTTAAAAAAACACTACTCCATGAAAAAAAAAAACAATAATTCTTTAAAAAAATGTAAATCCCCAAATCTATCAGAAAAAGTTATTTTTGGCCACAGCGGAAAAAAGTTGAATTTTGTCGAGTTGTGTAATTTGAATTACTTACTCTGTCGAAGAGAATTTATTTTAGAGAACTTCAAAAATGTATAAAGGAGGCAGGTCTGAGCTTTTAAATCACTTGTCCTTTATTTGTCCAAATAATATAGCTACTCTTTATATGAGATTGAAACATCAGCCGAGCTGCTATGTGGTGGAAGACTTTTAGGCAAAAAAAAAGATAACAAAAAAAAAACAGTATATATTAAAAAAAAAATATATATATATACATATATTAAAAAAATAATAATACAATTAATAAAAATAATTTAAAAAAAACCAAATTCAAAGAATTAAAAACAAAAATCAAACAACAACTAGAATAGGTCTACTGAAAAAAAAAACATAAAATAACTTTTTTGGTATTTAAAGAAAAAAACAAAATACACAAGAGCTACTGTTCTCAACGGTATTAATGCTGTGACCAACCAAACTACCATCACTAGGTGATTAGGCACAAAAAATCAAGAATTATTACAAAAAAAAATCCATAAAATTGTTGTTTTCAAAATGGCTTTAATGGAAAAGATTGGATTTTTGAAGATTCTAAATTTATAAATCGCACAACGAGTCTTTTGAAATCATTGGCTGAGCCTATCTCCATCTACGACTTTGAATATAAATACATGAGCTTATATAGTACAAGTCACTCTCCAATCATTTACTGCGGCGACAACAGAACGAAGGCTTCTGTTCTAAACGAACTGGACAATGTTGCGCTAAAGTCCAAGGTTTTAGATCACCCAATATTGGGAAAAGTTACGATATTCTACATGAAAATTAAAAATGGAAATGGATGTGGCAAGAATTCAACTGAACACTAAGTTTCATTGCGCCCCGCAGATCCAATGGATCGAACTACAAACACTATTCTTCCACACTACCACCCAGCGAAAAAAAATCCACTACTAAGGTAAGAGAAGGTGAAATTATGTTGGCGGACCTGGTCACCGATCACCAGTATAATAGGCCCCATTTCATTCTCAGATCTCAATGTGGATGAGGACGATACGCAGATCTACGGACCAACACAGTACGAGGAAGCAGATGTGATTCCCACGGTAGACAGAGACTCCGGTGGCGATGTCTTGGAGGCAGATGTCACGAACTACGTCCGCAGACTGATATTGTCAAACGAAGCACCCAAACCGAATCATTCCAACGATACTACTGCCACTGTGGAGGCTGCCGTTGACCAGCAGCCGTTGTGCTGTATTATATAAATGAAAAAGTAGCGCCGCAGGCGAAAAATTAAAAAAAAAAATCGCGCACAAAAAATCAAGAATTATTACAAAAAAAAATCCATAAAATTGTTGTTTTCAAAATGGCTTTAATGGAAAAGATTATTTTTGAAGATTCTAAATTTATAAATCGCACAACGAGTCTTTTGAAATCATTGGCTGAGCCTATCTCCATCTACGACTTTGAATATAAATACATGAGCTTATATAGTACAAGTCACTCTCCAATCATTTACTGCGGCGACAACAGAACGAAGGCTTCTGTTCTAAACGAACTGGACAATGTTGCGCTAAAGTCCAAGGTTTTAGATCACCCAATATTGGGAAAAGTTACGATATTCTACATGAAAATTAAAAATGGAAATGGATGTGGCAAGAATTCAACTGAACACTAAGTTTCATTGCGCCCCGCAGATCCAATGGATCGAACTACAAACACTATTCTTCCACACTACCACCCAGCGAAAAAAAATCCACTACTAAGGTAAGAGAAGGTGAAATTATGTTGGCGGACCTGGTCACCGATCACCAGTATAATAGGCCCCATTTCATTCTCAGATCTCAATGTGGATGAGGACGATACGCAGATCTACGGACCAACACAGTACGAGGAAGCAGATGTGATTCCCACGGTAGACAGAGACTCCGGTGGCGATGTCTTGGAGGCAGATGTCACGAACTACGTCCGCAGACTGATATTGTCAAACGAAGCACCCAAACCGAATCATTCCAACGATACTACTGCCACTGTGGAGGCTGCCGTTGACCAGCAGCCGTTGTGCTGTATTATATAAATGAAAAAGTAGCGCCGCAGGCGAAAAATTAAAAAAAAAAAATCGCGCGATTTTTTTTTTTTAATTTTTCGCCTGCGGCGCTACTTTTTCATTTATATATTACAGCACAACTACTTTTATACATTCATATGTATCTCCCACAGGATTCTGAAGCCGAGGAATAAACCCACCAATTACGGTTGCAATGGCCTCAGCGTCGAGACGACCCTTTAGCTTATTTTAGTTTAGCTATAGGCCAGTATGGCTACTTTATAGCTATTTTAGACATTTTTGTAATAAAATATAGCTTTAACTGAAAACTAGCTATAAAATAGCTAACTTCGCAGTTCAAATATATACATACAAAACACATTTCTATCGCTTTCTTATTTATTGGTTAAAATAACTCATAATAACACAAAAAAATACCCAAAACAATAACAATTATCCAAAACAACAACAACAACAACTAAAAGGACAACAAAAAACATGAAAAACCACACAAAAAATCAACAACAACAACACAGCAAGTGACCCGGGCAAGCCATTGTTGGCATGAAAAACTCTAAACTTTAAATATTTAAAAAAAAAAAACTAGAAGCGACCGCCACAAAATTTTTTTACCAAAATTCATGACAAATCGGGGTCTATCCGGAAAAAAAATTTCGTTAAATTCTGAGAGGTAGTCCATGTATTTAACATTTACCTTATTTTGTAAAAAAAAACACCTTTCTAAGCTTTGTTTTGATTTAAAATATTGCAAGTAAGTATATTAAGTAATATCAAATTTAAAAATATTCAGGATGGGAAAGGGAGTGCAGTGCCCAGCTTCGAAATGACACAAAAAACCTCAAAAATAACAGATTTTAATACCGGAAAATTTCCGAAATTTTGAAATGCTCAAAGGGAATGGTAGAAAATGCCATAAAATATAAGGTTAAAGACGAAACACGCGGGCGAAAGTCTAAAATATCACCAATTCTTGAGCGAAATACATATGGTCAGATTTGTGCGACGCAACCCATTTGCCTCTTCAAATGAAATTAAAAAAAATTTTTCTATGGATGTCCACACGTCTACAATAAGGAAAAACTTCTATCTGTCAATTTGAAATCAAAAAGACCACGAAGAGTTCCTTGTCTATCAAAGAGGAATGTGGCCAAGAGGATGCAATTCGCCCTGGACTATGCCGCATGGCCTGTGAACAAATGGCGAAATATTTTATGGTCGGATGAGACAAAATGTAACCTTTTTTACCCTGATTGTGGCGTTCAGCATGTACGGAGACCAGTCAATACCGCCTATATGCCCCAATACTCACTAAAAACTATTAAACATGGAGGAGGATCCATTATGGTATGGGGCTGTTTTTCATACGAAGGTGTTGGTCCCATACATCGCATTGCGGACACCATGACAGGAGTATCCTACTGTCAAATATTAAACGATGTAATGTTTCCATTGGCTGATGACAATATGCCCCTTAAGTGGGTGTTTCAACAGGACAACGATCCGAAGCACACTTCAAGGGTAGCACAAAAGTGGTTTTCAGATCATAATGTCAACGTATTAAGCTGGCCTGCGCAGTCCCCTGATCTAAATCCAATTGAAAATTTATGGCACGAAGTTAAAACAGCCTTAAAGGGATTAAGAGCTACAAACAAAGATGCACTTTGGTCACTTGTTAAGGCAGCGTGGGAACGAATCCCCCCTATTAAGTGTCGAAAATTTTTCAAACGGCACTTAAGTTTTTTCTCTTGTTTCATGGAGTACAAATATAGACCAAACTATAAAAATTAACATCACTTCAAAATTACTGAAAACAGTCATTTTGCAGAGCTTTTTCTGAAGCAAAGCCAAGTGTCCTTATTATTTTTCACATGACTGTACATGTTGTAGAGTTATCAATTCTGAATTCAGAACTAGTAAGCACATTGCGCTTTTTGCGCCTTTTTACGTTATTTGATTTATTAGGAAGCAACATCTTAATCAGCAATTCAGATCTGCTAGAAGTGTGGCGTAAACAAAGGAGCTTTTGTGAGAAACAAAATACTATATACACTTTTATTAGTGACAAAGTTGATGGCAGCGTTTTGGAAGAAAATCATTGTTATTTAAAAGATAAAGTCCGAAATTTTTCTCCAAATTTATGGCGAAATTGGCAAAAATGCTGTAGTAAGGTGGAAAGGTTCAAAAAGACATAATGAAATTGGATGGAAGGTTATATGAGCCTTCATTTAACTAGAGAAGAAGCCAAAGGAGAGGAAATAAAAAAACCAGTTGGACGTCCAAAAATGACATTCAATATAAAAGGTAGAAGAGCTCAAAGAAGGCAAGCAGCCGACCTCTCCGCGGGAAAAAAATATAACGCATGATTACTGACTCAAGCGGCAAGCATAGCTGCTCGTAGGCGCGGGCTAGTTGATCTTGCTGTCCTATTAAGATTACTTGCATTAAACCCTGGAAAAGCCGTCACTATTCGCAAAATGATAAACAAGCCCATGGTACAGCCTTTGCGATCTTCCGCTGAAGAGGCGTTGGCTTTGATTCTGGATCAAGGTTTCACAGCTGAGCAATATTGCGCAATTCGAGAGGATGAAAAATGCAGGAAAGCTGATATATATCCCAATTATCATGATGTAAGTAAAAAGAAAAAGGACTGCCGACCAGCCAATATTATTGTAACGGACACCGTATCAAAAGTTTCTTTGCGAGACCTATTAGATCACACAACAATTCGAATAAAGGATTATCAAAAAGATGCTATTGCAACGGCACTGAACATCCAGCAATCTGACTTTTTATCTGCCGAATTGATATTGAGTTATGGCTTTGATGGCAGCACGGGACACAGACTCTTTACTGTTTGCCACGACAGTTATGCCTCTTCGTCTGATCGATTCGTCCAGCAATATATTGTGGAACAATCAAACTCCGCAGAGCATACGTTTTTGCAGACCGTTAAAATTGGAGCTTGTTAAAGAATCCAAAAAAGTTATTAAAGATGATAACAAACGTATGGAAAGCGAAATCAGTGCATTAAATTCTATTAAAGTAGATCTCAATGAAAGGCAATGCATTTATGTATGTATGTAAGGTTTAGCTTGTATTTGACTGTAATTGATGGCAAAGTGCTTAATGCCCTAACAAATACGAAATCTTACCAAGCTTGCCCAATCTGCACTCCGACACCTAAAGATTTTTTTGGTAACAAAAATTTTAAGTGCATTAAATTTGTTCCCATTCTCCACAATCTAAAATACGGATTAGGTCCATTACATTGTTGGATTAGGTTTTTTGAAATCGTACTTCATGCTGGATATAGAATGGATGTGAAGAAATGGCGAATTTCAAGACAAGACGATAAAAGCATTGTGTAAAAAAAAAAAATATTCAGCGAATGTTTTGGGAAAATATGTCGCTGAAAGTTAACCAACCAAAACAAGGAGGATTCGGAAGCACAAATGTTGGGAATACAGCACGCCGTGCATTCAGCGAATATGAAGCTTTCGCAGAAATAGCTGGCGTCGATACACAGCTTATTTTAAACATGAGTAATATACTTATATCATTATTCTGTCAGCTGCCAATAAATGCCGAAAAATTTGAAGAACTTTGCAATCCAACTGGTCACCTAATAACACTACTCGACAAAATTCGACTTTTTTTTCCGCCAAAAATTACTTTTCCTGATAGATTTGGAGATTTAAAATATTTTAAAGACTACATTTCTACTACATTTCTACATGTATAACTACATATTTGAGAAGTACAAGTGTTTGCGACAGAGAGAGAGGGAATGAGTCAGCGCCTGGCAGGCGTTGCGTAGCCACTGAAATTTAATTTGTTTCTTCTGGCCATAATACTGATCTGACCTGATTCAGATTCGGCAATATGGTAGATATGGTAATTTTCCATGATTCTGCGTTTTTGGTTTTCTTTTATTTTGAAAATTGTGGATTCCACAGACTTTCGTCCTTTGAGCGGGAGGAAAGGGGCAGTGCGAAATTTTGCAACACATTTGAAGTAGTGTGATCACACAGAAGACTGGATACAAAGTTGGTGGCTCTAGCTTTAATAGTCTCTAGGCGCTAATGAAGACGGACGGACAGACAGACATGGCCATATCGACTCGACTATTGATTCTGATCAAGAATATATATACTTTATGGGGTCGGAAACGCTTCCTTCTGGGCGTTACACACGTCCGTTATCACCACAAATCTAATATACCTCTATACACTTCCAGTACCGGGTATAATAAAACGCTATTAAAAATTCTGTATTAATAAAATAGGCTTATATAAGCTAGATTGGCCGTCTGTGGGGCAGTGGGTCTGTGAGACGGACAGACAGTCATGGTAATTACTATTAATACTCGTGACAAACAAGCTACCAGCTACGCGACCACACATTTACCCCTCTCACTCGCATGGAGGCATGGAAACCACACTTTACTGTGAAATCACATTGGGTCAGAGAGAGAGAAAGAGGTAAAACATATTCTAAATGCTTCTACACCGGGTGCGGCGGCGCAGGAACATTGACGAGCTTGTCGTCCAGCGGGAAGAAAGATGTCAAAGAAAACGACACCAACAATTGTTGGGGATTTCAGTCCCTTATTTTGCCTCTAAGCTGCTACCAGCAAGAACAGCAACCAAACGAGAGCATATGTATATTTCTCTCGCTCACTCTTCTCACGAAACGGAACCAAACGTTTTTTTGCTTGCTTATACATACATATGTACTTTATACATGCAGATGTACATGTGAACGTTCAGCGGCAGCGCAGCAGCAGAACACTGACCACATGTGTGCAGTACTGTCATTCTAGCATGTTTCAGGATATATGTAGCTTGAAATGGCTTTTAAAATTAGCAAAGTATTTATAAACGCACTATAGCTATTTTTTAATATGAATGTATATTGTGTAGCCAGTTTTAGCTTTAAAAGTGTATTGCATTTCGTCTGCATTTTTTTGTACAATATAAGCAATAATTTCATTCCGAGTATATTTTCGGGTGAATATAGTCTATAGTCTAATTTTTAGCTCATTTATTTTCGGTTTTAGCCATTTTTTGCGTATATTTTGCATCTAGCTATTAACTCTAAAATTCTGGCATCACTGCTTGTGCATAGCAGCTCTGCTCCCATGCGTGCTAAAAAAAGGTATAAATACCGCAGCCCCTAGCGTAATCGAGTCTTTTCTCAATTTTTCCTTCGTGGCGAACACATCTTGAACTTAAACTTGAACGAAGAGTATAGGGGTATATTAGATTTGTGGCGATAACGGATGTGTGTAACGCCTAAAAGGAAGTGTTTCCGACCCCATATTCTTGATCAGCATCAATAGCCGAGTTGATATAGGCATATTTTGACACGCTCCCTTCCGCCACCACAAAGGACGAAAATCTGTGGAATTCACAATTTTTAGGATAGGTTAGGTTAGGTTAGTGTGGTAATATTCAGTTAGTTGTTTTGTCAGTATCCTTCTTTAAAATAATTAAGCACAGTTTTGGTTTTATATTGTTTGATTGCATTTATATTTCAAGATTTATTTCTTTGTTAATTTTACTGCCAGCCAACTCCGCTCGACGGGTTGACTACTACCGTCACATCACCGTCCTCTTCCTCCTCGGACTCGACCAGCGCAAGCCCCTGGGTGGCCTCCACGATAGTTTCTAGACCTAGGTCCTTCTCTACCTCGCCTGCCTGAAGGGTGTGCGCGTCTTTGTCTCCGGGGTGGCGCTTTTTTAGGCGCAGATAGACGCTGGCCATGCCATTCCATCTTCCCAAATCTGGGGTACAGGAGGTCCTCCGCCTCCTTGTTAATTTGTAGGGTCGCACACTGGCCCCCCTCATTGGGTAACGGACTCCCAGTGTGCAACACCTTCCAATTCCCCGTCGGAATCTCGGGATTCTGTCTCTGTAGGAGCCTCAGCGCCCTGTCTCCTTGGATCGCAATGGGGAAGACTACCTTCGCCTTGGGTATAGACGGGATTAGCTCTCTGTCTACCACCTCCAGCTTGGCACCATCCCACATCGCGTCCAGTTGGCCGACAGTTTGCGTTAGCCACCTACGCGTTGGGTCGTCATTGCACTTGAGGATCTTAACCCCATTCAGCCACCCAGCACCATCAAAGGTGGGCATGGGGGCTGCGGGATCCTCCTCCATCCATGCAAACAGTGCGTCAACGAGCCGCGCGTGCACCAACTTCCATTGCGCTGCCGTCATCTTCCCGTTCTCATCGCTACGGTCGATTAGCGCCACGATCAGGTGTCGTCTGGCCGCATCATTCGCCGTCCGTGACTTCGGGTGTTGAGTCGGTGGGATCGCCACTTTCTATGGGGGGGCTGCGCCCTTCGGCCCGCGTTGCCGCTTGCTCGCCGGAGTGTCCTTTCTGGCACTCTCAACGGAGCGTTACCTCTTGCTGGCCAGCATCTCCTCCACCTTGTTGGCGTACTCCCCATGAGATGCCCGCATTGGGGGCATCTGCGAGAAGTGCCTTCTGCCCTCTTCCACCCGCTGCTCGGCCCAGGTTAGCCTGGCTTTCTCCTCCTGGGAGATGTCTGATTTACCCTGGAGCCGGCTCAGGGTTTTTAGGGCCGCTTTATACTGCGAGAGAGCCTTCATCCCCTGCCTGGAGCGCTTTGGCCCTTCCCTACGCGGGGAGCTGGTGCCTGGTTCCGGTGAGCAGAGAAGGCTCTCTTCCTCCGTATTGCTGATCGAGATCACGCTCTCCAGATCCGTGTCTGCTTCGACAGCGGATCCCAGCTCGTCGCCCAGCTCAATGGTGCGTAGACTAGCGACGGCCAGAGCGGGGGCCAGTGCGGCGGCGACTAGGCAAACAAAACCCATATCCTTGGGCACATCCACCAGCGAGGATGACGATAAGCCCACAACTAGCGCGGCGGCGGCGGAAAAACACAAGCGCACGGCTTCACCGCCACATAACTATGGGCAGACATCAAGCAGTTCCCTTGTGACCGATGACGACGATACCGATTCGAATCTGAGTCTGAATGCAGTGAATGGCACGCGGCTGCCGCACATTCAGCCGATACCCAAACGACGCCAAATGTTGCAGCTGAACAAGGAGGCCATGGACATCTATCTGGCGGGGATCACTGGCGGCTGATAGCCTTGGCTTATAATTAACTATTTTGAGTCAAATAAAGAAGAGGAACGATGTTATCGACTTTTGTGAAGGTCTTCTATAATATTTTTCTTTATTTCAGTCTGAAGACCATTGGTGGCTGTATGTAAATAATTTAGAATTAACTTAATCTAATTGAGTTTTCAATGGCGCAGCCTTCCTGAAATGGAGGGCGCAACGGCGTTGGCCTCCTAGACTGATAGCTGCCATAATTGGTATGGATGTGGATGTCAAGTGAACCCATTCGTTAATCAATTATATTGTGTATATTGTGTATAATATTTAGAATAGTAATAGTAATATTGATTATAAAAAGAGTAATAATAATTCTGGTTTTGTGGGAAATATTCAACTGAATAATCATCTAAATCAACATCTGCATCTTCATCTGAATCATCATCTGAATCATAAACTTCATCCGAGCACTGGTTCTGAAAAGCGCGAAGCTGACCCTTCCTGGGAACTCTCCGGCGTTCATACAAAACCTCATACTCTTGGACCACAACAAGAGCTGCCGTATAAAGAAGGGTCAGCTTCGCGCTATTCAGAACCAGTGCTCGGATGAAGTTTATGATTCAGATGATGATGCAGATGTTGATTTAGATGATTATTCAGTTGAATATTTCCCACAAAACCAGAATTATTATTACTCTTTTTATAATCAATATTACTATTACTATTCTAAATATTATACACAATATACACAATATAATTGATTAACGAATGGGTTCACTTGACATCCACATCCATACCAATTATGGCAGCTATCAGTCTAGGAGGCCAACGCCGTTGCGCCCTCCATTTCAGGAAGGCTGCGCCATTGAAAACTCAATTAGATTAAGTTAATTCTAAATTATTTACATACAGCCACCAATGGTCTTCAGACTGAAATAAAGAAAAATATTATAGAAGACCTTCACAAAAGTCGATAACATCGTTCCTCTTCTTTATTTGACTCAAAATAGTTAATTATAAGCCAAGGCTATCAGCCGCCAGTGATCCCCGCCAGATAGATGTCCATGGCCTCCTTGTTCAGCTGCAACATTTGGCGTCGTTTGGGTATCGGCTGAATGTGCGGCAGCCGCGTGCCATTCACTGCATTCAGACTCAGATTCGAATCGGTATCGTCGTCATCGGTCACAAGGGAACTGCTTGATGTCTGCCCATAGTTATGTGGCGGTGAAGCCGTGCGCTTGTGTTTTTCCGCCGCCGCCGCGCTAGTTGTGGGCTTATCGTCATCCTCGCTGGTGGATGTGCCCAAGGATATGGGTTTTGCTTGCCTAGTCGCCGCCGCACTGGCCCCCGCTCTGGCCGTCGCTAGTCTACGCACCATTGAGCTGGGCGACGAGCTGGGATCCGCTGTCGAAGCAGACACGGATCTGGAGAGCGTGATCTCGATCAGCAATACGGAGGAAGAGAGCCTTCTCTGCTCACCGGAACCAGGCACCAGCTCCCCGCGTAGGGAAGGGCCAAAGCGCTCCAGGCAGGGGATGAAGGCTCTCTCGCAGTATAAAGCGGCCCTAAAAACCCTGAGCCGGCTCCAGGGTAAATCAGACATCTCCCAGGAGGAGAAAACCAGGCTAACCTGGGCCGAGCAGCGGGTGGAAGAGGGCAGAAGGCACTTCTCGCAGATGCCCCCAATGCGGGCATCTCATGGGGAGTACGCCAACAAGGTGGAGGAGATGCTGGCCAGCAAGAGGCAACGCTCCGTTGAGAGTGCCAGAAAGGACACTCCGGCGAGCAAGCGGCAACGCGGGCCGAAGAGCGCAGCCCCCCCCCATAGAAAGTGGCGATCCCACCGACTCAACACCCGAAGTCACGGACGGCGAATGATGCGGCCAGACGACACCTGATCGTGGCGCTAATCGACCGTAGCGATGAGAACGGGAAGATGACGGCAGCGCAATGGAAGTTGGTGCACGCGCGGCTCGTTGACGCACTGTTTGCATGGATGGAGGAGGATCCCGCAGCCCCCATGCCCACCTTTGATGGTGCTGGGTGGCTGAATGGGGTTAAGATCCTCAAGTGCAATGACGACCCAACGCGTAGGTGGCTAACGCAAACTGTCGGCCAACTGGACGCGATGTGGGATGGTGCCAAGCTGGAGGTGGTAGACAGAGAGCTAATCCCGTCTATACCGAAGGCGAAGGTAGTCTTCCCCATCGCGATCCAAGAAGACAGGGCGCTGAGGCTCCTACAGAGACAGAATCCCGAGATTCCGACGGGGAATTGGAAGGTGTTGCACACTGGGAGTCCGTTACCCAATGAGGGGGGCCAGTGTGCGACCCTACAAATTAACAAGGAGGCGGAGGACCTCCTGTACCCCAGATTTGGGAAGATGGAATGGCATGGCCAGCGTCTATCTGCGCCTAAAAAAGCGCCACCCCGGAGACAAAGACGCGCACACCCTTCAGGCAGGCGAGGTAGAGAAGGACCTAGGTCTAGAAACTATCGTGGAGGCCACCCAGGGGCTTGCGCTGGTCGAGTCCGAGGAGGAAGAGGACGGTGATGTGACGGTAGTAGTCAACCCGTCGAGCGGAGTTGGCTGGCAGTAAAATTAACAAAGAAATAAATCATGAAATATAAATGCAATCAAACAATATAAAACCAAAACTGTGCTTAATTATTTTAAAGAAGGATACTGACAAAACAACTAACTGAATATTACCACACTAACCTAACCTAACCTATCCTAAAAATTGTGGATTCCACAGATTTTCGTCTTTTGTGGGGGCGGAAATGGGCGTGGCAAAATTTTAAAACAAACTCGTGCTGGTTTGGTATCACAGGAGCTTGGATAGAAAGTTTGGTTGCTCTAGCTTTTATAGTCTCTGAGAACTAGGTGTCAAAAAATACGAATGGGCAAGGCAGATGGGGCCGCGTGTGAGAGAGAGCGAGAGGGAATGATGACTTTCGAAATAGTTTTCTTCATTGTAGCTATAATAACGATCCAATCTGATCCACATTCAACACTCTTATATAAATGGCCATTTTCTATAATTCTGCGTTTTTAGTTTTCCCGTATCTTCAAAATTGTGTATGCCACAGACTTTCGTCCTTTGTGGGGGCGGAAGGGGGCGGGGCGAAATTTTGAAATACACTTTGAGTAGTGTGATAACACAGGAGACTGGATACAAAACTTGGTTACTCTAGCTTTAACAGTCTCTGAGATATAGGCGCTAATGAAGACGGACGGACGGACGGACGGACAGACGGACAGACAGACATGGCTATATCGACTCGGCTATTGATGCTGATCAAGAATGTATATATTTTATGGGGTCGGAAACGCTTCCTTCTGTGCGTTACACACAACCGTTATCCCCACAAATCTAATATACCCCTTACTCTTCGAGTACCGGGTATAAAAAGAGCTCTATTTATGTGTTCTTTATTTTTATATTTATCAAACCGTAATCTGGCTTGTTTCCCATTTAAACAAGCTTCGCATATGTCGTCTGAGGTTTCGGCAATAATGAAATCACCTTTCTTCAATTGAACTCCATTTTTGTCGAATACCACTGTAACTCCAGCATCTTGCATCTTCTTAACAGAAATAAGGTTTTCTGCAACTTCTCCACAATATAAGACGTCCTCGAGCGTTATCTGATAATTATTTTCCAGACGTACGACTCTACGCTTAGTTGCAGAGATGTATTCTCCTTGTTTAGCCACAGCAATTTTTATTGGAGTCTCCAATTCTACGGAGTCTGCAAACAGCGTCTCATCGTTTATCAGGTGGTCAGTAGCACCCGAATCCAAAATAAAATTCACATTTTTGTTTTCTTGTTTACTTTTGTCACTTAAACTCTTGAGCATAAACGCGAAACCTGGCTTGGCAGTTGCAGTGTGAGCTTCTTTATTATTTTCTTTATTATTTACATTATTTATTTGTCTTTTATAACCATAGCAATCCTTTTTTATATACCCCAGCTTTCCGCAATAATGACATTTAATATTATTTTGTTTGGTTTTATTATTATATGGTTTTCGGTTATTATTATTATAATTTGGTTTTTTAAATTTATATTTATTATTATTTATAAATTCGTTTTTATAATTTTTATTAAAAACCTCAGCATGCATCACCTTTTTACTTGTGTCATTACATGCGTTCTTTATTTTTACCTCATGATCTAGTAAACGGTTCTTCTGACAAAGTCAATAGCAAGTGAGAAATTTTATCCATTTCATCAATTTTAGCTCCAGATGCCAAAAGTTCACCAACTAGTTCATCAAAAATAACAAAATGGTTCACTAGCGTCATCTCGCTCTTTAATTTGAACAACAACAACCGCTTGCGCACAGCTAACTGCGACGCCAGACCTAACATTTATTTCTTTGTTAATTTTACTGCCAGCCACGTCACTCAAGAGATCAAGAAGAAAGAGGAAGAGTGTAAGCAAGTGTGCCCGTGCACTAGGGGATGCCAGTGTGCCCATACATGAGGGATTATGGATATCTTTAATGTTATTTTTGTGTTAATATAACATGAGTAATGCTATGTTATCCAACAGTTAGGTTAACCCGGACGACCCTGCTGGGGTCTCCCATAGGCCAGTATGGCCCTAAGTTATCCGGTTGATTATGGACCTTTACGCGGGTGCTATTGGGGGTTTTATATCACCCAAGATTGAGATGTTTTTGGCGAAGGCCAGCAGTTCCTTTGGCGACCTCTTGGAGGCATCTTCTAGCGATGTCAGCGTTGGTGCGCCCAGGAACCTTATCCTGGCCAGTGAGAGAGCCGGGCAGCTGCAGATTAGATGTTCTAGGGTTTCGATAGCCCCAGGGTCATCGCATTTCCTGCAGATGTTCCTGTCGGTGATGTTTAGTTTGGCTGCGTGTGATACAGCCAGGCAGTGACCTGTTAGTATTCCCACCAGCAGTCTGCAATCTTTCCGTGGAAGGTGCAGCAGATAGTGGCTGAGTTTCTCGCTGCGTTCTTTGCACATGATTTTCGAGACTCCTCAGTTGGTCGTGCTCCTCCACCTGCTAGTCTAACCAGCTTTTCTAGATCGCTCTGTATGGTCTTTCTCTATGTTTCTGCGTATTTAGTTTTTTTGTATCTTATAAATTGTATACGCCACAGTCTATCGTTCTTTGTGAGAGCGGAAGGCGGCGGGGCGAAATTTTGAAATACACTTGGAGTAGTGTGATAACACAGGAGACTGGATACAAAATTTGGTTGCTCTAGCTTTAACAGTCTCTAGGCGCTAATGAAGACGGACGGACGGACAGACAGATATGGCCATATCGACTCGGCCATTGATGCTGATCAAGAATATATATACTTTATGGGGTCGGAAACGCTTCCTTCTGGACGTTACACACATCCGTTATCACCACAAATCTAATATACCCCTATACTCTTCGAGTACCGGGTATAATTATCGTCACTCATAGCCGAGCTGATAGCCATTAATAAGGCCATTGATTTTACCGAAAACCTCTTTGAAATTACAATATTAACGGATAGTCTCAATGAGATTTTAAATCTAACAAAATTATAATTACATTTCCAAAGAAATAATAAACAAAATTGAGAACGCTCCCCGTCTATTTGACTTGGAATTTCACTACATTCCAAGCCATGTACTAACAGAAGAAAACGAAAGAGAAGATATGGCTGCTAAAAATGCAAGAAGCAATGTTACATTCTTTGTAGCTGTTTGACCTCTCAAAGACGCCATTACATATATCTTTAGCTATAAGAGGAAAAATCCGCTTAGAAATTAAACAAATCAATAGACTTCTAAGTGTTCACGGAATTGACAAAGTTTCTTTGGCAAGAATAAAATAATAATTTATGTGATAAATGTAACATACCAGAAGATTATTCACATCTGATTTTCAATTGTCCTGCCTACTCTGATGAGCGTAATAGTTATCCACTAAAATTTGATAAATGTTTAGCTTTATAAGTGTTTTGTAATGGGAAAACATAGAGGGCCAATAATGATGTGATAACTTCCATAAACCTGTCCGTAATAAGGACGGACTGACTTTGAACGAGTGGAGCCGCTACGAATTATTGCAGTCTTTCATATGAAGGAAAATGAAGAAACAAGGAAATATAAATATTTACATATTTCTACTTACAAGTGTGTATATACTCTTTTTCAGTACCGCACTTGGGCTCAGTCGGAAGATACCATGAGAGCATCAACAGGAGGCAAGGAGCCACACACACCACGCACAATTCCAGAGCAAACCAATTTTGTTTTCTATACGGATTTTCTTGACGTGAAAAAACATTACTGTTGAACAGTGATGAGGTGTTTTAAAGCCAGACAAGACTTTACCAAATCTCTAGCAAGTTTTGGATATTATGTGAAACCATTCATACATATACATACATATGTAAGCTCGTAAAGCATCTACTAAATGTGTTTTAAATTTTCTCGTATCTTTAAAATGGTGGATGCAACAGATTTTCGTTTATTGTGGGGGCTGAGGGGGCGGGGCGAAATTTTAAAACGCACTTATATCATTGTGATATCAGAGGAGTCTAGATACACCTTTTTGTGGCTCTAGCTTGTATAGAGTCCGAGGAGCTTATCAGGACTGACAAAAGGACTGACAACAGACAGACATGTATTTTTCGACTCGTCTATTGATGATGATTAATAATATAGATGTACGCATTTTGGGACCGGAAACTCTTTCTTCTGGGTCTTTACTCTTCGAGTATCGGGTATAACAAATTTAATGCAATCTTAATATTTATTTGCAATATATTTATCTATGGAATGTTGATGAGACTATCATAGCGCTTCTGTGCCTTGTTTAAGTGGCCAACACGATCCTGCTCCGCGCGCTCGCATTTCGATACTCTCGCCTTTCAATTCCAGCGAAGCAGCAACACAGGAACAGTAAGCAATCATGCAGCAGCTTTGACGAGTTAGACCAGATGCCTTGTACTTCTGGATCATCCATAAACCTGCCACCACCGACCAAAAGGCGAGACATGATAGTGTGGAAATCCACTCTCTCTTTTGTGTGCCGGTCTTGCTTAATGCTGATACGCCAGCGTTGATTCCATTAAGCCCTGCAGGATATGAAGAAGCTGGATCAATATGAATCAATATATAAATGTCACATTCGGAGCAAGTACATGGAGACCCTCGTAAGGCGGGTGACGGTCGCCTTTAAATACTTCTCTGCTTTGTCTATCAATGACTCTCCGCTCGGGTGAGCAAAGTCAATCGGGTATCGGGCGACGTGGGTTTGTTGGACATGATCAGTATTTGGGAGCAGCTATTCGAAGTATGTAAAGTTGAATGAAAGATGATAGTTTTTGATGTTCGATGACAAATAACAAAGAGACGTCAAATCTCAAAATACAAACTTCGGCGTCCCGTAATGTCAGGTAAGGTCATATTTGGCTTATATCTTCAGGACCTTATATCTTCAATATATGTATGTCTACTTAGATACTATGCAAATAAGGATATCGTTCTCTTTCGTGGTCACTAGATTTGTTTTTGTTTTGTGCTCCGCTTATCTTTCCTTTTTTTTGCCTAAACAACCCGTGTTTTTTTTTAAATAAACCTTAATAAACTCCCAAATTAACCTGCTATCATAATATCTATCCTTAATCGCGAGTGCATGCCTATTGATTGTGTAAGAACATAATTTAATAATTATTTTTTGCGTCTTTTTGTTGTTCCTTTTCGTATGTCCACACAACATTATAAGTTAGCCGCTCTCAGCTAGTAGATTTGTTCTTCTATTACTCCCTCCCTATTACCCAAACTTAAATAGCTGTTCTTCCTCTCTCGCTCTCGTAACTTTCTGGCTACAGCACTCTCTTCCATTATCCGCTGCTGCAACCGCTCTCCTCTCTGCAATCAGTTCAGATTGGATCTGCTTTTAGCGTTTGTCTAGCACACTGGTCGGATATCTATTTGTTTTTAAATTTTTTTTAGTTTTTATATATTTATTTGTTTATAAATAATGGAATTCTCTGTTGTCTGTTGTCACCCCTGATCAGCCGATTATTCCCTGCTGGCTCTGCGAAAGCGTAGTGCGCGCAAAATGCGCGGCGTTCACAGGCATCGTGGGTGATGCTATCTCCAAAAGAAATGGCTTGCATTATATGTAGTTGTGAGGCATGCCGTCTGGTTGAGAAGGAAATGGCAGTATTTATGAGACAGCCCCGGAAGGGCTTTAAGGAGCTGACCGTGGGCTTTAAACAGCAATACGATCGGTTCCTAGCCATAGAGTCTCAATTTGGTGGTTTAAAACTACTGAATGAGTCTCCCATGCGCAAAGTGTCACTCCGCGGGATCTGCAAGTGCCAACTGTCCCACAGCCAGTCGATGCGGAAAAACTAGCTTCGACCACTCCAAATGTGCAGCAGTTAATTTCGTTCACTACTCCAAAGGCAACAAACTGCTGGTGATGCAAATCCGTTATCCGAATTTATTACCTCGGAGAGCATGCAGCCAGAATCGTCTGTGTCGTCCGTGTCTGTAGAGTCGGCAAATTCTACAGCTGTCCCGTCATTTCCGATCCCACCAGCAAATATACATCCCGGACCACCGGGTATTACCATCACAGGTAGCAGTCCTGTGGTGCCAAAGCCACTGGTGGCGATCCGACCTTGTCTCACGGCTAGCTCCTGACTCCACATCCGATGGTGACTGCTTTTATACAAAGCAAAATAAAAGCCATTGGTTTAAAGAAATTTAACTTCTTTTATGCCGGGGATATAGCGTCCCTTAAGATAAGCGTCTCCCCAACTCACTTTGATACCATTTGCTCTGCTATATTTTGGCCAGAGCATTTGGTGGTTAAGGCTAAGAAGAAGAGTAGGCCCCCCACAACCCCCACTACAAATCAGGCCAGTGCTCCATCCTCACCTTACCGCCCTATCCCACCCGTCCAAAAAACTCAGAACTTCTCTTGTAGTGACCTGTCAGAATTTTAGAGGCTACCGCAATAAGCTCAGCATTCTTTTCGTGGATAGTGTCGCATTTGCATCCGTGTTTACCGAGACCTGGTTAAAGCCGGAATTTCTCAGTTCTGAAGTTTCGGCAGGACCGTACATAACTTTTAGAAACGGTCATACGTGTCGACGTGCAGACGGGGCTCTGATTGCAGTGGACGTCGGAACATTTTACAATTCGGATTCAGCAAAATCTGGAATTTATTTGATTGGTGTTTGGTGCTTGGGCTTATAGAGGTGGTCAAAGGAATTTGACGACCCCTATACAAAAAAGACTTTCTATATCTCTATATTTTAGAATACGGGTCTTGTGTATGGCGCCCTAAGTACAAAGTTCACCAGGACCGTATAGAATGAACCTGGTTTTAATGAACCTTCCGTCCTTAGTTAATCGTAGATCTTTGTGCACAACTTAATCAAGGATGACGTAGATAGCCCTGACTTTTTGAGCCGCATAAACTTCACGTTTCCTAATAGAAGCACGAGTAATTACACACCGTTGTTTCTTTCGTTGTTGCTTTGTGGATCAAATTATTCCAGATTTTTATACCTTCCATGTCTTATATATGAAATATACATATGGAGTATTATCATATGGATCTCATCTTTAATCTATTTTTCATCTTTGACTTAACTGTACAAAAATATATACCAGAATTTTCCCCGAGATTTTTTTTTATGTATTCTTTAAATATTCTTTTCCCTAAGCTTAAAAGGAAATTCTGCTGTTTTGATTTCTAGATCGATTAGATTTAAAACCCCAAATCTGTTAGGAAAAATCGGTTTGGTTCACAGCTCTTTTGTGGTTTCTCTAATTCGTTCTATGTTTCCCGTCTGTCATAACAAGTGCGAGCAAAATTGAGAGGAAACCTACTCCTCATATTGACCAAAACATCGACTCGTTCTTTTTGCGAACAGCTATACCAAAAGAGAAAGAGAGATTATTAGCGCTTATTGTATAAGTTACATACATAAATCATCTCACATCAAGGATAATAGCTCAATAAAATTATTATTTGTGCAACGTGCTTTTCTAAGTTCAAAAGGAACCCTTGATACGAAAAATTAAAGAACTTGGATCATCTTAAATGACACTAGTCAGAAAATTGAACCTTTTTCCCACTGACTTTTTCTGATAGATTTGGGTGTTTTAAAATTGTTGGGGAATTATGGTTGTATTTTTCAAGATGTCTGGTAATTTTGTTCATGTCTTTTTCAGTAAGTGTCTCACATTTGGTTGTATTGAACTTTGCAATTCTGTAAAGCTGAAAGCAACTTATTTTGGGTCCAAACACTCTGTAGCTACAGCTTACTGTCTGGAAGAGTTTTCAAAGTCAACATTTTTGCAAAATATAAATTAGAACAGCTCATATTTTCCAGACGGTTAGCTGAAGCTACTAAGTTTTTGGATTAGAATTGCAATTGCTTCAATTGCTCCGATTTGGGGGGTGGTTTTATATTGTCTTCAACACCAAAATGCTTTGACTGACATTATGCCGCAAAGGCCCTCAATTGAATCTAAATCCGGCCACAAGACATCTCACAAGATCCGTATCAGAGATCTGCAGCAGCCCACCGGCTTCGTACAATATCATTTTCATATATGAGTTCTGAAACACCGAATCAAAATATGATGTTTGAACACCGCAACCGCATTCTAGGCGTCGCTTGTACCACCGCCACCACAAAAAAGATGAGTACCCTACTGGTGTCGAAAACAGTCACTTGTGCAGAGCTCTGAGCCGTATATATGTATCTATGCACTCATCAGACCGTTTAAGAAACGTATTCGAGTCTTCCCAAAGGAGCTAACATAAAAGGCAAGTCAGACCATTTAATATCGATGCAATTACTTTGGTATTGCTGCCATATTGGAGATACCACTCCTTCTTGCAAATTTGTTTCTCCCGCTGCCGAGTTATTGGCATTGTTAATTTAGGCGCAGCTCAATATATTATGTCAAAGCTCGAATATGCCACTTAGTGCGCTCACCAACCTTTGAAACAGCCCTTTTACCGTTGCTCTGATCATATTTTTACAGACACATTGTTTTAGCCATAACATTAATTTTAACATCACAATGAGCCATAGCTCATTTCATTCCCTGTTCCCGTGTCCACATAAATTTAAATCAACTGTGCTTAACGGCACAAACTGTGTTGAGTGCAGCATTTGGATTTGTACCAAACACAAATCTTAACGATATTATTTGCTTCGCAAGATAACAAGCGTTTCCCACTGACCAACCAGTCAATCGCAGGACTTTCGAATAAGAAATTTCATAAACATTTTTTCGGCTAGAAAATCGCCTGCTTGCAAGATCTGTGTATACTCACACTCCCACATGCAAGTTCATAATATTTTGAGATAAGTAATGTACGCTCAGGTTTCGTCGTTTCCAAATACCTAAGCATCTAGTACACCTGAAAGGAGCCCTTACGTTTTCGTCTGGCATGTTTCCATCCATACAAGTAGTATCATTACCGCACGAACTTGCTTCTGTTCTGGGATCTTAGCTCAAACTACATCTCATGACATCTACATCAGATACTTACATCAGATATATGTATGCACTATGTACATGTGTGATATAGATGTGGTGCTAGAATTTATATGTCCGTGTACATAAAAGTACAAGAGAGGAATGGATTGTATTCTATTTTCAGATCGAAATTCGTACACAGTGTTGTTATTGTTGCTATATCATATTGGTAGTTTATTTAATTGTCATTTACAATAGTTGGAGACCGAACGATTTGTTTTCCAAGTATTCATAAGCTTATAAAGTTTAATTTCGGCTTTATGTATCATGGTTAATTTTATTGGCAGACAGTCGATTATAGAATCGCCTAATACAAATCTTTCCATTGAACAAAGGCAATCATAAAATTCATTCTAATTGTTTGAGAGTGATTTTTCGTTTCGACAATCTTTAATGTTTTTAAGGTCTTTAAAGTATTTGCTTGTGTTGCTTGCAATTCTTAACAATATTGTTGTTTTGTTCACTGTTATTCCAGTTGTTTTTTGTTGTTATTCTTTTCTTTATTCTTCGGGTACAAAAACAGACTAATGTCGACAAACAACATAACTTTACGTATATGCTTGTATTCATAGATGTATGTATGTATGTGTATGTATGTTTAGGTATGTAGTATATATGTATGTTTGTGGGTATGTAAGCTTTTAATGTTTAAACGTAAAAATAGTGATTGTATGCATATGTATACAAATATGTCTATACGCTCATACATCGCTTAACGGCCTAATTGTTCAACGAAAGCAAGCCTTGAAGACTTTAAACGAATGACTAAAAGTAATTTGGATTGGAATTAGAATAATAAAAATAAATAAATAAAAATAAAAAACAATAACATAAATCTAGCCATTACAACATAAGGAAAGAGAGGAAGGAAGCTTAGCCATAACCTCTAAGATCGATCGTCCCTATGACTGGCTTATCCAATGTTCAGTATCTGGCAGTAAAATTACATATCTACTTTTCAACTTTATACGATATATATTCAAACATTACAATAGCCAAAGTAACGGTAAATAAAACTAAACTAAAGCTTCAGTAAGAGATTTCATGGATGCTTTATAGGAAGTGTTTTTTGATATGACTAGAATATTAAACATCTACGTATTGCAGTTAAGCCAGGTATGAGTGCAAGAACGAGCATACAGACACATTGAAGTGCAAATATATCTGTTTATATAATGTATGTATGTATGTTTACATGCCTGTATGAAAATGAACTTGGTGTTTGTTTGTTTAGCTTATACCAAATCGTTTTTTGTTTTTCAGAATAAGAAGTTGATATATTGTGGTATTATATTTATGAATACAACTGCATTTAGATAACATGTTTTTGGGGGGATCTTGAAAATGAGAAATTATCACTGATCGTCTATGTATATTTTACCATGGTTTCCCCTTCTCATATCGGCACTAAGTTTCGCAGTTTGTCTTAGATTTCTTATTGGTTATAGTCCTTCAACATACTAACTTAAAATCATTTACATGTTGTAAATTTTGGTTTGACTTTTGATGTTTAATTGATGTAGTTTAAAATAAAATAATAATACGTTTGCAAATCGGTTTCAGTTTTCTTCAAACATCAAACAGTTTTAGATTCACATTTTCACGATAGTTCTTGATTTAATTGGGAAGAGACAGTAGTGACGTTTTTGTATCCCTTGGCATTTATCTATACGTATGTATATGTATCTCAGCAGTGCTGCATCACTCGATATCTAAAGCAAATGATAGTAATGAGATCTGAAAGTGTTAAATATTTTTTTGAGCAACTCTTCTTTCCGCGTTTTCCGTTTTCCTCTTTTTAGATGCTATATACTATGTTCGCTATAGTGCTGTTATTTCATCAAATTTGTTTAGATGGAGGATAGAACTTTTTAAAATCTATGGGTGTTTAATTTAAAGGTAAGTATTCTAGCAGTGACGGTCGTTTCTGATAAGAACTATATAAATCGATCAATCTGCTTCGACTAATTGTAGCGCATAAACGCAGTAAATAAGAATTCATTTCATAGTAGAAAAAAATCCGGCTTATGGGTTCAAATTGTATTAGAACATACGAACAGTAAAATTATATGGATACTCCGTCCGCTCGTTACTTTAATTAAGAACAAATTTTAAATACTACTATGATCGGAAGGAAAGGTGTCTCTTCGCGATCACAAAAAAATTCAATTATAATGTTTCACTGGGGATTAAATTCTCTGCATATGATAATTAACAAAATAGAAAAAGGCTCAACTATGAGTTGATATGAAAAATATATATCTATTCAATATTGAACAATAATAAGCTTATTTCGTTTAATAGATCTGTCTTTTAGCTAACATAACCACTTGAGCTTCTGTTTTATATATTTCTTTTTGAATACATCTATATTCTAGTTAAAGAATCAAGTGTTGAACAGAATTTGTTTTGGTCTTGTTTCCATCTACAGCAAGAGTGAAGTTTATCTATAGTTCATATTGTTAGCTCCGTGGCGTGGTGCCTATGCTATTGGATTTGGATTGCAATTTTTGTTTCAAATTTCAAAATGATATTTTAGAAACCCGAGTTATACCTACTCTTTACTCTTTACTATTATTAAGTATTTTGTAAAATTTCTTATTTGGAAATCTAATGTAGACAAGCTTTGTTAAATTTGTTATATATATATGGTATATTATTTTAAAAAATGTTTTTGTTTTTCGTCTATATATTTTTCCTGATTATATTAGCTGTTGCTGTTTTTAATAACATAGAATATTTAAGAATGGATAAAATGCAGCTATGCTGGAAGTACTAGTAAAATTTAGTATCACAGTATTTTATATAAGATCAACTTTTGTTTTTTAAGGTTTATCCATTATATGCTGTATTTTATGCAAATATTACTTATTTAATATATAAGTATGTATGTCGCCACATAGGTATATATATATATATACTATATATATATATATATATATATATGTATATAAACAAGTAATGCAGAAAATCGAACGGAGCGTTTTGCTATCGCGGTTACCAAAAGTTACAAAACAAACTATGTAAACCTATCGGAAAATACTCCCAGATTATACATGAATCGAATCACTTTAAAGTACGTAAAGAACAAAAATGTATATGGTATTGTGGTAACATGGAAATACTCACATAATAGAAGGCAAGTCGAGGAAACACAAAACTAGTACATATTCATATACACATTTTCTTTAATTACTCATACTAATTCATACTATTCACACATGCAAGAGAGTTGTTTAAAAATTGGTTTGTGGTGGAAGAATCGAGGAGGAAAGCAGAGTGTTTTGCTATGTTACTGTTGTGTTAGATTGAGTGTTCTGTCCTGCTCTAATCATCATGAGATACTCTTCTCTTTTGTGTATAGTGTATAGTGTAGGTATTTGTATTTGTTAAGTTATAAGTTGTTGTTCAAGCCTACTGGAGGATATCTATTTAGGCCTATTTGGGCACGGCCATTTAAGATTATTTCAAGCTATTTGTAGTTTAAAAATACGTGTAAATTACGTTTTTGAATGTCAATTGCGCCTATTGAAATTCCTGAAGTACATTTTTACAATGTATTCATACTATATGTATAAACGGTATGGCTATATATGGTATGGTTATGCAGATGCACATGCACATCGCACTGTCATCAGACTGCAAATTTTCAAACTGTGTGTTTACGAATTTGTTCAGCAATAAGTATCTCAGTAATATGTAGTTTGCGGGGCCCATAAACGGAACCCTCTGAGAAATATAATCAGCAACTACTGATGGGAAGATTCGAAGTAGAAATATATAGCTTACAAATTGTAATTATTGAATTTCTAGAGACGCATGAGTGTGAGTCTACATATACTGGAAGATTTTTCGGAAGCAGTGAGGCTCAAAAAAAATCACAAGTTGTCGTAATTGCATTGCATTGCACTTGGCAATACTTACATTGCGTAAATAAAGTGTCCCTATGGATGGAGGAAATGAGATTGAAAGCTTCATATAAAGCTTAGAATATAATAATAAAGAAAAAATTGTCTTTTTAATATATTTTGTAAAAGTTTTAACCAATCTATTCATTAGTTTCTTAATTCATATTCATAAGATAAGTATTTGAACTAATTTTGTAACTATAAAAAAATCTACATAACTTTGGATAAACTGGGATAAATGTTTAGCTTGTCGTTAAAATTCTATTTCTAACCCAAAATATAGATAGTACTGTTCCATTTTCAAAAATGATGAAAGCTTAGTTAGTGAGTGATCGACCTGAAGTAAGATACGTGGAAATGATGCTTCTGTTTCTCCCTAAAGGCTACTGAAGGTTTTATTAGTAATTAATTTCATTAATTTTATTCGTTTATGTCGTTGTAACATTACTTTACAACATACATTACTCATTCATACTTAATCATAAACAGATTCATTTCTAGATCCATGTATAGTTTATTGTTATTTTCGCGTTGTTTCTTTGTTTGTTTTCTTATGGTAGTTTCAAATATTGTGTAACATTATGTTTTTCTCCATATGGACACTTCCATGCTGGCGTTACGTCATTTCTGGGATTTTCTTTAGATAGTTATGGAAGAAATCAAAGAAAAGGAATCTGCTCCAAATTTCATATTTCAACAGTGTTTATTAGTCTAGTGACTAGACTCTAGTCGCTTTTTCGCTCTATGTGAGTGAGAGTTGCATAGAATGCAACGAAAGGGTATATTTTAGGTGCGAAAAAGTGTGTGTTTGTGTGTTTGTTGGTGTGTTGATTATAAAAGGAATTGATTTAAAAAAAACGCCATAATACTCCTTTACTCAGTTCCAGCATAAAGACTACATTCTATTCTATAAATATTCTAGAGCCGTCGTTATCAATTATCATATTTCTAGCATTAGCATCATCGTGCTTGCCGTTTCTTATTTTGGGACACATTGGTATCAGGTTCTCGTTCTCAATCTCATTTTCATATTCATTCTCATTGAGATGAAATTTGTTTCGCTGTTTTTGCACCAAACTTGTATCCTTATTACAATTTGTCTTTAAAGCTATTTGATCTAATTCTATTAATTGCTTGCCGTTTCTTTTGTCTTTTTTTAACATTAATAGCATTGATGAATGCAGTCATTCGTTCATAACAAACTCATCTTGTTCTATCGGTTTCTTGAGCCAGCTGCCAAGATCCTCTCGCTTGAAGGCGCTAAACAATTCTAGTTTAGCCGTCTGAAATTGCAATTTATGATTATTCGAAATATCTGATGGAATCGGTGCATGTGCATACCTGATAATCCTTCACGTTGGCTTTTGTTTGGCCGTAGTCTGTGGTTACACTGCGGTTCAAAATACCTGGTAAGTTTTTCATTAAAAATCCATATTTATCAAAAAACGCTTGCTTGGTGATGCGCGATACTTGGCCACCGATTGTTCGGCCGGTCAGTGAGTTGACCACTTCTAATTCTACATCTCCGATGGTCCAGTTGATACCAAAATTTGGAGCCTTGGCCTGATTACGCGGCTCAGCCGATGTGACCAATGCCAGTCGAGGCTTATTCAAATGGTATGGTGGCGGCAGTCCTTGGATGGACTTTTCTATTCGTCCGCACACCGCACGATACATATGCTCTGGGTGCAGCAAGCTCCCCAATACAATGGAATGCAGGTACACTGGCTCAATTATGGAAGACAGTAAGGAACCCTGTATACCCACAATGTTCCATCGTGCAATTTTATCCGAGCATGACATTGTAAGCAATCGTTGACCCTGTATATTATAGGCCAATGGAGGTTATTTCGAATACACACTAAACAATATAATATTTGCCATTACCTGTAGTACACCATCCCAGGTTTGTATGCCATCGCTACTCTTAACGGGTATTGTACCTTCGCCAGACTCGATCTTCGTGCGCAATTGACCACGAGCTTTTCTGTTTTTTTGTTTTGTTTAGATTCAAGGATGATATCAAAGACGTTACGTTGCAATGATTTAAGCCACAGAAACAGAGGTGAACAAATGGCAGCATAGTAAAATGTAAAAATTGACACGAAAAATATAAATAAAATACAATTTCTTTGTAAGCGTATTTCAAAACATGGCAACATTATACTGCGAACAAAATATGGTCTGAGGTTATTTTTTTTTGGGGTTTATTGTACAATGGCTGTGCATGATGGGCATTTTCGTTTACAGATCTCCAAAAAAACAAAGCAAAGAGATGGTTTACTAAAGAAACTGTTGCAGCTCGTAGTTGGGTTATATCTGGCATTAAAATTATGATAAAGACCATGAAAGTCTGAATACAAATGCCACCACAGACAGACAGTATAACATACTGACAGAAAGCAAAGTATATTATATTACGTAAGCTCAGCCTTTCTGGCTGATAAATATAAAATAAGTATTATATTTTGCGTGTATGGTATGACCCCGGACCAATGTTTGTACACAGTAGAATAGTACAAAGAAAATACCCTAAATAGTTCCTACATATCATAAATTGGGTCTATACAATCATGCTTCTGTTCAGATTGGCAATATATTCCATACACATGTATTGTATATAGTAATATAAAGTATGTATATGTATATAGAGTCGAACTTTTTTGACTGAAACCAGCTTACCAAACAAAAAAATTCGATTTATGTAGATTTTAGGCTAAATATTTGTAAATATCTATTTATTTATTCCACTAGTCGACGCGCGAAATGATTCAAGTAACGGACAATGATATTCTTATAGGATTTTTATCGCTGAACATGAGTCTGACCTCCATCACGTCGCAAAAATCCTATTGTTCGGAGCAGAGCCGTGCCGATGAACTGCTCTGTAAACAGCAGCCAATTACGGGTCTTAAACCGTATGTTGTAGTTGGTACACATTTCTATGTAATTCCTATATTTGTTAATGTTTTTTTGGAGGATAGATTAGTGTTCAGCTATGAAAAACCTATAAGAATATCCTTGTCGGATCTTTGAATCCGGAAAAAAGTTATTCCTTGGCGGCCTGTGCTATTTACCGCATTTCTTTTACAGAATAACTGACTTAAGCTTGGATTCGGTTTGGCCTTAACTAAGAAAAGCTCGACTGTATATATGCATACAAATTAAGAGTTTTCTTTCCGTCTTAACTGTAGTTTTTCAGTCAATTTTAGCCAACAAATAATTGTTAAGTTATTCATAACATACATACATAAATTATTTTGGTTCTACTTTCTCTTTACAATTTGTTTTTAGTATACTTTTAACATGTAAATTTATGTTGTTTTCGCTATTATGCATTATTATGCATAATATAATGCATATTATATGATAACAGTAGCAAGAGTATTTAGAAAGATCTTTTGTACCAACCTATTTGGATGTTTATCAACACCTGTGTCGTTTTCGTGAGGACTAAATATCCGTGCATCCCCACAAGGTGCTGTATTAATATACAAATGGAAATGTACCCCGGATTTTAGTTTGTAAGGGTATTGCCCATCAGTATTCCTCACGAAAATCGACTGATATGCTGTGGCTAAAATTAAGAGAAAATTGAATAAGAGTTGAATAATTAAATACAAATAAAAGTAAAAACGATTTTAGATTTGTAATGTTCCTAGGAGAAATTCTTTCATGTCGCCTAATTTCAGCAAATACAATAACGAGAGCATATTGTTGATTATGTACTATTCTAATAGGTATACAATAAAGTATCGTAAAGTCATGTTATGTTATTACCAATACACAAATGTATATTAAATGATTTTCTATACGGAAATAATGACAAAAAACGATTTAAGACTGATTTTTTAATTCGATAAGAGACTTCTACGATGGTGACAGCACCTTACGTACCTCCTAAAACTAATATCACAAGAAATTCCCTTCTTTTTAATATATGGACAAATATTTGTATGTTTATATCATAATGTATTTGTATTCTTTGAATAAGGGTTTCTAAGATCCATGGTTATATTATAAAATGTGTATCACCAAGACTTGGGCTTTGAAGCATAAAACAAAAAGTATAGCAGAAACTGAACAGAATAACAAATTAGAAATAGATCAAATTTTCGATCATTTGTAAGGTTTGTTTGTTTTTTCAATTCTCTAAACAATTTGTATGCTGATGCGAATATAAATTGTTAAGTGCCAGCCATAAATATTATTCATGAAGTACTTTGTTGAAACAAAAGAAGGTTCCAATTTGTTGGGGAGTCAATATACGTACATAAGTTATTCATTAGATAACTTATTCTATATCAAATCTAAGTATTCTTGTATACGCATTTATGAATTGTATTCATAACTAAAGCTTGAGAGTAATACTGAGAGCCGGTCAAGAGTCGTGATGGGTCTACAAAATGTAGGACTCAGGCCGTGCATCCGCTTTTCGAAATCATATCTGAAGTTCTTACAAAAAATGAGCCTGTCACCGACTACCTATCTTCTTTGACTGGTTTGAATATACATTTTGAAAGACACATACATATGTATACGTACTTACTAAGAGAAACATTTTCAAGCTTAAGGTCTATTATTAGGTATTCGTTAGAGTGAGTAAAATTCCCTGATTCTGATATATACAATTCAATAATTATACCCTGATTGCACTGAAGATCCAGCTGTGCGTACAAGTACTTGAGAAGGCACCGCCTTGATACTATCTCAGCATGAGAATCGTTTAGAACTGCGCCATTAACGCTCATATGCTCGCCGCTGACACATTTTGTGCCTGTCGAAACGGATATTACCTGTTTTTGAAATGGACAAATTAATGTTTAGTGTGTCTAGTTACAGATCAGAACGATATATCGAATAGGCTTTCGACTTACTTTTGCTTCAAAAAAATTCATATTCTCCGTCATCACTATACCCGCCAACACCTTCCGACGAGAATATGCCTCCTGGCCCTTAATGACCTCCATAAACTTTTCTAAAACCAGTCTTCCAATCGCATCTGCGTGTATTTGCGGCAACTCCATGGACGAGGACTTATCATCAATTGGTAGCGGCACATTCTTTTGTGGCACCACCATCGGGCTGTAAGAGATGTTACACAACGAGGCGAGCGCTGCCTTAGCGGCGGCATTCTTCGCCAACTTTTTCGATGGACCTACCGAAAAAAGTCTATATATTAGACAACTTGTTAATAGCCATATGGCATTAGACTTTGCCAGCTGGGTAATAGCATGGAGTGAGAGCAAGACAAATGTATGCGTTAGCTTGGCTTTAAAGTTGAGCTGGGAACAGCGCTGTGGCAGAGGGTAATGTAATTTTAGGGTGTGACCCATTGGACGGCACCATTCTTTCACAACTAGTGCCTCAGTTCTTTGAAGCGTCTTTAGGTGGTTCTGACCGTTCATTTGGCGTGTCGGAAAGTCTTATGTCATATGGCTACAAACGATTTAAATTCCATTTTTTACATACCTGTGCCATCAAATTTCTTTTCGTTAATTGTTACAGTCATTTTGAAGCGACAGTTGTTCTGTGCACTGTCAATGTTGATACACTCAAAATTAACGTCATTAAAGAGCTCGTAGAGAAGCATGACGGGACCTTTATCCGGCACCTTCTTTTGTCCATCGACGGTAATGGCGTTCTTGCTGACATCTAGCAATATGAAATGGCAATTAGTAGAAATAATTGAGTGCTTTTCCCGGCATAGAAGAAAACCCTAGCTTAGCCATCTATGCTTATTACACACGCGATTAAACAGTGGTCTCCAACCATACAAAAAAAAACATATGCGGGGGAAAAAAGATACAGATTAAATTGAACAAAATAAATAATGAAAATATATGTAGTCTTCATCTCACAAATAAGTGTAATACGTGTTTTTCAGACCCGGTACTCAAGGCGATAACAGCCCCATATGGTATATACATACTTATATGTATATGTGGCCTATATTTTTGATCAGACGGACTCTTGATGAGCGCCTAGCTTTTAGAGACTAGAGCCAGAGCAACCGAATTTTGTGTACAGACAAGAAAACCGAAAATGCAGAATCATACAGATTGCAGAAATACGCTGTGATCGGTCTATAGCTAAAGCCAGAATGGAGAAAGCAGTTGCCACCCGCTCGTTTATTGGCGTTCCACCTGGCGGAGTGAGGGAGATGTAACGGCCGGATGTTGCTGCGTTGGTTCGTTTTTCAGGAATATACTATTATATATAGTAAGTCATATACTCATTGAGTACTGAATCACGTTAGCATATGCATATGTATTGTCTCAAAATAATGTAATATTGATAAATATAGACGAATACAAAAGTGTGGAATGGAGTTCACAGAATGGAGGACACATTGAAGCGGACCAGATTTTCCTAGTTTTTCAAAACTTTTTATCATGTGTATACGTATAAGTCGCTTCAGCAACTGTTCTAATCCGTACTTTTAATGGATAACATACAAAAACAATTAAATCATTAGCAAATGTCATATCTGTGTATACATAAGTTGTATACATACTCTTGAGTTCTTCTCGATCTGTGTACAGGTCCAACCAATAACAAAATAATAAACAAACAATATGAAATAAAGAAAAATGAAGAAAAAGAACGAAAAATGTTACATGAAAACCAAAAAAAAAAAAAAGAATTTTACAAATACTTGCTCTGACTCATGCAAAACAGTTGAAGAGGCAACGTGGATTGTTCAAGCGAGGTAAGGTGGGGTTTCTTTTCAGTCAACATCAATATTTCCTGTATGTACTGGACCAATTTATCATTGGTGAGATTTTCCCTACCATTGTCCAGGTGCTCGTCGCTGGTAAAGTCCAAGTTGCCGGACGGCTTTAATGGCGACAAGACGGCACCGTCCTTAAACTGAATGAAGCTTCGAAGAGCTGTGGCGGCTGCTTCGATACGCGCCACTTTTTTACTGCGTCCCTGGCCCATATATTTCTGACCATCGACCTGTTAAAATACACAAAAAAAGAAATTTATACACCTATATGTTAATGGAGATATGCATCTATTCATCGGGCATGACATATTTGTATTGAGGTTGCTCCATTTTGTTTGTGATTCTAAAAACAATACTTTTAACGTCTGCATATAGGGGACCACACACGTTTACGACCATTACAAGTATCTAATTTGCATTTGCATACGACCGTCTTAACGTTTACTTATCATGCACTTTTTTTAGGTCCTTTGCTGTGCCCTTTTACTCCGACCTCTGTCTGATATGTCTGATGTCTTATTGAACAACAAATCACGTGAAATGACACACACAAATAGCCCACCCGACCCCCCGTATGTGGGAGTCGATCGTGTATGGATACATTTTTTCTTTGTTTTTTTTATTGTGGCATACTAATGTAATGCTAATACCTGGCATAATAATAAATGGAAATGTTGTGTGTTGTATTGGCCGAGTAAACAACAAGAAGGGACAACAATCGATTAGAAATTATATTGACTATACGTACTGTACAACCGGGGAAAATATCATGGAGACTCGAATAGTTACACTCTTAATCAAAACTGTATACCAATAGATCTCCTTAGAGAGTGGAACTTAAATATTTTTCATGTGTAAATGAAATATTTTAATGTTTGGTTGATTATATTTCCAACAAAGTAAGTTAGTTTTATTTACATTTAAGTGTTTTATATTTCGATCACATCAAATCAGAGCACGAAAAATCAGGGGCAGTCTGATATCTGTCTGAAATAATACTTTAAGAAAATCTTCCTAACAATTTATCATATACATATATCTGCATGGATAGTTCAGCATTGCCTGCAGCTGATCTTCGTCGGCCCCACAACCGCCTGCTTCTTGTAGCGACGGGAGGGACGTTAGCGTGGTGCCAATTTCTGTATTGTACAGAATATGTATCAGAATTACAAAAATAAAACGATATTTGTAGGGCTTTTTGGACTCATGGAAATCGAATGACTCATTGATTTTCGAACACTATACACTGCCAATATTCAACGAACATGGGCAAAACATGGGCTTTACGTCTTACCTCGACGGATATTGTAAATAAAGGTGCGTGCACCGGACCAGTCTGTGACTCCAATTTGTAAATCAGTCCATTTCTTAACTCATTTAGCATTGCCACTGTATTCTTCGGCTGTGGTATCCGCTCCTTGCATGTTTTCTTTTTTGGTGGTGCTGTGAAGAGACGATTACGGATTAAACATCATCAAATATGTATGTTGGATTGAATACATCGATTGATTCGGGACCTACCAGCATATTTTGGCATTTCATAGCGCCGTTTTGGCGGCACCTTACGGTTATAGCCGTTCATGGTGTTTTCGGAAGAGTTAGCCACCGGCTGGAGACAGATATTTTCAAGTGGAATACAAGATGATGTCATTAAATATTTACAATAGTTTGTTTGCATTTGTTAGGATTTAAGTACAACAATAAAACATTCAGAATTGTTTTATGTGTGCTTTCCTTTATTTGCACATGGGGGCTTTTCATTTTCCCATTTACTTGAATTTTAAAGTTAAAATTGCCTAAAAATACACGAGTTTTGGGACAATTTGCACTTGTGCTTCTCAGAAGGAAAACACACAAACTTTAAAGGTTATTGGGTTAAAGGATTAATGGAATGTAACAAACATACACACACACAAAACTTATGGCTTAGTCAAATGATTACGCACAACAACATCAATATTACATATAGACAGTTAGAACAGAGTTAGGACGACATGTATGTTATGTGTTATACAGGAGCGCAACAAAAATGGTTTGCTAACATATAGCCGATGTATATCTGAATCTGGAGAACTGGCTCAATTAATTTACAATAACAGTACGTTAGAGACCTTAGAGACCCCCCGGCCCCTCCCTGTAAACGATTGATTTGCTTTTCCCTTGATAGTTGATGGATGGACATAACGACCCTATTAACCCTATGGCTGGCATGTAAGTGTCCATCAAAAGGGTAACCCCACAGGACCCCTTTCAGGGGACTCCACGTTTCCTTTCCTTTCCTTTCAATCAGAAAACTTTTACTTACACTGTAGGGAAAAAGTGGTAGCATGGTACGGCGCTTGTAGAGTACACGCGGGTACCTTTTGCCAGCAAAACATGATGATGCAGATGATGTATAGAACTGCTGTCGCTGATACAATACTGAAGAGGATCTGGCCAAACGCACGGCATGGTGACACGACCTATAGCACGCAGCACGCTCTGGCTTGTAGTATGCTTGATACATTGTTCTCTGCTCCGCAAGGAAAACTCCCAACAAAATTCGAAGCGAAAGGAAGGACGATCGAGAAACAAGCAGAGCAACTAAGCGACTGACGATTTCCGAGTTGCCCAGCTAAGCACTGACATTTAACTGACAACGACAAAAGCAAGCCGCAGCTAATTTTATAGAAGCAAAAGAAATTATTAAAAAAAAAAACAAATACCATCATGTACGTACAGACAAGTACACACACGTACACACATGGCTTGTACGAATAAAGATAATTTGCGCGGCTGGCTAGGTTTTCATTTTCCGAGAAGATAGATATTTGTATACCCTAAAGAGGAGAGGCCATAGCAGTTCAATCAATTATTTTGGGTTGATTGTTCCAGGCATTCTCAAAGAATCGATTTGGAATACCACGTAAATCCCCAATCATATGATTGAAAACATATACTTTTCGGTGCGAAGAATCCAACGACAAAATACACAGTCATTGGCCACGATATAATTTATAATATTACACAGATAATATTCATATAACCTCTATGCAGTCGTTGTCTTAGATTTATGTGCGATTCCTGGCATCGTCAAATTCATAATATTTTCAGCCCTATTGAAAAGCGTATGCAATATTCGTTGGAATGAAAATTAACCTTGCATTTACGTTGTTTCTCTCTCTCTCTCTCTTTGCCGCCTGTCGGCAAAATCTGATCTTTCGGTGTTGATAAAAACTTTGCAGAGTGCCCCGCAACACACATTTCGATTCGAATTTCTTTTAATGAAGTCCCGAACGTCAGGAACGGCCCTAAGAAGCCCAGGCCCAGCCATAGCCACCGCCACAGCCACATCCACAGCCCAGGCAGGCAGCAGCAAAATTTGGATGCCGTTGGAGCGGTTATTGCAGCAGCAGCTGCGGCCGAAACTCACGAAATGCATGAGTTGCATTTGCGTATCAAAATTTGCAGTAATCAACGGGCAAATGCTGGCGAATAAATAAATGTGTGCGTACATATACATATTAACACCATCCATTAGTACTGGAAATACACTTTCAGATCTGGCCAAATACAACATATGCAACATATGCAACATATACAACATACTCGCATGTATTTTCGGTTGGGAGTTTAGAGAAACTGTGTGGCCTACTTCTGGCGACGTTTATTATAGGGTATATCAAGTAACTCATTCACATATGTACAAACATATGTATATGGACGATAGAACATACCAATTTGGCTTATAAAATGGAGGAAATTATGTACTTGTGGGCTAGTAGTCCTAGTTGTTCCGACTTCTGCAACATTTGACTATACTACATATTAAAGAATGCAGCTGAAAATTGTATTTACAATAATGGGAATCATGCACACTTCTAAGTGGATGGTAGAGGAACAAATTTTATAGGAAAATTATAAAATACCATTGAGGATGCACTTGAGGACAACAGCAGCGCAAGAATGACAAAATAAAGTGTGCAAACTATGAACTATTTATTTTTGATAAATTGAAGAACAATTGAAACGACAAACCGAAACAAAAGCCATAAGCCATGAGCCTTGAGGGTCTCACTAAAAAAATACCATTTAAAATGCATCGCTGAAGCAGCAGCAGCAGCATATTTATATAACAATGCAAGCTGCACCTGTGCGTCGCGTCGTGTGTCTAAATTGTCGGATGGGACGTGTGAGTGCAAGTGCAACTGCAGAATGATAAAAATCTAATAATTATAATCGTACAAATTGAAACAACAACCAAACGAGGCAACTAAGCATATTTGCATCTAACGGTTCCCAAAGAATGCCAATGATGCGAGGGCCAACCATCGTTTAAAGTATGATAAAAGATTTCTGACAATCTGGAGGTTCTCTCCAACTATTCAGCCATTTTAACAAGAAATAAAACATTTATAAAACACCGAAATCGACAAACCCAACTGGACTGTAAAATAAAAATCTTTTCAAGTCTAGCAAAGTGTCGAAAACTTGTCGAAGCAGCAACCAGTCGCAATGGTAGACGCCGTTCTTGTTCTTAGACCCTCGGTTTTTGAATACCATGTACCGTGATGACGATTATTTCCCCTTGTTTTCTCTTCGAATAAACATTCAATATTATTTATTTTTTAATAACAATATTAATTTATTAAAAATCATTACATATGTGCTTCAGTGGGAGAAAAAAATAACTATAATTAAATTAAAAGCTGCAAAGGGCAACTGGGGCTTTTCAAAAATATTACAATATCGGTGTAGGGTATTGATGTGGGCTTGGCAGGCAATTTTCCTATAGGCAGATATACATATAATGTGTGTATAAATTAAGAAAGCGATGATCGATTAAAATATGTATATATTCCGTCTTTAATATCACAAATTATCTATTTATTAAATGATGCGTGCAGAAATGTGTCGTATACCTTCTACACATTCACAGAAATTATACACATAATTATACCATAGACACATAAGCATCTCAAAATCCACTCATTCAATATAGATCATGCACAAACAAAGACACACATATATGTAGTACACATACCAATAACCAATAACAAATGCTAATACATAGATGGATAGATAAATCATAAATTAAAAATTACGTTTTTTGCTTTGTCTACTTACATGCTGGAGAGAATTGTCATTGGCGCTGTTTAACATGACTTTTGGGGATTCGAATTTCACGGTACTTGAAATGTAAGTATCTTTGGTGTGAGTTGTTGTTGTGCTCTTGTATTTCTTATGGTGACTATATACCCCGATACTCGAAAGAGGAGTACACAGGGTAATATGTTTTAATTTAAAAATATGACGTTGTATGCACCAATGGTCAGGTCAGGTCAAGTCCGGTCATTAACACAATAATGTAGAAACACCAAATCAATATTTAATAAACTGCAAAAAATAATTTGAAAGAATCTCTAATACATATTTGGTAAATTTGGCAACACCTACTCCCCCTCCCCCAACTTAAGGTCGATAGAACTGGAATTAGCTATTAAGAGACGTTGGCAAGACGCTAGTGAAATATTATATTACATTAGGTTATGATACGATATATGGGTCCAAAACTGATTATAAATCTCAACACTGTACATATGTACCTACGTGTAATCCAAAAATATAAATGTATGGTATATAATATGTCGCATTTATGTAAACGACTCAAAGTATAAACGCGGTTTTTTTTAATGAGGAAACACAGTACATTCCTCCAACAAATGATTATTTTAAGATATATTACTGTGTGTTTGCATGGAATAATAATACTGTTTTAGTTATTCAGAATTTGGATGTTTTGAATCTGTATTAACATCAATGTAAACTGTAACGTGCACACAAATGCATGTGTGCATGTGTGTATTCGTTTGCATTGTATGCTTTGTTATTGCATTTAAGCATCGATTTTCATACAACACCCATTCCCATTGAGAGAATTGGAACCGCAATGCGGAACCCGTGTCGAGCCGCTCGACATGTCCGACGACCGCTCTCGCTCGGCCAAAAGCGCATTCTATTGTGTTTTTTCCTGTGCGCTTTGCGTATTAGATAATTCTACTTCTCAATCAGACATGTACAATGTACATGCATTTGTATGTACATATGTAAATGTGTAAGCTCATTTTTTGTATAGATATAAGCACGAGATGTGGCGGCAAGGAAAACCCGACTCGAAATATTTGATGGACATTTTTGTATATTTTCTGACCAAACATTATGCCCCATAGAGCTAATGGAACATACGCCACATGAGATAACTATGTACATATATGTATATCACTAGTGCGAAAAATGACGACAAACTTTTTGCAAAATGCAGAAACAGCAGCCGAAAAGAAAATATTTACACAGGCGGCAGAAAACGAAACCTTTTTCTCTCCCTTCCGTTGGGCCGTTTTGAACGTAATGTGGCCATTGGGTTACGTCGCATGCGTTTTCCAATATGCAGAAACACACACACGCACACCACACCACCACACCACACCACACCACACCACACCACACCACAGTATACGGTACCTACATACGTAATCGCAAGGGCCAAGAGAATGAATTGAATGCACCAAAGTGGCGCTGTAGTGGCTGCTCTCTGCAGTTCGCTCTCCCCTCTCCTTATGGTGACAAAGGCATAGCGTAGGCATCATACAGTTCGGTACTGATTTTATGGAAGAACGGGACGCCGTATGGATAAAACGCACACAAGCAGACACATCTACAAAAATCCATACATGTATGTATATATGATGAATGCGCGTGCACACTTACACACACACACACTGTCCACTTTTCTGTGTTTTGTGTGTGCCGGGTACATATGTGCAATTACCGACTCTGTCCGTCTGATTTGTTTGGTTACAAGTTTTTCCACACAACTCACAAAAAAAGAATAGGAGGAACTATTTGGAGCCCCGAGAGTTTGTTACTTTTTGCTTTGATTTGCTTATATTTGCATGAATATATTCCTAATATATTTGCACACACACTCATACAAATTTACGTACGGATGGGTGTACAGACATACAGATAGGTAGTTCTGTGTTTTGTGTTCCGATTATTTTGTTCTTGTTGCTACTGCATACCTTTCTGGCTTTTGAACGAGCTCTAATTATTGATTTTTACTTCGCTGTATCGTAGTGCTTTGTTTTATATGTTAAATGATTATTATGTTGGTTGGTTCTTTTTCGCGTATTAATGAACTTCTCAGTTGTTTTACCAAGCAATTAGTTTACTATTAAACAAAAACGCGCACATACACATCCGAGCCCTTACAATGCCTTCAATTTCGCCCAATAAACAAATATCTTGTAAAATTTTATCTTTTACGCAATTTCTTTTTAATATAGGTTAGCGGAAAATGACGAGATTCACTTGGCTAATTTTTTAACTTATATCCCCCAAGATAATAAAACAACGACTCTCGTTTAGAGGTGGAAAAACATCGATGCTACCATCAATGCATCGATATTTTTTCCATTTTTTTAAACATCGACTGCTTATGGCGAAACATCGATGTTTAGTCTTAACGTCTTTTTCCGTCTCTATGAAAGAAAAAACTAATGGTTTTTAACAAAAATCAAGACTTATTTTTAAAAATATGTATGAACTTTTTTCTTTTTTTTGTTTAAGTTTCTGAGGGAAAGCTAGGAGCTATTTTAATGAAAATTATCGCAAATGAAAATGATCCCAAGCGACAGTGATTCCAAATGAAAGTGATCTCAAATGAAAATGATCTATAATAAGAGTGTTTGTTTTTCATATCTTTAATAACATATAATAATTTATAATATTTGTACAGCTTGATAAGATTTTTTTTAACTGTTACCTCTGAAAACATCGAAAGCATCGATGTCTCCAAACATCGATGTTCTTCCACCTCTACTCTCATTTCTACCAGTGCGATTGCGGAATTATCGATCAAATATACCATCCGACCATCACAAATATACCGAAGAGAACGGTCTCATTTTAAAAATATACCATAAAAATACCAATGAAAATCATATTCCTTGATTTTGATATTCTGTTTTATATAACTAGGTGAAGAGGATTCTCAGCCCTGTAAAAATAATTTTAACTGATAGATGACACAATTTTCTACATGATTTACAAATTTTTAAAACTCCGTTTATTAGATTCGGTCTAAAATAAGGTTCAAACAAGGAAGGTCAACAAATAAGTCCCTTTTGTTACGTGGCAACTACACATTTGCTACATATAAAAACACGGTTTTACGGAGTATTGACAGTTTGTATACCCTAATTCTGAATTAATGTTAAAAATACTGCTTTCCAAGCTAAGTAGTAATGCATTTTTCTCGTATTGACATTTTTTTTACCTGCTCATGCATTTAATTCGATTCTTGTTTATATGTATATACCCGTAGGTCTCGATCCCGATACACATATTTGGTGACAGTAGGAAGATATAAACTACAAAATTTCATTAGCCTCATTAGCGTTAGCCTAAAAATGTGGAGATTATGTTGCTTACCTACTTAGCATACAAAACAAAGGTTTCTAAAATCAGTTATTGCGTTCGTTGGACAAACATTAAATCAATACACTTATGCTCTTCCGAAGAAGGGTACTTCACAACATAACGGCCGGACAGGGCTGTCCTCATGTGAGGTGAGGTTCGTATGAGCCTTGCAATTTACTTTGACTGTTTTTATCCCCGGTACTCGAATAGTATAGGGGGATATTAAATTTGTGGGGTTAACGGTTGTGTGTAACGCCCAGAAGGAAGCGTTTCCGACCCCATAAAATATATACATTCTTGATCAGCATCAATAGCCGAGTCGATATAGCCATGTCTGTCTGCCCGTCCGTCCGTCTTCATTAGCGCCTATATCTCAGAGACTATTAAAGCTAGAGCAACCAAGTTTTGTATCCGGTCTTCTGTGTGATCACACTACTCCAAATGTATTTCCAAATTTCGCCCCGCCCCTTGGCACACACAATTTTGAAGATACAAGAAAACTAAATACGCAGAATCATAAAGAAAGACCATTTCTATCAGAGTGTTGAATCTGGATCAGATCGGATCATTATTATAGCTACAATGAAGAAAACCATTTCGAAAGTTATCATTCTCATTCCCTCTCGCTATCTCTCACACGCGACCCCATCCGCTTTGCCCATTCGTATTTTGTGACACCTAGTTCTCAGAGACTATAAAAGCTAGTGCAACCAAACTTTCTATCCAAGCTCCTGTGATACCAAACCAGCACGAGTTTGTTTTAAAATTTTGCCACGCCCTTTTCCGCCCCCACAAATGACGAAAATCTGTGGAATCCACAATTTTTAAGATAAATGAAAACCAAAAACGCATAATCATGGAAAATGACTGTGTCTAACAGATCGCCGAATCTTGATCAGGTCGAACTACTATTATAGGCAGAAGGAACAAATCGAAGTTCAGTCGCTACGCAACGCCTGCCAAGCGCTTAGTTATTACCTCTCTCTCTCGCACACACTTACACGTCTCATATGAATAGTTCTACATGTACATATGTATATGTAGAAATGTAGAAGCTGATTTAAAATTATGTATATGTAAACGAAAATGGAAACAGATCACTTTTAATATATAAATTTTTTAATATTTTTTAAATGTTCCATTTGGGCCAAAAATTAATACGTCCCTTTTGCGAACATATAATAAATTACATAAATCATAAGATCACATATATTCGGACTGAGTACCGGGTATAAAAAAGTCCCGCGGCTGACAACGTTCCCTCTCGTTTATGTTATATTTTATAGTTAGATTTAGGAATGATATTAGATATTTCAACAAGTATTGGGAAATGGATACTGTTCGATATTTTGATATGATGCACAAACCAGTTTATATTGTGATTAAATCTGTTTACAAAAGTTATGTCTAATGCAAAAAATTAGGTAGGATATGTTGAATTCCTCCATATGGACGATTTTGCATTAAGATCACCACCTATCAAAGTGAAACCATTTAACGAAGAAACCGCAGATAACAGATCCTCGCATCCTGAGGGTGCGGCGGCGCAGGAACATTGACGACCCTGTCGTCCAGCGGGAAGAAAGATGTCAAAGAAAACGACACCAACAATTGTTGGGGATTTCAGTCCCTTATTTTGCCTCTAAGCTGCTACCAGCAAGAACAGCAACCAAACGAGAGCATATGTATATTTCTCTCGCTCACTCTTCTCACGAAACGGAACCAAACGTTTTTTTGCTTGCTTATACATACATATGTACTTTATACATGCAGATGTACATGTGAACGTTCAGCGGCAGCGCAGCAGCAGAACACTGACCACATGTGTGCAGTACTGTCATTCTAGCATGTTTCAGGATATATGTAGCTTGAAATGGCTTTTAAAATTAGCAAAGTATTTATAAACGCACTATAGCTATTTTTTAATATGAATGTATATTGTGTAGCCAGTTTTAGCTTTAAAAGTGTATTGCATTTCGTCTGCATTTTTTTGTACAATGTAAGCAATAATTTCATTCCGAGTATATTTTCGGGTGAATATAGTCTATAGTCTAATTTTTAGCTCATTTATTTTCGGTTTTAGCCATTTTTTGCGTATATTTTGCATCTAGCTATTGACTCTAAAATTCTGGCATCACTGCTTGTGCATAGCAGCTCTGCTCCCATGCGTGCTAAAAAAGGTATAAATGCCGCAGCCCCTAGCGTAATCGAGTCTTTTCTCAATTTTTCCTTCGTGGCGAACACATCTTGAACTTAAACTTGAACGAAGAGTATAGGGGTATATTAGATTTGTGGCGATAACGGATGTGTGTAACGCCTAAAAGGAAGTGTTTCCGACCCCATATTCTTGATCAGCATCAATAGCCGAGTTGATATAGGCATATTTTGACACGCTCCCTTCCGCCACCACAAAGGACGAAAATCTGTGGAATCCACAATTTTTAGGATAGGTTAGGTTAGGTTAGTGTGGTAATATTCAGTTAGTTGTTTTGTCAGTATCCTTCTTTAAAATAATTAAGCACAGTTTTGGTTTTATATTGTTTGATTGCATTTATATTTCAAGATTTATTTCTTTGTTAATTTTACTGCCAGCCAACTCCGCTCGACGGGTTGACTACTACCGTCACATCACCGTCCTCTTCCTCCTCGGACTCGACCAGCGCAAGCCCCTGGGTGGCCTCCACGATAGTTTCTAGACCTAGGTCCTTCTCTACCTCGCCTGCCTGAAGGGTGTGCGCGTCTTTGTCTCCGGGGTGGCGCTTTTTTAGGCGCAGATAGACGCTGGCCATGCCATTCCATCTTCCCAAATCTGGGGTACAGGAGGTCCTCCGCCTCCTTGTTAATTTGTAGGGTCGCACACTGGCCCCCCTCATTGGGTAACGGACTCCCAGTGTGCAACACCTTCCAATTCCCCGTCGGAATCTCGGAATTCTGTCTCTGTAGGAGCCTCAGCGCCCTGTCTCCTTGGATCGCGATGGGGAAGACTACCTTCGCCTTCGGTATAGACGGGATTAGCTCTCTGTCTACCACCTCCAGCTTGGCACCATCCCACATCGCGTCCAGTTGGCCGACAGTTTGCGTTAGCCACCTACGCGTTGGGTCGTCATTGCACTTGAGGATCTTAACCCCATTCAGCCACCCAGCACCATCAAAGGTGGGCATGGGGGCTGCGGGATCCTCCTCCATCCATGCAAACAGTGCGTCAACGAGCCGCGCGTGCACCAACTTCCATTGCGCTGCCGTCATCTTCCCGTTCTCATCGCTACGGTCGATTAGCGCCACGATCAGGTGTCGTCTGGCCGCATCATTCGCCGTCCGTGACTTCGGGTGTTGAGTCGGTGGGATCGCCACTTTCTATGGGGGGGGCTGCGCCCTTCGGCCCGCGTTGCCGCTTGCTCGCCGGAGTGTCCTTTCTGGCACTCTCAACGGAGCGTTGCCTCTTGCTGGCCAGCATCTCCTCCACCTTGTTGGCGTACTCCCCATGAGATGCCCGCATTATGGGCATCTGCGAGAAGTGCCTTCTGCCCTCTTCCACCCGCTGCTCGGCCCAGGTTAGCCTGGCTTTCTCCTCCTGGGAGATGTCTGATTTACCCTGGAGCCGGCTCAGGGTTTTTAGGGCCGCTTTATACTGCGAGAGAGCCTTCATCCCCTCCCTGGAGCGCTTTGGCCCTTCCCTACGCGGAGAGCTGGTGCCTGGTTCCGGTGAGCAGAGAAGGCTCTCTTCCTCCGTATTGCTGATCGAGATCACGCTCTCCAGATCCGTGTCTGCCTCGACAGCGGCATCCGAGCGGTTCAGCTTGGAGTGAGGGGGTTTTTTGGCAGTCGTTGTACAACTGACGTGGCCTGCTCCCGCCACGTCCGAGGTGTGACCGCTGGCGACACGCAGAGAGGATTTTTCCTCCCCGTGCCCGCCGGTGGTAGCAGTCACGCATTCCACCGACGTTTGGACTGTCATCCCAGTCCTTGTTTGACCCTTCTCGACTTCCATGTCTGGCCCGTAGGTCCATAGTGGTTAATATTTATCGGGGGGACCACCCCCTAGCGTTTTTTGCCTGGCCGCCAGGCACCTCTAGCCATGGCCCTAACCCAGCTCTCCCGACTCGAGGTCGAGAAGACGCTAGGTCATTGCCTTAGCTAGACACTGCATTGCCTCGGACGGGGCAAGCGACAATGCATTACCCTCGTCCGGGATAATGCAGTGTCCATTGCCCAGCCGGCACCCTCGTGGAGGGTTCAGCTAGAGGATTTTTGCCGGGTATAAAAAGATCTAACATGGATTGTGCACTGGAAAGATTTTTTTTCTGTATATAAATTTTTTCCCCTGTATATAAAAGAAAATGCCTAAACTCTGTTGCTTTCCAATGGTATGTCTCTTCTAATGATCTAGGCTTTCGAGCCAATTCTTTCGGAATAAACGGAAATATTGCAACTAACTTATCGGAAACATTTTTTTTTATTTTCATTCGACACTTTATAACTTACTTTGTTGCTCATTAATCTAAGGAGCAATTTCCGCATAACACCCAAATCAATGAGGTGCATGCAATCTCGAATCTGACTAATCATATTTATTTTTAACCTCTCTAATGGTGACTCTTCCCTGAAATTGAAATTCCCTGATTAATTGATGATGATATAGTTTCTATAATTAAAATCTTCATCTGTATTTAAAATCCCCGATGAACTGCTATAGGTTAATACCTGAGTAGATATGGCCGGGAGTACCGCTAAATGCCTCTTGCTTACCTTACCCATAATGTAATATATGAATATAAGAAAATATATAGAAAAAAGTAAACCGCTAAAAAATTGTAAATTAAAAAATTATTTCACAACTTTTTCGATAAACTAAGCACAGTTTTTAACACGAATAGTTATCTTATATCTATAGATAACATACGTATGTGCATATATATATGTATATATATACACTGTCTATATTATTTGCTTATATTATTTAATTGATTTTATTCAATTCTTTTACTTATCTCCAGAAGCTTTCAATTGCGTTAAAATCGAAACGTTTATGCACGCACTCGTAGAAGAAGACGGCAGAAAAAGAATAAAAATTACACAAACAAAATGCACTAGATCTTACATATACCGGCATGTCGTTTCGTGGAATTAATATTCTCATGCCGTCTTTTTTTTGGCGACCAATGAAGCGCCATCTCTTTCTCTCTTTCCTGCTTATGTATCAGTGGTGGCATGCCTCTGCATCAACGTTGATCAACCATGGGCTAGCACTGGCTGCCTTTGCATCAGCGTGGGTTAACCATGCGCTAGGAAACCCAGCTAAGCGCTGCTAGCAGTGGCATGTCTTTGCATCGGTTTTCCCCGACCCTGTGATTAGACTGTGCGGGATAGGCATGGGCTACTCATGTGTCCCTTCCAGTGTATTTCTCTGCACCAGCTTCGCCGAGTTGGGTGAAGGCGAGTTGGGTGATGTGGGCGAGTTGGGTGAAGGCGAGTTCGGCGGAATTGAATTGCCCGGAGTGCTGCCGCCGCCCGCAAAATACGGACTCGACGGGAATTGTTGTTTCGTTGTGGCCGAGCAAGTGCCGTCCTCGTCGGTGGGCAGGCTGCCACGCTGTCCTGGCTGCGACCAGGGACGCCAGACCACCCTGGGAGCATGGTGGCGAGCGGGGATGGGTGTGTCGGTGGTGTCGCGGCGGCACTCAGGCTCTGCCTGCGATGGGCCGGCCGAGTTATCTAGGGAGGGTAAGTAGTTATTATCATTATCATTATTATATTATATTATCAAATTGTCAAATACTCACAATAATTATAAACAATATTATTGCCCATTCCAACAGCTTTTATCTCGTGAGTATATTGCCCATGTTTACATTTTACAATTGAGCCTTCCGCGCCAATAGTGAAGTGAGACCAATAGTTTTTCTTTTTGCCAAAAATACCAACCAAATACTTAACTGTTAACTTTTAACAGGGCTTTGCTTTGACAGATCATAATTGCTTTAACATTAACATTTAACATTACATTGCTCGCAGGTTCCCTTATATAATACATTGCTCGCAGATTCCCTTATATAATTTAACATTGCTCGCAGATTCCCTTATATAATTTAACATTGCTCGCAGATTCCCTTACATAATTTAACATTGCTCGCAGATTAATTTAACATTTATTCAAAAAATATAACAAAACGAAACGAAAATCGAGAGTATTTTGCACTTTGGCTTATATGACTTATATGACTTATAGACCATTAAAAGCTATTTTAGAAAGAAAAGGGGGGTGTCAACGCCCCTTCCGCCCAAAAAATAATTAACGTGAATTCAGTCACCTATTCGTGCTTACGTTGCAGATAGGAGTTTCGTCACGCCCTCTACCGGCCCCGGGGCCGAATCTACGAAAAACCAGTTTTCTATTAATTTTCTTTATTTTCACCATTTTCTTCATTTTCCAGCTCAAAGTTTTCACGAAAAAGTAGACTGTTGTCTTCAAGTTCATCTTGTTCTGAATAATCATTTAGGTATTCGTGTTCACACGAAAGAAGCTGGATTACCTCGCTAGGAAGGGAAAGATTTTTATGTTTTTTTATGCGTCGCGATAAGTTAAGGGAAGAAATTATTGGATCTGATGTATCCAAAGCTCGATTAAATACATCGCCGAAAGATTCAAATCGGCTGTGCTTTTTGGAGTGATAAAGTCTATCCGATTTATAAATTTTGTTGCGGGACTCGGACGCTTCTTCACCAAAACAGCCGACTGGAAGAACCGTATTTTCCATGATTTGCCTTGAGTGCACAATAATCTTATGGAGAGTTGGTGTCATGGAAAGCCATGGATAACTGTCCACAATCATTTCGCCAGTTTGGTGACAGTATGCCTCGAATTTTTCTAAATTTATTGGCAACTGACAGGACAAACATATCAAAATGATCCTCAAGTTGTAGATAATTTGTTCATTAACTCCAGTTATCTGAGAAAATATTTTAAAGTTGGCAAATGCGCGACGTGCAGTGTTACCGGTATTTGTATTTCCAAAGCCCCCATGCTTCGGCTTATCGACCTTCAAAGCGAGTTTTTCCCAAAACATTTCCTGTATAGTTGCCTTTCGTGTTAGCATCGCTTGCTTGTCACATGGAATAGCGATTTACCATTTTTTTAACTCCATCTTATACCCAGCATGCAAGACGAACTCAAAAATTCGTATCCAGCAATAAAGTGGGCTTACTCCATATTTCAGATTGCCTAAAACTGGCACAAATTTGAGGCACATAAAATTTGAATTTCCAAGGAAATCTCTTTGGCTTGAGTCGCATATGGGGCATGATTGAAATGATTTTGTGTCCGTTAAAGCATTCAGAACTTTTCCATCAATTGCAGCGAGATATGGACTGAATCTTGCATATACAAATTGAGTATCATTTAAGGATACCTTGAATAATGCAAATTGTTGCACAATTGGTAGCTTTTTACTTTTAAAATATTTTCGTCAACATTATTGCACGCATGCAGTTCGAAATATCGATGAATTGCCTCCTCTCGTTCTTGCCGGCCCCTCTCGCTATTCCACACAGCAAACAAATCGACGTTGGAAAATGTGAGGTTACCTAATAAAAATGCAAATTGCGCTCAAAGAGGGCAAAAGAGGAAATTAAGACCAATACCTGTTTACTCAGAATTGACAACGCTACAACAAACACTTGGACAAACACATAAACAATTCTAAACTCTTACATAATCCTTTCCAAAGTTGAAATTTGTTAATAGAAATCCAGCTTTAGAAGCGCAGCTGCCGTTTACACTGAGGCTGCGTCTTGATTCTTTGCGTCTTCTCTTTGCTATTCTCTTCTCCAGAGGGATTGTCAGTCGAAAAGGAGTGTCTTTCTTTTTGAGATTGGGCAACAGTCCAACGAGAATGTTGAAGTACTCCTTTCCATGCAGAAATTTTCCTTAAAAAAGGCATCGAAGTTCTCCACAACATCTTCCTCCCAAAATGAACCATTTCGTGGCTATTGCAATGAAGAATATATTATTTAATTGAAAAGAGAGAACATTGTCTGCTCTTTACCTACAAGAGTCCAAACGCAAGGAGGACGTTGAAGTTGCAAGACGAATTGCAACTTTTCTAAGGGTAACTCAGCCGCTTCCATGCACTTCAAAAGGTTCTCCTCACTTTGCGCCACCACAGTTAGAAGAATTAACTCTATTTCCGACATATTTCGTTGATTTTAGAACATTATTTACTTTTTTTACAAAATCTGTCTTCCTCTTCCAAGACGCAAACAAGCAAAGACGCTGTAGTGTAATGTGCTGTTTACACTGAGGCTGCGTCTTGATTCTTTGCGTCTTCCCAGAAACGCAGTTTTTTTTACAAAGGTTTGGCATAGGGCCCTAGTGGTGGCAAAAAGTTGCGTCGTTTTCCGACGCAACTGCGTTTTGGTATTTCGGTAGTTAAATACTATGTTTCTGTGCGCATAACAGCAATTTTCGTACTTTTGTGCCTTATCAGTGGAACTATCACCACTAATAACAACAAAAAACAGCTGTAGCAGAAAATATAAAATTGCCGCTAAAAATGTCTGATGATGGAAAAGGTGTTAGAATTTCCCAGCCAAACTTCATGCTCTGGTTGCTCTCGTACTTCTAAGGATTCGGCTTCTGGCTCCCATCTGTCGGAGCCTTCGCAGTCATGCACTGAGCACATATTGTGCAGAATGCAGCAACAAATAATGATTTTTGTCGTGTTCTTGATGTTGTTGTCCAGACCCTTTCCGATCCTCCGAAACCGAGCTTTTAAGTGCCCAAAAGCATTCTCCACCACACGTCTGACCTTCGACAGATTGTAATTGAAGGCCTTATGTTCTGGAGAAGCCTCGACAGAAAATGGATAAGGTTTCATTAAATTTTTTGAAAACCTAAATGCTGAATCTCCTAATATTAATACAGGGATTTCGACATCGTTAATAATCTTGGAATTCTCGTCGAGTAATCGTGACTCATCCAATATTCTTTTTAGACTTGATGACTCGAAAATTTTTGAGTCATGAATTCGGCCGGGACATCCTACATTTATGTATGTGAATCGGTAACTGTGAATGTACAAATCTTAGAAAATTCATTGTTCTCATACAAAAATTGACTTCTTACCGATGGTCAACCAAGGCGAATAGAACTGTTGAATACCAACCCTTGTAGTTTCGGTAATCCACAGCATCCTCAGATTTCGGTTGGACCTCGATGTGGCAGCCATCTATGAGGGATATTGCTCAGTATATTATGCATAAATGTATCTATTTTTTAAATCACTTTCCCATTGCTCCGAAGCATTGTGGAAACCCCATGTCTTCGAATCCTTTCACCGTCTCCGTGATTTTATCCTGGGTGAGAAAGTCTGCTGGCAGATACTTGTCAGCGAGTTGAGCAACAACCTCACGACAAAACTCCAGCAATATCCGGCAGACAATGGCCCTTGACACACCAAATAAACTCCCTACCGTACGATATTCGGCTGACGATCCAAGACAATAAAGAGCTATGGCTATTCTCTTTTCCAGAGGGATTGTCAGTCGAAATGGAGTGTCTTTTTTTTTTAAATTGGGTAACAGGTTCACCAGAATGTTAAAAGTACTCCTTTCCATGCGGAAATTTTCCTTAAAGAAGGCATCGGAGTTCTCCACAACATCTTCCTCCCAAAATGAACCATATCGTGGCTATTGCATATACATAGAATACATTATTTAATTGATAAGAGGAGATAATCTGCATTTACTTACAAGGGTCCAAACGCGAGGAGGACGTTGCAGTTGCAAGATGAACAGCAACTTTTCTGAGGATAGCCCAGACACTTCCATGCACTTTAAAAGATTCGCTTCATTTTGCGCCACCGCAGATAAAAGAATTAGATCGTCTTGTGACATATTTTGTTGATTTTCAGATATTATTTTCTTTTGTTTACAAAATTTGTCTTCCTCTTCCAAGACGCAAGACGCTGTGGTGTAAACGGCAAACCTGCTTCTTTGCGTCTTCTCCGATATCGATAGGTAACGCACCAAGTGTAAAAAGCCTATAAGATGTCTCATGCTCATACAATTCTGTTTTGTAGGGAGGGTTGTTTTTTCAAAGAGTGCTATCTCGCTCGCACGAACTCCAGTGCGCTCGCAAATCTAAAAATAGAATGAGCTTGCTTGCATAAGTACACACGGAACGTAAGTACGTATGTGTGTGTGTACGCGTGCTGAGCTGCCGAAATTGCCAGCAAAATACTTTTGAGAAGATTTCTTGAGACACAAATGTATTTGCTGTGAGTTCTAAAATTATACAGTAAAATATTAAAGTGCTTTTATAACTTTTTGTCGCTCCATGATCCTTTCGCAAGAAGTGGTCTTAATAATAAACATATGTATGCAAGTAAATATCGCCGCTCGAATTTGCTACCGTTTTTATATGCATATGGATGTATCTAATTGGTACCCAGGGAACAGCACGAGGAGGTCATTACACATGTAATGGGGTTATGTATTCATATGACCTTCGAGTCGACTTGAAATGCTTTAATTTTGTACTTTAAAACATTTCCATGTTCCCAAACTAAGCTTTAGTTTTCTAACTATTACTTTTCGTTCTCTTTTTCTATTTCTTTTATTTATTGTTTTTATTGTATCAACATATGTACATATATATAATTGCAGTCGTCACTTATGAGATGGAATACTAAGTTTAGCTTGTTTCTTTTTTCTATCGGCTATCACAGTCCATTTGCAGTGCTTAAAAAGTAAAACCTTAACAAGTTTGTTTAAAATATCTATTTTATGGGTGTAACACTCATTATTTATATCAAGCCATAATGAGTAATCACTACTTTCTGTAGTGCATTGCATTGCATCGGATTCGCAATTGGATGTTTTCGAAAATTTAAATATGTGCAAAGTTATTAGTTTTGCAATTATTGTATTAAATTCACTTATTGAGGGGTTTCTGCAGTTACCACCTTTTGCACGAACGCTCGCAAATATATTTTCGAGCGGATCTTGATTAATTCCACTGGTTAAAAAGAAAAAAATTGTCCGTGTGATCCTTGAATAGATCTTCGACGAGTCCAAAAATAGCCTCAGTTGTTTGGAGCAAGCCATCCAGACAATATATATTATTTCCTTGCTATTTCACGTTCTTCAGGTATTCCTGCATTTCCTTCACTTTCTTCCAAACAATATTATTAATTTGTAGTGCACATTTCATGGGATTCTTGTCAGTTAATACTCTGCTATTCAGGCAATCGAAGTAATCATTAATTTTTTGGACAAAAATAGCAGTTGAGGCTGCCACTTCAGGACTATTTCGACAAAATTGCTTGTTTCCGTTACAAGTTTTAATAGCCGCTGCAACAGTGTGACTAAAAGTTTGTGTTGCCAAACATACCCGCATTAGCTCAAATCTAGTTGGATTAACGTGACTTTTTGTTAATTTAGTCATTCTCGTTACAGATCCCTTTTCTAATTCGCGAACTTCTCTTATGACATCAAAATCAACTAGTCCATCAGGAGTTTCAAACTTAGCTTTTAGGAAATTATTCCGAATAGATTTGAAAAGATGCGGAATGTCATAAAGCATGTAATACTTGTTATTATTAAAGTTGAAATACGGTTTTTCTTTAGTGACTTGAGGCAATGAGGTTCATTTTCTATTATTTCCCCCTTGATCATATACTACGCCTCTTATTCTGAACCCAATACTTTCAGCAATATTTATGTTTTTCAAGATAAGGCTTTTTAAATCTTCTCCCTTTATGTTTGTCTCGGGCACGAAATAGTTTAAAAAAAAATTTCCATTTTTTAAAAATATCCCGTATAACAAATACACAAATGTGACTTCCTAGTTTATTAGAACGTTCGAGTAAATGTTCTAAGCCATCTATTACATCAACAGCGGGATTGTATGTCAAATTTTTTTTTTATTGCAACTCCATTACAAGTTAGCATGCACTCTTTTTCACATTCAGCCATTCCCTTGATCGCATCTTTAAGTGCTGAGTACAAACATTCGTTGCTACAGGCTATAATTTTTTTATGCTGATCCACTTATGTAAAGATGATCGACTAGGAAGATTTGGTTGCAATGAGTCTCTTAAAAACGTACATATATGTAGAGCTGTAAAAAATGCTCTGAGCGAACAATTTCTCGGAATCATTCCATCTTATTTGATTTCCCTTTTTTTCTTTGAGGAGTATTTTTGTCAATATTTTTTTATTTCCAGCTAGGACTAAGTTTTTACTGCTTTTCGCTTCCAATCCAATTATCTTTCGCTTTAAATTAGTATTTTCTTTTTGGAGCATCTTAATTCGCATTTTTCTTTCATCAGACATTTTTTATATGTGAAATATTGTTTTTGGTAGTATTTAGGTGTTTTTGTGCTTTTATGGCACTGAAGACAAAATCCAGCAGGGGACTGTTAGCTGGTTCTTTTCCGTAGAGGCGATCTCAATGCATTGAAATCAATTTCATCATTATTGCAACTATTATCTTTGATTAGGTTTCTATCTGGGATTGTTCCAATCTTCAGGAATTTTTTCCAATATTATCTGGCGAAAAATGATCTTGGCATAAAAACAGAGATGAAAATCTCGCCAAAAAATCTTCGGTAAACTGACATTTTTCAGCCCATTTCATTAAGTACATGGAATCTTTTTCTGGAAACTTTAACAATTTAATTCCTGGAAAATCGTGCCTAGATTTTTGGCAGTGGGAAAGGCTGCACCGTTGTCCACCCAACTGTTCCCTTTTTTTCTCTGCCATAGTCAAAAAAGCCTTCAAAGAGGCTATGAATAATGTTTTCTGCTTTCTATTTTTATTTCACTATTATTGATTAAGGGATATATAGGATAGAGGGGTCTCCCCCAAAGGAAAAACTCAAAGATTAATAGATATTCAATTGAAAATAATGAAGGGAAAAGTTGAAGAAAATAAGTGGAAGGAACTGGAAACGGACAGAGATGGAAAAATTGTCTTTTAATGTTCAAAACCAATAATAAAACCAATGTTCAAACCAATTAATAAGCAGCAGCAACACGTAAAATTGGCGCGCACAAATTACAAATTAATGAGAAAACACAAGCAAATGTATTTTTGTCAGAAAACTTTACTATTTTAGCACTAAAAAGCACAATGAAAACACGCTCTTATTGTTTTATATGTCACTGATGCAACTGATCAACTCTTAGTCAATGGGAAAACGTTTCAATATTAAACGAGAGGGAACGTTGTGAGCCGCGGCAAAGGCCGCGGCTCTACCTTATACCCGGTACTCAGTCAGTATATACATACATACATATATGAGCCTACGATTTATGAAATTTATTATATGTTCTCAAAAGGAACGAAAATAATATTTAAATTAAAAAAATGCATTTTTTGGAATTTTTATACATGTTTCCATTTTTGTTTACATATGCTTTGTATATCTGCGCCTACATTTCTACATGACATGTATAAATACATACATATTTGAGACGTACAAGTGTTTACGACAGAGAGAGAGGGCATGAGTCAGCGCTTGGCAGGCGTTGCGTAGCCACTGAAATATAATTTGTTTCTTCTGGCCATAATATTGATCCGATCTGATCCAGATTCGGTAATCTGGTAGATATGGTAATTTTTCATGACTCTGCGTTTTTGGTTTTCATTTATCTTAAAAATTGTGGATTCCACAGATTTTCGTCTTTTGTGGAGGCGGAAGGGGGCGTGGCAAAATTTTAAAACAAACTTGTGCTGGTTCGGTATCACAGGAGCTTGGATAGAAAGTTTGGTTGCTCTAGCTCTTATAGTCTCTGAGAACTAGGCGCTCATTTATACGAGTAAGCAAAGCAGACAGGGTCGCGTGTGAGAGAGAGCGAGAGGGAATGATGACTTTCGAAATGGTTTTCTTCATTGTAGCTATAATAATGATCCGATCTGTTCCAGATTCAACACTCTGATAGAAATTGTCTTTCTTTATGATTCTGCGTATTTTGTTTTCTTGTATCTTCAAAATTGTGAACGCCACAGACTTTCGTCCTTTGTGTGGGCGGAAAGGGGCGGGGCGAAATTTTAAAATACATTTGGAGTAGTGTGATCACACAGGAGACTGGATACAAAACTTGGTTGCTCTAGCTTTAATAGTCTCTGAGATATAGACGCAAATGAAGACGGACAGACGGACGGACGGACAGACAGACATGGCTATATCGACTCGGCTATTGATGCTGATCAAAAATATATATACTTTATGGGGTCGGAAACGCTGCCTTCTGTGCGTTACACACAACCGTTCTTCCCACAAATCTAATATACCCCTATACTCTTCGAGTACCGGGTATAAAAACCAAAAAAAAATCACAATCTAAAATGGAAGGAGCATCTGGTGGTAAGTTTATACATATTTATATATATTTTTAATTTAATAATTTTATTGTTAATATTTGAAAACAATGCAGATAATAAGAAAAGAGCTGGCGGCGGCAGGCTGCAGTGGACCGCGGAAATGGAGGTAATTCTGATAGACATTTGGCAGGAAAGCATTGATGATTTGCGGTGAGTTCGCAAGAACTCTCATGTTTATATGGAAATGGCAGATTCATTGAAGGAGGCTGGGATCGATGTTGGATGGATTGATATTAGGTGCAAATTGGAGAACATGACCAGAAAATACAAGTAAATATTCTTGAATTTGAAATTTAAATTCACTTAATTTGTATACCTTGTAGAATGGAGAAGGAGAAAGTAGGGCCAAGTGGAGGTGCTCCATCTGGATGGAAACACTTTGAGAAGTTAAACTCCTTCTTGGGAGCCTTCCGTGTAAACAATATGCAGCAGAACACGGTGGACAACGGCAGTAAGTTAAAAAATAGATGTTCTTAACAATATATTAATAATAGGCGTTAATTAACAGATGCAGATCAATTTTTTTCGGAGGGACCTTATCGAGGTCGACTGGGACGGTTCCTGCAGCTCGAGCTCATTCTCTGCCAGCAATGGTCCCCCGCCGAAGCGCAACAAGGTTGATGGCTTGTCGGTGCTTGCTGATGTAGCCAAAGCAAGATTAGAAGAACAGAAAGAGTTCCACAAGAAGCAGATCGAAATGGCTGAGCTGCTGGGCAAACGAATTGATGCACTAGTAAGCAATCAATCTAAATTTCAAAATGGTCTTTTGGATTGCTTAAAACAAAACAAAAATTAATAAATAAGTTTCTAAATTGTATTTTATTTGTTATTTATTGTTATTTACGCAATATTTTGCTATAGCAGATCGTATCTGTTCTGCTGACTGATTAAAATCAGCAGAACTATTGCTGGTATCGGCCTGCTCTCTCTGCTCTGCTGGTAAAAGCTCCCAACTATCGTTAATTTCGCTGTTGTGCATATTTAAAATATTGTGGAGTATACAACAGCACATAATTATTGCGCTATTGTTTTTATGGTGGCTGTCGAGACCTTTTCCGATTATCCTAAATCTAGCTTTCAAATGACCAAAAGCATTTTCTACAACTCGCCTAGCTTTAGATAAGTTGTAATTGAACGTACGCTGTTCTAAAGAAGCGGCTGTAGAAAATGGATATGGCTTCAATGAACGAGTACCCCGAAAGAAACCCTTTATAAGCCTGAAGAACAAAGGGACAAGGTTGGGGTTCGCAAAAACCAACTTGGACAAGGATTTGGTGTTCTGGAATACCGTAATTTGTGCACACGAGATCAAACTCAACCTTTTTGGGTCGGACGGAAGGAATTTTGTGTGGCGACAGCCCAATACTGAGCTGGATCCCAAACTTGTAAAGGCGACAGTCAAGCACGGCGGAGGAAGTGTCATGGTATGGCTATGTACAATCCGCAGCCGGCGTCTGAAACTTGGCATTTATTGACTCTACGATGGATAAGCTCACGTACTTTAATGTTCTCAAAGAAAATGTGCACCAAAGCTCCGAGAAACGAGGAGCCCGACTTGATTTCCGGTTTTACCAGGATAATGACAGTCCTGGCTTATCTGGAACCGCCCCCACTTGATGATTTCTCCGGCCCAGTCTCCATGCTTAAATGTTATTGTAAATTTGTGGGCTGCGCTGGAGAAAAACACCAAGAATCACAGGCTTTCTAGCGAAAACGACCTTAAAAAAGCTCTGCTGGAGGAATGGAGCAAAATAAGCCCGGAAACCACTCGCAAGCTGGTCTCTTCCATGAATAGTAGGTTAAAGACCGTAATAAAGGTTAAGGGATTACATACTAAGTATTAAAATACCTGTTTAACCTTTAATTCGACTAATATTAAACTGGTTTGTGGCTGAATCTTTCAAGCTATGACTTGTATTTAAGATATATTTTAAGTTTTTAGTTTATTTTTAAGACTGAGCAATATTTAATCAGCAAATAAAGTTCCTTTTTTAAATGTGATAAAACATACAACAAATTGGCGTTTAAACACAAAGGACGAAAGTCTGTGGCATACACAATTTTGAAGATACAAGAAAACTAAATACGCAGAATCATAGAGAAAGACCATTTCTATCAGAGTGTTGAATATGGATCAGGTCGGATCAATATTATGGCCAGAAGAAACATATTACATTTCAGTGGCTACGCAACGCCTGCCAAGCGCTGACTCATGCCCTCTCTCCGTCTGTCGCAACACTTTTACGTCTCAAATATGTAGTTATACATGTCATGTAGAAATTTAGAAGCAGATGTAAAAATCATATGCAAACAAAATCGGAAACATGTATAATATTCCAAAAATGTACTTCATTTTTTTAAATATTTATTTTGCCCATTTTTTTAATTTGTCCCTTTGGCGAACGTATAATAAATTCATAAATATATACTGACTAAGTACCGGGTATAAGGTAGAGCCGCGGCCTTTGCCACAACGTTCCCCCTCGTTGTTATATATTTATAAGCGATATATGTGTCTATCTATCTAAAACCAAAAATCAAGGCATTCAAATATTTGTTTTTCGACTTTTCCTGAGCTTTCAAAGTCAAAATTTCGAGGAAAAATACCGAAAAAAATAATGAAATTTAAATTTGGAAGCTTAATATCTTCCAGACGTTAAGTTGCAGCTACAAAGTGTCTGAGGCGGATGTATAGCTGCATTTGTCAGCGTTTCTTAACTGCAAAGTTCAATACAACCAGTTGTAGGAAACTTAAGTTATGTGAAAAATAGAAGCACTAGTAATGACAAAACACACCAAATTTTTTACAAATTCTTTAAAAAAAACTACTCCATGAAAAAAAAAAACATTCCCTAAAAAATGTTATACATCCAAATCTATCAGAAAAAGTCATTTTTGGCGACAGCGGAAAAGTCGTGTCGACTAGTGTAATTGAAACAGCAAAGTAAATCACATAAAAATGTAAAATCTCTATATAATCCAGAGAAACAAATAAAAATTTAACAAAATAGTGTGACTTTGTGGGTCATCCAGAGGCCTTACCGCCGCATCAGGTTCCCCACTCCGCCGCACTTCCGGATCAAAGATGGGACCGCATAAGAATTCTTCGCGCTCGGAGATCCTGACGGCCATCGATGTCTTAGATTATAGGACCGGATCATTGGTTCAAGCAATAGTATAGTACATGAAGAACAATTGTCATGAAGTGACTGACCAGTGCAAGCTGTGTAAATCACTAAGTTCACAATGTTATTGGTAAGGTTGTGAGGGAGGTGCCATAGTTATTGGTGAATCGCTGCAAGCCTGTTAAATATTTAAAAAAATAGAAACTCTATTTTCAAAAGCACCCTAAAAGCAAAACACCTCTTTTTGCTATAAAAAGCATGAAAATATATTTGTGAGAATACGGAGTATTTAACAAAATATTTGAGAATAAAAATTTAGAGGAAAAAACAATGAACCTCCCTCATTTGATTGTCTTTATGCTGCCATGGACAGCCTTTTAGCCGAATAAAAAATTTTCCCTTTTAAGTTTAAGATGCGTTCGCCACGAAGGAAAAATTGAGAAAAGACTCGGTTACGCTAGGGGCTGCGGTATTTATACCTTTTTTAGCACGCATGGGAGCAGAGCTGCTATGCACAAGCAGTGATGCCAGAATTTTAGAGTCAATAGCTAGATGCAAAATATACGCAAAAAATGGCTAAAACCGAAAATAAATGAGCTAAAAATTAGACTATAGACTATATTCACCTGAAAATATACTCGGAATGAAATTATTGCTTATATTGTACAAAAAAATGCAGACGAAATGCAATACACTTTTAAAGCTAAAACTGGCTACACAATATACATTCATATTAAAAAATAGCTATAGTGCGTGTATAAATACTTTGCTAATTTTAAAAGCCATTTCAAGCTACATATATCCTGAAACATGCTAGAATGACAGTACTGCACACATGTGGTCAGTGTTCTGCTGCTGCGCTGCCGCTGAACGTTCACATGTACATCTGCATGTATAAAGTACATATGTATGTATAAGCAAGCAAAAAAACGTTTGGTTCCGTTTCGTGAGAAGAGTGAGCGAGAGAAATATACATATGCTCTCGTTTGGTTGCTGTTCTTGCTGGTAGCAGCTTAGAGGCAAAATAAGGGACTGAAATCCCCAACAATTGTTGGTGTCGTTTTCTTTGACATCTTTCTTCCCTCCCGCTGGACGACAAGCTCGTCAATGTTCCTGCGCCGCCGCACCCGGTGTAGAAGCATTTAAAACGTTTTTTACCTCTCCCTCTCTCTCTCTCTGACCCAATGTGATTTCACAGTAAAGTGTGGTTTCCATGCCTGTTTTGCTTGAAGCATGTGAGAGTGAGAGAGGTAAATGTGTTGTCGCGTAGCTGGTAGCTTGTTTGTCACGAGTATTAATAGCCGAGTTGATATTTCCATGAGTGTCTGTCCGTCTCACAGACCCACTGCCCCACAGACGGCCAAACTAGCTCATATAAGCCTATTTTTTGAAAACCGAAAAGCGTTTTATTTTTAAATATATTCGATTAACAATACATCATGGACATTGTTAATATTTATACCCGGTACTCGAAGAGTATAGGGGTATATTAGATTTGTGGTGATAACGGATGTGTGCAACGCCCAGAAGGAAGCGTTTCCGACCCCATGAAGTATATACATACATATATTCTTGATCAGAATCAATAGCCGAGTCCATATAGCCATGTCTATCTGTCTGTCCGTCCGTCCGTCCGTCTTCATGAGCGCCTAGATTGTAGAGACTATAAAAGCTAGAGCAACCAAGTTTTGCAACGAGTTTCCTGTGTTATCACACTACTTCAAGTGGATTTCAAAATTTCGCCCCGCCCCCTTCCACCCGCACAAAGAACGAAAATCTGTGACATACACAATCAAACTTTCTATCCAAGCTCCTGTGATATCATTTCAGTACAAGTGTATTTCAAAGTTTTGCCACGCCGCCTTCCGCCCCCACAAAGTACGGAAATATGTGGAATCCACAATTTTTAAGATAAAATAAAAATTAAAACATGGAAAATGACTGTGTCTAACAGATTGCCGAATCTTGATCAGGTCGAACTACTATTATAGGCAGAAGGAACAAATCAAAGTTCAGTCGCTAAGCAACGCCTGCCAAGCGCTTAGTTATTCCCTCTCTCTCTGTCGCAAACACTTGTACGTCTCAAATATGTAGTTATACATGTCATGTAGAAATTTAGAAGCAGATATAAAATTCGTAATTCGTCCCTTTTGCGAACATATAATAAATTGCCTTAATCGTAAGCTCATATATCTATGTCTATACTGACTGAGTACCGGGTATACCGAGTATGGTTGGGTTTTCGAGGATGGATATGGGGCATGTGTTTTGGAAGATTTGGTTTTTAAGGTGTGAAACTGCGGTGTAGTTAGTGAGGATATGTTTAATATTAAAGTCGTCTGTTGTGTGGCAGTTAGGGCAGGGAAGGATGTTGCCAGGATTGTAGTAGTGTTGTTGTGTGAATCGTGTGTGTCCTAGTCTGAGCCTAATTATCTTAATTTGGTCACTACGTGTGATCCTTTTTTGATTCATATTTTTTAGGTACAGGTTTGTGTATGTTAGGTTTGGGTTTAGTTGTTGGTACCATCTGTTGCAGAGATCTATGTTTCGTTTGATTTTTTCTGCTAGTTCATTGGCAAGGGATTTGTTTTGTCTGTTGTGTTAAGATTGAGAGTGTAATGTAGGGGCATATGATATGTGGATTTGGCTGAGTTTCGGATATTTTTCGTCATTTATAGCTACCCAAAAATTTTGTCCAGTTTCCAAAGGAACACTTACATCATTCCGTAATTTAACAAGCTCTTCACATAATGACATGTCCAGATCGGTAAGCTCAACTGTAAAAGGAAAAGCATGTATATCTATTGTACGCGATATAATATTAAAATCCTTAAATCTGTCTTTGAAATTGTCTCTCAAATTCTGGACTATAGCTGCAAAATCATTAATTTTATCAAAACTTTTAAGATTTAACTCAGAAAATATAATCGAGGTGTTTTTTTATGTTCGTGATTAATATAGAAAGTGTTGTATCGAAATGGGCTATTGTTCTAGTAAGTTGGAAAATTTTTTGATCTTTACCTTGTAAGGACATATTTAAAACATTTAATATTTCTGTTATATCACACAGAAATGCTAAATCAATTAAAAATAATGGATTTTCGATTGATTTTAGAAGATCTTCAGCGTCCCCAATGGTTTTTAAAAAGCTTGCCACTTCTTCCACAGACGCGCTAAGCATTTCCCCCTACTTAGCCACCGTACTTCTGTGTACATCAAGAGATCTCCAAATTCTGCATCCAAGCTTTTGACAAACTCTTTAAATTTTCTGTGGGTTAAGGCATTATGTCCACCTCTAATTTTGTTAATAATTCTAACCGAAACGTTCATTACTGTGAGCATTTTAAGGTGTTTTGCAAAGAGGGCTTCTTGATGTATGCAATGGAACGTGGGACAATGAATGCCATTCTTTTTTAGAATCCCCACAAGGCCGTTATTTCTGCCAATCATGACCGCCGCTCCATCCGTACATACTGCACTTAATTTTTTTGTATCCGCAAAGCACAATACCTTAGTCGAAAGTTGATCAAATAATATTTGCCCTGTGACATGCCCATGAAGAGAAATCATATCGAACAATTCTTCAAAACAAACGAGATGTTTATCAACGGTTTTGACGCAGATGATAAGTTGGCAAATATTATTGATATCCGTACTTTCGTCTAGAGAAACAGAAAAATAAGTGCAGTTAGTTAGCCTCTTTTTGGCCTCAGAATGTATAAATTTACTAATTTCTTGTGTTCTACGTGCGATCGTCCGGGCAGATAAAGCGATATCACCGCAAGTTTGAATTACGCCTTTATCTCCTGTGTCTATTTGTTGTAAAACATCCAACATTAAAGTTTTAAAGAAAGCACCGTCTGTAAAAGGGCGACATTGTCTCGCTAAAGCTAGAGCTACCGTATATGAAGCTTTCAATATATGGCAATGCGATATTTCAGTTTTGGGTGCAACATATATTAGAAAATATTTCGCTTTCAGTTCTAATAATTTCGTGGCACGCTCAGCCCCTACTAGTCCCTTGAACCCAGAATGATTAATATCGTAGCGCCTCTCAATAAAAAATAGTGCGCATCGACTTGCAACATAATTGCAAATCAAACATTGCGCCCCGCCATCCATATTTTCTAAAAAGAAAAAATCATCTTCCCACATTACATTGAACATTTTTGTCAGTGTACAATTCAAAGTTTCGCAGCGTGGTCTCCACGAATTGACTTCTGAATGCAAACTGATTCATCCCTGTTCTCGCAACGCTGACGAACAGAATACCGAAGCAGCTTTTGCATATGCCCGAACACACACGACGCATTTTCTCTGCCGCCGCGGGACCCGAGCAGTAAGGCAGCGTCGGCCGAAGTTTTTACGCTATGCGTGTGCCGACTGAGCTGCCCAGCGGCCTTTCTGCTATGCACACGGGATACGACGGCGCCGACCCCTGTCTCAGAGCCATTGGTCTCGGCGCTATCGAAGCGCGGTGGCTGTTCGGTGGATGTGCTCATGATGAACTTGTAGGTTTGATGATTGCTGTTCACCTAACTGGATTTCTTAGTCTTTCACTGAGCAACAAATGCTCAAATGTCTTTCTGGCGATATGGTACAAAAATCAAATACAAATTTACACGTAAATTTGATACGTCGCGGTCTCTGCCTCTTGCACTTTGAACTAGTTCTCCTCCAGTAGTGTGTGCTCTTTACTGGGGTGGCACAGGCGTTGGCTGCGGCGCCAAACGGCTGACAATGCCAATGCCTCCGCGAATGATTTTGGCGACTGCAGGGGGAGAGCGAGCGGCCAGCGTGTCGAAGGTGATGCGCAGCTCGGCAAACGCGGTGCGGGGATAGGGATTGCGGCGAGAGGTATATCGCATCACCACATAGTGATAGTAGATAATGGGTGTCATCAGACCAGCATGACTCATAAAAGTTAGTACAATAGCATAGGGCATAATGAAGAATCTCGCAGAAAGCAGTGGCCTTCAGTATGTTGGCCGCCTGGAACTCAACAATCGAGATAATGAAACGGGCACCCCACCACGAGTTCTGGCCAATCAGATCCAACAACTTGAGGGAATAGCTGGAGGCGTGCAGCACCGAGTAGAGCAGCACGGGGACCAGCACCAAGAGCGAGGGACGAATGTTGAAGAAGATCAGAGAGTACACCATGTAGTGACAGGAGTCTTCGGCAAACAATTTGCTCAGGAAGGGGGCAAGAAAGAGAGTACTAAGCAGAATCCAAGAAGTCGAGGCAAAGAGACAGTGTTGCCAATTTCGCTTTTTTCCCGCCAAATCAGGCTTTTTTTATGCCTAATTACGGGACTAATTTTGCAAATGCGGGAAGCGGGAATTCTGGCCTTTTTAGAAATGTATTTGGCTTTTTTCTGCTTTTTTGTTTTTGGCCAACATTTATTTAAAAGGTATAAAAAGTATTAGCTTTATTATCGATACTTCAATGTATGTATGTATGTATGGCAATGTTTGGTACAGTTTATCGAATTGTTGGGTAGAGATCAAGACTGATCTGATTGCGAGCGTGTAATGAGAGACTCGCTCAGAGAGGATCAAAGGAACGAGATAATGAGCAATCGCGCTCTCACGTCTCTCACGAAGAAGACGGTGAAGCAAGATATGAGGCCCACACCACCGGCGCTGACGCGCCTGCGTTATTCATTATCATCTATCATCGCAATCAGATCAGTCTTGATCTCTACCCAACAATTCGATAAACTGTACCAAACATTGCCATACATACATACATACATTGAAGTATCGATAATAAAGTTAATACTTTTTATACCTTTTAAATAAATGTTGGCCAAAAACAAAAAAGCAGAAAAAAGCCAAATACATTTCTAAAAAGGCCAGAATTCCCGCTTCCCGCATTTGCAAAATTAGTCCCGTAATTAGGCATAAAAAAAGCCTGATTTGGCGGGAAAAAAGCGAAATTGGCAACACTGTCTCTTTGCCTCGACTTCTTGGATTCTGCTTAGTACTCTCTTTCTTGCCCCCTTCCTGAGCAAATTGTTTGCCGAAGACTCCTGTCACTACATGGTGTACTCTCTGATCTTCTTCAACATTCGTCCCTCGCTCTTGGTGCTGGTCCCCGTGCTGCTCTACTCGGTGCTGCACGCCTCCAGCTATTCCCTCAAGTTGTTGGATCTGATTGGCCAGAACTCGTGGTGGGGTGCCCGTTTCATTATCTCGATTGTTGAGTTCCAGGCGGCCAACATACTGAAGGCCACTGCTTTCTGCGAGATTCTTCATTATGCCCTATGCTATTGTACTAACTTTTATGAGTCATGCTGGTCTGATGACACCCATTATCTACTATCACTATGTGGTGATGCGATATACCTCTCGCCGCAATCCCTATCCCCGCACCGCGTTTGCCGAGCTGCGCATCACCTTCGACACGCTGGCCGCTCGCTCTCCCCCTGCAGTCGCCAAAATCATTCGCGGAGGCATTGGCATTGTCAGCCGTTTGGCGCCGCAGCCAACGCCTGTGCCACCCCAGTAAAGAGCACACACTACTGGAGGAGAACTAGTTCAAAGTGCAAGAGGCAGAGACCGCGACGTATCAAATTTACGTGTAAATTTGTATTTGATTTTTGTACCATATCGCCAGAAAGACATTTGAGCATTTGTTGCTCAGTGAAAGACTAAGAAATCCAGTTAGGTGAACAGCAATCATCAAACCTACAAGTTCATCATGAGCACATCCACCGAACAGCCACCGCGCTTCGATAGCGCCGAGACCAATGGCTCTGAGACAGGGGTCGGCGCCGTCGTATCCCGTGTGCATAGCAGAAAGGCCGCTGGGCAGCTCAGTCGGCACACGCATAGCGTAAAAACTTCGGCCGACGCTGCCTTACTGCTCGGGTCCCGCGGCGGCAGAGAAAATGCGTCGTGTGTGTTCGGGCATATGCAAAAGCTGCTTCGGTATTCTGTTCGTCAGCGTTGCGAGAACAGGGATGAATCAGTTTGCATTCAGAAGTCAATTCGTGGAGACCACGCTGCGAAACTTTGAATTGTACACTGACAAAAATGTTCAATGTAATGTGGGAAGATGATTTTTTCTTTTTAGAAAATATGGATGGCGGGGCGCAATGTTTGATTTGCAATTATGTTGCAAGTCGATGCGCACTATTTTTTATTGAGAGGCACTACGATATTAATCATTCTGGGTTCAAGGGACTTGTAGGGGCTGAGCGTGCCACGAAATTATTAGAACTGAAAGCGAAATATTTTCTAATATATGTTGCACCCAAAACTGAAATATCGCATTGCCATATATTGAAAGCTTCATATACGGTAGCTCTAGCTTTAGCGAGACAATGTCGCCCTTTTACAGACGGTGCTTTCTTTAAAACTTTAATGTTGGATGTTTTACAACAAATAGACACAAGAGAAAAAGGCGTAATTCAAACTTGCGGTGATATCGCTTTATCTGCCCGGACGATCGCACGTAGAACACAAGAAATTAGTAAATTTATACATTCTGAGGCCAAAAAGAGGCTAACTAACTGCACTTATTTTTCTGTTTCTCTAGACGAAAGTACGGATATCAATAATATTTGCCAACTTATCATCTGCGTCAAAACCGTTGATAAACATCTCGTTTGTTTTTAAGAATTGTTCGATATGATTTCTCTTCATGGGCATGTCACAGGGCAAATATTATTTGATCAACTTTCGACTAAGGTATTGTGCTTTGCGGGTACAAAAAAATTAAGTGCAGTATGTACGGATGGAGCGGCGGTCATGATTGGCAGAAATAACGGCCTTGTGGGGATTCTAAAAAAGAATGGCATTCATTGTCCCACGTTCCATTGCATACATCAAGAAGCCCTCTTTGCAAAACACCTTAAAATGCTCACAGTAATGAACGTTTCGGTTAGAATTATTAACAAAATTAGAGGTGGACATAATGCCTTAACCCACAGAAAATTTAAAGAGTTTGTCAAAAGCTTGGATGCAGAATTTGGAGATCTCTTGATGTACACAGAAGTACGGTGGCTAAGTAGGGGGAAATGCTTAGCGCGTCTGTGGAAGAAGTGGCAAGCTTTTTAAAAACCATTGGGGACGCTGAAGATCTTCTAAAATCAATCGAAAATCCATTATTTTTAATTGATTTAGCATTTCTGTGTGATATAACAGAAATATTAAATGTTTTAAATATGTCCTTACAAGGTAAAGATCAAAAAATTTTCCAACTTACTAGAACAATAGCCCATTTCGATACAACACTTTCTATATTAATCACGAACATAAAAAAACACCTCGATTATATTTTCTGAGTTAAATCTTAAAAGTTTTGATAAAATTAATGATTTTGCAGCTATAGTCCAGAATTTGAGAGACAATTTCAAAGACAGATTTAAGGATTTTAATATTATATCGCGTACAATAGATATACATGCTTTTCCTTTTACAGTTGAGCTTACCGATCTGGACATGTCATTATGTGAAGAGCTTGTTAAATTACGGAATGATGTAAGTGTTCCTTTGGAAACTGGACAAAATTTTTGGGTAGCTATAAATGACGAAAAATATCCGAAACTCAGCCAAATCCACATATCATATGCCCCTACATTACACTCTCAATCTTAACACAACAGACAAAACAAATCCCTTGCCAATGAACTAGCAGAAAAAATCAAACGAAACATAGATCTCTGCAACAGATGGTACCAACAACTAAACCCAAACCTAACATACACAAACCTGTACCTAAAAAATATGAATCAAAAAAGGATCACACGTAGTGACCAAATTAAGATAATTAGGCTCAGACTAGGACACACACGATTCACACAACAACACTACTACAACCCTGGCAACATCCTACCCTGCCCTAACTGCCACACAACAGACGACTTTAATATTAAACATATCCTCACTAACTGCACCGCAGTTTCACACCTTAAAAACCAAATCTTCCAAAACACATGCCCCATATCCATCCTCGAAAACCCAACCATACTCGGTATACCCGGTACTCAGTCAGTATAGACATAGATATATGAGCTTACGATTAAGGCAATTTATTATATGTTCGCAAAAGGGACGAATTACGAATTTTATATCTGCTTCTAAATTTCTACATGACATGTATAACTACATATTTGAGACGTACAAGTGTTTGCGACAGAGAGAGAGGGAATAACTAAGCGCTTGGCAGGCGTTGCTTAGCGACTGAACTTTGATTTGTTCCTTCTGCCTATAATAGTAGTTCGACCTGATCAAGATTCGGCAATCTGTTAGACACAGTCATTTTCCATGTTTTAATTTTTATTTTATCTTAAAAATTGTGGATTCCACATATTTCCGTACTTTGTGGGGGCGGAAGGCGGCGTGGCAAAACTTTGAAATACACTTGTACTGAAATGATATCACAGGAGCTTGGATAGAAAGTTTGATTGTGTATGTCACAGATTTTCGTTCTTTGTGCGGGTGGAAGGGGGCGGGGCGAAATTTTGAAATCCACTTGAAGTAGTGTGATAACACAGGAAACTCGTTGCAAAACTTGGTTGCTCTAGCTTTTATAGTCTCTACAATCTAGGCGCTCATGAAGACGGACGGACGGACGGACAGACAGATAGACATGGCTATATGGACTCGGCTATTGATTCTGATCAAGAATATATGTATGTATATACTTCATGGGGTCGGAAACGCTTCCTTCTGGGCGTTGCACACATCCGTTATCACCACAAATCTAATATACCCCTATACTCTTCGAGTACCGGGTATAAATATTAACAATGTCCATGATGTATTGTTAATCGAATATATTTAAAAATAAAACGCTTTTCGGTTTTCAAAAAATAGGCTTATATGAGCTAGTTTGGCCGTCTGTGGGGCAGTGGGTCTGTGAGACGGACAGACACTCATGGAAATATCAACTCGGCTATTAATACTCGTGACAAACAAGCTACCAGCTACGCGACAACACATTTACCTCTCTCACTCTCACATGCTTCAAGCAAAACAGGCATGGAAACCACACTTTACTGTGAAATCACATTGGGTCAGAGAGAGAGAGAGGGAGAGGTAAAAAACGTTTTAAATGCTTCTACACCGGGTGCGGCGGCGCAGGAACATTGACGAGCTTGTCGTCCAGCGGGAGGGAAGAAAGATGTCAAAGAAAACGACACCAACAATTGTTGGGGATTTCAGTCCCTTATTTTGCCTCTAAGCTGCTACCAGCAAGAACAGCAACCAAACGAGAGCATATGTATATTTCTCTCGCTCACTCTTCTCACGAAACGGAACCAAACGTTTTTTTGCTTGCTTATACATACATATGTACTTTATACATGCTGACGTACATATATATTAGAGCTGCAAAACTATCGATGGTTGCAACATTCAATAGTTTCGATGGTTTGGCAACAAATATTCAATAGTATCGATAGTACTATCGAAAATATTTTCAAATTCAATAACTTAATAATAACTTAATAAACAATAAAAATTAGCATTTTAATAAGCATTTCATATGTTTAACATAATGAGATCCTTCATGGACATAGTAAATCAAAACAAATTTGAATAAAATTAAAATTAAGGATCAGTCTTCTGCCAAGATCCGAGAATTGTGACTAAGAAAGCTCTTCGTTCCGTTATAATTTGTCCAGCTTTGCTGAACATTCGCTCCGACTCTGTCGATGAAGCAGGAATGCAAAAATATTTCGTAGTAAGGTCTTTTATACTACTTTCGTTATGCTGTAAATACAGAAACATTAAACATTTTTGAAAATTTTTTGTTAAGCTACATACCTGCCAATATTTGAGGGGATCAACATCGCCCAAGGTGTGATGTTTCCCAATATATTGGTGTAAATCAATTATTGCATCGGAGCGCTTGGTCCTAGGCAAATTTTCTATGTTGATTTTTACAAATTCATAAAGAGAGTGTCGTGTTGGTTTTGGTTGATCAATTGGTGTTGGTGGCTCTGAGGTGGGAGCTGAAGACTTGCTCAGATGAATAAGTTCTTCCTTTAAAAGTTTTTCAGCATTTTTGGCATTGAATTGCGAACGGAAACCTTGTTTTTTGAACCTTGGATCAAGCAATGTAGAAATGCTAGTTACTGTGCGATCTTCGTACTTGTACAACCTTTTGATTACGCAATCAATTAAAAATTCATTCACTTTAAGGCCAACTTCGGTAAGAAGATTTTTTGTGCTATTTTCCAAGTTGTTTAAGAGGCCACAAGTAACTGGAATAACTAGTGACACTGTGACTTTAGAATTCGATGACACTTCTTTGGAATCAATGTCAAAGGGAGAAAGTATTTGTGACAAGTCTTTTAATATGTTGATTTCGTCAGCTGTGAGAGGCTGTGGCGCTTTCGACAAACTTAGAAGTGTTATATTGATTGCTTCATGTGTTTTTAAGACTCTTTCAATCATTAGGAATGCACTGTTCCATCTGGTGGCAACTTCCTGTATTAGACTATATTTAGTTTCCGTCAATTGAGAATCTTTAAATTTCTTGTAAGCAATCGTGCTACTTTTAAAAAACGCGACAATGGACTTGCATTTTTAAGTACTTCTTTTGTCCAATCCAGCTTAAGGCAATCTTGCACCACCAAATTAAGTGAGTGTGCATAGCAGGGTAAATTCCTTTTTTTAAGCAGCTCACACGCTTTGATCATTGAGCTTGCATTATCGGTCACAATAGCAGTTATTTTATCAAAAATTCCCCATTCGTTGCAAACAGCCTGCAGGGTATCTGCTATATTCTTAGCAGTATGATTTGTTTCATCAATTAGCTTATTTGTTGATAAAACAGCAGAGCGAAGACAGTAACTATCTGTAATAAACGAGCATGTGACTGTCATATAAGATTCATTTGCCAGGGACGTCCACATATCAGTTGTGATGGCACAGTGATTTATTTTGCTGAGCAAATTTTTATACCCGGTACTCGAAGAGTAAGGGGTATATTAGATTTGTGGGGATAACGGTTGTGTGTAACGCACAGAAGGAAGCGTTTCCGACCCCATAAAGTATATATATTCTTGATCAGCATCAATAGCCCAGTCGATATAGCCATGTCTGTCTGTCCGTCTGTCCGTCCGTCCGTCTGTCCGTCCGTCCGTCCGTCCGTCTTCATTAGCGCCTATATCTCAGAGACTGTTAAAGCTAGAGTAACCAAGTTTTGTATCCAGTCTCCTGTGTTATCACACTACTCAAAGTGTATTTCAAAATTTCGCCCCGCCCCCTTCCACCCCCACAAAGGACGAAAGTCTGTGGCATACACAATTTTGAAGATACGGAAAAACTAAAAACGCAGAATTATAGAAAATGGCCATTTCTATAAGAGTGTTGAATGTGGATCAGATTGGATCGTTATTATAGCTACAATGAAGAAAACTATTTCGAAAGTCATCATTCCCTCTCGCTCTCTCTCACACGCGGCCCCATCTGCTTTGCCCATTCGTATTTTTTGACGCCTAGTTCTCAGAGACTATAAGAGCTAGAGCAACCAAACTTTCTATCCAAGCTCCTGTGATACCAAACCAGCACGAGTTTGTTTTAAAATTTTGCCACGCCCATTTCCGCCCCCACAAAAGACGAAAATCTGTGGAATCCACAATTTTTAAGATAACTGAAAACCAAAAACGTAGAATCATGAAACATTACCATATCTACCAGATTACCGAATCTGGATCAGATCGGATCAATATTATGGCCAGAAGAAACAAATTAAATTTCAGTGGCTTCGCAACGCCTGCCAAGCGCTGACTCATTCCCTCTCTCTCTGTCCTAAACACTTGTACGTCTCAAATATGTATGTATTTATACATGTCATGTAGAAATGTAGGCGCAGATATACAAAACATATGTAAACAAAAATGGAAACATGTAAAAAAATTCCAAAATATTAATTTTTTTAATTTAAATATTATTTTTGTCCCTTTTGAGAACATATAATAAATTTTATAAATCGTAGGCTCATAAATGTATGACTGACTGAGTACCGGATATAAGGTAGAGCCGCGGCCTTTGCCGCGGCTCACAACGTTCCCTCTCGTTTAATTTAGGTTTCTGCTCATCAAATAAATTTGTCATCATGACATTAGAGAGGGTAATCCGCGACGGTAGTTTGTAGAGTCGGTCGAATAGTTTGATAAAGTCGCGAAACTCAGGATCCTCAACTATAGAAAAAGGTTGCATGCCTTGAGCTACAAATTTTATGAGTCCTAAATCAAGCTCTTGTTTGCGCTTTGACGTAGATTCATATGTTGTGTTTAAATATGTATCTATTTTACCAGAAGTGATTGGCACATCGTTAACACGCTGACCGGGATGCGCACGCTTCAGGTGGTCAAATAAATTTGAGGTATTTCCGCTCGTCTTATACATTTTGGCGCTAGAGCGACACTTTGCCGACATACCGTTGTTAATTTTTTCGAAATGGCCCCACACCGATGATCTTCCGACTCGCTGCCTTTTTGCTAGCTGGTTGTCCTCCTCAATTGCCTCAATGCTGCTGTCTTGTCCATCTTAACAAAGCACATGCATACATAACATATGTAAATTAGTTACTTGCGTTGCTGAGCAGTAAATGGAATTTACCCTGTGAGTTTTTCAAGAGAAATTTGTCCATCCTTCCGCCACCAACACCAACGAAAATTTACCTACAAATAAACACTTATTTTAATATTTAATTATCTTTTACATATCAATGTATTTCTTACCAAAATTTGCTGCCGACCTGCAAAGTTGCGCCAAAACAAGTCATGTGCAATGTATGGTAATGCCACTATCGATAGTGAACAATAACCATCGATAGCGACGCAAAAATATAAAAATTCGATATATCGATAGTGCCATCGATAGTTTTACAGCTCTAATATATATGTACATGTAAACGTTCAGCGGCAGCGCAGCAGCAGAACACTGACCACATGTGTGCAGTACTGTCATTCTAGCATGTTTCAGGATATATGTAGCTTGAAATGGCTTTTAAAATTAGCAAAGTATTTATAAACGCACTATAGCTATTTTATGATATTCAGCCAGTTCTAGCTTTAAAAGTGTATTGCATTTCGTCTGCATTTTTTTGTACTTTTTGTGATGGGAACTTTTTCAATATAAGCAATAATTTTATTCCGAGTGTATTTTCGGGTGAATATAGTCTATAGTCTAATTTTTAGCTCATTTATTTTCGGTTTTAGCCATTTTTTGCGTATATTTTGCATCTAGCTATTGACTCTAAAATTCTGGCATCACTGCTTGTGCATAGCAGCTCTGCTCCCATGCGTGCTAAAAAAGGTATAAATACCGCAGCCCCTAGCGTAACCGAGTCTTTTCTCAATTTTTCCTTCGTGGCGAACACATCTTGAACTTAAAAAGGGAACATTTTTATTCGGCTAAGAGGCTGTCCACGGCAGCATAAAGAGAATCAAATGAGGGAGGTTCATTGTTTTTTCGTCTAACTTTTTATTCTCAAATATTTTGTTAAATACTCGGTATTCTCACAAATATATTTTCATGCTTTTTTATAGCAAAAAGGGGTGTTTTGCTTTTTAGGGTGCTTTTGAAAATAGAGTTTCTATTTTTTTTTTTTATATTTAACAGGCTTGCAGCGATTCGCCAATAATTATGGCACCTCCCTCACAACCTTACCAATAACATTGTGAACTTAGTGATTTACACAGCTTGCACTGGTCAGTCACTTCATGACAATTGTTCTTCATGTACTATACTATTGCTTGAACCAATGACCCGGTCCTATAATCTAAGACATCGATGGCCGTCAGGATCTCCGAGCGCGAAGAATTCTTCTGCGGTCCCATCTTTGATCCGGAAGTGCGGCGGAGTGGGGAAACTGATGCGGCGGTAAGGCCTCTGGATGACCCACAAAGTCACACTATTTTGTTAAATTTTTATTTGTTTCTCTGGATTATATAGAGATTTTACATTTTTATGTGATTTACTTTGCTGTTTCAATTACACTAGTCGACACGACTTTTCCGCTGTCGCCAAAAATGACTTTTTCTGATAGATTTGGATGTATAACATTTTTTAGGGAATGTTTTTTTTTTCATGGAGTAGTTTTTTTTAAAGAATTTGTAAAAAATTTGGTGTGTTTTGTCATTACTAGTGCTTCTATTTTTCACATAACTTAAGTTTCCTACAACTGGTTGTATTGAACTTTGCAGTTAAGAAACGCTGACAAATGCAGCTATACATCCGCCTCAGACACTTTGTAGCTGCAACTTAACGTCTGGAAGATATTAAGCTTCCAAATTTAAATTTCATAATTTTTTTCGGTATTTTTCCTCGAAATTTTGACTTTGAAAGCTCAGGAAAAGTCGAAAAGCAAATATTTGAATGCCTTGATTTTTGGTTTTAGATGGACACATTAATTAGGCGTCGTTTAAGGTATCGCTTATAAAAATATAACGAGAGGAACGTTGTGAGCCGCGGCTCTACCTTATACCCGGTACTCAGTCAGTATATACATATGTACATACATATATGAGCTTGTGATTTATGAATTTATTATACGTTCGCAAAAGGAGGGACAGAGAGAGGGCATGAATCAGTGCTTGGCAGGCGTTGCGTAGCCACTTGAATTTAATTTGTTTCTTTTGGCCATAATATTGATCCGACTTGATCCATATTCGGCAATCTGGTAGACATGGTAATTTTCCATGATTCTACGTTTTTGGTTTTCATTTATCTTAAAAATTTTGGATTCCACAGATTATCGTCTTTTGTGGGGGCGGAAAGAGGCGTGGCAAAATTTTAAAACAAACTCGTGCTGGTTTGGTATCACAGGAGCTTGGATAGAAAGTTTGGTTGCTCTAGCTCTTATAGTCTCTGAGAACTAGGCGTCAAAAAATACGAATGGGCAAAGCAGATGGGGCCGCGTGTGAGAGAGAGCGAGAGGGAATGATGACTTTCGAAATGGTTTTCTTCATTGTAGCTATAATAATGATCCGATCTGATTCAGATTCAACACTCTGATGGAAATGGTCATTCTCTATGATTCTGCGTATTTAATTTTCTTGTATCTTCAAAATTGTATACGCCACAGACTATCGTTCTTTGTGAGAGCGGAAGGGGGCGGGGCGAAATTTTGAAATACATTTGGAGTAGTGTGATAACACAGGAAACTCGTTGCAGAACTTGGTTGCTCTAGCTTTTATAGTCTCTACAATCTAGGCGCTCATGAGGACGGACGGACGGACAGACAGACAGACATGGCTATATCGACTCGGCTATTGATTCTGATCAAGAATATATATACTTTATGGGGTCGGAAACGCCTCCTTCTGTGCGTTACACACAACCGTTATCCCCACAAATCTAATTTACCCCTTACTCTTCGAGTACCGGGTATAATAATCATAGGAAACAAAAAATCTTAGTAATAAAAAAACAAAAAAACAGCATCATAAAAAACTTAAAACAAGAAAAAAATTGTCTTTCAATAACAAACAAAATATTTAGTGGGGTGACGTCTTTATTACCAAATCCAAATCTAATGCTCCTCTGAATTCCCTGATACGCATTAGATCGGTAACATGTGTGTCACTTATTTGACTTCTAAGCTTGGTCTGAATTATCTTAAGACTAGAAAAAGCCACCTCACAGTTATATGTCGTACCAAACATTTAGTAGACCTTGGATTTCGGATTTATTTATTTATAATAGTTAGCTATAATTTAAATTAACACTAACTTAGTATCTAAAGCGCTGGCTGCAAAGGCCTTCGGCTTGTTAGAGGTATTTAAGAGCTAGGATTTGTATATTTACATATTTACATATAGATTTCGTTTACTTTAATTGGGATTAAAGGAGGTGATATATGTTAGTTTTTTTTAGGAATTCAATAACTTTGGAGATGTTTTCTATGGTTGGGTTTTCGAGGATGGATATGGGGCATGTGTTTTGGAAGATTTGGTTTTTAAGGTGTGAAACTGCGGTGCAGTTAGTGAGGATATGTTTAATATTAAAGTCGTCTGTTGTGTGGCAGTTAGGGCAGGGTAGGATGTTGCCAGGGTTGTAGTAGTGTTGTTGTGTGAATCGTGTGTGTCCTAGTCTGAGCCTAATTATCTTAATTTGGTCACTACGTGTGATCCTTTTTTGATTCATATTTTTTAGGTACAGGTTTGTGTATGTTAGGTTTAGGTTTAGTTGTTGGTACCATCTGTTGCAGAGATCTATGTTTCGTTTGATTTTTTCTGCTAGTTCATTGGCAAGGGATTTGTTTATGTCTGTTGTGTTAAGATTGAGAGTGTAATGTAGGGGCATATGATATGTGGATTTGGCTGAGTTTCGGATATTTTTCGTCATTTATAGCTACCCAAAAATTTTGTCCAGTTTCCAAAGGAACACTTACATCATTCCGAAATTTAACAAGCTCTTCACATAATGACATGTCCAGATTGGTAAGCTTAACTGTAAAAGGAAAATCATGTATATCTATTGTACGCGATATAATATTAAAATCCTTAAATCTGTCTTTGAAATTGTCTCTTAAATTCTGGACTATAGCTGCAAAATCATTAATTTTATCAAAACTTTTAAGATTTAACTCAGAAAATATAATCGAGGTGTTTTTTTATGTTCGTGATTAATATAGAAAGTGTTGTATCGAAATGGGCTATTGTTCTAGTAAGTTGGAAAATTTTTTGATCTTTACCTTGTAAGGACAGATTTAAAACATTTAATATTTCTGTTATATCACACAGAAATGCTAAATCAATTAAAAATAATGGATTTTCGATTGATTTTAGAAGATCTTCAGCGTCCCCAATGGTTTTTAAAAAGCTTGCCACTTCTTCCACAGACGCGCTAAGCATTTCCCCCTACTTAGCCACCGTACTTCTGTGTACATCAAGAGATCTCCAAATTCTGCATCCAAGCTTTTGACAAACTCTTTAAATTTTCTGTGGGTTAAGGCATTATGTCCACCTCTAATTTTGTTAATAATTCTAACCGAAACGTTCATTACTGTGAGCATTTTAAGGTGTTTTGCAAAGAGGGCTTCTTGATGTATGCAATGGAACGTGGGACAATGAATGCCATTCTTTTTTAGAATCCCCACAAGGCCGTTATTTCTGCCAATCATGACCGCCGCTCCATCCGTACATACTGCACTTAATTTTTTTGTACCCGCAAAGCACAATACCTTAGTCGAAAGTTGATCAAATAATATTTGCCCTGTGACATGCCCATGAAGAGAAATCATATCGAACAATTCTTCAAAACAAACGAGATGTTTATCAACGGTTTTGACGCAGATGATAAGTTGGCAAATATTATTGATATCCGTACTTTCGTCTAGAGAAACAGAAAAATAAGTGCAGTTAGTTAGCCTCTTTTTGGCCTCAGAATGTATAAATTTACTAATTTCTTGTGTTCTACGTGCGATCGTCCGGGCAGATAAAGCGATATCACCGCAAGTTTGAATTACGCCTTTTTCTCCTGTGTCTATTTGTTGTAAAACATCCAACATTAAAGTTTTAAAGAAAGCACCGTCTGTAAAAGGGCGACATTGTCTCGCTAAAGCTAGAGCTACCGTATATGAAGCTTTCAATATATGGCAATGCGATATTTCAGTTTTGGGTGCAACATATATTAGAAAATATTTCGCTTTCAGTTCTAATAATTTCGTGGCACGCTCAGCCCCTACAAGTCCCTTGAACCCAGAATGATTAATATCGTAGTGCCTCTCAATAAAAATAGTGCGCATCGACTTGCAACATAATTGCAAATCAAACATTGCGCCCCGCCATCCATATTTTCTAAAAAGAAAAAATCATCTTCCCACATTACATTGAACATTTTTGTCAGTGTACAATTCAAAGTTTCGCAGCGTGGTCTCCACGAATTGACTTCTGAATGCAAACTGATTCATCCCTGTTCTCGCAACGCTGACGAACAGAATACCGAAGCAGCTTTTGCATATGCCCGAACACACACGACGCATTTTCTCTGCCGCCGCGGGACCCGAGCAGTAAGGCAGCGTCGGCCGAAGTTTTTACGCTATGCGTGTGCCGACTGAGCTGCCCAGCGGCCTTTCTGCTATGCACACGGGATACGACGGCGCCGACCCCTGTCTCAGAGCCATTGGTCTCGGCGCTATCGAAGCGCGGTGGCTGTTCGGTGGATGTGCTCATGATGAACTTGTAGGTTTGATGATTGCTGTTCACCTAACTGGATTTCTTAGTCTTTCACTGAGCAACAAATGCTCAAATGTCTTTCTGGCGATATGGTACAAAAATCAAATACAAATTTACACGTAAATTTGATACGTCGCGGTCTCTGCCTCTTGCACTTTGAACTAGTTCTCCTCCAGTAGTGTGTGCTCTTTACTGGGGTGGCACAGGCGTTGGCTGCGGCGCCAAACGGCTGACAATGCCAATGCCTCCGCGAATGATTTTGGCGACTGCAGGGGGAGAGCGAGCGGCCAGCGTGTCGAAGGTGATGCGCAGCTCGGCAAACGCGGTGCGGGGATAGGGATTGCGGCGAGAGGTATATCGCATCACCACATAGTGATAGTAGATAATGGGTGTCATCAGACCAGCATGACTCATAAAAGTTAGTACAATAGCATAGGGCATAATGAAGAATCTCGCAGAAAGCAGTGGCCTTCAGTATGTTGGCCGCCTGGAACTCAACAATCGAGATAATGAAACGGGCACCCCACCACGAGTTCTGGCCAATCAGATCCAACAACTTGAGGGAATAGCTGGAGGCGTGCAGCACCGAGTAGAGCAGCACGGGGACCAGCACCAAGAGCGAGGGACGAATGTTGAAGAAGATCAGAGAGTACACCATGTAGTGACAGGAGTCTTCGGCAAACAATTTGCTCAGGAAGGGGGCAAGAAAGAGAGTACTAAGCAGAATCCAAGAAGTCGAGGCAAAGAGACAGTGTTGCCAATTTCGCTTTTTTCCCGCCAAATCAGGCTTTTTTTATGCCTAATTACGGGACTAATTTTGCAAATGCGGGAAGCGGGAATTCTGGCCTTTTTAGAAATGTATTTGGCTTTTTTCTGCTTTTTTGTTTTTGGCCAACATTTATTTAAAAGGTATAAAAAGTATTAGCTTTATTATCGATACTTCAATGTATGTATGTATGTATGGCAATGTTTGGTACAGTTTATCGAATTGTTGGGTAGAGATCAAGACTGATCTGATTGCGAGCGTGTAATGAGAGACTCGCTCAGAGAGGATCAAAGGAACGAGATAATGAGCAATCGCGCTCTCACGTCTCTCACGAAGAAGACGGTGAAGCAAGATATGAGGCCCACACCACCGGCGCTGACGCGCCTGCGTTATTCATTATCATCTATCATCGCAATCAGATCAGTCTTGATCTCTACCCAACAATTCGATAAACTGTACCAAACATTGCCATACATACATACATACATTGAAGTATCGATAATAAAGTTAATACTTTTTATACCTTTTAAATAAATGTTGGCCAAAAACAAAAAAGCAGAAAAAAGCCAAATACATTTCTAAAAAGGCCAGAATTCCCGCTTCCCGCATTTGCAAAATTAGTCCCGTAATTAGGCATAAAAAAAGCCTGATTTGGCGGGAAAAAAGCGAAATTGGCAACACTGTCTCTTTGCCTCGACTTCTTGGATTCTGCTTAGTACTCTCTTTCTTGCCCCCTTCCTGAGCAAATTGTTTGCCGAAGACTCCTGTCACTACATGGTGTACTCTCTGATCTTCTTCAACATTCGTCCCTCGCTCTTGGTGCTGGTCCCCGTGCTGCTCTACTCGGTGCTGCACGCCTCCAGCTATTCCCTCAAGTTGTTGGATCTGATTGGCCAGAACTCGTGGTGGGGTGCCCGTTTCATTATCTCGATTGTTGAGTTCCAGGCGGCCAACATACTGAAGGCCACTGCTTTCTGCGAGATTCTTCATTATGCCCTATGCTATTGTACTAACTTTTATGAGTCATGCTGGTCTGATGACACCCATTATCTACTATCACTATGTGGTGATGCGATATACCTCTCGCCGCAATCCCTATCCCCGCACCGCGTTTGCCGAGCTGCGCATCACCTTCGACACGCTGGCCGCTCGCTCTCCCCCTGCAGTCGCCAAAATCATTCGCGGAGGCATTGGCATTGTCAGCCGTTTGGCGCCGCAGCCAACGCCTGTGCCACCCCAGTAAAGAGCACACACTACTGGAGGAGAACTAGTTCAAAGTGCAAGAGGCAGAGACCGCGACGTATCAAATTTACGTGTAAATTTGTATTTGATTTTTGTACCATATCGCCAGAAAGACATTTGAGCATTTGTTGCTCAGTGAAAGACTAAGAAATCCAGTTAGGTGAACAGCAATCATCAAACCTACAAGTTCATCATGAGCACATCCACCGAACAGCCACCGCGCTTCGATAGCGCCGAGACCAATGGCTCTGAGACAGGGGTCGGCGCCGTCGTATCCCGTGTGCATAGCAGAAAGGCCGCTGGGCAGCTCAGTCGGCACACGCATAGCGTAAAAACTTCGGCCGACGCTGCCTTACTGCTCGGGTCCCGCGGCGGCAGAGAAAATGCGTCGTGTGTGTTCGGGCATATGCAAAAGCTGCTTCGGTATTCTGTTCGTCAGCGTTGCGAGAACAGGGATGAATCAGTTTGCATTCAGAAGTCAATTCGTGGAGACCACGCTGCGAAACTTTGAATTGTACACTGACAAAAATGTTCAATGTAATGTGGGAAGATGATTTTTTCTTTTTAGAAAATATGGATGGCGGGGCGCAATGTTTGATTTGCAATTATGTTGCAAGTCGATCCGCACTATTTTTTATTGAGAGGCACTACGATATTAATCATTCTGGGTTCAAGGGACTTGTAGGGGCTGAGCGTGCCACGAAATTATTAGAACTGAAAGCGAAATATTTTCTAATATATGTTGCACCCAAAACTGAAATATCGCATTGCCATATATTGAAAGCTTCATATACGGTAGCTCTAGCTTTAGCGAGACAATGTCGCCCTTTTACAGACGGTGCTTTCTTTAAAACTTTAATGTTGGATGTTTTACAACAAATAGACACAGGAGAAAAAGGCGTAATTCAAACTTGCGGTGATATCGCTTTATCTGCCCGGACGATCGCACGTAGAACACAAGAAATTAGTAAATTTATACATTCTGAGGCCAAAAATAGGCTAACTAACTGCACTTATTTTTCTGTTTCTCTAGACGAAAGTACGGATATCAATAATATTTGCCAACTTATCATCTGCGTCAAAACCGTTGATAAACATCTCGTTTGTTTTGAAGAATTGTTCGATATGATTTCTCTTCATGGGCATGTCACAGGGCAAATATTATTTGATCAACTTTCGACTAAGGTATTGTGCTTTGCGGGTACAAAAAAATTAAGTGCAGTATGTACGGATGGAGCGGCGGTCATGATTGGCAGAAATAACGGCCTTGTGGGGATTCCAAAAAAGAATGGCATTCATTGTCCCACGTTCCATTGCATACATCAAGAAGCCCTCTTTGCAAAACACCTTAAAATGCTCACAGTAATGAACGTTTCGGTTAGAATTATTAACAAAATTAGAGGTGGTTATAATGCCTTAACCCACAGAAAATTTAAAGAGTTTGTCAAAAGTTTGGATGCAGAATTTGGAGATCTCTTGATGTACACAGAAGTACGGTGGCTAAGTAGGGGGAAATGCTTAGCGCGTCTGTGGAAGAAGTGGCAAGCTTTTTAAAAACCATTGGGGACGCTGAAGATCTTCTAAAATCAATCGAAAATCCATTATTTGTAATTGATTTAGCATTTCTGTGTGATATAACAGAAATATTAAATGTTTTAAATCTGTCCTTTTAAGGTAAAGATCAAAAAATTTTCCAACTTACTAGAACAATAGCCCATTTCGATACAACACTTTCTATATTAATCACGAACATAAAAAAACACCTCGATTATATTTTCTGAGTTAAATCTTAAAAGTTTTGATAAAATTAATGATTTTGCAGCTATAGTCCAGAATTTAAGAGACAATTTCAAAGACAGATTTAAGGATTTTAATATTATATCGCGTACAATAGATATACATGATTTTCCTTTTACAGTTGAGCTTACCGATCTGGACATGTCATTATGTGAAGAGCTTGTTAAATTTCGGAATGATGTAAGTGTTCCTTTAAAAACTGGACAAAATTTTTGGGTAGCTATAAATGACGAAAAATATCCGAAACTCAGCCAAATCCACATATCATATGCCCCTACATTACACTCTCAATCTTAACACAACAGACATAAACAAATCCCTTGCCAATGAACTAGCAGAAAAAATCAAACGAAACATAGATCTCTGCAACAGATGGTACCAACAACTAAACCCAAACCTAACATACACAAACCTGTACCTAAAAAATATGAATCAAAAAAGGATCACACGTAGTGACCAAATTAAGATAATTAGGCTCAGACTAGGACACACACGATTCACACAACAACACTACTACAACCCTGGCAACATCCTACCCTGCCCTAACTGCCACACAACAGACGACTTTAATATTAAACATATCCTCACTAACTGCACCGCAGTTTCACACCTTAAAAACCAAATCTTCCAAAACACATGCCCCATATCCATCCTCGAAAACCCAACCATAGAAAACATCTCCAAAGTTATTGAATTCCTAAAAAAAACTAACATATATCACCTCCTTTAATCCCAATTAAAGTAAACGAAATTTATATGTAAATATGTAAATATACAAATCCTAGCTCTTAAATACCTCTAACAAGCCGAAGGCCTTTGCAGCCAGCGCTTTAGATACTAAGTTAGTGTTAATTTAAATTATAGCTAACTATTATAAATAAATAAATCCGAAATCCAAGGTCTACTAAATGTTTGGTACGACATATAACTGTGAGGTGGCTTTTTCTAGTCTTAAGATAATTCAGACCAAGCTTAGAAGTCAAATAAGTGACACACATGTTACCGATCTAATGCGTATCAGGGAATTCAGAGGAGCATTAGATTTGGATTTGGTAATAAAGACGTCACCCCACTAAATATTTTGTTTGTTATTGAAAGACAATTTTTTTCTTGTTTTAAGTTTTTTATGATGCTGTTTTTTTGTTTTTTTATTACTAAGATTTTTTGTTTCCTATGATTATTATACCCGGTACTCGAAGAGTAAGGGGTAAATTAGATTTGTGGGGATAACGGTTGTGTGTAACGCACAGAAGGAGGCGTTTCCGACCCCATAAAGTATATATATTCTTGATCAGAATCAATAGCCGAGTCGATATAGCCATGTCTGTCTGTCTGTCCGTCCGTCCGTCCGTCCGTCCTCATGAGCGCCTAGATTGTAGAGACTATAAAAGCTAGAGCAACCAAGTTCTGCAACGAGTTTCCTGTGTTATCACACTACTCCAAATGTATTTCAAAATTTCGCCCCGCCCCCTTCCGCTCTCACAAAGAACGATAGTCTGTGGCGTATACAATTTTGAAGATACAAGAAAATTAAATACGCAGAATCATAGAGAATGACCATTTCCATCAGAGTGTTGAATCTGAATCAGATCGGATCATTATTATAGCTACAATGAAGAAAACCATTTCGAAAGTCATCATTCCCTCTCGCTCTCTCTCACACGCGGCCCCATCTGCTTTGCCCATTCGTATTTTTTGACGCCTAGTTCTCAGAGACTATAAGAGCTAGAGCAACCAAACTTTCTATCCAAGCTCCTGTGATACCAAACCAGCACGAGTTTGTTTTAAAATTTTGCCACGCCTCTTTCCGCCCCCACAAAAGACGATAATCTGTGGAATCCAAAATTTTTAAGATAAATGAAAACCAAAAACGTAGAATCATGGAAAATTACCATGTCTACCAGATTGCCGAATATGGATCAAGTCGGATCAATATTATGGCCAAAAGAAACAAATTAAATTCAAGTGGCTACGCAACGCCTGCCAAGCACTGATTCATGCCCTCTCTCTGTCCCTCCTTTTGCGAACGTATAATAAATTCATAAATCACAAGCTCATATATGTATGTACATATGTATATACTGACTGAGTACCGGGTATAAGGTAGAGCCGCGGCTCACAACGTTCCTCTCGTTATATTTTTATAAGCGATACCTTAAACGACGCCTAATTAATGTGTCCATCTAAAACCAAAAATCAAGGCATTCAAATATTTGTTTTTCGACTTTTCCTGAGCTTTCAAAGTCAAAATTTCGAGGAAAAATACCGAAAAAAATTATGAAATTTAAATTTGGAAGCTTAATATCTTCCAGACGTTAAGTTGCAGCTACAAAGTGTCTGAGGCGGATGTATAGCTGCATTTGTCAGCGTTTCTTAACTGCAAAGTTCAATACAACCAGTTGTAGGAAACTTAAGTTATGTGAAAAATAGAAGCACTAGTAATGACAAAACACACCAAATTTTTTACAAATTCTTTAAAAAAAACTACTCCATGAAAAAAAAAACATTCCCTAAAAAATATTATACATCCAAATCTATCAGAAAAAGTCATTTTTGGCGACAGCGGAAAAGTCGTGTCGACTAGTGTAATTGAAACAGCAAAGTAAATCACATAAAAATGTAAAATCTCTATATAATCCAGAGAAACAAATAAAAATTTAACAAAATAGTGTGACTTTGTGGGTCATCCAGAGGCCTTACCGCCGCATCAGTTTCCCCACTCCGCCGCACTTCCGGATCAAAGATGGGACCGCATAAGAATTCTTCGCGCTCGGAGATCCTGACGGCCATCGATGTCTTAGATTATAGGACCGGATCATTGGTTCAAGCAATAGTATAGTACATGAAGAACAATTGTCATGAAGTGACTGACCAGTGCAAGCTGTGTAAATCACTAAGTTCACAATGTTATTGGTAAGGTTGTGAGGGAGGTGCCATAATTATTGGTGAATCGCTGCAAGCCTATTAAATATTTAAAAAAATAGAAACTCTATTTTCAAAAGCACCCTAAAAGCAAAACACCTCTTTTTGCTATAAAAAGCATGAAAATATATTTGTGAGAATACGGAGTATTTAACAAAATATTTGAGAATAAAAATTTAGAGGAAAAAACAATGAACCTCCCTCATTTGATTGTCTTTATGCTGCCATGGACAGCCTTTTAGCCGAATAAAAAATTTTCCCTTTTAAGTTCAAGATGTGTTCGCCACGAAGGAAAAATTGAGAAAAGACTCGGTTACGCTAGGGGCTGCGGTATTTATACCTTTTTTAGCACGCATGGGAGCAGAGCTGCTATGCACAAGCAGTGATGCCAGAATTTTAGAGTCAATAGCTAGATGCAAAATATACGCAAAAAATGCCTAAAACCGAAAATAAATGAGCTAAAAATTGGACTATAGACTATATTCACCCGAAAATATACTCGGAATGAAATTATTGCTGATATTGTACAAAAAAATGCAGACGAAATGCAATACACTTTTAAAGCTAAAACTGGCTACACAACATACATTCATATTAAAAAATAGCTATAGTGCGTTTATAAATACTTTGCTAATTTTAAAAGCCATTTCAAGCTACATATATCCTGAAAAATGCTAGAATGACAGTACTGCACACATGTGGTCATTGTTCTGCTGCTGCGCTGCCGCTGAACCTTCACATGTACATATATATGTACGTCAGCATGTATAAAGTACATATGTATGTATGAGCAAGCAAAAAAACGTTCGGTTCCATTTCGTGAGAAGAGTGAGCGAGAGAAATATACATACATATGCTCTCGTTTGGATGCTGTTCTTGCTGGTAGCAGCTTAGAGGTAAAATAAGGGACTGAAATCCCCAACAATTGTTGGTGTCGTTTTCTTTGACATCTTTCTTCCCTCCCGCTGGACGACAAGCTCGTCAATGTTCCTGCGCCGCCGCACCCGGTGTAGAAGCATTTAGAACGTTTTTTACCTCTCTCTCTCTCTCTCTCTCTCTGACCCAATGTGATTTCACAGTAAAGTGTGGTTTCCATGCCTGTTTTGCTTGAAGCATGTGAGAGTGAGAGAGGTAAATGTGTGGTCGCGTAGCTGGTAGCTTGTTTGTCACTAGTATTAATAGCCGAGTTGATATTACCATGACTGTCTGTCCGTCTCACAGATCCACTGCCCCACAGACGGCCAATCTAGCTTATATAAGCCTATTTTATTAATACAGAATTTTTAATAGCGTTTTATTATACCCGGTACTCGAAGTGGGGTATATTAGATTTGTGGTGATAACGGACGTTTGTAACGCCCAGAAGGAAGCGTTTCCGACCCCATAAAGTATATACATACATATATTCTTGATCAGCATCAATAGCCGAGTCGATATGGCCATGTCTGTCTGTCCGTCCGTCCGTCCGTCCGTCCGTCCGTCCGTCTTCATTAGCGCCTGGAGACCATTAAAGCTAGAGCCACCAACTTTGTATCCAGTCTTCTGTGTGATCACACTACTTCAAATGTGTTGCAAAATTTCGCACTGCCCCTTTCCTCCCGCTCAAAGGACGAAAGTCTGTGGCGTATACAATTTTGAAGATACAAGAAAACTAAATACGCAGAATCATAGAGAAAGACCATTTCTATCAGAGTGTTGAATATGGATCAGGTCGGATCAAAATTATGGCCAGAAGAAACATATTACATTTCAGTGGCTACGCAACGCCTGCCAAGCGCTGACTCATGCCCTCTCTCCGTCTGTCGCAACACTTTTACGTCTCAAATATGTAGTTATACATGTCATGTAGAAATTTAGAAGCAGAAGTAAAAATCATATGCAAACAAAATCGGAAACATGTATAATATTCCAAAAATGTACTCCAATTTTTGAAATATTATTTTTTGCCCATTTTTTCCTTTTTCCGTCCCTTTTGCGAACATATAAGAAATTGCAAAAATCGCAAGCTTATATATGTATGTATATACTGACTGAGTACCGGGTATAAGGTAGAGCCGCGGTCTTTTCCGCGGCTCACAACGTTCCCCCTTGTTTAATAATGTAGCCTGCGATATACTTCAGAGCATCCTCCATGAGCTCTTCGAAATAAATTAGCAATTCTTCCACATCTTGAGCTTCTGGTAGCGCCCCGGCTGAAGCTGTCATGTCGACGTTAATCCACGGGACTTCTTCGACTTCTACATTACCCTTTTCACCTATTAAACTGGCCTATTAAACTAGAAATATGTTTTAAGCTATACTGTATCTGCAAACGGTATAAAACACGAAGCCCTTTTGAATAAAGTGACGGCTAATATTGAACAAGCACAAGCCTTAGGGCTTACTATAAGAACAGCTATTTGCCACCAGGACTCAAATAATAGAGCTGTTTTCAGAAGACTGGGAGTTGACATTAAGAACCCTAGCTTTAAAGTTAAAAACAAAGAAATTTTTGCGATCTACGATGTTCCACATTTAATTAAATCGATTAGAAACATAGTTAAAAATAGAATTCTCGATACCCCTGATGGCGTTGTTTCATGGAAAATAGTCGATGAATTATATAAAATCGATTCCAGAAATCCAACGCGACTCTTTCCAAAATTAACACAAAAGCATATAAATCCAAATAGTTTTGAGAAAATGAAGGTCAAATATCTCACTCAAATATTTAGCTACAATGTAGCCGCTGCTATTCGAACAATGATGAGCACTGGAAGCTTTGAAAACTGCGAAGAAAGTGCAGAAGCGACAGCCACATTTATTACAAAAATGAACAGATTATTTGACTGCCTCAATAGTCATGTTCTCTATGATAAAAACCCATATAGAAGTGCACGGCAGATACATAATGTTGTCAATGAGACCCTGTTGGAAATGCGCACATATCTTGAAGAATTCAAATATCCACAGGAAGTCCACTGCATAAAGGGTATGATTTTAACAATCAACTCCATACTTTCCTTGGCCAAAAAAGTAATTTTTTTGATTGCAACGTCCAAATTAAACCAAGACCCTTTAGAAAATTTATTTTATTTAATTAGATCTCGCGGTGTTACAAACAATAATCCAACAATGTATGAGTTTAATGTAATAATAAGTAAAATGCTATCCATGAAAGTTCTAACGTCAACAACAGTACCTAGGAACTGTTCTCCCGATGAAGATACGATGTTGATTAACATTATAAAAGATAATGGGTTGACTGAGTCGGCATCAGAGCTTAAAACTCTTGATGACGATATCTTGACTTGCACTGACAAAGATGCATAGTTACAGCTTTCAATAGAAGCAACAGATTTAAGTAATCAAGCTGCAGCTAATAATAATGCATTATTTAATACTTAATAAAAATTATGGCTATGTCAATAGCCATAAAACTTTAAACCCCTTTTGAATATTTTTTCACATTAATTAAAATTTGTTTTGATATTTTTAACCAGAATTTCGAGAAAACCTCTCACAAATTCCATTTAAAAAGAAACATAGTCCAAAAATGTATATTTTGAACTTCAAATTTAGATAAATATGTAGACTGGGTTAATTCGTCCGATCCGTGTTCTGCTCACCATCTTCACCTGCTCAACCAATTTTTATTGATTTTGATTAGAAAAATTGTAAATAGATAACAGAAAAAATGATAAGCGATCGAAATGCAAAATCATACGAGAAAAAGTTCAAAATATTGCGGCATTAGAATATTATTTAATATTTATAAGTTTATTATTTTTTGATTATTTTTTATCTTTTATTTTTAACATGTACAGTGGGGAGCAAAAGAGAGTGCATGTTCACAAAACTGACTTTCGTCGCCCATAAAAACATAACCATGCAAGATAATCAAACAAATCAAATTAGATTATCTTTATTATTTAATTCTTAGTAAGTAGGATTAACAAAAAATAATATAAAAGATAAATTCAAAAAGTTTGAAAGTAAAAACAGAGAAAACCCGCATAAGCTCAAAATGTTAAATTTAACAGCCCCATGTAAGAATACATGCTGAACAGCTGTTAAGTCATCTGTTTTAATCGATAACACGTGCGGCTAATAGGCTTTTTACACTTGGTGCGTTACCTATCGATATCGGAGAAGACGCAAAGAAGCAGGTTTGCCGTTTACACCACAGCGTCTTGCTTCTTTGCGTCTTGGAAGAGGAAGACAAATTTTGTAAACAAAGTAAATAATGTTCGAAAATCAACGAAATAAGTCGGAAATAGAGTTAATTCTTCAAACTGTGGTAGCGCAAAGTGAGGAGAACCTTTTGAAGTGCATGGAAGCGGCTGAGTTATCCTTAGAAAAGTTTCAATTCGTCTTGCAACTTCAACGTCCTCCTTGCGTTTGGACTCTTGTAGGTAAAGAGCACACAATGTTCTCTCTTTTCAATTAAATAATATATTCTTCATTGCAATAGCCACGATATGGTTCATTTTGGCAGGAAGATGTTGTGGAGAACTCCGATGCATTTGTTAAGGAAAATTTCTGCATGGAAAGGGGTACTTCAACATTCTCGTTGGACTGTTGCCCAATCTCAAAAAGAAAGACACTCCTTTTCGACTGACAATCCCTCTGGAGAAGAGAATAGCCATAGCCCTTTATTGCCAAGGATCGCCTGCAAAATATCGTACGGGAGTCTATTTGGTGTGTCAAGGGCTTTTGTCTGCCGCATATTTCTGCAGTTTCGTCGCGAGGTAGTTGCTCAACTCGCTGACAAGTATCTGCCAGCAGATACTGCCAGCAGAAGATCACGGAAACAGTGAAAGGATTCAAAGACATGGGATTTGCAGAAAAAAATTTGAAATCAACTACATTGTTGAAATGCTTTTTTTAATAATAAAAATAGTTTAAACAATTTGTTCTAGCATTACATGTATTTTTGTATTGTATGTACATACATATATGTATTTTTACTTAGTGAAACATTTTACGCGGTAAATTTTAAATTTGAATCTGCTGTTTTTTGTTGTTATTAGTGGTGATAGTTCCGCTGATAAGGCACAAAAGTACGAAAATTGCTGTTATGCGCACAGAAACATAGTATTTAACTACCGAAATACCAAAACGCAACTTTTTGCCACCACTAGGGCCCTATGCCAAACCTATGTAAAAAAAACTGCGTTCCTGAGAAGACGCAAAGAATCAAGACGCAGCCTCAGTGTAAACGGCACCTTAGTGTTTATATTGGCTTTGGTTCGGTGGTGTTGCACACTTTGAGAAGAAAAACGTAGCGTTTTCCTGCATGGCGAGTTGCTGGAGAAACACAGAAGCCACACCTACCTTGGCACATTAAAAACATCAGAGGAAAGCTGGAGACGAAAGCCAAGAAGATGTACTGGCTCACTAAAGCGAACAATAAACTCAGCCTTAAAAATAAGGTGCTAATCTATAAAACTATATTGGCTCAAATTTGGAAAAATTACGGCATCCAAATTTATGGCATTGCTGCAAAGACGAACTTTTTTTTGCGCAATAAAGACATTGCCAGGGATCTTGACGTCCGTCTCATCGGCGATGTAATCATCAATCAAACCTAGAAGTACATCTTCAAGCTTGGAACTCACCCCAATGCACTGGCGAGAAGACATCAGTGAATATGAAGATACAGAAAGGATGAAAACAGAAACGCCGGATATGAAAACGGATTCTGGAAAAAAATTGTTTGTAGCAAAGACAAATTCTAAGGCTATGTATGAAGGAAAAAAGATGGCGGCATAAGTGACAGATAGTTCTGGAAAAACACGAATATGGAGGAGAAAGCAAATGATGATCTAACAAAGAAGGATGAAAAAATTGAATACGATGGGACCTTTCATACTTTATGTAGACAAAATAAGAGGAAAAGAAAATAAAATTGAAACAAAAAGATTCCCGATCAATCCCATTGAGCTTAGTTATTTGTTGATGAAATTAAAGGTTGACGGTGTGGTGTGGTGACTGTATCAAAGATAGGTTTTGGCAGATGCAAAATTGAATATAAAATTCATTGAGTGCAAATAATAATATGACTTGTAATTTGAAGACACACGGATATGAATTAAAAATATTTCCTCATTATAGCCGGTGCTCGAAGAGTATAGGGGTATATTAGATTTGTGGGGATAACGGTTGTGTGTAACGCCCAGAAGGAGGCGTTGCCGACCCCATAAAGTATATATATTCTTGATCAGCATCAATAGCCGAGTCGATATAGCCATGTCTGTCTGTCCGTCTGTCCGTCCGTCCGTCCGTCCGTCCGTCCGTCCGTCTTCATTTGCGCCTATATCTCAGAGACTATTAAAGCTAGAGCAACCAAATTTTGTATCCAGTCTCTGTGTGATCACACTACTCCAAATGTATTTCAAAATTTCGCCCCGCCCCCTTCCGCCCCCCCAAAAGACGAAAGTCTGTGGCATACACAATTTTAAAGATACAAGAATACTAAAAACGCAGAATCATAGAGAATGGCCGTTTCTATCAGAGTGTTGAATCTGGATCAGATCGGATCATTACACTAGTCGACACGACTTTTCCGCTGTCTCCAAAAATGACTTTTTCTGAATGTTTGAAGAATGTTTTTTTTTTTCATGGAGTAGTTTTTTTTTAAAGAATTTTTTAAAAATCTGGTATTTTTTGTCATAGGTAGTGCTTTTATTTTTCACATAACTCACATTTCATACAACTGGTTGTACTGAATTTTGCAGTTAAAAAAGCTGATAAATGCAGCTATAAATCCGACTGAGACACTTTGTAGCTGCAACTTAACGTCTGGCAGATATTAAGCTTCCAAATTGAAATTTCATCATTTTTTTCGGTATTTTTTACCCGAAATTTTGACTTTGAAACTTCAGGAAAAATCGAAAAAAAAAAAATGAATGCCTGGATTCTTGGTTTTAGATAGACACATTAATTACGCGTCGTTTAAGGTATCGCTTATAAAAATATAAAAACGAAGACGAACGTTGTGAGCCGCGGCCTTGGCCGCGGCTCTACTTTATACCCGGTAATCAGTCAATATATACATACATATGTACATATATGAGCTTACGATTTATACAATTTATTATATGTTCGCAAAAGGAACGAATTAAATTTTGGGCAAAAAATAATATTTCAAAAATTGAAGTCAAACCATTTTAGGAATATTTATACATGTTTCCAATTTTGTTTGCATATGCTTTTAACATCTGATTCTACATTTCTACATGTATAACTACATATTCGAGACGTACAAGTGTTTGCGACAGAGAGAGAGAGGACAGGAGTCAGCGCTTGGCAGGCGTTGCGTAGCCACTGAAATTCAATTGGTTTCTTCTGGCCATAATATTGATCTGACCTGATCCAGATTCGGCAATATGGTAGATATGGTAATTTTCCATGATTCTGCGTTTTTGGTTTCTTTTATTTTGAAAATTGTGGATTCCACAGATTTTCGTCCTTTGTGGGGGCGGAAAGGGGCGGTGCGAAATTTTGCAAAACATTTGAAGTAGTGTGTTGTAGTGTGTTTGAAGTAGAAAGTTTGGTTGCTCTAGCTTTTATAGTCTCTGAGATCTAGGCGTCAAAAATTCGAATGGGCAAAGCAGATGGGGTCGCGTGTAACAGAGAGTGAGAGGGAACGATGACTTTCGAAATGGTTTTCTTCATTGTGGCTATATTTATAATCCGATCTGATTCATACTTAACACTTTGATAAAAATGGTCATTCTCTATGATTCTGCTTTTTTCGTTTAATTGTATCTTCAAAATTGTGTATGCCGCAGACTTTCGTCCTTTGAGCGGGAGGAAAGGGGCAGTGCGAAATTTTGCAACACATTTGAAGTAGTGTGATCACACAGAAGACTGGATACAAAGTTGGTGGCTCTAGCTTTAATGGTCTCCAGGCGCTAATGAAGACGGACGGACGGACGGACGGACGGACGGACAGACAGACATGGCCATATCGACTCGGCTATTGATGCTGATCAAGAATATATGTATGTATATACTTTATGGGGTCGGAAACGCTTCCTTCTGGGCGTTACAAACGTCCGTTATCACCACAAATCTAATATACCCCACTTCGAGTACCGGGTATAATAAAACGCTATTAAAAATTCTGTATTAATAAAATAGGCTTATATAAGCTAGATTGGCCGTCTGTGGGGCAGTGGATCTGTGAGACGGACAGACAGTCATGGTAATATCAACTCGGCTATTAATACTAGTGACAAACAAGCTACCAGCTACGCGACCACACATTTACCTCTCTCACTCTCACATGCTTCAAGCAAAACAGGCATGGAAACCACACTTTACTGTGAAATCACATTGGGTCAGAGAGAGAGAGAGAGAGAGAGAGGTAAAAAACGTTCTAAATGCTTCTACACCGGGTGCGGCGGCGCAGGAACATTGACGAGCTTGTCGTCCAGCGGGAGGGAAGAAAGATGTCAAAGAAATCGACACCAACAATTGTTGGGGATTTCAGTCCCTTATTTTACCTCTAAGCTGCTACCAGCAAGAACAGCATCCAAACGAGAGCATATGTATGTATATTTCTCTCGCTCACTCTTCTCACGAAATGGAACCGAACGTTTTTTTGCTTGCTTATACATACATATGTACTTTATACATGCTGACGTACATATATATGTACATGTGAAGGTTCAGCGGCAGCGCAGCAGCAGAACAATGACCACATGTGTGCAGTACTGTCATTCTAGCATTTTTCAGGATATATGTAGCTTGAAATGGCTTTTAAAATTAGCAAAGTATTTATAAACGCACTATAGCTATTTTTTAATATGAATGTATGTGGTGTAGCCACTTTTAGCTTTAAAAGTGTATTGCATTTCGTCTGCATTTTTTTGTACAATATCAGCAATAATTTCATTCCGAGTATATTTTCGGGTGAATATAGTCTATAGTCTAATTTTTAGCTCATTTATTTTCGGTTTTAGGCATTTTTTGCGTATATTTTGCATCTAGCTATTGACTCTAAAATTCTGGCATCACTGCTTGTGCATAGCAGCTCTGCTCCCATGCGTGCTAAAAAAGGTATAAATACCGCAGCCCCTAGCGTAACCGAGTCTTTTCTCAATTTTTCCTTCGTGGCGAACACATCTTGAACTTAAAAGGGAAAATTTTTTATTCGGCTAAAAGGCTGTCCATGGCAGCATAAAGACAATCAAATGAGGGAGGTTCATTGTTTTTTCCTCTAAATTTTTATTCTCAAATATTTTGTTAAATACTCCGTATTCTCACAAATATATTTTCATGCTTTTTATAGCAAAAAGAGGTGTTTTGCTTTTAGGGTGCTTTTGAAAATAGAGTTTCTATTTTTTTAAATATTTAATAGGCTTGCAGCGATTCACCAATAATTATGGCACCTCCCTCACAACCTTACCAATAACATTGTGAACTTAGTGATTTACACAGCTTGCACTGGTCAGTCACTTCATGATAATTGTTCTTCATGTACTATACTATTGCTTGAACCAATGATCCGGTCCTATAATCTAAGACATCGATGGCCGTCAGGATCTCCGAGCGCGAAGAATTTTTATGCGGTCCCATCTTTGATCCGGAAATGCGGCGGAGTGGGGAAACTGATGCGGCGGTGATGCCTCTGGATGACCCACAAAGTCACGCTCGCAGCCGCCACAAGCACCCTTTGGGGTGCTTCCGTATTTTGTTAAAATTTTATTTGTTTCTCTGGATTATATGGAGATTTTAAATTTTGATGTTTTACTTTGCTGTTTCAATTGTTTATATATTTACCGTAAAATTCAACTTGTGGTGCTAAGAAACTATACGCTTCCGAAGTTTCTCCGACGACTTTTCAAACCGCCTGGTGCTGCTCGACACAAATTTTTAGTTTAAAATAAAAAATGCATTTTATCGAATTTTGGAAACATACAAAACTTTGGATTTTTGTACAAAAATGTAGGAATTAAAAAACTTTTGAAACTTTTACAAAAATTTGGATATTTGGAAATTTTGTTTCCATTTAATATTTTCACTCCTATCGCCACGATTTCACTTCCAATTTTTCTAAGTGAATCGGTTGCCGTGGATGTTTTTTACAGTATGGATTTACGTACTGGTACAGATCCAATGCGCGACAACTTTTACAATCTAGGCTAGTACAGTACTTTTCAATGAGTTCTCCAATTTGATCCATTACATCAAGAGATGGTATTAGAGGTATGAGTGCTTCCCTGTATCAACATCAACGCCCCTAAAAAAAAAAATATAAAAAATATTTTTCAAAATTGTTTGTTTTCAAATAAATATTCAAAATTTTTTGTTTTCAAATAAATATAATAATATTCTTACAATCATGCGCAGTGGAGTAACAGTAGTGGCGAAAAGAGAGGAATCCGAACAACTTGATAATTCATTCGTATAGCCCTGGTTATAATTCGCTTGACCAGTGCTTCCATCGAAACCGTAGCTAAGAATAAGGTCTGCTAACAGAAAATCTGTATTCTGACCAGCCATTACGTGCAATAAAACATCTTCTTGCAAAGAAACAAGTCGACGTGCGGTATGGTTCAGAAGATTTTGTAAGCTGACCCTAGCTACGGTTTCTGAAATATCATCGGGGTGTCTGCATTCCTTTTTTTCAGCCACTTTGTTACAATAAGGATACATTTAACAATTTTTATTTCTCGTATCCTCTCTAATGGCTACGCATTGCTCTTTTGTTAGCCCTTGCTCTAATATTAATGCCAATGCATCGTCTGGTGAAGGTCGTGCAGGCTTCTTATTTGGTTTCATAGCTTGTCTACAATGCTTCGCCTTGCCTGGGCTAAAAGCAAGTAGCTTTAAAACAGATGCAAGGTCAGCCTGGCCTCGTTTGCGAGCAGCCGTGCTTGCTGCTTGAAGGAGCAAACGAACATTGCCTCTAGCTGATTTGGAAAGGGCATATGCGTGCTGTCTCTGGCCTATTACACCCTTCGACGCGTAAGGCCATGCGGGACGTCCAAATGGCTTGGTGCGTCGCCATTTTTACGAACAAAAATTGACGCAGGTATTTGCTTTCAGCCAATCGGCATGATTTTTTTCAAATTTTGCTAGATGGCGTCTACATTTTTTCCATCTTTTCGCTAAGTTTTGGCAAAATAGACGGCTCTTTTCTTTTAAATGCTGCTCAACTTCGTCGGACACATTCACATCGATATATGATCTAAAATAACGGAGAACCGCATCCGCTCCATCAGCTCTCCTTTTAGCTTTCAGCCATTCATCAAGCAGACAGGCATTGCTTAGAAATAGGTTGTGTTCTATAAAATGTTAAAATATGGGAGAAAAAGGTGTGTACCAGCAAAGTTCTCAATGGTAACATTACCGCGTTGGTATGCACCAACCCATGTACCCATTTCCTACGCATTTTAAGTTTGTTCTCCATTGCATTTCCTACGCATTTTAAGTTTGTTCTCCATTGCACTCCATTGAATATCTCTGAAAACAGAAATAGCGGGCGGACTTTCTTTTACTTTCGTAAACATCACGACACCAGCATTAACTTACTTGGATCTAGATCTAGAATCGGGGGAATGCAAGTTAAACAAAATTAAACGACCAATTGCGCTTGCAAGCTGACAGTGGGACCAGAGCATTTGATTAGAGTTGGCCCAACATCCGATATCGACGATTGCGTTGGCGCCACAGTGGCAGCAACAGCAACATCGTGACCAACAAGTGGCTTGATCTGGTTTATGCCACAGACAGAGGCTTAGAGCCACAGAGGCAGAAACGGCGTGGAGTCTGTCTCTGTGTGTGTCTCTCATTTTTGACACCTGTTTACGCACCTTGTTTTTGAGAGATCATAGGTATCGTGAGCTTTTAAAAGTTATGAGGAATCGGGAGGCATTTGTGACGCCCAGCGCCACAAATATACCCTCACCCTTCACAGTGAGACCAGACCACAGCCATTAACCATGCGGTAGACATGCGTACAGCAGATGCGCGATTCATGCAGTTTGCTGGATGCAGCGAAACTGCAGATATGTGCAACCCAGACACTTCGGTTGGGCCGCCGATCTCATGATGTGGCCCGAGCCGAACGACGCTTGATTGCTTGCTTTTCTCATTTTCAATGCCAGCCTTTTCTGTATCTGCCCAGCAGTTCTGCGGACTAGCCCACGCCTAGCTATCTGACTAGCCCGTCCGGGCCAGCACTGACCCGCAGACTAGCCCGACCCCATGTAAAATCCTATACCATTTTTGCATTGCATGTCATTGGGGTTGATGTGTCGGCAGGCATTGCATCAACGTTGACTAGTCCGTGACTAGGCTGCGGAGACCAGTCCATGGCCATTGCATCAACGTTGTGTAGTCCGTGACTAGGCTGCGGAGACCAGTCCATGGGCTGGCCCAAGTGGACTAGACCACGGCTAGGCTGCCATGGACCAGCCAGTTAATGGACTGGTCCATGTGGACTAAGCCACGGCTAGGCTAGGAAAATGGTATAGGCTCAATAAAAAACTTTTTTTTTTCATTTTCTATTTATATTATTTACAACTAAAAACTAAAAAAAATAAAATAAAATAATAAATATAACAAAAAAAAAATGCCTTCATGACTTAAATCTACAACTTAATATCTATTTACTATAGTAAATTAAATACTAGACTTATTTTTATTGTTTTTCGAGATCATCCGCTTCTTCTGTAAGTGCAAAGCACGGCGCAAGTGGTTGATCCCCGGGCCTGGCTCTTCCAATTCAATTGATGCTGAAAATATAATTGAAGATATAATTTAAATATTATTACCTAAAATTGGATTTTGCATTATTACTTACCGATGATCGCGGTGTAAAAATGTTCGAGGGACTTCAGGCACTTCTTGCCAAGCACCCCATCCACATTGCACTCGAACCCAACCTCGTCAATAAATATGTTTTTTAAATTCTGCTCCACGGAGCCCGGATGCAGGCGCTGATGCATGGCATTAATCTGTTATTCGGTTTGATTCCCCTTTCCTATTTGTTCGTTGAGGTCAACAAGTTCCTCAAAGCTCTTGATGGGACAGCATTCCAAAATGTTATTTTTCTGCCCATTTGCATTCTTCTCCAGAAGCTGTCCCATCATCACTTTTACTTCTGTCAGTTCGCCCGCCACAAACTCCAGTTTTTTCGCATACCTTACATACATGTTAAAAATAGAAGATAAAAAATAATCAAAAAATAATAAACTTATAAATATTAAATAATATTCTAATGCCGCAATATTTTGAACTTTTTCTCGTATGATTTTGCATTTCGAGTGCTTATCAATTTTTCTGTTATCCATTTACAATTTTTACTAATCAAAATCAATACAAACTGGTTGAGCAGGTGAAGACGGTGAGCAGAACACGGATCGGACGAATTAGCCAGTCTACATATTTATCTAAATTTGAAGTTCAAAATATACATTTTTGGACTATGTTTCTTTTTAAATGGAATTTGTGAGAGCTTTTCTCGAAATGCTGGTTAAAAATATCAAAACAAATTTTAATTAAAGTGAAAAAATATTCAAAAGCGGCTTTAAGTTTTGAGTTACTATTGACATAGCCATAATTTTTATTGAGTATTAAATACTCAGAAGATGATCGGACCTCATCGGACGATTTTAAAAATTGAGAGCATTTTTTGCAGTCCTCCTTTTTGAGCAACTTATACAATAAATACCCTGCATAGTATCGTAATGCATTATCATTAGCTGCAGCTTGAATACTTAAATCTGTTGCTTCTATTGAAAGCTCTAACTATGCATCTTTGTCAGTGCAAGTCAAGATATCGTCAGAGTTTTAAACTCTGATGCCGACTCACTCAACCCATTATCTTTTATAATGTTAATCAACATCGTATCTTCATCGGGAGAACAGTTCCTAGATGTTGTGTTGACGTTAGAACTTTCATTGATAGCATTTGACTTATTATTACATTAAACTCATACATTGTTGGATTATTGTTTGTAACACCGTACCAGCCGAGATCTAATTAAATAAAATAAATTTTCTAAAGGGTCTTGGTTTAATTTGGACGTTGCAATCAAAAAAATTACTTTTTTGGCCAAGGAAAGTATGGAGTTGATTGTTAAAATCATACCCTTTATGCAGTGGACTTCCTGTGGATATTTGAATTCTTCAAGATATGTGCGCATTTCCAACAGGGTCTCATTGACAACATTATGTATCTGCAGTGCACTTCTATATGGGTTTTTATCATAGAGAACATGACTATTGAGGCAGTCAAATAATCTGTTCATTTTTGTAATAAATGTGGCTGTCGCTTCTGCACTTTCTTCGCAGTTTTCAAAGCTTCCAGTGCTCATCATTGTTCGAATAGCAGCGGCTACATTGTAGCTAAATATTTGAGTGAGATATTTGACCTTCATTTTCTCAAAACTATTTGGATTTATATGCTTTTGTGTTAATTTTGGAAAGAGTCGCGTTGGATTTCTGGAATCGATTTTATATAATTCATCGACTATTTTCCATGAAACAACGCCATCAGGGGTATCGAGAATTCTATTTTTAACTATGTTTCTAATCGATTTAATTAAATGTGGAACATCGTAGATCGCAAAAATTTCTTTGTTTTTAACTTTAAAGCTAGGGTTCTTAATGTCAACTCCCAGTCTTCTGAAAACAGCTCTATTATTTGAGTCCTGGTGGCAAATAGCTGTTCTTATAGTAAGCCCTAAGGCTTGTGCTTGTTCAATATTAGCCGTCACTTTATTCAAAAGGGCTTCGTGTTTTATACCGTTTGCAGATACAGTATAGCTTAAAACATATTTCTAGTTTAATAGGCCAGTTTAATAGGTGAAAAGGGTAATGTAGAAGTCGAAGAAGTCCCGTGGATTAACGTCGACATGACAGCTTCAGCCGGGGCGCTACCAGAAGCTCAAGATGTGGAAGAATTGCTAATTTATTTCGAAGAGCTCATGGAGGATGCTCTGAAGTATATCGCAGGCTACATTATTAAACGAGGGGGAACGTTGTGAGCCGCGGAAAAGACCGCGGCTCTACCTTATACCCGGTACTCAGTCAGTATATACATACATATATAAGCTTGCGATTTTTGCAATTTCTTATATGTTCGCAAAAGGGACGGAAAAAGGAAAAAATGGGCAAAAAATAATATTTCAAAAATTGGAGTACATTTTTGGAATATTATACATGTTTCCGATTTTGTTTGCATATGATTTTTACTTCTGCTTCTAAATTTCTACATGACATGTATAACTACATATTTGAGACGTAAAAGTGTTGCGACAGACGGAGAGAGGGCATGAGTCAGCGCTTGGCAGGCGTTGCGTAGCCACTGAAATGTAATATGTTTCTTCTGGCCATAATTTTGATCCGACCTGATCCATATTCAACACTCTGATAGAAATGGTCTTTCTCTATGATTCTGCGTATTTAGTTTTCTTGTATCTTCAAAATTGTATACGCCACAGACTTTCGTCCTTTGTGGGGGCGGGGTGAAATTTTGAAATACATTTGGAGTAGTGTGGTCATACAGGAGACTAGATACAAAACTTGGTTGCTCTAGCTTTAATGGTCTCTGAGATATAGGCGCAAATGAAGACGGACGGACGGACGGACAGACAGACATGGCTATATCGACTCGGCTATTGATGATGATCGAGAATATATATACTTTATGGGGTCGGAAACGCTTCCTTCTGGGCGTTACACACAATCGTTTTCCCCACAAATCTAATATACGCCTATACTCTTCGAGTACCGGGTATAACAAAACAGAATGAGCTTTACGCATTGTTCGAAAAGCAGCGGCCGCACTATGACTAAACACTTGAGAGGTATTTTTGATGGGATATATACACACAGTGATGCTCATAGACTTAAGCCACAAGACTTCAACCAAGAATTTAAACGAAGAAAGAAAAGTTTTTATTACACAGCTCCAATTTTTTGTGTTACATTAGTTCTATCAGTGTTATCAGTGTTCCAATAGAAGAATAACCAAGTTATAAAAATACATACATATATATATATATATATGTATGTAAGTGCTTTTTAGTGCGAAAATAGTAAAGTTTTCTGCCAAAAATACATTTGGTTGTGTTTTCTCATTAATTTGTAATTTGTGCGGGCCAACTTTACGTGTTGCTGCTGCTTATTAATTGGTTTGAACATTGGTTTTATTATTGGTTTTGAACATTAAAAGACAATTTTTCCATCTCTGTCCATTTCCAGTTCCTTCCACTTATTTTCTTCAACTTTTCCTTCATTATTTTCAATTGAATATCTATTAATCTTTGAGTTTTTCCTTTGGGGGAGACCCCTCTATCCTATATATCCCTTAATCAATAATAGTGAAATAAAAATAGAAAGCAGAAAACATTATTCATAGCCTCTTTGAAGGCTTTTTTGACTATGGCAGAGAAAAAAAGGGAACAGTTGGGTGGACAACGGTGCAGCCTTTCCCACTGCCAAAAATCTAGGCACGATTTTCCAGGAATTAAATTGTTAAAGTTTCCAGAAAAAGATTCGATGTACTTAATGAAATGGGCTGAAAAATGTCAGTTTACCGAAGATTTTTTGGCGAGATCTTCATCTCTGTTTTTATGCCAAGATCATTTTTCGCCAGATAATATTGGAAAAAATTCCTGAAGATTGGAACAATCCCAGATAGAAACCTAATCAAAGATAATAGTTGCAATAATGATGAAATTGATTTCAATGCATTGAGATCGCCTCCACGGAAAAGAACCAGCTAACAGTCCCCTGCTGGATTTTGTCTTCAGTGCCATAAAAGCACAAAAACACCTAAATACTACCAAAAACAATATTTCACATACAAAAAAATGTCTGATGAAAGAAAAATGCGAATTAAGATGCTCCAAAAAGAAAATACTAATTTAAAGCGAAAGATAATTGGATTGGAAGCGAAAACCAGTAAAAACTTAGTCCCTGCAGTTGATAAAATGGATCTAGCTGGAAATAAAAAAATATTGACAAAAATACTCCTCAAAGAAAAAAAGGGAAATCAAATAAGATGGAATGATTCCGAGAAATTGTTCGCTCAGAGCATTTTTTACAGCTCTACATATATGTACGTTTTTAAGAGACTCATTGCAACCAAATCTTCCTAGTCGATCATCTTTACATAAGTGGATCAGCATAAAAAAATTATAGCCTGTAGCAACGAATGTTTGTACTCAGCACTTAAAGATGCGATCAAGGGAATGGCTGAATGTGAAAAAGAGTGCATGCTAACTTGTAATGGAGTTGCAATAAAAAAAAAATTTGACATACAATCCCGCTGTTGATGTAATAGATGGCTTAAAACATTTACTCGAACGTTCTAATAAACTAGGAAGTCACATTTGTGTATTTGTTATACGGGATATTTTAAAAAAATGGAAATTTTTTTTTTAACTATTTCGTGCCCGAGACAAACATAAAGGGAGAAGATTTAAAAAGCCTTATCTTGAAAAACATAAATATTGAAAGTATTGGGTTCTGCATAAGAGGCGTAGTATATGATCAAGGGGGAAATAATGGAAAATGAACCTCATTGCCTCAAGTCACTAAAGAAAAACCGTATTTCAACTTTAATAATAACAAGTATTACATGCTTTATGACATTCCGCATCTTTTCAAATCTATTCGGAATAATTTCCTAAAAGCTAAGTTTGAAACTCCTGATGGACTAGTTGATTTTGATGTCATAAGAGAAGTTCGCGAATTAGAAAAGGGATCTGTAACGAGAATGACTAAATTAACAAAAAGTCACGTTAATCCAACTAGATTTGAGCTAATGCGGGTATGTTTGGCAACACAAACTTTTAGTCACACTGTTGCAGCGGCTATTAAAACTTGTAACGGAAACAAGCAATTTTGTCGAAATAGTCCTGAAGTGGCAGCCTCAACTGCTATTTTTGTCCAAAAAATTAATGATTACTTCGATTGCCTGAATAGCAGAGTATTAACTGACAAGAATCCCATGAAATGTGCACTTCAAATTAATAATATTGTTTGGAAGAAAGTGAAGGAAATGCAGGAATACCTGAAGAACGTGAAATAGCAAGGAAATAATATATATTGTCTGGATGGCTTGCTCCAAACAACTGAGGCTATTTTTGGACTCGTCGAAGATCTATTCAAGGATCACACGGACAATTTTTAACCAGTCGAATTAATCAAGATCCGCTCGAAAATATATTTGCGTGCGTTCGTGCAAAAGGTGGTAACTGCAGAAACCCCTCAATAAGTGAATTTAATACAATAATTGCAAAACTAATATCTTTGCACATATTTAAATTTTCGAAAACATCCAATTGCGAATCCGATGCAATGCAATGCACTACAGAAAGTAGTGATTACTCATTATGGTTTGATATAAATAATGAGTGTTACACCCATAAAATAGATATTTTAAACAAACTTATTAAGGTTTTACTTTTTAACCACTGCAAATGGACTGTGATAGCTGATAGAAAAAAGAAACAAGCTAAACTTAGTATTCCATCTCATAAGTGACGACTGCAATTATATATATGTACATATGTTGATACAATAAAAACAATAAATAAAAGAAATAGAAAAAGAAAAAGAGAACGAAAAGTAATAGTTAGAAAACTAAAGCTTTGTTGGGGAACATGGAAATGTTTTAAAGTACAAAATTAAAGCATTTCAAGTCGACTCGAAGGTCATATGAATACATAACCCCATTACATGTGTAATGACCTCCTCGTGCTGTTCCCTGGGTACCAATTAGATACATCCATATGCATATAAAAACGGTAGCAAATTCGAGCGGCGATATTTACTTGCATACATATGTTTACTATTAAGACCCCTTCTTGCGAAATGATCATGGAGCGACAAAAAGTTATAAAAGCACTTTAATATTTTACTGTATAATTTTAGAACAATTATGCATAAAAATTTCGCAAAAACGAAAACACATACAGATACAGTATAATTTATTAATTATATAACATTTTTAAAAAACATATATATAAGTAAATAGGATATTTATATAAATAAATATATTATTTTTTTATTATTTAAATTAATAATGCAATTTAATTTTACAAATGTCAATCGCAAACGAATTTTTGTCCCCCCACCCCAACTACCAGGAAATACATTTGTATCTCAAAAAATCTTCTCAAAAGTATTTTGCTGGCAATTTCGGCACGCGTACACACACACATACGTACTTACGTTCCGTGTGTACTTATACAAGCAAGCTCATTCTATTTTTAGATTTGCGAGCGCACTGGAGTTCGTGCGAGCGAGATAGCACTCTTTGAACAAACAACCCTCCCTACAAAACAGAATTGTATGAGCATGAGACATCTTAGTGTTTATATTGGCTTTGGTTCGGTGGTGTTGCACACTTTGAGGAGAAACACAGAAGTCACACCTACCTTGACACACTAAAAACATCGGAGGAAAGCTGGAGACGAAAGCCAAGAAGATGTACTGGCTCACTAAAGCGAACAATAAACTCAGCCTTAAAAATAAGGTGCTAATCTATAAAACTATATTGGCTCAAATTTGGAAAAATTACGGCATCCAAATTTATGGCATTGCTGCAAAGACGAACTTTTTTTGCGCAATAAAGACATTGCCAGGGATCTTGACGTCCGTCTCATCGGCGATGTAATCTTCAATCCAACCCAGAAGTACATCTCCAATCTTGGAACTCACCCCAATGCACTGCACTATGGGTAAAATTCCAATTTTTCGGGTATTATTTAATAACTCCTAAACTAAGCAAGATTTTCCGATGCGGTTTTTTTTGTTGTTATTATGTAAGCCTCTAGAAACATTTTTTGAAAAAATGGGCGTGTCACCGCCCACCCATAAAAAATCTTTTTTTTCTTTTTTGTTATAACTGAAATTGAGTTTTATACTAATATTTATTAATTATAATGCTCTATTATACATAAAAATAAAGTTATATATTTGGAAAAATATAATTTTGATGAAACTCAGGAGCTAAAGAAATATTTTAACTGACATTATCTTCATTTTCAATCTCTTCATCACACATAAAAAATGAAACGTCGCATTCTTCTTCACAACCATCAAACGCTTGTTCTGGATCTTCTATTTCGCATGATAAAAGGTTTAAAACCTCAATGGGAAGGGCAAGACCTTTGTGCTTTCGAACTCGCTTCACTAGGTTTGTGGATGAAATGATTGGATCGGAGGAATCCATTGCTCTATTAAAAACATCGACGAAATTATGAACTCTGCTGTGCTTCCGTGCGTGATGAAGTCTGTCTTCTTTATAAATTTTGTTGCGAGATTCAGATGCTTCTTCGCCAAAATAGCCCACAGGAAGTACAGTGTTTTCCATAATCTGCCTAGAATGGACCATTATTTTATGAATAGTGGCTGTCATTGGCAGCCATTGGTAATTGTCAACAATCAATTCGCCAGTTTCAAAGCAAAATTTTTTAAATTTATCCAAATGAATCGGAAGTTGACATGACAAACAGATTCATATTGTTCTCCGATTTTTAATTATTTGCTGGTCAAATCCCGTAATTTTGGAAAATTCCACAAAGTTGTTGAAAGCTCGCCGTGCTGTGTTTCCATTGTTGGTATTGCCAGATCCATTTTGTTTCGGCTTTTCAACCTTTAAAGACAGCCTCTCCAAAAACACATGCTGAATATTTTTTTTCCGATCAGCTAGAGTCTTCTTGTCCAAAGCTGTTAGCACTCGCCATTTTTTCAAAGTTAACTTATAGCCGGCATGCAAGACAAATTCGAAGCATCTTATCCAGCAATGCAGTGGGCTTAATCCATGTTTCAAATTGTCTAGAAGTGGTACAAATTTAAGGCGCTTAAAGTGTTTATTTTGTAGGAAATCCTTTGGCGTGGCATTGCATATTGGACAGGCTTGAAACGATTTCGTTAATTTTCTGTTAATACATTAAGCACCTTTCCCTATATAACAGTCAGATACAATCGAAATTTTATATAGATGCATTTATTGTTGGCCAACATTATTTTGCACGGTACAAGGTTTTCAATTTCTTGTTTGATATCTTGATCCTCTTTTATTATTGCTTCTTTCGTTTCTTTCAAAAACTCGAGTTTGAGAGGACGACAAAATCTTATTGACTGTGGAGTGCGATTATTCCATAATAAATTAGCTTCGGGAACTTCAATTAATCTAAGAGGCATTACGGTTGTGGCAAAAAGGCTTGAGTCTGCATCAAAAGATCTTTTGGCAACATATGCCTGATTATAATTTGACTGACCGATACTCCCATCAAATCCATACCCCAAGATTAAATCTGCGGATAAGAAATCTGTATTTCGCATCCTCATTGAATGTATAATGTCGTCCTCTTGGAGCACAACAATACGTGTGGCCGTATGACTTACAAGGTCTTGCAAAGGCACTTTAGCAACAGTTTCATTAATTTGTATGTTATCCGGTCTGCAATGTTTTTTTTGCTCAGCTACATCTCTATACAGAGGATAAATGTCAGCCCTCATATTCTTCGCATCCTCTCTAATTGCACAATACTGTTCCTTCGACAACTTTTGATCCAATATTAATTCTAATGCTTCGTCTTTAGACGCTCGAATTGGCCTTTCTATTGGATTGGTCAAAATATGACTAACATCCTTCGCTTTCTCGGGTCTATTCGCAAGCTCTTTAAGAACTGCAGCAAGATCAATCTGCCCTTGCCTGCGCACAGCTGTGCTTGCAGCTTGAATCAACAAAGGGACGTTGCATTCCTGACTTTTAGATAGAGCTGCTGCTTGTTTTTTTGAGCTTCTTCTCCTTTCAACATGTAAGCCAACTTTAGTCATCCAATTTGCCGATTGTTGTTCCCATCTGATTGATTGATATTTAATTTTGTTTGACTTTTCAACCAATTTGAATGTTTGCTTTGAAAATATTTTTTTTTTCGATTGCACTTCTTCCATTTAACATTCATATTTAAGCAAAAAATTTGACTCTTGTTCCTTAAATATGATTCAGATTTTACAACAGTAATGTTCTTGCTTAATTTCCGTTTAAAGAATCAAGAAATCAAGAATAAAACACGGACAAGTACAAAGTTTTAGTACAACCAACACATAGTACAAGCCTGTTTGATTAATATCCATTTTAAATTTTACAAAAAGAATGTGTCGCGTTTGAATACGAGCAATTTGAATATCGGCCACAAAAATATTGCAATCTTAGAGCACGTGCCTTGTAACAGAACAGCTGACTTTAACAGAGGATTGGCTTAACATTGGTCTGTTACATAACATTTTTCGTATTGAACTTTACAGTTTGAAGTTTTCTTAAGATGTTAACACAAAAAAATTACCAATTTTAATAATATCAAAAAATGACTAGATACCCGAAAAATTGAAATTTTCCCCATAGTGCGCTGCCGCTGCACGTTCACATGTACATCTGCATGTATAAAGTACATATGTATGTATAAGCAAGCAAAAAAACGTTCGGTTGCATTTCGTGAGAAGAGTGAGCGAGAGAAATATACATACATACATATGCTCTCGTTTGGTTGCTGTTCTTGCTGGTAGCAGCTTATAGGCTTTTTACACTTGGTGCGTTACCTATCGATATCGGAGAAGACGCAAAGAAGCAGGTTTGCCGTTTACACCACAGCGTCTTGCTTCTTTGCGTCTTGGAAGAGGAAGACAAATTTTGTAAACAAAGTAAATAATGTTCGAAAATCAACGAAATAAGTCAGCGTGAAAAAATAGAGTTAATTCTTCAAACTGTGGTGGCGCAAAGTGAGGAGAACCTTTTGAAGTGCATGGAAGCGGCTGAGTTATCCTTAGAAAAGTTTCAATTCGTCTTGCAACTTCAACGTCCTCCTTGCGTTTGGACTCTTGTAGGTAAAGAGCAGACAATGTTCTCTCTTTTCAATTAAATAATATATTCTTCATTGCAATAGCCACGATATGGTTCATTTTGGCAGGAAGATGTTGTGGAGAACTCCGATGCATTTTTTAAGGAAAATTTCTGCATGGAAAGGGGTACTTCAACATGCTCGTTGGACTGTTGCCCAATCTCGAAAAGAAAGACACTCCTTTTCGACTGACAATCCCTCTGGAGAAGAGAATAGCCATAGCCCTTTATTGCCAAGGATCGCCTGCACAATATCGTACGGGAGTCTATTTGGTGTGTCAAGGGCTTTTGTCTGCCGCATATTTCTGCAGTTTCGTCGCGAGGTAGTTGCTCAACTCGCTGACAAGTATCTGCCAGCAGATACTGCCAGCAGAAGATCACGGAAACAGTGAGAGGATTCAAAGACATGGGATTTGCAGCAAAAAATTTGAAATCAACTACATTGTTGAAATGCTTTTTTAAGTAATAAAATTAGTTTAAACAATTTGTTCTAGCATTACATGTATTTTTGTATTGTATGTACATACATATACATATGTATTTTTACTTAGTGAAACATTTTACGCGGTAAATTTTAAATTTGAATCTGCTGTTTTTTGTTGTTATTAGTGGTGATAGTTCCGCTGATAAGGCACAAAAGTTCGAAAATTGCTGTTATGCGCACAGAAACATAGTATTTAACTACCGAAATACCAAAACGCAGTTGCGTCGGAAAACGACGCAACTTTTTGCCACCACTAGGGCCCTATGCCAAACCTATGTAAAAACGAGAGAGAACGTTGTGAGCCGTGGCAAAGGCCACGGCTCTACCTTATACCCGGTACTCAGTCAGTATATACATACATACATATATGAGCCTACGAATTATGAAAATTTTTATATGTTCTCAAAAGGGACGAAAATAATATTTAAATTAAAAAAATAATTTTTTTGGAATTTTTCTACACGTTTCCATTTTTGTTTACATATGGTTTGTATATCTGCGCCTACATTTCTACATGACATGTAAAACTACATATTTCAGACGTACAAGTGTTTGCAAAAGAGAGAAGGGAATGAGTCAGCGCTGGGCAGGCGTTGCGTAGCCACTGAAATTTAATTTGTTTCTTCTGGCCATAATATTGATCCGATCTGATCCAGATTCGGTAATCGGGTAGATATGGTAATTTTTCATGATTCTGCGTTTTTGGTTTTCATTTATCTTAAAAATTGTGGATTCCACAGATTTTGGTCCTTTGTGGGGGCGGAAAGGGGCGTGTCAAAATTTTGAAATACACTTGTACTGAAGTGATATCACAGGAGCTTGGATAGAAAGTTTGGTTGCTCTAGCTCTTATAGTCTCTGAGATCTAGGCGCTCATTTAAACGAATAAGCAAAGCGGACAGGGTCGCGTGTGAGAGAGAGCGAGAGGGAATGATGACTTTCGAAATGGTTTTCTTCATTGTAGCTATAATAATGATCTGATCTGATCCAGATTCAACACTCTGATAGAAATGGTCATTTTCTATGCTTCTGCGTTTTTAGTTTTCTCGTATCTTCAAAATTGTGTACGCCACAGACTTTCGTCCTTTGTGGGGGCGGAAAGGGGCGGGGCGAAATTTTTCAACACATTTGGAGTAGTGTGATCACAAAGCAGACTGGATACAAAATTTGGTTGCTCTAGCTTTAATAGTCTATGAGATATAGGCGCAAATGAAGACGGACAGACGGACAGACGGACAGACGGACAGACGGACGGACGGACAGACAGACATGGCTATATCGACTCGGCTATTGATGCTGATCAAGAATATATATACTTTATGGGGTCGGAAACGCTTCCTTCTGTGCGTTACACACAACCGTTATCCCCACAAATCTAATATACCCATATACTCTTCGAGTACCGGGTATAAAAACTGCGTTTCTGAGAAGACGCAAAGAATCAAGACGCAGCCTCAGTGTAAACGGCACCTTAGAGGCAAAATAAGGGACTTAAATCCCCAACAATTGTTGGTGTCGTTTTCTTTGACATCTTTCTTCCCTTCCGCTGGACGACAAGCTCGTCAATGTTCCTGCGCCGCCGCACCCGGTGTAGAAGCACTTAGAATATTTTTTACCTCTCCCTCTCTCTCTCTCTGACCCAATGTGATTTCACAGTAAAGTGTGGTTTCCATGCCTGTTTTGCTTGAAGCATGTGAGAGTGAGAGAGGTAAATGTGTTGTCGCGTAGCTGGTAGCTTGTTTGTCACGAGTATTAATATAATAGCCGAGTTGATATTTCCATGACTGTCTGTCCGTCTCACAGACCCACTGCCCCACAGACGGCCAAACTAGCTCATATAAGCCTATTTTTTGAAAATCGAAAAGCGTTTTATTTTTAAATATATTCGATTAACAATACATCATGGACCTTGTTGATATTTATACCCGGTACTCGAAGAGTATAGGGGTATATTAGATTTGTGGGGATAACGGTTGTGTGTAACGCCCAGAAGGAGGCGTTTCCGACCCCATAAAGTATATATATTCTTGATCAGCATCAATAGCCGAGTCGATATAGCCATGTCTGTCTGTCCGTCTGTCTGTCTGTCCGTCTTCATTTGCGCCTATATCTCATAGACTATTAAAGCTAGAGTAACCAAGTTTTGTATCCAGTCTCCTGTGTTATCACACTACTCCAAATGTATTTTAAAATTTCGCCCCGCCCCCTTCCGTCCACACAAAGGACGAAAGTCTGTGGCGTACACAATTTTGAAAATACAAGAAAACTAAAAACGCAGAATCATAGAAAATGACCATTTCTATCAGAGTGTTGAACCTGGATCAGATCGGATCATTATTATAGCTACAATAAAGAAAACCATTTCATTCCCTCTCGCTCTCTCTCACACGCGACCCCATCTGCTTTGCTTATTCGTATAAATGAGCGCCTAGTTCTCAGAGACTATAAGAGCTAGAGCAACCAAACTTTCTATCCAAGCTCCTGTGATACCAAACCAGCACGAGTTTGTTTTAAAATTTTGCCGCCCCCACAAAAGACGAAAATCTGTGAAATCCACAATTTTTAAGATAAATGAAAACCAAAAACGCAGAGTCATGGATAATTACCATATCTACCACATTGCCGAATATGGATCAGGTCGGATCAATATTATGGCCAGAAGAAACAAAATTTAATTTCAGTGGCTACGCAACGCCTGCCAAGCGCTTAGTTATTCCCTCTCTCTATGTCGAAAACACTTGTACGTCTCAAATATGTAGTTATACATGTCATGTAGAAATTTAGAAGCAGATGTAAAAAGCATATGCAAACAAAATTGGAAACATGTATAATATTCCAAAAATGTACTTCATTTTTTGAAATATTTTTTGCCCATTTTTTTAATTTGTCCCTTTTGCGGACATATAATAAATTGCATAAATCGCAAGCTCATATATGTATGTATGTGTATACTGACTGAGTACCGGGTACAAGGTAGAGCCGCGGCCTTTGCCGCGTTTCACAACGTTCCCCCTCGTTTGTGTTACATTAGTTCTATCAGTGTTATCAGTGTGCTAACAGAAGAATAACCAAGTTATAAAATACATATATATTCAACGAAAAACTTAAAAAATTTTACTGCACGGAAGCTGTTCATTATTTCGGATGTGTGGAACTAAAAAAAATTAGTGTGACCAAGAGCCTAAAAAGTGATTTGCCACTCTCATGAATCAGCTGTGCTTTGTAAATAATTGTGATTGTTCAATTCAAATTAAAAAAGTAAAAAATGAACTCCGAGGTCGAAGTTATTGTGTTGGTGGCGGCGTTTATTGTTCTTGAAAAACAGAAAGAAGCACAGCGCAGACGGAGGTCTCACAAATGTTGGGTAAACCCTTATTTGCAGCAGAGGAAGGAAAAGGGGAGGTTCTATAATGATGTGAGTATTCATATAATTAATATTTTTACCAATTGCAGTGTCTCTTACACATTTCATAGTTTCAGGATATGCTGCAGAACCCTACAGTGTTTCACCAGAACTTTCATATGGATGAACACCAATTCAACTATTTATTTTCATTGGTGGAACCATTTTTAGTAGCCAAGCGCAACTCACGGCCAGACGCTATTCCACTCAAAGCAAAATTAGCCATTGTTCTCGAGTAAGTCCATTGCAAGACAACAAACATATAAAATACCGACTTATTTAATCGTTTGTATTCGATTTTTTGCGACTGGAGACTTACAATGTCACGTTGGCTCGACCTATAGTAAATTATGTGGGATTATAACATACCGTCTTTCCAATGACATCACAGGCAGAAAGGACATGTGTTCAGGGAACTGCCAATCGACAGTTTAGCTGACCCTATTGCCTCCCAACGCTGTGCCTCCCGCGCTACCACTTTTGGCGCGCTTGCTGCGATGGTACCTCAGGCTGTCCCTCAGTCCTGCCCATGCGGTCTTACAATCATTCGCTACAAAGCATAATTATCACTAATAACTTTCAACAAATTAATATATGTACAGCTGCGTCAAAAATAATAGTAGTGCCCAAACAAGTTTCAATTTTTCCTCAATAACAGGACTTTGGAGAACTTCTCAAACAAATTTTTAATTTTTATTGTTACTTAGCGAATTAATGATTATAATAATACATAACAACTCGAAGTAAAACTTCCAAATTATACGAAAAAAAAAAAATGCGTAAGTACTTCAAAAATGACCCGTTCAAAATAATAGTAGTGTGGTTTCCTCATATGAGATCAAAATCAAAAAAAATGTTCTGGGAGTGTCCCTTATATCTATTATAATACATCCATATATCTAGTTAATTTTAGTATTTAGTTGCGTAGCCTTTGTTTTGAATAACGGCTTCACAACGTTTTGGCATGGAGTTAACTAAATTTTGGCATCTTTCGACAGAAATCGAGCTCCAGGACCTTTTTACAGTGTCCCAAAGTTGGTTGTTGTTGCTTGGTTTTACTTCTGAGACTGCTCTTTTTACATCTCACCACAAGTTCTCAATTGGATTGAGATCGGGTGACTGAGCCGGCCATTCCATTAAATTTACCTTATTGGCAGCAAACCACTCTTTGGCAACTTTACTTGTGTGCTTCGGATCATTGTCCTGTTGGAAGGTCCAAATAAGCGGCATTTCCTCGGAGGCATAAGGTAGCATCACATCTGTTAGTATTTTAACGTACACGTGCCGATCCATTATGCTTTTAACCCAGTGTATAGGTCCAACACCGTAGTATGAAAAGCTTGCCCAAATCATAATGGAAGAACCACCGTGTTTAACCGTTTTTAGTGTATACTGTGGTGAATATTCAGATGCAGGTGGACGTCTCACATACTGACGAGCGCCACGTCCACCAAACAAAGCAATTTTCGATTCGTCCGACCACAATATATTTCGCCACTTCTCCACGGGCCAGTTCAGGTGCTCTTTCGCAAACTTCAATCTTTTCACTATATGTTTCTTTGTCAACAATGGGACTTTTCGTGGACTTCTGGCCATTAAATTATGGTCTCTTAGCTTTCTTCTTATGGTTCCGAGACTTACATTTAAGCTGCAATTTTTCTTTAGCTCTGCAGAAGGCTCAAAAGGGTTGCACCTCGCACGTCTTAGTAGTCGATTTACAGATTTTTGCGGCAATAACTGTGGCCTGCCGCGGGTTTCACATTTTGGTTCATATTTAATGGCGTTTCTGATCATTGTGGCTGAACAACCAATGATTTTCTGGACATCGACATATGTCCTTCCTTCTGAAATGAGCCTTTTAATTTGGTCGCGCTTTTCGGCAGTACAATGTTTACCACGCCCCATATTTTAGGTCCGAAATGACAAAAAAGGAATTAAAAAAGCTTCAGATTACTAAATAAACAATCAAACTATAATATAACACCACAAACCTTGAAGAAACTCTAACAGATTTTAAATTATGCACTATTGTCTGGAGCACTACTATTATTTTGAATGCGTCGAAATGGTGATAATTAGCGAAAAAGCTCAAAACAGAACACAAAAAAAAGAAATAAGAAGACATAACTGTATTTTCAAGAACAGCAATGCTGTGCTTTGTGTCGGGGTGAAAAAATCAATGCGATCGGTACAGTTATTTCGGAGAAAAACAGCCATATGTAAAGCCCATATCAGCACTACTATTATTTTGGACGCAACTGTATATCTTACCTCCCTTGTTCAATTCGGCACCAACACTTTCCCACGCACTTTTCACCGAAATATTGTCAAAGTGCTTCTTTTCCGTGATCCGCCAAAGACACGGTCTTGCCTCAACTGCTTTAATTAATGCGATCTTTTCCTCTCGTTGAAAATTGGAGTCCCTTTTCGTAAATTTTCGCGCTGGTTTTCCCTCCATTTTAGCTGACCTTTTCCATCCAACACTCCAGTAAAAATAGGCACATATATTTTACTGGCAACCCTATCAGCTGTTCTCACAGTCCACATTCGTGTGAATATCGATACTATCGATAAAAATTCATGGATCCCGTTTACGTTGCTGGATACTGACTCCAGGAAAACACAAACGAAAAATTACTGGCCCCGTTTTTTTATACCCGGTACTCGAAGAGTATAGGGGTATATTAGATTTGTGGGGATAACGGTTGTGTGTAACGCCCAGAAGGAAGCGTTTCCGACCCCATAAAGTATATATATTCTTGATCAGCATCAACAGACAAGTCGATATAGCCATGTCTGTCTGTCCGTCCGTCCGTCCGTCTGTCCGTCCGTCCGTCTGTCTGTCCGTCCGTCCGTCTTCATTTGCGCCTATATCTCAGAGACTATTAAAGCTAGAGCAACCAAGTTTTGTATCCAGTCTCCTGTGTGATCACACTACTCCAAATGTATTTTAAAATTTCGCCCCGCCCCTTTCCGCCCCCACAAAAGACGAAAGTCTGTGGCATACACAATTTTGAAGATACGGGAAAACTAAAAACGCAGAATCATAGAGAAAGACCAAATCTATCAGAGTGTTGAATCTGAATCAGATTGGAACATTATTATAGCTACAATGAAGAAAACCATTCCGAAATTCATCATTCCCTCTCGCTCTCTCTCACACGCGACCCTGTCTGCTTTGCTTATTCGTATAAATGAGCGCCTAGTTCTCAGAGACTATAAGAGCTAGAGCAACCAAACTTTCTATCCAAGCTCCTGTGATACCGAACCAGCACAAGTTTGTTTTAAAATTTTGCCACGCCCCCTTCCGCCCCCACAAAAGACGAAAATCTGTGAAATCCACAATTTTTAAGATAATGGAAAACCAAAAACGCAGAATCATGAAAAATTACTATATCTACCAGATTACCGAATCTGGATCAGATCGGCTCAATATTATGGCCAGAAGAAATAAATTAAATTTCAGTGGCTACGCAACGCCTGCCAAGCGCTGACTCATTCCCTCTCTCTCTGTCGAAAACACTTGTACGTCTCAAATATGTAGATATACATGTCATGTAGAAATTTAGAAGCAGACATACAAAGCATATGTAAACAAAAATGGAAACATGTATAAAAATTCCAAAAAATTCATTTTTTTAATTTAAATATTATTTTCGTCCCTTTTGAGAACATATAATAAATTTCATAAATCGTAGGCTCATATAGGCTCATATTCCCTCTCGTTTTATATGAAGTTTGGCAGTAATTTTTAGTTTCCGCGGTGCTGGATACCCAGCTTATGGCTAAAAATAAAAATACAAATCCGGCCGAAAGAAATCTAATTGGGAATATTACGAAAAAAAACACAAGTATTCTACAAATTTGTAAGACTTTACATTTTTCACGTGGCAGTCAGAAATGCCATTGCATTTTATAAGAAACATGGAACCTGGGAAAATATTCCAGGTGAAAAGCCCAGAAAAACCACTATTAACGACGATAGACGGATTGCCAAAATCAGTAAATCGACGCAAATCAGAGGTCAAATGGTGGCAGATTATGGCGTGAATGTGTTATCTCAGACCATAAGAAGACGGCTAAATGAATTCGGGTTATATGGACGCATTGCCCAAAAAAAACCATTTCTGTCTATTAAAAATGTTAAAAAGCGCCTTCAATTCGCCACAGAGCATATTCAAAAAGGTGCCAATTTTTGGAACATGATTGTTTGGAGCGACGAATCTAAGTTTAATGTCTTTGGGAGTGATGGTGAACCATATGTACGACGTCCTCCCAACAAATAATTGGACTCCAAATACACGAAGAAGACCGTTAAACATGGTGGCGCTTCGATTATGGTCTGGGGCTGTTTCACCGCATCGGGCGTAGGTCCCTTAGTGAAGATAGAACGCATTATATATATATATATATATTAACAATTTATCTGGAGAATATGCCGATAATCTACCACTTGCCTGGATATTTCAACAGGACAACGACCCGAAACACTGCAGCAAGATAGTCAAGTCGTGGCTTAACCAAGAGGCAATCAATGTTTTGCAATGGCCAACGCAGAGCCCCGACTTGAACCCTATAGAGAACTTGTGGGGAATTCTTAAACAAGTCGTTGGAGGTCAAAGCCAGATATCCGGCTCGGTTTAGAAAAACAGACTCGATTAATTCCTTTGATCACGAAGCATTTCCTTGACCGTTTTGGCAGAAATCGTCTAATCATAATACAGCACTTCTTTAGGACGTTGATATGCAATGACTGCACCATCAAGTGGCCCAAGCGACACCAGCCGATGGCTGTTACGCGCGGTTCCCAGGCAAGAAAGCAGCCTTCAAAACAACGTGTCCTTCACAGCAGAAACTATTCATATTCAAACTATTCAAACCGTATAACAAAATCGTTAAAAATACTAAAAATCAGAATACTGACAATGTCAATCCACGTACCGCACGTAACACAATAAAGGAGTGCCAAAACGCATTGAAGGAGCACGAATACGTACCAAGTGAAAGTTTCACCCCCTCACACTCCATTTATAGTACCCAGCCTGAGACAACACAAAATTTAGCCGAACAAAGCCTTAACAAAATTTCTTTCAATATCTCTCATTACAGATCTCTTCATTACAGATTTCAAAAATTATGATATTAACGTAGAAACCAGAAAATTCCTAGAAAAAATTAACTCTGAAATAACGCAAACAATTGCATAATTGATCTAAATAAAAGTAATATTTAATTTTATTTTTTCATATATTTATTGTTATAACTATTTATATTTCTCTACTTATTTCTTACACTATCCTTTAAGTTCATTTTTTCTTTTCTCTTTTGTTTTTTTTTAATATTTCAAATGAAAATACTACAGTATAACATTCAAAGTCTAACTAATAATAATAACAAACATTTACTAGAAATATTCTTAGTTTAGAATAATATTAATATTGCAATCTTGTCAGAAATTTGGGTAAAAAATAACGCAATGTGTAGCTTTTTAACTTTAATTTTAACTTTATCGGTAAAGAACGGGAAGATGGATACGAAGGAGTTGGTATATATATTAAAAAGGATATTTGTTTTAAGTTTTAAATGTTTTGAGTTTTAAGTCTTGAAATGTAATTCGAGTTTGGAATTAGTCGGATTGAGTACGGTGAATCTATCTCTTAACAAGAATATTTTTAGTGTATATTGTCCTTCAAACATTGACTTAAATACTTTTGAATCAGGATGCGAGGATCTGTTATCTGCAGTTTCTTCGTTAAATGGTTTCACTTTGATAGGTGGTGATCTTAATGCAAAATCATCCATATGGAGGAATTCAACATATTGTAAAGACCCAAGGTGCTTTACAAGCTGCCGACTACGGGGGCTACCTGCTATCTGCATCGCATAGATAAACGCGGCCACATTTACACTGCCGCTGGAGGCGTACATCGATCCCTGTTCTTTGATTATTCCTTTTCTCTTGTTTAGTATTATCATTATCACCATTACACGATTCGCCACTGAAGGTCCTATTATTACTATTCATGTAGATTTACCATCTCACCTCACCCATCCCGGTCTTCGCGATTCGGTAGTGTGCCAAGAATAAAAACAAACTCATCGCGCGGCCAACGACACATGGCTATACGGCCACGATCACCCGTAACCACCCTAACAAGAACTCTCATACATACAAGTAAGTGAAGCTTTCCACGTGGTGCAGCTAGGGCCACCAGCTAGGTCCATTTGTGTAATAAAAATTCTGAACAAAAATACAAATACTTTTTGTCTTTTATACATTCATCTTCATATACACATTACACGTTATCCCAATCCTCCCTAGAAACTCCCTAGCCTTACGAGTCGTCGCGATTACGCACGTCTCAGTAGCATCCTCCAGTAGCTAGTGGCTGTCGCGATTACGCACAGTCAATCCCTCCTAGAACCCCAGTAGCCTTCCGAGTCGTCGCGATTACGCACGTCTCAGTAGCATCCTCCAGTAGCTAGGGACTGTCGCGACTACGCACAGCCAATCCCCCCTAGAAACCCCGTAGTCTTACGGGTCGTCGCGATCACGCACGTCCCCGTAGCGTCCTCCTGCAGTTGACGGTCGGCGCGACCACGCACGGACGATCCCCGCTAGAAACCCAGTCGTGGTACGAATCGTCGCGATCACGCACGGTTCCGTAACATCCCCTTGTTAGAATTCCTCGTCCCATGAGCTGCCACTACAACGCAGGGTTCAACAAGCCCCGACAGCGTGTAAACGACGGCCATACGCCGTCTAGTAACGCTAGAGGCCGTAGAGTCGTAAGAGCCGTAGCGATCACGCGCACCCCGGTAAAATCACTCTGTTCACCGCAGAGGTTACGGCGAAATCTCGTCACTCTGCAAACACGCCACACGCTTGACTCTCCCGGACGTGACCCAGGTACTTTCTCTTGCCTAAGGTCTCCCAACAACTACAAATTTTCTTGTAGACGACCCTGGACAGGCTGAGCTTACCCCAGCCTGAAATAGGTTCCTTACAATATCCTACCTAATTTTTTGCATTAGACATAACTTTTGTAAACAGATTTAATCACAACATAAACTGGTTTGTGCATCATATCTAAATATCGAACAGTAACCATTTCCTCATAGTTGTTGATATATCTAAAACCGGTCCTAAATCTAACTATTAAATATAACATATACAACAGGGAACGTTGTGAGCCGCGGCAAAGGCCGCGGCTGTTTTTTACACCAGGTACTCAGTCCGAAAGTGATGTTTCCATTTTTTTTACATATACTTTTTACATCTGCTTCTAAATTTCTACATGTACATGTAGAAATACATATTCGAGATGTACAAGTGTTTGCGACAGAGAGAGAGGGAATAACTAAGCGCTTGGCAGGCGTTGCGTAGCGACTGAAATTTGATTTGTTCCTTCTGCCTATAATAGTAGTTCGACCTGATCAAGATTCGGCAATCTGTTAGACACAGTCATTTTCCATGATTATGCGTTTTTGGTTTTGTTTTATCTTAAAAATTGTGGATTCCACATATTTCCGTACTTTGTGGGGGCGGAAGGCGGCATGGCAAAATTTTGAAATACACTTGTACTGAAGTGATATCACAGGAGCTTGGATAGAAAGTTTGGTTGCTCTAGCTCTTATAGTCTCTGAGAACTAGGCGTCCAAAAAAACGAATGGGCAAGGCCGACGGGGTCGCGTGTGAGAGAGAGCGAGAGGGAACGATGACTTTCGAAATGGTTTTCTTCATTGTTGCTATATTAATAATCTGATCTGATCAAAATTCGACACTCTGAAAGAAATAGTTATCCTCTATGATTCTGCGTTTTTAGTTTTCTTGTACTATCAAAATTGTGTATGCTACAAGTTTTCGTCCTTTGTGCGGGCGGAAGGGGGCGGGGCGAAATTTCGAAATCCACTTGGAGTAGTGTGATAACACAGGAGACTGGATACAAAACTTCGTTGCTCTAGCTTTTATAGTCTCTGAGTTCTAGGCGCTAATGAAGACGGACGGACAGACAGACGGACGGACAGACGGACGGACGGACAGACAGACAGACATGGTTATATAGACTCGGCTATTGATTCTGATCCAGAATATATGTATGTATATACTTTATGGGGTCGGAAACGCTTCCTTCTGGGCGTTGCACACATCCGTTATCACCACAAATCTAATATACCCCTATACTCTTCGAGTACCGGGTATAAATATCAACAAGGTCCATGATGTATTGTTAATCGAATATATTTAAAAATAAAACGCTTTTCGGTTTTCAAAAAATAGGCTTATATGAGCTAGTTTGGCCGTCTGTGGGGCAGTGGGTCTGTGAGACGGACAGACAGTCATGGAAATATCAACTCGGCTATTAATACTCCTGACAAACAAGCTACCAGCTACGCGACCACACATTTACCCCTCTCACTCGCACATGCTTCAAGCAAAACAGGCATGGAAACCACACTTTACTGTGAAATCACATTGGGTCAGAGAGAGAGAGAGAGAGAGGGAGAGGTAAAAAATATTCTAAGTGCTTCTACACCGGGTGCGGCAGCGCAGGAACATTGACGAGCTTGTCGTCCAGCGGGAAGAAAGATGTCAAAGAAAACGACACCAACAATTGTTGGGGATTTCAGTCCCTTATTTTGCCTCTAAGCTGCTACCAGCAAGAACAGCAACCAAACGAGAGCATATGTATGTATGTATATTTCTCTCGCTCACTCTTCTCACGAAATGCAACCGAACGTTTTTTTGCTTGCTTATACATACATATGTACTTTATACATGCAGATGTACATGTGAACGTTCAGCGGCAGCGCAGCAGCAGAACACTGACCACATGTGTGCAGTACTGTCATTCTAGCATGTTGCAGGATATTGTGAGGAACTGTGTGCCTCACAGCGCTAGGAAGGCTGGCGGACCGGATAAGGCTGATGGACCGGATAAGGCTGACGGGTCGGTCGCCACGGATATCCGGAGGCCGCCAATTCGCCGCGGGCGTTCGCTCAGAGAGGGGCGGATAAGCCCCAAGCAGATTAGAGAAAATAACGGTGAGAGGGAGCGGCTCTCATCGGGAACCCCGGGATCGGACCAACAGCGGCCCGGCGCAGGCCCAAATATGGACATGTCGACGGGTCACCGCCCGGATCCCGTTAAGAATGTGGAAGGAATGCAGAGAGCCCGATGGAAAGTCACCGGCGGCGGAGGTCCCGTTAGGTTCGGGCTATATAAGGAGGCCGGCGCCTACAGCGGGGCTCTTTCTTTTTTTACGCACGCGCGACTGTACGGGAGTGATCGACGTCGAACGGGAGTAACACAGTGTCGAATCCGCGAGTGAAAAGTGACCGAGGAGAGTGATCGAAGAGGAAAACCAAGGAGAATCAGGACAGGAACCAGAACAACCAAGGAGACCCAGGACAGGAACAAGTCCTACACCGGAGCACCGAGTGAGTCAAGTACGGAAACGGGATTCAAGGGCAGTCAGTGGTGATACAAGTGAAGGGCGAACCGTTGAGTGCGAGTTCAGAGTGGCGGATCGAAGCAGTTGCCTAGATCATTGGCCCCTGAGCACTGGCATCGACGCCGCTACGCCTGGAGACAGCCACGCGACTGACAGATTCCCCCAGTACGAGACAATCACGTTAACATAAGCCCTAGCCATAAACCATAGTCCGTAAAGTAGTCCTAAGGAAACGTAAAGCCTACCAATAAACCATTATCGCACAGAAAAACCACGTCTTATTACTTGTCGTAGAGGCAACACTTATAAATTTGTTGCATTGAGCCCAGTGACCGCTGAGCGAGCCCAGCTACCGCAAGCGGACACAAAAAGGTTCGTTACAACTGGCGCCCAACGTGGGGCCTCACGACAAGTAATATATACGGAAGGAAAGGGGATAATAAGGCTAAGCAGTAATGGGAAGAGGACAATGGGTCCACCGCCTGAAGAAGGAGGAGCTGGTTCAGTGCGGCCAGGCCTTCGGCGTGCGGTTGGAAGGCACCTTGGATGAGATGCGGAGGGTGTTCAAAGAGTGGGTGAAAATCCACGGCGAGGAGCCCGAGTGGGCTGATCTGCTGGAAGAGTGGGAAGATCGGACAAGGGGGACCGCAGCGACGCCCAGGACAGAGGACAGGCCGGCTACAGGGGAGCGGCTGACGCTGCCACCCGACGCAAAGGCGGCTGCCTTGTGGAGGTCGCCGGCGGTGATCCAGAGTGAGCTGATCGCGAGCCTGGCGGTGCCTCTTCGGGACAGTTCGGCCGCCACGCCAGGGAGGTCGCGAGAGGCTTCGGCTTCTCGGGAGGGTCGGGAGACACAGATCCCACGGCAGACACGCAGGGGGATCGCACGGGACTTCAGCCCAGACGTTGAGCGAGAGAGGCTCGATCCGTGGACCCGGCGGTCGGCGGTGATGGACGACGATAGAGGCCGCGCCCGGGGGGAGGTGCGCAGGCAAGAACCACAGGCCACGAGGCCGGCACACCAAGACTACGCCAAGGTGGCGAAGCAGGTGAGGGAGTGGTCGTTCCGATTTGACGGGACGACGAAACCTCTCGAGTTCTTGGAACAGGTCGAGTGGTCCGCCGAGACGTATGGGCTGGATCCGGACCTCGTTCCAAGGGCGATGCCCGAGCTTCTGAAAGGAAGGGCGTTGATGTGGTTCGTCGCCAACAACCGCCAATGGAGAACATGGGAGGATTTCTCGGTCAGCTTCCAGGCATACTTCCTGCCGCGGGGCTATTTCGACAAACTCCGTCAGGACGTGCGCATGCGGAAGCAGAGGTGGGGAGAGCCGTTTAAAGAATACATGGTGGAAATGCAGACGTTAATGCGGCCCTGAAGTGGTCCCAGGACGAGCAGACGGAGCTGATCAAGGAGAACAGCATGCCGGACCTGAGGGCGTACATACGGCCGTACGGGTGTAGGAGTCTCGACGACCTTATGGTGCTGGCGGACGAGTTCGAGGCGTTGGAAAGGGATCGGGCGGAGTTCCAGAAAGAGAACCCAGCGTCTAAGGCGCGAGCCGCGAATCCCTTCAACAAGCCGGCGGGGTCGGAGGCGTGCCGCAGATGCACGGAAGAACAGCCGAAGGCACCAAGTCAGGCCGTAGGGACAGGCGCCACGCGGGCGGAGGAGGCCCATATAGAGAACGGGTACGTCCGCAATCCTGCGCAGGCATGCCGCCGATGCGGCAGTGGGGAGCACTGGAGCAGAGAGTGCAGCGCGCGTCCAATCACATATTGTTGGACGTGTGGAAAGGTGGGCGTCGCGTCGTGGCAGTGTTGCCGGAGGGCGGGAAACGCTCCGCGACCCAAGCCACGGAGGGCCGTGCCGGGGTCGCAAGAAGCCGGCCCTCAAGCCTAGTCGGACATCTGGCGAGTGAGAAGACGCAGCTGTCCGCAGTGGTGCGGGTCGCCGGGGAGGAGTTTCGGGCCACGGTGGACACGGGGGCCACGAGCAGCTTCATCAGCTGCACCCTAGCAGGCCGGCTGGGAGGCGCCGGAAGAGAGGTGGCTGTACGGAGGCAGGTGCGTATGGCAGACGGCCATGCGCAAGTGGTGGCAAGCCAGCTCGAAGTGGAAGTGGCGTTCGGGGACAAGGAGGTCCTGATGCCACTGCTCGTACTGCCTGGGGTGATCGACGAGCTGGTTCTGGGGTGGGACTTCCTCCGAGCGGTCGGGGCTGAGGTGACCTGTGCGGGGCACAGGGTCAAGATATGCGCCGGGGATCGGAAGGATGGAGTCCGGGAAGAGAGGCTGTCGGTTGCCAAAGTCGAAGGCATGGACAGGGCCCCAGAACTGGAAGCGGCGGCAGGGAGTGTTCCCGCAGAAGCCGAGGTCGAGAACTCCTTGGGCGAAGAGCCGGTGGCGGAGTTCCTGGCCAGGGAACTGGCGGAGTTTGCCAAGATGAAGGGAGTATCAAACGTAACCGTGCATACAATCACTATGAGTGATCCACGGCCGATAAAACAACGATATTACCCGAAGAATCCCAAGATGCAGGCGGAGATAAACCAGAAGGTGGATGAGCTGCTGGAAATGGGATGCATCGAGCCATCAAAGAGTCCGTACAGCTCGCCGATAGTAATGGTGAGGAAGAAGTGCGGCAAGTGGAGGCTGTGCGTGGATTTTCGGCAGATAAATGCGAAGTCCATAAAGGACGCGTATCCGATGCCCAGGATCGACTATATACTCGACCAGTTGCGGGAGGCGCGGTTCATTAGCAGCCTCGACTTGAAGGACGGATATTGGCAAATTCCTCTGGAGGAGAGCAGCAGGGCGGTCACGGCGTTCACGGTGCCAGGCAAGGGGCTATACCAGTGGAAAGTGATGCCATTCGGGCTACACTCGGCCTCGGCAACCTTCCAGCGAGCGTTGGACCAGGTAATCGGCCCGGAGATGATGCCTCACGCTTTCGCATACCAGGATGACATTATCGTCATTGGAAGGACCGAAAAGGAGCACAGAGAGAACTTGAAGGAAGTGTTCCGCCGCCTACGGGAAGCGAATTTGAGGCTAAACGCCGGGAAGTGCCAGTTTTTCCGGAAGGAGCTGAGGTATCTGGGCCACAAGGTGACGGGGGAAGGGATCTGCACGGACCCCGAGAAGGTCGCTGCCGTCGCCGAACTTAAACCACCGACGAATGTGAAAGAGTTGCGGCAGTATCTGGGGGTGGCGTCGTGGTACCGGCGGTTCGTGCCGGGGTTCGCGACTTTGGTACAACCACTCACCGCGCTGATGAAGAAGAAAGCGGAGTGGGTGTGGACTCCAGAGCGGCAGAGCGCGTTCGAGGCCGTGAGGGATCGATTAGTGGCTGACCCCGTGCTGACATGTCCCGATTTCTCCAAGAAGTTCGTGCTCCAGACAGACGCCAGCGATTATGGGCTGGGGGCGATCCTCACGCAGGAGACGGACAGGGGAGAAAGGGTGATCTCGTACGCCAGCAGGTCACTGAATGCGGCCGAAAGGAATTACTCGGCTACCGAGAAGGAGTGTCTGGCCATAGTGTGGGCCATAAGGAAGTTGAAGCCGTACTTGGAGGGATACCGCTTCAAGGTGGTCACGGACCACATGGCTCTAAAATGGCTGAACAGCATTGAAAGCCCGTCGGGCAGAGTGGCTCGGTGGGCATTAGAACTGCAGCAGTACGACTTTGAGGTGTCGTACCGAAAGGGACAAATGAACGTAGTAGCGGACGCACTCTCTCGACAACCCCTGGAGGAGAAGTGCCTAAGGACCAAGGCAGGGGAGGACGGCGAGGGAAAGACGGAGCTGCCGTGTAAGTGGCTCCAGAACTTGCGGGAAAGGATTCGAAAGGAGCCTCAGAAGTACCCAGACTACGTGGAGAAGGGAGCGAGCCTGTATCGCCATATCCCGCATCAGGCGGGAAGCGAAGAGGTCGTCTCCTGGAAGCTATGCGTGTCAAAGGAGTCACGAGAGAGAGTGCTGCGGGAGAACCACGATGAGCCAGGAGCGGGTCATGCCGGCGGGAGGAGGACAGCAGCCCGGGTCGCAGCAAGGTACTACTGGCCGGGAATGCACCGAGACGTAAGGCGGTATGTCCGAAAGTGCGAGAAGTGTCTGCGCTACAAGCCGAGTCAGTTGCAGGCCGCAGGAAAGATGTTGACACGGATCCCGGAGGAGCCGTGGGCAACCGTGTGCGCCGACTTCGTGGGACCTCTGCCAAGGTCGAAACACGGGAACTCGATGCTGCTGGTCATAGTGGATCGATTCTCTAAATGGACAGAGTTGGTGCCAATGCGCAAGGCTACGGCGGAGGCCCTAACAAAGGCCTTTCGAGAGCGGATAGTAGCCCGGTTCGGGGTGCCCAAGGTGGTCATTACCGACAACGGGGTGCAGTTCGCCAGCCGGGTCTTCAAGAGACTCCTCGAGCAGATGGGAGTGCGCCATCAGTTCACAGCACCATACACGCCACAAGAGAACCCGACGGAGCGCGCGAATAGGACCGTGAAGACAATGATAGCGCAGTTCTGCGAGCGAGATCAAAGGTGCTGGGACGAGGTTTGGCCGGAGTTGATGCTGGCGATGAACACCGGGGTGTCTGAATCGACTGGATATTCCCCGGCGTTCATAGTGCAGGGGAGGGAGCCCCGCCTGCCAAGGGCTTTGTACGACGAGGAGACGGTCGGTACAGGGCAGGAGGTGCAGGCGCCCGAAGAGAATGCTCAGCGGTTGAAGGAGTTGTTCCAGCTGGTGCGGCGTAATCTAGAAAGAGCCGCACAAGATCAGGCGCGCCACTATAACTTGAGGCGAAGGCCATGGAAGCCCAAGGTGGGAGAGGTGGTATGGGCCAAGCAGCATCACCTCTCAAACGCGGCGGAGGGATTTGCGGCCAAGCTGGCGTCAAAATATGAAGGTCCCTACCAGATAGTGGATTTTGTGTCGCCCGTGATCTGCCGACTGAGAAAAGAAGGAGACAAGAAGACGAGGACGGCGCACATAGGGGACCTGAAGCCACAACCAAGGGAAGAGGATGTCGCCACGCAGGACGCAGGGGAGTAAGGAGTAGTGCCGCGCAGGACACCGTCTACAGTGCCGAGGAATAAAGTGGGCTCGAGCAGGTGGTGATGGAGGCGGTGAAGTACCTGGAAGAGAGAAAACAGGTGAGTGGCATGAAACGAGATGATAAGTATAGGCCAGACAAACCAGAAGGGGAGGGGGGGTCCCAAAGCGCGGTGCGCTGGGAGGGGAGTTCCGAGGCCCGGTGGGGGCATGGTCGGCGGTGATGGGGAGGAATCCAGGCTCACGCTTCTATGCGAGATCCCAGGCCAACTAGGAGCGTCGGACCCGACAGAGCAGGTGCCGCTCATGCGTGGTCTACCGGGCGAGGAGTCGGATGATCCTCGCGTCCGAGCCTCTGCATGAGTGTGACACCTCGCCAGATTCAGGCCGAGGGCGTGAGAAGCTGGCCTGGGGAGGGTCTGCCAAGAAGTCATGCCCGGGCGAAAGGTCAAAGAACCTGTTGATCGCGGGTGGGTTCGAGGCGGACGGCTCGTGTCGAAGGCAGAGGGCGAGCTGGAAAGAGGGGAGTCAGTAGAAGTCACACCGATCGAGCATACTCACCGGGAAGAAGGGGCGAACTGACCAGCGCGCGGGCGGAGGGGTTCCGCCAAGCCAGATGGGGAGGCAAGAGCCCAGAAACGTCGTTTCATTTGTTTCACGAACGGGAGGTGGGTCCATCAGGAGATGGATAACGCGGCACAGTCCATCAGACGGATAATCCCACAACAACAAAAAAAAAAAAAAACTTGTGTTAAGTAGCGCTGTAAACAATAACGAACACGGCAACGACGCGGCGAAAGCGGATAATGAGAGCGGTGAGAACAAACGGAGAAGAAAGCAGTTATTCCTGTGGGTGAGAGCGGTTAGAACACACAGGGAAGAAAGCAGTTATTCCTGTGGGTGAGAGCGGTGAGAACACACAGGGAAGAAAGCAGTTATTCCGGTGAGTGAGAGCGGTGGGAAGGGATTAACCGTTACAGGGAACGCTGGAACCGGCCCGAGGCTATAACAACGGGCACCCGACGGGAAGTGAGCACTTTGCGAAAACCACGCGGTGTGAGTGAAGAAGCTAAAAAAAGAAAACCCAAAAAAAAAAAAAATGTCCAAACGCCCAGCAACCCTGATCGCAAGAAACGTGAGGCGGCACGAGGAGGCCCAGCGGGGCGGCCCCGCCCGCAAGGAGAGGGTGCACGCCTACGTGGCCAGCCAGGAAAAGGTGATGAAGTGCGGCGGCTACAACAGCGGGCCCCCACATCAGCGCTGGGCGGGCGCCCCCGCTAGTGAAGAGGAGGAAGAGCGGCGGGGAGGATCGCCGGAGCTACAGCTGATGGCGTCGCCCCTAGTGTCGCCGGAGCCGACCGAGAGGGCCGAGGCGACGCCGGTGGTCTCGCCCAGCGCGAGCGAGGAGGCCGACGTCGTCATCGTCGACTGGCGGTCGGGGGCGGCGGTGAAGCAGGCGGGCCGGGAGGCCGAGCGGCTCCACGCGGAGAAGGAGCGGGTGCGGGAGGCCACGCGGAAGCTGCGGAAGAGGATAGACGAGATCCGCGAGGCGAGGCGGCGCCGAAAGGAGGAGGAGAGCAGCAGCAGCGACAGCATGGAGGGTGGTGATGCGCAGCCACAGCAGCAGGCGCAGCCCCAGCCGCAGGCGCAGTCCCAGCCGCAGGCGCGATCCCAGCAGCAGGCGCAGCCCCAGCAGCAGGCGCAGACCCAGCGGCAGGCGCAGCCCCAGCCACAGCCCCAGCCACAGGCGCAGGCGCAGCCACAGGTGCGGCAGCAGGCGCAGCCACAGCAGCAGGCGCAGCAGCAGGCGCAGCCACAGCAGCAGGCGCAGCAGCAGGCGCAGCAGCAGGCGCAGCCACAGCAGCAGGCGCAGCAGCAGGCGCAGCAGCAGGCGCAGCAGCAGGCGCAACAGCAGGCGCAGCCACAGCAGCAGGCGCAGCAGCAGGCGCAACAGCAGGCGCAGCCACAGCAGCAGGCGCAGCCACAGCCGCAGGCGCAGCCACAGGAGCAGGCGCAGCCCGCGGAGGAGGAGTGGCAGCGGAGGCTTCGGCAAGCTGAGGCCGAGGAGGATGCGATGTGGGAGCCGGTGGCGGCTGAGGCCGAAGAGGACGCGTTGTGGGAGCCGGTGGCAGAGGAGGCCAAGGAGGACTGCGGCCCCGAGAAGCTGTTCACGCGGCGGGAGGGACGTCCGGCCATGCACCAGCAACACCAGCAGCAGCAGCATCAGCAGCACCAACACGAGCAGCGGGGGGACCAGCAGCAGCACCACCAGCATCAGCACCAGCAGCAGCACCAGCAGCAGCAACAGCAGCAGCAACACCAATGGGCAGGCCCGGAACGGGCGGTGGTCGGCCCGTACGTCGCCCAGGAAGTGCGGACGGCGGTCCGAAATGGGCTGCTGTGGCACCACCAGGTGCTCCACATAACGTGGGCGTCGGGTGCGGCGCCAGCGGCGGCCACACCAGAGGAGGAGGAGGCCCGTGTGTGGGAGGAGCCGGCACCTCGAACCCGGAATCCACGGGACCCGAGGGGGCGGTCCGCAGCGGCCGACCATGTGGGCCAAGCAGCGACGGCAACGGAGACGGCGGCCGCGACGACGGCAACGGAGACGGCGGCCTCGACGGCGGCCTCGACGGCGGCAGCGACGGTAACGGAGACGGCGGCCTCGACGGCGGCAGCGACGGTAACGGAGACGGCGGCCTCGACGGCGGCAGCGATGGCGACGGAGACGGCGGCCTCGACGGCGGCAGCGACGGCAACGGAGACGGCGGCCTCGACGGCGGCAGCGATGGCGACGGAGACGGCGGCCTCGACGGCGGCAGCGGTGGCGACGGAGGCGGCGGCCTCGACGGCGGCAGCGACGGCAACGGAGACGGCGGCCTCGGCGGCGGCGGCGACGGCGACGGAGAGGACACCAACGAGCCCCGAGGCGGAGCCAGCCCACGCAACAAAGGAGCCCTGGGAGCGCGGGCCATGGCAGTGGCCAGCTCCGGTCGTGGCGCCCGGCAATCCGCCGGTCTTGAAGCGTCAGCGGTCGTGCCCCGAGCCCCATAGGGAGGTGAAGCGGCCCCTGTTACAGCGGCAGGGCTCGGCGCCCGCCCGAGTGGACTGGGTGCCCCTTCCACGAGAGGAGTGGCCCGCCTCGGTGGCGCGCGCTCAGGCCCGTATCCGACTTCACGGAAGGAGGGTGAAGAAGCTGGTGAGCGAGCGGGGCGTACGATACCGCATCGCTATGTCGGCCACCCGCACGGAGGTGTTCCGTGAGGGGCGATAGGGAGCGAGGGGAAGGGGTCGCTGAAAGGAAAAGAACCATGACAATGGTAATAAAAAAAAAGGAAGAAATATAAAGGCAAACCCAAACTTATTACTTACCTGGGGAGGGAGGGGAGCGAATCGAGGGCAAGAGAAGCCCAGAATATGAAAATAGGCCACGCTGGTGGTCAGTCCGAGGTGGGCAGACACGAGGCGAGGGGCCTATACACGTAACGGCCCGCGTGATCGAGAGGGGGAGATAGCACCTCTGGGTCGCAAACCGGCAGCGGCTGGCAACCTCGGGCCCGATATGGCGCCAGAGGGCGCCAGGGAGCGAGCGATCACAGAGGGCGCGCGCGCCACCAGGTTCGAATTCAAATTCGGACGGAGGAGGGCCAAGTGGAGTCCGCGGAAAAGGAAGTTTTCCGCTTCCGAAAGAAGGAGGGGAGTGTGAGGAACTGTGTGCCTCACAGCGCTAGGAAGGCTGGCGGACCGGATAAGGCTGATGGACCGGATAAGGCTGACGGGTCGGTCGCCACGGATATCCGGAGGCCGCCAATTCGCCGCGGGCGTTCGCTCAGAGAGGGGCGGATAAGCCCCAAGCAGATTAGAGAAAATAACGGTGAGAGGGAGCGGCTCTCATCGGGAACCCCGGGATCGGACCAACAGCGGCCCGGCGCAGGCCCAAATATGGACATGTCGACGGGTCACCGCCCGGATCCCGTTAAGAATGTGGAAGGAATGCAGAGAGCCCGATGGAAAGTCACCGGCGGCGGAGGTCCCGTTAGGTTCGGGCTATATAAGGAGGCCGGCGCCTACAGCGGGGCTCTTTCTTTTTTTACGCACGCGCGACTGTACGGGAGTGATCGACGTCGAACGGGAGTAACACAGTGTCGAATCCGCGAGTGAAAAGTGACCGAGGAGAGTGATCGAAGAGGAAAACCAAGGAGAATCAGGACAGGAACCAGAACAACCAAGGAGACCCAGGACAGGAACAAGTCCTACACCGGAGCACCGAGTGAGTCAAGTACGGAAACGGGATTCAAGGGCAGTCAGTGGTGATACAAGTGAAGGGCGAACCGTTGAGTGCGAGTTCAGAGTGGCGGATCGAAGCAGTTGCCTAGATCATTGGCCCCTGAGCACTGGCATCGACGCCGCTACGCCTGGAGACAGCCACGCGACTGACAGATTCCCCCAGTACGAGACAATCACGTTAACATAAGCCCTAGCCATAAACCATAGTCCGTAAAGTAGTCCTAAGGAAACGTAAAGCCTACCAATAAACCATTATCGCACAGAAAAACCACGTCTTATTACTTGTCGTAGAGGCAACACTTATAAATTTGTTGCATTGAGCCCAGTGACCGCTGAGCGAGCCCAGCTACCGCAAGCGGACACAAAAAGGTTCGTTACAATATATATAGCTTGAAATGGCTATTAAAACTAGCAAAGTATTTATACACGCACTATAGCAATTTTTTAATATATATATTCAGCCAGTTTTAGCTTTAAAAGTGTATTGCATTTCGTCTGCATTTTTTTGTACTTTTTGTGATGGGAACTTTTTCAATATAAGCAATAATTTCATTCCGAGTATATTTTCGGGTGAATATAGTCTATAGTCTAATTTTTAGCTCATTTATTTTCGGTTTTAGCCATTTTTTGCGTATATTTTGCATCTAGCTATTGACTCTAAAATTCTGGCATCACTGCTTGTGCATAGCAGCTCTGCTCCCATGCGTGCTAAAAAAGGTATAAATACCGCAGCCCCTAGCGTAACCGAGTCTCTTCTCAATTTTTCCTTCGTGGTGAACACATCTTGAACTTAAAAAGGGAAAATTTTTATTCGGCTAAGAGGCTGTCCATGGCAGCATAAAGAGAATCAAATAAGGGAGGTTCATTGTTTTTTCCTCTAAATTTTTATTCTCAAATATTTTGTTAAATACTCAGTATTCTCACAAATTTATTTTCATGATTTTTTATAGCAAAAAGGGGTGTTTTGCTTTTTAGGGTGCTTTTGAAAATAGAGTTTCTATTTTTTTTTATATTTAATAGGCTTGCAGCGATTCGCCAATAATTATGGCACCTCCCTCACAACCTTACCAATAACATTGTGAACTTAGTGATTTACACAGCTTGCACTGGTCAGTCACTTCATGACAATTGTTCTTCATGTACTATACTATTGCTTGAACCAATGATCCGGTCCTATAATCTAAGACATCGATGGCCGTCAGGATCTCCGAGCGCGAAGAATTCTTATGCGGTCCCATCTTTGATCCGGAAATGCGGCGGAGTGGGGAAACTGATGCGGCGGTGATGCCTCTGGATGACCCACAAAGTCACACTATTTTGTTAAATTTTTATTTGTTTCTCTGGATTATATGGAGATTTTAAATTTTGATGTTTTACTTTGCTGTTTCAATTGTTTATATATTTACCGTAAAATTCAACTTGTGGTGCTAAGAAACTATACGCTTCCGAAGTTTCTCCGACGACTTTTCAAACCGCCTGGTGCTGCTCGACACAAATTTTTAGTTTAAAATAAAAAATGCATTTTATCGAATTTTGGAAACATACAAAACTTTGGATTTTTGTACAAAAATGTAGGAATTAAAAAACTTTTGAAACTTTTACAAAAATTTGGAAATTTGTAAATTTTGTTTCCATTTAATATTTTCACTCCTATCGCCACGATTTCACTTCCAATTTTTCTAAGTGAATCAGTTGCCGTGAATGTTTTTTACAGTATGGATTTACGTACTGGTACAGATCCAATGCGCGACAACTTTTACAATCTAGGCTAATGCAGTACTTTTTAATGAGTTCTCCAATTTGATCCATTACATCAAGAGATGGTATTAGAGGTATGAGTTCTTCCCTGCATCAACATCAACCCCCCAAAAAAAAAAAAATATAAAAAATATTTTTCAAAATTTTGTTTTCAAATAAATATTATTAAAAATTTTTTGTTTTCAAATAAATATAATAATGTTCTTATATTCATTCTAGCTATCTTTTAGATTTTTATTTTTTCGATTGTTCCACAGTATGTTTCCTGATGGATCAATCATGCGCAGTGGAGTAACGGTAGTGGCGAAAAGAGAGGGATCCGAACAACTTGATAATTCATTCGTATAGCCCTGGTTATAATTCGCTTGACCAGTGCTTCCATCGAAACCGTAGCTAAGAATAAGGTCAGCTAACAGAAAATCTGTATTCTGACCAGCCATTACGTGCAATAAAACATCTTCTTGCAAAGAAACAAGTCGACGTGCGGTATGGTTCAGAAGATTTTGTAAGCTGACCCTAGCTACGGTTTCTGAAATATCATCGGGGGGTCTGCATTCCTTTTTTTCAGCCACTTTGTTACAATAAGGATACATTTAACAATTTTTATTTCTCGTATCCTCTCTAATGGCTACGCATTGCTCTTTTGTTAGCCCTTGCTCTAATATTAATGCCAATGCATCGTCTGGTGAAGGTCGTGCAGGCTTCTTATTTGGTTTCATAGCTTGTCTACAATGCTTCGCCTTGCCTGGGCTAAAAGCAAGTAGCTTTAAAACAGATGCAAGGTCAGCCTGGCCTCGTTTGCGAGCAGCAGTGCTTGCTGCTTGAAGGAGCAAACGAACATTGCCTCTAGCTGATTTGGAAAGGGCATATGCGTGCTGTCTCTAGCCTATTACACCCTTCGACTCGTAAGGCCATGCGGGACGCCCAAATGGCTTGGTGCGTCGCCATTTTTACGAACAAAAATTGACGCAGGTATTTGCTTTCAGCCAATCGGCATGATTTTTTTCAATTTTTGCTAGATGGCGTCTACATTTTTTCCATCTTTTCGCTAAGTTTTGGCAAAATAGACGGCTCTTTTCTTTTAAATGCTGCTCAACTTCGTCGGACACATTCACATCGATATATGATCTAAAATAACGGAGAACCGCATCCGCTCCATCAGCTCTCCTTTTAGCTTTCAGCCATTCATCAAGCAGACAGGCATTGCTTAGAAATAGGTTGTGTTCTATAAAATGTTAAAATATGGGAGAAAAAGGTGTGTGCTGGTGTTCTCAATGGTAACATTACCGCGTTGGTATGCACCAACCCATGTACCCATTTCCTACGCATTTTAAGTTTGTTCTCCATTGCATTTCCTACGCATTCTAAGTTTGTTCTCCATTGCACTCCATTGCATATCTCTGAAAACAGAAATCGCGGGCGGACTTTCTTTTACTTTCGTAAACATCACGACACCAGCATTAACTTACTTGGATCTAGATCTAGAATCGGGGGAATGCAAGTTAAACAATATTAAACGACCAATTGCGCTTGCAAGCTGACAGTGGGACCAGAGCATTTGATTAGAGTTGGCCCAACATCCGATGTCGACGATTGCGTTGGCGCCACAGTGGCAGCAACATTTTTATGGTGAAATTGCACTATACTGAAAGATCTTTCTAGTCTAAAAAACAAACACAACTATAGCTTTGGTTTTTTATCAGTTAGATAGACCAAACATAACCGATAAACGAATGTAGCAGGGTCAAACCTTTGAGTATCGAATCGAATATGGTGGTGCTGCCATCCGTTTTGCTAAACAGAGACAGCCTTATGGGGAAGAGCATGCAGTGAGAGCGAGAGAGATCATGCGCCAGCTTGGCTTTTCAGTTGGGGGATTACAAACAATTAGAGCAGCTTTATGCGTAGTTGAAATTTATCAACCGTCCATTGGCGTCTCGAATGATTTACATTTATTTTATTTGATTTTTTTGCTGCTGCTGTTGTTAGTTACCTCTTGCGCCTTCATTCGAAAAGCAAACATCATGACCAACAAGTGGCTTGATCTGGTTTATGCCACAGACAGAGGCACAGAGCCACAGAGGCAGAAACGGCGTGGAGTCTGTCTCTATGTGTGTCTCTCATTTTTGACACCTGTTTACGCACCTTGTTTTTGAGAGATCATAGGTATCGTGAGCTTTTAAAAGTTATGAGGAATCGGGAGGCATTTGTGACGCCCAGCGCCACAAATATACCCTCACCCTTCACAGTGAGACCAGACCACAGCCATTAACCATGCGGTAGACATGCGTACAGCAGATGCGCGATTCATGCAGTTTGCTGGACGCAGCGAAACTGCAGATATGTGCAACCCAGACACTTCGGTTGGGCCGCCAATCTCATGATGTGGCCCGAGCCGAACGACGCTTGATTGCTTGCTTTTCTCATTTTCAATGCCAGCCTTTTCTGTATCTGCCCAGCAGTTCTGCGGACTAGCCCACGCCTAGCTATCTGACTAGCCCGTCCGGGCCAGCACTGACCCGCAGACTAGCCCGATCCCATGTAAAATCCTATACCATTTTTGCATTGCATGTCATTGGGGTTGATGTGTCGGCAGGCATTGCATCAACGTTGACTAGTCCGTGACTAGGCTGCGGAGACCAGTCCATGGCCATTGCATCAACGTTGTGTAGTCCGTGACTAGGCTGCGGAGACCAGTCCATGGGCTGGCCCAAGTGGACTAGACCACGGCTAGGCTGCCATGGACCAGCCAGTTAATGGACTGGTCCATGTGGACTAAGCCACGGCTAGGCTAGGAAAATGGTATAGGCTCAATAAAAAACTTTTTTTTTTCATTTTCTATTTATATTATTTACAACTAAAAACTAAAAAAAAATAAAATAAAATAATAAATATAACAAAAAAAAAAATGCCTTCATGACTTAAATCTACAACTTAATATCTATTTACTATAGTAAATTAAATACTAGACTTATTTTTATTGTTTTTCGAGATCATCCGCTTCTTCTGTAAGTGCAAAGCACGGCGCAAGTGGTTGATCCCCGGGCCTGGCTCTTCCAATTCAATTGATGCTGAAAATATAATTGAAGATATAATTTAAATATTATTACCTAAAATTGGATTTTGCATTATTACTTACCGATGATCGCGGTGTAAAAATGTTCGAGGGACTTCAGGCACTTCTTGCCAAGCACCCCATCCACATTGCACTCGAACCCAACCTCGTCAATAAATATGTTTTTTAAATTCTGCTCCACGGAGCCCGGATGCAGGCGCTGATGCATGGCATTAATCTGTTATTCGGTTTGATTCCCCTTTCCTATTTGTTCGTTGAGGTCAACAAGTTCCTCAAAGCTCTTGATGGGACAGCATTCCAAAATGTTATTTTTCTGCCCATTTGCATTCTTCTCCAGAAGCTGTCTGTTCGGCTTAGCGCCGGCCCACGGCAGCATAAAGAGAGCATCTCTCTTAATTATTTCTTGCTTGCTGTCGCCCTGCACTCTTTATCGCTACATCGCCCTTTCTTCGTCGTTCGTCGTCCAACAAGAGCTGCACATCTTCGGAGCAGCTTCACTAAAAATTTGATCATCGTCGTGCACAAACGTGATACCGCCAACCTTTCGTCTCGCATTGTTCTTTCGATAAGAAACCAAACTGAACAAAAACACATACACAATATACACACACATACATTGAATCCAAACCCTTTTGTTTTTTAATTAAATTTCGCATATACGCTGCTGAAGAAGCTCAGTAGCTCAACATTTTGGTGACCCCGACGTGATTAAAAAAAACGTTAAAAAACAATAAAAAACAATATAAAACAATTGCATTTATCCAAATTTTGTCATTGCCTTACTCGCATAAAACAACGGTTGTTCGGTTCCTCAGTTGTGCACAGGCAATAGTAACGGTTATCGCATCATCTGCTTTACCTTCTGCTTGCTGTTGTTTCGTTACGGTTTCGGTGCTCTCAGTGTGCATGCCATTGTTGTTGTTGGCAAATTGCGAATTCTCGCTGCTGGTCTGTACCCGTGTGTTCGAGCGCTGCGATCGATTGGGAAGTGCCTTTCAAACTGTTCGAAGCTATTCACCGGCTATTAACCTCGGCTTTTGCTTTATCAAACACACACAATGTCTACTGATGGAACCCCTCCCCTATCGCTGTCGATTCCCCCTTGTCTCTCAATGTGGACATTGCGTACTACAAGCGCAAGGTGCAAGCCATGCTAAGTGCAGCGCGGGGAGTTGAAATTGCCGTCGGCAAAGAGAAGATTGGGGAGCTCACGGAGGAGGAATTGAACGTCCGTTTAAAGTCTGTATTGGATCTTGTCGTGTCTTTCAATGAGCATCATGATGCTCTGGAAAGAATCGATCTTGATGAGATCGGTAGTCCGTTAAGAAAAGAGTTTGACGAGTGCGTGGTTATGCTGGAGAGCAGAATTAAGCATGAGTTGAACAAGCGGCAGCCCACAATGCTCCCCTGCTCAACAATGCGGACGGACCATGCTTCAGAAGCCCCGGCTACGGTTATAATGCAGCATCGGCATCGCCTACCGGAGTTAAAGCTTCCAGAATTCAGTGGGGGCTACTCACAGTACGCCGCCTTTTGGAGCATGTTTTCCTCGATAATCGACACGGAGCCTGACTTAACGAATGTGGAGAAATTGCAGCATCTACGATCCTGCCTAAAGGGACCGGCTCTAGACACGATCTCGTCGTTGGAATTTTGCCACGCCAGCTATCCCATCGCTTTGGATTTACTAAACAGACGTTTTAATAATAAACGGTTAATTTTTCAGGCACACGTCAATGACATTATGGGTGTGCAGCGCATTGAGGAGTCGTCTGTGTCTCAACTTCGGTTCTTGACAGATACCGCAATTGGCAATCTGCGAGCCTTAAAAAGTATTGGGACAAAGGAACAGATTGCTGACGTTATTATAATACACAGCCTGCTGCAGAGGGTAGACAGTGCCACACAAGCCAAGTGGGAGGACACTCCGTCACTGGATAGTATACCCACAGCCGAGCAATTCACCGAGTTTCTGGAGCAAAGATGTCAGAAGTTGGAGAATCAGGAGCACACGAGGGCAATGTATGCGCCCGGCATTCAGGTGGGAAGGAATAAAAAACCATTTAACAGCAGTAAGAGTTCTTTCGTAGCGACTGAATCGGTTGCTCTTGACTGTGTATTTTGCAATACTAATGGCCATAATATTTATACCTGCACTTTGTTTTTAAATCTCTCGCCTTCACTGCGCCAACTAGAGGTGAAGAAACTCAGTCTTTGCATGAATTGCCTGAAGCCCGGCCATCAAATTCGCACCTGCAGGTCCTCAACTTGTCGCCACTGTGGGATCAGACATCACACGTTATTGCATTTCAATGACAGACGCTCGCAATCGGAGTCTGCTGTTTCGTCGTCACCGCACCCTGAAGCCCATTCACAGGCCTCAGCCACCGCCCTGATAGCTCACAATTCTTGCAATGATGTGGTACTCTTAGCCACTGCAGTGGTTTTGTTGAAGGATCGCGCTGGATCTCTCGTGCCATGTCGGGCACTCTTGGATTCCGGGTCACAAATGCACCTAATAACATCCAGTCTCGCTCAGCAGCTTAGACTAAAGAAGACCATGTCATCGGCCGCAGTATCGGGTCTTGGGGACTCTAATTTCGCATCGGAGGGCTACACAGTGTGCCTCAATTTGCAGTCGCAAGCCTCTGACTACAGTACCAGTTTCGTCGCATTGGTAGCACCCACAATCACCGAGCAGCAGCCTAGTTTTTCAGTAGACGTTTCCGACTGGAAAATTCCGCAGAACATCCCACTGGCGGATCCGCAGTTCTTCAGGCCGCAGCGTATTGACCTGCTCATTGGGGCTAGTCTCTTCTTTGACCTTCTGTGCGTTGGCCAAATCAAATTGGCAACAGGCTTGCCATCGCTTCAGAAGACTCGCCTTGGATGGGTGGTTTCAGGAGGGGGCCAGCAACCTCGTAAAACAGCCTTGTTGGGGTCTCGGTGCTCATCCGACACAGGTCATGAGTCTCTCGATCAAGTGGAAATGCTGCTGAGGCGGTTTTGGGAGATAGAAAGTTCCACTGAAGTTTCGGTAACGGTCAAACAGGAGGATATTGATTGTGAGGAGCACTTCAAAGCTAATTTCTCGCGCTTGTCATCTGGAGAGTTCGCTGTGAAGTTGCCCATCAAAAGAAGTTTGGATATCTTGGGTGATTCGTATATGCAAGCATATCGCCGGTTCCTCAACTTGGAGCGGAAACTCGGGCGTCGGCCGCAGCTAAAGGCTCAGTACTCCTCTTTCATCCGCGAGTACCAAGAACTCCATCACATGTCGTTAGTAGAATCAGAGCTGTTCAGTCGCTGTCGATATTTTTTGCCACATCATTGCGTGCTTAAGGAAGAAAGCACAACTACCAAACTGCGGGTTGTGTTCGATGGATCTGCGTCAACGTCAACGGGGTTCTCTCTAAACGAGGTTCTAATGGCTGGGCCTACTATCCAACCAAAGCTTCTACATACATTACTGCGTTTCCGTACGTTCCCAATTGCGCTGACTGGGGACATCTGCAAGATGTACAGGTGTGTCCGGGTAACTGAGCCAGATAATTACCTTCAGTGCATTTTATGGAGAGATTCGCCGCAGGAAAATGTAAAGACGTTTAAACTCGATACGGTCACGTATGGGACCAAGCCAGCTTCCTATCTTGCAATTCGTGCGATGCTCCAATTGGCCGAAGAAGAAAAATCGTCATTCCCTATTGGCTCGGAAGTGTTGGCGTCCAATTTTTATGTCGATGATTTGATGACTGGTGGAGGATCTGTAGAGGAAGTGCGTGAGAAGATGAAGCAGACATCCCAGTTGCTGGCTCGGGGAAACTTCATAATTCGGAAATGGTGCTCCAACGTTCCTGCCGTGCTTGAAGGAGTTCCTGACAACGATAAAGAAACGCTGCTAAGTTTCGACGATGGCACCGATTTTACAAAGGCCCTTGGATTGGTTTGGGAGCCTGCATCCGATGAATTTCTCTTTTCCGTAGTACCCGCACAATTGTCTTCAAAGCCGACAAAGCGCTCTATGTTGTCAACTATCGCTCGTTTTTATGATCCCCTTGGATTGATTGGGCCGGTCATTGCAAAGGCAAAGATTTTCCTTCAGCTGGTGTGGAAGGAGCGGCTCCAATGGGATGAGAGTCTACCCGAGTCTCTTTCGTCAGCGTGGATCACTTTTTGCGAGAACTTGTCTGCCTCTCAGCGTTTTAGATTTCCTCGCCTCGCATTGTGTCCCAGGTCAAAGGCGGAGGTTCATGGTTTTTGTGATGCTAGTCTAGACGCGTATGGCGCATGTATTTATATAGTCTCAAGGACCAAGAATGGCACATACGTGCAACTTTTCTGTGCGAAGTCGCGTGTCGCCCCTGTCAAGGTATTGACTGTGCCCAAGTTGGAGTTATGTGGCGCTGACCTACTTTCTCGATTGATCAGTGAGATACAACAACTTAAATTATTTACTGGAAGCTTCTATTGCTGGTCCGACTCCACAACTGCCTTGTCTTGGATTCGCAATGACCCATCAAGTTTTAACGTCTTCGTTGCAAATCGGGTATCGGCCATTCAGGAGCGGACTGCTCAGATGGAATGGCGCTACGTTCCAACCGCTCAGAACCCTGCGGATATCTTATCCAGAGGCGCTCTGCCATCGGACCTTTTGGAATCGCATCTTTGGTCCCAGGGGCCACTCTTTCTTCGAGATGAGAAACCGATGTGGCCATCGTCATCTACACAAGACCTGCCGATACTGGAGCTTCGCAAGAGAGTCCTCATTGCAGTTTGCCCATTCGTAGACCTCTCTGATGGCCGGAAATTTACCAATTCCTTCGGAAAGCTTCAGCGCACGTTTGCATACGTATTCAAATTTGTGAGGCGCAAAAAGTCATCGGGAGTAACAGTGGATGACATCGTTGGTGGCACACGGTTACTCATTCGTTCAATACAGAGAGTGCAGTTATGGGCTGACTACAAGGCTTTGCGGGAGGGAGAGCAGGTGCAGCCGTCGAGCTCTATTTCGTCGCTCGCACCATTTCTGGATGAACATGGACTATTACGCGTCGGTGGGCGGTTGGCGAACTCATCACTTGATTTCAACGCGCGGCATCCAGTTATTCTTCCAAGGCGTCATCCCGTCACTTCAGCTGTAGTTGTGCAGTTTCATGAGCGGAACTTGCACGCTGGACCACGAGCATTAATCGCACTAATTCGTCATGAGTATTGGCCAATTGGAGGGCGCAAGACGGTGGCAAATGTCGTAAATCGCTGCACAAGATGTTTTAAGGCCAAGCCGCGCTTACTTCAGCATATCATGGCTGACCTGCCAAAGGAGCGTGTGAATGCAACTTGCGCCTTTGCTGTTACAGGCGTGGATTTTTGTGGTCCATTCTTTTACAAGAGTGAGGTGCGGACCAGACCACCCATCAAATGCTACGTTTGCGTATTTATTTGTTTTGCCACCAAGGCCGTTCACTTGGAGCTTGTGCAGGATTTGTCAACGCCAGCGTTCATTAGCGCGCTCAAGCGGTTCATTTGTACTCGTGGTCAGCCGAGGGAGATTTGGTCTGATAATGCAACTAACTTCGTTGGAGCTAAGAACGAGTTGGCGGAGCTGAAGAAGCTGTTCCTCTCCGAAAAGCACCAGAAGACAGTTCAGGAGTTTTGCGTCGCAGATCACATCGACTGGCGCTTTATTCCCCCTCGGTCTCCCCACTTTGGCGGGCTCTGGGAGGCAGCGGTGAAGACAGCCAAGTATCACTTCTACCGTTCCGCCTCCAGCTCCGTACTTTGCTTCGATGACCTGAGAACCCTCATATGCCATATAACTGCTATAGTCAACTCAAGACCATTGCTTCCCATTTCAGAGCATCCCGACGATTTGGACGTGCTAACACCTGCGCATTTCTTGGGCACGGCGCCGATCCTTATGTTTGCAGAGCCAGATGTAACCAGACTAAACTTCAATCGTCTTGATCGCTGGCAGCAGGTCAACTTTCTGCAGCAGACGTTTTGGTCCCGCTGGCGAGAGGAGTACCTCACCCTTCTTCAGGAGAGAGCTAAGTGGAGAACTGGGCAGCCTAGTCTCAGCATCGGCGACGTAGTGCTCGTAAAGAACGAGAACCTGCCTCCCCTCAAGTGGCCATTGGGAAGGGTGACTAAGTTAATCGTCGGGAAGGATGGTGTTCCCAGGGTAGCTGAGCTCAAAACGGCTACTGGGATAGCCACAAGGGCCATTGCGAAGTTGTGTATGCTGCCAAAGAAGGATGTCGAAGACCCGTACTCTTCAACGGGGGGAGTATGTTCGGCTTAGCGCCGGCCCACGGCAGCATAAAGAGAGCATCTCTCTTAATTATTTCTTGCTTGCTGTCGCCCTGCACTCTTTATCGCTACATCGCCCTTTCTTCGTCGTTCGTCGTCCAACAAGAGCTGCGTAGGAGGCACATCTTCGGAGCAGCTTCACTAAAAATTTGATCATCGTCGTGCACAAACGTGATACCGCCAACCTTTCGTCTCGCATTGTTCTTTCGATAAGAAACCAAACTGAACAAAAACACATACACAATATACACACACATACATTGAATCCAAACCCTTTTGTTTTTTAATTAAATTTCGCATATACGCTGCTGAAGAAGCTCAGTAGCTCAACACTGTCCCATCATCACTTTTACTTCTGTCAGTTCGCCCGCCACAAACTCCAGTTTTTTCGCATACCTTACATACATGTTAAAAATAGAAGATAAAAAATAATCAAAAAATAATAAACTTATAAATATTAAATAATATTCTAATGCCGCAATATTTTGAACTTTTTCTCGTATGATTTTGCATTTCGAGTGCTTATCAATTTTTCTGTTATCCATTTACAATTTTTACTAATCAAAATCAATACAAACTGGTTGAGCAGGTGAAGACGGTGAGCAGAACACGGATCGGACGAATTAGCCAGTCTACATATTTATCTAAATTTGAAGTTCAAAATATACATTTTTTGACTATGTTTCTTTTTAAATGGAATTTGTGAGAGCTTTTCTCGAAATGCTGGTTAAAAATATCAAAACAAATTTTAATTAAAGTGAAAAAATATTCAAAAGCGGCTTTAAGTTTTGAGTTACTATTGACATAGCCATAATTTTTATTGAGTATTAAATACTCAGAAGATGATCGGACCTCATCGGACGATTTTAAAAATTGAGAGCATTTTTTGCAGTCCTCCTTTTTGAGCAACTTATACAATAAATACCCTGCATAGTATCGTAATGCATTATCATTAGCTGCAGCTTGATTACTTAAATCTGTTGCTTCTATTGAAGGCCTAACTATGCATCTTTGTCAGTGCAAGTCAATATATCGTCATCAAGAGTTTTAAGCTCTGATGCCGACTCACTCAACCCATTATCTTTTATAATGTTAATCAACATCGTATCTTCATCGGGAGAACAGTTCCTAGATACTGTTGTTGACGTTAGAACTTTCATGGATAGCATTTTACTTATTATTACATTTAACTCATACATTGTTGGATTATTGTTTGTAACACCGCGAGATCTAATTAAATAAAATAAATTTTCTAAAGGGTCTTGGTTTAATTTGGACGTTGCAATCAAAAAAATTACTTTTTTGGCCAAGGAAAGTATGGAGTTGATTGTTAAAATCATACCCTTTATGCAGTGGACTTCCTGTGGATATTTGAATTCTTCAAGATATGTGCGCATTTCCAACAGGGTCTCATTGACAACATTATGTATCTGCAGTGCACTTCTATATGGGTTTTTATCATAGAGAACATGACTATTGAGGCAGTCAAATAATCTGTTCATTTTTGTAATAAATGTGGCTGTCGCTTCTGCACTTTCTTCGCAGTTTTCAACGCTTCCAGTGCTCATCATTGTTCGAATAGCAGCGGCTACATTGTAGCTAAATATTTGAGTGAGATATTTGACCTTCATTTTCTCAAAACTATTTGGATTTATATGCTTTTGTGTTAATTTTGGAAAGAGTCGCGTTGGATTTCTGGAATCGATTTTATATAATTCATCGACTATTTTCCATGAAACAACGCCATCAGGGGTATCGAGAATTCTATTTTTAACTATGTTTCTAATCGATTTAATTAAATGTGGAACATCGTAGATCGCAAAAATTTCTTTGTTTTTAACTTTAAAGCTAGGGTTCTTAATGTCAACTCCCAGTCTTCTGAAAACAGCTCTATTATTTGAGTCCTGGTGGCAAATAGCTGCTCTTATAGTAAGCCCTAAGGCTTGTGCTTGTTCAATATTAGCCGTCACTTTATTCAAAAGGGCTTCGTGTTTTATACCGTTTGCAGATACAGTATAGCTTAAAACATATTTCTAGTTTAATAGGCCAGTTTAATAGGTGAAAAGGGTAATGTAGAAGTCGAAGAAGTCCCGTGGATTAACGTCGACATGACAGCTTCAGCCGGGGCGCTACCAGAAGCTCAAGATGTGGAAGAATTGCTAATTTATTTCGAAGAGCTCATGGAGGATGCTCTGAAGTATATCGCAGGCTACATTATTAAACGAGGGGGAACGTTGTGAGCCGCGGAAAAGACCGCGGCTCTACCTTATACCCGGTACTCAGTCAGTATATACATACATATATAAGCTTGCGATTTTTGCAATTTCTTATATGTTCGCAAAAGGGACGGAAAAAGGAAAAAATGGGCAAAAAATAATATTTCAAAAATTGGAGTACATTTTTGGAATATTATACATGTTTCCGATTTTGTTTGCATATGATTTTTACTTCTGCTTCTAAATTTCTACATGACATGTATAACTACATATTTGAGACGTACAAGTGTTTACGACAGAGAGAGAGAGGGAGGGGGCATGAGTCAGTGCTTGGCAGGCGTTGCGTAGCCACTGAAATTTAATTTGTTTCTTCTGGCCATAATATAGATCCGACCTGATCCATATTCGACAATCTGGTAGACATGGTAATTTCCCATGATTCTACGTTTTTGGTTTTCATTTATCTTAAAAATTGTGGATTCCACAGATTTTCGTCTTTTGTGGAGGCGGAAGGGGGCGTGGCAAAATTTTGAAACAAACTCGTGCTGGTTTGGTATCACAGGAGCTTGGATAGAAAGTTTGGTTGCTCTAGCTTTTATAGTCTCTGAGAACTAGGCGACACAAAATACGAATGGGCAAAGCGGATGGGGTCGCGTGTGAGAGAGAGCGAGAGGGAATGATGACTTTCGAAATGGTTTTCTTCATTTTAGCTATAATAATGATCCGATCTGATCCAGATTCAACACTCTGATAGAAATAGTCTTTCTCTATGATTCTGCGTATTTAGTTTTCTTGTATCTTCTAAATTGTGTGGGCGGAAAGGGGCGGGGCGAAATTTTTCAACACATTTGGAGTAGTGCTCTCACAGGTAGTGTGATCACAGTGTATGAACACAGGAGACTGGATAACAAACTTGGTAGCTCTAGCTTTAATAGTCTCTGAGATATAGGCGCAAATGAAGACAGACGGACGGACAGACGGACGGACGGACGGACGGACGGACAGACAGACATGGTTATATCGACTCGGCTATTGATGCTGATCAAGAATATATATACTTTATGGGGTCGGAAACGCCTCCTTCTGGGCGTTACACACAACCGTTATCCCCACAAATCTAATATACCCCTACCGGGTATAAATATCAACAAGGTCCATGATGTATTGTTAATCGAATATATTTAAAAATAAAACGCTTTTAGGTTTTCAAAAAATAGGCTTATATGAGCTAGTTTGGCCGTCTGTGGGGCAGTGGATCTGTGAGACGGACAGACAGTCATGTAAATATCAACTCGGCTATTAATACTCGTGACAAACAAGCTACCAGCTACGCGACAACACATTTACCTCTCTCACTCTCACATGCTTCAAGCAAAACAGGCATGGAAACCACACTTTACTGTGAAATCACATTGGGTCAGAGAGAGAGAGAGAGAGAGAGAGGTAAAAAACGTTCTAAATGCTTCTACACCGGGTGCGGCAGCGCAGGAACATTGACGAGCTTGTCGTCCAACGGGAGGGAAGAAAGATGTCAAAGAAAACGACACCAACAATTGTTGGGGATTTCAGTCCCTTATTTTACCTCTAAGCTGCTACCAGCAAGAACAGCATCCAAACGAGAGCATATGTATGTATATTTCTCTCGCTCACTCTTCTCACGAAATGGAACCGAACGTTTTTTTGCTTGCTTATACATACATATGTACTTTATACATGCTGACGTACATATATATGTACATGTGAAGGTTCAGCGGCAGCGCAGCAGCAGAACAATGACCACATGTGTGCAGTACTGTCATTCTAGCATGTTGCAGGATATATATAGCTTGAAATGGCTATTAAAACTAGCAAAGTATTTATACACGCACTATAGCAATTTTTTAATATATATATTCAGCCAGTTCTAGCTTTAAAAGTGTATTGCATTTCGTCTGCATTTTTTTGTACAATATAAGCAATAATTTCATTCCGAATATATTTTCAGGTGAATATAGTCTATAGTCTAATTTTTAGCTCATTTATTTTCGATTTTAGCCATTTTTTGCGTATATTTTGCATCTAGCTATTAACTCTAAAATTCTGGCATCACTGCTTGTGCATAGCAGCTCTGCTCCCATGCGTGCTAAAAAAGGTATAAATACCGCAGCCCCTAGCGTAACCGAGTCTCTTCTCAATTTTTCCTTCGTGGTGAACACATCTTGAACCTAAAAAGGGAAAATTTTTATTCGGCTAAGAGGCTGTCCATGGCAGCATAAAGAGAATCAAATAAGGGAGGTTCATTGTTTTTTCCTCTAAATTTTTATTATCAAATATTTTGATAAATACTCTCTATTCTCACAAATATATTTTCATTCTTTTTTATAGCAAAAGAGGTGTTTTGCTTTTAGGGTGCTTTTGAAAATAGAGTTTCTATTTTTTTAAATATTTAACAGGCTTGCAGCGATTCACCAATAATTATGGCACCTCCCTCACAACCTTACCAATAACATTGTGAACTTAGTGATTTACACAGCTTGCGCTGGTCAGTCACTTCATGATAATTGTTCTTCATGTACTATACTATTGCTTAACCCAATGATCCGGTCCCATAATCTTAGACATCGATGGCCGTCAGGATCTCCGAGCGCGAAGAATTCTTATGCGGTCCCATCTTTGATCCGGAAGTGCGGCGGAGTGGGGAAACTGATGCGGCGGTAAGGCCTCTGGATGACCCACAAAGTCACACTATTTTGTTAAATTTTTATTTGTTTCTCTGGATTATATAGAGATTTTACATTTTTATGTGATTTACTTTGCTGTTTCAATTACACTAGTCGACACGACTTTTCCGCTGTCGCCAAAAATGACTTTTTCTGATAGATTTGGATGTATAACATTTTTTAGGGAATGTTTTTTTTTTCATGGAGTAGTTTTTTTTAAAGAATTTGTAAAAAATTTGGTGTGTTTTGTCATTACTAGTGCTTCTATTTTTCACATAACTTAAGTTTCCTACAACTGGTTGTATTGAACTTTGCAGTTAAGAAACGCTGACAAATGCAGCTATACATCCGCCTCAGACACTTTGTAGCTGCAACTTAACGTCTGGAAGATATTAAGCTTCCAAATTTAAATTTCATTATTTTTTTCGGTATTTTTCCTCGAAATTTTGACTTTGAAAGCTCAGAAAAAGGCGAAAAACAAATATTTGAATGCCTTGATTTTTGGTTTTAGATAGATAGACACATATATCGCTTATAAAAATATAACAACGAGGGGGAACGTTGTGGCAAAGGCCGCGGCTCTACCTTATACCCGGTACTTAGTCAGTATATATTTATGAATTTATTATACGTTCGCCAAAGGGACAAATTAAAAAAATGGGCAAAATAAATATTTAAAAAAATGAAGTACATTTTTGGAATATTATACATGTTTCCGATTTTGTTTGCATATGATTTTTACATCTGCTTCTAAATTTCTACATGACATGTATAACTACATATTTGAGACGTAAAAGTGTTGCGACAGACGGAGAGAGGGCATGAGTCAGCGCTTGGCAGGCGTTGCGTAGCCACTGAAATGTAATATGTTTCTTCTGGCCATAATTTTGATCCGACCTGATCCATATTCAACACTCTGATAGAAATGGTCTTTCTCTATGATTCTGCGTATTCAGTTTTCTTGTATCTTCAAAATTGTATACGCCACAGACTTTCGTCCTTTGTGGGGGCGGGGTGAAATTTTGAAATACATTTGGAGTAGTGTGGTCATACAGGAGACTAGATACAAAACTTGGTTGCTCTAGCTTTAATGGTCTCTGAGATATAGGCGCAAATGAAGACGGACGGACGGACGGACAGACAGACATGGCTATATCGACTCGGCTATTGATGATGATCGAGAATATATATACTTTATGGGGTCGGAAACGCTTCCTTCTGGGCGTTACACACAATCGTTATCCCCACAAATCTAATATACCCCTATACTCTTCGAGTACCGGGTATAACAAAACAGAATGAGCTTTACGCATTGTTCGAAAAGCAGCGGCCGCACTATGACTAAACACTTGAGAGGTATTTTTGATGGGATATATACACACAGTGATGCTCATAGACTTAAGCCACAAGACTTCAACCAAGAATTTAAACGAAGAAAGAAAAGTTTTTATTACACAGCTCCAATTTTTTGTGTTACATTAGTTCTATCAGTGTTATCAGTGTTCCAATAGAAGAATAACCAAGTTATAAAAATACATACATATATATATATATATATGTATGTATGTGCTTTTTAGTGCTAAAATAGTAAAGTTTTCTGCCAAAAATACATTTGGTTGTGTTTTCTCATTAATTTGTAATTTGTGCGGGCCAACTTTACGTGTTGCTGCTGCTTATTAATTGGTTTGAACATTGGTTTTATTATTGGTTTTGAACATTAAAAGACAATTTTTCCATCTCTGTCCGTTTCCAGTTCCTTCCACTTATTTTCTTCAACTTTTCCTTCATTATTTTCAATTGAATATCTATTAATCTTTGAGTTTTTCCTTTGGGGGAGACCCCTCTATCCTATATATCCCTTAATCAATAATAGTGAAATAAAAATAGAAAGCAGAAAACATTATTCATAGCCTCTTTGAAGGCTTTTTTGACTATGGCAGAGAAAAAAAGGGAACAGTTGGGTGGACAACGGTGCAGCCTTTCCCACTGCCAAAAATCTAGGCACGATTTTCCAGGAATTAAATTGTTAAAGTTTCCAGAAAAAGATTCGATGTACTTAATGAAATGGGCTGAAAAATGTCAGTTTACCGAAGATTTTTTGGCGAGATCTTCATCTCTGTTTTTATGCCAAGATCATTTTTCGCCAGATAATATTGGAAAAAATTCCTGAAGATTGGAACAATCCCAGATAGAAACCTAATCAAAGATAATAGTTGCAATAATGATGAAATTGATTTCAATGCATTGAGATCGCCTCCACGGAAAAGAACCAGCTAACAGTCCCCTGCTGGATTTTGTCTTCAGTGCCATAAAAGCACAAAAACACCTAAATACTACCAAAAACAATATTTCACATACAAAAAAATGTCTGATGAAAGAAAAATGCGAATTAAGATGCTCCAAAAAGAAAATACTAATTTAAAGCGAAAGATAATTGGATTGGAAGCGAAAACCAGTAAAAACTTAGTCCCTGCAGTTGATAAAATGGATCTAGCTGGAAATAAAAAAATATTGACAAAAATACTCCTCAAAGAAAAAAAGGGAAATCAAATAAGATGGAATGATTCCGAGAAATTGTTCGCTCAGAGCATTTTTTACAGCTCTACATATATGTACGTTTTTAAGAGACTCATTGCAACCAAATCTTCCTAGTCAATCATCTTTACATAAGTGGATCAGCATAAAAAAATTATATCCTGTAGCAACGAATGTTTGTACTCAGCACTTAAATATGCGATCAAGGGAATGGCTGAATGTGAAAAAGAGTGCATGCTAACTTGTAATGGAGTTGCAATAAAAAAAAAATTTGACATACAATCCCGCTGTTGATGTAATAGATGGCTTACATAAAGGGAGAAGATTTAAAAAGCCTTATCTTGAAAAACATAAATATTGAAAGTATTGGGTTCTGCATAAGAGGCGTAGTATATGATCAAGGGGGAAATAATGGAAAATGAACCTCATTGCCTCAAGTCACTAAAGAAAAACCGTATTTCAACTTTAATAATAACAAGTATTACATGCTTTATGACATTCCGCATCTTTTCAAATCTATTCGGAATAATTTCCTAAAAGCTAAGTTTGAAACTCCTGATGGACTAGTTGATTTTGATGTCATAAGAGAAGTTCGCGAATTAGAAAAGGGATCTGTAACGAGAATGACTAAATTAACAAAAAGTCACGTTAATCCAACTAGATTTGAGCTAATGCGGGTATGTTTGGCAACACAAACTTTTAGTCACACTGTTGCAGCGGCTATTAAAACTTGTAACGGAAACAAGCAATTTTGTCGAAATAGTCCTGAAGTGGCAGCCTCAACTGCTATTTTTGTCCAAAAAATTAATGATTACTTCGATTGCCTGAATAGCAGAGTATTAACTGACAAGAATCCCATGAAATGTGCACTTCAAATTAATAATATTGTTTGGAAGAAAGTGAAGGAAATGCAGGAATACCTGAAGAACGTGAAATAGCAAGGAAATAATATATATTGTCTGGATGGCTTGCTCCAAACAACTGAGGCTATTTTTGGACTCGTCGAAGATCTATTCAAGGATCACACGGACAATTTTTAACCAGTCGAATTAATCAAGATCCGCTCGAAAATATATTTGCGTGCGTTCGTGCAAAAGGTGGTAACTGCAGAAACCCCTCAATAAGTGAATTTAATACAATAATTGCAAAACTAATATCTTTGCACATATTTAAATTTTCGAAAACATCCAATTGCGAATCCGATGCAATGCAATGCACTACAGAAAGTAGTGATTACTCATTATGGTTTGATATAAATAATGAGTGTTACACCCATAAAATAGATATTTTAAACAAACTTATTAAGGTTTTACTTTTTAACCACTGCAAATGGACTGTGATAGCTGATAGAAAAAAGAAACAAGCTAAACTTAGTATTCCATCTCATAAGTGACGACTGCAATTATATATATGTACATATGTTGATACAATAAAAACAATAAATAAAAGAAATAGAAAAAGAAAAAGAGAACCAAAAGTAATAGTTAGAAAACTAAAGCTTTGTTGGGGAACATGGAAATGTTTTAAAGTACAAAATTAAAGCATTTCAAGTCGACTCGAAGGTCATATGAATACATAACCCCATTACATGTGTAATGACCTCCTCGTGCTGTTCCCTGGGTACCAATTAGATACATCCATATGCATATAAAAACGGTAGCAAATTCGAGCGGCGATATTTACTTGCATACATATGTTTACTATTAAGACCCCTTCTTGCGAAATGATCATGGAGCGACAAAAAGTTATAAAAGCACTTTAATATTTTACTGTATAATTTTAGAACAATTATGCATAAAAATTTCGCAAAAACGAAAACACATACAGATACAGTATAATTTATTAATTATATAACATTTTTAAAAAACATATATATAAGTAAATAGGATTTTTATATAAATAAATATATTATTTTTTATTATTTAAATTAATAATGCAATTTAATTTTACAAATGTCAATCGCAAACGAATTTTTGTCCCCCCACCCCAACTACCAGGAAATACATTTGTGTCTCAAAAAATCTTCTCAAAAGTATTTTGCTGGCAATTTCGGCAGCTCAGCACGCGTACACACACACATACGTACTTACGTTCCGTGTGTACTTATGCAAGCAAGCTCATTCTATTTTTAGATTTGCGAGCGCACTGGAGTTCGTGCGAGCGAGATAGCACTCTTTGAAAAAACAACCCTCCCTACAAAACAGAATTGTATGAGCATGAGACATCTTAGTGTTTATATTGGCTTTGGTTCGGTGGTGTTGCACACTTTGAGAAGAAAAACGTGGCGTTTTCCTGCATGGCGAGTTGCTGGAGAAACACAGAAGTCACACCTACCTTGACACACTAAAAACATCGGAGGAAAGCTGGAGACGAAAGCCAAGAAGATGTAATGGCTCACTAAAGCGAACAATAAACTCAGCCTTAAAAATAAGGTGCTAATCTATAAAACTATATTGGCTCAAATTTGGAAAAATTACGGCATCCAAATTTATGGCATTGCTGCAAAGACAAACTTTTTTTTGCGCAATAAAGACATTGCCAGGGATCTTGACGTCCGTCTCATCGGCGATGTAATCATCAATCCAACCCAGAAGTACATCTCCAAGCTTGGAACTCATACCAATGCACTGCACTATGGGTAAAATTCCAATTTTTCGGGTATTAATTAATAAATCCTAAACTAAGCAAGATTTTTCGATGCGGTTTTTTGTTGTTGTTATTATGTAAGCCTCTAGAAACATTCTTTGAAAAAATGGGCGTGTCACCGCCCACCCATAAAAAATCTTTTTTTTCTTTTTTGTTATATTCAGAAATTGAGTTTTATACTAATATTTATTAATTATAATGCTCTATTATACATAAAAATAAAGTTATATATTTGGAAAAATATAATTTTGATGAAACTCAGGAGCTAAAGAAATATTTTAACTGACATTATCTTCATTTTCAATCTCTTCATCACACATAAAAAATGAAACGTCGCATTCTTCTTCACAACCATCAAACGTTTGTTCTGGATCTTCTATTTCGCATGATAAAAGGTTTAAAACCTCAATGGGAAGGGCAAGACCTTTGTGCTTTCGAACTCGCTTCACTAGGTTTGTGGATGAAATGATTGGATCGGAGGAATCCATTGCTCTATTAAAAACATCGACGAAATTATGAACTCTGCTGTGCTTCCGTGCGTGATGAAGTCTGTCTTCTTTATAAATTTTGTTGCGAGATTCAGATGCTTCTTCGCCAAAATAGCCCACAGGAAGTACAGTGTTTTCCATAATCTGCCTAGAATGGACCATTATTTTATGAATAGTGGCTGTCATTGGCAGCCATTGGTAATTGTCAACAATCAATTCGCCAGTTTCAAAGCAAAATTTTTTAAATTTATCCAAATGAATCGGAAGTTGACATGACAAACAGATTCATATTGTTCTCCGATTTTTAATTATTTGCTGGTCAAATCCCGTAATTTTGGAAAATTCCACAAAGTTGTTGAAAGCTCGCCGTGCTGTGTTTCCATTGTTGGTATTGCCAGATCCATTTTGTTTCGGCTTTTCAACCTTTAAAGACAGCCTCTCCAAAAACACATGCTGAATATTTTTTTTCCGATCAGCTAGAGTCTTCTTGTCCAAAGCTGTTAGCACTCGCCATTTTTTCAAAGTTAACTTATAGCCGGCATGCAAGACAAATTCGAAGCATCTTATCCAGCAATGCAGTGGGCTTAATCCATGTTTCAAATTGTCTAGAAGTGGTACAAATTTAAGGCGCTTAAAGTGTTTATTTTGTAGGAAATCCTTTGGCGTGGCATTGCATATTGGACAGGCTTGAAACGATTTCGTTAATTTTCTGTTAATACATTAAGCACCTTTCCCTATATAACAGTCAGATACAATCGAAATTTTATATAGATGCATTTATTGTTGGCCAACATTATTTTGCACGGTACAAGGTTGTGAAGGGGCAGAGCCCATCACAAAACACATGCGGTTCACGGGAACCGTATAGAGCATCACCGACGAGAACCAGAATGAGCATCACTAACAGACAAGCGACAACGCAATACCCCGACACCCAAGTAACGGTAAACAGGAGCCACAGCCGAGAGAGGGAGAGAGAGCAGCAACAGCAGCAGAACGTTCGAGAAATCGACAACGCAATACCCCGACACCCAAGTAACGGTAAACAGGAGCCGCAGCCGAGAGCGGCAGAGAGAGCAGCGACAGCAGAGAGCGAGCGTCGATCACCTACGCGACGACAAGCGACAAACGCCGGCAGAGGCTACAGGCAGAGGCTCGAGCCGGGAGGCCTGGAGTGGCCGGCCGAAAAATGGATACGGGAGTCGATTTTGAGCAGCCAAGAAAAGGAGGGGATTTTGAGCAGCCAAGAAAGGCAGAAGTGCGCGGTCGAAAAGTAATAATTAAAAGTGCCAGCAGCCAGGATCAACGGGAGCCAGGATGCCGGGAGGAGACAGCGGGTAAGCTGGCCTCGCGTAAGCGAGCTAGGGAAGGGAAGCTAGGTGCGACAGGGGCCCCTAAGAATAAAAATAATAGTTACAGGAATCAGACAAATAAAGTGAAATATTAGCAGAAGATTTTTGAATTTCATATATATGCATCGATCATTTAATACTATAGCCCGCAAGCCCTCGATTCTTAACCCACCCCTTTTCCCGTATTGGGTGCCGAATTAATATTCCCTTTGCATGGCGGGAACTCAGCCAGTGGAGTTGTACGCGGATGCCACGACTTCCACGGACTGAGATTCCCCTCTCGTAGAACTACCTCCTCGTAGCCTTTCCTCATCCTCGGGGATGACCGCTGGGCAATCGGGTACGCGTACGCCACGCGATTTGCCAAGCCGGTGGTCACCCCTCCCGTTGAATGCTCCTCCCTCCATCCCCTTTCCCTTCCATCCCGGCACCCCATCTCGGCCACACCACACGCAGCACGCCTCCCGCGCCTGTACCCAGGCCGAGGGGTATGCGGCGCCATACTCGCTAGCTACGAGTGGGGGGTACCACCGACCACGTGCCCCGTGTACCCCGGCCCCCCAACGGCCACACCAGCCGCAACACGTGCCCACGCCCAGGCCCGGGGTACCCGGCACCGCCTTCGCTGGCCACGAGTGGAGGGTACTACCTCCTGCAGGCTGCGCGCGTGCCAGATCCCCACCAACTACGCCATCCCATAGCACACCCCTGGTCGAGGCACCGACCACGGCAAACGTCGGCACCGCGCGGAGTGCACGCGCCACCCGTCCCTCCCCTACACTTCGTCCGCCCGATCCCTCTCTATGGTCCCCTAATACAAATAATTCTGTATGGGGACCGGGCCTTGGACAGACTGAGAGGCTGTACCCCGGCCTGAGACAGAAACTTCCTTACAAGGTTTTCAATTTCTTGTTTGATATCTTGATCCTCTTTTATTATTGCTTCTTTCGTTTCTTTCAAAAACTCGAGTTTGAGAGGACGACAAAATCTTATTGACTGTGGAGTGCGATTATTCCATAATAAATTAGCTTCGGGAACTTCAATTAATCTAAGAGGCATTACGGTTGTGGCAAAAAGGCTTGAGTCTGCATCAAAAGATCTTTTGGCAACATATGCCTGATTATAATTTGACTGACCGATACTCCCATCAAATCCATAGCCCAAGATTAAATCTGCGGATAAGAAATCTGTATTTCGCATCCTCATCGAATGTATAATGTCGTCCTCTTGGAGCACAACAATACGTGTGGCCGTATGACTTACAAGGTCTTGCAAAGGCACTTTAGCAACAGTTTCATTAATTTGTATGTTATCCGGTCTGCAATGTTTTTTTTTGCTCAGCTACATCTCTATACAGAGGATAAATGTCAGCCCTTCTATTCTTCGCATCCTCTCTAATTGCACAATACTGTTCCTTCGACAACTTTTGATCCAATATTAATTCTAATGCTTCTGAGCTTCTTCTCCTTCCAACATGTAAGCCAACTTTGGTCGTCCAATTTGCCGATTGTTGTTCCCATCTGATTGATTGATATTTAATTTTGTTTGACTTTTCAACCAATTTGGATGTTTGCTTTGAAAATATTTTTTGTTTCGATTGCACTTCTTCCATTTAACATTCATATTTAAGCAAAAAATGTGACTCTTGTTCCTTAAATATGATTCAGATTTTACAACAGTAATGTTCTTGCTTAATTTCCGTTTGAAGAATCAAGAAATCAACAATAAAACACGGACAAGTACAAAGTTTTAGTATGACCAACACATAGTACAAACCTGTGTGATTAATATCCATTTTAAATTTTACAAAAAGAATGTGTCGCGTTTGAATACGAGCAATTTGAATATCGGCCACAAAAATATTGCAATCTTGGAGCACGTGCCTTCTAACAGAACAGCTGACTTTAACAGAGGATTGGCTTAACATTGGTCTGTTACATAACATTTTTCGTATTGAACTTTACAGTTTGAAGTTTTCTTAAGATGTTAACACAAAAAAATTACCAATTTTAATAATATCAAAAAATGACTAGATACCCGAAAAATTGAAATTTTCCCCATAGTGCGCTGCCGCTGCACGTTCACATGTACATCTGCATGTATAAAGTACATATGTATGTATAATCAAGCAAAAAAACGTTCGGTTCCATTTCGTGAGAAGAGTGAGCGAGAGAAATATACATACATATGCTCTCGTTTGGTTGCTGTTCTTGCTGGTAGCAGCTTAGAGGCAAAATAAGGGACTTAAATCCCCAAAAATTGTTGGTGTCGTTTTCTTTGACATCTTTCTTCCCTCCCGCTGGACGACAAGCTCGTCAATGTTCCTGCGCCGCCGCACCCGGTGTAGAAGCATTTAGAACATTTTTTACCTCTCTCTCTCTCTCTCTCTGACCCAATGTGATTTCACAGTAAAGTGTGGTTTCCATGCCTGTTTTGCTTGAAGCATGTGAGAGTGAGAGAGGTAAATGTGTGGTCGCGTAGCTGGTAGCTTGTTTGTCACGAGTATTAATAGCCGAGTTGATATTTCCATGACTGTCTGTCCGTCTCACAGATCCACTGCCCCACAGACGGCCAAACTAGCTCATATAAGCCTATTTTTTGAAAACCTAAAAGCGTTTTATTTTTAAATATATTCGATTAACAATACATCATGGACCTTGTTGATATTTATACCCGGTACTCGAAGAGTATAGGGGTATATTAGATTTGTGGGGATAACGGTTGTGTGTAACGCCCAGAAGGAGGCGTTTCCGACCCCATAAAGTATATATATTCTTGATCAGCATCAATAGCCGAGTCGATATAGCCATGTCTGTCTGTCCGTCCGTCCGTCCGTCCGTCTGTCTGTATTTGCGCCTATATCTCAGAGACTATTAAAGCTAGAGCTACCAAGTTTGTTATCCAGTCTCCTGTGTTATCACACTACTCCAAATGTATTTTAAAATTTCGCCCCGCCCCCTTCCGTCCTCACAAAGGACGAAAGTCTGTGGCGTACACAATTTTGAAGATACAAGAAAACTAAGAATCATAGAAAATGAACATTTCTATCAGAGTGTTGAACCTGGATCAGATCGGATCATTATTATAGCTACAATGAAGAAAACCATTTCGAAAGTCATCATTCCCTCTCGCTCTCTCTCACACGCGACCCCATCTGCTTTGCTTATTCGTATAAATGAGCGCCTAGTTCTCAGAGACTATAAGAGCTAGAGCAACCAAACTTTCTATCCAAGCTCCTGTGATACCGAACCAGCACAAGTTTGTTTTAAAATTTTGCCGCCCCCACAAAAGACGAAAATCTGTGAAATCCACAATTTTTAAGATAAATGAAAACCAAAAACGCAGAGTCATGGATAATTACCATATCTACCACATTGCCGAATATGGATCAGGTCGGATCAATATTATGGCCAGAAGAAACAAAATTAAATTTCAGTGGCTACGCAACGCCTGCTAAGCGCTGACTCATTCCCTCTCTCTATGTCGAAAACACTTGTACGTCTCAAATATGTAGTTATACATGTCATGTAGAAATTTAGAAGCAGATGTAAAAAGCATATGCAAACAAAATTGGAAACATGTATAATATTCCAAAAATGTACTTCATTTTTTGAAATATTTTTTGCCCATTTTTATACCCGGTACTCGAAGAGTATAGGGGTATATTAGATTTGTGGGGATAACGGTTGTGTGTAACGCACAGAAGGAAGCGTTTCCGACCCCATAAAGTATATATATTCTTGATCAGCATCAATAGCCGAGTCGATATAGCCATGTCTGTCTGTCCGTCCGTCCGTCCGTCTGTCCGTCCGTCCGTCCGTCCGTCTTCATTTGCGCCTATATCTCAGAGACTATTAAAGCTAGAGCAACCAAGTTTTGTATCCAGTCTCCTATGTGATCACACTACTCCAAATGTAATTCAAAATTTCGCCCCGCCCCTTTCCGCCCACACAAAGGACGAAAGTCTGTGGCGTACACAATGTTGAAGATACGAGAAAACTAAAAATGCAGAGTCATAGAGAATGCCCATTTCTATCAGAGTGTGGAATCTGGATCAGATCGGATCATTATTATAGCTACAATGAAGAAAACCATTTCGAAAGTCATCATTCCCTCTCGCTCTCTCTCACACGCGACCCTGTCTGCTTTGCTTATTCGTTTAAATGAGCGCCTAGATCTCAGAGACTATAAGAGCTAGAGCAACCAAACTTTCTATCCAAGCTCCTGTGATACCGAACCAGCACAAGTTTGTTTTAAAATTTTGCCACGCCCCCTTCCGCCCCCACAAAAGACGAAAATCTGTGGAATCCACAATTTTTAAGATAACTGAAAACCAAAAACGTAGAATCATGAAAAATTACCATATCTACCAGATTACCGAATCTGGATCAGATCGGATCAATATTATGGCCAGAAGAAACAAATTAAATTTCAGTGGCTACGCAACGCCTGCCAAGCACTGACTCATGCCCCCTCCCTCTCTCTCTCTGTCCTAAACACTTGTACGTCTCAAATATGTAGTTATACATGTCATGTAGAAATGTAGGCGCAGATATACAAAGCATATGTAAACAAAAATGGAAACATTTATAAAAATTCCAAAAAATTCATTTTTTTTTAAATAAAAAATAAATAATAATAAATATTTAAATATTATTTTCGTCCCTTTTGAGAACATATAATAAATTGCATAAATCGCAAGCTCATATATGTATGTATGTGTATACTGACTGAGTACCGGGTACAAGGTAGAGCCGCGGCCTTTGCCGCGTTTCACAACGTTCCCCCTCGTTTGTGTTACATTAGTTCTATCAGTGTTATCAGTGTGCTAACAGAAGAATAACCAAGTTATAAAATACATATATATTCAACGAAAAACTTAAAAAATTTTACTGCACGGAAGCTGTTCATTATTTCGGATGTGTGGAACTAAAAAAAATTAGTGTGACCAAGAGCCTAAAAAGTGATTTGCCACTCTCATGAATCAGCTGTGCTTTGTAAATAATTGTGATTGTTCAATTCAAATTAAAAAAGTAAAAAATGAACTCCGAGGTCGAAGTTATTGTGTTGGTGGCGGCGTTTATTGTTCTTGAAAAACAGAAAGAAGCACAGCGCAGACGGAGGTCTCACAAATGTTGGGTAAACCCTTATTTGCAGCAGAGGAAGGAAAAGGGGAGGTTCTATAATGATGTGAGTATTCATATAATTAATATTTTTACCAATTGCAGTGTCTCTTACACATTTCATAGTTTCAGAATATGCTGCAGAACCCTACAGTGTTTCACCAGAACTTTCATATGGATGAACACAAATTCAACTATTTATTTTCATTGGTGGAACCATTTTTAGTAGCCAAGCGCAACTCACGGCCAGACGCTATTCCACTCAAAGCAAAATTAGCCATTGTTCTCGAGTAAGTCCATTGCAAGACAACAAACATATAAAATACCGACTTATTTAATCGTTTGTATTCGATTTTTTGCGACTGGAGACTTACAATGTCACGTTGGCTCGACCTATAGTAAATTATGTGGGATTATAACATACCGTCTTTCCAATGACATCACAGGCAGAAAGGACATGTGTTCAGGGAACTGCCAATCGACAGTTTCGCTGACCCTATTGCCTCCCAACGCTGTGCCTCCCGCGCTACCACTTTTGGCGCGCTTGCTGCGATGGTACCTCAGGCTGTCCCTCAGTCCTGCCCATGCGGTCTTACAATCATTCGCTACAAAGCATAATTATCACTAATAACTTTCAACAAATTAATATATGTACAGCTGCGTCAAAAATAATAGTAGTGCCCAAACAAGTTTCAATTTTTCCTCAATAACAGGACTTTGGAGAACTTCTCAAACAAATTTTTAATTTTTATTGTTACTTAGCGAATTAATGATTATAATAATACATAACAACTCGAAGTAAAACTTCCAAATTATACGAAAAAAAAAAAATGCGTAAGTACTTCAAAAATTACCCGTTCAAAATAATAGTAGTGTGGTTTCCTCATATGAGATCAAAATCAAAAAAAATGTTCTGGGAGTGTCCCTTATATCTATTATAATACATCCATATATCTAGTTAATTTTAGTATTTAGTTGCGTAGCCTTTGTTTTGAATAACGGCTTCACAACGTTTTGGCATGGAGTTAACTAAATTTTGGCATCTTTCGACAGAAATCGAGCTCCAGGACCTTTTTACAGTGTCCCAAAGTTGGTTGTTGTTGCTTGGTTTTACTTCTGAGACTGCTCTTTTTACATCTCACCACAAGTTCTCAATTGGATTGAGATCGGGTGACTGAGCCGGCCATTCCATTAAATTTACCTTATTGGCAGCAAACCACTCTTTGGCAACTTTACTTGTGTGCTTCGGATCATTGTCCTGTTGGAAGGTCCAAATAAGCGGCATTTCCTCGGAGGCATAAGGTAGCATCACATCTGTTAGTATTTTAACGTACACGTGCCGATCCATTATGCTTTTAACCCAGTGTATAGGTCCAACACCGTAGTATGAAAAGCTTGCCCAAATCATAATGGAAGAACCACCGTGTTTAACCGTTTTTAGTGTATACTGTGGTGAATATTCAGATGCAGGTGGACGTCTCACATACTGACGAGCGCCACGTCCACCAAACAAAGCAATTTTCGATTCGTCCGACCACAATATATTTCGCCACTTCTCCACGGGCCAGTTCAGGTGCTCTTTCGCAAACTTCAATCTTTTCACTATATGTTTCTTTGTCAACAATAGGACTTTTCGTGGACTTCTGGCCATTAAATTATGGTCTCTTAGCTTTCTTCTTATGGTTCCGAGACTTACATTTAAGCTGCAATTTTTCTTTAGCTCTGCAGAAGGCTCAAAAGGGTTGCACCTCGCACGTCTTAGTAGTCGATTTACAGATTTTTGCGGCAATAACTGTGGCCTGCCGCGGGTTTCACATTTTGGTTCATATTTAATGGCGTTTCTGATCATTGTGGCTGAACAACCAATGATTTTCTGGACATCGACATATGTCCTTCCTTCTGAAATGAGCCTTTTAATTTGGTCGCGCTTTTCGGCAGTACAATGTTTACCACGCCCCATATTTTAGGTCCGAAATGACAAAAAAGGAACTAAAAAAGCTTCAGATTACTAAATAAACAATCAAACTATAATTTAACACCACAAACCTTGAAGAAACTCTAACAGATTTTAAATTATGCACTATTGTCTGGAGCACTACTATTATTTTGAATGCGTCGAAATGGTGATAATTAGCGAAAAAGCTCAAAACAGAACACAAAAAAAAGAGATAAGAAGACATAACTGTATTTTCAAGAATAGCAATGCTGTGCTTTGTGTCGGGGTGAAAAAATCTATGCGATCGGTACAGTTATTTCGGAGAAAAACAGCCATATGTAAAGCCCATATCAGCACTACTATTATTTTGGACGCAACTGTATATCTTACCTCCCTTGTTCAATTCGGCACCAACACTTTCCCACGCACTTTTCACCGAAATATTGTCAAAGTGCTTCTTTTCCGTGATCCGCCAAAGACACGGTCTTGCCTCAACTGCTTTAATTAATGCGATCTTTTCCTCTCGTTGAAAATTGGAGTCCCTTTTCATAAATTTTCGCGCTGGTTTTCCCTCCATTTTAGCTGACCTTTTCCATCCAACACTCCAGTAAAAATAGGCACATATATTTTACTGGCAACCCTATCAGCTGTTCTCACAGTCCACATTCGTGTGAATATCGATACTATCGATAAAAATTCATGGATCCCGTTTACGTTGCTGGATACTGACTCCAGGAAAACACAAACGAAAAATTACTGGCCCCGTTTTTTTATACCCGGTACTCGAAGAGTATAGGGGTATATTAGATTTGTGGGGATAACGGTTGTGTGTAACGCCCAGAAGGAAGCGTTTCCGACCCCATAAAGTATATATATTCTTGATCAGCATCAACAGCCAAGTCGATATAGCCATGTCTGTCTGTCCGTCCGTCCGTCTGTCCGTCCGTCCGTCTGTCTGTCCGTCCGTCCGTCTTCATTTGCGCCTATATATCAGAGACTATTAAAGCTAGAGCAACCAAGTTTTGTATCCAGTCTCCTGTGTGATCACACTACTCCAAATGTATTTAAAAATTTCGCCCCGCCCCCTTCCGCCCCCACAAAAGACGAAAGTCTGTGGCATACACAATTTTGAAGATACGGGAAATACGGGAAATACGCAGAATCATAGAGAAAGACCAAATCTATCAGAGTGTTGAATCTGAATCAGATTGGAACATTATTATAGCTACAATGAAGAAAACCATTCCAAAAGTCATCATTCCCTCTCGCTCTCTCTCACACGCGACCCTGTCTGCTTTGCTTATTCGTATAAATGAGCGCCTAGTTCTCAGAGACTATAAGAGCTAGAGCAACCAAACTTTCTATCCAAGCTCCTGTGATACCGAACCAGCACAAGATTGTTTCAAAATTTTGCCACGCCCCTTTCCGCCCCCACAAAGGACGAAAATCTGTGGAATCCACAATTTTGAGGATAAATGAAAACCAAAAACGCAGAATCACGAAAAATTACCATATCTACCAGATTACCGAATCTGGATCAGATCGGATCAATATTATGGCCAGAAGAAACAAATTAAATTTCAGTGGCTACGCAACGCCTGCCAAGCGCTGACTCATGCCCCCTTCCTCTCTCTATATGTCCTAAACACTTGTACGTCTCAAATATGTAGTTATACATGTCATGTAGAAATGTTGGCGCAGATATACAAAGCATATGTAAACAAAAATGGGAACATGTATAAAAATTCCAAAAAATGCATTTTTTTAATTTAAATATTATTTTTGTCCCTTTTGAGAACATATAATAAATTTCATAAATCGTAGGCTCATATATGTATGTATGTATATACTGACTGAGTACCGGGTATAAGGTAGAGCCGCGGCCTTTGCCGCGGCTCACAACGTTCCCTCTCGTTTTATATGAAGTTTGGCAGTAATTTTTAGTTTCCGCGGTGCTGGATACCCAGCTTATGGCTAAAAATAAAAATACAAATCCGGCCGAAAGAAATCTAATTGGGAATATTACGAAAAAAAACACAAGTATTCTACAAATTTGTAAGACTTTACATTTTTCATGTGGCAGTCAGAAATGCCATTGCATTTTATAAGAAACATGGAACCTGGGAAAATATTCAACGTGAAAAGCCCAGAAAAACCACTATTAACGACGATAGACGGATTGCCAAAATCAGTAAATCGACGCAAATCAGAGGTCAAATGGTGGCAGATTATGGCGTGAATGTGTCATCTCAGACCATAAGACGGCTAAATGAATTCGGGTTATATGGACGCATTGCCCAAAAAAAACCATTGCTGTCCATTAAAAATATTAAAAAGCGCCTTCAATTCGCCACAGAGCATATTCAAAAAGGTGCCAATTTTTGGAACATGATTGTTTGGAGCGACGAATCTAAGTTTAATGTCTTTGGGAGTGATGGTGAACCATATGTACGACGTCCTCCCAACAAATAATTGGACTCCAAATACACGAAGAAGACCGTTAAACATGGTGGCGCTTCGATTATGGTCTGGGGCTGTTTCACCGCATCGGGCGTAGGTCCCTTAGTGAAGATAGAACGCATTATATATATATATATATATTTACAATTTATCTGGAGAATATTCCGATAATCTACCACTTGCCTGGATATTTCAACAGGACAACGACCCGAAACACTGCAGCAAGATAGTCAAGTCGTGGCTTAACCAAGAGGCAATCAATGTTTTGCAATGGCCAACGCAGAGCCCCGACTTGAACCCTATAGAGAACTTGTGGGGAATTCTTAAACAAGTCGTTGGAGGTCAAAGCCAGATATCCGGCTCGGTTTAGAAAAACAGACTCGATTAATTCCTTTGATCACGAAGCATTTCCTTGACCGTTTTGGCAGAAATCGTCTAATCATAATACAGCACTTCTTTAGGACGTTGATATGCAATGACTGCACCATCAAGTGGCCCAAGCGACATCAGCCGATGGCTGTTACGCGCGGTTCCCAGGCAAAAATGCAGCCTTCAAAACAACGTGTCCTTCACAGCAGAAACTATTCATATTCAAACTATTCAAACCGTATAACAAAATCGTTAAAAATACTAAAAATCAGAATACTGACAATGTCAATCCACGTACCGCACGTAACACAATAAAGGAGTGGCAAAACGCATTGAAGGAGCACGAATACGTACCAAGTGAAAGTTTCACCCCCTCACACTCCATTTATAGTACCCAGCCTGAGACAACACAAAATTTAGCCGAACAAAGCCTTAACAAAATTTCTTTCAATATCTCTCATTACAGATCTCTTCATTACAGATTTCAAAAATTATGATATTAACGTAGAAACCAGAAAATTCCTAGAAAAAATTAACTCTGAAATAACGCAAACAATTGCATAATTGATCTAAATAAAAGTAATAATTAATTTTATTTTTTCATATATTTATTGTTATAACAATTTATTTATATTTCTCTACTTATTTCTTACACTATCCTTTAAGTTCATTTTTTCTTTTCTCTTTTGTTTTTTTTTAATATTTCAAATGAAAATACTACAGTATAACATTCAAAGTCTAACTAATAATAATAACAAACATTTACTAGAAATATTCTTAGTTTAGAATAATATTAATATTGCAATCTTGTCAGAAATTTGGGTAAAAAATAACGCAATGTGTAGCTTTTTAACTTTAATTTTAACTTTATCGGTAAAGAACGGGAAGATGGATACGAAGGAGTTGGTATATATATTAAAAAGGATATTTGTTTTAAGTTTTAAATGTTTTGAGTTTTAAGTCTTGAAATGTAATTCGAGTTTGGAATTAGTCGGATTGAGTACGGTGAATCTATCTCTTAACAAGAATATTTTTAGTGTATATTGTCCTTCAAACATTGACTTAAATACTTTTGAATCAGGATGCGAGGATCTGTTATCTGCAGTTTCTTCGTTAAATGGTTTCACTTTGATAGGTGCTGATCTTAATGCAAAATCGTCCATATGGAGGAATTCAACATATTGTAAAGACCCAAGGTGCTTTACAAGCTGCCGACTACGGGGGCTACCTGCTATCTGCATCGCATAGATAAACGCGGCCACATTTACACTGCCGCTGGAGGCGTACATCGATCCCTGTTCTTTGATTATTCCTTTTCTTTTGTTTAGTATTATCATTATCACCATTACACGATTCGCCACTGAAGGCCCTATTATTACTATTCATGTAGATTTACCATCTCACCTCACCCATCCCGGTCTTCGCGATTCGGTAGTGTGCCAAGAATAAAAACAAACTCATCGCGCGGCCAACGACACATGGCTATACGGCCACGATCTCCCGTAACCACCCTAACAAGAACTCTCATACATACAAGTAAGTGAAGCTTTCCACGTGGTGCAGCTAGGACCACCAGCTAGGTCCATTTGTGTAATAAAAATTCTGAACAAAAATACAAATACTTTTTGTCTTTTATTCATTCATCTTCATATACACATTACACGTTATCCCAATCCTCCCTAGAAACTCCCTAGCCTTACGAGTCGTCGCGATTACGCACGTCTCAGTAGCTTCCTCCAGTAGCTAGTGGCTGTCGCGATTACGCACAGTCGTCGCGATCACGCACGTCCCCGTAGCGTCCTCCTGCAGTTGACGGTCGGCGCGACCACGCACGGACGATCCCCGCTAGAAACCCAGTCGTGGTACGAATCGTCGCGATCACGCACGGTTCCGTAACATCCCCTTGTTAGAATTCCTCGTCCCATGAGCTGCCACTACAACGCAGGGTTCAACAAGCCCCGACAGCGTGTAAACGACGGCCATACGCCGTCTAGTAACGCTAGAGGCCGTAGAGTCGTAAGAGCCGTAGCGATCACGCGCACCCCGGTAAAATCACTCTGTTCACCGCAGAGGTTACGGCGAAATCTCGTCACTCTGCAAACACGCCACACGCTTGACTCTCCCGGACGTGACCCAGGTACTTTCTCTTGCCTAAGGTCTCCCAACAACTACAAATTTTCTTGTAGACGACCCTGGACAGGCTGAGCTTACCCCAGCCTGAAATAGGTTCCTTACAATATCCTACCTAATTTTTTGCATTAGACATAACTTTTGTAAACATATTTAATCACAATATAAACTGGTTTGTGCATCATATCAAAATATCGAACAGTAACCATTTCCTCATAGTTGTTGATATATCTAAAACCGGTCCTAAGTCTAACTATTAAATATAACATATACGAAAGGGAACGTTGTAAGCCGCGGCAAAGGCCGCGGCTGTTTTTTACACCGGGTACTCAGTCCGAAAGTGATGTTTCCATTTTTTTTACATATACTTTTTACATCTGCTTCTAAATTTCTACATGTACATGTAGAACTACATATTCGAGATGTACAAGTGTTTGCGACAGAGAGAGAGGGAATAACTAAGCGCTTGGCAGGCGTTGCGTAGCGACTGAAATTTGATTTGTTCCTTCTGCCTATAATAGTAGTTCGACCTGATCAAGATTCGGCAATCTGTTAGACACAGTCATTTTCCATGATTATGCGTTTTTGGTTTTGTTTTATCTTAAAAATTGTGGATTCCACATATTTCCATACTTTGTGGGGGCGGAAGGCGGCGGCGAAGAAGGCGGAAAGTTTGGTTGCTCTAGCTCTTATAGTCTCTGAGAACTAGGCGTCCAAAAAAACGAATGGGCAAGGCCGACGGGGTCGCGTGTGAGAGAGAGCGAGATGGAGCGATGACTTTTAAAATCCACTTGGAGTAGTGTGATAACACAGGAAACTCGTTGCAAAACTTGGTTGCTCTAGCTTTTATAGTCTCTACAATTTAGGCGCTCATGAAGACGGACGGACGTACGGACATACGGACGGACAGACAGACAGACAGACAGACATAGCTTTATCGACTCGGCTATTGATTCTGATCAAGAATATATGTATGTATATACTTTATGGGGTCGGCAACGCTTCCTTCTCTTCGAGTACCGGGTAAAAATATCAACAAGGTCCATGATGTATTGTTAATCGAATATATTTAAAAATAAAACGCTTTTCGGTTTTCAAAAAATAGGCTTATATGAGCTAGTTTGGCCGTCTGTGGGGCAGTGGGTCTGTGAGACGGACAGACAGTCATGGTAATATCAACTCGGCTATTAATACTCGTGACAAACAAGATACCAGCTACGCGACCACACATTTACCTCTCTCACTCTCACATGCTTCAAGCAAAACAGGCATGGAAAGCACACTTTACTGTGAAATCACATTGGGTCAGAGAGAGAGAGAGAGAGGTAAAAAATATTCTAAATGCTTCTTCACCGGGTGCGACGGCGCAGGAACATTGACGAGCTTGTCGTCCAGCGGGAAGAAAGATGTCAAAGAAAACGACACCAACAATTGTTGGGGATTTCAGTCCCTTATTTTGCCTCTAAGCGGCTAACAGGCAAGAACAGCAACCAAACGAGAGCATATGTATGTATATTTCTCTCGCTCACTCTTCTCACGAAACGGAACCGAACGTTTTTTGTTTGCTTATACATACATATGTACTTTATACATGCAGATGTACATGTGAACGTTCAGCGGCAGCGCAGCAGCAGAACACTGACCACATGTGTGCAGTACTGTCATTCTAGCATGTTGCAGGATATATATAGCTTGAAATGGCTATTAAAACTAGCAAAGTATTTATACACGCACTATAGCAATTTTTTAATATATATATTCAGCCAGTTTTAGCTTTAAAAGTGTATTGCATTTCGTCTGCATTTTTTTGTACTTTTTGTGATGGGAACTTTTTCAATATAAGCAATAATTTCATTCCGAGTATATTTTCGGGTGAATATAGTCTATAGTCTAATTTTTAGCTCATTTATTTTCGGTTTTAGCCATTTTTTGCGTATATTTTGCATCTAGCTATTGACTCTAAAATTCTGGCATCACTGCTTGTGCATAGCAGCTCTGCTCCCATGCGTGCTAAAAAAGGTATAAATACCGCAGCCCCTAGCGTAACCGAGTCTTTTCTCAATTTTTCCTTCGTGGCGAACACATCTTGAACTTAAAAAGGGAAAATTTTTATTCGGCTAAGAGGCTGTCCATGGCAGCATAAAGAGAATCAAATAAGGGAGGTTCATTGTTTTTTCCTCTAAATTTTTATTCTCAAATATTTTGTTAAATACTCAGTATTCTCACAAATTTATTTTCATGATTTTTTATAGCAAAAAGGGGTGTTTTGCTTTTTAGGGTGCTTTTGAAAATAGAGTTTCTATTTTTTTTTATATTTAATAGGCTTGCAGCGATTCGCCAATAATTATGGCACCTCCCTCACAACCTTACCAATAACATTGTGAACTTAGTGATTTACACAGCTTGCACTGGTCAGTCACTTCATGACAATTGTTCTTCATGTACTATACTATTGCTTGAACCAATGATCCGGTCCTATAATCTAAGACATCGATGGCCGTCAGGATCTCCGAGCGCGAAGAATTCTTATGCGGTCCCATCTTTGATCCGGAAATGCGGCGGAGTGGGGAAACTGATGCGGCGGTAAGGCCTCTGGATGACCCACAAAGTCACACTATTTTGTTAAATTTTTATTTGTTTCTCTGGATTATATAGAGATTTAAAATTTTGATGTTTTACTTTGCTGTTTCAATTGTTTATATATTTACCGTAAAATTCAACTTGTGGTGCTAAGAACCTATACGCTTCCGAAGATTCTCCGACGACTTTTCAAACCGCCTGGTGCTACTCGACACAAATTTTTAACTTAAAATAAAAAATACATTTTATCAATTTTTGGAAACATACAAAACTTTGGATTTTTTTTACAAAAATTTAGGAATTAAAAAACTTTTGAAACTTTTACAAAAATTTGGAAATTTGTAAATTTTGTTTCCATTTAATATTTTCACTCCTATCGCCACGATTTCACTTCCAATTTTTCTAAGTGAATCAGTTGCCGTGAATGTTTTTTACAGTATGGATTTACGTACTGGTACAGATCCAATGCGCGACAACTTTTACAATCTAGGCTAATGCAGTACTTTTTAATGAGTTCTCCAATTTGATCCATTACATCAAGAGATGGTATTAGAGGTATGAGTTCTTCCCTGCATCAACATCAACGCCCCTAAAAAAAAAAAATATAAAAAATATTTTTCAAAATTTTGTTTTCAAATAAATATTATTCAAAATTTTTTGTTTTCAAATAAATATAATAATGTTCTTATATTCATTCTAGTTATCTTTTAGATTTTTATTTTTTCGATTGTTCGACAGTATGTTTCCTGATGGATCAATCATGCGCAGTGGAGTAACGGTAGTGCCGAAAAGAGAGGGATCCGAACAACTTGATAATTCATTCGTATAGCCCTGGTTATAATTCGCTTGACCAGTGCTTCCATCGAAACCGTAGCTAAGAATAAGGTCAGCTAACAGAAAATCTGTATTCTGACCAGCCATTACGTGCAATAAAACATCTTCTTGCAAAGAAACAAGTCGACGTGCGGTATGGTTCAGAAGATTTTGTAAGCTGACCCTAGCTACGGTTTCTGAAATATGATCGGGGGGTCTGCATTCCTTTTTTTCAGCCACTTTGTTACAATAAGGATACATTTAACAATTTGTATTTCTCGTATCCTCTCTAATGGCTACGCATTGCTCTTTTGTTAGCCCTTGCTCTAATATTAATGCCAATGCATCGTCTGGTGAAGGTCGTGCAGGCTTCTTATTTGGTTTCATAGCTTGTCTACAATGCTTCGCCTTGCCTGGGCTAAAAGCAAGTAGCTTTAAAACAGATGCAAGGTCAGCCTGGCCTCGTTTGCGAGCAGCCGTGCTTGCTGCTTGAAGGAGCAAACGAACATTGCCTCTAGCTGATTTGGAAAGGGCATATGCGTGCTGTCTCTGGCCTATTACACCCTTCGACGCGTAAGGCCATGCGGGACGTCCAAATGGCTTGGTGCGTCGCCATTTTTACGAACAAAAATTGACGCAGGTATTTGCTTTCAGCCAATCGGCATGATTTTTTTCAAATTTTGCTAGATGGCGTCTACATTTTTAAAATGCGTAGGAAATGCAATGGAGAACAAACTTAAAATGCGTAGGAAATGGGTACATGGGTTGGTGCATACCAACGCGTTAATGTTACCATTGAGAACACCAGCACACACCTTTTTCTCCCATATTTTAACATTTTATAGAACATTTTATAGATGACGAGCTTTAGTTGTAGTTGATAGTTGCCATATCGATTTAAAATCTGTTAGGGGGACTACGGGGCGGGGACTGTCACACTACCCCCCTTCAATGCTGTGACTGCTTCGCGAAATTTACATATCTTCCAGTTTTGCATGTTTTGAGATCCTTTTGAATGAATTTCTTGGGAGTAGAGAAGCGTGATGTGATGTAAAATAAAAATAATAAAAGAATTTACGTGTTCTTTGAAGTATTTCCAATTACTGCTGGCTTTGAAGTACAGTTCCGTCTAGAGCTGTGTTTTGAAAGAGAAATTCAGTTGAGATTGTCCATCTAACAGTTTTTAAAAAACTGTCCTACGCGCGGGCTACAAAAAATTCCCTCCCAACCAGCTGTTTAGGCGAATTCGAAAAAAAAAAAACGACAAAGAGCGTTAACCGAGCGAGAGAAAGCCTGAGAGAAGGAGAATCGGCTGAGAAAACTGTTATGGAAAGGTATGGACAAGGACAACCGCATGCTATTCAAGACCTCACATCTCCACGCATGTTCAGGAAAAAGGGTTAAGCAATACGTTTTCTAGCTAGCAATTTGAACCCAAAAACTTTTGAAGCAGGGAGTATTTGAACGAACTGCCAATACATGAATGAAACATCTTTCATGACGTAGCAATTCGTGAACAGTATTATTTTCCGCTGTTTTACTCGAGTTGTTGAACTGTTTATACAGAGGGGGGTTTAGTGGGCTAAGTTCGTTTCTAAGAGTCAGACGGTCACACTGCTACATGCTCCACCCGCTCTCTTAGTTTTGACCGAAACTCTCTTTGGCTTGAACGAACCGTCGGGCTGTGGAAAGGTGTGGACAACAGGAAAAACCTGCCAAGGGAAATTGCAGGGCTCGTTCGAACCTCACCTAGCCGTGGTTATACATATGATATACTATGAGGACTAAGGAATTTTAAATCGTTTTCATGGTATGTTAGGCAAACAGGGTGGATTTTACCTTGCATGCGTTGCATTTTCTGAACCGTTTGCCTATTGTCCATACCCTCATTTTCCTCAGTTCCCAGCGGGGAAATATTATGAACTTCCCTCATGGTATGTTATCAGTTATCAAGACTACCAACTTTTTTGAACCGTTGAAACGTCTCAGCGAACCGTTAGCCGCGGAAAAGGCAACAACAGAGTGTCGAATTTTTTTCTGAATTCAGAAAAGTCCGTTGATATAACCCACGAAAATATCCGTATTGATATTTTTTCAACTACAAAAAATCACCCATAATATATAAAATTAACAAACAAAAAATATATAAATATTACCAATATTCGACATATACTGCTACCGGACGGACGTAGCGACGCAGGTTGGCGACCAGAGGCGCAGCACAGCGTATCGCTACGAAAATGGTTGTGCTTGTTGTTACGTGAGAACGAAACGCTTATTCCAGTTTATTTATGAATCAATTCCTTCGTTGCTTCGTACACCCCCGCCCGCTAGTCCTCCGACGGACCGGCCTTCGCCTGCCCATCACCACCACCACCCCCTAGCCGCCGGTCCGATACGCACAACGGCACTACGCTAAGCGACAATACGCCGGCAGTTTGTTGTCTTTTTTTGTTACATTTTTTTTCCGTGTCTGTGGTGTTTCTTCTTAAACAAAACAACAAAAACAAATAACAAACAAAAAACAACAGCGTGTTCAACTACAACTGATAAATACTAAACAAGAAATGTCAACAATAATTTACAAAAACACAAAATAAGTGTGCAAAATATTTAAACAATCAAAAATCATTTACAAATATAAAATAAAATTAGGTAAAAGAAGATTATGCTGAAAAGCATCTACAAAAACAGGCGGTCACAACGACAACAACATAAGCAAACGTAAATATTAATTACAGCCGGTTTCTGTCCATCCTTCTTCCTGCACCCCCACCGCGTCCTTCGTTTCCACCTCATTCTTTGTTGTTTTGTGTGTTACGTGTGCGTTTACGTTTACGTTGACTGCGTTTTTGGATGATTCTGCTTGGTTTTTCTGCCTTTTGGAGCACTGAGCGGTTTTCTTACCAATTAGCCGTGAATTTCTGTTGTATTTGTTCTAATTGGAATGATACAAAGCTAACAAAATAGTGCGATAAAACAAATATCCCAGAGAGTGGGAGAGAGAGAGAGAGAGTAAGAGGTGAAGAAGAAGCAAAGGTAACAGCAGAGATAAGAAGAAGCAGTTGACAAAAAGCCGCAACTGAGCAGGAGATAGAGAGAACAAGCAGTGGAAGAGAGCAACCAAGCAGCGGAGAGAGGGAGAGAGTACGAAAAAGAGAGCGCTCACGTAGCGTAGAACGTGCTAAATGGTTGAAAGATTGCTTGGGAAAGGGGGAGGGAGCCCGACTAATACGTTAACAAACTCGTGGACAGTCCTCTCTCTCTCTCTCTCTCTTGGCCATTCTCTCTCTCACTGTGTGTTTTGGGCGACACATTCATTGATTTTTCGTACTCAAAGGGCAAGGGAGGAATGTAAGGCCAAACCTTGCTCAAAGGAAGGGAAGTGGCTGGCTGGCGCTGGTTGTAGGCAAGATAAAATCATATAGGGGGGATGAAGGAAACCGGCTGAGAGAGTGACACACAGAGCGAGAGAGAGACTTTAGAAAGGAAGCAGCTGAGAGATAGAGACAGAGATGATAAAAGGAAACCAGAGAGCGGGAGAGCGATGGCCAAAACAAAGGAAAAACCGTGTGTGCCTGCAATTCATAATTACAGTGGAACACCCCCCACCGCACCACCGCACACCGTACACCGAACACCCTACTGCAATTGCAGGTTACGCTCTCTCGGCCATACTCCACCCCGCTCTCCTACACACTTAGATCTGAAACTGGTTACCCCCCTCTATAACCCCCGTGAACCAGCATTCAACAAAAACCTAACCAAAAACGGTAAAAGCAACCACCAAAAGCGGCGCGGCGGCTCGGCTCTCTCTCTGCCGCCAAGAAATACAACAACAACAACAACAAAAAATTCAACTAAAAAGAACAAAAAAGAAAAACAGTGAGAACACAGAAGAAGAAAAAAGAGAAGAGTGGGAATCAGATAAAACTGAGAGCGGCCAGAAGATAGAAAGAGAGCGAGCGCAAGCAGATAAGTCAGTGATGGGTGGAAGAAATGCACGTGTTTGAGGAGGGGACGGGGCCGGGCGTCCGTCACCTAGGAGGCTGCACTGTGTTCCCTCTCTCGCTCTCTTAACGCTTCGCGATCATCAGTCTCACTGCCGCTCTGGTCTCTCTGAATTGCATCTTTATTTTGTATTTCGTAACAAACATTGCCAACCGGAGAGCCGCTCTGCTCTCCCAACAAAGCCAAAGCGCTCTCTCTGTGTCTCTGCTGACGGCGACGTCAGCGACTGGCAGAAAACTGCTGGCCGTCGACAAAAATTCGAATTGGAATTTGTTGACGTGCAATTAGTTAAGTGCGCGCCAGGTTGTTAAATGGTTAGCCAATAGCGGTTAGCGGTAAAATTAAACGTGGTAAGAGCGCGAACTGGTGGCAACAGCGAGTAAAACGCGTACTTTCCACACAACAAAACGTAACAATGGCAGACACCTGCTAGACGGCTAAGCGAATGTTCTGCTTACGTCTCTGCTGGGATCTTTGCTTACGTTCTCTCCTTGGATCTTTTCTTACGTTCTCTACTTGGATCGTTTATGTCTTGCAAAAACCTAACGAAATCGAAAACGTAATAGCCAAAAGAAAAAAAAAACCGGCCAGTGCAAAGTGTGTTAATTAAAGGTGCAGTCAAGAGTCACATTTAATTTCGTGGCAAGCACGCAGTGCAGGAAAGAGAGAGGGAGAGAGGCACAGTCAAGTGATATACAAATATAAAACGAGTGCCTCCACCTGGTATTAACACACCTTGGCAGCGCGTTACCAACTTTATTGGGCTGCTTCTGCCAACGCTGCCGTCGACGTCGCTGTCCCGCGTAACAAACGTATGCCACGCCGGTTTTTTTCTTCCACTTTTTCGAGTGTCGTGTTCTTTTTTTTATATACATTTATGTATATATATGTATGTGCATTTATATGTGTGTACATATATACCAATTTTGTTTGTTTTGTTTGTTGTTGACCTTCTGTTGTTGTTGTTTTCTCTCCCTGTCCTGAAACCTTACTTTTTTTTGTTGTGAATTGTGAAAAAGAAGAAGAGGAGAAGCTGGAGAATGTTAATTGCATTTACTGCCGCTCTCAATCCCCCCCGAAACAGTGCACATTACATAAGTCGATCTTCGCGAGAGAGAAACTATGTATATTTTTCCAGGGAAATGCTTCCCTGGGAATCTCCAAAGCAAAGAATGGATGATCCAAAGGCATAATCTTTGATCCATTAAAACTCTACGTTCCAACTACTTAGATTAGATTTGTTTTTGGTATTAACCAAACCAAAAATCAACCTGTGTTCAGGGTTTTTCCACTCGAGTGAAAATACATCACACAAATATGCTAAAAAATGTAGGAAGAAACAAGTGAAAACTTTGATTTTTCTTTGTAGGTGTGAACACATGAATAGAAAGTTTGTGTTTCAGCTTTTTGAAGGCTAAAGAAAGAAGTGTTATTCAGTATTTAGTGAACAATTTTCCCCAGAAGAGTTCTTAAATATTTTATATACTGTTGCGATGAAGGAAACACTTTTCTTTGGATTTCTCTACTGCTTTTGCCCGCTGTGTTAATAAATTTATTAAAATTCTCATCACACACATTTCTCGTGTGTGCCCCACCGATATTTGCTTTGCTTTCAGCGTTTCTTTCATAGGTTTTCCCAGGCTTTTCCAGAGGCCAATGGCCCTGCCTTGTCGCCGGTGCGTGACGGCGAGAGAGCCCCATGGAAAACCTTTTGCCCAAGAACTAAATCGATCCACAGATGAGTCAGAGTCAGGGGAATACATATATCTTTTTTTGTTGCTTTTCTTGATGATCTGAGAAACTTTAAGGCAAAGTGTCAGTGCGGTTCACTCACAGATACAGACACAGATACAGATGATGCATAAAAATGAAGCTACAAAAATATACAGAAATACTCGTAAAAGCAGCAAAAATTATAAATGCACATAAATTCCAGCAGACAATTTTCCACTTTGGCCCAAGGAATGAAAACCGAATGAATAATGGGGACTCTTCGCCTCTCACGCCCCATCGAGCACACGTATCTCCACCCCACCGAAACCCCCCTGCCTTCCTCCGATCAAACGAATATTTAGCTCCAAAATGAAACCCAGAAAAAGCCAAGAAAATGAATTTCTTACGAATTTCATTTAATTTTCTTATAAGTTTGAGGCAATTGTAGGGACTATCGATTATGGCATTAAAGCAAGTACTCCACGACTTTCCATTGAACAAAATCACATAATAAAGTTCTAATGTCATTAAACTATTCCGTCGATTGGCCTGTCTAATGTCTTCTAATAGCCTGTTTACACTGCAGTGCGTTACCTATCGATAGTTGAGTTAACACAATAACTCAGAACTGGCGTTTACACTATACCAAAGTTGAGTTATTAAGTTGTTGAGTTTTGGCTGCTGACCCCTGCTTGTGTGCATAAATTTGGTTAATTTATTTTTTTTAATACGAACGAGCCAGAATTCAATCTGCTTTATGCCAGAACGATGCTGCAATGTACATGTGTTTCTGGCGACGATGTCTGCACCAACTGTGGAGTATTTGGATAAAAGTCATCATCTTTTTTTGCCTCCTCAAGGTCCACCCCTAATGCTTTCTATGGTCACTAACTCAATGACTCAACCGTAGGTTATTAAGCAGTACGGTTGAATGAAGGCAGGAAGAAGAAATTATAAGAAATATTATCGATTTTAGTAAGCAGTAGAAAACAATAACTGATCGAATGTTGTAACATTTCCACGAAAATCAATGTAAATGATTGAATGAGAAGTAATATCAAGAGAGCGTTGATTGCCCAAAACCGATTAGTATCGATAAAAGCGAGAAATAGGCAATCGAAACATATAGAGCCGCTTAACCATCAATAAAAGAACACAACCGATTATTATCGAGCAGAACATTTTCTAAGGCTTTAAATGATCAAATATAAAGTATTATCAAGCAATCGTATGTTTATCGATAATAGTGCCAAGTTTTTCGATTTAAATGAACTTTCTATCAAATAAGAGCAATTTCCCTCCACAAACTGGCCCCCCGACCGCACCTAACACTCTTTACCCCCCGTAACCCTATGGAGCTCGCAGAGATCGATCGCCGGATCGGAATTTATTGCATTTCTTACTCACGAAACCTTTTTCTCTTTCTCCCTTTTTTGTATGTATGTGTCACCACCAACCACCACCACAAAAAATCATCAAAAATCCAAAAAAAAAAAAATAAAAAATTAATTACATTAAAAATAAAAACCAAAGGCAAAACAAATCTGAAACTCTGTCGCTCTGTTGTGCAATTTAAAATATACGAGTTTATAGAAATTAATGCTGAAATAATGGGAATACGCTGAGAGAGCAGTGCTTGGAGGCTTGCGGCAGAGAGAAGTGTGTGTGGTGTGGTTCCCTCCCCAATATGTGCCCCGGGAAGTGGCAGCAACAGCAGCAGCAGCAACGACAGCCACAGCCACAACGTGCAGCAACCGGATAGATTGGAAAAGTTTTTCCAAAATCCAGCCAAAAAAAATTAATAATCTAAAAAATAAAATTAAAAATATTTCAACTAATTTTTTTGTTCGCCTCCCCTCCAATTGCCTGGCAATATATCGTAAATTGTTTTTGAATATATATGTATCTATATATGCGTAGTTATATACACTATATATAGCATTGTATGTATTGTATATTTGTGTATCGTGTGTGCGTGTGCCGTGTATCTATTCGTGTGCATTCCATCCATTAATTTTACAACTCAATCTATGCGAAAAAATACCCTAATATAAACCCAAATAACAACAATAAACCTAAACGGAACGTGCTGAAAATGCGTTAAAAATATACATATAATACAATCAATAACTAAATCGTAATAAAAACACACGAATCGATAAATCGAATCAATTTAAATCGACAAAAATGGCGGACATCATGCGTCCGCCGTACAGCGATATCAAGCGGCCCGACGAAATCGTCAGAATGACAACAGCCGACAATCTGAAGTTCGCCGTCCTCATCGGCCTCATCGAGGTGGGGCAGGTCACCAACCGTGAGGTTGTGAATACCGTGCTGCATTTGGTAAGTGTTACCTACACAATTTTGTATGCTGTCGGGGTCACCAATTTGCAAGAAGACTGATTCCAGTCGCATGGTGCTCGAGAAATAACTGATGATTGACTTTAAGAGTTCAAATATGGTTCTATATATACTTTTAAGCTTACATATCGTTCTGTAGCAGTTTTGTCGGGGTCACCAATCTGCAGAAATTATCTTATTTGAATGTTGAATTCTAATTAAGTACCTACAACTTTTTATTTTGCATTTTGCTAAAACGAAATGCCTAATCAAGCGGACAAAAATTCCATAATTAAATGAACAGAAAAATTTGAATTCCATTTACAATTTCGCCAGGCAATAAGCAGAAAATAATTTCCATAATTATAATTAATACAAACTTCTTGGGAATTTCCTGGGAATATATTTTCTTTGCTTGCGTTTAAAGAAACGAAATTTTCTTTTGGCGGATCTTCTGCAAAAATCTCTGCTTGGAAAAGTAATTTTCCTTTAAACACACAGCCGACACATCCCCTCCCATTAGCAGGAAAATTAACATTTTCCGAGCAAGCCGCAAAATGCAAAGCAAACTCTCGAGAAACGCACAAGAGTGAGGTGGGCTGGGGCGGGGATTATTCGGGGAAGTATGCCAAAAATCTGGTCCTCCTGGCTGTGCTGTGACTGTGATTAGGATCAAAGGACGAGGACGAGAAGAGGAACAGGAAGAGGACTAAGACAATGTCACACACCAGGCACACACCTTCGAAAGGCACCAAAACAGCCCAGGACCAACCCAAGAAATGCCACCCCAACACCAGTTCCCTTTCAGTGCCACCCCTTGTAGCAGACACCCATACAGAGACACGTATTATTATTATTATAACATATTTAAATTTCTTGGAGCTTAATGAAAACACGACACCGTCGCTCATCATTACCAAGCCCCAGCCGTCAGAAAGAGAGGAGAACCTCCCCAAAGAAAACTCCCACAAAATCTATCCACTGAAGGTGTCACTTTTTGTAGGGAAATGCTGAAAATATTTCAACAAAAAAGGGAGGGAAAAGAACGGGTGAGAGCGAGAAATAGGAAAGGGAAATAGCAAAGGGCTAATGTTGGGGAATGAAAAGATAGAGACAGGTAGTAAGAGAGAGAGAGAGAGACGGGGGTAGGCGATAGGGAATAAGAAATTGAAAAGAAATTGAATTGAAGTTCGTCATCCGCTCGCCCGCTCGCTCGTTGCCAGCCCACCAAGGCACCCGCCCACTGATAAGATAAGCCTTAACCGGCAGATAAATTGTAGATACAGATATAGACAAGCAGTGCACCTCCACCTCCATTCCCTTCTATGTATGTACACATATTTTTCCCAGCGATCTGGCGATAAGCGTGAAAAATGCGTATACGTGTCCCAATGCAGAGAGACGACGACGGCACCAGCGACAGCGGCTCGCCCCAAAAAATCAATATGTGTTCAATTAATGATTGTGCATATAAAAATGAACGATACGGCGCATAGATCTGGGATATATGTATGTTTGCAGAGTGGTTTTTGGGAGGCCGAACACAGGGCTAATGGAGAGGCACTCTAATGATATAAAAGAGACATTCCACCCACGATAAATTATACACCTACATATCTATATTGCTTCTCTTTTTATTTTCATATATTATATTCCATTTTTTGTGGAAATTAACCATAAGCAAAAGGACACATTCATTCAAATGTTCCCTAATTTATTGGTATTTTTGAGACCGTCCCTTAGGTATTTTTCCAAGCAAATATGAAGGAATCATCGTTTCATTTTCCAGTTAAGCAAAGAAAGTAAATCGTTTCTCTATTCCTTAATACCTCGAAAGTGGAACTTGATCTAAATCCTTGAGTCTCCTTTGGAGACCCTCACCTTAACCCCACTTGGAGCCCAAACTCAAAGCCGGACGGACGAAAGTTTTGGCCCCCAAAACTGAGTGCCGTGGGTCAGTCGACAGGCTGGCTTAATCGGTCATTGGGCTTGTTAGACGGCTCAATTATGCCCCGTTTTGCCATGTGGCGCATTTCCCTCTCCACGCCAGGCCAGGCCTTGCCACGGCACTCCACACCACTCACCCTTCCCTTGCCACCCTTCGATTGCCTGCCTGCCTGCCTGCCACATCTGCCTACTGTTAACCCTCTGTGTGGCACGGCACTCCACTCCCCCGTCGTAGTGCCAGGAGCCGTCTGTTGGTGTCACGTGCACAGAGGGAAAGAGAGTAAAAGAGAGAGAGGGAGAGGCAAAAGCCTTTTAATCGATTTGCCTTCATCTCTGTCTGCCTCATCTGCTTCTCCTTTTTTGCTGCTGCCCCAACTAAACGTTTAATGCAAATCGCTTTTCTTTCGGATGGAAAAACTCCTCGGACATGATCCACAAACAACAGGATAACCATAACTGTTTTCGCACTTTTCAAGGCATTCACTTTACAATAGTTTTCTTGTCTCTCCTCCTTTTCCTGAAGCAAAGAAAGATGGCGCACATTTCCTCTTTCTTTCTCCCAACTAATGATTCCTGCTGCTGAAATCGAGGCGCACAAGCGATTGCTGCCAAGGGAATGCCCCAGATATATCTGGTATAGCGTATGCAGTTTTTTTCTAGTATTTTAAAATACTTTCTCGAATTAATCTCACGTTTTAACTACAGACTTTGCTTTGCCCTTTTCTGTTGTATTTTCTGGTATTTTCTGATACTCTAGAATTTTCCAGAATTATTTGGAGATAATAAAAAACTCGAGATTCATTGATAAGAAGAGAAGTTTAAGACCCCCAAAGAAAAGTCTAGACATTTGCAAATGAGGTATGGGTACTAGACCCACGAAACGGGAGCATCGGTACTGCGGGTGGCCATTTGAGTGCATGCAAGTATTAGATTCCTAATTGCTTAAAGCACTTGACTTTTGGCATGTCGTGTGTGTTATTGGGTTGACAGATCATTTCTCCACTTGCGCCTTAGCAGTCATAGATTACCTTCATTATGCATGCTTTTTAATTCGAATATGTAGATTGATAGATATTTCTGTGAATATGTAAAGACTCTTGTTCCTTTAAGGATAATAATGTTCTCAACATATTCCTGGAACTACGAGTATTTTCATTTAATTAGACATTTTCTGCAATAATTGTATCATCTCCTCAACTGAAAATACTTAAATTTTATGGACCACATTTCACTCAAATTAAAATCAATATATGTCTACATCTTTCATAACTTATGTATAAGTTCGCGCTCTTTAACTATTTACTGGAACACACTTGAAGCGCATTTCGAATCGATAGATGTACACTGAAGAAAACAGGAAAATAAACTTCCACAAATTGGAATACAAATGGAAGTGCGGAATATTTGAAGACTAAAAGACAGCTATATTTATTTTTAAGGGTGTACATATGTTTGTGTTCATATAATGGGAGATATACTTTACAGATATGTTGAATAAATTAATGTTAAATAATTTAATTAGAATGAAATTTCGATTGCAAAAGAGAAGGAATCTTCGATCCGATGGAGGGATTCATGTTTTTATGGCACATATTGATCGGTTTGGTTGATTGGTTGTTTCTCTAGGGAAGATACTTTTCGAGTGCTTCTTTTCCATATACTCCTATCTTTATAGACTGTTAAGAACTATTGGATATATTTTAGGTTCTGTAAATAATATATTAATATGCATGTTTTTATCTAGATTAAGAATATTTGACATGGAAATCATGGATCTCCCCATGGATCCCATATTTTTGTCAGTGTATTGTGCTATTTTTTGTACATGTGTGTGTATGTCCTTTGGATATGTACATATTTATGTATTTATGTGTAGTGCCTATAAAAATACGTTGTGACTCCCTACAGTGTATTTCGTTCCCTAGAAAAATACAATACTCGTCCGTCCGAGTGAAAAAAACGCATGGAAAAGAGGTATGAGAAAAAGAGAAATGGGTATAAATATATTCAAGATAAATATTTACATGCGTTCCGTTCCACAATCAGCAGTTGTTGTTGTATAAAGAGAGAGAGAGAGAAAGAAATGCAGGAAAAGAGAGAAGAAAGATACAAAATGGGAGAGAAAAAGAGAGGAAAGAAGAAAGATAAAGAAATAGAGGTAGAGGTAGAGAGAGGTACAAAATTTAGTTAGGCATGCCTCTCCAATAAAGTCATTCAACGCGGGAAGAGAGCGGTAAAAAATATACCCAATGTCGTAGAAGGAGACAATGAGAATGGGCCAAAAGAGAGTCAAAGAGGGGGAGAGATGTGCCTAACTAAATAATGTACGGAACATACATACTTTGCTACTTTTACTTAATTTAATTAACGGCCCATGTCATTCAACAACAACAACAGCAACAACAGCAACACCAACGACAACAACAATAGGCTAGGCGCCGAAGCACAACAACAACGTTGACGTCGTCGCCCTGTCAGCTGTTCAAGTGTCAGAAAATGGTGGAACGAAGGGGAGTAGAAGAAAGGGAAAGGGAGTAGAGGAAGAAGAGAACTGGAGTGGAGTGGAGTGGCAGAAAGGGAGGAGAACGAGAAAGATGTCGACCAAGAGGAAACAATGAAAATAGGCTTTTATATTGTTGGCATCCTGATGAAGGACGAACGACGCCACACTGCTTGACGGCACACACACTGCTTGCGGAGTGGGCGTGGGCGAGAGGGGGGAGAGCAGTGGAAGGGGGTGCAAGGGATTGGCATTCAGATAGCGGCCGCAAAACAACACCAAAGTCACGAGCGAACGAAAGCGAAATGAAGAGAGAAAAAACGGAAGGGAATGTAGCCAAGCCTCGACAATGAAATACCCTTTATTTTGCATTCCTCCTCCTCCTCCCCCCTGTATCTGACTCGCTGCAAAAGAAAATCTGTGAAAAAATGGCTATCAAATAAGGGGAATCTTCATGGGCACAAAGACGACGGCGGTCCGCTCTATCTCTTGCTTATCGGCCACAAACAGCAGCAGGCAGCAGCAGCAGCACCCAACGGCAGAGGGCCGCAGCCGCAGCGGGCAGCGCAAATGAAACGTCACGTCACGGAATTTCGCAGCCGCACTGCTTCCACGTTTATTTCTACATTTTCTTCGTCTTCTGCTTCGCTGGCTGCTCTTGCTTTTCCTCTACACTCCTTCCTTCCTGCCTTTCTCTTCCCTTCCTTTCCCTTCCCGAATGACCAAATGGAAAATTAAACAACAACAAAAACGAGCAACGAAATCTAAACCAGGGGTCGGCGCCGTCGTACCCCGTGTGCATAGCAAAAAGGCCGCTGGGCAGCGCAGTCGGCACACGCATAGCGTAAAAACTTCGAGTAGCGTCGGCCTTACTGCTCGGGTCCCGCGGCGGCAGAGAAAATTCGTCGTGTGTGTTCGGGCATATGCAAAAGCTGCTTCGGTATTCTGTTCGTCAGCGTTGCGAGAACAGAGATGAATCAGTTTGCGTTCAGAAGTCAATTCGTGGAGACCACGCTGCGAAACTTTGAATTGTACACTGACAAAAATGTTCAATGTAATGTGGGAAGATGATTTTTTCTTTTTAGAAAATATGGATGGCGGGGCGCAATGTTTGATTTGCAATTATGTTGTAAGTCGATGCGCACTATTTTTTATTGAGAGGCACTATGACATTAAGCATTCTGGGTTCAAGAGACTTGTAGGGGCTGAGCGTGCCACGTCTGTCCGTCATTCCGTCTTCATTTGCGCCTATATCTCAGAGACTATTAAAGCTAGAGCAACCAAGTTTTTTATCCAGTCTCCTGTGTGATCACACTACTCAAAGTGTATTTCATGATCGTATTTGGATGATCACTGCATCATGCGCTTTATGCAATTTGCATTTTTGTAAGGGAGGAAAGGCATTGAAAGCCGATAAGTGTGGGTCTTGGAGAGACCTTACCCGCTATAGCACGAAAGCTGTCACTAGATCCCGTCCTGGATTTGACTTTCTGCCTTTCAGCGCAAGGATTGGATGATCACTGCATCATGCGCTTTATGCAATTTGCATTTTTGTAAGGGAGGAAAGGCATTGAAAGCCGATAAGTGTGGGTCTTGGAGAGACCTTACCCGCTATAGCACGAAAGCTGTCACTAGATCCCGTCCTGGATTTGACTTTCTGCCTTTCAGCGCAAGGATTGGATGATCACTGCATCATGCGCTTTATGCAATTTGCATTTTTGTAAGGGAGGAAAGGCATTGAAAGCCGATAAGTGTGGGTCTTGGAGAGACCTTACCCGCTATAGCACGAAAGCTGTCACTAGATCCCGTCCTGGATTTGACTTTCTGTCTTTCAGCGCAAGGATTGGATGATCACTGCATCACGCGCTTTATGCAATTTGCATTTTTGTAAGGGAGGAAAGGCATTGAAAGCCGATAAGTGTGGGTCTTGGAGAGACCTTACCCGCTATAGCACGAAAGCTGTCACTAGATCCCGTCCTGGATTTGAATTTCAGCCTTTCAGCGGAAGGATTGGATGATCTCAGCGTAGGTGCTCACGGCATCCCAATTGTTTTGCTTAGTAAGATATATACTAAGTCAGTAAAGTAAAAGGCCACAGAGCAGCGCAGTCAGCACACACATAGTGTAAAAGAGACGCGTCGCATCCCCACATCCTCAGACGAACGGGGAGAACGAGCAGTTGGCAAGGGCTGCTGACGTTTGCCCAATTGTTTTGTTAGTGTGCAAAATATGTCAAATATGTTTAGTATAGTGTGCAGTGGACCAAATCCAAATACGTTTAGATTCTAAACGCAAAAACCGGCGGCAGAGGCGTCGCTTTGTCCCGTTTCAATTTGCCTACGGCTTTTGGTTTTTGTTTTTTTTATGGTTGCATTTGGATTGTCTGCGTTTTTGCTTTTACACTTTTGCCCTGCTGCTCTGCCACTGTCACCGCTCTGCTACCGTTTTGCCTGCGCTCTGCTCTGCCGCTGCTCTGCCTACGCTCTGCTGTGTCGCTGCCAAGCATGCGAATGAAATCGAACGGTTCCGTTTTCGGCTGCTTTTTCGCGTACTTTCGCCAGTGGGCGACGGAACAGAAGCAACAACGGGTGCCTGCACAGTGGGCATAGACATACATTTCATTGCTGAAAATCTAAGATGGCGATTTTTTCAAGATTATTCTTGTTTTTGTTTGTGTTTTTGGAGTTTCCCCAAATTATTTTGCTCCACTGTGCCACACTGACGTATTTAAGATTCACATCCCCACTAGGAAAACGTGACTCCCACAGGCCTTTGCTCTGCTCTACTGCTGCTCTGACGATGGGGAGCGGGTGCGGGTTCGGGGTGGGGTGTGCGCTTCAGCAGAACAACACAAGGGTGGGGTCTCCCTGTGTGTGTGCGTGCGTGTGTGTGGATGGATGGAGGGGGAGTGAGGGGGGGAGGCACAAAACGGAGACACGACAACCGCAAGAGATTTAACGACCAATAAAGAACAACGCAATGTTATTTAAGGACGACTACGTAGAGGAGTCGCCGACTGCCAAAGGGATTCTCGCATGCGCTGCCATCCCCGCACCCGCCTACTGCCAGCCACCGTTACGTGGCACGTCTAGATTCTAGAACGTACCGCCGTCTAACGGTACAGGCCGGGGGGGAAACGGGGAACGGACGGACGTACTCGTATTATGTGTAACCGGTAGCCATTTCAACGGCTCTTTGATTGCGTGGCTCGACCATTCCGTTTCAGCCATTTCTGCACTGCGCTGCGGTGTGGGAGGGGGGGGTGTCCACACAGTGTGGGGTGGATGGATGGGATGGCATGGGGCAGACGAGAGGAGGGGAGGAGAGAAGGCGTGACACATTTATGGGCACATTTTGTAACGCAACGTGGCAAACTGATGAAAACTTCTGTGTGGCAGCAACTGTGGAACTTCATTAACGTCATTATCCTTCCCGTACATGTGTGTGTGTGTGTGAGGCGTTTGTGTGTGCGCGCGATGGTGGGAGGTGCATCCCAATGCCATAATCTGATTTTTGGACTATTTCGGAACCCAGCAGCAAGGATCCTTCACTGTTTTTGGGGGCAACTACTTTATTCCTCCTAACACCTGCATATAATCCATTCCGTAGTCAATTCCCCATTAAAAAAAGAGCAGGAACGCTGTAAGATGCGGTAAGTAAAATATGTCGTTTAGTAATGCTTTTGGGAGATTTTTATTTATTAGATTTGATCTGTTTCCACTTTTTTGACAGTTTTATCTACATTTGTCTTCGCTACATCTACATCTACATCTTTATATCTGTGCGAGAGAGAGATGGAACGCTTTCGTAGCTACAATAATGATTCGATCTGATCCAGATTCGGCAATCTCCTAGATATGCTCATCATCTACGCTTCTGCGTTTTCTGTTTTCGTGTATCCTTAAAATTTTGAAATACACTTGAAACAATGTGATATCACAGAGGTCTGGAAACTAAATGTAGTTCCTCTAGATTTTACAGTCTCCGAGCTCAAAGGGCTCATCGGAACGGACAGATACATATTTACATATGTAGATAGAGCTATGTGTATCGACTTGGCTATTGATGGAGGAAACGCTTCCTTCTGGGTGTTACAGATATTCTGTTTCCCCAAAAATCGAATATACCACTGTACTCTTCGAATATCGAAGAATGTTACGTGTCGCGCGTCATGCATCAGTGCTCTTCGTCCGCTTGTTGCGTTTCTGCCTGCAATCTTAAAGAAAGCCAATGTTTAATGCTAAACAAAAAAATAGTCTTAAATGAACAGATTCGATGTAAATAAGTTTTGTTGTTTCAATCTGAAATCCAAGGAAGAACGATAATCTTTTAAAAGTAAAAAGAACAGTTAAAAACATAATATCCTTAATCTTTTGTCCATTGAAATATATAGAAATGTTATAGAAATATTATTTTTTATATTGTTTGGATCTCTAATAAAAGATTGTCTCAGAAGATAATCCATGAGAAGTCATCTTCGTTCTTTTAAAGAATGTCTTATAGATGCCCTTCGATTGGTTTGTCCTCTTGTATCTGGATCTGGGATCTCCTATTGATTATTCCCACTTAAAACCAGGGTTAAGACTGCAATTATTCAGCCGCTTCTTGCCAGGAGACACCATGTGAGACAGGACTGCTGGCTAATCAAGTTTTATCTGAGGAACTTTGATGGCTGTGTACGCGTACAGAAAAAATCACGAGATGTTTCCTCTTCAGATTTTAATAACATTTTCAAGAACGGACAAACACAAAGGCACTGGCAGTGGGGCATGTGGCATGGGACATGGATGAGCGGGTGCTGTGTGGCAAATTACGTTGACGACAAATGTCGGAAGAAGAAAGGAAACAGAAACAGAAACAAAAACAAAAACCCCCCAAACGGAATGAGAATGAAAGAAGAAAAATCAATAAAATTCAATAGAAAGCGGGGGAGAGAGAGCTCTGAACGGTTTTATGGTCGAAACGGGTCTCCATATTAGTGATAAAACTGGCTTGAATGCGGAGGCGAATTTAAGGGGGAGCGGGGGGCGGTGTCGAATAAAAAAGGAAACAAAACTTATTTCTTTTTTTCGCCTTTTTTTGTAATATTGAAATGAACCCTCGCTTCGCTCCTGCGGGATGGTGACCCCGACAAGCTGCTGTCGCCTCTCCTTATTTATGTACGTGGCAAAGGGAAAGGTCGTGCCACATCGACGAAGGCGTTGACAAGGCGCCATACCCGACTCCCAGCAGCACCAGCAGCAGCAGCAGCCGCAGGAACAGCGTCTCTCCGACAAGGTCAATAGCTCTATGTGGACCAATTGTTTCCCCTCTTACGCTTTGTGCGTTAATCCGCCTGTCTGCGATTCCCTTTTGTCCTGCCCTTTCCCAGCGTAAGGGTTGTCAAATCCCCCCGCCACCGTAGCCGTAGCCGTAACCGTAACCGATACAGAAACCATCGAACGCACCATCCATCCCTCATGTTTTCGGTCTTCTCCTTTTTTGTCGGTGTGCCGCGACGACTCCCCTCTGGAGACACATCCGCAGGACACTTTGGCGCAAAATAAAATTAAGGAATCCCAGATACAGAATACTTCTTCTGGGGGGTCCAAGGCGGGGAACGGGGCAATGAATTGACTGCGATTATGTAATTGACGAGAGCTGTGATTGAAAAAAAAAAAACTATCTAAGCGGATTAATTGTGCATCGTAGATTGGAAATTCCACAAGAAAAATATGTTGGAATTTACCAGTTTCATTTGGAAAGGCTTTCTCTTCCCATATGCATGACTACCTTCAGAAATTGCCAATTGAAAATAGTTGAAAATAAATAATAATAGATAATAAAATAGAAGGAAAATGAATCGTAATCGATTGAGGTTTTCGAAATCCAATTTATATTAAAAACGAGAAGGAACGTTGTGAGCCGCGGCAAATGCCGCGGCTCTACCTTATACCCGGTACTCAGTCAGTACATACATACATACATTTATGAGCCTACGATTTATGAAATTTATTATATGTTCTCAAAAGGGACGAAAATAATATTTTAATTAAAAAAATGAATGTTTTGGAATTTTTTGACATGTTTCCATTTTTGTTTACCTATACTTTGTATATCTGCGCCTACATTTCTACATGACATGTATAACTACATATTTGAGACGTACAAGTGTTTACGACAGAGAGAGAGAGGGCATGAGTCAGCGCTTGGCAGGCGTTGCGTAGCCTCTGAAATTTAATTTGTTTCTTCTGACCATAATATTGATCCGATCTGATCCAGATTCGGTAATCTGGTAGATATGGTAATTTTTCATGATTCTGCGTTTTTGGTTTTCATTTATCTTAAAAATTGTGGATTCCACAGATTTTCGTCTTTTGTGGGGGCGGAAGGGGGCGTGGCAAAATTTTAAAACAAACTTGTGCTGGTTCGGTATCACAGGAGCTTGGATAGAAAATTTGGTTGCTCTAGCTCTTATAGTCTCTGAGAACTAGGCGCTCATTTATACGAATAAGCAAAGCAGATGGGGTCGCGTGTGAGAGAGAGCGAGAGGGAATGATGAATTTCGAAATAGTTTTCTTCTTTGTAGCTATAATAATGATCCAATCTGATCCAGATTCAGCACTCAGATAGAAATGGTCATTCTCTATGAATCTGCGTTTTTAGTTTTCTCGTATCTTCAACATTGTGCACGCCACAGACTTTCGTCCTTTGTGGGGGCGGAATGGGGCGAGGCGAAATTTTGAAATACATTTGGAGTAGTGTGATCACACAGGAGACTGGATACAAAACTTGGTTGCTCTAGCTTTAATAATCTCTGAGATATAGGCGCAAATGAAGACGGACAGACGGACGGACGGACGGACGGACGGACGGACGGACGGACGGACAGACGGACGGACAGACAGACATGGCTATATCGACTCGGCTATTGATGCTGATCAAGAATATATATACTTTATGGGGTCGGAAACGCTTCCTTCTGTGCGTTACACACAACCGTTATCCCCACAAATCTAATATACCCCTATACTCTTCGAGTACCGGGTATAAAAATAACTTTTTCAGGAATTTATTGTAAAGAAAATACTGGTGACGAATGAGATGTGTCCTTTCGTTTAGGGAAACATATGTGGATCATATCAATGCCAATGGAATGGGAGTAGAATATTTGTAATTGTTTTAATTCATTGAAACACTTCTCTTAGTATTTGACTGCAATTCGATGAAGCTCAAATGTTGTGGAAAATCGATCTAGAATTTCATTCTCTCCCTCTCTCTCTCTCCCTCTCTCTCTCTCTCCCTCTCTCTCTCTCTCTGTTGCAAATGAAAATCGTTACCCACTTAATTGATTCTATAATACTTTCCGATGGCTGCACACAGAGAGAGTGGGTGGGTGGACAAAGCCATTCAAGGACACAATGACACAAGAAGACACACATTCACATACACATCCACAGACACATCTACATCCCACACACACATACAGACACAGAAAGTCAGAGCGGGCAGAGGGGCTTATGTGACCCCCAGCAGGACCTGTCCTCTAATGGCGATTCGGTTGCGTCTTCTGCTCTGCTCTCTCGCTCCCTCTGATGGCTTTTCAAATAAAGTGCAAACATAAATGCCAGCTGAGTGCAAATAAAAGAGAAAATCTTGCCAATTGAGTTGAACAGATTCTCCAGAGATACCCACAGACGGAACCAGGGGGGGCTACAGTGGTGCGGGTGTGTGTGTGCCACTGGGGAGCGGTGCCCCTTTGTTTTTCCATTTGCCCGGAATGGGAATGCCCTTAATGATGACACGAGCCGCCAGGCAGGCAAACACACAGATTTTTCGGGCTGTAAATCTTTAATGATCTCTGACCTTTGATCTGCAAATCTATTTATCTGTACTCTGTCCATTTCTTTGTGATTTTCGCCATGGCTTTCGTCAGTACTTCTTAAAGTACTTTCCTTAAGTTCTTCTCCATGTACATATATTACTCTCTTACGTTTTCCTATACTTCCATCTCTTTGTGCTCTTCTTCTCGCTATACCCCTATCTCTCCCGAACTTCAGATCGGGTGAAGTACCCCATCTCTTTCTGCTATTTTTTGTATCTTTTCCTTTTTCTTTCTGCCTTCTTTTGTGTTGCTTTCCGCTGCACTGCGGACATTTTCATTTCCATTTCGCTGGAAAGGCAAATCGAATCAATCATCAAATCAGTTGGGGTCTGGGGGGCGGTTGGCTGGTTGCTTCTTGGGAAATGTTGTTGCATGCATAAAATGAATGGCATATATTTCACATCTCCATCTCCAACCGTCTACCCACATCCCTTCTTCATGCTCGCTGGCAAGGAAAGTGGAGAAGATGTTGCCCTGTTTTCCCCCTGGTCAGGGGAACCCGGCAGGATGGAAGGCCAATCAATATGTGTTGGCACAGGGGAGCGGCAGGCAGAAAGAAAGGAACGCGTATTGTTGGCATTTCGGAGGGATGCCGAGATACCTGCAACAGTTGAAAGAAACAAAACCAAATGTCAGAGATATGAACATCATTTATAACCGAATGAAAGATGCGATGATAATGATGGGATGATGATGATGATGATATCTGGAGGCAACACGAATCGATGAGTACGAATACGAATAGAATTGATGGAAGATACTCTGGCCAAACAGGTGGAATGGTTGAATTTCTGCCTGGGACACGACGTGTATGTTGTTTTCAGCGTACTTTAATGATTCTGCATAGCAACAAAGAACAATTTCCTCACATAATACAATATTCAGGAGATCGGAGATTCCAAGGACTCTTTTTGTGCGACTCACATGTGTGGGCGTTGAGTGTGTGGGTGTCTTCTGTGATATCGTTCATAATTTATACAACTTTAATGAACAACATTAATATGCGAATTATGACAACGCAGGACAATCCCTGCAGGACAGCGGCCCGCACCCCCCTCCGATGGAAGGACATGCCACAAGGACAACGTGTCCCAGCCGCCCACACAGTTGGGGTTGCGGGCCAGCCACCAAAAGAACTGAAAATAAAATAAAATAAAATACTCATATACCGAAATGAAACGACAAAAACTCGACAACACTTTTGGGATAACATTGTAAATTTTATTATGCTCCACAGAAAGCGAAAGGGCGGGGCGGGGCGGGAGTGTCCTGGGGGGGATGGCCCGGCGAGCAGGGACCGGGTTGAAGGTGACTCAGGGATTTGGAAAAAAGCTGGAAAAAAACAGAACTAATTTGTCGGGCGACGAAATCAAATATGAGTCCCCGCTGTCATTCTGTGTAAGTGCGGGTGTATAAATTAGTTCACTGGATCCTGGGGCTTACCCCGAGGATTACAATAGATAAATGGAGGAGCACACGCACACACAGAGCGAACGGGAGTATCGTACATGTAAGTGTGCCTGACAACCCTATGGTTAATTGTCGTTCAAAAGGAACATACGAGTATGTCCTGAAGACTATACCACTATACAGCCATAGCAGTATTCATTTAAACCAAATAGGCTATCGATAATTGCCGATTATTGATCAAATCAAAGTTACAAGAAATATGCGCATTTATTCGATAGCACACAAAACCGTTAATTATCGGTGAGTGAAAGATAAGCAACTATGGTTAATTGTCGTTCAAAAGGGACATACGAGTATGTCCTGAAGACTATACCACTATACAGCCATAGCAGTATTCATTTAAACCAAATAGGTTATCGATAATTGCCGATTATTGATCAAATCAAAGTTACAAGAAATATGCGCATTTATTCGATAGCACACAAAACCGTTAATTATCGGTTATTGAAAGGAAAGCAACCAGGCGATAAAAACATGCATTCAATAATAAACAGTAACGATAACTATCGATCAACTTCAACTGGTTTTAATCATTCGATTGATATGGTACATTGACAGATACACGGCTATTCGATAGCTCAGAGCGGAGAATCCTTTTATTTGGCTGCGGATTGCTATGCCATTTCGATTTAAAACATTCATGGATTGACCTTTAAGCTTAAAAACTAAACTAAAACGAACTTGAACATCCAGGTATTCAAATATTATCACAATGGATGAACGGAGGGATGTCAAAGTGAGGGGCACTCCCCGCTGTACGCTGTGTATATGCGTGTGTGCCCCAAAAGGATTCCAGCTAAAGCGAATATGTGTGCACATACATACATACATTTGACAATCAATACATACAGTAACAGGCAATGCAACAGGACTACAACAAAGGAAAGGTGTGCTGCCTGGTTCATTGTTGGCCATGTCCATCAATTGTTGTCTCGCGGGGAGTGGTCTGGGGGATGGGATTGGACCCTCCCTCCAACACTTTCAGACCCGCCGCAACAAAGGGATTCGCAGAAACACCCACCCGACGAGTGACTAGGCAAAGCCTTTGTTAAAAATAGCAAGCAAATAGCAAATGATATTTTGGTCAGGAATTCATGTTTTATTTTCAAGGAGAAGAGGAATGTATACCTGTGGCAACGCGACACACATTTACTCCTTTGCCTCACTTTGGTTAAACTTTGCCCTCTGCCAAGTTCTATTTCTCTCTCAGAAAGTGACTCATTAAATTCGGAACTCCTCAGGGCAGAGGTGCGTAATACGAGCTTAACTGAAAGGATTGTCTTTCTCTTGTCATGGGGTGTGAGATGTTTCGTCCTGTTTTACATTTCGTTCCTGCAGGCGGGCCTATTTGTGCTTTCAACTCAAAACCTTTGTCCTTTGTGCTTCTTAATTGATTTGCCTCGTAATTGACTCTGCAATTGATAATTGATGCCCCAACGACACTTGCAGATGGAAAAGGTATATTTTGTTTGTGGAAAATAACATAATAATCGTTAATCGCAATATCGATTGCATTTCTTGCTGGAGTCGAGGTACGTTGAATGCGTTGGTGTAACTCCTGCAAAGTGTTTTCCCCTCTTAGAGTCTGTCCAGTCCCCATTAGCCTCAATTCAATTGCAATAAAGATAGATAAGGAGAGAGCGGGAGGGGGAGCGATCGTCTGGACATGAAAGTTTAACTTGTTCTACTATTAATTACATTGAATTAAGTATATGCTGGCGTTGCTTTTGTGCGCAAGTGTGACAAGTGCTCGCAAGTTGAAACAAAAATATTTGCTCCACGGGAAAGTTCATCATCAGGAGCACACTCTTCCGCCTCTGCCGCATCCTGCGCTCCACTGCCACTGCCACTTGCAACAATGTTAATTACAAACTTTCGAGTTGGACACAAAACTAAAACAAATTACATGAGCGTCGACAGCCAGCGGGGGGCGGCGCGGTGTCTGCGGTGTCGGCGGCGTCGTCGGCGTCGGCGGCGTCGGCGGCTGGGTTAACTGACAGCCCAACATAGCAGCAGCTGTTGGTCACACACACACACACACACGCACAATCGCACAACTAAAGTTAACCCCAAAAACTTAAGGGAGAACTCTCGGGGCACAAGTCGAGGCTGGGAATGCCCTAACGATTATCACTTTGGATGGAATTCCCCCTCATCATAGGTCAAAACATAATCAATTCATTTATAAACTTTGTATGCACAAGTCATCAAGTACTTGAGGCTTGATGAAGTTTTCCCAATTGTTGCCATGGCACAAGGTAAATGAAATCTTATAAGGATAATGAGAACGTACTTGAGATTGCTTAGCCCCAAAGGAAGGGTATACGAAACGTAACCTCCGTCCGAAAGTCTCATTTCTGGACACTGTCTTATCAAATTGCATAGCAATGTACGAATATTTAACTAATATAGAAGTTTGTGGCAAGGATTGTTGTGCATGGACTCTGTGTATCCTTCTGTGGCAGTGGCATAGCTCGGTCTGTGGGTGTGCTCCCACCGTCTGTCCATGCAGTGTTGCTGGTCGAAATTCTGTCCAATTATGGCCAGCAAGTGGCGGCTGCTTGGGCAATCATGTTTTACGCCCCCAATTTTCGGGGCTCCGCCGTTGCTGCTGCTGTGTGCAGGGGCGTACGCGTTCATTGGGCTCATAATACATCTAATTGATGAATTGCCTGTGGCCCGTGACCAGAGGAGCTCTGGCTAGGGCACAAGTGGTCGGGGTCACCAATTTGTAAAATTAAATATCAGATAGACGCAGGCATACAAGGTGTGCACACGGATTTGATTGGGAATATGCATAACAAATTTGCTCAAATTCATTCCAGTCTGTTGCGCCATGTGCGCCTCACATTTGCGGCTAATTTTGGTGGATTTTTCTTTTTGGAATGGATAACAGTTCATCTTTTTAAGTTGAAGACTGATGGAAGCACCTTTAGCCATCGCTACAGCTATGTGTTCAGGTCACCTTTATGAATTTCGGAGTCACCTTTGTTGTATTTACTTTTTGGTTTTAATGTAATTTGTTGGGGTCACCAATCAATTTATCTGTCAGCTTCCACCCAGTGGCATTGCTCTTTCTGCCATTCATCTCATACCTTGACAGTGTAACTTTTACTGCGGGATAATAATACTAAAAGGTGTAGTGCTCTCTCCCAGCTCTGGCAAGAGATTTCCTTCTCCCCTAATATGTACATACTATATCTGGCATACAGTACGTGGTATTTGTTCTGTTTCTTTTTCCGCTTTGGCGCACTTAAAAAGCAATTTAGTCTAATTACATTAAGTAGTAGGCAACAGCCTCGTCCTGCGTCCTAACTTTTGCGTGTGTCCATAAACCAAACGAAGAAAGTACTCAAATATGCTACATGTTGGTGTGTGTGGAGGGGTGTTCGTGTGTGTGCCTCAGGCAAAGAGAGCGAGAGAGAGACAGAAAAAATATTGCGCTTTTAGGCCCATAATTACCTGAGAAGTTTCGCCTTCTCTCTGGCTTCGCTGCCATCGAGGCTCACTTCCGTTTGCCATTGTCCTTTGGTCATGCCTCTGGGCATCCTGTCTTGTCTCTTCCCCGGTCCCTGCTCTCCCTCTCTCTCTCTTCATTATTACGCATTATTATTACTCTGCCTCCCCCATCGCACATTCCCATCCCCCCCATCCATTCTCCATCTCCTTACACCCCGAAGGCTCATCTTCTTTTCCTTTGTTTCCACTGCTGTTGTTTCTTCTTTTGTTTTCAGTAAATAAATCAGCGTTTTCCAAGTAACTTTCTTTTTCTAGAAAAGTGGATAGAGAGGGAGAGAGCAGGGAGCAGGGAGAAGAGTGAGATAAAGCTACAGGCTGAGAGGCTGCGAGTAGATCTCCGAGGGAATCTGACTTTGCCTCTTGTTGTGTCGCCTGTTCTCGCATTGATTGGTTAATTATAATGAGCTTAGCCAAGGGATAAATAGAAGAGAAAAAAAATAAGGCCATAGACAGGAGAGAGAGAGAGAGAGTGTGGAATAAATGTAACAATTATAGCGATAGGCCCACAAGATGCTATCAAAAAGTGAACAAGAACCAAATGGGATTTATGTGTTCGAAAACTATAAGACCCAAAGATTAACTTTCATCCTAACTTGAACTAATTATGAAAGTTTATTCAACCTTTGGCAGCACTGAAAACCAAGTGGCAACGCTCCAAAATATACGAGTGGCATCACCATTCTTCTCAAGTTATCGACGAGCGGCAGTGGAGAGAAAAATTAGTTGCAAATTATTAATAAAACTTAAGTATTTGAATTATTATTTTTTTAATGAATAAAATTTAAATTTGAATAATAATTTAATTTTATTTTATTTTTAAAAAATTATCTTAACATTTTTCATTAAATTTAAATAATTAATTTACTTACATAAATGAAAAATTTGAAATTTCCATTTAAAAAGTTTTTTTTTTATTGGAATATATAAATATAGTTTTAGTTTTTAAAATATAATTTTGTATTAAAAACAAATGTAAAAAAAAAATTTTTTAAAATGTACTTAAATGAAATTGAAGTATTTAATATTAAAATTAAATATATATTATTAAAATATTAATATTAAAAAAAAATCAACTAAATAAATCTGTAAATTTTAAATTGTAATTTTTTAAGTAGTTGTTTATCGATTATTTAAGGGATATTTTAATTGATCTTTACGTTTGTCTAATAATAAATGTCACCCTCGTCTCTAGTCCTCCAAAAATAGACAAATATGTCACCCCCACCCTCGTCTAGTATTTCTTCAAATATATATATACATTTGTATGTATGTATGTATGTATGTATGTATGTACAACCGAAACGCAGGGTAAGCTTTGGGTCTGCTTTTGGGTCTGGGTTTGGGTCTGGTTCTGGCCGCAAAATGTAGGCAACGACCGGCGCGTCGGCTTTGGGTCGTCTCTCGGAGATTTTGATTTGATTTGGTGAAAATTGCCAACACAAAACACACACACAAATGCCAAAACAAGAGAAAGGTCTGGCAATGGGACGGAACGGCGATGGATGTTGTCGTCGTCGTCGGGGATGTTGGGGGTGTTGGTGTTAAGGATTGAAAAGAAAACTGGCAAATAAATCAAATGAAATTTGTGTGACAATTTCTTCCACTCCGCCTCCATGCCTCCCAGCCTCCGCCCCCGTCTGCGCCGCCACAGAAAAGCAGAGAGGAAAAACAATGCATCTGTGGGTGTCTGTGTCGCCTTCTGTATTTATTTAACGTTATTTTCTCTTGTCAAATAAGACCAACACACACACACACAGTGAAAGCTAATTCAATGCGTCACTACCTCTCCTTTTGTGCCGCTTTCCTGCGAAGAAAATTATCCCTTAACAACCAAGAACAACGAAGGAACACAAACAGAGGCAGGAGGGCAGAAGGATGACCTGAAAGCAGAACAAAATGTATTACAAATTCAATTATCAAATATGTTTTGGGCGTTTTTTAGCTGAAACAAAAACGACATCACAAAAAAACGAGAGGGAACGTTGTGAGCCGCGGCAAAGGCCGCGGCTCTACCTTATACCCGGTACTCAGTCAGTATATACATACATACATTTATGAGCCTACGATCTATGAAATTTATTATATGTTCTCAAAAGGGACGAAAATAATATTTAAATTAAAAAAATTAATTTTTTGGAATTTTTCTATATGTTTCCATTTTTGTTTACATATGCTTTGTATATCTGCGCCTACATTTCTACATGACATGTATAAATACACATTTGAGACGTACAAGTGTTTGCGACAGAGAGAGGGCATGAGTCAGCGCTTGGCAGGCGCTGCGTAGCCACTGAAATTTAATTTGTTTCTTCTGGCCATAATATTGATCCGATCTGATCCAGATTTGGCAATCTGTTAGACACGGTAATTTCCCATGATACTGCGCTTTTAGTTTTCATTTATCTTAAAAATTGTGGATTCCACAGATTTTCGTCTTTTGTGGGGGCGGAAGGGGGCGTGGCAAAATTTTAAAACAAACTCGTGCTGGTTTGGTATCACAGGAGCTTGGATAGAAAGTTTGGTTGCTCTAGCTCTTATAGTCTCTGAGAACTAGGCGACACAAAATACGAATGGGCAAAGCAGATGGGGCCGCCTGTGAGAGAGAGCGAGAGGGAATGATGAATTTCGAAATGGTTTTCTTCATTGTAGCTATAATAATAATCCGATCTGATCCAGATTCAACACTCTGATAGAAATAGGCATTCTCTATGACTCTGCGTTTTTAGTTTTCTCATATCTTCAAAATTGTGTGTGCCACAGACTTTCGTCCTTTGTGGGGGCGGAAAGGGGCGGGGCGATATTTTGAAATATGCTTTGAGTAGTGTGATCACACAGGAGACTGGATACAAAACTTGGTTACTCTAGCTTTAATAGTCTCTGAGATATAGGCGCAAATGAAGACGGACGGACAGACGGACAGACGGACAGACGGACGGACAGACAGACATAGCTAGATCGACTCGGCTATTGATGCTGATCAAGAATATATATACTTTATGGGGTCGGAAACGCTTCCTTCTGTGCGTTACACACAACCGTTATCCCCACAAATCTAATATACCCCTATACTCTTCGAGTACCGGGTATAACAACGACAACGCCAACAAAAATAAAACCAAATGAAAAGCCAAACCAATTTTCGTGGAGCTGGGGGAATTCCTCCTGAGGCAGTTCCAGGACTCTCCTCTCCTCCTCCATTTTCGTACAATATTTTGTTTGTTAACGGAGAAGAGAACTCTTCAGAATGCTCTTCAGGATTTCTGCATTAAGGATTACAGAAGCTACCTAAAAGTTGTACACTTTGCATTAAGAAAAAATGATCAGCGATACGTTTCTGATTTATACTTTTTGTCACTCGTAAGACCAAAATGCCACAAGGATGCTCGAGTTCTTTAAAGTGGGGACTCTACAAAAAATGCATCAACTTTCACGTACTTCACGACTTTTCCTTAACAAATAAAAACCCCAAGTAGCCGTTTTTCTTGTAAATTGTTAAGTGGAAATATATTGTGGGAAAACTGTTCTATTCAGAGAACTGTAACTGTATCTGTGCGACTAAATGCATCTCTATCTGGTGACCTTCAGCTCGTTGTTGTCCTGGCAATGAATGCCCTTTTGGTGCCTAATGCTGCGAATTCTGTGCTCGTCCATCGTCCTGCTGCATGTGATTGTGCCTCTCGTCATTTCCCAATTATCGATTGCCCCTTCTCGGCCCCCGCTCATCTGCGATTTGCCCCACTCGTGGCAAGCCCTGGGACCTGGAACAAGCGACATTGAATGGGGGTCACACGCGCTCTGTGGCTGCGGCATAGATGGATATTTCAATCTCATAATGCGAACAGCGCTGCTGAATGATAATGACTTTTGTGGCAGAGCCATGGAGGCTGGGCACGGGGATGGGGCATGACAAACTTTCCCTTTTCAGCCTGCCACTGCCACTGGCACTCCCCCTGCTCCTGGTCCTGCTGCCTCCGTAGCCTTGCGGCTTATGCAAATCAAAGTGTTGTGCAATTTTAATGAGCCGCCGCATCTTCTGGCTCCAGATTCGGTTGCTCTCTCCTCTCTCGCTCCATGAAAATGAGGAAAAACTTGTAAATGATGGAGGGAAAAGTTAGTTCCCCGCACAGAGAGACAGAGAAAGAAAGAGGGAAGGAGGGAGAGATTACGCACACACACACACACACACACACATGCAAATGAGATGGCTTGGAATATGCAGTGGAAATTATTGGGGGGAAAAACAGAAAAAATAAAATAAGGAAAAATTTCAGGCGAAACAAAGACAGAGAAGGGGAGAGGGATATTGGGGGAGAGGGTGGGCGATTGCCCAACGATTGGCTTACCCTCCCTTTCCCCCTTTAACTATAAGCAGAGGGGGTGGGGACGAGGGAGTCCATGAGTTGGCAACAAAGAGATCAATTCACGTCAGGTGTCGACGCTATTGATACCTATTGAATACAGAGCGATTCGGCATCTCTTCAAAGGTGGAAAAAGGAATACAAAATAAAACTAAAGAAGGAAAAACTTGTAATATATGGAATAATTATCGATATATTCGATATATATTACAGATGTATTGATCTATATTTATCAGAAATACAAAATTTTGAACATTATGATCTAAATTCATTTAAATATCTGATAAGTTGAGAATGTACTCGCATCCACTCACTTAGGGGAAATGTTTTACTGCTTTTAGTCTTCTCTCTCTCTCTCTCTCTCTCTGTGCCCTACAAACATCTCCCAGACATTATCATACCCCACTTCTCTCCCACAGGGTGTCCTACTAAAGAAACAAAGAAGTAAAAAAAAAAAAAAGGAAAAGAAAAGAAGCGCCGGATGATTTTTGATGGCAAATCGAAGAAAAGCAACTCAACTGCGGCGTTTGCCAATGGAGAAGCATCCTTTATCCTTCCACCATCATTTGCATCATCATCATCGTCTTCTTTTTATTTTTGGACTGTAAAGTGGGCGTGGCATGTGGGAGTGTGTGTGTGTGTGTGTGCGAGGATGCCACGGCAAGCGATTTGCATATAAATGATTACGGAAATAAAAAAGGAAGTTGAAAATAGACAGAACTTCTTGTAGGACAGCCGGGAGGAGGGATGTGGGAATAAGTGCTGGCAATGGTTGGAGTGTTATGGAGGGGGTCTAGGGATGAGGCTTAGGTATCCCTTCCAGCCCGCCCCCCCCTTTAGATGTCGTTGGGAATGTTTTTCGGGGCCCCCATTCAACTGCCAAATAAGATGTCATTGCAGCAGTGGAGAACGAGGGGCAGCAAAGTGGAAACAGAGAGGAGGGGGAGGAGGGTTAAGGGTGAGATGTGGCAGTGCTTTTCCGGCCCCGGAGGAAGAGGGCGGGGTGGGGGGGGACAGAGTTTGCGTCCAACTTGGAATGCATTTTCGCTTACATATTTGCAACATTTCTGCTAAAATATTTGTTGCACTTCAGCCGAAACGTTTTCCGAGGGGGCGAACCGAAGAGAAACGAGCAAAGAGTAAAAAGGAGGGGAGGAGAGGAGATAGGGAGAGCTAAGAAGGCTAAAAAGAGCGGCGAAGAGCTCTTTGGCTTAGTTGGCCCGCTGCCTGCCTGCTGTCGCCAGTCCACGGTCCATAGTTCCGCTGTCCCGCATAAGTATGCTGCGAAAATGCTTCGGGATCAGCATGAGGAATGTGCCAGTCCGCCCGCCCCTCGCCCACCGAGAGCCCTCATCCTTTTCAATGAGGGAAATTTAAATTTTTCCTGGTCAAAAGAAAATTACTGCGAACGAGAAAAGGAAAAAACTTCAACCTAAAGTCGTTTCAGGCCTCAATGAATGGTAACTGTAGAGATGTCTCCTTCGCGTCAAGCACTCACACATACATACATACATATATCATATGTGGGTTATAATTTCTAGGCATATTTCCAATTTCTTAGAGAACAGATCCATCTCTTTCGGAAGTCTTAAAGTTATTTCGGTCAAAAGAAGTCAAGAACAATGACTGCTCTCTCTCTCTCTCTCTCTGCCTGCTCTCTCTCCCTACCTACTGTCCTTTAAGATTGTATAAGAATTTCCTCAGATAAGCTGCTGGGGGGAGGGGGGGCAGGTATCTTATGCAAACGAAAAGCGAAGAAAACGAACAAAACTTTTCCATTGACCGGAGCCCGAAAGGTGAAACCAAATACAAAATTCGCTTTGGCTGCTTTGATTTGCTTACCTTTCCGGAGGTGGGATGCAGGCTGAAGGACGAAGGAGATGGATCTCCGACTAATCCTGCTGCTTGTATCTCTTTCTCCTGCTCCTTCTTGTGTCTGGTTTGCCCTCCTTTTAAGGGAAACAAAAGCATAACAAAATAGACGTAGAAGCGCAACAAGAATGGAGCGATGGAGCGATGGAGAGTCGGAGAAAGCAAAACAATGACACGGAATGACATTGATGAATGATGCCAACGAATGATAGATTGATGGATTGATAGATGCCGCCACGTGCCCTCTCTCTCTCTCTCTCTCCCCAGCTCTTCTGCTTCTGTCTCTACTTCTGCCTTGGCCTCTTCTGGTCTCTCCTGGCCTCGAACTCCTTGAATTGATAATGAGAGCAGCTTTTCATCAGTGAAGCTGCGTCTTGCCTTAATTAATTTCTCGCCAATCCCCAATCCCCTCCCCTCCCCCCACTAATTAAACTTTTCTTTTTCTTCAAGAGGAGAGCTCTCTCTCTCTCGCTCTCTCTCTCTTGTTCTCTGTCTATTTTCTATAGGTAGCAAAACTTTCAAAAACTTTAACTAATTTCAAATGTGGCCTAGGAATGACGAAGGTGACGATTGACTAACTGACGTATTGCTGGAAAAGCAGAACAGCAGCAGCAGCACCCACTGTTGTGGGCTTGGGGCGTAGGGAAAACTTTTAATTACCAAGCAACAAGGCGGCAATGAGGCACGAGTCCACTCCCAGGGACCTGCCACAGCCAGAGTCTTTCAATTACACTGGCTAACCATGCCCGTGGGCGTCCAGCAGGAACGGCAGGAGCAGCAGTGACCAAGCCACAGACCCAGACAGAGACAGCGACAGAGAAGCAGCAACCAGAAGCAGAACCAGGACGAGGACCAGGACCAGGACCAGGACTCTGGACCAAATTCCGAGTTGTTTTCAATGTGGCCAAAAACTTATTGTGCCCACGTTCCCCCATCTTTCACATCCGTGGTTTCTCTCGTTCTTTCGCCCCAAAACCAGCAAAAGGTAAAGCACACAAGAAGAAAGAAAAAATAGGGGGGAAAATACGAAGACGAAAAAAAGGAAAACCAGGAAAAGGCGAGAAAAACAAAGTTTATTTGAGTTCAGTTCGCTTCGAGGGACCATCAATGGGTTGAGACATTTGCCTATCCTGGAAATTGGCATGGAATTGGCATAAAAAAGATTTTAAAAAATGCAATAAATAAATAAAAATAATACTAAATGCAGTATATACCAAAAGAAAAGTAAGATACTGCTCGTATCTCGAGTCCCCTGTCACTGATCAAACTCTGTGTTGAGTGGTGACCCCGAGTCCATCATGCCCGCGTCTACCTTTCGAGAGTGCTTTGCCCCAAGGCAAGATGTTGCCAGAGTGGCAGACAGAGAGGAAAACTGGGGGCAGGGGTGCCTTTTGGTGGATGGATGCATGGCTGGGCAGTTGGGCAGCTGGGTTGGGGCGATTGGGGGGCGGTCTGTTGTCGGACAAATACCAAAGTTATTTGCGAAGCCAAGGCTGGTTCAAGGCAGCATGAATTCGAAATGAAGCGAACGAACCACCTTTCAGAGCTGCTACTACTACTTAGGAATGTCCCCCCCCTTGACCACCTAGCCCTCTTTAAACTTTTCCCCCGTCTTTCACGACTTTTCTTTCGGGCTGTGGCACATTTTTATTTGCGCTAAATTAGCCAGCGACCAAAAAAGGAACAGAAAGATGCAGAAAACTAAGAAACAGATGAAATGCAGATGCAGATGAAAGACGGCCCAATTAGCGGCACTTCAAAACGGGCAACAAAGAGCCTCGTCATGCACACGAAATGTATTTTGTTTTTCAATTCTCGAGCACTCGCTCTTGCACTTTTCGGGTGTGCATCGTAGAAACTCTGTGAGCATTCGGGATCAAGGACGTGTGTAAGAAGGAGATGGCAACAGAGACAGCGTCTGGTGCCCAAAGGCCAAACGTTGAATGGCATTTGCCGCATCTCAGAATTCAATATCCACTGCTACGTGAGTGCACAGACAGCGACGAAGATGGTGGCTGGCATGAGCTAAGAGCGGTCCAGCCTCCAGCCAAAGGTTCACTCTGAATCATGAGCTTCACTGGCCACCCGCCCACACACACACATGGGGCATGGGGCATGAGATGTGCTGCTGCAGAGACACAAACATTCGGGCAACTGTTCCAAAAGTTTCCCGGCCGAAAAGTCGAGACAGCAAATTGGAAAATTTTATGCCATAGTTTCCGCTCCTCTCGGCCCATTCCCCGCCCCCTCGCAGCACTCCCCGTTGCTGCTGCCCCTTCTGGTGCCCCTCTTTTATGTTATATTTTTTTATTTGTTGCCGCTCATAAAATAGACAACGTGATGGGAACGCTTCGGTTCGCTTCGCTACGGTTTTGGGTCAGTCCAGGGCTGTGGGTCTCTGGTAGCCAGCTATCCAGCGGTTTATGTGAATTCGAGGGTTAAGACCAGAGAGAGAGAGCGGTAGAGGGATGGTGGATAGGCCCTTAAGCAATCGATGGAATACGGAATCTCTTCTGATGTGATTATCCATAGCAGACTTTCCAGTGATGCTCCCAAGGCGTTTCGCAAGGAATGCACCACTTTGACCCGCGAATGGCAGCCAAATAGCAACATTTGTGTCCATTCGCTTATGGAAAATTGGGAGTCCCCAGCTCTCGAGGAATACCTACTTTTCCAACACAATTTTCCAATTTTATATGCATTTTCTCTTCCTGGAAATATTCACTACAATATTTATAGATTACAAATCAATAGATGCCCCCCAAGTGCCCCTCCCTTCAGTGTGTACTCGGCGCTTTTCCTTACCCTCCGACATTCCGTGTTACAGTGGACCCTTTGCAAGTTTTTCCTCCCTTCTCGCTTTTCTTTTTTCCCTTGTTTTTTCTCGTTTCTTTCTGGGCAAAAGTTTGGCTTGATTTGAGGCTGGCTGGATTATGGATTATTTATTCATTCATAAATTATTTAAAATGCCTTCAATCCGCCCACGAAAAAGGTTTCGCTTCGGATTGAAACTTTCTGGGGGCTGTAACGGATACCTCGCTGACGAGAAAGGGAAAAATAAAACCTGTTGCTAAAATATTTAAACTGTCGCACAAAGGTGCAAGGAGTCCAGTAGGTGAGTGTGCGTGGGGCATGTGGCGTATGGCGTGTGGCGTGTGTCGTCTCTTAAATATTCAAGGGGGATATTTCCTCCCCAGTGTTGCCTGGGCTTTATATTTATGACTCGGTGTGTGGCCCAGGCCCCAAGCCCCACCCGCCCCGGCCAGAACTCATTAGGTGGCACAACTCCTCCGTGTCTATTTACTTGAACTTTGTCTAGTTCTCGCACTGCCGCTCCTCGTCGGGTCCCTTCGGGTTGTAAACAAGCACTTTGATGTCCTTCGTCCGGGGCTAGTTTTTAAATAATAAATTGCTTTTTGAAGCTTGTGGCCCCCAACTAGTGCCGCCCGAGCTCCTGCCGCCTGCCAGCCGCCTGCAAGCCTATAAAATTTCATTAAGAATTTAAATCAAGTTTGACCTCTGGCCTCCGGACAACACCAGATGAAAGGTGTAAAGTTTTGTGAATGTGTGTGGGTGTGTCGGATTTGGGTTGCTTTTGGTTACGCCACTTGATATTCAAATGTTTTCATTTAGTCGAGCGAGGGGGACGGGGTACGGGGTACGGGGGATTTTCCATATTTTAAGGTGGCTTTTTGGGCAGTAAATCACACAAAGTCAAGCCAGTTCATCATTGGGAAAGTTTTCGAGATGCCAAAAAGGAGGGACAGGGCACTTCAGCTGCGATCAAAAATACAACACCTTATTTAAATATTAATTTATAGATTTAAATAATGTAAGAGATTTCCATTTCCATTTGTTTTTTATTGGTAAAGAATCATAGAGGTGTGTATAAAGCCAAGGTACAGTCAGGGCAAAGCATGCAACTGCCATAACTAATTTATCGATAAGGAGTAGAACAACTCTGCCTTAACCCGATTGCCGTTTTCCATTTTCCAATTTCCATTTACCAATTTACCTACGTTTGGCTAATTGAGTGACGGCATCTGGCTTTGTCTCAACTTTAGTAATCCAACTTTTCTCGCTGCGTGTGTGTGGGTGTTTATTGTTGTGAAACTCATTCGAAAACCAGGAACCAGGAACCAGGAGAACCCAGGCAAAAGTTGTAGCTGGCTGTAATTGAAAATATGTTCGCATAGAAGGCGATTCAATTCACTCGGCTCACAATTCATTCCGTTACCGATTCCGGTTTCCGGACTGTGCGATATGCATTCGCATTCGCAATCCCAAAAACCCATTCCCATTCCGAGGCGAACTTCCCAACTTTCCAGCATCTCATTTTGACCCAGCTCACTCTCTGGCCACTGTTGCCCCCCTGCCTGGCATTGCCCCCATAGAATGGCAATTGGTTGTACAGTGGGGTTTATATTGAACATTCCAGAGTGCAGGAGTGGAGTATTGGGTGTGGTGGGAGTAATGCCAATGTCCAGAGGCAAGCAATAAGTGTTGTAAGCCAGCTGCAGAGAGAACGGAAATTTTCCGGTATCCAAATGCTACGTGGATCGGGAGGGGACTCTCCAGCAGCAGCAGCAGCAGGATTCCTATTGCTCCACCTCCTCCTGCTCCCACTCCTACTCCTCCTACGCATATGACAAAAGTTATGGGAGCTTTGAAGAGGCTTTATGAGGACTTCCTGGGAGCTTGGTCAAAAACAAAACTTTGATTTGCACTCAAATGCATCCTTCTCCATTCGCCATTCGCCCATTCCCACTGTAGCCCAACCACAGACGTGAGGACTGGGGGTCGGAGGATGCGGCATGGGGCACTCACTGTTTGTCAAGTTCTGCTGCTGCTGTTGCTGCTGCAGCACATGGAGCCATGAAGCCATGAGGCAAGAGAGAGCGGTTCTATTTGCGCTTTGTGGTTAGTTAGCTATGCGTACAGTGCCTCCCAAACCTTGTTGCGGAAGGAAGTGTGTGGGGAAGAGGTAGAGCGAGAGAGAGAGAGGAATGGCTGATGGGTAGGATACGGTCCTGGGTCCTTGGGTCCTCCATTTTTGGATCGCCAGAGCATACACAATGCACAAAACTTTATGAAAAATCCAAAGCAATGCAGGAAGCGATGCTGAAAAAAAACACAAAATAAAAGACAAGGACGGAAGCATGGACTGGATTCAAAAGAGACACACAAAAAAGGACAGAGCGAGAGAGCGAGCGAGAGAGAGAGAGAGAGTACATTCTCGTTAAATTTTTCACATTTTTGTAGATTTTGTTGTAGTGTGTGTGTGTGCGCTGCTTGAACCAACAATTTGTAGAGGATTTCGTTCCGGGATTAAGTGTTGGCCAAAAAGTTTCCAATTTTTTGTTCTCCTTTTTTTCGTTTTGGAAACTGCATTATGTGCTCGATTAAGGGAGAAATCTGTGAAAATTCGATGGAAAATATTTAAAATTTTGTTGCCTTTTGGCAGCTAAGTAGATTACACAGATAGAAAGGCAGCAAAGTGGATGAAAGGGAAAAAGTGGGCAAGGCAAGAGTGTGATGATAAGCAGAAAGCTACTCTTCTGGGCGGAGATGTGCCGCAATCGAAGGAACTGCAGCATCCGTTGGCTCCCAGCAAAAATGGGGCAAGCCACAGTGGGCAGAATATTGTGAAAAGTGAATACAAAAATACAATTTACAACTAACTGTAACTAATTGTAACCAAAGTCAATATAAACGCTAAGATTTGTAACTCCATACAACATTTTCTGCTCGATTTTTACAGTGTGGAATTTTCGACAGTTCCACCCTGAGAATGAGAATGAGAGAGACAGATAGACAGCGGGACAGAGGGGCAAGCGCTCTGTACGTGAGGCTGAGCGAATAGGTTCCACAGGTTCTATATGGGAATGCTTTGTTATCTTCTAATCTATTAATGGTCCCAAAATGCATGTTAGTTGTGTCTCGCAATTAATTGTTCTATAGAGTGTAATGTGGCCTTGTTTACGTCAGTCAAATCATTTTACACCACGAGCAATTAGAAGTTTTATGTTTGAGAATCGCTTAAAGGTTCAATCAGTGGCAATTTGTTTACACGTCCAATTAGAGAGAATCATTTAAGTAATCTTCGCATGGAGGAGTGCAGGGGACTGTGTGGGCATCACAATACAATGCAACACAATGGCCCCCAATTGGATTTAATTCCTTCGTAAGCGTGGGCGTTTCAATGCAGTGCACGTATAACGCAGTTGGCTATTGATACATTTTACTCGGTCTCATTTCAGTTGCTTTTCCACACAAATTGGTTTTTAATTATTATATTCTGCGTTTCATAAATTGGCTATCAAAGTATTAGGAATATATTAAATTTCAATAAACAATACGAAGTCTACAGGTAGCCAATAAATAGAAGCTGCAGAAGAGTATAAATGGCGTTATGCATCATTAAAGTCAATTCAATTAAATTAATTATTAAATTAACCCTTTTCAACTGACTAAAAACTTAAAAAATATTGTTTTACATAGAATTTCGATTAAAAATATCAGAATATTTTTTATCTAATGTCATCTGGGAATTCAAACGTGAAACAGTTTCCCAATAAGGTTGGTTATTCTTGTGCTTATGGAGGATCATAGACTGAATCACGATTGGAGGTTGAATTACTGGAGTCTTTATCCACATGGCATCCCATTCGAGAGAGTCCTGCATTCATTTGGCGTAGCTAGATTTCATGTAGACCCCCTAACCACACTCTAATTAGGGGAATTAGAGAAACCAAACAGAAACTCAAGTGAATGAAACCTAATTAAAAAAAAGAGAGACAAAAAAGAAGTCCCTCCATCAAAATCCCTCACATTAAAAAGTGCCCAAAATTAACTTTTTCTTTCTTTCTTTTTCGTATCTTTTCAGGTAAGTTCCACGAAACGAAGACCCAAAAGGAATGTTCCAGTCCCAGCCCCAGTTTGGCGAAAGGCCTTGACATGCCGCCTGCCTCGCTCCCGGGGGCGGCAGGTGCGGGTGTGCGCTTTGGGGACCTTATCAGCGGTCTGAATGATTGAAGGGGCTGCTCAGCCGAGCCAGTGAGCCAAGTGTGTAAAGTGTGCTGCACGGGTGACGAGAGGGGAGGGAGCTGTGTGCAAAGCAAATGAGAATCAATAAAAAATACTCACACACACACGGCATCCCCCAGGTGTACCTACTGCGAGTGTGCAAGTGGTAGTACAGGTGCTGTGCGCCAGTGAGAGTGTGAGAGCGTATGTAGGTTAGCCCCAAAAAGCATGCTGCAAAAATGGTTAGGTTCCTTTTGGTCTCGTATACCCTGTGGCATCGGTTGGGGCATGACGACTATCAGCAGATGCAGATGGAGACTTGAATGCAGAGATACAGTAAATTCCCCCAAATTGTTCTACATTTCCATACTCGTAAAGAACTCAGCCAAGGAGGGGATCTTCGACATCCAAAATCTGCTATCGCGGCTTGATCGATTATTTAATCGAACGTCAAATTGTCAAACTGTGTCGATAATTAAATCTATAACTATATTTGAAAAATAAACCGATTAATATATGTACATGTGTACAATGTAAAACGATAGCCATAACTATAGTGATATCTCTACTGATAACCGATCAATATATCGATAACTACAAAACTCTGCCGCTAACTGTGCAGTTTCAGTTGCAGATAAATATTCCGACTCCGATCTATAACCATCAAATACATACTTTTGTGATCTTTAACCGATAATCTGTATAGACTATTGAATCCCTGAGAGTAACGGCTCGAACTATGTCGACTATCGATAAAATATCGCTTCGCATAGATCTTTAGCAAGGGTATCCACTGGTTCGGCTACCAAAGCGTACACCCGCTTTTTAAATTGTATTTTTTGTTGTTGGTTTTTTTGTTTTTTAAGCAACTGACTGGCCCGGACGGAGGGACGCACGGACGACCACGTCCCCGGCAATCAGTGAGAGAGAATTTTGAGTGCCAACGTGTTAAACAATACAGTCAGTGGTGCAGCGATGCAGTGGTGCAGTGGTGCAGCGGCGGGTGTGTGCCAGATGCCCAGCTGGGTGCAGAGGGGAAGGGAAAGTGTAACAAAATGAAATTTGCAACAAAGGCAAAAAAAGAAGAAGAAAAATCAGAAAAAGGTAACACGGCACACAGAAAGAGAAAGAAGGAGAGGGAGGGGGAGAGAGAGAGAGGTGGCAGGAACACAAAAAAAAAGTGAAATTAGTCATTTGTAGCAAGCAGTAGTAGCTAAGGGCGCTAGTGGGTGTGTCGTGTGGCATGGGGCGTGAGGCATGAGGCATGAGGCGTGCAGCTGAGACTTATAGACGGACACGGCTGTTGCACATTCTCATCGCATGCAATTTGAGCATGTGACTGGGGGGCAGGAACACAAGGCTTTAACCCTTCCTCTTCCCCCGCCCCCCACCGCCCCGCCCGACGTCCTCCAGCTCTGAAGCATTGTGTTTGCCATTGAACACGCACATTGAATGGCTGTAACACGGCCCCTGTCTATGTGTGTGTGCTTAGAGTGTGTGTGTGTGTGTGTCTGTGAGAGGCCATTGTTCAGAGACACTAACATACACAAAAAGATACGACACCCAGACACCTCGACATGATGTACAAATGGGCTCACGGGCAATATTCTTGTTGTAATTGTTGCAATTGAGCGTAGTTTCGGGAACAAAAGATATATAGAGATAGGGATAGAGAGACAGAGACAGAGACAGAGAGAGAGAGAGACACTAATACACCCTAGCACACTCATGTAAATTCCCTTACATGTATATGTGTCTACATGAAGGTACCCCAAAAAAAACAAAACCCCAAGCACACAATGTGTCACGCCAGGAGCATTCGTGTCTCGTTTCACTAATGCTTTTTTGGGGGCTTGGGCTATTGTGTGACGCCAGTAAAACGACACATACAAATGGGTGGTAACTATGTCGCTGTGCCGCTCTCTCGCTCTCTCTCTCTCTCTCTATATGTGCTTCTTCAACACTTGATATCGATAAAAGTTGGATAATGTTCAAATGTACTGCGTAAAGGACAGAGATATTCACTTAAAAGAATTTCAATGAAAGAAAAATCTTAAGAGTTCTAAAAACTGTATTCCATATTTAGATAAAGAACAACTAGACCGATAACAGTCGATAACAGTCGATACATTAATTGCTAAAGAAGACTTTTCATCAAAAGCGAGAGAATCGTTCTAAAATTGGCTTGAAAAGTGAGGGCTTTACATAAACACCAGGTATATGTATCCGTTATCGATTATCCATATACGAAAATACTTATCGATAAATAATCAGTTAAGAAGTACTACCAAGTTTCGTTTTGTTGATTGTTAGCCGATTGTCGATTGATTATGATTATTTATCGATAACTAACTGTTTAAATCGATGAAAAGTATTCAAGAACTTTCCATACGTGTTTCTTCCTTAGTATGATTATTAATCGATTAATAGGTATGATTATTTATCGATAACGAAGGGTTTTAGCCCTCTATTCCAATCCATTTCCCATCCTTTCAAGCTTCTCTTTCTTTTAAATGTCTCTCTGGCTTCCACCTCGGAGTGCATATTTCTCAGATACACAGATGCCGATGGCCTGAGACATTGACAAGTGCGACGGGGAAAGCGAAGGAGTGGGTAGGGGCGCAAGAGGTAGAGGGGCGGAGAAAGCGAAGGAGAAAGAAATGGGTTTGAATGCGGTTGCGGATAACCTACAAGCAAACCATAATTTACACGCCAATATCATGTCGTTTCACACTTTTGTACGTGTGAGGCGGTTCAGATGTACACATGTATGTGGGTGTGTGCGCAGGGGGGGAATACTTGCACACAGATACTCAGCAGCACACAAACGCATAAAAATGAGGTCAATAACAGGTAGATTATCAAATAACTATTACACATTGCGTGCTGTGCGAGACATGACGTTGCTGCACGACGATGCCAACGACGACGACGACGACGACGACGTGGCTGAGGACGCATGAGAAGCTGCATTGAGAACATATTGCCCCACCCACACACACACACACATACCCACACATCACTGGCAAGCAGCTACACTTTGTGGCACATGCTCAAGACGTCGTGAGTTGGCTTTGGCCTCCCCCCCGCCCACTTGCTTTGAGGATTTAGGCAAGTGGCCAGGCCGGCTTATGTGGTAAGCAATCAACGCCTTCGCGCCGGCTCCACAGACAGCAGCTCTACAGTGTGTTGTACGCCCCATCTAACCTAACCACACAACAGTCCCCCTGCCCTCTCTCCTTTCTCTTATTGTTCGCCATGCGTGAAGGTCAATTTATCGCCTAATGATGTTGAACAATGACAAGGGATACTCGCATACTCATACTCATACACTGAAAACTCTTCAATGATGGGGCGCTGCAGGGTAGAGGACGAGTAGTGGGAGAGTTAGCCAGAACATTTAGCTTGATTTATTTGAAAGGCATTTATTACGACCAACCAATCAATAAAGCTGTCGCTTTTATGAGAGTGTCCAGAAATCTTAAAGAGCAGCTTTAGTCCGCCGTTGACTGGTGACATTTTCAAGGGGATCTATTATCTATTCATAAGACCAAAACATTTAATTGAAATGTCTGCCCAATGAAAGCGACGACAAATGATTCAATTGATTAAATAATTTCCTTAGTCTTCCATTGATGGTAGAGTTGGAAAGAGGAATCCAAGAGATTCCTGCATGTGCATGCACGTGTCGTGCGGCAGCGCTCATCGGCTTGAACAAGCCCATCCCAAGAAAGGCATCCTTTGGGAGTCCCAGAATTGCTGCTCATTGCTGATTCGTCGCTGTCATAACAATCTCTGAAAGGGGAATTATGTCTTTGAGTCAGAAATTGATTCCATGGCTGTGCGCTGCATTGATACATTCCACTGCACCTCAATCAGATCAGCGCGGAGCTCTCGTCTGCCTCGTGTGGCATGTGGCAGTGAAACCCAATCCCAAATGAAGCCCAATCCTAAGCCTCAGCTCCGGGCGCAGCCATAACCCTAACCCATGGCCGTGTAAACAGCATCCTGGGCTCCGCACTTGATACTCGTTCGGGGCAATCGGAGCGCGGTGCGCGGGCGTCTGCAACGACTTTCACCCAAGGCTCTTGGCTTTTCCAAACTCCCACCTGCCGATGGGATGACGGCAGCTGCCGGAGTTTTTCGGCTGCCAAAAACAAATACACCAAAAACTGACTGAACACACAGAGCGTCGGAGTCAACGAAAGAAAAAGAGAGGAAGAAAAGCACTGATGTGGGGTGAGGGAAAAGCAGAAAAAATAAGGAAAAATTGAAAAACAGAGAGTTAAAGAGAGAGAGAGCGGGAGCGGGAGGGTGAGAGACTTATTGCTCGGCAAAGCGTGAAATGTTTACGAGCGAGTGACGATGGCGACTCAAGTGGAGCAGCAGCAGGAACAGCAGGAACCAGGGGGGAGGAGGAGGCACCCGTAGAGGGACTTGTGTCATTCCTGACAAATCTTAGCCCCCCCTCTGGGCCTCTCCCTCTATCCTTTCGCCGTGTGCAGAATTGTAAAGAAAATGTTATTAAGGATTTTCTATTATATAAGAAAAAGGCATTCTGGGCGCACTTGTCCTGCTCCTATTTGCGCTCTCTCTCTCACTCTATGGATGTGTGTGTGTATGTGGGAGGCGCATTAAGCACTTGACACATACACGGTTTCGGGCCCGCAACCATCCTTCTCTCCCTCCTGCCTCCTCATTATGTGCGGTCTTATATACCCTATCGAGAAAGTGTGCACTAACCAGAGCAAGGTGATCTACATATCTCTGTACAGATCTGAAGAACAAAAAGGATCAAGCACCAGAAGCTACTGGGCTGTATTGAGTGGGTCTTGCATCCCCAGAGTGTGCTACAGTTCTACTAGAACTCCATCTATCTGTTGTGGTTCTACATATTCCACAAGACTCGAAAGACCTCTCGCGTAGTTTTGTTAGAGTATACCCAAAGCGTTTTGCCTGTGATTGCTCTCTTTCTAGGCATTAGACGGGTTTTCATCTACTTAGTTTTCAATGCCCGTCCTTCTCTCTCTTTCTCTCTCTCTATCTCTGTCTATGGCTGTGTGTCTGTGTGTGTGTGAGCAAGCGCGTCCTGGCCAGCGTAAGTCGGAACGTTGACAAGTCGATGACGGCTCCTCTGCGAGTGTGTTTGTGTGCGGAATGTCGGCTCAAGGTTCTCCTGCTGCAAAACATTAGTCAAACCCAGGCCCAGGCCCAGCCCAAAATGAGCGACCAAAAGTGGCGCAGTCAAGCAAAAGGCTCTCGTTGCAACGAATGAATGAGTGAATGAGCAAGTGAGTGAGCGAGTGAATGAGCGAATGGTAATGCGAATCCGAATGAATAGCAAACGGACTGCCGGCCTGCCTGCCTGCCTGATGGCATGGGCGCAAACCCGTTTGGAGATCCTCATGTGTACATGGATGATGACTGGTGCCGTAGGACCTATATAGCACTTGAATGCCGCCTCGCCTAGCCCTCTCCCTCTCCCTCTTGTTCTCCCTCCCTATCTTCCGTGCTTCCTTCCTTCGAGACGCCTTTCTTTAACGCTTTGTTTCGCTCTGTGACTCTCCACACAGGCCCCAAGGAATGCGACGACATGTCCGCACAGTGGAACAAATGGCAGATTGTGTGGCAAATACATATATATTGTTTCCGTTTAGAAGACATGTTAAGCCATTACTTTTTTCCATCCATGGAGATGTTTTTGTGTCCAAAATAATACTGTATTCATCTTCCATCGATTTTCCTCTTTCGATCTTTTTTCTTTGTTCAATATGTTCTGTCGATCTTCCATTGATATTCTATGGATAGATTTATCTATCTCTATCGATCTATATATATCTTCTATCGATTTTTATCTGTCTGTTTGTTATTGGTCGATCTACTTCTATCGATCTCGATACATATATCAATACTTGCTATCATATTCTGCTGGCGATCCTGTTCTTTCCACATCTTGCTACATCTTTCTTTTTTGTATCGATATATCGATACTGTTTTCGATATTCTTCTATCAATAGTTTTCTATCAATCTTCATCTACCAATATCAATCTCTGGATCTGTATCTCCCGATTATATAAACAAAGCTAGTGAGCCAGGGGGCTTCGCCCTATTACATATATCAATATTTTCGGTCCATCGCCTTCCTTAGGTCTTTCTTCTTACTGTATTTTCTGATGTACATGATGACCTGATCCCTATTATCGTTTTGGGAACATTCCTGTGGGGGGGGGGGCTTTAGTTTTACTGCCCCTCGTGCCACTGTGCCACTAGAACTCTGGAACTATCGAGGCGACTCCCGACTGAATGGCTATGCAGTTCCCTCCGGACTTCTGTTCGGTTATAAACATGTTTCCCCTTCTTTTCATTTTGTTTTTTATTATTATATTATTTCTTTTTGCTTGTGTGTGAGTGCGTGCGTGTGTGTGTTTTGTTTCCTAGTTTGCTTTTCTGTTTTTTTATTGCATCTCTTGCGATGTTGTACTTTGACTTTAACAATGTCAGCCATTTTGTTCCTTTGTGACGCTTTCGTCGAGGGACAGGCAGAATGCAGTCAACATTAATGCCGTGACGGGACACCCGAGGAGCACCAGGAAGCGGAAGGATTGAGGGGCTATGGGATAGGTGTTCGGCTCCTCGAACCTCCTTCAATTTATCTCTTATGTGTTCCACTCGGGGTACGCACTCGTTAATTGAATATTTATCTTTGGAGAAGCTGCTGGCATAGCCATCCATCCATTCAGCCATGCCCAAAACCCCACCCAATCCCCCGCCCAATCCCCCGCCCAATCTCAATTGCAATCTCAGGCATCATCCTAGTGCCAGCATCTTCCACTTATTCTGCTTCTGCCTCTGCTCTTCCACTCTAAAAACCCATTCTTCCTTGAGAGTCTCCTTCGTTTCGTTTCGTTTGCTTTCGTTTCGGGTGCAAAACTTGTGTCTCTTTCTCTCCGGCATCGCCGCCTCGCATCGCGTCGCGTGTCCTTGTAATTGCAACTAGAGCAGCGCCAGCGCCAGTGCCAGTGCCAGCTCCAGCGCCAGTGCCAGCGACTTATGTCATCCTCTGTGTCTGCCCCTACTCCGACATTGGTTATGCATTGTTGCATGGAACCATATCCATATCCCTGCCTCTGCCACTGCCACTGCTGCTGCTACTGCATATGCAATGCATCTAAATTGCTTTCGAGTTTTGTTTGCTTGTTTGTTTGTTGTTTGTGGCAAGAGAGTCGTTGCTGCTGCCGCTTTGGCTTTGAGATTTACAGCTTTGTTGGTATGCCTGCCGCCTCAATTCATCTCATCTTATGCCCCATGCACCGCCCATCCATGGCTCTGCCTGCCTGCCTGCCTGCCCCTCCCTCTATTCAATTTCTTTTCCACATTAGAGCCATGGAACCTCTTGGGTCGTGTGCATCCTTGCTTTGACATTTTAAATGTTATTTAATGGTCTCCGACCTTCTTTGCACGGGCTCCATGCTGCCCAGTCGTGCCGCTCGCCTCCTGCTGCACCACCATAAATTCATTATTATTATTTTCCTTTCTATACACCCACCCCACCATCCACCCACCACAAACAACGAGGCTCCACCAGGTTGAGGAAGGAGCAGTTTGCTCTTGATTTATATTGGCACTTTGTGCGGAATTTATGGTCGATGTGGGGGCCAGAGAGGGGGCGGATGGTCAAGCACTTTTGCGTATCTAAGTGGGGCATTTTCTTTATAGACCATAGCTTCATATTTCTCAGCGATATGTTGATTAAATGTGGAAAACCATCCCCAAATGATTGTTATCATTACTGAATTTAATTGTAACAAAATATCACAGATATTACAGAGTGAAATTTAATAGATTTTCCTTTTCAGTCTTTTCAGTTTTTGAAATTAATATAATACATTAAATTTGCAGGAAATCTATCCCATTGAAACATGAAATCTATTTGAAATATGATAATATATTTAAGTCAAATGATTTCATGTTAATGTGCTTTGTTTTTTTACAACTTCCACCCGGCGCAAATCCACTGGTATACATTTTTAAATCCAAGTGTAACTATTAAAATATTTCAGGGTTTTTTTGTTATCGGCAAACGATACGAAAAATATATTTACCTGCGGACCAATTTGTAAGTGTCTTTTTTTCCGAGCAATTAAGCTGCATTCAAGCCATTCAGCCTTTAAAAAATAATTTAAAATAAAAAATATATTTATGTATGAAAAATTGGTAATAAAATGGACTCGTATTTCCATTGAAATTTTTGGTAATGAAAAAAAATGCACACTATTGAATGGCAGTGGGTGTTCTGCGCGGGGGCAGGGGGGAGGGGCGCGGTGGTGACGAACCAATTAATGTATATCCACGAATCCATCAAAGTTCTGCGGCAAGTATTTTTATTTTTATTAATATTAAAATTTCCATTTAAAGGCTACAAATCCTCTAGCAAAAAGTCGGAATTTAATTGGAATTGAAGCCCAGGCTCCCGTACGCTCTCTCTCTCTTATGTTCAATCTTCATCATCATTAAAGTTGAACCCGCAGCAGATGCTGCCCCATGCCACACATCCGCTGGAACCCCCGTCATTTAGTCGCACACACACCCCACCCCCCGCCATCTTGCGCCCCCCGCATTTAGTTACCGCAGTTTAGTTCTTTTGCATTTAATTTGCGGTGTTAATGCGCTTTACTTTTTTTCGCTATCGTCAGGTGAACACTCGCACCGCCCCGCACGGCACCCACCATGCCCTTTCCCTCTCTGTGCGCCATTCTGTAGTTATCACAACTCTAATCTGTGACACGAGACTGTGGCAACCCTGTCACTCCCCTGGTGCTTATAACAGCTGTTAAGCTCCTGCTGCCGCTGCTGCTGCTGACGCCGCACCCTCACACGCAGTGTGTCTCTCGCTTTTGCGTTGGTTAAATCAGCAAACAAAACGCAAAAACAAAAACAAACACACCCACACATACACAGTGAAGGGAAGAACAAAGTAAATAATTAAAAAAAATAAAAGTTGTACAAATTAGCGGCAGGGTCCTTTGGTCCTTTGGCGCTGCACGTCCCTTCCGCTCGCTTTGACTGTAATAAAATGTTGTTTATTAACCATCTCTCCCAGTCATTGTGTCTCCCGTTTACAGGGTATGCGCAGGCGGGGGCCTTACCAGAGATTTTCATTCATTTCTCAGTATACAGTATGTGTATAAAGTATGTGCCAGGTATCCCTGATAACAGAAAACGCATTGAAAATAAAGAATTCCCAGTGTTGAATTAATGTAGGAATTTCCCATCAGCGTACGGATTGTTTCAACAAAGATTCAATTGATTCAAGAATGAATATGATGCTATAGAGGACGCATATGATATAAGAGAGACCGATGGACTCACATTAAAATATTTATTTTAGATGTCATAAGAGACCCAATCGAGGGATAAAAATCATTTTACCAAAGGAGTATCTTTGTGGTCGTTTTTGTAAATTCGCTCTTTATTTGCTTGGACCATTTTCGAAATTAAATTTGTATTTAATGTCAAGCCAAATACAGGCTCAGAACGAGTCTGCGTTTGAATAAAGTGCGATTATTATACGTATATATAATACATGAATATGCCAAAAAGGAATTCAGAGTGTGCAAAAGGTAAAAGGTAAAAGGGGTAGGGTGAAAAACACCACGAAAATTTCAAAAATATGTTATTATGTTTGGGGCACCCACCCGCCCACGCCCACGCCCACACCCAGCCCACACACATGATGGCAGGGTACCAGCACCCGTCAAAGGTTCACCAACTCCACAAAGGTGGATCTACACATCCGCTTGCCCTTGCGGCATGTCCTGCCTTGCCGCTTCCTTGCAAACACCCTCCCTTCCTGTCAGTTTATCTAACACGCACTCCACTCCAGACCCAAAAGAGAACGACAGAGAGAGAGAGAGAGCGAGAGAGAGAGAGCGGGAGAGAGAGATAGAGGGAGAACGAAAAAATAAAGGTGGGGAGGAGAAGGTGAACGGTATCCAATGAAAGGGAAAACTCCCTGAAAAACAAAGCTAACGAAAATACCATTTTCAAAAAGCCGACTCTTTTGATACCCTGGCAGTTCCATCTATCGAATGCTACAAGATATAAACAAAAAAGAAGGGGCCATTCATTTATGAGAAATTTGTACTGCAAACGAATGAAAATCCCTATACCTTTTGCAAAGGAAACTCTTGGGAAAGCGTGTGTGGAAATGGCGAGGAGGATACAAAATGGAGTCGGGATACAAAATTTGGTTGCTCTAGCTTTAATAGTCTCTGAAAGATAGGCGTTAATGAAGACGGACAGACAGACATGGCTATATCGACTCGGCGATTGAGGCTGATCCAGAATATATATACTTTATGGGGTCGGAAACGCTTCCTTCTGGGCGTTACACACATCCGCTATCGCCACAAACCTAATATACCCCTGTACTCTTCGAGTACCGGGTATAAAAATACGTAAATTAACAAAACCTGACGCCAATCATGAGTGTGTTTGCTGGCATTGGCACTTGGAGCACGAGCTGGAGCTGGAGCTCAACAGGACAGCCCCCGCCTTGTGGTGGGGTTAATGGGGAGGGTAAATGGATAAAGAACGATACAGGGAAGGGGTTTTCTGGATGGGGTCCGCAGAACCAACTGGAAGCGCAAACCATCTCCCAGGAGCATCGAAATACACTTTCGCAGCAAGCGGGAACTGCAGACTTTTCGGAGAAAAGGTATGGATAGATTTTGATAGATTTGGATAGATGGATGGATACCAAAAGAAGATGCGGGGATTAACAGATATTTTGTATGCCTTGAAGGAAAAGATTATACTAAAAGATCATTTTTTTTAATTACCAAAAAAAGGAAAAACGTATTTGTAGGTAAAAATTTAGTAAAAATAATATAAAAAATAAATAAATTATATTTAAATAAATAATTATAAATAAAAATATAAGCAAATAAAATATAAGTAAATAAAAAATATAATAAATAAAAATATGAACAGAAACAATTATATTAAATAAAAATATGAATAAAAAATAAAGCAAAAATAAAAATATTAAAAAAATAATTATTAAATAATGGTTGGTAAAAAAAATTCAAAAATAATTAAAATTAAAAAAAGATAGAAAATAAAAATAGGTAAACAAATTTAAAAAAAAGTGATAGTTAAAAAATAAAAATAGTATAAACAAAAACAAAAAATCGATCAGGAAACATAAAAACTGTGCAAAATTTTTTAAATTAGCAACAGATAAATAGATTAAAAATAAAAGAGGATGTAGAAATAAACGACAAATAGTTGGAATAAAAGGGAAGCTAGTTCGTATGAATATGTAATGATAGTTGGTTGAGTGAGTGAGGGTATCTTCCGCTTCGGTCTGGCTGTGGTTCGTGTGTTCTGTGTTCTGTGGCCTCCTTTGTCGGTATGCCAGCTAAACAGCTCTCCATGAGACAGCAGAAAGGACTAACTCCTGCGGCTTGAATGCGTGTTTGAGCCTGTCTCGGTTCTGGTTTCAGCTCTGTTCTCCGTTCGTGTGTGTGTGCGTGTGTGTATGCGTGTGTGTGTGCTTGAGTTTGGGTGAAAATTAGTTTAGGGCAGCGAGGCGCATTTTTCAGATTCATAAACTTGCGTGCGTGCGTGCGAGCGTGCGTGCGTGTATATGTGCTCTTGAGCACGAGTGTTAGTGTGAGTGTGAGTGTGAGTACAAGGAAGGGCGATGGCTGTGCTTCTGTCTGTTGTGTGTTCTGTGTGTGCTTTGGGGAAAAGTGTGTGTTAATTTCGAGTTGACTCCTCGTCTCACTCGTTTAATTGGCTGACTGGCTAACACGCACATGCACACACACACAGATCCACCCATCCATCGCAAACTAAACGGAAATTCCTCTCCAACACCCCCCCTATTCACCGAAAATTACTCACACAACGAGAGGGAAAAGGATAGAGCACCGCCTCAAGTGAAATGAGGTTCCTGCTTATGAATTAATGACGAAACAGTGGCAACAAAAAATGGCAGACATTAACGCACACAAAACACAAAGGTGTATGGGATGGACAGGAAGGAGGAGGTGGGGAAAGGTGAGAATCTGTGAGGACAGACAACGGACAACGGACGGTGGTTCATTGAACTTCCTGTTATTCGATGGGCCTCTCATTGGGGGACGGGACGGGGGGGCCCAAATAAATTTCAATTAATTAACTCATTTCATATTCATCTTCATTAGCCCACTGACATGTGTCTATGCCATTCAATTATTGATGATCAGATAAGTGCAGCCCATGTACAATACATACATACATATGTATCTAAGAATAAACATATGTTTTTAAAGAATATTTTCACATGCGAAAAATAGGGGGAAAAGTCTGCTTAATTGCACATCAAACGGTACAAAAGTGGTTTTCAATCTATCAGGCATCTTCTTTGGGAACTCCCACGAACTCCCACAGGTGCATGGAATACTTTCTCTTGTCTTTCATCTCAGATGTCTTATGTCTACATTTCGTGGAATTTTTGTTGGAATCTCGTGCAAATTCCTTTACAAAAAAGTCGCAAGCGGCTCTTAATGAAGAAATTTCCAAGAAATTGGCAATTTGTAAGCCCATAAAAACCTCATGTCCCCCAATACAGAGATCTACCATAAATCATGGGGAAATCTTCAAATGACACGAGTATATTCCACCCATTTCCAACCCATATAATATTTATGGGGCGGCACTTCATTAATGCAAAGCAAATATCATACACACACACAGACACACACACACGCATACTCCTGGTTATGTTACTCCATTTTGCAGTGCATAAATTGAGGGAAAAACGTACAGAATATTTTGCCCGTGATGATGGTTAAAAGTCAAAGGCGATAATTTCATTTACAACTGTCGCACCCAACCTACAATATATATACACATTTTTTATGTACATATAATGTATGTACTTCCCCCTTTTCACCTGCCACAGCAGCAGCGTGGCATGCCCCATTCTGCTGCCACGGTGCTTGGCTTTGGTCGACGCCAATTTATTGATACCCGCCAAAAGCAAAAGCAAAAGCAAGAGAAAAAATGACGCAAAAAGAAAAAAGCAACAGTGGCACAAGAAAATGCGACGCGTAGCCATAAAAATGAAACTGGAAATGAAGGAAAATTTGCGCCAGAAGTGACGGCAGGCGGCAGGGGGCAGGCGGCAGGATAAAGCCGGTTGGTGGTGCCTCGACTAAAGGCATTTGTCAACATAACGCTAGTATTTTTTGTGGGTTTTTTTCCCTTTCTTAGAGAGTAGCAAAGGGTATGTCGGGAAGCCTCTCACAATTGGCTCGAGTAATCCCCTAAGATGAAGATCCCACGGTGGAATTCTTTGCCAAAGCGAATCGCGAAATCTTGGGATCTAGGATGCAATGAGAGATCTTGGCCATAGATTTCTAATATTAGGGTATCTTTTAGTCTCTGAGCCAAGAAAACTCCCCCCTATATTTTTTGTACCTATTTTACGTTTGCTTTTTTATAGTTCTTGATTTTATTTACTATTTGCTGTGGCGCTGAGGATGCTGGATCTCTCGATGAGTCCTCCCCAATGGCGGTCGCCGGCAAAGTCAGTCCGATGCCAGGACATGCTTATCCTTTGGCACCTCCGCTACTGCTGCTGCTGCTGCTGCTGTTCCGGTCGAAGGAGAGCTGGAGAACGCGCAAAGCGTAAACTACAAATTGTTTTGTAGCTGCCTCAAATGTTTCTTGTTCTTTTTGTTGTAGAAACAGCAATTGGCTTCATTTTTATTGGCATTTACGGGGGCGGCAGCAGGTGTGTGTGTGTGTGTGTCTCCACATCCCCCACGCACACCCACACACACACACACACGTGCCACATCGTCGTGCCACGTTGAAGTCGATTGGGGCCACTACGTTACGGTCTTTTTATTTTTATTTTCATTTTATATAATATATATAGAGAGAGAGAAAGAGTGAGGTTGGTTTCCTTTTTATTCACTTCCATTCCGCCTTCCACTTGTTCGACCTCTTGCGACGGCTGTTTCACCTTTCCTTTCCTCTGTTTCCTCTCTTCTCTCCTCTTTCGACACGTGGAACGTGTGTTTGCTCACGTAATTCCCTAATTAAATACTTAAATTGTAATTGCTTTCGAACGTTTCGCGTGGCACCAGGAGCCGCCAGCCGGCCTTCCTGGCTTTCTCCATCATTAAAACACTCAGAAAGGACTCTCAGCACACACACACAGACACGGCGATGCACACAGCTCATTGGAAGGAAATAAAGTCCTGCTGTTGGTTTTGGAATCTCTCATTTTCATTCATTTTCCCGTTCGAGTATCCGCCGTAGTCTCAAGACGTTGCACTTGAATAATTCATCAGCGAGATGTCGCATCGGCATGAATGGATTGAATGGAGTCTTGAGCCAGCATTGACCGATTCAAAACAAATTAATTAAGTAACAAATAACAGTCATAAGAATTGGACAGCAATCAATAGGAAAAATATAGAAAAAACAATTCACAAATTGGCAAGCAGTGTGCTTTTGTCATGCACACGACAGTTGTTTTGTTCTTGGACTGTCGGGCACTCTTTGCCACTTTAGGCTCCTGGGATATATAGGATATATAGCTCTGATTTAGATAAATATATTATTTGCACAATCGAAGTGGTAAGTAGCTTGTTTTATTGGGAAAGAAAATACTTTATTTTTTTAGGAAATCTTCTATCAAAAGTTATGTTTGATTTGAGCCAGAATCAACAGCCCCTCGAGCCACTAGTCAAAACTAATAATCACTAAAGTCGCACCGAATCAGAATCAGAACCCAATTTGGTGCTTGGACTTAACTGTAGGGAGGCGAAATAATTTGCTGCACGTTAAGTCGTGTAAGTGAATGCTTTAAGTTTAATTGTGCCTCCCACTATCATCCCACCCCCGCCTAGACACAAGACCCACTTTCGCCCCAGGCAGCAGCACCACCTGGCAACAGCAACAGCAGCAGAAACAAGCAACATCGGTGTCCGGCTCCTTGGACTTTCTTTGGTGTTTGTTGGCCAGGTTTGTTGGCCACGTTTTTATGTACTTTTAAGTGTGCAATTAAAGGTCAATTGCCGGTTCGGTTGTGGCGCGGGAGAGCACGTCGGAGGCGGAAGAGCTGCTGTATCCCATAAAAAGGTGTCTGTACGGATTGCAGAGGGCACACACAAGAGATTCATCCCAAAATTGCAAGTAAACCGGATCGTTTCGAACATGAAGAATCTGATTGAGTACAAGGCCGGTCTGATGGTCCTCCACGACCGCATGGTCGAGCCGGACAGTCGCAGGGGTCTGCTCTATTTGCGCTGCATCGACAACGAGGTCCACATCTGCTGGAAGGATCGCCAGTCGGGCAAGGTCGAAATGGACATTCTGGCAGTGCCGGGTGTGCCGCGGCTCACGCGCGTCAGCCAGGTCAAGACGGGTCGGGTGTTCGTCCTGCGATTCGCGAACGCCAAGCAGCGCCACTTCTTTTGGATGCAGGAGTCGTATCCCGAACGTGACGATGACTTCTGTCGGCGCTTCAACGAACTGATTACGGCCTCCAAGGAGCCGGAGCCCCCAAAGATCGAGATCCATGATGCTGGCCGTCCGCGCGACGGCGGTGGCAGTGATGCGGCTGCCCCTGCTGCCCTCTCGCGTTGCAAGGGGAGCGTTCTGGCGATGACTATCCTTGGGTTTTTCCTCAGAATGGGCAGCAGCCTGATCAGTCTGTTCAAGTATGCTCTGGTCTCCGAGGGGCAGAGGCCTCAGCCCTTCGAGGATCCCGATCCTCAATGGCCTAGGAGCCTGGCCAGCATTTTGCGCCGCCAAATGAGTCGCTCCATTGAATCGATGAACTTCACGCCCGACGGCCTGAACCGCCTGATGGCCCGCCTGCCGATGGACGCCGACCGCGAGGAGATCGAGAGCCAGGCCTCGGCCGCCCCCCCCTCAGTGGTGGACTCCCTGAAGGTGGGCCTTGCGGGGGATCATGTGCGCTCGCCGCAGTTCTACGAGGCCCTCCTGGAGTTTGAATATGCTTTTCAGCATTGCCAGCTCGCTGGCAACCTCGAGGCGTTGTCCCTGGGGCCCGAGGCCCTGGAAACGGCACAATATGGCGATTTGGAAGGATTCCTCTGGGTGCTTAATGGGCCTGGCGCGTTTATACAAGACCAGGAGGACTCCAATTGAAGAAACACTGGAGCTGGCACTGGTTATAAATAAGTCAGAGCCAAAACAGATAGAACACACACACAGAAAGAGCAAAAAAAATAAAATACAACGTACAAAATGCAATAACTGCTTGACGCCACTCCCCGGTCTCCTCTCCTCTCCTCTCCTTGGTCGTCCTGGGCGTCCCGGTTGTCCCGGTTGTCCTGGTTGTCCGTCTCAAGTTACGAAGATAAATGAGATGCCATAAGTTAGACGACAACTTGCACAAGGACAAGAAGGAGCTGTAGATGGAGGCAGCAGCAGCGGCACCACCACCAGCACAAAATGCAAGTTCTTCCCAAAAAGAAAGAATGAAAAAAAGAACACTAAAAATTGATATAAAATACTTGCACACAAATACTACAACAGCCAGGGGGATAGGGGCGAGCAGAAAAGGGGGGAAGCATATAAAAGAAAAGCATATAAAAAATAGTTTTAAACTGCAAAGTTTTTTTTCGTTTTTTGTTGGTGGAGCCCTGGGATTGGACACAGCTTAAGAAGAGTTTTCCCCCGCCACAGCGGAGAGTTTTTCTTTAGCCTCATTTGTATGGTTCCTCCGGTCTCCTATCTGCTATCTCCTGCGAGAGCCAGTATTCTCCTCGCATTTCCACACAGGTCATGACAACTTTTGCCGCCAGTTGTTTTAATGAATCTAAGTGAGCGGAAACTGAAAAGCGTTGGAAGGGTCAGCAAACGAAGCAGCAGCAGCAGCGGCGGCGGCTTTTCCCAGATAAACCCCTTCGAAAATGCCAGCCAAACAAAACACAAAAAAGAAAGAAAAACCCCCCACACACACACAAAAGGAAGAACCACTAGAGAAGCAAAAAAGTTGTTCCAATGGCAGAGGGAATCATTCTGTGAATGATTCCATATTATCTCTTGGCAATTCCCTGCCCTTTGGTGGGGCTTTGTTTTCTCTGTTTTTTGTTAGCTTATAGCCCAGACAGAAGAAAGCGTTAACATCGTCTTCAAATATAGATAGAGGTATATTTTTGATCGTCCATGCAAATCCCTATCCATAAGTGATAAAAAGACTTGTTGTTGATTCGTTTCATTGCAAGGAAAATACCATGTAAAAGTACCAAAAATTATACTGAAAATTAATACCAACATAAAGCGAATAGACTAGAAATCGTTATAGAAAAACATTCGTTGAGATAAATACAAAAGCAATCTATTCTAAGTAAAGAACATGCATTAAGTATGGAGCTTATGACTGCTATGGTGTGAGCGGAAAAGTGTTCTGTCCACTCATTAACACACACGACATGCAATCAGTTGGCCACTCGCAGTACCGATGCACCCGTTCCGTAGGTCTAGCGATAAGAACAGAATTCAAAATTGTCCCCATCCCTCATCGTAAACAACTATAATCACGAATCATCATTCTCATAAGAGATTATAATAAAAGTTAAGAAATGTTTCAGTTAGTTCAGAAAATAATATAGGACTGGTATGATATATAGATTTATGTACAACTCTTTCTCTTAAGCGATTTCTTTTAGTGTTCTCCGTGTCCGTCCTGGCACTCCTTGAACAGAAACCATCTCGTTATCTGCTTATTTTCATCGTATAAACTTAATGGCAAATGGGCACAAAAAAGGGGGCAAAAGAATGGCTATAAAAATTACTTAAAACCAAACCAACAAGCAGCTTAAATATGCCGCTTATTGGTATAAACAGCTCCACACACACACACACACACACACACACACAGAAAACACATAAAAAAGAAGAGTGAGAGAGACAACCAAAGAGCGTTGAAAAGAGATGGAGAAAGGGAAGGAGAGTGTGATCCAGTGGCAGTGCCATTCCTGCCACTGTGATGCGTGTTGCATACTAATTTCAAAAATTTGCCATTACATTTGTACTTCTGGCACTTCCTCGCATTCTGCCTCTTCCCTCCTGCTGCCTGCCGCCTGCTGCCTGCCCCTTCTCTGTTCGGATGCTGGTTTGCTGCCATCTTGGATTGCACATATACACATCCCCCCGACATATACACACATACATATACAGATGGAGAGATGTACCCTAGTTTACCTCCAATTTTGCGCTTGATTATCAAACAGCTGTAGCACTCACTTCGCTTGCAGGAAGGAGGATCCCCCATCCTCTGCCATCCCCTGCCTTCCCATCCCAGATGGGGGACGTGGCAGGGGTGGTAATTCACACACAAAATTGTTGGAATATTTTCCGTGTAGTCAAAGGTTAAGCCAAAGCATCTTAACTACACTTGCAACACAGCCACACTTGCAGCGCACACAGGTCCGCCCACACACACAAACGCACCAGCACACCAACACACACCCACACACAGAAGCATTTGTTGCTCAAAGAGAAATTCCATTCCATGCCGTGGAGGTGGGAGAGCACAGACAGAGGGAGAGACGAAAATGTAAATAAAAGTTAGATATTTCAACAGCGACAGAGAGGGAGAGAGAGACGCACACAGGGTATGCGACTGCATAATCGCACTCTAACGAGTGTATCTCCTTTGTTTGCCATCCAAATATTCACTCAAAATGATATGACAATTAATTTCAGTAAGATCAGGAAGCGTATGATCCTTTAAGAGTCTTGGAATTCCCTCTAACAGACCCTTCAAATAATAAATAAAAGCATTGCCCACCTAAAATTCACCTTTATTGTTAATCAGGCAAGGAAATCAGGCAGTTATTGGTAATATTGTTAATATTAATTAATATTTAAGAGATGACTCATTGTTAATTAGTAATTGTTATGCTGTGGATCCTTGAATACGTTCTCCTCCATCTTAGGCTTCTCCGCAGTGCTTCCCATCATTCAGACTTCTTCTTCAATCATTCAATACAATATACTGGGTATCCACAGCCTCTATGTATCTGCCCTGACTTCTTTTGCTGTTCAACATTTAATAAACATTTATTTAGAATGCTGCCCACTTGACAGCCACTGACCTCCGGTTATTCCTTTAATTGGCAAGTGTTTGAGTTGTAATCAAACTATGAATTTATTTTTCAATTTAATTAAATCTCATGTCGAGTTCTCAGTGCATTTTCGATCAAGAAGAAGCAGGAGATGCTCTCAAGCTCAAGCGCCAGAGAGAAAGAGAGAGAGAGACTGCGCTTCAGTAGAGCTTCTAATGAGGATTTCCGCAAGTCAAAAGTTTTCTTCGAGCCTTGAGCACGTGTCATAACTGTCAATGTCAAGTGGCTTTAGGCGGTAAATATACCGAATGGCTAGATATATATGTATTGCAGATACATATGTATGTATATATATGTATCTCATAAAATTTGAAGTGCTCTGCGACAAACGGAAGTAACACAGACTCAAAGAGATAGGCAGAGAGATACAGAGAGAGAGAGAGAGACTGTGACATTGAGCAAACATTGTCGCATTAAGGAAACGCACTAGCCTCAAGCATATCCTGACCAGAAGCGACGCATCTCCATACATATGTATGTAGATACACTCAGAGAAAAGTGGTATAGTCAAAGACGTGAAAATGTAGTAGATATTGAAAATGTTTGTGCTTCTTTCTCTGCCTGGATATCCATCTATAAGTATGAGTGGAATGGGAGTCAAACATTTCCGCTCCGCTCTTGTTCTTCCTCAGCAGACGCCGCAGAAGTACGAGTATGGGGCAATGGGAATAAAAACGGAGCCAGAACGGGTGGGGCCAGGAACCGTTGCCAAAAAGGCCAGCGACAGCTTGGCTGGGAGCCCTCCACTCCTCACTCCGCTCTCTCTCGCTCTCCACATCACCAATCAGTGGCCTAGTTCGCATTGAAGCCGCAGTCCACGAGAGACAATAACTCATGAAATGCGGCAAGCGGCGAGCGGCGAGGGGAATCCCGAATAAAAATCAAATAATAGCGTAAAAGCTTACATCCACAAAAAAAGAAGAAATAAAAACCAGGCAAAGAATGAAAGAGTGCTGGATCGAAGTGTATGATACCCTGGCTAAGGGAGATATATTTATGGCCCTATCGATTCGACAGTTCGATGGATATACATATACGCCCTTTAGACTTTGGAGCCTCGGGAGAGAAAAAAAGACACGGAGTGAGGGACAACAATAAAATGTCACCCGGGAAAGAGCCGGAGCCGGAGTTCCCAAAAAACAGAAAAAAGTGTAACCCACTTGCAGGCCGCAATGAATAAATTTTCGCCCTGAAAATTGGAGGAAACAACTTTCTGTCGCAGCGAAAAAAGCAACGACCAAAAAGAACGCAAAATGCCAGACGAAATTGTTGGAAAAGCGGAAAACCAAACAAGATGCAGAGAGGACAGTGGACGGACTGTGGAAAAGTACGAATAGTGTTCAAATAATGAAACTGCATTAATTGATTTTGGGTTGCCGTGAAGGCGAAAATCAGAGAAAGAAGAGCGAGAGAGGGAAAGAAAACTTGAATTAATGTCTCGGAGAAACAGAGAGAGAAAGAGGGAGCGGGGGAGCAGGATTTTTGGCGACCATTAACCCAGAAAACACTCGAGAATTCAAATAGAAAATATTCGTATTAAAACTTTGTATATTCAAACAAATATTATTTATTATTTTCATTATTCCAAAGCCGAAAGAAAGGCAAGAAAGATTCAGTCCTTAAGCTATTCAAATAATAGAGACGACTTTAATGATTTGTAGATAGAAAAAGTTTTGCTTTTCCACATTTAAGGATCTACAAAGGTTTAATCAAGGTTAGGGTGTTAATCAAGTGTTGGGTTCTAAAACATTCAATTTAAGGATCTAATCCCTACCCTCTGTCCCCCACTCGATTCTAGATTGTCTACGATTCCAAAGGATTATTCTGTCTTATTTTCAATCGATTTGAGCATATACATATGAATATATATATGCATTATGTCTCATATCGAACTTTAAAATAAATAATTATTTATTATTAAAAACTGTTGAATTTTCTCCGGTATTTTCTCAACCCCCAAGCACCGTTTCTTTCTCTTGTTCACGCATATCCAATGTCCGCCGCTGTTGACCCCATGTGGCGTTGAGGGGTTAAGTACCGCTGCTACTCGATGCGCCCATGGAATGAGCCGGACAAAAGTGCATTTAACAAATTAAAATCGCAAAAACCCCGAACGAGCATTCCATGCAATGACGATAAAGCCAGGGGCTTTCGCCGGAGTGGGGCTGGCAGGAGCAGGAGGGGGAGGGGGAGTCTGTGGCACGAATGGTGGGGGCTGCGGGTCGGACTCTGGCCATGTCCAATAATGATGTCGTTGCAGGCGCAGCTGCTGGTCGGGCTGGATGGCGGCCTGCCTGGATGGCCAGTGCAATGGAAGCCGGAACTGACACGCAGAAAAGGATATGCAACATTCACTAATAAATTTCATATTTATGTACAACACGGATTGCAGCAGGAGAGAGCGACACAGCGACAGAGCGACAGAGAGGGGGAGATTCTCGCTGAGTGGATGGGAATCCTGCAGAATATAAACGAAAAATTCTGCGGGGACTGTTTGGTGTGTGTGTGTGTGTGCGGTTCGTTGTGCAAACATTGGTGCAGAGAGAGAGAGAGAGAGAGAGAGACAGAGGAATGTCCGATGCATGAGCGGGTCGGGCGGGCGGTGGGCCGACAATCACAGCAGGACATTCTGTCGTGCGTTGCAATGAGAACGAACCAGCAGCCAAACCAAAACAGGCTGACAAGGTTGACTTTTTGGTAGCCTAAAATATTGTATACCCTCACAATCCAGAAATGATTTTTGCCCTCTTTTACCTCTAATATATTTCATGCAAGTTTCTTCCCATGGATAAAGTGAGAAAACATCCCATCCAAAAGGAAGTCCGAGTAAAACTGAACCCGAGCCAGTGTCACACGCCCTTGATCCACTCCTGTCCGATTCCTGTGCCGAATGAGGGTTAACCAGGGGGCTACGGCTGCCCGTCTCTCTTTCTACTTTAATGGCGAGATATCTGGCTGGCTGGCTGGCTGACTGGCTGGGAGGCTAACCCGCAGAGCAGGAAGCCGGAAGACCAAAAAGACCAAAGAGGAAACACAGAAACCCGTAACCCGAAACCCGAAACCAGAAAACCAAATCAATTCAAAATCAATTTAATTCATTTGTGCCTCAAACGTAATTCGCACAACAATCGCAAATCTATTGCTGGTGTGGTCTCTGCCCCAGACCCAGCCGCATCGGCAGGGCAGTGGCTCTGCTGCTGCCGCTGCCGCCAGTGGTGCCCAGTGTGGGCGGGGCGGCCAGTGCTGCCCAATTTGCATAATATCAAATTATTAGCAACTGTTCCGAATCGGCCTAAAAACTCCATAAATATTTATATAATTATTCATTTATTCATTGCTGTTTTTTTGTTGTTTCTTCCACAGCAGAATTGTACAACTTGTGTACGTGAAAAAATATAATTAAACAGAATAACTTCATAAATATTTAATGGTTATAAAAGCTATGGAATTGTTCGCCAATTTATTTGCTGCGAGAGAAGTGCATTCATTATCTAATACCTTTCCTGCTGGTAGCAGTATTTGTTTGCTTTTTTTTGCTTTGCTCAACTTGTGAATATTTAAAGCAGCTCTTTGTTATTTGGATTGAAAATTCTCCCCTTGGAATTAATGAAATGTGAAAATCTGTAATTGGCGTTAGAGCATATAATAAAACGTTTCACTTCAATTCATTTGTCAGAACAGAACGATGACAATCTGGCAATTAAAGTACTGCCAGAGTAATTGTTGAAATTAATAAATATTTCCGAATGCTGTGTATCAACGCGTGATGCAGCAGCGTCCCTCTGCCGCTGCTGATTACATTATGCATTGTCGTGGCACGTTCAAGCACTAATTACATATATGATTACATTACATTACTGGTTTAAATCATTTTATGTTATTGTTAAATATTGTCTTGTTTTCTACAGAATCTGTGGCAAATATATTTGAAAAAAAAACAAATTTTTAAACTGATTTTACATGTCATAGAAAAATAATAAATAATATTTCATATTTGAATTAAATATTTTCAAAGTTAGATTAAATATGCAATATTTTATTTTATATTTAGATTAAGAATTAATTCTAAAGTAGTTTTTCTGAGTGTAGTCAGCTGATTAAAACTAGTGCTTTCTGGCATCTGCATAAAAATCGAAATCGTAAACTATTAATTGAGTATTTGGATGATGTCCCCATGGGTGTGTGTGTGTGTGTTTGTGGATTCCCCTGGGTATTTTCACTCCTTCCACTTAATATCCTGCTGTGTGTGGATATATTAATCAATTATTAACTGATGTTGCAAGGAGCAAAACCAAACAGATATCTTTGGCTTGTGTTTGCTTTGTGCATCTCTCATCTCATCGTCGAGTTGAGTTGAGTTGAGTTGTACTATTTGCTTTTGCTTTTGCTTCCCCAATGGCCTTTGGTTCGTCCTCTGGGCTGTGCGCGTCCTGTGTGTGTGTGTTTGTCAAAACCGAATTCAGGCTTGAGCACTTGACATTTCACGCTTGCATAGATGTCACCGGGATCCAGTCCTAGACCCCAAAAACCACTCCTGCTTGCCATTCTGCTAGTGCCACTGCCAGTGCCACTGCCACTGCCGCTGCCGCTGCTGCTCTGCCCTCTCGCTGAGCCGAGCTGATGATGTGCTATTTGTGCTATTTATTTTCCCAGGTCCAGGCAATGTCCCTTTGCTCCGTCCCTGCGTCCTGCCGCTGCGTTGATTAAACATTTGTGTTATGAAATATATACACGGCTACATGTGCATTTACATGCATATATACTCGCATCTCTCTACCCTGTAGAACCAAAGGGGTCAATTGACCCTACTCGAACTAGTTCCGCTTCGGTTACCACGCAACTATCTACGGAACTAGTAACGGGGGAAGCGAACATCGACCAGGCCTACGTCGACTACAATGTACTAGTTCAGCGACTAGTAACGGGGGAAGCGAACGTCGACCAGGTCTTCGGCGACTACAATGTACTAGTTCAGCGACTAGTAACGGGGGAAGCGAACGTCGACCAGTCTAAACAGATCCGAAATACGAAGCTGGCTTCGTTTTGTTTTCGAAGTCGACAAATAACCGTAAACTCTTGGAAATGTGATGAAACCCCGAAAAAGAGTTACAATACAGTGCGGACTCTGTGATTTTTGGCCGGTGGCACGCCATGCAAAATGGACCAAAATGGTAAGTTAATCGTGATATTTTACTGTACTTGCGCTCGTGGAATGCAAGAGACAAAAAAGTACACAAACAAAATGCATTTGTTCTTCGTGTGTTTCTCTTTCTGCGTTGATTTTTTTCACTTCTATGCATGATCTAGTTGCTGGAAGCGTGGATTTGTTAAAATTTCTGTTAAAACCATTTTAAAAGTGAGAAAAAATAATACAAAAAATACATAAACTTACAAACAGGTACGTGCAGGCATATTTCATGTTTTAAATAAAATGATCAGCAAAAGGCTTTTGCGTAGACTGCAAAAGAGTGACCTTTTTCTCTTTCTTATCCTTATATATTATTTTTATTTACAGATAGCTGCAATGAAATCCATTTTACAGCCGGAAGGCATTGTCTACAATTTAATTTATATTATAAGTGAGGAAATCGTTTTATCGCACAATGTCGATGGAGTGCAAGGGAAGAAGTCCCTCATGTCCCATAAAGAAATTTATGACGCTTTGCTAGGTAAAATACCATTTACACTCCTAATTAATAATAATAATTCAATTTACCAAAAATTAATTACAGAATGCATTCCACCTGGAGACGAAGCCGGGGAGTCACTGCTTCGAAAAGCGATGCAAAGAATCAAAAACAGAGTTTTTAAAAAGAAGTGCGGAAAAAGCATCTAAATTACTATAGTTTTAATAGAATTTTAAAATATATATGCGTACATTTACACGAACGAATTTGTATTTTTATTTCGAAACTGACTCCTAGTAACCGAAGGGGGGTCGATACAGGAACTAGTTGCTGGCTTTCTACTGGTAGCTAGGTCCGAACTAGGTCCTGAGGAACTAGGGTCATAGTAACCGAAGGGGGGTCGATGCAAGAACTAGTTGCTGGCTTTCTACTGGTAGCTAGGTCCGAACTAGGTCCTGAGAAACTAGTTCACAGGTAATCGAAGGGGAATCGATAGTGGACCAGGGGTGGTTCCGCCCTAGGACATGCATGTGTTAAATTCTCCGCTGAAATACATTGTCGGGGAAACGAAGTGGAACCAGGTACGTGAGAAATGCAACTAGTTCGGCACCGGTGCCGAACTAGTTGCCTGGTACTAGAGGGTAGATATATGCACATACATACATACATGTGTGTGTGTATATGCCCTCGTGTCCTGTGTCCTGTGCCTGTGTCTGTGCCTGTCTCTGTGGCATCCATCTACTTTATATGCATACAGCGCTTTTGATTGCCATGTTTACCGGCTGCATTGCTGCTGCAGCATCCTTTTGGCTTTGCAGTTTTGATCCTTTAATAGAATATTTAATTTTAATTACAAACATTTGATTTCCCACTTCAGTCATCGTCGTCGTCATCGTGCAGTCGTCTCGCTTCTGTATGTTCCTTTAAAAATGCATGACTATGACTGGAATGGAACCCAATTGAATGGGAACGGAACGCGTCTATGTGGTGTGCCGTAAAGCATAAGCCCTCCAAAACGAGAATCAGAACGAGGTTGAGGCTCCAACGAACGGGACAAGAGACCCCGGAAAAAGCCAAGACTTAACTCCTGGCCTTTTGTCAATGCCAACTACAGCGACGCATAGCCACCGCCACCGCCGCCGCCAGCGACTTGACTTCTCCGTCTTTCAATGCACATTTGTTGATGCCTCCTCCTGCCTTTTCCACAGGGTGAGAGGCGGCCACATGCAATGACCTCCAGCCTCTCCAGGCTGGCAAAGAACCTATTCAGCTGCAGCTCGGCCTGGAAATCTTTGCGATTTCATGAAATTTAAGAAAGCTCTAGGCTTTTCCAGCAGCTCCATTGAGTATTAAGGTTCCAGCCTCTCAACATCTGCGGATAATCTCTTGTAAAACGGATTTTAAAGCCTCTATGGTGCAAAAATATGAGTGTTTGTGATTCACGAATAAAAAAGAGAGACTTATAAGTGGATATACTGTGGTAAAAGCAGATAAATGTTCTAAAAGTCTGGCAAATACTCTTAAAGTCCCAAGGCCACCTCTGCTAAGGCTCGGCCCAATATCTTTTGATGTATGGCCCCTCCCATGTCCCATTTCTACCATTCCCCCCAAACTCCCACCAAGTTCTCAACACATTTCCTTATGTATTCGCAACAACTAATCGAATTTTCTCTTATTTTCTTTACAGGTGAGTGTTATCCGAAAACAAATACTCAATTTGCACGTAAGTCTCCAGAAAGAAGCAAGCGAATGTGAAGGCTGTAGGTTTTTTGCTATGCGAAACGGCTGATCCATCATCAGGGCGCGCCCTCGCTGTTGCCTCAATTCCACGGCCGCTGAACATAATCCCAGATATTCGTGGAGAGCGCGAGCTCGGGCTCGAGCGCGGTCCATTTGTCAATGTGCAGCACGTACTCAATCTTCTGGCTTGTCAAACTTGCCAATGTTGCAACCGAAAATGTTTGATGTACGTCTTCGTCCTGTCCATGCTGTGGGCTGGTGGGCTGATGGGCTGGTGGGTTGGGGGTATGGGGGTATGGCCATGGGCAAGGAAGCCATGCTTGCCTTGAACGTTAAGGGACTGCATTCATGTGTAAGCATTTCTCTCTGGTTTTTTGGGGGGAAGTTTATGGCCGAGGTAGTTGATGCATGGCTTATGGTATTCCCTGTCAGGTACAGTTGCTGCCAGAAAGCTTAGTTGCGGTCTGCTGTGGTGTGGTGTGGTGTGGGAGAGCTATAAATGCAAATGGAAAGGAAGTACAGTTGATGCTTGCAAACAAATTTTATTGTACAGTTGCCTCTAATTGTGTCAGGACTGTACATTGAAGAAAGCAGCGTACAGTTGCCATTGTCCAACACTGAATGAGGTACAGTTTGCTCTCAATCAGAGTTGGTTCTTATTTGGTCATAGAAGTACAGTATTACAGAGGAAACTGGAGCTGGGTTGGTACAGATATTTCTGAATACAGAAGAAGTACAGTTGCCTCTTATCGTTTAAAGTTAGACTTCACGGAGAGTACGTTATCCAGCACTGAAATAAGTACAGTTGCCTCCGCCTACTAATGCAGTAAAAAGTGTGAGCCTTTGAGCATTTGTACATATGTATGTGGGTACAGTTGCCGCACAAGTAAAGTGGAGCTAAGTACAGTTTCCCCACAATTTCCCAGTCGCAGAAAGTACAGTTGCCTTGGCAGCCAAGTCCTCTTATTGACAGCACGGAAGTGGGACGGACAGTGGGACAGCCTCAATGGACAACAAAGTACAGTTTTTTATGCGGAATAGTCGAAGCAGTATATTGACTTCCAAGGAAGACTTTGTCTTTGTCTTCCTCTCCTTCATTTGGTTGCGAGGGCGACAGCTCCTGTCGCTGTGATAAATGTAGACTGGAGCTACTCTGAAATTCTGGTCCTGATTCCGCTTTTATGACGGCGCTGGTCGTGCGATTTTCTGTCTGCCGTATCTGTCGGTGTTATGCTGTAAGGGTCTGTCAGTGAGTGTACTATGCATGCAGGAGAGGGGAGGTGTGGGTGTGGCTGTGGCTGGGGATGGGGATGTGTTCAGAGGGCAAATAAATAGTTTCATGTGACATAAATATGTTGAGATGATTCTATTAGCTAAGCAAACACACGATGGCAAGAATCGATGCCTGTGTCCTTATGCACGTAGAATGCACAAGCGGTCTAAAAATATCAATATATTTTTCATTCCCATATCCACAGACACGAGAGTGGGTCCTTGGGGGTCCTTGGGGGTCCTTACACATACACACAAACACATATATGGCAAAATTACAAAAACAAACTAAACAAGTTGCCAATAATGTTTGTTGTGTGCGGGCGGAGTGGATAGTGCGGGGAGGACAAAGGATAAAGGCAGGCACATGTCGCTCGCCGACTGACTAACGGATTGACTGACTGACTGACTGACTGACTGAAGGAGGAACCACCAACCCAAGCCAACTCGGTCAGCTGTCCGAGCCTTGACGGCCATTTGAGCGATGCGATGGGCCATCCGATGTGATGTAGGTCCCCCTCCCACTTCTGCTTTCCTGCCTTCCCTCTCTCTCCGTCTCTGTCTCTCTCTCTTTACAGTTGAGTAGTTCGTTCTGCTCGTAATAATGCAAATACACAATAAATAACCAACGTTGCACAGTGCATTGAGGCACTTCGAATACTTTGACTAAAATCCCTCCGTTGGACTTGACTCAATTTGCACCCAAGGAACCCGTTCGAACTCGGGCACCCTGTGTGCCCCAGCAATGCCAATTATTTTCAGGCTCTTAGTCATAATTTACCAAGTGAACGCCTGCACATGACGATGTACCCTAGTAGAGGTTGCATTCCGTTTAGCCTCTAATATACATAGATACACATACAAACATATGTATGCGTGTGTGCAGATGTTTGTTGGTGTGCGAGTCGCAACATGTGCTTGGGTTTCCCATATCCTTGAACGGATAATTTGAGCTTTGAACGAAATTCAATTATTTTTGCCCTGTCCTTTCGCTTGAACCGAATTCATTGTTAATGAAGGTGGGGCAAAAACTCTCTAGGGCAAACGCTCGGCCAGTCCTCTAGCCAATTACGGAAATTTTCTTGGAATTTTCAATCGATAAGCCAGCGTTTATCCGCCTAGAAAAGTCTGGAACCAAAGAAATGTTATTTGTATTTATATTACTTATTACTATATTATTCATACTACTTATGAGATTATTCGTATTATTTCTTCTCACTGGTTGATGGTACTTATTGGCCTTTACTTTTATTGATTTCCACTGGCACAATTTTAATATACGATTGAGCGAAATTAAATTTCCAAAACGAATTTCGAGTATAATCGAGATTGGCTTATTGTGTGCGCGTCTGCCTTTGTTTGTCCTTGTCCCGGAAACAATATACATTGCCACCAGCCCCCACCAGCCCCACCAGTCCCCGCCACCAAAGGATGTAGGGACTGGCTGCTCCCCAAGACAAGAACGCGGCAGATACTCGGATTCGGATTCGAAGGGCTGCCACCAGCCTTGAGGTGCACAAAAACCCAATCTCAAACAGAAAGCCAGCCACCCAACCACCCACCCACCGAATCCACCCGCCCATGCCCCGCTTCGGTGGCGCGGGGTTGTATGTAAATTTCAGCTTGAGGCCGTGGTGGTTATTGATTATTTTTTTCCCGCTGTTTGTTGTTGTTTCCCTTTCGCTTCGCCTGCTCTGCGAAATTATAATTATTTATAATAAAATCAGCACTAAACGCAAACCCAGTGGAAAACAAAAAAATCAAAGTTTTCTCAAGAAAGTTCTCTGCAGCTATCGCCATCGCTGTCTCTGTCTCTAGCCTCGCCTTCTGTCCTCTCGATGGTCTGTCGTATGGGTTTTTCTTAATTATGTTAAAGCAGACGACACTGCAGACGCTGCCTGCCAGCCTGCCAGCCTGGAGCTCATTAAGGCATCACGAAGGACATCACGAGAGGTTGACATGGCGGTTGAGGGTTATAGGGCGGTCGCCTTTTCAGTTTCAATAGCTTGACGGAAGGGAAGCACACTCAGACACTCGGGGGCACAGTGGCACAGCCAATGGAAAACAATGGATTTGGGATTTCCCTTATCGACAAGAAATGACTATGTCTCGTCATGTTCACGACATGCATTTTGTTGCTTTGCATTCTCGGGTATTCTCAGCATTTGACACTTTTCTCTTGTGCCTGATTTATACAGAGGCAACTTGCCCTTTTACCCACTGTGCACTGTGGGACTTTGGGAGAAGCGAAAAGGAAGATATTTCTCTATATGGTGGCTGGATGGCGCTGGAGTCAGAGGGGAGATGGAAGACGGCAGTGTGTGGTATCACAGTTTGCTCCAATTTCAAAGCATTACGCTTATGAGAATTTATGTTATGTGGCGGGACGCACACACAGAACGCATATAAATATGTGTATGTGTGTATGCGGTTATGTTTACGGACAGGACCTGCTGGCGCCCTGCTGTGCGGGCGCTTTGCTGTCCTTTTGGCTGCTTTCTCTCTCTGTCTTTCTCTGTCTCTCTTAATTCTGATTCCGGTTATGGTTCGAGGTTCAGGTTCAGGTTCTTGCCAGAGAGACCTGCAATTAGTTGGAGCATGATAAAAATGTTGTATGCTGCCAGCAGTGGCGTCGCCGCAGCATCGTTGTCGTTTGTCCTTGCGGGCAGTCCTGTCCTTCCTGTCCTTGTGGCCTGTGTAATATTCATTGCTTGTGCAGTTTTTGCCAACTCATTTGGCACGATTTACCTACAGAAAAAAGCGCACACCAGCACAAACACACACGCATACTGGTGCCGCTCCCTTCGTATTACCGTAATAGAGCCCATCTATTTGCAGCTTTGACTCTGAACTTTTCCCTGCCGCTGCCACTGCCACTGCCCCCCGCCTCTTGCCATCCTAATGAAGTTTCAACCAACCCTGCTACGAAAGTTTTCGCTCGTTCTTTTTTTGTTATTACAACGGAGTGGTTTTGTGGGTGGAAGATGGCGAAAGTAATATGGCGGGGGCAAGAGCAGGGAAAGTTCCAGAGAAAGTATCATGTTGCAATCAATTAATTATGTCATTTCCTAACAACAAAACAGCCGTCCTGCCTGCCTGCCTGCCTGGCTGCACAGTGGCAACAGATACTCGAACATTCTGGGATGGAAAAGGCTAGAATATCATTCCCATTTCAATGGGCGATGGCAGCGTTTCTTTTTGACAGTTTTTTCATCCTTGTTGCCAACATTTTTGGACCAGTACATGCATATGTTCCATGCAACGAGCTGGCACTCATACAAAAACAATTGGTTTTTTCTGTAATGAAAATTTAAGCTGGAGACCTTTGCGGAGTTGCGGCTTGAATCAGAGAATGGCATTGCCCCGAATCAAAACAATGAGTAAAATGGTTATTTTTCCCTCAGATTGGCAGCACTTTTCCAAGAATTCCAAGTTGGCAGTCTTTCAAAAACCATTGCTATTCTTTTAATTGTTTTTCTCGTCCCTTGGCGTAACTTTAGCGTTGGAATTGTTTAGTTTTAGAAGAAATACAAAAATTATAGTTTTTTGATTGGTTTTCCCTCAGTTGACAGTCTTTCAAAACAATTGGTATTTTTTGTAGGAAAATTGTGTGGCTCCTTTTTTTATGTTTTCAGAAAAATGATCATGCGATTGCACTATAGGTCAAATGGCCGATTTTCTGATATAAATTCATTTTTCAAAAGTATTCAAAATATCTATCTTTTGTTATGTACCTATTAGGAATAAATCAAACCGTAATGTTGCATACCAGAAATGTTAACATTATGTTCTGATGCTAAGTTAACAGCTGTTAAAACAGCAGATTCAATCTAACAGCATGTAATCATAAATTGTGCAAAAATTTTTGTCGAAATTCAAGTGGCTTCATTTTTTTTAAATTCAAATTTGTTAATACAAATTATGATGAATAGTGAGCAATGGGGTTTTTACTTTATGTTGGTACATCTGTGTTGTTCGTATTGTTCGTGTTGTCTGTAGTATGTGTTAGTAAAGAGACGTCCGAAAGAAAACTTTTTTTAACACGAAACGTTATCTTTGGGAAGGCTTTTAAAAAAATGTTAGCACATGTTAGCCAAGTGACTATATACATATTGTAGAGTAATCTTTTGTTAATTCAGAACAGTTAAGCCTGTTTCCCCCTTTTGTCCACTTCTCCCGAAATGTAATATTTTGTAGAACATAACCTATATTTAAGCAATGCCTGTCTGCTTAAAAAAGGGGGAAAACTAAAGAAAGAACTGATAGAGTGGATGCTGGTCTCCGTTACTTTAGATTGTATATCGATGTAAATGTGTCCGTCGTATTTTGATCATATATTGATCAGTATTTACATGAAAAAAGCCGTATTTTGTCTGAATTTATCCGTGAGATGGAAAAAATGTAGATACCATCTAAATAATTTAAAAAAAAAGCATTCTGCTTGATATTGATCCTCACTATAACGAAGTGGTTGAAAGAAAGAAGGAATGCAGACCCCCCGATGATGTTTCAGAAACAATAGCTAAAGTCAGTCTACAAAATCTTCTGAACCATACCGCAGGAAAACTTGTTGCTTTGCAAAAAGAAGTTATATTGCACGTGATGACTTGTCAGAATACTGATTTTCTGTTAGCCGATCTTATTCTTAACTACGGTTTCGATTGAAGTACTGGTCAGGAAAATTATAGCCAGGGAAATGCGGATGAAATATCGAGTGGTTCCGATTCATGTCTTTTCGCCACAACAGGTACTCCACAGTGCATGATGTATTCCTAATGTTGCATTAATACATATATGAAATATAAAATATACCTAGAATGAATATTAAAACATTATTTTAATATTTATTAAAAAAAAAAACTTTTGAAAAACAAATTTTTTTTTATATATTTTTTAGGGGCGTTGACGGGCAGTGCCACGCCCATTTTTTTCAAAACCCATTTCCAAATGAGATCTTTAATGGTATCCAAAAAACTTTTCAGGAAAAACTTGAAAAACCTTCGAGTTATTAATTTATATCAGAAAATTGTCGTTTTGACCTATAGTGGATTGGCTGCCCGTTTCAGCACATTTTCAGCTTTCCTCTGGCTTGGCAGCACTTTCCATAAGAAACAACAAGTGCTTCATGCCTTTGGCACCACAGTGTCTATTATGCTATTAGCGAATTTCCCAATACTTTATGAAGACATTTTCCAACACCCAAGAAAAAAACACATCCCCATGAAAGCCAAAAAGTCCATTGTACATGTGCCATGGCTCGTAATAATCTCCAGCCATTAAGGATTCTGACGGGGGGGAAAAAAGAAGTTCGCTTTGAAGCGAGTGATAGGATTCCCCCACCCCCAAAAGTGTATGCAAAACACAAAAGCGGAGGAAAAAAAACGATAGAAGGGGGGCGAAAAATTGCTGAAAATCTTGCATAAATTTCGGGCGCACAAAAGTATGCAATAAAAATCACAACAAAAATGTGTGCGTGTGTGGTGCGGCTATGGGTGTGGGTGTGCGCGGGTGTCCTTCCCACCCTCATGCCCATATCCTTCTTACTCCATTCTGCCACGCTGCCGCCCTCCCCCTGCCCCTCCCCTCCGTTTCTTTTTCTTTATTTTTTCGGCAGCGCTTAAACCTTTAATATTATGCAACACTGGTAGCCGATTGCTCGTGCCAAGCCCCCACGCCTTCAATGGTTGTGTCTCTCTCTCCCATTCTCTGGGCCATTTGGGCGTCACGCTTCGACGAAGCTGCAAAGCTTTTAATTAAAGCATTTGCATTTTTTATCAGACGACCAGGATGGTCCACACGCCCATACGCCCACACGCCCACACGCTCACGCCCTGGCACACCTGTGCGGTTGTTTGGCCACACGCGCGCCGCAAGTTATGCAACACTGGCACACAAAAGAGTAATGCACGAGCGGAAGGACCTTCCCACACATTCCACAAGGCAGTCCGTGCCGCCCCGAAGAGAGTGTGGGCGAGCGAAAAGTTTCTGTATCGTTTTCTTTTGTTTTTTGGCGCGCTTTTGTATCTTAATTGATTTCAATATGTACGAGCATCTGTGTGTGTGTGCTGGTATTTGCGTGCTGGTATAAGTGCGCTAATTTGATGATTTGAATAGTGTCCCACCCTCTGGGCCTGCCCACGCGCCTCCCCCTCCCTCCAGCAATTTGTCTCTGTGCGTAATTCCGTGTGCATTTAAATGAAAAGTGCACACATGCACACACACACACACACAGTCACAGGAAAGCGCAATTGTATTTGTGTGGTCGACTGTGAAACGTCGAGTCCCGCGTGCAAATAATTAATGAAGCAAACTCCTGAAAGTTTAGTTTAGTTTTTTGTACAATGCAAAGTGTTTTTTGGAATGCTCTTGAATTTTGTGAACATGCATTTTGGCAATCAGTTTTTTGGAACAATATCATTTGGGATCATATCAAATGGGTGTGCTTTATGTGGTGGGGGGAATCCTCTTTTCAAATGTGTGGGAACTTATTTAACAAAATATATGATTATTTTATATCAGTGTTTAAGCTGTGTTTCAGGGCTTGCCGATTAGTAGGATCTTATGTGTGTGGTTTGAGTGTGTCTAAAAGGTGTCTTAAAGGTATCTTTTACTGCGTCCTCATTACTTTAGGAGGCGTTGGTCCCACGTCTTTGTTTGACATAGCTATAGCCATAGCTTTGGCCTTGTACTCCTCTCCAGCTTTCTTGGCTATCTCAGACCATGGCTTGGGATTGTAATCGAGATGTCCTTGGGTCAGAGCACCCACAACTCCCATCTCCAGAAGGAACTTGCCCTTAGAGTCATCATGAATGCCATAGATTCTGCGAAAAAGTAAAACAATAAATAGCATTGGAATACTCCAATGAATAAAAGACCAAGCTGAACCCACATTTCACCGGACATTTTCACCAGCTGCTCCAAATTGAAGGCATCAAATTGGTATCGTTTCATCAGTGCCAGGGCCTGATCCTCGCCCACGCCAATGGCACAGGAGACATGCGTGACGACCGTGCCAGATGGCTCCACTTTGTAGAGCTGCGGTCCGTCCTGCACCTCCCATCCGGTCAGCAAAACGCTTACCGTATAGGGACGCGCAGCCGTATACTGAAAGCACAGCTTGACGATCTTGCTCAGGTGTTCGCACAGCTCTTGCATGGTTATGCCGCGCTGGAGCGTGCGCCGGACGAGAGAGGCCTCGTAGCGGGCATTTTCGGCCAGGGCGTAGACGTCGCCGCGCAGCCCGTGGACGGCCATGCCGATGTGGCCGTCGATGACGAAGAAGCGCGGATACGTGTCGGGTGAGATGTACCTGTTGCCAGTTAAGTTCTCAACGGCCAGCACCACAGATCTCTTGGTGCGGATGCCAATGGCTGTGCCGCTGTTCTGCAGGCACCTATGGATGGACTTTATCGAGTGCACTCGACCGTCGGTCGGCGCGTACGAGTCGGCGTTCAGAGTGAACTGCAAGTGCGAGTGCATTTCGCGCTATAAACATCTACTGAGTACATGTCGGAGCATATCACGTGTAGTTCCACTTACCCCTGGGTTTTTGCCTTCACCCATTGCGATCGCTGGTTTTTCGATCAAATATTACAAGTCAATTATTATTATTATTTGACGAACGATAACGCCGATTTAGAGTGTTTGACAACTAAAGCGATATTCATATAAGGATATAAACTATGGAGTACCCACTGGCTTTCACATGATAGGAATATCAATGCTCATATATTGATAACTTTTGCAAAATATTTGAGAAATCCCTCGAAAACGAAAGTTCCCTATTTGCAATCGAGGCACCCGTTGTTCGACCTTCAGATACTCCTTCCTTCCCCCCTCCCTTGTAGCCGAACGGAGCTTTCTTTCGAGTTTCTTTATCATTTCGCCCCCCAATCGTTCCTATCTATTGCACTCTCTTTGGTTCCTCTCGTTCTTCAAGTTCTTACTGCTGATTTTGTTTGTTTGGGGGAAATGTCTGACAATTGTCGACAAATCATTTGTGTCCGCAAGTGGCTTTAAGCTGCAGCGCCAATGCCAATGCCAATGCCGATTGCTGGGGCAACATTGCTGCTGCAACATATGCAGGACATGTTAGGCATATTGTTGACACAAATGCCAATTTCTGGGGGGCAAGAAGCGACGAGCACACACACCGCCGCCCGGGGCTGACTGATTGACTCAGGTTCAGGTTCAGGTGCAGGTGCAGGGGCATTGACGCTAACTAAACATGTTGTTGCAACTTGTGGCACACAGATAGATGTAGGCTGTCTGTCTGTCTGGCCTCTCTGTCTGTTGTGTCTGTTCCAACTTAATTGCAATTGTCCGGGCCCGGGCCCGGGCCCCTGGCAGCCTTGGGTTTTAGGGTTTCGTTGCGCCAGTGTTTATGCATATGATATGCAAATATTGTGGTATCACTGTGCACACACACACACACAGATGCAGATGTAGAGACGGAGAGATGTGGGGGAAAATTGCCTTGCATCTGTTTGTTCTTTTCCTTGTAGCTCGTAATTTTTGCTGCCACTTTTGCAGCAGGCTCTGGCTGTGTGGCATACCCCTTGGCCTGCCGAGTGATGCCAGCATTTCAATGCCAACAAGTCAAACCAACGAATGGCTAAAAAAAGCTAAAAACTTCACAAGAACAATCGTAAAATCTAAGAAAAAGAATAAGAAATTTACATATTTATAAATTCATAAAATATACGCTAAGCCAGCATTCCTTCTTTTTGTAAAATATTAAATAATATTAAATTAAAACCAATAAAAATTAAATAATAATATATTTAATATTTGTATATATTCTGTTATATATATATATATTTCTTTATATACAGCTAGATTAGGGATTAAAACTAAAGAAGATACAAACTAAAGGCTAAAGTGCACTTAATATTAATTGTTGTATAACTTTTAAGTAAAAAATACAATATATTATCGCAATTCACTTGGTTCGACTCTAGATATATGGCTATAAAAAATGTGAATATTATACTATAAGTCAATAAAAATAAAGACCACACTTAGCCTTAAAAAGGCTGAAACAGCATCACTGGTGCAGTAAGTGCTAGAGGGGTGCAGCAGAGGGATAGAAAGAGAGAGACAGAGAGAGGGAGAGGGAGAGAGAGTACAACAGCAATTTACACAACACATTTGCTTAATTTATATTTATAACTTTAACACAGAGCAAACGAGAGACAGAGAGATATAAGAAGGAGAAGGATAAGGACAAGGACAAGAAGGAGAAGGAGAGACTTTTGTTAGTTCTGTTTTTTGTATTTGCATAATCGCGCACACACAGAGCGGGAGAGAGGGTGAGAGAGACAGTGAAAGAGATAGAGTAGGAGAGATTGATAGAGCAAGGAGAAAAGGAGATGGAGAGACGGTGCAGAATTTCCCCTTGAAAATGCTGCCTTTTGTTTGACTTTAACTTTGACATTTACTTTACCATTAACTTGAAAGATGAACCTCAAGGGTGAACAAAAGAGAGACAGAGCGAAAGACAGAGGGAAAGGTAGAGATGATGGAAGAGAATAAGACTCGCGCCAGCATTTGTGCCCATGTTTGACTTTAAAATGCACTTTAACTGGAACTTAAAACTGGTTTAGCATCACCTCACTGGAAGAGAGGACAATAGGAATGGACAAAGAGAAAGCGATAAAGCGGCACAGAGAAAGAGTGATATCGGTGGAGAAAGCTATAAAAAAGTTCCCTTTAACATACACTTTAATGTAAACTTTAAAGCTGACTAGACGCCCGAACCTCAAGAGCACAGCATTCCGTCACCCCAAAAGCCCCAAGGCCCACGTCCCAGCCCCAGCTTCAGCTCCAGCCCCAGCCTTAGCCTCAGTCCCATCTCCAGCCTCAACCTCATGGCTTCCATTCTATCCATTAGTCATTCAGCTGGTGGCTGGGCCCAAACGGAGTGTGGCATGAGGCAGCAGCTGGGAAGCAGACCTAAAGGGCTGCCTCGTCTGCCACTTGAGACGCGCTCAGAGAGGCAGAGCGTCCGGCAGCGGCGGCAAATTGCAATTGGTGGCAGGGTCGGCCTGCATTGTTTACGTACCTTTTGCAACCAAACAACTGGGTACAAAATGTGCTATGATGTGGCAGCATTCGAGGGGAATAACGGCAGGGCTGCATAGCATTGATGGAAGCCATGGAGGAAGTACAATTAAATGAATGAGTAAACAAATAAAGAAATAAAATATTGTCGGAGGCCAAACCATGGATTGAGACAAAGACCAGAAAAGGGTAAAAATTTTGCCTATAGGTACTATCCAAGTCGCATCATCTGCTAGGAATTCTCGTCCATTGAATGATCTTTCAGTCGCTCTCCATGTCCATAAAGGGTACTCGATGTGGCGAGTCCTCTCCTGGCAATGTCCGCCATTTTGTGCAATTTTATTGCAAACTTTTTCCCACTTCTGTCTCCCTCTTTCACTCTCTCTCTCCGGCTCGTCTCTGCCGCTCTCCTCTTTCCACTCAATTTTTTCCATTAGAGTGCAAAAAATATTGCCTACTTTTTGGGGCCATATCCCATCTAATGATCCCGAAAAGGACATGGGGGATAGGGGCCGAAGACGGACAAGGACGATGATGAAAGAGAAATTTTCCAGCCATACAAAATGTAATTACAGCTGGAAAATGCAATACAACAAAAGGCTACCCCGCACGCTCCGCTCCGCCCAACCAACCCCACCCCCCTCCCACCCTCCTCTTCTCAGGAGCCAGCAGCAGAAGCAGGAGTTGCCGCAACTTTTCACAATTTTAACTTCAGTTGCAGCCGCCGCAAAAGGCAAAAGCAACAGCAAATAAAATGGGGGAGAAAATCAAATTTATTTTTATTTTTTATTTATTTTTTTTTTTATTCTGTGTGCAGTTTTTTCATATTTTTATTTTCCGGTTTTTTTCCTGGTTTTATTTTATTTTATTTTTTACTTTTTTGAGGCTGCCATTGTTGTTGCCGGTCGGAAATAAACCACAAAGCGCAGTCATTGCCTGCATCATCCTCAATCGTTCCGATCCCTCCGTCCCCCCGGCCCCCCCATCCGTGACCGACCGCACAGACCCCTCGTGCATGCACCTTTAGTTTATCGTTTTTCATTTTTGTAGTGGACTTTTGGATTTATGCGCACACTTGAATCTGCATTTGGCCGCAGACCAAAAAGCCAGAGTAGAGGGTCCTGTCCTGCCCCAACAAACACACACAAACACACACACACACACGCACAATGGCAGCATAAAAGCAGCCGCAACAAAGCGAAGGCTTCAGGAGATGCAGAAAGGGGGCAGGGGGCAGGGGCAGTTCCTTGCCCAACTGTTGGACAACAGTTGAGTGGAGTTCCCCTTATGATTCAGGGCTGGGTGGGGGGGGTGGGGGGCCAGGGATCAGAGACCTCAAAAACATTTACGGTAATTTATTGAAACACACGACTTTATGCCACACAAATGGTGCATGGTGCATTCTGCATGCCGCATGCAACCTACACTGCAATGCTATGTTGTCAAATCCAGCCACATGGGTGGGTGTGTGGGTGCCACCGCAAAGAGCCATAATTAAATTCTGCAGCACATCCCGACACTAAACAGATGAGAAAATGGCAGCAATAAAATTATCGCAAACAGAGCGACACTAATTGTGAAAAATATGTGAAAATTAGAAGCCCAAATCCCGGGGGAACTTTTAATCACATTTCGCGAATAAATATTACGACAGCTGACCAGACAGAGAGCTCGTTCTCCCAGCAGAACTTGCACCAAGGATTACCCCTTGGGCTCTTTGTAGTTTCCCTGAATTCGATGCAACTTTTCCAACAGATTTGCGGCATTTAATTGCGCTGAAATAATTGCTATAGCCAGAATGAAGAAGGTTCCAGAACTCCCTTCCCCGAAAGAGAGTGCATTACCCATTTCTGTTCCAAGAAAGTAAGTTTACTTTAATCTCTATTTAATTTATACCATATTGCGGATTTCCTGAGATAGGTCTTATATTTTTTAAATATGTTTAAGCTCTCCCTATTTGTCTGCTCCTCCTCGAAATCCCCTCCCGATTTGTGTGGGCTTTCCATCAATAATTGGCAGCCACTTATTGGCCACAAAGCAAAACCCAAATTAATCTGTTGCACTGCCCCTCATAGACTAGGAAATATCGTATCCAAATTTATTTAAGGTCAATGTCGATGTACATCTCATGTTCCGGCTGTGTGACTCCTGTAGCCCTCTGGCCCCTGTTCTGTGCTGTTCTCTGTTGTGTTCTCTGTTGTCAGTGTCAATTTGTGCTTCTAATTTTCAGGCTGATTTCTATTTGAGAGTAAATCTGTCTGCCCTGCTCTGTCTAGCTCTGTCTCTCTCTCTCTGCCTCTGTCTCTGTCTCTCTGTCCACTTTGTGGACTCCTGCGAATGACATAAATATTTAATGGTGGGGTGCCCAGGGGCCATCCTACGACTGCGTCTGGATGTGTGGATAATGTGTAATGTGTCTGTATTTGTGTTGTCCTATGTCCTCTGTCACTGTCTCTATCTCTGTCACTGCCCTCCCCTCTCCGCCTCAGTCACTCTCCCTTTTAGCATTCCAATTTGTGTGTGTGTGTGTGTGTGTTTTTTTTGTATTTTTCTTTCGTTTCTCTGTCGATTTGCGTCACACACAAAATGCAAATGACAAACGAATCCAGGCTGTTGTTGCTGCCGACAACTAATTAGCCAGCAACCATTGTGGTGCTGGAGGCCGCGTCGCAAAATAATATCCTAAATACCACTAGACTTTTGCTCCACCCCTAGACTGCCACCCCCGTCCTTCCATGCCCATTGCCATTGCCGATTCCTTTGACTTCTTTTTTGGTTTCTTATTCATTTCCATTTTCATTTTCATTACCAATTTCAATTTCAATTTCGCGTGATTTAATTAAATGTCAAAATGAATCTTTTTATATTTCTTGGCCTCTTTTTCTTTTTCGCTTTCTACCCCTCACACGTGGCATGTGGCAGTGGCAGTGGCAGGTGGCCTGTGGCACGCCTCCCACTCTCCAGTTGCTTTGCTTGGATTTCGGCTAGATTTGTATTTTTGGCCGCAATCCGCTAATGCTTCTAATTGCATTCCGATGCTCTTTCCGCGAGTTGCGATTGCGGGTGCCATGATTTCGCAGCCAAAGCTGCGTCGACCGAGGTGCGCTGCTGCATGGCAGCGAGTATAGAGTATCTTTTAGGTTAGGTGAAGCGTGGGCTTTGTCTGTATAGGTGTCGCCAGGAGGCGCGATCCACAGAATGTAAGCGAATGTGTCTGTCTGGTGTGTGGTGTGCGGTGTACAGTGCGGCATGTGGCATGCACCATCCAGCATCTAGCATCCAGCAGCATTCCTCCATGCACAACTTGAGGTGGTTGCACAAGCGTAAAAGCGCATTAATTTCCACCGCTAGGCCTCCCTCGCTTTCGCTTTCCCGCCAGCCGACAAATGTGTCACAGAGCGGCTTAGCAGTAGTGGATGGCCCATTAAAGTTTTGTGGCGAATGTTCGACACTTTTGTCGCCTGTCTGCCGTTGGGTTTTCGGGAATTTCCACAGTCTGGACCCCGCATTCTCGTGTGTGTGTGTTTTCGTGTGGGGTGTGCATTATTTCTAATTAGTAAAGTTTGTCTGTCAACCGAGTGGAGCCGGGGCTGGGGGGGGGGGACTGGGGGATGGGGAAATCCGGATGCTGGATGCCTGTTAGAGACGGCAATGGGAAAACTTCTTTGACTTTTGTCGAAACCCAAACGGGCAAATCAAATTCAAGTAGCGCCAAAATGCCAAATAAAAACGACAGGGCTCAAGAGTCATCCTGCCATCAAAAAAGGACAGGGAGAGAGAGAGAGAGCGGGGGAAAGCCTGGGGGAAAACTCTCTGATTTCAGCTCTCTTGCAGCGCAATTGAAAAAGAGACGGAGAGACAGGACAGCGACAGCGACAGAGACTGAGAGCCAAAGCTCGTGACAAAACATTTTCCATGCACAATGGGGCCAAAGTTAATGAGCAATCTCCTTAAGCTCGTGCCAGTGTGCCTGTGTGCCTGTGTGCGTGTGGCCGTGTGCCTGTTCGTGTTAGCCCTTTGCCAAATGGCCAACAAACACAAAGGCAAATGTCAAAGCCCATAACTCAAACTCAAACACAAACACCAACACAAACACAAGCAGAAACGGAAACACAGAGAACTGGCAGCTTATGATTTGTCGCCAAGTTTTACTCTCGTTTATTGAGTTTTTAGCTCCTGCTTTTGCCATTCCCCTCTGCTTTCCTTCTGCTTTGTGTTTTCCCTTTTTGTCTGTTTTCCAATTTATTTTCTTTCACTAATTTTGATTAGTTTCCATTAGGATTTCTTATCGAATCCATCCGATTTACCCCCATTACACACATTATTGTCATGTTCTCCTTTTCTTTTCTGTTGCTTATAATTATCAATTTCTGATTGAATTTTGGATTGGTTTTCTTCTTTTATTTACATTTTATCGATGATTATCGGTGACGGATAATTGCATTAATTTCTACTCATATCTTGATTAGTTTTATTTTTGAATTTAGGTTATTTTATAGTTTATCGATAATTATCGATTATTGATAGTAAGCGATTTCTTTTGTTTCTTCACCTCTTGATTAGTTTTCTGTTTGTAATTCTCTTTTCAAATATTACCGATAATTATCGGTAAGCTGCACTGCTTCTTAATCTAAGTTCGCTTATCGTATGTATATCGATAAGTGTCGATTTCTACCTTATTTAAGGCGGAGTATATGTGTACACACATACACATGTATGTACATAACTGTATATCGAATGACTGTATAGTCATGCATGAATAATGCATTTATTCACGGATAAAAAAAGCATCAAGGGGCGTCCGCGTCCATTGTATCAATCTTCCGATGAAGCATACATAATCTCTCACTTTCCCTCTCTTTCGCAATTGCTCATCCCCTGGGTATCACTTTCTCCACGCCACAAGGCACAAACAATACAAAATGCCCATCCAGGTGAATACTTTTTCGTCCATCGTGTTTCCCATGAAAATTCACGTAATTGGATTTGGCAATTAGCATTCAACTATTTGGCAGCGCAGCATACCCATTGTCCGTCATTAAGCCAATGTACTCGTTGAAGCGCAATTGCAATGCAATAAATATGCTCCTCCAGTCGAATGGGATATGGAATATTCAGCTGCTTCAATTGGATCGAAATTAGCTGCCTAACAGATGTTCGTTCGGGGAGAGGGATGGGGGCAAAGTTGAGGTAGTTCTGTAGTTCTCTGTCGACAATCATCTTTGATGAAGTTTCGCCATGGAAATTTCGGTTGCCGAACTTTTTCCCATTTCACAATTTATGAAAGGTTCTCTCCTCTCCGCTCCTCGCCGCCTCCCTGCCTTCCTGTGTTCCTGCTGCCTCCCACTTCGATGCATTTCCATTTCGAGTCATAAATATTTTCTGGCTTTGCTTTTTATACATATATACACACATATATAGGTATAATTTTTGTGTCCACTGTCTCTCTCGCTCTCTCCTTGTATCCCTCTGGGTGGAGCACACGTTTAAACAGACAATAAAAGTTTTACAAACCACGAAGGACATGCCATTTACACACATATACAGACAGATGTACTAGATACATATATGGAGAATCGTACGAGTATATGTATTATTTATAGGCTTTTCTATCCTACATGCATAGATATAGCTTATAGTAGCGTTTTTCCGCCAGCCATTTGCAAATCCAATTAGCTTAGATTAAGCACATAAAATGCAACAACAATATACAATATACAATACTGTACCCGGTTCTAGGGGCGCAGGATCCCTTAGGGGGGTGTGGTGTGGTCTGGTCTGGTCTGGTCTGATGGTATTCCTGTGGTCATTGTGGAACGGGTAACATTTCTCCAGCGAATCGCGACAGAGACAATAAATCTTGCATACAATTTATTGACAATGCTTTGGGGCGACGAGCAAACAATGTCCTTCCGGGCTCTCTAGCAGGGCCAGGATGGATGCAACAAAAGGATGCAGCTCTGTGGTGCCACCGGAAGGCAGATACGGAGAGACGAGCGGTGAAAGTGGTTGTATTTTACTTTATTTTTGTTTGTTATTATTAACAATTAACGCGCCACAGAGAATGGGCATTGATTTATAGGGCAATCACAGCATTTAATATATATTTACGGGCTTTTCACTCACATTTTACGCCCAGGCTATCTACATATATTCAATATACTAAAGTCGGTGGAAGTCGCCATTAAAGCGATTTTCCACACTCCATGAAACATTGTGGTTATACTTAAGATACTCAAGAGGGTTCAGGAAAATGCCGATTTTCTTTGGAAAAACAAGTGATCTATCAATAGTTAACCAAAATGCATGCTCAAAAAGTGCCGCCAGAGGATGTAGAATCAGACGAAGGATAAGCAAATGATCCTTCAATGAATTCTTTATTTATTTCGCATGAATTTTACTTTGATTTTACATGAATTTTACTTGGATTTTACATGTAACTTACATGCATTTTACATACATTTTATGTGCATTTTACATTCCCTTTCTTATAGTAAAACTTGAACCCCTTTGCTCCGTAAGCTTTTGCCATAAAAGCTTATACTCTCATCCTTAAAGCTTTGTCCTGTGAGCTTTTGCCATACGCTTTTTCCTGGTCGTTTTATGGCTAAAGCCCCATCCAGCGGCATATTTGAAAAGCTTGAGAATCTGAAAGAGACATAAAGAGTAGTTAGGGGCAGAGAGAAAGAGAGGGATAAGAGAGCGGGAGAGAGCAAGAGCAAGAGCGAGCACGGATAAAGTTGGGCAGGCAGAAATGATCTAAATGAATGACTCCCGCAAGGCAGGAAAACGCCAACAGAATTTTAATTGGAACACGAAACATGATTCAATTTTGAGACTCTGTCCCAGACGGCACTCGGCACCCCTCCCCGCCTAAGGGTTGGCCCCTCAAACAGGGGGGACTGGGTTGGGGTTGGGGTTGGGTTGGTTGGGGTGGCTGCTGAGCAGCTGAAGTTTGTTTTGGCTAATAAATTCCGCAGCTAACTATTGGAATTGTTTGTTGAAATTATTTGTTGCAAATTCTCGGCAACTATTTATATTGTTTTCCAGGGTTTTGTATCTCTCTGGGAGAATCTTTGGAGTTGTTTTTCTGGCTATTTGTTGCAAATGTTGCAGTCGTTGCAAGTGCAGCTCTGGCTGCTGCTGACAAGCCATAAATAAAATTCTTGGTATGTTTTAAATGTGTTGCAGTTGTTTCTGGCTGCTGTTTTTGCTGTTTTGCTGTTCTGGCCAGGGCCAAAACGCTTCTGTTTTTGTCAGTTTTATGCTGCCGTTGTGCTGTATGTACGTACTGCCTGTTGTTGTGGCTATTTCCTGGCCCCAGACAACTGACATACAAAATTTAACACTGCGGCGACACTGTTGTTGCAGCTGTTTGTTGCAACTACCACTGCTCTTGCTACTGTTGCTACTGGTTGCTGTTGCTGCTGCAGTGTTAAGGTCCACAACCCGAAATGTGGGTCACTGCGGTAATGTTCTGTCGAGGTTTTTAGAACCCATCCCATACCGCCCCACCTCGCCCCAGTCGGCTGCAGCCGCCCCGCCCTCCAGTCGAGTGCCTGTTGTTGGTTTTTTGGCTTTGGCTTTGGCTTTTACTTTGGGGCCAACAATCTTAAGCACTTGGCCCCCTAATTCCTCAATTGCCGCGATTGCCAGTGCAATTATGTTTGAAGATTTCTCATCGATGCAGCAGCAGCAGCAAAAACGGGGCACACATAAAATTGTAGCATACTTTGCAGCGTCACTGCTCACCCACACACAGACGGACATAGCATGGAGTGCAGTAGGGAGGCTTGCTGTGGAGTTTCATAGAGTTTAGGGCACAAATACGTTGTGCATATATGTATGTATGTATGTATGTACATTTATCAAATTGTTGTTGCATTTGGAGCGCAAATAAGTGGTTTATGATGAACCCCTAAGCGGCAACCCAACCCAGCCCCCATCCTGCCTGATCCTTCAAAAACTCTCTGTGTACACTGTGCCACACCCCACGCTTACCTCTTCCCTGATGCTGCCACTGCTGCTGTTGCTCCTGTCACTGCCAGCCATTGGCTTTACCCTTAGAGAGGGCATGCCAGCTTGGACGATATTTGATGCAACAACAACAAACAACAAATATGTATCTATCCATTAATCTTTGGGTATCCAAGACCTGTTTCTTTGCCTCGCAATTTGTCTTTGACTCTTTTGAATAGAAACTAACCAATATAAGGCCATTCGCCTATGCGAAATTTGTTTGCCATCTGCAAGGGTATGGGAAAGGTTTGGACTTTCCCTCATGTTGCTGGTGCTGTTTTTCTGTGTCTATCCCGGATGTAGCTACTGCCTCGTGCCCCCCAGCCCCCTGCCACCTACTGCTGCTTCATTTTGCATTTTTACGAGCATTTGCAGTGTCCGTGTTGTTGCTAGTGTCGATGTTGCTGCTGCTGCTGCTGTTGCTGCTGCTGCTGCTGTGGCAGTTGTTGGGCGAGTGGCGCTATAAATTGTTTATACGGTTCACTTGGCTTTGGGGCCATTTGGGATCACAACACATACACACACACACAAACACACACAGTGCGAGTGCGTGTCTGTGTGTTTGTGAGGAAAACAAATTTTCATTGGACGTGCTTGAAAATCTATTAAGCGTTGATAATTCAGCGCTTTCTGGCTTTTGTGGACGCTGCAGCTGAGGAGGATGGCACAGGGACGGAACAATAAATGGACCAACACACACACAAGTATCTCCGTGTGTGTGTGTGTGCGTGTTTATTCATGTGTGATTATTTAATTGAAAATGAGACAAAAAACAACACACATTAAGCTGATTTAAGGCCACTAAAAAAAATCAATTAAATACAATTATCAAACGGAATAATATACAGCTGTGTGTACATATGTACATACCTATATATAATTAGGCAACAAAGAGATATTGAAATAACAAAATGAAACAAAACACAAAGAGGGTATGCATAAATAAATGGAATATCTGTACGCTGGCCTCGTTCCTGTCCAGATATTTATTTTTCATTCGGAATATAATATGAATCCGATGGGGGAGTGTAGCATACATCTGCTACTTGGGGAATGGGGGATAGTAGGGATCTTCTAGGGCTTCTAGGGTCCTGCTGCCAGATGATGCAGAGAATGCTGGCTCCTGTTCTAGGGTATGAAATGCTTCGACTTCTCTGCAGCCCTTCTTGTTTTACATGGCATTCATTCTCGCCCTCCCGCCTTCTCTTTATCGCTCGCTTAATTGCTTTGGAAATCAGGCGTAAAGAAATTTGAATTATCGACAACAAAAGAATGACAAAGAATGACACACATACAACCACAGACATAGACACAATACAATGCAAAAATTGCAAACAAATGTGCGCCATAAATTGAATTAAATTTCCCATAAGAGTTGGATAATCGAAATTGGAAATTAACCAGATGAATGAAAAATATTGTGAAATTAATAACAAAATGAAATCACACAATCACAGAAATCATTTCGATTGTCTCGTTATTGTCACAGGAAATGCAATTATGACTAAAATATGCATTAATCTGATGATAGGTTAAATTGTATCTTAAATTATTAATTTAGCAACTACAGTCCGTGCGGTGGACTGTACCCAAAAAGAGTAAGATGGCCAGACTTTCCTTTGATTCGATAATCAAGCCGGTTTTGTGCCACACATTCTGTTGCAAAGCGAAGGGCGTGGGAGGAGGCACAGAGGCACAGAGTGAAGCAAGCCCCATTCATGTTCGACCTCGAGGTAGCCATTTTGTTTTGTTTCTGCCACTGCTGCTGCTGCTGCCGCCTGCCTTCGAGTTGGCTCCTGCTTTGTTTCGTCTGCCTTCTGCTGCGGGTTTTGATGATGCCGCCTCCGCCGCCGCCGCTGATTGTCCCCGCCACGACATTTCGTGCTGTGTGACAATTGTTTTTTACCCCAAGAACAGCCATCAGCAGCAGCAGCAGCAGCAGCAACAGAAGAAGAGGAACAACAACTAATATCAACTACAATGACAGGCAGAACACGGAGGAGAGGCTGACCAAAGGCTAAAAGCCGAAGAATAGATGCTCTTTTGCATACAAAAAGAAAGAACATATAAAATATATATATTATAATAATTAAATTAATATGAAAGTAAAATTTAAAATGTGTGCAAACCGGTGTATGTAATTAGCTGTGTTTCCGAATGTGATACAATTTGTGGATGCACGTAATAAGCCGTTTCTGTTTGCATGTAATTAGATGTGTCTGTATGAAATTAGCTGTGACTTTACCTATGTGCATACATGTTTGTATGTTAGATGTAGATGTGTGTCTGTATGCAATAAGATGTGCATCTGTATGCAATAAGATGTGCATCTGTATGCAATTAGATGTGCATCTGTATGCAATAAGATGTGCGCTGCTTTGTGGATTTATGCAATTAGCCGTGTCTGTCTGTAATAAGCTCTGATCCTTGCACACAGATATTCAGAGTCGTCTTTCGTCACAGCACCAGCCCTTCAGTGGTGCCAAAAGAGCTTATCGAAAGGGTATACAAATGCAGAGAATGCTGTGCTCCTCAGTTGAGAATGGTAGTTTACAGCACCGCGAGGCACAAAAATGCTTAACCATGCCACATGAAATATGGTTGAGCTTGAGGTTGTAGTGGGCGGGGGGGAGCGTGGTGGGATTTGCTGCAGGCAAGGACTCACGGCGACTTGAATTATAAGACGTTGTCCTTCTGCCTTTAGTCTTTGTGTCGTCATTTTTATATGTGTATGTGGCTCCTCCTGCTCCTCCTGCTGCTGCTGCTCTTTTATGCCTTCTGCCATATAATTTATATATGCTCAAATATAAATAACAATGAAAAGTGCCATGGCACGGCAGCAGGGAAGCAAGAAAATGCGCCGCATTCTGCTCTTTGTTTTTCCTCGTTCTCATTTTATTTTTAGCGGTTTGTTTGCTTTCGTCAGATGGGTCTTCAAATGGTTCCCCCCACCACCGCACTTTCACCCACTCTCGCTCTCGCCCTCGCCCTCGCTCTCGGTTTCCGTTTGAACTAATTAGAAGCCAAACCAGAGACATCCAGAGAAAGAAGACTCATTTTTCACGTGAAATTCTTGAAGGAAACTAAGCTGAAACGAACGAAATGAAAAACTCCCAGTTTAAGGCTAAGAGGCGACCGGACAGGACAGGACATCACTTGACAGAACCCAACCCAGAACAGATTAGAAGATACTTCTGCACCGACTATCCTCTCCTGTCTGTCTGTCTGTCTTTCTGTGGAAATCGTCGCCCCAAAATCAACTTTGCCATGGGATTTTTCACTCTCTGAGAATCGGAGATAAAAATACTTGAAAACTAAATGAAGGGAGAGCCAGGGTAAAGGATAAAGGGAGAGAGAGAGCATGAGCCACCCAAGATGCTCGACTGACCAAAAAAAAATACTCCAAGGAAGAACTTTTCAGTGTGCAGCCGCTTAACAGTTAACCGTTGTAGCCACCAGGGACGGGTATGGTGCGGCCATCATATTGTCTATCAGTTGTGGCCAAAAGAGAGCGAGAGAGAGCGAGAGAGAGACGGATGGAGGGTCTTGGGAGTCAAGTGTTTGGTCTCTAATAAGTTAACTGGTCTGTAAATTGTCTGGGCTCGTCGGTGTCCTCGTCCTCGTTATCCAAGTTATCCAAGTCCTGCTCTCCTCCGTTCGTCCGGTCGCCTTGGTTATCCCTCGGGCCCGTATTTATTAAGCTATAGTCAACAGTGGAATTAAGAAACTGTGGTAAAGCCTGATGAAGCTGCGGAATAGTGTCACTCTTTCGCTGGCAGCCACACTTCATATACACTCCATATATATGGATCCCTCCGTTAGACACTGTTCAAGTGCTCAGATATATCCCTGCCCCTGCCACCCCATAGCTTGAACCGAATAACCTTAATTTATCCACACCATTCGTACAACCAAGAAATACACTCAATCTCCCACACCGCCCACTCAATTTGTTCTCGTTCTAATTAGCTCTACAACTTTTGTTCCTTGATAGAAAAATAAATACAACAAAACTACATAAAGGTACATACATACATATATAAGGACTATTTTGATACCCATTGCAGAGCGATTTCTAAAAGGTTTCCTAGTATTTGGTCTGCATCCGTTTACTTATGGGACATTTGTTCAGGGAAGACGAATGAAACAGTGGAATGGAACTTCAAAGATGATGCGGTAAGACTCTGCCAGAAGAGGTCCACCAAAAGAGAGGGTACCACATACAAATACATTCCTTCGAAATGGCACTGATTCTGGGACACTGGCAATGGAACCAGCCCCTCATTCACTCACTCACTCACTGGACCTCCACTCTCCTCTACTGGGCTCTCAACATAAAAAGTTGCTGTTGCTGTTGCAGTTGTGCCATGTACATAATTGGCAGTCGCTACAAATTCCATAACTGAATTGAATGTTCGATGCAGTCGAGCGTGGGGCGTAATCAATTAATTAACTACAAAATTGCAGTCGACGTTAATGAAGTTGCGGCCGCCATGGCCACTAAAACTGAGGGGGAAAAAAGGAAAAACATAAATCAGAATCAGAATAAAAAAAAAACGAAACAGAAACAGAAGCAGCCGCAACATCGGTAATACCAAAATCAATTGAGTTGGATTACGAGTACTATTTGCATTTGAGTTCCGAGCGGAAGGATGTGGTGAAGGATGAGGGGTGGGCGGTATCCTGATTGAGTGGGTTAATTACAGACGGCAGAACGAATGAATGGATTAATGGAAATGGGGAATTATGCGAGTAAAAAGCATTACTCATTCAAATGAAAAATCCTACGAAATTAGGCATAGAAATGGGGGGAAAACTCGAGCAAAAACATTGATTAAGTTGATGGAAAATCACGAGAGGAATGAAAATCCATTATGATTAAATATGATATATTTAATGCTGGAAAATTAAAACATTGCAAATCATTAAAGAGACGACGCATTTTTTACCTGAAAAGCTGTTGAAACACATGCAGACTTAGCAGAGAAATATATGTCCATCATGTGTTCCCTTCCAATGTTCCATTTGTTGTACAAATCTCTCATAAGCGAAGGGATACATTCGTAACGAATGACACGAATAGAGATCGCCTACTGGAAATAAGTGCAGATATGTTTATCAAATGCTTTTTAAATTCTTAAATATTAATCAAACGAAGAGATTACCATCATACTTTTCATTCCAATGTTTCGAAAACTTTGGAAAAGCATGCATACTCCATTCCACTGTTCCGTTTGGTGTACAACTTTCCCATCTGCGAACAGATACATTCAAACAAGAAACAACGAGGAAGGCCTTGGAAAATGTGCAACGAGCTGTACCCGAAAGTATCTGAAATTGATCTATATATGTGATATATGTGCACCTGTGATATATTATTCGACACGACCGCATTCGCTGGATTCCTTAATTCACATCGACGCACACCTGAGTTGACGCACAACTCGTTCAAGTTCCTGTGCTGTCCTCTCCTGTCCTGTCCGCTCATTTAGTGTCAATTCCAAATTGGATTCTTCAGTGCCACAAAAATGTTGCAAGCCCTTGCCATGCGTGCCTGTGTGTGCATGGGCATGAGCATGGGCATGGGCATGTGCATGTCATTCATGCTCTATTAAGTTGTAATGAGATTAGGTAATTGATTGAAGAGTGGCCGGGGGGGCTGGAAGTGGGGTTGTGGTCGAACTTTGTTGGCCCCCAAAAGCCACATGCGAAAAGCCAAGCACTTGGCAGTCCTTTTGATTGACAACAGCAACAGCAAAAGCAACAGCAACAGCAGGATGTCCCACAGGGCAGCAGCAGCAGGAGGCAGCACGCGGCAACAGGAGGCAGTGTGTGGGATAACCTCTTGAAAGTTTCAAATTGATTGAGTGGCATGCAGCGCAATGTCCACATGTCGCGGGCTCTGAAAATAAACAGATTTTACAGGGCAAAGCCCACATTGAAATTCAGATTCAGATTTTCCTTTAAGCATTTACCCCGCCCCCATTTTCGCCCACTGCGACGGCGGCACAGCTATTCGCTAATTTTTGCAACTCGGTTTTGCATGCTAATGGCATGAGGCGACGGCTGCGGGGGCGATGCTGCTGTGCGGCTCTTTTTCAGTGTTGCAAATGCACAGAAATCACTTTCAGCCTTCGCTTTTTTCTGCTGCTTTTCCAGCCACAAAATGCCAGGGCCCAAAAAAAGCAAAAAAAGCAACAAAAAAAAGGTGGTGGAACGAACGCATTTGGACAGATGCAACGAAACGAGGCATTCATGATGACAGCGGAAGAGTGCACTCCAAAAAAGTGGAAATTTAGTAAAAGAAAAACATACATAAAAGAAATAATCACGAATATTCCATTAAAAAAATAAAGAAAGCAACCTTTGAATCCTGACTCGCCGCCTTTTCGTGGCGAGTTCAAGCCTGCTTCCAATTTCCCTGGCCTACTCTGTTCCTGAAAATAAAGGTAGAATAAACTGATCGTAGAATGCGGGCTAGAAATATTTGTGCACATAAGGAAAATAAATCCGGAAATATTCAGTCTTGTTTGATCGTTCGACTAGTACACATCTACAAATAACACAAAATAAGACAAAACAAATCCGAAAAATTTCCCAGTCAGTTCGGAAAATGCACACAAAAAAACCGACAAATTTTTGAAAAAAAAACATCAATTGGAATAAACACGATACACATACCATTTGTTGTCCTTCCCAATGTTGGACATACCAGACATAGATTCCGTCTTCGGGGCTACTGGATACATGGCCTGGACACCGCAGGCATGGCATCCAGTCACCGGGGAACCACTCTTTGATGTCTTCGACGTCTCTTCTCGTTAAAGCCAAGATTAAGTGCAAGTATGTATTCTGCTTTTGTGCTTTTGAGGTGCGTTTTTGTGCATTACATCTATTTGTTTCGTCCAGCACTCTTGACCCGTTCTTGTTCTTGGCCTTCACGGACACATACTGCGGAGAAGGTCATTCAAGAATTCTACAACTACTACTACGCGCCACTCGTTGTTGCAAGATCAAAGCCCGACTTGGCTTTGCTTCTATTGCAACACCATGATTGATTGATTCTACAAAGACCCACACACACGTTAATTCTTCCATTAATGTTTAACATATCTCTCTCTCCTAAGTTGTATGTATCTCTATATCTGCAATAAAAACCCCAGCAGTCAACTGCAAACATTTTGTTTGTCTTTTTCGGAGGAGCGTACTCCGTGCCACGTACCACGTGGCACATTTTCCTGTCATATCCTTCACCTAATTTGGGGCCTGGCCTGCTGACTGTCTGTGAGTGTGACTGTGTCAGTGTCAGTGTCTGTGTGTCCGGGTCGCTTCGGACCGCCATGCAAACTAGATTATGGTCAACTTAGTGTGTGTGCTGATGCTGCTGCTGGGCTACCTTTATGCACGAGCAGTGCGACATACACACGCCCGTATCTATCCTTCCCTTTTGGTTTTTGTTTTTTGTGGTTAACATTGTTTCAGCTTCTGTGGCTTTTCTGGGCCAAAGTCAAAAAATGTTCCAGTTGCAATTAAAACCGCACAAAAACAAATAAGCAAGAAACAAAACTGAAGGTCTCTCCATAGAGTATAGTATTTGTTGTAGGGCAAAAAAATGGGTATCTGTATGTTACTTGTGGGCGAGTCACAATTTGTATAGAAAATGGCATTAATCAGGGGTGCCACAGATTGTCAAGCCACAGCCTACTGTCTCGGTTGTTTTTATGACAAAAGATTTGCTTAAATTCACTACATAAACACACTTAATTCATAGAACGTAATACAGTTCCGGAGAGTTTATTAAATTGCTGATTTAACTGCATTTTACTTCACTTTATTTCCATTTTACGAAACCTCTTATCAAATCTCTAGTAGAATTGCCATACTTACAATTTGTGGCATCTTTGGACAGAGGTTCCTTCGTTTATCTCTCTGGATGTTGAAGTAGAGCTGCGGCCCTTGCCGCGGTTCACATTGTTCCCGCCCGTTCTGCCTTTCGCTCTCTTTTTATCCTGCCTCTTGCTCTTTCGCACTCACTCTATTTCGCTTATACCTTTCTCTCTTTTTGTTTTGTGCACTTTTCTTGTGTGTGTTTGTTGTCTTTATGGTCTAATTATCTCTATTTATTTATGCTACTGCCAAGCAATTTTCGTTCGCTCTGCCTCCATCTCTTCCTCCCTCTCGCATTCTCTTCGTTCTTTCTTTCTTTCTTTCTCCTTCTCTCTCTCTCTCTTATCCTCTCTTACTTTTTGTTTGTTTGGTTTTACTGTTGCTGTCCCCCAATCTCTTCTTTTTTTGTGTTTTTTTTTTGGTCTTTCCTGTGTGTTCCTTTGGTAGTTTCTTTGTTTCATTTTTGATAGCTTTTACTTTTGTGAAAAGCTCACATACACACACACACACACACTCGCAGATGCACACACGCACATAAAGACAAATGGTGGACAAAGGGGGAAGTACGGAGATTACCTTTGCTTTTAAGGCCCCAGACATTTTGTTGGCCATTATGTTATTACAGCTGCCTGTAAGCCTGCTCTGCCATTTCTCTTCTTTAGCTCTGCATCCCCTCCACACCCCCACACCCCTACACCCCCTTTCGCCACCCTCCCTCTTTGTGACTGGTGGAAATGGATTTGGACCGTAAAAATGCAGATAATGGTCGGTCCAACGACTCAAGTGGGGTGCAGTTTTTAAGCCAGACCCTGCCTCTCTCTCTCTCTCTCTCTCCCCCTCACACTCTGTTTCACTCTTTTTTTCAGTGTTTTATCTTCTTTACTTCTTATACATACAGATGTATGTATCTTTTGTGTGCTTATGTGTGTGTACAATTAAGAAAACAACTTTCGGAGCAGGAGGCAAAACGGCCATACCGGGAGGCGGGGGCGTATGCGTAATCTGGCAAATGTGTTTGGCTTTTAACTGAAAGTCTGCTCTGCTCTGCACTCCAGCACTTTCTCTCTTGGTCTGCATTCTACACTCCCGTTCGAGCTTCTTTCTCCACGCTCCTTGTCCTGCTTTCTTCACTCTCCTCTCCCCACTCTTACTGTTTGTTTTTTTTCTTTCGTGCTGCTGTTTTAATGAGTAGTTGAAGCTTTCGAAGAGCAGCAAATTTACAGTCAATTAAATGTGGACCCCGCAGGAGCTAACTGCCATAACCCACCACCCCCCTACAGGCCCCAATCAGGCAAAGAAAGATAGAGAAGGAGAGAGAGAGAGAGAGAGCAGAGCAGAGCAGCGAAAGTGGAGAAGAGACCAAATTATGTCTAATGAGCTGAAGCCCCCCTCCCCCGCTGAATCAGCGAAGCAACAGGAGGCGAACCCCCAGAGTCTCAGAGTCCAGAGGGAGGAGATTGAAGGACTGCTGCAAGGAGCATGAAAATCGGATGGAATGAGACAGAAAGAGGAAGAGAGAGAGAGCAAGCAAATGCCCCTCCAGTCACGAATACATAATTACAATCGAAAACGCTTTTCATTAATTTCAAGTGCTCTTCAGGCCAACAACAACAGCCCAAAAAATACGAAAAAAAAACAAAAAAAAAAACATGGAAACAATTTCCGGCAAGCGCTTTTCATACTCTTTCAGATACGAGATACGATATATTAAAGATACAAAACTACAGGGGGAAAATGTTCAAAGAGAATGAAAGGAACATATTTATCTGCTTATAGATTTAAATCTTATAACTAGGGGAATACTTTCCAAAGCAACAGTATTATTATCGATGTGGATATAAACTTGAAATGAATCTAGCGGAGTGACATCCTTCGAGGCTTTCGGCTCCTGTGATCGAGAAATGCTATTCCCGTACCTGTTGTACGATTCTCTCCAATCCGTTACTTATACTTCCGAGAACCTCTCCCAATGCCATCCCGGAATGTCTTCTTTTCTGCATTTGGCAAACATCTACACAAAAGCCCAGTACTCTTCTGGCAGGGCATTTATAAATTTTTTAGAATAATCCCTTGTAATATTAATTTGAAATACTTCAGCTGTGCCTCCCCTCCGCCTGTGTCTCTCTCTCTGTTTTTCGCTGTTTTTTTTTCGTTTTTGTTTTTGGTCAAACTTGGAGATGGAACAGGTGGAGAGAGAGAGAGAGAGCGCGATGGTGTTGGTGGAGATACAGATCTCAACAACAAAAAAAGGGTGAGAGGAAGCACAGGTGGCACAGGTGGGGAGGGGCAGCTTCTGGTGGCTTTCCCTCAAAATGGGGTTAAGAGCAGGGCATTAGTTAAACGATTTAAGAATTTCTCGAGAATTTACAGAGAGAGAGAGAGAGATATAAAGGAGGAGGAAAAGTAGCAAGAGCGGGGGGAAGAGCAACAGCCAAGAGAAAGCCGAGAATTCGGGAAAGAGGAATGTAAATTTGCTTTAGTTGTGCATCCCCAGGTTGCAAGTTTCAGCTTGCAGGTTGCATGTTTCGCCCCCAGATTAAGCAAAATGCTCAACGAAGATAAATCCAAACTTATGGAACTAACAGCCGCCACTGTTCTCATGGAAGCCATTAAACCAGGAACACAAAACGGGAAAAGGATAAAGATTTACACATGAACCCACTCCAAAATTTCCCTGAAAATAGCCAACACCAATAGTAACTTTTATCTATAATAGCTATAATAAAAACACACACATTTTTCCATGAATATTGCTCAAATTCAACGTAATTTAGCGAAAAATTGCACTCTAGTGGCAGCTCCAACTCCAAAAACAGCGTAATATGGCAGCGATAAATCTAAAAGCGTTGCCACTTTGTTCAAAATAGCTGATTTCTGGCATACAAAAGAATAAAGTAATTTCTTGTTGATTTCCCACTAGCCTTCTACTGTTTCGTTTCTTTGCTTAAAATATGTAAGTACTGTACTTAAAAATGGATCGTGGAATGAATGTGGGACACTTGCAGCAGGAATTGAATCAGCGTTCCACTTTCTCCAGCTGCATTCTCATTATTTGTTCTTTTGCGGCCACGAAACTTCCGGAAAGGAAAGGCCCAGCGTCTTAGTTGGTAAAAGAGAACACAGCGTCGGTAAATGCTTCATTGAATGATTTGGTTATACATTTACATACGTACATGTTGATGTTTCATGGGATGTTCGGTATGTGAAAAAGGTTCAAGGCAGTGCTCTCCTGTGTCTTCTTTTGACTTTAAGAACGATATGGATGATCATGGAGAAACATAGCAAACTCTTTTACTTCTCGTCGAGGCATCTGGCAATAAAGGGAACTCGATAGAGCATTGTCGCGACAGAGGTAATCTCCAGCAAAAGAAGAGTGGGGCAAAATGCACTAGCGGACAACGTGCTGCCCCCAAGGCTGCCATTGACCCAAAGTTTTTTGGCCTCGATATGCTTGTGTTCTGAGAACGCTTTCGATCGAAGTTCCAAACGTTTGAGTTCGTACCAATACCAATCTTGGGAAATTACATCGTTACTGTGAAAAAATACAATCGAAAATAAGGCAAAACCACTGGGATGGATGGTATCTTACAGAGAGCAAACATCAATGATCTTCAGCGGGCTGCCTTTATAGCTAAAGTAAGCCTCACCATTGTGCCCTATAATATGTAGAATTTATAGGGAAAATCTCTCTTTAGTGTCGCATCTTTCTTACCCAAATGAAGTCCCTTTTTCCTGGATTGGCGGCTAATCAAACAAGCGAATGTCTGCAGCGAGCACAACATCTCGTTGGTCTTCTTGGCTTTGCTCCTGCGACGATTCGCCGCCATCTGCAGCCGCCGCTTGTGCTTGGGGCAAAGCCTATAATTGCTGCAACAATCTTTGGGCACCAATTCAGAGCAATGCACCAGCGTGCAGCGCGCAGCGTCAGGTTCCAGTTTCGACAAAATACGGTACCCTTTGCAACATTCCTCACTCGAAATGGCCCTTTCGACTTGGCACTTTTTAGCCGATGGCCACATGTCGGAGAAACTTTGTTTCTTGGCCCTGAGTATTGGTATTTTTGTCGGTGGCGGCAGTGCCAAACTTGCTTGCAATTCGTTCTCCATCGTATTGACCACGGCATAAAGAATAAGACGAAATATTTTTGACAACAATTAAAAACACATTTTTACCGCAAATTGGAAAGAGCGGCTTCCTAGCGATGCGAGTTGCACTCATCGATAAAGAGTTTTTATCGATACAACCATTGAACCAGTTTTATTTCAAGGCTTATGCACGGGCTCTTTTAATATTGAACGAGAAAAATAATATATATGATATTCATGATTATTGACAACAAAAGTGTATTCAATTATTTTAATGGTTCTCGAGGTGGCTCTTAAGGACAGTGTTGTAAAACGTTAAAACTAATAGTCACATGAAAGAAAAGCTGGTACCGAACTGGATCGCAAGCCCTAGAACCAGGTTCGTGCCGTGAATCGAATCGGACAGTCTCGAAAGCACATTTTCTTCCGTCATTTTTCGCTCGACTATTGGAAAGTTAAGCCCAATAAAAATGTATTACCCTGATTTTCTGCGCAAAATGCTGCAGCACGGTGTCTACATTAGCCTAGCCGATAAAACAGGTACAGAGGTATACGCTATATGGCTCTGGGAGTACCTGGTAATTGGTTTTGCTGTGTCATATCTGACTTTGTGCTTGGCGTGGTTGGCCTGGTCATTCATTAAATACATATGCAAACGCTACAACGAAAAAAAGAAGAAGACGGCCGAGAAGAAAGCCGAGAAGGACGCCGCCGCTGTCCCCGACCCGCTCTGATGCTGGTGGAACTCGACGAGGACAATCCTGTACAGTGACAGTTACACAATCTGGACCTGTGTCTGGATTCAAAGTAAACTTCCCAGCCAGACGACTTAATCAATCTGTACCCTCATGCCGAACCAGTAGCAGAGATTCTACAAATAAACACACCAAACCACACAAGAAACCATTATAACATAACCCCAAAACCTAACCCCAAAACCTAGCTCTGTACATTTAACGACAAGTGAAATGAAATGCTAAAATAACTATCTTTATTTGTTACAAAAACCATTCACTCTTTGTTTTGTTTTCCGCATGAAGATTTGGGGGTATTTTCCAGTCCCAAGAATCACTCAAGCAATTCATGCCCGCCTTTTCCACGGGAATTTGTACGGGAACGCCTCATTGTTTCTCCTCCTTCTCGAGTGTTTCTTCCCATCATTCCTCTTTGCAGTGGCCATTAGGGGGCACAATTATTTTCAATTTTTTTTTTATTTTCTGCCCATTTGTTGAATGAAACTATTGATTGAGTAGTTTTGATACTTCAAGCGATATTCATGGCCAAGAAAATGTGTTTATAATTTGTTCTAGAGCCAGTTCTGAAGCTGCGCTCCATGCCAGGCCGTTCCCGTTCCGGTTCCCTGGCAACAAAATCTCCGTCCGAAATCTCGGTCGTAATCTAAGAAGCCTTTCAATTTGTTTGCAACTTTTAAGTTATCACAAGGGCAATTATAACCGGAGGGGGAGGAGCAGCAGGAGATGGAGCATCATCCAGAGCGTGGGGCATCTCAGGCTCATAATTCGCCCCAAAAGTCCACGAATATACTACCAGTGGGGGAGGGCCGAGGAGGGCCCGCTCGAATGTATTGCGGCCCGAAAAGGGAAAAGTTTCTAATTGTTTTTTAAGTTTCTCCTGCGGGCAAATTAAGCCGCAGAAATATGCAACTAACCTGCAAAAAAAAACCACCACCAGCTAAATCTTCAAAGTTTAGAGACGAGACAGCAAAGGAGGATGAGTGTTGTGGGGAGGGGAGGCAGGGTATGGGATGGGATGGGCTGGGATGATGTTCAGTTCGGGGGAAATGTTAGCCAGTTAGCAATTTAGCAATAAACTTTTATTTAATCGATTTTAACACTTGACTGGCAATCGGGCGGGGGTACTGGCCTGCCATGAAGATGACGTCGAAGTTGAAGATACTTGTACATCCTGCCTTGGGGGTATGCTCCCGCTCTCTCTCGCTCGCTCTCTCTCTCTCTATCTGTATCTCTGTGTCCCTCTCAGGTTGCCAAAAGGATTTGTCTGTTGGGTTGGGTCCGTGCCAAAAGGAATTCCAATTCCAGTCACAAACAACTTTTCTGTCGCCAGCATCGAAATCTGCTTTTGCTTCTGGCCGAACCAGACCAGACCAAACCAAACCGAGCCGAACCGAAACCCCCCTTGTGGCATGCGACATAATGAATTTTTACAGTTAGTTGGCTCGTGATTCATTTTCTTGAAGGCCATCCACATCAAAAGGAGCAAAAGTTTCGTCCGCCGGTCGACTGCCCGGCCTGCTCATAGTTTATTCCACTTTGCTTCAGCAATTAGAGCATTCGAGAGGCACGAAGCATGAGGCACGAGCCACGAGGCATGGGGGTTGCAGGTGTATGCCCCATAAATTTTGCGTTTTTGTTGTTGTCACAGTCGCTAGCCGTCTGGCCAGACAACGCAGAAGCCCCCCAATAATGGCTTTATTGAGACATCATCAATCTAACTTTAGTCCATTTCCGTTTGTGTCTGGGAACGAAGAAAAAACGACCAAATTTCTATGGCAAAGCCTCGAAAGGGGAATACTCTTGACTTGCAGGGACTTCGGGGTTGGCATTGGGGTAGTCTTGGAGTCACATGAGAGAAATGGTGAGTGTAAGCCACTCAAAGTCTATAATATCTGTAGCTTCAATGCAGTGGCTTTGATACCCTTTTCATGAGATAAAGATGATTAAACCCCAACGGACTTACCCTCTTTTGCATTAGGAATCATTTATCGAGTTGATTTCTGTGCACATAAGTTGATCAAAGGATGAAGAGGCCAGTGCTTTAGTCAATCCTAAGTCCTGCTTGAACACTTAACTCGAAGGATTACTGCCACATCCCGCCTTCCCCTTCCCCAGAAGCAATTTGTTTCAAACAAAAAAAGAATATATGCAACAGAATTTTGCACTTTAGTCATATCAAAGTGGTTTCCTTCCCCTGTTTTTCCTCATTTTTTTTTTTTGTGTTTTTAGACAATTCTAAAAGAAATACACACATACAGTACATAAACATATAACATATAAAATAAAAATAAAAACGAAAACTTTTCTTTACTTGACTAACGTTCTCCTCTCTCGTTCTTTTCCTTTGGTTTGCTTTTCAGGTGAGTAAACGCAATTTTCCTTGGGGTTGACACACGAATGGAGCGAGAATGATGGGCTGAAAAGAAGGTAGGTGCGGCGATGGGAAGGACACACTGATGTGTAAAAGTGAAATCCCCTTTGATGTTACTCTTCCGCCGCATTATCCGTGCTCTTCATGCGGTTTCCCCCCAGCGCCCTCGCTCCACCCAAAAGTGAGTGGAATCTATTAATGTACATATGTACTAGTACGAGGTGTATGTGCCTCTCAGGTGGGATTTCAGGGATCTTTGAGGTGCACTCTCGCCTCCTGCAGCGGATGTTGCACGGATATATGACCCGAACCGGAAACGGATATCCAGAGGAGCAGCAGCAGCAGCAGCCGTATGAGCAGCAGCTGGAGCTGGAGTAGATGTAGACATAAACGCAGTCGTCTGATTGGTTCTGGGGGGCGGGAGCAGGTGTTTGGTCGAAATCCTGCTAATTGGTTCATTAAATGTTTGCCTAATTTCGTTCGAATTAGCTTGGATCACCCACCCACACATCTGAAGTGGGGTTGTGTGGTAGGCTTAATGACCGACACTCCAATGCTACCATGCCACATGCCACAGACGTGCCATATACGCACACAGTCACCCTTTTCCTTAAGTTTTGCTGCCTTGCCTTCTTCGACTTTTAACGGTTGCAATGCGAGGGGGTGCTTTTTGGGGGTGTAAAGCTCTGCAATAGATGGCGCCGCTGCCAAAACTCACCACGGAGCCAGAAGGAGAGAGTCCGAGCATGAGAGGAATCCTCCGTGTGTGCGTGTGGTAGGAAATCCATTTAAGAGAGCACAAAATATTGTTTGAAAGTAGAGATTGAAAGATCTCAGGGAGTGTTATCAGTCGAATTTCAGGAATTCTCCTTTTCCCCTATTCGTTTACTTTCCTCATTATTTTGCAGTGCATCAGAAACCCGTCTATTTTACTCCTCTTCACCGTCTTCTAATCCTCACACTCTGCCGGTACTGCTTTTTGCTTTTGGACCGGCCGCCCTCTCAGTCAGTGCTGCCCTTTCAGCATATTTCAGGCTTTATCTGGCGATTTTTTAAAAGCAAGCAATTATTATTTCAACGCAAATAAATTAAATATTTTTACCCTTAAATACATTATAAAAGTATTTTCTCTGGATTTTATGCGGTATTCAGAATAGTTTTTTTGTGAAAATTCCAAGGCGGAAATTTCAGTTCACTTTCCACGGAAAATTTAAGCTGGATTAACTTTCGGTTTTGGCATAATTTTGTCCAGTCTAGCTTGACTCTGAAATTATGGCAGCAATGCTCTCAGTGCATGATCGTGCTTGTTCACTTTAATGAAACTGCCTCTCTTTTGCTCACCAAGAAAAGCTTTTCACCACCAAAGAGCGCGTAAGAACGGGAGAGGGGAGTGTGAAGCCAAAGAGCGAAGGAATGCTTCGGCAAAAGAAGCAGAGCTCCGCAGCAGCAGGACCAGCAGAAGCAGCAGAAAAAGAAGTGGAACAGAAAAAGCAGCAACAAAAAATACAGGCAGCAGCAGCAGAGGCAGCAGACGGGCAGCGGCAGAGCGAAGTTACGCGCCAACCAGCCTCCAGACTTCGTTCTAGCTCGGCTCTCGTTCGGCTTTCGGTCGTCGGCTGCTCTCCTCTCGGGCCAGCAGCAGCAGCAGGCACAGTTATCTTCTTTAACGGGATAAATCTCGCTGCTGCTGATGGGCGCCGCAGTCTGTTTCCAAAACGGGCGTCTAACGGTCGTCGTGCGCGGGTAACGGCAAACGGTAACACGGGGCTCAAACATTTACAGTTACAACATAGAGCTGCCCACAGCAGCTTCGAAAAGAGAGACAGAAGCCGAAAGAAAGAGCGAAGTGAAGAGCAAGCGGCAAATGCAAACAATAAGAACATCAGGCGGCAGAGCAGAGACAGAGGCCGCAGATTAGAATGAAGATGAAGTTGAAGAATAGCAAAGGCATCAGCAAAACGAAGAGGAGGAAGTTTGGGTAGACAAAAGGAATAAACATAAACATAAAGAAGCATCAATAAAATAAACAATAATTTGGAGAAGAACAGCAAAAAAACAAATCAAACCCAAAAACAAAGATAAGAATAAAGAACACACAACAAACCACAACAAAATCTGGACAAGCAAAACAATTTGAAGAAGCAACCGCCTAAAGAAAACGCACAAAAAAATGCCGCATCCGTTAACGCGCGCCTAAAAAACGAAAAAACAACAACACGTGTGTTACGAATAAAAAATACCCCAACAAAAAAATAGAACTTTTTTTTGTTGCATTCAGAAATGGTTTTTTCTCATACATAGCTACATATATTTTTTTTTGCTGTTCAATGTTAAATGTGACCAAAGAAGTGCTGCAAAAAATACAAATAAAATCGAAAATAAATTTTAAGAAAAATGAAAATAAATCTCAAGAACCGGTAAAAGGGTGTGTGTGTGTGTGTGTGTGTGTGCTTGTGGTGTGCGTGCATGTGTGTGTGTGTTGTCGAGCATAAAAACAACAATAAAAAACATACAACAAATAAAGGAAGAGGGAAACACAAGGGACACAAAACAAAAAAAACAAAAACAGAAGCAAATAAAAGCAACAACACAAAAAAAACGAATAAGAAATGAAATGAACAAGATAGTGGGGGGAAAGGGGAATGGCACATGAAGAAAAGGGAGGAGGAAGCTATAGAAATTGCAATAAAGAAAGAGAAAAAACAAGAACATAAAAAGCAACAACAACAGTTACAGAATGACCCATGTGTGTGTGTGTGTGCGTATGTGTGATATCATCATCCACATCATCATCCACATCATTATCATCATCATTTTATCACTGATTATCCCTATACCCATAATACCCATTTTGTAGAACTTTTGATTCGCAAGCTCCTTAAAACTCTCTGTTTTTCGAAACATTTGGGAAAAAGCCTTTAGAACCGCAAAACTACCTAACCTAATGGAAATCTAATTCTTTCAAAATTTAAGGCACATTTTGGGCTTGATAAAAGGTTCAATTTTCACCTTCCAGAAAAGGATAGATAGATACATATGTAGTTGAAGATATATTTCTTGTTTTGTTGTCCAAAATAATTGACATTTAAAATTGAATCAGCTAACAATTACAAAGAATGGATTCCTCTTGTCTGCCTATTCTTCTGGCTTCCCTCTCTGCGTTGCATTCAGATTTTGATTGATTCCTGCGCTCCATTAGATTGCAGAATATTCGGCCAAGAGAGAGAGAGAGAGAGAGATAGGCATGTGCATTGTTCTCGGTATTGAAGGGAGAAGTTCATAATTTAATCACTGCTTCAATTGAGAGTTCATCATCATCGTCATCATCATCATGGTCATACATAAATCATTTACATACATACATATGCATGTATGAGTTTATTAGAAACGAGTACTCGAGAGTGTGTCTGTTCAATTTGTTAGACGATTTCTTGGAATCCCAAAACTGTATCCATGTTTCGACTAATTGTGCATATGATTTTGGGCCTGTTGTTGTGGCCACACATCTCTTGTGTGTGGCATTAATGGACTCCCCGCCCCGTAGCGCCCCGTCCCGCCCCGCCCCACCGAGCAATTCCGTTTTCTGGGAATTGCCAATGTAAATCTAATTTAATAGACGCACACACAGAGCATGACACTGCACGGATACTCTGGCTTTCACCGACAGCATTTTGACCTTAAGAACTCAACTCTCAATTGACACTCACCGAAACACTCTCCCACACACTGCAGGGCGGAAAATGGATATGGAAGTGGAAATGGAAATGGCATTGTTTTCATAGCTAAAGTTGGAGTTGCCAATTTTGTGTTCAACTCAAAACGCTTGACGCTTAACGCTTAGCGCTTGACTCTTGGCTGCAGAACCAGGAGCTGGGGTCACTGAATGAAATTCAGCTGGGAAATTAGAGTTAGAACGTTGAGTAGGTTGTGGCCAAGAAGTGGGAGGAGATATTGCAGCAGGCTACAGAGTTTTCTCTGCGCCTCAATCAAGAAAGTTCTTTAGCCATGTATTGAATCACATATTTCTAATTATATTTCTCTAATAATTGCAGGGAATCTATCAGTTATTCACTTGAAAAAGCCCTACTTACATATGTATGTATGTCGCGTATCTTTAAGATACTTAGTGTTTGGATATGTTTTTGGCCAGTTTCCATGGCAATTGCATTGATTTGTGGCCGCCGCCCGGGGCGCAAAAGCGACTGCAAAAGTGCTTCAATCACGGGACGCAGCATCAGCATCAGCATCAGTTTTCCTTCGCAGCAGCTTTTCTTCTCTTTTCTGTTCTTTTTCGCCCAGCCATTTCCCTTTGTGTGTTGATGTATGGGGCGGCGGCACAGCACAGAAGTGTAAATAAAGAAAAGTCGTGCCCGTTGTGCAAGCACTCAAAAGTGGCTGCTGGCTGCCGCACACGCACCTCAGACGCCTCGCTCCACCTGCAGTTGGTCCTTGTGTGTGTGTGTGTGTGAGGAACATTCGTTCCTTTGGCTCCTTTTCGGCTTCCCTTTTCTTTGGCTCTTTACTTGATTTAAACTGGTTGCTCTCCCTCTCCATCTCTCCTGCTCCTTTTTCATGTGGTAATGTCATCAATGTTTGCACGTTTCGCTTTATTTATTTGGAAATCTTTTCTTGCTCCATCTCTCGTGTCTCCCATGCCTCTCCTCTGGGCTTTTTTATGCGCTCAGCTCACAAAGTGTATTTGTATTTGCTTAAAAATCAATTACGTCATCATTGTAAAATGCCAATTGGAAGACATGTGTATGCATGTGTGTGTGGCAACTCTGGCAACTGTCGTGTCGTTCGTGCCGTGTTGCCACACCGTCACTCGATTGGGTCCTTCCACTAGTGTCAATACTTATCCCAGGCTGACGACATTAAGCCCCTCCATGCGACTCCTGGCCCACTCACCTGGCCGGGCAGCTTCGGCACATCTGTTTCTGTCACATGCCCCCCCACCCCAAACAGGAGAAGCAGCATCATTGTTTGCACCATATTTTATTTATATATTGTCAATTTTTGTGCAACTTTTGCTCAACTCATCTGCCGCACCCCTCAACCCTTGTGCTGCTGTTTGTGTGTCAAAAGGACCGAAAGGTCCTTCCTTCCCTTTCAATGGCAAATGTAATAACGCAGCAGATTTGACAGGCAGCCGTCTCAGCAGCAGCTTCCACGCTCCTTTGGGTCATTTCGTTTTGTGGCAAACATTTTTCAATGGCCATCAAATAATGCAGCAGCAGCCCTGCCACTGAAAGGTGTGTATTTGTATTTGTGTGTGTCTGTGTGTGGGCGGATGGACCGATGGGAGGAAAAAGGTGCGAAATTGGGATCGGCAGAACTCATTCAATTATGTGTGTGTTTTTTTGTGTTTTTGTGAACCTACATAAGTGGGTTCTCCCCCGTTGGGCTATAAATAGGTTTTTAGGACGGAGAAGCAAGAGTATCTTTGTGATAAATTATCGATAAATGGTCGATAATTGACTAATAATAAGACTAGGATACAAATCACCGATAAATGATGGATAACTTATAGAATGCGTTTATCTAGTCAATAAATAATCGAGATATGCATAAGAATGATAGATAACTTATCGATAATGGTCGATCTTTTACAAATGCTGCATAAATTCACAGAATTACAGATTCTGTGTCCATATCTTCGATTAATTATCGATAAATGGCAGAATATGTACACAAATTGTATCGTTATCGGCATCTCTCTCTCTTAGATATACTGCATCGATAAGTACATAAGTGCGTTTCGATTACAGAACGATTGGCAGGGTAATTCCCATCAGCGACACAAAAGAAAATAAACGATAACGAGATTCCGATTCGGATTGAGATACAGATACAGATGATTATGGCATAAGGGCAGCACCTCCCACTGACACACGATTGTCCTGCATGGCCGCCGCCAAATGGCGGACAAAAGAAAGGCCAAATGAATTGGCCGGCCATGTCTCCTGCTGCCAAGTCCTGGGGCGGCCGCTCATCGGGAATATTGAAACGCATGAATCCGGCAAAACACACACACACACAGACACGTTTGAGCCTTATCCATTCGAGTCTTCCTCGAGGACTCGTGCTCTTGGCCAGTTGTCAAATGCCCCCTCCCATCTGCCAGCTGTCCGTCTGTCCATCTGTCCCTGTGCTGGCCATTCAATTCAAACAGATTTTCCGATGTAAAAAAAAAGCGAAAAGAAGAACTGTAATTCATTTAAGTGTTCTTTTGAGCGTATGGGTGCCGCATGCCGCATGCTGCATGCTGCTTGCTGCATGTGTGCTCTGGGCCCACATGAAATTTCATATTTTTAATGACCAACGGGTGAAAGAATGAATGGAACAGACAGAAAGAAAGTGCGCAAAGTGCGGGGTGCGGGGTGCGGGCAAGGCACAAGCGATGCAAGAACCTCAAAAGCAAACATCACTGGGATCTGCCACTGCTGCTTCTGCCACTGCTGCTGCAAGGATGCGAGAGGATGGGGAAATAAAATAAAATCCATATATGCATACTTTGCATTTATTAAAAAGATAGGCGAGAGCCAGAGAGAGAGAGAGACGGAGTGAGGAATGGGGGAGGCACGTATGGAATTTGAATTCAAAGGATATGGATATATTGTATGGAAAATAAAGACAAATATGCAACATGCAGCGCATTCCACCGGCTTAAAGTCCGCTTAAATCCTGCTCTCTCGCCATCTCTTTTTGGTTAATTTTTTATTACTTCGAGAGGGAGGGAGAGAGAGAGAGAGAACGAGCCGCAAAATCACAGCGGGCCAGAGGCTGCCGCGGGCTGCACTTGAAGATGAACTCTGGTGCTGGTGCTGCTTCAGCAGAGGAGATGTTCTTAATGGTTCAGCTGTTTGGTTAGCAAATTGAACGAAAACAAACTTGAAAAGTCCTTACCAGCATCCCCATCCCCGTAGCAACCCCCACCCCCTTGCATATGCAGATGATTCGCTGCGTTCTTAAAGTTCTGTGCAGCGATTAGTTTTGGTGGTGAAATTCGGCGGCATATCAATGCGATTCGATTCATAATCCCTCCTCGAGGACTGCACTTCAGTGGGAAATCGGATGCCACGCAAAGGGCGTGGGGGCGTGGCTTTTGTGAATTATTCAACTCAATAAATTTGACACTGCCACTACTGCCTTCTGCCATTCAATTGAATGCAGCATCCGAGCAGATGAACAGATGATAGATGGATAGATATATATTCATGACTCCATCCCAGCCCGGATTCCGGGGCACGGACGATGGCTACGATGACCGCAGAGTGCGTGGCATAATGATCATGTTTCCGCTGGTTTCTGCGGTCCACTCGTGAATGTAAATTACAGAAATTGCAGCTGCAGGACACACAACAGGACTCCCACTCCCACTCGCAGGGCCAGTCGCAGTGCCATCTCTCCAGTTCAATTTATTCTGTTTCATTGAGTTTGTTGCAATTGTTTCAAAATTGTGACAATTGCTGCTGTGGCGTGTGGCAAGGGCAAGGTTGCTGCAGGCGGGAGGCCGGCCGGTGGTGGGTGGGAAAACATTTAAAAATTGATGTTGCAACAGAAGCAGCAAGCAGCCACCCAGAGATGCAGAGGCACTGCAAAAAGAGGTTAACATGACCTGCCCTCGGCCTAGGGTCCGTGTTCGACTCCTCCCCATGCCTCCCCTGTGTGCCCCATAACAATAACGAACGACGCAACACTTATGTCGGTTTACTTTTTGTTGCTACCACACCACCACCACCACCGCCACCACCACCACCCCTTGCAGCAGCACACTCTCCCCTGGATGGCTGGCTGCCGCACAATGAAGTGGAACTGGCAGTGGCACTGGCTGTGGCACCCAGCAATAGCCGTAAAGAAAGTACTGCTGCAGCCACATTCCACATTCCACATGCTACTACATGCTGCATGCTGCATGACAGTTGCTGTTGAAATATAACCTTCACTTGGTGGCAGCATCGCATCTGCAGCAGCAGCAGCAGCAGCAGGTCAAAGCCTCAACGTTGTTTGGCTTGATGCTTTTCTCCTTCCATTTGTTGTTTTGTTTAAGGCCAAAGCCAGTGGAAAATACTCAGGGAAATCGTGCGGAAAACGAAAACGGGAGGAAGGATGAAGAAATAAATAAGAAACATTTATGCGAAGGGCAAGGCGTGACGACAAAACGATGGGATGGAAATATGCTAAAAGGATCTCAAAAATGCAGACACAATTCGAGCTGCAGTTTGGAATGCACTGCGCACCTGCAGTTTGGAATGCACTCTTGAGGTGGAAATGGTGTCGCAGTTTTGGCTCCATCGGAAGAATCGCAGAATCAGTGATGGAAAACCTCCTTCAATCGGGAGTGAACCACTTCCTCCTTCTCGCTGCTCCTCTGCTGCTCTGACCACAATCAGAGTTGCATTGTGTCTAGATAGACAGGGAGAAAGAGAAGGAGAGAGAGAGAGAGAGAGAGTGCAATTACAGCGAAAGAATTTAAAGGATGGAAAGAGCGAAAGAGTGGGCGAAAGTCCTGCCGTTTAAACGGGGAAAAATATAGTTTGTTCTTGCAGTTTTCTTTTTCTTTCGCTTTTAATAGTTTTCAGTGATTAAATTGTTGATAACAATTTTAAGCTGCCCTCTGGCCCGCTTTCCATGTCTCCTATTTCCACCCCGCCACCCACACGCTTTTGTGTGTCGCTCGTTAGCATCCTGTTGTTGTTTTTGACCAACTTTCCACAGAGTGAAAGACCCAGAGGCGAAGGCTAGCAGGCTGGAAGGCTGTGGAAGGCTGGGGGCGACTTCCATGTAAACTTTAACGTGGCCATAACAATTGTGCCCTTAACTTGGCCCAGACACTGCTGCTGCTGCTGCTGCTGCACTCTCTCTTTCTCTCTCTCTGTTCTCCTTTCTCTCTCTTCTGTCTTCTGTCTGCCTTCTGCTAACTCTCCTTCTGTCTCTCTGTCAATTTCAATGTGCAATTACTTGGAATTTGTTTGAAGTTTCCAAAGCAGCAGCAGCAAAAGTTTTTTCATTCCTTCAGGGTCTCCCCTCTGCCCCGCCTCCTTTCTGCCCCGCCTCCTTCGGGGCATACACACACACACACACATTAAAAATTTAATTACGATTCTATGGACACTCCACAAATCGCAATGAGAAATTTATTCAGGCAAAAAAATACGTTTCGAATCGTTGATCGAAAATACCGTGCCACAAATGGGGGAAAAGGGTCGCCAGACCCATCTTCAAGGACTGGGGCTTGCTGCAGCATCAAGGGGCACCTTTGCCTCCTCTGCGGTCACCGATCCTTCACCCTCGGCAGGCACTGGTCCCTCTGGCGGTTCCGGAGGAGATTAGTTAGGCCACAGGACTAGGACTTTCTTTTGGGATATGCCGTGTCGATATGGCCATGATATTCAGTGCAATGCTGCCGCGCGACTGCGCTCTTCGGCATCAAATTGTATCCTTGAATGCTGGCATCCTTTTGACAAATGTCTCGGCCAATTGAGTGGAAGTGGGAGAGGACGCCACTCCCCATGTCCATTGTTGATGAATCCGTTTCGCGGCTTATGCCTGGGGGTCCCTCCCCTTAGCCGTTGCTTCTGGTGTCCATTTCGAATCCTGAAACCAAGGACTTAGCCACGGTGCTTGGGACAGCGAAGAGGTGGAAGATGGACGATGGACGATGGAATGGGGAATAACTAAGGACACGCTGTGCATTTTGATGGGGTGATAGGATACTGGCGGAGCAGTGGCAGGTCTCTGGCTTTCCCTTTTCCGCATCATTGCCTCCTCCTTCCTTGCCTCCGCACAAACATGAGGTGGCAGAGAGAGATGGAGGGGGGAAAAGGGTGTGCGTGGCGGATCCAGAGGGTTGCTCACACATGAGAAGCGTTCGGCTTTTCACCCTTTTATTACTGTTTTATTTTACGATTATTATGACTTTTGATGTCAGTCAAATGGCTGTAAATATCAATCGAGGTCAGAGGTTAAAAATCTGTGTAGAACACACACAAAACACACATGCACACACACATCCGAAACTATTTGCTTCGTTGCATTTTCCACATCCATTTTCATTTACACTTCGATTTCGGTTTAGTTTTTATGGCTGTCGGTTTATCAAAAATATCGAAGGGAGGCAACTCGAAACTATTTCAATTCCCCAATGCATTTGCGATGTGTGTGCATGTGTGCAACAAACAATAAATAAATCTCTCTGCCACACGGCCAGCCGTCAGTAGGGTGGGGGCAGGCGCAGGGCCAGGGGCAGGGCCATCCTCTCTCTCTTTATTCAGACAATAATCGTAATAATAATGACAGCTACACCGATGTACCAATCGATGCGCAAGAAGCCAAGGCGATGGCTGTAAACAATCTGTGCAGAAGGATGAAGACGGAGCAGGAGCAGGAGCAGGATGGGGAAAAGCCAATCAAGAGAGCAGAAAAGAGAGACAGAGAGGGAGAAAGAGAGAGCAAAAGGGTGGTGGGGAATATAGTGTAGAATTTTCAATGCATAAGCAAACTCCAATCGACTCCACATTTTCTTATTTCCCCATGAATAACGAATGAGCTGCCATTTCCTGAATGTTTTTACTGTTATTCGTATCACGGCCAGAGTTGCCAGAGCTGCCAGACTCTTGGTATTTATCGATTATTTATCGATGGACGAAAAGCTAGTTTCTAATGGAACTAGCGAGTGTTTTTGAATGCCACATGTGGCATTGGGTTTTCCCGTCTGTATTTCTGGTCGAAAGAGTTGCCAAGGTCACTCTTTTTGCCGTCTGCCTCTCGCTGTTTCCTGCTGCTCCTCCGGCTTTCCCTCTCTTTTGTTGTGGCCATTTCCTTGGGGTTTTCTTTTATGAATATCTAAATTTTATTTCTTAAAAAAGCCCCCCACACACACCCACACACACACGCACACACACGCAAACGAACTCTTGATAGAAGAACCACGCAATACGCACGCAAAAGCAAAAGCCAAAAAAAAACCACAGCTTCTTGCCAGAGAAATTTGCTCTGTTTTATAGTCATGTTGTATATTTGTTGTACTCGTATATATCGTTATGTACCCCACTGTATTTATGTGTATGTGTCTCTCAATGTATGTGCGCTTATGCCTGTAACTTGTGCCAATGTTCCATTCCGTTTCGTTTCTTTATCAACACACACGCACACGCTGTAGAAAATCAAACAAAAACCAACAAAAAATATAGAAAAACTTGCTTGAAAAATCAAAAACTAATGCATTTCGGGGAAAGATAACGGTGAAAGGGAAATGCTTTATGCAAATTAAATGAAAAATACGCACAAAAAGCGACGGAAAGCAAACAAAACGACAAGAAACAAATTCGAAATTAATTTCCATTGAATAACAAAGGAGACAGACAGGCCGGGGGCCAGAGGCAGGCCGCTCTTCCCACAGTTTCTCAGTTTCAGTTTCAGTTTCAATTTCAATTTCAGTCAAGGATAAAAAACGACAAAAAACAGAAAGAGGCAGATGAATAGAGAAAGAGAAAAGGAGAGCTATGTAAAGCAACAAATGAATGGAAAATGAATGGAAAATGAAGTGCCAAAGTGTTAAAAGCAACCAAATTCAATTTAAAAACGAAAGCTAAGCAGAAGGAGAGAATACAAAGAAAGAGAGAGAGAGAGACACCACCGAACGGTAATCGTTTCCGTTCCGTTCCGTTCAGTTTCGTTTCGCGCGATTTGCGGTGTTTCGTTTCGTTTCGTTCCGTTCCGTTTCCGTGTTTCGTTTCGCACTCTTCTCTTAACAAACTTTTTTTTTCCGCTGTCGGGCTCTCTCCAAATGGGTTTCAATTCCTGATGATGGAGACATTTCTTGTCCTGGGCCTGTGTTTTATCCTGTACGAAGCATTGGATTTCTTTCAAGGCTGCATCCACAGCAACACCCCCACGCCGAGCGACCAGATCGAGGCCTACCGCCGCGAACTCGACGAACAGCGCCAGCAGCAGCAGCAGGAACAGTTCCTAGCGGGTCTCACGCCCCTGCTGGGCGCCCAATTCGCTGCCGCCGCCGCCGCTGCAGCTGCAGCAGCCTCCTCGGGCTCCCAGTCGACGCTGGGCAGCACCACAGCCACGCCCACAGCCTCGACGGCGAGCGTGATCAGCGACTCGTACGACCAGGACACACACTCCCACTCGCACTCCCACTCGCAGGAGGCGCAACAGCAGCAACATTCACTGAGCACACCGGGTCTGTTCCGTCCGGCCGCATTGGGCTACTACGATCCGGAGGATCCGCTGCATGCCACATCGTCGCTGCCACGCGACTTCTACTACCTGCAGCAGCAGCAGCTGAAGAACAAGGCCAGCGCCAAGTCGCTGCTCTCGAAGTTCTCCTCCACCAATTCGGACAACCGCATCTACCCGGAGGCCGGGGCCAGCACGGGGCACAGTCTGCTCGGAGGCGGAGTGATCACCCACCAGCCGCTGCCCGTGGTGCCCCCCACGGAGGCATCGTCCTCGAGCCTCTTCGACTGCCAGCCCCCGACTGTGGCACCGCACCAGCTGCAGGCACCCTCCCCGCTGCTGCTGGAACTGAAGCGGGCCATCATCAGCCACCAGTCGCACGCACACACCGTCTTGGACGAGGACGACGAGGAGCTGATCGGCAGCGACAACGGTTGTCCGCAGTGCGAGGAAGAGGAGCAGCAACAGCAGCAGCAGCAGCTGCAGCAGCGCCAGGAGGAGCTCTACGACAACGAAGAGTTGGAGGAGGACGACGACGACGAGGAGGAGGATCTCTCGTACAACAGCAACAGTCCGGCATCCTCGACGCACGGCCCGACGACGACGACGACGGTGCACAGCAGTGAGCCGAATATCAGCGCATTGCTGCCCCGCATCCACCACATAGCCATCGACGACATCGACATCGGCACGGCGACGGGACCGTCGGCCTCGAGCAACGGACACTCGGACTCCATTTCCATTTCCGGGTGCGGCCTGGCGGCCACGTCACACGCCGATTTCCGGGAGATCGAGTGCGAGCGTCTGCGACGCAAGTGCGTGAGCGTAAAGCGCATCTATAGCATATCGGAGAAATTCTAAATCCAAAACCCATATTCGCCATTCGATAATTACTGTCTCATCCCAACACCTGTACAAAGCAATCGATCAAAAAAAACTCAACTCAGCAAAACTCACCATTGCACCAACCGCACCACCGCCAAAAAGCAAAACAAAAACCAAAAACCAAAAACAATCATCGCAAAATCAAAAAATCAACTAAATCAAAAGCAAAAGAAAAGCCAATCATCAATCGAAAATCTCAGAACTCAATTTGAAAAAATCAAATGCAAAATGCAACCAAAATCACAACAAAATTGCCCTCAAAAGCGAAACACCCCACACCACAAGGTTAGCAAAAAAGAAAAACCCATCGAAAATCCACCACAAATATCTGGAGATTCAAGGATCCGAGGATCCATCCCTGCCATCAAAACAGCACGAAAAGAATCAGAGTGAAAAATCCAACACAGAAATCAAATGATCACAAAAGAAAATCGTACCATTTTGCCCCACAAAAGAATTTGCACATCTTGAAGAGTTTTCTTTGGTTTTTCCAGTCGGTTAAGGTTTCGGTTTCTGTTTTTCCTTTGTTTTTGTAGCTCGCACACACACACAGACTGCCATTTGCCTGCCACAAGATGCAGCACACTCACCAGCCAGCCATCACTCGCCTTTATCTCTTCAATCACTCAATCACCACTCAATCACTGGTCCGTTCTATCGTTCTATCGTTCTCTCTCTATCTCTCTATCGCAAGGCATCGCATCGCACACTTTTCACCAGAGTTCTCCATCACAGAAAAGAGCACCTTGGCAGCACCCACCCACCCACCAACCACCCACCATAAACTTTTAGCTCTGTTCACGAATAACATCGATATATACAATGATATTGCATATTCCAAGGATATTCTCCCCTTCCCCCTTATGGACATTGCCTCTTCAATACAGATCAAAAATCCAGAATTAAGAATTCTATCGACTCAATTCCTATCGAATTTTAAGTGCCTTTTGAACCCGATTTAAAATATTATTTGAAATGCTAAGTAATATAATTTAATTTGGTAAAAATGATTGCTTTAATGATGCATTACTTATTTTTTATTTGTTGTTTACTTGTCAGTTGCTCTTGTTTTGTGTATTATCCTTTCTTAGGAGTGCAATTCCTCACGCGATTTGCTAGAGTATATCATCGGTCTCTTAGGAAGCATTTCTCTGAGTTCCCTTTGATTTCACTCTATTATGGATCTATAGACCATTTATTTGAACACACCGATTCATCCAACCTATCATCGGTTCTTTGAGGAAAACAATCTTTGAGGGCCAATCTCTGATGTGATTTATAGTCCAGATCCACCATCTCTATCCTTCTCTCATTATCTGCCTTTAACACTCTCCTTCTCCGTCTTTTTTGACTCACAATTCACTTGAATATCTCCAGCACACACACACACATTCGTCGGCAGATGAAGCCTTTTGTATTCTCTAATAATTCCAAAAAAAAAACTTTTTGCAGCAAAGTTGACTAAAGCCAAAAGCAATCGCACTCCTTGTCTCTGGTGTCCAAAGAATGCTAGCCAGAGGTCCGAGAGAGCGACAGAGGGGCAGAGAGAGAGAGCGGTGATATTTTTGCATACGAAGATTTTTGAGCAGAGCAGCAACACTGGCAAGGAGCAGCCAGTGGAAAATGGAGCACAGGGGCGGAAGCAAAAGTTGTGGCAAATGTTTTGTACACATACTTCTTTTTTTTTGGGGGGGGTGTGGCACGCTCAGATTTATGCGTGTGTTTGTTTATCCATTGGGCCCACGGGGAGCACCCAATTCCAGCTCCCCCCACCCCCGCACTCCCACTTATTTATATTTTTCTCTATATTTTTGACTCTCTATTTTCCATTCCGGCCACAGCTTAAATTTCCTGCCATCAACTTTTTGTGCTTTTGTTGGTTAACTTTTTGGCTCTGTGAATTTACTCGGCAAATTCTTTTGGGGGAGAGCCTTTGTGTGCGGGGGGTGGGGGTGCACCAGAGGCCCAGAGAATCAGAGGACCAAAGGACCCCAGGAACAACAAATATGCTAACTAGTTCCTGGCTATGGTTTCTGTCTTGTGCTGCCGCTGCTGCTGCTGGCTTTAAACCTCTGCTCTGCTCTCGAGTGTTATGCAAAGTAAATTGTACATAATTGTCAGGACTACTAGGACACACAGTGGACAGAGAGAGACAGCGAGAGACAGGGGCACACAGCACACACTCACACACATACGTATATGCAAATGGCAGGAGCAGGAGCACAGGACAATGACTAATTTTACCATCATTGTTGGTGGCGTAACACACATACACCACACCAGAAAGAAGAGAGAGTCAGAGAGAGAGAGCGAAAGAAGAGGAAGGACAGAGCATTACTATCATATCTTACAAATTGTCGCAGCAGCAGCCGCCCAGGACGACTCTCTGCCGCGTTTTTGGCTATATCCTTTCAATTATTCTATATGCCAGCAAATACTACGTTCCGAATTTTGCTTCGATTTCATTTCTTGCGACCATTCCCACAGAGACACAAGCACAAACACACACATGCATGTACATTCGTCTGTGTGCGTGTGTGTATCCCTGGCCCGCATTTTTCCTTTACTGCTGCTGCCATCCCCCTAGTGTGTGTTTCCTCTTTTGTGTCCAGTGAGGGAGAGAGAGAGAGAGACAGCAGCATTCAACATTCAACGTTCAACGTTTTGTTGTAATCTTTTGGTCTTTTCTTCATCATCGTTTAGCTTGATGTGGTTTTCCCTTCGACTTAATCAGTTTTACTATTGTTTGTTTTCCCTCTGTTCTCTCTGTTTCTCTGTTCTTTTCTCCGTTTTCTCCACACACACACACATATGAATGTATCCCACATTCGCCACCCCCGCTTATCCCTCTGTCCCTCTGTCTGTTTGTCTGTCTGTCAAATGCGAAAACGGATGCCGGATCCTTTGGCCATTCATTTCTTTGTTGCTTCTCGTCGAAAGATTCCCAGAAAAGTATGCTACGATTTTGGTTGCAATTATAATGAGGAAAGCCAGAGCGAGAAGGACAGACAGACAAAGCAGAGCAGGGCCAAGCAGAGCAGAGCAGAGGGATCCATATCCATCCGTTCCCCCAAGGACATGCCATTCAAGGGTAATATTCCTTCTGCATCATTAGGCCACCGCCGTCGCTGTTGCCGTTGCCGTTGCCGTTGCCATGCCTTCAACATTCAGTCATGGGTTAAGAGCTTAACCCATTCAACCCCACCAGCAGCAGCAGAAGCAGGGCCAAAATGTGGGAAAATGTTTGACCAAAAATCAAAATCGGAATCTGGGAAATTTATTTCACTTTAAGCAAATTTAAGTAAAATATATGCCATCCCCCCCCATTCTTTCTGCCTAATCCCAACCCCCCACTCGACTCCTGCCACTGTGCCACACACTTATCTGTCGCTGGGTTAATGCCCAAAGACATATTAGCCACAGACGAGTATCGGGGTGAGGGTGGGGTTCTTGGGGTACACTTCAACTCAATTAATCTCCACCGACTTTGAGTTTACACAAAAAAACACTTCAATGGAGGAAGGGAGGATCCCTCTTTCTGCATGGGATGGGTATAGGGTGATGGAGGAGTGCCATTCCAATTCTACTCCTACTTCTTCCCATTCAAGAGCTTATTCTTAAAGATGTTCCATCGTCTGGTGATGTTTTTTCCCTTAATTTCCCATCATTTTTGCACTACCAAATTGCTACGAGAAATATCCTTCGACAACAAAAAGACAGGCAGATGCACATGCCGGACAAAAGTTAGAAAAAAACAACATACATGTCGTGTGCATGAGATTTAATATCCTACAAGACTTGTCAAGGGACAGATTACGGCAGTAGCCCATGCCTGTGCTACTCATTTATATCGATGTTGTGTCGATTATCATTTTGGCTTTGTAATCAGAATCACTCTCTCTATTTGTGTCCTTTCACTTAAGGGTAATTTGTGCAGCGAGGGTCCAATGTTTGCGCGCTCTACCACATAATCCTCGACTGCAATGTTTGCTTGCTCCATTCCCATTTGTAGATCTACCAGCTTTTTGCTCTCATTCCCCCCACCCAAGGGGGGATTTGCATTGACGTCCCGTCCCGCCGTTCAATGTATGTTTTGTGAGGACCAAAGTTTCCTTTTAGTTGCAACGATACAGAGTATCCCGCCCCCTCTCATATAACCCCATCAGCCATCAGCTGTAATAGTATTTTAGCCTCAGTTTTGTGGATTTAATGAGCGCCTCTCTCCCTGGCTCTTTCTGTGGTAACTTGTTGAGTCCTGCCACAGCTACAGCCACAGCCACAGCCAGTGCCACTGCCACTGCCACTGCCACTGCCAATGACAGGATATAGATGGAATACAATCCCAATCCCCAGCCCCTGCCCCATCTATCCCTCTTTCGTTTTGTAACAAAAAGTTGCACAACCGCAGAGTATGCTTCAAGTTTTAATTCGTGGGATTCTCGTTGTCATATATGTGTTTCTAGGCTGTGTGTGTGTCTGTTTGTGTGTGTGTTTTAGTGCCATTGTCATCTTCATAAGTGTGCGTGTGTGGAGAGGGCTTTTGTGTGTAACTGGGTGTGGTGTGTGCTTGGGTGTGTGTGTGTGTTGGCAGAGCGCTTAATTTGGACCCAGCCGCTTGTTGCCCGAATTCGCCACACGACCCTTCAACGTACTGATTTCCAGCGGTGGCAGACACCCGCGTCTCTTCAGATCGTCCAGCTTGACGGTAATGACCGTATCGATCTCTGCCTGGCGCTGGGCATCCGCTGCACGCTCCCTCTCGAACTCCAGCTGCTCGGCGGCCTCCTGGCGGCGACGGGCCTTTTCGCGCTGCTCTATCTGGCAGGCGACGCTAGCGCGGAGGTTCTGCCGCTTGAGTTTGTCCGCCTCGACCTCAAGTCGGTGCCGCTCCTCCTCGTCGGCTCGGAACTGCATCATCTCCTTGGTGTCGCGGTCGCGCTGCGCATAGTAGCAGGCCTTCATCTCGCTGAGGCGCTCCATTTGCTCGAGATTGGCCTTGCGGAGCTCTTCGGCGATGCGGCGCTCCTTCTCGGCGGCCAGGCGCTCCGTTTCGCGGTACTTGCGCTCGAGGCGCTCGTGCTCGGCAATGTAGCGCATCTCTTCCTGGTTGTCCTTGGCCTCGAGAATCTTCAGCTGGACGATAAAGAGGGCGTCGCGCTGGCGCTTTATCTCGGCCTGCTGGGCCATCTGATCGTCGTGATCCTTGCGGCGCTTCTCCTCCTTCGCCATGAGGTAGTCGGCGGCGCGCTGCTCGTCGCTCTGGTCCTGCAGGCACATCATGCGCACAAACTCACGGTGCAGCTTTTTGTAGTTGTCCAGTTCCTCGCGATGCTGCAGCTTCCTCAATGCCATCTGCTTTTCCTGTTCGGCCTCGGCCTTCTTGTATTCCTCGACGGCTGCGCGCACCTCGCGTGCATCCTGCCGCTGCCGGTCCTGGGCCACGTAGCGCAATTTCTGCCGGTCGGCGATTTGCTGGAGGACATCCAGACCGAACTGCTTGCGCTTGTCCTCCTCGGCCTCTTCTTTCTGCTCGATAGTGCCCCACTTGCTCTTGTTGTACTCGAGATTTTTGCGCGCCTGCTGGGCGTCGTACTCCTCCTGGATGTGCTCCAGGATCTGACGTTCCTGTATCTGGGCCGTCCACATGGCACTGCACTTGGCCGCCGCAATGGCCCTGGTTGCCTCGCGCACCCGTGGGTCCATCTCGTATCTGGCGTTCAGCGAATGGTGCAGCACCTGGAGGCGCTTCGCCTCCACCAGCTGGTCCTCGTTGTCGTCGGCGGATGCGAGCGCCTGCTGCCGCTGGCGCTCGCGCTCCTTCTCGCGCCGCCGCTCGTCAATGTCGTGAAAGTAGTTGCGTATCCGCTCGGTCTCCTCCGTTTGCTGGGTCTGCTCCTCCTGCTTCTGGGCCTGCTCCACGAACCTCTCATCGCGGGTCTTCGGCCGCCCCGACCGCATCCGCTCCAGCTCCTGAGGGGAGAGCTCGGCGAAGCCCTTCGACTGCCAGGACTGGCCCTGCACATGGAAGAACGTGGCCTTGCCCGCCTGGGCACGCAGCTGGCTGGCCGTCGGCTTGTTGCCGCCGCGACGCACCAGCGCTGTCAAAGCACCTGGAACCCGTCCCGGTGGACGTGTGCCCGGTGGCAGCGTGCGCTTGCCATCCTTGTCCTTGGGCTTGACCGGCTTGTCCCTGCGACCGGCACATGGGTCGAGCACCTCCTGCAGCTGCAACGGCTCTGCAGCCGCAGGGTCTTCAAAATACAAGAGCTTTCCGGTGCGATCGTAGCAATCGGGCGCCAGGAGGGTCCTCGATGGCCGCTTCTCGCACGGCATTCCCTTCGGCATCTTTCGAGCGAGAAATTTTCGTTTTCGTTTTCCAAGCAGAAAAAGTTTCTACAGTCTGTGTCTATGGGAGTGTGAATATGGGGACTGTACTGAGAACACTACGATAGAGCTCTGACAGAACGATCTAAGCCTGAACGACCCCTCCAAAAAACAGAAAAACAAGTGGGGGCATTTACTTCCTGCATTTACTTCCGCCTGCTTTGACTCGACGTTTTGGAGGCGTTGATGCTTGCCCCGGCAGCCATTTGCCCCGGCCATTCTCTGTACTCAGTCAGTGGTCCATGCAGCAGCAGCAGCAGCAGCGCCGCAGCAGCACCGCAGCACCACTTGCTGCACGCTGCTTTGGCTTCTCTCTATGCCGCCGCAGCAGCAGCAGCAGCAGCAGCTGCAGGTGGCATGAAAATTTAATTACACGCCTCGCTGAGAAGCTGCCGCTGCCGCTGCCAGTGCGGTCGGTCCTGCCACTGCCACTGCCACTAGAAAAATTCTGGGATAAGCGACGGGAAAATTGTTGAAAAATTTCATTACAAATTGAGTTGTGGCTTAGGTTTAGGTTAACTTTCTACACGGCTGGTGCACGGGGGGTGCGCGAAGGGCAGGGAATGTGCTGCAAGTAAAAGAATTCATAAATCAAGAATTTACACTTTTCTTTCACGGGTCTTTTCCAGGGAAGGATTTTCCATATATGGAAGGGATTTCATGGCTGGAGATTCAAGTCAAAAGCTCCAAGTTTTCTGTTTCAATTTCATAGTTCCTTAAACTCGGTTTTATTTAGGAAACGTGCCTTTCCTCTCATTCCTAAGGGAATCCCAAGACAGCCCCTTGTTTTGTGGTTGCTCTTCCCACTCTGTTCCGCACTCGACGCCATTCTTGTCCACTTTGTTCCGATCTCTACTCAATTCCATTCCATTCTGTTCCAATTTTGCCTTAAATATGAATTATTTCTTTCGCAAACATTGTATATTACGTATACGCCGCATGGTCTGGTCGCTTGGCCCGTTCTTTTTGGGAGCGCACAAAAAACTTTTGCACATTTCAATGGCAATAAAAGTGATTTAATAAGGCACGAGAGCAAACGAAACGAAAGCCGAAAGAGGCACACAAATGAAAGAAAAGAGGAAAAGATGCGAAATCCAGAGTGAAATCAATTTGATTTGTCGCCACAGACGATTGCTGTTGGGGGGGATGGAGAGAGATGGGGATAGAGCAAGAGGGGCTGGGCCACGCCCAGTGCGTGTGATTAAGTGCGCGTTTAATGTGCACGCCATGGCCATAAAACAAATTGTATGCAATGCCAACAAACCCCCCCTCCAAACGAAAAGCTTCGACATTTACTCACAGAAACACACACACACATAGACCCCGAGAAACCCGGGACCGACCCCACTCAATCCTTCAGCGAAAACTTTTGTTGCTGCTGCTGCTGTTCGCCTCCTGCTTGCCTCCTCGGCTGGGTTTTGTGGGCTTTGAAATGTAAATACAGCTCATTATTTCCAATGCCCTGCCATTCATTTGCAAAGTTTGCAGTCTGCCCACAGCAGACTCTCCTGCTCTCTCTCTCTATCTCTGCCTCTGTCGCTCTTGCCACCCACTCGCATTCGCAGCACTTGTCTGCCCCACAAAACACTGGGTTCCAGGGGCAATCGTTAATTTCGCTAGATAAGTACCCATATATCCTTCAAATTAATCGAAAAGTTTAAGGGTTATCTATCGATAGATAAATCATAAGTAAATCACGAGAGTTTGTTCGCCAGAGTCTGTCGTTTTCTAACTTTCTCCACTTGTCATCGATGTGTTCTGGAATCTACGATTAAACATAGGTGCCGGAATTTTCATAATATTACAAAAATCTGTGTCTGTAATCGTTCTTTACTTGATCTACTTCATGAGTCATTTTGTGAATATTTTGAAGTCTTTTCAATACTTAAAATATTGAATTAACAATTAGAGATCATTATTATACTCCTCCAAGAATGTTTCAATGTGATCGAATCGAACAGTGACAGATTTATCGATAGGAAATTCGATATATTACGACGGAACTTCCCAGAGAATTGCATTTCAAGCCGTTAAGATAGAGTTTCACAATCATAAAGCCCAAGTATCCTGATTTCAATTAACTATTGATAAATGATCGATAGCAAAATCGAAAGGTAATTGTTTGAGAGTGCTCCTTCCGTAGGGCTCTTCAAATTTCATTCAATTTCCTCTAGTTTCCGGCCCAGGGTGTGTGTGGGGCAAGGACTGAGAGTAGTCTGCCACTGGGTGGGGCGGGGTGTGGGGCGAGTGTTCCTTGGGTCACCTTTAATTAACTGTAATGCTAGCTAGTGGCAGTGGCAGCATGGCCAACGTGTGTGTAATGGTCTCTCCTTGCCACAGGATGTGTGTGTGTGTTTGTGTGCGCTGCCCGCCGCCCCAAGGGTTTATTATTTTCACTTAATTTTTGCTCGAATTCCCCCCTGATTTTTCTTCTCTTTTTTGCTCTGTTTTTTTTTGGTTGTTGATGTTTTTTTTGCCTGTTCTGCTGTTGCCCCGAACTTTGGTCTTTTGCTTTTCTTGTCTATTCAATTTACGTGCCACAGAAGGAGGCAGAGGCGGAGGCGAATCAAATGGCGAATCATCACAGCTAGGCAGAAAAACAGAAAGGAAACAACAGAACCCCAAAGAATGGATTCTCTTGTTTGTGAGGGGCCTAAGGATAGCAACAAAATGCCGCTCAAATTGACTTGGCCTGGTCCCAAAAGGGGGCCAGAGGATGACTCGACACACACACAAAGAGACAGAGAGACAGAGATAGAGAGAGAGAGAGAGACACACAGACAGGTGATGCTAAAAAGGATCTCTGGATCGTACGTCCTTCCTTTGCGGAGGAGGCAAAAGTCACAGGCAACTTCCTGTCCTGGTCCGGGTCCGGGTCCTGGCCTGGCCTGGCGACAAAGGCATGTTTCGCCTGCTGCACAATGGCAAATAATTCATAACTTGGCTCAAAAGTTTGATTTAGCTGCAGTTAATACACTCTGTGTGTGTTCTCTGTGTGTGTGTGTGCCATCCGCCCGCTCCCCACGCCACACCCAGAGGACACACCCGTACCGCCCCCTCTCTTGACATTCTCGACAGTCAGTCCTTTCCCCACAAACAAAACTCTTGGCATATTTCTGCTTCTCATCCTGTTGGCCATACGTCGGTTTGCATAAATTTTGCCACACTCTCCCCCCAATGCCTCGACTCCGTAGTAGGCAGAAAGGACGCACTCTCCCCTGCCCCGGCTCCTGTCGACAGCAACGTTTCTCCTTTTCTCTGTGTGTGTCTCTCTCTCTCTCTCTCGCTCGCTGGGGCAGCAGAAGCAGCAGCAGATAAATTACGCTTGAAGCGCCAGGGCCAATGGAAGCGGAAGAGCCAACGGATGATGGCAGCCAAAGCCAAAGCCAGAGACAGAGACAGAGACAGAGCCGGAGATACAGCCAGAGCCCACAGGCCAAGGACTGTATGCTTATTTTTCTTCAACTGTAACTGTTGCCAGAACCGTAAAAGATGAGCTAGCGAGATGTGGGGGCATGGTGGCACGGGGCCTGGGGCACACATGAGGCCTGCCTTTGGGCGACAGGCGACAAAAGTTACCCAGCAAATCGTTTTCCACTTGAATTTGTTCAAAGCCGAAGTTTAAATTTTGATATTTCATGGGCTATCGATTAGTTATCGATGATAAGATACGAAATATCGCAGTTTAATCGACCAGACCCCTTATGGAGATATAGAATTGATTCGTTTTTAATCTTAGTTATCTGTGACGGTGGAACAAACTGGGACATTTTCGGAACGGCAAAACCTTACGCACCGTCTAGGAAATAGACGGTAAACGGTGCTCAGTGTGAATAGGCTATTAACAACACTCATCGATAAGAAATGCTTCGATATTCCCTTGAATTTATCGAAGAAGTTTTCAAACTTGACAATTTCGCAGCCTGTGGAATGCCAGAATAGAGTCCCCGAATGCCAGAGAACTTTGTCGGCTTTTGACAGGCGCTTCCTTGCGGCTTCCCCGCTCTTTCTCAGTGTCTTCGGCGAAGGCTCTTAAAATGCCTCATGCAACACGAATGCTGGATGCTGGATGCTGGAGCTCCTACAGTCGTCTGCTATAAATTTTTAACAACCATTTAACTTGAGTTTTATTAGTCCCCAGCCAGCGGTCAGCCCAGCACAGAACAGCACGGAATGATGGAGGGCGACAAGGGCTCTGCTGTCCTGTTGGCTTCTGCCTCGTATATTTTGATCCAACAATGTGGCAAATGCCAATGCCCACAAAGTCGCACGTCACACAATGACATTTTGCATTTGGCAGTTCATCTTTGGGACATTCTTGTGTCAGTTTTATGGGGGGCCTTTTCGTTGTCTGTCTGTCTCTGTGTCATTGATAGCGCCCCATGCTGCGACTTTGTGGGGCTCCTCATAGATTGCACAATGGACTGGCTGTAACAGTGACTGTACGGCCTAACAGCAGGAATAACAGACACTGCCACTGCCGCTGACACTGCATCCTGGCATCCTTACATCCTGGCAGCTTCTCCTGCCTTTTGCTCCCAGTTGTGCGCCCGATGTCGACCGATAATCATCTCTGGCAAATCAACCGAATAATATTCAAATCCGCAACTCTTGTGTTTTCTTTTTAGTTTCGTTCCACTCTTGGTTTTCCCCGCCTTCCCGTTTTTCTGTTTTTTGCAAATTCTTTTGCGAGTTTCCCCCGCCCTGCTCGAGTATCAGTCGAGTGTGTTGGTTTTTTTGTATCGTTTGCCTTCCGCTTTTTGGTGAAACGAAAACGAAACAAACAAAATGCTTTCAGTTGAGTAAAATGTCTGATGCCAGAGGAGATACTCGAAGGAGAGCCGCCAGTAAACAAAACCAAAGCCGAAACAACAGCAACAACAATACAACAAAAGTGAAAAACTAAACGAAAAAACTCAATCGCACAGAAAAAGAACAAAAAGCAAAGCCCTCAAGTCAAAGCAAAGAAATCAAAAACACAAAAACACACGAAATCAATCGAAACAACAATCGAAATCAACCTTAACCCGTTATCGATAAGCATCGATAGCGAGCCCGCACACACTATGGACTCCCTGGAGCGGCTAATGCGAGCCGCCCCGCTGCCTCGGATGCTGACGAGCGGCGTGGTGGCCACCGCTGCAGCAGCTGCCGCCACAGCCGCCGCCGCTGCCAGCGGGGGCAAGGGCAGTGCTGGCATCGAGCAGCGCGCCCTGGTGCATGCCTCACTGGCGGCGGCCACAGTGGGACGGAAGGGCCGCCACCTGACGGGCACCTTCTGCCTCACCGGCGACACCATGGAGGGCATTATACAGTGTTTGGTATTTCTCAAAGCGTTCTCGGTAAGTCGGGAAAAGAGTGAGGGTCAACAAGAAAATCAAAAAAAATCCACACACACAAAACGAAAAGAGAGAGAGAGCGACAGTGGGTGGGAGAGCAGGCTGTTTTCTCCATCATCCCATATACCATATCCCATATTCCCATTTCCATTCCCATTCCCATCATCATCGCCCCCTGCAAAATTCAATTTAGTTTTCGGTTTGCGCTCGACTAAGTTTCCAACAATTTTCCATTCGGTTTTTCTTTTTTGGTTTTTTACTTCGGCTTGGGTTTTGGCCATCAAAATGTGCAATAGGCTGTAAATAGGCAAATACATTTTCCACACACACACACACAGACACTGAGGGCGAGAGAGGGAGATAGCGTGCGGGGATGAGTGTGTGGAAAGCTGATTTTGGGATTTTATAACTACATTTCGTACGGGGCCAGAGAGACCTTTGACCCACTTTATGGCACAGTAAACCGACCATAAGCCATTCCACAGACACACAGCAGCAGCAGCAGCAGCATTCAGCATCACAGCATCTGTGCATAAAGATTGTCACATATTTGCTGAAACACACACATAACTAACGTATTTTCCAACGCATTTTCCTAACCAATGTTTCTTTTTCTCTTGTCTTCTCTTTGCAGGTGAGTTTCGAGCTGTTGAAAGGCAAAGTACTCATCACGAACAGATTATGCGAATGAAAATCATAATCAGAGTCAAAGGTTGAGTCCCCCCCCTCCCCACCCCATAGTGTCCATCAAGGGGACCCGATCTGAAAGGAAAACTGTGATGAATTTGGTTTGTGGTGTGGAAAATGTATCTCCTGATGGACGCCGAGTGCCCTGACGTTGATTCAATTATGCTTCAGTCGACTGGTGCAGTGGTTTTTCTGATTAAAGGGACGGAAACTACAATCAGCGATTACACTTGTTATTTCATTACCCATTTTACTCATTTTACTCATTTTACACGTTTTACTCGCAGGTCACAAGAATTATCCACGCATCCACGTAAAAATGTTGAATCGATTAAAGTGAAAAACTTTGTTCGGGTTTTTTACGTGTTGTGCGCTTTTTGTTTATGAAACTTTTCAATCCACATAACTTTGTGTACTAATTCGATTATGCTCACATGGGCATTCAAATGGGTGAAAGACCATACGCGTTCATTTCATAAAACATATGTATATACATACAAAAAAACCAAAATATTTATTTTAAATTCATTTAATTAGTAAATGAAATTAGCAGTTGATTTTTAAAGCCCTTTAAATTGCAGCAATTGCAAAATGCGATTCATTTGTGTTTGCTGAAAAGAATTGCTATTGATTTATTATAAATTCTGTGTGAAAATGATTAATAATCGATAAGTAGCCGTTATGTGTGGTATAGATTGTATGTTGTTAGCAAAATATCTGGTGCGAAAAATGATTGTGAATATTTACCCTCTTATCGGATGAATTGCACAATTAATCTATAATTTCGATTATTTATCGTTAGAAATATAATCGTTGCTTGATCGTTGGCCACATATCTGTCATTTGATATTCTCCGATGGTTGTATGGTATATTTCCCGACGTTTCAGGGCTGTCGTTGGTGGCCCACAAACATTTCATGGATGATTGAATCGCAAACTGCTCTCTGAGCATTCGCACAAGCATTCGATAAGCCTGCAAGTAATCGTTGTCAAAGCCATACATTCATTCGATATCAAAGCGAGCTATCGACAAAGGCATAATCCTCTGTGTATGGAGCTGTTGAAAGGATATTCCTATTGAGTGGAGTACAGCACAGAAGGGACATGCCAGGTCCGGGGCGTATGCGTATGCGTAATATTAAACCAATTAGTCGATTGCCTCCCCTGCCAGCCTGCCCGACGCTGACCAATTGAATCAATCTTACGGTCGGAGTTCCAATTAGCTGGCACTCGTATTTCCCGTCCAAATAATTCAATTTTTATTCCCACCTTTAATACGGTTTATGCCGGACTTTACTTATGGTTGGGGGGTCGCTCATCCCATCCGTATTCCAATCTCAGTTGCATGTAAATTACGTTGCTTAGTGCCCCCGGGGGGTGTCTCGTGGTTTAATTGAGAGTCCTGGCCCGTATCCGGCTCCTTTTCGCTGTAAATGCACTTAACACCCAATCGGTTCCACCAATATCTTCTCTCCAGAGACGGCGATAGACAGACAGACAGACACACAGACAGACGGACGGACGGACGGACGGGAGGCCGGGAGTTAGATGGAGACCGACATCGAGCAGTTGCCTGCCCGCGGCAATTGCAGGCCCATTAAAACTGACACATTGCGATTGCTTCTCCCACGTTTTTTCCCTTTTTTGCCAGGCTAACAAACAAAAAGAGTGGGAAAAAGAGAGAACAAGTGAGGTGGAAAGAAGTAAAGGAAACGGGGGGGAAAAAAAGGCGAAAATACACAGGACACACCCAGGGGCGGGCGACACTGTCTGTGCTGTGCCGTGCTGTGTGCTGTCTCTTCTCACAATCAGCCATAAACAAAGTACAGGCAGGCAGGCAGGCTGGAGATCAATCTGTATTCGACGGCCACATACCCATTAAAGCGGACGCGCGCACCTGTAAGCCATGGCTGGAGGGGCATGCCCCATTTGAGGCGTTGATGGAAGCGACGGCGTAAGCGACTTTTTACGCATCGTTAATTTTGTCCCTGCGGCCTCCACTCATTCTGCCAGTCTGTGATTCAGTCATTCACTCATTCATTCACTCATTCGGCCTGTCACTCAGGCAGTCAGTCAGTCAGCCAGTCACCCAGTCACCCAGTCAGTCGGCCTTTCATTCAATCAGCCTTTGGGGGGAGGCTGCTCAGACCGCCCTGCTCTGCCTATCGCTATAATGATGTTGCTGGAATCTCTCCCCGCAGCTCTGTGCCTTTGACATCAACACCATCCACCAAATGCGGCCGTGAGTCGTGATTTACTTGCCCCCAAACCCCAAAACGTCCCCCTGTTTCCCGTCCCCCGTTTCCCGTTTCTCACCCACTCAGCTGTCATCCGCTTATATACGGGCTCTGGTCTCTGGCTCTGGGCTCTGGGATCTCTCTCTCTCTCTGTCTCCCTGTCTCTCTGTGTGCGTGTGTAAATTTAAATGTTGCACAAATATGAAAAGCAATTTACATAATATCCTGCCAAGTGTAAAATGATTGTCAATTCTGTCTGCCACTGAAGCAGAGCGAACGATGGAGCCAACTGAATGGAACGAAATGGAATGGGAATGGAAGTGGGAATGGCAGAAACGGAACCGCATTAACCGCCGTGGAAATTGGGGGAGGGGCCTTAAATCGATTCGATGGGGTTCTTCCCACTCGATTTTCTTCTTTCCAATTATCGATGGGTCTGTGCCACAGATAAAGACGAGGAAATAATATTTGCCTCTGATTGCAGTTGTCGGCGGAGAAAATGGACATCGAAAGTGTGATTATCGATTGCAATCGATGAGTAATGGATGATGGAAAGGGCTTAAGCTTGATTGAACTATAAACTCTTGATATTCGGTTGATGAATATTCACGCATTGATGAAATGGATTTTAGTTTGCAATATAATATATATTCGACTGGTTTTGAATGAAGAATAACGGAAAAATGTAAGAGATCGATAGTTATCGACATTTATCAGTAGATTTTAATCGAAATATTGAACATTTCGATAACTTGCTATCCTCAAAGCTTCTTCTTGCTGTTGAAATATAGTTTTTCGTCCAGTTCAAATGATATTTTGGAATTTTAATCGATATTTAACCACTCCCTCGTCCCACCCCTCGTCCGCCCCTGGCCACGCCTTTGTGTGGCGGTGGGGTGTTGTGCGTCAACAATTTTTGGAATTGATGATGTCGACGCACATTATGGGGTTCAATATCCCGGATAATGACGACAAATTGCGCAATATTTGTACCAGAGAGAGAGAGAGAGAGAGGCGAGAGAAGTGCGGTGGGATGGGATGGAATGTTGGTATTGCGCGTGTGATTGTGGGTGTTGATTCCCTAAGTGTCCTTGGCCAGTGACTCCTTTGCTCACGCCGCGGCCGACGCCAACGCCAGCGCCGCTGTCGCTGCCTTTGCGGTCAAACATGATTGATGAACGCTAATTAATGTGGCTGGCGTCTTCTGGCAGTCCTTGTGTTGGCTTTGGCCCCCCCAGTCGTCTCGATTTGCTCACAATTTGTATAATTAATTCCCATCTCAAGTGCGTTTATAATTATGATGCGCACTGTGTTCGCGACAGCTTCTAACCACCAACAACCGCTCAACAGCTCAGCCACCCAACCGCTCCACCCACTCTGCCCTGTACGCCGTAGCAGCAAAGTTTTCCCTTCGCCAACCACTCGAGTGCGACAGCAGCCACAACAACAGTGTCGTGTGCATCTTTTGTAGTACCCACTGTGTCTGCCACTTGAGGCAGAGCTAAAACCGTGTAAGGCAAGCCAGCACTAGACCCAAAGAGCGTCTACAGTCAGACGGAGAGAGTGGGATTCGTGTGGCCGCTTTAATTGTGGATACAAGTGACTGTAAGAGGCTTAAGATACAGTGGGTCTTTCTTTTGAACCTTGTATCTTCCACTGAGTACAGCCACACCACATGGGGCTATTTTTATGGGTAAATATACATTTATAGGTGGGGAATAGCTGTAAAGCTATCAATGAAGGCTGGAAACCATTTTTAACCAATATAATGCTCTGATAAGTCTTATAACTAATCGTTCTGTTTGAGAATCCACTCTATGGGGATCTGCAATCATTCTTTTATGTTTCCAGTATACTCATACATGATGATCCTGTAGAGCCGAGCCCTGTAGATGTAGATGTCCATGTAGATGGACATTAATGGATCAAAAATGGATTTGTATCGATATTTGTGCCTCAAAAGTACTTAAATTCAATGGGTCACCGAACATTAAAATAATTAGTGACCAAACTATTGAAATTCAACAAAAATCGACTTACTAACGATATTTGTAAACGATTGCCACAGATAATATTTGCCGATTTCCAAGTTTTGTGTATCAATTAACAAAAATCGATTACGAATACCCAGATCTTAATTCTTTTTGGGCAATTGGCAATCCTCTAACCCTTTTCTGCCCAGGGGATCCGTATCTGGCCGGCCCTCCCTCGCTCTCGCTTCGCCTTTCATTGTGCAGGTGAGACGCGAACGTGATGCTTCAATCTATGCAAATTTGCGTACACTTTGCAGGAGCGGCAAACATGCACAAACACGTCGTGCAGTCGAGCAGTTGCATGCCACTGCCACTGCCACCACCACCACACATGCCCCCGCTCTTGCCCCATCCCCAGTCACAGCTCTTAGTCAAACAGAATCGTTGAGGTGGGTTTTTGTGCCACTCGTGGATGGATGCTGCCGCTGCCACTGCTGCCGCATTTGTTGTTGTTGGTGTTGTTTGCTTTGGGAGGCAAGGCCCTTCAAGCACTTTCCCATTATGCAGTCGTGTGTGTGTCTGTGTGTGCATTTCAGAAAACTTAAACAGTTTATTAAGCGCAAACTAAACTCAAATACAAATGCAGACACACACAGACACATGGATACGGAATTCAGTTAGTTAGTCGCTGTTGTTTGTTTGCGTTTTCTGTGTTTTAGATTACATTTATTATACGATGACACGGACATGACTCGACTTGACTCGCCTCGACTCAGTCAACACTTTTCATGTCTCCCTCTCTCTCACTTTGACTTTTCTTTTGCGTATGTTTTTGCCTTTTTTTTGTCTCACTGTGCGGTCAGCTTTCAGTTTTCATTTCAATTATGAAGCAACATCCACTATCCCCGTCTCTGCCCTTGCCACTGCCACTGCTGCACACACAAGTGGCCGTCCAGATGTGGATTTGCATTTGAATTTGTAATTTGTTCGCCAAGTAAAAGCCGCAGAATACTAAACAGATGAGTAAAGCCACAGATAGACAGAGAGAGAGAGAGAGACAGAGAGAGCGAGCGGGAGGGAGCGAGAGAGTGGCACTTTGTAAGAGTAGCATCATCATTGGTTAGTATGGATTTCCATGATTTTTGAGTAGTCCACCACAGCGTGACTGTACTCTGGATGCACTTGAATGCACAGAAGCAACATCTGCAAAGACATGAAATGCATATTTTTCTAGTCCCACCCCCCTCCGAGAATCCTTTCGCTTAGGCCACTCTCTAGTCCTCGCTGAATCCTGAAAATAGTTTACATAACCCATTCAAAATACCTTAAATTTTGGCACTTGAAATTCATTGTCGGTCGTAGAGAGAGAGAGAGAGAGGGAGAGAGTGACAAGGGAAGAGAGAATGATGAAATGTTTCGCTAGTTTACAGTCTTCCTTCTGTCTCTCTCTCTCTCTCTATCTCCCGCTTGAGAGGCAGAGACAGGGACAGGTGGAAAGAGTCCTGTTATCCTTCGTTATTTTGCTCTATCATCCATCTAAATGGATATCTCGCGGACCCTCCAGTTGTCTATCTCTGTCCTTCTCGCTCTCGTTCTCTCTCTTCGTGTGGTGTTGTATTGTTGTTGCACGTACATGTCGTAGACTTTGTCTTTCGGATAAAACTTCACTAAAAAATGAGCATGGCACGGCGTTGAGCATTTAAACTAGCTACAAAAATACCAGCCACACCATGCCACACACAAACCCGCATGCCCCCGTGCCCCCATGCCGCCCCGCTCTACGTGAGTGGCATGCAGAACGTGGACACGTGTGTGTTGCTGCTGCTGCTGCTGCCGTGGTGTTGGTGTTGCTATATGTGTGGTTGCCAAGACAAAATGCGGCTAATGTCCTTTTTTTCCCGTCTTTGCCCCTACCTATCCGCAGCGGTCTATGCCATTTCTCCTGTCGCTCGTTTTTCTCCCACTTTTCTCTCGTTTTTCGCTTCGTTTTCCATTCCATTCTATTGTTTATTTGTGTATTTTTTCGGTACGGTTTAGATTTACAATAGCAGCGTATTATATGTTCTTTGTGTGGATACGAGAGTATTATGGCATCATGGCATCATGTACCCATAGTTTCCATCTGCACTCGTAAGACCGTCAAGTGGCAAGCGATTCCTCTTCCTTCCACAAAGATAGATCCCATATTCAGTCAGGGAAATCCAAGACTTAGCAGAGATTCTAGCGATTCTACTTGAGAACTTTAGTGTATCACCATATCACTAGGATCCTTTTGGCATTCCATCTTTTCTATTCATAAGCGTCTACCATTTAAGGTAATATATCCAAACGGTCTGCTCATTCTGCAACACCTCAAAGCGTGGCTTCTTCTCCTGTTTAACCCTGTAAATGGTTAAAAGAGAGACTGAAAGAGAGAGCCACAGCCATTGGAAAACTTATTCTGTTCGGGAGTAACAGCGTCGACAACAGCAGCGTGGTGGATGCCATCCAGCGCATAACAATTGCCTATCCGCCTTGCAGGACTAATTGGCAGACATTCTTGCTGCTCCTTCTTCCGCTCCCTTCCCCGCTGCACTGGCACTGGCAATGGTTTTTGGTTTCGGGGTTTGTCGGCAATTAGCAAAAGTTTCACTTACATTTTGGGGCAATTTGTGTGCGTCGTGTCGTGTGCCTTCCCTTACATTTTGCGGGCAATTGTGATTGAAATTTTCGGATTCTGGTAGTGGGCCAAAAACGGGAATTAGCCCTCTGAAGGGTTCCTGCTCTCCCTCTGTTGCCACCGTCCAAACGCGGAACTTCATCACAATGGAAATAAGAAACGTACATAAGGGGCCAGAAAGAACAACTAAAGTAAATTATGACACATAGTTTTTGACATTTATGATGTGTACAAAAGTGTCCTGTCCCCCTTTTGCCTGCCAGATAATGTCTAACAAAGAAAGAGAGAGAGAGAGAGTGAGAAATGGCTGGGAGAAACTTATGCCAATTCATTAATTAGTCTGCCACTTGCCATGGCTCCGAAAAATGGCAGCGACAGCTTGACAAACTTTCAGCCTTCCTTCTCTCTCTCTCCCCACTTTCTCCCAGTGGCTGCTGCCACATGGTTTTGCTCTCTCTCTCTCTCTCCTTCCCCCTGTCTGCCACAAAGTGTGTAACTTGATATGAACTTCTACTTAATAAAAGACTCTTCATGTATGTTGCCCCATCTGCAGCCCCATTCCCGGCCCCATCCTCCCCGCACTGGATACGACTCCTTGTTGCTGTTGTTCTCCCTCTTCTTCTACTTCTTTTATTTCTTTTCCTTTCCTTTCCTTTCCTTCTTTTTACTTTGGCATATTCTATATTCAATACGCGTGACCAGGACACACGCAGGACTGTTTGCTGTTGCTTGTGCCTCGTCGCCCCGTTTCCGGTTTATTTGATTAGTCTGTATACATGTATGTGTCTCTGTGTGTGTATGTATTGGCGATAAAGTTCCAGCAGCTGCAAATATGGCAAACAATTTCACAAAGTGCCCAAAAATGCCAAAAGTTTTCCCCCACGCCCAACGTCTGACCAAATCGTCTTATTAGCTAATCGTTGACTTTTTGTGCAGTCACCCACTCCCACTCCCACTCGCACTGCCACGCCCACTGCCACTGCCACTACCACCCTCTCTCTCTCTCTCTGTTTCTCCTCCACATTTGGCACCTAATTAGTTGGACTTGTCCGTGTCGGAATCCTGGTCGGAGAAAAAACAAATGAATTGAAGCCAAATTCCCATTTGAAGCCATTCAATTAGTGTGGAATTTCCAGAGAGAAATTCTACTAGAACGCAATTCTCCAGAGAACTCTTTCAATGGCCCCGGGTCTCTTTAATGAGCGACAGAGAGAGCGCAATTCTCCGATGAGAGTGTGATAATATCCCCCTCAGTGTGCTTCATCTGACTTCAGGGAAGCCTTTCTGTATGCCAAAAGGGACCTTATCGCAGCAACACCATCTCCGTCTTCATCCATGGGGCATGCCCCTCCCCCACCCACATCAGGCCACAGGAATGGGCCTCTCGCTCAAAGGAAGGGTGTAGCTGGAAATCCGTCCTTATCTGTGGCAACATATCGCAGTCGTGTCCTCCTCAAGGATGCCTCCAAAACACAGCGTTCATGTCTTTTTCTCTTCTGCCATCCTCTAGGATATTTTCTTCCTTTGGCTTTTCATTAAAAAGTCTACGCCTATCGGACCGTGTAGATCTTTTAACTACGAATAGTCCTTGTCCTGGCTCTCTCGCTCGCTCTCTCAAAGGGGCGACTACCTTTTGTTACCTTTTGTCTAGAGCGCGGACGGAAAGAGACAGAGAGAGCGAGAAAGAGAGAGAGAGCGCAAAAAAGTGTCGAGTTTTGCAGAAAATTTTATTGCTGAAAGGTGCTAAAATGAAAAGTGCTGATGCCGATGCCGATGCTGATGCTGATGCCAAATGCTGATGATGCCACGACGTGGAAGACATAGAAGTGCTGCAAAGAGTGCTGCAAAGAGTGTTGCAAAAGGGGTATAAGGATAAGGTGGTGCTGGCGGATGGCGGAAACCAGAGGCCCTACATCTGCATCTAGGGCTCTTTTCAAGCACCATTTTCTTTAATTATTTAAATTAAAAATTGCCACAACTTTGTGTGTGTGTGCGTGTGTGTGTGTGTGACATGAAGTGTCGACTGGAGCCGCCACTTGGCACAGTTTTCAATCTCTCCCCCTCTCCGCTCCACCCACCTGCCCGACTACGAAACGGGCGCGTTTAATTAAGCAAAGTGGCAGTGGCAGGAGCCCCACTGCCCCGCTGCCCCGCTGGCCCACTGCTTCACTGCCTCGCTGGCCCATCGCCTCAGTCCTCCCTCCTTCTGTGGGTTTTTGGCTTTTCAAGAGTTTTGTCTCCTGTCTCCCCTTCGGGAAAGCGACGCTTTTTTCACTCCATTCCTTCATCGCTTTTTTTTCTGCTAATTTTGTCTAATTTTTGTAGGGAAAACTGGAGAATGTAGGCTTGCAGGAAGAAGAAGGTGTTGTCAGGCCGTTGGCTTTTCCACAAATGGGAGATAGAGAACGAGAGAGAGAGAGAGAGCGAGAGAGCTGGTGCATCCGGGAAAATATTCATCCCATTTCTTTTGTCTTTACCTGTGCCAAAACGAAGTGCCGCCCTCTGCACACCCCTCACCCGTCACCCCTCACGCCTCGCCACTCTGCTGCCAAGAAGGAAGTTGCAAAGTGCTCGCCGCACTCTGGTAGAGTGGTGCGCGACGATACTATTCCGTTTTCCTCTTTGTCCGTGTTTGTTTGTGCAACAAAACGTGGCAACATTTTTCAAGAGTGCAGCAAAGAAAGCAAAAAAAAAAAAAACTATAAAAAAAACGAGTGAGACCAGAAGAAAACGCAGTGAAAAATTCACGAGTGGATGGTAGATGGGACTGAATGGGCTGCAGCTGAATGACCAAAGATACAGCATTGCCAGACTGAAGCACAGCAAAAAAACTGCAGAAGAAACATTGCCAAAGTCAAGTCAGAGCATGGCCAGACCTGAGATTTTAGATATCGACTGGCTCTGGCACATCACAAAGCATGTGTAGCCATGGGAAGGAAGCGGACAGGAGGGAAGCACTTTAACGCATTACCAGAATAAAATATGTATAACTTGAAGCATTGCCAGATGGAAATACATATATGTAGTTGTCTATGATCGCTCTTCGCTATCATCGGCACATCGTAGGGATAGAGTAATTTCTTAGACTTATTCTATCCAAATAATCTTTATAAGGAAATACCTAATTTCATTCTCAATCGATAAAACCAGCATTGCAGCTGTGCCACACCTGAACGAAAAACATTGCCACTTACAGAAGCAACAGAAGCGGGGGGTAAAGTGCACAGCAGAGCGGGATCGGGGGCAAGCCTTAAGCCGTTCATCAATAATCCTTCTTCGTGGCCGAATGCCAGATTAATACCCGTCATCTAATTTGTTGCAATCCAATCACAGCGCTATCGAGAGAAGCCCCCACTCCTTGGCCCGCTCTTTGTCCCGCAACGTCCTGATGAATTGCGGTCGCAATTGGTGTGGCAACAATACGTCAGGGCAGACAAATGCACCCACTGCCGAAGGGCCAAAAGCCACTGGCTCCGGCTCCGGCTCCGGCTCGGGCTCTGCCTCTGCCTCTGGCTGAAGCCTTTTCTCGTCATGGTTTTTCCCTGCTTTTCCATTACTTTTATTATTTCTTAATTTTTCATTTTGTTGTTTCTTCTTTGCTTTAGCTCGGGAGTAATGTGTGTGTGTGTGTGCATGTGCGTCTCCCTCTCTCTCCCTCTCTCTCTTTTGCTGTGTTGCCTTTTTGTAGAGATTGAAAAGCGCACTCAAGCAGCCCTTATCCACCCGTACCGCCCCCAATGCACATTTCCCAAATTGAACTCTGCGGCTGGCGTTCGGAGGTTGGCGGTTGCAGAGGGTGGGGTGGGGTGGTGAAAATGAACAGGTTTTTCCGGCTAGAAGATTTTTTTCAACCATTATTATCCCAGACAGCAATCAAGACAAGTGCAGGAGGTGCTCTCCAGCTCAATTCCATCTTCGTAGCACCACCCCCACTCCCTCCCCCGCACACTCTTTTCCTCCTACCAAAAGACGAGGGGCTTTTTTTATATTTTCTTTGCTTTTCTATGCTTGGCTTTTCTTTTCTATTTTTTTTATTTTTTCAAATCATATTTTACGCTCAATTATTGACGTTCAAAGTCGAGGATGTCGCAGACAATGACAAACTAATGGCCGCCCTGGGAGGTGGGTGGTGGAGGGGAGACCTTGTCTGATGCCTGTTGGCTGGTAGGCGGAAGAGCAGTCAAGTCAATGTCAAAGGACGAACGGAGGACTGCCATTTGGCACTTAATAACTCTCAGCGCTGCTCCCTTCCGCTGCTCGTCGTCCTTTTCCTCTTGGCTCAAATGACAATTTGTAAAGCTTTCAATGAGAAAGGCGGCCTATAAAATACACGACAAGTATCTACGGGCACGTGAAGATGATGATGATGATGATGGTGATGGTGATGGCGATGCCTCCTCCCAGAGGCATAGCTTGGTGGCAGCGGTTGCCAGGGCATGGGACGTGGGAGAATCCTCTGGAAGATGCCTCGCCTCGTAATCAATCACTCAATCAATCAGCAAATAATATGCAATGCAATTTCTCGCCCCGCAAAGTGTTTGCCAGTCACAAAACTTCCGCTGACGCGCGGCGTCGTGGGGTGAATAGGTGTGGGTGGTGGGGTTTGTGTGGGGTCGTTTATTGGGGATGTTGATTGGGTGTCCAATCAAGTAAGAGGAAATAATTGTAAGCCTCGCCAACTCAAATAAATCCGTGCTAAGGCAACCAAAATGTAGGCCAATGGGGATATTCAGATGGGAACTGTTTTGAGTTCATTTGAGCCCACTCTTGTAGCACCGAAACGGCTGTGGATTGCTGCTGCATGACGCGTCATTCGACTGCCACGATAATTACCTGAAATATGTTGACTGAAAGAAAAGACAGGACTTCAAAGAGAACACGGCAGGTGCTTCCTACGGATAACGAAGGATTTCATGAAAATGCGCTAGATAAAAATGTTGGGGTATATTTCCACTGTATTAATGATCCAAAGAAAGGAACTTTGTTAGCGTTGTTTCGCCTTGTTTATGTATTTCTGCATAGCGGCCCCTTAATGTTGGCAAGAGTAATCGAATCCATAGAACTCTCTCGACTCGGTTTAGTTGAGGATTATTCCGATCCAGAACGAGGCGATGACAGCGAATACGTCTAAAGGGTAGATCAGAACGAGCAGAAGGTACAGGGAATCAAGGCTAAGAATGAGGGCGAGCCAAAGGCCGAAAGCGGGAACCCATGGTGCGAGAGCAGCTGCTTATGTAGATAATATGTAACATATAGCATGCATCATGTAGTAGATGTATAATGTATGGACAATATACATGATAAATGCATGTAGTAATGTTTTGCTACAGTAGGAATATACATATGATCATATATATTATAGAATTAATTTCTAATATCAGAGTACCATCTGGATGGGTATTATGTACACACACACACAAACACAAACTATAAATCATTGGCAAAAGTTGTCCTAATTTGTGTAAATTTCTAATGTGGCTTTCCATTTGATATCTAATTTCTAATTTAAGTTGGATTTTCACATTTCTTTTTTCTCTTTTTTCCGTATTTTTCTGTGTTTCTGTGAAATAAATTCTGCAATGACCGAGCAGCTTTTGTGTGGCACCCCTAAACTTTCGATGATTAACTTTTTCGATTAACTCAAAAACTCACACAGATGCACACATACACGCACACACGTACAGCACACACACAGATACACATGCAGTGAAAAGTATGCAATGGGAAAATAGGAAAAACAAACAGCAGCAGCAGCAGCACTCTTCAGAGGGCAAGGAAGGAACGGGGGGAAAACTGAAAACTTTTTCCTGGCGATAAACAATTTTCAGGCATTTTCCATGTTCAGTCAACGCCCCACCCCACCCCACCCCATCCCCTCTTCGCTCTCTCTGTCTGTGTGTGTGTGTGTGTGGATTTTCATGGCATAAATTTATTTTAATGTCTATGCTTAACAATTTTACCGTGGCAGTCGCAGCCCCAGCCCCAGCCCCAGCTCCCTTCGACTATGTACTCAATCAGCCTCTGCCTAGCCAAAAGTTTCGTAGCTTGCCACATGCCCCTCCCCCCGGTGGGTTGCCCCCCCAGAAACAGCTCACGCTCATTTCTTTGGCTTGTGCCGGAGCAGAACTTTTGCATATTGATAAGGATAGCCGAGCAAAGCTTCAGAGCTTTCAGATAAAATAGATTAAAGACAGGGGAGAAAAATGTCGAATTTCAAGAGGAGAGGTGGGGGATGTGGAAACCCGAAGACGGGGTGGGAAGGGGAGGGAATCTATACATGTCCCTCGTTCTTTGTTTATTGTTTTTCCTCTGTTTGTTGTTGCCTTGCCATCGCCTTTCCTTTTTGTGCCCAAAAGCATCTCTGATTGATGTCTGTCAGTAATGTGCGTGTGTGTGTGTGTGTTTGTGTGTGGCAGGGAATCCTTTCATCAATCTGACAGAACAAAACAGGACACAAGAGAGATAGAGAGCGAGCCGAGAGGTGGAGGGTGGGCAGAAGAGCAATAATTATAGGCGAATATTTAAGCCAAGGGCAATTGTTCGAGATGATAAATGATGATGGGAGTAGGAGGGGCAGCATTCCACCTCCTCCATATCTGTGTGTGTGTGTGTGGATCCATCAATAATTTCTCGACCAAAGGGAGCCTAATGAGACCATCAGGCAATAGTCCGAGCCGCAATGCCAATGGCAGCTTTAAAATATTCAAATAGAACAATCAAAAGTAATCTCCCAAGTTCCTCCTGGCTTCCTGTGCGCCAGAGGAAGCCCCCGAAGAGGTGCCAAAAAAAAAACACAGCCAACAGAAAGAAAAGTAAAACAATAAAAACTTGAGCAAGAAAATTTCCCCAACGAGCAATTCTTTTATTTCTTCACTTGGCCAAGAAAAAGTAAAACAGAAATTGAGTAAAACATACACACACACACAAACCAAAGGAGAAGCCAAGAAACGAAACCCAAAACCCAAAACCGAAACTAAAAAGTAACCAAAAAAATATAAAACAGAGCAGAGCAGAACAGAAACTGTGGCAACAATTTTTACGTATGATAAGAAGGAGCAGAAGGCAGGGGCAGGGGCAGGGCAGGGGCAGGGACTGAGGCAGGGGATGAGGCAGCCCAAGAGCCTGTGTACTTTTCAAAACTGTTTTAAAAGCTTAACCACGAGAAAACTGCGAATATTCCCTAATGACAGAGACAGGCAGCCGCTCCACAGCTCCGCCGCTCCATGGCATCGTTGCATGGCGTCGGGAAGAGTGGGCGGGGCAGGGGAGGGGTTGAGAGCTGAAAGCCAGAAAATTCGGCACAAAGTCGAGGGGAAATCACGGATGCTGTGCCTTGGCTGTGGAAAGGTTTTTGCCTTTCCCCGTAAGAATATTCCCTTAATTTTTTTCTTCCTTTTCCCTTTTTTTTTTTGGGTGATGATAAAGGCCTTGTTTCGGGGTCTGGCGGGTTGGGCGGAGCGGGCATTAGTCTGTGGCAAGAATACCCATTTGCCATTCACCATTCACTCGATTGCTGTGAATCTTCTCTCACCAGAGATAGGCATAGGCGTAATCACGGTTCTGTGGGGAGACGGAAATGGCAATTGGAAAAGGGAAACAAATGGGGAAGTGTGAAAATGTAGGGGGAATGCAGGGTTTCTTCTAACCAAAGGACTCTATAACCGATTCATAAATCAATAGATCGATCATGGATGGATTGCACAAACACTTTGTCATCGGTTCATTATGGCATATCCAGTTTGGCTCTTTGAATACCCGACTTTCGAGATGATGCTGGATGCATGGTTTTAAATGTGGTTTCTGCATCAGAAAATGTATACCAAAAAGTGAAACACAAAGACAAAGACGAGCATATTGCTTCCATCCGCTCATCCGCTTTTCCGAACCTTCCCCGCCCACCCGCGCACTCTCATTTCCCCACCGCCCACCCCACTTCTCAAGGGACCCACAAAGCGCTGCCACTTGAGGAACTTTTAGTGCGTCTCAATGCGCATTTTAAATAAAATAGAAATTCAATTTGCCTTAAATAAGCGCCAAGGAGTGGCGGCCAGGCAGGTGGTGCGGTGCGGTGCGGATAACAAGGTGACAAGCAGGCGACACGTCAATGCCAGAGTTTTCACAGCACAAATGAAACGTAGAGGCTCTGAAGCAGCAGCAAAGCAAAAAGGAAAGCGAGCAAAAAGCTAGGAAAAGCGAAGCGGCGGCAAAGAAAGAAAAACTTTTTCGAAATGAACTTAAAATTGACTAAATGTTCTAGAAAAAAAGGTGCGAAGCAGCTCCCAGGGGAATGGGGGGCCTTTCAGCGGATCAGAACAAGCGACGAATATAATTAAGCGGCGTTTAAAATGCTTGTACTAAAGACCCTCCGCGAGATGGTAGGGGGGCATGGCTTGCCGCCCTAATTGGGGGCAGCCATGGTGGGTGGATGGAGCCACGACAAAACTTTCTACAAAGTTTAATTTAAATATGAATGAGAATTTTCCTCTCATAGTCCCTGCCTTTCGTTGGTTTCTGATTAATATGGACTCGGCTTTCTTCTGCCTTGAAGTTGTCCCTGACATCTTTGGTGCCATATGTACATCATGGGAGTTTGTTAGTTTTCCCCGGGAGCCCCTTGGTATTTTCCAGATGATTTTTACATTTGTTCGCAGCATTCATTCTTCATTCCGAATGAAATCAATGGCTATCTACCGAAGTCCGCCAGATGTTCGATACCGAAGGACAAAGGCGTTACATTCCGCTGGGAATATTACAGTTTTCAGATCGGAAAATGGTTAAAACTTTCAATCTGGAAATTGGGACCCCATGGGGAAGCTCTGTTGTGCATATCTCTCAGATTTTAGCATTACAAATTGAGATACATATATGTGATGAAGCGGTTATGAATCGGTATTCAGTGTATACTTTCGACCCACTTCAAAGCGACATGGAAACACAGAATCCTTGAATTCCCTTCTAAATGCTTGAAAAATGATTTTGAAAAGTCTTCGGATCGATTGGGTAGAACTTTCACTCAAATCAAAGGGAATAGTCGTTCCCCCATTTCAAGACGTTCCCTAAGCCCATTCTGAAGGCTGCTCTGAAATGTGGCAGCCAGCATGCTGCTGCTAGGCTGCAAATGGCTTTGCAGGAGGGAGCCCCCCCAATGTTAAGGGGCATTATAAATTGCTCCCTAATCCGAGAGGCTTAGAGATCCTTTGCTTGTTTTCATTGCCATCGGATGATGTGGGGGTGAGAAGTTTTCTTCTCTGGCTTTGATTTTGCTCGCCTCCTCCGCAATAGAGATTGTTGGCCATATTGTTGCCACTTTGCAGCTCTTCCAGCGTTTCCAGCTGGCAGTGATTTTTGTTGCCAGGTGATAAGGCAAATCGCATTGCCTCTGGCCGTGGCCGTAAGCCACAGAAAGGGATCAGGCGGCGGTCAGGCCAGACCAGACCAGAAGCGGCAGGAGTAGGTGGCAGCCGGAAAACCCGTGCCACATAATTATAAACAAGCTCAAGTGCACTCACACAACAGAAAGCAGTGGCACACACACACACACACACACTCAGAGAGAGAGAGAGAGAAAGCTAGAGCGAGAGCTGGAGTCGTCTCCATTGGAGGCCAGGCGCCAAGCTGGCGGTCGCCGTGCCCCCATGACAAAAGGGAAAACTCCTTACGCAAAAAAATAGAAAAATAGAAGAAGAAAAGCGAGGAAAACAAACAAAAATAGACATAAATACAGTTGGGGATTTGTCTATGAGCGTAAAAGGGAGACACTTGTAACACTTCTGAGAGCGAGAAAGAGTGGCAGTTTCTCCATCTCCTTCTCTCTCTCTCTCTCTTTGTCTGCCTTTTCTCTCTAATCAATTTATTGAATTTATTTTGCTGATTTTATTAAAGCGCGCAAAAAGCATTCGGCAGAAAAGTAGAGCCCAAAAGAAAACCATTTTTCGACAGACAAAATATCTATTGACAGCCCATCGAATGGGGCGTGGCCATGAAAATGTCCTTCAGGGTGTGGTGTGGTGTGGCATGGTGTGGTGGCAAGTAGATTTCGTTGGCGCCTGGCATAATTAAGTTAGAACCTTTTTTTGCCGCCATCGCAGTCGCCTTCGTTGCCGCCGCTTTGCGACGTGACTCAGGCTCAACCCCGCATGCCACATGCCACAAGCCACCATCCAGCAGCCACCAGCCCACCCTCTCTCGACTGTCGATTGTTATTGTTGCCGCCGCTGCTGAAAGGGCGCTCTGATTGCTCTCTGCCACAAGGATGTGTCTAGGACACGCTCAAGCAGTTAACACACTCCGTCTGTACTTAGGCTAAGCCCACGAAAAACTAAACAGAATGAGTGCCAGCGAGAATGGAAGTGGCGAGAGAGAGAGAGAGAGAGAGAGATGGAGAAATGGAGAGCCTTTACCCAAAGCAGCGTTGATGCAAGCAAATGGTTCGCTAAATGATAATCCCTTCTCCCTTCCACCATTCCGAATCCCATTCTGCCATCGCTGGGGCTGTAACCAAAGACTTTGCCGCCAAAGCAATGCTTCAGTGAGGGTAATGGAAGTGGAGGAAAAATAAATAGAGCCATGAATATCAGATGATTACCCATCGAGCAGATTTTCAGTTGAACACGGGAGAAAACCCAAGCAATTCTATATTGATATCTATTTGTACCCACAATTCTGCGGAGTCCAAACAGGCGTGTGAGCTTCGACTTGGAACGATGGGAATGAAACGTTTTCGGGAAAGTGGCGCGCACATTTATGTTTATAGGATCGCAAGCCCCACATGGGTTGTGATGACATTTGGAACATTGAAAATGGATCACATTTCCATAGTTTTTCGAAATGCAGAGCTTCTTAACTTTAAATCTTAAATGGCAGTTGAAACGATGGGACTGAAACTTTGCCTAGCCTTTGCCGTCTGTTGTGCTTAGATAACGAATCGGTTATGCACCGTTTTCTGCGGCATAGCTTGTAAACCTATTCGAATTGTTACGTTCTATAACCGAAAGCCCTCTCCCAGGCCCAACCCTCGAGTGGAACTTTTTTGAGCTGAGTGGGCGAGTGGGCGACGAGACCCACTCCAGTACCAGGTATATTTTCCTGGTAATATTATTTTCAATTCAAAACTTTACCAATTACAAAGCTGCTGCCATTGCTACGCCTGCTGCTGTTGCGCTGTTTTTTGCCTGTTTTACATTTTTCAGCCGAGAGATGATTATATTAAAATTGATATTTCGGTGTGGCACTAATTGTTGCAACAGTTGCATCAACACTTTGCCAGCATATCTACATACAGAGTATACAGTTTTTCCAAATGCTTTTCTCATGTATTTATTTATCTTATTTTTCTCTCTCTTTCGTTTTTTTCCAGCTGGTCGGCGGGGAATTCGATATGGAATTGAATTTTGTGATACAGGATGCGCAGAATATCAAACATATGCTGGAGCTCTTGGATCATTGTCCGCCCAATTTGCAGGTGAGTGTCTCCCCCTTGCCGCTTCCCCATTTTTCCATTTTCCAGTTTCGGTTCCAGATGAAATTGTATTTTATTTCAAAAATACTTTTATCTCTCTTCCTGTGTGTGTGTGTGCGTCGTGTGGGTGGGTGTGTATTCGTTTACTTTCGGGTGACTTTTTTAATAGAATTTAATTCAATTCGCGCTGCGGCATCAAAGAAAATTAACAGTCGGCAGCAGGCAGCATTCAGCAGGCGGTGGGGACGGGGCGGGGCGTTGCTGCCAAAATTGCGCGTAATGAAAACGCAACATCAACATGAAATGGCTTTCAACTGCTGCTCCTGCTGTGTGTGTTTTTTCATCCTGGTGCTGCCTTTTTATGCGATTACGATGCTGTTGCTGTTGCTGTTTCTGTTGCTGCAATTGGAGCAACGATGGATCCTGCAGAAGGGTGTCAAAAGATGTACAGTGTGGATGTCGAGGAGTCGTCCTCGTTGTGGTGCCGTTGTGCCATCAAATTATTAGCATGAATGCTAGCAAAAAGGATCCTCTAACTTTTCAACTCGCTATATCTGCGTGTGTGTGTGTGTGTGTTTGTGTGTCGACAGGAAGTGTTCTCCTCTGTGCCTTGTCGCTCTCCTGCCAGGCAGTAGATTGAAGTGGAGTGTCATACCAGTCCCAGGAGCAGACATCGGATGCTGAGAGCCGAGTGACAGTAACCGTGTCACAACGACAACAAATCGCAACAAAGTTGTTGCTTAATGAGTTTTCATTTCATTAGTTCTTTGACCCCGAAATACCCTGCCCTCCCCGCCCCGCAGGCGCCACTCGGATGGCTTTTTCCATGGAAAACTACTCAAAAAGTTATGCTAGAATAAATGCCACCACAAAACAAAGGCTGTGCTTTCCTGGAACCCGATGAAAGTTGCCATTCCGGTATATTTTTTTCCAGGAATCCTTTCACAGGATATCAGGACTCATCAGTATCAGCCTTTTTCCGAGCCCATTATTTCTGCGAAAGGTTGCAGGCATTTTATTTGTAAATCACCAAAAATATATGAGCATTTTATGCATATTTAAATTCTGCGAAATATCAATACAATTGCTGCGCGCATTTCATTTCATTTCGTGCGTTTGAATTTTTCCCCGAATTTTAAACATTTTTTGCGACACACACTTTTTTCTGCTGCTGCCGCCGCAACTCTTGGTGGGCTGGCTTTGTGGGCGGGGGGCTGGAGTGGGTCTGACTGAAATCTGATTGCGTGGGTGGTGGTCGGACAGGTTTCCACCTGGCTGCCAGAGCTAAAGTGCGTGTGGGCGTGACGGCTTGGCAGGTTGTTCCTGGAAGAAAAACACATATCCCCTTCTATGTCGCACTGCCTTAGCCCTCCTCCTTTCACTCCTTCGCTCACTCCTTCGTTCACTCCTTCGCTCACTCCTTCGTTCACTCCTTCGCTCACTCCTTCGCTCACTCCTTCTTCCTTGTTCCATATTCCTCTAACTACTCTTTAATGATATGCAAGTGCGTGTGCTGCTGCTGCTGCGGGATGCGTGATTGTGTGCGTCAATTGCTTGTTTTACGCTTTCCAAAGGAGGGTATCGGTATCATTATTTCTCCCCACAGAGTCTTTACTTTTTAGCTGCAGAATGAATACGAATACCATCTAAGATCGGCGCACATTCGGGTAAGCATATTCAGGATCCTGTGAGAATAAATTAAGATGCAAATCGGACTTCTGTGTCTTGGCGGTTGAATCTGAAAGGGTATATCTGCAGGCCGTCTTTTCCTTCTCGGCTATGTGTGTGTGTGTGTGTTGAACGCTGGCAAAATTTATTTGGCTTTTTAAATTAATGAAAATTGTCAGTGACAAATTTTCCCCACCCTTCGTCTCTCCCTCTCTTTCTCTCTGTCTCTGCTCTGTCTCTGTGTGCTCGTGAGCATGTGTCGTCCCCTGGATGGTATGGTTGTTGGCATATGTAAAACAAGCATCAAATATGCATCATTTGCGGGGGCCGGGGCGGGGCGGGGAGGCAAGACTGCTGAAGGCTGCTGCTCTCAAAGATCTCTTTAGTTCATTTGGCATGCGTGGCAGGTGCGAGTCGCCTCGCCCCGTCCCCTGTCACGAATTTACAACAATTTTATGGCCAGGAAGGAGGACACCAATACCAACACCCGCCCCGCCCCGCCTCGCCCCATCGCGCCGCGCATTGAGTAAACATTTTGCATAGAAAGGGGAGAGTCACGAGAGGGTGGAGGTGGGTGGGGGGTGGGTGGTGGCGGTGGTTCTAGACTTAAATGATTTATGTGCAACTACAGTACTGGTTCTCCACTACAGAGTGCCACCCCCCGTTTTATGGCTGCCCCATTTTACAGCTCTCTTCGACCCCGCACCGCACCGCCCCGCACCGCTCCCTTCCCACCACAGACAATCCTCAGTGGCAGCAGCAGCCGTCACTCAATTGATTCGGCACGTAACCGGCACATCGGGGGCAAGTGCAAATAACTGTTTTAGCCACTGGTCCCGCAGGTGGCACTCGCAGGCCAGACTCCTTTCATGGCCATAACATTTTATACTTGACAATAAATCGCAACGCCCTTTGGTCCGCGCTGGTTCATGCCCCATGCCCCATGCCTTCTGCCTCCTGCCCTTGTCCTTATCCTTTCCACTGCCACTTCTTCGGCGGGAGGGGCAGGGGTGATGGTAAATCAAAGCTTCTTTTGAAAATTAAGGCCGTAATGCGGCCTACCATGCCCATACCAGGACTCCTCCCCCTCTTAACCGCATATTTGTCGTGGCTCGTCGCCCCGTGCCCCGTGCCCCATGCCCCGTGCCACAATGCTTCATGCTTCGTGTATGCTCAATAAAATTTTACAGCCTTTGCCGCCAGCTCAGCAATTTGCGTAACTCTTGCCACAGTCGAGCCAGGGCATGGCCTCGGCCTCGTCCTCATCCTCATCCCCATGCAGGAGGGGTGGGAGTAGGCTGCTGATGAGGAAGGGGTTAAGGGGGCGAGAGAATCAACAGCCCAACACCTTTCACCTTTCATCGAATTGGTTTCCCCTTTTTTTTCTCTTCTTTTCCTTTTTCCTTTCCTTTCTTTTCCTTTTGTAGCTTTTTGTTTGTCCTTTCCGGAGGACCCGGGCGTACGGCGTACGCCTTTCGTTTCTTTGCTTTCTTTGGGGGGGCGAAGCATCGCACCTGGCGGCAGCTGCTGTAAATAACATTGTTAGGGCTGCAAACATTTGCGAAAACCCCTGGCCCCCCTCCCCCCCATCGATGACCAAGGGCTGGGCAGGGACTGGAACTGTACACACTGCAGGGCAAATATCTCTCGAATGCGAATGCGAATGCGGAAACCCTATTAGACAGAGTCGTAGGGGAATTTCCGCACTGCGATGAAAATAAAACACTTTGGGGGCAGCCAGAAGATGCAGAAGCAGAAGCCATCGCAAAGCATTTGCGAGTTCTCTGGCAAGTATCTGGAAAGTTGTGTATCTTATCTCCGTTCGAACAGAGTCCTCCTGTCCTGTCCCGCCCCTCGCTCTCCTTCTTTAGATGGTGGCAAAGTTGAACGGCGGATTAACTTGTGATTATGTTGCCCCAGTGCCAACAGGCAACACCAACTCCGACTCCGACTCCAAGGCCAGTTGGCATCCAGCTGCCAGATGGCAGCTTCCAGCTCTTTCCTGCAGCAAAACTTTCCATCGGCTTAGCCGCTCCCCTCCCCGCCCTTTGGAGTCTAGACTCTAGACCATGGCGTAATTATCTGGAGTACGAGAGTGTTGGTAAATCATCAAGTTCGTACCGAAAGCAATGCCAAAGTCGAGAAGAGATATGCAGATATCCTTAGCCCCCCCTCGCTCCCCGTGAAGCCAACCAACGAAAGAGTGGGAAAACAACATGCCATAAAATAGAAAGCAGCCAAAGGCTATACATAAAATTTATTCATGAATCGAATTTGTATTCCTTGCAGATATTTTATAAGTTTTCCACCACCCACCCACCCATCCCCCCTCCCTTCTCCATTTCTATTCTCTGCGGCTCTGCCTTCTTCATTCTCTACCTATCCTATCTATCTTTTCGATGTGTCCTCCTGTGCTGTATAATTTTTAGTGTGACCATAAATATAAATATTCATATATTGGATGTTGATTGTCGTTGCATTTCGTTTGCATTTCGTTTGGTTCGCCTTGGTCACACTGTTTAGCATTGTGAACCTGGTATTTTGGTTGGTATTTTATATGGTTTTAGTTTGGTATTTCCAATTATGTGAGCTTTCCACTTGGAAAAGCAACTTAAAGCAGGAACGAGTTGTGTTCCTTCAAGATATACATACCTGGTCCCACTAACTGTACCTAAAAGTGCTTACTGCATTTTAATACCACGGATGCAGTCTGGTCACACCCTTAACCCCTTCTCTATTCTGATCATTCTGGCCACACTGTCACATCTCCTATTCCCGTCCAGCCTTGACAATAGACATGTCCGACAAAGAGGAAAATTAAAATGCAAGCCGCCCGAATGCTGAATGCTGAATGTGGCAACTGCATGGGGGCCGCGAGGAAAGTCAAGGCTTTGTCGGTGGCTGCCACGGGGAGAAAGCCACTGCAGGAGCTAAAGGAATCGAACTTGGCATTAAATATGAATTGTGATTGGCCCAGTCAATGGGCGACCGACCGACCGTCCGACCGTCCGAGGGAGAAGCGAATTGAAATGCACACAAGAATAACAAAAGTTTTTTTCGATGGATGGGGGGGAGGGACACATCGACATCGATATGGACAGGGACGTGGACATGGGGCAAAGGGTGGCTGGCTGTTCGAAAGGAAGGAAGGACACACTTTGAAATGGGTTCAACATTAGCCCATGGACCAGGGACCAGGACCACGGAACCATGGATCTGGCATTTGTATTGGCAACGTTGCCTTTTCTGTGTGTTTTTGGCCTTTTGATGCCGCCTTTTATTACATTTGTGTTCCCCGCTCTCTCTCTCTTTCACTCTTCTATTCTCTCTTCTTCTATATATATATTTTTGTGTTCCTTTTTTGGATTCTCTTCTTGGTGGAAGGCTTTTTTGTTGTTATTCTTGGTATTGGCAGCACTCGTCACGTAGGGGACAAACGACAACGACAACGGCGACAGTCAAACACATTGAAATGACCCGATCCTGACCCCGGATTGCCGACTCCCGCGACTGCCCCGACTACCCGCGACTCCCCCGCTCTGGTCTATGGATGCTGCTCCCGCCTGCCCTCGAGGCCACCCATTGAGTTTAAAGTATTGTCTGCCATGTGCAAAAGGTCATTTAATTTCTTTTTGATTTGTTTTTGGCTGCGCCAGGCCACTGCCACTGCCACAGCCACATTGTGGGCTCCCCGTCATTAAAGTGTAAATGTATTTTTAAGTAGACGCCTCCGAAAAGCGGAAAGCCAAAGCTCCCAGCCATCCAGCCAGCCAGGCTCCAAGGGACAAAATAGAATTACCCCTAAAAAAAGGCGCCTAGCCGAGGCGAGGCTGAAAAGCCAAAAAGCCGCACAAGTTTCAATATAATTTTGTTGTGTGTGTTTCTTCTTCGAAACTCGCTCTCTTTCCTTAGAGTTAATAGCATTTTAAGTACAGCACATGACGCAGACAATCGGGGGTGTGGGGGTGGGATATAGAATTGGGTCTGGGGAGTGAAATTTTCAATTCAAAGAGCATACAAATCTGAGATCTTTTAAATAGCCAAATCAAATCGCAAATCGAATTCGAAAGTTAATTTCAATTGAAATTAAAAGGACATTATTGTACTGCAAGGAGAGGGGCGGGAAACGGTTGGGTGCAGTGAGGAGTGGACAGTGGAAAATGGGAGTTACTTTGAGCTAGAATTAAGGGAAGATTCAAATTCCATTTTCCATTTTTTTGTACTTTCCTCTCTCTCTCTCTCTTATTGATATTATTTATTTATTAAATGTTATATTAGAAATTTGATCTGATCTGAGTTTTCCAAAGAAGTTTCCATTCTCTGATTGATTTTCCATGTATTTCCTTTTCTGTATAATCCTTGTTTGTCTTCTGGAGAATATCTATCCATTTCCATGTTTTATTTCATTTCTAGTGGCCATTTTTGATTCCTATCAATACCTTGTTGACCTTTGAGTCGGTAATCTATGAGAATGATCTCCTCCTTCTCCTCCTGCTCTGCCTTTTAGCACGGCACTAGTTCGAGTTCCAACCACTAGTGGGTCTCTCTTGTCCCTTGTGGGAGCCATGGCCATGACAAATCCCAGTTCAAATGCCAATTAGATTGCATATTCCTGGGAAATCTGCTACCACAAGCACCGACAAAGCGACCAAACGACCAAGCGACCGACCGCATAACGATGGAAATTTTTGCTCCGCAAATCTGTGTTTTTGTTTTCCTTTTTTTCTATTTTTGTTGCTGCTTTTCCCTGTTTTTATTTCAGCTTTTCCGCCATCTGTGTTTTTTATTCGTTCCATGAAAAATGTATAAAGTTTTCAACTGCTTTAAGGACGACATCCAGGCCTAAGGACACACGCACCACACGCACCATATGGGCGTGGCTGATCGGTGGGCGGGGAGGCAATGGATTTTGGCGGCTGTTGTGTGAACAAAAACTGTTTCGAATGCTCGTACGTTTTCCGAGCTGCTTTGCATATTTTCGTGGCTTGGGGGCCTAGAGGGGGGGTGGCTCCACTGTCACTGTCACTGTCAGTGCCACTGCCACGGATCCACAAAAGTGTTTCTGAATTTGGGAGGGGCATCAATCCTGTGTGCGGCATTAGGGGGCACACATGAGTTTTGTCATTCAATTTTGACACACGGTGCGTGGGCCGCGCTCATCACTCGAGGGCACGGGGCCCAGAGTTCCCCGCAAGTTGGATTTTAGATTTCAGACTTTCCATTTTTTCCTCCCCAGATATCCATCCAGATAACCCATTCTCACGCCCACTTCCACTGCCACTCCTACTCCCAATCCCCTTTTTGACGAACAAATCTCGGTCTTCCTCTCATCAATATGCAAAAAGGCAACTTGGACGCAGAGCAAAAGCAGAGAAAAAGGGGGGCGGGGGTGGGGGGTGGGAGTGGGTCTCGTGGGACGGAGGCGGTCAAGGGAGAGTGTGGGGGTGTGGCCTCTTCCGTCCATCCGCCCACTTCCGGTAGCCAGTCGTGCGTCAAAAGCAATGCAAACTTTTTGCGGCCGAACAAAAAATCAAAAAAAATTCAGAGTGAAAGAGTGAAATCGGAAAAGAATGAAAAGAAAATTATTATGGAAATGTCAACGTGAAAGTTTTGCAAAAATGCACGAGAGGAATCCGCCCGTTTAGAGTCCATTTTGGACGGCGGCAGAATTCCCTCTGAATCCTGGAATCTCTGAGTCGCATATGCTACGCAGGACATACACACACACACACACACACAAATTTGGAAAAACACAATTGAATTTCATGTTTGACATGGCCCCTCCCCCAGCCCCCAGCCCCCAGCCCACCGTACTCGCCGGCTAGACGAAGGAAAAAGAGTTTTCCCTTTGTTTCGTGGCTCGCGATTTATGCGGGATTTTAATGCGATTTCCATTGGCTTCGCAGGAGCATCGGGTTTCGGCACTCGGATTCTGGAGAGTCCCATGGTTACCAGGCGGGGAGGGGACACAGGTCGTGGGTGTGGCTGAGAGCGATATTTGCATAAGAATTAATTAGAAAACCGCACGCGCGACTGGAAACGCCCACGAGGTGGGGCAGGCGATTTAAAGCGCGCGCACGCGAAATCATTCAAATGCGAATCCTTTAACACAACAGACGACTCTCCAGCAGCTTTCTTTTTTGCTTGCAGCTTTTGTTTTTTTTTTCTTGCTGGCTGAGAGTGTCCTTCAATGGGGCAGAGGAAGGGAGCGACAGAGACAGACGGCTGTTGACTCTGGCGACACCTTTTCTCCTTTGTGCATAATTCAATTTGCGGCACTTGACAGCATCAAAAGGTTGACATAATTCGCTTTTTACCCCATACCCCCCATGCCACACCGTCTACCCTCTGCCATGCCTCGGCCACCCCTTTCTTTGGGTGGGGTTGGGGCGTCAGGCGTCAGTGATTGTGCGCGCGACTTTAAGCGCGTCGCTGCGGCAAGCAGAGCGTTTTTAACAGCTCGCTTTCAATTTGTGACACCTTAATGGGCAACTGAACACGGACAAAGGACAGCCCGGACAGCGTGGACGACCCGGACTCCGAGAGTACCCGAACCCAGTCCCGGAGACCCGCAGTCTGCACCCGGAATCGGTTTCGGTCGATTCTTAATTACAAGTACAGTTAATATTATACTTTTCTTTCGCCTTTCGCCTTTCTCCCTTTCTCTTTAATGTAATTCAACGATGAGAAAACTGAAAATTGCTCTCAATTAACTTGTTAGTGGGTTGTTGTCCCCCAGAAAGGAAGGAAAAAAAGGGAAAGGCAAGGAAAAGGTTGAATCCATTAGGTGACTTCTTCATCTCGTGGGAGCCCCTGGGCAAAACTGTCAGGCGGCAAAACTTTTCGACCAACGCTAGAAAAGGGACAATTTTTGATGAAAAAAAAGGAAACACAGAAACCATTAGACTGTGACCACACAATAGACACCACACAACCGAACAGCCGTGACAGCCTGCCAACGAAGTCGCTGATACCCTCTAGACACAATTCAAAATAAGATTTAATCACGATGTAAACTAAAAAAATTCAACGCCTGCTTGGAGTGAAATTTGTTTCCCGATTAAATTTCTAAAACAGTGTTGGGCAACAGTCTTTCGTTATGCGTTTAGTTTTCCAACACTTGCGACTGAATAAATGTAGATTTTTTGCCAAGAAAATATGAGCTAAATGAAGTGGAAAATTCGTCGCTTTGGCATGGCAAAAATCTGTTAAAAATCATAATACCTTTTGCAAGCGGGAGGGAAGTACAATATGAAGAGACACAGAAAGAGTGCGAGAGTGAGGGAGAGAGAGAGGGGCGTATGGGCAAAACAAATAATTAAACTCCAACTTTTTTTAACCCACACACACAGACAGACATAACGACAGACAGACTTAACGACAGACAGACAGACAGACAATACAAATATTAACAAAAGGAAAATGCACAAAATGTATTTTACTTGTCATTAAAAGAAGGCCACGCCCCCACCGCAGGAGCACGAGTAGCGGCAAGCAGCAACCCTTTTTTGCAGGACTAAAATTAATTAAATAAATTAGAAGTTTGCCCAAAAATAAATTGAAATGGAACGCTTTGACAGTGCAGGCAGCAGCAGTCAGAGCAGTCAAAGCAGCAACCAGCAGCCGCGTTTCAAGCGGTGTAATTAACTTGAAAGACGACGAAGACGACCCCAAGTCGTCCTCCCGCTCTCCTCGAACCCCTTGAACTGAAGGCAGTGCCAATGCCAGTGCCAGTGCCAGTCGCATTCGCATTCACAAAGCGGAAGCGGATGGAGTGGTTGGACGGAGGAGGAGGAGCAGCAGCAGCAGCAGCAGTAGTAGTGGGGTGACAGGTCATGGCTTGGCATCGGTCACAAGTGATTGCCCTTTGTCAGAAGGCACTTGAGTGGCGGGTGGCGGTGGCAGCGGCGCCAGGGATGTCGCTGCAACGGGAGGGGGCACCACAAAAGCGGAAGAAGCGAATGACAAGCAGCACGACGTCCATTAAAGGAAAAGGCAATCTATTTGTACGCGGCCGAATCGCAGGCGACAAAAGTGTCACAGAAGACATCCACAAGAATGTATTTCCTACTCCATTAGGAGGATATTCCTTGAGATTCGAATTCGAATAGTTCCACAGATGACACTCTCTTGGGATAAACGAATTCTTCTATAAAATTGAATTGCTAATTGCCAAGGCTTCCTTCGCATACCAGTGCAGACAGTTTTGTCGCCTGTCCCTTCACTTAGATGACTCACCAGTGAGTCCCCAATCTCCGCCAGCCGTTTGTGTCATTTGGCCATCGCTGCTCCTGCTGCCAGTGCACTTTGTGTCAATGTTATGCACATCAGCAACCGGTGCAGCCGTGGCAAAGAGATGGCACACCATCAATGGCAGTCAGTCGTCAGTCAGTGTCTTTGCCATCCGACATTCCCTCAGAGCCAGAGCCAGCGCCAGCGCCAAAGCCACAGTCAGAGTCAGAGTCAGTCAGTCGGTCCAGAGAGCCCTGCTCTGGCATACGCTACTTAGCCCGCAAAATTTGCTGACTCTGGCATTTTCCGTGTGCGTGGCTTTGACTTCATCCTCCTCCCTCTTGTTCTGTTCTGTTCTGTTCTTGGGGCTTCCACTGGCAGGCAGGCAGCCAGGCAAACCTTCGTTGCAACCAGTTGTTTGCATTGCAGCGGCAGATGCTGTCAATAATAAATTTCCGCTTGAGCCGCAGCAGATTGGTTGGCTGCAAAGCGGGAGATGAAACGAAACGAAAAGAAACGAACCCAGTTGGCTCCTCTGGCGGCACGTAGCCAAGCCGAGCCAAGCCAGATGAGATGCGATGCGATGCCATGCCATGCGATTGGGACAGAGTTGCAGAGTAGCAGAGGTGGCAGGAAGGAAGCACATAAGCGCATTGCGCCCGGGCCAAGACGACGGAGGAGGGCGAAGAGAGGCGAAGGGAATCTGAGAGGAAGTACAAGTAGATTGCAGCACGGCACTAAAAAGATGACATAAAGATAGAGACGGGCGGGTGTTGAAATTGAATAGGGGTAACGAAGCAGAGACCGAGCGAGGCCTGGTGGGGGGAGGGGGTGCTTCTGGGTGCAGGCATGCAAACGATGCGACGCTGTCGCCAGATAAAGTATACGACCGATTGCCCGTTTCTGCTAGACGAAGCTCGGAAAAAGGATGAGTCGAAGGCGTTCAACGACACTGGGATGGGATGCAAATGGAAAATGGCTTGGCAAGAGGCAGCAGCAGAAAGAGCATAGAAAAGAGAGACAGAGAGAGGGAGGGAGGGATGGAGGGATGGAGGGAGAGAGAGAACTCAGCGGGCGACACGTTGATAAATTTATTGAAATTCTATTGAAACGAAACGATTTGACTGCGGCTCCCAAGGACCAGGACGCACAAATCGCTGATAAAGTGGAAAATGAGCGAAAAACAAAAAGGAAAAATGTCGTAAATTGCAAATAAATTGCAGCCAAAGGAAAGGAAAGGCAGGGAAAAGCCGCCATCTCATGCTCTCTCCCTCGACTCCCCCGACTGGCAATTAATGTTTGGCCATTCCATTGCATAAATTTGATCTGGTTTCGTTTCGTTTCGTTTCGTTTATGGATATACACTGTATGTATATGCTGTATATGTATATGTATAAATCTCGGGGAAACTTTGCGCTTAATTTTTAATTTTCTTTCATTTGGCCTTTGACCCGGCCAAGCCATCGCTGGACAAGCGATGCTCAATTTAACCTGGGGGCCCCCGCGGCACACGCTTCACTGGGTTCCTCAAAGGAGGCAGGCAAAAAACTCTCCAGCCGGCCCCGCCCCCACTGTTTCTTGGGGCATACTTACGGCGAAGCCCAAAGCAGAACAGGCGAAGGGTGGAAGAGGGGAAGAGGGCAGCAGGGCAAGAGGGAGAGAAACAGAACAGATATAAAAAAGGAAAGATAACAGAGTAACAGGAGACTGAGAAAAGGCCAAATTTAATTTGTGTTCAGTGGCTGTGGCATCTCTTGCTCCTGCTCCTGCTGCTGCCCCCCATCCTGCGTCCTGCGTCCTGCATCATGCATCCCCTGGTTGCTGGTTTCCCTCTGTGTGTGTGTTGTGCCATGAAGAAATTGCTACCCAATTACGTAATAAAATCTGACTGAAGTTTCTACTCTTATTATTTAATTTTTGCTTTATCTCCCGCCTGCCTCTCCCTGCCTCCCCCTGCCTACCCCTGCCCTACTGCCTCCTTCCTCCTGCCCATGTCCTCTGCTTGTCTGAAACGGCACACAAATTGTTCAAGGGGATTTGCCGGCGAATAAAAGTTGAGCAAATGGCGGAAGGACGACGACGAAGATGCCGCTCGGCGCTCGACGCTCGGCGCTTGGCGCTTATTAAGAAATAATGCTGTAAAAACAAAACGCAATGGCGTCAAATCAACTTTGCTTTCTTGCCATCGGCAACATTAAATGGAATCAAATGAAAAGGAAATACTCGAAAATATAGCACACACACAGCCCAGACCCAGCACTGGAGATCATTCATCAGGCGGTGCTGCTGGCGGATTGGCGGGGAACCAAAGAATAATTACAAAGAACAGTCCAAACAGTTTCGCCCCAAGGGAAAACTGGGACAAATTAAAGCTACAAGAAAAATGCTGCCAAAACAGCCGCCGTGTACTATCGTATTGCCAAGTCATTATATTTGTTCGGTAATTTGGTTAAGCAGAAACAATGAAATGCTTAACAGCCATCGACCAACGCGCAAATGATCCGGGAGGCTTCTGGATCAGTGATGGCCATGCAGCTCACCTTGAAGGGCTTGCCGCAGGCGCGGCCCAGCTCCTTCATGGTGCCCGCAAAGACCAGAGCATCCACCTCCCCCTTCTTGGCCTGCTTCTCGATGTCGGCCTTCATTCCAGCGCTCGTGTCGCCGGCGATGATCACCAGCATGGCCTCACCGTTGTTCACAGCCTTCAGGCTCTCCTTGACGCCCACGAAGTACTTCCCGGACTGGACCACCTTCGCTAGATGTTCGCGGAAAATGTCCATCTTGATTGTAGTCCGACTGTAGTCGACTGCAAAGAGGCAACAATTTCGATTAAGGCACAATGACACTGCAAAATGGATTGAACTTTTACGAACGTTTTCTTAAATTATTTTGACGAAAAGTAAAATTTGTTTCTTATTTTTCACGTTTCAAGCTGAACACTGAACACAGCTGTGACTTTTAATCGAATGAAAATTCTGGCAAAGATTTAATCACGATGTAAACTAAAACAAGTCAACGCCTGCTTGGAGTGAAATTTGTATCCCGATTAAAGATTTACTCTTTTGCCAAAAAAAATAAATATTCTCTCTTTTTTCTCGTTTCAACTGGAATACTGAACACAGCTGTGACTTTGAGTCGAATGAAAATTCAGGCAAAGATTTAATCACGATGTAAACAAAAAAAAAGTCACGGCCTGCTTGGAATGAAATTTGTACAAAAAGTGTTCACAAGTGTTTCAGTGTTTTTAGTGTTGGCTAACAGATATTTAGTGAGACAGTTCCCCGAGTCCCAAGTGGAGCCGCAGTCACTTATTGCCAGTGTTTGATTACATTTAAATAAATCATGGAAAATGCTTAACACATCTGCTCGAGATGGAAATCCGCCATCTGACTGTTAAGCAAGCAATAATAAGAGATAAGTAAATGAATTCTGGCCGACAAACAGTCGTGCAGATAAGCCTTGAGGAGGACATGTGGGGGGAAATGCTGGAAAATCAGGAAAAGCCAAGGCAAGGCAGGGGAAGGGCAGGGCCATGGGCATTATGTCGAGCGTAATAAGTGCCCTGTGGTGCAGCTTATGAAGATGCGGAGGGATCTGCGAGTCCCTGCCTGTCCCACAGCCATACAAATATACATACATACATATATGTATGTTTTTTGGGTGTTTTATAATTTAAGGATATTATATTTTATATGCTCCCAAGCCAGTGGCTTTCTCCCACCCGCAAAGCACAGGTGTGGGCGTATGCGTGTGTGCGTGTGTGTGGTCCTGCCGCTCCGTGAGTGAATTTGTTGTTGGCAATTTATGAATCGACGAATTAAATTATGCGTGCAGTGCATACATTAGAAAAACAAAAACGAAAACAGGCACAGGAACAGGTGAAGGAGCAAGGAAGGACAGGAAAAGCGATAAGAGGACTCCCGAAACGAAATGGGGCGTAAAACGACCGTCGAGCCATAGATAACCAAAGGAATAGACTACCGACAGGCTTTGGACAGGGATGGCGGGATTAAAGAGGGTCGGAACTGAACAGAAAACAGCCGAATGATTGGCGATACAATGCAGGATCGCATTCTACAGACTTTTTGAGTTTCATCTGAGGCTCTACATAGATTTCTCCACTTAGCTAATGGATCATTAGGGTCCAAAACGAGCCTCGCCCCGCCTCGCACCTAAGCCCATAATTTGCGGCATTCTCCGACTCCTTTCAGGACATTTTCCCATGGCCATTTGATTTCTCATTACACAAAAAGGAAGAGCAAACACAAATAAAATAAAATAATACACACACAAATACAGATACAAAAGGGAAGACTTCAGTTGCTTGGACGACGCTTTGGATACGCTTTCAAACGGATAAAAAGGACAAAGAGATTATTGCGTCCATTCGATGTTTATTGGATGTCTGATTTTGGACAATTATATAAATGATTTGGCAGTCTTAGCAGCTATCTCGCTATACCCTCAACCTGCTTGGGTGCTTCCCCCTCTGTGTGGCAAAGATCTTATTGAAATTGAAATACCCTCCAGGGCAAGGGTACACATCTATAAGTATTCAAAATGATATTCGCCTGCTGCCTTGCTTCCTGCAACGGCCAATCAATGTGCAATCTTCTCCTCCAAGTTTCTCCCTCTCATCTGTGTCTGCGGCTGTGTCTGTGTTTCTGTTTGTGTGTGGCGAAGGGCAATAATCATAAAAAACCGTCAAACGTTTTGTTTTTTTGTTCTTGAGAATTGAGGCAATAATGCCGAAAGAGAAACGAAAGAGCGAGCGCGCGGAGAGAAGGAAGGATGGGATGGGATGGCAGGATGGATAGAACGAAGAAGGAAGGCAGACACTGTCTTTGGCTTGCGATTATTTTGCCATTACTTTCCATTATTTTACTTTATTTCAATGACTGTTTACATTAGGCATACACATACACACAAAGACGCACACACACATACAGTACGAAGAGAACGAGGCAGAGCAGATAAGTGTTGCATACTTTTGAGCGCCTGAGCTGCTTATTTCGGTCTTTTCGTGCTTTTCATTTGTTTGCTCTCTTTCTGTGTGTGTGTGTGTGTGTTTGAGAGAGTATTTATTTATCCGTGTATGGGTGCATCTGTGTGAACCACTTCACTTTGGTTATTGAGCGGCAGCAGCAGCAGCATCATCCAAAGGACTCTCATCCACAGAAAGAACAACTTTTGATACTTTGATTTCCCATAACATTTTTGCTCGTGATTTTCTTTTCCCATTTCCTTCTGTAGAATCATATATGTATCTTGAGAAAAAGTACAATAACAAATCCTATTTCTGTATCTGTATCTTTCAATTTCAGGCGGAAATTTGGAGCGTTTTCATAGCGATTCTGCGTAAGAGCGTCCGCAATCTGCAGGCCTGCACAGATGTTGGTCTCATCGAGCATGTCCTCGTCCGGCTGCAGCGCTCCGAAACGGTTGTGGCAGGTAAGTGATGCACACAAAAAGTACCCCCCATACACAGACACATACATATCCATCCTCATCCATCCAGAAGAAGTTTTGTTGTGGGTGGTCTTTTCAGGAGTTCGGCTGATGCCTTAACAATGGTCGAAAGAGCTTTCCCCGAATTTTCCACTCACATTTCAGGTGCACTTTTAAGGAAGGGCTTTTCTTCGGGTTCTATTCAGAGGGAATAGAAAGATACACATTATCCAGAGACTTATGGGGGGGCGGGGGAGTTCAGAGTCTGCTTTGACCCGATCTGTTGTTGTGTATGGATGTGGATGCTTGGATCTGGCTTGCGGAATTGCTTCTCGATTAATTTCACGCTTGTCAGCAGCACTGACACGCCCAGTCCACAAGGCATACCCCTCAACCTCAGCACAATGGTGCACAGTGGGCTTATGGGAGGCTGTGGGTGTGAGTGTGGGTGGTTGGGTGGTTGGGTGGGGGGTGCTCACCCCGGGAGAGATACGAGATACGATAAGAGTATGGGGAAAACAAGCAGCTCGGCAAATTTGCTGTTCATTAGCGAGCCACGGATACCTCATACTCCTCATGCTCCTCACCCCCCAACCCCCAACCCCCAACCCCCAACTTCCAACCCACACCCCCTCTCTCCATTCCAACAATCTTGGCTTTTCCTAGCCATGCTCCTGCTCTTGCCTTTGCTCTCTGCCTTGAGCATGTGCGTGCCTTTGGCTTTGACTTTGATTTTATTAAGTCAATGACACATCTGCGGTCTCCCAGCCAGAGGCGGGCCACCCATGCTGCCACCCTACCCAACCCCACCCTGCCAACCAACCCTCTCACTCCCTCCACGCTCTGTGGCAGCTGCTTGCCCCAAGCCCCTGCTTCTTGCCGCATTTAACGAACTGTAACTGCTGTCAATTTGCAGTCGCTGACTTTTGAGCTTCATGTGCGGAGACGACAGACAAACAGACATAGCTGGAGCTGGAGCTGGATCTGGGTGGAGTGGAGTGGGGGGTATGGGGTGCATGGGGGATGCCACAAACAAAGACATAATTTCATACATATGAGATGTCTGTCTATCCTCATTTCTTTCTCTCTCCCCCTCTCCTTCTCTCTCTGCCACGCCCTCACCTGACAAATGCCAAAACGTGACACTTGCCAAGAAATTAGATAAGTTAAAAGTTCGTTCGTTCGTTCGTACTCGTGTGTCTCGGTCTCGACAGAAAGTTGAACTTAGAGCTAAACTTTTACAAGTGGGGTTTTCCATCCACTACATGTGTGTGTGTGTGTGCGTGTGTGTACGTTTGGGGAGTCCGAGAAGGAGAGCAGATAATAAAGAGCAGAAAAAATAGCAAAGCACAGACAAAAAGAAGAGTGCCTTAAGGCTATTAAGCCCTGAAAATCCTAGAAACCAATCATAAATATGGCAGCTATACATATGATCTGATCTATCACTTGTATCAATACTGGAACTGGCTCCAGATTAATTGTAGAACCCGATACTCAATGAGTCTGTTAGTCTCTAGGATTGTATATTTTGCCATTTCGAATGTCATGTTTTCCTTTGTTATAATCTACCATAAAAAAGATTATTCTTGGTAAAAGCTCTCCAAGCTCATTTGTGTTTTTCCCATGCGAATTTCGCAGTTTTTTGCATTATCCTGCAAGAATAGAACTGTTCAAATGTTTGGTATTACGTGTACCCCCCTACGAAGGGTATATGAAAATAGCGATAATAAAAATTGTTGCACTAAGCGCTCTGTTTCAACGGAGTTGACAATGTTCTCACCCATTTATGGCTTGGATGGATGCTGCTCCCCAATGATGACCATGATGCTGGGGACGATGATGATGTAGATGAGGATGGGTGGGATGGGCGGATGGGCGCCGTAAAAACTTTGGCATGCCAAAAGAAAATGTAATTAAATGCTGATGAAGCGGTAGAGGGAACGAAGCGATGCTGCTGCCAGACACTGCTGGAACTTCAACTGGAGAGCAACTGGGCGACATTGTCGTCTTGGGAATGTCGCCTCGGGGCCCACGGCAGAGAGGACCCAAGGAGGAGCTTCAAGGGGAGTGTGGGTGGAGTTGTTCGGGTCCAGTCATAAGCCCAAAGGTACTGCCTCCCTACAGCCCGGCAGCAAGACAGCCCGACAGCAAGACAGCCCGACAGCACTGCAGCCCTATGGTTGTCTGTGGCTTCATGTTACTCAATTTCTTAATTTACGCAACCCGAAACGTGTTGATGGTGTGTGAGTGGGTGTCCGTGTGGGTGTCTTGGCGAGGCAGATGCGGAGGTGGCGGCAGCGCCAGAGGCAGAGGCAGAAGCAGAGGCCATGGAGGCCAGGGCAACAGTCCAAGCATTAAAACGGCCCGAGCGTCCCATTTCAATTAGTGTGCATTACAAATGAAGTTTGGGAATAGCGCAGCAGCGGCAGAGGCAGCGGCAGCGGCGGTGGCAGTGGCAGTGGGAGCGGCAGATGTAGCCAGGCCCCGAGGGCGTGTTGCAAAGTTGGAGAAACACTCGGGGATGAGGATGAGGCATGCGGTGTGGCAGTGGCAGTGGCAGTCGAAGTGGAGCTCTGTAGGTGAACCACCGGCAAAGTGTGGGCAGGGGCGGCGGGGGCGCTGAGGCAATCAGTTTGAACTCTGGAATTAATAACTATTTGGCCAAGCTTTTGGCCAAAGTTGATTGAAAATGCACGAGGCTGGGGGATGGAAAGAGACCAAAACTTTGCCAACATCATTATCATCATCAATTTCATCAGAATCATCATCCGCGCGGTGGCTTACTGAAGACAGAGATGGATGATTCTGCTATTTCTTGAGTTCATAAATTATGTGCCAGCAAAACGGAAAATTGAGCATTTGAAGATTCCATCCAGTAAAAGAACTTGCAGTTTTCTATCTATCCATCTATCGATGTGTCTGGGAATATACCCTTCTCTGGCCGTCTTCTGGTTACTACATGTTGGCCATAAGAAAGATACTTCTCAAGCTGTTTCTCCACTTGAAATTCCTTGACAATGCCAGGGATCAGGGGCGGCACCATTGCCTTGTCAGCCTCTAAGAGCATGTCCTTGTCGCATGCCTGAGAGTATTTGCAACTGACACGGCACCTGCGCTAAAACCGGATGGGGGCGAAACTATCTTGCACTCGTTGCACTGAACGAAAAAGGCCTTGCATTGCGAGTGGAAATTCAAAAACGACATATTTCTCACTGCAAACTTGGATCTTGTTTTTTGTCAGTGCACATCTCCGCCCTCTGCCCCCGAGGAGATTGCGTAAGCGTTTTCATATGCAGCATCCCCGACATATCCCCGACATATCCATATCCATATCCATTAGGCGTTTCCCGTCATCAAGAATGGGTCCCCATAATGGCCCTACTGCACCACTCGGCACCCATCGCGGAACCCGGAAGCACCCCCCAACGGGGAACTCATATCTCATGTCACCCACTAACATTAATGCCCTCTTCCTCTGCTCTTTCCCCTCCCTGCAGATCTGCTCATCGAGATGCTGGGCGTTTTGGCCAGCTATAGCATAACGGTCAAGGAGCTGAAGCTGCTCTTCGGAACGATGAAGGCAACGAATGGCAAGTGGCCGCGGCACTCGGCCAAATTGTTGAATGTCCTGCGCCAAATGCCGCATCGCAACGGGCCCGATGTGTTCTTCAGCTTTCCGGGCCGCAAGGGATCGGTGAGTACAAATACTATACATACCTACATATATATATCCATTTGAGGGGTAGAGTAAGACAACGACTAGTGTGTACCCTGAATACGGAACAGTATTCGATTAAAACATTTAATTAAATTGATGTGCTGCTGGCCATCAACAAGCGGATCATGTCCTGCGAGACCTTAGCATCGGTAATAACCATTGTGCTCACATTGAAGAACTTGCCAATGGCATTGCCCAGATCGAAATTGGTGCCGTCGAAGCGCATTAACTGGGTCTTCGTCTCTGCGGCGCTTTTCTCCATCTCCGACTGCATCTGGCCCGGTACGTTGTTGGCCAGGATCACCAGCTTGGCCTTGCCCCCACGCAGGGCCCTCAGCGACTGCTTGTAGCCCAAAATGTACTTGCCGTCCTTCAGCGGCTCCTCAAGACAAGCGGACAAGTAATTCATAGTCGTCACTGCAACCGAAAAACAAAAGCAAAAACAACAATTATAAAACATTTGCATTCACTTTTCCTTTACTTATGCGAAACTATTTGATTTTTTATCCGAAAGTATGCGAGCACACAGTTTTTGTACTTGTTTCGACCTGGATTATTCGGGGACTTGCGAACGAATGAACAATCAGGAATTGTATTGAAAAAGATATTGACAAGGGAAGCCAAAGCGGCATTGCTGTAGAGGCCCAACTGGGCAGACGGTGCTGGGCAGTGTTCGAGTGTTCAAGTGTTGGAAAACGTACTCCAGGCTGTGTTCTGTGTTTTGTGTCAAAGTGAAATCGCAATTCGGTAAAAGAATAAAGTGAAATCTTTATTGAATGCAGCTGGAGCCGTTGCGCCGCCCTCTCGGAGGACACGAGGCCCGATACACATGTTCGAATGATGTCCGTCCCCAGGGGGCACAGAGCGTTGGGAGAGGCGGGGGCTTTTATTTTATTGCTTGGCACTTAAAACGAATTCCAAATGTGTGTACGTCTACTTTTTTTTCGTGTTTTTTTTTTTTGCGTTGTTCTGTTGTGTTCCATTCCATTCCGTTCGCTCCTCTAACGGACAGCTAATGGGCGAGTGTCCAGGGACAGTCTATCCGAGACCGGGCACTCTATCGATGTGTCCATCTCCCCATAAACACATAAAAAATGCCATAAAGTGAATTGGAAGTCAAATGCGAACGAACATCAGAGGAGCAGACCGGAGAGAGGAGAGGAGAGGAGCGAAGAGGAGAGGAGCGGAGCCGAGGAGCAATAGCAATCGCAATTGTCGCACAAAATGTCCAATAAACAGGGGAGAACCATTCCATCCATGCTGTGCTGTGATGTGCTGTGCTGTGCTCTGCTGTGCTCTGCTGGGCTGGGCTACTCCCCCCCCCCATCATTGTCGTCGTCATCATCATCGAAACCCACCCACCCATAGACCACATAGACACACATGCTGGTGGTTCCTGGTCCCGTGGAGTCCTCCCCGTCCACTTCATTGCTCTTCGGGCGAGGACTTTTCACGCATTTGGGTGATATTTCCTTCTTTTTAATTTGTTCGCCTATCCTGAAAGGCCCGAAACCGCCAGCACTGGTGCCCACTTAACCACCGATCAGCGATCCACAGGCCGGGACCCCGGACCCCGGACTAATGCCGTTGATGATGGCGCTGATTGCAATGCAATGACAGGCGGCCAGTGACATCGAGGCCAGAGATTCGATTCGAATAATGAGATTTTGTCATAGACCAACGCCAACGCCCCCACCATACCCACCATACCCACCATCCCCATACATGGGGTGGCATATCCGGTGCTCTGTTTCCGCTGTCTGAAAGCGACGAGCGAAGAGGGCTAGAACGAAGGAGGAAAGTTCGGTGGTGCAACCGCAGCACAGCTCTAACAATGTCAGGTCTTTGTCACGTCCGCCTAGCCTTAACCCATTTAGGTCGGGCCATGACTGCGATATAGAAGCAGACCAAGAGAGAGATAGAGAGAGAGAAGGCTCCTCTCTGTAAGGGTTGGGAGACCACACGAGTGCAAGAGTTCAGAGGGAATCAAATTTCGATCTGTTTGAATGCATCCCAGAGAGCGCATAGAGTCGTGATATGTGACCTCTGCCATCAGTTGACTCCTATTCCCATTTCGTATAAAGAGAAGAAATGCTTGGACTTAAATGGCAATTAATGAAAACTAGTGCTATTAATTCAATTCAATCTACTCGTATATTTTGAGAGGCAATAGGCAAGTGCTCAATAGAGAATCGATTGAGAGCGAGATTGAATTTCATTGGCAATCATTTAAGAGATGAAGCCCAATCGAAAATATAGTACTTGCTGGCTGGCTGCTGGCTGGCTGGCTGGCTGGTCAATTTATGAGCTCCGTTTGGAAAGGAATTGCCGCAGTCTGCCACAGTCTCTGCATTGTCTGTCCGATAAACCACAGAATCCATTTCCTTATAATTTTCATTCTCTGTTCATTTCTGTTGCGACCTTTGTAGCCATGTCTGTGGCTGCTTGAGGTTTCGGGGCCCACACAGGACTCAAAAGGGAAGTGAGTGGCAGTGGCAGTGGCAGTGGGAGTGGGGACTGGCACTGGTAGTGCGTTTGAGTATCTGTGTGTCGAATGCCACAAGTAAGCCAAGTCAAAGACCATTCAAAAATATACATTTGTGCGGCATCCGAAGTGTACAGCAAACGTTTGATTTATGTGCTCGGAGTTGAACGGAAATTGCCTGCAGACCTCTCAACTCCATTTTGAAACTCAAGTTCTGTTGAGAGTTCCCTCTCCCACTCTCTCTTTCTCTCCGAACAATGAAAATTATGTGGCTTATTTGACTTAATGTTGGCCAAGAAATGGAGTTTATAATTGCTATTTAACCGACCGAATCGATACTCGTACAACAATCGAAGCTAATCTGTAATCTGAAATCTGATGTGAATTTTCGTATTTATTTGCAGGCCATGGTCCTGCCGCCGCTGGCCAAATGGCCGTACGAGAATGGATTTACCTTTACCACATGGTTTCGCCTGGATCCCATTAACTCGGTGAACATTGAGCGCGAGAAGCCCTACCTCTACTGGTGAGTCCTGCCCTGCACCTGCAGTGTGATTTACTTTATTGTTGCTTTCTCTTTGCCGACAGCTTCAAGACCTCGAAGGGCGTGGGGTATACGGCGCACTTTGTGGGCAATTGTCTGGTCCTCACATCCATGAAGGTGAAGGGCAAGGGCTTTCAGCATTGTGTCAAATACGAATTCCAACCGCGAAAGGTACGACTCCTAGAACCATACAAAAGTACACATCTATATACTATAATTTTCAATGGTTATTCTTGTTGACTTCTTTTCATAGTGGTATATGATTGCCATTGTGTATATATACAATCGTTGGACGAAAAGCGAAATCAAGTGCCTCGTTAATGGACAGCTGGCCTCTTCGACGGAAATGGCTTGGTTTGTTTCCACAAACGATGTGAGTATATCCAGATCCATCCATGTATGCATTCTCCTTTATCCTTTGCATTTTTCACCTTTCTTTCTTCCGATGACAGCCCTTTGACAAGTGCTATATTGGCGCCACACCGGAGCTGGATGAGGAGCGTGTCTTCTGTGGCCAAATGTCGGCCATTTATCTGTTCAGCGAGGCGCTGACCACCCAACAGATCTGTGCCATGCATCGCCTGGGGCCGGGCTATAAGGTATGTGTTCCCGATGATCCCGATCCTGAGATCCGACCTCCAACCGCCCCTCCAACCAACATAAAACCTCTGCACCTCTGCACCCTCCGGAGCACCCATCACTTTGCTTTCGCGCAGCAAGCAAATGTCCTTGTCCTGGTCCATGTCCATGTCCATATCCTTGTCCATATCTGTACAGAAGATAATGTAATTTGATTTCTGTTTTTTTTTATTCCTTTCTTTTCGCTCTTCTCTCTCTTTTTCTCTCTCTCTTTCTCTCTGTCTCTTTCTGCCGCACACTCGCTAACTTTTGCACCAATCACCAATCGAATATCGACTATCGACTATCGATAAAAACGAAAAAAAAAACAGTCGCAATTCCGTTTCGATAACGAATGCTATCTGAATCTGCCGGACAATCACAAGCGGGTGAGTCACTTTCAACTGTTGCCAGCCTCGTCGCTGATGGTGGCTGGGGGACTGGGCGTCACCGGTAGTGGGAGCGGCAGTGGAGCGGGCAGTGGCAGTGCCATCGATGCCGCTGCGGCAGCCGTCAGTGGCCAACAGCAGTTGCAGCTGCAGTTCCAGACCCTGGCCGCCGAGCAGGAGGCTCGAGCCATTGACTGGGCGGACGAGCGGCTCGATCTGAATGCGGCCTTTGTCAAGATCCGGGCAGTGCTGACCGCACGCAATGCCGTGACCCTGGCCGCGCTACCAGGGGCAGGGGTGGGAGCAGCAGCAGCAGGAGCCACGGCTGCCACAGCCACTGCTCCTGGAGGAGCAGCATCACCCAACGAGAGCAGCAGCAGCGGCGGCAACATCATCGTGGCTGATCCACAGCAGCAGCATCAGCAGCAGCAGCTGAGCCCAATCGCAAGCCAGGGATCCGCTGGCGGCACTGCGGACGATCCGCTCGGCCATTTGCCCACTGGAAATGCTTCTTTTGGTATTTATATTAACTTATGATTTGCCCTAGAGTCCATCAGTTTTGCTTAATTGATTTCTGATTTCCCAATTTTCCGATTTTCATTTTGTCGGGGAAAAACTGTGTCGTCGCACAGACCAACTGCGTCACATGTCGAGCGTGAGCAGCCTGAACAGCGTATCCGGTGCCGACACCGAGGAGATCAACCAGCTGAAAGCTGTAAGCGAACTTTACTTTTTTATTTGATTTTATTTTATTTCCTTTTCCTTTACTTCTACCTTTTAGTTCGTTAAGTTGGTTTTTCTGTCCCGAAAAAGTTCTCTGATACACCTAGTAGTCGTCGGAGCAATTAAGAAGTTATCGGGGCACAGGTCGAAGCAATCAAATCGATATGAATCTGGGGCTGCGAAAGTTTCTGTTTCTGTTTCAGTTTCAGTTTGAGTTTCAGTTTGAAGCATTTTCATTTTGTGTTAACGGCTTTTTAAAGTTTCCTTCAAGGGGCGGGAGGGCGGAGTTTATGGCCCCAACAATGCCTCGAGATGGAAGTAAATGTAGCGTATACTTTCGCAGGTGCGCCAGCACTGCCCCCATCGCCACCACCCCCGTAGACGAACCCCTAGACAAAGCCCAAATGTAAGGCTCTCCCTCTTCACTTTGTGTATGTGTGGGTGTGCTAGCTCCTTGCGAGCCTTGCGAGTAGAGTAGATTGTTTGGGAAATCTTTTGGGCGCGCATGTTCCATATTCCGTGGCACAGAGAACAGTACAGAACAGAACAGAACAGAGCTTCACAGCGAAAACACATTTCTATGCCATGTTCCACATTCAGAGCGAAACAGAGACCCGAAACCCGTGCCGTTCCGCGCCTTGCCGTGCCTTACCGTACCGTACCGTACCGGAGCCATTAGGCCCACCCACAGTCCACATCCACATCCACATCCACAATCCACCTGCCCGGGCAGAGCAGGGCATTATGCCATTTGCTTCCTTTCACGGGGAGGGGGAGTGGAGTGCGGGGAGTACTTTAGTTATTTTGAATGTTGAGTTAATGGAATGGGAAAACACATCCACACACGAGAACATAAATTGCGCTTTTAACGGGGAGTACCATATAGCCATACAGCCATATAGCTATACCATACACCTATGTACATACATATAGGGAAAGACTTGATGAAAGGCTGGACAACAAAGGCATTCAATCTGTCTATAACAAGGATGGACATCCATCAGGGCTACAGATATTTTTAGAAGCTCATTATGTCTTTTCTTATTTTATTTTCCTTTGCTTGGTTTCTCGCTTGTGTGTGTTTTCGTTTGCCTTCGTTTTTTGCTTGGTTAATTTCTGTTACCGTTTCCGTTTCCGTTTCCGTTTCGGAATATCGCAAAGAAGTATTTTTAGCAGCAAATTATGCAGCCAGCAATCCAACCAGCAACCAGCCAGCAATATAATAACTATAATTATACCAAAATACTATAAATAATAATAATAATAATGCTACACACGAGCACCAGCTTACACCACCCGCGCACATACCACACAGCCACACAGCCACCAACCGCAAACCACAAACCACATGCCACATGCCACATGCCACGCCTATGCGTATGCCTATGGCCTATGGGCCATGAAGAAGGCGGCCATAATGCACCAAGCAAACCAAAGAGAAAGGCAAGAAAAATCTAAGAAAAACTCGCCGAGAAAGTGGTAAAAATACATGCGAGTAAATGCATCGAGGCGTGTTGTAAATAAATACATAACAAATTATTTGTGTATGTGTATAAGGAGTCCTACTATATATGTACACAGCACAGTGCCGTCCATTTTTATATATTGTTGGTTGTTCTCGTGTTGCGTTGTTTCAAGCCAAAGCCAAAGCTAAAGACTAAAGCTGAAGCCCAAGTAAATCACACTGCCGTGACCAGACCAGACCAGACCACACCATATCGTCAGGGGACGAGCATGGTCCTGTTCTGGTCGAGGTTTGTGGGTCGTGTCCTAGTCCTAGTCCTAGTGCTCGAAGTCCACTCAATGATTTTGCCGAAGGCCATTCTAATCCCAGCTCTACCATTTCTCTGTCATCCAACCCGCCGCCCGCGCACAGGTGCTGTACGATGGCAAACTATCGAATGCCATTGTCTTCATGTACAATCCAGTGGCCACCGATGGCCAGCTCTGTTTGCAGTCATCCCCCAAGGGAAATGTATCATATTTTGTCCACACGCCGCATGCGCTGATGCTGCAGGTAAGTAAACACACTGCTACATAGTGCCAGACCCAAGCCCAAGCCCAGACCCAGGCCGAGACTGACCGACCGTGTGGGAGTGTGGGGAGGGGGGCAACATAAATTCCATGCAGAAATTTTACGACACGAGCGCATGCCTTGGCATTTCTTATTAGCCTTGGGTCTTGCGTCTGTCCCCTTAGAGGCTGCCTGCCATGTCCTGTAGTCCAGAGTCCACAGTCGACAGTCCACCGTCCAGAGTCCAAAGTCCGGGGGCGCACAGGACACGAGAGTCCGTTAGGCGGACACAAAATTATTCAATAAATTTTGTAGTAATTTCCTGCGCAAACAAACACGAATCATAAGGGGCATGGCTGCTGAGGCAGGGCTGTGGCAGGAGCAGGAAGCACAGTGGCCAATCGATCGGAGAACGTGTCTCTGACCCAATCCCTGGGTGATGACAGCTTAGGCGATTACCATGGGACCAGACTAAACATATTTACCGGGTGACAAGTTTGGGGGGAGAAAGGGCAACTGGCAAAGGGCATAGGGCACAAGCGGATGAATGATTAAATTGAAATTTGCTTTTTGTAGGATGTTAAGGCGGTGGTCACGCACTCAATACACTGCACCCTCAACTCCATTGGCGGCATCCAGGTGCTGTTCCCGCTGTTTTCGCAGCTGGACATGGCCCACGAGGGCATCGGGGACATCAAGCGGGATCCCTCCCTTTGGTAAGTAATCGATCCGAACCGAACCAAGCCCCGACAGCACTCGGAATGAAATCATGCAATCATTGCGCTCCCCCATTCCACACGACTGATTACAGCTCCAAGCTGCTGGGTTTCATCTGTGAACTGGTGGAGACATCGCAGACGGTACAGCAGCACATGATCCAGAACCGGGGCTTTCTGGTCATCTCGTTCATGCTGCAGCGCTCCTCCCGTGAGCATCTCACGCTGGAGGTGCTCGGCTCGTTCCTTAATCTGACCAAATATCTGGTCACGTGCCTGTCGGCCAATAGCGATCTGCTGCTGAAACAGGTAAGAGCCCCCGCACCCGTCCCAACAGGTCCCATCTTTCATGAATCTCCCCAAGCCATTTTTACTACGTATAATTTAAATTTGCCTGCGTATGTTAGACCTTAAGAAGGGACCAAATCTATCAATCAACCAATCAATCAATCACAGCCTGAACGAAAGCTATATCCACTTGAATGGACCACGCTGCGTATGCGCAGTGCGTCTGGCAGAGCATGCTTACTGCTACTATTTTTTGGTCGTTGAATGTCGTTCAGTCGTTTAAGGATTACCTTTACCATATGTCTTTAATGTACCATATTACGATATCTAGTTTTAAGTTCGGTCTAAGTTGAGGAGGGATGGGGTTAGCATGTGATGAGCCCACCTTCGAACCCCCCACCGAATGATATGATGATTGCGCATTTGAATTGAAAATTTTGTTACATGTTATTCCACACACCAACTCGTACCTGTACCCATACCTGTACCCATACCATTCCCATTCCCATACCTATTCCCATTCGAATGTTTGGCGGCATGCTAACTCAATGAATACGACAATGAATACCACACAATGATATGCCAACTGCTTTCTCTTGTTCCATACTCGTACTTACATACATATGTGTACTTTCAAATATGGTTATATATATATATATATATGTATACTTATCTCTATCTTACGCACTCGCTGTGTTTTTTGCCTTTTGTTGATGATAATGATGATGTTATTGATGATAATGATGATGATGGTGATGATGATGGCGCACACAGTTGAACACAGGCCTGCGTAATCCTTTCAAAAAAGTAAACACAACCGTAAACAAATGCTCACATTTCTCGTTTATAAGTAACTGCACTTGAGAATCTCTTAAGCAAATATACCACGTACCACTCTATATTCTCCACCGTATACTCTACTATATACACACACCCACTCACACACAACAGAATATACTACTTAAATGTATTTATAAAGATACATACAGACATATGTATAATGTTTGCTTTGCGCCTTTGCCGCCTGTCAGCGAATCGGATGGGATGATGGGAAGCTGCTCGAGTGGAGGCTAATCCGCAATCCCTTCTGTTTTTCTGTTTTCTCTTGGCTATGCTCCGACTTAACCCGGTTTCTGCCAAAACAAGGGCACAGACAGCGGGACAGCGGGACAGGCTGACACAGGCTGACAACACGCAACTCTCTGGCTTTTATACCGTCTCTGCTTGGAGGTAGAAGAAGGGATAGTTTTAAGCTATCCCCTTCTTTTATTTCCACTGCAAAGCGGAATATACAGAGTCGCTTTTTTATGCATTTAAATTTATCGTTTCCAACACTACAACACTTTTGTCTTTCAAGAATTTTACTCTTAATTTTCCAATGAATTTTTTTATTTTATTTAATTTATATTGGAAGATTTCAATTCAACATTTGCCGCCAACTTAGGCTTTCCAACACTGTTTTATTTACATATTCCCGCTTTTACGCTCTCCAGCACTGCTTTGCATGAGTGTTGCATGCTTTATCGCACACTGTTCAGGCATGTTGAGGGCTTCACTCTCTCGCTCTCTCTTAAATTGGCTATATACAAAATTGTTTCATTATTTCGTTTCGATTTCGATTGCGATTGCGATTGGTGTTCCATTCCATGGCGTTCTGCTTGCGCGTGCTTGCATAACCGCTTCGCTCTCAGATTAATCAAAATTGAATACTTTTCTTAGCGAAAATCAACAATCAGACAAAAATTAAATGCTAGAAGACCAAAGAAAGAAAATATAAATAAATAAAAATAAAACGAACGTGCAACATTAATATGAATAAACTACAATTTAAATATCTTCTTCTACTTTTGTCTGCTCTCTCTCTCTCTCTCTCTCTCTCTCACCTTCACACTCTCTCTTTCTCTCTCTCTCTCTCCCTGCGCTCTTTTTCACGCTCTCCGCCACCGCCTACACGATTCCACAAACACACAAACACAACACACACACATTCACGATCGCTTGCTCATTTCAAAAACCGTTTCCGTAACCCGATTCCCGCTTCACACATTACCGCTTCTTTTTTTGTGTAATCGTTTATCGATAACCAATCCTTCGCTACGCATCATCAACAAACCTCACACACACACACAATTTCGAATCCAACAATAAAAAATAAAAACAACTACAACCGATCTCTATAAACTACAACATCAACATGAACAACAACAGTTCTACCAGGTGAAGCTCAACTCTCGATTTCTCTCTACAAGAATTACCTTTGAAAACTATATCGAATGTTTCTGTTTTCTGTTCCTGTTTCCGTTCCACTGTTCATTCCGTTTCGTTTCCGTTTCATTTTGTACGTGTACGTGTCTGTTGTTAACGTAATTTCTTGAACGTCATTTGTATAGCTCACACATCCACATCTCATCGTGTATCGTGTGCACCGCGGGGGAGGAGAGTATCTGTCGCTATGACACTACTCCCTCCCCCATTGAGACGCATTTGTGTTCATGTGTGTATTATAGCTCAGCTCATTGCATTCCATTCCATTACATATCCTTTCATTCCGCCTCTCACCCGTGTTCAAGTCAATGTCGAATCACAGACAGAGCCACAGGGTAAACCACATAATCTTATCAACTGAGGGGATAACCTCAGGTTTAAACCTCAACCTCAACATCTCAACCCTATCCATATCTGCATTCACAGCTTCAGCTTTTACACTGTTTCTCCACCCCCTCCTACAGACTACCAACCCCATCGTTCCCCCTTCCCTTAGTCAATTTGTTCGATGTGTCATTTGGATAATTGAGAGAAGAGTTGTGTTCAGAGCACCGCATCGCACCATCCTAATTGATCCCCTCGTATATCTCGTATATCTGTCCATCCTATCGACCCACTCCCGTATCCCGCCTCCCGCATCACACTCTCCCGCCCACTGCAAATCCCCAATCCCATTTCCTTCCAAAATGAATAATACAACAAACAGAAAAGAAAAAGTTTACTGAATACACTGGTGCTCGTATATACATTTTCCGTGGCACCTTTCGAGCTGAAAATAAAAATTTTACATTCGATGCAGAGCTTTTTAATTGGGAAACTTCTGTTGCTGCTGCTGATGCTCCTGCAGCTGTCCGTAGCGTACACGTGAGTGGGTTGACGGGGTGGGTAGTGGATTGTTCGGAAGGGCCCTGATGTTGCATTGTTGTTTGAGTCATGGCAACAGCTGTAGCCGGAGCTGGGGCGAACATTGTTTTTTGACAATCCAACAAGTTGAAGCGAGAGCTTAACAAGTTTGGTTTTCATCTGAAGCTCCGGGCCGAAACTGATAAATGGAATGAAAGGGTAAAAGTTGCCTTAATTGTTCGGATTAACCCCAGATTTTCGACTCACTTTAATGAGAATTATTGAGTGCATTTTTATTTTGTACTTTTTATGTTCTGTTTTATCAAAGTGTGGGGCAGTTCCTTAAGGAGCCATTCATGTTCATCAGTTGATCATATTGTAGCAGATTCATCTCTCTCCCACTCTCTCTCTCTCTCTGTCTCTGTGAATCCCCCGCCTCGATATACTTATCGATTAATAAACGATTTTAGCCTTAAATTAGCCTTTACATTAGCCTTAATGTTAGCTTTAGCTTTAGCCTTAGCTTAGTTTTAGCCCTAATACTTGACTTTAACTTGAACTTAATCCTAAACATTTTTTGACTACTGGAATGCCAATTGTTTCGTTTCGTTTCATTTCGTTCTGTTCCATTCCGTTCGGTTGAATTGGACTTGATTTCGGGTCCAACTTTCGTTTTATGTTCGTTCGTTCGTTCGTTCGTTGATTGCCCGTGTTTGCTGCATGTGTTACCAAAAACTGTTGTCCATCCTACGAATCCTTCTACTACTACTACTGCTACTACTACTCCCCCAATATCAAAATCCCCCAATCAACATCAACAACAATTCAACAACTCAACAACAACTTTGACTCCAACATCGACAAATAAATAAAAATTAAAAACAAAACCGAAACCAAAACTCATGTTAACCGTATGTATACCAATAAAAAAACCAATCTCCTAATATTTAAACGCACCCATAATCAATCCCATATTCCACTCTACTATAACCTATCCTTTGTGTGTCTTTTGCGTAAATATACATTCACATATACATACTTACCAATTCCATTCGTATATCTCGTATCTTCGTATAACTCGCATTTCTTCCTTTCTGAGCAAACTACTCTGCTCTCTGTAAACTGTAAACTATACCAACGAGAACTACTCAAACGATCCATTCGATTCGAGGACAGCATAAGTTACTTGACTAATTTGGCGCAGTTGTTCTGTTTCTCGTTTCTCACGTGGCAGCTGCTCGACCACGTGCTGTTCAACCCAGCACTGTGGATCTACACGCCGGCGAATGTCCAGGCCCGACTGTACTCCTATCTGGCCACCGAGTTTCTCAGCGACACCCAGATCTACAGCAACGTGCGACGCGTCAGCACCGTCCTGCAGACAGTGCACACCCTTAAGTACTATTACTGGGTGGTAAATCCACGTGCCAAGAGCGGCATCATACCCAAGGGCTTAGGTGAGTTCCTCAGCCAGGATATTTGGTGGCACTTGCTTTACAGGAGATTTATGCCCAATTTAGATGGACCGCGTCCCGCGCAGAAGGATATATTGGCCATACGTGCCTACATCCTGCTGTTCCTCAAGCAACTGATAATGATCGGCAACGGGGTCAAGGAGGATGAACTGCAGAGCATACTCAACTATTTGACCACCATGCATGAGGTGAGAGCCACACAGAGAGTCACACAACCATATACAAATCGGAGCTCTACTATATGTCGCATCTCGCTTTTCCTCATTTCGTATTTTTAGGACGAGAACCTGCATGATGTGCTGCAAATGCTCATCTCGTTGATGTCGGAGCATCCCAGCTCCATGGTACCTGCCTTCGATGTGAAGCACGGCGTGCGCAGCATCTTCAAGCTGCTGGCGGCCGAAAGTCAATTGATTCGCCTGCAAGCCCTCAAACTTCTAGGGTTCTTCCTCTCGCGTAGCACACACAAGTAAGTGGGGGGAATATACCATAGACCATAGAACATATATCATATACCATATAACAGACACAGTGTGTGGGAGTGGGGGGTACTGTTATATACGTGTCGATACAGTTATCGTTGAAGCGCCACACAACTGCATATACATATATCGATTTCTGTATCGAGCAATCGTTTCTGCCTTATCCCTTATCCTAAGCGTAAACTCTTCCTCCCTGGCTAGGCGCAAGTACGACGTGATGTCGCCCCACAATCTGTACACGCTGCTGGCCGAACGCCTGCTGCTGTACGAGGAGTCGCTGTCGCTGCCGACCTACAACGTCCTCTACGAGATCATGACGGAGCATATCTCGCAGCAGATCCTCTACACACGCCACCCGGAACCGGAGAGCCACTATCGCCTGGAGAATCCAAGTAAGAATCCAAGCATACTCGCATACTCGCATACTCCTCCCTGATATTGACCCCCATGATTTTTGAACCCATAACCAATCATAAACAATTTTGAAATCCAGTGATACTCAAGGTTGTGGCCACACTGATCCGGCAGTCGAAGCAGACCGAGTCGCTTATCGATGTGAAGAAGCTGTTCCTGCAGGACATGACTCTGCTGTGCAACAGCAATCGGGAGAACCGGCGCACGGTGCTGCAGATGTCCGTGTGGCAGGAGTGGCTCATCGCGATGGCGTACATTCATCCCAAGAACAGCGAGGAGCAGAAGATCAGCGACATGGTATACTCGCTCTTCCGCATGCTCCTGCATCACGCCATCAAGCACGAGTATGGCGGCTGGCGTGTCTGGGTGGACACCCTGGCCATCGTCCACTCGAAGGTCTCCTACGAGGAGTTCAAGCTGCAGTTTGCCCAGATGTACGAGCACTATGAGCGCCAGCGCACGGACAACATCACTGATCCCGCTTTGCGCCAGGCCCGGCCCATCAGCACGATCAGCGGCTGGGAACGCGAGGAACTGCAGCAGCAGCAAAACGGAGGAGGAGGAGCCGTAGCTGGAGCTCCACCGGCTGCCGTTCAGGGCCAGGTCTCGGTGCCAGCAGTGAAAGGAGCCGTGTCCATTGCCTCGCTAGAGGATGTGGCCGCTGTCGTCGAGGAGGAGGACGATATGGAGGAGGAGACCGTCGAGGAACTGGAAAGCTTTGAGCTACCTGTCGATGGCGAAGTAGATCCCCAGGACCCAGCGGGTACTGCACATCCCGATCCCGATCCGGATCCCGATCGCAATTCCTCCATCCGTCCCGGCAGTGCTGATGGAGCTGAGGCTCCAACGGAACAGGAGGTGCCAGTCGTGCCCCCGAGCACCAAGTCGGTCATTGCCAACATTTCCGACGTGTACAACGAGCAAATCAAAACGGACGAAGCGCTCCAGGCCACGTCCACATCCGCAGCCACTCAGGCGCCGGCGCCTACCTGCAATGGCATCGTCGAGCTGGAACAGGAGCCGGAGCCGGAGCTGGAGAAGGAGAAGGAGAAGAAGCCACAGACAGAGCTGGATCCCACGGCCACACCTTCGAAGGGAGGCGAGGCCGCGCTCAGGGAAGCCCTGCAGCTAGGCGACGAAATGGATTTGGAGGAGCTAGAGCTGGCCACGGCCAAGGATGCCCTCGATGTCGAGCAGCATGTGGCGCATGTTCTGCAGTCCTCGGAGGCGGCGCTCAACGACTGCAAGCTGGTCATGGATGATGTCCTGCAGGAGGCCTCCTCCGTGCTGAAAGACGAGGAGATTGAGCTGGCCGTCAATGAGGTGGTCCAGGGTGTTCTCAACAACGAGAAGAAGTCCCAGGAGCAGCAGCACCAGCATAAGCAGCAGGAACAGCAGCAGCAGGAGCCGCAGGAGCCGGAGGATAATGTCAGTCTTCTGAATAGCAAGAATCTGCTCAACAACAATTACAACAACAACAACAATCCCAGTCCAAGCGAAGAGGAGCGTAAAGAGGTGACTACCACCAGGGCCGCAGCGGATGGAGAGGCGGATGGGGAGGCGGAGACGGAAACGGAGGTGAATGCCAACGAGATCACCAGCCACAGTGTCACAGCCACTCCCCTACTGAAGAGCGAAAGCACCGCGGGAGCAGCGCCAGATAAAGCGAAAGCGGAAACGGAAACGGCGACGAAAGCTGAAGCGGTAGCGTCAGCGGAAGCGGAAGCAAGCCCCAGCCCCACACTAGAAGCAACCAATCAAAAGACTGAAGAAGCAGCCAACAAGCTGAACAATAACGAGAAAGCCGAGCTGCCAGAGAGCAGCCAGGAAAGCATCTCCACGCCCGAGGTCAGCGTCAGTCCGGACACCACCACGGATCCGGAGATCGGGGAGAGCCACCTGCTGCTGCAGTTGGCCGAGTCCGAGGCTGAGCCTCAGCTGAAATCCGAGGCGCAGCCTGCAGGCGAGCCAAGCGAGGATCTGGTGGAGCTGGCAGTGCGCGATATTATGGAGCAGCTGATCGAGAAAGTGATCGATGCCACCGCAGCGACAGACGCCCAAGCCAAAACCGAGACGGAGACCAACAACAACGAGCTGCCCGGCTCCAAAGGAACGGAAACGGAAGCGACAACGGCCACGGCAGCCATAGCCGTGCCCGAAGAAGAGAGACCCAAACCGGAGGAATCACCCGAAAGCGTGGCAGCCGCAGCCGCAGAGATTGTCCACGAGGTGGTCGAGGCTGCGCTTGTCCTGGCCCAGGAAGCCCAGCCAGTCCAGCCAATTCAAGAAGAACCAGAGAAGACAGAGGAAACGGTAACTAAAACGGTAACAGAAGCTGAAACGGAAACAAAGGAGCATGTAAAGGCCATTGTCAACGAGGTGCTAGACACACTGGTGGAGGAGACCGTGAAGGCGGTGGGCGAGACCGCCACCGTCGGCAAGGTGGCAGCTTCAGAGCAGACGACCCAAACCTCGCCGGCCCCGCCGGAGGAGCAGCCAGAAGAGCAGCAGCCGTCTGCAACAGTGGCTGCCACGCACGCCCGTGTCAAGCCCATGGAAGTGGACTCGACCACCCAGACAACGCCAAAGAATGAAGCTGGTGTCGGAGCCATCGTATCGCTGTTGGCCCAGGAGGAAGTGCAGCTCCAGGAGGAGGAGTCGCAGACTGGAGAGACAGTGGAGGACTGTGAGGAGCCGTCGTCTGGTATCGAGGGTAACGCTCAGCTCGAATCCAGTCACTACGGTAAGTGGCAGAGCAGTCCAGACCTGTGAACCTGACCTTTCATTTTCCCCTTCCCTCATTCCACAGCGAATCCAACCAGTGGAGAGGTAAAACAGCAACAGCAGCAGCCGCAGCAGCAGCGCTCCAAGTCCGGCTCGACACGTCCGATGTTCAGTCCGGGACCGACGCGTCCGCCCTTCCGTATACCGGAATTCAAGTGGTCGTACATCCACCAGCGGCTGCTCAGCGACGTACTCTTCTCGCTGGAGACGGACATTCAGGTGTGGCGCAGCCACTCCACCAAGAGCGTCCTCGACTTTGTCAACTCCAGCGAGAATGCGATATTCGTGGTGAACACGGTGCACCTAATCTCCCAGTTGGCCGACAATCTGATCATCGCCTGCGGTGGCCTTTTGCCTCTTTTGGCCAGTGCCACATCCCCGAATGTAAGTAGAAACCGAACCCAATCCCAATCATAGTTGGGCCTTCCATGAATTGAGTCAAAATTGATTGCAGTCGGAGCTGGATGTGCTGGAACCGACGCAGGGCATGCCCCTGGAGGTGGCCGTATCCTTCTTGCAGCGTCTCGTGAACATGGCCGATGTCCTAATCTTTGCTACCTCGCTGAACTTTGGCGAACTGGAGGCCGAGAAGAACATGTCCAGCGGTGGGATACTGCGCCAGTGTCTGCGTCTCGTCTGCACCTGTGCGGTGCGCAACTGCCTCGAGTGCAAGGAGCGTAGTCGCTACAATGTGGGTGCCCTCGCACGGGATGTGCCTGGGGCGGCGCATCTGCAGGCTCTCATACGAGGCGCCCAAGCATCGCCAAAGGTGAGTACTCCACCCTCCGCCGAAACACCATTCTTCAAGAAAGAGAGGGAGCTAATAGTCCACATCGGTATTAATCCGCACAGAACATTGTCGAGTCAATCACCGGTCAATTATCGCCCGTCAAGGATCCCGAGAAGCTTTTGCAGGACATGGACGTGAATCGCTTGAGGGCCGTCATCTATCGTGATGTGGTAAGTGTAGAGAGACCAGGAGACCCACCATGACACCCGCCATAACACGTCTCTCCCTTTCGTTCGTTTCTCTTGTGTATCCATTTGCAGGAGGAGACGAAGCAAGCGCAATTCCTCTCCCTGGCCATTGTCTACTTCATCTCCGTGCTGATGGTGTCCAAGTACCGCGACATTCTGGAGCCACCAGCAGAGCCACAGATCCAGCGCCAGTCGCCGGTCCTGCAGCGCACCTCAGGCGGCGGTAAGTCATCCAAAACTCTGACCCACTCGAATAGGGCTCCATAAATACTGCATAGTCTTAAGGATTGATACCATGCTATAGTATATATGCCATGGGTAGGGGCTTCGGCTCTGTCTGCCAGTGGAGAAGTGGGACCCTCAACTGAAACTCTTTCGTTTCCGTCTCATTTCATGTTCCTTTCATTTCGTTTCGTTCCATTTCGATTCGTTTCGTAACACTTGTGTTTTTTGGTTGCGTCCGTCGCTCGTTTATGTTATCGTTTCCTGTGTCTCGTCTTCTGTTTCTTTTCGGTTAGTTTCCGATTTTCTGTTGATTTTGCTGCACCAAAAACTTCACTCGTTTATCGTTTCTACTTTCGATATCTGTACAAAAAATAACCATCTATAATCGAATCTATCTGTATATGTATCTGGTTCAGTTTGGATTCGGCCTCAAGTGTTACCGTTCGTTTTCGTTTCCTTTTTTGTTCCATTTCGTATCGTTTCGTTGCGGCTTGTTTCGCTTAGGTTTTTGTGCCTTTTTTGTTCAGTTTGTCGTTTTGTTTTTGTGAACAGCTAAACGAAAGTTTATTCTGGTAGATGCCACATGACCTATGAAAATATGTTAGCCACCCCTCCGCCCACCTACCACTCCTCTCAAAGCACCTGACCGCACCGCACCGCACATTGTCCACGCTCCCCCGCACCCAGCAGCATTCCATATACAGAGAGTCCCCCGGGTCCATGTGCGTGTGTGTGTGTAAGTCCTCCCAAAACAATACCCGAAAATCGTCCCACATCCACATCCACTTAGGCGCACTCTGCACCATCCAATATACCCACTGCCCACTATCCCATCCCTTTTTTTAGCCTATATATATACATATATATATCTACAAACATCAATATATATTCACCTAGTCGTTAAGCAACACATCGTTGATTAGCCAGCCCCCCAAAAGCGCCCGCCGCCCCACCCTCCCCTTAAAAAGGGAACTCATGTCTGTCCATTGTTGGAGATACTATTCGGTTTTATGTTTCCTTTCTTTGTTCCGTTTTTCGATGATTTCATTTCACGCTGCTTTTTCGGATTTATTGTACAAAACAAAAAAAAAACCAAAAACAAAAAAAAAACAAAAACACAAAAATGGAATAAAAAATATATATTAACAAAAACATCATCAAAAAACGTACCTCTCGCCCGGCCTCTCGCCCCCTACAAAAAACACGTAAATCCGAATCCCTGCCCGCCATTCCCTCAATGTGGTTGTGTAAATAAACAACGATAATCACGTTTACCATAACGATTACGATAACAATAACGATAGAAGCCGCCAGTGCGCGTCCGCTGTTCCCCCAATGGTCGCACCATGTCTACCCACAATTCCTGCCTGAATCGCATCAGAACCATGTGGCTGCCGCCTCCTCCATGCAACACCAGCAGCAACAGCAGCAGCAGCAACATTACTACCACCAGCAACAGCAGCATCAGCAACAGCAACAACAACAACAACAACAGACATCCCATAACCATAGCCACCATCATACGAGTATGACGGCTGCCTACTACCAGCAACAGCAGCAGCAAGCAACAGCATCACAGCAGCAGCAGCAGCAGCAGCTTGGTGGCAACATCTCACCCACACCCTTGACCACGCACTCGAGCAGCTCGTCTGCAAGCTCGACGGCCACCTCGCAGCCGGCCTCGAGCTCCTCGCTTTCCTCGCTGGCCTCTCAAAGCCACCAGCAGACGCACCGGCAGCTCCACAAGCAACAGCAGCAGCAGCAGCACTACCATCCTCACCAACAGCAGTCGCACTATGGACTGATCAATGGCCATCAGCAGCAGCAGCAGCAACAGTTGAATGGGAAGCATTATGGGGAGAATGGATCCACAGCTGGCTATCATCCGCATCCGTATCCCCATTCTCATCCGCATCCGCATGCTTATATGCGCAACGGAGAGACTGCCACTCAGCAGAATAGATTGGCGGAGTACCAAATGCCTGGAGGAGCAGGAACTGGTACTGGAGCTGGTGGAGCTATGTCTGGAGTCCTGGTGAATGGCCACGCCACGGGTGGTGGCAACAACAATAATGCCAACATGATGAACAACATGCGGAATCTGAGAAACGGTCACAGTGCTGCCACACCATCTGCTGGTGGTGCTGTGGTTGGGACAGGAGCTGGCTCTGGCTCTGGCTCTGGATCTATGGGCGGCATGAGTAACATGAACATGAGCATGGGCATGGGAATGGGCATGGGAATGGGCATAGGGATGGAAGGGGATGGTGATGATGGCGTAGGCGTAGGCGGAGGCGTGGCGTTCAAGACAAACGCCATAAACAATAATTACCGCTACAATGGACAACGCACCGCATCCGTTTCCGGCTCTGGAACAGGTATCGCTCGCTCGAGTGTTTTGTAGAGTAGTTGTAATGTCACGCTCTCTCTCTCTCTCTATCTCTCTCTCTCTCTTTATATCTATCTATTTATACATATATGTATCTCTTACCGTATCTGTATCTGTACTTGTATCTCAATCATTAAACTATCTCCCCCCATTATTTAGTATTTAGATTGTAGCGAATATATTTTATTTCGATTTCATTTCCTCACATACCCTTGTACGTTCTTCCTTATCGTTTCCTTACCGATATAGTTTCTGTGTTCTGTAGAAGCCATACCTTCGTTTCCGTATTCCGTAATCCGTAGTCCGTAAACCGTATTCCGTATTCCGTACAAGTATTACTCTTAGCTATTCTGTGTGTGTGTTTGTGTCTGTATGTGTAGTATCTCAATCTTTATTCCGCCAGTTCTTTCTTACGAGTGTTTTTGTGTGTGTGTGTGTGTGTTTGTGTGTGTGCGCGAGTGTGGGGTGGGTCTTGTACATAATATCTCTATGCCACACACACCCTGCGAAGAAAGAGATTTTTTATTTTCATTTATGGAGTGTTTTTTGTGTTCATTTTTTGTTTTTGTTTTCAGCTATGCTCCCGCTCGTTCTATCTCTCTCTCTCTCTTTCGCTCTCTGTGTTAGCATCCGGTATATCCGGCGCCTGTTGTAGCATCTCCCCCTCCCCCTGGGGCTTATTCAGGGAAATCCACAAATGCAGATACTGCTGACTCCTGTGTGTGCCCCCGAAGCGCCTTAAATATTGAATTATCTCCGTGGTTATACCAGCAACTTCCCCCCACCCCCCAGCCCCCAACTCATTTGCCCATCGATGACCGCTTTTATTATTAACATTATTATCGCTCGTAAGCATATTTAAGTGCATAATCCATCTCGTTTCGACCGGTCAAACGACCACACGATGAGGGAAGGGACTCACATTAAACCCCTCCCCCCACAATTTCCCCCTGACTCTTCCGGCTTAATCGGAGTGTTTTCCCTCTGCTTGTTCTTCTGGCTTCTTGCTTCCAGCTTTTCTTGGTTTCCCGCATTTTTCGCCACGTTTTTTTCAGTTATCCCAGTTTTCTCCCCCCAGTTTCACAGTTTTTCCCTTTATCCGTTTTGCGGTTTTCTGTTTCACATTGCACCATACATGCATATATACATTTTTATTGAAATTCGGACTTTTTCCTGCGTGGAGATGGAGTTCTCCTCGTTTTGGTATTTATTGTTTGTCTAAAAACTATTTATTGTTGTGTATTATGGAAAAATGGAGAAATGGAAAATGGGAACAGAGTTTTCATCAGTTAGAGGGGAAAAAGTTGTTCTAATTGAAAGACGGAAGATGATGTGTTCGTGTACGTGTTTGTGTGTGTGATGTAATACTCTGCTGCTGTGACAGCTTTATGTGGGACAGGGTTAGAGCTAAGGGATAGGGGTATACGGTATCCAAATTTGCTTTTAAAAACTGCAATCTATCTTTGTAACACCCTCGCACATACAAACACACACCCTCGCACACACACACACACGCAGGGCCCCAGAATATTGCAGCCACACAGTGACAGCCAGAAATGTTTGGACCAACATCAGACTAGAACTTTTTGGCACTCTATCTCTCCATCCACACTCTATCTCTCTATCTGTCTAGCTATCTCTTTGTATCTTTCTATCTGGCCTTCTTTCTACTCTGCTGGCTCGTCATTTTCATGCTGTCAGCAGACATTTTATTTCATTTATCTTCATTTGCAACACACACAGAGAGATACACACACACACACACACACTTATAGACCCGGGGTGGCAGACTCAGAGGCCATCAGGGGCCGCCTGAAAATGTATCGCACTCTACCACACCCAAATCAGCCCCTGCCCTCCCCTATCATCCCTGGAAATGAAACAGAATTCGTTAATTTTACATTTTATGAAAATGAATTACATGAAAATTATACAATTTTCCATTCATACGCGCTCTCCCGTGTATGTGTGTGTGAGAGAATCTATGTGGGTGTTTCTCTGTGTGTGTGTGTGTGTGTGTGTCAGGGCGCATAAAACATTTCGCAGACACGCCATAAAACGGTATTCGGCACGCCTGCATTTTAAAAATTGCCATTGGACATGGTCCGAACTACGCGAATGGCAAGGCGAACGAACACCCAGTTCCCACCCACAGAAAACAGACCAGCAAATGTAGAAGGTGCGATGCAGCGGTAGACGAATAGGGGAATACCCTGCAGAGTCCAATTAGCTTTTTCTGTCGATAATAAATCGATTAAGGAAAGATATAGGATTGATCAAATACTTTGAGATAGATAGAACTGCATAGAGTAGCAGATGGCTTCAATATAGTTCCAGTTCCAGTTGAGGATAAGTTATCGAACAATCGAATATCAGTCGTCCAAGCGTTCAATCGTCCAACTAGATACATTGTCGATTATGTTCTGTTATATTTGGGGATTGCTATTTTGGGAAAGTACCATGATTATGATTAACAAAGGTGCGGTTTTTGAACGATAGCAAGCATAAGGGTTAGCTCTCCATGGACCCCATCTAGGGGTCATTCTAGGATAGCAGCAGCATCAACAGCAACAGCATTCCCATTACGATTTTAATGGCAGCGACAAAAATGTAAATTAGTCGCGCCAAAAAACAGGAAAAAAACAGCAACAACAACAACAGAATGGGAAAAAACTTTTGGGATAATTTATGAAAGCAGAAAACGAGAGAACAAAGCTTACGGGAAAAATTAAAATAAAAAGCAACCAAAAAAAGAAGAAAAAATGCGAATTGCGAAGGAAAACAGTTTGTACAACTGTTGGAGCCGATAACACGTTCAGAATTCTGTTCAAAAGTAATTTGTGGCCGGCACTGCCTGTCTCTCTCCCACTCACTCTCCTTTATGTGTGTGTGTGTGTGTGTGTGTGTGTATGTGGGCGTGGCGGTGCATGAAAATAATTGCAAAATTAAACGAACGAAAAAAAGATGGAAGGAGCAGGAGCAAGAGCAGGAGGTGGAATAATGGAGGAGCTGGACATAATGGATAGAGCGGCCAGCGAGTGCACAAAAGTGTAGCATACTTAATGGGGACTGCAGAGAGGGCCAGAACAGGGACAGGGGCAGCGACAGCGACAGGGACCGACAGGAGCACGTGTTACACAGCTACCATCCGCATGTCAGGGACCATCATAAATTTCAATTAAGCCAGGATCAGATCAGGCCAGAGCCAACTGTTAAACAAGGTTAATTTGTAGATAAAACCCAGGCAGCAGGCGCCAGGCAACAGTCGCACCATTCGGCAGTCCAAAGCGACTTTCACACCTCGCACTTGAAGCCAGAGATTAGGGAAAACACCCTATCCCCCCAACCCCCCCATCTCACGGGAAAATTATGAAAGGAGGGAGCACTTTTCGTGGCTAATTCATGCAAATGCTCCTTACAAATACTTCTCCCTTGCTCTACTCTGCAGAGCTCTGCTCTGCTCTGCTCTGCTTGCCTTGCCTTGCCCTGTGTGTGTGTCTGTGTGTGTATGTGTGTGTCGTGAATGTCTGCAGAGTGTCTGCCTCTTGAGTTCTACTTGTGTTTTTTTTTCGTCGTTTGTGGGTTTATTCCGTTTGTTCATTTTCCCACCGTACACTTTTCCATTCGAGTTTTCGAGTTTTCGAGTTGAGTTTTTAGAGTTTCCATTTCCGTTTCAGTTTCCTACAGCTTCGTGCTACCGTAAATTCTACAGATTTCTACTTTAGTGATTGTAACCGATTGTAACGAATCGAAAAAGTACACGAAAAACAGTCAATACACACACACAGAGACTTTTGATACATTCTGTGGCATGCAACTGATCGTTCTCCTCTTTCTTTTTTCTCTCTTTCTGTATTTGTTCTCCAATCCCCAGGTGGACGCCAAATCCAGGATAGCGATTACGAAATCATTGTCGTGGATGAGAACAACCCGTCGGTGCTGGCGGATAACGATTCGCATTCGAGCGGACCGCCATCGATCAAGGTGAGTTATTTGTACTCGAACGCCTTTGTACTCGTCTGAATGTGGGTGAATGAATGCGTGAGTGAATGAGTGAATAGGTGAGTGCGTGTGCCGCAAGGAACGAGGTCTGTCGCATGACTGTGCTTGATGCATGCCACATGTGCTGTGACAGAATGCGATATGCGGCCATGTATGTCTGTGTATCTGTCTGTTTGTGTGTATGAGTGGGACTAGAGTTAGTGCATCGTATAGAACATATTTCTAAGAAAATAAAAAAACAAAAACTAAACTTCATTTGCATGTGCAACGAAACGCAAAAACGATATTAAATTACAAAAAAAAACCAAAAAAACCAAATCGAAAATGTCACAGGCCAACAACCAGACAACTACAACTAAAACAACAACAGCCCATAATATTAACAACAACAACAACACTAAGACATCAACAACAAAAAGTACTACCATTCCGACAGCAGCAGCAGCTGCAACAACGACAACAACAATTAAAATTCAACAACAACCATTGTCACCACCAAAGCCAATGGTGCCACAGAAATTACCAAAGGTAACAATGAACCACAGCAAAAAGAAAAAACTAAAAAAATGAAAACAGTCACAAGAAGTACAGCCACAGCCACAAACACAAATAACTGCAACAAAACATAGCTTTTGACCGTCTGTAAAACCACCCAAAGAAAAACACCACTCACTTACTTAGCCACGCACCACGAACTGCCACTGCCACTGCCACAACCCACAGTCCACAAAACATTGAAGCACTGTTACTGAAATTCGCCATCCATTGAATCTTTCATTATTTGTGTTCGTTTCGTTTCGTTTCGTTTCATTGAGTGCTTTAATTAGTGGCTCTGGCCACTGGCTTCAATAATATATGTGCATACATACATATGTACATAAATATGTACTCCAACTCGCATAAATATTAAATTGAATTTAATTGTTGGGTTCAATTTGAAATTCACCCATGCCGCAGTCCATTAATAAATCTCGATTCTCGATATTTAATTAAAGATAGTGACCATTTCCCATTCCAGTGTAGACTGTTGCCAAAATTGGCTATCAAATAATTTCCATATGCACGCTCAGAGAATAAAAAATGCGCTGAAAATGTAATATTTAGACTTCGATTTAAATTGCATACCAATAGATTGACATCGAGAGTGGAAAGTGTAAAAAGTTAGCTTGTGTTTTCATTTTTGTTGTTTTATGTTTTATCTGAATGTTTCATTGAGATGTATTTAAAATAAATACCTACCTATATTTAATTTTTATATATATTTATTTTAAAGTGTTTTATATAGTTTACTTTTAAATAAATTTCCTTCTAAATCAAAGTAAATTCTATATAATTTCACTATATTTTTTATTTATCATTTTGCCCTTTTTCTCTGAGTGTAGTAATGGAAAAGTTGTATATCTAAAAAAAGCATTAGACCAGATTGCATATGATTGAAAATCTAAACTTTTGAAGCTCATTTGTATAGTTTCTACTGCAAAAAGATTTTAACTTTCGAGATACCAGAATTATTCGAATTTTATAACTAAAACTAAGAAAGGATTTTATATTTCAATTTATATTATAAAGTTTGCGGCAGGAAACCATTTTCAAAAGTCCATAAGAACCTTCGGTTATCTACATTTAATAACTAAAGAACCCCATTGCTTTTCGATCCGAACTATAAATACACATGTATGTAGTTTCTCCAAGAATAATTACCCCCAAAAGGTGCTCTCTTATTTAATTTCAAAGTCCTTTTCATGTGGAGATTTATTTACTCATGAGTTTGCAATTAAATTCAATTCACTTTTCATTTTTCCATCTCCATCAATGAATCAAATCATTTAATGAACCGCACCCACACACACCCTCACGCACACACAACCGCACACAGAACGCACCGAACGTGAACCACACCGCACTCGAGTATAGTAGATACAACCACCCACCCACCCACCAACCACCACCACCCCTCCAGAGCATTCGGAGGCATGCGAAGGTGCCTCTTTTGGGGGGCTATGGGAGGGCGGAAGGGTGCGTGTCCTCATGTAGGTAGCCAACCGCCGATGTGTCCTCATCCCCGTGTTTGTTTGTCTATGTAAATGTCGTTGTCGATGTTGTGGAGAGTGTGTCGTTAGTGTGTCTGTAACAGTATACGTATACGTACCTTACATGTATGTAATACATACTATGTATATCCCGTGCAATTAGTGATACATACATGCCTGTAATACACAACACAACACACACTTCTGTGTGTGGAACACACACTTCTTGGCTTTTATCACATTTTTCGGTAGCCATTGCTTAATGAACTAATACTCACGCATAATTTATTCCCGCACATGCATACTCACACGCACAGCTAATCATCTATCTATGCCTGTGTGTGTGTGCGTATGTGTGTGTGTGGCCTGTGTGTAGTACTAAGTGCAATGCTCTCTCTCTCTCTCTCTCTCTCTCTCTCTCTCTTTCTCTGCTTCTCCCTCTTTCACTCTCTCCCCACAGTTGACAGGAAGAGATAAGAGCTTGTATAGGGACTTGGATTTGCTCTTTGGATAGGTCCAGGGGATTGTGGATGGGTTTCGAATTGAATTTGGGAGTTGTGTGTGCGGTGTGTGTGCGGTGTGCGGATAAGCCTTGCGCACACACCAACACATAGTAGGACATATGGACACACTGTTACAGACACGGACTTTTGAGGGCAAACAAAGACGACGATTGATTTCGTGTTGATGACATGCTGCACGCACTACTCTCTGCCTCTGCCTCTATTTCTGCCCGTGACACACGCAACAGCTGACGCAACACGGATATGGGACTGCCCGACCTTTCCACATTTCCACATTTCACATTCAATCCGTACGAGCCGGACAGACAGCCGTGCCACTAGAGAGGCGTGTACCTACCACCTACGTTTTGGGGTTTGGGGGTTGGTGTTTGGTGGCCCCCTTCCCCACTCCCCTCTCCCCCCTCTCAGACGACATGCGTGTGCAGCGCGTGCCGCTGACATTCTGTTGTATTTGACAGTTGACATTTGTCAAACGCTTAACAAAATTTGTCACATGCCCAGGCAACTCATTCGTGTACGAGATTCCGCCTAATGCCATTCGGATGAGCCGAATTTGAGGTAATGGTTCGGGATATTCGGGTTCGGGATATTCGGGGTAAATCTGGACTACTTTTATGCAAATCAGTTTGACAAACTGTCGCCGCCATGCCTGACAACGACGAGTGGCAGGCAGGCAGGCAGGCAGGCAAACAGGCAGGCAGGCAGGAGTATAAGGATGCAGGAGATGTGTGGGAGATGTCGGAGGACTGGGATGAGTCGATGACAAATGCATGTGTTGACAAAACGGACGAACGCCTGGACATGGTCTCCGATTGTGGGTGGAAGGGGATAGGGAATGGATTTATAGTCCAGTGTGCATAATTAATGTGCAAATGATAGGCATACATCAAAGCCCCCCACACACATACACCCAGGCACATATTGCTTTTAATGTATTCATACCCACACGAACACATCGCAAAAGAGAGTGGGAGAGAAAGTCAGAGAGAAAGCGAAGAATAACCACATCCAGGGTTGTCCAATCTGGATTGCTCTTCTTCTGTCCCCAAGCCTCAACCGTAAATTTATGCATATTTTGATTACCTACTTATTTCTCATCTATTCCCAAATCCCAAAACCCCCATACCTGCAAACCCCCACACCTCCAATTCCCTCTACATCCAAACAGAGCGTCGACTCGGACGTGGGCTCCCTGAACATGAACTCAACCGAAAACGAAGTTCCTGAGGTGGAGTCCTCCAGCGAGATCCTGATCGATGACCACCACAAGCCCAGCCACTCGAACGACGAGAGCTGGACGGATGTGAATCTGAACGAGGATGCCGCCGTCCAGGCGGCCAGCGCCGGGATGGTGGTGGGACTCGTCGACGGCGGTGACAAGCATGATCCCGCCTCGGCCACCCATCCCCATGCCCAGCATGGCCAGCAGGGAGGCCCCACAGGAGCAGGAGGGCCACAGCAGCAGCAGCAACAGCAGCAGCACGGACCGATGAGCCATGGAATGATGGGCGGAGAACGGGGCGACAAACCCGACTCGGAGATCTCTGTGGTGCGGGTGCCCGATGGCTATGGCAGTGGCTCGACAGGCTCTGCCGCCGGGGCGCCCGTGGGACCCGGTCAGGGCGTCGGCGGTGGCCAACGGCCGCGGCCCGAGGAGCTGCCAATGAAGGCTCCGGCACTCGTGGCCCAGCTGCCTCTGACGACGCCCTCCCGGGAGGCGAGTCTCACCCAGAAGCTGGAGATCGCCCTGGGACCGGTGTGTCCGCTGCTGCGCGAGATTATGGTGGACTTTGCCCCGTTCCTCTCCAAGACTCTGGTCGGCTCGCACGGCCAGGAGCTGCTTATGGAGGGTAAGGGCCTGACCACCTTCAAGAACTCGCACTCGGTGGTGGAGCTGGTGATGCTCCTCTGCTCACAGGAGTGGCAGAACAGCCTCCAGAAGCACGCCGGCCTCGCCTTCATCGAGCTGATCAACGAGGGCCGTCTCCTCTCGCACGCCATGAAGGACCACATCGTGCGCGTCGCCAATGAGGCGGAGTTCATCCTCAATCGGATGCGGGCCGACGATGTGCTCAAGCACGCCGACTTCGAGTCACAATGCGCCCAGACGCTGCTGGAGCGGCGCGAGGAGGAGCGGATGTGCGACCACCTCATCACCGCAGCCCGTCGCCGGGACAATGTCATCGCCAGCCGCCTCCTGGAGAAGGTGCGCAACATCATGTGCAACCGCCACGGCGCCTGGGGCGATGTCAGTGGTGTGGGCGTGGGTGTGGGGACAGGTACGGTCCAGAAGGGCACCTACTGGAAGCTGGATGCCTGGGAGGACGATGCCCGCCGTCGCAAGCGGATGGTGCAGAACCCACGCGGCTCTTCCCACCCACAAGCCACGCTGAAGGCGGCCCTCGAGAACGGAGGGCCCGAGGACGCCATCCTGCAGACGCGCGACGAATTCCACACCCAGATCGCCGTCTCGCGGGCCCATCCTTCGGCCCAGCACAACGGAGAGCTGCTGGACGATGCCGAGCTGCTGATCGAGGACCGAGAGCTGGACCTCGATCTCACGGGGCCGGTGAATATCAGCACAAAGGCGCGTCTGATTGCCCCGGGACTGGTTGCCCCGGGCACCGTCTCCATCACCAGCACGGAGATGTTCTTTGAGGTGGACGAGGAGCACCCGGAGTTCCAGAAGATCGACGGCGAAGTGCTCAAGTACTGCGACCATCTGCACGGCAAGTGGTACTTCTCGGAGGTGCGTGCCATCTTCTCGCGCCGCTACCTCCTGCAGAACGTCGCCCTGGAGATATTCCTGGCCAGCCGCACCTCCATCCTGTTCGCTTTTCCCGACCAGCACACCGTCAAGAAGGTGATCAAGGCCCTGCCGCGTGTGGGCGTTGGCATCAAGTACGGCATACCGCAGACTCGTCGCGCCTCGATGATGTCCCCCCGGCAGCTGATGCGCAACTCGAACATGACCCAGAAATGGCAGCGGCGCGAGATCTCCAACTTCGAGTACTTGATGTTCCTCAACACGATCGCGGGGAGGACATACAACGACCTTAACCAGTATCCCATCTTCCCCTGGGTGCTGACCAACTACGAGTCGAAGGACCTGGACCTCAGCCTGCCCTCCAACTACCGGGATCTGTCCAAGCCGATCGGCGCCCTGAATCCGTCGCGTCGCGCCTATTTCGAGGAGCGGTACGAGAGCTGGGACAGCGACACCATTCCGCCCTTCCACTACGGCACCCACTACTCGACGGCAGCCTTCACCCTCAACTGGCTGGTGCGCGTGGAGCCCTTCACGACCATGTTCCTGGCACTGCAGGGCGGCAAGTTCGACTATCCGGACAGGCTGTTCTCGTCCGTGTCGCTGTCGTGGAAGAACTGCCAGCGGGACACGTCCGATGTGAAGGAGCTGATACCAGAGTGGTATTTCCTGCCGGAGATGTTCTACAATGCCTCCGGCTACAGACTGGGACACCGCGAGGACGGGGCCCTGGTGGACGACATCGAGCTGCCGCCGTGGGCCAAGAGCCCCGAGGAGTTCGTACGCATCAATCGCATGGCCTTGGAGTCGGAGTTCGTCTCCTGCCAGCTGCACCAATGGATCGATCTGATATTCGGCTACAAGCAGCGCGGACCCGAGGCCATCCGGGCCACCAATGTCTTCTACTATCTCACCTACGAGGGCAGCGTCGATCTGGACGGCGTCCTCGATCCGGTGATGCGCGAGGCGGTCGAGAACCAGATCCGCAACTTTGGCCAGACGCCCAGCCAACTGCTGATGGAGCCCCATCCGCCACGCAGCTCCGCCATGCATCTCTCCCCCATGATGTTCAGCGCCATGCCCGAGGATCTGTGCCAAATGCTCAAGTTCTACCAGAACTCGCCGGTCATCCACATCTCGGCCAACACGTACCCACAGCTGTCGCTGCCTTCCGTCGTCACGGTGACCGCCGGCCATCAGTTTGCGGTCAATCGCTGGAACTGCAACTACACCGCATCCGTCCAGAGCCCCAGCTATGCTGAGTCGCCCCAGTCGCCCGGCTCCAATCAGCCGCTGACCATCGACCCGGTTCTGGGTGAGTATTTCCCCCCGTTTTCAGCCGATTCTTTTGTAAGCCTCCTCCTATCCCCCTCTATCCCCCTCTATCCAATAGCTGTGCACGGCACCAATAACAACAGCAATGCGGTAAGCCGCCGCCATTTGGGGGACAACTTTAGTCAAATGCTGAAGATCCGCTCCAACTGCTTTGTGACCACGGTGGACAGCCGCTTCCTGATTGCCTGCGGCTTCTGGGACAACAGTTTCCGCGTCTTTGCCACCGAAACGGGTAAGTCGAGATCCCATTCGACTTCTTCCTTAGAGAGGACCCTTTCCAAGTATCCTTCCCTCTTGTCTCCAGCGAAAATCGTACAGATAGTGTTCGGACACTTTGGGGTGGTCACCTGCATGGCCCGCTCGGAGTGCAACATCACATCCGACTGCTACATCGCCTCGGGATCGGCGGACTGCACGGTGCTGCTGTGGCACTGGAATGCCCGCACCCAGAGCATTGTGGGCGAGGGCGATGTGCCCACACCGCGGGCCACCCTCACGGGCCACGAACAGGCGGTCACCTCGGTGGTGATCAGCGCCGAGCTGGGCCTAGTCGTCTCCGGGTCATCCAGTAAGTATTACAGGAGGATGCTCCTGATGCATCCTGACGGAACGGCCATGTCAAGTTCCCCTTTGCCTTTGTGTAGATGGTCCCGTGCTCATACACACGACGTTTGGGGATCTTCTGCGATCGCTGGATCCGCCATCGGAGTTCCATTCCCCGGAGCTGATCACCATGTCTCGGGAGGGCTTCATTGTGATCAACTACGACAAGGGAAATGTGGCCGCCTACACCATCAATGGCAAGAAGCTGCGCCATGAGACGCACAACGACAATCTGCAGGTAAATTATATTTTATTCCCTAGCCTTTAGATTAAAGTATCTCTATCTTTCGTGTATCGTTTACTGATCGATTCGCTTGCATTTTTCCCTTTACATTTATCCGTTCAGTGCATGCTGCTGTCGCGCGATGGCGAATACCTGATGACCGCCGGCGATCGGGGCATCGTGGAGGTGTGGCGCACCTTTAACCTAGCACCACTCTATGCCTTCCCCGCATGCAATGCGGGCATCCGATCCCTGGCCTTGACACATGATCAAAAGTAAGTAAAACTCCCCAGCCACTGCACAGAGTAGAGCATCGATAAGTCCTTGAACCCTATTACTTAACTTCTTTGTTTCCTCCCGTTTCGTCCACTCTTTCTCGTCTATTTTCGAATCTTGCTCTAAACTTTAGATACCTGCTGGCTGGACTCTCCACGGGCTCGATCATTGTATTCCACATCGACTTCAATCGCTGGCACCACGAGTACCAGCAGCGCTACTAATCCAAGCCACTGACATTCCAATCCCTGGAGAACACACGCCGATCCCCGCTGAGCACAATGAGAGTGAAAGCAGATGTACTTAAAAGAATGATGAATGGAGACGGAGATAAAGATAGACAGGGAGAGCAGCAGCGTGCGTTCGAGGAATGGGCGTGAGATGATCGTTTTTTTTTTCTATAGACCTTTACAAACTTTAGGCTAGTAAGCAACACTATGGTTTTTTTTTTGTCTAGTAATAATTGTGCGTTGGTGTGTTGGTCGAAAACAAAAAGAAAATTACAAAAAAAGAAAACAAAAAAAAAACAGAACAGAAAAGGTAACATTTTTTTACTAGATTTACGAATTACATGTTAAGTTATGGCAATGGAAATGGCGACAGAGAAAAGTGCGGGAGCGAGAAGCAGAAGTGGCAGTAAGAATGGAAGAAAGAGGAAGGTAAGGAGGTAGGAAGCAAGAGGCAGAAGACAGGAGACAGGAGGCAGGAGGCAGGAGGTAGGAGGCGGCTTAAGTAAGTAGTTGAAATAAGACAAATGAAGTTAGTGTTTATAAAACGCAATAAGCAGTTAATAAATATAAATCTACAACTAAATCTACAGCTAATTCCCACATGCATTACTATAATAACAATTGTAGCAAAGTTCTCAAAAGAAAGTTAATCGATAACAAGCCTAAAAAACGCAATTAAAAGGAAGCCGAAGGAAGCAGAAGCGGAAACGGATGCGGGAAAATATAATGAAACTAAAGCGGCCAAAAGTAGGAATGAGGGAAGCGAGGAGCAAAGAGCAAGGAAATAAAGCCAATTTTTAATTATAGCGTTAGTTCTCTGAGCCACACACACACACACACACATACACCACAGATAACCACACAGAAATCTACAAGTATGGGCGAAGAGCCATTGCCATCGGGGATGGAGAACAGAAAGCAAGAATAAAGAGCGGAATTTTAATACAGACACACACACACATATATACACACCCACACAGGCACACACACAGACACGTATAGGTATTTGTAGCTAAACTAAAACTAATTCTTAGCTCCGCAAAATTAAATCTTAAATCCCTAAATTATCACAGCACTGCTAAAACGAGCCACACATAAATATACATGAATATGAATAAATATATACATACATTTATCCAACCGAATTGCAGACGATTTGTTCTGGTTCTACCTACAAAAAGAAGGAAAATGTCACGCATACGCCATGCAGCACGCCGCTCGCTTGTCTTGAAATAAAGAGGATAAAGAGGGGGTGGGAAACACCAGAAGGAAAGTTCGATTGATTAGTAAATATAAGAGCAGGCATTATTATATCTAATTCTACTTGATTCCACTTCACTTTTGTTGTTGTGTAGCGGTATTTTTTAGATACAAGTGAGAGAGTGAGAGAGAGAAAGAGAGAGAGAGGGAAACATGTTCAATAGCGTCCAAAATTAGCTTAACCCCTCCCACACACACACACAAAATTGGCTTCCCTGAAACCCCAATCATGTACGTCCAGAACGAAGTGTTTTACATTGTTAGTAGTCTATATTTGTATTTGTATTCGTATTTTTGTGAGACTCTAGCTCATGGTTGTCTGGAAGACAAGGCGTTATTTGACTCTTGTTTGCTTTGCCATTGATTTTCGATCGATTCGATAAACCAAAAATAAAACCAAAAAACAAAAAAACAAAAAAAAAACCAAACCACAATCCATCCACGGCGCACCACTCTGGCACTTACCGATTAGATTTGTATATACGTATATATATAATTATGGATAAAATGAATGATAAAGAAAGATTACTACGAGTATAATAATGATAATACTTTAAGTATGCAAATGAATAGAGATTAGTGGAACACGTTCGGTTGTAAACGCGCAAAAGCGAAATTGAATCAAGTCCAGCTATAAAACCCTCCCCATGTGCATATACGCTATATGCCAGAATATATGTTCTTTGTCTGATTCGAATCCAATGCCTATCAGCCGACTAAAGGAAGTTGTGCACTTTAAGTGGAGGGCTCAAATTTTCCTTGAGATATCCACAATAATAGTGAATGATGAAGGAAATGATGGCTTTTCTTCGGCTGAAAATGTATTTCCTATTTCTCTGAATGTATCTGTGTGTATGTGTGTGCGTGTGTGTGTGAATGACTGTGTGTGGTGTGTGCTTGTGTGTGTGTGAATTAAGAATTTAACGTAATTTCTTGCAAAAACCAAATCAAGCAATTCACAAATGCTGTTCAAAAAGGGAATACTTGAATCCTCAATACTTATGTATGGCAGAGGAGTACATACACGATATTCCAATCGTTTTCGTTTCATTCGTTCTCTTGATGTGTGTGTACATACTCGTATTTAAGGAGCATTAGGCAAATGCCAGATGAAAGGACATCCAAATAGAAGGCAAACCAATTGTTGCTTTGTTCTTTGTTCTTTTTCACATTTCCGTTTCGTTGTTCGTTCCTTTCGTTGAACAAGGTATTCAGTATTGAATATCGAGCTGGCAAATTACAACTATTAGTAATTTAAATGTTGTACATAAACCCACAAAGAACCTAGCCTAAAGGTATGTATTTTTAAACGAGATTCAGCAGCGACTAGGCAGGCAGCCAAAAAAGACAGAGGGACGAAGGGACAGACGCAAGCGGCAGAGGGCAGGTCAAATGGAAATAAAGGAAAATTGAAGAAATCTGCATGGGGGAATACACTGATAGCCAACAGCAACGCTGAGCAGTAACTACCATTTTTTTTTCGTGCACACAGATACGCATGCTTGTGCGTATGGGTGTGCATCTTTATACATATATATATATACCTAAATGTATCTGATATCTGAGATGATATGAGAGCTAGACAGATGACAGCTGACAGATGACAGCTGACGGATGACCGATGACAGGCGAAAGTATATTAACTGCGGAAGCCAACAATTTTTAATTATGCACTTTTTATAGAACTTAGCGATGAGAAATATGGTCGGGCGACCATTTCGGGCACGGGGGAAAATTGAAATCAATATGAGAGTAATGGATAATGGATACTGAATAATGAATAATGAATACGGGATAATCGTATTGAAACTAAAAATTAAATATACATAAATTACATAATGTTTTTATTGAAGAACAAACAACAAATGGCTGACAATTTTAAATTTATACAAAAAGCGAAAAGTTCTGCCTGTTCAAACGAGAGATGAGAAAAACCCCGAAACTAAGCAAAATGAAAAATGAAAAATTACAAAAAAAAGCAAGGAAATACTTACAACAGAATATTTAAGAATTAACGAGTACTCATGCACGGGCAAGGATTATTTCATATAGTTATTTACACATAACGAAGGAAGGATGCGATGGGATGGGATGGGATATATGAAAGGCATTTTAACAAATTAGTCAATAAATTAATGAAAATCGCAAAAAAAACAAACAAAAACAGAAAACTTAAAGGTTAAAGGTTAAAGCTAACACACAATCACACACACATGCAGAGGGAGTATCTAATCGAAATACATACACACATACTACATACATACATATATATATACATATACATATATATATACATCGTATATATATATTTTTTGTCAACATTGTTAAATAGCAGACTAACAAAAAAAGCAAAAAGCAAAAGCGAAAAGAAAGCCAAAATCGAGGACAGAAATTACAATTTAATTAATATTCAGCGACAAATAAAATAAAATAAAATAAAGAGCAAGCAGAAAGCAACCAAATACGCATTACACAAATGGATAATGCTACGAGAATAAAATAAATGTTCATTATTATTGCTAAACGAAACAATGTATATATATATATATGTACTTATATATATATATATATATATATTGAAATATAATAAAAATATTTTTTTTTGCATAAATTACGCGGCATGTGAATGCTAGAAAAGGGAAAGAGAAAAGTGCACAGTAATTAAGGATTGGAAGAGAGCGAAAGTGACGGAGAAGTAGAGGGTATAAATGGATAGAAGGGAAATGAATGGTGAGCGAAGGAAAAACAAAAAACAATTTATGCATATTAAAATTAAATTTACAAATACGCTACAGTTCTAACAAAATAAGTTTACACCCACACCCACACACAGACACTAACACACCCAAGAAGAAAAACTAAAATTATTAATTAACGAACTACAATTTCACGAATGGAAAATGCAGTCGGGAGAAAATTTCAAATTAAATTTAAGCTACAACAACTCTAACAAAAAGCGAAAGTGAGCAAGCATTAAAATGAAAAACTTAACAAAGCAAAAGCAAAAACAAAAACAAAAACAAAACAAACAAAAATTATTATGTTCAATAAAAACTGCAAAAACAAATGAGTAACAAAAATACAAAATACAAAATAAAACAAATGAAATCTTACAAAAACAACACTTCGCATTTGGCGAATCTTTCATTTTGCGTGGATTTTTAAGGGCCCAGCATTTTGCTGGAGGAGCAGCAGCAGCAGCGGTGCCAAATCAATTCATCTTGGCCAAATCCTCTTTTTCATCTGTGACCTGATTCCACCGTGCCATCACACAGCACCCCGTACCCCGTACCCCGCAACCCGTACCCCGCACCTCGAACCCTTCCGCAAACTGCTTTTCTGCTGGCTTGCAATAATTTCATTTTCCCAACAATTGAACAGACAAAAAGGGAAGCCCCTCGACTGCTAAAAAAAGGGTGAAAAAACATGCGGGGCCACAGAAACGGGAACGGGAAGGGGGTGGGGGTGGGGAAACGCTATAGGCAAGCAGCACAATTCCATGGTTCCAAGCTACACGATACCTTTTCCACCGACAAAACATGGGACATGGACAATGGACAATAGACATACATATATGCTAATATATCTCATGAAATGGTTTTCCTTTCCTACCTGGAAAACGCAAATGCTCCTGCGCTAGGCGTTCCCCTGCTGAAATAGTGTCGGTGGAAAACGCATCGTGTAATGGGAGGTATAGAAATGAAAGCTCCTCCTCCTCGTTCGCGTCGTTCTGTGCCACGCTCCAGTTGCGTTTTCAGATGCCGCTGCATTCGGGGAAAGAGAGAGAAAGCGGCGGTGGAGAGATGAGGTAGATAAAAGGGGGGAATGTGGGAAGATGAGATAAAAGGAAAACAGCCGAAGAAAAGGTGAGTGCAAACGGTAAGGACGATGGCGACACCGGGAACAACTTTTGAGGCAGCTGTCTAAACACGGAAAAAGCATCAAATTGCAACAGGAGCAACAGCAGCAGCAACAGCAGTAGCAGCAGCAGTGGCAAATCATCAAAAGTCATATCTCTTTCATATTATGCCAGCCCAGCCCCTTTACAGCCACCACTCACTGCCTCCGAGCCCCCTGTGCTTTCTGGAGCGTGTAATATCCGTTTCCTGCATTTCCGGTTGCAGGCTAACGCCACGAACGCAAAGGACCAACGCGGAGCAAAGTTGCCTGAAAATTGCTAGCGGAAATGCTGCAAAATTAACGAGCAACGCGGTTAGGGAGGTGCGGCGGAGGCGGAGTGTGTGGCATGGTGGCGTGGATCCAGGTGGCAGTCAACAGGCAGACGCTACGGGTACCATTTACTATTTGCCAAGGACCACGACCACGACCAGGACCAACAGCAGCAGCAGGAGCAGGAGCGCAAAGTTAATGCAAACAATTTTTTGCGCCTCAAAGCAGCATCTTTTTTGTTGTTGCTGTTGTTGTTGTTGATGTTCTTGTTGTTGTTGTTGTTGTTGTATTCCATCTTTTACCATTTTTCTAACCGGCTCCGGGCTCTGCAAAATGCAAATTCTGTCGCGGAGCCAGAGCTGGAGCTGAAGCTGAAGCTGGTGCTGGTGACGAAGTCAGAGTCCAGCTGGAAGGCAAAAGCGGCAGCAGCTGCAAATTAGACGCATCGCTTAACCAGCAATGACATAAAGCAGCCAAGTGGCAACACAAGCGCTAACAACGTCCTGGAGTCATCATCATCATCGTCGTCGTACCAGTCGTCATCATCTCGGCTCAAATCAACACAAAATATCAAGCGAATCCAAGCTCCCGGGAACCGAAACTTTTCATACCCTTGCAAATAGATATTCCAATATGATATTGCAATACGATTTGGATCTTTTTCGGCGTTTTTAATATATAGAATCCATCATATGTAGTTTTTCGTTAAATGAAAGCTACATACTAGATGTGCCGAGACAAATATGCGCAGACCAGGATGCTGGTCCAAAATAGAATATATATCCCAATATACCGCTTAGAGAGGGTATAATTATGGCAAAAGAAAACTATGCTTGGACAGGGATATGCTCAAAAGTGGAGAAAGAGGCAGGTACAACAGATAGTAAAAGAGATGGCTAGGCAGGTGGATAGGTAGAGAGGGCGGAGAGAATGGTGTCCGTGTCCCTGTCCGTTGAGGGCAAATAAAGCATATGAAATTAATGAGCTCGTCACGTTTTTCGTATGGCCAACTGGTTCGGGGTCACCTTAATTATGGCCACAATTAACAGTTTCACCAGTCGCCAGCTCCCTCAAAGGGCATGACACACAGTGGGGAGAGAGAGTGGGAGCGGAAAAGAGACAGAGACAGAGAGAGAGAGAGAGAGACAGCGACAGATGGTGTGGTGCCACACATTTCATTTGGCAGGCCTGGCATGCATATCTCTCTGTTCTGTGGCTCCGGCTGTGGCTCTGTGAATCTCATTACAAATTCAAATGCTTTGCATGAGCACTGTCCTCCTTACCCGTTGCCCCTTCTTCGTCCACATCTACCTGCCACCGTGCCACATGACCCTCTCTGTCCATCTCTCTCCCTCTGTCTCTCTCTCTCTGTTTCCCTCTCTTCCCCGACTCTGCGCTAGCCGCCACTTGACGCTGTCCGCATGGCAAATGTTTCAGACCACGTTGTCACTCAATTATGTGCCAGGTGCGCAAAGCGTAGCATACTTTTCAGCACCCATCGCATCGCCCACCCATAGATGCCCTCGCAAAGGCACCGCCCGCCCCAGAGGGAGGAAAGGAGATAGAAGTAGAGGTAGGAGCATGAGTGAGAGACAGCTTTGGTGCAGCTGACCAGGTGACATAAATAGGAAAGGATTTACGTGTGTGTATCAAACACTTCAGCCAGGAGACAGATAGTGGGCAGACTCTTCAGAATATGGGATACCCTGTGCATTGGCTGCACAGTTCGAAAGCGGCAATTTCTATATCCATAGGCAGTAACAGAAGTGACGTCAGTATTGCTGTGGTTTAAAACGAGCTGTACAAAAGAGCTGTAGTAAGCATCCTTCCTTTTTTGCTCACCGTTCGTTATTTTTTATTTAAAAGATTTATTAGAATTATTATATTTGCCATTGCAGATCAAAACCAGCGAACTCTCACAATTGTCATAGTTTCCTGCAGTAAGCTGAACGATGTTTGTTTACCCAACACTCCTCTCAGTCCTTTCAGTCCTCTCTGTCCTACTCCGTATACATTTACCCTGTTCAAAGTCCAACATCAAGTAGGCATTGATATTTGATTCATTGGAATCAAAGTAATACCTATATATATTAATAGGAAATTCATGTGATTGACAATCAAGCCCCGACAATCACAATCACGAAATTGGAAAACAAATTAGCAAGAAAACAAAAACTTAGAGTAAGTAGGTATATAATAGAAAATAGTTGCCGTTTTTAATGATAACAAAATAAAAATAGCTTTCCCGAATAAAATGGGAAGACCAAATACTTCGATGGGGAATAAGCGTAAACGTATATGTATGTATTGAGTACTAAAAAGTGAACCGAAATGTACTGAATTTGACTGAAACTGAAGTTGTTTCCGTTTCAGTAAACTGCAATAAGGAGGTAAAGGAAAGAATTCGCATAGCCGTGAAGGTGAAGTGCGAGGAGGTGTTCTGCAATCACTGCCTAATGATGAGGGCCATTCGAGAGCACAAGGCCAAGGTGATCGTGATCGCCACCAGGACGCCGCCCGCGAGGAAAGCCGAGATCGAGCGGTACGCCAAGGCAGCCAAGGTTCAAATCATTTACTACAGTGGCAGCTACATTGAGTGTGCGAACTCGTGCGGAAAAGTTTTCCTATTTTCCACCGTGGCCATAAGCACTCAGAAAGATGCGGCCATCATCCGGTCGCTGTCAAAAAAGTTAGCGGCTGGCATTGCACTGTTTTTGGATGGCAGAGACTGAACAAATGAATGCGATTATCAGCAATACTAAAATATATTAAATCAGAATATAGTTACGCATATGAAGGACTAGGATTTCGGATTCTCTAGCTACCCTGGATGTGGGGTGGCTGTGTCACACATTCGATTCGAGAGGTGATTATCGTCGAACTCCTGGAATCACCGGGTGCTTTGGCATCTGTGAAGCTCACTCTTTCCTCCCCGGCTGCTGCTCACTCGCTACTTTCCTCTACACTCCTCCCCTCTCTGGTCCTGTCCTCTTCACTGCTCTGCTCTCCTTTCGTTTCGTTGCGTTTCCTGTGGATGCTGCAGTTTGACGAACTTTGTCACCCGATAAATAATGCAATTTGTAATTAAGTCAGTCAACCAGTTAGTCGATGCGGCGGCCAGATAAGTGCCAGGTACCGCCAGGGATAGGGAGGATATGTTGCAGCCATCGCGATGCATCGGTGTGGCGGGTAATTAGAAATCGTTGCCAAACAACACCTGAAGCAAAAAGGAACACCTTCATTTACATACGTACTATATATGTATATGTGTATAAAATATATTTTTCCGACTAAGCGAAGAGCATCTTGCAAAAAAAAGGAAGTAAGGCATTTGAAGGATGTGCATGCGAGGGTTGTGTTGTGGGTGTGGGTGTATGTCTGGAGGTGTGGATGTGCGTGGATTCAGCATGGGACCGATGAAATGTTTGATTAACGAAATATTTAGCATGTTAATTAAGGTAAAATGGGGTTGGCCACAAGAGGCAAAGTGGCGAGTGTGCACACCATCACAGTGGATGGTGATGATATTAGCACACACCTAAACGCACTCGCACAATCGCACGGCTTACACCCACAGCCTACACGCAGTCACCCCCTACTCATATGTATATGTGCATGCCAGAGCGGGGGAACACATACTCTTTTTACTCTTTTTATGCGCAGCAATCGTAGAGTACCAGAGGGTATATTCGTACTCAAGGAGAGGTATGTGACAGTAAGCAACAGGAAATCAGTGGAAAATCCCTGCGGTTTGCAGGAAAAGTTCCCTCGAAAACGATCGACGAAGGGTACCCCTTGCTACCCCCATAAAACAGTTATCTTTGGGTCCGTATGGCAACTATTATAGCGGCGTTGGTATAAAAGGTGTTTCTCCTTTTTGTGGAAACTGTCAACGCCCGCAAATTGTCATTGTACTGCAGGGACTTTTGCTCGATTCCCATTGTTAGTGCTGCGCCCCCGCCTCGCCCGCGCCACTCTCTCACTGTCGCACACACATTTGTTGGAGCTTACGCTTAATGCACTGCACCGGCCAGACACGACACACTACTAGCAAAGCCCAACCATCAGGCCCCCTCCCAGTCGGGGACTCCCTTCTGTTCGGCCATTCATTTGCATGGAAGATGCATGGATGCATGGATGCATGGAGAAGTGGAGCGGTAGCGGGAGACTATTACGCAACATGTAAGCGTATTTGTGAAAAATTAATTCTTTATCTCGCCCCCACTATCTTTTCTATCCTTTGTTGCTTTTGTGCTGGCACCACCCGCACCGCCCCAAACAGCCCACCGCTCCAGCATGGGAAAACAATGGAGGACGAAAAAACCGAAGACTGTTATTTCACAAAAACCAAAAGGAAGAAAGGCCTCTCCAACCTACGAAGTCTTGAATACCCTTATTCACTTCATTGCCAACTAAAAGATACAATGATCCGATCCATCTGCCAAAGTTAGAAGTAATTTTAAGTAAGTGCAAGAAACCACTGAAACTCTTTATAGAGTATCCTTTTTTTTTCTGCAAGGGTATTCAAATTTCGATTAGAGTTCGGCTGGCACACGTGTGCCTCGGGGGAAGATTAGAAGGAGGAAATGGCAGGTGGGCATGGATATGGAAATGGGATTGGCAAGAGGAAGCACTAAAGCGAAAGATCTGTTGGCAGTGAAGAATAGGCGAGAAATCATCCAGGATACAAAACAGTTTTAAAGAGACTTTTCCGAGGAATCCCTATCGGTCTTTCGGAACTCCCAAAATAGAATGCACATCATTGGAACGAGAAATTCTGATAATTTTGCAATAAATTACTGGGAAAGAGTCACAGTCGTGCATGGCCATCAAATGGTTAATGAGAGCAAAAGTGTTGCCAGAGGAGGGAGGAGGGAGTCAGCAATGCGGATGTGAAAGGGGAAATGCCACTTTGCGGTCAACAGGAACAGCACGACACGTCAGGCCACGCCCTTTCATTCAGTGCACTGCCCACCTGTCCGCAAACGCCACTGCCACTGACACCCTCTACCGCTCTCTCATTCTCTCTATATCCCCTTACCTCTCTCTCTCTCTCTTTCTCTCTCTCTCTGTCTGTAGAGTTCTGTTGCTCTCTCTCTCTTTCAGTCTGTTGCCATTTTCCCAGTGGGTGCGATACACGTTTCATTCAATTTATTTGCCATTTCCCATTTCAATTCGTTTCGGGCCGCCAATTACCCAGCATGGACGGACCCTGGCCATGGGCATGGCCTCCACCTTCCCTCTATCTCCTCTCTGCACATCATCTTACAGGCTGTCGTCCATCGTGACCATCCGGAACATCCTTTCCCTGGCTGTTTGTGTGTCTCTGTGTGTGTGTGTATGTATGTGTGGCTTGGCTTGAAGCCTTTCACGCAGCGACATTGCAAAAACAATGCTGTAGAAAAGCTACAAGAGAAAAGCGAGTGTGAGAGAAAGGACGAAAGAGACCAGCAGCAGCAGCAGCAGCAGCAGTACAAAAGGGGTCGACAGTGGGGTGGGGTGAGGTGCGGATGCGGATGCGGCGGCTGCTGGCAGTGCCACATCATCATTAGCATATTGACATGTGGCCAAATTTGGTCACGTTCCAGTTCATTTCAATTCATTTCGACATCTCGAACGAAGCTCAAATCAATTTCCCTTCTCTATTGTTTCGAGCTGCCTCCCCTCCTCCACTCTTTGTTCATCGCTGTCTCTTTTCATTTCTCTGTGGGTTCTATATAATGCAGATAAGTCAAGAACCACACTTGGCTCAAAGCAAAATGAATTGGAAGAGACGGGGGAAACCCATAGACGAACGGCCAAGGAGTGCCAAGGATGGAATGCAGCCACCGAGCTGCGTAAGAGACTAATTGGTGTTTGTGCCTCATACACTGGGAGAAAAGGGGGTCGTCCACAGCTGGGGAAGTGGGCTTGAAAGAGGCCCAACGACTGGAGAGCTAATGGAGTAGCAGATAGCCCTTTTTGGAAGACATACCTCACTCATACTCTCATACATCTTGAGACTTAAGCGAACTGCTGGACCCACTGAAAGCTAATTTAATTGTAGAAAAATGTGAACCAATGCGGGATGTCTTTTAAGATGACTTCTCAAAATGAATTCAGAATTAGAAACATTCGAAATAGAGCTATAACCCACTCATGACATGCATATATCATATCCTTGTTGCTTCAACATTTTTGGCTAAATCTCAGAGTCTTATATTCAAATACACATATGTATATACGACTATAAATGATGAAGTTTCATTGAGGGGGTGCATACGTTTAAGGCCATCCATCCCCTTTCCCTCTGACCATCTTCTTCTAAAGTTTGCCATCAGTTAAGCGAATTCCTGCTGCAGCGGCAGCTTCCGTTCGATCTTCGATGGAAGGAATTTTCGCTCAAATATTTTCTCTGTTTTTCCACTATCTCTGTTCTCGTTGAGCTGCCAGGAATGGCAACAGCAGCAGCAGAAGCAGCAGCAGCAGCAGCAATAGGAAAATAAGCAAAAGCAGCAGGAATCGCAGGCAACCAGCAACATCACAAACAGGAAGCATCAGCACTCAACGGATTCGAAGGGGACTCCCAGGGAGCTGGCAGATAGCAGATAGGACATGATAGGAGAACTATCTGTGGAGGATAGGGATTGTAGAGGGATTGGCTGAGCCCCGAGCCCCGAGCCGTGAGCCCTGAGTCTAATGCCAGCTAAGAAGTCGGCCAGACCAATGCCTTTGACAGGCTTTTGCTGCCACACCCAATGCCCTCCCCTCCCCTCCTCGATGAGGAAAAGTTGAACGAGAAATGTGTAGCATCTATCCACCCGTCTTCGATAAGTTCTCCTCTGGCTCGCAATGAGCTCTTCTATTTTCTTATATTTTTCATTTTGATTGTCTCAAGCAGCAACTTTTCTTACGCTCCATTATAAAATGCGAGTGAAGTGGAAGAGGGAGTGCGGGTTCGGGGTTCGGGGTTCGGGGTATGGGTTGGGACTAGGATTTGGGTTGGAAACGGGCTTGGAGTAGGGGTTTGGGGAAGCAGCTTTTGGCACGAAATAATATTTGCATAATAGCAAACAGAACAAACTGCAGGTCTCCGGTTCTGGTTCTGGTTCTGGTCCCAGTGCCGTTCCTGGTACTTGGCCAAAAGATGACAAATGACATTAAGGAGGCTTAGCGCTTGCGTTTTTGCCGCTTTATCAACTACCCCAGAGAGAGAGAGAGAGAGACAGATGGGGAGAGACGGACCGGGGACCCATCTCCCCTCATCATCATCATCAGCATCATCATCGCATTTGGAATTTGACTTTCAAAACGAATGCAGTCAGTCTCCAGTACCAGTACCCCGCGTCCCATCCCAGAGCTCTAGCTCTCTGTTCCTCCAGGCGGCAGGCAGCGCACACTTGTGCATCCGGCGACCTCGTCCTTTGCCACCGAAGGAGACCCTCAGCCAAGAGGCCTGCTCCTCCTCCTCCTCCTCCTGCTTCCATCCACAGACTGCAATTATTTTTTGCGCAATGGCACGGGGAAAGTGGAACAGGGAACGATGAGAGGCGAACGCGAACGAAACGAAACGAGGAACGGAACGTGGAACGTGCAGCGCTCTTTGATCCTCTTCGGCCATATATTTGCTAACGACAATGACAACGATGTCTACCAAAGATTCAGGTGTACATATGTACAGACATACATATATATACATACATATGTACTATATCTTTATATAAATAGATATATTCCCCTCCCTCTTTGACTCTCTTTCTGTCCCTGTCTATCTATGAGTGTATGTGTGTGTGTGTGTGTGTTCTGCTGGTAGTATTTGTTTTATGGCCACGCCCGCCACTTGGGCCAAGTGCAACTGCAGCCAACTTTTTGCACGCCGCTCGGGCAACACTTGAAACTTCTCAATGGCACTCGGTGTGGCATCACCTAACCCTCACCCTCACCCATTACGAACCATGTCCCTGTCGCCGCCCCGACCCCTTCCCCTTCCCCATCCCCGTCCCCATCCCTCTTTCTATCTTTATTTTGCGACCTCTCCCCCAGCCTCGGAATCGGAGTAAAAGTCATTCCTAATTCTGAGGCTGGCGCCTGCTCTCCGAGTTCCGGGGGGGGGTCTACGGAGGCAGGTGCATATTTTTAGTGCTAAGCACGTCGATGGCTGCCAAATTAGAGACAAAAATGGTGGTTACTGCTGTGGAGGCTGTCGTTTCGATTCGATGCCATTCGATTCGACACTCAAGATATGCTGTGCTTTAAGAATTGACAATTGACAAGCGAATTGAATTCGTGCCGTTCGAAAGCGGAAACCAAAATCCTTCTAGTTTACTTAGCAGACTGTCTAATGTTAGCAACCTGTCCAAAGACCCGAGACGAAAAAGTACCTGAAGGTACGTGGACATGGAGGAAGCCAGGGTTCCATTGTTTTCCTAGTTCTTAAATGATAGGTCTTAATGATTTCAAGGTGCTATCGGGTCGGCGATAAATGAGTCTCCTTGAGTCCACTGTCTGATTGATATGTTTCGACTCTGACCGCATTCGATGCTGGGGACTCTTGTAAGACTTAATCCTGCATAAGTATGTATATATCTCGATACTTCTGCCTCTATGTAGCCAAAACAATTCCTTGCCTGTAGTCCCTGCAACTCTTCGTAAAGCCTTAGCATTTGCTAGCCCGAGCATTAAATATATCAAGATTATTCATTCCATTTATGCACACAATTCCTTGTATCAGGGACTACATTTCCAAATAGGTATATTTGCACCATTAAATCGCTTCCATAAACTTATAAGGAACTACATTCCGTCCTATTATGGAACCCAAAAAGCAACCACAAATACCCATACCATACGGCTGCCATAAGCACAATTTCCAAATCAAAATACAGCTCTTTGATTCACTTGAAAAGTATATTCCATGAGAGCATTTAAAGTTTCTTTTTGTTGGCCAAGTTTTCTTCTTCACACCCCCGAGTCCATCGGGCATTGCGTTTTCTCGTTGGTGGGTAAGTGGACGAGGAATTTTCAATTCGCATTCTGTGAAATTCGAATCGTCTTCGGCCATTGGCCATTTGGGATGCTCGTTATCAAAATGTCAGCCAGTTTTATTGCTGTTCCTGTTGCTACTGCTGCTGCTGCTGCTGTCATTGTCAACGCTCCACGCTGAATGCAATGAAAGATTGCGCTACATCTTCGGCACGTCCGTCTGCTGCTGTTTCCTTGTCCTGGCCTTGTCCTCTGTCCGCTTTCCCTGGTTGTTCCTGGCCAACAACCTGTCCGGGTTTTTGGTAGATGCTGGATGCAATTTCCCCATTTTCCCCATACTACCGGCACTGGCTGCAAGTTAAAGACGGAGTAGAAGAAATATGGCAGGAAAATTGCAGGAATAGCTGAAGGAAAAAACGAAGCTGGAACCAGGCGATGTGAAAAGGAAAACAAATTCAAAAAGCACTCACATATTTTCCAATTTGGTGAGAAGGAAAACGAAGGCATCATCTCCTCTCCGTCTGGCTACTGAGCAGCGACTGCTCTGCTCCTTCTGTTGCCCTCTGCTCCTTCTCTCCTTCTACGAGTATCACTGATGTGCATGCAATTGGCAAACCGAATGTCACATGGCCACAGGTCCACACGGGTTCGCACAGGTCCACGGGTTGAAGTTGAAGTTGAAGCTGAGGGTGATGCAGCAAGTTGCCATTTTTCATCTGGCATTGCTGTGCGGTCCAGTACGGTCCGGTCTGTTGTTGCATGGTCATTACCAGGCCAAGCCAGTTGCACACTCGGAGCAATGCCAAGGATCGAGGACAGTCGCCCATTCATCATCGTTTGGCCAGAAGCAACAGCACCATCAGCAGCAGCAGCAGCAACAGCAGCACCAAAGTATGGAACAACATTTAGAAATACTCGCAATATGGCAAGCCCCGAAGTTGGAATCCCCTTCCCAGGCAAACAAGAGTCAACAAATCAATCAAGTTGTCCAAGAACACACGAGGTTCAAGATGGGGCGACAGGAATCCTGAATCCCCGCGCCGAGAGCAAGGGCACAACAGCATCTGCTGGAGGAGGGCATTCCTGGGTCTGTATCCCCCACCCCCGTCCAATTCTGTTTCTGTTCTGTCTCGTATTGCACTTCCGCTTCGTAGGCCTGAAGCTGTCAGGAGGCATCCACAGAGTGCAATTCTTCTTTCCGGGAAGCAACAAATGAGCAGTGCAAAGAAAGACGTTGGGAGCTGTCGCTCTACTTGTTATCGGACCGAACTTACTTATAAAAACTTTTCAGAAGTTGAACAGAGTTGGAGTAAGCCCCACTTAAATACTCGTACCAGAACTCGCAACTTTAAGTGAAATGTGAGCAGTAATGCAGGGCTGACAGCACCAACATTCTCTGCACACGAGCACAATTCCAGCAGCAACAAACCTACTGCTCCTCTGACCGCTCCTCCCGACGACATATGTCCCACGTCCGGCCATGGCAGCCTGGATCATCAAATAAATTCATATGCATCAGCAGCCGGCAACCGGCAGCATCTCCCATCTATCCAAACTCCTCTCCCCCCCGCCCCCATATGGACCATGGACCATTGACCCATGCGGGGTGTGGCCTTCGCTTCAAGGCCGCTGGCATTACGGTAATTGCAGGGATTTGTCACAGCCCCGAAAACAACAGCAAAAGCAACAGCAAAAAATACACACAGCTTAAAACATGAAATAATAAAAATGAATAGAAAAATAAAGACACTCGTTGACGAAAGGGTGGTGCAGTGCGGTGCGGTGCGGTGCGGTGCGGTGCGGTGCGGTGGTTCTGTGTGCAGAGGTGAAGGGAATAGCGGGCGGCTCTGTCCACAGGCTGCTGGGGGCTCAAATGCAAATATTTGTTTAATCAATTCTATATGCGGATGCAACCACAACACCCATCCATACACACACACAAACGCGCGGCGCACAGTGCGCGCCACAGCTTTAAGGCGGTCCAGGTGCAGACAGATTGCTTTGCTTGTTGTCATCAGTATGTTATCGTTTCATCGGAATCTGTGGTCGATAGGAATCAAAATATATAATCAAAATATGATATACTAAAATAGTTAGGAGCACGCAAGGGTAACTCAATCGTAGATTCTGCGATAACTATCGATACTAATCGAGAAATCACCTGCTGGAAAAGGGCATTGCAAGCGAAGTCGTTAAGCTCAGTTGTACAGTCGCGAAACGTACTGCATTCCGATACCGAAGAGCTGCCGCATAACATCATAGAGTAGTGCATTCGAGTATATGTATTGATATGTGTTTGTGTGTGTGCGAAATGTACGTGTGGTGTGTGTAGACGCATAAGGACGCTTGTACAGGTTATGTGCATATCAATGTTCGCCTCAATGCCTGCGGCCAATTTGCATCTGGGGGCGGCACGGGCCGGAGGAGGGGTGGCTCTTGTTCAGGGTGATGGAGGGAGGGACGATCTGGCTTTGGCGTTTGGTTTGGTTGTTGTTTCTTTTTTTTGGTTATTTGGGATTTGGGTTCTCCTTTTGCCGCTGCTCTATTTGTGCCACAGAGAATTCTGCGGTGCAATTGTGAAATGCCAGCAAATTGGATTTGCCATTGCGGAAAAGAGCAAAATGGAAAGGAAAGGACACGAAACGAGACACAAAAGAAAAGAAAACGAAAACTATCGGTTCTCAGCCACAAAAACTTATATATGTACATATGTATGTATCTACATATATACATTTAATTTGTATTTAATTTGCTTTTCTAGTACTGAAACGGAAGGGACTCCAAGTGTCTGCTCCAAGACGGGAAGAAAATTGAGTTAATCAATTGATTGATCTGCTCGAAATAATTGCCAAATATACTTTAAAGAACATTCATCGAATGTTCGAAATACGATTTATGGGTATTTGTCGCTCCGCATTTCTTTTCTCATAATAGGAAACTCCCTGCCAAAAGGTTTTGTTGCCCAAGTTGACTTATCCTTTCAGTAAAATAATTGCATGCACATCTGCCCGGAGATTTAATCCTTTACATACTACGTGCGTACTATGGATGCATTGTCAACTGTCTAAATGCCAGCCAATGCGCTTATAAATTGAAATATTGGAATAAATCTGGCCTGCATCCTGTTTTCCTCTTTCTCTTTTTCTCTCCCTTTCTCCGATTAATTTGCAATGCGAACTTCATCAGGCAATCGGATTTGTTTTCACAAAGCATCAGGCATCAGGCATCAACGTCAGGCCCCACCCCCCGACCCACTCCAACGAAGGCAGTCCACGCCCACAGGGTGGTCGCCTACATTACTACTATTGTGTGCAAATTAAGCTATTGCATATCAAGGATATTTTGTTGTTGAAAGGAGGTGCTGCTGTGTAGAGGTGTGTGTAGGTGTAGGTGTAAGTGTAGCTATAGGATGGGGTGGGGGGGCGGTCCAGCACCATTGCATACACTTTTACAAAGGGGCTATAATTACCGACAGGTACAAAAGGCAGCAGTGGCTGGCTGGCTGGCTGGCTGGCTGGTTGGCTAGGTGCTGCTGGTCATCATTTTGCTGCAAATATCAGAAAAATACCATCCAGCAATGGCCTGTAGATGGATGCTCCCTCCGCTGCAGCGCTGTTGGGTTTCCATGGGAACAAGTCTCCGGTTCCCCCTCCCCTTTCCTTGCCCATTTTGGGGGAGCTGGATATTTCTATGACTGCTCCTCATTGATGCAGCTTCTTGGTATGCAAGTCGGATCTACTGTATGCACCATCCATCCGCTGCTCTGCCTGCCTGGCAACCCATGCACAGGACTCTCTAGTGGCTAGTTGCAACAGGATTTCAGGATCATTCGCTTACAAATGTTAAAGGTACGGATCATTCTTATATATCGTATAAATGCTATAGCAGGGTATCGGATCCTTCGGCTATGTTTCCATGTACATGGGTTTTGTTTTTTTGGTTTAGCTAACAAAGCATATTGCTGCTACATTCCCACATACAAGTGCACACGCCCACGGGCGGGGGGCGGAGGGTGTTGGGTGTTGGGTGTGCGGATGCAAGCGTATGGCTCCAGTTCCTTTATGGCAATCACCAGGCCAACCCCTGGGCAGGGTATGGAGATGGAACTCTGTCTCTGCCGCTCTCTGCTCCCTGGCAGCCCACTGTCAGGCTTAAATTATGCGACAACAACAGTTGCAATTGCAGCGAACGATAACAGGCGGCAGCAGCAACATTGAAGCGAATTGTAGGTGTCAATGCCCATCGGGCGGACAACGGCAACAGGAGCTCGAGCAGAAGCTGCAGCTGGAGCAGGAGCAGGAGCAGGCAACTAGTTGTTAGCGACACCAGGATGACGGCCCCTAAAGCAACTCCAGACCAGACAGACCACCCGGAACCCCTATTGGAATGGGTTTGCAATCCGATTTCACTGAGAGAAATCTACAGGCTGAGATCCTCTTGGCAAAGCCCCGCTGGAGATGCGCAGAAGGCATTCTTCAATGGAGTATATCTCAAATGAACCGATCGACAAGAGTATATGTAGAAATGACATTCGCTCATCGAACCTCAGGTGCGATGCTCTGATCTATCATATAGTTCCACATATACGGGCAATGCAACGGGGCTTTCCCAAAGAGTTGAAGCACGAAAACAATGTATTTTTGTTTTCTTTCCTCACAATTGAAACCCATTTCCCATAAACGCATTTTCTCTGCGTGCTGTCGAATGGTTTGTGGCATGGGAAATGGAGATGTCGATTTAGGCCATGCCCATACAATCGATCCCACGGCTCCATGCTGGTGTAGGGTGTAGGGCGTACCAACGAGGCGGCCCTCGTACCACGAGAAGAGTTTATTTTTTCCAATGCTGGTTGGCTGGCTGGCTGGCTGGCTGGCTCCCTGTTGCTGTTGAACAAAATGTCAGCTTCTGCGAATTTTGCAATTTGAAAGCCACACAAATCACAACAGCAATAACGACAGCAACAGCGAAAACAACAACAAAGCAGCAGCAGCAACAGAACACCAGCACCCACACACACATTCAAAAAAAGAAGAAAGAGGAACGAAGCGGGATGTGGATGTGGATGTGGAGGAGCCTTCCATACCCTTGCTGGCTCCATTTCCCTAATCAATTCATTGAGAGCTATACGATAGAGTTGTCCGATTTTGTTCAAATTGGATTGGGATTGTGTGGAGCTACATGCAAGTAGAACCGATGCAAGTACGAGTATTTGTTTGGTCTGACATGAGGTACGCTCTTAAAGGTGAGACCCTATTATCCGCTTTAGCTACAGGAAGCCATTAACGAACAGGAACACATACGAGCAGAGACAGATGGATTGTCCAGGGAGATTGTGTATCGGGAGAAGGCAATTACTCACTCTCATTTTTGGCATCCCAAAGTCCTGGCCAGTTCGATCATTGCACCCCCTTAATGGGTATCGAAAAAGAAACAAACTTGCATGCAAATGTTTCAATTTTTTTGCTCAGCTAAAAAAAGGAGACGAACCGGATGGGAAGCTGGTTGACTGCTGGAATATTGTGTGCTCTAGCTCTGGCTAAAAGAGGATTGAGAGACAGAAATCCTGGTCACTGGTCAAGGTTCCTATATCTATGGAGTCAGAGACTGCTTAACGGGCGTGAAATCTTTCGCTTCTCTTTTGTTTTTGCTCTTGAAAGGAGTACTCCGGAGAAGAAAGAAACTCGTTCCACTCCACTGCTTTCCCCTCCACTCAACTCCAATGGCAAAGCTGTCTATTGGCAGACCAGACCCTTCAAAACTGTTGGCTGCTGGCTGCTGTCTATCTGCAAATGGTAGGATTTCTTCCTAATGGAGCTCCTTCAGCATTAAAGTTCCTCCTCGATTGGTAGTTGAAGAGATTCCCATTTCAAACAAACCCGCACTCCTCATCTGGTGCTGCCAGCTCATCTGGTCCAATTAAATATTGTATTTATCTTAATAACCTTTTTGTGTAATAAACTCCTTGCTACTCGTTGCTTTGCCCTCTCCACCAGTACGTTTCCCTCTTTAGGGTCATGGCCAGGGTATATGACGTTAGGCGGATGCTTGCAACGCATCTACTACCCTGTAAAGAGGACATATGTATGTGTATGTGAAGTAAAGCTCTATGCATATCGAAGCAGTTCGTGTATATGCTATGGCTGCCATTGGAGCAGGGTATCTTAAGCCTTGGCCTCCCCCAAAGCCTTTCGCCTTTCCTTCTAGTTTTCCCTCTTCCCCCATTCCCCCTTCCCCATTTTTTTCCTCTTGCCTCGCATCCATGCTGATGCTTCTGCCGGGTGTTGTCTGTCCCTCATTAGCGCATAGCTGTTGCTCCTCCTTGCCGCTTTCCACACCCACTCTCAATCCCCTCCTAATCGTCACCGTCAGTTGTTTTCCTACACAGCTTTTCCTTGCTTTTCCTGTATTTTTTCCTCGCCGCACTTTGCAATTTGATTAATTCATGCTTCCTTGATGCTTGATGCCTCGGGTCAGGGCATTAAGCTCATCTCCAGTCTCCAGTCTCCAGTCCCTAGTCGCTTCTGCCTCCTGCAGTGGCAATTAAACGGGGTCTTGGTGCTGGGTTCCCGTTACCGTTACCATTCACACCAAAGAACCAACCAAATGGTTGCCATCTTCATCCCCTCTACTTCCATATCCCTCCCCTAGATTTCCACCCAGTATGGTGTTGTGTAATCGATATCTGAAAGCTTCCCATTTGCGCCGCTACTTGAGCTGTCATCAAAAGCTGCTCAATTTTTGATTTCGATTTTGATTTTGGTTATTGCACGTCCGCCCGCCCCACTTTCCCCCAAATCCCACAGCCCACAACCCACATCCCACACTCCATACGCCATACCCCCATCCCTCCTATCCATTCCCCCATGGCAGAGTTTTGATTGCGCTCTCTCCATGAGCAACAACATTTCCCCTTTGCGCGTTTATCAATTTCCGTCATCGGCAGAGGCAGAGGCAGGACCCAGGAGTAGGAGCAGGCAGCTTCGATGGCAACTAGGAATGAGGAGAGGGGCTCCCCCCCATCAACGGAACTTGAAGACTCCACTTGAGTGTGTGTGCGGGTCTGGGCAGGGATTCGGGTGCGACTCTTGAGAGAGCGAGAGCGAGTGCGAGTGGGCCGTTTCCATCCATATTTCCCTTCTTTATTTTGTTTGTCCTTCGCTCCATTGCCATTTCTTTGCTGGCTCTTTGCTCTCTCCCTGCGTTCACCGACTCGGCGTCGTCTTGTTTCAATATCTGGGAACAGAAGTTTCCTTTAACCATTTCCCATTGGCATTTCCAATCCTCTGCTATCCCGCAGGCCCTTTGTGGTGGCCACTATTAGCCCGTGCTTTAGCAGAGATCGATCCTGTGGGAGCTCTTAAAATGGTTTGCATGTTTTTCCCATCCCCCCCCATCACAACTCCCAACTCCCAACTCTGTCTGTGCTGTGGCTCTGTCGTCTTGGAGCGGGGTCCTTCTGTGGGCGAGGGTGTGCGAGGGTGTGTCTGTTTGTGTGTGTGTGTTTGTATGACGCTTTATGCTTTATCCACTTGAACTCTTTCAGTTTTTTATCTATTAAATCATGATTGGCTACAATTTACACAAGTGGGCGACGTCCTCAGCCTTAGCCCTAGCCCTAGCTTTATCCTCAAGCTCCTCCGCTTCTTAAAGAGCTCAACTTGAAGTTGCCACACCAGCTGAAGTTTACCCCAGGCACTTGCCTCTTGCCCCCTACTACCACGCACATCCTTGTGCCACAATCGCCCTCGGCCATGTGCTTCAAATTGGATGGATTCTGGAGTCAGGGCTTAGTTTCCTCGGAGTTTTGTCATATCATGTCTTGTGAGCTCCGGAAAAAGGGCTACAGCAAAAAAAAAAAGGTAATTCAATTTTGCATTTGATTTTTAAAGGCAGACGACGACCTGCGGGCACTTCTCATCATAGATGCGAAATATGAGAAACTAGCCTTCCTTACTGGACCCTTAATTATAAAACAAGCAGCGAAGGACAGCAATATAATCCTCTGACAACTACATAGGTCTCAACACAAACGTCCGAACGTATGCTTTATTTTTTGTGAATGGCTTGTCTCTGAGCTGGTACTGATTCAATAGTATAGCAAGGTAAAGAAAAAAAACAAGCCACAAAGAGCAATCCTTACAATTATTAAATACAACAACCATTCCCATTCCATAATCTATTGTTGGGGGAGACTGCAGATACAAAAAAAGCATTTTATGCATTTAAAGTAAAAGTAAACTACTTTCGCAGATGAACTCAGAACTCAGCGTTCCCTTGCATTTCACTTGAGTCACACACACACACACACACACAACAAATACACACAGATACAGCTATAAAGCAGTCATCAGATCGGAGCTGGCAAAGTGTCGACATCGACCCCCATAAAGTGCCCATATACCCGTATTTCCTTGTGGCCCCGCACAGTTTTCCTTCTGCTGCTGCTGCTGCTGCTGCTCTCTTTTTGGCGCATTTTATTACATATTCGGTTTCAGTCATGCGTTGTCCCCATCGTCGTCTTGCGTTATTCATTTTTTGGCTTCGACTTCAACGACAACGACAACGACTACGACAACGACAACGAGAACGGCAATGGTCTGGGCCTCATTGAAATGCCAGTGCAAGGGGTTCCATTTGGTTGCTTTGATTGGTTTCGAGCATGTAGCTACCAAAAATTCCAGTGCCAGCGGTTGTTGTGGCCCCTGCCATGGCCCCTGCCTGGCCCCTGCCTGGCTAGAGCCTCCCACTAGCCTTCGTTACTGCCTGCTGCTTCCTGTGGCGCCGCTCTCTCGTGAAAATTGCAGCTGTTGGCAATTTCCATCATCAGGATATACAGACACACACACACACACACACAGGGATGGCTGAGACTGTCTGTCAATATTAAAGTGCCATTAGGGGGAGAGACACATCTCCTTTAGCCATTCGTCTTGAGCAAAGACGAGGAGGATATCTGCTGCCAAGGAAACTGTCACCGAAAAACTCGCCTGGCATTTTCGGCTCTATTACTCTCGCCCCATCCAAATGCGTCAATTATCCCTCAGTGGATTCAATGGGACTCCCAGGAAATTAATGCAGCCATTGATCTATGTAGCAACAGCTACCGCTACCCTGTTGTGGCACCCTGTTTTTTTCCACACATCTCAGCAAGGGGGGGGACTACTGTACGACGAGCATGTTGCAGGATGCAGGATGCAGGTGCGGGTGCCGGCACAACGAAAATGGCTCAAGAGCTCCAGCTAGAGCTTGCTGCAGCTCGAATGTTGCTGCCTTGTTGCCATAAATATTGAAGCGCCACAGACCGCTGCACAATCTACATAGATACATGAACAGAAACATATATATGTAAATATACATAAATATATAAAAAAATGCATACATATGTACGAGTATCTGTGTAGTTCATAGTACATATACATAGATAGGTAGACATTTGGTTTACATAGAGAAAAGCCGTTGATTTTCTTCTGTTTTCCACCCAGGAAAATAAAACAAAATATAGCCATTCCTCTATACTGAGTTTAAAGTCATATGAATACGAAAAATATGGTAAGGGTGTGCTCTAAAAGTAGAAGCTACAGATGGAGGTACAGTTCTAATAGCATTTGATCGCTCTAGAGTTGTAGCTCTCTCAAAAACCACGCACAACACATGTACATGTGTATGTGTTCGTGTGGACTTCCAGTTGCAAGGACACCTGGCCAACACGAGGCAGCGGCAAATTGAAAGTTCAATCAGATTTAGACGGAGTTTGGGTCCCTCAATATACATACATACAAATGTGCATTAAATATAATATTTACTGAGGTATATATACATACATATATATGTTGGAATGTATATATTTGATGCATATTTGTGAGTCTCACATTGCGAATCGCATCTTGCAATGTAAAATTTATTAAAGCGGAAATTATTCATTGCACGATCGAATGAGTTTTATGATTGCCCGCTTGCCACGACCACGACCATGTAGTAGAACCACCCAGGCCCCACCCGCCCAAACACCCACACACACACACATGACATTAATATTTGATTGATATTCATAGGGAGAGTATATGCTGTTGTGTCGTAATTACCTTCAACTCGGACCATAAACAGCAACAGCAAAGGAGACCCATGCCAAAAGGGAAGAAAAAGGACACTGAATACTGCAGATGGTTTCCGATGTGAGCGACAGGGACACGGACCGAACATATGGTTGCTCTTCTGTGCATCAGTATGTGTGTGTATGTGTTAAGTATATGTATTGTATGTATAAGGAAGCAAGCAAATTTTCCACACTACTCATACGCCGCGGGTGGCAGGCGTGGCAGGCGTGACAAAGGGGGGACGAATGCAATTTGATTTTGATTTTATTCAATTTATGCATATCAAACGCAACAATTTGCCAGAGCTCCGCGGGATGGAATTGCATGTAAGCATGGGGATCGGCGGGGGGTGCAACGCCTCGCAACAGAGTTTCAATGTAGGTGGGACTCCAAACGAATACGAGTGTGGGCGGAGGGCTGGGCGATGGTTTTCCAGAAGGGTGAAGGTTGAATGTTGAAGGTTGAATTTAACCGCCTTTCAGTTGTCAGCTTCCGTTTGCGGCGATTTTAATTAATAAAAATTGACATTTTCCGCCGACACTGGACCAGAAATGAAATTGCAAAATAAAAATAAATTCAATATACAAAAAATTGGTCAAATTATATTAATAATAATAAAATGCAATGGGAAATGATGCAGAGTGACAGAGACAGAAAGGGATAGAGAGAGAGAGGAGGTGGAAGCGAGTGTCGGCTGTCGGCTATAAATATTTAATATTTAGTGGCTTTTATTGTTCAGAGAATGCCTTTCGATGCTATAATAATGCCAAATGACACGAGAGTGACAGCATTGGGAAATGGAATGAAATGGAATGAAATGGAACGGAGTGGAATGAAATGGAATGGAATGAAACGTGAAGACATAGAATTGTGGTTGACATTATTAATACATGAATTCAACATTCCCCTCCGCCGCGTCTCTCTCTATTTCTCTCTCTCTCTCTGTCGCTCTATGGCCGATTCCCCGATCCTGTGGTCGTCAGTTTCAATTAGACTGAACACACATCATCCGCACATTCGCACATTCTCTCTATATGTATAATATATATCTACATATATAGTATAGTCAATGGTTAACCCGATACCATCGACCGATGCCCCCTAACCCGCTCCGCAGTGGCGGGATTCCAGAGTCGTTCGATTCCAGACGGCAACAAAAACTGAAAACTGAAAACTGAAAGCTGTCCAACTGAAAATCGGTTTAATGAAGTTTATTGAGAGGGAAAAGCATTCCACATGTGGATTTTCGACTCGGAAGAGAGGGGAAGTTGTTAATTTTAATTCGGTTCACTCTGTTCGTTCATTATCGATTTTCGGTCTTTTTGGGAGGCAACTCCCCACTTTGCCCCATATTCGTATGGGACATGGAATTAAGCCTGTTCGGTTGAGGGATTACATAGCGCTCCATAATTTATACTCGTATAATTACACACCTATGTACATATATTCACACAATCGGCCATCAATTATTCCCTGATCATAGCCAACAATATTACTAAATGCTCCAACTGCCGCATTCGTGTAACAGTTTTCAGGAAAAGTCTTTCTCTGTGGAGAGTACTTCCCCGATGCGATGCGAAGAGTGTGGATATGTCGAAGAGGCAGTTTATTCGTAAAATTGGTTCGTAACTCTCACTGTAAACCTCTGGGTGTACCTATTTTAATGTCCGAATTTATCATTTTAATTACTTCTTGCCCCGTCTTTTGTGAAACCCACTGTGCGGCAAGCCCCTTCCTTTTCGTTGCAGCCCCAATCCCCTCACAAAGTGAAATAAATGAGGCAAATTAACTGGTCACTGGCCAGGGGGCATGCCACACCCATCAGCGAATACCCCACCCCTTTTCGGTGGGGCAGTGTCAATATTAATGCAAAAGTTTAAGTGTTCCAAATGACGTTGATAATGTGGCCATAAGGGCGGACGGTGGTGGCGGCAGGGCTATGAGGCAGCTGTCCTTGTTGATGCAGCTTCCGCTGGGATGGGATGGGATGGCCATGGGCTGTTGCCGGTGCCGGTGCTGGTTCTGGGCGAAAGGGAGCTTAATATGTAATTTATAATTTTGATTGTGCTGCCAGCGTTGACATCGAAGTCAGCGTCGCTGCTGCTGCTAGCAGTGCACTTAATCCGCGCAGAAAAATGTATTCGCCCACAAGTGCCCCCTCGCCCCCCACAAATGTGTTGCCACCGCCAATGCCACAGTGGTGTTCACTAAAGGGATACATCTTTTTCCACAAATTAAAGCTATGATATACATAGTCCTTCGGGAAAATGTCCTTATCAGGATAGTGTGTACTTGCATTTTGGAGCTCCAATTGAAGTACACATTCCTTGAAGATCCCAGTGCTTATTCTCTGTGTGGAGCCGTGTGGATCGGGAGAGCTCTAACAGTGCGCTGTTGCCGGAGCGGTAACAGGCTGTTAGCGTGGGGACGTTAACAGCGCTGAAGAGGGTATCTTCTTAGGTCGGTTCTGTGCAAAATTCGAGTAGTTTTTTCTCAAAGTAGACCACTGTGCCTCTTCCTTTCCTTTCTTCTCAGCATCCGCTTGCTACTCGTCACCACCCCTTTTGAAGTGTTTGCATTAGCCAGAGATAAGGAGTGAGAGGAGGAGTATGGTGGGGGGTGAAGGGGAGGCGTTGGGTGCGTGGTGCGTCAGAAATTAATGGAGCGTAATTTATGAAAATTATACAATTGCCAGACTGGCCACGCCCCCACGCAGCACTCACACAAATACACGCAGCTGCATTGTGGAGCCACGGAAGGAGGGAGGGGGATTTGGCAAGGGGGTAACTCAACAAAAATTTCATCAAGCCGAACCCGAAGCAGCAGCAGTAGCAACACCAACAGAAGGATGTGGCAGGATGAAGATGCGGCCGGAGGGGGGGATGGGGCAGGAATCGTGAAACAGAAGCTGGCATCTTCTTCTGCTTACTTTGCCGAAAACTTTATATGAACAAAGTTTAAGCCAAGTTTTTGGAGGGGCGCAGAGGAGGGGAGTGTAGGAAAGTAGGGGAAAGCAGAAGCAGGCGGAGGTAGTGGGGGAGGAGGAGGGCGGGCACCAGGTGTTGGGGTAGAGAGGGTGCAACACATTTTATTAACAGACATCGTCTATGAAAAGCTTAAAAAACAAAAATTAATTTAAATTACATATTTGCCCACAAAACAATAGCAGAGCGGGACGCAGAGGGGAAAGAGCAAGAGACAGCGGTCGGTGGACGGGATAGAGGGATTTTCTAGCAGATGGAGGCACGGCATGCCACGCCCATGTTGTTGGATGTTGGATGCCACTGCTGTTGTTTGGCAAAGAATGAAAAACCTCAAATTACACACAAATTTACGATGTTTTTCTAAACTCTCTCTCTCTCTCTCTCTCTCTTTCTCACACTCTCTCTGGTGCTGTGCCAAAAACCAGAGCCAAAAGTAACAACAAAATCACAAAAAAAAAAAAAAGAAATGGTGACAAACAAAGTCAAATTTTTAATAAAATTTCAAGTTGAACACGAAATTTGAATGCATTGCAAAAGTTGGATGGCAGAGAAATTACGACAACTTGGGAGAGAGAGATAGCAAAGGAGAGAGATGTGAAGAGAGGAAAGATAGAGGAGAAGATAGATAGAGATGACAGAAAAGGCGTTGAGCTTATCAGCGGTTTAACAGCGATAATCGTGTGAGGACATCGATCGATTCGATCAGATTTAATTGTTAAAGAGAAATCCCATCAGCCCGCTGAGCAATGCCCTGTCACTGATCATTCCGCCCCTCCATCCACCCTTGTGTGGCATCCGGACTGTCTAAGCTGAAATGCCTCAATCCAAGAGTGCTGTGGCGGGGGGGCAGCCAGCTGCTGGCGGTGGTGGGGGATAAAAAAAACGCAAAAGCCAAAAAAAAACAAAAAAAAAAAAGCGGAAACACGGAAATGTTTTACATGCACGCGCATAACGAGCGTACACCAGAGGTGGTTGGAGAGCTTTGGAACTTTTTGGGGGTCTGGTCTGGGATGATGGAGTGGAATTTTTGGAACAGAAGGGAGGCAAAGCCAGGAGCAGGAAGGTAGAAGCAGGAGCAAGATGAACACGCTTTAACACCAAAAGTCAGCTTCTCCCCCCCTCCATCGCTCCATCGCCACATCGCTCCCTCGTACTCCACTTCCCTGTGCTGCCCCCTAAACAGTCCCTCGTCCCGTGGGGGTGGAATAACCGAAATGCCGCTGCAAAGTATGCAATGGAAAACATCGCTTACGCACCTATTAGTTCCCATGCCTCTGTGTGAGTGCGCCCACCTCCCTATCCGCATGTGCGTGTGCGTGTGTGGGTGTGTGCGTGTGCGTATGCGTGTGTTTGTAAGTCTCCTAATTAGAGATTACGCAAACACACACAACAGTAGCAGCTCTGGTACCTCTCCCTCCGGTACAGTCACGTTTGCTTTTTCCAGTATTTTTCTTTGTTGCTTTCTGGCTTTTTTTTAGAATACATTTTTGGCGAGCACCACAGCAACCGCACACAGAAACACGAACAATACCAAAATACACAACTTTATGACTATTATTTACCCAAATCTAAGCCCACGGCTCGTACGAGGGACGAGGGACAAGGGACAAGGGACAAGGGACCAGGGGGCGGCCAAGGGGACCAGGCAGGCTAGAGCGGTTGTGGGGGAGCAGCAGCTCCCAATGGGCGTGTGTCGCCTCCGCTAGCCTGTGTGTCAGTTAATTAGCTCATAAAATATGCAGAATGGCGAACAATTCGCACCTTTAGACGGGAAAGTGCTTTCAAAAGGCTGAAAGCCAAAATGGTTGAAGGGATGTGGAAGGCAGGAAAGGGAGACGGGCTGGGGCTAGAAGCGGGTGTAAATGGGTGTTACTAAATGAAATAATTGAGTGCTAAAACAGCAACAAAGGATCTCCTTCTATGGAGAGCCAACGAACAGCTCAATGCCCTAACCGAAAATTGAATTTCAGATTAAGTATTCTCAATAATTAAGTTCAACCTGCAAAATACAAAATTGTTTGCTTCAATTTAAACTCAAAAGTTGTACGTGTATTAACTTTCCGGTTTGCTAAGTACAAAAGTTCTTATAGATTTATTTATTATTTAGCTGCACATTAGTTTATGCTGAAGCGTCCAAGTCAACCCGATCTTAGACCTCTTCCGCATACCTGGCATTTTCTAAAAATGTTTCCGGAGTGCTTTGCGAGTCGATACATTCGTCGTTTTCTAAGCACTCCTAGCCACTTGAAAGCCCCAATCGCCCCACAACAAACTCTTGGCAATTGCCAAGACCTGATCTACGGAAGAACCAAATCGAAAGGTCTGCTGCTTTTCTTCGTCTTCTGGAAAACCGTGTGCTCAAATCGATATGGGCAATTTTCCTACAGGACTACCAGGTTACCAGCAGGAAGACAAAAGTCGACATGGTCTTGCGAGTTGGGGTTGCTCCCCAAGCTTGTGGGGTTGTGGGGAAGCTCCTCCATTGTTGGTGTTGTGGCAGTTGCTCCTTGAGTTCTTGTTCCTCTTGAGGCTGCTGTTGGTCATGTATGGCAGCGTGGAGCGTTTCTGAAGTTTATGAACTCTGTAATTACACACTTTATTAATGTATGCGCTGCGGGGCGAAGAACGCGCAAACTTCCAGCGATGAAATGCTGTGTGCCAGAGGAGTGGTAAATATGGCTAGGAAGTGGGAGAGAGCAGGGCAAAGGACAACGTGTTAATGCTTTATGAGCCAGCGAAGCGAATACGACACCAGGCCCCAAAACGATGACAGACTCCGGGATCCCAACCGAAAGCACAACCCTACCTTCCGTCAGGAGTCAGCCAAATTAGGCAATATTTTTTGCTAGTTGTGCTCCTCCTCTTCCCTGCCTCCCGGCCAACCTCTCCTCTTATTTTGGCTCATTTCTCTTACCAAAAATTAACAAACCAGCAACAAAATTGTTGCCCCAAAAAGTTAAAAACCTCAACTACAAAAAACCCCCCCAAAAACAAAAAAAAAGAAGCAAAATAGAAACAGAAGCAGAAGTAAAAGTAAAAGCAAAAAGAGAAGGCAAAGGAGGAAGAGAAAGTGGTTGGCTTTGAATTTTGAATGGGAATGTTTTGAAATTTTAATTTGAGAACGTGACTGACCAATTTAGGAGGGGATGGAAAAGGGCAGAAAGCCAACGAAACGCACAGGATGGCAGGTTGGCTGTGGCAGAAGGATACGTATTCGTAATTGATCTTAAGTGGAGGCAAATGGAATCAGAAACATTCTTCATTTCACTTGGAATGGGACTCAAGACACACACATACCTACATAAATACCATTGGAGCATTCTTTCAGTGAGTCCTAAATCATTATAGCACCTGAGAAAAGGCTTGTCGGGCTGCCCGGACAAGCTCTCTTCCATCCATGGGAGCCATGGGCTGGGCGACAACCCTGCGACAGCCCAGAGCCGCCAGAGTTGCCAGAGCACGTGCCGAGCTGCCAATATGCATGCGGACATGACTCTCCAGCAGAGAGAAGAGCCGAGGGGGCATTTCCCTCCCGAAGATTGCTTGTCCAAGGCAGCAGTCCGCCCAAAGCAAGTGTCCGCCTAGAGCGAGAGCGAGAGAGATACATATGCATGTTTTTACAGGCATTTACAGGCATGTGTCCGTGTGTGTCCATGCATAATCCGAGCTCGGGAAAATTTCCCTGCCCACAAGCGACACCTAAAAACGAATATTACGCATACGCAGCGTGTGCATCTCTATTTCGTCCGTTTGTCCATCACTCCAGTAAGTGTGTGTGTGTGTGTGTGCGTCCTCTTTTTTGGCAGCTTTGCACTTTAATTAAATTGTAAATATTTTATTCGGGATTTTTATGTCCATCATTGCCACTGCCATTGCCTCTGCCCCTGCCCCTGTCACGGCCACGTGCTGCTGCAATGATGCGATGCTGCGATGCTGCTGCAGGTTTCCCCCAAAATATGAATGCATAAAAGCCGAATAAATTTCAATTTAAATATTTTGCATCGCAATTCTGCTGCCCGTTTCGTGCTCGAGTGCCTTCACAAATTAGGTTCAATTTTATTACACGATTTGGAAAACAAATCAGTGCTTTATAATGCACTTATTAAGCTTATTTTGTTTTTGATGATTCCACTCGTTTGGCTCGGCTTGCAAGTAAATCGAAGCCACTTAAATGCACTGCAATGCAAACAAAAGCAACTACAATTTCCGAAACGACAATTCTGCACTCATTAGCCTAATACATATGTACATGTAGGACTGCTTTAGCTTTAGTAAAATGCAAACAGCATTTGAAACGCCTTGTCATGCCACTTCAAGTGGCCTCTAAGCCTAAGCTTATTTATTTCGTATGTATGTACATACTTATTCAATTTAATCACTGCACACTGGGCATAAATTCTAAAATTTCATGGAAAGAAAATCTTTGTTGATTGATACGCTGTCATGGTGAATGCTCCAATTACACAAGTTGCATTTCTATTTTTGATTTCAATGTCAGATGTTCGATCTGCCACAAGCTGCAAGCAGAAAGACTGTTAAAAATCAAAAGAAGCTTGCAAAATTTGGTAGAAAAATGAATTTAAGTAGATTAATTTTTATTGGCAGTACAATAATCACATCAATAATAATGCATAAACAACTGGCAAGAGCTACCGCTTTTATGGGCAGTTTTGGAGGTCGTGGTCCGATCGATTCCAACTCAATTTTTCGCATTTATTTTAAAGGTTTTTGAAGGTATATCCCAATGTGCCCTGGTAGGGAATTGCATTCATTCAGCTCAATTATTCGTGGAGCATTTGGTGCGTTCAATTGAATGCATTACAGATAATGATTAAAGTAGACGTGCATATGAGCAGCATGAAATGTTCCCAATCTAAGCATTAGGTATCCGTACAAGCATTTGAATTTAAAAACGTATATCTACAATTTCGTGCTCTCCAGAATATATATAGCCAGAATGAGTTTTTGAATTCAACAATAATATCGCAAACAATATGAAACATACACTAGAAATTTGGTTAATACTTTGGTGGTTGGCGATGTTTTAACTTTCAAAATATAGGGGAATGTTTTCGTTCCAAAAGAAAGAGCGAAACATTTCCTCTAGATCTGGTTTGGTTTCCATCTTCTGGCCCTTCTCGTCTCGTGGGCGATTGCTCTCACTGGATAGCATCTCATATGCCCCGACTACCTCGAGGAACTTAGTTTCCTCCTCCCTCATCTTCTCGGGACTGTCATTCACATGCCGGTCCGGATGATGGAGCTTTGCCATCTTGTGGAATGCCCTCTTGACGTCCTCCTTGGATGCACTGCGGCCAACACCTAGTATCTTATAGCAGGCTAGTCGCTGCAGGCCCTGCCTGGCGTCGCGCAATAACTTTTGGATCTCTGAGGTGGTCTCCAGCTCCAGGGCCTTCTCAAAGTCGGCAACTGCCCCTTCGAATACCCCCATTTTACTGAGGCACTGCCCACGCAGCACCAGAGCCTTCTGACACTGGCCATTAAGCAACAGCGCATCAGTGCAGTCTTCCGCGGCGCGCACAAGATTTCCAAGCCGCGTGTTCACCAGTGCCCGATTGTACAGAAGCTTCGAGTTGATCTCCTTGTTGGTGGCATCGATCTCGAGGGCTTCCGTGTAGACGAGAAGCGCCCCCCGATAACGGCACTTCTTGAACAGCCTATTGCCTTCCTCTCTCAGCGCCTTGACTACTTTGGCCTGGGTGCGCACCTGTTTGGATTTTTTGTGATCGGGATCCAGGGACAAGGCGCGCTCGAAGATCAGGATGCTCTTCTCCACATTGTCCATGTGATAGAGGCACAGGCCGCGCACAAAGACTGCGTCCGCCGAGGTGGGGTCCTGCATGATCACGTCCTTGGCAATCTCAAAGGCCGCAGGACACTGATTCAGATATACCAGACATTCAGCTTTCAGGTTACGATACCCAACTGCAGCTGGGGCCATCCTTAAAACGTGATCCAGGTAGACCCTCGTAGCGCCAAAGTTCTTTCCATCGAAGTTCGCCTTAATAAGGGGGTCCAATCGGCGGAGCTCCCGCAATGCCACCTGCTCTTCATCGACCGCTGTGCTCTCAGGATTCGCTTCCAGTACCTTCTTCAGGGCCAACTCCAGGCCGAAGATGTCGCCCAGCACCCGACAGCACTTCGCCACGTGGACGTGGGCTTCATCGAAGCCAGGATCTAGGCGAGTGGCCTGACGGGCATCCGTCAAGGCACTGCTGTGGTTAAGGAGCTTCAAGTAGCACGCTGCGCGGCTGTTGTAACAGATCGCCGAGTCCGGGCACAGATCGATGGCCTCCGAGTACGAATTTAGCGCCTTCTCGTAGTTCTCGGCATTGAAGTGGCTGTCGCCCTCAGTCATCTTTAATTCCGCCAGTGTTCTCGCATCCTGACTCTCATCCATCGTAGAACTATATATGGATGGATTGTTGTTATTAGTAAAAAGATTTCGATTAACCTAAATGTAACTAGAATGCTCTGATTTCCTCTGCTTGCTGTGTGTGCGAGGGATCGTAGGGATAGAATCGTAGACTGACAAGTACATATCTCTGCCAATCCCCTTTTTGGAGGACAATTGAGTCCGTTTGCCGGGTCCTGTCGCTGGGTCATCGCATACCCGGGGTACCTACATACATATACCGATAGCGATACCGAAACCCCTCCTCTTGATGTCGATGTGTCGATGTCAGTGCAAACAGAAATTTAAATGCGTCAGCAAATGGCGGACAAAGAGTCAAGCAGTCAAGCGGTCAAACAGGGTGTCCTTGGTCCTTGGAAAAAGAATGGGTACAGTCAGCAGAATCAGAAGATTTCCCAGTAATAAGTCAATGGAGAAGAAAGAGCGGGAAAGAGCGGGAAAGTGGGAAAGAGAAAGCAGCAGCGACACGCACAGACATGTCAGGCACTAGCGACAGCAACAACAACAATAACAACAACAACAATTTGTTGTCAAACAACAAAAGTGACAAAATAAATTAAATTGACTTGCCTTTTGTCTATCGCCGTCTCTGTCACAGCTCGCCATCTCTTTCCCTCTGCCCCAGTGTGTGAGAGTGTGCACGAGTGTCTCTAAGTGTGCGTGCCTGCGGTGGCAGCGGGTGCCGGTGCGGGTCTTTCCCCTCGTTTTTTTCTATATTTCTTCTCCCCTTTTTGATACCCTTCCTTACTGAGGGCAGGCCCGACAATTAACAGATGTGAGCAACTTACATAAGATAATGTTTAAAGAATTATTGTATACATATTGGGCATTTGAGCCTTCCAGTGGGATGGGATAATGTAGAATTCTCCTGTGTGCTTAGGAGCATAGAATACGTTCCGATGTTTCCTCTTTTTATAGAATCTACAGGAGTACGTACAACATAAATATACATCTCTAATGAAAATCAGGAACTTTAGTCCGTCCGTTCATATGCCATATGCAAAGCTTTGCCCAACTGGGTCAAAATCGAGATTGAGGGCAGCGCCAAGGAAACGAGTACAGAAACAGAAATTTGGTTCTGTACCGCCCCCTACATCCATTGTCCACCAACAAAAAAGGACATTAAATGAATTTGAATGTCTTATTCCTTGGGTGACTGCTCTTTCGTTTATTCGGATTTCCATTAAGCCGAAAGAATATGGTAGGTTAGGATCTTATATATCCACTGAGAAATGAATTGCCATTGAAACAATGCCTGTGCAAGGGTATCTAAAGCCTCGGCTCCCGGGGAAGTTCCCTACTTCCCTATCCTGTTCTATTTTTCTTTTGCCCGTGCCTTTGTTGTGCCCTAGCACACCACACGCAGAAAAACTTGCCACAGCATCAACAACAACGACGTCACAATGAAAAGAGACAATTGAGCGTGCCGGGGAGAAGCTATAGAGAGACTAAGTGTGGAGGCGGGAGATGGACAAAGTAGAGGAGAGGGAGGACCATGATGAAGACATCAACATACTCAAACGTCGGGACATGGGAGCACAGCCGTCACGTACTCGTACTCGGAGCTGTCAGTGGCACGGCCACCGCACAGGCGGAGTTCACTCCAGCTCCAGCTCCAACTCCGAGCTCCAACTCCTAGCTCCAACTCATTTGAGCCTTGGTCCGCCTGGCTGACAGACTAGCAGACTAACAGACTGTCTCACTGAACTAAAAGTCAGCAAAAGCTGAAAACTAAATTAAAAAGAGAGCACCCGCAGCAGCAGCAGCAGCAGCAGCAGTAGCAGCAGCAAGCGGTGTCAAGAAGAAGTTTCTGAGGAGAGGACACAGCTGGCACACTTCACTTGACTTCACTGCCATCAAATGCAGACCAGACTGCACCGAAGAAAGCGTAAGGTGAAAATGAAAATGCATCGCGTTGCATTCCAAAAACATATATACTTAAATCTGCAATAGAAATGTTGAGAACTCGTTTAGATTAATTAAAAATTATATGATGACACTTAGGGCTTTGTTTGTGTGTGTCGGAAGGCAATATTCTTACGAGAATTTGTTTGCTGCTCATTTATTTACAGTTTGTGTCCTGGAGATACAATCTTTGTTTCATTCCTCATCTCATATGTATATTTTAGCAATTTGTAAACAGCTTTAAGGCTGAGCAAAATTGCTGTTGCTACAGCAAGCAAATTAATCCGAAGAATATCCAAATCACTTTCGGAATTACCATGCCTTTTCAGGCATAATTCTGCTACACGACAGGCTTTCTACCGGCACTTTATCGCATATTTCGCCTACTTCTGTATAGTTCTGGAATGTCCAAGATAAAACAACAACCAATGAGTGTACTGCATCATTTTCGAACGACAGCAAATGTCGTGCAGCAGCAGCTTAATCGTAACTTTGGTTTTTTGTAGCTGCCTTCCGTCTTCTGCCTTTTGCTTCTGCTTCTAGGAGCAGAAACACGAACAATCAAACAAATAAATTGATTGCGAATTAAGACACCACTTCAACCTGCAATGCAGCTAAATATTTAACTACAAAATGCGATTAAATAAATGCCAAGAATCTCAAAAGTTACCACCTCCTGACGGGAAGAGAAGATCGACATTCTCCCCAAAATATTGGGGTTTTCTTTCTGCCATTTTCCGAGTCTATCGAGCACAAGGTAAGGCAGCCCAAAATCAATTCCAGACGGCAGGCAGCTAGCCACACGATGACCTAACCCTCACTTTAATGTGCCTTGAGTATGTCGAAACTTTCTGGAATTGTGTTCGCTTTCCCCACACTCTCTATGACTTTCTCTCCATCTCCATCTCCCTCTCTATCTCACTCTGTCTCTGTCGCTGTGAGTGCGTGTTTGTGTATTTGTGGCTGGCTTTCCGTTACTTTACTTTGACTTCCTGCAACAGCGACAGTAGCAGGAGAGGCAGTGGCAGTGCCAGTGGCAGTGGCATCGCCACCAGCAGAGGCAACAAACGTTTCCACGCTCTGCTTGATTTGCATGAAAAGGCAGACTTGCAGACGTCTCTCCTTTACTTACACCACATCACATCAGTTCCGCACCTCCCAGTCCCCTGGCCTTCGCCTTAGCTGCCAGCTAGGCAAAGGCGCTGCTGTGTGAAGTCCCTTTTTGTACCCTGCCAAATCAATAAAGTGGTGCCATATAATCCAAGATATAAAACATAATAGAATCTCTGTAGACAAGATCCAAGATCTCTCATATTTATCTGCCATGGGTTTTCATTCGTCCTGCAAGGGTATTTTGGGCTACAGGATCCTGTCCCTCGTCTCCTGTATTGTGTTTGCTCTGCTTTTGTTGTTGTTGCTTGGTGCAAAACTTCAAGCTGAACGCCTTGCTGCCATTGTCATTGCCAGAGATTTCTCTCACTGCCTCCTAACTATATGTATCTGTGTCCCTGTCACTGCTGCACGTCTCTTTGTGTATGTGTGTGTGTGTGTGTCCCTGTCTAGAAATGGCTGACAACAATAGCAACTATCCTTCGGATTGTGTGCTGTCTGTCTGTGTGTGTGTGTGTGTGTCTGTGTGTGTGTGTCTGCTGCACATTTATTTGTTCTGTACGGTTCTGTTCTGTTCTGTGTCAGTTTCGGTTACGTAAGTAAATTAATTAATTTTCAATTGCTTTAAATAAACAAACAGCTTTCTAAAAGCAAACAACTTTGAGCAGCAGCAACATCAAACATAATGAACAACCTCGAGGACGTTTAACAGGAATGGGGTCTGGGGGCTTTTGGCTGTTGGTAATGCTGCTGCTGCTGCTGCTGCTGCTGCTTCTGGGGTATGTGGCAGATTGGTCAGGCCGAGATTACGCCAGCGATAACGATTGCAATTACGCTGGCAACGTCGCAACACTTGGGCAAACAGCATTGTTGCCACGTTGCCGCACTTCAGGCGCGACGCGACGCGACGCGGCATGGCATGGCGTTGCGCTTAATTGAAAAGCATCAGGAGGGGCCAGGACATCCAAGGAGAGCGATCCCTTAGACACCCTAACATAATGCATCGATAGAAAGCTTTGAAATCAGCTTAGTCCATCTAAAACCAAATGATCCCCATCCAGCTCCCATTATTGATTGATCAACCGTCCCCGGAATAGGTTTTTCCAGCTCATTCAGATCGGTGTGTAGTGTACTGTAATGTAGATGTAGATGAGGTCTTCGAACTTTACTTTTGCCGGGAGACATTACTGTTTAGGTAGCAACATCATTGTTCCTAACCATAGAAACCGTTTCTTTGGACTCCAGAGGGTCTCAAATTAAGTTCGTGATTAACAAAAGAGCAGCATCCTTCCACATTGGATCTCAAAAGAGAACTGTGCATAACCTTGATGACGATATATGTATGTGTGCCTAAAGGTACATGCATAATCCTTAGAGACTGACTGACTTCGCAACGTTGAAATGCTTTGTTTAAAATGTGCCAGAGCAGGGCATCAATAATCTGCTTAAATCTGGCATTGAAGACCTCACTGCTTAATCTACTTACTATCCGACATCTCCACTATACTATAGCGCCCTTAATCGACTGCAGCAGCTTAATCTCTGTTGTGCCGCACCACAGCCCACAGTCCACAGTCCGATAAGTACAGTAAGCACTCGACGCACGGGAGGAGCGCACTCGAACAAGCAGAAAAGTTTTTATAGAAAAGTACGTATGATGCCACTTGTTCCATCTTGTTTGGCTGTACTTTTCTCTGCGATGGAGAACTTTAGAGTGCCGTACCATGCCGTGCCGTCGAGTGGATATCTCCGGCAACCTATTTATGGGGCCATGGGTCCCCGCAATTCGGTCCAATTGGCAGGCCTTGATGGTGGGAGGGGGGTGAGGGGGCACAGCAATTAGCAGGATAGCCATTCGGATATAATCCGGGAATTCGGATATAATAAAGGAATGATTCTTTGGATGCTTTTGGATGCTCCCCTCATCCATAATGCTCTCTCTTACTCGAGAGAAATTTCTGTTTAATTAGCAATTAAAGCGTAAATAGTTCTGCTCTTAAAGACCAAAAGCTTTGCAACCCCCAATCGGAGCCGAGAGCTTTTCACCACCCCCCACTGCGCAGACTCGCTCTTAGCCCGCCCCCGAATCTCTTTGGGGTCCGTCTCTCTCTTGTCTCCTGCCGCAGATGGATACGATGGATACCACAGATGCATGCGGCAAAGACAAGTCAAGTTGCTTTCGCATTTAAATGGCGGCGGCTCCTTCGCCTTTTGTTGCAATTTTCTTGCCCACAAAGCTGATGCTGAGGCCGATGCAGTGGCAGGGGCAGCAGCAGTGGCAGGACGGGCAGCAAGGGGGTGCAGAGGGTTGCAAGTGGGTCACTGGGGCAGCAGCCGCAGCAGGGGCGAAACGGCTGGGCAGCAGCCCAGCAGCGGCAGCGGCAATCCAAAAGAATAAAAAGGAGTCAACACGCAGCGAGTTTCAACGAAGACTTCCTGCCATGCTGACGTCATTATTATGGGATCCCCCATAGCCCCGTGACCCCATCACATTGCAGCAATAAAGGCGAGCGCAGGCGTGACGGTGGAGTCGATGCAGCTTCAAGAGTTGCAACAAAAAAGATGAGAAAAACAGAGCTTGGACGATTCGGGGGATAATAAAAGAGTCCCTAACCACCTCGAAGATTGCTTTCAGAGGGAATTTGCAACGATTTCAAAGATCTGTTGATGAACTGGAACCGTGGATGTTGGCCCAAAAGGGCGGTCCATAATCGTCCATTTCTGGCGCCGCTTGGGATCACCTCTGGCATTCGTTGTGGCCCAAGCGGGACCCAGACCAGACCTACTTCAAGTCCAAGCGTTGTTCCCATTATCGCACTCACTGTGCCCCGGTCCTGGCCCCAGCCCCAGCCAGAGCCCAGCCGTCATCGCCAGACAAGGACATCAACTGTTTCGCTGTGGCTGTCGGCTGTCGCGGCCAGCTCTGCCCAGAGAAGAAACAACAACTGCAACAAATTTCAAAAGCTGCGTCTGCAGTTTTTTAGTTGTTTTGTTTTGTATTTTGTTATTTTACCATACCATACCATACCTTGTTGTTGTTGTTTGTTTTGTTTTTGTCCGTTGTGCTTTTTTACAACCTTTGGAGGGTATGCGGCATTCCCCAGTCCATGGATTCTATGGTTCAAGCGAGTGGGTGATCGGATGATCATTTCTGATGAAGAGAAGCAAGATATATGTACATCTTATCGAAATTGAATCTACATATATTCCATACATAGCCGAGCTGCAGTTGCTTCTGAAAGAGTATCAAAGGCTTCGGCTCTGACTTGATGTTCACTTCTTGCTGTTTTTGTTTCCAGAGCGACAAACTTTGTTTTGTTATTGTTACCGCCTTGCCGACGTCGCTGTTTTTGTTCGTGCTTGCTGTGCTGCCTTGTTTTTATTGTTGATGGCATAATAAGAGTGCAGATTTTTTTATTATTAAGTTGAAGTTGCACGCAGTTTGCGGCAAGCGATGGCGCTGCCAGTGCCAGAAGCCAATGCACTATAGGTCGAAACGACTATTTTCCTGATATAAATTAATTTTATAATGTTTTTATATTAATTCTAGTTATATTTTATATTTAAAATATATATTAAGGCAAACATTGATGGGCGCATAGATAGCCTGTAACGAAAAAAGCTACATATGTTCTATTGATGTCTGTGTGTCATAAAATTAATAACCTTACGTTACTCGACAGTTTCTTCCGTTTCAAGCTCCAGGTCGCTAAAATATTGAAAGCAGGAACACACACAACAAAAAACCAGGAAGACTGCCCAGACCCAGCACTGGAGATCATTCATCAGGCGGTGCTGTTGGCGGATTGGCGGGGAACCAGTCCAAACAGCTTCGAAAACTGGGACAAATTAAAGCTACAAGAAAATGCTCTCAAAACAGCCGCCGTGTACTATCGTATTGCCAAGTCATTATATTTGGTAAAACAAAATCAATAAAACGCTTAACAGCCATCGACCAATGCGCAAATGATCCGGGAGGCTTCTGGATCAGTGATGGCCATGCAGCTCACCTTGAAGGGCTTGCCGCAGGCGCGGCCCAGCTCCTTCATGGTGCCCGCAAAGACCAGAGCATCCACCTCCCCCTTCTTGGCCTGCTTCTCGATGTCGGCCTTCATTCCGGCGCTCGTGTCGCCGGCGATGATCACCAGCATGGCCTCCCCGTTGTTCACAGCCTTCAGGCTCTCCTTGACGCCCACGAAGTACTTCCCGGACTGGACCACCTTCGCTAGATGCTCGCGGAAAATGTCCATCTTGATTGTAGTCCGACTGTAGTCGACTGCAAAGAGGCAACAATTTAGATTAAGGCACAATGACACTGCAAAATGGATTGAACTTTTACGAACGTTTTCTTAAATTATTTTGACGAAAAGTAAAATTTGTTTCTTATTTTTCACGTTTCAATCTGAATACTGAACACAGCTGTGACTTCTGTTCGAATGAAAATTCTGGCAAAGATTTAATCACGATGTAAACTAAAACAAGTCAACGCCTACTTGGAGTGAAATTTGTATCCCGATTAAAGATTTACTCTTTTGCCAAAAAAAAATAAATTTTCTCTTATTTTTCTCGTTTAAACTGGAATACTGAACACAGCTGTGATTTTTAGTCGAATGAAAATTCAGGCGAAGATTTAATCACGATGTAAACTAAAAAAGCTGCACGGCCTGCTTGGAATGAAATTTGTAAAAAAAAGTGTTAACAAGTGTTTCAGTGTTTTTAGTGTTGGCTAACAGATATTTAGTGAGACAGTTCCCCAAGTCCCAAGTAGAGCCGCAGTCACTTGTTGCCAGTGTTTGATTAAATTTAAATAAATCATTGAAAATGCTTAACACATCTGTTCGAAATAGAAATCCGCCATCTGATTGCTAAGCAAACAATAATAAGAGATAAGTAAATGAATTCTTGAATTTCGACAAAAAAGTTTGTACAATTTATGAGCACGTGCTTTTGGATTGTATCAGCTGTTTTAACAGCTGTTAACTTAGCATCAGAACACAACGGTCACAATTCTGGTATGCAACATTACGGTTTGATGTATTCCTAATCGGTACCTAACAAAAGCTGCTTGATTTGAATACTTTTGAAAAATGAATTTATATCAGAAAATTGGTCCATTTGACCTATAGTGCAACGGCAGCAGCAGCAACAACAACAGGCAAAAACAGGAACCGGAAGGAGCCGCATCCGACGCGGAGCTGAGCGACGAAAGGAGGTGGTGGAAAATGCAGAAATAAAATGACGGCGGCAGCTAGCCGCAAAAGCTAGAAAATTGGATGCACGGATGAGGGGGGATAAGGGGGGTGAGGGGTTGGGGAATGAGAATCGAAGCAGCGATTAAAGTCGAGACTTGGGCAGAGCCTAAAGCAGCGACCTCCTATGAAAGAACTCCAACAGATGCAGCAATAATACTCACAACTGCACGAAAAACTTCACCAGGAACTACTACAACAACAGCAACAGCAAAAATGTTGCATACAAATTAGCGCAAAAAAAAATAGTGACAGGAAGAAGCCAGAAGTTGCGACTGGGGGTAGAGACTGCCGCAAAGACTGGGACACAGACTACTCGGAGGAGGAGGAGGATGAGGCACGGAGACGAAGGATGAAGCCGGAGCTGTTACACAGCCCAGGAGGCTAGGCACAAAGACACACAGTGAGGGCGAGGTAATGCGAGTCTAACAGCAGATTGCATATGCAAATGATGCTCATAATGATAGCCAACTGGTGAGGCTGATGCTGGGAAAACGGCCTGCCGCTATAGGGATCTGAACTTTTAAGAGCATGGAAAGTCGCTCTAACGCAAAGAAAACTTTACAAGCACATGGCTACCATCCAGCATTCAATGACAAACTTGAACACGCTATTCCAACACACTATACTCGAATAATGCAAGCCTTGAGAACCACCGAAACCCATGACACACTAATACCCAAGAAAGCACTTTAAATTCAAATAATGCCATCACAAAACAAACCATCACTTTCACCAACACTTTCACCAAGAGATAACAGGACACGCACGAGAAGACATTAGAAATACACCAAGAAAAACATCACAATCAACACAAAATGAAAGAAAAACATGGTGACTATTCCAGGAAATGTCTATAGACATTCCATAGATACACACACACACGCACAGTCGAAGGATCAGCAGCCACAGACGTCTCTATGAGAAGGCAAGGAAAAGCAGAGAGGAAAATCAAATTGTCGCCATTCAGCGGACTATTAACGCAATTAAGAAGCCCACAAGCAGACGAGGAGCCCAGTCGAGCCGAGCCGCAACGTTGGTTAAGGGAGGGTCAAGGGTTGCTTAGTTTAGTGCGCTGGGGAGAAGGATATAGAACTCATGTGGGGCAGGCAGCACACAACACAACAGCATTGTTCAACTTTAATGAGCATTATTAAAAATTAATCAACAATTTACATTTATTTACAAAGGTTATACAGTGGCCGGAAGCAGTGGAAGCAGTGGAAGCGGGGCACACAGGACGCGGGACACAGGGCGGTGGTTTGTGGTTGCAGGAGGGTTTAGTGGATAGTCATTCGACCTCTCTCAAATCCCCTTTCCCAACCAACCACCAACCATGGCTGACCCAAAGCGACCGCACTTCAAACACAACAACAACAACAGCAACAACAACAACAACAGCAACAACAACAAAAAACGAACTCAAAATGAAAATGAAACTGAAACTGATGTAGACATTCACTGAAAATTACGTAAATTAAATTTGTTTTTATGGCAGGCAGACGCTTAAATGTACCATCCATCCCCCCGCTCAGGCTCTGTAACACCACTCCCACATACACACACACACACACACACGCATTCAGAGCTTAATAAGCGGCACACACACACACCCACACAAACACATGCATGCGAGCCCAAAAAGTTGAAATGAACACGAAAAAATCAAGAATGAAAAGACTACATCGGAGGCCGAATCGTTGGATTCTCTCACCGACCCAATCATTTATGTACATATATTCTATAAGAAGCTATAAGATAAACAGATCCCACATCTCTCCTGAAAACTGACAAAAAATGAAAGTGTTTCATGGTACCACAGATAGGAAGAGCATGATGCGATTCTGTGACTCTGCAAAGAAATTGGTGCACTCCCTGCATGGCATTTACCGCCAATATGTACTATATATAGTATGCATCTGTTGCCTTGGCCAATTTGAGCTTTCAGGTAGATCCCTTCTAGACCTTTCTGTTGTCTATCCTTCTATCCTTTCCATCAACTGGAAACTCAAACTCGCAATACCCTCGGAAAGGGTATCTGAAATAAAAAGGAACAGAAAACTGAGCAGAGCCCAAAACCGGACTAAAGGCAGCCTTGGGGCCAAGCCTTTAGTGGGTAGTGGGGGGTTGCAAAGAGCAGTGAGGGATTCGTGGAATCGAGAGAGTGGGTGGAAGCAGAGTAGAGAAGAGAAGAGAAATGTGAAATAAGGACGCCATGGGGAAGTGCTAGACCTTTGGGTCATGCCCAGGCGCTTTTTGGTGCCCTGTTAATAATGAGAAGGCAAACTGCAGGACATGACGGAAGTCCAGCTGGCTGTGGAAGCAGCAGCAGGCAGAGGGTGGCAAGACAAGGGGAAGAAGGGAAAAGAGGGCTACTTTGGTCAGTGGCTTCATCAATTTTCAGTTTCGTGGCTTAATGTTTAGGCTGAAGAGTTAAAAGTCGAAAAGGTGTGTTCCTCCCCCTGCCTCCTAACGGACAGCCACGGACCATGTCCGCCTGGGAGGGCATCCAGATGGCATCCAGATTGCGTGATATCATCGTTATCATTATAGCCTTCCCTTTATCTGAACATAGATTGTTCATCTTCATTGAGATTTTCTTCTTTCCCTATTATTGTTCCCCTCTGGCCACTAAATATGTATATGTGCATTCGAATTGTTTATTAGAATTGAGCAAAATAAATAATAATGGATCTTTTATCTTTGCTTTGAACATATTTAGCTTCCGTATTCCATTTGTCCACCTATCTTTCGAGTTCTTTTTCCACCAAGATTTGCTTTCATCAACATCTTTCAACCTCCGTCCAACTTTCTTGCTCAACTGGCATAATCATGGAGAAAGTTACGAAATCTTGAATCATGAATTACTTAATTTGTTTACTCCTTGCTGGAACGATTCAACAATTGAAATATCTCAATTTCAACTTGTTTAACATTTGCCAAAAATCCCCCACTATCGCCCCGACCCCCTTCTCGCCCACGTCCCCGCCCCGTTCAGTACTCTGCGATGGAACCACCACCAGAAAAGCAGATTTACCAGGCGCCACCTGTGACAGAGTCCCCGAGAGTTTTTCGCCTCTTCTGCCACGGATGATGTTGCTACCCTGCTGCCCTTCTGCCCCATCCCACGACAGTGCCCCCGTCCAATCTCTCTATAGATGTCTATGCCCTTGCCCCGTTTTAGTTTCGTCAGGATAGGGTTGTGGGAGGAGAGATAGGGGCTGTGGAGCCGTTTCTGTTTGCAACTCAAATTGAAGGCCCCTCGTAACTTTCAATGTCGTTGGGCGAAAACTGGCAAAAAGTTTCATTTACAAGAGGAGGCGGTGGCAACAACCAGAAAGACACCAACAACAGCAACAACAGCAACAGCAATGACAATGCCCAGCACAAATATCAATGATATGTTTGTTAAAAAACACGACAAGGACAACAAGGACCTTTTGCGACCAGCCGCCGTCGTTCCACGGAATAAAGTCTAAAGTCTTTTTTGTGCCTGGTCTTCTCTTTGTATACTCTTTACAGCGAGCATTCATGTTTTCACCAGTTCTTTGTATTACATAGAAGAAATCACCAGGGATTATTTCTGATATAATTTCTGCTTTCAAATCTCTTTGAAAGTTTTATATTTTGTGGCAGATACTGTCTGCCCCATATCGCTCTACTTCACAGTTCCCATCTCCCATTGAAAACAAACACCACCTGCGCTCTTCAAGGGTATCAAAAGGATCGACCCTCTGATGCTCTGATGCCGGCCTTCCTTTTTTTTTTGCTTGATTTTGGTTTATTCGACAACGTTTTTTGGTGGGTCGTGTACTTGGCCCCTTTTTGTGTCCGTCCGGCCGCCTGGCCCGGAGAGCAGCCATAGAAGAGTTGTCATGAGGCGGCGAAACTTTTGTAACCAGTCGCCGGGGCTGTGAATCCTTCGGGTGCTCCCTTACTCCTTTTCATACCCGACAGCCGCTAGCCGACACCCTCAAAGGCGGCCAATAATTGTAAATTAAAATTGAAACGAATGAAAGCAAATAGAAGATGAAAATGGTAATGATAGCAACAGCAGATACTCGTGTTCCGTTTTCCGAAAAGGGAGCGAAACGAGAAGAAACCCCAAAAACAGGGGCTGGCTGGCAAGGATGGTTCTTGCGTACCATAGACATGTTTACCGTCTGTCCAAGGAATGGGAAGGATGGGGACGGGGATGATAAGGATTCAGGCTAGGTAGGACCTTGCACCGTGTCCTGAGAGAGCTTATAGAAAACTGGCTACTGTTACCGATCAATGTATCGATGGAAGTGGATGGTTTTGCAAAACTGACCGCATCTGCTACGACAGCACATATCCCCCCAGTCTTAGTGAGGTTCCGAGTATGAAGACGATAATGAAAAAGCCACTTACTGGGAAACCCAATCTTTCTCTCCCTTAAATCGTAACGACCATTGAGGGTGGGAAATTCGATGAACTGCAGGATCAGGCGCTGCTGGGTGTTGGTCTCGTCCATCAGCTTCTGGATGAGATTGGCTGACATTCTCGCGCTTCTTGGTGACGGTGAGAAAGTAGAACCAGTTCTGCAGCTGTTATGTGGGCAGTCTGATAGTCTCTGATGGGCTCCGCTAAGAACTGCTCCACGTACTGCAGCAGATAGAGGCCAGTGGCTTCTTCATTCTGTACTCGCAGGTGAGGTAATCACACAGCCTGGCCACCACGCGTTTGCGCGATGCCCCGGCCAACGAGTCAAAGATGAGGATCAGGGGCTGCTTCACTGGCGGCAGCTCCTTCGCACCGTTGCTCCGTGCTGGGCCGCTACTTACCTGAGGCGTGGGATGTCCTTCATGGCCATGCTAAAGCCCGTGCTGCAAATGAACCTCGTAGTAGTTGTGCGACTTCTGTTGCACGGATGATCCTGACTGCATGGAGGATTGTGAATCGCCAGCTTCGGTGCGCCACGCACCATAGTTCCCGGTGTCACGGGTCAGAAGGACGTCAAGCCTCCAGTAGCCTTTTGGCGCTTCTTAAACTCCTCCAGCGACATGCGCGCTCCACTCACAGTGTGCGCTTCGTGGACCTCCAGCTGCTGCTGTTGTTGTTGCTGCTGCTACTCATCTTTCGTGGTGGCCTGAGGGTGGTGGTGCCTGGATAGTAAGTCGTCAGGGTAGTGCCCTGATTGGCGGGCGGCTTCGACAGCTCCTTCTTCAACACCGCCGCTTGAATGCGCTCCCCCATATCTATGCCCATGCTGGTCGTGGTTGCTGTCGCGGCTATCGAGAGGATCTCAAATCCCGCCAAATCCATAGACTATGTCCCACAGTGCGTGTTATTGTTGCCTGGTGGAGGCCCTCCTCCTGGTCTCCTGTTCTTCTGGTCTGGCTAATGGCCAACGCTTTGACTAATTCCCAAGCCCCAACTCCACGTAGAGGCCGCTGCTGCTGCCTTGGATGCTTTTGTTACATTTAACTAATGCATTGTGCCTACGCATAATGCCCTCATCCATACGGACAGGCGGACACAGGATACTGGAGCAGCAAGACGGACAGACAGATGGTCGGACAGATATAAAGCGACACGCTGGGAGGCCATTGAAAACACACAGATATTGCTCTCGCCATTCAGCACCAGAACCAGCACAGTGGAAGGAAATATTCGATGTATAGACTTAAAAATTAATTTTTTACATTCAACAGCTCTAAAGTAGTCGGAACGAATGGAAAATATTTGGAAATACTCTCCATAAAACAGAATGACACTGTGCAATAGTTATATTGTACAAAACTTAGGTTCTATGTCATACTAATAAATATATGTATATCATATCGGATCATATTATAGCCAGAGGAAAACAGACGAATTTTAAAATGATAAGCTAACCCTTTCCAACCGCTCACTCAGTCTGTCTCTCTCCAACACAGTCTTTCACGTGCAGTGTTGGTCGACGATGTTGGTTTCTTTGTAAAAATTGTCCCTCAAAATCCTTATTAGCCCATATAGGTACATACGAGGATACTGATTGACTACCGTGTATATGTAAATGTAGAGTCGCGGCTCTTGCTGCGATTCTTTCGAAGAAGAATTCTCAGCAAAATAAGTTACTTATCATTAAAATTGTCCAAAGAATGTCAAAGGTAAATTAACCGAGTCTGCGGCTGCTTTTCTGCCTGGGATCCGCAATAAGCTTCGGATTTTCCAGTAATGCTCTAGCAATTTTCCAAAGTAATGGCCACACTGTGGCCCAAATAATGGGCCACGTTGGTGTGCTTCAAGGGTCAACCCAAATGGCACTGCCCTTACTCACACAGTGAAACAGACAGACAAACAGACAGATACAGACAAACATTCGGAGAGATAGGGTAGCCACCGCAAAGGGACTGGGAAAGGGAAACGGAAATGCGGCTGCAAATGTAATTTTTTGGAAAAATGTCGGCCACGCGCCCTAGAAAGGGGTGTTTCCTTGTACTCTCGCTCTCTCTCTCTCTCTCTCTCTCTCTCTCTCTCTCTCTCTCTTACCTCACTCTCGATGGCTAACCAAATTCGTAATCGATCCGGACTTCAACTCGTTTGCTGGCAGCAATCAATTATCGTTTTGGAGAGTCTCCCTCTCCATTGCATGTCGAAGAGAAGTGTATCAATTTCGATTTGATTTCGTAGTGTGAAAACTGGCACGCGATTCAACTGCAGAGCGCAGCGTGACGCCGCCTCGAAGCCCACCAACCCCTGCCCCCCCCCCCAATCGCAGTCGCCACCCATCCTGATGTCTGATGCCTGATCCCTGTCCCATGGGGCAGCATAAATCAATTAGCATTAAGGCGGGCACAAAAAATGCAAACGGACAATGGCAAAAATCTGTACAGACCGTTGCTCGAAGGACAAACACTTCACTTATTGTTATCCCCGGCACATAAATAATTGCCGCCAGGAGAGGAGAATGCAGATGGAAGGCAAAGAACAATCAAGAGTGTGAGTGAATGCGAATAAACAAGCCCAAAAGGCACTTAATTGTGTCAATTTAAGCAGTTAAAAGCGCCAAACGGCCAACAGAAGCAGCAACGACAACGGCAACAGAATGACACATACGCAGATACCCTCGCCGATCTTTCATGGCAGCTGTATGGCTATAGTCTATAGCTATATACCGTCTTCATATTCTGGTGGTATACCGTCCACAGTAAGCACAAGGGGATTCCATCCCTCCAATATGTAACACCGATATCCCGGAAATGGAGCCAGCTACCGATGCTGAATATCAAGACTATTGCTTCAAGCCAGTCATAGTATTATTAATCCATCGATCTTACCACCTGGATACGCTTTCGGAACATAATTTCGGCTTCGGAAATAGCTAACTAGAAAAAGCCATCGTTTGCTATTTCAATACAATTAATCCCTGAATAAAAGTACAAAGACATTCGAATTGTTGTTTATATTTATAACATTTTAAGTTCAGTTTTTGAATCATTGTGATTATCATTATTCATTTATTATTGCCATGTAAACATTTTCAATAATGTTATTTTCAAGGTAATTTCAATATCTATTATATTTGCATTCAAAATTGTACACCTGTAATGAGTTTCTTTGTTAATATACATTTTTTTGTTTTTTAGGAGTTTTGAGTAGTTTTTTGGTTATTTTTTTTTTAACGAGTAAAACATAGTTAAAGAATTGTTCAACATCATGAAAAATAATTTTTAAAGTGAAAACCAACCAAAATCAGTAGCCCTGAACCGCTCTTCCTTAGAATATGCCTTCGGTATCGTCCATACAGATTTTTGTTCACGGGCTTATCAGATGTAAGTCCACATCCTTCCTTGATTTTGGTGGACAATGGGCGTTGTACTCCCGCAATTCTGTCCGTCTTTGTTGGTGGACAATGGATGTAGGGGGCTGTACAGAACACAATTTCTGTTTTTGTATTCGTTTCCTTGGCGTTGCCCTCAATCTCGATTTTGACCCAGTTAGGAGTAGCTTTGCATATGGCATATGACTATGACCGACTAAAGTTACTGATTTTCATTAGGGATGTACTATATGTATGTCGTACGTACTCCTGTAGATTCTCTGACAAGAAGAAGGAAACGTCGGAAGATATTTTATGTTCCTAAGCACACAGGAGATTTCTACATTATCCCTCTGGATGGTTCAAATGCCCAATATGTATACAATAATCCTTTAAATATTCTCTTGTGTACATTGCTCACATTTGTGGCTTGTCGGGCATGCCCTCAGCAAAAAAGGGCATCAAAAAGGGGAAAGGAAATATAGAAAAAAACTGGGGGAAAAGACCCGCACCCGCAAGAGACGACCATAGACAAAAGGCAAGTGAATTTAATTTATTTTGTCACTTCTATTGTTTGACAACAAGTTGTTGTTATTGCTAGTGCCTGACATCATGTCAGTGACATGTCTGTGCATTGACTGTGCGTGTCTCTATGCCACTTTCCTGCACTTTCCTGCACTCCTTCTCCAACGACTTATTACTGGGAAATCTTCTGATTCTGCTGACTGTACCCGTTCTTTTTCCAAGGTCCAAGGACACTCTGCTTGAAGGCTTGACTGCTTGACTCTTTGTCCGCCATTTGCTGACGCATTTAAATTTCTGTTTGCACTGACATCGACACATCGACGGCAGGAGGAGGGGTTTCAGTATTAGTACCGGAAATCGGGGAGTGCGACAGGATGCCGCAAACGGACTCAATCATCCTAAAAAATCATCCTCTGGTTCTCGTATACCTGATAGAAGAAGAGTGAAGACTGCACTGGAGCTGGAGACCTCCAAAGAAGTTCAAAACTTCTTGCGCGAGATACTTGGTGTTGGACGCAATGCATCCAATAATGGCATTGGGAGGGAACTCCACAAGAAGGCAAGACTCCATCATCCGGACCGGCATTCGAATGACCGTCACGAGAGGCGAAGAGAGGAAGAACTGAATAATGAATAGAAGAAGAGGAACATTTTAATTTCATTTAATAATCCATCGCGAGAAAACTTATCGTAGACACAGCAACAGCCACCAGGAAAGGACTGGAATGCATGATGACAGCAGAAAAAGAGGCGGATATTCTGTGGCATGTCCGACTGCCCCAACGTGCAACGTGCAAGCAAAACAAACACATTTGGCGCGCAAGCAGCGACATTTATGCGAGTCTGCGTGCTCCAAAGTCGCCAACGACTGGCCGCCACACCCCGCCCTATCCCCACCCACACTTCAGGCCGATGGAAAACATTGCTGCTCCCTTCCAAAGATGCTATCGTGATGTAAAATAATAACAATTTCTATGTGTACATATGTTTGTCTATAATATACCCACTATATATTTACATATCATAGATTGTGCCATACACCCTCAACAGGAATATCCTCAAATCAAGTATATCCCTATTCCACAGAAATGACCACAGCCATTTGTATTAGGTGGAGTGAAGCTCCGATGGATGGCACTCTAAGGGCATGGGCTGATGGACAGTTAAGGACGGGAAAGGCGATAGATTCTTTGAACATTTCCTTTTATTTGAGTACGAGCCAACAAACCCTCCATCACAAACGTGCCAACCGGAAGCAAATCAACCGATAACTGAAACGACTTCAGCGTCACAGACAGTAACGATAATTACTGAATCGCCGAAGGATCAGACCGATCAACCCGCTAAAGGATGCCAAAGGCGCATCAGATAGTAAGCGAACATCCTGGTTCTGGCCATGGAGCTCGGCATCCCAGAACGACTGCGGGCTTTCTGACGAACCCGTGTATTGATTGAAGACTGTATTGATTGAAGCTCCCCTTCTCAGTGTGGAGATGGAGATTCCGATGCCCGAAAAGAATCAACTTGAACATAGTGACGAAGAGATACCCAAGAAGCCGGAAGAAAGCAATCCCGAGCAAGATGAAGAAACAACATAGACAATTTGTAATTTGTAAAAAGTTCAAAATTTTAAAGACTTGTTTCGAGTATAGACTTTCTAGGCAATAGCCTACTATTGTATGTGTACGTTGAATTCAAATTTGTCCAAAAATTAAAATTATAAAGTAATTAAATACATACATAAATATAAACAAATGCATACATCCATATATAATATAAAAAACTCATGGCACGGTGTTTGTGTTTGAAGTCCTCCCAAGCGTCAAGGTAGGTATTCCAACAATGTCTAAATATCCCATCTATAATATAAAAATGAATCGCAAAATGTGTTGGCAAACACTGTTGGTTACGCGATTTTTGTTTGACTGATGTAATAACATGGAGACTGATGCATTTTATCTCGCGTGCCGAAACTAATACAAAAGAAACGCGAGTTTCGGAACGCGACATTAAACTCCTCCAACTATGTATTCTGTGCTCCAACGCACACAACACAACAACGCATACGTTTTAGTTACAAATCATTTGTATGGGAAAAAAAGGGCTATTTTTAGGGTTTTTCCAGCAATAATTCTAATTTTTCTCGCCGTAAAAACCATCCTTGAACTTCAACGAACATTTTAAAAAAAGATTTGGCCAAATTGGTCGAGGCGTTGTTGAGTTATGCGATTCATTTTTATATTATAGATAGATGAAGTATGTTTGAGTTTAGATGTAGTATAGATAGTATCTATATATGAGAAATCGTGTGGCAACAATTCAGAATTCTCGATGAGGAAGCGAATAATCTTAAAACTATTTTCAATCCAATACTTGAACCACTCCTTCCTCATACAAAATGCAATTGAACTCTCCTTTTAGTTCACTGAGTCTTTGTTATAGATTCAGATGCAATAGATCCAAGTTTATGGCCAGAATCGATCGACTCTGTGAGCAGTTCGTTGACCTCGAGTAGGCGGCTGGGCAACTCTTTGACAACACCAGCCAGATGAGAGACGGAACAGGCATAGAGATAGCCCTTCCTCAGATTGCTTTCCTCGTTGCCATCGTCCAGCCAACGAAGCCAGGAAACCTGCTCCTGTATGGGATCACAGATGACATAGGACTCGTTGACTTGGGCGAGGGTTGCATGGGGATTGTTGACACCCACCAGTGCGATTCCGCGCCGGGGCTAGGCATTGTCGATGATTACCCTATAGAAAAGACGGGGCACGGGCATCGGTGCCTGTGATGACCGTGATGCCTTCATTGGCCACGAAGCGTCGAGTGGCCTCCTCTACATTGGCCCAAGGACCATCATTAAAGATCTGCCACTGAGGCGCCCCGTTCATGTAGTTGAAGCTGCTGCGCTGCTGACTGGCATAGATCAGATCCGCCTTGACCGCCAGCTGTCCGCGGGCAAGGAAGAGGCCCGCCTTGAGGTTCAGAAGCCCATCTGGCGGGCCCCCCAGGAGGCTTTCCTGATGGGTGTGCGAGTAGATCTTTCCCATGTCATAGACCTGGAAGTGTCCGGCTGGGCTGAACTTTGACCTCCTCACCTTCTTCTGGTAGTGCACGCTGGCGGGGGTCAACTGATGCAAAGCGTAGTGTGTGCGCAGTTTTTGTGGATCGTGGCACAGTTCCATGGTCTTCACGAATCGGCCATCCCCGGTATCGTAGCCCACGCGATATAAACGTGACTGGTCAGGGCTGGACGGAGGAGAATCTCCTCTGATATACCCGCCGAGGATGTCTAACTTTTCCACCGTATACGGCATCGACTGGGAGCAGACGAATTTGCGGAACTCCAGCTTCGCATCGGCCCTCTCGAAGAGCGTGTCATGCAGACACTTCCGCAGTATGGATCTGTGCCCCGGGCTAAAATCGGCAAAGGTTCCTCCTATGCAGTGCAGCTCGATGTCAGTGCCCAGAGGTATCTCCAATTGGCCCTCCGCATTGGGCAGCCAGTACACATCCGTATTTGGTCGGAGGTAAACCTCGCTCCTCACCTCGCTCCTCACCTCGCTCCAAGGCCGTCCCAGTGCCGCCGTCTATATGCAGTCCATAGAGATCCTTAATGATCTGACCCACATCTGGACTGGGAGTGATCGCCTCACGTGCCCGAATCTCTCTCAGAATCACGATCGCCGCGATCATCGCGATTAACAGAAGAAAGAATCATTCTCAGTTTTTTCTCGAGCTACACGTGGCCACTCCGGGCTCTAGTCGCTAGTCGTTATCTAAGTGCTGCCGCTGAGCTCAGCAGGTGGTTTTGTTCTCTCCCTCTCTCTCTCTCTGAAACGCGTCTCTCTGCATAAAAATCTCTTCCAAGCAGCATCTATTTATTCTGGATTTTCGCTCGATCCTGTCGCTCATTTGGCTTTAAGCGATGACGCGAAAGAGCAAGGCACAAAAGCGCGATAGCCTTGTTCATCATATTGACATTTTGTTGGTGTTAAATAATAATTGTTTATTTAATAAAACCATTAGTATACATAACGTAACGTAATATAGGTACGTATTCTCCAGAGTGTCTCATTGATCTTCAGGGCAATGGGTTAATCGGTTTCCTGCTGTATTCAAATTTACATATTTTTGTATTCCGCTAAACTAGGTCTAGGGTGTGTTGATTTCTTTGGGCATTGTGCAGTATAAATACAAATAATTAATTATTGCTGATAATATTTCAGGGCCAAGAACACAAGCTGACCAAAAAAGAAGAACTCACCGCCCCTCTCTCATGATCTCATGATCATAAATGAACTTCGGTGTGACCTTATGATCTGATATTTTAGAAACAGAAACGATAGAGTTTTAAACGCATCACACTGCATTTACTTTTAAAGTCAAAAGTAAAGGAAAGTTCCAAATCGGTCCGCGACACCTGGCTATGAGATTTGTAAGCATTAGAATATTACATTTGTTATTTATTTATTACGTGCATTACATCTAAGAAAGGGTGCAGTGTACTTTGACCACAGCGAAACGAGATCCCGAACTAACCCAATGAGACTCCATAAGATTGTCGCCCTCAGGAAACGGAAGAATCTTTGTCAGTCGTTGATTGACAAAGGCGGCAGGAATCTTATCCAAAATAATGTCATGCTGCAAAGAGTTCAAAGTGAAATTGTCAAACGGTCACTCCCTTTACTTATGCACATTGTAGGGACATGTGTGGTTAAGGTTAGCGAAGGTCAAAATCGATCCATAGAAGAATTTTGCCATATGGTTGGACTTGGTATTGGCTGAGAATTTGCACGCATTGAGGGTGATGTTGCATGGGAGAGGCTTAAATCCGTTGAATCTATTCATTAGCACAAGATTTAAAAGAGTTATTGATGCGATTAACATATTTTCAGAGTCTTAACCGGAAGTTGATAAACTTTATATTTTGCGGAAAAATATTTATGGGTCCGATTCACCGACTTTAGTTAAATGTAGTCGCAATCACTGAACCTCGTATCCAGCAATGTGCAGCTGGCATTGGTTGACTCAAACCGGGAGTGAATCTAGAAATGTCCATCATTTGTTGTCATTTCATGAGGTTTCCAAAATCGAAGTGTGTGTCCTTGCATTCATAACGAATTGTAGGATCACAGCGATCAGAATTAGAGAGCTCTTCCAAGGGCCCATACTGTAACAAGACTGTGCGATCCATAGGTCATTTCTATGATTAACTTTAAATACAACCACCTAGCAACATCAAATCTATTATCAATTGTACATTTTAAAATGGATAAAAACACTGAATGGGTGGCTCATTTATTTCTGTAGCTTTCCCCATGACATCATATTGAACCATAGCCGAGCGAGAGCGTTGGGAGTCGTGGCAAGGGTCGCGGCTCTACCTTTATACCCGGTACTCACTCAGTATATACATACATACATGGGTCAATTTTTTTCGCTAACAAGTGGCTGTCAAAATCACACCACGAGGTTTGCCTAAGAAAAGATGGGTCTAAATTCAATTTAGAGCTTCCGACTTTATAAAAACAAGTTTTTCGTATTTTGTACAGTGAAGCACAACTAACTATAACGGAGGATATGCCGATTTTCGCCCGGGGCATAGATCCATACTTATAATTCAATTGTCAATATTTTGAACTTAAACCTTGTGGCAACAGCGCTTGTGAGCAAATGAACGTTCAACTGGACGTAAAACCTCCGGTTAATACTTTTTTAAATGCCTTTTTTCCTGAGGCCCAAAAGTATGCAACACTCAATTCCAATCCCATGGCTAACACAGCCAGGGCCTGTTAATGGAATGTTCGTGGAATGAAAACGAATGGAATGAAATGTGCCACACATGGCATGCAAAAGGTCAAGAAGGGTCGGACATTTTTCCAATGTTCAATGGCCACTGTGAAACGGTCAGGATCTAATATTTATATGCCTGAAAGAATGCTACAGGAAGGTACTACCACCCAAGACATGCACCACAGTTTATGGCAGCTTTTCAAGCAAAGCTTCGTACAGAAGCTGAAATGTATGAAATGTAAAATGTAATCAGTCACTGTTAAATGTAGTGGAACACGTAGCACACATGTAGGTTACACATCTACTTATATATGCATGCTACAAAGAAAATAAAACAAATATCAATGGATCGAAATTAAAGGTTAATATAAGTTAGATTTAATTTCTCATAGGAAGCTAAATATTTATGTAAATGCAATCTATGCTAAATTACAGAAGAAAGAATTTATCAACTGCTTACTTTTTCTAAACTGCCCTAAAATACTTCCAAAAATTATTCCATTTAAATTTTAAACACCTTTAAAATGATAATTTTCTTAAGAGATATAAATAAAGTATTTATTTTTTGCAAACCTTCAATGGCAATGCCCTCTCACAGAACACAGTCCGCAGACCACCGTCTTTCGATAATCCCACTCTATGGGTGCTGAAGCAAAATCCGCGACTACGTCCGCCTCCGTTTATTTGTTGTTCCTCTCCGGGTAGTGGCGTTAACACGCTGCTGCAGGCGTGGCACCAGCCCCGCTCAGTGTGAGGGGTGGGGGCAGGCGAGTGTCAGTGCAGGCGTCGGGGGACGACATCGGTAGCCGAAACAACAAACAATGATTATTGTTTATTAGAATAACAATATGACCAACAAATGCCCAAAGCTGACACGTTTATTAATGGCCAACGACACCTCCACCCCTCACCCCCACCTCCATATCCACCGTAACGCAACGCCACCTAAAAGCCTCTCAGCAGTTTGGGGTTCACGGGTTGTCAGGTTGTCTCGAGTTCTCGAGTTCTCAGTTTCTCGGGGTTCATTCACTCACATTAATTGCTACCCGCATTATCCGAATCCTTGATGGTTGGCCTGCTGTTGGAGCAGCTTCTGCTTATTATTTAATGAATGCATTCATTGATTTTTAATGATTTTATTAGCAATTAATTGCGATATGGCCAGAGGTGGTGCTTAGGGGATCACAATGGAATAATGGAATAAATCATCAACGAACAAGCGATGGAGGAAGAAGAACTGCAACAGATGGGGGCGATAGACACCGATAAACAACAATAAACAGCGATTGACCAGCGATTGACGATAGACACATTTCTCACAATCAAATAAATAGGTTTTCTATAGATCTCAGACAGATTAAATAATAAAGATTGATACAAATATGCCTTAAAGTTGAATTCACACAAAGATAGAAAAGCCCGTTGCGTGCCGTTTTCCGATAAAATGATCCTATGTCTGGAACACCGATTCGATGTCTACAATGCTCATGAAAATAAGCAAAGGGTATCTTAATTAGAGGGCAAAAAGCACACACATCGTTTGGATTTGGGTAAACAACAGATATATCACCTGCAAAAACAAAAAGTTTAATCACAAAACCAAAAAAATAACGCATACCAATGGGTTTCTATACAAGCTCTAAATTTGTGCATGACAATGGAATTTTGGCAATTCGTCGTGAGGGCGGCAGTAGCCAAAGGTGGTTTCAATGACTGAATGACAGACAGACAGACAGACAGGCAGACAGACATACTACTCATATTCATACGGAACACACACAAAGACTGCGAAAGAGACAGAGAGAAACAGAAGCAGAGCAGAGCGAGAGAGAGAGTTTAGCCAGAGGGTCAGAGGAAAGAAAACAATTGGCGATTAATCGATTAGCTGCTATCTGACACCCTGACAATTATCGGCCAAGAATACCACTCAACAAGCCACAGGTCAACGAGCGAAGAGAGGAGTAGTGCATGCCAGAGTTGAATGCATGTCGAATTTCTGGCCTGAACAGCAGCAGCCCGAACACTGAACAACATACACAACGCAAACACACACACAGACAGACACACACACACACACACGCACACTGATAATTAACTGCGTCAAAACTCCCCAATCAACAAACAATCAAGCCAACCAGGTAATTGCTATGAGGCAACCACTGCCAACCATATCAATATCCATATCCATCTTTGAAATGCATGAATGTCCGTACACATGTCAGCGTATCCGTAATGATGCTGGGCCAATGGATTACATTGTCTAAATGTCTAAATACGAGTAGTAGATGTTGTTAAAGACTGACATAGAGTCAGTTTTGGGAGCTCTTCAATATGATCTCTTACTGGATTTGATTGAGAAAAATAACATTGATTATGGGCAGACTCCTAAAATTGTTCCAAAACCTTGCCAAGTCAGCAATTTAGATTATATTTCTATAATATAATATAACCTTTTTAGCATACTATCTTTAAGAACAGTGAAAAGTCGGATCTAAAGCAGATTGAATGATATATCAAGCTTAGATCTTTCCATAGGCTCCGAAATCAAAGAGCATTCCCTAGTCGCTTGAGCTTTTAATTATTCATCGACGCTTTTATGATTCATTTTTGGTTTTTTTTTGTATGGACCAATCTTGTTTTGTGTGGCTTTTGTTTCCTATAACGAGATTATGACAGTTTTGTGGATCGTTCGCCGTTTTGTTTTATGATATCTCTAGCCGAAAATTGCCCTTAACGATCGACCCGATCGCCGATCAGGCAGCAATCAACGCCAAGACGGGTCCAACTTTCGATAGATCAGAATGTGTGCTGGATATCTCGATCTAGATCCCAAATCGATACTTTTATGTTTTGTCATAAATAAATTTGCACATTAAGTGTAAACACTTCATTTGCATTTAAGTTGTTCTGGTTTACAAGAATACACTCCGAATATTTTTGGTCAAATTTCTGCGTTTAATTTTCGTTTCGGTGATGGCACCCTGCAACGATTTTTATGGGCCTAGAAGGGGAAGCGACGCTGAAGTGCATTGAACCTTCCATTGGAATGGATCCGAGCTGTTGAATGGAGAACACTGAATCGTTGCCGACAAAGAAATCGCAGTCTTTTTTTGATTTCCATAAAAATATGAATATTTGATAAGCACATCTAAATCTACATCTTAATTTGTTAAAACAAAACAAAAATAACAAGTGAAAACTCAGATGAAGTACAGAGATATGCTAGTGTTTTCTACATATTGTATAGCCATGAAACAATCTATAAGATAGCCAAGCGAATGAAGATAGAAATAGATCGCAAATATACACAGATATAGGTAAGGGAATACTGTGTCTTTTAAGTAATTTAAAAAATGATATGATGTGGCTATCGAATGGTCATAGAAGCCCACAATAACTAAGGGTAAATTACTGTCTGCAATCTCAAAAGTACGGCTTGGATGGTTGTTAAAAGCGTATATTGTTCGAAATCAGAATATCTGGTATATCAGAGCATGATTATCTATGAATAAACACACAAATTGCTGTCTTTAAAATGATTAAACCATAAAATATTGCATAAATCGAACAGCGGTTTCCATACACATAGTATCTATCTCTCAATCGCTTATCGCTTATCGTTTATCTCTTATTGAAATATATATAGCAAATGGAAATTACTTGGCAAAACAAAAAACATGTAGTTTATTTTTATGTTTGTTTAATCTGTTGATTTTTCACACTATCATTTTTTTTTGAATAATAATTACGCCATGCAAATAAAGATGGTTTATCTCATAGTCAATGAATGTCAGCACTTTTCCTATCTGCATATCTCTGTGTACGTGTGTGTACGTGTGTGTGCGTCTGTGTGTGTGTGTGTTTTTGAGCGTTAGCATATGTATTTGCTTGGCCTATTTAGGTAACATTTTGCTTGTAATTTCCACAGAATGGCGGCTAGGATGAGCGCTTTTGCATAGCTAACTGCCTCAGACAGACATCCTCCACATACCGTGCCAACCCCCTCCTTAGTCTGCACACAACATCCCGCCCCAACCCCAAGCCCCACCTTCACATCCCCTACACCTAGTAGTATTCCCATATCTTTTGCCTTATTTTATGTGACAGTTTTATTTATTTAGTTTCTTTTTGTTGCTGCTGTTGCTGTTGCTGCTGTTTTTGCTGTTGCTTCGCCTGTTTTTTCTTATTTTTTCTTCTTTATATTTTGTTTTTGTTGCGCTTGTTGTTAGTTTTAGCCCATCAAAAACAGAGAAAAAGAGAATCACGGGGGGAGATAGACTTGATTGAGGAAGGGGGGACGCCGCAGAAAGAGCCTTTGCATAGTCGTATGTCTGTTTTTGATACACTAACCTTGGAGAGGGTATGCATCTTGTGAAACTCGCTGAAGGAAGCATCTCATATAGCCTTCAATTATATTTATTCTATTTTAGGGCTTCACATATGTATGTTTGCTTCACAGTTGAATTTTTGGACCCGTCAAAAACTATTTCAACATCCTGATAGTGTATGCAGCAGTCTTTGGGCCCCAAACTTTTGCCTTCAAGTATTTCTTTTATATTTTATTTATGTATTTGTTGCTGTGGTTCTTTTTGCTTCTTTTCCAGCCTTCTCTTCTGGTTCTTTTTTTCTGCCGCTTCTTGTTCTTGTTTTTAGAGATGCGCTTTGCGCTTTGCGCTTTTTTGCGGTTTCTTGGCCATGTTAATGACACTCACAGGCCCGCACACAGCAGCAGCAGCAACAACAACAACAGCAACATGCAAACGGAGAGAAAAATAAATGTCACACTAACACTTAAAGGTATCGTACCTACATCTAACACCTCTTCAAGGCCCTCCCCTCCTTCCCTTTCCGCAAACCCTTTTTGCCGCCAAGATCCGTCTCTCAAAACCCTCTCTCGGATCCTCCCCAGGCCTCCCCTCCTGACCCCATCTTCAACAACATCCACACAAATTTGTACATACATACTCTGCACCACAATCCCCTTCAGCATTCAGCGTTCAGCTGGAAACAAGTACAGTGAAAACTGGAACTCAGTTGGAGTCGACCTTTAATCAGTAAGAATCCGTGTAAGCCGCCTGTTCGAATAGGAGCTTTGGGAAGAAACATTCCATTTTCGATGAAAGGGTTTTATGAAGTGAACTGATTAGGTACATACATATCTATCTATCACCATCTTGTCATCTTGTATACATACATATATGTACATATGTATGTAAAGATCTTTGTCCGATGTTCTACTGTCCTTGCCTTGGAGCACATGAACATTGGACAGCTAAGCGCTCAACCCAAAAGCCCAGAATCACCATCCCATCCTTAGAGCCACTGCCCTTTCCCCTTTCTAAATTTCCCCCTCCCTGCAACAGCTCTTCCTGCTCCGCCCACCGCCCTGCAGGCTCTTCACGTTGCCACTAATGGGACATTTGCAATTAAATTACTCGAATAAAGCATGTAAATTGCCAGTGAATGGAGGCGGCAGTGTGGCCCATCCCGCCCCCCCCATCTCTGCTACATAAGCACAGGAAGCACCCGTCCGTCCGTCCACCTTCCCTCCCCTCTCTCTCTCTCTCTCTCTCTCTCTGTCTCTCTCTTTCTCTCTCTTTTTACCCTGTTTCCCCCGCGTAGAGGTGAAAGTGCGGAGCCAACAGTGCGTATGTGTAATGTGCTTGGGCCTGGCTAAGTATGCTAATGCTAAGGCAACCAGCCCCCCAGAACCCCCAGAGCGCCCACCAACGACAACAACAAAAATGAATTTCAAGTAAATTAAAAATTTAAGTTTCATATTTCACAAATGCCATGACAGCCTTAGGTGCCAATGCCAGCGCAAGTGTGATTCCAGGGTAGAAAAGATTGAACATTTTCAAGTTTTCAATTCGAAAATGAAGCAATGAGTCACGGCGCGAGCTCCAGCTCGAGGGTATTGCGGGTCCGGCATTACGGATGCCGGATCTCACGCTGTTGTTTACTTAATCATTCGTAGACTGCAGCGGGGGGAGGGGGTGGTGCGATGTGGTGTGGTTGAGCGGAGCAGAGAGTGAAAGAGAGAATAATGAGCGACAGTGTTCCGTCTCAGCTGCGAGAATGTTCCCGCAAAGTGAAATTCTCTCTTCAGGAGACGACACTTTCCTCCACAAGGTGCACCAGCCATGCAAGGTAAGGTATTTCGTAGGTCCCTATTTCTCTCTCTGCATATCCGGCTATTTAAGTCCTGCGCACAGATGCTTAGAGAGCGAGAGAGAGAGCGAGCAAGCAAAAATATCCCTCAGAATCAGCTGTTTTGTGGCGAAAACTGAATATTTCCTACCAATCTGTTATACGGACATGGCGGGCAATTCAAACGACTCCGCTTTAGGTTCAATGAACTCCCCTGTTGTTGGAGCCCTGGTTGTTCTTTTTCCGCCCATTTTTTTGGGCCACCAATTACATTGCGGTCGATTCTCGGGGCTTATCTAAAGCCCCAAGTCACGATTTCAATTTGCAAGCGAAAAGAGCCCGAAATCGATCTATTGATTTCATATTCAGCACTCAGAGTGGACGACATAAATCAAAATCTGTCTGCGACAAATGGTGACAGAAGTGAGACGCACCTCAAGGGCATCGTCGAAAAGGGGAGGGGATGATCTAAGGCCCCTGCCTAAGCAGGTTTTTGTGGAAGAATGCCCGGTATGCTGCAGGGTAATGCGATAGTTGCTGCAGACCACAGTGCCACAGCACACCCCTCCTTCACTTAGTGCGACGACGCCCCTGCCTCTTACGCGCACTCGTGGCTCAAGATCGGCCTGGAGCCCGGCCGCAGACTTGCAGACAGAGGGACAGGCCCTTGGAGACGCTGTTGGCAATTAATCAGCTGATTGCCTGGCCGCAGCAATTAGCCGGAACGGGACGGAGCTCGCACTTGCTGCAGATGAGAGCGGAGCGAAGAGCACAGGGCCTCACCATACACGTTTACCGCTTCCTTTGCATACCAAAGCAGAATGCGTTGACAACAGCAGAGACGCCAGCGGCGGCAGCAGCAGAGAAAAAGCGCCACAGCGAAGACTAAAGCAAAAAGAGAGCAGCGAAAACAGGAGACGCTTCAGTCGGTGCGCCGAAGCATTGCGTACACTTTCTACTTGGCAGCTACCAGAATGTGGTGGAAACGCTGCTGCAATGATTCCTGCAATCAAACTAAAATCCAATTAAAACTTCAAAGGTTAGAGTCGATCAGCTACTTAACTGCATGCCGAGTGGCAGCACCTTTGCCAAACTATACCAGCCTGCCTCCCAAATGTCCCCACACGGTCCCCCACGGCATGGACCTCCGCTAATGCAAAAGATCGAATATGCGACCACGAATTACTCAAAGCATTTGCGGCCGCAGTGGTACAACATGCGGCTTTAACTGTGGCATCACAGGTCACGCACACGCACACACACACGCAAAAAAAAAAACAAAAAAATTGTCTTCTACATGTCCATCGCAAATCAATTACTTTATTAAGGCACCAACAGCTGTATTTCGGCGGCAGCAAAGATATTTGTGAAGACAATGTAACGAGTATGGATGATGCTGCCCAAGCTTGTGGCAATCTCGATCACGTTCTTGTCGTAGTGCAAGTAGGGACAGCGCACCATTTCTGCGAGCCGGATAAGCTCTGAGCTCAGCCAGCGGGGAGTCGAGAAGGCGATTATGACCAGCCTAGCCCTTCCACTTAGAAGGGCGGTGGTGATGTGGGCGTAGGTGTGCTGGAAATCACCGTCCTCGACCTGCACAGCGAACATGGACATCTTTGAGAATTGCTGAAACTAAAGCACTATTAGATTCTGCACAAGAAAATGTTTTTGCTTATTCTAACCTTTTTTTAGCAGCGAGGTGGAAATGTTGTGATGGCTGTTCTATCGAATGAGTTTTGGGCGAACACTTTGGCTGATATGTATGTGTATGTTTGGACTGATCTCCGTACAGTATTGTATTTTGTTATCCGCAAAGGGTTTCTTACTAATTTGGGATTTCTTTCCTAACCCTCCTCTCGTGGTTTTCCTCCGACTGATTTTTCGTATTGTATAGGCAACTCTGCTGTGGCGTGCAAATTAATGATTTCGACCAGAGTTGCCACCACTGTCCAGCATTTTCGTGAGGAGCTTTGCAAACTGCAACCCTTATTGTGTTTCAGTAGTTTTCATCGTTCCACGCCATTACTGGGGATATACCTGAATGGAATTGCTGGTAGACCTTTGGGTAATGCTAATATAAAGTACTTGTTTAATGCAACCCCACTCGAACAAGAGTTTTGAATAAGGTTACCAGAGTGCAACCAGAGTGCCGCTTTTACACTACTCAGTCAGCTGTGCGAATTGTTTTAACGGCTCGCCGTTTCTTTGGGAGCCGTAAAAGCATTGAATTATACTACATTTGTGAAATATTCGGTGAGCAGAGAAGACTCGAAGAGTGCATTTATTGTGTCGTCGAATATACATGTTACCTTCTTGAAGGGTATACCAACTGCGACGTCCACGATAACGCCAACGCATTGCGCATGGGTAGCGCGTGGAGGAAAGCAGCAGCCTCAGAAGCAGCCTCAGAAGCAGCACTGCGTAGCGGCAGACTTGGAATCGGAAGCGTCTTGGCGCTTGGCGCTTGGCGCTTGGCACTCAGTCGCTGTCGCTGTCGCTGCCTCTGTCTCTGCCTTTGTCTCTGTCACCTACCTTTACCTTTGCGTCTGCTGTTGCCGATGGCTCTGCCTCTGTCGGTGGCTCTGTCTACCTTCGCTGCCGTTCCGCGCACTCAAAAGACGTTGAAATGCGAGCGCCGAGCGTCGTACGAAATCAGAACGTTGCCGTTGCGCAGACGCAAAGCACGCGCCCAACACTCCCACACATACACACGCACACTCCCACACGCACAATCGGCACCTACACTCAACGATACCACCACCACCCATCCACCCGCTGGAGCAAGCCGGCTTGCCATATAAATATACATTATTAAAATATTTCCACGACTTCAAGGAATCTGCACAATTACTTTGCTATTTTTTCCGTTTTTATATTGCGTGTGTGATTTTTTTTTACTGAGTTTTCCTTCGGGTTTTCCACAGTGTGTGTGAGTGTGCGCCTGAAGAATTTTTTGTAAATATTTAAAAGTGTTCAAATAAGTGGAGTACATTGACAGGTAATTTCTTTGCCAAATGAATGGAAAAATCAGTGGAAAGTTTCAGGAAAAAAAACTACAAAAACTATTCATTCTATCCTAGATTGCAAACAGTTTTTTGATCACAAGTCCCAAATTAATAAACATTGAAATTAAAATCCATTGAACTCACACCTTTTTTGTGGGACATCTATGGAGGGAAAAAAGTGCAAAAAGTATATGACAATTTATTATTTTATTTTTGTGTGGCAATTTCGATTGCAATCAACACATTGAAGCGATTTATGAGTGCTATTATCTTGTCGATCCGCACAATATGCGAAATTAAGGCACAGAAATGTGCAATTAAAAACACAATCGCATTAGCATTTCGTATCTAAAATTATGCGGCAGTGTAATAAACAAGAGTTTCACATAAATTCTGATCGAAAAAAAGGGATGCATTGCTACTCCAAAAATAAGATACGCTGCGTATTCGTATTAGCATTTCTTATCTAAAATTATGCGGGAGAGTAATAAACAAATTGTATATAAATTCTGATCAAAACAAGAGGAGAAGCATTATTGTTCCGAAAATATGGTACGCCGCCGCCGCGAGGTTCACCGACATTACACCCAAACGAAATTCAATTCTGAAAAGTGCACCTGCCAAGAAATTCAAGAATTCCAGAATTCACCAGTACGATTCGTGCGTTCGTTCGATTGTTCGTTCGTTCGTTCGTTCGGTTCTGCCGTCATTCAAATAATCGAATTAACCCCGAAATCTCTCGCTTGTTGGGGTTTCGTCAAGAGCCAAATGAAGTGCTACCCGATCGGCATACTAAAGAGGGGAGGAGGCCTTCGTGGAATGGTCAGGGTACTCGCACTCGTACTTCATACAATGTGCAGTTAATAGAACCCGCTATGCCAGGGAATTGGGGAAAGGGGATACCAACTTTTATGTGCCCCATGCCACGGCACGGCATGGCATGGCATGGCGTGGCATTTGTGCATTTCAATGAGGCTCTCTTTTTAACGTGCCCCTCTGAGTAATTGATTCCACACACCGAAAAAAAAACAGCCCACTGTTTGCAGTGACTCAAAATCACTTGGCCAGAAATCATTTTTCGTTTAGCCATGAATGCACACATAATACGAGTATACGTACATATATATGTACACTTTATAGGGTTTTATGTAGATATATTATGTACATCACGTTGGGGGGTTCTCCATTTGTGGAATGTTGTTGTGGAAATGGAAAGAAAGCAAAAGTTTCTGTTTATCGTTGCGCAAGAAAATGTCATTGTCGTTTTCGATATAACTTTCTATGATCGATCGGATGGGTCACCGAGAAGCATGGAAAAACTATTCAAGTTCAAGGAAAACCCCAGATTGTTTGATGCATACTTTCGAGCGCCATTACCATGGCTAACATAGATCTTTAAATGCAAACCAAACCTCTCCACGGCCTGCCAAGTTCCAGGGTACATGGTACTGCAGTGGGGATAGCGATCTCCTCCGCTCACTGCTGACCTTCACTGTTGGGCCGTTAAGCCGGCTTGGTTTACTGACCCCTCCTGGCCTCCTCCCTCCCGTCGTCAGAGTTTTCGCTTTCGATTAACACTCTTTAAATATCAAAAGTGCCAAGGATGCCAAAGCCAGTTCCAGACGTCACGCCGGGTCAAGAGTAACCGGAGGAGCTGATACCGGGAGAGTGGGAGACTGGCAGACTGGCAGACTGGCACGCTTGTTCTCACGCCCTGTCGTCCCATAAATTGTGGTCCCTCGTGGCACAATACAAAAGAAATTTCAAAACGGAAATATCTCAGCGATGCCTCAAACAAGAAACTGGATATTTAGCTTCAGCTTTCAACCGTATGTGCGCACGACTCGATTCTAAGCCGAAGCCAGTAATTGGGCCATTTGTTTGGCAAAGACGTTTGATTCATTTTGCGGTTTTTGGGGGGGTAGCCAGAAAATCCGTATTCCAGTTGACACATTGACACATTTTTCTTGCCTTGAAACAATTGGATGGATATTGGTGGATCCATCGACAGACCGATCAATCGATCGACAATCGAACTGAGACGAAACGAAACAAAGCGAAGCGAAGCGAAGCCTTCTCTTTGATTATAAAATTTACGCATGTTTGCTGAGGCTTGTTCGAAGACACTTCTACGTGAGTGGCATCCGTGAGGAGACCCGCGAGTCTACAGCCTCGAGCTATCCATCCGTGACTATTCTTTCGCGGGTGCTGTGCTGACTTGACAGAGACACTTACAGGTCTGCTTATGTTTGTTTATTTATGGTTAATTTATTGATGATCTTATAAAATGGACTTATCAAAAAGCCATTAGCCACTGCAAAACGGTTAGCTCCACAAAAGAAAACACACACAGATTCTGTAAACAGATTTCGGGGGAGATTTATTTCTTTGTGCCAATTCCAGAACAGAACCACTTCGCTGCAAGATGGAAGAAGCGAGCGTGAGGGGAGGGCTGGAAGAGCAGAACCCAAACCCAAACCAAACCAATTAGTGCTCTGCGGTTCGTTAATAGATTTTTGTTGGAGACAAACAGCGATTTCCATTCGATGCCATTCCCAATTTGCAAATCAGTTGAATAATTTCTTCAGACTTAAGAGTGTGACCTCCAAAAGGGTATTATACTTGGATGTTCGTTCGCTTTTTGTCATGCCCGGAGCTTACAGAATCGTGACTGGTTCAAAAATGTTGATGACAACAATGATGATTATTATTATTATGCGTATCAATATCATTATTGTTGAGTTATTTCTGTCGCCCAAAACTCGAGACAAGTTCTGCTAGCCATTTGTGTGTGGGCTTTTACCTATACATATTGTATATTGTACATTGTGTACCTATGTACTTCAATCGATTTGTATCCGTATATATGGCGCCATGCCATATCAATCATACGAATGGGGCTGGGGTTCGCAATAGAAAACGGAAGAAATAATACACGTAGCTAAATTTCTTGTTCAATTATGGATGTGATTGAAATACAAATAAACAACTGAACTTCTTTTGAGTCATGCAATGCCAAAAGAAAAAGAAAGGGGAACATATTTTGGCAGAGGGGCTCGTGCATAGGCATCACGATACATATGTACATATAGCATGGTTTTATGTCCTCCCCATCTATGGTTTCCATAGAAAGATCACTGATCGCTGATCCAAGGGTGAAGTAATACCAGCATTACCTGCAGCTCCGTTCGGACCCCTGTCTGCACGACTTTTGACACCACTCATTGCGAGCCGAGTGGACATTTTTATTGGCCCGATTATTTCGGACGCGGTCACGCCCCCAGCCAGACGACAACACATCGATTGCATAAGGTGATACATATATTACCTTTTTTGTTTCTCGATGTTCGATGCTATGCACTTCCAGGCATGGCACTCCATTGCGCAATGGAATCGAACATTAAATAAACCCAATGCGAAAGACGGGGCCTCCACCTCAAGCACACATCCACGCTGGTGGCGCTTCGTCTGGATCTCTTCTCTTCTCTTCTCGTCTCGTCTCTTCTGTTTCCTTTTTTTGGACTCCAACAATTTGCTTAATTTACAACTTAATTTCTGTCATGGTTTTCAATTTATCAGAGGCCCGACGACCATTTCGAGACACGGACGAACCCATCTCCGTCTCTGGCGCTCCTCGCCCGCTCCCCTGCTTTACAATTATGATAAACGTTGTTGGTTACTGCCAGTTGTTGTAATTGCAAGTTGATTGTTGTAGTTGCATCCACAAGGACGCTGCTTCGGCTTTGGTTTGTGTTTGCATCTCTTTTTTGGGGGCGCACATTAATCGGTTTTTGCCGCTGTTGTGGAATATTGCATGTTGCACGCTCATTTAACACAGTCGCGACCCGAACCTGCCACCGCGACCCGACCCTGCCTGCCAGGTTCGGTCTGGCTGCCTGGCTGCCTGCCTGCCCTCCAGCTGCCTTATTGATTTCTGGGCACCAATTAAAAAGCCAGCACTCATGCCTAATTACATCGCCCATGCCAGAGCAAGGTAGGGGGCACATGGGGCATGGAGCATGGAGCTGGTTGTTGGTGCATTTAACACCTACACTAAACTCCTAATTAACCGCCAAGCAGCGCTCCCATCGAGTGCTTAATCACTCGACGAAACTTGAGCTCCGCAGCCAAGACCTGCGTTTGCTCTTTTCTCCACCCCTCCACCCCATGCCTTTGCACTTTTGCAAATATATAGAGAGAGAGAGAGAGAGAGAGCTGAGCTTTGGTATAGATTTCCAATGGAAATATTGAAGCGTGATGGGCTGAGGCTGAGGCGAAGGGAAAAATAGAGCTTGTTTTAATTAAAAGTCCCTTCCGCTGCAGATTTCCATTTATTTCAGTAGGATATGGGTAAGGATTTCAATCACAGTTTGCAGTTTACAGATCTTGATTACTCTTTACACAAAGGTCGTAGCCATAGGCACCGAAGACACATACGTATTTCAAAAACCATCCAAAATGTTGCCTTCTTGCCACTTCGATTCCAGTCACCCCAATCAATATCTACTACCCATCGTGTATGCTCTCGAAACGCACCTTGTGGCTCATCTCGACTGTCATCTCGACTCGAAAGTCAATGGCCATTGAGAAAAACAACATAATATTTGCTAAAATATCTAAATTTTTGCATAAATGTATGTATTCTGAATTCTTGGCCACGAAATCAATGTGTCTGCTAGCCAATTTGGTAGAGTGGGGGGCTCTAGAGGAGCCGATTGGACCCATGCCCATGTTCTGCTCTGTTCTGTTCTGTGGGTTCGGGTGGGGTAGAGACGTAAATAAGCAAATAAATAAAACCACACTTGGACATTTAATGAGATTCGAAGTCGCCAGAAAGAGAGAGAGCATCTGGATATATATTTTTAGCCCCCAAAAGCTTCTGTGTTGTTGCCTTTTCTTGTTGTGTGTTCGGAGGGGGCCGGACCGGGTTCAAGTGCCGGAGTTGGAAACCCGTTTATGCATTGGAGCCCTCCAGCCCCAGATCCAGTGCTCAGACCCAGCCCAGCCTTAGTCTCAGTTTCAGCTCCAGATCCACATCCACCTCCAGAGACAGCTCCGATTCCCCTTTTGCTGTTTTGTGCGTAAACTAGATGATGCCATTAAAAATGTTGTTTAAAATTGAAAAAATAAAAAAACACCAAAGAGAGAATACCATGCAGCCATTGACAGTTTTTAATACACTTTAAAGTTGGGCTCTGGGTATTGCCCGTCCTATGAAGAAGGAGTACAGCATACCTTTTAAAACTCGATTAATATTCACCTGTATGTCTCTCACACACCACTAGGATTGGATGGCTACATACGATATATGTAACCAGTATCAGTATCAGTATCAGTTCCCCTCAAAATCCAAGTTTTGTAATCAAGTATTAATGGATAAACCTTAGCCATGTTTCCATCAAACTGCCACAAAAGTTAATCAAAGTATCCAGCAGAGTATCCACCACCTCGGTCCTTTGCTAATCCTTCTCTCTTGATTATTTCCCCTATTTTTTTCCTTTTTTTTGCGCCAGCAAACATGTTTAACATAAAAGATAAGCCCTAAAGGGTACGAAAAAAAAACATCATATTTAAACAAAAAACGTTGCAAATATAAATACATATATACATATACGAGTATTTATCCGTCTGTCTGGGTTCCGTCTGGTTATGGGTGCATCGTGTTGGTGTATGTGCGTGTGTGTGCTGCATGTGGGTATACTCGTAAATTTATTTATAAAGGGCACGCAGCCATAAAGTCGGAAAGCGGATCAGGTGGACGTCCTTGCTGGCAATACACACAGGCAGAGGCAGAGGCAGAGACAGACACAGAGACAGTGGGGCCAGAGGTGGAGGTTTTGGGTGTGCAGATAATTCCGCAGGGAAAATCAGGAGCAGCTTTTCAACGGTAATTACAAAATCAAATTTACATTCGACGGGGGAGAGCAGTTAATAGAAAAGCTGCCGAGGGAGACAGAAAGTAAAAGACTGCGTAATTCGGAATTAATTTGTTCACTCTTTAAGGGCAATAGTCTCTAGAAATTAAAGATCTCCTACAGATTCCAAGAAGCTGTAATCGTAATAGATTACCAAGATTGTTTGGGGCTATATCTCTGGGATTTACAAGACATTGCTCATCATTCATTATTCTGTTGTTCAGTTACTCGTATTCCTTGAAGATGCCACATCGGAAATTTCATTTAGTTTGCACTCTGAGGTATTCATAAAGATCCCAAGTACCTTAAGAATACCTTAAGGAACTGGATTTAAGAGCACTTGCATCTTGACGTGCTTCGACTGTAAGCAACTCTAAAAATTTGTAGCTCTCTATTACAGACTCCATTTCATTGCTTGTTACATCTAGAAAATATAAACCATTTCACTGAGGCCAACAGTCTATGGTCCTCGTTCCACTGTTGTCCCCAAGAACCCGTTTCAAGGGAATGCATTCGATTTAAGGCCCTATCTGAAACGGAATCCGCATCTCATTACATTCCTTTTCTAGGCAGGAGATGCGGCGACAGCTGACAGTCGGCTCGGGCTACACAATGATCACGCTCCGAGTGGTTCTGGTAAGTGGTTCCTGGCGAATCGAGTGGGTGACCGAACCCATGTCTATCTATGTATGTGCCTCTTATCTTTTTCAGTGGCTGCTGCTCGGCGTTGGTTCGGTACTGGGGCACGGCCGACTAATGGATCCCCCGGCGCGTAATGCCATGTGGCGCTTTGGGTATCCCAATCCCGTGAACTACAACGACAACGAGCTCTTTTGCGGCGGATATGCGGTGCAGTGGGAGCAGAACAGCGGACGCTGCGGCGTCTGTGGGGATGCCTATCACGTGAAGTCGCCGCGCCCCCACGAGGCGGGAGGGGAGTTCGCCAAGGGCATCATCTCGAGGTACTACACCTCCGGCCAGGAGATCGAGGTGGAGGTGGAGCTGACGGCCAACCATTACGGCCGCTTCGAGATGTTCCTCTGCCCCAACAACAATCCGCGACAGGAGGCCACACAGGAGTGCTTCGACCGCTATCCCCTGCTGATCTCCGGCAGTCGGGAGCACCGCTACCTCATACCGCGCGATGCCAAGAAAAAGGACATCTTCCGCTACCGCGTACGGCTGCCGGCCTATGTCACCTGCACCCAGTGCGTCCTCCAGTGGACATACTACACGGCCAATATGTGGGGCACCTGTGCCAATGGCACCGAGGCCGTCGGCTGCGGCAAGGCAGGTAAGTTGGCAACGATAAAGTATCTCATCTCATCTAAGCCTAAAAATATCCCATCCTTTTATCCTCCCTTGCACAGAGACATTCAGGAATTGTGCCGATATAGCCATCATTTCGAACACTGGCGGTGGTGTGCCGCCCATTTTTGTTAATAACAAATCGCCATATCTGCTCTACTATCGGGATTATCGGGCGCCCGAGGACAACAATGTCTTCCCTCTGATTGTGCGGTGAGTACGGCGGACGGTGATTGGTGTACGGCGCGGGGATGCGGGGCTAGATGTCCCGGAAAGATGCTATAACCGGTTCAGAAAGAACCGTTGCATTAGTCGATTCGTTAGCATCACGTTATCTTTAACTGTTTTACTTGTTAGCCTCTTTTATCAACTATCTATGGTTTGGCTTTCCTTGACTTTTGTTTATTTTTATTTCCTTTGATTTCAAATTTGATTTGTTTTTATTACCGTTTCCGTTACCTCTCGCTTGCCTCAGCTTACTTTCTATTAATTCATGACCCTTTCATTACCGATTCCATTAAAATTTTTGAAAGAAAAACTGTATATTTGGTTATAGGAATTCCTCACGCAATTACTCTCACTTATGGTTCATAACCGTTTCATTACCGATACTCATACTATTACGCTTTGCCCTGACTTTATCTTTACTAAATATTTTAATCAGGGACTGTAAATACTGATTATTTTGTTCGTTACCAGCCATTTAGAATTAGATATACTGGTGCAATACTCTAACTTTTGGTACAATACTCAATTTATTTTGTATTTCCGAAAAATATTCCTAAAACAAGAAATTAATTTTTATTGTGTGATTTTTAAAATATAACCTTTGATTATGGTCCCTTATTTTAATACCTATATTTTGTTTCCAATTTAATATTTATTTTACTCTACTCATTTAGCTCTTCTTTCTAGACATTTTTAATATATTTAATTGGCCGATTGGCTATCTTTTATCTTGGCTTTTCTCTTCTTTCCCCAACAACATGCTGATTTCTTATTCCGTGTCATCAATCGTAACCCTTTCCACTGACTTTAACCGTTTCGCCTCTTCCGTTTCTTTCTCCTTTAAAATCCGCTATTTGAGAAGACAATTCTAACTCTTGCTTTGGTTTTTAGCAATGCCACGCGGCATGCGCGCAAACGAGCCCACGCTTAACCGCTTACTACCTGCTAAATGCTACCCGATACACAGCTTACCCGCATATACCCGCTATCCGCATACTCAACTTACCCGATACCAAAGTTCTGTTCTTCACGCCACGAATCGGGGCTAGAGTGGCTTCAAAAACGGGTAAAGGTAAATGCGAGTCAATTAAATATTAAGCAAACGGTTATTCAAAACGGTTATGGTTTCCAACACGCACACACGCACATACACACATACATTATACATATACTCATAGAAACACTTGCTGTATATAAATAAATGCTTGAATAAACATAAAACATATATAATTCGGATTTATATTGTTTTCTGTTTCGGGCATAGCCGATTCGTAGAGCTTGGTTTTGGCTTTCTCTGGGGCATAAACAATTGATTCAATACACAGGAAATTTATTTATTAACGTTGATCTGTCTCTCTGGATCAAGTGTCTGCTTGAGTGGGTCTGCGAAATCGAAAACTGTAAAACCAAATTTTGATAACCGCATTGAAACGAAACTTTTTATAGCCAGTGTGTTCTTTAACACTAAACAATTTTGAAAAAAACATTAAGAAGTACAATCATCGGTAAAATCATGAAACTTGTGGAAAGTCAGTTGGCGAGGCATCGAATCTCCGGGTAGCACCAGACCGCGATCAGCATGAGGAACAGAAACACCTGTACTGTCCCCACCAGGACCTTCTTGAACATTTCTATACCCTTGCTCTCGACTGCCGCTTTTGAAAGCTTCGCTCGTCCACCAGCCAAACGAGTCTTACCCTTCTTGGCCTTGGGACTACCGCATCTGGGTGTGGCTGGACGTGGCTGATACTCTGGATTCTCTGTCTGGGTGCCGAAATGCACCTGTATGGGAGTGGGTAGAGAGGATAGCGCCGTCACCAGTAGGCGCTCCACCATCTGCGAAGTCCATCCAATGTCGGCTTCATGTTCGGGCGCTTGCGTCGAGATGCCATTGGAGGTGCGGCATGAGAGGATTGACTGAACCGAGATGCCATTGCTGGTCAAGTAGGAAACCATCGACGGGGTCAGAATGCCATCGGAGGACAAGCACGTCGCCATCGACCTCGAGTACAATGAGGCTAAAAATTCGCAAAACGGTGTCTCCGCGTCAGTGGAGCCAGTCAGTGTCGATTGTACGGCTCCCATCCCCAGCTCGGAAGCGAAACGAGCCAAGCGGTGCTTTTCTTTGTCGTGGATGGCTCGCGCCTCGTTCACCAGAGGACGCAGTTGCCCCAACAGCAGTCCGTCATTTTGGCCCAGCTTCTCGTACGCGATACGACACATGGTGTTCATCTGTTTTATTAAATCCGAGTAGGGGCCAGCAGCACCATCAAGGAAAGCAGCATCAGAATCCTGGTCATTTTCGGCATCTGGATCGGTATTGGGATCGAAATCAGCCTCAGGATTCACTGTTTTCATGAGAACATTCATGTTCAGATTGTATTCCTCGACCATGCTGAAAATCTGGACTCTGGCGATAGTGCGCGCCTCATGCATTACCATTGGCTCATGCTTGATGTGCCGGAGTTCGATCTTCCTGATGGTTCCACCGTTCTTGAGGCTGGGCCTGATGCAACTGAAGCTGGGAGATGGAGTGAAGTAGCTGCTCGAATACCCGCTATTGAGATTGATATCGTTATGAAAGAAACCACTACTGGCCGTGGGTTCCGTTAATGGGTCGTCGACATCGTCATCGTTATCCGGCCCCAAAATGTACGTGAAGCTGGCTTTTGGCACATTCACCATCCCTTGGGCATATAGCTCACTGATCTGATCGGCCAGGTTGCCGGCGTCACCGCTCCCGCCTGAGGTGACGGATCCATTCTCCAGCACCGCCAGATTCTGAGCTGCAGTGCAGGGCATCTTTATATTGAGCACTGGCCCAGCCCGTGGGGCCTTGAATTGGTTCACCTTTGTCAGGGGAGGCTGAACTCGGCGGGCGAGTTTTGCCCCGCGAGTCTGAAACTCCGTACTCATCGTGCCACCAGCTGATCGCGGAGCCGGAGCGTTAGGCGCTGCCATTGCAGCATTTGTCGCAGCTGCAGCTGCAGCACTTTTAGCTGCTGCTAGAGTAAGAGCAGTCACCAGTTGCTTGGAATCACCCGAAGGTGGATTGGAATTAGAACGGCCTCGGGCGGTGTTCCTCTGGACGCCTGCTGCCTGACGACGAGTGCGTCCCGAGCGTCCCTGAATTTGGGCTGGCCAAAATAATTTCGAATTTAAAATTTTAGAATTGTGAACTTGGAAGCTGTATCCATGTATAACTGCATACCTGTTGCTGGATATTGCGCCGTATGCGTACCCATATCTACGATCTGCGGCCGCAGATGAAGCGGCACCCGACACGCCCGTGCCTGAGCCTCGGCCAACTCCCGCAATCGAATCCGCTCCAACATTTGGGACCCCATCTGTGCGATTTCGGTTACGTTTGGATGTGTTTGATTTTAGTTGATAATCGTCCGACTATTGCTTTGATGGCTTATGTGCTTTTAAATTGTTTTTGAGTTTTTGTTTCGTTTTACGTTTTACGATGATAGAAAAAAAAATATAGACTGGATATCAGACGACAACTTCCATACGGGACCGAAATCAGTGTTAGACTGAGAAATTCCACACACAAAAATCAAACCTTACAAGCAAGAAACGAACCGAGATCTAGATTAATTCCAAGATCTATATTCCCAACTAATATACTCGTATGTAGATAACTTGGGGTATGTACCTCTGACTTCTTCTTACGACGTGTGCTTTCAATCTCCTAGAAAGATCTTCCTTCAAAAGTCCAGAGAAAGCTACCACAAAACTCATAAACAGCGATATTATCTACCTATGTATGTATGTATATTCCATACAAATCACAGTAAAAGTCCTGTTGGATCAATATTTTCAAAGATGTGCTACTCAATCATTAAGGACTGATACATGGAGCTATTATCTATCTATGTTTAAGGAGTTGTTGAAATCGTATAGATCTAACAATCAGATACAGAGGCAAAACCCCTGTTCCCTGTTCCACAACGGCACTCAATCTTTGCAGACTTATACATAGTCCTTAATAACCTAAGTTATAGTCTTTAAAAAGACCACAGAGGGACAAAAGGAACACGTCCTCGTGTTTCGGAAGGGAATAGGAATCCCTAAAATTTTGGAGATATCTTACGACTTGAACACCTCCAATATTCAATCAGTGAAAGAAAAGATTTAAGATGATGCTACTGTCATCCCAAATGAGTGGAGGAAAACTCGGAAGTTTTCTTTATAATGCATTTATTTTCGCTCGCTGTATTTGGTGTTGTGTAGATGTTTCCCTTATATTTCCTCCAGTTGCTTAGCCCCCCAGCTGCTGGAAACTTCTGCTGTTTTCCCCTAGGCCTTGCTTTGGTTTTTGGACTGGCCCTTGAGCTTGGACATAAGCTTCTGGATAATAGGGAACTTATTACGGGACACCGCCTTTGGCAGTGCCTCGCAAACGGTGAACTCGAGTCTATCACGATTTCGGCTTCGCACGGTAATCGCCATGTCCGAGGTCATCTGTCCGGGACCAATCGACTTCAGCGGCCCATCCAACATCACCGATGGCGTAAGGAAGCAACTCTCCGGATAGTAACCATAGCCGCTATACATCGGGGGACAATAGTCCAGAAAGATAATGGGATTGGTGCTGCGATGCCTCACCACGATATCGGTGACGGGTGATTCAATCTTGACCATGGCCCTGGGACCGCGCATGTTAATGGTAGAGCGGGCATTTCTGTAATTGATGCGAAGCTCTGCCAGTCGACGACGCTCCTCCATTACCTCGAGTTCCTGCTGCCGCCCGCCGGACATCTGATAGCGTACGGTGCGCGGTCCAAAGGCTTCACTTTTCTATTTAGATTTTGTTTTGCATTTTAGCCTGCGAAAATTACGGAAATTTTGAAACTATTTGCCGGACAACTGTGATGTATTTTTCCCTCTAGATGAGAAACGACAGATATCCTGATTCATCAGATCTAGGGGTTCTTTTTGAAGTTGAAAACCCATTTTTCTCAACTTTGGTGCTTTGTCCGATAAAGGAACCCTTCGTCATCAACAACGCAAGGAGTAGGAGGTTCTTTTAGTTATAGAGACCATACCTTGCATGGATACATCTCTTTCAGTAGTCTTTCCACCTTCTGCTAATCGACATGTTTTAGCTGAATCCTTTCATTCCCTCTTCTTCCAGAGATCAAAAGTGCATTGGAGCACCGGCATTCCGTACGCTGCCTGGAATCGATCACTGGTGCGAGATCAACTGCCTGCGCTATCCGCCCAATTGTCCGGAGGAGGCCTGTCACTGCCCGTAAGTAGTGCCCTTGAATCGAGAGAATGCCCATCCGGTGATACACAATCTTGACTTCTGTTTGCAGTCAGGATTGCGTGGCCATTGGGGAGCTGGCGGGACGCGAGGGAGCAGACACTTACTGCATGGACGAGTGCCTCAATTACGAGTCAGACTGTCCGCGCGACAGATGCCGCTGCCAATAGTCCGTGGCGTATCCCCAAGCTGTGCTGCTGCCTATTGCCCTACCCCCAATGGACGAGAGAGTGGACGAGATATATGAAATGGATAAGAAGATGTATATCATATATCGTGAATGAATTAAATTTGATTAAGAACAAAATCTTGCGGCGACTTTCAATGGGGTCTCTACTCCCGCTTCTGTTCATCCACGACAAAGGGTCTGGTGAAGATCTGTAGCATCTCCCGCTGTTCGCGTAGGCGTCGCATCTTGGCCAGAGGCGTCTCCGAGTCGTTGAAGCGGTGGGCACTGAACAGAGACGTCACCGTGCTGCTGAGCTGCTGCCAGCGTTCGAAGGCACGCGACTCTCCCGAGGGCCTTGCATACAAGTTGTCAAAGTGGTGTCTTTCAAGCTGCGTCTCCTTTTTCTTCTTGGGTTCCGCGACGGACGGCAGGTCGGATGTCGATGGGGCCGGGGGCATCGTCTGGCTGCAAATGAGCACCTCGGCCCGCTCCTCGCGCCCATCTGCATCAGTGTCCGCGTAGGGCAGGGCCTCGCAGCAGCCGGCTTTCACATTGCGCACATACTCAAAAGTGGAGGAGATTGGACGCAGTGTTGTGCCTGGTACTTCCTCCGGGGGTCCTTTTTGAGCTGCTCTGCCTCTTTTTGATACAACTGGTGCTGCTGATGCTGCTGCTGAAGCTGCTGCTGATGCTGCTGCTGATGCTGCTGCTGTAGATCCCGCTTCTGTCACGGAGGCATTCAACCGGTTACGCATACGAGTCAGATTTGCATTGGATATCATATTCCCGTAGCTGAAACGCAGTTGCGCACGTTGGCGGCGCGCTGCTTCTTCTTTGATTCGCTTTTCCGCATTTTGCATCTGGGCCGGGAATTGGGTCAGAGCCTGTGCCTTGGTCTGTTTCTGGCTGGACATGGTTATGCCTTCGGCTGCTGCAAGGGAGATACAACACTCGCAATAATGACCAAAAGTACACTGAAATTTGACCCAATTATTTGATTTTGTCTATGGGGGATACTACTTGAAAAATTTTGGGATACACGATTGATATAGAATGACGTCTGCTGCCAGGGCAACACACCTTTGGCCTATTGGTTTCTCACATCTGATCTTTAATAGACAATTTCAATGCGAGCTGAATGCAATCTTAACAATGTTTTGGACACACTAGTCTCTGTCTTAGGTCTCTACAATAAATGCTAAACAGCTTGGCAGCTCTCAGAACTGCAGTCGCTTCTTCTGTGGCAGGCTGTTACCGCGAACGGTGGTCTCCACCAGCTTGCGCTTCACCGCTTGGCCAGGTTTCTCTTCGGCCTTTGCATTAGCCGCCACTATGGCCGAGGGCAAGGGCAGCTTGGGACCAACGGTGGGCGCCGGCTTGTTGCCAAAGTAGGGCATGCTCAGGGCCTCGCGGCAGGAGACACGCCGCAGCGGATTCATGGCGAAGAGGCGGCGCATTAGGTGGATGAGGTCATTGTCGGCGGCAGTGAATATATTCTCCAACGGGGTTCCCGTGAAGTGGCGGAACTGTAGATAGTCGTGGAGCTTCCCCAGGTACGGCCACTCAGCCTCCGAGGGTGTTCCGAGGGTGGCAAAAATGCGGGTCAGCTGATCCAGATCGGAGTCGCCGGGAATGAAAGGCACACGCAGCATGAGCTCGGCCAGAATGCAGCCGACGGCCCACATGTCCACACCAGTGCCGTACTGGCGGGCGCCAAAGAGCAGTTCGGGCGACCGATACCAGCGTGTGACCACGTGATGGGTGTAGATCCGATTTGGCGACCCATATGTCTTGGCCAAGCCGAAATCACCGATCTTGAGCACACCGTCGCTATTGACCAGCAGATTGTTAGGCTTCAGATCGCGATGCAGGATCCAATGGAGGTGGAGGTACTCCAGGCCGCGCAGCGTCATGATAGCATACGCCTTGATGTTCGCCTGCGTGAGAATGATTTTGGTGTCCTTGATGATTACCTCCAGGTCGGTGTCCATAAAGTCGAACACCAGCGAAACGTTCGACAGCTGCCCGAAGACATCCACCAGCCCAATGATGTTCTCATGCTGCAGTTCCTGCAGAATTTTGATCTCGCGCAAAGCGGTTCGATTGATTCCATCGCGGGCATCTTCGCGACTGCCACGCTTGATCTTCTTGACGGCCACAATCTGGCTAGTCACCGTGTCCCGGGCCTTGTACACAATGGCAAACTGGGAGGGGAGAATGGAACGCAATGGAGCATAGCCACAAAATGCATTTAGAAAGAAATAAACGTCGACGGCAAATCGGCTAGCTCACCTGACCCTCACCAAGGAACGATAATTTGGCATAGCGGTCGCCTTTGTCGCTGCTGTGTGGCAACATATGGGCGCCAGCTTCTCCGCAAAGCACCATTAATATTAATGATTAACAAATGACTATTAATATTAACAAATTGAATCGACAATCGGCAAACAAAACCAAACAAAAAAATTAATTAAATTGCACAGAAATAATCGATTGGCTTGTGCCGGCGCTATCGATTGGAGTTGGCAACATCGTTAACATCGATATTTTGCAGTCCCACATTTAGTTGGCGCCTATTAAATAAAACACACTAATAGAAGTTGCAAAAAAAATTTGTTAAAGATTGATGCAACATCCAAAATTTAGCTAGGCTGGGAAAATATTTTAGAATATTGTTTATTTTGCTTAATTTGTTTATTTTTTCAAACATCGAAAACATCGGCCGCAAACATCGATGTTTCTCCAGATCATGTCGATGATTTTGTGCGATAGACCTACAATAGTAAAACGCGTTCGCATTGCCGGCTGTTGTTTTACAACACTGATCTCAAGGGGAGCATTTTTTTCTTTGCTGCTGTGTTTTCAAGCAAAAATATAGTTTAAGTTAACTTTCGCACGAAGTTCTAGCAAAAATGGATGTCCGACCGAATCAGACCATCTATATTAACAACCTGAACGAGAAGATCAAGAAGGAGGAGCTGAAAAAGTCCCTCTATGCCATCTTCTCGCAGTTTGGCCAGATTCTCGATATTGTCGCACTGAAAACACTAAAAATGCGCGGCCAGGCATTTGTTGTTTTTAAGGAGATCGGCAGTGCATCCAACGCATTGCGCACAATGCAGGGCTTCCCTTTCTACGACAAGCCCATGCGCATCGCCTACTCCAAGTGCGACTCGGACATCGTGGCCAAGCTAAAGGGCACATTCAAGGAGCGCCCCAAAAAGGTGAAGCCACCAAAGCCGACACCGGGTATAGATGACAAAAAGTAAGTAGCTTCCGCACAAATACAAGCATTCCATTCGCATCCAGAAACCATAACAAACCATTTTTTACCCGCAGAGACAAGAAGAAGAAGCCGGTCACCACGGAAAATTCGAATCCAAACACTCAAACGGAGCAGCCGCCAAATCAAATTCTCTTCCTTACCAATCTACCGGAGGAGACCAACGAGATGATGCTGTCGATGTTGTTCAACCAGTTCCCCGGCTTCAAGGAGGTTCGCCTGGTGCCCAACCGCCACGACATTGCCTTTGTCGAGTTCACCACAGAACTGCAGAGCAATGCCGCCAAGGAGGCACTCCAGGGCTTCAAGATTACACCTACACACGCCATGAAGATTACTTTCGCCAAGAAGTAGGACCAACGTGGCTGTAGTGAAACTGAAAAACCCCTGAAGCCCCAAGTCCACTTTTTTTTAACGTGCTAATTTAAATAGAATAAACCAATCCATCATAAAACGAAATAACTGATTGAAAGTCAACATATTTAATTGAATATTTGAACAATTGTGTGTTGTGGTTGTTGCACATTTTCATTCAGTATTTAACATGGGAAACATTGTGTAGGAAGACGGATGTTGATCATATTTTCATTTTGTCTTAAACATTTTACATGTGAAACATTGTGTTGGACTGATGTTGCACATGTTTCTAGTTGGTATTGTTTGTAGATTATTTGTTTTCATTTAGTGCGCTTTTGTCTGCTGTTCTGGTTGGTGGTTCTGGCGCTCTTTGTATTATCGAAATACAGGGCGTTGTACTAGGCGATAGCCCAATAATATTTTTTAAAGAAGTGTTTAACGTGTGTAATTGGTGTAGTGTGTCTGGTTGTTTAATGCCTTGCTGTCTGTTTAAGTCACTCTCTCTTCTTTACGTTCTTCAGCCCAGGTTGATGACATTCAATAATGTCTAAACAATAGTGCATTTTGTTGCCTTTATGCATTGCCGTTTGTTTAGACAACTCACTGCGCTGTGTTGTATGTGTTGTTGCGCTTTAGTGTTCCACGACGCCCTCTTGGTCGAGGGCATCGATGATGTCGTCGTGGGCGACGCCAGCGGAAGGCTGTTCCGAATCGGTGAAATTGATGGCGACCACATCTCCGTTACTGTTTCCTCCTTCGAGCGCCGTCTGGCTGGCGGCCTGCTGCATCGGCTCAGCGCCGTCGTTGCTCTGGTCGCCCTCGTACTCGCACTCGCTGCCCACATACTTCTCCATGGACTTGGCCAGCTTTTCAGAGTTGCAGCCAACGAAGACATCCACCACGGTTCCGCACTTGATGAACACGAACGTGGGCATGCTGGTGATGTTATACTGGATGGTGATCTCCTCGTTGTCGTCCACATTCACCTTGAGGACGACGGCACGGTCGGCATACTGCTGGGCCAGCTCTTCCAGCTTGGGGCTGATTATCTTGCACGGTCCACACCAATTGGCATAGAAATCGATCACGATCAGCTTGTCCCCAGCGTCGATGACCTGCTGATCAAGGTCATCCTTGCTCTGCACCAGATACACCATCGTTAGTGAATTTCTAAAAAGGAAACGAAAAAGCCCGAATTTCACAGAACAAAACTTTCAACAATTTTTTTTTTTTTTTTGATTTAAAATTTTTTTTGTTGAGACTTACGATTTTACAAAAATCAAAACACCTTTACGGTTGAGAGGCGTCTAACGAACTGAAATTTGGCTGAGTCAAAGGATTGAATGAAAAGGCCTCCGGAGATTTTTTCAAAGGCAAGGCCTACTTTTTGCACGAAATTTTTCAATTTTAAAATTTTTACCTGATTTGTAGTGTGACCTTTACCAGTGTACGCGATAATATCCCAAAAGTGCATTTGCATTTGAGCCACACATTTTTTGCTGAGTTTTCCTATTGACGCGACGCACTAATACCCTATAGACAATTAATATAATTATGTGATATATCTGATATACATTTTTCATTTGTACATATTTACATTTGTTTATTATATTCGTTTATGGTACATTAAAAAAAAATTAGCATATAAAGGATACAATATACAATATATATATATACCATACAAAGATATATAATATATACAATTTTTTTTATTTTGTGCAAGCGTCAACATAAAATAATAATCTCCAATTAATTATAAAGCAATGGGTGCTTTCTTCGACCGCGGCATCGTAAACAACCAATTTAAACAAGCAGACCTACAATATGTGTGGACACATACAGTTAAAGAGTTACATACAGTTACAGAGCGTTTGCCACTTTGAATGAGAGAAGGAGAGAGTATAAGAGAGTTAGTGGACAATGCAATTCCACAAATTCCAGGTTAATTTTGCATAGATAAAAATGGCGCGAACTCCATAATCTGCTCAGCTATAAAAGCTATCCGGGTGCCACAAGTGACCCCAAAAGCTTAGCGTCGAGCCAACGCATTCCCCGCTTGAGCAAAACCTCGAGACTGCAAAGTTCTTTGTACAGTTTGTGTGTGAAATCGTCGTGTGCCCCCAAAAAGCAAAAAATGGCCTGCATCCGTAGCATGAACGACTTTCGTAAGAAAATGGAGGCTGCCGAGGGCAAGGTAGTGGTCTTAGACTTCTACGCAACCTGGTGCGGGCCCTGCAAAGATATGGACAAGACCGTCAAGACCATGGCCCGGAAATATTCGACAAAGGCGGTGGTCCTCAAGATCAATGTGGACAAGTATGATGATCTGGTGGACCAATACAAGGTCAGAAGCATGCCCACGTATATCTTCCTACGCGGCCCCACGCGCCTTGCCCGCTTCAGTGGCGCCGATGAGCACAGATTGATTAAAACTATGGAAAAGCTAATCAAGTAAAACCAGCCAACCAAGCCTCAGGCGGGTGAGAGCTGGCTTCACCGCAAATTTTAACCTGACTGAACTTTTTACTGAATGTGCGTTATGTGTTTTGTAACCCTCGAGAGAGGGAAATATTCATTATGTATGTCTAGTATGTAAGAAATATGTATTTATTATGGAAACTGTGCCATTTGTCAATCATAACCTCACTAAAATCGTAACAGAAAATTGTATGTTTCGGCATCTGCGATGTCGCCCCCTTCCCCTACGCCTTAACATAACCTCAATCTCACATAAGAAAAAGAAAACGAAAAGAAAACAAAAATTGTGTATGTATGTAGTCGTGCATCTGTGATGCGAAAATGCGAAAATAAGAGAATGTTGCCCTAAAACTATATTTAATTGATATTTAACGTGTAAGCTTGGAATGCCGCCGTAGAGAAAAACAAAAAAAAACTACTCGAAATGCCTTTTAAATATACATATGATAAATTTTGATAATTTGAAATAAAGATTCCAACTTTGACTTAAAATCACATGTGTGTTACCTTAGTTGGCTTTGAGGACTGTTGACGTTTTGGTTAAACGTGTCTCAGTCTCATTAGGAAAAAATCTTAAATCACACACATGAAAAAATCATTTTCGTCATAATAAACCCGGCAAAAAATATTTAGGAAGCAGCCAAATTCTCAATTGCAGTTTGAATAAAATCAAAATCAAAGATATTCAATCCACACTCCCCATCTCCAGTAGATAGCAATCGCAGTCGCAGACAGCAGAATCTATCATGTCCTACCAGATCAAGTCTACGCCGTACTTTCGCCGCATGTACAACACCAGCAAGAGGAATGGCCAGCTGCAGCGTTTGAGGGAGGAGTACGAGCGGATACAGGAGTTCAATGACCGCACCATTGAGCTAAAGATGCGCCAGGTGAGGCTGAAGCGACTCTTCCGCGAGATCGAGGATATCAAGGAAGGGCCCCCCGCCACGTCTGGCACTAGCGCTAGTCCTGGAGCTGGCCCTGGCCTTGCTGGCGCTAGTACCTCCTCCGCCACGGCTAGGGCGATAGAACGACGCCGTCGAATGGAACTGGTGTCGCCAACGGTCGAGCAGCAGCAGTATTTGCAGCGCCTGGACACACTGGTACGCTCCAAGGAGCTGGGCAAGGAGATTTCGCGTCGTAATGCGGAACTGGCCGAGGCCGGTGTGAGCACCAGCCTGCGCAGCGATATAAGATTGACCTCCAAAATGCAGGCGGCTGCCCATGCGAAGCGCGCGGCAGATGACAGACGGGAGCGGACTGCCAAGCGGATCAGCTACGGCAATGCCCAGTCCAAGTATAATCTGCAGCGGCTCATCACCAGCCGCCAGCGGCGTTTCTGTGGTGGTGGATCCACTGGCACGAGTGTTACCGGTGCTGACGCGATGGACTCCTCCACTGACAACTCCGGCCATCAAGGGCCAGTGGCTGCCATCAACACGTCACGGATGCAGCGGCCGGATCTCACCAAGACGGCTATGCTCAAGCAGCGTCTTCTCTACGGCAACTCGCGCTCCTGCAGCAACATGAGGCGTCAGAGGCGCCACAACCAAGCCCAGGGCCAAGGCCACGACTTCGACGAGCAGGATGATGATGATGATGAGGAGGAGCGAAGCCTGAAGCTACCGAGCGAGTCTTCTGTCCGCCTGCAAATGGCCCACTTCATGCCAAGCAGCAGCCGCCCCACCGACACCATCACAATGGAGGACCAGGAGCAACCAGCCGCGGTCCCAGAAGAGAAATATTCAGATCAAAATGACTCCGAGACGGAAGTGTGCACGACTCCACGGCCATCTACATCCCAGGCGATAGAACAGGACTCTCAGGGCCCCAGTAGCGGAATGCCCCAGAATGACGCCACAGATCACGTGTCCCTAGAGAGTGCAGTGTCCAGCACTCAGGAAAACACTAGCAACTGGCAACGCATGTCCCTGAGCCTGCCGTGGTTCAAGGCCTTTCCCAAATTATTGGACGGCACCCTGCCTGTGCCATCCTCCGCCACCGAGAGCATGTCGTCCAGCAGCAGCTGCGAAGATGTGGTCACCGCCACCCATACTTTGACAGACGAATATTCCCATTCGCAGCAACAGGAATTCGTCCTGCCGCCTTTCAGGTTCCGCAAATCAGACAACTAGAAAGTGCCCACGGGACGGTACAGTATGGTCAAGCAGCAAAGCGATGTAGCCCCAAGCGAAAAAATTGTATAATAAACCAAAATTTGAGTTTGATGCCAGTCCTAGAACCGTGCTCCACGTCCAGATCTCACCGAAGGGTAAGCAGACGAAAAGCATGAAAATACGATTTGTTAATCCTCCGCTGATCCTTTGACCACTCTCCAGCACGCAGGCGTGGCGGCTACAATTCTACTTTTTTGAACCCCACAACGAGAGAGGCAAAAAATTCAAATTGTAATTGCCGACAACCCACTCGCCCCAGTGTTGGGGAAACACAGACAGACACGTGTCCAGAAGGGGATCCGCATCCGTCCATCCACGAAGCAGAAGCACTATTCACCCAAACGGAATCTTAATCAAATTTACAGTCGAAGAAAGACGGAGAATGGGAGATTGGTACAGAATATCTGAAATTACATTGAAATTTATTTGTTTTGGGCGAACATAAATTAAACGCACAACGTTCTTGACTTCTTTTCGCTTTTGGATGGATCCTTATCCTTATCATCCTGGATCCTTAGCCTTATCCTTAGAATACATAAGGGGGAAAAAAAATACAAAAAATATGAGAATACTCAGTTCAATTTGTGTCAGTATTGAACTCTGTAATATATAGATGCGATTGTCGCTTGTTATTTCTCATCCTTTCTTTTGTTTAAGAATTTTTTCGTAATAAGCGCGACGCTTTTTATCCTCCTCTTTAGCCTTAAGTGCGGCTTCCCTCTCCAATTTACGCCACGGCATCTGCTGTTTTTTATAGCCAACCATCCATTCAAGCAGCGCATTTTCTAGGTCCTGTCGAAAGGGGTTTCGGCTTGTGGGAAACTTAAAACTTAAACAATTTGTAGTGGACAGGACTCCTTTGAAATATTCCATAAGCTTTAGGTCCTTATCCGCATCCATGGGAAACACACCAGTCTCGAGCATTTTAAAGCTAAAGTAGAGAAAAAAGGAAAATCCATCATTTTAGCATTTAAAATGCATCTCACAAGAGAAAACTATACTCACGAGGGGAGACGCTCGCACAAGTAGCGAATGCGGCGGCCACAATGCTGTTTGATAATACTCTTGTCAAAATGTTCGCTTTCGCCCGCGAGTTTTGACTCAATCATTCTGCTGTTTACCGATACATTAGACCACTTGAATTGGTATATTTTTATAAAATAGATCTCCTCCTGCTCGTCCATTTCAACGATATGGGCAAACGACTCGCCGGTCGACACGCATTCACGGAACTCCTCTGTGACGTCGACAGGCCACGTACTTGCCAGCGGATGGACATGCGAGAGTGTGCCCCTGACGGCCATGGCCGGTATATTGGCAAACCTCGCTGCTAAATAGCGTAGTTGCTTGCATTCGATATTCTCTAGACGGCCATAGTCCACGTAGAACACAGAAACATCCGTAGCATTTCCCTGCGGTGCAGACACAATGCGAACTCGCTTCCAGCTACCCCAATACGAATTGGCCGCACAAAGGTAACCAGGGCGTAGGTAAATCCGTGCAATTGGCTCCCAGTATTTTTTGCTAAAGGTAATTCTGTTGTAATGATCTCTGTGGATACATGTGTACATTTCTGGTGAGCTGTTATTCAGGGAGGTGTAATGGATACGCGACAACTTACTTCATCTGCAGGTGCAGACTTTCCAAGTTGTAGCCACAATCTTCCACAGAGAATTGGAACCAAAACTGAAAGGGGCTGTAAACCTGAAAGAAGAGGGTAAGTTCATTTCATGAATATCCCATCAATTCACACAGTTCCTGCTTCGTCGCTTTTTCAGAGGCAACACATACATTGGTTACAACAATTCTGTATTTGCCTTGGCGATTGGCGGCTTCCATGGACATCATGGGGAGGCGGTGCAGCTCCTGGTTCAACATAACTGCACATATGGGTCTATCGACCATAAAAACTGAATCCGTCTGGTGACCAAAAGAGAATTTTGGGTATAAATACATACATAAAATTAAATAGGGTGATACTTTTTACTGACCAGGCAGCACTCCGGTATAGCCTGTCCACGGAAGCCTTTTCCGTTTTTCTCATCTTTTTCCTGCTCCACCACTACCGCGTCATCACTATCGTAGCTATATGTCGAATATGCATCACTCCCCACTCCGTTCCCGCTATCAGTCTTGGACTCCACCAGCAGAGCTTTCGCCTCGACGGGCAGGTGTATAGCTTCTTTTTCGACTGAGTCATACTGGACCTCATCTTTGAATGACGAGCCATGCTGTGCCTTTCCCTCTAAAGTCGATTCAGACTGTTCCTCATCCCCGAAAGACGAGTCATGCTGTTCCTCTTCCTCGAAAGTCGAGTCAGACTGTTCCTCATCCCCGAAAGACGAGTCATGCTGTTCCTCTTCCTCGAAAGACGTATCAATCTGAGCTTTTTCCTTGAATGAGGAGTCAGACTGTTCCTCTCCCTCGAAAGTCGATTGAGACTGTTCTTCATCCTCGAATGACGTGTCATGCTGTGCCTTTTCCTTGAACGACGCAGCAATTTGATCTTCCTCCTTGAATGAGGAGTCAGGCTGTTCCTCTCCATCTAAAGTTGAGTCAGACTGTTCCTCATCTCCTAAAGACGATTGAGAATGTTCCTCTTCTTTGAAAGACGCAGCAATTTGATCTTCTTCCTTGAATGAGGAGTCAGACTGTTCCTCTTCCTCGAAAGACGTTTTAGGCTGTTCTTTTTCCTCCAAAGACGTATCAAGCTGAGCTTTTTCCTCGAATGAGGAGTCAGACTGTTCCTCTCCCTCGAAAGTTGATTGAGACTGTTCTTCATCCTTAATTGACATGTCATGCTGTTCCTCTTCCTCGAAAGACGAGTGAGAATGTTCCTCTTCTTTGAACGACGCATCAATTTGATCTTCTTCCTTGAATGAGGAGTCAGACTGTTCCTCTCCATCTAAAGTCGAGTTAGGCTGTTCCTTTTCCTCCAAAGACGTATCTGTGTGAGCTTCTTTTTTGAATGAGGAGTCAGGCTGTTCCTCTTTCTTAAAAGACGAGTCAGACGAGAAGATGTATTCTTTTTTATCGTCGCATGCATGGCCACTCAACAAGGGGGCACAGGCGTCGTCAATGTTGCTGTTGTCGACTCCATTTTCAAAAAATGGAAATGCAACCAGAGATTCCGTCTAAATATTTAGCAATTGTAAGTTTGAATACTATTTACAGTAAATGCACTAACCTGGCCTACGTAGAACGAATCTTCATTATTTTGATTGTATTCTACAATGGCGCCTTCAATTCGCGTCGTAGTTTCGTGCACTAGACGCTCCACATCGCTTTGCTTCTGGCAGTGGCAAAATGTGCCTTTAGTCTCCTGGTTGACTTTCGTTGGTTGTCCCATGCCTTATTCGTTGCATTTAAGTTATTAACAGAAGTTAGTGCACACAAAAACAACCAGCAACAAGCAACGCGCAATATTTTCTCGTACGTGCGTGGTGACGCCGCTTCGACAAGGTGGCAGCGCTGGAGTAACTTTGAGTAACGGAAATATAACCTGTTAAGGCCATATGACATTAGACTTTGCTGACTAGTTACAAACAAACTACAGGTTCTCAGATCCAATTTTATTGGCTGGCTGGTTCTGCGTGTTAAACACACAAAATTATATTGTTATAAATAGTGGTTCAGTTCTTCGAATGATAGTTGTGATCATTATTTATGTATATATATAAAATATATAAAACCATAAATAAATTGACTAAAGGTGAACTATCGATATATTTTTGTTGTATTGCATTTCAATATTTTTGCATTGTTCGCTGTAAGTGTAATATACATTTTAACAAAATTTTATCTCAAGATGCATTTGAATCAATGTAGTGGTTTTTGCAGCAGTCTGTGTCAACATACAGCGATGTATCGATGTATCGCTTCTCTTTGGAAAATATCACTATCGACAGCAGCTCTGAGTTTGTTTACCGCGCACGTGTGCTGTGGCTAGAATTGTTATTAAATATTTCAAAATGGACAGCGAAGCAGATGATTATGAGCTGACCGGCTCCGAGCAGGAGTATGATGAGGATGAGCGCGAGATCCTAGAAGACTTGCGTAAACAGCGGAACAAGCGCAAGCAGGACGCATCTGCACCACAAGAGATTCTGGCATTCAGCGATGACGATGAGGAGGAGGATGACAATGTGGCTGACCTTATGCGCGACAGCGACATCGAAGGGGCCGACGATGACGACGGTCACTTGCCAAACACCATGGACTGGGGCACCAAGCGAAGCACCTACTACAATACGGACTTCGTGGATCCCGACTACAGCAGCTACAACGCCCAGGAGGAGGAGGAGGCCAAGGCCGAGGAAGAGGAGGCCAAGAAGATTCAGCTGCGCCTAGCCAAGCGATTTAGCGAGGCTGATTTCCAACTAGACGATGTGCCTGCTGTCGGCAGTGACGAAGAGGTTGACGGCGATGTTGCCAAATCTGGCATCAAGGTGACCGCCGATCTGACAGGTCTCACGGGGCGCGAGCGCCTGCAGCTGCTACAGAAGGACTCGCCCGAGTTCCTTGGCCTCACCCAGGACTTCCAACTGCATCTGAGCGAGGTTCAACAGCTGATCACACCCGTGCTCAACTACGTGCGCAACCATCAAGTGCCACTGGTGCCTGCCCTGCAGTTCGCCAGTGTCTACCACAACGTCCTGGCCACCTACTGCTCCAATGTGTCCTTCTACCTGCTGCTCAAGGCCAGGCGCAGCAATGTCAAGCTGCATCCCGTAATCAAACGTCTCGTGCAACTGAAACAGCTGCGTGAGCAACTGGCGCCACGCTATGACACGTACATCAAGCCCCAGCTGGAGGCCCTACTCGAACGTATCCAGGATGGTGATGCCTTCACCGTCCTCGATGTGGCTCAGCGCAAGGCCAAACTGCAAATCCTCAACAAATTCGAGCAGAGCAACGGAAAAGAGAACGGCACAGCGACAGCTGAAGACTTCAGTGATGGCAGCAGCGATGACGAAGACTCACAGCTGGCGCCAGACCAACAAGACAACGAGGAGGATAATGAGGACCCTGAAGCTGAAGCTCTGCGCCGCGGCATCACGTATCAAATGGCCAAAAACAAGGGTCTCACCCCACATCGCAAGAAGGAGCTGCGCAATCCCCGCGTAAAGCATCGCGGTAAATACCGCAAGGCCATCATACGACGCAAGGGCGCCGTTCGTACTGTACGCAAGGAGACCCAACGCTATGGCGGCGAAATGTCTGGCATTAAGGCCACCGTAACCAAGAGCGTCAAATTTCGGACATAAATAAAGCACACTCTGTTTTTTTCACATTTCACGTTTTGTACATTGATTTACTTTGTTTTATTCATAAACTTTTGTGAGGCATATGCCGGAAGTGGTGGGGGGAACAACATTTAAACTCGTCCGTACGCATGGCGTATATTTTTTTGGGGTGGCAGGTTACGGGTTTAGGTTTCCTTGCCTATATTTAACGATAAAAAAAAAAACAAAAACAAGGGGGGACGTTGTTAGTCGCGGCAAAGGCCGCGGCTATACCTTATACCCGGTACTCAGTCAGTATACTTGCGAGTTTACGATTTTTTTAATTTATAGATATCCTTTTACATATGTCCTACATTTCATCTTCTACATACCCATTAATATATATGTCGTGGAAGTGTGTGCAAGTTAAAGAGAGAATCAAGCGCTTCACAGTCGTTGCGTAGCGCCTGAATTTTCATTTGAAATCTGGTATATGCGGTTATTTTCCACGATTCTGCGTTTTTTCTCGTATCTTCAAAATTGTGGAACCCACAGATATTCGTTTTTTGTGCGGGCGGACGAGGTCTTGGCAACAATTTGAAATACATTTGTATTGAAGTGATATTACAGGAGCTTGGATAGAAAGTTTGCTTGCTCTAGCCATGAAAGTCGCTGAGAACGTAAAAAAAGGCTAACGATAAAAGCAGACGGGGTGCCGTGTGAGAAAGAGCGAGAGGGTACGAAATGGTTTTCTTTATTGTGGCTACATTATTAGACCATTCTGATCCAGATTCAAGATAGTTTTTCCGTATCTTAAAAATTATGCATGCCACAAAAATGTTCGTCCTTTGTTTGGGCGGGCCGAAAATTTGAAACACACTTGTAACAGTGTGATATCACAGAAGTCTGGATATAAAATTTGGTTGCTCTAGCTTTTATAGTCGTTGAGATCTAGGCGCTAATGAAGACGGACAAACATACAGACAGACATAGCTATATCGACTCGGCTATAGATGCTGATCAAGAATATATGTATTATATGGGATTGGAAACGCTTCCTTCTGGGTGTTACACACATCCACTATCACCACACATCTAATATATCTCTATACTCTTCGAGTACCGGCTATAATTACAATTAAAGTATTTCTAATTAAATTCTAATTTTAAACTTAGCCAAGTAATTTACGAAAGTCTTCATTGGACTTGGGCTTCTCCGACGATGCTGATGTTGTATTAGAGGAATCTGGTTTTGTGGCTATGGCTGTCTCTGCAACTTTCTCCCCATCATTCATTTCCACATCCTCTGACGTGGCTGCATCTGCCTCTTTATCAAGCGACAGCACCTTGCGACGCTTGGTGGCCAGCATCTCACGGCGCACAACATTCGGTATAAGCGATGTGGCCATACGGCGTTTGGCTGGCAAGACGTTCGACGTCTTTGGAGGGGGATCAGAAATGGCAACAGACAGCTGGGGGAGACAATGATTAGATTTATTCACTATATTGTGTTCTATGGGAGAATATGTACTAACCACAGATCCGTTCAGATCATGGCCATTCAATTGTTCAACAGCCTTCTGGGCTGATTCGGCCTGCTCATATTCAATGTACGCAATGTTTTTGCGTGCCTTGTATTGTCTGCTGCCGATTGGTAGCTTTTTCTGGACAATGCGAACATCCTTCAATGTGCCACAGGTGGCAAAGAGTTCATTTAGCGTTTCAGATGTAACATTTGGCAGAATGTTCTTAACAAAAACTTTGGTTTTTTCGAGTTCCGCTGAAATCCAACATAATATTGTTTATATTTTCCTACATTTCTTTCTGTTGTTACTCACTTGAATACTTGAGACCTGGCGGTGCTCCTGTGGCGCGTGTTGGTGCTGCTGTGGCGCGCGGTGGTGGTGCCATGGCGCGTGGTTGTGGTGCTGTAGATCGTGGTGCTGCCGAGGAACGCTGTGCTGCTGCTGTGGCACGTGATGCTGCTTGGGCTCGCGATGGTGGCTGCGACGTCTTATAGGGCTTTCTTTCTCTTAGTTGCTCACGTCCACGCTGCTGGTGTCTATATATGCCTTGGTAGGGTTCTGCCGGCAGTTCTATCTGCTGGCATGTGGTTATGGACTTGTAGTCGCCATAGCAGCGCTCGTAGCGACGATATTGTTCGAGAACAAAATGACCATCCTTCAGGACAGGCTGCTTAAGGGCTGAATTGAGAATCTCGCGACAACGAACACCACCATTAAACTGTGAATCCATTTGGGCCCACGTCATCCAAAGGTAACCGCTTTGCTGGCTCTCATCGAAAGCTGCCGAAAATAGAGATAAAAATCTTTAGAGATACGAAGGAAAGGAGTTTCATTACAAAGAACCCCTTACACATGATGTAATCCCAGATTTTGTGGCCTAGTGCTGGGTTCTTAAATTTGGCATACTCCACTTGGGCGTAGAGTTGGAGCACCTCGTAGCTGGTGTCGGCCTCCTCGCCATACAAATCGGAAAGTGCATTCCAGGTACCATCGAATCTCTCTCGCAGCCGTGTGCACTGATCGCTGTCCGAGACATCGCACTGGCGTACCCTAAACGCCAAGTAGTCCAAATGCAGCTCCACTGTCACCTGTGTGTTGACGGCCAACCTGAGAAAGACACCCTTCAGGACTTGATCTACCTCCTGAACGGTTTGGCCTTCAGTCTCCATCAAATGGATGAGCCTGTGGTTCACGATCTTGCTGTATGTGCTCATCGCAGCGCGTTTGGCCAGATCCAGGCGGCTGATCAACTGGTAGCCGCCTGTGGGTCGCTTTGCACTCTCGTTTGTGTATCTTATGTAGTCGAGCCAGACTCTTTCGACTTGCGGAAAATGCGAGATGGTTATTTCAAATACTGTGCAGGACAAAGCATCACGAATCTCGTCGGTGTAGTCCATATTATTGATTTTCTCCAGTTGGAGAATGTGGACCGGGGTGAAGCACTCCCAGTCGACGGGCTTACGCGGATCCTGTATGAGAGGGCTCAGCCATTTCTTGTACTGGTCCAAAAGCTCAGCCAACTCTGTGCACTTTGCTTCATCAGAGTTCCAGTTAATGACGCGACTTTCCATCACCGGTTTAAAAGCGTCTGCTTGCTTGTCTCCATCGGGCGCTGAGGCCAAGAGTTCGCGCAATTTTTCTATAAAATCAGGATTCTCTAAAGAATACTTGGAAAGAAGCGACGACCATAGCGTGATGTTTTTGACGTTCTTCTGGGCAAACAAATAGTTGCATATCATATTGGCCAAATCGACATCTACAGGCGCCAAGTGAGAAGATAAATAAGATGTGCAAAAGCTGTAACTAAATGCTGCTGCTGTACTCACCATAATAGGAGTTCAAGGCTTCGGCGCAATCCTCCTCGAATGTGACATGCTCTTCGGGAGAATGGGTCACCTGGAGACGGACGCGCAAGTATTTGCGCCATAGTTCTGGTGGCATTATGGCAATCTTTTTGAACTGCACAGCAGCCTCCATTATCGCATCGTAATCGTTCAGTGCGCTGCGGGCGGATAAAACAACATTTCAGTCATAATTGTTTAATTTCTCGAAAATAGTTTATACATACTAGGCTATCTCGCTCATTCGCATCACCTGGCGGTAGGTCAAGTTGCTATAATTCGAAAATTTTTCAAACTCCTTCTTCAATTCTTGCTCCTTGATTTCCTTAAACTGCTCTTTGGATTCAGAGACGCTTGAGCTCATCGACTCGGAGTCGGAATCTGATTCCGAGCTAATTTCAATGGGGGCAACGTTTACCAACTCAACGGTGTTGGGAGTATTGATGACATCGCCGGCATTTTTAGCCTGAAAAAATGAATTCATGTTAATTTACACAGGCTACCACAAGCATAAATAAGAGTGCACTCACCTCTTCAGGTACTTCACTATCCATTATGATAAATTCTCTTCTTTTATAATAGTTTTATATGCAGCCTCGATGAAACCGAAATTGTTTTTTACGCGCGAATAATCTGAACAATTTCTGCGGGGCATCCGGAAAGAAAATTAGAGGTGGAAAATTGAGCTGGAGAAACATCGATGTTAACATCGATATAGTCGATGTTAGGGTCCTAACTGCAGACATCGATAGTTTTTTCAAACATCGATTTTTTTGCCAGACACCCCTTAGTTTTAAATTTTTTCCAATTTGATATTCCGTTTAATATTACTGGCTAACCAGGACCCTCAGGCCTCAGCACATCATTTTATACGATTGATGAATCAATTGTCTACAAGATTGGTTAAGTTTAGTGACTCTTTTTCTTAGATTGTTTCTAAAATGACGTTTAAGCCAAGGTATAAAATTTAAGTGAGCATGAAATGCGACGTAGGAAAACATAAGTGAGCATGAAATGTCACGTTATTTGAACACTTGTTGGCTGTCAACCGGTAGTATCGACAATTCTATATCCTTTTTCCATTGATTATTACGAACCTCTTGGTGGTGGGGCAAGGCCGGCTAGCCAGTCATCCCAGGGCTGGGTGTTTCCCAAGCCCTCCGGTCGCACAATAAGCCAACAAATTGGACATCTCAGACTCAAAAAAAATAGAACAAACAACAATATGTATACATACAACAAGGATTCTACTAGACATTTGACCTACATGACTCACAAAAAGACGTGGAGCTGGCGAGGTGTAGATGTTTTACCTCTGACGTACCCTCCCTGCCTGAGATCCATATCCTATCAACGTCTTGAATCTCCCTGCCATGGGCAGCGTTATCTTACTCCCCCGTAGTGTTGGTTCCCCCTCCCCCTATTACAAACAATTAGCCTTCCATTAACAACGTTATAATTTTCATCTGAATACTATGGGGTTATACATAATTCTTTTACTTAGTTAATTCTCCTAATTTCCCTTCCTGCCTATCCTAGATGGTGACTTTTCGACCTACAAATCCCTCCCCCATTACAAATAATTAAATTAATAAATATAAATATGCATAAATATAAATAAATATAACATCAATAATTACATATAGGAGAATACAATTAAATAAATAGGGACAGAGACTATAATAACTTAATATAAATTATGTGGTGATTTGGGGGCCTCTGACGAACTCTAATTGTTTCGGTTTGCTCCTCTCTCGGCCACTCCCGAGCAGAGCTGGGGCCAGGAATGATGGTATAAGAGTGCTCTCCTGAGACCAAAAAAAATAAGGGTGATCCGGAGGAAGGAACCGGACACGATCCCCTATGAGTTTCCAAGAAAAATATAAAATTTCTCGCCCTTCCTATGGAACGGACTGACTTGACTATCTTGGTTGGATCGACTCCTTTTTCCTTCTGGTCAGCTCTGAATACATCTCTTTTCCTGATCCCAGTCTTCTGTAATGTTATCGTAGAGTTATGTTGATGGCCACTACTCCATCCTCCTATCACTCACTTTGAAAAATTCCACTTTCACTTTAAAATTTTTTTTTCCTCGCAACACCAGAAGCATCTCCGTCTGGGTCTACGCTGACTGATCTATCTTTTGATCGCTACTCCCACTAGGCTTGTCTCCCCTATATTTTTTTCTCGGCGACCGGCCGCTCTCTACTCTCTTCCATTGCCCTAGATTTTTTTCCCTAGTCAGATACGGTCCAGCGTCATCAAAATTATTATGTTCATGTTCAGTCTCTTTTCAATGTCTCTAAAGAATTTTAAATGGAGGTGTTATTTATTTCGATGCACAGCTATACCACACGTTCACCAATCACCCAATCCCATGAAGCTAGCGTCTGCCAGTCCGATCTGATAGCTGAAGATCTTCTCCCCACTGTGGTTGTGGTGGTGATGATGGCTCTGACGCTCCACCTATCCCGGTTGCCCGAGGAGTTTAAAAAAAATGATCCACCTCTACGGGCCACCTCTAAGCCTGATGGGCTGGCGTCATCATCTGAAAGTTGAAAGGTTTTTTGTTTGTTGCTTTTGTTAGCTTACCATTGTGATGTCCTCAACATTACCCAGCATTAGCCCCATAACCTCAAGTGTGCCCCCGGAGCGGGCGTGCATGACAATCTTGAGCAGCGCCAGTGCTGAAATTTGTATGTCCTTAAAGAAATGTGGATCTTTTTCCCAGGTCTTGGCGTCGATAATTTTTCATCACAGCTGGGTAGAGTCTGTATGTTGTTCTCCAGCTCCCAAGTTTTTTGTGCAGCATCGACATCCATTTTAATGTTGTTTTCTTGAATTTTCTATATTTTATCTATTTATGTTTAGTTTTTTTGTGTTTTATTCCGGCACTTGAGATTAGTGTAACCGCGGAAATATAATTATTTTGATATTCTCACTCACTTATTTTATGGCCGCAAATAATCGATTTTACAATTTGTTTTTCTGGCTGGCCAACAGGCGGCAGTCCAGTGATCGGCACCGTGTGGGACAGGACTGACAATAGTACTCCATGCTCTGTACAGGCTGGCCCTAAATCGAAATTTGACTATTGTGATGTCTTTTTTCTGTCGATCCTGTTTTTATTTTTTGGTTCCTAATCGTGTGCCTAACGTGTGCCTAACGTGTGCCTAACGTGTGTGTTTTCAAATGATTTTTGGAGATTAAAGCTACGAGATTTTTGGTCATCTGACTGGAAATCGCGTGAAACTTAAAAAGCATCTCTACAATCCGGCCAGTATTATTCATATACAAAAATATATGTATAGAGAATCAGGCAGAATTTTAATACTATCCTCAACTATTCACTACACTTTTTTCTTGTCGCATTAATTGCTGCACAAATTTCCAATAACAGAAGGCGTTGAAGGGGTTCTCTTCGAAAAGGGGTTAAGATTTGCTTAAAATCACGCCAAATGTTGGATATTAGAAGGAATTTAGTAGCAGAATATATAGCTATACTTGGGAGGAATATTACACTGTTTAATTTGAATTTGAATTTCAATTTGAATAACGGTTACAAGCCCGAAATAATAACAGTAATTGCGGCATGTTGAGCGCTGCATCTCGTTGTCGTTGTTGTTTTTTCACTGCTTTTGTTGTTGTTGTGACTGTTATAATTGTAGCTGCATCTTGGATCAATGAATTGAGTGCTGTGCAGCTCTCATGAGGGCTTCTCGACTACACAACCATCAGCCCAATCTAGCGCACTCCACTCCACTCCACTTCACCTCTCCTCTCCACCCCACCCCTCTCGTCACATGATGGCGTTCCAAAGGGCACGCTTTTCATATAAAACATTAGCGAGGCGAGCAGAGGCCCGGACAGAGGGCTGCCTCCTCCGCGGTCACATGGTTCGTGGGTCGCCCACAACACAACGCACGCCCGACTCCGTACAGTTCCGTTCCGTTCCGTCCGGCTAACAATCAGCTGTTTTTGGGCAGCTGTTTTAGGCAATCACGTGTAAAACGCGTGATGAGTCCCTACCATCCGGGCCAGCCCATCAGACTCAGAACTGGCCCGTAGAAGTGGACAACTTTTTTAATCTCCTCGGGCAACCGGGATAGGTGGAGCGTCAGAGCCATCATCATCATCATCATCACCACCACCACAACCACAGTGGGGAGAAGATCTTCAGCTATCAGATCGGACTGGCAGACGCCAGCTTCATGGGATTGGGCAGGTGAGCGTGTGGTACACATAGCTGTGCATCGAAATAAATAATATTTCCGTTTAATACACATTAGTGACATTGAAAAGAGACTGAACGTGAACATAATAATTTTGATGACGCTGGGCCGTATCTGACTAGGGAAAAATTAAATTGACAACTAGACAATGTTGGCCATCTTGACGAGATCCGACAACGAATGGGGGGCAGTACCAACACCGGCGTCCTTGTACGACTGACACTTATGCAGCACTAGCTCAAACTCCGGATCTAAGACGACGTCCCACTCGGCACGCTTTGGCTGGCTTTTGGCCTCTCCTAGCGTGATAGACTTCAGATCGGCTGCAGAGATTGTGGCCATTGCTGCGCTGATTCCCTCGATCATCCCCATCACCAAGAATCCCATAAAAGCACCGTTTGCCATTGGCCAGACTCCCTGGCGGGCGGCGAGAATGGCACCCGTTGCAGCGCCGCTCAGAACTGAGTTCCACGAGTCCTCCCGCTTCCTGTAGTGGACCAACGCACAGTCCACCGTGCCGAATGTGGCGGTCCAAACGGCAAAGTTGCCGGCCATTGCGGGAGTCTTCATCTTGACAGAAAGCAATCCGCCGTAGAGGCTGCGACGCAGTCCCGCCGGGGCATCCCTGAATCCCTTCACATAATGGAATAGGCCCCCGCCAATGGAGCCAATCAGGAAGCCACAGCCGACATCCTCCACAATCCGTGTGGGACAGGGCTGACGATAGTATTCCATGGTCTGTCCAGACTGCACCTAAATCGAAATTTAACTATTCTGATGTCTTTTTTCTGTCGATCCTGTTTGTATTTTTTGGTTCCTAATCGTGTGCCTAACGTGTGCCTAACGTGTGCCTAACGTGTGTGTTTTCAAATGATTTTTGGAGATTCAAGCTACGAGATTTTGAAGCTAGTGACATTTATTTCGAGTCTGTTTTGATCGAAGGGGAGTTGTGCATGGAGACAGAGAGGAGAGGTGTTTTCCTTTAGCTAGGGGAGTCCTTTGGTGCATAGTATTTGTGGGTTGTGGGTTTTTCGGCTCTGGTGTTGTCTTGTTCGGCTCATTATGTGGCGCGAGCCGAACGACGCTGATTCTCGTTTTACTAATTTTCTGCAGGTTTCAATGCACAATGTTTTTGTTTCTGTTTTTGTCTTGTTTCAGCTTATTTTAGTGTATGTGTGCACATTTATTCTCACGTACTTTGCATATGTTTTGTAGTATTGATGGGCACTACAACTGAAATTTTGTGTTCGTTTCAGTTTTTTGATTTCCGTACTCACGTCACCCTTTATTTCAAAACTTTGTTACGAACCTCTTGGTGGTGGGGCAAGGCCGGCTAGCCAGTCATTCCAGGGCTGGGTGTTTCCCAAGCCCTCCGGTCGCACAATAAGCCAACAAATTGGACATCTCAGACTCAAAAAAAATAGAACAAACAACAATATGTATACATACAACAAGGATTCTACTAGACATTTGACCTACATGACTCACAAAAAGACGTGGAGCTGGCGAGGTGTAGATGTTTTACCTCTGACGTACCCTCCCTGCCTGAGATCCATATCCTATCAACGTCTTGAATCTCCCTGCCATGGGCAGCGTTATCTTACTCCCCCGTAGTGTTGGTTCCCCCTCCCCCCATTACAAACAATTAGCCTTCCATTAACAACGTTATAATTTTCATCTGAATACTATGGGGTTATACATAATTCTTTTACTTAGTTAATTCTCCTAATTTCCCTTCCTGCCTATCCTAGATGGTGACTTTTCGACCTACAAATCCCTCCCCCATTACAAATAATTAAATTAATAAATATAAATATGCATAAATATAAATAAATATAACATCAATAATTACATATAGGAGAATACAATTAAATAAATAGGGACAGAGACTATAATAACTTAATATAAATTATGTGGTGATTTGGGGGCCTCTGACGAACTCTAATTGTTTCGGTTTGCTCCTCTCTCGGCCACTCCCGAGCAGAGCTGGGGCCAGGAATGATGGTATAAGAGTGCTCTCCTGAGACCCAAAAAAATAAGGGTGATCCGGAGGAAGGAACCGGACACGATCCCCTATGAGTTTCCAAGAAAAATATAAAATTTCTCCCCCTTCCTATGGAACGGACTGACTTGACTATCTTGGTTGGATCGACTCCTTTTTCCTCCTGGTCAGCTCTGAATACATCTCTTTTCCTGATCCCAGTCTTCTGTAATGTTATCGTAGAGTAATGTTGATGGCCACTACTCCATCCTCATATCACTCACTTTGAAAAATTCCATTCTTTTTTTTTCTTGCAACACCAGAAGCATCCCCGTCTGGGTCTACGCTGACTGATCTTTTGATCGCTACCCCCACTAGGCTTAGTCTCCCCTATATTTTTTTCTCGGCGACCGGCCGCTCTCTACTCTCTTCCATTGCCCTGGAACTTGGTTCAAGGGCATGGCCTACTCTCTGTGGGAGTATCTGCACCGGGACTACGCTGGTGGGTGAGATTTCTCTCCCGAACGGGATCACAGAGCGCGGGCCTCTCTGACTTCTTCTAGGATCTCCCGACTAGAGGGCGCCAGTATCAACTAGGCCTACCCCTCAAATTTTGGCGCTGCCAACCGGTTCGTGACTATTACCCCTTCGCTTCTCACCGGTTTTAAGTTATCGAAGACCTTCGAATGCAACATGATTAATGTTATATTTCTTTTTTTCCAGATGCTTTAAAACGCAATTAATATTGTATTTTGCACATATTTACAATTTTTGACCCAATAATTCATTTGATCAATTTATTGTTATTAACATCTCGATCCCGATACATATTCATGGTATCAGAAATAGGCTTTTTACACTTGGTGCGTTACGTATCGATATCGGAGAAGACGCAGAGATGCAGGTTAGCCGTTTACACTACAGCGATTTTGCTTCTTTGCGTCTTGGGAAGAGGAAGAAAAATTTGTAAACGAAACAAACTATGTCTGAAAATAAACAAAATATGTCTGAAGAAGAGCTGATTCTTTTATCTGCGGTGGCCCAAAATGAAGTGAATCTGCTGAAATGTATGGAAGTGTCTGGGCTATCCTCAGAAAAGCTGCAGTTCGTTTAAGGAGAATTTCCACATGGAAAGGAGTACATTCAACATTCTGGTTAACCTGTTGCCCAATTTAAAAAAGAAAGATACTCCATTTCGACTGACAATCCCTCTGGAGAAAAGAATAGCCATAGCTCTTTATTGTCTAGGATCGTCAGCCGAATATCGTACGGTAGCGAGTTTATTTGGTGTGTCAAGGGCCATTGTCTGCCGGATATTGCTGGAATTTTGTCGGAGGTTTCTGTCGCTGCCTTCATCAACTCCAGTTTTTTCTCCTCTTTCACTTTGGCTAGTTCACTCCTGAAAAATAAATTTAACAAGTAAATAGGAATTTAACCTTTGTATGGAAACTTACCTGTACTTTCTTGTCAAATTGTCCATTTTATTTTTCACCTCCACGAATGTTGGACCAAACTCTTTCATGGCAATCGCTATTTCCTTATATATGTGGGGTTCTTTCGAACGCCCCGAAAACTATCAATGTTTTCCTCCCACTGGTCGAGAAGGGATAGTATGGCAGCATGTGTCCACAAAAATCTTCGGTCTAGCGTAATAATTTTAACTATTATTGTATGAATTATAGTATTATATGTATGTATATATTTACCTTTTCCATCATCAGACATTTTTCGCGGCAAATTTATATTTTCTGCTACAGCTGTTTTTTGTTGTTATTAGTGGTGATAGTTCCGCTGATTAGGCAGAAAAGTACGAAAATTGCTGTTATGCGCACAGAAATACCACAGAAGTACCAAAGCAAAGTTGCGTCGGAAAACAACGCAACTTTTTGCCACCATTAGGGCCCTATGCTAAACCTATGTAAAAAAAACTGCGTTTCTGAGAAGACACAGCCTCAGTGTAAACGGCACCTAAGAAGACCATAAGCTATCGATAATTTTGTACGCTTTTATGGTCGCAGTAGGAGATTTTTCACGAAAACGCATTGAGGTCACACTGCTCCCGCTTTGCACTGGCTATATATTGCCCGATATTTCCATATTCGCATGAATTAATTGTTTATTGCCGTGAACGTACGCGTCGTCACGTTACAGAAGCAGCAACACACACAACACAAACAACGAAGATATTAACGACGCAGTTGTGATTTGGCAATGTTATTGCTCCAGTAAAGTGCAACCACAAGTGGGAAAACAGAAACTAACGGACAGAATATGGAGCCCTTGCATCAACTGCTGCTGCTGACGTCGCTACTCCTGGTGGCTAGTGGCGGCATTGGCTTCATCCCCCAAGTGATGGGGGCTGATCAGGAGGATGTCAGCATTGTCCACTACCAACCGGAGCAAGTGCATCTGGCTTTTGGCGGTGAGTCTTTCATTATATAAATTGGCTTTTTATTTTCGTGCATTTGTGAGAATGAGTGTGTGGATGCATGCCTGATGTGTCAAAATGAACAGCACAGCGATTTCTCATCCATCGACTGTACAATCCAAGTCATAAATATTGCAAGCGAATCAAATCGCGCACTGATTCCCTCCACTCCCTATACCGATCCCAATCCCAAGGGCGATAGAATGTTCCAGTTGTTACAGCTCAACCAGTCGTCACGGTCATGCCAATCAAAGGCTGACTGACTGATGGACGACTGCACTCAGGGGAACTGTTGGTTAATTATAATTGTTATACATAAGTACAGCTTACGCATTCGGCTTTATTTATGGGAAGAATACGTCTCGAATCTGCTGCAGCTGTCATAGCTGTACTCTCTCCCAAGTAAACAAATTGGGAAAAACAAATATGTACTATACTATTTCCAATTATAGAAACTCGGGTTTGAAACGTGTGTGTGGTGTGGGGTGTGGGGGGTCTAGCCCCTATTGTTATAGCGATAAGGGCATACGAGTAATCCGAGCAGCTTTTGTGTGCTAGTTTCAGTGCGAATGCGATAAGAAGACAATAACAAAAGAGCTAGGAAACAAGGCAAAATTAAAAACCAAACAACAATAGAAAATAATCAGCAACGACATTGGATTTTGAATGCCTCTGATGCACTTTTTGAACCAAATACCGAACCAAACTACTGAACCCTTTCTGGCCAAAAATGAAATTGCTCAAGTTTGTTTCTCTCTTCTGCATTCCCGCATTCCTGGCTTCAACCTCGCCAGAGCTCACCGCCAGCGAGATGGTTGTCACCTGGTCAACGCGCAGCCTGCCGCCGGACACGGCCAGCGTTGTCGAGTACGGACTGATAGTGGCCGGACAGGCCCCCTCCAAGCTTAATCAGCGTGCCCAAGGCACTGTCACCAAGTTTGTGGACGGCGGCCATAAGCACTCCACGCAGTTTATCCACAGGGTATGCGTTTAGAAGATCAATCCAGCCAGCAGAGTCCGAGCGAAACACTCATCCACCCTGCTTTCATTGCCTCCACTTAGGTGACGCTTAGCCAGCTGGAGACGAACTCCTCCTATGCCTATCACTGCGGCAGCGCCCTTGGATGGTCGGCCGTCTATCAATTTCGAACGGTGCCCGGCCCCGACGCGGACTGGTCGCCCTCGCTGGCCATCTACGGGGACATGGGCAACGAGAATGCCCAGTCGCTGGCCCGTCTGCAGCAGGAGACGCAGAAGGGGATGTACGATGCCATCATCCATGTGGGTGACTTTGCCTACGACATGAACACGAAGGAAGCGCGCGTCGGGGACGAGTTTATGCGACAGATCGAGACAGTGGCCGCCTACCTGCCTTACATGGTGGTGCCGGGCAACCACGAAGAAAAGTTGTGAGTAGCCGGTAGAAGAGTCTAGAGTAGGAGAGGTCTAATTCCGTGTGCTTTCCGTGCAGCAATTTCTCCAACTATCGGGCCCGATTCAGCATGCCTGGTGGGACGGAGAACATGTTCTACAGTTTCGATCTGGGGCCCGTGCACTTCATCGGCATTTCGACGGAGGTCTACTATTTTATGAATTACGGCGTCAAGACCCTGGTCTTTCAGTACGAATGGCTAAGGAGGGACCTGGAGCAGGCCAATATGCCTGAGAATCGCTCGAAACGTCCGTGGATCATCATCTATGGCCATCGGCCCATGTACTGCAGCAACGAGAACGACAACGACTGCACCCACTCGGAGACCCTCACCAGAGTCGGCTGGCCCTTTGTCCACATGTTCGGACTGGAGCCGCTTCTCTACGAATTTGGCGTGGATGTTGCCATCTGGGCCCACGAGCATTCGTACGAGCGTCTGTGGCCCATTTACGACTATGAAGTCCGCAATGGAACGTTCCAGGACTCGCCCTACGAGAATCCCGGTGCGCCTGTCCATATTGTGACTGGCTCGGCCGGGTGCAATGAGGGACGCGAGCCATTCAAGGGTAAAATTCCCGAATGGAGTGCCTTCCATAGCCAGGATTATGGCTACACCCGCCTCAAGGCCCACAATCGCAGCCACTTGCACTTCGAGCAGGTTTCCGACGACCAAAACGGAGCCATCATAGATCAATTCTGGCTAATAAAGTCACATCACGGCAGCTATAAGGATCAAAATCAGAACTGAGGCCCAGGCCAAACCAAGCTGAACGAGTCTCAGTCAATCGGCAACCGGTAACAACCGGAGCACGTATAGCCATTGTAGGAACGGAACTGTAGAATTACTGGCAGTATTAGTAGCGCACATTCTCAATCACAAATTAGGAATTAGCTTTAGCAGGCGGCTATAACATTCCTTATTCTAGCCCAGAACAATCTTTAAACTGTATTTTAATTAGACAATTCAATGGTCCAGCCACTTATGTGAACAATACTATTGCAAGTGCATTTAATGTTAAAACACATACATATATTTTAAGAGCCCCGATGCTCGTATTGAGATCGAAACATGAGGTGGAGGGATATATTCTGTATATTTTTATTTACTTTGCCAGCGGCAGCAGCTACTTTGTTCAATGTCCGTCTGGTCTGTATGGCAGGAAAGGCATTTATGTATACCTATCTTTATATGTATGTATATCCGCAGAGACGTATCAGACGTATCACTTAATAACTCTTACATTATTCATTTGCAAAAAAACCATTATTCATTGGTCGCAGATATGTTTTACGAGACGATTTTAAGTCTAGTTTTTATTATTTAGCGAAACTTCAGTCGTTCGCTAAATGTTCTGTTCTGTGTTTGTTTGCACACTTTTAGCGTGACTTTTGTAATTATCGCTTGATATCTCGTTTTCATGTCCCTTTAAGAACATTGAAGGATTGTTTTTTATTTTACTGTCGTGTAATGGATACTTCTACTTATAAGATGCCAAAAGATTGGAAATCCTTTAAATTGTGTATCCTTTTGTGCTCGTTTTAGATCGTTTTATTAATTTTCTGTTTTTAAACCTTTTTCTCAAATAGTTTTACATAGTTTCCTGCAGGCGAAATTTAAACCAAAATAGGATAGGGGGTTCTAAGTAGAACTACTAGCAGATGTTTGATCAATTCAAAAGGCTGACAGTCTTCTTAAAATTTCCAGTGAAAGAGTAGAGTCTCCCCACTTCAAACCAGCGATTCCGTGTGATGGGGCTTAACTTATAGTCGGATTTCTACGACTATCGATTGTTGTATTTCTGTGTACCTTTCACTCATTAAACTGCTTTTATCAATAAAAAAATAAGAATATCTGGTCTGATTTGCCTTTCGGTAGGCAGTGGTATGAATGTGTATGTGTGTTTGAGTGTGGATCAAAGTTAATCTCGGTTTGCCGTGTGCTCTGCTCCTGCAGAAACCGTGCTCGACATGGTCGTCACCTGGAACACGCGCGACAACACCAACGAATCGATCTGCGAGTTCGGCATCGAGGGACTGCAGCGACTGGCAAAGGCTCCGCACGGACCCACAGCCTTTGTGGATGGCGGACCCAAGAAGGCCACACAGTATATACATCGCGTGAGTATCCCAGTAGTTCGCTCGCGCCACACACCCATCCTCACACACACACTAATCTGGTGAGCAACGCAGGTGACGTTGACGAATCTGAAGCCCAACAGCACGTACCGCTACCATTGTGGCAGCCAATTGGGCTGGTCAGCCACCTACTGGTTCCGTACGCAGTTCAACCACAGTGACTGGTCGCCCTCGCTGGCCATCTACGGGGACATGGGTGTCGTGAATGCCGCCTCATTGCCAGCCCTGCAGAGGGAGACGCAGCGGGGCATGTACGATGCCGTCATCCACGCGGGAGACTTTGCCTACGACATGTGCAACGAGAACGGGGAGGTGGGCGACGAGTTCATGCGCCAGGTGGAAACAGTGGCCGCCTATGTGCCGTACATGGTCTGTGTGGGCAATCACGAGGAGAAGTAGTAAGTGGATACGCACGGTCAGATGAAGAGCAGATTAATTCCCATCCATCGCTGCAGCAACTTCTCGCATTACATCAATCGGTTCAGCATGCCAGGCGGATCGGGGAATATGTTCTACAGCTTCGACATGGGACCAGTGCACTTTATTGGCTTCAGCACGGAGTTCTACTACTTCACACAGTTCGGACTTAAGCAGATCGTGATGCAGTACGACTGGCTGGAGCGCGACCTGATCGAGGCGAATCGGCCGGAGAACCGCAAGAAGCGTCCGTGGATCATCACCTTCGGCCATCGTCCGATGTACTGCAGCAATGACAACAGTGACGACTGCACCAATCACGAGACCGTCGTACGGAAGGGTCTGCCTTTTCTAGATATGTTCGGTCTGGAGCCGCTCTTTTACAAGTACGGCGTGGACGTGGAGCTATGGGCCCACGAGCATTGCTACGAGCGGATGTGGCCCATGTACAACTATACGGTACACAACGGCTCGCTGGCCGAGCCTTATGTGAACCCTGGTGCACCCATTCACATAATTTCGGGGGCTGCCGGTAACCATGAGGGCCGTGAACCATTCCTGAAGCGTATTCCATCCTGGAGCGCCTTCCACAGCCAGGACTTTGGCTATCTGCGTCTGAAGGCCCACAACCGCACCCACCTGTACTTTGAACAGGTATCGGATGACAAGAAGGGCGAGGTCATCGATCACTTCTGGGTAGTCAAGGACCATCACGGCGCCTACGGGTCTGTCCTGTGATCTCTAATCTCCACTATAGCTGGAATCTTTGTGATAAATCCCACAAATTTTGCACAAATCATGCACAAATCTTGTCTTTTTTATTTTTTATATCGACGAAAAATATGTATGTATGTCCCACAAAAGTATCCTGTAAAAGTCCTGCATAAGTGGATTTTATAACCAACTATAACTATCTCGATCTATGTATTTATGTATGTATATATATAGAGTATATCTATATACCATTGCACCATATGTAATCTATTTTTATATGATTTGCGAATAAAACAAAAACTATACCAATATTGGAATGGTTGAAAACTGTACTATGAATACGTATACATATATGTATATACTATGACTTTGAAGGCTATACGAGCCGATCCAGTGCAAGACGAATCAAGTGTTAGATCAAGACTAATTTTTAAGGCAGACAGTCCGAATTTCACGTTCACAAAATGCAAGCGATGGTCAGCATCAGAGCAAAAGATCGAGAATATCTAGAGTGCGAGAGCTGCTTAGCTGCTGCTGCTGGTAACTAAGAGATAAAGAGACGGAAGCGAATGTACATATGCATGTACATATTAACAATCTTTCGGTACAGTGCAGTTAACGAACAATATAAAAACAATAAGAAATCTAAATTTAATAGTCATTACCGTGCTACGTGACCCTACAATATCTATACGAATGCGTCAATATATTCTGAGCACTATCTAGACAGAAATTATCTGGTCGGTCTGCCCGCATTTTTATGAAACCTACGAGTATACACACATATGTACATACATATAAATGTATGATTCGTAAGCACTGAAATAGAAGATACTCTTGTTTCTAATTAAAAACCAAACTCTTGCCATTGCATTGCAGACAGCCTGAGGGACATTACGGTGACCTGGTCGACACGCGGCTCTCCCAACGCCTCGCTGGTGAACTATGCTCGGAATTATGCCAAGGAAAAACTGATCGTGGTGAAAGGCACCTGGCAGCGCTTCGTGGACGGCGGACGCAAGGCTCGACAGCAGTATGTGCACAATGTGATGATCAGGGACCTGGAGCCAGACACCCGATACGAGTACAGCTGCGGCAGTGAACTGGGCTGGTCGCCGGTGTTCAGCTTTAAGACACCGCCGGCGGGCGAGAACTGGTCGCCATCGCTGGCCATTTTCGGGGACATGGGCAACGAGAATGCCCAGTCGCTGGGCCGACTACAGCAGGACACGGAGAGAGGGATGTACGATGCCATCATACATGTGGGTGACTTTGCTTACGACATGGACACAGACAATGCGGCCGTGGGCGATGCGTTCATGCGCCAGATCGAGTCAGTGGCCGCCTACGTGCCCTACATGGTCTGTCCAGGCAACCACGAGGAGAAGTAGTGAGTGGGCCAGGGGCCAGTACATACCTTTATGTCTTATCGATGGAATCCATTCTATCTTCTTTGGTTTTTGGTTTGTCTTTAAGCAACTTCTCGAACTATCGTGCGCGCTTCAACATGCCCGGGGAGACGGACAGCCTGTGGTACAGCTTCAATATGGGGCCCGTGCACTTTATCTCCTTCTCGACAGAGGTCTATTATTTCCTCAACTATGGTGTCAAGCTGCTGACGAAACAGTTCGAGTGGCTGGAGCGCGACCTGGCCGAGGCCAATCTGCCCGAGAACCGCGCAAAGCGACCCTGGATCATTACGTACGGCCACCGTCCGATGTATTGCAGCGACGAAAAGGAGTACGATTGCGACGGCAATCTAGAGACTTACATCCGCCAGGGCCTGCCTCTACTTAAGTGGTTTGGTCTCGAAGATCTCTTCTACAAGCACGGCGTCGACGTGGAGATTTTCGCACACGAGCACTTCTATACGCGTCTCTGGCCCATCTACGACTTTAAGGTCTACAACGGCAGTCTCCAGCAGCCTTACACGAATGCCAAGGCACCCATTCAGATCATTACTGGATCAGCCGGCTGCAAGGAGGAGCGTGAACCATTCTCCAACAATCTGCCCGCATGGAACGCCTTCCACAACAACGTACGTTAAATAATCAATAATTTCAATAATTTTTGGATATGAACAGCATGAAAACTTAGTAGATACAAGCACTTCCAAATGGGGCTACTTGGGCATATTTAGGTCTATCGTCAGAGCTGGATGACACTGGATGTCATTTTAGACTATATGTCTATAGGTTGAAGAAGTATCTTAATTTCAACGCACACTAATGTATGTACATATGTATATAGTAGAGGTCTGATTGAACAATGGTCGAAATTAATAGAGTGAAATGCAATAGTATCGCAGACTCGGACAAAGAACAACATCTAGTTCTATTGGACATTGAATATCCATATATATGTCTGTCTATACATTTATCCTTTTTTTTTTTTACTTATAAGAGCAAAGCTTTATAACAATATCGCCTTTCAAATTAAATTTTATACTAGCCTCGATTTCATAATCTATTATTGAAGGGCATTTTCATATCCGGTACTGGAAGAGTATACCCCTATATACCCCTATATATAAGATTTGTGGTGATAGTGGATGCGTGTAACGCCCTGAACAGACTGAAGCGTTTGCGCCCTTAAAAAGTATATACATACATATATTCTTGATCAGCATCAATAGTCGAGTCGATATACAGCTATGGGCGTCTGTCCGTTCGTCCGTCCGGCTTCATGAGACTATAAGAGCTAGATCAACCAAAATTTCTATCATAGCTTCTGTGATATCAATTCAATACAAATGAATTTCCGCCCCCGCAAAGGACGAAAATCTGTGGAGTCCACACTTTTTAAGATACAAGAACGCAGAATCATGGAAAATGAAAGCATCTATTAGATTGCCGAATCTGGATCAGGTCGGATCATTATTATAGCCAGAAGGAAAAAATTAAAATTCAGTGGCTTCGCAACGCCTTTCAAGCGCTAACTAATTCCCTCTCTCTCTCTGGCGCACACTTCAACGAGCCGTTTATGTAGATATATAAATGTAGAAGACATGTAAAAAACATATGTCAACAAAAATGGAAACAGATAACATCTTATATGTAAAATCTTCCAAGGGGTTCGACTCATTATACCCGTTACTCGAAGAGTATAGGGGTATATTAGATTTGTGGGGATAACGGTTGTGTGTAACGCACAGAAGGAAGCGTTTCCGACCCCATAAAGTAAATATATTCTTTATCAGCATCAATAGCCGAGTCGATATAGCCATGTCTGTCTGTCCGTCTGTCCGTCCGTCCGTCCGTCCGTCTGTCCGTCCGTCTTCATTTGCGCCTATATCTCAGAGACTATTAAAGCTAGAGCAACCAAGTTTTGTATCCAGTCTCCTGTGTGATCACACTACTCCAAATGTATTTCAAAATTTCGCCCCGCCCCCTTCCGCCCCCACAAGAGACGAAAGTCTGTGGCGTGCACAATTTTGAAGATACGAGAAAACTAAAAACGCAGAATCATAGAGAATGCCCATTTCTATCAGAGTGTTGAATCTGGATCAGATTGGATCATAATTATAGCTACAAAGAAGAAAACTATTTCGAAAGTCATCATTCCCTCTCGCTCTCTCTCACACGCGGCCCCATCTGCTTTGCTCATTCGTATTTTGTGTCGCCTAGTTCTCAGAGACTATAAGAGCTAGAGCAACCAAACTTTCTATCCAAACTTCTGTGATATCAAACCAGCACAAGTGTATTTCAAAATTTTGCCACGCCCCTTTCCGCCCCCACAAAGGACGAAAATCTGTGGAATCCACAATTTTTAAGATAAATGAAAACCAAAAACGCAGAATCATGGAAAATTACCATATCTACCAGATTACCGAATCTGGATCAGATCGGATCAATATTATGGCCAGAAGAAACAAATTAAATTTCAGTGGCTACGCAACGCCTGCCAAGCGCTGACTCATGCCCTCTCTCTCTCTCTCTCTGTCGCAAACACTTGTACGTCTCAAATATGTATTTATACATGTCATGTAGAAATGTAGGCGCAGATATACAAATCATATGTAAACAAAAATGAAAACATGCATAAAAATTCCAAAAAATTCATTTTGTTAATTGAAATATTATTTTCGTCCCTTTTGAGAACATATAATAAATTTCATAAATCGTAGGCTCATAAATGTATGTATGTATATACTGACTGAGTACCGGGTATAAGGTAGAGCCGCGGCATTTGCCGCGGCTCACAACGTTCCTTCTCGTTTTTTTTTTATTTTCTTTTCTGGCTAAAATTCCATTTGTCCCTTTTGCGAACTAATAATAAATGACATAAATCGTAAGCTCACATACATATATATTGACTGAGTACCGGCTGAGTATAAAGTAGAGCCGCGGCTCGCAACGTTTTTCTTTGTTTCGGTTATATGTATGTCTGATAAACAGTATCTACAAAAGTCGTTAAAATTGTTTGAGGCGTTATCTCAGATGACAGTTATTAGAGGTATTTTTTTATTGCTTTATTATATACGTCTTTCTGTGCAGTATTTGTTGGCCATGTTCCGCAGGAAATAATTGTTTTGTTTGATATATTTTCTTCTAGGATTATGGCTACACCCGACTCAAGGCGCACAATGGCACCCATCTGCATTTTGAGCAGGTATCTGATGACAAGGACGGCGACATTGTGGACTCATTCTGGGTGATCAAGGATAAGCATGGGTCCTATGGCTTCGATCCTTCTTCTTCTGAAATTAATTGACTTTACTGACCTGTACTCCTTCAATACCCCAGAAAATTAGTTGACATTAGTGATCGTGATCGTAGCTACTTATGTTTTTATGCATTTCCTTTTTTTTTAAATAAAAATTAAGTTAGAAAAAAAGTTAAAGACAAAAAAAAAAGAAGTAAATTCCACTAAGCTTAGATGTTGAACGTTGGGTTGGGCGAGGATGAACGGATGGATGTCGGATGCAGGGGATGTACCATCCACCCTAGTAGACGGTGCCTGAGATTCCCGCTCCATAGTTGTAGCCAGAGCCGATGGGTGGCACCCCACCGGCCAGGGCGCCCAGGCCGCCGCCCACAACGCTGTTGCCGTAGTTGCTTGTGTAGTAGCTGGATGGATACCCACCGGCTCCGAAGCGGGTGTTGTAGTAGGGATAGCCAGTACCAGTGCCAAGACCGCTTCCCAAGCGCCCATTATAGTACGAGGACAGTGCATAGGGATTCGAGTTGTAGGAGCCGTATCCGCCTACGCCGCCCAAGCTGGAGCCGTATCCACCCAGACTGGAACCGTAGCCGCCTAAAGCAGATCCATAGCCGCCCAGGGCGGAGCCGTAGCCCCCGTAACCACCGTATCCTGCAACTGCAGAGCCATCTGTGCGGAACAAAAAAAGAAACAAATCGAGATGGTAATCGCTCCGGAATAGGCCGAGACGAATCTTCGAAGAGAGCTCCGAATTCTATGTTGCGCTCACCCTCACCTAGGCCACCCAGCGACCGGGAGCTGTACGGATTGTAGTAGCTGTCCACGCCCAGTCCGGCGCCAACGCCCACGCCCACACCGCTGCCATAGCCAGCCGCTCCATAGGCTCCACCATATCCCGCTCCCAGGGGACTTCCGTATCCTCCGCCATAGCCAGAGTAGCCGCCGTAGCCGCCGTAGCCACTGTAACCACCAACATAGCGCTTCTCCTGCTTCTTCTCCTGCAGCGGGGCATAGCTGCTGGCCGCGCTCACCTGATCCTCGGCCAGAGGTCCATCTGCAGCAGCCTCTACCGCCGCCGTGTCCTCGGCCCAGACGCTCAGCACCAGGCTGGCAGCTACCAGAACGAACTGCAAAATCAATCAGTCATGGTTTAGATCCCATAGGTAATGTAATCCTAGCCAGCTCCTGGCTTGAGTCTCTGTCTTGAGTCTTACAAAGCACTTCATGTTGTGGACGCCTGTGGGTGTATGGTCTAAAACTGCTTACTGAATCTGGCTACTGCGCACGCGCCACTTGACACTTGTCTAATGATCCGAATGCCGCCTCAGCACTCGCTTTTATACACAACGGAATGGGCCAGAGCTTGTGGCTCTCTCTCTCTTTCCCTCTCTGTTGCCTGTTTACCTTTTGGTCGAGTGGTGGGTGAGAGAGCTGTGAAGTTGGAGCAGCACGAGTGCCTCTGATCTATCTCTACTTCTCAGTGGAATGACACGAGCCAAGCTCTGATCAAGCGAATGTTTTTCTGAGGCGTCCATCCTCACTGGATGCTCTTTGAGGGATTTGCCTAGGAATATGTTGATCGAATCTTTTTTACGTCAGATAGGATTCGACGGTAGATAAATCTTCACTACTGTGTGGATACAAAGAAGGAGTTGCGCAATTGGTCCCATTCGAACCCACACAAGTATAAGATTCTTAAGGAAATATATTTCGGGGACTATCAAATGATATCTTAGAAGCTCTTACCTAATTGGACTGAAGACAATATGTAGAACCCCTCAGTGGATGCTATTAATGTCTGAAATACTTTCGATAGAGAAAAAATATTGAACGTTCTATTTATCCACGCCAAGGCAGAGTCTCAGCTGTTGCTATTGGACAATCCTTAATCGTAAATATATGGACATACATCAAGGAAGGAATACTAAGGTAAGATACAGGTCGACTTCTTAGCGTATTCTATGCCCAGAACAATTGATCTACATATGAGAGGGTGTGTGGTGGGGCGTGGGTCGGTGTGTCGGTGTGGCGGTGGGGCGGTAACACCATCATTATCAATATTCCCACGATCTGGGTATCAATTATCCCCCAGTTCAGTCGGCAGGGGCCATAACAATGATGACAAATGCTAATTGAATCATTAACTTGACCCTGGGCCAACTAATTGCCCAACATAAAACACAAAATACGCGTAGTCGTAGCAAAAACAAACCGCAACAAAATGATTCAGGCCAAAAGCACCGATCGTAGTATACATTTATCCAGTGCAGTGCAGTCCAGTCCAATCCGATTTAGTTAGATAAAATATTGGGGCTAGTACTTCGTACGTGAGTCATTGAAAGTGTTTCAAATTACATAGTTCGCACTGCGGCTGGATGGGGGATTTTCACTTTCCAGGTCTTTGTGTAGCCATCTCAAATCTCGGATATCGGTTATTTAGGTATCGGAGTACTTACCAGAAAAGAGAAACCCAAGCGGATCTGGTTTTATTTTTATTTTTTGGCAACAAAGAAGGTACTTGTTGTTACCAACTATCGCCTCGCCGTTCGAGGGCAGACAGAGGCCTAGCTGGGGGTAAGTGTCCACATAATGTCCCCCGTCATTTTCAGGTCTCCAAGGGTGACTCACTTTTAAAATGTAACGGTCTGGAATCATAAAAATTAATGGAAATGGAGATGGGCATGGGCATGGGGATGGGATAAGTGGATGCTGCGAAACACTTATGAAAAGGTTTACATACATATTCGTCTATTTTTCAGTCAGATCGGCCACTCCAAGATATTCCTCCAGGTAGTCAAAATATTGTTAAACTTGATCCAAGTGGATCTTAGTCTTCTAGACATCTTTTTGATCCTCCAAATATGGATATACTATAACATGACGCAAGACTCGACAGGCACAAGCAAACACATGTACATATATATCTCTTTTCTATCTGGATCTATTGAAGGGTACCTTCAATTCTACCAGCCAAAATAATTATCTCTACCCTTCTTTAGTTATAGATACAGAAACGTGTGTCAATAGCGATAGTCATCATCCACAGATACATGTCAGAGTCAGAGTTGTGGCTGTCGATCTCGATGTGGCCGCCGCCTCTCCCCATATGAGTGGAACAACATTGTTCTTCATGCCGGGCATGTGAAAAGTGTTAACCAAGTAACTGGGAGCCGACTCTCAGGCCCGCCCTGGCCCGGCCCGGCTCGGCTCGGCTCGGACCGGCGATGACTCGACTTGGCCATGGGTATGTATGTGTACATGGGCCTGAAAGTGGCCTGAGAGTTTTTGGCTCCAACTCTGCGACTGGCACTGAGACAATGATTCTTTAATGCCGAGGCCTAAAAGCTTATTACACAGCGACCAGCCGCCAAGGCAGAGCCAAGACAGAGCCAAGGCATCTTTTCACAGATGGGATGCAACGTATACGTAATGCATGAAGGTGAAGGAGCAGCATAGCATCGAGTGCGGTGGAGGAACTGGGAAAGACGGGGGCGTTAACACATTTCGTTGTTCTAATTTACAAAACCAAATCACGCTTAACAGCAGCAACAGCAATAGCAGCAGCAGCAGTCACAGCAATGTTGCATCATTGCACGCCCCCCAATTATATTTACAAATAGATTTAATTATAATTGAACAACAGAGAGTGCTCGCAAGACGAGAGGAGAGGAAAACCGCAGGCCAAGTGCACCGCCCTGGTGCCTGGGTGCCTGGTTGCCCGGGCAAATGAAGCAGCAAATTATGATGATGATGATCGTGGGGAGTGGGTCTGGGCTTGGTGGGAGGTACCCCACAACAGAGTACAACAAATCTCGAGTCTCAAGGGGGAACAATGAATGCGACGACGACGACAACACAGCGAAACCAAACAAAAAACAAAACGAAATGAAACCATGGCCTTTTCCGTTGAACTTGCACTTTGCATAATTGCATGCTACTGTCAAGACCATTGGCCAAGACCAAGAATACTTCACACGATTATCCATGTGCATCGTGCGAACCCCCGCACGGGCCACAGCCAAACGCAATTTAATGCTAAGATCCCTCCCTCACTATGGCATTACAAGCTCGAGCTGATGGAACAGGAGGATATTGACTAACCAGGAGAATGCAAGAGAGGACATACTAGCTAGAGGATACCTAAGAGATACAAAACTACGTTTATCCGAACAAAACGAAACTTGAAGATGAAAGCAAGGATTAATGGTGTTCGAATCGGAATGGGACTCGTTTTTGTAGCCTTCACTGTGAATGGTATGGTGAGATATGGGGATATGGAGCCTGAAGCTTAACTCCCCGAACACCTAACCTCTGTAAAAGCCCTTTTGCATATTAGAATGATACATTAAAATTTAATGATTAAATCAATAATGCAGAACTCCATATCCATCTCGTCTTAAGGCCATACCGGTAATGTTCAGCTTATTTCAATTACACAACTCTCAACTTTCTTCCAACCGCATAAAAAGAAAAAAGCTTGGTATAATTCGCTATTTCCATTAGACCCACTAGAAACTACTCTATACATAGTATCTTTATTACAAGTGCACGTGCAGATCGAATTATTTCTCGCAAGAACCGTTTAGGGTCATATGCTCCGATTATAATTTCCTCTACTAATAAGTCCGTTCTCCATTTTTAAGTACTAAGTACAATGTCCGTAATTAGTGTTACTGTTATTTGAAATTTCTGCCTGCTTAGACTCCTTAAACAGGAGGAAAAAGCAGAAGATCGAAAGAAATATCAGTTGAGTATCAGGCGATGACTGAGTAAAGCTAGGAAATAAATAGAAAGGAATAATTTGTTGCCTACATCAGAGAGCATAGTAGAGCACATGCAGATCTCTGAGAGACTATCATGATTGTGATCCTCTAAGATTATCTATAAGGATCGGAATACATAGTTCCACTGACGTAGATCCACCAATGAATCAACGCCGCATCGCATTGGATGTGACAAGTCTGTGAGTCAGTCAATTCGATGTTCAATGATGAGCTTCCAGCCCATCCCATTCATTAGGCGATGCCGATGGAGACCCAAAACAATGAATAATTTAAGCCAGGTTGGGGCATAAATTGTGGGCCGGACAATGCCAGGGGCAGTCGGACTCGTACCGCAGCAGATGCCAGAGACCTAGATCCCCCGCCCGCAAAATGAAAAGATGTATCAATTTGATTGCTGTAAAAAATATACGTATACACAAATATATATATAGGACTGTCTCTCCCGGTATATATATGTATGCATCCGTGTATATATCAATTTTATTAAGTCTTCTTCAAAAGTTCTTTTGCCCAGAATCAGGTTCAGCTTCGGGCTTCCCTCACGATAGGGCAGGGCCACACTCGCCCCATCCCTAACTATTAAGTGTGTGATTTTTTTAACCCTTTAGATTTTTTCTTTTCGCTTCATTCATTCTTTGTTTCTTTTAGTTACGTTTTGATTATTCTTTTCTTTTTTGTACGTTTTTTTCATGTTTTCATTTTTTTCTTTTTCGATTTGTACAGAGGTTTGTGCTGAAAGAAAATTAGTTTAGGGTTTCATATATTCGATATTATCCTTTGAGTAAAATTAATCTAAATAATGCTGCCTTCGCTTTCGCTCTCGCTCTTGTTCTCGCTCTGAATCCTATCTCTGTGTTCCGGTTTAGCTCAGCTCTGCTGCAGGTTCAGGTGTATTGGTGGTGGTGTGGACAGAGCGAGTAGGCATCGGACGAGCGGAGCGCAGAAGAGAAAAAGATAGCGATAGAGTGTGTGAATGAATATAAGAGAGATGGATTGAGATTATGTATGTGGGGGTACAGTTATGCTTTCACTGGCGAGCAACTTTTGATGGACTGAACTGCGGAACTGGGAACTGGATGGTGTGGGGTATTATGAGATGAGTTTACAACAATTATAAACATAATTAAGTTACAAACTTTAACAAAAACTAAAAATCATTTTGCTAAAACTAACTAAACAACAAAAATATCTAGGTGTGTGGGTGTGTGTGGTGGGTGTGTATAGTAGTGTAATATAGTATACGAGTATCTTAAAATTATAATAAAAATACGATTAAGTTCGTGCAGACATCGGGGGTATGTAAAACACACACGCACACACTCTTTTGACTAGTAGAATAACATCGAGTTGTCTGTCTGACTACGTTCTTAACTATACAGAAGTGTATGGTATGGTAAGTACATGGATTGTATGGATAGATATGGAAGAAGAGAGAGAGATAGCTCTAATAGTAGGAAGCTGGTGAAAGGTGTAAGGTGTTTGATAAGATAGTGTGTAGGAGGCCCTTCCCCCCAAAAAGGAAACTTACAGATAAGTAAATACATAAGAGTCACACGCAGACTGGGTGTCTGGATGTGTGCCTCGTGTCATAGTGTACTAGTTATTCGACGCACTTAGTATCTAGTTTTATAGATGACAGATGTGTACAAAAAAATAAGGTATCAGATCATTAAAGATGGATGTTGGGTTGTCGGGGAAAGAAACAAAACATAGTATATTGCGGGACTGTGTGTTGTGTCGGTCTAAGGGATAGATACGAGCAGTTAATGTCATATAGTAATATAGTAGTAGTTGTAGTAGTAGTAGTAGTAGTAGTTTATGCGTAATAATAAGAATAATATAAAAATAATCACAGACTCGGATTTGCTTGGATTGGATTGGAATCGTTACTTTTGCAATGTTCGTTATGTACTATGTATATGCCACCTCGAGTGTGGGTTCGGTTTTGTTCAGTTATGTCTTTATGTTCTTAAAAAGCTAAAATCACGTGGCGTGGAATAACTTAAGATGATTTATACAGTTATGCGGTCGCATGTTTTTTACGTATGCATGTAATATAATTTGTTTTTTATTAATTCATATATTATCATATTGTGTAGCGTTACGATTACTAGAGCTATATACGTATATATCTATGCATATACGATACCATTTCTATATATTTTTTTTTGCATGCGCATTTATATTCCAATTGAATAATCTTTTGCGAGCTTTCTTTGTGTAAATTCTTCTATAGAGACCATATACACATCTCTATATTTAAATAAGTGTGTAAAATGTGGATATATGTAGTCACATTAATCAAAATTTCAAGCAAAATATCTCAAGGACAAGAAGTTACAATTACAAACCAAAGAACCTGCTCCCTACGTTTTTCGCATTACGATTCACTTTAAATAGATTATATCGGTATTCTGTATTGTGTGTATTGTTACAGGCAGGCATAATATATGTATGTATCTTTGCTTTGCTTTTATATTTTGTCTGGCTAGCTTGTTGCTAGCTCATCTTAGTGCTTTCATACATGCTCGGACTCTTTAACATCATTTACTTATCGGAGCTTATCGTTAAGTTTCGAATAGGATTAATCTTGCTTCCTTCTAGAATCCTCTCTTAAATATACACAAATTTTCGTGCCTGTTATCAAAGCTCTCGCACATCTCTTAGGTGTTTCATTATATGAGTAGTGTAGTGTTTGTGGGTCGTGTCGGTTTTATGTGGTAATAATTTAACAAGAATAGTAAATGTGGTTTATGGCCGTGGTCCTTGGATTGGTGACCGCTCTCTTGCTTAAAGAGATCTAGCATATAGATCTTCATATCTATTTAGTATATGTAAATTTTTCTATGCGAATATAGAGTGGAGATGGAAATGATGGAGAATGGATGGGGTGTGTATGATCGTGTTCTCATTTAACAATTATTCAAGAGCTTTAGTGTCGGATTTAGTTTAGTTTTAGGAAATCTACAGTTAAGGCTCAATATTTCAGTTGTTATGGGTACTTTTCTTCTTAAAGTTTTATAGTTTCAACTTATTTTCTAATGGGGTTTGAATTTAAAACTAATATTAAGCAAAAAAACACAATAAAAACAAAATACAACACATTCCAAAAAAATACAAACAAAAAAAAACACATTAAATGTCGCTTGCCGATGATAGTTGGGGTTCAATTTCAATATCATTTTCCATAATTAATTTGAAGCGGCGGTAAAAGTCATTACATATGATTGATTCGTTATTTGAGCTTAATGTAGTGAAGGGCTTTTCTTTGTTCTTATAATCGAAAAACGGGACATTCATTCACAACTAAAATTTAATTATATTATATATATCCTTTATGATATATATAAATAGTTCATACATATATTTTAATGATCTTGTTTGCATGCCACTTAATTAGTGTTTGTGTCTTGTGGGTTTTTGTTTCTTATTTCTTCTTTGTTATCTTTCTTTTTCGTTTCTCATTGCTGATGTTTCAGGTCAAGCTTTAAGCATATCCCATACATTTAATTCTAAATTTAAATACAATTGTTGTTGTTGTTAAGAAAACGAAGCACGTTTTAGTCATAGTTTTACGAACTTTACACTTACATTCTAATTGAATATCCCTATATCTCTATGTAAATAGATACAATATATATTTGTATTATATATTAGATGCATATGTATGCGCAAATATATGTATATGCTTACCGTATACACGAACATAGGCTTACCAATAACAGCTACATATCAACAATTTTAAGTGTTGCAACTTTAGCACTTACATTCTAGTTTATCTGCAACATTTATCAGCCGTAGAATCTAAATAGAAAAAAACGATTTATCTATTTCACTTTGAATTTTGAGCTTAATTCTAGTTTGCTGCCTCAATCCTTCCTCTTCCTCCATCCTCAATCGTGCTTGAGTACAATGCGGGCCGGCCCTCGGCCACGCTGCTTGTGACCCCCGCCGCCGCTGCCTCCAGAGGATGCTGCCTTCCGCTTCTCCAGACGCTCAAAGATGCCTCCGCTTCCTCCTGAGCTGCCGCCTCCCGCGTTGCTTCCTTTCCTCAGTATATGGTCATCCCCACGCTGTCGCCTATCCCGCTGCCTGCCGTGAGACGACTGCTGCTGATCTCCTCCACCGCCGCTGCTGCCATTGCTGGTGGGCTTCAGTACCACCCGCCTATGGGAGGAGCCAAAGCTGCCCGTTGACGACGAGTTACCACCGCGAGCGGATTTCTGAGTCCGCTTCACCACCAACATTTCGGGCGTGGCCGAGCGCTTGCTGCTCGACTTATGCTGATGCTGATGCTGATTTTGATGCTGATGTTGATGCTGGGGTGGTGGTGGCGAGGGTGTGGCCAAAAGGCGATCCTCCTCATCCAGCATCAGTTCATCGTCATCGTAGTCTAGCTCAACCTCATCGTCGCTGGGCGTGCCCAGACGCAGCATATCACGTGGCTTGCCCGTGGTGGGTGGAGTTGCACCACCAGTACCAGGTCCAGCTCCGCCCCCACTCGATCTTGCTAGGGCGGCGGCCGCGGCTGATCCGTGCTGCTGCTGTTGTTGCTGCGGTTTAGGGGTGGGCGCCAGGTGCTCGGTTATACTCCTCTTAGCCTCCGGCGCTATTTTTGCCGCCGTCAGTTGCTTACGAGCGGGCGCTGTCGATGATGTTTGCTGCTGCTGTCTGCTGCTGCGCCCGCTGTTGCTGTTGCCATTGCCCCCTGCCTGGTCCTGGTCTTCGCGCCTCTTCAGCGAGATTACCTTGCGCTCGTGGCTGCCAGCTGCCGGACGTTGCTTTTGTGGTGGTGCAGTTCCCGCACCAGGTGCCTCCTTCTCATCACGTCCTGGTGAAGTTTGCTGTTCAGCGCGCTTTTCCTAGAAAGTTATTTATTTTTCTTGTTGGTTCTTTGCGTCTCTTAAATAATACATTTAACCTGACTCGGCACTCTAATACGCCAAAATTGTTTAGGACAGGGATGTGGCACTTACCTCATGCAGCTTCTCCTCGGCCGCGCGCCTACGCTTCAGCTCCTTGTCGCGCAGAATTTTCTCCCGCAGCTGCTTCTGCTTCTCGATCTCCAGGCGGTAGATGCGAGTCTCCTCATCCTCCTCGCTGGCCTACAAAACGGAAAAGCGAATTGGTTAGTCGAAAGGCAAGCGTTTTCTCTTCCTTTGGATCTTACTTTTCCACTGACAGCGGTTCGACCACCGCCAATGTCCGAAGGTCGGCCACGCGGCTCACCCGAGAAGGGATTTCGGTTCACAGACCCGTTCGAACCGCTGCGACGTCTCTTGGAGGGCACTACAGTACCGCCACCTCCACCGGGTACTGGGGCACTTCCTGGTGCGCCGCCCGCTCCACTGCGATTCTCGTCTCGATCGCGACTGGCAACACGTCGGAATCCACGATTTCCCACTGGCCGATTGGCCGATCCATACCGTTGTTCGCGTTCCCGTTCTCGTTCACGGTCACGCTCTCGCTCCCGCTCCCTCTCCCGCTCCCTTTCGCGATCCCTTTCGGCACGCTTTGCGGGCGAATAGCTGCGGCCACGGGAACGACTGCGGCTACGACTGCGCCTCCTCTCCCCAGCCTGGGCCGAGGAGGAGGCTGCCACAGAGCTCGAGCTGGAACCAGCCGGCGGCGGCGAGCGCTCCATTCGTCGCTTCTCAAAGTACTGACGATTCTTATTGATGAACTCCTCCTGCTGGCGCAGCAGCTCTGCATCACTGTTGATGGCCGGCATGAAGTGCGTCTCCTTGATGAACTTGTTGGTGGCTGCCTCGACGCCGCCCTTGAAATTCGGATTGATGAGCACCTTGCTGACCCGCGGTATAGTCGCTGGTCCACCACTCTGTTGTGGAGGTGGACCGTTTGGTTGCGCCTGCTGTTGCTGCTGTTGTTGCTGAGTAGGATTAGGCTGCTGCTGTTGCTGCTGCTGTGGTGACCGCACCGTCTGAGGCGGTGGCGGCTGCTGCTGTTGCTGGACCTGCTGTTGCTGCTGCTGTGGCGGTGGCCCGCGCATCCCAACCATCCCATTTGGATAGTTGGGCGGCGCCCCTGGCATCATGTGTGGCGGCAATGTCTGCAGAGGCGGACGCGGCATGCGAGCGCCGTCGCCTTGTGGCCTCCAGCCATTGTGCGGCCGCATAAACTGTGGCGGATGTTGGGGTGGCGGATGGCCGTGATCGCCATAGCCGCCATAGCCAGATGGCGGCGGGCCTGCATTGCGATACAGGGGCGGACGCATTCCAGTTGGCGGCAGGAGTGGTGGACCCGGACCCAGCAGTGCCCCATTTCGATAGCCACCCTGTTGGGGGGCATACGCCATCGGCGGCTGCAATAGACCAACGCGCACTGGCTCATGCGGATGCGGCAGCAGATGCGGTGGTATCCCTCCATTTGGATTGTGATTGTGGTGCATCATGTGCGAGGGATTGAGTAAAGGAGAGGCAGGAGCATTATGTTGTTGTTGTTGTTGTTGTTGTGGGTTCGGCGCTTGTTGTTGTGACTGGTTTGGTTGCTGGTTAGGCTGATATTGTCCTGGAATTGAAATGAATGTTTCAGAAGAAGGCTTGCGAATCGTTTGCTGTCGCTGATGGGTAGATGTAAAATGAAGGGATGTGGGGTAGGGGGCAGGAAGCTTACCCGGCATGCCGTATCGTTGCTGTGGCGGCGGCATCCCAGACATTCCCATGCGTTGCTGCTGTTGCATTGTCCCGAACATGGGCGTGGGATTGCGTAGCAGATGATGACGTGCGCCACCCATCCCTCTCAGCGGTTTTCCCATTTGATTCTGCTGCTGTTGCTGCTGGCCGTGCATGAATCGTCCACCGCCTCCCACTCGTGATTTGTCTGTAAATCGACAATTTTGCAGTTTCATTCAGGGACATGGACATGCACTTCCTGACGTGGACACTTACCTGAATGGTTTGGGTGTCGCCTCTGCATTTGCTGATGCTGCTGAAATGGCGACATCGAATGGGAGTGCTCCTGATGCTGCCTGTGACTGCTTTCGACCCGCTCACTGCCAGTCTTGTAGTTGGTGCGCTCCTCACGCTCCTCCTCATCCTCACGCAGATCCGCCAGCTCAGAGGCAGAACTGCCGCTGGGCAGGCTCTCTTGGGATGAAGCCAGCAAAGAAGAAGTCCCCAGTTCCAGTCCGGGTTCACTCTCACTATCAGCCTCGCTCTGCTTGGCTGTGGATTCCCCAGCATCTCCGGAATCCCCAGCATCTCTGGATGATGTCTCTTTGGTGGTGATGCTGGTAGTTGTGCTGGCCTTGGCATTGGCTCTGCTACCGCTACTCGGCTGAGTCGGCGGCGTGGCTTCCTTCTTCGACTGTGGTTGCACTTGCTCCGCGCTTTTCACTTCTGTCACTTTCTCCACAGCCACGGCTATCGGGAGAGTGGTTTCCGCATCAACCGCAACCACTGTGGCGTCTGTCTGAACGCTTGGGGCAGAAGCCACCACGGTAGTTGGACTTTGAATCGATGTGGGAACCTTTGCTCCAATAGTGGAGGATTCAGTTTCCGCAACAGCCGCTGATGCTTCTGGCACTGATGTTACTGGCGCTGATGCTACTGCCTCAACTGAGGCGGCAGTATGTGCATTTTGCTTGCGCTCATGCTGACGCAGTTGCTCCTTGGCCCATTCCTCGGCCTCGGCGCGCATTTGTTGCTTTACCTCGCTGGTGACATCTTTTTCCAGCTCTGTAAGAGATGCGATTCGATTATCATCCCCGCATTACAGTGTTTGCCGGTTAGCCGCGACGAAACGGCAGGGACTGGCACTTACCTTCATCCGAGAGGAGCAGCTCATCCTCGTCAGCACCGAGTAAGGCCTGATCATCGATGTCATCGCCCAGTTCATAGTTAAGCAAATCATCGCTGTAAATTTCAAAATAATACCAATTGAAAATCATCTTGTAAGACGCTACACACACGCATACACCCACACACACATGCAATTATTAATATTAAATAAAATACCGTTTTATGAAATATTTATGTACTTTTATAAATGAAATAAAAAAAAAAAAACAATTTGCTTTTGTTGGGACGGACATGCGATTCCACTCGCTCCTGCACCCACTCATCGAACGGACACACACGCACACCCACGAACTCTCACAAAAACACCTTGAATGTGTTATACACATAGAGGAACATCGAGCCCTCATCCTTCAGACCCTCCCTCCATCACACACACGCTAGCTAGTCACTTTTTTTTCATACTGAGATATGGAACATTTGATAATCAATTAATCGACTGCGGCTCCACTCCTCTACACACTTGGATTGTCCCCTTTTGGGCTGGCTACTTACTTAATGTCCGACATTTTGACGGCGGGCGGCCAGGGCCAGTGCAGCTGTTGACACTCGACGGCGTGTCTGTGTATGAGTGTGTTATTTAGAGAAGTAGAACAATGATTGCTCCCACTTTCCGTGTGACTCGATTATACCATATTGAACATTTATTCAGTGCATTTTTTAAAATACTACTGCGCTATGCACTTTTTTGCTAACACAAAACTCCCACAAAAATTGCACGAAAATTTACTTTTTTTCACACAAGCAAGCAAAAATTTGCTGTCAATTTTTTGAGGGATGCAATCCGGGCTCGGTGTGACCGAGCTTTGAGTATTTTTGTATGTTTTTTAGTATATTTGCAGAGTGAACAGGTCTGGAAACAATTTGTTTTGTTTTAAAACTTCAACGGCATTTTCCAGTTTTTTTTTGGCCTGATACATACTTTAAAGCAAATAAAATTATAGAAAAAATAAATACGATAGTAAGTAAACATTGACGATCCTGCTTTGTAGCATGTTCTTTTGCATGTTTGTCTCAGTGCTGCCACACACGAACATTTTAGTATTTAAACCACCATAGCAAAATACTGAACACTTTTTGTTTTTTTTGACTGGGGATGACACATTGTCTAATTTTTATAATTAGATATTTCAATAACTACGCATATAAAATGTAAATTAATTTTGCCAATCCTAATTAGTAGCCGTGTTATTGTTTGAACTTTTTTCATTGGTATTGCCATCTTATAACTGGCAGCATGCGGTATTTTATCGATGGCCATAGTACAAAAATGAGTTGGCAGCACTGCAGCCGCCGCCATTTCATTTTGAATTTACCGAAATTTTGTCTGGCGTCATTCGCGTCTGTGCGGTGGCATTTTGCTTTAAGTAAAACACATTTCTCGTCCTAAATTATCTGGAAAACTTGTCAACAATCATAGAAACCTATTTGCAATATACAGTATATGTTTTTTTGACTACGCATTAGTCAGAATCATATTGGTTTTGTGCTGAGGCATGAGGCACGTCAAACACACAAATATCTCATTGTGCAATTTGTGCAAACAAGAGAGGCCTCACTGTGTGGCATCTGTGCGGAGGCATTGTCCTTGAGCAACACACTGTGCAATCGTGAAAGTAACTCGAAATCGTTTACATATCGCACCAATTTTGTTCCATTCCCGAAGACCAGAAGTATTCCAATCGGTCATGATCGATCCAACCGCCATCAAGGGCCAGATCCTTGAGATGACTGGTGAGCATGTGGAGCAGCTCCATTCAATGTGGTCCCACATGTTCGAGCCGAAGACATGCGAGGACTTTCTTCACAAGCTCAAGGCGCACGCGGACAATTTCTATACGGATCTGCTGACTGAGTCGAGGGAGAAGCAGGCGACCATCCTCGATGACATAGCCGCTCTCCGGGCCGAGGCCGGCGAGCTCACCCGACTCCTCCATGAGACGGTGGAAATTGGCCAGAGGCCCGACGATGTACCTCTGACCATATGGCAGCTGAAACTGGACAAAAGTATTGAGCATCTGCGCGAGGAGCTCTCGAAACGTCGCGCGGAAATTGGGGAGCTGCTGCTCCAGCAAGAGCAGCTCTGCGAAGAGCTAGGCGCACTGCCGCGCCCTCTACTGGCGGACCCGCTGCCGCTGCCCGAGGAGATGGACGGCTTTCGCGACCATCTCGACAATCTGCGCTCTCAGCGCGATTTACGCCTGAAGGAGCTAAACCAGCTGCGCCAAGCCATCAAGCAAGACATGAATATGCTCGAGCTGATGCCCCAGACCGATGCAGAGGATCGCCTCCTGAACGGTCTGAACCATAATCTAACACCAGAGACGTTAGAGCGGCTACGGCAGATGCGCAGCTCCTATGCCGAGCAGATCCAAGAGCTGAGCTCCACAATCCACGACATGCGCGAGAAGATCTACGTGCTGTGGGATCGCCTCCAGGAGACAGACGAGAGCGCTATGCGACGTGTGCGCGACTGCAACGAGATTACGCAACGCACCTACGAAGTCCTCCATTCGGAGCTGCAACGCTGCCAGGCACTGCGCAGCCAGAACCTCAAGACGTTCATCGAGCATATTCGCGTTGAAATCAGCAAGTATTGGGATCTAACGCTCAAGAGCCAGCAGGAGCGCAAGCGTTTCTCCAACTACTACAACAAGTATTACAACGAAGACCTATTGGAGCTGCACGAACTGGAGCTGGATGATCTGAAGAGCTTCTACGAGAGAAACAAGGAGATCTTCGATCTGTACGAGAGCCGTGCGGAGCTCTGGTCACGGATGCAGGCCCTGGAGGCAAAGGCAAACGAACCGAATCGTTTTAACAATCGCGGCGGCCAGCTGCTAAAAGAGGAAAAAGAACGCAAGGCAATCACCTCGAAGCTGCCCAAGATTGAGCAGCAAATCACCGAACTGGTGCAGGCCTTTGAGGTGCAAACGCATGGCCCGTTTCTGGTGTACGGAGAGAACATACTGGAGCTAATGGCCGGCGAATGGGAGAACTATCGTCAGGCCAAGCAGCAAAGCTCGGCCCGCAAGAAGGCCCCGCCCACCACAAAGACGGGCAGCAGCAGCAGCAAATTGATGATGCCACCGCCGACTGCCGGTTCAACGGCCCTTCGCACACCCCGAACTTTAAGGAACATGTCTGCGATGTCGAGTTCGACCATGTCGTTGCGCAAGACGCCAACAATCCAATTGAATACTCCCAATATGACCAAGAGCACTGGGAATCTGCACAAGCGGCTGAATCCAACATCAGCCGCCACCTGTGCGGGGTATCGGACCCCCAACGCCAAGCGTAGCCTGATGAGCTCCCTGAACTCGGTGCGCCCGTCGCCGTGTACCGCACAGCGGATGGCCAACAGCCAGCTGAAGCCCTCCAAGTCGCCGCTGAAGAGGGTCCGTGTCCTGGACAATACATTGCGTCGCAGCGGGGGATTGGGCAGGCGCAGTTTTGGGACACGCTCCAACAAGAAGCCACGGGTAAAATCAACGGCACCGGACACAAGATCGCCCAGCGATGCCGAGTATATGACAGATGATGCATCTGAAAACGAACCCCTAGACGGGATCTCCTATGTCGAATTCGTGCCCAGTAGTCGCTCCTCAGTGCTGCCCGTCAGTGGGGATCAGCGTCAGCGCAATCATTTTGCTGTGCCACAGAATCGCCGTGTCCTCACGAACCACAATTCGATGGCGTCGGCCGCCAAGACACCGGAGAATCCTCGAGTTGGCAATCGATTGAAGCTGCCGGAGCCACGTGAGACCCTCATTAATCTCATGAAGAATGTCTCGCAGAAGCCTCGTTGAGATTATCCATTGAATTAATTCTCCAAACTTATAACTTAGCTTAGCCTTAACTGGAATCGAAATTAGTGCGGAAATGTACCTATTTTTCTAATTTTTATATGCCTTTTATGTTTGATTTGAGTTTTTTATGTTTATATGTTTCATTTTTTTCCGATGTTGGCCCAATAACAATAAAATTACCTTCAAGAAGGACAACCGAACCCCACAAGCTATCCAACTATATGCATTGTAATAATCACCAGCCTGAGGCCTTGGTTGGAATATTCCACAATTGTGGAATACAAAGGCAGAAAGCCCCTTTTGTATTCCAAAATCACACTTTCTGGGGATCATGAGGCGCCTTACACAGTGACAATGTCCAAGGAAGCAAATACCAAATGCAGGCCGTGTGTGTGATCGCTTCTCTAGCCCGAGAATCCAATAAAAACAATATGTATAAGCAATGTGTGGAGACAGGTCTGGAAAAAAGGTCTTCGGGAGAGAGTCTTGGGGGCGAGAATGCAACAACAAATTACAACCAGGCTATGATTGCTCACCGACTCGAGCCTCGCTGATAGCGCTCAGTTTCACATAATAATAATATTTAAAATACATATAATATCTACATAAGTATGAGTAAGAAGTTTGTAGTAATCATGGTTTCGGTTAGATTATCCACAGAAGACTCATTCTAATGGCAGATAGAAGTGTACAAATATGATAAGTAAAGAGGGATTCCGATCTTCGCTAAGAAGGATCGGAGAAGAGTTTTAACTTTCTTTATAGATTCAGTATCCTGATCACTCTTTAAAAAGAGCAGAGACCACTGATGTTCAAGGAAAAAAATGACTTGTTGTTAAACTCTATATCGTGCCTTTTAGTTGGTTTTGATAAATTATAAAAGATAAAGGTAATATATACAAGATGTCGATCCTTTTTTTTTAACGGGAAACTATTCTAAAACCCTTAATATATAATCTACTGAAATAGAATAGCACTTTTACTCTTTGTCGCTAGCGATCACTTTGCAAAAAGTGGAAAGTGCACCATTTTGTACTTGAAATTACAACACAATTTTCCAAATTGAAGTGTTCTACAGATTCACACGAAATAATATAATATAAAAAACAATTGTTCTACGATTTAAGCTATCTAATAATTTTCTGTACCAAAATTACTGCATTTTATAATATATTTTTTTAAAACTTTTCAGAAGAGGCGATTTGCATATTTAAAGAAAATTGCAGAAAGAAAAAATATATAAAAAATTAATAAGCGAGATGATGGTCTATGCTGATTTAGCTTAAAGAAATCTTTGTAATTTACAATTAATAAAATAAAATAAAAGATTTGTCGACCGGCAAAACATACGAATAGAATATTTAATTATTTAACAACTATATGAAAAATATGGACTAAGATAGTAACAATTTTGAATAAACGATAAATACAAGAGAGGAATTCATATCAAAAATTGTGTATCTTAGTCCAACATTTGCGGATAATAGTTATTTAAATAAATAAATATATTATTATTTTGTGTCTGGCACAAACATCTGCTCGAAATCTCTTGAAAGTCTATAATTCTGTTAACGATTGTTCCATTTTCTTTAGCAACTCCATCCCAAATATAATAATAACAGGCATTTATAAAATACATCGATTTACTGGGGTAGGGCCGGGGTGGGGAGGTGTGTGTTGTGCTACATTCCATGTGATGTAAACTGGGCTCTTACACTAGTGGTTCTTATCACATAACATTCTAAAACAAAGATAAAAGTTGCTGCCGAATTCGAATCCTAGCATGATGTAGTCGTCTCTCTGAAATCCTGTACAACGGGGGAACTTAAGATTGCACTGGAATAATAGTTGTGTCTGCTCTGCTGATCGAATGGAGTGGAGTGCCAGTGGCTGTTGCGGCAGCTATTTACCAGTCTCACTGCCGCTCTGACTGTGCTGGCTGCCACCAGCGTGATTGTACATTAGATGCGCTGATAGCAGAGAGGAAGAAATATTTGCGTTAGAAACTCTGACAAACTCCTGGAACACTTGTAGTGCTTACCCATAACGACGGGGGGGAAATTGAAGGCGCCAAATGGTGCTGCATTCACAGGCGTTGGCGGAGCCGGCGCCGGTGCATAGGCGGCACCATCTAGAGTGGTAGATGACGATGTTGTGGGCACAGCCCCTGTAGTCACGGGCGAGGCATGGTACTCCGAGGCGGGCTCTGGCGGCGAATGATTATGAATGATGGTGGTTGAGGAGTTCTCGATCCCCGTACCCATTACAGCCACCATTTGTGGCTCCATTTGGTTGGGATCCTGCCCAGACGACGACGACTGATAGCGAACGGGGGGCATGACGACGGTAGTCAGATGGGATTGAGTGCCATCCTCGAGGAGACCTGTACGCTGCAGGCGACCCGTCTTCGTTTCTATATGCTTGTTGTGGGCACTCAGGCAGTGGTTCCTCATGTTGTACAGCTGCAGGAAGTAGGCATCGCAGTGCGGACACTTGTACCGCTCGCCCGTGTGCCGACGTATGTGGGCCTTGAGGTCATTGCTCTGGGTGAAGCTCTTCTGGCACTGGTCACACTTGTACGGCCGCTCGCCCGTGTGGGTGCGCATGTGGATGGTTAGATTGTAGGCCCGATGGAAGCTCTTGCCGCACGTATTGCACAGATTGGGCTTGGTGCCCGTGTGATACCTGGAGGGATCAGAGGGAACAGAGGATCGATCATCGAGGGATCATTTCAGGCCAGCACAGGAGGCTTCACTTACCGCTCGTGCACCTTGAGATCGGTGGCCCGGGGAAAGGCCTTCACACAGTAGCGGCACTTGTACGGCTTCTCGCCATTATGCCGCCGCATATGCACCCGCAGGTAATCGTTGCGGGCAAAGCTATCGCCACAGATGCAGCACAGGAAATTGCGCTGCCCGGTGTGGCTCTTCTCATGCTCGCGCAGCTGCTGGCGCTCCTTGAAGGTCTCCTCGCAGCTCTTGCAGGCGTACAGAAAATCGGTGTGGAGCAGCGTGTGCTTGCGCAGGTACGTCTTGCTGGAGAAACGCTTCGAGCAGTATTCGCAAGTGTGCTCCGCCAGCTGGAGTTTCAGTTCGCTGCCCGCCTCCAGGCCCTCGCCATTATGCTTGCTCACCTTGTGCCGCTCGAGAGCCTCGGGACGAGCAAAGGCGGCCTCGCATAGGGTACATTTGTGCTCCTTGTTGCTGTGCAGGCTCTGGACATGGGCCTTCAGATGGTCGCTGCGTGCAAATGCCTTGGGGCACTGCGGGCAGCTGTGCGGCTTCTTCTCTAGGTGGGAGAGCTTATGCCGCAGCAGGTGGCAGTGGCGGGAGAACGTCCGCTGACAGACATCGCAGCGATTCTCCGGATTGGGTTCGCTGCTCTGTTTGTTGCGACGTCGTCGCTTCGTCGGCTTCGATTTTCTTAGATATTCACTCACGATATCCATATTGGATTTGTCGACGCCTTCTGGAGGGGCATCATCCTCTTCTCCATCATCCTCATCGTTGTCCTCGTCATCCAGCTCGCTCTCCTCTTCTCCATCTCCATCACCATAATCGTACTGCTCTTCGTCCTCCCCCTCCTCCTCATCACTGAGAGGCAAATCCTCCTCTCCCCCGGGCTGGCTAGGGTCTTCTATGAAGTCATCTTCATCCCGTCTTTCATGCTCATCCACGCTGCCAGCTGCCGGCTGGCTTTCCTCTTTGATGTGCAGCGTCGTCTGAGTGGGTTCAGTGCTGGGCAAAGGTTCATCTGGAGAAAAGTTGATTAAATCCATGCTCCAGGAATTTTTAGTGACTCACCTTTGACAGGGGCGGTATCGGTAGAGGTTTCCCGCTCCTCGGTTTCAGTCTTCTCTTTCCGCCGTCGAAGTTTTTTCTCGAGCTTCAGATCAATATCCTCGGCTTCCAGGCAGGGCTCCGGCTTAATATGCAGCCACAGCTCTTTCTTGGCCTCGTCATTGACCTCGTCCTCTTCCTCATTGCTAGATATGGGATTGATATTGCACAGATAGGCATCGCCCTCATCATTCTCCTCCTCGTTGAGCAAGACCTCGGCCGAAACAAGCTCATCGCCGGCAGAACTCTGCATTGTGGCCTCGTCCTGCAGAGGCCAGGTGCTGTCTGGCTCCTTTTTGTGAATGTTGCGTATGTGACGAAGCATATAATCCCTGCGGGTGAAGGGTGACTGGCAGTGGGGACACTGAAGACGCTCCGTTTGGTTATGACACCGTGCTAGATGCGCTCGGAGCTGGCGCAGATGCGGGAAATTCTGCGTGCACAACTTACACTTGAGTTGCTGGACCACCGCAACTCCCCCATCACTAGGACTAGCACTATTGCCGCTGTCTCTTGTTTTGTGCACCCTATTCCGATGCAATCGCAGCTCCAGGCTGTTCAGAAACTGGTCGTGGCACATTTCGCAGGGCAGGAGGGCCACTTGATCTGTTTGAGTGGACACATCAATGGTTATGCTGCTGGTAAGCGTGCGTCCCAGCAGTGCCATAAGGGAGCTATAGGACTTTTCGGCGTCGAGCTTGAAACGGTAGGCGTGGCGGGCCGCCTTGATGCACAGATCGCACATTTTATGCGGCATCTTGTCGTCGAATCGGTCGCAGGTGTAGCGCGTACACTCGTTCAGTATCTGGACGAGATTGGCTCCTTGCTCCACAGGCGCCTCGTCGTAGATGAAGTGCATCTCCTCGCCCACCGCCACACTGCGCAGGCAAATCCGGCAGACAATCTCAGCATCGAAATCGAAGCTACCGCCCGCCGGCACTGGTTGGGCTGATGCGGCCATTGCTCTTGTTTAGGCGTGGATGTGGATTGTTATTGCATATGTGCATTTGCAAATTATTGCCTCTGCTACTGCATTTCCTTAATTTTTTTAATAATTTTTTTGTTTTACCAGTTTGTGAGATTAGTTACAACTATGAATGCGGTCATATTATAACCGGATTTCTAACATTTCCAAGTGTGGCCACACTAAGCCCCACATCGATATCCATAATAGTATATGCGATACTTATCGCATTCAAGCCAAAGGCGCCCGCTCAAACAATTATAATTACAAATTTAGTATAATACAAATGTATTATTTAAAAAAACGTTTTACAAATTAGGACTTAATCAGAGATCCAGCTCCCGCATCCACAATCAAGGTCAGTTGGCCATTTGTGGGATCCACCCATGAAGCAGGAAACTGTTTGTCCTGATCCACGAACACACGCTGCAAATAAAAATGCCATTAGATAATGCAGCAAACCATATTGTCTTCCACTGCTCCCACCTTCACAACATCTGATTTGCTGGCGCCGGTCACCACAAACGCCACATCACTGGCATTGTTGATCAGCGGCAGAGTAAAGGTGACGCGCTCGGGCGGAGGCTTTGGAGAATTTCGGATGGGAATCACCAGGCGAGAGGTCTCCTCGAGCGTGGAAGGTTGCTCAGGGAACAAGGAGCAGGTGTGACCATCCGGGCCCATACCCAGCAGCAATAAATCGAATTGTGGCAGACTGTGACTGTTGCCAAGTTTGGCCTTCACTCTCGCTTCGTAATCGGCGGCACATTCATCCAGCGGCTTGGTGGTATCAGCCTTGACAAACTGCGAGTCCAGAATTGCAGGAAGCTGGCTCTTCCACTCGGTTCTATAGGCGCAAAATGTGGAATCGTTGTGATCATCAGCCACATAGCGTTCATCGCAGAAGAAGAACTCCCAATTGCTTGTGTCCAGTTTACTTGCCCTCAGGGCCTTTGTCAGGAGCTGCACCAGGGAGCCACCTGTTCATGGAAAAATAGCTGCCATTAGTGAATGAAAGACACTTTAAACACCTGACAAGGTCACCTTAAGTTGAGCTTATCAACAGACACACACACACACAATCAAGCAAACGCTCAGATCTATACGATCGTATCCATCCTCACCTGAAAGACCAATGCTGAAAGTTGCCTTCGTTTCTTTCGCCTGACTGGAGCGACGTCTCAGCAGATTGCTAAGAATTTCAATCAATTTGTCCTCGGACTCGGCCAAGCTTACTTGGAAGGGACACTTGCGGTCGGGCATATTGAAAATGATATAGCACCTTGGAATCGACTTGGTGGTGTTTTATATATCGATTGCTATTATTCACATTTATTGGTGGTACGATAGAATTGTGCGATTACATGAAATATATTATGTTATATTTATATTCACATTATATATTTATAAATCTATCTATCAATCAAAATATCAACAATCCAAATGTATATGATAGAGAAACTGAGTTAACTCAACTGTCGATAGAGAACTCATGTCTCTAAAATATCCCACTGCCAACAGCAGAGCACGCTGTGCAAAAGGTGGCAAATGTATCGATAGATCCTTAAAAAATTTCATTATATTGCGTTGTTTCATTTTATGTTGTGTCGATGCCACAAAAAATATTTGATATCTAAGATTGCGTACAAAGTATAATTGAATAATGTTTAAATCAACAGTGAATAAAACATACGCGGAACTATAAACGTGTTTGAGAGAGGGGCTTAAAGCGCGTACTGTTTTGTCTACCATTTGGGACAAAAAAGAAAAAAAGAAAGAGCAGATTCCAGCAATTCCACACCATCAGCAGCAACAACAACAACAGCAAAAGAAACAACAACAGCATCAAAAACAACAGCAACAGCTGTACGCAAGAACGTGTGCGTGTTCTCAAATAAAACATTTACTTTTTCCGTGGCAAACAACAATGCCTAAACGCGGTGGTGGTGGCGGCGGTGGCGGCGGCAGCCAGCGTTACAACAATAACAATGTTGGCAATGGCGGCGGTGGCGGCTCACGTTACTCTGCCCTAAAAGATTTTGATGGTAAGTGGGAAATCCCTAACCAGCATGTTATACACTATATAACAATGGAAATACACGTATTAATTGTATAATTTAGCCGACGGCGATGATCTGCAACGTCGCAAGGACCGCAACAAGAGACGGGTCAGCTTCAAGCCTCCACAATTTCCACACAAAAAGGAATTAAAACTGCGCATGGATGACTTGCGTCGTTGGGATGAGGATGATGATATGAATGAAATGACAACAGCAGCCAAGGTGAGATCAGACTTCCATCCACACGCTGACTTACATTGAATCTATACTCATTTCTTGTCTCTCTCTCTCGCTCTCTATCTCTTTGTAGGATCGTAACGCCTTGAGGCGGCGAGGCTCACCGATTCCACGGGGCAAATTTGGCAAACTGATGGCCAACACTTTTGGATGGTATCAAGTGACGGTAAGTCCCGGGCCTGTCATAATAAGTGATAAAGTAGCTGGTTATGCATAGAGCGAGAACCACAATCATATAGATATCTATGTGCTGTACACTATGTATCGTCGGTGGACGATTTAGAACTAGCAATCTTCAACATACAGATTTATGGGCTAAAGCGTAATCAGAACTATTTCGGATCCTTTATAGCATGCTTATCGCATGCACACGCATGTGATGTCTGCTCTCTGTCTAATGTCTGCTCTGGAATAGATTCTTGAATTTCTGGACTCGGGGGCATGTATCCCATGTATCCATTTATCAACGGTGTTCGGCTTCGATTTAGCCCTGGCCTATGGGCATTTGCCCATAGCCCTGTTCGCCGGTCTGTGCTCGTTTGTGTTTATTAATTAATTTCAATCGTAAAAATCGTAAAGTAAGCAACAAAATCTCAATAGCGGACTCGTTGTGTGAAGAGAGGGGCGGGGGGGCAGGGCGGGGAGGGCAGCCACAACAATTACAATTGCAAGCGAGCAAATAAATATTTATGGATGGACGGGGTCGGATCGTGGCACAGTGCTTGCCGCCAGTAGATGGTCCCCAGCACTAGAGGGAAGCCGTTGGTGGCTTTTGGCAGATTCTTCCCAAATATAGTACGAAAGATAGTACAATATCTGTGCCCGTCTCTGTGAGGCTATGGGTGCTCCGTGGGCCTCTGGTGTGGGCCACTGTGCGCGTGATACTCCTCCCACCACCTTGCAACCACACGCTGCTATCTCTCCCGGCGGTGTCATAAAAACGCGAGAAACAACAACAGCAGCAGCGAAAAACCCAAGCGAAAAGCAGGTTGTGTTCCTTTAGGCCCGGTTAGCAGCAGCGGAACAGAGCTCTGGCCAGTGGGCACTAGCACTGGCTTCATTTCATCGACGGCCGGCAACCGCTAAAGACTGTGAAACTGTGTGTGCGCGCGCGCTGCCTGGAATCTCAAGAGGCACGATTAGAGGCCGGCGTGGCAGACCCCAGACACACATCCACTTATCACACCCGGGAGTGATTAGATGTGCGATTAGATACGTAACCCCGAACCGCAAGAGAGTGAGAGAGAGACGAAGAAGGAGAAGACGAAATGGGAGCCACTCTAGGAGCCTGGGACTACGCCATCCTGGCGGTAGTACTCATCGTCTCCGTGCTCATTGGCCTCTACTACCGATTTGCGGGCGCGAAGCAGAGCACCACCACGGAGTACTTGCTGGCTGGCCGCTCGATGGGCGTCACCCCGGTGGCGTTTAGTCTGATGGCCAGCTTCATGTCGGCCATCACCATATTGGGCGTGTCGATGGAGAACTATCAGTTCGGGACAATGTTCGTGATCATCAATCTGTCCTATGTGCTGTCCACGCCCATTGCCGCTTACCTCATCCTACCGGTTTTCTATCGCCTAAAGACGGCCAGTGTGTACGAATATCTGGAGCTGAGGTTCGGCTACGCCACCCGATTGGCCGCCTCCGTAAGCTTCTCGCTACAGATGATCCTCTACATGGGCATTGTGGTGTATGCCCCGGCCCTGGCCCTGGAGGCCGTCACGGGCGTCAATCAGGTCTTCTCGATTGTGATTGTGGGCGTTGTCTGCACCTTCTATGCCACAATGGGCGGCATGAAGGCCGTGCTCGTGACGGACATCTATCAGTCGCTGCTGATGTTTGTGGCCGTCTTCAGCGTGATCATCTGTGCCTGGGTAAAGTCCGGCAGCCTGGGGGAGATCTGGCGCACTGCTCAGGAGAACGGACGCATCGAATTCACCAACTTTAGTGTGGACCCAACGGAGCGGCATACGTGGTTCACCCAGGTCCTAGGCGGCTGTGCCACTTATCTGGCCATCTATGGCGTCAATCAGACCCAGGTGCAGCGCCTGCTGGCCGTTCGCAATCTGAGCTCTGCCCGGGCGGCGCTCTGGTGGTGCTTGCCCATCCTGTGCCTGCTCAGCCTGAGCACCTGCTTCTCCGGGCTGTGTATCTATTGGTACTACCGCAACTGTGATCCTGTGCTGGAGGGACGAGTCAATTCGCGGGACCAGGTGATGCCGCTCTTCGTGGTGGACACCATGGGCGAGTACACCGGCCTGGCGGGGCTCTTTGTGTCGGGGATCTTCTGTGCGAGCCTCTCCACAATTAGTTCGATCATCAGCTCCCTGGCGGCCGTCACCCTGGAGGACTACCTCAAGCCGCTGTTCAAGTGCTGTTCCAGTCGTGGTGGCACCTTGACGGATCGCCAGACCTTGTGGTACTCAAAACTGCTGTCCGTGTTCTATGGTTTGCTGTGCATTGGTCTGGCCTTCATGGCCGGCTCGATTGGGGGACTGCTGCAGGCGGCTCTCTCTATATTCGGGATCATCGGGGGACCACTGCTGGGCCTCTTCACCCTGGGCATGTATGTGACGTCGGCCAACCAGAAGGGGGCCATCGGTGGTCTGCTCATTTCGTTGGCTCTCTGCTTCTGGATTGGATTCGGGCAGCCAAAGCCGCCGCTGGTCAGCCTGCCCATGTCCACGGAGGGATGTCCGATTGACCGAAGCTACGCCAGCGACGCATTCCTCTTAAACAAGGTGGAGGTGCAGCAGCGGCAGGATGAGGACTACTTTTATTTGTACAGGATTAGCTACATGTGGTATGCCGCCCTGGGCTTCGTGGTGTCCTTCTTCGGGGGCTGGCTGCTCTCCTGGCTGTGTGCCCTGCTCAAGTGGGACGACAATCGACGCATCTACCAGGATGCGGAGTGCACAATGATCAAGCACGATCTGTTCGTACCGCCTCTGGCCAAGCGGCTGCAGCGGCGTCAGATGCCACGGCTGGTCGTAACCGGCACCAGTTCGGAGATTGGCAGTATCGCAGTGGTGGCACCGCCGCGACTAGACCAGATCGAATGGGAGAAGCAAAAGGATGTGGCGTAACGCAGCAGGAGCTTTCTTTATTTCATAATCAACTTTTGGCAACACAGAATTTCACAATAATAATAATAAATGGGCAAAAAAAAACAACAACCACAGAGAAAAGACGTCCTTAGCCGGCGATTACGGGAGCAGGACTCGCCTCGTAGTAGTTGCGACCCGTCGAGAGGTGCCACAGGGCCAGGAGGCGGGCGAGCTCCTTGTAGCTGAGTGTCTGCAGATCCTGGCGCTCGGCCGTGTAGACCCCAGCTGCCTTTAGCTCCTGTACAATGGTGTTGAACAGCTCCGGTCGATCCTCCTGGGGTATTGCCTCGCCCCTTGCCGCGATGCGTGAGATGTGTGATGGCTGTGCGGCGCCAGCTGCGGCTGCTGCTGGCTCCATGGCATCCATGGCAGCCACCAGCTCAAGATCATTGGTCATTGGTGCGGCATTCGAAGTGCCTGCCTGAACCGCTAGCAGGAGTCCCGCCAGCACTAGTCCCAGTAGTCCCGGATTCTTCATTGTGTCCGTCCGATTGCACGAAGCTTTGCCTTTGCACTGAGTGCTCGCGTCGATTGAATCACAACGAATACCAAACCAAACCGAACCGCAGTTTCAGTTTCAGTTTCTGCTGCTGTCTCTTGAGACCGCTCCGTATCGGTCCCTCCGTCTCCGGGGTGCGCTCCAATTTCTGTGTTCTATCACGCCCTGCCCGGGCCAGCCCACCCCGGCGCTTCTGATCCCCAGTTCTGTTGATTGAAAAGTCACTGTAGGGTCGCTCAATTATTTTATCTATGCATGTACACATGCAATGTATGTATCTGTCTTTTTTAGTGTAGGTTGGGTCTGCTCTGTCGTCGGTCTTCGGTCTGCGGTCTTCGGTCGCCCGTCGTCCAGTTTCCAGTACACAAATTTCTTTAATTGATTTGTGCTTTCGTTTTATTTTGATTTTGATTTTGTGTTTGATTTGGCTTTTCAGTTCTTTGGTTTTTCGGTTCTTCGGTTCTTCGGTCGTGCGCTCGTTTTAGGCACTGCCCTGCCATAGAAGCGATCCAAATGATACGATCCAATTTACGATTAGTATCTGCGCAGTTTGTGCTTTCTCGCTTGCGATGTTGTTTGTTCTCCTTTGTGGCACAATCTGATCTACTTCGATAGCACCCCCCCAGGTATGTATATATTCTGCTCTGCAAAAGGGCTCTTCTGGATGATCCTACAGTTTTCTGGACCATCTTCTGAAACAACAGCACAAGCGAAAATTGCAGAAGTGAATGTCCGAGAATGTAAAAAAATAGCCGTCCTTGTAGATCTGTTTCAGATCTGCATTGAGATATACGACAAGAATCAGGGAATAGTCCTTATATTTTGTATTCTGTGACTAAAACTGGTACACCCTCTGGAGGGACAAGGGGTATACAAATTATGCAGAAAGATAGATCACTTTCGTGTTGCCGGCTTTGGGGCGGTGTCAAAAAATATAAATAAAACACACAAACAAATGCACTAATATTTCGATGTATGTATGTGTCCCAGGAAATCTGGCTTGGATGTCATGTGCGTGCTTTATGGCACACTTATGGCTGGCCACACTACAGAATTAGCGTTTACATTGGCACAAAGTTGCATTATTGCGTTCGGAAAACAGCTGATTTGTGTTGCTAATGAGAGCAAATACATTTTAAAAATCAACCAATCATTGTTGTTTTGCCATTTGCTAGCGAACCACAACATCGAACACCTAGAAAGCCCACAGGGGTATGACCACAGGGGTACACTAAAATCTCTTATTGAAATATACGAATGGTCGAAAGAATTTGTTTTATTTGTACCCTTTTTCCTCGAATAATTTTTTGGCACGAATAACTGCTTTTCGTTATTGTTAGTGGTCGTAGTGCCATAGGCAGAAAAGTGCAGAGATATTTAAAAAATCGAATAAACGCACCTGAAACGCAATAGCTTAACTCATTTCCACCACTGGGCAGGCCCCTGCGCCGATGTTTTTGTTTAGAGTGAACGCAGAAACGGAAGTCTAGTGTAAATAGGCTGTTATTAGCCAGCAGTCTGGCAACGCTGCCTAAGTGGTACTAAATGCAAATTGTAATTGCCGACGACTGATTCAATTTGCATTTCCTTAATTGATGCACATCTCCTGAAGCGAATGCATGCATAAGTACGTACAAGTACGAGTACTCGTATTCGTACTCGCACTCGCACTCATACTTGTCTGAATGGAATGAGATATGCGATTGAGATGGCTTAGACATTCCGCAGATACATACATATGTACATATGTTTTTGTTTTCGTTAGTGCTGGAATGACTGATCGCTGACGGCTAACACGTGCCCCTGGGCTCATGGCGGGACCTCTTAGTCACATTTTGGCCAAAACCATAAACGAAAACAACAAACTGAAAACCCATTGATAACTAGAAAAGTGCTGGAACACTGACTCATGGACAGCAGGAGGGAGAGGGAGAGGGTGAGAGTGAGGGTGCGGTAGGAAGTGCGTTCCACCACACCTCACCACACCACCCAACATCCACCCACTGCGTCTCTTTGCCTGGCTCCCTCTCTTCTGCCTTTCGTTGTGTTTCTGTTTTTGTGCTTTTCCGCTGACTTTGCTGCTTGTGTCCGTCTGCTGTCGGCTGTCTGCCGTCTGCTGTGCCGTTCTTTTGTGCATCGCCTGATGTCATCGGCCAGCAATGCGTTGAATCGTCGGATCCGATGAAATCGTTCTCCTTATCTCGTTCTCCAATTGAATTGGCATGGCTGGCCACTGCTGCTTGTCCCTGATCTCTCTTCCTCTCGCTCTCCCCTTCTCTCTCTCTCTCTCTTTGTTTGCGCTTTTGTTTGTTTGCTTTACCGTTAATTTTGCCGGCTTTGCTTAGAAGTTTGCTGTGGGATTGGGTTTTGGTGTTTGATTTCGAGAGGATATTGCAAACATTTTGGCGATTCAACAATTTATTTTGTTTCTTTTTTATAAAATTGGAAATCGGGTATAACAATTAACGGCTCCACTTAATTCATATATTCACATACCCTCTGCTATGTATGCCTACATACAATCGGCATAAATATTTACATACGAATAGATATACATATCTCTCTCTCTCTCTCTCTCTCTCTCTGTACTCCGCAAACGCAAATGCAAACGCACACGCACTCGTTCGCATACATTTTTTTTAGAGGAAAGGCCACTTCTCGACTCATTCTTTCTTTCGAGCAAACACACTTGTCCCCACATGGCATTGAAACACCATAAAAAATATTTAAAAAAATAATTATAAAAAGTATGATGTTATTGTAGATACAATAGTTATGGCTCCGCTTTGGGCTGGGTGGTCTCTATAGATAGTTGCAGATGGGTCCATTAATCCTAGCCAGGCTTAGCCCTGGTGGTCACCATCGCTGGTGGTGGTCACGGTTTTCTCCTGTGTGTTCGTTGTGGTGGTGCGTGTGAGAGTAAACACTCCGGTGGTGCCCACATCATCCATGGGCTGGGCAATGATGGTCGATGTGGTGCTCTGTGGTTGAGAGGTGGGAATCATCTCTCTCTCTCTCTCTCTCTCTCTCTCTCTCTATCTATCGACAAAAAAACTTACGCCATTTTTGGTCTCCTCGGGACTCCAGGAGCGCTTGTCATCCAAATCCTTAGAGCAGCAGCCTCCCATTTTGGGTGAATGTGAATTCGTCTGCGAGATTTGTGGTTGTTGGGATGTTGGAGCTACAGCTGGCTGGGTGGGTTGCTGTTATTTCGCTGCTGTTTTTGTTGCTGCTTCAACTTTGCACGTCTGTCATCGAATGCCGCCGTGCCGTTTTGTGCCGTGCCGTGCCGTTCTGTTCCGTTTGCCGGTGTACGCTCACTTGCTAGGCCCCCACGGGCCCCAACCCATCGACAGCGTCGCTGCCGGCGATGACAGCGACCGAGGCAGAGAGCAGAGGCATAAACAGAGACGGAGGCAGAGACAGAGCCGTCATAGCTCCATATCAATTCTAGAAATATGTCTCAGTGCTCCGCTCGTATTCCGTATTCCGAGGAACACAATGGAGAATTCATATACAAAAAAAACGTTTTATATATAAATAAATATATTTTATACATATAGTGTACACCCCCAATCTTCATCCCGTTCCCAACACCTCCCTCCACCCAAGTACAGAATACAGTCATCGTCTTTATTTTCAACAGGCTTTCTGTCTGGCCTTGTGGCCTTTTAACGGTTAAAATTCCGATAGGTCAGGTGCGTCGACAGCTGAAAGCCGACAGCCGATAGCCAGGGTTGCTATTGCTGTCATTCGTCAAGTAAACAAGTGGACATTCCAGGCTGACGACTCACGATCTCGATCGCACAAAGGAAGTACTTCCTCTGAAGCTCTGATTGAGTCCTATTGGGGCACTAATTGCTAGTCCTACTAAAACCTATAAACAGTTTTTAAGAGGGGGCCTGGAACTGATGCCTGGATGGCCGAATGGCTGAGTGCCTGAATGACCGAATGCCTGTGGTGTATACTCGTAAAAGAGACAAAAATAATCATAACTAATACCCCGTAATAAATAAATTTATCGCACTAATGCGCCATGAATGAGTGAGTGGGTGGGTGGGGGGGTTAGATGGGTGGCGAGGATTGCAGACTTATCTTGTTTATATTATGAAAAGGAATATGGTGCCCTCCCCCCACACCCACCATTCACACGATCATTATTAGCATGAACCATGCACGGGGTGACGTCCCATCTTTGTTTGTTGTTTGACTGTACTCGAAACTCATATAAATTGAATTGCTCTCAACTGATTCTCGACTTGAGAGTATATTATAAAGCACCGATTAGATACTACGAATAACTTAATAATAGCCGAGTGACCGATATTGATAACTGCCGCACAATGCCCTGACCTTCACAGTCACAGTATTCATCCCCAACACTCCCACAGCGAACTCCGAAACTCGGAACAGTACGCATTTCTCTACTACACTCAGAGAAAAAGGCCCAACATTTGCATTACAATTGTTTTTATTGAAAAATGTATTTAAATTTAAGTTTATTTATTTAAAGTGACGGAAAAAATAATAGAAACAACATTAGCATTTACATTTGAAACCGAATATTTAATTTTTGGAACAATTTTCATGCGTTAAAAACCACTGGGCTTATCTTTCGTAAGATATATTGCTGTGCCCTCTTGGTTTGGAAAAAAAACCTTTGTCTGTGATCGGAATATCCAAATATTCATGTACTTCCAAATGCACTGATGAAATGTCCTTTACAGCCATCGGCCTAATCCTATAGTTTGCAGATCTTAAAGAATAGGATTGGTGGCTATAGGTCCAAAAATAAAAATGATTCGTGGCAAAAAGTTCAATCCGAATGGTACTCCATTGACCCATCAATTTGTGCCGAACTGGTCGATTCCATGGGTCGTCGATCACTAAAATATTACAGTAAAAGTAAAATCACCGTATTTACAAAATTAGAGCCTAGGATAAATCCTACAGTACAGCTGACGGTTAAAAAGGCCTTGGGGCTGTAAAAATAAATTTCTAAATTTAATTAATTTGCAAAGTTTTTTTTAATATTTAGATTAAAAATGGGTCGTATTAAATGGACTCTCATTTTAAATACATTTAAATGTGTTTAAGTTGAAGTGTTTTATATTAAAAGTTCACTTTGTATTTTGAAAAGTGAATATATAATTTAATTTTCTTTTTACTGTGCCAATTTCTCTGAGTGTACCGTTTCTGGTTCGGGGTGCGTGTGTGTTTGTCATACACTCATCATAATCATAATTAAATCAGAGATAAGGCAAAAAAGTAATTAAACAGCGAGTCACAGATTCGGAAATGCTATGCGATTATCTGCATACTCATTTATGTATATGTATATGTACATAAGTAAATGGTTTCTATTGGTTAAAAGCGAATTATGTCACGTTTAATGTGCTAAACTCCGAATAGTTGATTTAGTAGTTAGTTAGTATTTAGCAGTCTGGTTGATTCTGTTTCGTCAATTGTGGCAGATCTCAGATCTCGAGAGACGGGACGGATGGTTGTGGTTTCTTGAACCAGCAATAGAAATCATTAGAAGGTATACGTGGTGACTTCATAGTTGGTCTCCTGTGATCTGATCTGATTGAAGCTACATATCTTATAGTTTCCAATGAAGCCCCCCAAGCCCACATGGGGATAGGGAGGGTATACCGAGGGAGGGTACCGATAAGCAGACCGAAAGTGGAGCACTTTTGTGGGGGATAGTCATGCGGATAGATGACACAATTCGGGCCGCTATCTCTATAACGCCGCTGGTCTATAACGTACCCACACTGACTCGCTTCCGCGTATCTTTATACATATAAACAATATATTTATCTCCATTGCTATTTGTCTCTCTCTCCGTCTCCCTTTAGATACATAATGGACAGATTTACGGGAAGGATGTACTTATGCGCGCACTATTGGCCGCCCTATCCCCGCATCCCTTCAACGCCCAGTACTGGCGAACCGACAGAGATAGCGTCTGCTTCTTTGTGGACGACTTCGAGATGGCCGAGCACATCCAACAGCTGGGAAAACATGCACAGTTGCCAGACGGCTTCCGGCTGTCGCCGCGCGTGCGCAACGGCATACCGCTGGTGACCGTCGACGATGCCCTCAAGGAGCGTATGAAGCAGGTCATGGCAAAGCGCTACAACAGTCAGACCAAGGCCCTGGATATGTCCCGCTTCTACACCGATCCCGACATAAAGCAGGTGTTCTGCCCCCTGTTCCGGGCCAATGTGATGGGTGCCGCCCTCGACATCATGTGCGACAACATACCCGATATGGAGGCCCTCAATCTGAACGATAACAATCTGGTGTCCATGGAGGCATTCAGACGCGTCGATAAGCGCCTGCCCCACCTCAAGATACTCTACTTGGGTGATAATAAGGTGAGCATCAATGACCTAGCAAGACCTAGTAGCATCCAGTGATATCTCTTCTGCAGCTCCCCTCGCTGGCCCATCTCTTGGTGTTCCGTAACCTGCCTATTGTGGAGCTGGTACTGCGGAACAATCCGTGCCGATCGCGCTACAAGGACTCACAGCAGTTTGTCAGGTATACTATGGTGTGATTTGTTTGGCCTTTTCTAGAGGATGTCGCTGTTGCCAGTCCAGTCGACGTGGGAGACACCTCGCCGGGAGTCATGCACACAGGATTAGGATATTCATTTCCATTTCCACTTTTTGAGTTGTCTCCCATACCACCTAGAATCAACACAAGGCTCTTGCACTCTGCTCTGGAATTTGCTGGAGCCCTGGAGATCCTAGCCGAGGGCAGATTCATGCCCCCCCTCCATTTGGCCGAGGATCATTTTAGATCATTCGGTTTTTATTCAAGCGGTCTTTGACACTGGGCAAATGTACTTGCTGTTGTGGTAGGGGTTTTGTTAACCATCGGCTACTATCTGTCGCAAAGCAAAGACAGGCTCCCTAGCAGAACAGGGCTGTTGGGCAGAGAAACAAAAAAAAAAAATATACAAAAAAAAAGAACAAAAAAAAACCCCAGATTTATGAACACGTCCAAGTCTCAAACAAAAAGTACAAGAAGAGCATACATGTTTGATGCAGCGGTTTGACAAAGAAATGACCGAACCTGACGGAACCTGAACCTGTGGACGGACACGGACATGGACCCGACAAACGGCAGCGCTATTGTGAGGCTCCGCACACACGTGTGTCCACTGTGCGGGCAACATCCCACATGCAACATATTTTGGTATGACAATGAAACGTCGTAACGGCACTTAATAGTAGCCAACCACAACAACAATTTAACACCAATCCACCTGCGCACACCCCGACTCAAGTACCCACAGACGCGCACGGACACACACACACAGGCACGCAGGTGAAAGCCCACATGTTCGCGAATGTGTGAGGTGCGTTGCACTGTGCTGTGCTGCTGTTGCTGTTGTTGTTGTCTGTGTGGTCGCGGTGGTGGTAGCGACGTCGGCGGTGGAGGTGTTGGGACAAGGAGAAATTGGCGTAAACACGTCAATTGGTGCGGGGTGGGGGGAAGCAACATGTTTTGCAAATCCTGGGCGCATGAGTTGCCTGTGGAGTGGATGTGTGTGTGTGTGCGAGCTGCAACAGCAGACATCGAACCGATCACAGCTCCTCGAACCTCGAACCGACCCTACGAGATCAAACCGCATCAAACCAAACTTCTTGCTGTGATGCAGCAGGCATGCCAGCTGCACGCACACATTTTTTTTTTAGATGTGAACTACAAAAAATACTAAAAAATGAAAAAAAACAGAAAAAGGGAAAAAATGAAAAAAAAAAAATAAAAAATAAAAAAAAATATGAATCATAAAAAAGATGCCCAAGGCACAATTCAACGCTTAAGGGTTCTGTTCTGCTGCTGTTTAAATTTTTGGATACACCTTTGAAAAATACCAGAACAAGCCAAGTGCCTTCGCCCATTCAAAGAGTCCTGCAATAAGTAATCCAGCAAGTTATCGATTTGTAGCCCAATCGGTTATCGGGCTATCGGGTAATCTCAATGGAGTTAAAGGTGGGAGGAGGATCCACCCAAGGTCAGGCCTATCTCCAGCTCCTGCTGTGACCAGTGAGCAGTGAGCAACGCCAATACAGAAAAGCTAAATCATTTTGTTATATTTTCACATCATCGTCACAATGCTAATGCCGAACCACAAACCTATCGCCTATCCAATCAAACTATTTACAGCGAAGTACGACGTAAGTTCCCCAAACTGGTCAAACTGGTAAGTGCGCTTCTCTACTGTGTTGGATAATCCAGAATATCTAGATCTCTCTGTCTATATGATTATGATTGCATGACTTGCAATAAATAATAGGATGGGGAAACACTGGGGCCGCAGGTTGCCTTCGATGTGGTCGGATCCGGCGCAATGCCAGCGACCCAGGCCTCATTTCTGTGCGACAATGCCGGTGCCGATGTGGTCCGCCAATTTTTGGACCAATACTTTAACATATTCGATTTGGAGAGCCGTCAGTCCCTGCTCGATGCCTATCATGAAAATGCTATGCTGTCCATCACAATGCCAAATGCAGGCCAGGCGGGCAGGTAAGTCTCTCCCGCCCCCCACGGAGATGCATTCCTTATCCTACTACTACATACATATATACTTTTGTTTTTTTTTTTTCAGCAAATTGACCAACTTTTGGAAGTTTAATCGCAATTTACGCCGCATTGTGAACCAAGATCGCGATGACCATCGCACGAGGCTGCTCAAGAACGGCCGACTGGCCTGTGTGGCCACCCTGAATGAGTGGCCACGTACGCTGCACGAACGGCGCACCTTCACCGTCGATCTAACCATTTACAACGTGAGCATCATGCCATTCATCTACATATCGTTTCCCCCCTCTCTATTGTGCATTTTCGTGCCCTTCCGTTTAGCCCCAAATGATTGTGTTCACGGTGACGGGACTGTTCAAGGAGCTGAGCAGCGAGGACGATAGACCATCCACATCACAAGCCTACGAGTTGCGCCACTTTATGCGCACGTTTGTAGTGGTGCCACAGAATTCGGGCTTCTGCATACGGAACGAGACGATCTTCATTACTTCCGCCACAAATGATCAGGTGCGCGAGTTTAAGAGATCTCAGCATCAGCCAGCTCCCGGCGGTGCTGGTGCACCACCTGGTGCTGGCGGCGGAGCCACTGCATCGGGCATGGGTGGTGCCTCAGGATCCGCGCTTCAGAATCGTTTGGGTAATGCAAGCGGCAGCGTTTCGCCAAGTGTTGCAATCTTGCCAGCAGTTGCCGCAATGTCCCTAAATACTGCGACCAGTGCCACCGGAGGGCAGCCGCCGGCGCCCGTCTTTGCCAACTCCGGATCAGCCACAGATGATGCCACCAAAATGCAAATGGTCCAGGCCATGAGTTTACAGAGTCAAATGAATCTAGACTGGAGTCGCAAGTAAGTGCGGAGGAGGAGGAGCCAAGGATCCAGCAAGTCCATTTCTAATCGATTTCAAATCTCCAGGTGCCTAGAGGAGACGAATTGGGATTACAACCATGCCGGCTTTGTGTTCGAAAAACTCTTTAAGGAGAACAAAATACCGCCAGAGGCCTTTATCAAATAGATATGCCGATCGCCAACTAATAGAAGCAACAATGGCTGGCGCAGGAATAGGATCAACAGAAGAATTAGAAGCAATGAAATTACAACACTCATACACGCCCTTTTTCGCAAAGTCTGCCCCGCCCACAGAGCCAGCGGGAGTAACAGGTTCTGCATTATGTTTGTCTTGTATATTAGTATACATATATATTTATCCATATATTTGTAAATATATATGTTTATATTCGTATATACATATATTACATAGTCCCTTAGTTCTTTATAAGTCACAAAGTTTTTTTTTAATAAGCTACAAAGTGCGGCCACGAGCCTCTTGCCGCCGCTGCCTCTACCCTTTGATAGGATAATTTATTTTGATTTGAACCATATGCTGGGCCCGGACCCTCGACGGACGCAACATCTCCCGTCGAGCGTTCAGCCAGAGCGCGGGCGTTACCTTAAGTTTATTGTTTGTATTCCCCAAATAAAATATTGTATAAAGCTCATAAACATAAACATGAAATCAAAACAAGTCTGGCACAAAACATGGCAACGCAAGGGGCATACAGCCCCTCTTACCCTTACCCACACCCATACCTGCTTCCCCAAAGCAAATCCCCTCCAAGTAGCCTTATATTTGCATACAAGCAAAATACAAAGTGCAAAACAGCAAACCAACGAAAAGAAGAAACAAAAAAAACCACGAATGGAGAAACTATTTTCAATCAAAAGAATGGGCGGGAGAGTACCCCATAAGATATTTGGAAAAACTGCAATAATTCTAATGATCGATTGTGTACATTTGATAATGATAGCGATACATACAGATATCAAATTAGTCCTTTTTGTCCTGTTTTCCTAAACTAAGTAGTAGCGGAAATAACATATTACTGGTGTATCCTGCACACAAGCCTAGCCCTAAGTCGATTTGAATTAATCTTGCAGTATATACAAAATCTATACAAAATGCATTGTTAATTATAGTATAAGAAACTAAATAAATGTACGAGAGTCGGAATGTGAGGAGGCTCTCTTGGTCTTGCTCGAATTAATAGTTCAACATTTATTTGGCATACGATTTGGATGTTTAAAAGTCGTAGTTCCTGCATCAAGTATAGCGCAGTTGTTTAAGATCTGACTAGAGTCTGGTTAGGAACTGCTTTATTTAGTGGATAGCTTCATGGTTATGGAAGGGTAGGGAGCACACAGGCTTTTCATGTGCATGTATGTATAATTGGGTATGGGATGCACTATGCGGTCACTATGCGGCAATCATGTTCGGGTTCACGCAAGAACTTATGTGGTCATGCATAAATTTTACATTTTAGTCAAGTTTTTAAGTGGCTTTCTGGAAAGTTTTAGCAACCAAACAATAGCATTTTCTAAATCCACATCACTCCACTCGTTATTTTGCTCAGTATGCTCTCCATTTACAATCGATGGGTTGTGTTCGAATCCTTAGTATTATAAATTTTCAGCATAAAATGTGTCTGTTCTCTGTGGTGTGCATTGTTTATTTTGTCATCGTAAGTCCGGTAACCATTTCTGCATTCGATTGAGTCTCCTCCCCCTCCCGAACGAACCATTGCAGATGATCCATTTTGTTACGCTTCAAGCCAGGCCGATTCCACGATCTATACAGAGCTCAGGGCAAGAGCAACCGCAGCTTCCACTCGTGGCGAGATTAGAGGACGAGCTGATGACTGACTTCGAAAACCGAATTTGGCCTCAGGTACCACAGCATACACCACGTCGCATACTCCCTGAGAAGGAAAGCGGCGTCAGCAGTGAAAACCCGAAGCCAAGAGGCAATGGACTGATCAACTGCGACCAGCCGAATGGGAGAAGGGTCAAGCTCATTGATGAGCTTTATTGTGAGGCTCTTAGTATCGCAAATAAGGAACATGGCGGTGTACTCCATTACCGTATTCATCGACTACCGACGTAGAGCCATGAAAGTACAAAGTGTGTGTATATATTTTATTTATTATTTGTGTAATTTCCATGAACTAAACATGTATGTCAAATACGTCAGAAAAATCATATGTCAAAATTATTCTTAGCGTGTGGGAGTGCTTAAGTGCATGGAGCTTCCCAGACAAGATTTCGTTCGCTGTGGTGAGGACCATCCACCCTCTCCCGGCTCTCAGTTGAGTTCACCGAACCGGCGCATCATTAACCTTTTGCGATATTATTATCTAGATAATTTGATGATAGGTTGATGTCTTGGCTACAACTAGAGAGGAAAGTATTTATCTCAATATCAGGATTCTACATCTTCTATTTTACATCAGACACGAGACAAACAGTGCTGCCAAGTGCATGAGAAAGCGCGCCATTTTCAAAAAATGGTCCACAATGAACATTGCAAATAAGGCCAACAAGCTACACATCTTGCAACCTTAAACCTTTTGCACCAATGCACTTGCCCCGCCATTGCCTTGCCAACAAAATATAATCCACTCATGTGCCCCATTCACGGCAAACAATGTGAATGCTTTACGACCCCTGGTTGGGGCGACGGGGGGATGGCTGGCTGACTCAGCGGGGTGGGGAAGTTTTCCGTTTTGTGGGGCTACTCGTTAAAGCTAAACAGCTTAAGATGCTACAAATTGAACTAAATAAATTCCAAGTAATGTTGCAACGAATGGTACAGGAGCAGATGGGCGTAGAGGGTAGAGGGAGGGCTCATTGTCAGGGTCGCACCAGGGTTCCCTCCCACGCACCCACTCACATAACCTCTGAAAAGTGACGACAACTGCTGCTGCTGCTCCTGCTGCTGTGGACTCTGACGTGTGTTGTGCGAAGGGGTGGGTCCCAGGTCCTTCCTTTCGCGTCTTCCTGTTGAGCCAAGCAGCTGTAAAAGCTCCTTCGTCTTCTAACGTTCGCTTGCTGGCCAACACTTCAAAAGAGCCCTCATCTCTCGCTGTCTCTCCCTCTGTCCCCAGGAGGAAGCTTTGCTGCAACATCAAAGCACCAGGCAGCCGCCACACTGTCGTGCACCCACCAACAACCGCATTTGTTCAGATTAGATAAAGGGTACATAAGCCATAACAACAGTAGTTTTGTTTTAAATATTTTCAGATGTGCAATGTCCAGCCGGGCACCATGTAATGGGGTGCCACTGTGCACATCTACAGCTTTTGAGAGCGCCCAACACTTAAGGGCTGAACTTATGTTCTCTCTTCCTCTCTTTCGCAGGGCAGAAAATGTTGCTAGAAAAAATTAACAGTTAGTCAGTTAGAAAAGTCTAATGCCATACGGCCACAGGGGAGCTCGAGCCTCGGTTCGAGTCCCTTCCAGCAACATAAACGGGCATGCAATAGAAAGCCTCACCTCACCACCACATTCCAAATATGCCATGATTTTTATACATTTCGACAATATTTTCGAAAAAAAGAGTATGGAGAGTATGAAAAAGGTGGGAGGTATGAACAACACAACAGGCTAAACGTTCCAGAAAATGCAACGCATGCGAGGTAAAATCCACCCTTTTTACTCAACATACCATGACGGTTCATATGTAGAAGATCGAGGCCCCCTGTTTTATGTTTGTGTGTTTTATTTCTATTGTTCTTATTGGAGCCAAAGTCAGATAAGACACCAATTATACGCGTAAAACGAGTATGGAATCATTTAAAAATTCTATGAGACTTTATTTCACTCATTGCTTGGATCTCCAGGGGCTTCTCTCTGGAATGCGGCAATGCGGTTCAGGACATCATCCCTAGGACGGGGAACTCTCGAAAAAGCTGTGTCTCGCGGTGTCTTAGAGGTGACCTGGATATTGTAAATTTGGTCCAGGACATCGTCCATAAGTCGTTACTTTTTGGATAAAATCTTACGTTGATGAATGCACAACATCCCACAGCACAGGGAAGTTGGCGGCAGCTTCGTCTTTCTCTCTAAGGTTGCCGGGACATCCGTCGGATATGATGGCCATAAGCACCTGGCCATACCCATGACCGTTGACGTTCTGCAGAACGAACTGCAGTCCGGCATCGATCACCTCGGAGCCCAAAACATCCACTCCTATAAAGGCCTGAAAATAATACGTAAATGTTATGCATTCGAATTTAAATAAACTTACCACTTTCTTATACAAAACATTAAAATTGCTTCCGTCCAAGTTGCTATTTCATCTGGCTCTTGAGGATACATCATGGGCAGAATTTTCCTTAAATGTTACTTTCCTGATCGTTTTATATTTTTACAACTATTTCTCCTATTTTCGGCCAAAAAAATGGATGGTTTGGAAAGTACGTTTAGCTATAGCAATAACAATTAAATAAATAACATAAACAGTTTACAGGTCTGCTGTCTGCTAACAGAACCCAGTTCACAGCGAAAAACCTTGTCTACAAGGCAAAACCGGCTAGGTGAGCTACGTACGTAGGTTGCAATTTCCGCTGGCCGTTTTTATCTGTTGTCCATACCTGTTTTTGGCTCAGCAACACGCGTTTGTTGCCGCGCAACATTTTCAAGCATCAGGCAGCTTTTGGTACACGAGGTAGAGCTTTTGTGAAATATTTGTACGGTTTTGACTCGTGCGAGGCGAGGCGAAGCAGCAGCAGTAGCGGCAGCGGCCTCAAAAAGCGTCAGAACAGATTGCAGTGCAGTAGAGAAAGCAGTAGAGGCAGTAGAGGAAGCTTTAGTGACCAGAGTCTCGAGTCGACAGCCAGCCCGCCCCTGGAGCCGGAGCCGGAGCCAGAGACAGAGACAAAAGTTGGTAGCTGCTCCAACACCAAACAAATCCCGAAAAAATCGCGCAAATAGTTATTCCTATTTTCTGTTAAATTTTACTTTTTCCCGCTCTCTTGTTTTCACTCCCCGCCCAAAAACCCGCAAAAAAAACCAGCTCCATCACATTGTTGTTGCTTTTGCGCCTACCGCCCCGCCGCTCTCTGCAGCAAGGAGGCAGCAGAGAAATAGAGAGATAGAGGAAGAGCGAGGGACCGACCACAGAGAGAAGCAGAGCAATTTTTTTTGTTATTTATTTCGCGTGTGGCGCGTGTAAACAAATTCTCTCGTTCTCGGTGTTTTTTTTTTGTTGCCAATTTTTTTGATTGTGTTTGCAGCGGTAATGAATGAAAGTGCATAACGGGAAAGGAAACACAAGACAAATATAAATATAAACAAACAACGATAGACAGAAGAAGCAGAATAAAAAGGAAGAACCAGAGCGGAGGAGGAGGAGGAGCAGAAGCAGAAGCAAGCGGCAGCAGCAGGAAATCCTCCGGAAGGGAAGGTAGAGATGAGGTAATTCCTATCGAAGAAGAGAGCATCAAAGACCGACCCCCCACCCTCTCACGAAGAAAAGAAATTGCAACATATCTAGAAGAAGACGCAGTAGCAGCAGCAGCAGCCGCAATCCTCACGAGAAGCAGACGAAATATTGAGGAGCAGGAAGTAAGGAAGCACCGGACAAACGGGTAAGAGCATTTCTTTGATCACTTGCAATTGCATGTCCAGTTCAGTTCCCTTCAAAACCCGTTCAGATGCAAGCCCTGAGCGAGTGCAATATTTGGGCAGCCTGCTTTTGGGCGCAGCCCAGGAAACGGTTAGGCTCAAAGGAACCAAGCCCCAAAGTTGTTTACAATCAGATTTTGATAAAATGTGGACAGAGCTATAGAACAAAGTAAATCCAGAGATATCGTTGGAGAGCTGGTTTAGGTGGTTGGTGCAGCAACACAATATCTAATGTTCATTGGAAAAAGCAAGTTAATCCGAAATGATATAAAATCGGATTTTAGATACTCCCAATTTGTAAAGATTGTTCTTCTATGACAGCTGCTTATCAGACCCCGCGACAATTCGTATATCAGTCGTAAATGTGTGCATAATCCCATAAAGGATCTGTTTTCCGTTAAAACTCTTCTCTTACTTTTTAAGCTTTCTCAACGAACTTTTTGAACAGAAAATTGTATTATACCTTAAACCCAGTTTTTAGAGCCCCTTATTCTTAGAGTACAGAATCATTACTGGTATTTTTTAAAACATATTTACATACATACATGCATACATATATGTATTGTGGAATGGAACTGGTATGGATGGGGACAGATCTGCATAGAAAAAAGGAATTTTCAGGGATTCAAGAAAGTATGTACAAACTCGTATTTATGTATTCGTTATATGGGGTGGGAAATGCCTTCACAATGCCCATGGGGAGATGCATCAGGCACTGCAGCAGGGACTACGAGAGAGATAGCAAAAGAGTCCGCGATAGGGAGAGGATCCAGCACCCAGTTTCTCAGTCGTAATGCTAATGTTGATTCAGACCATGGTATAATCACAGAAGGTATGGACAATAGACAAACAATATATGTATGTATGTAGGTATGGCCTTACCTTCTATAGATGTCTACAATGATCTCTACAGGAGTCTGCTTTAAGAAGCTCCTAAAATATCTTGTAAGAAGGAGAACAAACTTTGAGAGAAGCAATCTCTTGTAGACAAACTTTATCCCTTTCGTAATCGAATTCTAAATTGATCCATCCGCTCTATCCCTAAACCATGGAGACTATGGGCTCCTGCTGCTACTGCTCTGCGTCTGTTTCTTCTGAGCTGGATGAACGCCCAGAGACGCCACCTTCTGGGGTAGATCTTCTTGAGTGGTGACCAGAGGCAGAGTAGGGCCAGAGCCATATACGGGAGGGGGGACCAGGAGGAGAGCGCTGAAAATACATAAGTAAATGAATAAATAATGTAAACAAAATATTAAATTAGAAGAAATTTGCTTGTGCGCTCATGACGAGCGGACGGGGGAAGGGCAGTGGGAGAGTAAACCGAATTCGCACCTCTCCGCGCTCTCACGCTCTCCAATGCCACCTCTTAATACAGTTTGAGCAGCACAGCGCATCAGGCAGACACTTGTTTCGCCACTCGCCGCCGCCCCCTTAATAGAGAAACAACTGTAAAACAGAAGCAGTGAAGTAGAGCTGTGGCAAAGGTACACTTACAGTTAGATATGTATATACATACATACACACAAATATTCATATGTACATAGGTGCGGTACCAGCTACATTTTCTTAAGGGTACATCGTACAGGTGCAGGGGATAGAAAATCTTGGTGCTCTTGATACGCTATTAACCAGACTGTATTATGATTTCGGCCTAATGTTTGCGACATTTCAATCGTAAAGAATTTCAAAAATATCTGGGTGAAACTTTGCAGAAGGTTTCATCGCTGATTTAAAGATAATTTGATGTTCAAACGTTCAAAAAAATGAAGTGTATTCCAGCTGAAAAAACCCTTTTTATCTAAAACTAATGATATTCTCAGTGAAAAGGACTTTTGGCGAAGCGATGGGTCTGTTAGGTAAGGGTATCAAAAAGTTTCGGTGCCTGCAGCTCTCACGTTTCGCCTCATGTTTGTTGTTCTTGTTTCCTGCCTTTCTGCCCGCTGCGTTTGTTTGTTTGCGTTCTGCCGCTGCTCCCGACGCTGGCGTTTCTGTCTGCCTCCCTGAATTGCTCCCGCTGCTGATGGTGGTGCTGCTGCTGCTGCGATGTGGATTGTGCAATAAAAGCTACAATAACAAACAAATGGATCCACGTTACAGCCACACTCATCGAAAACCCCCAAAAAAGGGAGGGTGGGGAACAGGCCAAGAACAATAATCATTTTTGCACTCGCTCTCTCTCTCTCTCACGATCAGACGGCGGCGGGCACCCACGCACGCAGACACAGACACAGATTTAAGATAGAGAGTGTGCATGAGAGGGAGAGCAAGCCATGGCCCAAGGTGTAATTAAACAAGGTGGATGATTGGTCCACCCACCAGCTCCTCTAAATTGGCCATGTGGTTTTTAGTCTTAAAATATCGCCTCTCACTGTGTCCCACGTTAAGAAGCAATTGAATGAGAATTTTCTGAGAAGCCTCACCCTCTTGTACTACTCCTTGGCCAATGATTTGTTTTCGTTTTCGTTTGTAGCAAAGTATATTTAATATAAGGAAAGGCCGTTATAGAAAGCAGCCATATAAAGAACAGAATTATGCGTATACCGATACAGCTAGAGATAAGGAGATTTAGATAAACACCGCCAGACCAAGACCAGACCGCCAGATAAACACCAAAAGACTTACAAAAAAGGTTTACATGAAAAATATGTTATTTTGATTTGACATTAAGGATTTTAGATATTCACAATTACATATGTCCAACAAGAGAGGACTTGCTGAAGGATGGTCCACCTACCCCGTAAGTTGTACCATGCGTTTGAATTTAAGCATTAGGTTCTCTTTGCTTTTTATCTCTCTCCTGCTTTTGCAGGGCTCATTAATGAAACGCGAAATTGAGCATCGCACTGAGCTTTTCCCGCTAGTCCGCGCTGCTCGGAGAAAATTTGCACTCGCAATAAACAGAAGAATGAAAGGGAGAGAGAGCGAGGGAGATAGAGAGAGAAAGATAATCACCAGAGAGTGTGAACGGGAAAGCAGAAGAACGGTTTGGGTGCGAGAAGGGGAGCGCAGGCAACGTGTTTCGGTTTCGGTTTCGTTTGGCTCTGGCTCTGCCGCCTCCTCTGCTACACGGGCACGGGCCTAAAAAATACACAAAAACGTTTTCTTTTGTTGGTTTTTTTTATAGTTTGCAAAAAGTTTTATTGCGATCAAAGTGTTATATTTCTTTCGAGTGAAAAATAGAGAAAGAAAAGCATAGAAACAGAGAGAGTGAGAGCGGGAAAAGAGTGTGATAAAAATGCAACAAATTCACTAGAGCCTCCAAGCGGCAATCAGGTGTCAGTGCCAGTGAGAGAGCACGGGAGAGCAAGCATAAGGCAAGAGAGAGGAGGCAAGAGAGCTCTCCTCGATCCATGCTGTTAAAACAGTAAGCGCCAAAAGCTGCTCACAATGCTTCTCAAACCCGCATATGCGAATGCAAAACAAACAAAAAAGGAAAAACGGAAAAACAAAACCAGAAACTAATTAAATACGTGAGTAAAGCACAAACACAAAAGCAAACACACACACACACACATCGATTAACGGTTAAGATCTATAGAAAAGAGCAGGAAAGAAAGAGAGAGAGAGAGAAAGCAAGCATCTACCTAACATTACTGTGTGGGCACGATACTCGAATCGCTAACAGACAGAAGGGCACAGAAAGGCAGGATGCAGAGTCCAAAAAGCTACATAAAAGGGTGTCCCATAACAGTTATCTGATCTTTATTTTCTTCAAATCATACTACTCATATGTAGTTCTCTGCAAGGGTAGACAATGTGCAGTCGCGGAGGAATGACGTTTGATTCATAATTTGCTTGCATAAATTCTAGGGAAATTTCGCGCTGCTCTGATGACTAACCCTCCCGCCCGCTGCCACTGCACAAAACTAAAGAGAGAAAATATAGAGAAAATGGAGGGAGAACGAAGTACTCCAAAAAGTTGGAAAAAAATCAGATAAGCAAAGTTATCTGATGTCTGCGCAGAAAACACTGTGTGCCCCAAAAGGGGAGATTATGTTGTGTCTATGAAATAAGCCAACGAAATATCCATTAAAATCCAGGATAATAAAGGATTCGCACTATGGAAAACTAAGGCAAAAACACCTGCTGAGAACCGTTGTTATCGCTTCTATAAGCAAATATTGCTGTATTTCTGTATTTATGGTGTTGTAAGCTGTAAATAAAAAACCAGAATTATCATAAATTTATCGTTTATCGGGTGGCAGAGATAATACTTTGCCTCCATTGATTGCAAAATCATTTCTCCATCCAGTAGGAGCTATTGAATTTGATTCGCTCATCGGATCGGCGATTCCATCAACTAATTACAAGTGATTTTGTTTGCCTAAAGGTTTTGGGCTGCGGTTTTGTATGCTCAAATGTGTACCCTGCACAGAGCACCCTTTTTGTTGGTGTTCGGGTGCTCCATTATCTGTCGAGCTGTGTGCAAATTCTCAATGATGATGATGTGGTGTGTTGTGGTCACCAACCTCCCAGTCCCAGTGAAAGTAACAGTTCCATTCCGATTGCAAGTGCCCCATTGCTACCTACCCATGTGGGCCACCACAGGCACAGGCAACGCAGCGAGGCGCAGCGCAGCGCAGCGCACATTCTGACAATTACGGGCTCTCGCATTGCATTATGTGTTAATCTAGTTAATGCCATCAATTCGGCGGGCCTTTTGTCATCCGGCTCAGTTCACATCGCTTGAGTGGAGCCAGCGCTTCTGTTCAATCAACTGGCGTTGGCGTTAGCCTGGGGTTGGGGTGCGGCTACGGGTGCGCCTCCTCCTGCTGCTGCCGCTACAGCAGTGTAGACGCGGCGTATGCGTAATTTCTCGTGTCACTTTCAACCCAAAGGAGGTAAGAAGGGGCACGTTCAGTGTAGAGTGAAGTAAACTATAAACAAAGCAATAAACGATGCTTTTGGCCTGGTTTTATCTCCATCTTAGGTTGGAAAGAACGGTAATGAGAGTAAGAGAGCAAGTAAGATCCCCATTGTAACGCATTTCGAGTTGGATAACCCGGATCTGAATGAATTTGAATTGAATTTGCGGTCAACCGCAAAGTGAGCAAAGTGACGAGAGATGCAGTTTGACAGTCACCGGCAGTGGCGTGGCGTGCCGGAGAAATGGAAAGGGGGATCCAAGCGGAAAATTAAATATGGATGAATGTGACCCAATTTGTATTTGAACCAATAAAAGGTAAAAAAACGCACGAATAACAGAGGTCCTGCCAGAATCCATAAACAAAGTGCGGCGATTTTATTATAATCATCTCTATTGAAACTTTATGGACTGGATCTATGACTTTGTGAATACTTAAAGAAAGTCCATGAGGTCTCTCTGAGTACCGGATTGATAAAGATCCATGGTATAGTACGACTGCGATTTCAAAGTCCGAAAATGAACAAACGGATGCGGGAGTTTGGGCCAGTTCCTGCTCCGTTACTCCTGCTCCTCGTGACTGGTAGCACTGATGCGAGCGGGAAGGGTATTTCGGTCTTTCGTTTCTCCCCTCAAGGACCACTTTATTACACAGGATGCAAATGGCAGGATGAAGCCTGCACACACTCGTTTATGGATTAACGGGGTGGCTCAGGGGTTGGCTAGGACATACAGATCATGCCCCATTCTGCACGATTGAATTTGGAAGCACGAAACTCTGTCTCCATCGGCAGATTTCTAGAGAAATTGGAGCAACCAGACTCCTGTGATATTACACTGAAACCATTTTACCTACAGCCTCCTCGGAAACTGGGAAATGTGGCATTGGCGGCACAGGTTGAAGGTCACAGGAAATCCTGAAATGCAGAATCGCGCAGAATGATTTTTGTGTTGCTTGGGCAAGAAGTGCAGTGGAGTACACACTTTTGGGATGCATCAGAGATTATAATAAAAGACAATATGATATCAAAACTGACAAGCAAATGCAGAAAATGTTTCTTTATTTTGCATGCACATTTCTTGATTGAATTGTCTGTTGGGGATTATAAAAGTTGAATTGAAACAACGTTGTTATGGATGTTCTGTGTTGCTATTGAATCTAAGGTTTCTTGGAATGTTGCTGGGTTAAGTACCTGCCTTTGACTGGTTCTGCATCGCGGGGCATTCGCCTCAAGTTCACTTTGGCTTTCCATCTATTGGTGCGCTTGACAGAGTTCCCAGGAAGCCCAAGGTCCTGGCTCTCAATTATTTCTTTGTGGGTGGGGAGGGGAGGGGAAAGAACTGCAACAGCATCCAAAGATTGGGGGGCAGCTCGTTCTGACGATGCCACCGCGCTGTAACTGGTATTCCTTTAATGATTCGCCTTTAACTCATTTCCGTCATTCACTTTCGCTCCCAATCGTCCTTTCAGTCCCCTCTCTCTCCCTCTGCCTTCCTCTGTCTCTGCTGTCGGCATTGCGAAAATATCAAACGAGCAAAATTACATTATTGACTTACTGACGTCGTTGCTTGGGCTCTCGCTCTCACTTTCGCTTTCACTGTGGCCTTTGCTCCTCGAGTTCTTCCTTTGGTTTTTGGCTTGGCTTTTTTTATGGCCATCGCACCGCACCACCACCACCACCGCACCGCACGCCATTTTGACAGTTTGAACGCTTTGCAAATAGAGCGTCAGGAGGCGCATAGCGTGGCATGGCATGGCATGGCGTTGACGGCCGTCGTCCTCGTCCTTGTCCTCGTCATCGTCATCGTCCTGCTGCCTGATAAGTGCTCGCTGGGAACGCCGGGGACTCGTGATATCAGTCGACGGATTGGAGGCGGCAGGTACTATACATTGGGGAGGGGGCGGGACGGGACGGGACTCCGGGAGTTGTAGTGTAGTTTAGATACGTTTTTTTGTGCCCGGACAAGCAATTACCTGAGTACAACGCGGCAGACGGCGGCAGTAGATACAGCCACAGATACAGATACAGGCCAGGGCCAGGGGCAGGAGATACAACGTAGATTAGATACGGAAACGGCACAGATACGGGAAATGAGTCGTATCTGCATCGATTCGTGCCGAATGTATCTTGCAGTTTGCTGGCCATGCGAAAGATAAATGTACATCTAATGGAATATATCTGTTTGATCCTGGAATCATTTAGTTTCCGTAGATACACCAATAAATCCTTTCCCTTATGGGAAATTCGCACAGCCACTCACGAATTGTATCTTCCGCTTGCAACTGGCATCTTCTTCTTGTATCTGCTGTGGCTTCAAGCTCCATTCAGGCGTATCTCAATTGTCAATAAGCACTCGAAGCACACTCGAATAGATGCATCTTTGGGCAGGGATAACCATCTGAAGGGGGTGACCATATGACAATCTGTATCTCAGATACGCAGCAAGTGGTTATTAGCAGCACTCTAAACAGATACAGATACAGGTAGCTCCTGGATACGTTCAAGCTCTGGCTTTCAATTTGATCAAAAGATTGCTGCCAGGCAGGAGGAGGCCTCCCTTTGGGGGGCTTGGGGGTGTGTGGCAGTTTGTGGTTGGGGGGGATTTCTGTGAAATAAAGTAGAGGAAAATCGAATCAGTCTTCAACATAAAACGCACACGAACACGCAACACACATACACGCACACACATACAGAACAAGTGAGAGAGGAGAGCAAAGTGAACAATTTTATTAAAGCATCCGTGTGTTGCGTGAAAAGCCAAAAGGTTTTTCCTACTCAGAGATTCTCCACCACAAGGGGCGGGAGGGGGGAGGGGGGTTGTGGCATGTCCGCTTGATTGACTCACTGTGCGAGGAGCGCGCGGAGTACCGGAGAGGAGTGTCCTTGGCTGCATAGTTTTAATTAAAATATCATTAGGGCAACGAAATGAATGCCCTGAGAGCCCTGAGAGACCCGAGAGAGAGAGAGAGAGAGAGAGGCGCATAATGGTCCAACCAAAACCACCAAGGATGAAGGCTGGCTGAAGGATGACGACGATGATGATGATGATGATGGGGCAGCGGCGTGTGGCATGTACAAACATCATCAAACTAATTATGAGGCCAGTGAAAAGCAGGATATAAAACGCAGAAACAGGAACGGGAACGGGAGACGGCCAGCAGGAGGCAGCCTCTGGAATATCTACGACCACGAGTATCTTTTGCATATGAAAGCAGTTCTGAAATTGGAACATTGCCCCGTCTAACCACGTCAGAAGCAGCAGCAGCACCACCCCCTCCTCCCCTGCTCATTGATTAAAAGTTTTCACAAAGTCAACACGGGAGAGGCGCAGGACCACCGCAGGAATACGGGCCAACAGGACTACAACACAGAGGGATAGGCATCGTCATCATCATGATCATCATCATCATCATCATCTCTGGACCATCCACAAATGCAATTTGCACTCAAAAGAGTCACAAAAGTTGGAACTGAATTATTCAATGTTTTTTGTTGTGAAGGGAACGGGAAGGGAATCTCTCTCTCCCTCTCTCTCTCTCTCTCTCTCACGTCTCGAACCTTCACACAGATGTGGAAACGAAAGTCTACACTTGGAGAAAAGATACAATATTCCTGGAAATTTAAGCTGCAATTCGTATATTGTACTCTCCTCCAGCGTGGCTTAGCTGTGAAGAGTGAGAGAACTTAGAAATTCTTTCGCTCTCTTCCAATGTGGATTAGTTGCAAAGGTTTGGGGTCTCCGACTCTCTCTCACAGTGTGGCTTAGCTTTTGGCCACACATTTTTCTAGGTGTAACAGCAGAATATGCTGTGTCCTTTCTGTGAGACCCTGCGAAGGGCGTCTGCAGGCGGGGCTCGTGGGTGCACAGCCGTGTGTGTGTGCCACAGCCTCGTACTTCCTCCCTTCTCCTCCCTTCTCCATCTTTCTTCTTCATTTTATTTTATTTTTTATTTTTTTTTGCAATTTCGCTGCTCATTTGCCAGGTTTTTTATTTGCATAGCCACGTCGTCTCCACTTACCTTTGCAGCATCCCAGTGCCCCCTGCCTGCTGTTCCTCCTGCCTCCTGCCTGCTTCTTTGGCCTCCTTTGCCTCCTGCGCTCCTGTTGTATTTTATTTTATTTTATTTGCATTTGTTTGTAAATGATTAACAAAGAGGTTAATGTGCACAGGGCGGCGCGCAGAGCGAGCGAGCGAGCGAGAGATAAACAGCAGCTCAAAAAGAGGCGCCGCCTCCTCCGTATCCGCATCCGTATCCGAGCCCCCCTCCCCCCTGCCTGGGGGAGGGAGCCAAAACAGCTGGAGCAGAAATCGTGCAGCAGAATGAAGATTAATGCACTGAGAACAATAAAAGATCTCTTCCACTGCGAGACGATCTTAGATGTTTCTTAAAATATGTAAAGCACGAAAACGCTCGATAAAAATCGGATTGCAAACATGGGATATCTCTGCTTAACAACCATATCCACCACTGTCGAACACTATATGTACTCTTATAAGAGCTTTCAGATAGTTATCACTGCCCATTTTGGATGATGCTTTCGATCGCTAAACATATTGACTATGGAGATCCGGAGATCCGCTTGAAAACACAAAAGATACAAAGTATCCATTAGCTGCAGATGCTAAATGCAAGCGGAAGATACAATTCTTACTCACTCCTCCATCAGAGGAGCTCCTCTATCAGTCTATCTATCTATCTATCAGTCTATCAGAGGAGCTCCGCTAGGTAGCCCGTTGGGCACCATCGTTGAATGCTGAATTAGGTGTTGAAATTCCCCATAAGCAAACGGACACAGAGGGACGAAGAAAGAGAATGAAGAACGGACTCGTGGATTCGGTTTCAAACAGCTAACAGAAACACATTATCGGCGGGTATCTGGAGTATTCTCTGGAATTTCTCTCAGTGCATAACAACTTGCGCCAAAGGCAGGCAAAGAAATGCAAATTTAGTTCATTAGGCACCAGCGCTCATTTTTTTTTTCGTGTATGAAATTGAAGCGAAAGGGAGAACGAGAGAACGAGAGAGAGTCAGAGTGAAAGTGTCATCGTCAGGAGATGCAACATGGAATGACCTTCACTCACACACACACACACACACACACACACACACACACACACACATTTTTTCTCCTCCTGTTGGGAGGGGCGGGGGGCAGTGTTGCCTTTTTTGGTGGGTCCCTTCTTTGATTTGAAAAATTAAGGCCAAATGCAGAGGCTGAAACACGAGGTCTTGAAATGGTGTTTGGACATGTGTGGCATATCCCTAGAAACTATTCATCAAATATACTTACAAATGGGCCATTCTCGCAGACAGAAGTCGCCTTTGCGAATACCAGTTCAAGCACTGTGAGCGAATCAAACGAATCTGTTGATGTAGATCCACCTTGTAGATTCTTGTGATCGTCAATTTGACAATCGTATGCTGAAAATGGGAATGTGGATGCCACCGGTTCATGCACCAGTAACAAAGTGTCGCCGCAATCGGTACTTGAAACAAATTGGGCTTCGTGGATGTGAATACGTCAGAGTTCTCTTTCGTACTGATTTTATTGTAAAATATGCAGGGTTTATATACAGTTTTGGTGGGTTACAATTTCTTACTTAGGGTCTTACGTAGAATATCTCTATGTTGATTTATGACCAAACAAATATTACAGATTTAACAGCATATGGGTCAGGTCTTAGATATTTGATGACGGTCGCCAAGGATGTCTTACAGATGGTGTGACATTTGACCCAATGCAGATCATATTTACCAGCACATGGGTCAGCGGTGCATCTTACATGTTTATTTAGGTCAACGGGTGGAAATTCCTTACCTTTTATGGCTAGTTATTTAATTAGGTCTAACCACACGATTTTGTTCTTCACTTGAAATACGTACACACTGATTTCAACCAAACGTTAACAAATATTTTGAAGCAATTGATTTAACAATTTTATGCCTTGATATTTGTTTATAATGGTTTTTGTTTGATTTAAAAATACACAGTAGTATTTTTTTATGTAATTTTAAGCACTGTCGCACGGGACAAAAATTCCTTACCCTTATAAATGTGACTAAAATACCGCTAAGCGATATTGGGAAAATGTTATGGGATTTTTTGAAATAGTTCAATATGTAAGAGAGACTTTGAGGAAAAACTTTTGCCAAGAATCATCTTTTTTATAGGCAGAAATAATACTGGAAAACCTGACAAAAAAATACCAAAAAAGTGAACACTTTTCAGACCAAAGCTAATGAAATGATATGTCAATTATTTAAATTAGCGGAGTTTGTTGACCTCTTGAGAGAAACACCCATATATGTACATATGTATCTATCTCTATATCCATGCACAGATACTTATATTACTGTTATTTCCACTTGCAGCTTGTTGCCATTTGGTTGGACCTCTGGTTTTATGCTGAATGTTTTGGGTAAGTTCTGGTTGCACTTAATATGGGAAATATTGATCAAATATACGCAGAAAGCGATCAAATAGATAGACATGGGTAAAAATCGATACAATTACATGAAAATCGAACAAAAATGACATACCATACCTCACCATTCGATTAGAATATGATGCACTCTAATCGATAAGGAAGCGATACCGATATACGTATATGTGCAATCGACAATAAAAGTAGCTGAAATCGATACATATTTGTAAAAATATGTAGAATTAGATACAGTTTCAAAGAAATATCGATTGAAATTGTTAAAAAACCAATAAAAATCGATATAAGCAGATCAAAATGAATGGATTAGACCTTAAAAAGGTCTAAAGGCCTAGACCTTAAAAGAAAAGTCTAGACAGAGCCAAGAGTCGAGAGCTTACAATGAGGTATGGGTACCATTTTGTATTCTATTCCTCTCGCTATACCCACGGAACGGGTGTATCGGTACTGCGAGTGGCCAACTGATTGCATGCCAGCCTCAGTATTTTTGGACTAAATTAGGGTCTTAGTTGCACTTGACTTTGGGACAGATCATTTCTTTGCTCGCAGCCTGGCAGTCATAAATTCTATCCTCTATGTATATCTTGACTTCGAATAGATTGCTTTTTGTGCTTACTTTATCAGTGAACCATCGATAACCGAGCTTGAATGCATGTATCGATAGATGTATCGAATGTATCGCTGGATCGCACTGCACCGCACACATCCTGCTCCTGTTTCTGGCTCCTAATTCCCTTAATTTTTTTGCTTGTCAGTCCTGGGTCTTGGGTCCTGGGCTGCTGTGTGTGTGTGTGTGTGTGTGGGATCCTGGTTTCAACCTCTGCCTACTTATCGGGGTTGGAGAAGCTGAAAACTTTCTTTCTCTTTTGGTTTTTATTATTTTATTATTATTTTGCTTCGTCCCTTCGTTGGTTGCTTTATGTATATTTCATATGTGTGTGCTGGCATCGCGAGGAGGTAAAAGTTTTGTCATGGATTTTCGGTGGTCGCCTCGTGCGGCACGCCTCAACTCGACGTATGGAACGTACGGAACGTACGAGAGTGTGCAACACACTTGTGGCTCATGTTGTATTAATATAATCACTTTGGGAATTTTATCCCCAAAAGGAGAGAACGAGAGAACTGGAGACAGAATAGAGCAGCACAGAGAGCGCCGACAGCACGGAGCGGGGAGCAGGGGGCAGGGGGCAGGGCATGCTAAATGGATATTAAACTATACTCGTCGTACCTTTTTTTGTTGTTGTCGGAATGGAAAAGGAAAAGGACTGCTGCTGCTGCTGCTGCTCCCCCATTCGAGTTTATGCTCCGTGTCCGCAGTCCCTGATTATGACAGTTACATGTCGTGTTGTGTGGGTAGTAGAATGGGCGTGGGGGTGGGTGTGTGGGGGTGGATGGGGCGTCTGGTGAGTCAGTGGCCCACCACAACACCACCACCACAGCGCTACCAGCTTCTGTTTCGACTTCCGAGGCATTATCTGCACTTGAAGCTCCCTTCCAACCTGCTCTCTCTCGTTCTCTCTCGCTCTCTCTCTCTCTCTCTGTCTCTCTCTGTCTCCCTCTTGCGCTGGCGGCACAACAAAAGGGTTAAACAGATTTTAATGACCCGCTAACTGGCTGGGAATGAATCGGTTGAGGTTTTTTGGGGGGCAATGGGACGGAGATGGGAAGTTCTCTTGCTTTGCTTGTGCACTTTGACCTTTTAATTGCCTTTCTCATGATTGAATCGAACGATTGAGGTCTTCGACATTCGCTGGGATCGGATTGTCACCCACATTCACATGTGACTGGCACTCGTCTGGAATTCCTTCTGCATCACCCACCCGCCGTGTATCTTCCTCTCTCTCTCTCAGTTGTAGGGTATTCCCAAAATTGTATTAATTTTGAAAAGTTTTCTAATCTCACTTTTGCCTTTTCCGGCTTACAGGCGAACCCTTCGGTTCGGCTCCCCTTCCCGTAGCTGTGTTTTTTTCGTTGGGACATCCCTTTTGTTTCAGCCTCGTTTTTCCCTTTTTGTCATAATTTTGGGGCATGTTAATTTGCGGGGCTTATGGCTTTTGAGTGGCGTGCCGTGCGCCCAGCGCCTGTGCGTATCCTTGTCCGACCCTCAAACGCTGCTGCTGCTGCTGCTGCTCGGTCTCTCCATCTCTCTCTCTCTCTCTGCTTCTCTCTGTCTGCCCTTCCATTATTTCACTTTTGGCACGGCCAGAAATAACACACGGACACACACATGCGGATGGATGGATGGGTGGCCATCAAAAAGTGTAGCATACAGTTTTGCGTCGCTTATGTAATGCTCAAGCATCTGACGGCGTTGTCTGCCCCCTGCCCCCAGTCCCTGCCCCCAGTCCCTGCCGCCCTTCTGTCCTCCGTCTGTCTGCGCCTTGACTTTCATGCGTATGCAAAAAGTAGAGAGCGATACAGAGGCAGAAAGCAACAGAAAGATAGCAAGAATAAAGGAGAAACAGAGAGGAAAAGAAAAACAAGAAACATGAGGGAATCAAGAGAGTAGGAGGGCGAGTGTGTGTGTGTGTGTGTGTGCGGATGGACCTACGCTCCTACGTGCACATACATTAAACGGCCGCCTAATGTCGGCGTCATTAGCCGCGCCACCAACACCGACAACACCCCATTCCCCCCTCCCCCCTCTCCCCCTATCGCCCACACTATTCTTCTTTGTGCTCCTTTCATATTCCACCTTGCTTCGTTCAGCCAGCCTGCCCCACCCGCCGCGCCCTTCCTGCCAGCGCCCTTCCTTCCATGCAGCAGACCCAGCAGTCGATTTTTGCACTGAGAGAAGTGCAGTGGGGGGTGCCCATTGCCCGTTGCACCTGGAAACTAAATGATTCGCGGGTTTAAGTGGAATTTTTCATAACCGTTTCAGAACCGTTTCACAACCGATTCATAACCGTTTCATAACCGTTTCAGAACCGTTTCATAACCGATTCATTTGGGCAGCCCTTGTTTAATCGATTCGAAATATGTAAGATTATCCGAGAATTTTGTTTTAGTTTGCCATAACCGCTTCAAACCCGTCTCAGAACCAATAACCGATTCGAACTTTTCCCTAGTTATTACCGTTTACTTAATCGATTTCCAAACTATTTCAATTCCGTTCATATCGAAATGAAAAAACCATTAATTTACCGTTTCCCAACCGATTCAAACACTTGAATAAAAACCGATTCGTTACCATTTGAAATTAGTTTCAGCAAAGAGATTGAAGTGGCAGTTGACTGTGACTGAACTGTTTTTCCAGTGTAGAAATTGAATCGGTTATTAAACGGTTATTAATATGGCCTGCTTTATAGCATGCAATTTCTCTCAGTGAACGGCTCCTTGGCCCTCCCTCAATGAGAGAGGCGAGAGAGCCACACCGTGTGGCACGTTGTGTTTGTTCTCTATTGGTAGTTCGCTCGACAGTGCCCTGCTCCCCCCTCATTCTCCCCTGCATTATGGAGCCCAGGAGTCGCCGCCGCCGACGCCGCCTCGATCCAACGATCAACTTTGATGGCTTTTGATGGCCATAATGGCGGTAATGGATCGCCACTCATCCACTGCCGTAATGCTGATGACATCTAGGGAGCCAAGCTGCTGCTGCACACAGCCCCCCATGTAGCAGCCAAAGGGGCATTGTAGCAAGAGGAGCCAAATGAGGACACACACACAAGAGGGGCAGGCAGGCAGCATTTCTCTCTTGTTTGACTAATGATTTACAAAATATCCAGCTGGGGCTCTCTCTCTCTGCACAAAAGACTGGAATGGGGGGGGAGAGGAGACGGCTGGCTCCCCTTTTGTAGCCTTTTTCCTTTCTGGGCCGGGACTCTTTTTATCTGTCGATTTGATGGCAATTACCCCGGAGAAGCAACAGCATCCCACAGCCACATTCAGGCATTGAACCATTCGAGCCATTCAAGCAGCAGTCACTGACATATCTAATCGGTGGCATGAAGTATGGGCCACCGCACCGGATCAATGTCAACAGGCCCATCACGACGACTCGAATGTCTTGCAGAGCACTCGCACGAGTATGCCCGGTCTTCAATTAGAGGCTGGCAGGCTACGAGTGCAATCAAACGCGTCTATCGAGGACGAGGCACAGGACGACGACGACGACGACGTGTCTATGGGCCGACATGAATGTCTAACCATGTCTAACGCATTATTTACACAATACGCCCAAGTTAATTGGTGCCAATGGAAGGACCTCAATGAACTCCAATCCAAGCAGCACCCAATATCCACCCTTCCATCCTTCCATCTATCCTTCCATCCGGCCAGCCTGCCCTTCAGTTTGGCAGACGATGTTTGTGTTCTGTTTATAAATGGATACGTTACGAGGATAGTCGGTCGGTTGGTCCGTCCGTCGGTCGGTCGGTCGGTCGGTTGGCCCCCATCCACCAGACGTCGAAAGTGTGCGCAATTAATTATTTGTCATTGGTTTTCTCCCAATTCCCCATCCCACATCCCCCACCCACATCCCTACACTTCCACTCTTATTCCTTCTCTCTCCCTCTCATACTTTCATTGTTCGTCTCTCTCTTTCTCTGTCTCTCTGCCTCTGTTGGTCTATTGTCTCGCTCGGAATGACGTGCCAACGTCTGGAGTGTCATCTGGTTAAGCACTCTACGCTCCGGATTTACGTTTGACAGGGAGTGGAGTGTGGAGTGGCTATGAGTCGAGATCAGCGACAGAGAAGTACTTGGAGCGGCCATGGGTCAGGCTTTGAACGTTTAGTTGCCGCGTAATGCACACGACATGTATTTTGTTGTCTCGCAACGGGAGCAATGTTAGCAGTTGCAAGCAATAAAGTTTCTTCCCGAAATTACCAGACACTTACGACAATGTGGGACCAGTAAAACTCATGGCAAGGCCGTTGCGTGGACTCTCTAATGTTGTATGTTTGGATGGTGCAGTTGATCAGGACTAATGGCAGATGGGTGTCGATGATGTTATCTCGAGGCTGTGCTGTAGTCGAACCTGTCAGAGGCGGTAAAGATAAAGATACAAAGATAAACAGCTGTTAAGTCAAGGTGTTGTTGCTGTGTAGATGCTGCCTAAGTCATTTTCAATTTGAAGTGGCATCGATGATTGAATGGCTTTTGGGTGTTAATGGGTGAAGAGCAATGGAGAGAAGGATGTAGCAAGTAAAGGACTACACAAGGCTACCCCCCAGAGAGTGGGATATCTTTAGGAATTGGTTAATTTTCCGCTGCTTTGGTCACACTAAAAGTACAGTACCGCACCAGATGCAGTTATTTGCAAGATTGTCTGGGGGAGATGGAGCGAGAGGGAGAAGGAAAACAAAGCGGCGGCTTGGCATTTGTTTTCCACTCAGTATCGACTATTGACAAGGCTAAAATATTTGGAAGGGTTTTCTGCGCCTTCTGTTTTGGTGTTTGCTCTTGCCCCCTGCCATCGCTCCCTCTGTGCCTGTGGCACCCGCAGTTCGTTGTCCTTCAGGAGCCAGAGGACCACATAAGCGCCCCGCCCTGCCTGGCCCGGCCCTGGGCTGCGTCTGTCTGCGATGTTTTCTCTGGCTATCATTTCATTGTTTCATTGTTGATGGGCCGCTGAAAACGATTTCCGGGCCGCTCATTAACTTGTGGCAGTTCTAAATTTATTTCGCTCGGGCATTCTGTCTTCTGTTTCGTTTCAAAAATAGTCCATCGGATGAGGGCATTACTATAACTGATTCCAGTTGGTCGGAGGGAGCCGCTTGGCTCAAAGCATGAACGTATCCAAGCGCTACCTGTATCTCAAGTGCCTGCTGCATCTGTCAGATAGAGATTGTCATATGGTTACCCCCTTCAGATAGTTATCACTGCCCAAAGATACATCTATTTGAGTGCTTCGAGTGCTTGGCTTGGCCACAACAGATACAAAGATACAAAAGGCACATCCATCAGATAGGCCAAAAGATGCAGATGCCACATGCAAGCGGAAGATACAATTGGTGTGGGGTCGCTCGTGGGGATGAAGTGCTTGAATATCTCCTGGTATCCCCTGGTATCCCCTGTGGGCATCATTCGCTGTACACACTTCCCCATAAGCGACAGGGATCTACTATCATCCTGGCGGAGGGAGCTGTGGGCGCCCTTTGATTGTTAATTGGAAAGTCGAGTCCAGTCGAGGCCCCCAATTAGGGAATTTTGTCGACCAAATGCACACACACACACACACACACACACAGCAAATGATTCTGCGAAGCGCGGGCAGCCGAGAGCCGAGAGGGAAGTGCGGGGGAAGTACAACACTTCTTGGTATTTACTTTTAGCCGTGCTTTGGCTTTGATTTGCAATTAAATGTACGCACAATTTTTGACAAGACTGTGGCCTCCGACCTTTGGGCGGGGGTCGGGGGAGGTCGTTGGGGAGGTCGTTGGGGATGTAATTTGATGCGCTTAACCTTTTTCGCATTGGTCGCCATGGAAATTGCTTAATTTTCTACCTCAACGAGAAAGAAGAAGGCGGCGGCGGCATAGAAGTAAAAATAAATTAAGAATAACAAAAGAAACCGAGCAATAGCCGGGGCAGTGGCGGGGGCGGGGGCAGGGGTAGGGGCAGTGGCGGGGGCAGAAAACATCACTTCATCAAAACAATAAACAAAATGCGTAATCTACGGGCGGGAGAAGCAAATAAATGAACTACCGAGTACACGAGTACGGGCAGCACCATATATATCTGTCCATCAGATTGTATCTGCCCGTTTGTGTATCTTCCAGTTCCCCTGTATCTGGTGTCTGTGTGTATCTGTGTGCAGCGGATATAAACTTGGCAAAATGGTGATTGAATTTTCTATTCGACTTCTGGGACTCTGGCAAAATCATTTCTGTAAATAAAGAATCACGCTTCTCCCACCCCCAAGGGGGTAACTAATTGAGCAATCATCTAGCTAGCTAATCATCTAATATATTCTCGATTTCAAGAAGAAATAGTTAAACAAATAACTAAAAGAGGCAAAACATTCCAATCGAGATCAGAATAGTACATATTATGCACAAAATGGATAGCATTTCACAGTTGAATGTTGGGTATGCAGTAAAATATAGGAACACTTTAAAGAGGAAGCGTTCCACAGTGGCTGTAAAACTGTGAAAACTGGTATAGTATTTATTTTGAAACGAAATGAACACAAAAGTAAAGAACTGTCCTATAATATTTCAATAAATCAAAGCTTCTCAGATGGAATCAATATAGAACACCGAAATCACTTGTCTCTGTCTGTGTCATGCGAAATGTAGGAGACCGTTCGCTTGTGGGAGCTTTAAACAGTTTTCTGTTAATGGGACAACAGTCCGACAGGAAAGGACTTGTCGAATGCGAAGATAAATATGTAAAAGGTAGTAGGAGGAAGGCCGGTCAACTGAAGGAGCGTCGGCTAACAGCAGTAACAGTAGCAGCAGAGTAACAGCAGATGAGCACATCAACAGCAGTAACAGATCAACAGAAGAGTAACAGCAGATAAGCAGCAGCCGACAACAGCAGTAACAGATCAACAGAAGAGTAACAGCAGATAAGCAGCAGCCGACAACAGCAGTAACAGATCAACAGAAGAGTAACAGCAAATAAGCAGCAGCCGACAACAGCAGTAACAGATCAACAGAAGAGTAACAGCAGATAAGCAGCAGCCGACAACAGAAGATAAAGAAGAAGAGAAGCAGCAACGGTAGAAGGAGAACGAACAGCAGTAAGGAGAAGACTACAAGAGAAGACAGAAAGAGTTCAGCAGCAGCAGTCGACATCAGCAGAAAACAGCAGATAATCAGGCGAGATCAAGCCGTGACACCCAACCCCAACAATTCTTACTTTATACCTTGCGAGATTAAATAATATAAATAAACTATATACAAATAATATCTTACATATATTTGACAATGTTATGTTATGTTAATTAGCAAATCGAATCGAATCGAGAACAGAACTCATCAACCGATGGCTGGCATTTGGATAATTAAAGGTTGACTCTTCCACTTGTGGATCCAACAACAGGGCCCAACTGCCTGTGTTGTGCCGATACAATGATCCTGACTCTGTTGGCATTACGGCATCCAGATAATACCCCGGATTCAGTCGCAGATGCCACGGCAACACCAGCACAACAGCACAACGGCAGAGGCGCCCCCCTTTGTGTAATTAACGCACATTAATATTTCAGCATTAAGCAACCTTCGATGCTTTGTTTGCCTTTGACAGGCCAGCCCTCCCCCCCAGCCATTCGCCAGTCCCCCTTTCCCCATTCGGAGCCCCTCGATTACCAGCTAAAATACTGCTAGATAAATATTTGCCATAAAAATAATTCTCGTTGCTGGTTTCTGGTTTTCGGTTTGGTTTTTTTGTGGCGCTCGAAATGTTCATAGACCTCAAATGCGCATTCCATTCGATTTAATTGTTTATAAACAAATAATAGACAGCTAATAAATAAATCAAATTAATTTCGATTTACCGCCCACTTTCTCCCACTCTCTCTCCCTCAATTAAGGGAGCAAGGCAGTGGGAGGGAGAGAATCAATTTCCCTGGGGGATCAAAGTGAGGGGAAAAACAGTCGTCCCTGGGATCAATACATCCGCCGGTGCCATTGTTGCACATTGGTTTATGGATGTGGATGCTGTGTATGGAATGCCTCGCTGGGAGGAGGGCGGAGGGAGAGGGGGGTCGTGCATTAGAAACAGCATTTTCAATGATGCTGATGGCCTCGGACTCAATGTAAATAAATCAACAGAACACAAAACATTCGAGTATAAATATGAGAAGCTTCTTAATACCCTTCAAGTTCCAATCCGCAGATAACTTTTATATGATATAGATCTTACGTCGAGGAGAAAACTGTTTATTAGATCTCCATTATGAATCCACATCATCTCCATCCTATCTGGCATCTCCATACTCTCTGGCATCTCCATCCTTTCTGGCATCTGCATCTTTTCTGGCATCTCCATCCTTTCTGGCATCTCTATCCTTTCTGGCATCTCCATGATCTTTGGCAGCTCTGTCTCCTCTGGCCTCCTCTCTTGGTCTGGTCTAGTACCGTCTTATGAATGGAAGTTGGAAATACTCTCCCGTCCACAAAGTGTATAATCGAGCAAATTGTATGCGAAAATAAATCATTATGTAATTACGATGCGCAATGCGGGGCATACACACACGCACACACTCGGATACACAAAGAAATTAACTAACTAAACAAAATGTCCGCACGTGTAACGGGGAAATGTGTTTACGATTCAGCGCTCGTCCCTTCCCATCCCGCGCTGTTGCGTCTCCCGTGTCCCGTCTCCCTGCGCCACTATGCCACTCAGCGGGTGCGTGGGTGGTGGCACAGGCTGCTCCTGCTGCTGCTGCTGCTGCCTGAAATGCTGCTGCCATTCAAATGACAGACTATAAATAGCTCAAAGAGCTACTGCAGCCAAATTCCCAGAAAAGAGATACGCATACACAGGAGGGGGGAACACAAAGACAGACACAGACCGAGACCCAGACTCAGACGAATGCGACACCACAGCGGGACACTATTGATGGGGAGCCAGAGCCAGAGCTAGAGCCAGGAATTAGATGCGCAATCAGCGACCAGGAGCCAGAAGTCAACATTAAAATGTCAAAGTTGCATCCTGCATCGATTGATTTGACGCCATTTGCCAGAAGATCCGATGATGCCGCCTAAGACCACGCGCACACTGCGCTCCATTGAAAGCGGAGCTTATAGCTTATGTTTCAGCTCCGTGATGGCTGGAAAAGCTCGCTGAAATCAGCTCAGCTTTGTTTGATCGATCAAAGATGTTTGTTTTTTCATCTAGATGCATCTGAGGTTAAAGCTAAAGAAACGATATGCCATATTTACTGACAAGAATTTAGTTTACTATATATTTTAAGGACATCTTTTGCTTCACCGACAACTTCTCTGGCATCACTGGCATTTCGGGCTGCTGTGGCAACCTCTGGTCTGTTGCTCTGCTCTTCTGCCGTTACTCCTGGCTATTGCTTTCGAGTTTCGCGGCAGCACTTCTGATCATTTTCAGAACGTATTCGATATCGGACCGGGCATTCTGGATGCACTTAGTGAACTCGATCAGCATGGCCCATGTTTCGTCCAGCTCCCTTTCAAGATGCTGCCTCTGCTCCGGCCCGTATGTCAGTCGTCTATGGATTGTGTCCATAAGCTCCTGGCGTAGCTCTGGACATAGGCACACTTTGATGGGTGAGGAGCCTGTCGCTCTGGTAATTACTGGTAATTCCCCATCTTTATATTGCTTGAACTGATTCTCGAGCACTTGACAAATCGATTTCTTCATCGGAGGGCAGCTCTTAAGACGATCTTTGCCTGAATCACACATTGTGCAGCTAAATGTCATCGACTTCAATTTAAACAATTAATCATTTTTTGTGGAACCTTTTTTTTCTTACAAATTATCCTATGCCCAACTAACGTGAGTGTATCGGGCTACTATGCTGACTGGAAAATACAACACCAGGCTTGGAGTTGCCCAATTGGCAGCGATCCCGGCTACTGCTCTAATTGCTGGGAGGTAGAAGCATAAATGGGTCGGGGTCACCTTAGGAGGAGGTGCTGGAGTGACTAGCACCAATGATTACTTGATTAAATGACAACTACTAAGCTGATTACGTACACGTAATGCAATCCGTCCTCCCACTTCCATGTCGCGCTGGCTGCTACCGGCTGCTACCAGCCCTCTGCAGACGCACACGCGTTCTCGGATGCACTCAACGACACGGCTAATCAAAGTGGTTTGTGTGTGGGTGTGTGGCCACGAGGGGACTGGATGGGTGGAGGTGATGGCCGAACGGTGGCAGGTTCCATACACAGTTTGGCTTCTCGATTGCAAAATTGTTCGGCTCGGATGTCGTAATGGCGTCACTGTGCGTCCATTCAGGTGAAGGCTGTCGCTGACCACATCGTCCCGTCCCGTCCTGTCCATCCATCTCCTTGCTTACAAGGAATGTGCATTTGTCTGTCTCACTGTCTCCCTCTCTCTCTCTCCCTCTTTCCCTCACTGGCTCTACTCCCCCTGTTAATTAGTGCAATCGGAGAACCAGGTCGTAAATGCTCGGCACTTTATAGATTGCTCTAATTTATGATATTGACACATTACCGATTGGGGCATTTGGAAGCAGGCAGCGTGGTCGTGTTCGTGTTCCACATACGATCCACACACAAAATTTGTTTCACTGTTACTATTTAACATTAAGAATAACTTTAGGTAGGTAAAATAAAAATATTAATATCATCCACATAGGATCCACTTACGATCCACACGTTGATTATGTTTTACTGTTCATTTTTTGCAAAGGCAATCATTTCTAAACATTAAGAAATATATTATAATAACATCCACATGGAATCCACATGGAATAAACACAATTTACTAATTCCCGATAATTCCCCGTTACAGAGAATTATTTCTCTTGCAATATTTTACGTTAATTGGACATTTTCCTTTTCCCTCGAGGTTTTTCGCTAAGCTTCCTAATTGGATACCTTTCCCTCGCCCCGCCCCGCCCCGCGTGCTCTGGTAGCAACCAACCAGAGACCCCCATCGAGAAAGCCAAGGGCCCCTGTAATATGTCCCAACAATGCGCTCTATTGACGTGAAACTGCATTACGAATCCCGTTCAAGGGCCCCAGGAGCACACAGCCAGCGAGAAAGAGACAGAGAGACAGAGACAGAGCACCGAGATGACACAGAGAAAACGAGAACTAATGACGTTGGCACTAAAGCTTACAAATTGAGTAAACAGAAATATTTTATTTGCATTTTCACAAATAGCGAGCGGAAGACTGGGGGGGGGGCAGAGTGTAGTGGGTGCAGTGGTTGGGTGGGTGAGTGGGAGGGGGAATTCCCTGGGGCATTCTTAGCATTCACTTGATGGCATTACCCCTTGCATGGTTATCCACTTAAAATTGGAGGACAGGACGAAACGATGGAGTGGCTGACTGGCTGCCTGGCTGCCTGGCTTGAGCACGAGCTAAAGCCAAGAGGAGCTGACTGAATGAATGACTGAATGCCGACTGAATACTGACTGAATGAATGGGGAACGAAATGAAAATGAAAATGCAAGTGAGTGTCTGCCAGTGTTCGCGTGTGTTCCCCCTTGTGTTGCCCTGCGTGTCTGTTGCCCACACTCTGTGTCTTTGCAATTAATGCGCTTAAAAAGTATTAAAATGAAATTATGCTCACGGCTTACAACTAAAGCTGCAGCTCCCGGTCCTGAGCCTGGTCCTGGGCCGCGGGACAAAAGAATGCAGAATCTATAGACTGGCGCCTAGAGGCCATCGGAAAGAATGTAACGCAAAAAACGAAAGAAGGAAAAACAGCGAACAGAACGGAACGGAATGGAACTCAACGGAAAAATGGAAAACAAAGTTGTTTTGAATGCAGTAGTCACTGGTAGGAAAATGGAGCCATCGTGCACGGAATTACAACTTTTCGATGGAAACTTTGTTTGATGGGAAAAGAAACTTGGCCGTGCCTCCGCCCGTCTCTGATTCTTTTGGCATTTCCATCAGTGTCGGTCCGTCTATCTGTTGGTCTGTCCACCCATCCGCCCATCCACCCATCTGGTGGACTTTTGGGCCTGGAGCCGAAATGAGAGGAACTCTTCCTGCCAGCACAACAGAGAGAGGGAAAAGTTTTCGGGCTTCTGTCTCTGACAATTGCCCTGCCACTTGGCTGCTTGCTTCAATTTGTAACTTGATCGCTGGCTCTTTGTTCTATACGATATTCTCCATATTAAGTTGTTCTCTGGTTTTGGTGCTGTTTCTATCTGTAACTCTGGCTCTGACTCTGCCACTGGCACTGGCACTGGAAGGGGCTTCGCTTGCTTTTGATTCGGATACTAAAAACTTGAAGGACCACACAGCTTTTTCCTTTAGTTTTTACGACTTCCATTAAAAGCGAGTACTTACGAGTACCGTAGGAGAGGCGTGGTCAGCACTGGGACCACGCCATCCACCATCAAAATACCATCCACACATAAAATATAGTTTTCTATCACTTTTGAACAGTAGGAATTATCTTTAGGATACATACACAAAATACGTTCCTCTGTTAGCTTTAAATAAAGAGGAATATTTAAAGTTATTAAAATATACATTTTCATAGTATCCACATACAGTCCACACATCCCATCCACGCACACATATATTTTGCTGTTAATTTGTACAGTATCCACATAGGATCCACACGAATAAACATATGCTTTGCTGTTACTTTTCTACATAAGTTTTTAATTAATACAAAATAAAATGTCTCTTTAGTTGGAACATCCAAAAAATTATCCCCATATTCCATTTAATCATGAAAATAAACCCATTTCTCGTACTGTTCTCTGTAGAGAAAGTGCCTCTCCCTCAACAAAGTGTACATATGTATGTATGCTTCTATGGAACGCAAAGGGAAAAGTAAAAGGGAAAGCGAAAGTAAATCAATTCAATTAAAAGCTCATCAAATACAAATTGTCCACACGGCAATCGATAAAACGTCTATTAGAGGCACTCAAATAGGCTCACAGACGTCTAAATTCCCATGTCCTTCCACCCTGCCAAGGGTGTCCTATGAGCTCGACGAAATTATCGAGAAATTAGTATAAATGCTGGCTATGGGTCTGGCTCTGGCTCTACCTCTGTTCCGCCCAAGGAATGCCAGTATTCGGTTTTGGGGTTGGAGTTCCTCGGCGTGGTTATCCTTCCCTTTGGCAAATCAAAGCGTGAAAATATTTGTATGCTCTTCCAAGGAGACGCTTCCAGCACCAGCAGATGTTTCTCTTTTAGGGACTTGGATCCTTAAAGGATCTACTTAATATGAACTGTAAATTGTGTTCACCTTTTCATGTAGTTTGTGCTTGAATTCCTTATTCCTTTGGTGCTCCTGAACCGGTTCTTGTGTTCCTTTTCCCGTGTTCCTATTCCCTGTAGTATTTCCGATACCATTTGGAACCGCAGTTAGGGAATTCCGAAGTTCGTTGAGTTGTCGATTCGTGTGATTTCCATCCTCTGCTTTGACGGCGATGATTTCCTCTTCCTCTGGCCTTCTTTCGCTTTGTCCTTTGTCCGCTTTCTCCATACTTTCTCTTCACTTTCACTGTCATGTATTTAATATGCACAATTTCTCCCAAGCACAACAACAACAAAGGTGGGGGGTGTGGCATTCCGGTTTTCAGCAATGCGTCCCGCCCCCTTGATGATGTATTGTTTTGATTTGGGGATTCGAAGTTTTTTTTGTTTTCCATGGGCTGCCTGCTAAAAATAAACCACCACCCGCCGCCCATCGCCCATCGCCTACGTGCCACATTGATGTTGGGGCAGGGCACTTCTCCTGCCTCCTGCCTCCCACCACCTGCCTCATGCTGCCAACAGCTGTAAGCCATATGACAGCGGGGCCCCAAAGCCCGAGAGGCCCGAGAGCTCCGGAGAGACCGGGAGAGACCCGGAGAGCACACTGACACACGGGGCCAGAGTTCCGTTCTGTTCCGTTCCGTTCCCGAACGATCTGCTGTCGAATGTTGTTTCAGTCTTTTATTTTTGTTTTTTCCTTCCATCCACGGGACCACAGGACCACAGGACCACAGGACTCTTCTTTGTTTTATTTCTTTCGTTCTTTTCGTCTTTCGTCGTCGGTTTTCCTTTGGTTTCGTTTAACTTCTTTTGACAGTTGCTGACAGTTTGTTTGAAGGATGCCCCAAGACCCACTCCCACTCCCACGCCCATCGTTCGGTTTTGATTTGGCTGCGTCCCACCTTCAAGACCACGGCCCTCTCCGGGCTCCGCCCCGCCCCCTCTCCGGGTGCAGGAGGGGGAGTGAATCTCTTCCTTTTCCAGGCTCCGTGCGTTTCGTTTTCCCTTTTGTTGACGGATGGTGCGTGCCTAAGCGAGTTTCTTGCTTTGGCGGGGACTTTGCAAATTCCCACGCATCGCACGTATCCCCATGCCCATCTCCCCACCACTGCCACTACCCCTGCCCTCACGTTCCACCCCCACCTTATCACCCGCATATCTGACGAGGTCACATGTATCTATCACCTGCAAATGTATCTGTATCTGCATAATTTGAGTGCGTGTTCGGGTACGTGTGTGTGGCTGCGTGCACCACCCCAAAAGGAGGTGGTTGGGGTGAGGTGGGACAACACTTGACAAACATAACCGATTGAAACGGTTATCAGTGATATTCTCGGGGCATCATAACTCATATGCCCCCAAATTATGCATATATATAAGGATCCTTTAGCTCTCAATTGGTCCTAAATTTAAGGCTAAGATTGATTCAAGATAATTGCAAATGAATTTCAGCACTTCCCCTACCGTCGCTACAAAATCTGTGCCATCCAAAATATTGAAGATACAAGAAAACAGCAAACGCAGATTCATAGACATTCACCATATCCACCAGACTGCCGATTCTTGATCAGATCGGATCATTATTATAGCAAAAAGGAACGAATTACATTTCTGTGGCTTGAGAATGGCTGAAACAGATCAAATCTAATATGTTAAAATCTCCCAAATCGGAAGCTCACAGTTCTGGGTATGAAAGTAAAGCCGCGGCCCTTGCCTCCACTCACAACGTTTCTGCTCGCTTTAATTAGAATGTGAGGCGTATTGGCATTGGGATGGGATAGTCGAATATGTAAGAGCGACTTTGTGGAAGAATCATCTATTTTATGGGAGATAATAATAAAGGGAAATAATTAGAAATATTAGAAAATAATATCGGTAATCGGTGCTTTCCCCGAACAGATCTTCCCTTAACGTATTGAAATCAGAGGTATAGTGGACAAAATGTCGTCTGGAGATCGGAGATCGAATCCACAAATAACTTTGATGGACATTCTTGAGGTAGCACATATGACCCACTTGTGCGGGTAGCATTCTGTCGTCGACACATGCCACATGCCACAGAGGAGTGACCCCCTTTGACCCACATAAGCTATGGGATAGGATATGTGTTATATATCAATTTTGAAATTGCTTAGAGTGACAGAGAGAGAGAGAGAGAGAGGTAGAGAGAGAGAGAGAGAAGGAGAGAGTCAACTAAATGCTGTTTCCTGTTGATGTGCATCACTACTTTTGCTTCTGTCTCCTGCCCCACTGCTGCTCCTCTTCCTGTCCGTCCACATTTTGAAGGAATTTCATAAAATGTCACACACACACAGATACACACACATATGTACCTATATAAATATATATATATTGTGTGTGCGTGTGTGTGTGTGTGTGTGCTTTGCTTTAATTAAATGAAAAATTTCCATTTAGCATCGGAAAAAGTATGCAAAACTCTGCACAAATTCCCCCTCTGAAGGCTACATCCACACCAAATAGAGGTGGAAAGAGGTGGGTAGAGGGGGGTAGAGGTGTTGACAGGTAGAGAGAAAGAGAGTGCATAAAGTGCATTCTGTTAAATGATTTCGGCAGACGAGGAGAATGTGTATTTTCATTGCATTTCCATGTCATTTCATCAGAGTTTCATTTCTCAGCAGAGAGCGGAATCTGATTTCCACTCGACCATCCCCATACCCATCCCCATACCCATCCGCCCCCCCGCCCACTATCTCTATGCCCGTGCCCCGTATCCCTATCCATGTTTGTGCATACAATGAAAAAGGACTTTGTTTATCGCACGGCAATTACTTCTGGTCTGGTCTGGTCTGGCCTTCAGCCGCTGCCTGCCTGCCTCCCTTTTGGATATGTCCTGGACTTTGGTTTTGGATTACATTTCCCATCGTCGCACACTGCCGTTCCGCCCTCTGATTGATGTAATTGAGTGAGCGTTTGATTGATTGACTGACGGACGGACGGATGGATGGATGGATGGACGGAGAGAGGGACACACAGTGCATGCAATGCCATCCCATGCCATCAAATGTTGATGGATGCCAAAAAACAAGGTCAAGTTGTGTGACCCTTGCCCCCCACACAGCCAACCCTATCCCCAAAGGGATTCCACCCGGCATAACCCCCTCCCGCCCTACTCAATATTTCATTTGTGCAATCAGGGCTAGGGAAGGGGAAGGGGAAGCGAAAGGGGATGGGGACGCGCACGGGAACACAGTCCACGCATCTTTCCCTACTCTGGGGCTTGGACGCTCATCAAATATTTAAATGCCAATTTCACAAATATTGTATGGACTCGCAAATTCAATTTCGTAAATGTAATGGCCAGCAGAAGCACGAGCAGGAGGAGAAGAGGAGCCAGGAGGAGCAGGAGAAGCAACCACATCATCGATAAACAAAGTGGGAACCCAAACCCCCAGCCATCATTGGGCGGAAAAGACAGCAGATGACATTTGACTCGCCGTTGAAGTACATATTCCCATAAGCGAAAGGATTCGGCTTAAACAACGATAAGATATCGAAAAGATATCGATTATAAGAGAAAACTATCTTTTGGCTTCTAGAACAGAACTGAAACTAATCGGCAAACAGTGAATCGAAATGCCATAAACATAACCATAATAGTTGCTATAATTTGTTTTCTTTTGCTCTCTCTCCCAGTGTGGCTCCACTGGAAGCACTACAGAAATCATATCATAAACATCCCATACATCTTTTAGGCGTTGTGTTCTCAAACTTTAAGGACATCTACCAACAGTTTCGCAATAGTCAACTTTCTATTGCAAAGAGAAAACTGTGGTAGAGTTTTCTATTGTTTTTCTAAAATATTCAGCAATATTCAGGCGTCTGCTGTCTGTCAAGGAAAAAGGAAGGAATGGAGCCTTCTTGGAGCCTTTCTTGTCTTTATGTTCAACGTTTTTTTATTCTGTTTGTGTTAATTTCTTTTGGGATTTTGTGGCTACATTTTGTGGCTTATTCCATGGAAATTCCAGTCTAGATGGGAGATTATTTTTTGGAAAAAGAGAATATCAGATGGAAGTCAGAACGGAAGACCTTTCGTGGCGTTATTCCATGGTGATTGTTAGCCCAATCTCTACTGCTAAGCCACACTGAGAGAGAAGAGAGAGAAGGGAATTTAAAGGTACTTGGTGGGGGGTGGGGGAACCATTTGCAACTGACTTTCCAATCGCTTTTATTGCATGCCACAGCCAAATGTGCGCCGGCAAAGTGTATGTCGCGTGCAGAAGTTGCCGCAAATTGAAAGCTGTCTATAAGTAGAATATGTGTATCTTTAGGATATTCAAAACGATTGGAGGTGGAGGTCCCCTATAGGACATGCAACCAGAGGAGGCAGGCCGCCACTTTTATGGCCGCAAAGTATGCAATAATAAATTGAGCAATTGTCGCTGGAGGCGACACAGGCGGGTTAAGGGGTGGCAGGGTGGCAGGATGGCACGGTGGAAGGGCTGATGGCGATGGTGGTGGCATGTGAGGCAGGCCGCTGGAGTGGCTGCCACTTGGCGCACACGTAATGAGCATATTTGTAGCACACTTCTGAGGCGTACGTGAGGCAGTGTATCTCCTCCACCGTTGTCTGTCTGTCTGTCTGCCTGCCTGCGTGTGTGTGTGTCCGTCCTTTGAGAGAAAGTTCATGCAAGTTATTTTTACTTTCTACCTTTCTTTTCCTACCCGCCCCCACCCCGCACTTGAGCCGAATTTCTGGTCGATTCATGGCATATACGCAGATACTCAGGTGCTGAGGCGTGGCAGCAGACAGTCGGCAGGAGCAGCAGTAGCAGCAGTAGCTCCTTGAGGGAGGATCTCCCAATGCAACTTGGGTTTGCCCCCCAACCCCTTTGGATGTAACATAATTATTATTGCAGCAAGAATAAAGAGGAAAATTCTCAATAAATCTGAGTAGTAGAAGGCATCCCCTAACCGTCTCTCCGTCTCTCCGTCTGGGTACTGGGTGCCGGTTGCCCTTGGGTTCTCTGCATTTAATGGCCGTCACAGGAGCCTAGCAGCAGCAGCAGCAGCAGCTGGTCCCAAAAACTAGGGCGAATCGAAACCCAACACTGCCCTGAGTTATGGGCCATTGTCCTGAGTCCCGAGTCCCGAGTCCTGGGTCCTTGGGCCTCTCCTGCTCATTAGTCAGTAAATGTAAACCAAGACGAGTGCATTTGCAGGCAGTGTGCCTCCTCCGCCTCCTGTCTTCCAGCCAGCGCGCCAAAATTGAATGTTCAAAAGCGCAAAGAGCGTAAATTCATTAAACGCTCGCTGGAACGCGGTATGGCATGTATTTTTGGAGAGCTCTCCGGCTCTCTGGACTCCCGACTCGATCCGACCCGTCCCGCCCCACTACTAACGAGCTTCGAGCTTTAACAATGAGCGAAAATTTTGCAGCTCATTGAATTTGAAGTCATGTGTGACATGACAGCACAGAAGGTCCTCCTCCGAAACCAACAAAAAAGAAAGAAAGGAAATCAGAGGGCGCCAAATGGGGCACACGGGGCACGAGAGTAATCAGTCAGCTATACTCGTGTATGAAAGGCACAAAGTCCGTTGGTGGAGAGCACCAGCTGCGGGCATAAATGTCGCACAAAGGACTCGACGCCTCCTGGAGAGCGTCGCGACGCGTCCCGTCGCCTCGCACAGCCTCGCATAGCCTCGCGTCTGCTGTCGAAAATATAAATAAAGAGAAGCCCCAAACGAAAAGGAATCAGTGGGTGGGGACGCTGCCACAAAAAGAAATCAGTGGGCATGGCCGCCAACAAATTGAAAAGCCAACAATGCAAAAGAAAATTCCAGCCACTTGACTTTTCCACAGCCACAAGTCGCGCAGCACCAATGCCACCAGTCACTAGCCACTAGCACCATTGTTGGTGACTCCCACACCCACACACCCACACACACACACACATATACACACACAGAGGAAAAGCACCGTCAAAGTCAGGTGCACGAGGCCATGGCCGTGGGTGCAGTGCTAAGAAGCCCCCAAAGTGATACCAAAAAGCGCTACCCAAAGCCCAGAGAAATCGAAATCGCAGCGAACCTGTGGCCATGGCCCTGACACTGCCACACTGTCGCTGTCGCTGCCACTGCCGCTGCCACTGACGCCATTCGCTAATGCCATTAGGCGCCAACGTCAAAAACCGTTGTCCAAGACATCGGATGTTTCGTGGCTTCCGGCTCGAACGATTTCGAATTTCAGCGTGTCTCAGCCTCAACCGTTCTGTCAGTCAACCAGCTGTGGTCGAACCAACAGATTGCCCCCAACAGCCCAAGTCTGTGCCTCTATCTGCTAGGATCTGCCTGGGCCTCGAATCCTGTGCTCCGAATCTCTGTGTGCGTCGTGTGTCTGTTTTGAGAATCTCAAAACAATTGTGCGTGGAGTGTAAGGAGTTTTTGCTTAAATTGTGCTTTTTGTTGTTGTTTTTTCAATTGTGACCATAACTGTTACCAAATCTAGTTACATTCCAAGATTCTGGATGTCCTGTTGCTTGAGTGAACATAACCGATTCATAACCGGTTCATAAATCTACTTAAATGCATTATTTTTGAATATCTTATTTAAGACTGAACAATCAATATCAATAAACGGTTCATAACCGATTCATAAACGGTTCCTAACCGATTCTAAACCGATGCCAAATGCATCTACAGTCAGGAATTTGTGATGCCTGCTGTTTAGGGAACATAATGTCCATACCCTATTCATAACCGGCTTATAACCGATTAAAAAACGGTTTAAGTTCAAAATTTGTTTGTCTGCCCATAACCGGTTCATAACCGTTATCAAATGTATTTACAGTCAGGAATTTGTGATACCTGATGTTTGGGGAACTCTATGACATAATCTTTTCATAGCCGATTTATAACCGGTTTATAACCGATTACTAATCTGTTTAAATTCAAGAATTGTTGTTTGACTATATCCGATTCATAACCGCCTCATAACCGGTTCATAACCGATACCAAAATCAACTATTCTCTTCAGTTCTGGAAGATTGTGTGAAAGAACAATAATTGTAAACGCTTAGGCCTTAGGCAAACCCCATGCCAACCGTTTGAAATGAGAAACAAATTTGATAGAAAAGGACTCTCCATGGGAATATGAGAATTCTAGATGCATGTCTGTTGGTGCATTCAGATCCTTTGATGAATGTCCATCTCTGCCACGAAGTAATCTCGACGATTCGTTCAATAATTGAAGAATTATGAATATTTTGATGGAAACCATTTTGATTGCTAGTTTTGAACGAGTTTCGGGTTACCGAAACGAACTCAAAAACAAAAATCGGAGGGAAAAACGGCAAGACCGAGCGCTGGGAAGCCGCACAGAAACGAAAATAAAAACAGAGAGACACACAAATGGAAATGGGAATGGCAGATGGAAAAGGGCGAAATGGTGGAGAGATTCGACCACGACACGAAGGCCACATCCGATTCAAAATTGGAAATTGTTCGACAATGCACTCGACCTGTGTGCGTGTGTGTCCATGCCACACAATTGTGCCACAGGAGAGACGGCAGGAGGAGTAGTAGGAAGTGAGAGATGGAATTTCGTTTCCATTTCTTGACCAACAATTATCGAAGACCACTCTGGGCTGCAATGGGGGCAACCCGCCTCTATGTCTCTCTGTCTATCTGTCTATCTGTCTGTCTGTCGGTTGGGTTGTTTGTGTGGCATGCCGCACAGCAGGATTGTTTTTGTGCTGACCATCAGGTTTTGTATGTCTGTCTAATGGCTGTCTTTTTCTCCATTTTCTAATTGCAGCTAAAACGGATTACATAACCAGTGAACGGAAAAGCGGAAGGCAGTGCTGTGCGCGTGGCACGTTTAACGTTGCACGGTGTTGCAGGTTGCAGGTTGCAGATTGCACGTTGCAGGTGGAGCAAATCCCTAAGAATTAGTTCAATTACCCCAACAATTCCATTCGTTACGGGGGCATGGACTGCGGCCGGAGACCATGTGATCTGATCTTCTACAATAAATGAAATTGTATATAAACCAAGAGAAAGGAAAGAGAGAACAAAGAAAGCAAGAAGCTGAAACCAAACGAAGACACCGATACACACAGGAGTCGCAGCCGATCGCAGCAATCGACATACAATCGATAGCATCTAGCAAAATATTTGAACATGCCCCAGTCATAGGCCCCCGCGAGAAGAGCAGACAACCGACAAAATAACTATAGGATCAGAGACCAGGGATCAGCAAACCAGAGATCGGATATAGGTTATAGGTTATAGGACAGATACAGAAGGATCGCTGGGATCGCAGAGATATATGCGTTGGCCCCGCACTCGGCAACGGCAAAGGCAAAGGCAAAGCCACTCCTCCGCTGCTGTGAGCTGTGAGTAAACATGACCAAGAAGTACGAATTCGATTGGATCATCCCGGTGCCGCCGGAGTTGACCACTGGCTGTGTCTTCGACCGTTGGTTCGAGAACGAGAAGGAGACCAAGGAGAATGACTTTGAGCGGGATGCCCTATTCAAGGTCGACGAATACGGATTCTTTTTGTATTGGAAGAGCGAGGGTCGGGTAAGTGGGTCCACTACAAGCGTTCGTGCACCTCCTCTTCTATCCACTAATCACATTTCTGAATTGTTTTCCGTTTATCCTCCCTACCAACAGGATGGCGATGTCATCGAGCTGTGCCAAGTGAGCGACATTCGTGCGGGCGGCACCCCCAGGGTGAGTATCCCCAGAGAATCCCCTTAAAAACCGAACAGGCGTCGACACGCAATATTCAAGCAAGCAAGCCCAACGGAACATTTTATTGGTGCCCATCACTGTTAGCAGCGCACTATGCACATAGCAATTGATTTAGAATTGTGAATGGTGTGCTACTGCAATACCATACAAAATTACGAAATGCCAGTGACATGTCCACTCCTAATGGCTAAGCTACACTGGATAGATACGTAGTGCCTCGCTAGAGCCCCTGACCACTGGAAGAGATCAGCCTATGGGTGCAGCTACGAAAGCTATCAGTCTTTTATAATCCGAATAGTTCGTGGCGAATGGTCACCACTCTTCTGAGTTACCTTTCGCTTATGGAAACATTTTTATGCTTAAATTCGAAATTATAAATTAATGCAGAATGGAAACAAATGGCAGATACTTTTGCCATATATTGAAAGTTGTTTTTGTGCATATACCCTGCCAAAGCGATGCCAGCGAGCAATGAGGTACACTCATGCATACGACATGTAAATGGAGCAGTTGAGAGCAGGCTAAGAAAGCATGAGAATGAAGAACGCTAATGAAAAACAGAAGGATGTACGATGTCTAAGGGGAAACGACAACCCATAGATCGTCTGTATTATCTATAAAAATAACTGATAACTCATTTCTCACTGCATTTAGTATATGAGAAAAAAGGGAAGTAGCAAGGGGGAAATATACACAACTTCACCTTTAAACCGAACCCTCAATCGCAAATAAAAGAGAATTAATTGTCATTCAGGGATATCTATCTACGAGTATCTTCCGCTGTGAATACTGGTTTTGTTCCCTCATTTGTTCCAATTTCCATTCTCATCCTTAATCTATGCAAAACTTTTGACTGAGTTGCAGTTTCCTCTTCCTTCCTGCTGTCTCCTGTCTGCTGACTGCCGTCTCCTCCTTGATGCCGCCTTTTCCATACACAAAGCCATAAAACTGTCCATGTGCTCAAATATATAGTACATATATATAGTATACGAAAGTATATACACACATTTGTATGTACGAGTGTGTGTGTGTGTGTGTGGCAGAGTGTCTGTGGCGGTGTGTGGCAGTCAGTTTGTGCGTCTGTTAATGTGTCAATATGTCACTTTTGCTCTCAATTGTTTTGCAGCCGGAGCCATTTTGGGATCAAAGTCGTCCTTGTCGTCGACTTGAAGGCATTTCATTTCCAATGCGTTGGATTTATTGTCACCCGGCGACCGGCCACGCCCCAGTTGCTGCTCCTCCTGACTTTCTCCCCACGCCCACTCCCCCACCCGCTCCCAATATGCGCCGCAATCGCCCCAGGCATGACATATTGCAACAAAAGTGTTTGTGGAGCGAACAGGACAGATAGAGTGATGTATTTGTATTTGTCTGTGGACATCGGGGTCTCCTAAATGAAATTTATGACCGAGCGAGCACACAGAGAGAAAGAGAGACAGAAAGAGAGAGGCAGCAGCAGCAGCAGCAACAAATGAACCTATAGATCTATATATAGGGGAGGTAGAAGGCAGGAGGCAGCAGGCAGGAATATCTTGCGGCAGGTGCTGTTGCTAACTAATTTAGATTTGCCGCCTGGCTTCTATACCCCCATAGCCCCTCATACACCCCCGATGACACACATTTTAATGGGTCACACACACAGACACACACACACACAGAGGGAAAGTGAAAGTGAAACTGAAACTGAGGATTGGATGAGTGCATCCATCCATTCATCCAGGACGGACACGCCCTGGCCTTTGGCCAATCTCTCAAGCCACAGGACTGCTGCACGACATGGGAGGCGGAGGAGGAGTCGCCACAGCAATTGGGTTACCAGTGCAGCACCCCGACTCCCGACCACCCCCCGACTCTGTGGGGGGCGGTTTAGGGTACAGGTGCTCCATTGATTTGGTGCACAGGTGCACCAGTGCCTGTGCCTTTGCCTGTGCTGGCTGTGCTCCTGCTACCCCAAAATGTGTAGAGAGAACTCGACTAAATTTTCATTGGAAAACATTCCTTAAAGGGATATTTTGAGCTTGAAATATTCCAATTTCAATGGCTTGCATTTCAAAGCGGAATTCACTTGCATTTTGTGAGAGCGAATGACAAGAAATAATCCTATTAAAAGTTGATTGCACATGCACCGAAATATTCCACTGAAACTGAAACATAAACCCGCAATCAACTCTCGAGAGTCAATTGGCATAATTATCCTTTGAATGCAGCTCTCAGAATTCTGCAGCAGCAGCAGCATCATCAGAGACAAATTATGTGACGGATGCCAGCGAGCATCCTCTCCAAAGAAGAGAAGCAATGGCATTCATTCATTCATAGCTTTCAGCGGAATTCACTGAAGTCAGTGCAAAACATATGTCAACGGCGAATAGCAAATATTTATTGTAATGCAATTTGACAGATTTTTATCTGGTAAAATTCCCCAAAGAAGCTTAATGGATGGAAGTGCTGCTGTGCTGCTGAAATCGTATATTTCCATAGAATACATTTGAAGAGCCATTCGGAACATTACTCTGATGAAAATTCTGCTGCTTAAACATGAAAGCTGGTTAACCAGATGATTTTAAGGATTTAAAGAGTGAAAATACCAAGAAAATAAAATATATGAAAAAAAACCAAGAGAAATCCACCTTATTCGATTGGCGATTGTAGAGCCCATTTATTGTGGTAGGCCACTTCCACAAGCAGAAGGGCAAACAGTCTGAAAAGCCGACCCTTTACTGCTCAGCCACACTGGGAGAGAGTAATCAATAAATAAATCCCATTCCCAATCGATTAGAGAAGTTATATTACGAGAGATATTATCAATATTAGATGATGCATCTCATGGCAGAGATAAACAGTCGAGTCACACGTTCCTCAACATCCAAGATGCCCTAATATACTAGTTTCTGGATATGAAATGCAGTAAAGAAAGGAATAAAACCCATCCGACAAGAATGTTCTGACAATCTGGAAAAATAAATAGATACAAATACATAATCAACCGGAGAGTGAGGCTGTGAAGAGATTCCAATCGTAGTGCCAAGTCCTCATACGCAAAGAGTATCTGTATCTAAGTATCTGTATCTAGTGCTTTCAGTAATCCCTATATGCAATACCTATGTATATTTCTGCTCCTTGTTGTGGTGTGCTGTGTGGGTTGAAGAAAATGGTTTTCCTGGAAAGAATTCAATTAAAATGCAAAATCAACAGCAGTGGCAGCGTCAAGAAATGCGTATAATGATCAAAGATATGTGTGTCTTCATGTATCTGTATGTGTGTGCGCATTAAGGGGGGGCGACGGGTGTGATAGTGGGAGGACCAAAAGGATGTCAGTTGCTGCGTGCCATAAATGTTGACCACAAATGAGATGATGGCTAAAAGAAAAACGGAAGCCGAAAGAGATGCAAAAACTTTTCAAAGGATGAGTCGGTGCGAGGAGGAGGAGTGCTGGCCCAAAGGGGCAGATGTGAGGGAGGGACGGAGGGAGGTAGGGGGCTTCTGTATGTGTGTGTGTGTGTTTAGTGCTCTGCCATCACTTGAAATGTTTGGTCATCAATATTAAATCAGTGAGCGACACACACACACACGGGGCAAAAAAGAGAAAGTGTGGAAGAAAGTGAGGAAAAGAGTGAGAGGGGATGCGGGGGTGGCAGATGGCAGGGAAAGAGAGTGGGGGTAGCAGAGAGCAGAGAGTTTTGAGTGGAAGACCGATACACGAGTCAAAGCCTCCTAAGTGGCAGTCGCACAATGGACCATTAAAAGCTGCCTCGTGTTGCTGCCACAGAGTGAAAAGCTGAATGGGAGAAAGAGACAGATAGAGTGAGAGAGCAAGCCACAGAGGGGCTGGAGCAGAAGAGTAAGGAAGAGGAGAGGAGAGGGTGTGAGAGGAGAAGTGAGAACTAAAAACAGAGTGGTGTAAAAGGGGAAGAGCTGATAACTGAAAACGAATGAAAAGGAGAGGGAGGGGGACAGTGAGGGAGCAGGCGAAAGGTGAGAAGTGAAGTAGTGGAGATGAGGAGGAGGAGCGGATGAGTAGCGATTTATGGGGGAAAAGGAAATCATTTCGAGCTACGTTGCATTCAAGGTATATTCAAATGGAAGGTGAGGTGCGACCGCGTACGCTTTCTCCCTCTTTCTCTCTAGCTATAGCTTTAGCTTTGATTTCATACACCTTGAATGCAGTTTTGCAAGCCACTCTCTCTCTCTCTCTCTCTCTCTCTGTGCCAGTGTGGCTGAGCAGTAAAGGGTGTGCATCCATGGATTATTATCATTAGCATCCCTCTAAGGGTGCTGGAGCTTCGTACAGCCTTACCTTTCCGTTCATATAACTTGAATGCAGTTCTGTAAGCCTATTCGAACGCCCACACACCCACAGACACAGTCTCTTTCCTGTTGTTTCTCTCCTCTCCTTTCCTGATGAAGCTTTTCAATAATGCACGAAGCCAGAAGCCTAAAGCGTCAAAGCCACTCCACCGTCTCCGCCTCCGCCTCCGTCTCCGTCTCCCCCTCCGTTTCTGCTTCTGCGTCTGGTACCGTTTTAGCAACCGCCTCCGCGCTCTGCAACTGCCACAATCTCCGTCTCCGTCTTCGTTTTCGTCGTCGTCGGCCCACTCCCTGCTTCAATATCTGCCACCCTGTGTGTTTTCTCCTCCTGCCGCCCTCCCCCTCTCGCCTGGCTCTCATCTGCTCCGCGGACAAAGTACGTCAGCAGCAGAATCAGCAACAACAATAGAAATTGAAAGCAAAGCAAGTGGCAAAAAACACACACAGGAGAATGAAAGAACGAAGGAACGAATGGGGCAAAAGGAAAAAAAAACTTTTATAACATTTGCTTTCACTTTATTTCGGTTGCCGGCGGGAACGGGGACGGAGAAGCCGACTTATTTAGCACTCGAAAGTATGCTACAGTTCCTCAATCCCTCTCCCTCTCTCATTCTCTTTCTCCTTCTGTGTAACCCCTCTCGTTTTTGCACACAAATTGCACTCGAACTGATTGAGCCTTTGAGTGTGTGTGTCCTGTCCGTAATGGCAGGAAGGAATGGCGGGAGACCAGGAGGATCCTTGCATAATTCAATTTCCTTTCCTCCAAGAAATGAATCATTTCGGTGGATGTTCCACTATAGAACGCCAAAAAAAGGGGAGCTAAACCCGGAAGCAGGCTATAATTTGAAAGAGGTAGCCGCCAAAATGCGAAGGCAACCAATAATCTCCTCGTAGAATCAATCATGGAAGAAATGAAAGGTAAAACGCAACACGTATAACGTATGTATCCCCATAGAAAAGAAGCTCTTAGACAGAACTCAAAACTCAATCAAAACAGGAACCGCATTTCTTATACATATGTAGGTATGTTTATTTATTTGTGCAACCATCAATCGCACAACTTCGGCTCCCCTATTCACACTGTCGACTGTTTATTTACCGATCAAAACCAGCAACAACAACAACAGTGGGCACAGTGGAGCTAATGCTATTATCTCTTTGTTCCATAAATAGAAAATGTTGTGTAATGGACACCAAAGAAAATAATTGAGGGAATAATTGAACGAACAGTGGCGTGAAGCAGTGGCAGTGGCGTGGAGCAGTGGCAGTGGCAAATATAATTCGATTCAAAATTGAATTAAACCCGAAAAGAAGGGCAAGGTCAAACACAAATACAAATATGACGTCTGTTTTGCTGGCTCGATGGCTCGCGATGCGCATTCGAGCGCTGCAGTGAATGTTGATAAATGCTTTGCCCACGCTTTGATTAATGATGCGACCCACGAGATTAATGTTTTTGTTTTGGCCCAATGCTGCGCCAGATTGCAGTCAAAAAAGGAGGAAGCCAGTCCAGGCCAGGCTACGCCAAGCCGCTTCAGCAAATCAATCTCTTATTTATGTATTCTGGTTTTTATACCCGGTACTCGAAGAGTATAGGGGTATATCAGATTTGTAGAAGGAAGCCTTTCCGACCCCATAAAGTATATATAGCCGAGTGGATATAGCCATATCTGTCTGTCCGTCCGTTTGTCCGTCTTCATTAGCGACTAGATCTCAGAGACTATTTCTGAGGTACGAGAAAAGCAAAAACGCAGAATCATGGAAAATAACCGTATTTACCAAACTGCTGAATCTGGATCAGGTCGGATCAATATTATGGCCAGAAGGAACAAATTAAATTTCAGTGGCTACACAACGCCTGCCAAGCGCTTGCTCATTCCCTCTCTCTTTCTCGCATACACTTTTCGCATAAACACGAATATGTAAAGACGAATATGTAGAGAAGACAGATTTAAATAACATATGTAAACCAAAATGGAAACAGATAACATAAAATATATAAAAAAATCCAGAATGTTTCACATACATCTATTCTGACTGAGTACCGGGTATAAAGTAGAGCCGCGGCCTTTGCCACACAACGTTCTTCCTCGTTTTTTATTTCATTTCGTTTCGTTTTGTTTGCAGGATCCCAAGATACTGGATAAGGTGACCAAAAAGAATGGAACCAATATACCGGAGCTGGACAAACGATCTCTCACCATATGCTCGAACACGGATTATATCAATATAACATATCATCATGTTATCTGTCCCGATGCGGCAACAGCCAAGGTGAGTGACTGACACATGGCAATGTGATGGGGGATCTGAGGGATAGAACATCTTCGGGCATCCCGTGTATGCCATAAACCCAAACATCTAAACATCTGCTCCAACCCGACTGAACCGAATATCATTTCATTTGGGGACACCGACTATCAATGCTCTCTTCTTTTAGATCTGGCTAGATGGCATCCGAAAAATCACCCATAATGTCAAAGCGAACAATATCTGTCCCATGATGTGTCTGAGAAAACAGTAAGTCCACTCCTTGCCACACCATACGCAACATCCTTTCCCATTGCATGTTGTGGTTATGGGTTATGGTTCTTGTTCTTGTTCCTGTTTTTGTAGGACTCGACCCTTAGAGGGGTCTGCATGATGGGTCCTCAAATGGTCCTTTGTCTTCTTGCCACACATTAATGCCACTTCGTGCACCTTCACTCGACTACATTCCCCTGTACATACACTCGTAATTGCATCGATTTTTCTTCATTAATTTACTACTCAACCCACTCTCGATTTACTTTTGATTCTTTCTCTAACTCCAAGTCTAACTCTGTTGCATGTTGCTGTTGTGTTTGTTGTTTGTTCTTTACCATCTATTGTTACTCTTTCTCTTTCTTTTGCTCTCTCTCTAACACTGTGTGTTTCTTGTTTGTGTGTCTCTTGGGGCAGAGTTGGCAAAAGAATTTGCGTCTCATAACGCATAACAATCGCGCCACAAATGTGTGTCCGCGCACCAATCTGATGAAGCAGTAAGTACGAAATCGGCTCGAATCTATGATACCCTGTGTACTGGCTAGTGGCACACCAAAGACTGTAATATAACGGTGAGATGCGTAACGCCCATACATTTGAATGGATAGAAGGATGAAGGTAGCCTGCAGCCATGTTCAAAAACCACTCTGAAAAAATGCTGTACCATTGAAATGTATGGACGTTACTCATCGTACTGTTTACCTTGTCTTTGGACACACCCCGTACAGGGGCTAGACTGGATCTGAACTGGATACCACGGTTCTCTGGGTGTCCTGATCGGGTAAGTACACTGAAACTATGTTGCGGGATCATGTGCCAAGAGCATCCCTGGAAGAGCTTATCATTCATTAAATGCTAAGCAAGCTATCCCCACTATCATTAAAGAAGATTTTAAAGAAGCTCTTGGACAGCGGCAAAAGATAAAATCATACTTATATGTGTATCATTTGAACATAGTCGTGAGAGTAAATGCGATGTGTAGATCAATGGAACCTTCCTGATTACATGGTTCCTGTCGATACCATGAATCTCTCTTTTGGTGGATGGAAACATCAAAGACTTGAAATATGATACCAATCTGAGCACACATCCAATTTTCAATCGATGGCTGAACTTTCCACTCAATTAATTTCATTTCGGCATATACCTGACCCTGTTTGGTCATTATACGATTCCGGGAATACCTCCTTTGCAATTTGATCTTCCAGGGAAAAAGTCAAACAGAAACCAACCCATTCGTAGTCGTTGTCGAACGCACAGTTCCGAGTTCCGGAGCTCTGTTTCAATTTCCACCCAAAATAAATTCATTTCATTTGCATTTCCTGCCATTTTCGTTAGCTTCTCTACAAAAACGGAGGGATTGGGGGGCGCAGGACTGAGAGCTGTCGATGGGGCCTGTGGCTGCTGTTCCCATTCCCCATCGAAGCGAAACAATTAAAGAGGAAGGGTGCACGACTATGGTGATACCTTAGCTATAAAAAAGGGATTGAGGATAAATGAAATGTTAATAATAGGAGAGTAGCTTTGAAAACTATATCAAGAAGGCGCGAGCGTGGTAGTAGTGAGCAAGGACTTGTCTTCTGCCTAATATACCCTGCCCATCGAAGCTGCTAGAAAACGGCCATTTCCATGGATATTTATGCTTGCCTCGGCTCGGTCTTGGTGTTGGTCTTGGGCTCGGTCTCGGTCTGGGTCCATATTTCGGCTTGGCTTGTTTAAATGTTGCTGTTGGGGCATTTTGCTGAATAAAGGGCTGTAGAAATGATGGCTGGAATGCTAGCAGCGTCTCCGAAATTGGGTTAAACCGCTCAAAGTTTGCATGAGTCTGGAGCGAGGAGCGTGAAGGAGCGTGGAGCGAGCAGCGAGCAGCTCTTTTCAATGTATGTGCGCCGTTGCATTCAGTTCAGTCAGTGGTCAATGGCCGGAGGAAAATGAGGGAAGGAAACTCTGGGATCTGGCAGCTTGGAGATGTGGTTCATTGAATATGCGTTGCCAGTGGCACTGCCTCTGTTTCTGCTTCTGCTTCTGCTTCTGTTGCTGTGCTTTGAAGCACTGCAAAAGTGTTGCACGGTGGAGGGGGGGCAGGGCAGGGATGGGCAGGGATGTGTGCTGCAATGTTGCCATCGAACGAACAACCGTGTTAACCGCACCGACGTGGTATCCCAACACCTGTTCCAGTGGCATGTATGGAACACGACCGTTGCATGTTGCCATTGTAAATTAGTTGTCCTAGTTTGCAATTTGTTTCTGATTGCATTATTCATGCGTCATTCATGCGCTGGTGGCTGGTGGCTGTTGGGGGGTGGGGCGCCATCGCCATCGCCATCGCCATGCAGCCGCAATTACTTGACCCGCACCTAAACGGTCTAAAAGGCTGAGGCCTGCCTGCCTTCGGCTACCGCAGAGAGAGGCAGTTCGACATGCAATCCTTTGAACGGACATGGACATGGACACAGAGCAGGTCTCACGTATCCGTTCCGATTCATTGCGGTCATCCAGGCAAATTGATTCAAATTCAAGTCGATTCGATTTCAATTAGTTATGAGGTTGTGTCACGTTTTTGGAGCAGGCTTGCTGGCAGGCAGGCAGGCAGGCTGCCACATCGTTAATCATCTGCCAATCAATATGGTATTGGTATTGGAACTGAAATTGGATACGGGGTCGGGTCAGTATTTAACTAAATTGCAATGAAATATTCATTTTCTAGTGTATCCAATGTGGATTAGGTCAGCGTGAAATCATCTTTTAAACTCAATTTGGACAGGATTTTAATTAATTTCTACCTTGTAAATATGTAGTAGTAGTATATGGTATATATGTAGTATGTATAATTCAGAGGTCAGTTTCCTTGCCATAAAAGGTATGTATATACGAAATATGTATATTGACACGACTCCTGTTGCATTTAGTGTTTGTTTTTGTGTAATGTAGTGTTTAGAGGCTTTAGATATTACAGTCCTACCAGATACAGATACAAGGGAAAGATACTAACATACAAATTCCTGTATCCTCTAGTTGGATGCGACTAAGCTACTGCGTGGAGAAGAGCGGAAAGATACCGGTCAAGACCCTGGCCAAGACATTCGCCTCGGGCAAGACCGAGAAGCTGGTCTACACGTGCATCAAGGATGCGGGTCTACCAGATGACAAGAATGCCACCATGACCATGGATCAGTTCACTTTCGATAAGTTCTATGCCCTCTACCACAAGGTCTGTCCCCGTAACGACATCGAGGAGCTCTTCACGTCCATGTAGGTGCCTCGAACTGTCCTAGCGACTCATTGGATAATCCTCCCTCCTCTCTTCTGCCTTCTCCCTTCTCCCTATTGCAGTACCAAGGGTAAACAGGACTTTATCAGCCTGGAGCAGTTTATACAGTTCATGAACGAGAAGCAAAGGGATCCGCGCATGAACGAGATCCTCTTTCCGCTCTATGAGGAGAAGCGCTGCACGGAGATCGTCAACGACTATGAACTGGACGAAGAGAAGAAGAAAAACGGCAAGCATCCATATGACCAAATACGACTATATTCACTTATTCCGTCTGCTATAATGTTCCGCAATACAATCCACAGTTCAACTTTCCCTGGACGGATTCAAGCGATATCTGATGTCCGATGAGAATGCACCCGTGTTCCTGGATCGTCTCGACTTTTACATGGAGATGGACCAGCCACTGGCCCACTACTACATCAATAGCTCGCATAACACCTATCTGTCTGGGCGACAGATCGGCGGCAAGAGTTCCGTGGAGATGTACCGCCAGACGCTGCTTGCTGGCTGTCGGTGTGTGGAGCTCGACTGCTGGAATGGCAAGGGGGAGGACGAGGAGCCGATTGTCACCCACGGTCATGCCTACTGCACGGAAATCCTCTTCAAGGTGAGTTTCTGGCCATGGACATGTCAACGAATGCATACTAATAGGCGATTTCTCACCGTGTGGCTTGCAGGACTGCATCCAAGCCATCGCGGATTGCGCGTTCGTCTCGTCCGAGTATCCGGTGATCCTGTCCTTCGAGAATCATTGCAACCGGGCCCAGCAATACAAGCTGGCCAAATACTGTGATGACTTCTTCGGGGAGCTGCTCCTGAAGGAACCCCTCGCAGATCATCCGGTAAGTCCCCCATACTCTTCGCTTTGTCGATTACTTTATTCTAATTTGGCATCTTTTCACAGCTGGATCCGGGCCTGCCCCTGCCGCCGCCGTGCAAGCTGAAGAAAAAGATACTCATCAAGAACAAGCGCATGAAGCCCGACGTGGAGAAGGTCGAGCTGGAGCTCTGGCTGAAGGGCGAGCTGAAGACCGACGACGATCCCGAGGAGGATGCCAGTGCCGGGAAGCCGCCAGAGGCAGCGGCCGCTCCCGCCCCAGCTCCCGAAGCTGCAGCTGCTGCCGATGGTGCTGCCGAGGGGGGTGGCGGTGCCGAGGCGGAGGCTGCAGCGGCCAACTACAGTGGCTCCACCACCAATGTACATCCCTGGCTCTCATCGATGGTCAATTACGCGCAGCCCATTAAGTTCCAGGGCTTCGATAAGGCAATTGGTAAATCACATTTTGTCGATCACTTTGATATATTGGATATTTAGGGTACTTAGGTGTTCAAATGGTTCATCTAGTTTTTATATATATGGTTCGATAGGGATAAGCCTATTTATAATCGATATTTTATCGATATTTATCGGTTAATTTTGAAATAATTTCGAAACGATTCGTCTAGGATACATATAGGGTTCGAGAAGAAAAAGTTTTTGATCGATAATTGATCTTTTTCGATTAATTTTAAAATTACGTCGATACTATGGGTGCTAGAAATGGAAATTTCATAAATTCCGTTATCTTTCCTCATTACTAAACGCCTATATCTCATTTGTTTCCACCCACAGAGAAGAACATTGCCCACAACATGTCCTCGTTTGCGGAATCGGCGGGCATGAACTACCTGAAGCAGAGCTCCATTGATTTCGTCAATTACAACAAGCGCCAGATGTCGCGCATCTATCCGAAGGGCACCAGGGCGGACTCCTCAAACTACATGCCGCAAGTGTTCTGGAACGCCGGCTGCCAGATGGTGTCGCTTAATTTCCAGACCTCCGATCTGCCCATGCAGCTGAATCAGGGCAAGTTCGAGTACAATGGCGGATGCGGATACCTGCTGAAGCCGGACTTTATGCGTCGCGCCGACAAGGATTTCGATCCGTTCGCCGACGCCCCCGTGGACGGTGTGATTGCGGCCATGTGCTCGGTGAAGGTTATCGCCGGACAGTTCTTGTCGGATAAGAAGGTGGGCACCTACGTGGAGGTGGACATGTTTGGCTTGCCCTCAGATACCGTGAAGAAGGAGTTCCGCACCCGCCTGGTGCCCAACAACGGCTTGAATCCGGTCTACAACGAGGACCCGTTCGTGTTCCGCAAGGTGGTGCTGCCGGATCTGGCCGTGCTGCGGTTCGGCGTCTATGAGGAGAGCGGCAAGATGATCGGTCAGCGAATCCTCCCGCTGGACGGACTCCAGCCGGGATATCGCCATGTGTCGCTGCGCACAGAGGCCAACTTCCCGATGTCGCTGCCGATGCTGTTTGTGAACATCGAATTGAAGATTTACGTACCTGATGGCTTTGAGGACTTCATGGCCATGCTGTCGGATCCGCGCGGCTTTGCCGGCGCTGCCAAGCAGCAGAACGAACAGATGAAGGCACTGGGCATCGAAGAGCAGAGCGGCGGTGCCGCCAGGGATGCCGGCAAGGCCAAGGAAGAGGAGAAGAAGGAGCCGCCGCTGGTGTTTGAGCCGGTTACGCTTGAGTCGTTGCGCCAAGAGAAGGGCTTCCAGAAGGTGGGCAAGAAACAGATCAAGGAGCTGGACACGCTGCGCAAGAAGCATGCCAAGGAGCGCACCTCCGTCCAGAAGACCCAGAACGCGGCCATCGACAAGCTGATCAAGGGCAAGAGCAAAGACGACATCCGCAACGATGCGAACATCAAGAACGCCATCAACGACCAGACCAAGCAGTGGACCGACATGATCGCCCGCCACCGCAAAGAGGAGTGGGACATGCTGCGCCAGCATGTCCAGGACTCGCAGGACGCCATGAAAGCCCTCATGCTGACCGTACAGGCGGCACAGATCAAGCAACTGGAGGAACGTCATGCCAGGTGGGCTCCTTTCACTCTTCCCCCATTGCTAACCCTAGTTTACTTCAAATTTTTTTCTTGCTTTTCGATCTGAAGGGATCTGAAGGAACTGAATGCCAAGCAGGCCAAGACCTCAGCGGATACCGCCAAGGAGGTACAGAACGATAAGACACTCAAGACCAAGAACGAGAAGGATCGTCGGCTGCGTGAGAAGCGTCAGAATAATGTCAAGCGCTTCATGGAGGAAAAGAAGGTAAATGCGATGTGGGTTCGACCTTTGATGGACACCTTGTGACTCATGCCATTGTCTCTCTTTCTTTCTCTCTCTATATTTGTGTCGCTACGCAGCAAATCGGTGTGAAGCAGGGACGCGCCATGGAGAAGTTGAAACTGGCGCATTCGAAACAGGTCGAGGAATTTAGTACCGATGTGCAAAAGGTACTGAACGAAACACGGCCTGAAACCGACACTATAACCAGTATTGAGACTGTACTTTAGACAACTATACCTACCATACATGAATAGCTAGAGAGCGATCAACCATAAACGATAAACGATAAATGCTAAAACATAAATGATAAACGATATACATAAACGATCAAAAATAACTGAAATAGAAAAACATGAAAACTGAAAACTAAAAACTAAAGCAAACCAAATCAAACCGAAACAGAAAAAGAAATAAGAAAAGAAATGCATCCCTATTCGTATCGAATCCGTATCCGTATCGATGAGTGCTATGAGAGAGGGAGTATCGACTAGCGGCCCTGGGGATGCATCTTCCGATAACGAATACCGATAACCAATGAACCACAACCTCACCTAACCGAATCAAGTCAAATTGAATCGAATCGAATCGAACAGAAACCCAACCCAATCCAACTTGTATCTGAACCGTAATCGATCAGTAATCAGTAATCAGTCGTAGTAGCTGCTAAACTTTCAAACTAACTGCTAAGATGTAATTATCTATACCAACTTTTTCCTATACTCGTATATAGTAGTCGTATATATTATATATATCTATTGTAATTCATCGATTGCCTGTCCCCCTACCCCTCCCTTGCCATATTCTGTTTTTCTTTTTTGTTTATTTGTTTTATATTTATGCAATTCCTTCAACTTGTTTTTGGGCAATCGAGAAGATCGTCAAGTGGATCGTCCCAACTCTGTTGTGGAACTCATTCGGAATGCTGTCTGATCTTTCCTGTATTCATATTCATTGCCTCAATATGTACTTCTTCTTCATTCGAGGCTCACACCACGTATACGTATTCCTTACAAATCCGACTGAAAACTATGGTAGATGTAATGAATTTTTGTAAAAGCTTTCCTCAAACAAAGTGTGATCTTTCGTTCCATCTGCCACAGAGAATTTCGTTTCATCTGAAAGGAAAGGGTTCCATAAATCATATACGCTAATGATAGTTGTTTTTGTGAGATTTAATCTATAATACTTGCCAATTTCCAATCTGTGTTTATGAAGAAACAAGAAATTCTCCACCACAAACACCTTTTACAAGCATTTGATTAAAGAACGAAACAGAACGACGCCTTGCGAGGATTCCCTGCGAAATCCTACCATTAGGGACTGCATTCCACACCGTCCGATCCACCAACGACTCGTTCGTGGGTCTTTCATTTTGTTTAGTTTTACATTTTGTTGGAGTTGCTTTTCCCTCTGTGCTTTTTATATGCTTTTCTGTGTGTTTTTTTTGTCACTCCTTCTCTCTGTGTGTCACTACTATATACTATATCCTTTATTGTCTGTCCATCCTGCCAAAGTCCTTTGTTAAAAAGCTTATAGAAAGTGTCCCTTGCTGTACTGTACCCTCAATCCCCAAACCCCAAGCCTGTACCCAAAACCCACATCCGCCAGCTCTACTATCGAACTCCCTCTCTCTCTATGTCTCTCTCTCTCTCTCTCTGTGTCTCTCTCTCTCTCTCTCTCTGTCTCTCTCTGTTTGTGTGAAGCGCCCCCGATCTGCCACGCCCTGCTAAGCATTGTCATTTATCGTTTGCTGTGTCGCCCTAACATTTTAATGAAAATAACCGAAGCCGAAATTTAACCAAATTCTCTTTCTCTCTCCCTCTCTCTCTCTCTCTCTTTCTTTATCTCTCTTTCTCCGCACACACGTACACGTGCCTTCTCTTTTTCTCTTGATTTATTTTTTTGTGGAAATATCTTTTGAATTTGTTGTGACGCTGCCGCTTTATAGCTAATGGATATGTACAAAATCGAGGAGGAGGCCTACAAGACCCAAGGAAAAACGGAATTTTATGCCTAAGTTATGGCCTGGGTCACAATCGCAGGTCATAGGTCACAGGGCAGGAGGAGAGCACCGACAGATACATACCAAAAAATACAACAAAATATATATGATTACTAAACAATTGCATCGGCATCTGCTGAAAGGATGTCGATGGATGGTTGAATCATTGCTGAAGATTAAGATGGAAAATGGAAGACGAAGCATACATACATATATACTTATTTATATAATGTATTTACACACACACACACACACACAAACACACACACATATGCACACTTACACTAGCATACACACAGAGGAAAACAGGAACACACAGACACATACATGCATCTTGAAACGATTAATCTAACTTATATATATATACATATATATATTTATATATACTATATGTAGTATATGCATATGCCTTTAAGCATATACTATATAATTATCAACTAGAATTCAAACTGGAAAGTCGAACACTTTGTGCTTTATATTTATTTAAGATCTTTATGAAGATGAAATGGAAAATGACCATCAGATCATCATCAGATGATGATGATGATAATAATGGAGACGATGATGAAGGGTTACATATTATATGTATTTTACTTAGGGGCAGTAGGGGGGCCAGCCTGAAACAGCAATGGGGCTCCGGGCTCCCCTCTCGAATTCAATGTAATTTATTTTATTATTATTTTTTTTTTAATAACAAACGAAACCAAAAAAATACCCAAAAAAAAACCAACAAAAACTTGATAGGTATTTTTGTGCTAGCCACACAATAACGGTACACCGATAAGTTTAGACCCACTCACAATCCACAATACAATACACAAATCACACACACTCACACACACACACAGATAGTGCCGGGGCATAGCCATGAGGAATCATGATTTACACATTATGATTTAATATGGAATGCACTCTATATCTTTACACACACACTACACATACACCAACACATATTCATCCAACAAGAATACCAATCCCATTCCCCAAACCAATCCAACAAGAATCCCCAACAATCGTACGTTTCAAGAGAACTACTTACATGAGTTTCCGATTCTCCACCTAATAGCTTAGCAAACTAATTAACCAGTAAGCCAGTAACTAGTACCCAGTAACCAGAGTAAACCCCTCTATCCCCCCCTTAAAAAACAAACGAACCCAGTAACCACAGAGCAAAGAGGTAAATCAGTAAAAAACAAAAGAAGAGAAATGAAGGGGGAACACAAGAAGATTTTCAATAGAAGAAATACGAGTTCTAAGGACAAGTGATGCAGTCTTTTTTTCGTTTTTTTTTTTTTGTCGTGCAGTGTGTGAGGGAAAGGTAAATCTAAAGCATTTATTTTCAACATAGAAATATAGCAGGGGTGCAGACTGGAGTGGTTTGAAAGGCCATTCAAACAGGAACCCAATTGCTATGTCTCGAAACGAAAAGAAAGAGTAAAAGAAGAACCTCTCTCCTTCAGCACGTCATAGTTGTCTCGAACTCGGAACTCAGAGCTCGAACTCGAACTCTCGATTGAAAAATATGTAGTTGGCTAAGTCAATGTTATAAAAACCTAAGTACTGCGTATATAAACAAACAAAATATGTATGTAATTCAAACAATGAAACACCCCTACCGGATGATATACTATAAACACACACACACACACACCAATACACATACACATACAAATCTATATAGATACATATATATATATATAAGGGCTGAAGAAAAAACTAAAAACTTGTTGAACTTTACATCAAATGTAAACTATTTTGTTGTTGATTTTGTTTGCTCTGTTTTGAGTTCCCCTTACATTGGATTTCAGTTTCTCTGATAAAGAAGAACTTTAAGAAAAAAAGTAGCCAAAACATACACACCCACACAACCATACACATACATATATATATTTATATATATGTATATATAAAGATATACACTATATAGGAAATAAATACGAAAAATAATAGAAGAAAACTACGAAGAAAAACAAGTAAGGAAGGAAATAATTGTGCTGGTCAGACCGTTTATGTTGCACCCGAATTTTGCAGTTTGCATATGTATTGTAGTTGTTGCAAAGATACAAAGCTACTACCATACCACAAGAAAATACACATTCGTATAACAAATAAGAGAGAACATCCACATACAATGAATATTACATTACTACGTGTTTTTTTTCCCCATTGAATCGAAACTTGAGATGTGAATGTGCCCCCAGATAATAGACGATAGATGAGGAGAAGGAGAGAACGCAGGAGGATGAGGAGGAATGAAGTTTACACTGTGCTATTAACGAAACGAAACCATTTAGTTAACTCATATTACAAGGTTATTGTACGAAAACTATGTATTGTATGTATGTATATTTAACCTACGTCTACGACTACGACTACAAGTGTATTTAGAGAATTGATCAAGTTTTATGAATGTGATAAGCGGTTACATGTTATTACACGAAAACAAAACAAACCAAACCATACAAGAAACAAAGGAAACCTTAGAAAATGTGAAAAAGAAAGATTAACGGCCCAAGCCTGCGGTCCAGGTTCCTTTTCAATCTTTTCGGCCTTACCTAACACTGACACACTTTCCCTCCACCTCCCCCTCCTACTACCCAGTGGTGGTTCCATCCCAGCTGGAACAACTTGAAAAGAAAAACTTCTTTCACTCACCCCCTCCGTACCCCGTCCCCCGTCCCCCGTCCCTAATCCTCATTCCCATCCCCCACAGACGCAGTTTGTGCTTTCGTTGAGAAAATTAAGCATTGGAGGAGGAAAACGAATGCAAAGCTTTGTATGATATGTAATATAATGTGCCAATCCCAATGTTAACCAAAAACTAAAAAAAAAAAAAACGAAATGAAATGAAATGAACATCCTCCAACTAAAATTGCAAACTAATTGATTTATTTGTACTTATACATTAGATAGAGGCCTAGCCTCTTAGTCGAAACACGTAAAATGGATGTCCTCAAATCCTGGCACACACACACACATCTATATTACCACACCAACACACACACACACAGCCACACATATACAGTCCAGGCAGTTGGTTGGGAAAAAGAAGAGCTTTGTCGGCAATAGGCAAAGAGATGATTCAGAATCCACATGTGTACCGTACCACACGAGTTGCTAGCCAAGACACAAACCGCTCATACCAATGTAGGCCGACAGGTGTCGCCACCTTGCTCGCTGTTAACAAGCATCTGGCTTGCTTTTAACAAGAGATGCAACTTTAACGGTCTTTAAAAATCGGAATATCTTCGCTATAGAAGATCCGATTTGTGCTTAGTGTGTTTGTTTCCAGAGCAATCGAATTGATTTGTTAAATTTTATTCAAATTCATATTCGGATTCGTCGTATATTTGGGCAAATTTCTTTGTTTCTTTTTCGTGTCTAAAGTCACCTGAAAACCACTTGTAGGCCTATGTTCTTTTGGGTTTTTACTTGTTGACCAACTATAATCTAGCATAAACTATATAGGAACCATATGTATGTATATTGGTCGTAAGAGCACCTATTGATAAGCCGCTTATCAATCTTGGAATACCGCTTTCTCAACCCAATCCAATTGGAAGATGCATAAATGAATATCTTAAAATAAGGCCATGATCGTTTCTGGGCTTCTTAGCTTATGTGGTATGCGGTGAAAAGAGCTCTCTCTCTCTCTCTGACATGAGAGAAGCTACACAGAAAGTATTTGCATGTTTTAGCGAGTGCTGGGATCAATCTGTATCTGTGTGTAGTAACACGCATTGACATTGGAATACTCCCATTACATACTAATACTTTACGAACCGATTTTAGACATTCAATTAACATTATTCGTTGCTATTACAACAAATATGTAAAACACAATTATACAACTATTCCATATACCATATACCATATTTATGGGTTCAGTTTTTAAGATTTTAAGTGAATTCAAAGTGAAGAAATATTTTCCCCATGCGAACCGTTTAGAGCGGAGAAGAAGAGCGAAAAAGAATTTCCACCCAACTAACATAAAGCAAACTGTATAAATATTATTGTGACTACCACTACACCAACATAATGTTAGATCTATAGTTTAACGAGATCCGAATGAGAAGTAGAAGCAGAGAATGGAGGAGGATGGAGTAGTAAAAGTAGTTGAACAAAGAGCAAACAAATTATATTAACTTATATTAAAATGCTGCGTATGAACTTATGATTATATACTATGAACTATATATTACACTATTATGATTATCATTATTATAACTATTATGATTATGATTACCGATTACCAATTACCGATTACCGATTATCAAGCGAGCAGCGAGCAACTTCGATTGCAGTCGATTCTATACGTACTTCAAATAGAATGGTAGAATGGTAGAAACGATTCCTAAACACACTCACCACCGCACCTCTACTCGTAATACGAGTACGAGTACTCGAGTATGTAATACTAGGACGGGACGCGATATGATTTCGATTGATTTGTGTTCGATTCGGTTCAGCCTGTCTATGTCATTGTCTATGTCTCTGTCTCTGTCTGTCTCTATCTATTTTTTGTCAATTGTCATTTTCGGGCTTGATGATACGAAGCCAATACGAAGCTCCCTCTACTAGGGCAATTATTTTCGATTTACTTAGTTGTAAGCGTCAGCCCCCGATTCGTCTCCCCCTCCACAACATCCGCGATCGTTCAGAATACACACGGAACTATAGACACATTCAATTTTAGTTCTGTTCTCCATTCTGCGCGATGTGAAAACTACGAGTGCATAGATATTTTAGCTGTATCGAACACCACACCACACCACACCGCACATCACACACCCACCCACTCTCTTCACTCTTTTCGTTGATAAGCAATTGATCCCCGAGTAAAAAGAAAAAATATCTGCGCTACTAAATGTTAATATATGTATGTAGAACTTGTTCTTTAGAGCAAGGCGAACCAACTGGCGGAAAAGATATACCAAAAGTAATACAATATACATAGATGTTTAAACACACAGAAAAACACACACACACACACAGGCTATGCATTATAAACGTACATACATACATACATACTATATACAGATAATACAATTAGATGAATTCTCGAATGCAATTTCCGTTCTGTGTGCTATTTACCTTTGTTAATTTTGTGAAACGAGCAAAACTGCATAAGCATGCCCGTTAAATACAATTTAAACACAATTTAACCAAAGTAAAGCTGTACAAACAAAAAATATCCATAAAGTTGATGGGTGTTGGTGGTTAATAAATAAATCTTTAACTGAAAACGTTGCTTATTGTATTCTGAAGGGTTCTACTTTCAATTTGAATTTCCCGCTATAAGCGGCTTCTGGCTGTTGTTGCCACATGGTTGTAGTGCAGCAAGGGATTGATTACATTCGGATCACAGCGTACTCGTAAGTTGCACACACAGATATTACTTATCTGCTGGTTCTTTCTTAATCTTCAAGTGGAAACTTCTTGTTGGTTTCTAAAGTAATTAGTTATTTTTTCGTCTTTGAAATTCCACTTGCGAAAAACAGCTGTGGGCTCTGGCGCTGCCACATCGTCGCACAGCTGCCCTGCAAAACGTAAACAAAGTGCCAGGGCTGCGCAGATATTATCGATGGCCACCCTGCCCGTTCCCTGGTATTGTTAGTAATATTATTTTAATTAAATTGCACACTTTCAGCAGCACTAGCAATTTGCACTTGCCCCAGCACTTGTGCCCCTTGAGATCAGCCAGTACATTATCTACCGGATCCCGTCCCATGCCCAGGAGCATCTGCCATCTCCTGTCCAGTCCCTGTCCAAGTGCGTTGTGACATTTCGGGGTCGTGTGACACCTGGGCTTGTCGCGTGTATGTGTGTGTTTGCTCGGACCCGGACGCCGGACGAGTTGCTAGTGGGAGCGTGAGCGAGAGCGATAGCCATGTATAGGCTGCTCGGAGGTCTGGGCCGCTCGATCCCAGCCGGTGGCCATGTGTGGAGCAACAGTGGAGTGACTACGCGCACACTGAGTGTAGCCACCGGCCACACGGATCCTGCCGATGAGCAGGTCTTGCGTAAGCGAAAGTTCCAGCCCCAGAAGGCGCCCGATCTCAGCGAGCAGCTGGCGGGCCAGCTGCCCGGACGGGCGCGAGTCGTCATCTGCGGTGGCGGCATCACGGGCGCCTCGGTGGCCTACCACCTGGGTCTCCAAGGCTGGGGCGGCGAGACGCTGCTCATCGAACAGGACCGCGTGGGCGGGGAGCTGCCGTGGAGCGCCTGCGGCCTGGCCGGACGCTTCGAGCCGAGCTACACGGAGCTGAAGCTGGCGGAGTACTCCATCGATCTAATCAAGAAGCTGACGGAGCGTGGCCTGCCCACCGGATGGCGGCAGGTGGGCAGCCTCAACCTGGCCCGTAACTTTGACCGGATGACCTCATTTAACCGCATGAAGTCGCAGGCCGTGGCCTGGGGCATGAACTGCGAGATCCTTTCCCCCGAGCAGTGCCAGCAGCACTGTCCGCTGCTCTCCCTGGATGGCATCGAGGGCGGCCTTTGGATTCCCGAGGACGGCGTCTGCGATCCCCATCTAGTGTGCCACGCCTACGTGGAGGAGGCTCGCCGCCTGGGCGTTCAAATCGTGGAGCACTGTGCCATCAAGAAGATCCATAGCGAGCACGGCAAGGTGAAGCGGGTGGAGACGACGGCCGGGGATGTGGACTGCGAGTACTTTGTGAACTGCACCGGATTCTGGGCCCGCGAGGTGGGAACGCTGTCCAAGCCGGTCGTGAAGGTGCCGCTGAAGGCGGTGGAGCACCACTACCTGCACACCCAGCCCATAGATGGTCTCGATCCTAACACACCATTTGTGCGCGATTTTGACGGGCGCATCTTTTTTCGGGAGTGCGAGGGCCACATCCTGGCCGGCGGCTTCGAGCGTGAGGCGAAGATGGTGTACGAGGACGGGATAATACCCCTTTCGCAGACGGCTCGCCAGTTCCCGCCGGACTGGGACCACTTCCACGAACTGCTGGACGCCCTGCTGGTGCGCGTGCCCTCCTTCCGGGAGGCCAACCTCGACAGGCTGACCAATTCGCTGCAGGTCTTCTCGCCCGACTGCAAGTGGATTCTGGGCGAGGCGCCGGAGATCCAGAACTACTATGTGGCCGCCGGCAACAAAACGATGGGCGTGTCTGCGTCCGGCGGAATAGGCCGCGTCCTCACGGATCTCATCATCAAGGGCTCCACATACCTGGATCTGCACATCCTCGACATAAGCCGCTTCCTGGGACTGCACAACAACCGCAAGTTCCTGCGCGACCGCTGCAAGGAGGCGCCCGGCAAGCACTTTGAGATCAACTACCCCTTCGAGGAGTTCCAGACGGGACGCAACCTGCGCATGTCGCCCATCTATCCGCAGCTGAAAGAGGCGGGCGCCGTCTTTGGCCAGTCCATGGGCTACGAGCGGGCCAACTATTTTGACCAGCAGGACAAGAAAGGTAGGTGTATACATATGTTCTGCACTAGTCATAGTCCTCATTGTAATCTTTGTCCTGTGTCCTCCATAGATGAGTTCGGACTTCCTCGGTTCCGCATTGCCCAGACACGGACCTTTGGCAAGCCGCCTTGGTTCGATCACGTGGCCTCCGAATATCGCGCCTGCCGCGAGCGTGTCGGCATTGCCGACTACAGCTCCTTCACAAAGTACGACTTCTGGTCAAAGGGCACCGAGGTCGTCGACCTGCTGCAGTATCTCTGCTCGAACGATGTGGACGTGGCCGTGGGCTCCATCATACACACTGGCATGCAGAATCACAATGGTGGCTATGAGAACGATTGCTCTCTGGCCAGGCTCTCGGAGCGACAGTGAGCTATGGAATACCTCATCCCCATGCTCCCACTCGTTCTAATCCATTCCGTCTTTCCTTAGCTACATGATGATTGCCCCCACCATACAGCAGACGCGCTCCATGTGCTGGATACGCAAAAACATGCCGGACCACCTGAGGGCCAAGGTGAATGTGGCGGATGTGACCTCCATGTACACGGCCATCTGCATCCTGGGCCCCTATTCGCGAATACTGCTCTCCGAGCTCACCGACACGGATCTCACGCCCAAGAACTTCCCCTTCTTTACGTACAAGGTGAATATGCGTGGGAGGGGTGGGAATGAGCAGCAGTTGTCATATGGAACTCATTGCAGGAACTCGATGTAGGTCTGGCCGACGGCATCCGTGTGCTCAACATCACCCACACGGGCGAACTGGGTTACGTCCTCTACATACCCAACGAGTATGCGCTCCACGTCTACTCGCGACTCTATCAGGCAGGTCACAAGTTCAACATTCAGCACGCAGGTGAGTGAGCATCCGCAACCATTAATCTGCAATCTTTATGGAGCCTTGTCATGTTGTGTATTTGCAGGCTACTATGCCACGCGGGCGCTGCGCATAGAGAAGTTCTACGCGTTCTGGGGACAGGATTTGGACACCTTTACAACGCCACTAGAGTGTGGCCGTAGCTGGCGTGTCAAGTTCAATGTGAGAATGGGATGCAGGGGACCAAACTACTTGGCTGGAGGATAATAATCACCATATTCCTTGTATTCTTCGCCCTACAGAAACCCATCAACTTTATAGGACGTGATGCCCTGCTTAAACAGCGGGAGGAGGGCGTCAAGCGCATGTATGTCCAGCTGCTGCTCAACGATCACGACCATGAGGTGGATATGTGGTGCTGGGGCGGCGAGCCCATCTACCGCGACGGCGTCTACGTGGGCATGACCACCACCACCGGCTACGGCTTCACATTCGAGAAGCAGGTCTGTCTCGGCTTTGTGCGCAACTTCGACGAGCATGGCCAGGAGCTAGCCGTGACTAATGACTACATCCTCTCCGGCCACTACGAAGTGGAGGTGGCCGGCGTGCGGTTCGAGGCCAAGGTGAACTTGCACTCGCCCAATCTGCCCACCAAGTTCCCGGATCGGGAGCGCGAGGCCTACCATGCGACGCGCGACAAGCCCGATCAGGCGGATCTCTTGTCCTTTAGCGCCAATCTGACAACTGTGACAGGGGGCGGCGGCCATTGAGCAGGTTCCACCGGGACAAAGTCCATCCCCGATAGTCATATGCCTGGCATCCGTTCGTTCGGTCGTTCGTTTCTAGATTAACTCGAGAGTCTCAAAGCCAAGCGATATTATTTTGATGTAGTGCCACCAGTGAATGATATGAAAAGAGACGGAGACAGAGGGCCCATATGTCGGAGTGGGAGACAACAATACCACTTGTTTGCTCAATTATCGAACCTCCTTCTCTCTCCCCACCGATCTGATATGATCCGATCCGATCTGATCAGATATGGACTTTAAGAGCGTCTCTTTCTGTTTAAGTTTAATTTGTTTTTTCTGTGTGAGAACATGTCACGCGCGTCAATTAATCCAGATACAATAACCCATATATGTATATACTATAGCGTATAGCTATACTATAGGTACTAGTATATACAGTCTCGTATGTATGTAGATTGGATGATCTTCCGGTGATTTTGAAATGTTGCACATTGTTAAAACAGGCACAAAGGAAAAGTTGTTTGCTCAAAGCTTACTACCGATCCGATCCGCTTTGCTTAAATTGTTAATGATGGCATTTAGCCAAATTTACCCAAATTTTTCTTCTAGTAGAAATACCAAATACCAAAAATAAGAAAAACAGAGACACGGGAAACGTCTAGGGGACAATACATACATACATATGTGGTTCGATCTGAGCAACTATTCTTTATTCATTAAGATATACAATATTTATAATCCGATTTTTACTAACACAACGTTCAACAGTTTATATTTTTCATATGGTGTACAGTAATGCTGGTGTACAGATATCATTATATGTACGATTTACATATGTATATTAAAATATATTATTATACTATTTTCTTTTATATACGATTATGTATGTACGTATGGACCTATGCCAATAAATGTACATTTTATATATATGTGCGTTCAATATGTACGTATCGCACGTCTTGCGGCAGCGCCCCTCGGTCGGCTCTGCATTTCCACTTCGAATACGGGCCTAACAAGCTTTGGTTTGCTGATGGTGGAGGCCTTGGACTTCAACTTCCTGATGAAAAAACTCAAGCCCCAAAAAACCGTGCTTATCTTGGCATGGTGGAAGAGTTTGTCCTTAACAAAATACCCAATCCGGTGTGTGATCTTCGCACCGGCATTGCTTAGACAGACCTGAGGCTGAGACAGATACAGAAAGAGTTGTAGCGTATAATGCGGTATAAAAAATACTAGAATATTTGGTGAAAGAGCAATACAGAGTGCGGAAATAGTATATTTGTATTGATTTATTATTTATTGTATTTGTCGAAACGCAGAAAGTTTGGTCAAACGGCTGCAACTTGGCCGTTTATTCATCGATTCTTACAAACGATACCTTAAACGACGCGTAATTAATGTGTCTATCTAAAACTTCAAAAAAAAATTCCGAACAAAATTATAAAATTAGAATTGGACAGCATAATATCTTCTAGACGTTAAGCTGCAGCTACAAAGTGTCTGGGTCGAATTTATAGGTGAATTTGTCTGCTTTTTAGAACTGCAAAGATCAATACAGCCAGTTATAAAAACCTGAGGCTATGTGAAAAATAGTAGCACTACCTCTGAAAAAAAATGCCAAACTTTTAAAAAATTCTTTAAAAAAAAATTAAACCTTAAAAAAACCATAATTCTTAAAAAAAATGTTAATCTCCAAATCTATCAGAAATAGTCAATTTGGGCGCCAACGGAAATGTCGTGTTGACTAGTGTTATTCCATAAATGAAAATCATAGTTCTCCCACATATCATACGAAATGGTTACCATTGATTGGCAGCATATATATGTATGTACATACGATACCTTTTGGAATTCCCTTAAAATGGCAGTAATCTCCTGCACTCAAAACATTTGTCCTGGCGAAACAATCATTGAGGAGTACATACGAAATATATCTACAGAAATGGCGCCACTGCCAGCGATTTGTCGCCCCTTTTCCGCGGAGCAACCACAAATTGAAATTGACCCTAGACTGGGACTCGGACTTGGACTCAGACTCGGACTCCGCCTTGGACTCGGAACCAGTCAGAGACCCAGGGCAAGACCCATAGCAAGGGCAAGAGAAAGACCAATACCCAGACAGGGTGAGTCAAGCGGAATCTGTATTTGAATCAGAGCCTGGACATATGTATGCAAATTTAGTGATTGCTCTCTCTAGATGAAGCAACGGGCTGGCCGCCTGTCCCAGGTCCATCTAAAAAAAACCACAAGACGAGGCCAAGACGGTAGGAGCAACCACACAATAAATGGGCATAAATTACAAGACATGATGGAGGAGCAGAGAGGAGCCGGTGCTGAGGAGAAGGACGGGCGCCGTTGCCGCCAGTTCAAAATTGATCATTTCTCTTTGGGATGTCCCTGGCTGTGGCTGTGGCTATGGCTGTGACTGTGGCAGTGGCTGTGGCTATTGCACTGGCTGCAGCATTGGCTATGGGGTACTGTCTCTGGCGCCGGAGTGCGGCGTTGCCACTTGAATTTTTGATTTAACAAATGCTCATTTGTAAAACGGCAACGAGAACAGAGAGCTCTACACAGCTCCACAAAAATTCAAATGTGCAGCGATGGCAACAAATCAAGCCAAGGAAAGACTCAGGGAAGAGAGCCACCAGCAGCAGGAGCAGGAGAAGGAGCAGGCGGATTGGGAGAAGCTGGCTGAGCCAGGCGGCCCATGGAGCAGACAGCAGCTGGAGCCAGGCCGACCGAGCAGATCAGAGCCGAAACTTTTGCACAACTGGCAACAATAATAATGTCACGTTTATCGTGTGCAGCTAATTACTAACAAAAAGATAGTTTGTAATCCTACACAGCAGACCGGAGACCAGGGCCGGCCTGAGCCACAACAGACCAGGCCAAGAGCCAGCCGAGCGTGGCCGAAAGTGCCTCTAGGATAAACCAACAGCAGCAGCAGCAGCAGCAGCAGCCACAGCTACAGTAACAGCAGCCACAGCCGCCGCAGCAGTCCAATAAGACGATGGGGAGGGTGGAGGGCAGAAACAACACCGACGAAGACGATGACGATGACGACGACCACCAGTAGCCAATAGTTGGCTCTTGGAAAACTTTGTGGACCAAGCGGAAGAAGGCAAGGCAGCACAGAAACTTGGCCAACAACATGTGCACAAATCTTTGGACAGAGTTTTTGGGCATTAGCACACGCCTGAATTTCTTAGCCAAACACACACACGCACACATACACACAGAGAGAGAGTGGGAGAGCAGTACCGTACCCGGAGGAGCAACAGCAGGATACGAAAACCATGCAAAACCCAACTTTGAGTGCTAAACATATTATCATATCATCATATTGTACTATTTAAGGATATCTTCTTGGAACCATATTATTGTTTGAAGAAACTTCATGGCATATTTGGCTTAAAGGTATTAATTCTTTTGAAACGCAAAGAAAGGCCTGACAAATGATCAATGGTATTTATCATATTAGCACTACCATGATCTTCCGTGACGCTGTGACATTTCCAATACGGTCTGTCAAAGAGAAGAATAGAGCGGGAATAAGGTTCTTTTGAAGTACTTTTATATATTCCCCTGCCTCTCAGAATAGAATAGATATACATATGTATGTATATCATATGGTGAATATTAACCATATATTGGTACATTCCTTTCATATATGTTTGATATCATTCCATCTTCCATATTGCAAGATTATTCTACGAACATTAACTATATTATTCTTTGACTTGTAGTCAGCTCTTTGGTGGTTCCGAAAAGAGAAGTTTCCACAAGTATCCTTCGAATAATCTAGGGGACTCGTTCATTATATGTCGGAGAAGTCATGCCTTAAACTGTCCTGGAATAAGTGCCCTGCCGCGACTCATCGCTCCACAGAGTCAATATTTGATATGCCGCTGGTCAGGGTCAGGGGAATGGCAATGGCAATGGCTCCCGTCCCGAATGTTTGCACAAAATTAACAAATGTCCGGACAGGGGCAGGGGGCGGCAGCCGAATTTGTTCCGATGGGATAATGATTTCAAATCTCCGGCCAGCAGTAATGCGCCTCATTAGAGGTTAAGCTTCTGGCATCGAATGGACTTGGTCTTGGACCGAGGCCTTGGGCTTTGGGCCTACCCACCACATCCACATCCTCCCGCTGGGATTTGCCAGAGCCAAAGCCAAAGCCAGAGCCAGAGCCAGAGCTTTGTTTGCCTAATTTTCCACGTTGATTTTCTAGCCGCAAAACAAATGAAACGCCCGCTGCATATTAAGCATCTAATTTAATTTGCGGAGATACCAGAGACCAACCCGAAAGCAGGGCCAGAAAAAGCACTGAAGGATGGGACACGGCACTGAGGCGATGAGGACAACCCCTGCACCCTGGACCGTGGACCACAATGTAGCCAGACTCCCTTTTCCTTGGACTGTGATGTTGATGCGGATGGGATCGGAATGGGGTTGGGGTTGGGGTTGTTATGTCTGGGAGTTTGCCTAAATGCTTCATAATGAAAATCTGTGATATCTTGTGGTTCGTTCGGCTTTGATTTCAGCTCAGGTTTTTTTTGTTTTTTCTTTTTCCGTTCCGTTCCGTCTGTTTGTCCCCGTACCGTACGGCCGTATGCTTCCTCTCAAGTGGCTGATTGTCTGTCAATAGTCGCCAGGGGTCGGGTGGGGGGGATGGCGACAAGTTGGCTGTTCGGTCTGTGGGGGATTACAACTTTTGAGTGCCGGGCACGTTCCACGCTCCAAGAAGTTATTAGTGACCTTAAGCCTAAGCCTTTGATTGCCAGAACCAAAACCCAGCGTCCCTGCCTCCCTCCCCCCCAAAACCCAAAACCCACAAAACACAAACCGAAACGTAAACCCAAACCAAAACCAAAACCAAATCAAGCCTAATTTGTTTATGAGATTCTTATGCGCACTTTGAGCAAATTGCATTTGAATACACTGGTACTTCAGATCGGATCGGATCGGGAGTGGGTGGCGGATGGTGGATGGGGTTACAGCGCTGGCAACACGCTTGTGTGGGTGACAAAGTCAAGCCACTCTCAATGGAAACATTTTAATACGCGGTTACACAACGCAGAGCATAGCCATAGATGCCACAGTGGTTTAATGATTCCATTCTGGCGTTGCGTTACGTATGAAAAAGTTCCATTACCATTTTGCAGAGTAATTAGGTAGCCCAGCCCTATATTCAGCAACAGATAAAGATATAAGACCAGATTTTCATTTTTCTCCGCAGAGGCGTCTGACGTATGTTACTAGAGCTATGCTACAAAATTTCGGGGTAATAAAAGTTACAAAAATTATTTCTGGGTCTTTTGTTTTTTGATATTTCAATATGTATGTTAGAGAGACTCTGTGGAATAACTTTTACCAAGATTATCTTTCTTGAAGGTGATAAAAATAGAGCAAAAAACATGACTATTCAAATACCAAAAATAAATGTAGCTAATTTGAATAGTAGAAAAGTGAAAATGCAAGCACTTTCGGGGACAGACGCTGCTGGGACACTGTGCCAGCCGACAGTCGACGGCGACGTTACCGGCCGTGTCTGCGGCACGCGCTCCGCTTTCCGCGTCTTTGCATTCGACGAGTTTGTCACTGTGATTTATGCGCGAGAGGGTTGCATCATCGCGGCGGGTGGGGCTGTGGCTGTAGCTGTGGCTGCGGCTCTGGGGTGGGGTGGGTTGGGTTGGGTTTGATGAGGCAAGAACAGCACTGTGCGGGCAGGCAAAAGGGCAAAGAAGCAGCCAGTCAGCCATCCAGACAGATGCAGGCTTCAGCAGGATGCCGTTAGCCGCCGATTTTGCTGCTATCGTACGAGATGTCTCTGTCTCTCTCTGTCACTCTGTGGCCTAATGGGTGGCAAGAGATGACAATGTCATTGGCAGCGACGGCGTCTCTTTGCTCACTGCCAAGTGCAGCCACCAGAACCGAATCCAATATCCAAATCAGATGCAGAGTCTCAAAATCCCAGCATCCAACCCTCGAGTTTCAGCGCCTTGGGGCAGGGGAAGGGGCAGGGGCAGGGACGCTTCCCAAATCCACGCCCAACAGTTACAATTGAAAATTTTATTACACTTTTATGGCTTTGGGAAATTAAATTGCTGTCAACGCATAGAAAATTAAGCAGAGCCGGGATTTGCATAGCCAGTCAAGAGGTGTGACCTCTCCTTCCTCCTTCCCCCTTTCCGCTCCTCTAGCTGCTGTTGATATCGTTATTGTTGCAAATACACAGGATATCTCCCGCTGGGCCTGCGGTCCTTAAACCTTGCCAAAACATTTGATGGCCATCAGGATTAATCCAACAGAGTTGTAGAGGCGGCACCCACCCACGAGGCGGTTCCAGAAATCCAGATATGGGTTCACATCTCCAAGATGCGCCAGCGAGGAAAGTTTCACCGGAAAACTACGTGTCTACGAGTACTAGAGATACAGAATGGGATTTTTATGCTCTGAAACTCACGGAAACCATTCTGATTTGGATTGTAGCTATTTCAAAGCCTCTTGCTGTGTCTGTCATTCACATAAGGACGAGTTTTGGCATAATATTGTTGGGAAAACTGAGAGACAACACCTGGCAGTTGTTGATGGAACTATTCAAGAAACATACATTTGTACAAGAATGAAAGAAAGAAAAACTATAACTTTTTTCATAAATGCTTTCATTCAAACATTTAGGTAAATGCCATATTGGACCCACATAAGACCCACATATAAAAATGAAATGAAATTATAGTTGTTTAAAATGGAATAGCTTTCAATATTTAAAGAAATTAAAGTAAAGTTGAAATTCTAGGAATTCTGGGAACTGTGAAATAAATGCATTAATAAATACTGACTATTATATCAAGGCATACTCAAGTAATCTATTATGATTGAACATATAAAACTATTAAATGTTGTTCAAATGGTATTCTATATATCTTGCATGGACGATACATACCATAAAACATTCATATATAATCTTTGGATTCTTTCCAATGATTTCATTCCATTCCCTATTCTACTGTTCATTGGATTGTTGCGACTGTTTCCGACAAAATATTGAAGGTTTTCTGAATCTGCAAGCCAAAGGATTAGCCACCTTTGCCTCCAAAATTCCTAGCAAAGATTTGTACTCGTCCTCATCTGCAGTTACAATTTCTTTGGTCTGCGGCCAAAGGACAAGAGCAAAGGAAGTCTTCGATTGCACTGGGAGGCAGGGTAGAAAGCTTAAAGTTTGCCACAAGCCAAAGCCAATTTGCAATTTGATCTTATCCGGACATCATAAACGGACACCCAGGGAAAGGCTGGAAAAGAAGGAGCAGGACGCTGCCCCGCATAAAAAACTAAACACACGGCAATCAATCGATTAAAACAAAAAAGAAAAGAAAAGAAAAGAAAAAAAAAGGGGATAGAACCAAAGTTGAGCAACTTTTGGAGTCAGTGGGAGCCAAGGATCGACTCTAAGTTCGAGGCCAAGAAGGTACTGCTCTCAACCAAGCACGCCCCAGGGACAGGGACATGGCCAGGGCCAGGGCAGGGACCAGGAACCAGGAACCCGCAGCAGTCCGAGTCCGAGTCAAAGTGGAAGTCTGCTGGCTTTGTCTAATGCCCCGCTTATCTTGATATTATTTTGCCATAAAAATGGAAGGAAGGGTCTTTGAAGCAGGACACGGACATGGACACGGACACATGTCATTTGTTATGTGGCCAGTGCGAGGCCTCCGCTTGGGAGTGGGTGGGTGGCTGCGACGAGGACAGGGAACTGGAGACCGATGCAAAATGTTGTAAAGTAGCCAAAATTCGAGACGACAAAGGACACTGGAGACTGGATGAGGAATCTGTTCCCATGCCAAGACGGAAACTCAAAGAAAAATCTGTCTGCAGTCCAAAATGTATCTGCCTTTATATGACACGGGAAAATCGCAAAGAAACTGCTACTTTTCACATGTCACAACGAGGGCAAGTCCTCACACTCCATCTCCATCTCCATCCCCATCCCCATCTTTAGCCCGGATCTCGATGGAATGGAGCGATGGGACCGGAGCGAATGCTGCGGGTTTCGTTGATTTCCGCGGTGGTCCGCCTGCCTGCTTCGTGTCGTGCGGCCCCCTGCCTCGCCAGCCACGCGCGTTTCAAATCCCTTTAGTTACACTGTTTCAAAATTAAATATTTACATTTTGGATGCGGATGCGGCATGCAGCATGCGGCATGTGTGCATGAGGAAATGCGGACATGAGGACATGTGGACATGTGGATGTGGGGTCATCTATGCCTCTATCGGCAGTCCGGCGGTCCGGTGGTCCGGTGGTGGTGGCTGCTGTGTCCGGCTATCTGTCAGTGGATTTATATGCGCATATCTCTCGAACCTGTGTGTCCAGAGTCCACTTGTCACGTGGTTGCAAGGCAATACATGGACGGTGTGTCTATATAAAGTTAGCCATTTAGAATGTAGAAACAGATAGAAGGAGTTCCTATCACACTCATATCGGAAATCGAAGATTTTCCCACCCTTCAAGCTGGCATAGTTGCAACATTCATTTTCATTGAAAAAACCAACGATATGTGTTCCTCTTTGAAGGATGAGAGACGCCTCTGTCTTCCCATATGATTGCCGCATACTTCGCCTTCTCCACCCTCCTCCGCACGCGTTATTAGATGTAGCCGGCCCAGTTTTCGATGCGCGCTTATTTAGTAATTTGTTTGTCTCCCGACTTAGTCACGGTTTATGGTTGACGTTTATTTTATGAGCGTGAAAAATATATCACTGCAAACACACCACCACCACCAGAACCAGCACCAGAACCAGCACCACCCCCCGCTGAGCTGTGGCAGGTGGCTGCACCACACACACACACACACCCAGTCCGGGACCCATCCCATCCACTTCCTCTTGAGCCAATTTTGATAACGTTTTATTGATGGTCGAAACGAGTCGAGTCGGTCTCGATTTGTGCGTTAGTCTCGCTTCAAGCCACAGAAATGTATGCGTGTGGTGGTGTCCCCCTATTGTTGATTGAATCAATGCGGATTATATCGATGAACCGAGGAATCTCCAGATTGTATTTCCATCATAAATTTATGGCCAAAGTTTTCTTACAAATCTTAAGACTTACATAAGTTTGAGCGCAGATCTCTATAGCCATCTCCTATAGAACGATCGATTTTATATGATAATACGATACAAAAATCCCTGTATTTGTATACAGTTCAAGTCAAGGATCTCTCTCCATCTCTCTCTCTCTCTCTCTCTCTCTGTGTGCGAGATTTCCCATAATTTTCCATTCCATTCTAAGCGCATCGCATCGCATCAATTATGTGTGTTCCCTATCTGTGGTGGTAGGTGGATTCCTTAGAAAGTTATTGGCCTATAAACTAATCGCATAATTGCACAAAAGTAATTATCCTTGGGCTCATCCTTAGCCATTGTACGGCAGTCACTATGCCGCACACATTTCCTTAGTCTCATGCTCGTGCACATCCTCATACTCATCATCATCGCCGCCATCCTGTGCCTCTTTATCTTTATCCTTTCTTCGGCGCTCTGATTTTTCCACCTAGCTGGCCAACTATGCGGCTCATCCGCTCCGCTGCACGCCGTTAGGAAGTGCCAATGCAGGACGCAGGCCACAGGCCACAGGCAAAAACAGTTGGAAAAACACGCGCACACATACAAGGACAGTGCCATTGTTTGGCCAGCACCAGAGAATCAGAGCAGGAGATGCAAAGATAGGAGAACGGCAGTAGCCGGAGAAGAGAAATTAAAATCAAGCTGTTGATAGCAATCACACACTCGAGGTGAACTCAAGTGATGGCTGATGGATGGATGGATGTCCTGCTCCTGCTCCAGCTCCAGCTCCAGCTCCAACTCTGCCTTCAACTGCGACTGGGATGTATGCATCACTAGCCATGCCACAGAGTCCTCTACATCTACATCTCTACATCATATGGCCAACTGTTTCCGGCTCTACTCTGCCTCAGCTCCTGGTCCTGCTCCTTGTCCGAATCTGTGACTGTCGTTCTCCATTTGTCATTTGTTGTTTGCCATTTGTTTTCGTTCCCGTTTCCCATTCCTTTCCCTCTGAGATCTGAGCTCTGAGCTCCGAGTTCCGAGCGGGTCGTTAGGGTTGACATCCTGAAGTGGCTGCTCGCTCAATGGTGGCTTTGTTCGATGATTGGTTTGTTGAGCGTGCACTAATTAAGTTGAAGAGCCGACTGCACAGATCCCCGATAAGCAGAAGGATACGAGCAGGACATAAGTAGGGATAAGCCAGAATGAGAGAAAGCAGCCAGATCGCGGGCGAGTTTGATCGAGCCGATCCATCGATCGGCTTAAAGTTCCTTAGTTAAGATGATCGTTTCTCTAGGTATCGTTGTGTTTATTGATTGGATGGAGGGACCAACGAGGATCACCGATTCAATAAGTGATCATTTCCAGCCAAACCTAACATTGTTGCGAATTCCCTAATTGGATGATATCTTAAGGATCATTAGTAAAAATCAATACATCCATATTTCAATAAAATATTAGAATTTGAAATACAAAAAGATGGAAATTAAACAGAATTTACTTTGATTTAAACATAAATAAATGTATTAAAAAGTTATTTCAATACGGCCCCTATTTACTATAAATATAAAACACTTTTTTCTCTGTGTGCAGATACTATTGTTCATCACTATACTATATACTCGTATTTGTAGATTTATAAGTGATTAAAAGTACAGCTGCAATGGGTATTAGGATTGAAAGAGTTCCTTTTAGGGACTGTTCCGTTTCTCTTATCATTTCTGGAAGACTCATTAGCGATCTATACGAGTAGTGATCCACTCGAGCGCCCGTTGAACGGTTCATGAAGATCATCAGTTTGTTTCCATCGGGAATGGACTACATTCTCCCTGCACTCTGTCTCCCTCCCAGCATTAGCTTCTCAGCTTACTTCTGTTTGGAGCGTTTTGCGGCCAATTAGCTGATGCCACAAAATGAAATCATTTCTCACAGCTAGCCGCTGGTTTGTCTTCAGGCCAGGCCAGGCCAGGCCAAAGTAATTAATTGCCAGTTGATTCAGTTTCAGTTCAGCCTTAGCACCAGCACCAGAACCAGAACCAGAACCAGCGATCCCCCACTACTTCCCCTCCAATACTCCGCCAAAGCCAGCTCCTTGATGAGCACATTTCCAAGCGGACAGCCAATCGAAGCGAAAGTTTTAGCCAGAGTCCGAGTCCGAGTCCGAGTCTGACTGCAGTAGGATCGGGGGAACCGCTCCGCATACTTTCTAAAGCAATTATCGAATGCCAGCGTGTCAGACTCTATTCCCGACTCCAAGCTCGACTGCGTCTTCGTCTTCCACTCTGACTCTGACTTTAAGTCTGAGTCTGACTCCGAGTACGGGCTCGACGCCAGGGCGTCGCCGTCGCCGTTGCCGTTGCCGTCTTGGACCTGGGCCCCACATCCATCGTCAATTGCTTTGTGGGCCGCTTGTAGTTTCATGACGCCAACAACGCCTCATCGTGTTTGGTTAGCCGCCGTCAGAGCCGCCACCGAAGCGACGCCACACGATGGCTGCCTGGGCAGGTCTGGCCCAGGCCCAGGCACTGGCACTGGCACTGGCCGTGGCACTGGACGCTCGTCGTGATCAGCATCGTGTTTGCAAATATTTCTACGCATGCCCCCACTCCAGTGCGGGGTCCAGTCCAGCGCTCTGACTGCAAGTCCAGGCCCAGTTTCCAGTCCCTCAAATTGGCCTTGAGGCAATGATTGGCTGCTGCTGCTGCGGCTGCTGCGGCTGCTCCCGATGCTCCCTCTCTCAACCTGCAGCACGGGCTGAGGTTGAGGTTGCGTTCCACTCGCACTGATCCCAGCTGTCGTCGCTTGTTAGTGCGCACGCGTATCGCCCTCTCTCTCGACGTGTGTGTGTGTCTCTCTTTTTCTCTGCGTCTGTCTCTCTCTGTCTATTTCTGACTCTGTCCCACTTGTGCGCGTTGCATCTGCCACAGCCACAGCCACCGCCACCGCCACCGCCGCCTGTCTGCCGTTCTGTGTGTGAGGCGTTGATGGCGATGGCGCTGAAGCTGGCGCGCATGCGCAGAGCTCAACCACAAAATCGCATTGCCAGCCAGCCCCAAAAGAGCCGGGCAACGTTGTAAGACATATTTTGTTGCCCCCAAACCCGGGCTCCTCTGTGCCACTCGTCGTCTCCCGTTGGCCTTTACTACGTCTCGGACTCGCTGTGTGTGTGTGCTGTGGACCTCCCGCAGATAATTGCCCATCATCTCATCAAGTTCCGCCCAACTATTTAAGCACCAGCCAGCAACAACGGCAACGGCAACAGCAACAGCCACGATGAGCAGGAGGAGCAGGAGGAGGGGGAGGGGAGCCGAAGCAATGAAACCCACAAAACAAGACACCAAAATGATGAACGCGACCACGCAAAGTAGAAGTAGCTGCCTGGCTCTGGCTCTGACTTTGGCTCTGACTCTGGCTTGGCCCTGGCTACAGACTCCCGACTCCCTCCTCCCTGATCTTGATCCCTCTCCGGGGGCTGCCTGCAAAGTTGTGGATCGGAAAATCAGCATCATAGTAGCTCGAACAATCCCCAGCAAACACCCAATCCCAAAACCAAGAGTTGTTCTACAGTTTATGTTATAATTTCAGTAATTGTTGAGCAATTGTCTTCCGACAATACAATATTTCATTATTGCGTTGAGATACAAAATGAGTTCTAGAACCATAGAGATATTATCGAGAAAACAATAGGAAAATGCGGTAAGACCTTTCTTAGTACATCAAATGAAAGAGACTTTTCCTGGGACCATTTGGGTGGAACTACTGGATCCACCCTCGGCTGGCGCCACCACCAACAGCAGCTTCGGGCGGCGACTGGAGTACAGCCCAGCCCCATCTCCATCTCCATCTGCAGCCTCAGCCCGCACAGCCATCAATAGCACCACCGACGATGATGATGATGACGACGACGACGACGACGGCGACTACGACTACGTCGGCGATCCAACCACGTTAATCGAGTCATATCGATTTTGGCGTGGTTTGTTCGTGTCTTGGACGTTTTGCTTGGCCCCCGCCCCCAGACAAGCACCAACTACAGCCCAACTGCAGAGAGGCAGTGAGAGAGAGAGAGAGAGACAGAGACAGAGAAAGAGGTAGATCCCATCAGCGGGCTCGTAACTAAATTGAATCCAATTGCAGACGAGAGAGAGGCCAAATAACTGTGAGACATAATGAATGAGTGTTGGCCAAATTGCAGCCCAGGCGCCGGCACCGGTCTCCTGTGCACCGTGCACCGTCCACCGTCTCCATTCTCGATTTGGATCGATCCGAAACGTTTCGAATGGGAATCGCTTGGAATGGAACTCGGTCTGGTCTTCGCTGTGGCCCCACTAATATCTCAATTGGTTTTGGGGCTGGTTCAATGGACTGCTCTGCTGACCACCCACCCTGGGCATTCGGATATCACCTGCTGTTCCTGCAGTTCCTGCTTTTCTGGCTGCTCCTCTTCCTGCTTCTGATTCTGATTCAGCTTCTGCTTCTGCTTCTGTTGCTGTGCTCTTGGGCTGGGGCTGCCCCGCCTGGTGCTTCTACTGCTCCAATTTCCAGCTGCTGCTGCAAACAAGCCTCGGGCATTGCCTTGCCCAAAAGCTTCTAATTGAATGCAAACATGTGCAACTTTAGTCCTACGGCTAGAGGACCCGGGCTCTGGTTCGGGTTCGGGTCCGGCAGTATCATCAGAGTCCTTGAGCCGCCCGGGGCATTGTCAGAGCATCGTCACATCAGCATCTGTGGGTGGCTGGGCTCGTGGGCTCCCGCTTGCTGCCGCGTGGGTGGTTTATTCATTCATACGAGTAGGTATATGTTAGTGAATATATCTGGTGTTTTTTTTTTTGTTCTAGCAGCTCTCATTTTCCACTGTGGAGGCGGCTCTGGACGAGGCGGCTCAGCGCTTGTCAAACTTTTGGCCATGTCATGTTTGTCATGCTCCTTGTGCTCGTAATCCTCTTGGAGCTCCTTCTGCTCGTAATCCTGCTGGAGCTCTCCGCCTTCTCTCACATCTCACTTCTGCTACCGCTCTCATTCCCGCCCACTCCCGGGGAGCTGGGGAGCGGGCGAGCAGGCTCCTCTTCATCCTGTTGTGTCTTCCACTTGATTTTCATTGCTGTTTTTGCCCCCTCAGCTCTGTGTCGCTGTCGCTGTCGTTGCCTAATGGGAGCACTTGTCCAAAATGGGGGTGGAGTGCGGAGTGTGGAGTGGACATGGGGTGGCACTTCTTCTTCATCTTCGTGGAGCAGCACTTGACCTGCTTTCTGGTACTGGCACTGCTACTGCTACTGCTACTGGTTCGGGTTCTTTTATTTTTGATGATGATGCAGCTATGTCCTGGCCCTTGTCCTGGAGCTTGTGCTACGTGTGGCACAAAGCTAATTGCTCCTGCCTCTCCACATCCTTGGCGTTGCTGAGTCCTCCACAATATCATCATCACCAGCAGTAGCAGTGGCAGCATCTGAATCTCTTTTTTGAATGTGTGACATGTTTGAGCAGCAGCCTCCTGACTGCAGCTACAGTTTGGGATGACTTGGAGTACAGTTGGACAAGCACTTGGGACATAATGCTTTTCAGAAATGATTGAAAAATACAAGCCATAGGCACACATTAGCCGATTGCTGGCAGGATATTTTCTAAATATCCTTTCGAACTTCATCTCCTTTCGAGCTAAATGGAATCTTTGCTTTAAATTCTTCCCTGACTGCCAAACGTCCTTTGCCTATTCTGGGACGTCTCCTATCATGCCCTGATCTTCCCACAGTTCGACAAGCACTGGCCGAGACTGGGACTGGACCTCCAGCAGCTTGAGCTGCTGCCCCACGCACACCCATAATAATATTAATAATGGCATTAACAACAACAACAAAAAAACCAAAACCAAACAAAAAAATATATAATAAATTGCCAAAATGTTGAGAATGGACGAGGGGGGAGTGGGGAGCGAAGAAATGAAAATGTGAAATAATAAAAACAAGAAATATGCCGACAGTTCTGCGAGGGACCGACCCGAAGCGTAGGAACCAAGGGACCACCGCCTAGGTTTTTTATCCGTCTCCGTCTCTGTCTCCGGCTCCATCGCCTGCTCCTGCTGCCGCTCCTGCTCCTGCTCCGTGTTTCTCTGTGGCGGCTATTTGATTTAGTGTTTTGTTGCCAATGAGGATGAAGGCGGCAAGTGTCTCGCTCACACACACATGCACACGCACACAGTTAGAGTAAAGGTATAGGGTATACATATGTAGGTGTACGATGTATTTATGTATGCGAGTAGTACACCAAAAAGAAGTGGGGCCTGGGCATGGACGATGACGCCAATTGGCCTGAGTTGCTTAGCGCCAACGCCAGGCGCTACAGCCAACACACACAGCACCATCGCCAGCTCCAGTCATAGCCACAGCCACAGCCACAGCTCCAACTGCAGCTCCGGCCCCCATTCAGAAAGAGAGAGAGAGAGAGAGAAAGAGAGAACATGGCATTTTTGTATAGCAGACGGTGCCGCCGCCGCCGCCTGGTGGCGCCTCAAGTAGCCAAAGCCTTGGACACACAACGGGGCACGGGCGCATAACTCCACTGAGGCGGCGGCGTCGTCGGCATCGGCTTCTGATCAAACGATGACGACGGCACAGACGGCACAGACGGTGAAGACGGTGAAGACGGCGGCTTCAATGCCCAGATACTGGTACAAAACACCAACAATCCAGCAAATCCCAAGCTTTAAAACAAAAGCGCGTTGGCAGCCCCGCAAAGCACACAAAATACATAAAAGAAGAGCAAACGAGAGAGACAGTGAGCAAGAGAGAGAGGGAGTGAGAGTGAGAGAGGGATATCCGAGAGAGTTGCTATGGGATAGGGGGAGACGGGGCCATCCTTAAGTCGTGTTCTTTTCATGTCCTTTTGCATTTAAGTGTGCACTCGTTCGATTTTTTTGGATTGGATCGTCTTTATTTTTGAGACAACGACGACGACGACGACCACAGTCCCTGTCCCTGTCCCTGTCCCGGTCCACAGTCCGTGCTCTGTCCCTATCCCTGTCCCAGTCCACAGTTCGTATGGCGTCCGTCCTTCTCGTCCAGCAACATCTTCGGCAAAGTTATTCAAGTGGCGCCAGTCAAACATTTTTTTGTGCAAGAACAACAAACATCCCCTGCAACAAAATGCTGCAAGTAAGCTGCAAGCACACAGCAACAACTTTTGGGGCACAGCGACAACAATGAATGGCGCTGCCACACACACAAACCGAATGTGTGCGACAGAGAGAGAGCACGGCAGTGGCAGTACAGGTCAGTGGCTTTCAAACTTCTAGGGAGAACTAATTTGGTTGGAAGCTGCCACACGGAGCCCGCTACTCTATCCGAGCCCTGCCACCTGGAGGCATCGCCTCCATCCAGGAGTCATTCTCAGTCAGGCTCAATCAGTGATTGACATGAATGAAGAATTTCTCCTAAGGGAATCGGATCATTCGATCAGTCTTCTAGTTCGAGTGATTATACTCTTAATATGTTTTCTATAAAAAGCAATAGACATTGCTACATACATATATATTTGTAAATGCCTTGAAGCATTGATAGCAACAGATTCTTCGCCATCAAATGGATTTCATAATTCTTGATAGTTCAATTGATGGTCAAACAAGTCTTAAAGCTAAGGGTAGCTCCCAAGCCGATGTCATTTAGTTAAAGGTTTGGAAGAACATTCCAATGTTGTCAAGGCTTTGATGCATATAAAATGACGAACACGAAAAAGCGTTTAGTTTTTCAAATCTGTATTATTTCTAAATATAATTTAGCTAATTTTGACGCGAGTCATTGTTTTCTCTCACATAAGCCGATAATACTTCAAATTAAGAAATTATATCCTACGAGTATTTATGTTTATCTGTGGCTCAATCAGATTTATTCAAGTGACAAGGCTGATACAGATACAGATACTTATACTGAAACTCGTACTCGTACTGTGCTAATTTGGGTGGTGGATGTTTGCGAGTGAGGGGCGAACATTGAAGGGAAAATTGAAAAGTCAGCGGCAGATTAGCTGACAATTTGGTGTCACTTTCGCAGCGATGGGATTTCCATTAATTTCAAGGATGCCGCCGACGCTGTTCATGACGCTGACACGGACACTGATGTCGTCCGCATCGTCGTCGTCGTCGTCGCTGTCTGCATCGGATGTTTCAATTCGCAAGTTGAGTTTCCTTCCGATCACGTGGCCCAACGCCAACAGTTGCCGTTCACTTCCGCCCGGCCGATAGCTTCCGTCCGTTCCAAACATCCATCCATTTTGGTCGACCGACCGAAGGACCTACCGAGCAACCGGCATTCAATCCATCTATCCATCTCCCATCCATCGGTGGAGCCTGTGCCTATGCCTGTGCCTGTGCCTGTGCCTGTGCCCGTGCCTGTCCGTCGCCATCGTCCGTCGTCCATTCACCCCTCGGCGTCCTTTGGCCGCGTGACAATTACTCATGAATACATTTTGCGCCTGATAAAAGTGAATCCTGAATGACTGTGCCACAAGAGGGTGTGGGATGATAAGGGGGTTGCGGGCTGCGGCGTGCGGAGTGCGGAGTGCTGCCGCCGTTTGCGTTTTATTTATGGTTTTATTTGTGGCAACACAAAAGCCAGCCACGAGCCCGAGCCCGAGCCCGAGCCCGAGAACTCGAGGATGAGTCTCGACTAGGAGGAGGTACGAATACGAAGGATACGAGAATGAGGATGAGACTTTGAGGACATTGTAAGCTGTCGCCTCATATGTTGTTGTATCTCAATATCTCTAACTCAATCTGCCCCTGCCACCCCCTCACCCCATTACTCTGTTACACCCCCTCTGTGTCACTCTCTCTCTGTTTGCATCTGTATCTGTATGCGCCCCATAACCATAAAGTCAATTTATTTATTAAGTTTTTATCGCAACCGTCTCGCAATGGAGAACAATTCCGCCACAATGAAAACGAAGGAAAACATTTCTCCAGACCTCCAGATGGGGGGCATGGGATGGGCTAGGGGTTAGGGGTTGGCGGTAGGGCTAAGGAGTTGGCTATTAGCTGCTCGTAGTCGTTGTTGATTCGATTTGATCGAATCTGTAATGTGTTTTAGCCACTTTGTTTGCCCCGCTTCAAGGACAGTGCCAAGGCTGAGGAGCGAACGAAGGAAGGAAATGAAAGACTTTTTAGTCAAAGCCAAATTCAAGAGTTGGGCAACATAATATAGAAACTATGTACATATAAATATATAGAATATTTCCTATATATGTATGCAATGGTAGTTATGTTTTTCTTAGCGATTCAGAGAAGTATTTTCATTTTAGCATTATTTCTTCACTTAGGGAAGACTCTTTAGATCATTGTCGTAAGGAAAGAAGAATATTTATATTTTCCAATCTATTTTTGCATTGTCTATCAAATGATCAAATGATGTATCCAATATCTGAAGGAATTGATATCTCAATTTTCAGCTTTACCTTACTAATCATATTTATTGCAGACAAAAGCCAATAGCCTCAAAATTTAGGTTTATTATTATTCAAATGAAATTATTCATAAGAAATATCTGTAAAATGTGAATAGGTGATGAATGGCTAACAATTGGATTACAAAATGCTGTCATATTCTTAAGAGAAACAAAACGAGTTTTTACTAGATGAGAATAGGTTTATAGATTGAATATGGGTATTGATATAATTTGAAAATTATCCAACAAACTTTAAAAGGAAGATATTGCTATACATGAGAGATTCTAGGGTGAAACGATTCCTGAAATATTTTAGTAGAAGATGTAACCAAATATCTACATGTATGGGTAGCTAAGTCATCAATGAATCTTTAGAGGGCTATTTTTGGGTTTAAAATCAACAAAAACTTACTAAAATAGGTATAGTATTCCTGTTAAAACTACTTCTACATTAAAATTGCTAGAGTCGATTAGGTTCCATCAGTAAACGAAACCAAAACCAATCGAAGTACTTTGTGCATATATGTACATATGTATGTGCATACATACTTTTCCCTTGACTTTTTTCCAATCCAATTGAGTATTAGCTAATTTGCAAAGTGCTGCGTTTCGTGCGATGTATGTATGTTTGTCTGTATGTGTGTCGATTGCAGGAAACTGGATTCATAGGAGCAGCTTAAGGACCTGCTTAATGACATGGAAATCAAATGCCAATCGCCAAATGTCAGCTGAACGTTTTTCCGCCACTTTGGGTTCCCTTTTTCTCCGTTTCCCTTTGGGAACGTGGGAAGGGAGTGCGAGCATGTCTGACATTTACTTTAATTAACGAAAATTAAGCGCAGCCAACGTCGACGTCGACGCCTACGGCCAATGCCAACGGCAACAGCAACGGCAACGCCAACGCCTACGCACAGTGCGTATCTAAAGTTCTCTCCCACTCCAATCTCTGGGCTGTGGCTGTGGTCACCCGTTGATCCGTCGCGTCGCGTCGTCGTCGCTGCAGACTGCGGCCTGCGGCAGCTGTACGCGGGTGCATGTCTGGGGCATTTGTTTCTGTATGTAAATTAACTTAAATACCCTAGAAATTAATTAGCAGCGATTGAGATCACTTGATAATGACAACAGTCAGACAACAAGAACAACCACGAGAACAACATCGACATCAACATCAGCAGAACAAGAAGCAAAGGCTATCCATCTGAACATCGAAGCATCAGATACTCTTCGGAAGAAAGATGGTTCTTGAATTAGTTTTAAAGAGAAGGTGGATTCGGCTATTATAGAATAACTCGATTCGATAAAAGGAAATTCGATTTCCACTAATTTGAATTTTCTTGTGATGGATCTAAATAGTAGAGTTTTGATTTCAAGTGGCTAAAACGGGTAACGACTGAATTCGAAAATGTTGAGATGTGCTACTGTTTGTGTCTTTCATTTTAAAATATGTACACAAAGGTAACTAATATCCAATTATATATTTATGGACACCAATACAGTCTGTGGATCGATAAATCAAATCATTAAATGTATATGTAGCTTACTCTCAAGTGCGCTGCAATGTTCTTGTGCTAATCAATATACCCTTTTCCTAGGGTATGCGCGCGAGCACGCATCGACCACCGACTGTTCCGACTGATCCGAATGGTTTCAATGGTTCCGCTCTGGTCCTAACCCTTTTTTCCCTCCATTCCCATTCCCATTCTCCTTTCCCCTTTCCTATCGTTTTCTTCCTTCTTCACCCTTTCTCTCCTCCTGCTCTCCTTTTCCATGGTCTCCTTTCGGACCGTTGTTTGTGTGTTTTTTGAGAACGTCGCGTCGTCGCTGTGGCGGCGACAGTAATAATGATGCGTTTATCCAAAACGAGCATCAGATAAGCGCCAGGCCAGAGTCGATCGACAAGTTTGATAAGAGGCTGACGCTGTCGCTGCTGCTGCTGCTGCCGCCGCTGCTGCGTGATAAGCCGTTCAACGAGGTGCAGCAGCCGCAGCCGCATCCGATCCAAGCCAAGCGGGGGGCGTGTGTGCACATCATTCAAATGCCAATTAAAGGCGCCGGCTTACACAGAACCTGAGAACGAACGTCCCGGAACCATCGAACGTGGAACAAGATGCCGAGAAGCCGAAGCCGAAACCGAAACGGATCCACGCTGAAAAGCAATCAGCTGTCATTTGGAGGCAAACAAAGTGGACATGACCGGGACAGCCCCTACCCCTGCATTTGGCGCAAAAAGGGTTCGAGCCTAACAGCAGACTGGATGCCCTGCAGTGTCAGTGCCAGTGGGCAAAACATATTAAACATTAAAACACAGGTTGCCTTGCCCTTGCCCTTGCCCTTGCCCTTGCCCGATTGGCATCGTCATAATGAGCCTTAATCACCCACCCAAATTGGGGATCATATTCGGAGATATTCGGCTAATTAAGGATCCTGGCCGATCCTTAGATCGATCAGTTGATAGCCAGTCATTCGAATCAATGATATTGATATGGGGTAACATCATAGGGCTTATGGGCCCTATGGAAAGCGGAAACCCAGCTTAAGACTCCAGACCGGGTCACCAATAATAATTTAATCAAAAGTGGCTCTACTCAAAAGGCTGTCTAAGAGTAAGGACAGATCCAGATATATACAGAAGAGATTTACTTAGTGTATGGAATATGCTTTGATCAATATTTAAAGATTAACTAAAATCGTCGGGGTCACCAATTCACCGATCGGATACTGAATCCATAGCGTAGCGAAAATGTTCGGTGTGTGCAAGGTTGTTGAAACGCTTCCGAAAATAAGTAAAAAACAAAAGCCCAGCAAAGATTCAGAGGCTGTGGCTGAAGCTGAGACTGAGACTGCGGCTGAGGCTGGGACTGAGACTGAGACTGACACTGACTGCACCGAGTTGTTGCCGTCTCTCGTTGCCATTGTGATTGTGATTGTGTTGGCCCCAACTCAAAAGCGGCGCTTGGATTAGCAACGGCAGCGGCGCCGAGTCCGAGTCCGTGTCCGTGTCTGTGTCTGTGTCCCAGGGCCAGGCTGGCCGCCGAATGGCCATTCATCGATCAAGTTGCAAGCGCCACGACGAGAAACGAGAAACGTGAGGCACCAGAAGCTGCAGCAGCCACAACAGACACAACAATAAAGAAGGTCAGCTTCGAGACCTGAAGCATTCAATACCCTAACGGAGAGATCTTCACTACGGCAGTAGTTGAATCCACAGAATATTCTCTGGATCACCTCAAATCAGATCAAAGGAAAAGCGGAACGGACAGCTTCTGGCCAAAAATCACCATACCTCCTCGAAAGGGTGTCCAAAATATCGCCAAGCTGAGATCTTTGGCTCTGACTGCATTTGAATACTGTGCGACTTGGTCTGGAAGTCGCACTCGTGTTTGTATTCGTACGAGTATTCGTATTCGTATTCGTTCCCCCTCTCTGGTCGGCGCCCCCGCACGCGGCATGTCAGTGTCGCTGTCGCTGTCGCCAAAAAAAGAGAAGAGCCAAAGCGTCGTCTTCATCGGGGTCCCGGTCTCCGAATCGGAAGAAGAGGCAAGCGAGGCTCTCATTGTCTTGAAGCTGCGGCTCGGAGCTTGAATCTTGAAGCCTGTAGCCTGAAGCCCGAAGCTTGAAGCTCGCGGAGCTCTGAGCTGGAAAACGGCAGAAACAGATCAGGATCAGAGCGCCGGGATTTTGTCTTTGATCGACGACTGTTCAACTCCAGTGAGCTGCCTCGACCTGGATGTCGTCTGGTCCGATACCGTTCACTCCCATCCCCATACCCATACCCATAGTCATACCCACCCCTCAAAACAAGCCAGAACGCAGCCCTCAGCCTGAATCTGGATGTGAATCTGAATCTGGATCTGGGGCTCAGGCTGAAGCTGAAGTTGAAGCTGAAGCTGAGGTTTTTTCGGGGCACCGGCAATTGATTCGCAATTCCATGGCTCGCATTGATTTTGATCGGCCACGACAGGCGCGCCAGCCGGTCGCTCGTCGGCGCCTTTCTCCCCTCTGCCCGCTGCCCGCTGTCCGCTGCCCCATCCTGCCCCTGCCTTTGGCGCAGACGCAAATTTTATTGACAGCGCCAGTTGGCAGCGAGCATTGAGGATCTGAGACGCTCAGCCCGAGCATTTGGCACTCGTGTGAACAGGCACTCATTGCAGAGAGTGCACTTGCGGGCCGGGTCGGTCAGGGACGGTCCGAGCCGGCAATGAGTGTACTCACAAATGGCAGAAATATACAGAATAGGTCGAGGGTATCATATTCATATCTCTCGAAAATAATTACCACTGATCTGGAATAGTTCAGCGAGCCATTAATAATACTACATTCAAGCTGAATATATTTATGCTCGTACTCGTGTATTCGTTCTCCAAGTATAAACGTGCGAGTATTTGGTATAACATTTCATCGGTGATTGCCTCGTAAATGGCTCCCCGCACAAATTAGTCACGAATGCACTCATTCGAAGCGCCAGTGGGGATGGGTGGATACCCCATGGCTGACCTATGGCGACCCCTCCTGCCCACCTCCGTCATAGACCCTTTTGAGTTTTCTTTCATTTTGCTTGCCAAATTGCCGGGAGGCAGGCGGAAAGTAGAGGCTTGGAATTAGGGATTGGGGGGCGATGATGGGTCATGGGATGTTGGTTCTGGAAAGGGGATCTCGACGGGACTAGCGGCGACTCGCCGGAATGGGGGGAAACAGTCAAAAAATATTTAATGGACCATTTCACTTGCAGCGTGGCATCACTACAAAGCGCCCCACGCTAATTGCGGCAATTAAGTGCACAAAAATCTAACGACAAAAATTTGTGGCATGCGCCTGGCAGCCCAAAACCAAGGGCGAAGGGGGGCAAGAAAAAGTTGGCTGTGGTTTCGGCCAGGTTGGAATGTGGGGGCCTATCATCTACCTGCCTTTTGTTGTGCGGAATTCGGCGTTAAATGCTCTGCGCCCAGTTGCGCTCCGCCTTTTGAAGTTAAATAGCGCCGAGCGGTAGCTGGTACACTGGTCTTTTCACGGGTCTTGGGGCCTGGGGATAGCTGTAGCTGGGATCGTCTGAAACAAATGACATGCAACAGGCCACAGAATCTGAAAGAAATCATTGCTGATGAGAGCATAGCCACAGAAATGTGTAGGGCCCCTCCGAATCGGGGATGCTCTAGCGTCAAGACTGTGTCCTAGCTGCAACGAATCTGAATAAGTCCCAAAAGATACATTCTGAAACAAGCAATCAAAAAGAGATTATTTGACTCGAAATAATAAGATAATTCTGCAACTATTAAATATGGGTTTAGGATACGTTCTGTTTAATCGTTCCTTTCTTCTGCACTTAAACAAATAGTAGATAATAATTTCTACATTTGATGAAGAATTTGTTCGCGATCTCCCAGGAAAAGTCTTAGCCTTACTAAAAATTATCCCCATTTTGGTTAGGGTATATGAAAAAACCATTTGATAGACGCCAGTTGATGTTGTCACAGACTGGAGCCGGACCTGGACCTGGTACTCCCTCCATTACCCATGGCATCTTCCCACAGTCTTCTTCCTTCTATTTCTGTGCCTGTCCCCTGTCCCTGTTCCTGTCCCTGTCCCTGTCCCTATATTTGTACCAATCCTGTCCTGACACAACTCCTACACTTTTTCTTATCTATTTGCCGGCAGGAAATTTGCGCCGCTTTGATATGATCGCCGACGACGACAACAACAACAACGACAACAACAACGATGCGACAACGTTGCTGAGATTTTTTGATGAAACTATATTTTCGCTTGTCTGTCCGATGGTGTGTCGGGGGCATGTCAAGCGCCAATTGGAGCCCCGGCTACGCGCCACACTTTGCCTCTGGACGGGAACTGAAACTGGAACTGGGTCGGGGGGCCGAAGGCTGGAGTATGGGGACATGGGGCATGGGGTATTGGGGTTGTGCTGGGGTTCGACTCTCGGCTTTGGGCTTTTGGGTTGGTGGCTTCTTCCTGTGCTGCCGCTGCCGCTGACGATGACGAAGCGTTGACAAGGCGATGACAGATTTCTGCGAATTTTTCGCATTAGGCTTTGAACTCGAGCATTTGTTTTTGCAGCCAGTGGAACTGGGTCTGGGGTCTGAGGTCTGGGATATGGGGTCTGCGGACTGGGGTCTGGGGACTGGGGACGGCGCTACTGTTTTCGTTCAAGCGGAGAGCTCCCTGACGGCTCGGAACGAGAGCCAAGTGGCGCTCCCCTTTGATGCTGGCCGGGTCTGGGTCTGGGTCTGTCCGGGTCTGGCCCATAACGGTTCTAGAGATGCGCGTCGATTTCCGCAGAAACTGCTAATAGAATCACAGAGAACCACAGCCCGTTCCGTCCAATCCCATCCCCCCGTCCAACTTTATCAAAGGGTTGACTTTGTCTAAGCGCCTTCTGGATTTTTGGGAGGCATTTTAGCAGGGATTCAGCAGAGTAATTGAGGAGTGGGCGGGTGAAGCTGATGATGGAGATAATGAAGATGATGCAGAGGAATATGTTGGGTAGGGAAGGAAAGAGAAGGCAGTACGGCAGTATGCCACTGCCACCTGATAGCGACACGTAGGTCATTTGGGCCCGCGCCTGATGGCGGCGCCTGTGGGAAAATGCTGTGCGACTCTCAGAGCCAGCCCTCGCCTCCTCGACTTGGGTGTGGCTCGCGGTTCACGGTACACATGTCCACCTCTGCCTCCTTCTATGTCGGCAGTAGCGTCGTCATCGTTATGGTCGTGGTCGTCATCTCCATGTCCATTAAACCATGTCCGAGATCCCTTCTCCAGATGCCCTTTGACAAATTTGCGTGAAATGCCAGCGGGCAAGTGGATGTGGATGTGGATATGCCACATTCAGGGGATTTACTGAATGAGTTGTCCATTGTGTGGGTGGGAGAGTGCTCCTCCACATGGAATGTGGATGCCAATATGCAATCTTGTGGTCTTTGAATGCCATTCAATTGGGTATTCGATTCGGGAAGTCCATAAACCTTTGGCTGTGTCATAAACATATTTATGTAAGCGCTCCTTGAATAGCGAAATGCTTTCTTATCTGTCTGATTCCATATGCATTTCTGTTGAAATCAATTTGTGAAATTGTGAAGTATGAGTAGATGAGAACCAATCAAGAGATTCGCGATCGATTGTCTGAATGAATGAAGGTGACACTACCACCCACAACCTGCTGATGAGATGGCGATTGCCGGCGATACTAGTTGATGCGGGGGGAGCTAGAGAGCTAGAGAGCGGGGAGGGGGAGGCAAGAAACCCAAACATTTGTGGTTAATAGCGAGGCACGACATGACCCGCGATAAGGCCGGATAGCCGCATAGATAGTGTTGATAGCATCGGACCAGCTGATCTGATCGTGCCCCTGGCGGTGGATGTCCCAGGATGAGCCTCTGGAGACGCTGCTGTCTGGTGTCTGGTGACTGGTGACTGGTGACGCTGGTGGCAGGACGAAGTCGTAATTCAGTGCCCTTTTTGGGTGCAATGCTGTCAAAATATTTGCAGGCTGCCGACGACCGACGACACGGATGGCTGCGCCAGTGAATGGGTGATAGAGGGGGTGAATCGTTGTTGCATGGTTGCATGGGTGGGTGGGTGGCTGGGTGGTTTGGTGGTGTAGGTCGATAACTATCTACTCGATTGAGTACCGCTGCCCCCCACCACCACCCTATCGCCGAGACTCTGTCGAGTGCACACGCGTCGTCCGTCAGGGCTAAAATGGCTAAAATGACAAAGGCGGCGGCCGCCGTCAAGCCATTGAGATTTAATTGCAGAAACGCCAGTTGAGCAATAAAATTTATGACCTACAAATAATAGGTCTTGTTCGGGCGGTGGGCAGGGGACGGGCACTGGCTACCAATCGATGCCCCCTTTGATGAATGGGCGCAGGCCGACGACGACGACGACTACGGCTACGACAATGACAATGGACACAGAGATGGGAATGGGGAATGGAGATGGGAAGATGTGCGTCAATTACGCGTAAAGTGCCCAAACAACTGCCCAAACCCGAATCCGATCCGATCAGGACCAGGCCCAGGCCCAGGCCAAAGGGGAGAGAGCCTTCGCCTGCGTTCGAGTGCAAAAAGTATTATCGCATTCTATTTTCAAAAATACTCCTAGAGAAGGAAGGGATTTGATCGGGAGGGAACTCATTTACATGGTTGGTAAATCATTAATCGCTTTTTTAATCAAAGGTTTGAGGTCTGACAATAGGAATATGAATATATATGAATAAACATAAGCTTGGACGATTATGGTTGCAGTAAATTCGTAGAATGATCAATTGGAAATTTATTAATAGACGCATATTCCGGGATGAAGAGTAATCGCACCCAGCCACCCACCCAGCCACTACTCCTCCGATTCCGATTTCGAGTCAACCCGCACAGCTGTCGAGATCAATGAAAGATCTCGTCGCTCTCTCCCTCTCCCTCTCTTGCACGGAGATATGGGGGTGCCTCAGAGATTGGGCTTGTCGGGATGCAGTCAAGTAGATTTAATTGCTGCAAGCCCTCAATTGCAATCGGAGTTCCATTCTATTCCATTCTATTCTATACGGTTTTGCTATCTCTTTTCTGTTTTCCGCTTTCCGTTTTTGAGTCTTTATGTTTTCTATTTTATGTTTTCCGTTTTCGGTTTTCATTCCGCTGTTTTGGCTGTTAGAGAAAATGTTCTCGATTTCATTGATTTTAATTGTTGCATTGCCCAAATATCGATTACAATAAATACTCGAAACAACAATGCCCTGAGGCATTGGCGGGGGTGCGAGTGTGCATGGCGAAGCCTCAGGGAACAAAGGTGCATGCCAACAATGGCCTGGCTCAAATCGTTTAAGGCCATTAAGGCTCTCGACCCGGCTGTCGCCCGGCTCCGGCTCCGTCTCTGGCTACCTGGGACGCATCGTCCTGGGCATCGTCCCGTCTCACTCCTCACTCAGTGCTAGGATCACTTAATTCCTCATACTTCTACGGTCTGCTCCCACTGCCATGTCCATCTCTCAATCCCGTTCGCATTCCCATTCCCATTCCATCTTTTCGGATGCGAATTATTTTACACGTGTAATCGATATGGGGCATATTTCTAAGCAATTGTTTAGAATTTCTTTTTGATTCGCTTAATAGGGGTACTTCTGGCTAAAACTCTGAAATTTCCTTAGCAAAAGAGAAAATTTCATCAGGAGAAGGTACTACATACATACATACATATTCGTATGGATATATTCTTCAATCGTAAGCAAACATAGAACTCCATCCAAAAGAAGTATCTGTGGCAACTCTGAAGCCTTTGGTTTTCTCAACAGATTCTCCATAAAATAAGTTTAACAAATTAAGGAGGAAATATGATTTCTAACAATTTCGAGGAGTGCTCGTAATTCCCGCTTTCAATGCGTTCCCAGAGAGCGGTAACGAAATTGCCCCTTCCCGTTCCCGTTCCCGTTCCGCCATCTAGTTGAGGGCCCCTTCTTTTTTTGTATTTCTTCTTTTTGTTGCATGCCCCACCAAATTGCCCGGTTGCCTAACATTTTGTCAACCGACCGACAACAAAACGCCGCCCCTAATTACAGACAATGGCAGCCGCAGTCCGCCGCAGTCCGCCGCAAATCGCAAAAGCGTAAAAATATGTGACAACGTCCACGCAGCGCTCCAATGGTCACTGCCTGTCCGCTGTACGCTGTCCCCTCCCTGCCTCACCGTTCCCTGTCCGCTCCACTGGTCGCTCCGGAGTGGACGCCCACACGTTGCTTCGCCTCTTTACATAATGGAGATAGGAGCATAGGAGATCGGAAATCGGAGGAGTATTGGTTGGGCCAGAGAGAAAAGAGAGAGGAAAAGCCTCATGCGAACACGGCGAACAATGCAATTGTTGTGCAAGTCTCCTACTCCTATGCTCAAAGCCCAAGCCCAAGAGGGGGTGGCAGGTGGCAGCTGGCAAGCTACTGTCTGCCCCAGAAGGAAGCCGCAGTGTGTGAAAGATCGCGAGAGTTACGCTTCGGCTGCTCTCTAGGTGAAAGTATGAACGGGACCCATGGGATACGTGTACATATGTACATTTACCCAAACGAGACTTGGTCAACAATGGACCCCCTGACCTTTCCCCACCCCACAGCCCTGATGCACTGAGGTCACCCCATCGCCTACCACCTTAGCCGTTTCTCCCGTTAAGAGAATACTGCGATTGTTCTGTTCTTTATACTGGGAAGTACTGGGATTTTCAGTGCACTGTTTGAAAAATGGCAAAGTAAGTAACACACATATTCAAATTAAATATGTTGCTAGATCATTAGGTTTTAATGAATTTTTAAATCGTATGAATCTTATTTCTATGAGTGAATTGAAATTACTATGGATTTCCAGTTAACGTACTCGCTATGTAATAAATTTTTCCAATTTTATACAATTTATATTAATTTACTTCATGCTATATCCTAGCGCTACAAGGTTCAATAAATTATTATTTTTCCGTTAGTCACATTAAGTATTGAATTCGTCTAGAAAGTTATTTACCTAAATCTAATAATTATTCATTAACATTTTTTTAAAAGGTGACATTATTCTAATAATTGTAATTTATGTTTGTTGGTTGTTCTATTTTGTTATGAATATATTTAAATTGTTTTTTGTTTGAAATACTTTTAAGCATTTCTGTAGTTTCTGGTCCTCTGTTCTGGTCTGTTCGAAGCAAATGATTCAATTCGCTTATGGGAAATTGCTCTCTGATTGAGATGCTTTGTTTCTGTATGACAGAAGCTGACTCTTTTGCCATTCCCATTTTCCCATCAGTCTTCGCATCGCATCCGAGCGATGGTTCGGCCATCGGGCTTCGTCTTCTGGGTGGGCGCTCAAAATGCGTGGATCGCCTCAGCTGGAAGAGCCAGCACTAGGAGAGCAAGAGGCAGAGAGAGAGAGAGAGAGAGAGATATAGATAGAGGGAAAGAGAGAGCAGCGAGCAGTGGCCAGTGTGTGAGTGGAAGTCATTTTGCATAAAGCGACATCATCATGAAAGTCTCTACTGGGGCTCTGCTGGAGCTCTGCTGGCTGGCCTTTCAGTCTTTCATTTTCTCAGGCTAGCAATCAAAATGTAAGCAGGAGGCGGAAAAGGAGGAGGAGGAGGAAGGAGGTGGTGCTGGATGGTGGATGGGGAGTAGTAGGAGGAAGAGGAACAGACAACGGAGCAACAAAATTTGAAACCAAAATGCAGGCGACGCGTCGCCATCATCATCAGCAGCGACAAAACAGAGGAACCAGCAGCAGCAGTAAAAGCAGCAGCAGCAGCTGCCGTCAGAGCGTAGCAGCAGCAGAGCCGTCGACGTCGTCGTGAATTTACAATTTTCTGCGAAATTTCTTGAAATCTGAATGAGCTGCAGTCGAAGTGATTGGAGTTCTGCTGCCTTACATCCATCCCTAGTATCCCTAGCCACCATCTCTGCTCTCTGTGCGATAGTTCAACCCCTAGAGCTCCCTATCAACCCCTTTTTTATACCCTTGCAGGCAAAGGTGTTGCGACTATGCTCGAAGAAAATCTTTACGGTATTTCATCATGTCTTACTATAGAGGTTGGATCTGCCAAGATCACATAGTATATAATTTGTTCATAGTTCCATAGTTAAAGTTGGAGTCGTCTCCCACGAAGCTCTAGTTGTTTTCTGTTGAAAAATTGGCCCATGATTCGGTTCTTGTTGCTGCTGGGTTGCTGCTGGGTTGCTGCTGGCTTGCTGGTTGTGTTGAATTTCATTCCATAAACTGCTGCTCGCCATCGCCATCGCAAGCGCCCTCGCCCGCCATCATCGCTTCGCAATTATAATTAAGTTTAATTGAGTGATTGACGTTTTTAGAGAGTGCGCGGTCACCCACAAATCTACACAACAGCCATCCAAGCCATCAAACCATCAATCCAGCAACGGAAGAGATTATGAAATCAACGAACAACGAAACAACAGAACAGGCAAAAACGAACAGCAGAACAAGAAACAAGGAAGGCTACCATTTAGGGCTCGCGAAGCACTGGATACCCTTGCGGATCGAAACGAACGTGTAATCGAAGGAATCATTCCATTCCAATGAGTAACTACATATGTGAAGACAAGAGTGTTCCCATTCTCCACTGTAGTGATTTATCCAGATGGGGACATATCTGATGAGAAATCGTATCTGCATAGCAAATATATGGCAAAAATCATACAACCCTCTCTGCCAGGGTATAGGTGCAACGATCAGTCGCCGCCATCCAACAATCAACAACCAACGGAGCAGAGGCAGAGCCAGGGATGCTGGCGACGACGACGGCGACGACTACGACGACTACGACTACTATGACGATGACGACGTCCCCCGCCATAATCACAACAAGTCAAAAATGTTGAAAGACTACAACAGCAACTACAACTACAACAACTACAACAACAATGGCCGTTTGTTCAAGTGCCTCCGCTCCTCGCCCAATCCCCCACTACCTCTACCACTCCCTATCCCGAACCGAACCGAAGCGAACCCCCGCTTGATGGCAGCGTGGGTGGCCCCTTCACTAGACCGAAGCTCAAGCTCTGGTCCAGGCCAGGCCATGATTGCCTCATGCCTCCATGCCCCATGCCTCCATGCCGCCGCTGGCCACTGGACATTGCACAAATTCGCTGCCTCAACAACACCACCAACAACATTCAAAATGTTGACAACTTTTTTGGCTCGTTTTTGGTTTTTGGGTTCGTTTCGATTCGATTCGTTTCGTTTCGTTGAGATTGGGACTGGGATTGGGGTGGGATAGGAATTGGGTGGTCCATTGGGAGGTCCAGAGCTGGGGATAGTTGACAGACACTTGGTATAACTGTTCTTCAATTGGGTTTTCCACTGGCACACAAATTGATTAAAGACATCGCCTGTAGATGTCTCTCAAGGTACATATGCGTGTGTACACGATAACCATCTATCTATCCATGGAACTACCAGCCAACTATATCTATCCTCTCTATTATCCTCTTTTTTACATTCCTATACCCACTTTACAGTTGTTACCTCGGTATAAGATTCAATCAGTACATATCAAACTTCGATAAAGGTAAATTTGTCTGTAGATCACAAGGTTATTACTAAATCGAAATCTCCACAAGTACGTTTCTGTACATATACACATGATCCTTTAAATCTAAAATCGTTCATTGCAACTCCATGAATGGTTAAGTAGTCAATCTTCAAGTTTTCCCCAAGCGAAAATCAATTAAATCTAGAGAAGCTTTCATCGATTCCATCGATTACATTGATTGCATTGATGGGTTTTCTTTGTATCGAAAAAAACGAACATCGTTTTCCCTTCTGTCCGGACCTCGGAGCTCCTAAAGGCAGCAGCTTATGTTAATTATAATGTTTCGGGTAAACGATTATACAAATCAAACCGTTAGGTGTTACAAATGACCAAACACGCAGCCTCCGTTGTACATATATGGGGATTGGAATGACGGTGTCTGGGGAACGGCAACAGCAGTGGAAGTGGCAGTGGCAGTGGCAGTGTGGGGCAAAAGGTAGGCGCTGACGTGGTTAAATCAGCGTGTGGTGGGCATTTTTAGGGCTTTGAGATGCGATCAACGTTGATTAGATGCCGGCGACGGATGCTACAAGCCCCGCTAGCCCCTCTAGACCCTCCGGACCCTACATTATACGTATAAATATCTTCTTGGGTGTCGGACGTGCGTGCGTGCATTTTATTACGCGCGGATGTGATGGGTCTATCGATGGAGGCTGAGGCTCAAACAGAAACTGGAGCTGGAGCTGGAGATGGAAGTTGGAGATGGAAGTTGGAGATGGGGATGGAAATAGGGTTGGGGACCACTTGATTCGTTGTCTTGTTAAAAAGTCGCTGAATGAGAGGATTTTATGGAGGGCATGGCGAATGGTCTGGGGAGGCATCAAGACGGAAAATCAGATTTTCATTCGGATTGCAATTGTTTTTAAGTACGTTTTTTACTGTTGCTCATGACAGATCTAAGCACATCTGGAAGGAGTGCATGCACATAAAACCTTGAATGATTTCACTCCATCCTCAATCGCACTGAAAGGAACTCCTGAACTTTATGAACTCCCTGAACTCTTCCTTAAAATCTGCACACACTGTTGTTTCCCATTGAGGTGAATGTCTGGGCCATTATTCCATTGTTTAGAGACAACAAATCGGATGAAATTCATCCCAGCTGAAGTCAACAAACAGTCAAATTAATTTGCGATTAAAGTTCGTGTATTATTTTCACTGCCCAAAAGGAGGCCCAGGACCAAGGTGTGAGCCACCTGTCTGCCTCTGCCCGGCGGCTATCAATAATGACGCTGGCGTCGGGTCAGAGGTGCAAATATTGATTGACAGCTAATATACTATATACATATGTATGTACATATGTACGTTATAGAATGCAAGGCCCAAACAAAAACACACGGACACACACATAGTTAAACATAGTTATTCGGACTTAAGGGATTGTTTTCCAAGTTTCCCAGGAAATTTAAGTGTTGCCTTGAATGATTGCAATTGCTAAATTAATTGATTTATAGCCAAGATTAATTGTTGTCGGTGTACATATCACTCAAGGAAAATTGGAATCCCCTTTTCTGTTTATGTCATTCACAAAACAATGCTTAACCATTTATGGATCATTGAAGAACTCAACAAATGCAGAGGGTCCCCCCCCCCGACTTGACAGCACTTCCTAAATCTATGGTTAGGATCTCTATATTTTCCTCCACTTTTTAACCATTTAATGAACGCGCCAGCAGCACAACTTGATCAGCGATCATTGATCCATTTGATACAACTTGGGCGTACATTTATGGATCACATGTAGCGTAAAAAGAGTACGCTCCATATGATTAGTAAGGTGTGCCAGCAGCACTCAAAACATGATCAATGCAATCAACTTCTATGACCATAGAAAACTCTATTGATATTTTGGATTGCTGATTCCTATTCTTACTTATAGATACTCTATATCTTAGACTGAACAATATAACAGTGTCAGAGAGGTATCTGGATGTCCTTTGTTCGTTGCGCCCTTGGGGGGGTCCTCGAAGCCCGCCGCAAGTTAAAATTCGAATTAAATGTGTCACACTGTTTTGTTTATCATGGATCTACATATATCTAAATGCTTCTGTATACATGTGTGCACACATTCTCTTGCTGTGTTTGATTGACTTGTTCGCTTCGTTCTGCCCGTTAATGACTCTTACAGTTTAACAGCCACTGGCTCTGGCACTGGCCCTGGCTCTGGCTGGGACTGAGACTGAGACTGGGGCGTCTTTGAAACGTTATGTTCAGATCATAATAAACCTGTTCATTTATGCTTGTTAGGGCGAGGCAATGGCCATCCTGAACAACCCCTCCCCATGCCACCAAAAGGCCTAAAATCCACAACCCAAAACCAAAACCCAATGTCCAATGCCCATCGTCATAATCAAAAAACGAGTAAAAAAGATGGATACAAAAATACGAAAAAGAAAGAAAGAAACTTCACTTCAGTCATAAGCGGGCGGAGGCGAAGCTCAACTTTGTTTGGAGCTGGCGCTGGCGCTGGAGTTGGAGTTGGAGCTGGAGATGAGGCAGAGACTGGGGTCCGGAGCTGGGACTGGGGCTGGGGATGGAAGCTTGTTGTGTGGCAGTGGCCTGATCTCCTCGTCTTGGGCCTCGTCTTGGGCTGTTGTTGTTGTTGCTGTTGTTGTTGCTGTTGTGGTTGTCGTTAAAGTCGTTATTATTATTTGTGGCTCTTTAAGTGGCTCATTCGCTAACTGCACGACGACGACGGCGATATTCGTGTGCCTCAAAGCTCGAACTGGAGCTGAAGCTGAGGCTGAGGCTGAGACTGGAGCCTGGCTAAGGGGCGGGGCTGTGCTGTGCGGGGACGGGTGACTGGGGCCTGGCGTCGCCGCTGACAGCGACGGTGGTCCACTTGGCGCTCTCGTGAATTGATTCATAAAATATTATATCATTTTTCTGCCTGGGCCCTCCCTCCCCCTTCCCCCTCCCCCCACCTCTTCAGTTGCTCTTCTTTGGCTCTTCATTTTTGGCCTTTTTGTTTTTGTTGTTTTTTTTTCGTTCGTTGGTCGTTTGAGGGTTTTGTAATTAGCGTGCATGTTTACCCGAATAATTTCACTTCATGGGGCTCGTTGAAGAAGTTATTATCGGGCCCCGACTCCGACTCGGACTTTGACTCCAGACCCTGTCATTTTCCGTATGTATGTGTGTGTGAGTGAGTTTGTGTCTTGCCCCAAAGCAAAAGCGGGCAACGTCCGCCAATTAGCTTGCCCAATGTCCGAAATATTGTACTTTTTGGGGCAACTGTAACGGAAGGAAGTTGCCCCGCGTGCCTCTGTCTCTGCCTCTGCCTCATCGCAGTTCCAATCCCAATCTCAGTTCAAGTCTTCATCTAACCCAAAGCCGTGGGCGCTGCTTTCTTGCTCCGTGCTCTTCGCCTGCTCTGCTCTGCTCTGCTATGCTCTGTTCTGGTCTGCTCTGAGTCTCGTCTCTCTAAGGGCAATTGCATAAATCAGCGGTCGCTGCCTCTTAATTGACATACATAGACCACCGTGATGGGTCCCTGACTTGCCTTTCCGCTGAACTCATCTCATCCCAACGGAGCTGATTCCGAGTGGAGTGGAGTGGAGTGGAGCAATGCTGTCGCCAATTTATGGGGGGAGAGTGGACAAAGGGTCACGTCACTGCCTTTGCCCTGAGCTTGACAGCAGCTCGTAAGTCTGATCTGGTCCTGATCCATCCATCCGTCCGTCCACCCCGAAACCCGAGGATCGGATCTCCGCGAGATGTCACCGCTGGCGCGCTGGTGTCCGTTTCGCTGGAGTTATGATTGGCTTGGGTCCTTTCCTTGGGCTGAGTGAATGCGAATCGAATGATCGTTTGATGGTCTGAAGGTCCGCTGGCTTTGACTTCTTACTCTTGCCAGGGCCCCTGAGCAGGTGATCTTTGATGAATCGGTTCCACTTTTTAGTGGCTCAAAAATGTTAGGTAAAGCTCTGATAAACCATTTAAGAGGTAGACTGTATACATGAAGCATCGAAAGGGGTTTCAAATGGGATTTCCAAAGCGTCTTTGAAAGATCTACAACAAGTCATTATCGAATCACTCCAATGATATAATGTTTTCTGTTGAATAAAGTTACTGTCACAGCTGTGATTCGAAGTACTCATGACACCCCCTTGGATTCACAGATTCCACACCCTCAGAGGAGAGAGATAGAGATAGAGTCGACAGATGGCTCCAGATACGAGTTCCAGGTGCGATCCCCCGCCAAAGACTCGACTCCATTCTAGTCTAGACTCCTGCCACAAAGAAGGCGGGCCCAGGGGCAGACGAAGGGGCCGTCAACAATGGCAACAACTTAATTAAGCCTCTGCGCTTACCCAATTAGGCATTACCATCAACGGGTTGAATGGAATCGAAACGAATCGAATATGAAGCGACGCAGGCGCAGGCGCAGGAGCAGGAGCTGAAGGAGTGTAGGAGAGTAGTAGGAGAGCAGGACTGCTGAGACGGAGACCCCATATAAGCTTACACGGCTCCTGGCTCAATGAATGAAACTCAAGCACAGGATATGCGGCGCGTTTGATCCGCGATTCGTTGGCAGCCCAGGGGGTTGAGAAGGGGGCTGGGACTGTTGCTGCCTCGAAAACTTAGACAACGGCAGAAAGATCAGAGGATCCGCTGCCGATCCGATCCGATCCGATGCGGCGGACCAGCTTATGGTAATTCGAGCTGCCCCCAAAAGGATATAAACTCGTACACTCACGTATCAGCATGTGTATCTGTATCTGTGTATCTGTTTGTCTGTGTGTATGAAGTCGTTCATTCAGTAGCAGGATAACCCACAACGAATGATTCGCTGGGCCGTTCAACTGCGGAGTCAAAGAGCCTCTGCCGCAATCCTCAAGGAAGGCTTCCTTCATATATTTTTGCTGTTGTCTTTTTGTCAAGCATTACGCCCACGGCTACGAGGCGATCGAAGGATGTGATCAGGCTAATGAGGAGCGAAGCCATCCCATCCAAAGAGGAGCAACACCACAAACATTCCAATAATTGGTTATGATGATTATAATGATTAACTTTTACATATTCTCTAAAACCTTTTCCGAAGCTCTTTAAAACCGACTTCTAATCCTTTGTGTAACAGTTTTATACCATGATTAAAATCTTCTAAAAATTCGGAGCTTCTGATTCCCACACAAGCCTTGAATTTGTTTCCTATTGAAAACCCCTGCAACTGCCACTAAATTGTCGTAAAACTTTTTGAATCATATTAAAAATATTCAAAATTAAACATTTTCGAACATCTTGGCTTTGAACCCCAACAAAATAGCAATGAAATAGCAACAAAAAGTATCCTTAATACCCAATATCGTTTCATCACATCCTTTCTAATCACCATTTAAACAATGTTTAACTCGTCTTTGAGCCACATTGGAGCGCTCTTCGAACCACCTTTGAAGCATTTTGAAGCGCACCCAGACTTTGCCTTCGTTTCCATCAGCCATCGAATTCGACTTGGACTCGTATTGGTTTGATTTTGGGCTTAAAGGCTCCTTAAAGCTGTCGCAGAACGAATCCCCATCCTCCAGGCGCGCCTCGTGGTGGTGTAAGGGGGCAGAGGGCGGGGAGGAGTGGCGTCAAGTGGCAAGCCAATGCATTGACCTCCTTCACACGCAAGTACACAGCAGAGCCTTGGAGTTGCAAACGACACACACTTACATGGCACTAGGCAATAATGGCCGGACCCGGGTCCCGGGTTTACTTTTGGGGCGGGGTATTTTGAGTTCTGAATCTGAATCGGAGAATTCCACCCCATTTGGCTGGGGGTTCGTTCTCGTTCTCGTTCTCGGGCTTGTGCTTGCGATTTCCTGTAAAAAGTGCCTGGAACGGAGCTCTAAGTGGCCTAATTAGCAGCCGTGCGGCGATCAACACCACTCGTCACCATCCATCCTTTTACATTCGTCGTACCATTCGTACCATTCGAGTGCCCTATGAGAGTGCTGCTCTCTCTCTTTCTCTCTCGCTCTCTGAGCACGGGTACACATAGGTTTGCACATGTGTGTGTGCCAGAGTATTTTGCATATTATTTCACGCCATTGTAACGCTTTCAACTGAACAAAATAAAGTACAAAAAATCAAGAAGGGAAACTCCAGCGCCATGGACCGAATTCTTAGATACCCTCACAGAACCATAGTTTCCATAGAGGAAGACAGGTCTCCAATCTCACCCAAACTCCTGCCACAAAGGAGGGTGCCAGGGGGAGATACCCTCACAGATCCATAGTTCCAATAGGGTATGCCCTTGATTGTAGTCAGGATGCAGCCATCAGATCTAGGGTGGACTATTACAAATGTAGTTCCTTGAGCACAGTGTGATAATGGGTGAGACTTGGGTAGCACCCTCTGCCTAGGGTATGCATATATTGAAAGTGGTAAAAAATAAAAAGAAGATGGCTGTGGAGGAACAAACTACGAAACAATGAGGCGACTGAGTGCCATAAAAACTCTGTCGCCGAAGCTGAAGTCTCTACCCCCGACCCCCATAACAGGGTTAGGTCTTATGCCATTCCCATTTCCCATTCCCCCATTCCCTCTGGCAGCCCTCGTCCAGAGTCTGGGGGGTTTTTTTTTGCTTCGTCTCTGGCGTTAGTCGCCGTCGCCGTCGCCGTCGCCGCACATTTGGCTGTACAGAAATGGCGGTCCCATAGTTTACAGTTTGGTGCCACCTCCACCTGCCACCTCCTTCTGCCACAGCACAGTGCCACTGAAGTGCTGCATATACGTTCGTCGTGGATATGCATGTGTCGCGCTCCCTCTGACTCTCCCACGCTGTGTGGCTCTGTCTCTGTCTCTTCTGCTGCTGCTGGGTTTTTTTTTTTGCCGGCTTTGGCATGGCTTCCGTTTTGGCTGACGTTGTCGTTGCCATGATTTGTTGTTGCTGCTGTTCTTGCCACTGTTTTCCGCTGCCACTCCCCCCAACCTCTCCCTCCTCTCGCACTCGTCGTTGTATTATTTGCCTTTTGGAAGGTGTTGTCGTTGCCCTGAAACCTGCCACACCAGCCACACATTGGATCATTTAGTGCCTTCACCCGGCCTCCATTTGCATTTTCCCAAACCCAAGCCCAATCCAAGCCCCAGCTCTGTTTCCTTCGGAGGGGTGGGAAGGAAGGGGGATATATTCTGTGCAGGGAAAGGTTTTTCGGTTCTGTTTGAACTGCATTCTTGTGCCCCACCCTATGCTGCATGCTCCATGCTCCATGCTCTATGGTCCCATAGTCCAATGACAAAGAAAAACTAGTAAGTTCCAAAGAAATATTGCAGATATCTGACAAAGGCTCGAGATAGTACTCGTAAGAGAATTGTGATTGAACCTTGAGTGTAACTATTCAAGAGCAACCATTTGGATGCCTGACTCATGGCCAGTCACCCAGTCAATTGACAAAGATCCTGATCGATTGGATCCGATTAGAACGGAGTCCCAGTGCTCTCCAGAGAACGAGAGATCCTCATGGATGTCATTCCACTGCCAAGATTTCTTCAGCGCTCCTTGTGCACTTTTGCTAGGATCCTGGTGCGATCGCGAGCCCAAGTTCGGGTCTGGCCGCGGGTCCATTGGCATACTTTTTGGATGGCACCCAACACGGTGGGCCACAGGAGGGTGCACTCTGGCCCCAGTGATGCGTATGATGGGTACAGTTGTGCCCGAAGTGGGACTGCCACCATTGCTGTTGGCTGGCAGGGGCGGGGGCGGGGGCAGGGGAGGTGGCAGGGCTGCAGTTGGGTGCCTCAATTAGTGGCACTCCACAAGCGCAAGCGCGGGCAAGCCGAGCAAAGCCCGGAGAATGGGGATTGCGATAGGGGATTGGGGCTCGGGGTTCTGTGGAGGATTGGGTAGGACAGGGCAGGGCCTGGCAGGGCAGGGCAGGGGACGTGGGCGAATCAAAGCAAAGTGTGCAAGTGTATGCCATTTTAGCCGAGAGTCGCACACTTTGTGTGTGTGTGACATGGCACAGCCAGCGGCCGGAGAAGACAGCCCAGCGCCGACATATGCACAAAAGTCGCATTGAGACAACGACAACAGCGGCAACACATGGAGGCGGCATTGTCGACGCTGCAAACTGTCACACAGCGAAAGAGACAGAGCGAATGAGAGTGGGACAGAGACAGACAGTGAGGCAGTCCGAGAGAGAGAGGGAGACAGAGAGGCAGAGAGATGTGTGCAGAGACAAGTGGCTCTCAGACGGGTTCGGGGTCGGGCTTGGTTGGGGTCGCCGCCTCCCCCAACTTGCGGCAGTGCAACTGCGAGTGGAACTGCAACTGGAACTGGCATGCAAATTACTGTCGAGCATGCTCATCTAAATTAGCAGCAGCAAAAGCGGCAAAGGCAGAGTCACCAGTCACCAGTCACCGTGCCGCAGCGACATGCCACAGCCACGCCAGAGGAGCACAGAACGTACAGCAGGGGGGGAGGGAAACGGCGAACGACGGAGAAAGGCTGCCGGAGGACCCTAAGACTGGAGGGTGGCATATGCATAATTATTTTTATTATTATTCTCTATACTTGGCCCCGGCCCCCACCCCCGCCTTCGCACCAGTCTGTGTGGCTGTGGCACAGTCGCTGTGGCTGTGGCAGTGCCAACCCCATCGACTCGGGCACTGCCTTTGGCGCTGGGCACAGATTGTGACTCCAGCGTCTACTACAAGCACCGCACAGTGGGACAAGCTGCAATTTCAGGAGTGTAACTCCATCCCGGTTCAATGGTGGCTGATCCAAGCTCAAAGAACGAGAGTTGAAGCCCCTATCGATGAGCCGATGATCGGGAATGGACGATGAAGGCAGATATGACTCCATGCCCCACTGCTGTTGCCCCACTGTGCGCGTAGCGTCTCCATCTTTTGGGCTCCGACCATGGCACCGACGCAATGTGCCGTAAAAATAATTATGGCTGCAACTGCACAATTTTCCAACGTTTCCCCCGCGCCTCGACTGCGTTTTTTCTCCTATGCCACACTATGCCACACCCCCCGCCAGACGCTTGCAACGCTTTCTGCGCCCTCGCCAGGAGTCGCAACTGTGCTGAAAATGAGGAGGGGGCGACTAGGGGGGGGGGGGAAGGAGTGCTTGCGTTGCTGGTCTTGTCACAAGAATCTAATGTGCAATTTTATTTTACCGCATGCCACGCCCACTCTAGGCCCCCGTCCCGTGCTCCACATACACTGAAGGCTCCCCCCTCCACTCCACCCCACCCCTCCCCTCCCCAAGCAGAAGGTAAAGAATTCCTTTGAATGGGGTTGGAATCGAGCTTACGTAATTATCATATGTACACAATACTCAAGTGGAGGGCGGAATATTGAACCTAAAGGTTCTTCGAATTCATTAAAATCCCATAGATACATCATTCAGAATTCAAGCGACACGGCGGAAAGAAGGAAAGTGTTCAGAAGAATTTTCGAATCAAAGATTCTCAGAAATGTAACAAATTATCATTAAAAGCTTGTCGAAAACTATGATCTGTTCTGGTAAGAACATCTCGTATGACTATCAGCCAAGGCCATGCTCCGGTTTTCGCAAAGGAACAAAAAAAGGAACGAATGAAAGAGCAAACGACATCATATCTACATATATTTCATCTGTCAGAGAGAATTCGCAATCAAATTTGAGGTTTAATTAAAATATTTTAAAATATACAAAAATAAATTTCCAATTACATAAATATACCCTTAAAACACCAGAAAATATGTTGATATGTTTCCCGCTCAAACAAAATTCTATTTATGTGCTACGTTTTGGGAAAACCGGAGCACGCATTGTTGCGTTTTAGCATACAATTAGTAACTTTTTGTGATGATGTGAGGAGCATGGCTGTATGAATGGTCCAACTCTTTCGGGTTAATTTTTCTCGTTTCACGTTCACATTTGACTGGCAATTTGTCATTGATAGTGTGTATAAACGACAATGATCGTTTACAAGCAATCGCTATTTTTATTTAACATTCACACCTGACTGACAAATTGTCTTAAAAACAATTCGAACATACTGGAGCCCTGCACTACTCCACAGTATCCATAAAGTCCCAGCTATACTCATCCGTACGATCGGTTATTACGAATCATTAGGAGTCAGATTCGAATCACCCGAATCCAAGCACTGCGGATCAGTATCAGCTAGATTCATTCGCGTGTATCTGAAGTGATTTGAATTAAACTACGAATGAATCCCTTTGTTTTTGATGGAACATTCTAGTATTTACAACATGCTTGCACACACGGAGATTGTGTACGAGTATATGTACATATATGCAAGAGCAGTCAGGATTACGTAAATCGGAATCAATCTCGCATGATTTTGATAATTGTACTCAAGTTCCAGGATGCCTTTTGGCACTTTGAACACCTGATGTGGCATCAATCGATGTAAATAAGAGCTGCTACACTCATGTGAATGCGAAATAGACATTCACTGAATTTCGAATGAAATACTACATATAATATAATGTTGAGTCAAATATTGAGTATTTGGTAAGGATGGAATGAATAAATGTATTAGCTACAAATGGGAACACCAGATGAATGAATCAGAAAAGTTAATTGCCTAAATAATTAGTCATTATATAGTATGCCCATATTCATAATCCGCCCACGGTTCGTGAAAGTGCCAACCGAAATTTTCCCGCAGCTCAAATTGAAATTGCTCAAAAATCCTGAGAGCAAGTGCTCAAAAATAGAAATGTTTCGAGGCTTGACGACTTGAATTGGCTTTTGGGCAAAATCTGAATGGTTCTCATTACGGATGGGTTCGATGGATGGGTGGATGGGTGGATGGGTTGCATTGCGTTGTGTTGGCTTGGCTTGGGTTGGGTTGGGCGCTGGGGTGGCCTCTCTGTGTGCTTGGGGTGGTGGTGTAAAAGGCTTTGCATTAACACCACCCAAACGTGCAACCGAGAGAAACACCAAACACCCCAAATGCAGCCAACCAAATGTCAAACGAGGCAATTTTGCTTGGCTTTTTTTTGTTCTGTTTTTTTTTCTGTTGCTGCTGTTTCCCTTTTGCCGGGTTTCCTTCTTCTCTCTTTTTTTTAATGGGATTTACCTAAATGAGAGCTAATAATGCCGGGGCCTGAGACCAAGAGTGGAAAATATTTCCGGGAATGGGTTGCGAGCGTCGGGTGGAGTGGGGGGCAGAGGCAGAGGCAGAGCCTGGCCTGCTACATTTAACATGCCATTTGATGTCGAGCTGGCGTACTGGTCCTGCTGCTGTTTGGTACTGCCATGTGATTATTATTAGCACATTAGCCAGGACGACGCACAGAAGCGGCAGGAGCAGAAAAGCAGAACAGCATCAGGCAGCCTGATGCCTGGTGCCTGGAGCCACTCCAGCCACACACTCGACACTCGACATGGAGGATGCGGAGATGGGTTCTGTGGACCCGGGTGACATTTTGGGCGCTGCTTTGGAGCGGAAGCGGCAAACGGAACTTGCATATGTAAGCAGGCCAGAGGCAAGTTTGGGGTCCAGTCCTCCTCATAACAGAAACAGAAACAAGAGCAGCAGGACCAGAAACAGAACCAGAAAGAGGAGTAGCAGCAGGAGCAGGAGGAGGAGGAGAACGACAATTGTCGCGTCTAGAGGCACTTACGCTAAATTGCATTTCACTTATGTGTGTGCAGGACAAAGTAAATACACATATGTGTGCCAGGTACAAGTACAGGACAGGCACAGGCACAGGACAGGTACAGGGAGGCCTGGCCTGGCCTGGACTGAGTAGACGAGAACACACACAGACACTCAGGCGTAACCAAAGCCAAAACACGAACATGCAAACGATTCCCGATTCTCCTCGACGCTCGACTCTCGATTCTCCATTCTCCATTCTCACTCCGGGCCGGGTCAAAACAGCTCAACGCGCATCTCATAATTATCTCTTCGCTTCGCTGCCCTTCTGAAGACCCACGGAGACAGTTTAATAATCATCAAAATAGCCAACGAGGGGTGAACTCTTTCCCCCTCCCACAACCCACACACCCCACATGAGAGGATGGGCTGCCTCTCACTTGCCTGCTTGTTGCATGTCGCCGATCTCTCCCTATGTCCCCCTTTCTCTTGCTCTTGCTCTTGCCCTGTCCCTTATCCGTGTCGGTGTGTATGGATCATGCAGCACGCCATCTCCTGGAACCCTAGAGATCCACACACAGTGTGGCCGTGTGTCAGCTGTGCCACGGTGAAGGACAGAAGGAAGGAAGGGCTCGATCGGGGTCTTGGAAATATCGAGTCTTCAGTTGAAATTGAAATCTTTGTTTTCTTCGGGTTCCTGTGGAAAGCAAGTGAAGTTAATTGGAAGGTGAGGGCAGTCGGAAGGAAAATCTGCATTTCAAGGACTTCAAGGATTTTGTTTTTACCAGTAATCCTTCTAGAAGATAAGAGCTGGCTTTGTGGAATGTTTTCTCTTCAAAAAAGAGGATAAACAAACTATAGTGCATCTTTATTATTTATTTCAAGATCTTCACAGGACATATATTATATTTTTCCACCATATATTTCTGATAAGAGTTCTCGTTTAAAGAAGTGGAAATGCTGTAGTGTGAAACATTGAGATTCTCTCGAGATAGATTTCCCTCAAACACAGTCTTATCCTTCGTTATCGGCCCGGTAGGATTCCTGCCCTACCTCTCATCGTGTCGACGAGCCTGTTTACAGGGCATTCCAAAAGCTCTGCTCTGCAGGGCATTCCCAGCTTCGGTTTCGCCTCAGTTTTCTGCTCATTTCAACATTAATTTTCAGCCTTTTGTATGCCGCTGTCCACGCCGGACGAAACAAAAGCAGAGAGAGAGAGAGAGAGAGGGACACAAAAAAAAAAAAAATACTGTTGTCAATTCATAACTGAAAATGAAACGCTTTCTGTTTGGACGTTGTTACTATTATTATTGCTGGCTGTGGCTGCTGTTTCTCTTGCTGTTGTTGCTATTACTGCTGCTGCTGGTTTTTTGTTTTGTCTCATGCAACTTTTACCATAATTGCAGCCGTAGGGAGCCGTAGGGAGCGAGAGAGCGAGAGAGCGAGAGAGATGGCCAGACGCATTATGACATCGGGAAGCGACAAGCGAAACGCAACCTGAACATAATTACAACAATTTGTTGTCTAGTGTTTGACAACAACAACAACAACAGCAGCAACAGGGAGCAGCAGTCTGGGCTGCAGGGGAGGAGTGGAGCAAAGGAGATGATTGTTGTCATGCTTCAATGATGCAACTGGAAAGAGCAGCAGCAGTCGCAGCAGAAGTCGAGGAGTCGGAGTCGTCGATGTCGATGTCGAGAGAGTCACGCACATTGACATCAGCTGAAGAAACCATCACGAAACCGAAACAAATGGCAGCATTCGATAGCTGATATATCGACTAGAAAATACTTATTAATCTGTAGGAATCATCACATGTTTTAAGTGCGTTTGTCTGCGTAGACAGCAGCGCACCAGGAGCGCACTTTCCTATGCACATAAGAAAGGAGCTTGCCGACCGCTGATGCATATATACTCAGATGACACTAATGGGAACAACCCAGAATCGTAACGATTTGCGGGGTATCAGAAACAGCTACAGAAAGGTGGGAAAAGGCTTCCCTTCCACCTTCTTGCTGCTGCTGCAGTCCCCTGCAGTCTCCAGCCCTCTTTGTTGCCCCATCTGGGGGCAGGCAACTCCTTCCGATGCGCGTCACACTTCATTTCAACGCTTTCAACGCTTGTTGCGCCTCCAAATTAATTGCCGCAGCCGGGGCAGCGCCAAAATTTAATGCAAAGTTTAGCAAATACAACGGAGAAGGGCAAACAGCTTCCTCCTTCTCCTTGCCACCTCTCGATGCTCTCTCTCTCCGCTCTACATGGCCCATGGCCCATGGCCCCGGACGATCCAGCCTCCGACTCCGACTAATTAGCAGGCGAGGCGCAGGCGCCAGAGTCGGGAGGATATGCGCGCCACATGCCCCATTATCAACAATTGCACATTGTGCCACATTTTACAGTTAATTTTCAGCTGCCTGTTCAGAGGATTCCTCGCTTCTTTTTTACGTTATTCTTTATTTAGAGGTTGGAGCGAAAATACCAATTCGTAGGGATTCCAAGGGAAGCGAAAGGATTCCCGTGAACAGGGAATGCCTGATGAGGAGCAGAAAAAAGAGTTTTTCCATTTCATATCTTACGTGTTTTTGAAAAATAGTAATTAAAGAGTAAATCTGTTATTTATGAAATATTGTTTGGGATGCAGATTCAAGCATGAGCAAAGTTAAAGGACAATTCAGACGTCAGGCAGTCTCACTATCCAAAAAATGCTCAAACTTTGCATCTAAATCATAATTTTAAGGCGTTCGTTAAACACCCTTACACCCTTGCAGAGAAAAGATCACCTACGATCCTATATTTTGTATATAATCTTGGTAACAATAGCCATGGATCTGTTCAGTTCTGGTACATAATGTCTTATAAATCGGAAATCCTTCTGTCTTAGGAACCACTGGTATTTCTTGTACTTAGAAATGGAAGACCCTATAATAGGTGTACATGAATTTCAGAGAAACATCTCTAGACACAGCTATAGCATAAAACTTCTATAGAACTCGTCTCCCGTTTAGTAGCTGGATCCATGGCAAGGATTGATTCCGCCCGAGTGTCGCACAGTCACTCCTTGTCATGGATTTCTTTTATAGTTCAAATGCACTTCGTATTCGTATTCCGCATTTAGCACTTTTTCCGCTACTATTGCGTTTGAGCATCGGATTTCGCGCCAAAAACTACAATTGGAATGGGAGTAGGAGTAGAGGAGGAACAACAATGAAGAGAGGCAGGAGGAGAGGCGGTGGTCCGAAGCAGCATGGGGCAAGGACGTGCTGTGGGGAGGCCTGTTGTCTGGCAGGATGCCATTTGCTCTACACAGGACCAGGACATTCTTGTGTGTGACAAAATGCTGGCAGCCTCTACTTGTGTGTGTGTTCAAGTCTGTGTCTGTGTGAGCCCGATGCTCATTACGCCTTGTCTCGCTTGCACACAGGCACACACACACACTCGCTCTCTCTCAAAGCGAGACTCCGCCCCCAAACCGATCGTGTGAGAGCGAAATTCACCACAGCAAAAATGCGCTCAATTCTGGCAGAAAGAGAGAGAGAGAGAGAAACATGCACAGACACACACACACGAGCGTGAAGCAGCGACGTCGACGCTGCCTTTCGGGCGCTGCTGCTCTCTCTCTCAGCGTCGGCGCATTGGCAATGGCAGGCGCGCTCGCTCTCTTTCTCTCTCTCGCTTGCACGACCACCCGAAGCGCGACGCGACGCGGCGCGGCGAAGAACCGTTGTATTCTGTGTGTAAAATGGTCGACCTGCAGGGGGCGTTGCTCAGCAGCCATCCCGCTCGGACTGCCCACAGCTAAGGGCACGGCCAGAGCGAGAGGCAGAACGTGAGGGCGATGGCAAGGGCGAGGGCGTGCTAGAGAGTGAGAGAAGGAGCGAAGGAGCGAAGGAGAGCAGGAGTCAGAAGCGGAGTCGCCGCGCGCTGTAAGCGAATTTGCATATTTTTGCTTCTTTCTGTTTATTGCATATTTTATTCATTTCGTTCTGGCGCTCCGCGGAGAGTGGAATGGATGACGGGCGGCGAGGCCGAAGACGGAGGAAAGTGTCATAAGGCATTCGCCTGGGCCTCTGCCACGGCTAAACGTCGGATCTGCGGGCCATCCCTACCTCCCTCCCGTCCACCCTCCCCCTTCACCGTTACACACCTCTCCAGCAGCAGAGACAGCTTCTTCCTCGGGCTTTGACTTTTACTGCCTCGATTTTCTCCCGTATTCCCTGTCTATGTGCTTTTATCCTGCGATTTTTTCTTTATTTTTTACCATCAATGACACAATTTTACCCGCTGTAAGAGCTCTCACGGCTGAAGGTTTCACAAAAGTTTCTTGGGTGTTACTAAAAGATTTCTTCCCCATCCTGTGTACGCTCTCCTCGAATCCCATAATCAACTTGAAGGATATGCTAATTTTGCCAAGTTTCACGGGGATTTCGTTGCAATAGCGACGGTTGCGGCTTACTCATAAAATCAACATTCAGCGTTCCATAACTTATCGAAGTTCCTCTGCCCTGTTTTGGTTCCCTAATTATGGAAATAGTCTTCATAAATACAATACCATACCCCATGTGCCCATGAGATCCTCATCCAAAGTAAAGCCATGAATGTCTGAACTCTATGCTCATACATACATACATATGTATGTACATATATTGATGATTTCATTATGGGGTTATTCTTACACCCTACGTTAGGAAACACTTAGGATAGATACATTTCAGACACATATGAATATATTGTACTCTCATACACTCGGAGAAAATCAACAGTAAAGGTTAAAGGTTGTAAAGACAAACAAAAGCTGACTTCAAAAGTTATTATTGATATATATTTATATATATGAATATATTATTGAGTTATTATATTGAATATTACTTAAATATATTTAAAAAATATTCACAGTATTTAATTTGAAATAAAAATAATGTATTCAACTGGAAGGAAACATAATATACATATTTAATCTGTGTATGTAGATACAAATATTTAACGTAAATCTAAACATGGATTATAAAGATTACCCCTATATTTTCCTGATATTTTGGAGCCCCCACAAATGAATCTGTTTCCCTATTAATACGAAAACCAAATTAAGGATATTTAAAGCTATGTTTTGGGGCTTAAAAATAGGTATAATTCATAGAACAAATTGGTTTCTAGTCTCAGTTTAGACCTTTTTAGATTTGACTGAATATTTGGAATTTCTGGTGAAAATTTCTGCATATTCCAAGGCCAATCATATCCTCATCTCCCTTCAATTATTTTTCATATTTCGTTCTGAAAACGAATCTTATTAAAGTCGGTTCATATGAAACTCTGCTTAAAGTTCTTAAATGTCTCCATTTTCATGGGCTCCCAATCCTATAGTAGAGCAGCTTCTCTCCACTCTCCACTCTCCCCTCTCCATTTCCATCTCCGTCTCCGTCTCATCCAATATATTTGCAAATTTGTTTATCTTGTGCTCTGCTCTGCTCTGCTCTGCTCTATGGCAGACCCAGACTTAATCTCAACGATTTTTGTTTGTTGCTCCAGTTTTCTCGACTTGGAGCGCGGCGACTCCTGTGGGACCCCAAAATGGCCACCCTACGCACGCACACACACACTAACACACACACAGACGCAGTGAGAGAGTGAGAGTGAGAGAGATTGTACCGTTGTTCTTTTGGTTTTGCGGGACAGACAGGGCAGCAGGCAGCCGCCAGACGGATAGCGGAGTCTGAGTTACAGCCGTTACAGTGGCAGCCGCAAAGGACGCGGCAATAAAACAGCGCCAAAGGATGCGAATGTACAGCAATCGAGTGCGTGTATTGCGTGTTGTTATCCTGTCACACATACATACATGTATGCGGGGACACACCACACACACACACACACACACACACTTATAGCCCGCCTAAAACCGGTTTCGAGTGATTTCCTCTCACTCAAACCGAAGTCTCTGTCTCAGTCGACGCCGCCATTGCCTAATTAACTCGGCAAACTCTGCGTCGCCGTCGCTGTCGCTGTCACCGTCGCCGTCGCTGCTGTGGTGGGTTTCTGCAAACAGCAGCAGCAGCAGCAGCAGCAGTAGGGAAGCGACAGTCATGACTGCATTTGAAGCCGACTGATGGCGTGCGATGGATGGACGAGACGAGACGAGACGGGACAAGAAGTGTGGCCGTGTGGGAAGCCCCTCTTCCTGGAGGCTCCGCAGGAGATCCGATCACTGTTTGGGTGGGTGCTGGCTCTTGAGGATAGGTGTAGGTGTAGGTGCTCTTGGCCTGGGAGGAACGGAGGAGGTAGGTAGGTGCTGCTGCTGCTGCTGCTGCTTCAGCTCAAGAGGATGGATGGGTTAGTGTGACTGCTGTCTGCTGGCTAGGTGTGGGTGTGGGTGGGGGTGGAGAAGCTGCTGGGTGCCGGAGCAGAGGGCAAAAAACTAAACAAAGAAACGGTGTCAAAATGCTTGTCAAGCAGTGGAAGCCGCCGCTGGCGACAGCAGCAACAGCAGCAGCAGCAGAGTCCAGGGAGCAAAAAACTAAGCTAAGCTCGGCTAAGCGGCGCTTCTCTCTCTCTCTCTCTCTCTCTTTACTCTGTGTGGTGTGTGTGTGTGTGGTGAACAAGTTGTATGTGGGGGGGTCGGGGGAGAGCCCCCCCCTTCCCACACACTGTGGCAGTGGCAACTTTGTTGCTCTCTCTCTTTTGCGGATTTTTGTCGCGCAGCTTACGCTGCCGATGCGACGCGACTTCACTGTCGACTTGGACTTCTTGTCTGCTGCTCGCTGTCGCCGTCGCTGCCATCGTCGTCGTCGTCGTTGTCGTCGTTGTCGTCGTTGTCGCTGTCTTGGCCCGAACGAACCGGCCTACGCTGCCTTTGGCTTGGACACACACGTTCTCGGCCCAGCAATCGCCGCTGTTGCACGTCGTTCCACCTTGCCGTACATTTTGCCGTCGCGTCGACCATCACAACGTCTACGACTACGACACCCAGAGATCCAAAGATCCAAAGATTCAGATCCAGATCCACGCCGCGTTCTCGTGTGATGCGCCTTCGTCGCACCCCCACCCCCGCCCCAACCAAAACGATTCGGATTGTTATTGATCAGATCAGAGATACATAGATACAGAACCATATCTGGGACTCCAAATCGGACCACGAATCTGTCAAGACTTTTCGTTTTGTTTTGTTTTTTTTTTCGTTGATTAGAAAGAAAAAAATCCCCAAAAACCACAACCAACTACACCTTTAGCTACGCAAAAACAACCGAAGTGCTACCCCAAATACAAAACAAAGTGCCCGTGCCCGTGCCCCCAAGTGAAACTGCAGTACGAGTATCTCTAACAGGAAGATACATCCATCCATATACTGGAGATACATACAAATATTCAGCATTGGAGATACATATCTATCTGCAAAAGAGACGCCAGACCGCGATAAAGGTGCGATTAAGTCTGCATTTGGATTGGTTTCTGTTGTTTGTTGTTGTTTTTTTCTTTCTGCTGCTCCAGATAGGATCACAAATAGGTGGACAATAATACAACAAAAGATAGGATCCTCCGGCACTTTTCGAATCAGCGAAAATGCGTAATGTATTCTCTTGTTTTGCCACCTTTCTTAGGCGGGAACCTTAGGGACTCCAAGAACGAAAGAGCAACTTTATTCCCCCTGCTCTAAGGAGAGCTTTCCAGTGATCTGTCAAAGCAAACATTAAGCCCCACTCCAAATCCCAATCCCAATACCAACTCCCCCTCTTGAGCACTTGCCCAGATCTCTCAGCCGCTCAGGCATAACGAAATCCGAATCATTATCCAATTAGCAAACTCTTTCCAGCCAGTATCATCAGTTTATCGCCTCGAAAATTGTTTTCTCTGCCTGCTGGCTGGCTGCTGGCTGGCTGCTGGCTGCTTGCTGCCTGTCTCTTTGCCTTTTGCTTTGTATTTCGCTGATGTGACAATTTGTAGCCATTAGCCAGGCAGTCACTCAGTCAGTCAGCAAACAGATTTGCGATGCGGGTCGTTGGCGAAACGCATTCAGGCGTGTCTGTCTGTCTGTCTGTCTGTCGTCTCTCTCCAGTCCCCTGTCCCCTGTCCCCTGTCGTCGGTTTGCCGTTTGCCGATTGCCGGTTTCACCAGAGGGGGGAGGGGGGCGGGGTGGCCGTGGGGACTGTGGCTAGAACCGAGATCATGATCGGATCTCGACACGCAGCTCCAAGTGTAAATCAGAGTCTCCGCTTCATGCCCACTCCATGCCATGCCCCGTCCATTATGTCAACTTCCATTGGCACTATCGTGCAACAGCAACAGCAACGGCCACAGCGAGGCACAGAGCAACAATGGGACCAGACCAGACCAGGCCAGGCCAGGCCAGGCCAGGCCAATCTCTTTGTCTGTCGCTCGGCATCTGTCGCCGGCTCTGTATTATTTACATTTGTCAAATCAAATTTGACAGCTGCGGAAAACATAATATCTCAAGCCCCAGTCCGGTTTGCCTTTGCCTTTGCCCCCGACGAGAGCCAAGGAGAGGGGAGAGAGATGAGGAGGTCTAGGACCAGAACTGGATTTGCGCTCTGGCTCTGACTCTGGCTTTAGCTTTGGCTTTGACTTTGGCTTGGGACTGCTCTGCGTCTGGTCTTGGATCTGCTCTCTTGACGGAATGGACTTCTTGGCAACTGTTCGATGGATCTGAGGCAGGGCTGTAATACTCGCACTATGGCTTGAGACAAAGTTTACCGTATCCTTTAAGGACTAGGCACACTCAGAAACGGGGATCTAGCTACAAAAGTTTCAAGTTTGCTGAGGTTTTTAAACGGAAGTCGTTTCCTATTCGATCGCAAATTGTTTCAGTTTTAAATTCTAAAGAAACTCCCCATACATATTCCGTGTTATATTCTGGAAGATTTTCTGATTTCGAAACGATTCCTTTCCTTCGTGAATCCTGTATTAAACTCTGCACAGTTTGTCCCACGACCATACGAGTATCACTTCTTCAATCAAAACCTTGACCGAAATTGGACTGGACACCCTCAAGGTTCGTATCACTTAGCCCCGGGCCTTATAAATGCCTCGACTTATCGGGGTTTCAACGGGGGCCAAGTGGAGCGGTTTCCCTCTCTCTCTCTCTCTCTGTTGCAGGGGTTGGGCCAGGACCCACGATGATTGTAAGCTGTTAACGGAGTTGGGATATGGATAGGGCTACTGGCTATGGCTATGGCTCCTGGGCTCTGCTCTGGCTCTGGCTCTGACTCTGGTTCGTGTATATTACTATAAAATGCACAGAGGACCACACGCTTCGCCCCATTGTTGCTGTTGTTGTTATTACCGGCGGAAGAAGGGAATTGCCTTTGGATGGGATTGGGCTTGGGCTTGGGCTTGGTCTTGGTTCTCGGTCCTTGGGCCCTGGTTCTGGTCCTGGTTCTTGGCATGGTTTGGGATGGAATGGAATGGATGCCCTGGCCAGCACTTATCCCCGGGGGTTGAAACCAGTCCTCCGCAGCAGAACAACGAGCACACTTAACCGATAAATACATGTATACACTCCATACCATACCCATATCCCAGAGAGTGAGCGTGATAGAGGGAGAGTAGAGGTGGTTGAGAGGGGACAGGACAGGCTACGGCTGGATGGATGGATGGATGGATGGTTGGATGGACAGATCCATTGTGGCTTGTGTGCTTCTGGTTTTGCTTCTGCTCTGCTCTGCTGTTGTCGTACGAATATCCTATCTATTGACTGACTAACACGCCAGCTGACGTCCTCAGGGGGTAGGGGGTTAGGGGTATGGTTAGGAAAGAGATGGCAAATGGTGGAGTGAGGCGATATAGAGTTGCCCCTGGTCCTTCGGCTCTGCCACTGCCACTGCCACTGACTCTGACTATGACTGACATCCGAGCAACTTCCTTCAGTTTCAGTTACGGCGCACGCAATTTTCTCCCCTTCTACGAGCCACCCACTCAACCACCCACCCACAACACAACCCCTCTCTGATTGCTTTTGGGGGTGGCTCTATACACACATAGCTCTGACACTGACTCTGACTCTAGCTCTGGCCGATTTCCCAACGTGTTGTAATCCCATTTGCAGGATTGCGGATTCAGGAATCAATTACGAATTTAATTTATAAGCGAGCGCGTCCTGAACAGGAAGCATGAAAATTTAGAGAGTTTTCCGCCCAACCCCCAACCCCACCCTCACACACTTCTGCCCTCTCTGTCGCTGCCGCTGCCGCTGTCTCTCTCTAGCTCTTCCTCTCTTTCTAGCTGTGGGCTGATGAGGGTGAATCCATGGGGTATGGGGAATGGGGAATGAGGATAACAGGATGGTTTCTGCGAAGGTTGTGGAGCACCGGATCTGATCATATTGATTTTCGTCCACCACGGACTCGACACGGCACGACACGATACCATACGATACGATACGACACGACTCAAGTCGACTCAAGAGCCTGAGACACTTCATTGAGCCTTTGGATGGCGCCCCGAAAAACTTTCAACTTTTCGAAGCTGTCAAGACAGTGCAGCCTCCCCCTGCCACTCCCCCGTCCCTGTCAGCGTGCAGTGCAGCCTCCCTCCTGAAGGTCTGACAATGCCAGACTTGAGAAAAACTGAAAATTCTTTTACATTTTTCCCTCCGGCTGCTCTCTCTCTGTCTTCTACTCCGACATTGCTGAAATGATTGGTAAGAAAAGTTGAACATCTTCACTGCCAACACACCCCCTGCCACCCTGCCACCCCCCAAAGTCTGCCCAGCCCCCACCCCCTTCTGAGTGGCTCTGCATAATGTATACAGCAAATTTTTGTCTAACAATTTGGCGCATTTTCACGCGATTTCTCATCTTTTATTTGTCTGTTTGTTTGCCGTTTTCTTTGGCTTTTTTGGGTTTTTTAGGGGGAAAATACTCAACAACAAAAATATACACTTGACAGTTTCCTTTCGCTTTAATTGCTATGCAAATTGTTGGTCCTGCCAGCGAGGGGTGTAGCGAGGTGGAGATGGAGGTTGGACTGGCTGTTGGGGGGTTTTTCGAGACCAAAGACTGATGCTGGAGTGATTGATTGATTGATCAGTGGAGCTTTCCTTTAGGTTATCCAACTTTTTTAGAGAATTTCCAAGATTTCTTCCTAAGGATCAGCATCCTTGCATACCACATTTTAGAATCTGGTTACAATCGAATCATTCCTATTGGCAGCATAAGGCATACCATTTCGCACTCTCCATCTCTCTCGTTCTATTGCTCCCAGTGTGGCTTAGCAGGTAGGGGTGAGTTTTCATATCCGCCACAGCCCTATCCCAGTGAGAATAGTTTATAGAATGTATCTGTAAATAAACTCTGAATACTCTGATATTCTCAAATGCACTTTGAAAACCTAAACTGATCCTTAATAAATGCTCCTTAAGCCACATGGGGTGTGGCAGCACTCCCCGAGGAATTACCTTTACAAATTGTTGCCCTTTAGGCGCTCTCCTTCGATACTTAAAGCGTAGTCTTAATGAGCTCGTATTTAATATAAACTATACCAGAAATATCCAATTGAAATCCAATGCATTTTCCTTGGATAACTTTATTCTGTTAGCAATCCAATCCAATCTTATTCTATCCCTTTCTATCCACTCAATTTCATTCTTCATTCCATTCCTTCGAAACGAGACATCTCTGGAGGAGGGTGCAGGCCGGGTTCTATTCTCCATTGATGCCAGGGGATGTCAGGGATGCTGGGGGTAAAAAGCTCAAGCCAAGCGCAGCTTTTTATGACAGCATCACTTGGCACTTTCAATACAATATCATAATGGCCCCAAGGAGCGCTCTTCTGTTCTGCTCTGTTCTGTCCTGTCCTCTGCGAGGGGTTAAGGAGTGCAGCGCGAGCGGGCAGGAGCGCGGGTCGAGGCTGAGGCTGAGGCTGGGACTGAGGCTGAGGCTGAGGCGCACTAAAGTGGATTCCAAGTGCGAGCAGTCAGACGCCAGTGTCGACGCCTGTCCAGAAGGAGCCACCGACAACGCCACCGCCACGAACAGCAGCCATTGTCTGCGCTCCCTTTCTGTCTCCCTCTCGCTCGCTCGCTCTCTCTTTCTCTCTCTCTCTGACAGAGTCTGTCTGTCTCGCTGTCTTTGTCTCGCCCGTTGCTGCTGCTTCTTGGCTGACTTTTACATTAATGAGCATGTTTTTATTTATAAGTGTTTTTCTTCTGCTCTTTCAGTGCTTTTCTTGCTTTTCTTTCATTGCTTTTGTTCGAGCCATGGGCTTTTGTTGTTCAGCCATGCCCTCCCCACCCCTCCCTCCCTAGCACTCTGCCCTAGCCATGCTGCTGCGGACTGGCATGACATTTGGCTGGATTTTGGTTGTTGGACAACGCTCGATTTCATTTGATGTGCCCGCTGGCGCGTCGTCCCCTTTTGGTCAGACTCATTTAGTTGATTGGTCAGAGGGTAGTGGCAGCAACAGAAACCGAAGGGAATACAAAAGTGGGAATGTAATAAAGATTATCGACAGATCGGAATATACCCCCCCAAATAATCAACCAACAACAACGGGGGTGTATGCAAAACGCATAAGAAGGAGCAAAAACAAGAGCCCCATTAGTCGGCACACGCAAATCTCTCGGCAAACTTCAAGCTTCGAGCCCTTAGAGCCAATATCCAACACCCAACACCCAACCTTGAACACCCAACCCGTAGGCCAGCACCCCACTACCTGCAGTCAGCAGAAAACCTACCGATAGGTAGGGGGAGAGACGGAGACTGCAGTGTTTGCCCCATCGCACCTGATGCAGTGGCAGAGTGGATAGGAGTCCAGCGGGAGTGTTGACCCTGTCGCTTGGGCATTTTCTTTGGCTTTTTCTTGCTATTTCTGCTCTTCTTCCACAAACTTACGTGCACACACACACACACACATATATGTATCCTTGCCTCGTCCATTTTGGCCTTTGTGTGGCATAATTGCCAAGCGCGTCGTCAGCCTGGCGCCTTTTTTTATTGCAACGCCCCTTGGCCGACACCCCACATGCCCAGCCACACGCACACACACACGCTCCGACCGGGGCTCCATTCAAACTCAAACCCAACTCCACCCCCAACCCAACCCAACGCGAACGCAACGCAACTCAACTCAACGGAAAATGCAGGCAAACAAACTCTAACACACACGCACACAGCCGCAGGTTCTGTAATGAGCTGGTCAGCTCGGTTGGTTCGTTTCGGTTGCAAGTGGTTGGGGTTCGGGTTGGACTTGGTTGTGAGTGTGGGTGTGGGGTTGCAGCTGGATCTGGATCTGCAGTGTGCAGGTGTGTGTATGGATGTGGATGCGGATGCGGGCTCTTAGTTGGTTGTGTTGCCTGCTCTCTTTTTTTGTACCCTTTTTAGCTGGAGATACTCGAATATTGTTAAGCACCTGCAACGCCAATTCGTGGCATTTCTATGTATATTTGTATTAGTAGAACTGCAGTACCTATGCAGACTGTACTTATCAAAAATGAGTCGCATAAAGTCAATCACTACAATATTGTACCATAAAAACATACATCTGTCTGTTGGCAAGTGTAGGGTATCTAAATCTTCGGCCCCTGGCAAATGCTATTTTCATCTCTCACTATTTTTGTTGTTTTTGCGCTATGCTCTTTGCATAATAAACGGAAAGTTTGCTTTTTAGCGCATCATAAAAGTTCTGCCAGGTGTCATGTTTTCATTTACACTTTGCTGCTGCTGCTGCTGCTGCTTCTGCTGCTGCTGCTGTTGGTGTTGTTGCACTGCATGGGGCGCCCTCTGTTGTTGAGTTTTATGAGGCTCATAGCTTCTGCAAGTGTAGTTGTTGTTGCTGTTGTTGTTGTTGTTGTTAATGGAATCGTAGTTGTTGGCTTTTGAAAAGACCTGACACGAGTCAGACACTTGAGTACGAGTACATGAGGAAATGAATAAATAAATATGTGAATAAAACTTTTGAAATGCTTCACAGCCAGTGCCAGTGCCAGTGCCAGAGAGTCCCAGAGGCCTCCGGTGGAAAGGAAACGAAACGAAAGTTCACATTTCTCCATTGCTCCTTTTCACATTTCACCAGCTCCTCCCCCGTCCTGGCCCATCGCCATCTCTGTTTCCATTTGCATTGATATACATAGATACATATGTATCCCCTACCCCCCCAGCAGCCCCACTCAAAATCGATTGACAGAATTTTCTATGTGATTTATAATTAATTTCCAAACAGGTTTTCCCCTAATTTCCTTGACCAGCGATGAGATTTTCTCCATTTGTCGGGCGGCTGGGGGGAAATTGATTTTTCCTAATTTCTGTTGACTACGTTTTTTCCTGTACATAGACGTTGGTGCATACCACCGATTGGGAGCTTACACATCTGACTGCAAAATGGTCAAAATTTCCTTATCGGCGAGCCACAGGAACTGTTGAGAATCAAAGTACAATATTTCCCTATTAAAACCAGCGATTTTTAATGAATTTCTTTTTTTGGATTTGATTTACTTTTTTTTATTTTTAGCCGAACAAATTATTACTTACTTATACTTAAAAAATAGGCACGGAATAATTAAATATAAAATATATAGGTTAAAATATAGTAAACTACTCGAAGGACAGCGTCTACCTATTCTACCTATTCTATATTATTTATATCAATTTTGTATGAGCAAAAAATAAAATAAAACTCACTCAATACAAAAATAATGATTACTAAAAACAATTATTTTCACTGAATTTGAAATTAATATTTATTTGGTGATTTTCAATATAGAACTTAGAGTGATTTCGATCCCTGATTAAAACAGTTTTCCTGAATTTTAACAGATTGCAATGTATCCCAGATTTCGGCATGGTTTGGGGATATTTTCCAAAGGTTAATCCTTGAGGAGCCTCTTTTAGTCTGCCAGTTTGAAGCTTAGGAACCCTTCAAGGACCAATACGGAGAGCCTTAGGGATTAGGACTCTTTCTCCCTATGCCTAATCCTGTAAGCCTTTGCTGGTACCTGTTCATTTGTACATATATATACATACATATATGTACATGTATATGTTGTGTATATGTGTGTGTGCCACTGATGGCAACCATTGATGCTCTTTTTTTGGGGCATCTTCGAAGATCTTCCCTGCCAAGCGCCACACACAGGATACAAGACACAAGATGCAATTCACACACATGGATACACACACACAACTTTGTATATGTACACATATACATACATACATATACATATATGTATGGATGGCCATCTCCTACACAAAATTTTGGCTTAGAAACGAAGACAATTTTGCCGTTTGCCCATTGGCAAAAGCAGAACTCAGGCGACACAAGTCTCTCGCTTTCTGTCCCTGTCTTTCTCTCTCTCTCACTCTCTCTCTCTCTGTTTTTGTCTCGCTCTCTTCTTTAGCTCTTGCTCCTGCTCTGTCTCTTTATCTATGTTTCTCGGTCTCTGTTGCTCTTTCGGTGTGTGTGGGTCTGCCTCTTGAACCATACACACGATTTCCATTTCCATTCCCATTTCCATTTTCGCCCCCCTTGTGTGTGGTGTGGAGGCAAATTGTCAAGTGTTGGTGTTGGTGTGAATTTTGTGTACTTTGGCCACTCCTTCGCCAGTCGCCAGTCGCTGGTGCCAGTGCCAGTGCCAGTGTCGGTGCCGATGCCGCCAGGCGTCAACGCCAGCGAGAGACTCCACTCCATGTGGAGACTCCCAATTCCACCTCCTCCTCCCATTCTTCGCTCTCTTTCTGCCGTTGGTTCTCGGCTGCTCCTTTTCGATTGCTTCTCTCTTTCTGGCTGGCTGTCGTCTTGGCCAATCGCTTGTGTAAACACTCCATGGGCCAGCTCCATGCCCAGACATTCCCTACGCCCTCAAAGCTTTTCACACAAAAAGTGTTGGCTGCACACACCCCAGACCCACACTCAGCCCCCCCTGCTACCCGCCGCTCTCCTAGCCGACAGCCCCTTAGTCCTCCAGCGATTATTCATATTGCAGTTTTGCAGCTTTGGCTTCGACTCTCGACTCGACTCGACTCGACTCGACTTGGCTGGGAGTTTGCCATCCATTTATCTTGGCCACATTGTTGGTGCCACCCCCCTCCCCCTCCCAACCGGTGCCAGCACTCCTCTCTAGTCCCCTCCCAATCTCCTTCCGCAATCCTGCCCGAACCCCCTGCCCCCCCTCGCGCACGCTGCAGTTGTCCGTTTCGCTTGCGGCGCGGCGCGCAAAACGCTTTTGTGTGTTTAATTGCTTGTGAAGAGCGCTTTTCAATGGAAACTGCCAAACAAGAGAGGGCGAGAGAGAGGGAGAGAGAGATGGAGAAATGGAGATGAATGGGGAGATAGAAAGAGAGAGTGGGGAGTGGAGATGGAGAAACGAGAAACAAAACAAAACAAAAGCGAGGCGAAGCGAAACAGAGTCCAGGGAAGACTGAGAAGAAGAATCGCCGGCTGACCTGGAGTTGGAAAATGCCGGCAAAGGAAGTACGGTAGAGGCAAGCACAGAGCGGGAAAAATGGAAAGGAGATATAGAAAAGGAGTACGGAGCAAGAGATGGTCAGAGTACAGGGGATGGTTGAAGGGATTACGGGAGAAAGAAGTGGGAAACTGGGAACAAAAGATAGGAATAAAGGGATAAGAAGTTACGATCGACGAATACCTGAAGCTGCAAGCACAACGTGAAGCTAGGACCTCACCTCACAGCAACTCCATGAAATAATTAAGTTCGGAAAAAGTTTCCATCCAAGTCGCAGCCACCAGCCCCCAGCCCATGCCATAGTCCCAGCCATTGACACTTTGACAACGACAGCATTTTGCCCATTTTGAACACATTCAACCTGCGCTCCCTCTGCCGCTCACTCTCCTATCCCCTATACATTTCCTTCACACGCACACATGCTTGCATATATATGTGGATACTTCAGTTATCCTTTCAACACACACACATATGTATATACATATGTGAGCAGAATTCATAACTAAATGAAATCCGAAACTCTCAAACAATCTAACTGACGTTAACACGTCGGCTTCTGCCAGAAAGTTGGCTAGTTGGAGTTTTGCTCCAAGCTGGAAAATACACACACAGATCCAAATCAGACTAGGGAATAGAATGAAAGGAGCATGCAGATGGACTGTAAGGGACATGCATTCGATAGCCATAAATATTCCATTGGCAAATGATTCATTCGATTATAATATTACCCATCAAGAGAACGAGTCTAATTAGCATTTGACATCAGAATCGTTTGAGTCTCGAGGTAATCCCCAAGGATTCCTCGCTGTTGCTGCTGCTGCTGCTGCAGCTTCATCGATTGCTCCAGTTTCCATTTATTTCATTATCTGCTCTTATTCCGCATTCCACACAGTTTCCATGCCATGTCCAATCCCATCCTCATCCTCATCCTCGTCCTCGTCCTCCGACAGTTGTTGCCAACGAGATAAACTATGGCCAGACTCTGGCAGGCAGGGCGAGAGGGAGCGGTGAAGCGGGGCATGTGAGGTGAGGTGTTCTGGGGGAAATGCACTTTGTTTTTCACACATTGCCCTAACTGATTAACTTTTGTGTTGAGCTGGAAAAACAACAAAGTGGAAAGCTGGGTGGGGGGGTACCGAGAGAGAGAAAAAAGAGAAGCCAATGCACAGAAATACAAACAGGCAGGCAGGCAGGCAGGGCAGGACAGGCCCGGACCCGACAGGACAGGCTGCTGCAGGATGCACAGAATGCACACACCCACACATGCAGGCATACATGTGTACCTACATATATACGTATATGTATATGTATATATGTAGGTATATGTAAAGATATAGCCAGACAGAGCAGAGCAGACAAAGCAGAGCAAAAGCAAAAGCAAACAACATTGCCCGTCCTGCATGTCTGTCTGCCTCTGTGTGTATGTGTGTGATAGACAGGCGTAAAGTTAATTAAACAATAAATACGCATACACAAACATACACACACCCACACAGGCACACAGGCACACACACACACACGCAGACGCGTTAAAAATGGCGAAAAACTACGGACTACACTTGGCAGCCTGGCGTGAAATTCAACACAATATAACACACACACACATAGAGATACGGGTGGTGGACCTGCAGCTGTGTGTGTGCATTGTCTGTTGCACTGTAATTGAGCAATTGCCACCCACTCAAACGAGCCAGCCACCCAAAAACCCCACAGAGCACCAGCAGCGGCTGGCAATTTACTTGGCGCTCAAAAGTAGGCAACACTCATCAACGCCACAAGAGAAAGCGATGGAGAAATGTGCGAAAAAAAGAAGACAGACACACAGAACACAAACTGAGACGGAAATAACGATGGAGAATATGAAAGAGATGGCAACAAGGGGGAGAGTGAGATAGTTAGTGGAAGCTGCCAGGAACGAAATCAATTTAGTTGCCACTACGTTTTTTTGTTGTTGAGAATCTTTCCATTCGGGGAATTGAATGCATTTTGATGGAGAAAAAAGTGTGCAGAACTAACATACATACTATACGTGTATATGCAGAGGAAAGAGTTAATGTAAACAAGGCAAAAAGATGGGGAAGCCCCCCGAAAGGCACTGCCACACAGTGGAACGGCAGCTCCAGGCACTTGCCTCAAAGACCACTCTAAAAGTAAGCAGAAACATAAAGAAAAGAACGCTTTTTTGTTGCTGAATGTTAATTGAGGACTTTCCATATAGCACCACTACCCAATGGTGCTTGTGGCATCGCATAGATGGGGCAAGGATAATTGCCAGTGGATAGCTTTTGTAAAACAGATAGATCGACAAACATCAGATTCTATGATTTGCACGCCTTACCTGCTGCTGCTGCTCAGGAAATCGTACGGTTTCTCATGTAATTACGTGTCACTCGGGGCGTATGCGTAATAAGAACAATTACCCATACGCGGGGTAAAACCCGAAACACACTGGAAATCGTCATTGTTTGATATGATACTAGGGGCACTCTGGAATGTTTTTTCGCTTGTTTTATTCCCATTTGCAGGACCCAGCTCTAATTGGATTACAGCAAAAAGTACAAAAATAAAAAATCATAAAAATAAATACGAAATGCGCCAAAAGCTGAGTGGGAGAAGCACACCCGTGCGGATGTGCGGATGTGTGGCTGTGTGGATGGGCTATGGCTGTGGCTATCTTTATAAATTTCAAGGAAATTGAAGATAAACACCCGCTGACCGTTTATAGCATGGACTTTGTGGGGTGTCCACGTCCATGTAGGAAGATATGACACACCCACATGAATGAGGAAAAACATGTGCGCTGCATGGTCGTTCTTCTAGTCCAATGGGCGTTGCTTTGCCCTTCTCTCAGACTCCTTTTTTTCGAGAGAAAAGCAACCACGCCGATGCACACGTTTGCGTTGGAGCGCTCTCCTCTTTCATAATAATAAAATTTAATTTTATGCTAATTTTATCGATTGTTCTGTCAAGTAAATCGCAAAAAACCAGCAGCATCTCTGCCATGTGGGCAATTAGGAGAGCACACATCGAGTGGGCGTAGCCAAAGCGCTTCACATTAATAATACGCATATGAACGTATGTATATCCCTGGAGGAAGATAATGTTCAACTTCAGTGTAACGTGGGGGAGTTTTTCCTTTCATTTTTCCACTCTCTGTGAGGTTTTCCTTGGAATATTGTATAACACTGTGTTGCAATTTATTTATAAAGTTTTCTCGCAAAAGCCCTTCTTTTTTTACACTCTTAAACTGTTTTTTTTAATAATTTTGATGACTATTTGAATGCGCATCACTTTTAAGGACTCATATTCATTCTTTCTTTTCAAATTAGTAGTATATTATATATTATTTCAATGCCAAAGGGGGTTCTATTTGTGGTCTCTATCTCATTCCTTAAAAGTTCATCATTAAATAGCAGGACACCCTCATAAGGGCCATATAGCACAGCTCCATTAGCAGACAATTCGATGATAGGACGATGGTATAATTGCTGATAATTGGACCTTTATCTTGCACTCATCATCGATAGAGTTTTGCTCGAAACTCTTATAACATTTTACAGTGAATCAACGTGATCTTAAGATATACATTTCATTCTATAACCGAATCCTAATCCAATCAAACATACACTCTCTCAACTTTTTGCACATACATAAACTTCTCTGACTGTCTGTCTGACACACACACACTCAGACACTCAGACACACACACACACACACACACACTCTGACTCGCATGCAGCATCAACGAGCGGCAAAGAGCGGCGGGCGGCAGTCAAAAGTGTTAACCCATTCGTCGTCACCTTTTTGCCCCCAAACATATTTAGATAATTTAACGCGCGACGCTCGTAAATTTCCACAAAAACAGACACACACACACACATAGAGAGAGAAAGGCAAACAGAGGCAGACACACAAATACACCCACAGAAACAGACACAGACACAGACACATACACACACAGGCAACTAAACCATGTTAAGCAAATAAACAAGCCGCTCCACTCTCCACTCACGAGGTGTGAGTGCGAAAGAGCCAGCAAGGGAGATGAAACAAGAGAGAAAGAGAGCCAGAGAGTCAGAGTCAGACCACGAACCACCCACAGCTGCTGAAAAAGGCAACCAGTGAAATAAACGGCGCCGAAAATAAAGTATTTCCCGTGTAATTACGAGAAGCCCAGAGCCAGCCTCAACGTTCTCGTGTGACTGGCAAATTGCCGTTCACACGAAGTACGGGGCATTCTAATGCCATTTCAAAATATATTTATCCAAATTTGAATAATTATTGAATTAGGAGATATACCCATTAATTTGATCGAATTATCGATGAGTTTTTAGTAGATTTTTGTAGATTTTTCTGATTCTCTTTCTCTTTGATTATCTCATCTTCTTGCACTTGTGCTTCTCCACTCTGGTACTTTGCCTGCTTCTTCTTGTTCTTCTTGTACGCCTGTGTATGTGTGAGCTCATAAACTTTTAATTAGCTACAAAGCGCCAACAAAAAAATCACACACACACCAGCCATCGACTAAGGGAGTGGGGCCTGGGGAACTGGGGACCTGGAGACCAGGGACCTGGGAGCTGGGAGCTGAAGAGTGGCTCTCTGATTCTGGTTCTGCTTTTGCTTTGCTGCGTGGTGTAAGCCTTTGAACACACCACAGCAGAGCCACGACGCACAGACACTCATACACGCACACGCACACGCACACCCACTCACACTCTCACTCACAATCAGCAGCAGAGCAGAGAGCAAGAGCGACAGAGAGGAGCAGAAGGCTATGGCGTGGGGCAAGGGGCAAGGGGCAAGGGGAGAGGGGAGAGGGGAAAGGGGCGGAAGCTGATGCTTTCGGAAGGCGTTTGGTGGCATTCGGCATTTTGGTTGGTTGTTTATTAACACCTTTATACTTTGACTGACTTTTGGATGCTGATGCGTTGTTGTTTTTTTTTCGTTTGCGTTGTTGTTGTACTCTCCTCGTTGTTGTACTTCTGTTTGTCTGTTGTTGTTGTTGTGGCAATTCAAATAAGAGGGGATGCTGCTCCACGGCTAAGTGGATTGATGGAACCACTTCGTTGAAATTTTGGCGATTTTCGTTGGGCAGATTCAAATGAAATTCAATATTCTTCTGAGTTTCGCTATTCGAAATCAAACGGAAAAGCGTCTATCTAGTTTTTGATTTCTTCTCTTTCTTATGAGCTGACGAAAAATATGAAAATATTTTTTTTATAGTAATTTATTATTATTAAATACTTTATTATTGTTCTTTTTGGAACATTCATTTTGATTTATTCTTTATTTTTAAGCTCATGAGAAATATGTACAAAACACATTAATTTATTTTGTTTATTTTTCATGACTTTGGTGTTATCTCGAATAAATTCTAGAAAAAAATCAGCAGAAATAGATTTTTTTCTCTAATAAAAAACAGGAATACCACACATTCTGCGAAGTACATTACAATTTCCTGAAACTTTTCGAAGGTTCTTTTTTTTGGAATTTCTATGGGCTGTAATCTTTGATCCAGAATACAGAAGTGGCCCCTCTTACAGAACACCAATTAAATCGCCTTTCACTTCTCAGCCACAGAGCATCCTCGATGTCCGTCCGCTGGTGCGCTCCCTCCCCCGTCAAACACCAACCAACATGACGACACACAACGCAACCCAGTCCAACCCAACCCGAACCGAACTGAACCAAACCGAAACGAAACGAACCGAACACCAAACCAACGAACGAAGAACGACAGCGACGACGACTACGACGACGACGACGACGACGCTGCTGCTGTAATTTTTCACACTCTCTCAGACACACACACACATACGAACACGCGCGCACACAAATGCCGAATGTTGTCACCTCTTACAACTACAAACGCCATGTGGGCCTGGCTGTGCCTCTTCGTTCATTTCACTCACACACAAACACACGCAGAGAGAAGAGAGAGGGATATTTAGAGGCATTGTCCAGTGGACCAGGGAAGGAGGTGTGTGCGGTGTGGTGTGGTGTGGTGTGGTGTGGGTGGGCGTACGCTGACGCCGCCATTGTGAGGTGTGGTGCTAACTAGCTGCCGCCGCGTTGCTCGCTTGCTCGCTTGCTCTCTCACTCACTCACTCACTCTTTATATCTGAGTGTGTGCTTGTGTGTGTGTGTGTGTATTTGTGGTTAAACTTGTCACACAAGCTGAGCAGCAGGCAGGCAGAAGCAGCAGCCAGCAAGTCGCTTGTCGTCTTCTTCTTTCGCACTGTCGCAGACCCGGAGACCCATATTGCCGGCCAGCTCACACTTATAGGAAAGGCCCAGACAAAGCTTGTTTGCTTGCGTCTGTGTCTGTATGTGTGTGTTTGTGTGTGTGTGTGAGAACGTGTGACAAAATACATTTGCGTTGCCGTTTTTGCTTTTTGGCTTCGTCGCTTCTTTGTCTGCTCTCTCTCTGTATGTGTGTGCGCGTGTGTTTGTATGTGTCTGTTTGGTGTTTGTCTGTGTTTGGTGTTTGTGTGTGACTTCTGCTTGAGCTTTTTGCCTTTCATTTGCACGCCCCCCAGTCTCCATGGCGCCGTCTCGCTTGCACTTGCGTTATTTGCGCGCAAAACTTAGCGTCAAGTTTTTGTCACACGGCCGTGGCGGCGGCACGGCACGGCACCTATGCTTCTGGTGCTGCTGCTGCTGCGACGCCGGCTGACGCCTGCTGCTGCTGTTGCTACATGTCTTCTGCCACTGCCACCGCTGCTCTTCTGCTTTTTCGCACCAGCTCTCTGCCGACGCCAAACCTTTATCCCGTCCAAAAATCTTTTCATTTACATTTCGGACTCATAAAAGCTGGCAAAGCGGCTAACAAGCGTTTAGCAGGGTTGGAGGGGGCGACTGCCGCTCTGGTTATGTAATTTTAGCCCAAGGAATTCAACCGAATCAAAGATACACCTAAGGCAGGGCAGTGGCAGCGGCAGCTTTTTCTTGATGTCCTTCTCTGTCCTGCCCCCCAAGAAATCTTTGTTTTTCGACACTCAAAGCATATTCGTTCTTAAAGCTTTCTCAAGATTTTCCTTAAGACTTTTTCTTCAGCTCAAAAGCTCGAAAGGACTTTGCCTTACGAGTTTCTATAGCCTTTTCCAAACGTCTTGCTTTTGTTTTAGTCTTTTCTTCAAGTGTTTTTCCCTCCTTAATATCCTTAAATTAATTACTTAATCCCAAAGAAGAAACAAATAAAACTTGATTTGTATCCATTTCCTTTTCTTTTCAAGCAGTTTTTCCTCCTTGGGTTTTCCAAGATATACATTTCTTCTGCTTTACAGAAGTAAAAGGAACAACTTTTTGTAGTCCCCTAAAGTACATTTTTTTGAGTCGATTCTTCTGTATTTTTCGAGAAGTCATGTTTTAGTTGTAGCTTTTTGTCCTTGTTAGAAGTTTCTCTCCTTCAATCTTGAATCTGTTCTTATTTTTATAAATATTTTTTTTGCCATCGTAGGGTTTCCCATTGGGAATGCCATTTGATCGCTTAGAGGTCACTGTAGGTTAACATATTTGGCGTCTGCCTATCTCTGCTTCCTCCTGGCACATCGGGCAGCATCTGCCGCCCCTTTTGACAGCCCCGAACACCGCACCATTTTTGGGGAACATCAAAAACCATTTGACCATTGAAGCGCATTTTTCGCTGGCGCGTCATTTGTCAACTTGGGTGTCCTGCCCCTGCCCCCTGCCCCCTACCCCTCATCCGCTACCCCTACACAGCCCGCCTCCTCTGCAAATCCGCCTGGGTGGCTGTGATTTACTACATGCTGCTTTGCACCACCCACCCCCTGGCGACTCCTGTCGCTTGTCCTCCTGCTGACAATGCTCTTCCTTTTAGCTTTTTTTCTGGCCGCTCTCAGTCTTTCTCTCTCTCTCCCTCTCTCGCTTTTGGTATGCTTTCTCGCTCTGCCCCGCCTCGCCACTCTCTCTCACTTGGAGGAGGCATTTTTCTGGCGAAGTGCACTTTCTGGTGTCGGTGTCGGGCGCCTTGTTACTTCTAACACGCTTCCATGCTGCTTGTCACACGCCGCGACGTCGACGCGGCTGGGCTGACGCTAACGTTTGCGCCGTTGCTCTCGCTGGTTGGCCTTCCGCCCTACCCATCCCCACCCCCCCTCACAGCCTAGCGATGATCATCCAGCTGCTGTTGTTTGTCACATTCACACACACACATGGGCACACAGAGGGACTCAACACACACACACACGCACACTGATGCTAGCAAAAGCGTCAACGCAACACTTTTGGTTGAGTTTTTGGTTTTCTTATTGGAACAGCAGCAGCCGCCAACGCTTCGGCCGCAGTCAGCGTCTCAGCCTCTGCCTCTGCCCTGCTCTCTCATACACGAACGAACCCCAGCCGCCACCACACCAGTGCCTCTCACTCACTCTCACGCACGCCCGTCCGTCCGTCACGAAAGCCGAAGCGAGAAACTCAACACAGACCAGGTTCTCGCTCTCTCTCTCTCTCTCTCTCTCACATCCGCGGCCCGTGTGGGCTTCCGTGTGCGTGTGTGTGTGTGTCGTGTGCATATGGCCATCTCGCTTGCGCTCGCCCGCCACTCGTTGGCTGCCCGACACACAGCAGCAGAGCAGCAGAGCAGCGCGCTGTGGCGCTCTTCGGGGGTTGCGCTGCCCGTCTGAGTGTGTGTATTTTACAGTTTGGAAGCGACCGGCGAGTAGTTCGTATCGGCATAGTAACAGCAGAGCGCCGTCGCCCCGTTTTTCGTTTTCGTCGTCGTCGTTCTCGTCGTGATCTCAGAGTTAAGCGTCCGTGTAGCGCCAGCGCCAAGCGTCCAGCCAGCGTTCCAATCGTCTCTCGTTGTAGTCCCGCTTTTGGAGACGGTTTGCCAGCCACCAATTTTTTGTTGTTCATTTTTTTTGGGTTTCACTTTGTTTCTAAAACAACAAAGCAGAAGAGTAAGAAAGAGGAGAGGAGCGGTGAGGAGAGGAGAGGAGAAAGAATTCTAGTTTCAAAAATCCGTGCAACCAGAAGCCGCAGCAGAAACAAGCAACAACAAAAAACAGAAAAAAGAAACCGCGTCGCGGCTGACGTTTTGCCGCCGCAAAAACAGCAAAAAAGAAAAAACACAAAAATCTCTGACAAAAAGAAAAACAAACCAGAAATGCAAACAAAAACAACAACAACAGCAACTAAAAAACACATTTCTTTTTTTTAGCAAGTTTCAAAATTTCGTTTGCCTAATGAAAAACCAATAAAAATAAAACAAACCCAAGAAAACCCCAGAAAAAGGCAGTGACAAAAAGAAAAGTTACCAAAAGAGAAACAGAAAATCGAAAAGAAAACCCAAAAAAATCAAGAGAAAACAGCGAGAGTGCAGAACAAGGATTAAATGGTGTGTGTGGTGTACATATATTGATGTGAGTGACTGTGTGTGTCTAAGCAAAAACGAATCAAAAAAGTACCTGTCGAAAAAAACAACAACAACAAAAGAGTAACAACTGCAACACGGAGAACAACAACGGCAACAAGAGAACAGAATCCTGAGAAGAGCCGAAGAAAAGAAAGCTTTACCGAATACAGCTAGAACACACAAAAGCTGCCGAAAGCTTTGCCGCTGGCAAAGAACAGTAAGACAGACAGACAGATAGACCAGACAGCTGTGTGGATCCTTTGATCTGAAGAAGCTGAGAGAAACGATAGACCTTGCTGAAGGAGGACTGTGTCTCTTGCAGTCGAAGGATACACGCTTCCCACAGCGGCAGAGCGCGAGAGAGTGGATGAGAGGACGACATTTCTGCATGACGCACATGGTTCCAGTAATTGTAATGTAATGAGATACGACGTCCAGGAGCTGCTACTTCATCAGTCTGCTGAGGATCCATTCGCCAGGTTCGCAAATGGGATGGCATATCATCCATTTCTGCAGCTAACGCAAAGACCCACTGACTTCAGCGTATCCTCGCTGTTGACGGCGGGTAGCAACAACAACAACAACAACAACTCGAACAGCAACAACAGCAACAACCCGAACAACAACAGCATCGTTGCAGCAGCGGCGGCAGCAGCAGCAGCAGCGGCAGCAGCACATCTCAGCAGCAACTCCCCCGGTGGGGCAGGTGGTGCCGGTGCCGGTGCAGGCGGTGCGGGAGCGTCTGCAGGTGGTGGTGCTGCCAGCTATCACGGCAGCTCCCCATCGCAGCTTTCGCCGCAGAGCAACCACAGCAATAACAACAACAACAATCATAGCCAGCAGAACAATAACAACAACAACAACAACAGCAGCCACAGCAAGGGACACTTGACCACCGAAGAGCCACGATCCCCAACGTCCACATCCACGCCACCACCGCAACAGCATCAGCAGCAGCAGCAGCAGCCACCGCCGCCGCCTCCACACTCACACCATCCGCCACCATCCTCAGTGACAGTGCCACATCCCGCCCATCATTCACCCAGCGTGGGCGCCACGGGAGCCAATCCCCATCCAGGGCCAGCGGCAGGAGCAGCGCCGGCCTCGGGCCATCACCATCCGCCGCCGCAGCAGCAGCAGCAACAGCAGCATTTGCCACCGCAACAGCAGCAGCAGCAACAGCAGCCGCCACCACCGCCGCCGTACTTTCCCGCCGCCGCTTTGGCCGCTCTGGCCGGTAGCCCAGCCGGACCACATCCAGGGCTGTATCCCGCCGGCGGGCTGCGCTTTCCGCCGCATCCCGCCCACCCGCACGCCCACCATCCGCTGGGCACCGCCTACACGACGGCCGAGGACGTGGTCCTGGCATCGGCCGTGGCCCATCAGCTCCATCCGGCAATGCGACCGCTGCGCGCCCTCCAGCCCGAGGACGATGGCGTCGTCGATGATCCCAAGGTGACGCTCGAGGGGAAGGATCTGTGGGAGAAGTTCCACAAGCTGGGCACGGAGATGGTCATCACCAAGAGCGGCAGGTAAGTGATTATCTGTTCTGTTAACCCTGCCCCGACACCGACACCGACCCCGACCCAAGGTCACCACCCCGTCTCAGGCCTAGTCTCAGAGCCTCTATCTGCCCCCGTCTGGGGGCACCATCATCATCATCAGCCCTGGCCACTTGAGCACGTGTGGCGACGTCTCAAGCTCCCGGGAAATGTAGGTGAACGAATGCAGAGAGATGCCTCATCCTCCTGCCTACTGCCTCCGAGGCAGGAGCATCTCTTGAGAGGATGATGATGATGATGTCGTCGTCGTGGCTGACATTCAAGCTGCGTTGGCGCGTGAAAATGCGTTTTCAGCTTCACACCTACTTGAGAAAGTGTTCAGACAAGGACTCAGACCCACACTCACACTCATACTCATACTCGTACCCATAGCCAAACCCAAACCGAAACCGAAACCCATAGAAACGGATAAGGACGGACGGACGAACGGGTGTCAAGTGAGTGCCAAGTGAGTGAATGCTATGGAGATACAATGATAGTGTCCATCACACTGTGAATGCTCCAGAGTGGAGTATTTTCCAGAATTAAAAATAAAACGAAACAGAAGAGAATTAGCAATGATTGATAGAAGAACTATGGAAATTCCAATCCAAAATCAACGTAAAGTTATACACTATAACTTTAATAATTTCTGGCAAATTGAAGGTTAAATATTAATTGAAGTTTCCAAAATATTTATTGAATATTTTCATTAATAAAAGCACTCAAAGTATTTCCCTTTCAAAAGCTTAAATCTGAAGGAATCCTCCGTTGAATGTACTACTTTCAATCATTCATTCAGGCCAACGATTAAGGATGATTCATCGCCGCCCCCCACGCTGCCTCAACTCCTTCTTCGCCCTATGTGCGGCATGCCATTGGAGGGCCTGCCTGCCACACGCTCTGCATTCGCCTGCATTCACACCCGCGCCCGCCCCCGCACACTCGCACTCACGAGTGTGATTCATTCGCCTCGAACCAAATTCAATTAGCTTCTGCTGCGGCTATGCGTCTCTGCGGCTGCTCTTGTTTTTTAAGCTACAAATTGCTTGACGCCTCGGCTAAGCTTCTTCCTCCTTCTGCTTCTTCGCACCATTTTCATTTTCATTTCCATGGACATCCAAGGTGGTGCCAAGGGGTGGGCGTGGCATTCGACTTTGCCACAAGGCAACAGCAAACAACAACCACAAAGAAAATAGAACCAAAAACAGAAAATTAAACGACTCTTTTGAGTGAGTCGCAATTGAAAATACTGTGGAAATATTCCAGATATTCTCAGACCCATCGTTGCTCCAGAATATAGTGTTTCGATCCATTAAAATATCTGATGGATATTCCAGGAATCATCGCTATTGGGAGGCGCAGGATTGCCAAAAAGGAGCCCGCTTTACGGTATTCTCGTATCTGCAGATACTTTTGTATCTTTTTCTTGTTGTTTTTTGCGTGTTCCGTTTTGAAATCGAAAGTGTAGTGGAGAGTAGCCCTACCTGCACCTGCAGGGTATCCTCGAAAACAAAAACGAATTATTTGCAAATAGTTTTTGTGTGCAGAAAAGTTTTGCGGAGGGAGGCAGGCACGGGCGATGTCTGGCCAGGTGTCTGGGTCCCTAGCCACGCCCCCCCCATGCTATATGTATATATATGTAGGTAGGTATTTTTTATGGATGGATATATAATAGGTATATATGTATTTGTTGCAGTTGTTGTTCGCACTTGGAGAAGAAAAACAAAAACCACAAAAAGTTGATGAAAATTATGGGGGATGCATATAGAAAATCCTTAAGCTCATTAGCAGTTTGGAGACTTGAAGTGTGAAACTAACCCAAGTGGCCATCCATGAGCATAAACCACTCCAACAGCAACCCAAAAGTGGGGGCTACCCCCCCACTACCCCCGTCTAGCCTCCAGTTCCGCCTCCTCCTTGGTAGGGAAGGGTTCCATGACCCGCCGCTCGGCCTCTGGTTTTCTTTTTGTTTTTGTTTGTTTTTTTCGTGGCTACTGGCTGAATGGCTACTGCGTTCTACTACCTTCTCCGCTGTATCGTTCCGTCCAAAGTGTGGCATGCAATTGTTGTTGCAGCACGGGGCCACTGGGAGGCGGTATGGGGGTGTAGCTCTGGCTCTGGCCCGGCCTGGCCTGGCCTGGCAAAAGTTTTTAAGTACTTGTACCTCGTCAGCCACTCACACAAACACTCACCACACTCATGGGACTCGCACTCGTACCATTCACACATGTGTGTTGGCAAGTTGCAACTTTTTTGCACGCCACACATTGCTGCTGCCGCTGCTGCTGCTGCTGCTGTTGCATGCCACCAGCTCCAGTAGGAGACGTGCGAAAACAGCAACAACAAAACGGAATTATTGTTGCTGCTGTTGTTGCCACCACCTCCCCCTCCCCTCCCCCCACATCATCATCATCAATGTCAAAATTATTGTTTTTCCTGAGCTGCCCCTCCCCCCGCGGCCCCCTCTTGTAACACCACCCCCCCAGCCAACAGCCAACAGCCACCAGCTACCAGCTACCAGCCCCTCGCATTCTCACTCTCTGGAGCTGTGAGTGCCACTTGAATGTTTTGTGAGTGGATTTGCATTGATTCGCTTCGTTTCAATCGCAGCTTTTTCGGTGTGTGTTTTTTTCAATGCTTATAAATGGTTTGAGTAGTGGTTTTATTCACTTGGCTATTCGTGAATGCTTGACGGTTTTTTTGAATCTTCAATCTGTTGCCATCAAAAATTATGCTATAAGGATATCGAGACGCCTCCAGTGGCTCCAGCGACCGATGGGCTCTGTCGCATGACGCAAAACTAGTTATTGTGGAACCAAAAAGAGTTAAATATGATCCAATGTGACCGTTCTTGAGGCAATTCTTGATCGTGTCACGAGAGAAAGTGCCTTTTGGATGCCACTCTAAATTCTAAATTGGAAATTCTCTTAACGCTTCTACCATGCTTCATCCATTCACACCCTCTAGTACTCCTCTACTTCTCCCTTCATGGCTTTCATAGTTCTCCCCTATCTTCATTCTACTGGTTCCCTACTGGTTCTCTAGAGCCCCCTTTTTGTGCTGATATCTGCGCCCCTGTCTCTGGCAATTAAATCGCTCGAACGAATTGCGTGAAATCTTTGTGCCGCCGTCCTTCTACTTCCCATCTGCTGCTCTCTCTCTCTCTGTGACTTTATCAATTAATTGAAATTGCTGTCTAAACGCAAATAAATAAAAACCTTTGCCCCTCTAGCCCCCTGTTTCTCGCCAGTCGCCCCCCTCTTCCATAGACACTTGACGACACTTTCAAGCGACAAAAAAACAGCGCGAGAAAAAACCTAAGAAATCATGCAAATAATTCTGAAATCTATAAAACAAATGCCAAAAATTATCAAGTGTTGACCTCAACGGAGGCCCAACTGGGGGAACAGAGATAGAGAGAGGTATAAAGTTGGTGCTAGGGCGAAAGAGAGGGGTGTAGTGCTGCAGAGGTTGGGGGGGCACCGACAGGAAGGAGGCGGCTGGTTTCTTGCTTTGATTTGCCAGAAATTTCAATGATTTTGAGACTAATTGAAAACGCCAATTCATAGTCGCTGTTTGCTGTGCTGTGTTGTATGTGCCCCCAGGCCCTGCCAGAGCCCAAAAGGGGGGGTACCACCCCTTGCCGCTCCGTGCCGTTCCTTTGCTTTCCTCTCAGTTCTTTTCCTTTTTTAATTGATGACAGACTTTGGTCTCACATACGGCGGGGCGGTAGGCGGTAGGCGGCAGGCGGCATGCGATAATGTGACAGACAAAAATATTTAATGACACGGCAAAGGACACACACGACAGGCAGACAGACAGACAACTGGCAACCCTCCTCCAAGGCCCGGCCCTCCCTCGCTCCCGGCTAGGGGTCAACCCCTGGGCGACCGCCTGTCAAAGTTCACTTGTTTAATTTTCATAAATAAAAATTTTTACCCCCACACGTTTTGGGTAAAAACTCAGCTGACGACAAAACGCAATCAAAGTGCACTGGCCCTGGGTGCCACCCCCTCTAACCCCTCGAGCCACCCACAAACCCCCGTCGACCCCCTGACAGACGAAAAGTTAGGCTCAATTAAAGGGGCGTGTCTACCTCCCGTTTTTAGTATTCTTTCGCTTGTCCAAGTCGTTAGGGAGAAGGAAACATTTTGCTACAGCACACAACCCTTGAGGGAACGTCTCCCCCGAGTCCCAGTCCCAGGCCCGTCCCAGTGCTATCCCTAGTCCTGCTCCACCATCTTGGAAACGTTTTCCATAATTGTGTTAAAATTGTCGTCTTGAGAGCGGAAGCGGTGGGTTGGGGGTAGGGCAACACACACACACACACAGACCAAGTGAAAGGAGAATTACGACAGAGAGCAAAGTAGGTACTACACTATATAGTCAGGAAAAAGGTGAAAGATCATGGGGCAGCCAGGGGCTGTGTTTAGTAAAATTATCGATGTGCTAAGTTGACAAATACGCTGAGGGCTGTCCCCCCATCCCCCACCCCCACTAAATTACACGTAATTTTTCCTTCACGGGACGTAGGGCTATCCTTTGGCATTTCTCGAGCTTCTGCGAGTCGGACCGAGAGCGGGGCAATTTTCCCAAACGGTTCTTCCATCAGTTGATAATTTCGCCAGCCCTGATGAAAAATGCATAATAATTGGGCACAGCCCTGAATCCACGCCCCCCGCATATGTCCTCGCCATACCCACACATATACATATGTACATGGGGATATAGTATATGTACACCCGTAGGATTGTTGGCATCGGGCTCCTCCCGCGTCCTGAAAAATGAATGAGTCGCTTGTGTAATTTGCCCGTAATTTGATTTCAAATTGATTTCCCTTCGCTTACGGAATAATAGATATGGGAGTCGCTATATAATATATACACCGAAATGGGTTCCGGTTCTGCTTCTGGTTCTGATTGTAGGGGAATTTTTGTTACGGAATCCGTATAGGACTTCGTTTTACCATATAGAATATAATTGGAATAATTATAGAATATTAGATGTATGGTAATTTCAAGTGTTTCGGACCGCGTTTAGTGGATATTACGGAAAGGGACTATCTGGGAAAAGTGTAAAAAAAAACCAGGAAAAAGAATACTTTTTGAATCCACAATGCCGATCGATCATCGCGATGGAAAATCGCAGCTGATGATGGCCGACTGACAACCCTCTCTCTCTCTCTCTATCGGTCTCCGCTCTTCCATCTCTGATCCGCGGTGCAACCCCTATTCGAGAACCCTGAAATGGAACCTCGCGAATGGAGGAAACCCGTTCCAAGGGCGAAAACTACAATCCGCTCCGCACCACCACCCAAAAGGCAAACAGCGAGAAACCGAGAAACCAAAACCCAAAACCGGAGACGCTGCTTAAATTACAATAAAAACGTCATAAAAAATTAACAAATTAAAAAGCAACCAGAGGGAGAGAGACACAGCAAGAGGCCTAGACACACAGCCGTTTTTTTGTGTGTTTTTTTTGTGGCTGTTAATTTAAATTGCATTTACGCCCCCACTCGAAATTAAATGGAAATTAATTTGGGGAACGCACCAAAAATCTAGTCGCGTCTTTGGTTTGGCTAATTAAGTGAATGCTTCCGTTGGTGTGCCTCATGCCTCATGCCTCCTGCCCCACGCCTTACGCAGCGGAAGTTGCAAGTTGAAGTCGGAGTTTTTTGGGCTCCTAACTTGGCTTAATGGTCGCCCCCAGTTTGGTCAGCGACCGCAACAAGCCGAAAATTGATGGCTCTCTCGGTGCCTGTGTGTGTGTGTGTGTGCCCCTTAAATTGGTAGCAAAATGCCGCTAAATGGTTTTGGTCTAATCGAGAGAGTGAGACAGAGAGAATTCCGCTGTTTACACGCTCCGCTTACCTAATGAGTACCATTTTTGGGAGCGGTGGGGGGGTGGCCGATTATGGGAAATGGAAAGGGTTCTACTGATAACCCCATGACAGAGTGATCCATCTTGAGGTCTAAATATCGCTAATTGGCCTGAAAGAACGCCACGGAACAGTGGCAATGGAACGAGCTAGTTGAGGCTACAAACTTAAGTGCGATAATCTAAGTCAATTACAAATACCTCTAATAAATGATATCACCATTTATCTCCACAATTGGAGATAAAAATATATACAAATTGAAACTTTGGCAATAGAACGCCAAAGTGGAAATAAACGAAATGGATATTGAACGCAACAATTTGTGGAATGTTGGGAATTGGTTGAAGAGATCCATTTTATAAACAGATTCTGATGGAAATGGCAATGGGATGCTTAGGGGGAACGGATGTCCTCGCTGTGATAACTGTACCGCAGTTTCCAGAGCTCAAAGCTTTCGCTTTCATTGTCGCAGTGGAATGGAGCGGACCACGTGGAACCGAACGCTGTGGAATTGAAATCGGAACAGGAGAGCACGGCAACTCGGGGGCAAATTCTGCATGGTAATGGAATATTTAGCATTTAAAAATTGCATTTCACATACGACGAAAAGCCCCGGCAGTTGGACAACAAATTTTTTATTTTTTTTTGGCATTCTCTCGCAATGTATAAAGCAAACAACGCAAAATATGACAACCGACAACCGACGACAACCCAAGAACAACAACAGCAACAACAACAACTGAGAAGAGAATGAGGATGGGGAGTGGGGAATGGGGATCGGAATCGGGGAGGACGATGATGACGTCCTTTATAATGAAGAACATGAGTTCAGAAGAACCCCAAAAAACAAAAACAACAAACGAAAAAAAAACGAAAAACGAAGGAAAAACACGAACAGAAAAAGGAGATACAACAACAAAAAAGATGCACAAAGAATGGAGCAACAACAAAAACCAGGAGAATGCCAGAGAGAAGGAGAGAGAGAGTGAGAGAGTGAGCAAGAGCAAGCGAGAGAGTCTGAGAGGACGAAGACGGCGTCTTTTTGGCGCCAGAAAAATAACGACAATGCCTGACGAATGTGCGTGGTGGGGTCTGGTCTGTCGGAGGGGGTCGGTTGCCCGGTGGGAGGGGGGCGATGGGAGGAAGTCCCTCCATGTGTGCGTCTGTGTGTGATGGTTTGTGATTGTGTGCGACAGAGAACAATGCATGCAGGAGACATGTGTTTGGCATTGGCGCTCACCGAAAGCAAACAAAAAGCTCTCTCAGCGGCAGAGAAAGTGAAGATCGGCCGGCAAGGCAGGCAGGCGGGCAGTCGGGCAGGGCGGCAGACAAAGCGAAGAGTGAAGAGCAGAACCGAGAGCCGAACACACCGAAGAGTGGACCTAAAAGAAATGTCAAAAACAATGAGAACGGTCGAATGGATTTGACAAACATTTCCTAGATGTACGCTGGCAGATCAAAGAGATGGCGACATCGGCAGCAGCAGTCGCAGCAGCAGCCGTAGCCGCAGCAGCAGCATCGCGGGGCCCGAGAGACGACAAATCCATTGGCGCTCTCCCTGTCGCCCTTCCACTCCCAGAAAATTAGTCAAATTAGCACGCTCACTCACTCACTCCCTCACACACACACACTCACACGAATCGGAATACGAAACGAAACCGAAAGTAGAGCTTGGATCCGTTCTGATCCGATCCGATCGGATCCGATCCCATCCGATCCGTGGCGGATCCTCTATCCAGTCCATCCTTTTTGTGTCGTCTGTGTGCTGTGGTTTTTTGTCGCCGTCTTTTGTCTCGTGGCATATTCACGCGTTCGAGGCGAACCCGGCTCGGGCTTTTAGCATTAGTTTACACTTGATTAGAACGCTAATTGGCCTCAAAAGGAGTTGGAGGAGAATGGATGGAAGCAAGCAAGGAAGGAAGGGTATGGCATGGGGTATGGGGGCTAACCATTGAGCTGGGAAATTTTTCGTGGAAATGTCCGCTTGATTGCCAAAAAGTTGCGCGATTAAGGAAGGATTAGGCTTTTGATCTATGCGATCTCTCGCTCTGCGGTAGAGACAGAGAGGGAGAGATAGAGATAGAGGCAAAGTGGTCCCCTCTTTCACTAATATCCCAACGTTTTTCTGGTCTTGGTTCAGCTTTAAGTTACTTTTTGTTGACCTCTACGATCCAGGCGATCCGGAAGCATTTGTGGCACTACAGTGAAGCACTTTTGCTTCACTTTCTATGACCTGGTCACATGTTCTCTCCACTGCTTCACTGCAGTTCCTTGGTCTCTTTTCCACTGTTTATTCTTATCTTCTGTTCTGCTCTGTCCATCTTCTTTTGGGGCTGCTTCTGCTTGCGCTTCTACCTCTGCTGCTGCTGCTGACGGCAGCGCTGCGCGCACAGAAGACGCTTTATGAATTTAAAGTGGCAAAAATTGACGAGTTGCTTTGGTTTTATTTTGTTCTTTATTATTATTATTACCGTATGTCTGTGTTCGTGTGTTCGTGGCTCGTCTCTGTGTGTACAGATATATTTATTTAATATTTTGTGGCTGGCTTCAAGCGAGAGGGAGAGTGTGAGTGTGAGTGGAAGGCGGGGGAGGGGCTCTGAAAACAAAAATATTATACAAATTGTATGGGGCCATTTGGTGAGTTTTAACTGCTCTGCGTGTTCTGTTTGCCAGATTCCCGATGCCGATGCCAATGCGACAACAATGTGTACAGTATACATACATATGTATGCATGTGTGTATATGTTTACGTATAGTTTATCTACGTTTTTGGTAACACACGAATTTATGTTACCACTTGGATTTTATGAATAAAAATTCCTCTTATTTCGGCTGCTTGCCCGTTGGGCGGGGGAGTTCTGGGAAATACAAATCAAATTTATGTAGCACCCACTGTGGCTCTGCCTCAGCCAGTGGCTCTGCCTCTGCCTCTCTGGGAGAGAAATTAACACGAAGTCAAGAGGCAATTACGCACGCACACACATCCCAGGATAGTGGGAGTGGGAGAGAGGAGCGAGCGGGCGGGCGGGCGGGCGGTTGAGCGAGAGCATAGGTGTCAATGACGTGCGCTATCAGTTTTCATTCATGCCTAAGCCTCTCCCTGCCCCCGGCCTGCCCTGCTCTCTGTTTGTGTGTGTGTTTTTTTTCGCAATTCCCTTTTTTGCATGCTCTCCCAGCCTCTCTCTCTTTCTCCCACTCTCTCTCTCTCTCTGTGTGTGGGTGTGTGTGCAGTCAATTAACGGCAAACAAAAGTTTCAGTCAGTCGACTCTCTGCCTCTCTCGCTCTCCCACTCTCGCCCTTTTGTGGGTGGCGGCAGCACATGTAATGCAGAAAACGAAAAAGTTTTACTCCTGGTGCCTGCTGCTGCTGCTGCAACTCTGCCGCTGCTGCTGCTGCTGCCGCTGCCGCCTGCATCGTGTTAATTGAGTGTGAAGTTGGGCTTTTGTTGGTGCTGTTGATTTTAATTGTTAAGCAACAAAGGCGCGAAATATGTTTTAGCTGCTTGTGCCAATTTGGCTTTTAATTAAGCTTCTCCAAAAAAAAAAAACACAAAAAAAAAAAACAAACAAAAAACAGACATATATAACCACACACACGAGCAAAAAACAGAGCAAAAACAAGCTGGATTTTGGGTATTGGAGGGGGGCCGAAGCTTTTGATACCCTTTGCAGATCGTTCGTTCAATGGAAATGCAATGATGTTTAAACTATCTTCAAAGACAAAGAAGCATTGAATGTACCCATAATATATATGATCTGAATAATGGAATATACCTAATGGAGGCATTGCACATGTCTGTCATACCCTCTGGAGTACCTCGGCAGGGTATGAAAAAGCTCTGGCAGCAGCAACAGCAGCAGCGCGCCAGTGGCCGAGAGTGTGGCTTGCGTGCAAGTGCCAGCAAAGTGTTGATTTCATTAAAAGCAATTGCAACAGCAACTACGGGCAGCAGCACCAGCAGCAAAGTCAAAGTCGTACACTCTCTGCCTCCCCCCGCCCCTCCCTCTCCAGCACGCCTCTCCCACTGGTGTCCCCTCTCCACAGCACGCCTCTGTATCTGTATCTGGCAGTGGCTCTGCCTGCTCTTGTTTTTGGTGTGATCGTGTGTTGACTGCATTTAATTGTTGTGCGCGCCGGCGTCGCTGCCTCGTTCTCTCGTTCGTTGTCACTTTGAGTTAACAACTCGATTACACGCTGCTTGCAACTGCAACTGCAACCGCACCGCACCGCGCTGTCGGTGCTGCTGCTGCTGCTGCCACCGCCGCCGGCCATGTGCAATTTTTTGAATTATTAATGAATCTCAGCCAACGGCCACAATAAAACAGCGGAAAACAAGAGAAAGAGAGAGATGGAGAGAAAGACCCGCTGCGATGGACCGAATCGAAGAATACCCTTGCAGGGGCACCTACTATACGAAATGGTCAACCGATGTGGATCCAATGGCTAAAAACCCCACAAGAAGGGTCTAACGACGAGTCGCTCCTTAAGATAACATGACTTTTATAGCTCTTTCTCATCACATCATTATTCAACGTTGTTCGTTACTCTCTATCCAAGCTGTCTCGTCACTGGCTAAAATAGTCAAATTATTCCTAACGTTAGCTGGAAGAAATCGGAGAGTTTTGCAGGGGTTTTAGGAATTCTTATTGTACCACATATCCCACGAGAGGGTAGGGTATGCGAAGAGGCAACGATTCCAGAGAACTTGAGAGTCATTCGGAGAGTGACGAAGAGAGGGCAGTGGACCAGAGCAGAGCAGAGCAGAGCAAGTGCTGTGTACAGCAGCCGGATCGTGTTAATAAAAAACAATTAATATTAAGTGTATGTTTAGTGTGGCTGTTGACGGTGTTGACGGTGTTCACGGTGTTGGCGATGTTGTTGCTGCTGTTGCTGGTGCTTTTGCTGTCGCTGACAACGCGCTAATAGTACAAATAATCAACGAGTGCAACGCTGAGAACTCGTTATAGCTGTCTCTCTGCTTGTGTGTCTGTGTGTGTGTGTGTCGGAGTTGGCTCGTCGCGTGTAATTACTTTTAGTTGGTCATAATTTGTCAATAGCTATTTTGTTGCACTGCCAATTGCCGAGAGCAGTCGTCAACAGTCAACAGTGAGCGACGACGACAACAGCAACAATCACAGTGCCCCCAACGACAACACCAGCAGCAGCAGCAGCGGCAACAGCAACAGCGGAAGTGCAAGTGTGCAATCGTGTGTGGGGCATGAGGAGGGAGGGGAGTGCGGGGGGCCCTGTGGGGCTATGTGCACAGAAAGTGGAACAGGTTAGGTGCGAGGCTTAGTGCTTATTTGGAAAAGCATTTCCCATCGACCATCGTCAGTGCGGTGATTGATTGGCAATCGGATTGGATTTCACTTGTGCGCCTGGTACTAACGTAGTTACTCGCTGGTAGTTTAAGTTTTTCGTTAGGGCTACTCGTCTCTAGCTACTAGCTGCACTAAACTACTCGCTTTTGAACATATTTACGTAGTTTGCTTTCGTTACCTCGCTACTAGCGAAAATAGTTCTAATTTTACTCGTTAGAGTGAAAATGTGTACTCGTTACTCGCAACTCGCGAATCTCTTCAACGTTAATGAAGTGTGTAATTGAGATTAACGTATGGCAGGCGGCACACAACCTACTCTAGTTCCTATATGAGAAGTAATTCTCTTTTATAATCCATCCGCTTGCCCTTCCTTCCACCGCTTCCCGTACTCGCTCTCGCTCTGCTGCTCAAATCCCTCTCTCTCTCAACCTGTTCCCCGCCCATGGCCGGCGCCTATCCAGGCTCGGCAGCTCCGCTGCAAATCCCTACACAAAAGCAGAGAGAGAGAGAGAGAGAGCCAGAAAAAGCCGCCGCTGTGGCATCCCCTTCGGACCAACAGAAAAAAAAACAAAAACCACAAAGGGCCGAGGGCCGAGGGCTGCTTGTCTCTTCAGCTGCTAACCCTCTGGCAGGAGAGGGGTTTCGGTGCCAAAGCAACCCTGTTTGTTTCTGTTTTTGTCTGGGCCGATCCGATCGATCGTTCAATGGGAATGGTCCTCGAAGCGCCAGGTAAGCCACAGCCACATCCTCATCCCTGTTGCTGTCGCTGTCTGAGGCTCTCCTTCTTCTGAACTCTTCTGTTCATCTGTTTGTTTTCTGTGTCCCTTTTCTGCTTTCCCTTGATCTTTGCCCCTGCCACACCGCCACTTGTCCAGTCCCAGTGCTAGTGCCAGTGTCGTTTGTATCTGCGTTTTATTATCATCCTGAGCCGCTGGGCTTTTGGGGATCGGATCGAAGCTTCTTTCGCTTTCTTCTCTCCTGCTTTTCCGCCTACCCCTTTCACACTCCTCTTCCTCTCATTTCCTTTTTGGCTGGCCCTCCCTCTTCAGCCACTTATCTTTCGGCGCAATCAGCTGTTGCCTGAGCAAAGCTTTCGTTTGGGGTCAAGCTTTCGCAAGCTCTCGCGATCACAGCCTCGATCGACCCCTTTTTCGGGCCACGTCTCTGTCCTGTCCTGTACTGTCGCTGCTCCGTCTCAGGGCCCTTTTCGGACCTGACGAAAGGTAAACATACCACAAATTGGACAGTGGAACACATGTTTGGCGCGTTAAATGCTCGAGCGTGTTATTTATAACGTTTTTTATATGCGCCCAAGAGCCTCTTCTCTCGCATCTTGGCCAAGAGACTCTTGGCTCCTACTCTTCCTCCTCCTCCTTCTTGTTTTGGCCGCTGCCGTTGCCGTTGCTGTTGCTGCTGCTGTTGTTCTTGCTAAGACGCGTGTACCCAGTGCCCCTTGTTGCTGCTGCTGCTGCTGTTGTTGTTTGGTCAACACCTTTTGTAGACTTTGGCTCCAGGCAAGAAAGAGTCCACATAGAGAGAGAGAAAGAGAGAGGAAGAGACACGCAGGGCCAGAGAGAAAGAGTCGGCAGCAGAAGCAGAAAAAAAAAACGGCAGCAGTTGTAAGTTTCTGTTTATTCGTCATGTCGTTCCCTCTTTCCCGCTTTCGGTCGACCGCAGAAATATGCCTATGGGATGCGGGGCCCTGGGTCCTTTTTTGGTCTTATGACAGCCATCGGTCAGAGCAGAGGCATCGGCATCGGCATGGAGTCCTTGAGCACAACTGACGCCAGGGCCATCCATCGACAAACACGCAATGTCCTCCACGAACTTTCGAAAGCGCCACAAAAGAATTCCCATTCTAGAACGGCGATCGCTATCGCAAATATGGGAAAAAGGTCTTCAGAAGGAGAACCTCTTGGGGGAACTTTGGCGAAAGAATGAAGAATACCAATTGAAGGAACCTGCAAACTGATGAAAGTTTCGAACAGATCCTTAGGTTCTTGACTTCAAAGAACAGATATTCCCAAAGTTGTAAAAGGTGTAGAGCGTTTTCGAATTGAGAATCCAACTTGTTAGCTCTTCAGAGGCTAAGGTCTTTAAGCAAATTCCTTCGACAGCAGCCTGCGATTCAAAGATCACGGCTACCAAATCTTTGACTGGAGAACATAGCCCCAAGCCAGCAAGCAGCAGGGAGGAAGTCCCAGCAAACAGTCGCAGAACAGGTGAACAGGAGATCCACGCGAGATTCTCCTTGGGGGATTTTCGGGATTCGGGATTCGGTATTCGGTATTCGGGATGTGTTGGCTTATCAGAGACCAGCAGTTGGAGGAGGAGGTTTCTGCGAATCGTGTTGATTTGATTTATTAAAACCCACAAATGAAAAACAATAAAACAAAGGAAACCACAAAGGAAGGTTTAGCCTTTTGGTAACGAAGCCTCAGATACCCAACGTTTATGAGTAGAAAATATTACAAGTGATGGCAGCAATCTGTCGTGAATGTAATCTTTCGATGCAGGGCCATCCATTCATTGGCAGGCCATTCATTGGCGGTTGCTGTGGCTGTGGATACCCTGCTGCCTGCTGCCACACAGGGTACTCGAATGTCCGAATGTGAATTCGAATTTATCGCTGTTCGATCATAAATAAGAATTATATAAACATGCGTTGTGCTCCGGCACTCTGCACCACCCATGAATGGAGGCAGCAGCTCAGTCTCGGCCTGGGCCACAGGTAGGCAGGCGCAGGCCTCTTCTTACCAACTTTACCTGGCCTGGCCTGGCCTGGTCGTGTGTGAGTGAGTGCTGGCCGCTTGGCTGTGGGCTGAAACAAGTTGCAGTCTTGTTGTCGATGATGAGGATGGAAGAGTGGTTCGGTTTTCGCTTTGGTTTTGGTTTCAGTTCGGATTGGACTGTAGTGTTCGCCGTGTGTGGGACACATTAGAAATGCCTGATCCGAACTGAGGCGGCGGTCCCTTGCTCTCTTGTTCCTGTTCCTGTTCCTCCTGGCCTCCTGTCCCACCCCGGACTGTTGTCTGTTGGCCGCATGTTGGTGATGTTAACAACATTTAAACGCAGCTCGTTTAGAATCTGATTGTTTATCCTCTCCCTGCCCCGTCCTGTCCTTTCCCGTCCTGCCCTGCCCTGCCCTGTACTGGCGATCGATCCCTCTCCATTGAGAACTGGCTTCGCCTAGGCCTCGTTACGTGCCTTCTTCGCCTTGTTGACTCTGAGGATTTATGAGTGTCTGACGTGTGTGATGACTGTTATTAGCCGCGGCCACGTCCACATCCACATTCACATCCCAGTCGCAAGTTGCAAGCTCCAAGTTCCAAGCTCCAGCTCCAAGTCGTTGTCGATCGCTTTAAACGGATGTGCGGATGTGTGCATCAACATGGCCCTCGCGCTGGTACTGCAGGCCCCCCTATCCATCCATCCATCCATCCATCCATACCTCACGAATCATGATGATAATGATGATGATGATGTTCATCATCGTCCTGGTCGCCACCGCGTCAAGGATCTCTGCCTCTCTCTCTCTCTCTCTCTCTGTCTCTGTGTGTTTGTGGATCTCTAAAGCAAACAGAAACGCGTTAATGGCGCCTTCCACCATAATTTAGACATTAAACGTGGGCGCTGGGGGGGCGTGTCTGGTCTCGGTTTGAGCCTCGCTTTATTTGTATTTGTATTTGCTGTTGGTTTATGCGATTACTCACTGTACTACCCAGCAGGGCGTATACGAGCAGAGCGGTCGCTTTCGGCATTAAAACATGCCATAAAATATTAAAAGTATACCATAGATCCACCAAATTGGGATAAGATATGGGCAAACATAGGTGGAAACGTATTTAAATAAACCACAAATATCCCACAAATACACAAAATATATCTCATTTATTTAGGCACACGCTATGCCAGGCTAAGCCCCGCTGGGAAAGAGCGAAAGCTTCCTTTGGGCTGGAATATGCTTTCGATTTGACATCTTTAAGAGCCGGACAAAAAATTGAATAAAATCCATCTCGCTTCAGTTGGTTCCACTTTTATTCAATAGCCCTTGCCCACTCCAGACCACTGCCTCCCCCCTCTCCCGCCGTCGCCCTCCATTTTGAAGCACTCTCCCTTGACGGCCCCATGTTTGCTGGAGATTCATCTTGAGAACATCTTTCTTTAGATTCGTTCGCTTTGAGCTCACTTGAGCACTAAATGCGCATAAATTACTTACACTTTGGCAGGCAAACATTGACAAGAGAAGCCACGCCCACAACTCACCCCCGCCTCCCGATAAAGAGCCAGCGAACCACTCATCCAGCCAGCCACCCCTCCACCCATCCAGCATTCCGCACCACTCGAAGGAAACCAACGAACTGCAAAACATTTGACGCACAATTTAATTAAAAATAAGACAAACTGTCCCATCTACCCCCATCCCCACCCGCACCCGCACTCCCTCTCTCTGTCTCTCTCTGTTTGCCACCCCCAAGAAGTACCCGACAGGCGCCACCGGGAAAAAAATCTATTTAAAAGTTGGCCATAAATAATTTAACACCAAACTCTGGGCCACAGGACGAGGCCCTGCTATTGGATGGCATCCTGCTGACAAGTTCTGTTTCCTCCCCCTGCCGGGCCACCGTTCGGTCACTGTTCCCGCCACTTGGCTGGGGGATGGGGGGCAAGCGCTGTGGCCAATGTTGCATCCTGACCAAAGAACTTGAGACCGTTGCTGGCTCTGAGAGCTCTGAGAGAACTCAATGGGTGGGTTAAGGATCCAAATGAGTTTGAGGAAACATTCCAGAGGATATTAACCCTGCTGTAGGGACAATATTTTAAGATTTTGTTTGGAAAATTGATAGATAATTGTTGTAAATCAATGGGCTTACTGAGAGAGAAGAGCTGGTTGTGGAGAGAGAAAGAAAGAGTGCTAAGCCACTCTGTGAAACAGCGCGAGAGATATAGATATTTTGAGATGGTATAGCTTTAATGCCAAGCCACACTGGGATGGAGAGAATGTGATATAATTATAATTAGAATAATTTCCCTCTATAAAAACTCGAAATATATACGAAAATCGGACTTATATAGCTGCCATGGGTATCATAGGATCGGATTTGATGTCAGCCCAAGTTAATTGGGGGAAAAACGAGTGAGGAAAACCAGTGAATATAATAATGACTGTCATTTAAATCAATTTGCATAAATGGAACTGATTTTTTATATACTCTGTAGATGCTATACAATAAATACGTTTGAAAATTTACTTGCGTTATTTTCTCTGTTTTTTGTTGTTATTATTTCGTTGGGGCATGCGTTGCATGTGCAACAAATTGAATGGCAAATGAAATAAAAATTGCTGATAAATTGTTGCGGCTGTTTATTGTAATTTGTTGTTGCTTTTCTGCCTTTGATTATTGTGCGAAAAGTCACACAGAGCGCAGGGCCAGCGGCTTGCATATTAAAAAGTCACAGTGCGGACGAGCCCATGCGACGGGGCCCGTCCAGCCGATGGGCCCGCGGGCGGGTTAAGCGGCGGCGGAGGAATGGGCGAATTATTAATAAATGAATGTAAATGAGCGACAAGTAGCAGGAAAAAACGTGTCCACACAAAAAGGCCAGTCGGCGGTACACATGTAAATATACTACATACTATACTGTATGTATGTATGTGTGTGTGTGCGTACGCATCTGACGAATCAAAATCACAATTAAGCTGGAAAAATATTCAGAAATGCCGAACGATCCTCCCGCGCGCTTTGCATGCAAAACGAGGATGGTCCCGGGCTGCCATCGCTGGCTGCACCGCTGACGGCGTGACAAGTGTGTTCCGACCCCATCCGATCCGATCCGATCCGATCCGATCCGACGCTGTTTCAGTGCCATTCGCATCGCAAGACACTTTTCTTTGATTATCCAATTTGATGAAGGAAAGTGCAGCTACATTTTGAAGGCAAAGTCTTGGGGATTCGTGAGAGCGCTCTCTGGGAGTGCCTCCAATGCTGCACAGTTTTCGGCGACAAAGGCAAAGGCAGAGGCGATGACCGTTCGGCCGGAGGGGGGATGGGGGGGTGTGAAGAACCAAAGATGGGCGGTCCTACTGGCCAGTGTGAAAGAATGAAACAGAAACAGCAAAGAGCAAACAGCAAACAACAAACAGGGGAATTAAGCAAAGCACAAAGCAAACACAAAATAAAAATAACAAAAGCAAATCGCGCAAAATGCCAGCACACACACACAGACAGACAGAGAGACACACACGGTGAGAGAGACCTAAACACAAACACACATGCGGGCGGGGGTGTAGGCTATCTCGTTCTGGCCCAGGCCCAATGGAATGAGCAGCGTGCAAATGAGACAGCAACAGCCGAAAGAGCACGGACGAAAAGCACACCGCTGGCAGGTGTATGGGCGGGGGAGTGGGGGAGAGGAGGAGGGAGAGCGGCGGAGAGGACACTGCACATATGCATGGTTAGAATTTTTGAGAGGGGGTGGGGGGTGCATGTGCATAAGCATATGCATGTGTGTGTGTGTGTGTGTGTGTTTGTTTGTGTCAATTGACCGAAAATGATGGCGACGCGACATCAACCAAAAGGTTTTTCTGGGCAAAAAACAAAAAAATGGCGCAAATTTGTGTGTTTGTGTAAGGGTTTGGGTATGGGGGTGTGAGTGTGTCCCGCAATTATGAGCAATTATGACAAACGACACAAGATGGAGAGAGAGGGATGCAGAGAGAAAGAGAATCCAAAACAAAAGAATACAAAAATAAGCAACAAATAAAATCCATGTCAAGGGATGGGATCTTAGTTATGGGTAACTCTCATGCGGGAAAGAGAGAGCGAGAGGGTGCACATCAACTTCCACAAAGAGAATCTAAGGAAAAATTAATAAAGACTTCGATCTTTATTTTGCCAAAAGCATTGAAAGAGAAACCTCCAATATTCTCTCTATTCTAAAACTCGATCGAGCAGGGTTGCCACCACCTCCAACAGCTGGTAAGCCAAGGCGATAATTATCAGGCACTCTGCTGGTGCTGTCAGAGCCGCAACAGAATGCCACATAAATCAACACCCAAAGTCGAGGAGTCAACCGAGACCGAATATTCAAAACATAACCCCGACGAACCCCCCCGCCCCAGTACCCACTCCCAGCACTCCCTGTCTGTCGCCTTATCAGCGTGACAACTGCATTTCAATTCATAACAATTAAATTGAACAACAAGCGGATCAGAGCACAAATCCCAGAGCCCAGAGCCCAGAGTCGAAAGCGGAGCGGCAATTGTCAAGGGCTGGAGGAAACTGTTGGGGATTGGGGTTTCGGGATTGGGGTACCGAGTATTCCAATCGTTGACAAGGTCAACGGGTTCAGTTCATAAATATTTTCTTTTCTTTTGTGCGGAAGAGCCTTTCAGAGGGAGAGGGAGAGAGTGAGAGTTATCATGCCCGATGACAGGGCCAGAAATGCTGTAATCTATGGGCGCCTGCCTGATAAGGATAACCGAGAGCGGCAGCAGCAACCGACGGGGCAAACGACTCTGTTACCGAATGATCTGCTTTTCGATAGGGCGACGATACCTTCCGATCCTCTACTTTCGTTTCGCTCGTTTCACGCTCCCAAATGAAGCGATCAAATCATTTCGTAATTACACTCGATCTCCCACATTTGATTTATTCATTGCTCCAAGTACCATCGATAAGAAGCGATAGCAGCCCCCCCTGGCTGCCTCCCTGCCACCACTCCCCCACTGATCTGACCTGATCTGATGGGATCCTTTTGTTTGCCCCTGGGAGAGCGAGCCTTGGCATGTCTGTCTGGGCCATGCTTAATGACATGGCCATTCATTTTGGGCCACAACGAGTTCCACTGCCACTTTCCAGAGAGTGGGCGTTCCCACTAACTGACAGCCCGACACAGCACACACACAGCACGCACACACACGCAGATACAAAGGAGCTCTCAAAGGAGAGGTTGGCCGAGGAGTTTACGAGGACTTGGGTCTGTTGTTAGGCCTTCATAAATTGTTTTATTATTATATAGACTTGATATATTGCACATCCAGTCCTCTGGCCGTTGCCTGTGCCTCTCTGCCTCTCTGTGCCTGTCAGTTTATTGGTTTAACTAATTTGCCCCCCGATCCTCTCAATCTTCTCCTCCCCGCCTCTCGTGCATACAATATATCTCCTTTCCTGTTGGGGTAATTAACGTTTATGATGCAGCTGCCTAGCAGGTCCTCCCATTGTCCTGCTCTGCGGTCGCCAGAGAGCTCCTCCGCTGTCAGTCAGCCTGTGCGCCACAAATTTGTCAAATATCCATCGACAAGTTTATTTCCCATCTCCCATCTCCCATTTCCATACCCATATCCGTCTCCATCTCCATGTCCAAGCCCATGTCCCATTTCCATTGCCATTTGCCAGGATCCTGTAAAATGCAAAAATGCAGGAAAGGAAAGGAAAGGGAAGGGAGGGGAGGGGAAGGAACCGGGCAGGCAATAATTTGCATGCAATTGTCATTCAATAAAATTCAAATTAAATGCAATCGAAATGTCCCCAAAAATAATACAAGAAACAAGCAGCAGCGACTGACAGATGTTCCTCCTTCTAGGCAAATGATGTAAGCTTGCTGAATATGCACCCATATCCATGTCCCAGAGATCCTCCGAGATGGCCAAATGTGTTGACAAACTTGGCCAAAGATTAAAGCGGTTTCCTCCAACAAAAACCAACAAAAACAAAACAAAAAACAACAAACAGGACAAACGACAAAAAGTCGACAACAATTTTGTTGTCACAAAGGCGAACTGTCAACAGCAGCAGCGGCAGCGGCGGCGGCAGCAACAGTGGTGCCCCAACCCCGTGGCCCTTACATTTTTTGGTTCCTTTTCGGTCAGCGGCAGAACTGCAGGTGCTACTTTAATCCCCGCTCCTTGTTGACAAAGACAACGACGAATGCCAGCGTTTTGCAAGCCAGCCCCAGGCGATGGACAGAACCCACAGTGACAGTGGCAGGGGGACTGCCGCACGGACGGATGGAGGGAGGGAGGGAGGGACAGTTAGGGACCGATCGACCTCTGTCGGTGCCTCTGCTGTCCTGTCCCTTCTGTTTATACCCATTCCCATTCCGATTCCCATTCCAACATCCAATTCCGATCATCATCGCGATGATCAGCTGTGGCGCGCTGTTGACATTGCCATTGGCCTGCATCTCCTCCCCTGCGCTCCTCTCCTCTCATGTTTTCCTCGTCGGGCTGCTGTCGTTTGATTGACTATCAGATAATGCATTGACGCTTCTAAGGCAGACCCTGCCCAGCCTTGAGCCCTGCCCTGTCCAGTCCAGTATCGATTAAATGGAGGGGGCGCACAGGTGCGTTAATAGACGCCGTTTAGCCTCCGGCCACGATAACGGGGCGAAGAGCGCACAGAGAGCACACAGAGACACACACAGATGTCACCACCTGCCCTCTCCTCCGATGCAATCGTCTAATCGATTACATGGCCACCGAAAAAGAGCCCGTCTACTGACCTTTCGTGTGCCCTGTCCGATGTGCCATGTCCCATGATGTACAACTCAATTCTCAGCTGCAGATTGTCTATTGATTTCGAATGTCTTCGAATGGAGCTCATCTTTCGGTCTCCACTGATGAGACCCCCTGGACTTGCAGTCGAGCCTAGCATCATTTACATGACATGCAATTGGTTTTTAACTTTATTTTGCTATTATCAGGCGAGCAAGGACATACAAGGGAGAAAGTAATGCCCGTCTTTGAGTCACTTATCCTGTTGATCTCTACGGATGATATTCGCGCTGCTTTGCTCTGTTCTGCTCTTTACTCAATGACTTTCTTCCACTCCACCTTCTGTCCGTACCGTTCGCTGAATGAGCGAATAAACGGAGGAAGAGGAGAGCACCCAAGAAAACCCAATTACAACTCAATCGGTGAGCATTTTATTTTCATTGCCACTGCTGGGCATCGGCGGGCCACCGGCTAATTGATTAGCCATTAACCCCAATAGTGACGAGTGTACGAGAGGACCAGGACACTGAAGGACAACTGAGCGACACCTTTGCACACACACACAAAGAGACAGAGAGAGAAAGAAACGTAAACGCACTGCGCTTAATTAGGCTTAATTATGGGCTCATGGAACCCCCTGTCGCCACACCACTCCACTCCACCCCGGGGATTGAGCGAGTGAGGGAGGGGGAGGTGTATGGTGCATGGTGTGGTGTGTGTCCCAGCTTGATGGAGGGGAAATTGAATTAGCCGCAGTCGCGTTCCCGTTCGCATAATGTGTGTTTGTGTGTGTGTGGGACCCCCAGAAGAAGCTGCAAAACAAACATCGCTCTGGTCAAAAGGTGCAAGTTTTACACGTAACGATTTGCACGAACCTGAATCTCAGCCCCAAGAGCTCTTGCAGTCGAAAAGAGAGCCCTCAGCAGCAGCAACATCCACCAGCAGCAGCAGCAGCTGAAGATGGAGCTGATGCTGATGCTGCTGCTGCTGAAGCTGAAGCCTGAGCAGGAGCAACGAGGCTCCAACACAAACGAGAGCAAATCGTTTTGTTGTCGAGCACAGAGCGCAATGGGTGGGGGGTAGGGGGAACGGGGAGGCGAGGATCGCACATTTGGCGCAGTCGCCGAACGCTCCCAGCCCCAAAAGCCACAGCCACAGAGCCAGAGATATTTTGTGCGCGTGTGGTGTGGCCCAGGCCCAGACCCAGACCAAGGCACAGGCACAGGACTGGGCTCTGTCGTTGGCTCTGTCTTTGGCTCCATTTGGCTTCGTTTCGCTTGGGGCTATGGCGCGACTTGGCGACTTGGCCTGGTCTGGCCCAAAACCCGGGCCCCGGCCATAACAAGCTGCCAACAACTGGCGCCAAGTGCTCAATAATGTTAACGAGCTATTCAGTTAAGACAACACACAAAAACAAAAGCAAAAGCAACAAAAGCAACACACCAAAAACAAAAAGGAACACACACAAAAAAAGAGCAAACCCAAAACGAGGGGGAAGGCGGGCCGAAGCTTTAAATACCCTTGAAGAAACCCCTCCCCCACCCGAAAACAAAACAACAACAAAAACCGAAAAAACTCCCACATATGTGGGCTATACGATCGGAGAGATCTCTTCAAGAATGTTATGCCATCTGCAGTAATAGGATGAGCAGATCCTGTGAGAAGATGGCAGCTATAGAATCTACATATCTGTGGCTTATAGACTGGGAGACCGTATTCCGAATCGTAATCCTTGTATTAGTGGATATACCTCTAGCGTGTGAGGGTATCTGCAAAAAAAGCCCTGGCTGGCAGACAGACGTGCCTTGGTTCCTTGGCAAATAAAAAATAATTTGCAGTCGAAAAAGGCAGACGAGAGGCAGGCCCAGGCCCCAGTCCCCTCCGCTCCCCGCCCCAAGTCAGGTCCCAGTCCGAGAGTCCAGAGAGAGAGAGAGAGAGAGAGGGGCTGCGAGCAGCCAGCAGCGAGTCTTCTTCTCTAAATAGAAACATCCTCCGACTGGGACTGGAACTGGGCCTGCGCCTGCCCCTCCCCTCTCGCGTTCGGTTCCGATCCGATCCCGATCGGATCCCTCGACTTGAGCTCGAGCTCGAGTCAGTCAGTTAGTCAGTCAGTCCGTCAGTCAAGTCGGACATCAGTCAGCAGCTTGTTAGCCGCTCTCGCCCTGGCTCTGGCTCTCCCGGCTCTCTGGCTCGCCTTTTTGTTGGTGCCTTTTTTTTCTCTTTCTTCTTTTTATCAAAAATGCAGTCGCAGCTGATGATGATCTGTGAACATGAACAAGACGTTCGTTAAATTTGATTCATGGGGCGAAGACGAAGGCGCTTGGACCTGAGCCATAGCCATAGTCAGAGCCTCAGACGTGAACGTGAACGTGGACGTGTATCTGGACCTGGGGACGAGGCGCAGGCGCAGTCGCAGCGATTGAGTGATTGCTACTTAAAGTTATAATTTTCATATTTATATGTGTGTGTATTGAGGGTGCAGCGGGAGCAGCAGCGGCAGCCGGAGGAGGACGACTCCGACGATTCTGGGTCCCTTTTTGGGTGGATGGACCACGACATCGACTCTGGACTGCCTGCCTGCCTGCCTGTGTGTTCCCTCTTGGGCTGGGGCCATGTAATTTTCGAGTTTGCACATTGCCACCAACATGGCTAATCAACCCGGCCAAGAAGACCAGGGCCCAGAGCCCAGAGCGCTCTCTCTCTCTCTGGCTTTGGCCAATTTGAATTCGAGTTGCAAGGCAGGTCGGGGCAGGGGCAGGGGCAGTGGCAGAGGCGAGTCGAAACAATTTGTGGCTTGGCGCCACTTGATAACCTGGCCCCGACTGGTCGACGTTTGGGTTTGTTTGCTTTAGCCAGGGCTTCCCGGACTTGGAGTCGAATCGAGTGGAGTCTTGGAGTGACTCCGAATCTGGCTTTGGCTTTGGCTTTGGCTCTGATAATGATGATGATGATGATTGTGTGTGTGCCTGTGTGTGTGTGTCTGTGCGGTTAGCGAGGGGTACCGCGTACAGATGGGAGGACTGAGAACTGAGGACTGGTCCTGATCTCGGCCGGCGGTGGGCCCCTGAGAACCAAAACCAAAGCCAAAGCCAAACAGAACCGAAAGCATCAAACCGTTGCAGCATTTAGGCTTTATATGCCGCACTGATTAATGTTTTATTTGATTACCAGGCCCCCGAACCCCACCAAACCACACCGAACCACACCAAATCCACACTCCGAACCACAAGAGTCGACTCCTAATCTAATCCGCACATTTTCGCTTCTTCTTCGTTCGCAGACAAATGTTTCCGCAAATGAAATTTCGTGTTTCGGGACTGGACGCCAAGGCTAAATACATCTTGCTACTGGATATCGTTGCGGCGGACGATTATCGTTATAAATTTCATAATAGGTAAGTCTGGGAAAGGATCATCCTCCTGCCGCCCGCCATTGGAATGTAATAATTTTGTCGGTCTTTCGTTTCCGTCTCTCCACCTCTGTTGCAGTCGCTGGATGGTGGCCGGCAAGGCGGATCCGGAGATGCCAAAACGCATGTATATCCATCCAGATTCGCCCACAACGGGTGAGCAATGGATGCAGAAAGTTGTTTCCTTTCACAAATTAAAATTGACCAACAATATTAGTGATAAACATGGATTTGTAAGTACTGTACGTCTTCTTTGTTTACCGCATTAGTTATCTAAGCTACTATTAATACCCCACATACCAAATACCATACAAAATGTGCAACCATAATTGTACACCCAACCAAACCCAACCCAGAACGAAAAATATTACTCAATTTTCGACTTTTTTTATTTGCTTTTTTTTCACATTTCTTGCTGTTTTCGGAGCAAGTTCGGAGTGATTTTCATAAAAATTGTAAATGAAAATATGGATGAATGTTGCCAAAGTATTTGAATAGGAATCATTTTGAAAGCTTCAATTGGATTTACTATTATCTTTAAGGTATTTGCCATTTTCGGATTGGATTAGGAGCACAGTAAAAACGATATTCGGAGTAAATCTCTGAATATTCCCATAAGAATGTGGCAGCACTAGGAAATCAGAACATTCAGAGTTTTTCGGAAGAATAAAGAGTCAACTCGGAGTCATTGAAATTGTGTGTTCGGATGAAAAATTAACAATTTCATACTTTTTGGAGTATTTTATTATATTCGGAGTTGATTAGGAGTAAGTTCGGAGTCAGTTTGTGGGTTATTTCAATATTTCGCTGCATGTTACTTACTGTTTTCTAACAGTTAGTAAATTAGGAGTAAATTCGGAATAAATTATGAGGTAATTCGGAGTAAATTCGGACTAAATTGGGATTAAATTCGGAATAAATTAGGAGTCATTAAAATTAAAAAGGAGTCATTCGGAGTTATTTTTTAAAGCGAAGTTCCCACTCCTTTTCGGAGTCAATTCAAAGTAATAGATAAATGCAATTCGGAGCCATCGGAGGATCTCGGATAATCACGCATCCCATGGATCTCGTTGATGGAATGATTCGTGTGATGCGCAAAAAGGAAATGCTTATCTAATGTCTGCCTTTCCATCTGCGCGATTCGGCGTGTCATTTCGGAGTTATTCAAAGGCAGCGAACTGATCCGCTGATCCCCTGATCCGCTGATCCAATCGAGCAGCGAACATCAAAGCAAACTTTATCTACATATATCCCCCATATCAAAGCGGCTGCGACGACGGCCACGGCAACGGCAGTGTGTTAGGCGGCACCTAACACTCGACAAGCGACAACCGACAAGCGACTGGCTTTGGCTTCCACTTCAAATGCGAGTGCCAGTGCCAGTGCGGGCATCCTCCTGCCACCGTTCGCTCCATTTGCAATCTGTCAGTGGTGGCCACTTGCCCAACTGGGCCCCCGTCCAACCCCCAGACACCAGCCACCAGCAACCAGCCACATCCCCTCCTTTCTTATCAACGTAAATTTGCATGGCATCCGCGATGCGACGCGACGCGACGCAACGCGAGGCCCCAGTCGCAGTCCGGGCCTGCACTTTGAAGTATTCTGCAGCGAAGCGCCGTGCTTATCTAAAACTTCTCACACGCATGGAGGAGAAAGAGAAGGAGGAGGTGGAGAACCACGACGGCCAAGCAAAGTTGTTGGATAAGCCCCCGGATAGGGGTGGCAGGGTTCCGAGGGCTGGGCGCCAAGCAAATTGTCGGTGGACTTTTCATTTGATGGCCGCGCGCGCTTCCAAGGCCGCTTTTGACTTTGTAGTTGTGCCGACGCCGATCGCGTAAATTTCATCAACTGCTGGGCAAATTTTCATTTTTATTGATCAGACCCCAGAGAGTCCCGGGGCTGGCCTGACCACGCCAAAGGCCACCCGTTGTGACTCGTTTTGCCTACGATGAGGATCATGATGATCATGCAGCATGGGGATGATGATGATGGGGCAACGCTGGCGGGCGCCATGCAGCCTTTTTTTTGTCATGTCTGGTGTGCTCCGCCTTCTCACTGGGCTGTGCTTTGCCTCTCTCTCTCTCTCTCTGTCTGTCTCTCTATCTCTCTCTTTCTGTTTTGCATGCCAAGTCATAAATCGCACAGCGAACAAGGGCTCCATCTCCTGGTTCCCTGGGTTCCCTGGGTACCCTGTGTTCCCTGTGTGCGTGGGCCTCTGCTAAGTAGCCTGTGTTGGCCATTAATTTCGCTTAGTTCAAACGCCCAAAACGCCGACGCTGCGTGTGGTGCCTGTGTTGGTACCCCAACCCGCAACCCCCTTCATTGGGCTGCCTCCTTTGCTGGGGTGGAGGGCGGTCGGTGTGACGGACGGAGAATAGGAGTGGGTACACTGGGTCCGGGGTCGGAGAAGCCGGCACAGCTGTGCAGGCTCTCAAAAGCGTTATAATCATATAATAACCATATGACAGAGAACTGGAGAATCAAAGTCTATAATTTAACACTTTTTGCGGTCAGAGAGGGGTCAGCTCGCGCTCGCTGGCTGCGTGTCAAAACAACAGAAAGTCGTCGATTCTAGAGCCCATAAAACCCATAATTGTGGCAGGGAATACGACGAGTATGAGTATGAGTACGAGTGTACTCGTAGTCGTGAATACCCTAGAAGAAAATCAGATCATCATCTTGACAATGTTCTATGCAATTCCTTGAGATCCTGCTTGTTTTTCATGGGTAATTCTGTTTCTATTAGTTTGTTCTTTAAGGGTATTCAGGGCGTCGACACTCCCCCAATTTAGCGTTCCGTTCTTTTTGTCGTACCACTGGCGTATCTTGCCCCAAAGCGGTACGGAAGCGGAAGCGGCTTTTCTCGTACATTGAAATGCACTTAGTGCGGCAAAAAACGCGCGCGCGTTTTTAAACGCCCCCTTTTTGTAGCGGTCGGTCGGTAGGTTGGTGTCGGTGGGCCTCCATCTCTTTCTCACCCCCATTCTCTCTCTTTCCCTCTGCTTGAGTGTGCGTGTTAGTCGGCCATGTTGCGGGCAAAGCAACCCCCTAATGCGGTTTAATGATGAACCAGCCCAAAAAGGGGGTGGGTCCTCCTGCTCCTGATACCAGCTCCTGCCCTAAAAAAGGCACAGGCCAGAGGCCCGAGCCAGGCGACTGTGGCAGCAAGGTGTTGCCCAATGCGTTTAATTGTTGCAACTGAAGTTCGGGACACTTTTTGCCAATTAGCTGAATGACAAGCCCTGAATGAGGCCCCCACAGCCAGGGAAGGGTGGTGGGAGGGAGTGCTTAGTGAGGCAGAATGTTCTCTTGGGGCAGGGGAAGGGGCAGGTCCGTCTGCGTCTGCTGCCATTAGTTTCATCATAGTTCAAAGCATAGTTGGCCATCTTCTGTGACCATTGAGGCATGCCCAAGTGGTCTCGAGCAGCAGCAGCAGCAGAACCGTCCCAGAAGCAGCAGCAGCATCAGACGAAGCGAAAAAAAAAAATTCGAAATGGGTTGACAAAATAAAGTGAAGTGGAGTTCCCGTTTCCGGACTCGAGACTCCGGGACTCAACTCTGGACCCCTTCCCGGACGCAAATCAAATTAATTGAAGCACATGTCTCTCTCCGTCTCCGTCTCTGTCTCTCTCGCTCTCTCTTGGTCTCACTATCTGACTGTCTCTGTGTGTCTCTGTGCTCGTGTGTGTCCTGCTGGCAAGCCTTTTCGGGTTCGTCCTCTTAACCTTTCTCATTCTCATCCTTTTCGACATTGTCGTCCTGGTCTGGGATGGTTCGTTCTCTGGCTTTCTGGTGCGTTCTCTGGTGGTTTTCTTGAAACAATTCGCTTAGAAAATCAAAGGCGGCCTTTGCACGTGTGTCTCTCCGTCTCTCCATCTCTCCGTCTGTCTTTCTGTCTCTCCGTCCATGTGGGTTATGGGATATGGCCAATTTGTCTGCGATAGTCGCTCGCCAGTCTCTGGTCTCTTGTTTGTGTCCTGTTTCAGGTAGATTTGGTCCTAGGTGTTGCTTAAAATACCATTTGAAAGGCTCTTTTGAAGTTGAAAGCGCCAGCCCAGACCAGACCAGGACCAGGACCAGCCCGGACCCCATCTTGGCTCGTGTGAGAGAGGGTTTCACGTTAAAGAGGATTCATTCTGACGTCCATTGAGCAACCAATTAGGTAAATTTAAGGCTCTCCTCCCAAGACTTCATGCACAGAGATCTAGGAGGTGGCTGTGCCTCTCTAGAACCTCCATCGAGGGCTCATTTGAATTCTCTTTTGCAGTTTTATTTGTTTGGTAAAGGAAAGTGCATTAGAAGGTCCTTGCTGCTGCGTCTGCTGCTGCTGCAACCCTTAGAGGAAGCACCTCCAACCCCTAAGCCATTAATGAGGATGCTCCTGCCCGCCTATAGGAAGGAATATGTATATCCCTGCTTGATGATGATGTTGCTGCTGCTGTTGTAACCACAAATATCGTCTGGTACCGCGCCACAAGCGCCATGCCACGCCACGCCGCTCCGTTCGCCTTTTGTGCCCATAAATGTCTGATTTCTTATCTAATGCCTAATGCCATCAATTGCGGCGCTGCGGCGCTCGCTATCTCCCGCCCATATCATGAGGCACGCACTCAGACCCCTGTCCTATACCCATACCCCTGTCCCAGACATACATCATGCCATCATCAACAGCGGACCGATTCTAGATCCCAGATCCCAGGCAGACGGAGAGAGCCAGAGAGAGAGAGAGAGAGACATAGATGGAAGTGGGAGATGGAGGAGTGCAAAGGGTATCAATGGCAGCGACGGCTGACTGGCTGGCTATCAGTTGCGATCAACTTTCCGTTGGATAGATTAGGCCTTCTGCTGCTGCTGGAAAGGAGCCACCTATGGATCGGGTACTGGGACACACAAACCGCATGCGGCAGGAGGCAAAAGTTTTCGCAACAGCTGTGCCTCGACTCTACCCCGTTCTGGAATCGCTCTCTCTTTCCATCTCTCTCTCTCTCTCTTTCTCTCGTATTCTGGAAGTGGAACTCGTCTGGTACGCAATTTCAGATGCGATGCTCCACGCAGACCAGACCCATCAATCATTCCCACTGATGGAAGCCACACGCAATTTGCTCGAGGGCGTAACTCAGAGAACGGAGCATGAAGAACGGGGGAGGGGGGATGGGGGCAACAAATGGTGACTTGGGGAGTGGGAAAATTCTGTGATTGGAAAAGCATTTTCTCTGGGCTTATGATCGCTTGAAATTCCAACAAATTTACGCATAAAAGATGATTCTTTTGTGGAACAGACAAGCCTCCAATCACTTTAGCAGATTCCTGGATTGCCTTTTGGTTTGATGATATTTCAGATGAGTTTCTAGGGGGGAAATCTACTTGCTAGATGGATAGTTTTCCTCATTTCTGTATGCCCCAAAGGCCCAAGGCGAGTTCCCCCTCTTCCCATAGCCCCGTTTATCAGGGGCACAACCTGGTCAAGTGTTGAACTCAATTGCCGACAGTCCGTTACAAGCAGATAAAGCCAAATGCCACAACGAAAAGCCAACCAATTCAGGAACGGAAGACACCTCCCTTGGGCGGGGCTCGGGGGGCCCCCGGAGGGGTGTGTGGGGCGACATTAGCATATTACTCTTTGGATTTTTCGGATTCAGATCGGAGTTAAGGGCCTAACGTGACCAGCGGCACTTACCGAAAAAAACCAGACGACGGGTCAGAGTTTTTCTTTTTTCTGTGTGTATTTTGTCAACCCGCTTAGGCGCTTACAAATTTTTGGGGCAACATTTAGTTTTGCCTTTTGCCACCGCCGCCTGATTCTGTGCGGGGCAGGAGGTCAGTGTGGTTAGGGGGTGTGGGCGGTTGGGCGTTGAAACTAATTAACATATTTAATGTTTTTGGCACGTTTGACTCTGGGGCCCAGCCCTGGCCACAGAACCTTGAACTGGGTCCGAGCAGAGAGGAGAGAAAAGAGTGAAGAGAAGAGAAGGGCAGGGCAGGGCAGTGAAGGGAAGGGCCTGGCGCCAGGCCTAGTTAAAATCTAATAAAAACCTGAGCATGCCTCATAAATTTCCAGTGTGGAAAAAACACACCCCCTGCCCCGTGCCACTGCCACGGAGGGGGTTGTTTGAGCGCCTAATGGCGAACGCGCTTTTATGTTAAATTAAACCCAAGATCCGTCCTATGTCCTGCGTCCCACAGTGCCACAGTCCCACAGTACCGCGTCCCCGTTCCCGTCCTCGTCCTCGACTGCTCGGGGTGGCTCGAAATGTTGAACGAACGGTGGAGCCGTTGCCGTTGACGTTGACGAGGTGGCAAGTACGTTGTCGCTGAGGTGCGACAAAATATCGCAAATAAAAATTCCATTTTGTGTTTTGGAATTTTTTAATATTCAAATGAAGTCTCCAGACCAAATAACAAACGGAAAACAGAAACAGAAAGAAATAAAGAAACAGAAAGAAACAGGAGCCGCAGGAGAGTGAAATTTGCATGGCAGTCTAAGGACCTTCCCGGCTACTACGTTTCAGGTCACATTCTTGAGCGATGCTTGGGGTTGGGGTCTGGGTCTAGAACTGGAACTGAAACTGAAACTGGGACCAAGGACCAAGGAATTAAAGTCGCAGAAAAAGGCTTTAAGGATGGCAGTAAGGAGGGCTTTTTTGTTGTGGCTGCTCAAAGTTTTCCATCTTTCTGGCTTCGAAACTCCTCAAAGGATTCCCCTACCCAGCCTCATCCTTCGGGTCTCATTAACAGCCGGCAACAAAGCAGAGAAGTCAGGCCTCAGGATCTCAATGGCAGATAATCCCCTTGATGATTAGTTGCTGCCGCGCCTCTTCCTCAAGGACTACAGATGGGATCGCATCGCATCGCATCAGATGGGAACCGAACCGCAGAAACAAGATCATCCTGCGAATGAGGACTCCCGGCTAATGTCCTTAAATGCGCTTGACTCGCTCTGAGCTGAGGATCAGCGATGGCAATCTCAATCTCCCTCCTGAGCTCCTGAGATCCTGAGGTGACTCCTTAGACCCATAAGAACCGCATGGAAAAAAGGAGCATCTTCCCGTTGGGATTCTTGGGTTTTGTTCTCTCGGATATCGGAACAACATAATTAACTAGACCCACGCCCACTCTCTTTCATTCCATTCTGTCCTTTATCCTTTTGTGCGGTTTTGTCATCGCACTCTCTCCTCGTTTTTTGGGGCAGGCAGATTGCTCATACGCCGCATTTGACGCGGGCTGCACTCCGCGTGGGGGGCGTCTCCTGCGGTGCAGCAGCCACACAGCAGTCCCTCAGTCTCCTCTCGCAGTGCTCTCATGTCTAAACAAATGCTTAGAAATTAAGGACGAGCGACGACAGCTGAAGACAAATTTATGATGGGAGAGGACAATGTCTTCTGGCCGCAGCAGGGACAAGGGGCACACATGCTGTGCCCTGTCCCCAGCCTGTCCCGTCCTCGTCCTCGTCCCCGTCCCCGTCCTGTGTGCGTGTGGAGCGATTAAGCGTCTTTCATCTCGATTCGTTGTCAGGATACACACAACAGAAATCCAAGTGAGCAGCGCCAGCTGCTGTCCTCTCCTGTCCTGCCCCCCTCTATCAAAAGCAAACGAAATCCTATTGTCTGGCCATTGTTGCCAAAAAGGAGATCAGGAAGTGGGCCATACAGAAGGGTGCCGTGCCTGTCCCCACCCACCGCTTCGGGGGTCTGCGGGAGATGAAGAGCAACAACTGATGGCAGAGAGTTTCCATTAGGCCAAGGCAAATAGACAAGCTTGACTTGGATTTCCACAGAGCCAGAAGTCGGTGACGGTGAGGGAGGAGGAGGCAGAGGAGGGGGGTGGATGCGATGCTGCACGATGCGATGTAACGGAAGTGCAATAAATATTTGCCCATCAAATAGATTTCTAAACGCGACTATCTAGACACTCGACTCGACTCGTATCGAATCGAATCGCCTAGCTGCTACCCCTCTTTGATGGAATGGAATACCCCACTCTCTTCACTGTCCCTCTCTCTCAGTCTCTCTCTGTCTCTGTATCTGTGAGAAGTGGTGAAGGGTACGTGTGGCTTCGAGCATACCCTCCTTCGTTTCGGTTCTCATTCGTGTCTTTGTTTGCTTCGGCCAAGCGCCACTTGTCTTGGCTCGTATCGGACTCTGTCGCTGCTGTCTGTTTGGCTGCTGTCTGTCTTCCGTCCTTCTGTCTTCTGTCTTCTGCCTTTGTCTGTGTTGCTGCCTTATCTGGCTGCCTGACTGCTGCCTAAGTCTTAGGTGACAGTTAAACACCTCAAATATGCTACCACATTTTGTAAATTTTCTATCGGTATTCAAATGTTTGCGCCCCAACTCAGTCTTCAGTCTCCCGTCTCCATTCTCCAGTCTCCAGTCTCAATCTCTCGCATCGCATCGCCTCGGATCGCATCTCAATCTCAATGCCTCTCTCTTTCTCGTTCCAGCTTCAGCTTCTGCTTCTGCTTTTGTTTGTGTTTGCCTTTGTTTCTATTTGAATTTAAGATATTTGTTCATTCGCAAATATGTTTGACTTGTCTGCATCTTTCCTCTTCTCTTCTGCACTCTCTCTGTTTTGTTTTTTTGGACCTCTTTTGGGCCGCTTGCAACACTCGAATGAGGCAAACGGAAGTGGCATGGCCTCCTCCGATGTGGCGCCCGCCACTAATCTCGGATGTCACTTGCTCCTCTACCTAAGCTATAGAGTCTCGTATCTTTCGAGCAAACATCCACAGAATGTTCTTTCATTATTCTCTTTCTTTTGGGGCGGGGGAGGGGAGGATTTCTTCTCAATGGTCGCTCTTTTGTGAGTGGAAAATGCATACGAAAGAAACATATTTCGAGTGCCGTAAATCCTCTGTAGAACCGTCTCGTTTAAGGGATATTTCTTTGGATTTATTCTAATATAGTCCTCACTTTCTTTGCCTCTTTCTTTGGTGAGTCTTTTCCAGGATTCTTTGTGGGTTTTTCGCAGTTTCCTTGCCATATCCTGAACATATCTTTCCTTCTTCCTTCGCTCGTTAATTTTCTCCTTAGTTCTTCTTTCATCTTTGTCGTTCTTTTCTATAATTCTATTTGGCTGCTTTGATCTTTTATCTCGTTCTAGAACTCTCTCTCTCGTTCTCTTTCTCCTCTCCTCTCTTCTCTGTTTATATCTCTTCATATAGTAGATATAATCGTACGATATATCCATTCTATCTTCTGTGTTGTCTTTGGCGCCACTCTCTCGAGCTCTTGTTGATCTTTACTTAGTCTCCAAGTTTGCCCAGACTAGTCATTTACCATCTCCTTCTCCATCTCCATCTCCTGCTTTATCTCTCGTTCTCTCTGTATCTCTGGCCTTCTTTCTGTTTGTCCCCCGCTCTCTGAGAGGCTTATCTCTGGGGCACTTTGTCTTTGGGGGTTTTTGGCCTTTGGTTTTGGCTTCTGGGCAAATAGCCAGAGTGAAAGTCATTAACCAGATGTCACCTGTTGTCTCCCCCTCCCCACTCGGGCTCTCTCTCTCTCTCTTTCTCTCCCCCCTTCTAATGCAGTTTGACACTTTTATGGATCGCGGGGATACAATGTGTATGCGTTTCGCTTTTTGATTCAATTACCATTCGAGCAGATTGCACGGCAACAATTATGGCCACAACTTTAGCTGGCAACAACCATGAGAACATGGGGCACGGGGCACGGGGCACGGGACACGGGCCACGGGCCACCGCCGGGTGGCACACGCAAATTCTGTGTTGTCTCTCATTAACGGCTGCCTTTGTCATAGATTGATAGTTGCTGGGGGGCATAGGGGGGGGGGGCACAGAGGGGGCACAGGGGCACAGGGGATATAGTCGTAGCATAGTCGTGGTACACGGTTCTTGCGTGCTGACAACAAAGTTGTCTCTGTCAAAGCGTCAATCACTGGGAAAATCTATTTCTATTTCCACTGCTTCTCGCTTGCTTTTGCTCCTAGAATAAATTCATTTATTTGCATAAGAGAGAGAGAGAGAGAGAGAGAGCGGTAGAGCGGGAGAGAGAATCCACTCATAAAAGGGAAATATATTGTACATATAATTAGAACCGATACGATACAGAGAACAGAGGGGAGTGGAAAAACTATTAGTGCGATAATTAATTGAATTAATCGATGTCTATGTCGATGTCGATGGTAGAGGGAGCAGAGAGCGGAGAGCAGAGCACAGAGGAGTGAAGTGGAGAGCAGATCGGCGAGCAGAAGGAACGTGTGCTCTTTATAATAATTTCTCCCGGGGTCACTCCACTCATCAATAACAATGACCGTAGCAATTAGTCCACTTTTCCAGTACGAGAGTTTTGAACCCAATTCCCCCGTGCCTCCCACCTCCCCGGATCAGATCGATCCGCCCTCTACCTGCCGTCTGCCTGTGAGATCTGGCAATAGATGAATGGGCCAAGACATTGCTCTGCCTATTCCTATATAGTAGTTATATACTTAATACCGTTTTGCGGATCGAGGGCGTTGCACAGCAGGCGGGGCCCGCGGTGGCAGGAGGCACACACAGAGATAATAGGCCTCGTTTTATTATCGACAGACAGACGGACAGCGCCGTGTGGCGCAGTTTTCGCTCCGCTCGAGTGCTGCTCACTGGGGGAAAAAATAGGAGAAAAACAAACAGAAAGATATTTAAATTCAATGAAAAAATTACATTTTAATACTCTAAAATAAATATAACCATCCGAAGATTTTCGAAGAATTTCAACAGCGAAATGTCTTTTATAGGAACTGTTATGGAAAATGGAAAGAAGTCCCCTTTTTCATCCATTAAATATATATTTTTGGTTCAGTTATAGAACTCATCTATCGACTCATAAATCCACATAAATCTCTTGCAGGATTCGTTTCCTATTGAAGCGATTAGATGGACAGCTTCTGTGTGGTGGACTCTAGAGGTTTTTCTCTCTGTGTAAGCAGCATATGGGAAAAGCTGTTGTTGTTTGTGTTGATGGATTATCGCTCTCAACAAGAAAAGCGCATGAAATGGCCACCCGCCCACCTAGACCGCCTCCTCATTTCTGCTTTCCATCTGCGGGGGTATCTGGTAGCAGCAGCAACAATGTGGCACATTGCACATGCAACACAGGCAGTCAAGCGCCGCTCGTCATAATTACCCCAAAAAAACGAGGAAAAAGAGAAAAACGAGAAGAAAAATATACAAAAACAGAAACAGAAAAATATTAATGAATTATTTGGAAAAACAAACGCCAGGCCACGCAACGGGAGGAAGGTTGTGTGGGGGGACAGAGGGGAATAGAAAATTAGGCATTTAATTGTCTCGGCCATGGCTCTCTCTCTCTCTCTCGCTTTGTCTTTCTCTCTCTCTCACTCTCTCGTTCTGCCAGAGATGGCTGAAATGGCAGCTGACAGGCGTCACGTTGGAAAACCAACAAAAATTTAACTACCAAACGATTGCGAGGTGGAGGCGCACAGCACATGCAACGCCTGCCACTGCCACTGCCACTGGCACTACCACTGGCACTGCCCCTTGCCACTGCCCCTGTCTAGATGGGCCCTGGCGCCAGTCGATGTCGAAGGAGAGCCCACAAAATGGGCGCAACGTGGCCAACCACCAAACCAAAAACCGAAAAAAAGAAACCAAAAATTAAACGAACCCAAAAGAACCCAAAGAGTCGTCGAGTCGTCGAGTCGAGTTGAGTCGTCGATGAGGAATAAAAATTAGTATGCGTCTGCGTCGGCAACTTCATTTTTTCGATGATTTATTAAATGAAAAATTCTCAGTCCGACGATGGGAGGCGGGGGGAGGGCCTTGTAGGATCCTGCCGGAGAAAAACATTTCTACACGCGTCTCATTATTAAATGAAATTATACTTTTTATTATAGATTATTAATAATTTGTGACACGTAGCCGCCGGATCCGACCGATCCGACCGATCCATTGACCATCATTCCAATGAAATCGACCAGTTAGTGGCGCGCCAGTGCCTCCACCCCCTCACCCCTCCACCCCTCCACCCCTTTGCCCCTTCGCATTTTTTGGTAATTCCCGACGGACACGAGGAGGAGTGGAGTCTCCGATTCCGAACCTGAGTCACGCAATCCTCGAAAATGTTCTGCCCCCACCCCGCCCCCGATTCGATCATTGCTAAAAATAAAAATCGAATCAGCGAATCAGATACGATCTGCATAAATGAATCGATTTATCGATTGTAAGCGATGAGGCACTAAAGGAATCCCTTAGCCAGAGATCTTTCAGCTTAGAGATCTCTTCTCAGTCTGTAGCCCATGGAACCACTTGGATCTTGCCCCTAAGCAGAGTCTAACCCCCGTTAAGCACTCCAACCCATACCATCCATCGTTTTGTTATCGTTTTTCTTTTGTTTTTCGTTGGGGGGGGGGGGGCTTATTTGTCCGAGTCAAGGATAAGGATAATAATTCTCTGTTTGTCAAACAATTTTCCCTGTATGTACATATGTGTGTTAGGGGGTTCTAGGGTCTTCTGAGGGGGTGGGCGTGGTGCTGGTGCCTGTGCTCGTAACCGACTGACCAGCCTAATGACTGCCTTCATTTATTGATGACGATTATAAAGCAATTTGTGCAAGTCAACATTATTCTGACCCACTGGATGCCGTGTCGGTCGGTGGTGCCCAGTGGCGGCCAGTGCCATGTGCTGCCTGTGGGGGGCATGGGTGGCATGGGGGCCCCTCCCCCCAACGGGTGGGGCGACTTCCAGTAATTAAGCGAGGGGTACCCAAAGTGGGTTAGCAATTAACCCTTGGGTCTGACTGGGGGGCACCCCACACCCCCCACACCACTCCGCACCGTCTCTCTCTTGCAATTTATTATTTATATAAAGAATCTTTTTTTCTAGTATTTTGATTTTGAGCTTGTCGGTAGGCGATAGACGTTAGACGACTGGTGCCAGGGGACGGGAGGGGGAGTGCCCCCGCCCCCCATTAAATTGCATTCAGGGCGATGACAAATTGCTGTGTGAACCGCAGGCAGGTGGAGGGGTGGGGGGTGACGATGACTGGTGCTGATTTAAACACCTTGCGGCGCCCCTCAAACCCCGCTTTGATTGCCTGGGCGCGTCTCGGGGGCGGGGACAGTGCGTTTTGTGTGCGTTTTAAAACGCGCCAGCGACTCTCTGGTGCTAATTATAGTCGCTCGGTTCGCGCTCTGCTTCAACCTTTCTCTCTCTTTCTCTCTCACACTCTGGGTCCGGCTGGAGGAGGGGAGAGCAACGCCTTTTGAGTGGCCTCTCACTCTCCTCATTCACACATTTCCGCCATTGTGGCCCAGCCATTGCATTGCTCTCTCGCTCTCTTTCTGGCTTTCGCTTTCGTTCACGTTTGCGTTCGTTCGTTCGCTAATTCTGTCTCCCTCCCTCCCTCTCGCTCGCTCTCTCTTTGGCTCTGTCTCGCTCTCTTTCTGGCAAGCTTCGTCATCTGCTCTCAAGTGTCTTTTGTCAAGCGCGCGCGGCCATGCCTTCACTTCTTCTGCTGCTCCTTTCTGCTGCTCCTTCTCATTACTCATCTCTTCATCGCCTGCTGCTGCTGCTGCTGCTCCTCCTCCTCTTTTCTCGTTCCTCTTCCCTCTTCCCACTCCCCACTCCCCTCTTGCTGCAGCTTCAGTTCTTTTTTTGCTTTTGCTTTTGCTGTTGTTGTTTTTTTATTTTATTTTTTTTCAGTTCTCTTTGTCTTAATTTATTCTGCTCATTTGCTCGCACTGCAATGCGAATGCGAATGCAAATTGGTGCCCTCTCGCTGTCTCGCTCCCACACGCAAGTTGACACCAACCGGAGCCCCAACCCCAGCCACAGCTCCAACTCCAACTCCAACTTGTTTGAGGGAATGGTCTGGCTGGCTGGCCACTCGACAAACACCCGAAAGCTTTGGCAGTGTCAACAATTGCGGGACTCTCTCTCCCTCTCCCTCGCTCTCACACACACACACTTTCTGCTGCGTCTCTTTCTTAGCATAGCTATCTCCTTCTGGCCAATTGGCTTTTTGTTTTTTCGGCGTGGGGGCGACGCTCATTAGCCCTGTCGCGAAAATAAAAAACATTTCCGTTCCCCAAGTGCACTGCCACATCCGACTCCCCCCACACCCCCACCCCACGCTCTAGGCTCAAGTGCGCTAATGTCTTTGGAGTGCTTCGCACTCTTCACCACCCACTCACCCAGCCCAGCCCAACAAACAACAACCCCCACTCCACCCTCCCGCTCGCCCCTGACAGTCATTATTAACGTATTATTATGCAGAGATTCAATGAGAGAAAGAGGGAGAGAGAGAGAGAGAGCTCCCAGCTTCAGCTTCAGCTCCATTCTGCGCATTTTTTTTGTTTTTAATTGGATTTCTTAAAGCTGCACCTTGGCCTAATAGGATTGCCATTTGTGGCCCGGAGTGCGATTTGCCATTTGCGATTTTCCGCGCCTCAAGTGGCCTTCCCATCCGCCATCTGGCATCCGACTGCTGGCTGGCTGGATGGATGGATATGGGATCCCTGCCAGTGCCAGTGCCTGGCAGAGAGCAGGTGTTGGCATCTCCGACACTGGGCTGGGGGATTAGCCGGGCTGAGTCGAGTGTCGCTGTCGCTATCGCTATCGGTTTTGGTTTTGGATTGTTTTTGTGATTCGAATAGGACTCGATGGGAATCAATTCGTCTTGGGGGAAAAGCGAATAGTATAACAGGATTAGAACTGACTGCGAAAGATGGGGGATGGAAATCAGAGAAACATTTACTTCATGAGTCCTACAACAATGAAAGGAAATCTAGAAGAATGCCTTTTCCCCCACACCCGAAAGCACATTTCCATCCAAAATTAGAGCAGTGGCTGCGTTCGGCAATGGCTCGGCTCCGTCATTCCGTCAGTGGCACCATTTGGGCCTTCCACCGCTTCCCACTTTGACCCCACGGTCAGAGTGCGTGTGTGTTCCAGTTTTGTCTGGCAGCCATTTACAAACAATTTGTCAACTGGCCAACTGGCTGACGGGTTGGTTGTTTGGTTGCTCATTTCACTGGAGACTGGACAGAGCCACAGCCACAGCCACAGCAAGAGCCAGAGCCGTGGCTGTCGTGGCTTGTTAGCTGCTCTGTGGCCCTTGGCTAAGAACTACTCAAAAACATATTAATCATGGCATCCTCATCCTCCGCTGGCAGCAGACAGCAGCAGCAGCAGACAGCTAAAGACAACGCACACGAAACGAAATCGTTTAATTGCCTCCAAGCCTCAGACTTGGATTTGGATTGGGATTTGGATTTGGATTGGGACTGAAGTCAATCATCTCTCTCTCTCGAAGGCAGTGACTCAGTTAGGGCCCAATTATAGCGGACACTGGGTGCGGAGAGATACAGACAGTGTAGTACCCTGGAATACACATGAGGTTTGGGGAGACTTGTGCCACTGTATCTGCGTCTTCAGTGCATTATGGGAGGCTAAAGTAACCATTGAATGCGATGTGTGCGAAACTGAAATACTCTCTTGGCTACAGGGTATAGCATAAGTGGTATTGGATGCTGCTGATCCGATCCGATGCGATCCGATCTGCACTGATCTCTGGCGTGCTGTGCACAATTTTTCGTATATCAATAACTACTTAGGCGCCCCTCAGGGCCTCTGGGCCCCTCGAACCTCAGATGTCGACGGGTCGGGTCGGGTCTTTCCCCGGTCGAAAAAAAAGAATCAACAATGCTAATATGTGTAGGCCGCCCGCAGGCTCATCAAATCTGTATCTGTATCTGCATTTGTATCTGTATCTGTGTTAACTACTAATTTCAGTTCCCACGAAGATTTGAAAATTAACATTTTGCTTTTGCTTTTGGTCTTTGGTCTTTGGGTTTTAGGGTTATTCTGGGGGATTTGTTTGAGCCAAGATTTTTTGGTTGTTGTTACAGTTCCTGCGGCCAAATTGCTGGCATCAACAGAGCATCATCTCATCGCCCAATCGAATCCACCTGCGTGTACCTGTACACAGATACACACACACGCACACGCACAGAAGAGGAGACCCAATAATTTTGTAATTAATGATGTGAGAATGAGCTGCGGACAGGCTCTGTCTCAGTCTCAGTCTCGGTCTCGGGTCTACCCTCTTAACCTTCTTCTTGCTGGCTGTCGACAGTAGGGTGCCCCCTGCCACAGACCTCCCTCCAGGCTGCTGCCGTGTTTGGCTTTTTGTCATCATCATCATCAGCAGCAGCAGCAGCAGCATCAGGCCTCATCAGCATCATTAGAGGCAGATTATACACTCATCTTCCGTGTGTGTGTGTGTGTGTGTGTGTGTGTGTGTGTGTGCCCCTGTTTTGAGGCTTTGTCTCTCTGTCTCGAGTGTCGCCAAAGGCTTCAAGAGATTTCTATTGTTGTGCTGTGCCTCTGCTGCCTGTCTATTGATTAATTGACTCAAGTCGTGCCTTGTGCTTAATGCCCTGGCTACTTGAACCGAACATTTAGCTGGGGCCCACATTTGGGGACTGTGGATAGATGGATTGAGGGATCTCCAGCATGCCCCTGAATATATTTTTCGAATCTTGAATACTCCCGCCCCTATTCGAATGGCGGAGTGTTTCCTTCTTCTTTCCTCAGGTGGTATCTTCCATTGCATTCTGCCAGGAACAGGAACTTCCTCCGAAAATTCACCCGGGGGACTCTACTTTAGTTTGGTTTTTAACCCCAAAAGCAGCTCCCATTCCTGGCTCTATGTCTGTCTGTCTGTCTATATGGCTGCCTATATGTCGCCATTTGGCGGCCATTGGGGCGGTGGCCACCCGCTGCTCACGACAACTCCAGGGCCTGCGCTGATAGGTGGCTTGGCCCCCAACCACTCACTGGCCTTCTGTGGCTCTGTGGCTCTGTGGTTGTGTGCTGCTGCCGCCGCTGCTGCTATCGTTGGTGGTGGCTAAAAGTGTTGCACTGCTTGTAGTTTGTCGAGCCATTTGGCTGCCGTCTACCGTCTGTTGTCTCCTGCCGTCTTCCGTCTTCTGTCTGCCGCCTCTGCTGTTTGTGGCTGGCAAAAGGTCAGCCCCCGTGGGTTGTCAATGCCCTCGGGGCCGCCCACTGTCTCGGGATTTGGCTTTGGCTCCGGCTCTGGCTCTGGCTCTGGCTCTGGCTCTGGGTCTGCCTTTGGCTGTGGCTTTGGCTCAGAGAGGAGCTCTTGTTGTTGTTGTTGTGGCAATGTTGTTGTCGTGCCCAGGAGAAGGCTGGAGAAGTGCACGGCAACATGTGTACTCCATCACATGGCTGCCACGACAACGTGAGCCAGGGGTGGGGGCGTGGTGTCTGCTGTGGCCCTTTGATTTGGTTAACCGCCCCCGTGGCGGCTGGCTCCTTGTCGATTTCGATTTCTATCGATGAATTTCATTTGTGTTCTATTTACTGATAGCCATCTAAACAGCCCTGCTACCGACGCCAGCCACAGACCATGGCCTCCCTCCCCCTCTCCCTCCCGGTGGCAGGCAGATCTAGAACCCAAGTCGAAGACGTGGCCAAAGCCAATTTGTATGCCTGGCGCTGGCTTCCAGCCTGCCAGCCTTCCAGCCTCCCAGCTCTGGCGACAAACAAATTTTATGCAGTTAGAGGACCAGGCGAGGGGCCTCCAAAACCGTCGTCATCAATATATGAAAAACCGGTAACCGGTTGCCGACGATTCTGCTGCCGCCGCCGCCTTCCTTTTTGCTTGAATCGCGCACGAGTTTTCAGCAAAAATCTCTTATCTGGAGCTGGGGCTGGAGCTGGGGCTGGGGCTCGGCCTGGGGTTTGTTTCAAAAATTTTATGGCAGGCCAGAAGCAGGCGACCACCGCGACCAGCCAGGCGACTGGCGTTAGTCGTCCCCCGTCCGGGCACAGGGCGACCTTCAGCCAGCCTCTGTCTGTCTCTTGGTCTGTCTCTTGCTCTGTCTCTCTTTTGGCCCCTATAAAAATGCAGAGGCCAACAAGAGAGAGATAGAGCGAGAGAGGGACGGGGAGGTGGAGTCTGGAGATGGGGGGACGCTTATTATTTTGGCAGTTCGAATTTGTTTTGGACCTGGGACCCGAGATCCGAGTCGAGTCGGGTAAGGGATCTCTCTCTCTCACTCTCTCTTTCTCTCTCCCTCTCGTTCTTTCTGCTTCCCGAGCAGCCTCGTTGAATCGTCGTCGTCGTTGTCGTTGATTTCGAGTTAAGATTTGAATGTCGTCGCTCCTCCTCGACGAAGAAGACAATGCCAAGGCCCCATGACCACCATCCTGTGGCGCTCGTATCATTCTCTGGACAAAAGCTCGTGCTCAGTTCCCCCCACTCCCCCTCTAGGCCCTTCTCTGACTCCTCGCCTTTGGCTGGACACTGGCCGATGCCGCTGCCGCTGCCGCTGCTGCTGCTGCTGGTGGCCTCATCCTCGTCGCTTCGTCGTCGTCGTCATCGTCTGGGACTCTTTTATTTTATTTTCCTTCGAGCTTGAGCTCTTTTTCTCTTCTTTGGGTTTCGGGCTGGCGCCTGCGGTATGCCTTTGTCGTCGGTTGTCGTCGTCGTCGTCGCTGGTCGCTGGTCCGCTGGCCGCTGGCCTGGGCAGCCTCTCGCCTTTATATGAGAAATGATCGGACATGAGAAACAAAAGATTTGCAAATGTCTTTGGCTTTTTGGTTGCCGATGCCGATGCGATGCCGATGTGTCGCCACAGAGGTCCACACACAGTCGACGGGGAAGGGGCAGGGGAAGGGAGCATGGGGCATGCTGCCCGTTGAAAAGTGAACTACGAGCTTTGGGGAACGACAAGCGACAGTGGGCGACAGGTGACGCCAGTCGCCATCTATTTAAGCAGGCCCCCAAGCCCCAAGCCCAAAGCCAATTACATACGAAATACAAGGCCTGACAACGAAACGCGGCTGCTGCTTGCCGCTGCTGCCACAGCCAACAACGACAACAGCAACGACAACGACACACATTCATCTTGGGGCAGAGAGTTGGGCAGTGCGACGCGACGGCGGCAACACAGGCGCCGGCTAAGCCGCCGTCCTGTAACAAGCTTTTCGGGGGCACACAGCACACAGCTCCATGCCCCAGCCGCCTGCCCCTGCTGCCCCTGCTGCTCCTTTTCTGCTTTGCATGAAATGCGTTCGTTTCAATGCCAATTGTGCGGGCCCCTCTCTGCCCCTCTCTTCCCCTCTGCCGGAGATGTTGCAACTTGCGCTGCCTGCCTGCTGCCTGCTCTTGTTTGGGCGTGCGCTGACCGACGCGGCCGCCAACTTGTTAATTAGGCACAAACGAACCGACAGACAGACACACACCCAACGAGGGGGGGAGAGAGGGCGGGGGGATGGTGGAAGCAAGGTCGTTCTCACTGCTTTTTCGGCCCAAGCCTAACGGGTTTCGCTGTGGCAGCCACAGCCCACAGCCTGGGCGTAGAAACCAGCAATTACCTTTCTTACTTCTTGCGATCCCCATTTGTGGATCCTTTTGCTTGCCAGCTGGTCTTAGAATCGAATAGATGCCAACACCTGGACCATCCCCAGATCCACCCCAGAGAGAGGCCACCCCAGGGGGAGGCGCCATATCGCCCAGTGTTCCTGCTGCTCTCTCGGCTTCGCTTCGGCCAATCTTCGCCCCACATCGCAGCACCAGCTGCAGCCCATCGGTGGCCCCACATTGGGCGCCTTATCAGTGTCCCCCCTCCCAATCGCAGACCACCGGATGAGATGCACCAGGAGACGGCTGCAGAGATGCTCCGTTTGTGTCGAGGTGTGTGTTTGTGTGTGTGTGTGGCCGCCGCCGATGCAAAAACGCAATGTGGCACTTAAGGTGGCTACCGCTGGCAGCTTGCTACGCAGGCCCCTGCCACAGCCACAGCCACAGCCACTGCCCCTGCCACAGTCGGAGGCCCCATTCCCCATTCTTCTTTATCATTAAACGCATAAATGCGAATCTGCAACAGCAGCAGCAGCACCAGCAGCACCAGCAGCACCAGCAGCGGCAGCCTTGTGCGGATATTTATGGGACGTAAATTTTTATGCCCTGCCTGGGATCGATATGTAGTACTTGGCATAGGTCGGCGGGGCCGTTGTATTTCCCACCGAAACGCATCGTCGGTAGCAGCGCCATCGTGGCCACCGATCGTAGCCATCGTCGTCGTCGTTGTCGTCGTTGTCGTCGGCCGTTCTCGTCGTTGTCATCGTTTCATCGTCCTCTCATCGGTATCGTCATCGTCACATGAATCTGCCATTTTATTGCCAACTTCACTTTGGCGGCAATGTTATTAACGCACATTTTTATGGCTTTCATGAGGATGCTCCCCCTACCCGCCTCACTCTCCCTCTCCCCTCTCGCTCTCTGGAGCTCTCTAGCCAGAGCCCCCCTCCCCTGGTCTCTGTTTCTGTAACGCATTTTAAATTAATGTTTTTTGTTTGAATTTTGTTATTTTGTTGACTTTCTTTCGGATTCTTTTGGAGCAGCGACCAGCGACTGCGACATCGAATCTCATTAGCATAGTTCAATAGCTGTGGGATCACGGAAACTGTGGGCAGACCACCGACGAGACGACCTACTACCTTATAAGACCAGCGTTTTCTCTCCTACCTGACACAGACACTGGGCCAGTGCCACTGCCACTTTTTGGGGAAGGAGAGAAGGGATTTCCGTTGCAACAGACAACTGATTAGCTGCCAAATTGGTGCGAGGAAACCAATATGAATGAACGACGACAATTTCCTCAATCAACGAACGAACGAACAAGCAATCAAGCGGGGGGCATGGCGAGTGGGGAGTGGGGGCACAATTTACATAATTTAACACTTAATTGTGTGATCAGAGACAGAGACAGACAAAGCAGAAGCACAAGCAGAAGCACAGGCAGAAACAAATAAAGGAAAACACACGGAAAATACAGAGAATTATTTGTGGAAAATGCCTCCAGGGAGGAGGATCGATCCTGAAGGAGCGCCATTTGTCCCGCTAGAAGAATGGATGCTCTTTCTCTGTCTCTGCAGTGATTGAATGAATGCCTGAATGGAGCGTTGCTGCCATTCACTCCCATCTCCTGCCCCCTCTCTTTCCCTACCTCCCTCCTCTTCTCTCTCTTTGTGTGTTTGAGTTTTCATGCATTTGATTTCGGGGTCTGCTAATTAATTTTTATATCCCGATCTTCGCTACGCTTCGCCCTCGTCTCTGGTCTCTGGTCCGGGCCTTTTCCTTTCGTTAATTAAGCAAAGAACTTAAATAGCTGGACGGGTACGGTTACGGTTACGGCTACGGGCATGAGATCCAGGTCTCTGGACTAGCAGCACTAGAGTCTGGCTATAAAACAGAGTCTGCCGCACAGCGTGTGGCAAATAGAGAGACAGACGGACTTTGCCACTGACTGTTTTGCTCTGCTCTGCCCACACACACACACACACGCTGAGAGAGACAAAGAGAGAGGGAGAGGGAGAACATGCTCTGACCCATTATCGAGATCGGAGTCATTTCCATTTCCATTCGGATACATTCCCATTTCCCATTATATTTCATTCATTAAAAAACAAACGTTTTTTCCAAAATATTTGAATATTTGTCGGGGGCTCTCCGACTCCCTCACTCCCTCACTCTCTGACGCTCTGACTGATGTGTCTCCACGACGATGGCTGTAATTAAGTTATAAACCAATTTTAATGCTTCGCTGGCTCTTGGGCTTTTGGGCTCTTGGGCTCCTCGGTTCTTTGGTTCTTCGAGTGCCCTGCACTGATAAGATAGCGGCTGTCATCAAAGCATCTGTGGATCGCGGATCAGTGGATCAGTGGATCTCTGTGGATCACAACAGATCAACGATCCCTCTCAGCCACTCTCGATTCAGCGATGGCAAAACCAGTCGCCTGCTTTGGCACCCCCGAATATATATCTAGATGTATATGTTTTTTTGCTGCGAAATTAAGAACAAAACTGACACTGATTGTGGCTCCGTATAAATGTGGCTCATTAGCTTTGGGTCTGGCTCTGTCGCTGGCCATTAATTGCCTAGATATCTGGGCTATCTCTGACCTCCGGGGGCTACTGTTTGGCCGCGAGTCGGGAGACTCGCCCCCACCCGCCCCTGGGTCCGCGTGGCTTTCACCGCCGTCGTGGTGCCACCGCCGCCACGCCACTTTTATTTTCATTAACATAAAATGTTTTGTGTTGATTTTTATATACAGTAAATTATCGGCAATTTATGCGGCGGCAGGGGCGGTCCAGTCCGGTCTGGTCGGAACGGAACGGATCGAATCGCGATCCAGCTTCGGATCCCTCGCTGCTTGGAACCTGAACCTTTCACATTTATCCAGAGGCTTCTCTTCGCTCTTCCTCTATATATATCTCTCTCTCTCTCTCCCTTTCTCTGTGATCATTTGTTTGTGTGGCGCGAGAGGCGGCGGCGGCGGCGGCGTCGTCGGCTTCCATTCATAAAAACGCGGGGCGAACATTGCGTATGCTTAATTTATCGACACTTAATGTCAATGATGCGAGTCGGGCCGCACTTCAATTAAATTCCCAGCTCCCCAGTCCCTCATCCACCAGCTTCCTCCTCCTCCTCCCTCTTCGACGACGACGACTACGACGAGGAGCCGCGAGTGTGTCTGCATTATGCTTAACACTTGTCGAACAGTAGCCCGGTCCCAGGCCCAGGCCCAGTCCCAGGTCCCAGGCTCAAACCCGCAGCAGCGGCGGCAGCAGCACACAACTCTTCTGCATGCGTGCAAATAAATTTGTCTTTTAGTAATTGCCGAGGCAGGGGAAGGGGCAAGGAAGAGTGTCGCAGGGATAGGGACTGGGACCCCAGCCAGGTATCATCATTAAGGCTTCAACTTTGAGCTGAATTTCATTAAGCTCTGGCCGAAAGAGAGAATCCCTGAGTGGAAGCCCGAGCAGATTCGGCCAAGTGGAGGAGATGAGTGCGCAGCAGGGAACTGCTACTAGGGAAAATCCTAATAGATCTAGAAGATCCACCGCAGAATAATGCCACTGCCTGCAGGTAGTAGATCGGACAGCGATCACAGAGAACCCAAACAGAACCGGGAACTGAAACACTTTTGGGGCAGCCAGACAACAACCAAAAACAACTCCAATGAAGGAAACACCATGAATTTGCCTAAGCAACAGAGCAACACCATCGCCATCACCATCACCATCATCCGCATCAGCGTCACCATCACCATCGCCGAAGAAAGAGAACAACTTTGGTGGACAATCGCTTAATGGCTCGCCTGAAAACATGAAAAAATACTCAAGTGTTATCGATTAATGTCCAAGTCTAGCAGCTACCGAACGAGCGGCTGAACCTGAACCCAGAGCCCAGATCCCAGAGACAGAGCCAGACCCAAGCCCCGACCCAAACCAGAAGCCCAGGCAGACAGAGAGAGAGAGAGAGAGAGAGAGAGATAGAGACCCAAAGCCGGGCCCAGTATGAAAACAAGCTTGGAAGAAGCGGCTGCTCAGCCAAAACTCAGTGGCTAAATGGACGACAACAACGACAACAACGACACAACGACACAACGACACAGCGACACGGCGACAACGACGAAGTTGTTGGTTCTTTATTATGATTATTCGCCTTTTTAATAAAGAAGAACAAAAGGCGCCGACAAATATGGCAAAACGACAAAAGCAACAGCAACGGCAACAGCAAACGGCAAACGGCAAACGGCAAAAAGTGCGGGCTCTGGAAGTGGCAGTGGCACTGGCAGTGGCAGTGGCAGGGAGTCAGAAACAGAGACAGAAACAGAAACGGAGGCACAGAGGCAGAAGTTGATTGCGGCATTTGGATGGTGCTAATGTCATCGAGCGTTGAACACCTTTATCAGTGTTGCATTGAAATGCACACACGCATGCGCTGCTGCCAACAGCCAAGAGCCAACAGGCAGCAGTTGCACGGTGCACGGTGCACGTTGCACGTTTTCTCTCTGTTGTGGTGTGGTGTGGCTCCTTGCATGTTGCATGCAACGCAGCAGAACGCAGAAGAGTCTGCTTATCGCAACAAATAGTCAACGCGAAATTGTTGGCCGATCCAAGCCACTCTTTGGTGGCAGGCTGCGGCGGTGGCGGCAGCGGCAGCGGCGGCTCTCAGTGGTGGGTCGCCATTCAATTTATTAGCTGCAATAAAACGCAAATCATCGAGCCCAGTCGAAGTCGCAGTCGCAGTTATAGCCACAGACACAGCTATAGGCTGTAGCCCCTCCTCTAGCCCGATCGGGCAGCGGCGGCGGCGGCGGCGGCATTGGCAAAGTGTTGAAATCATTTGAAATATTTGTCATCCGTTGATAGACCAAAGACCGAGAGCCGAGTGTGCCGAGTGTTGAGAGCCAGAGGATATCGGAGATGGCGGGGGGACGGGAGAGCGGTAGCTATCAACCATTAGCCAGCGTGCCCCTGGATCATCCTCGTTTATCGTATCTATGGTGGCTCTGGCTCTGGCTGTGGCTCTGGCTGTTGCTGTGAGCCATAACCCGGGCTCATTTATAAGCGGCGGCGGCGGACTTCAGATGCTTTTGACCAGCGACAAATTTATGGCCTGCGCCGACAGCTGCTGGATGGTCTCGCGGTGGCGGGGCGGGGCGGGGTGAAGTGTGGGGGAAACGTGGTAGTTGCAGTTTTGTGGCTGGCATGTGGGTGGCAAATACAAAACGATTATTAATGATGCCATGCGCATCGATTATAAATCGATAAATGTCGTGGCATTGGCCATGGCGCAGTCGTCTTTAAGGCAACAAATTTATGACTAGCTTTAGCTGAGGAAAAGTGCGGTGTGTGGGATTTACTAGCAAATCGATGAATTATCCAAATGTGAGCGATTTTTTAATCGATTGCAGCAAAGCAATAAAAAGTCTAAATCGAATCGAAAAATGATCGATATTTTTGATGGCTTTCATTTATCGACCTGCCTTTGACCTCTGGCTATCGATAAATCCCCCCTATCGGTATCGACACTCTCTACGGGGGGGCTGGGGGTGGTGGGGGGTGGGCGCATTTGATCAGTGGGCCGCATCGAAACGCGGCCACAGAGTGCCAGAACTCGTGTTCCCAGCTCGAGCATTCTCCTTCTGGCCAATCGACTGTGACTGCTGCCACTGCCCCCTGTCCCCCCACCGAGCGGGGGAGGTGGATGCACGATCAATTTGCATGCAACAAAAACAGACGGACGGACGGACGGACAGGCGGGCGGGCAAAGGCATCATTAGGTTGCATTGAATATCGAATGTTGAATGCCTTTGAATGCCCCCCCCCTGCCATCCACCCGTCGCTGCTTCTGTTTCGGCCCGTTTCTGTTTCTGGCTCAAACGCCGCCCATTTTGTTTAGCAAATTTGCAATTGGCTGCAGGCGTACAAAGAACAGAAACAGAATAAGAAGATGAAGATGGAGTGGGCTGGCTGGCTACCCGGGCTGGGATTGGATTGGATTGGATTCGAGTGGTCTGCCGATCGACAACAACTCTCTTTTTGTCCGTTTGCCTGGGGCTCTGGTCTCTGGGCTCTGCGGTTCTGTATCTCAATCGGCTGAAGCATGGCGTTCGCGGTTCTCTTCGTGTTGTCATTAAAATGTAAATCCATTTAATTAACATTTTCCCCAACAATTCCACTGCTGCTGCTGTTCTGCTGTCGGAGACGACGACCACCAGGAGATAAGACCCCAAAAAGAATTGTTATAAATTGTAAATAAATTTTGAGTTTATTTACATGCAACGGGGAGGAGAATTCGATTTGATTCGGACTGAGACTGAGACTAGAACTGGGGACTGGGACTGGCACTGGGGACTGGCTGGGGCAGTGGCACTTTCGGGATGCAGTTCCATCCAGCATGAGAGCATGAGAGTTTTGACATGCTCGAAGAAAAGTGTGGCTGTTGGGGACTCTTGGACTCTTGGGTGGCTGTGACTCTTTCTCTTTTTTGGGGGAGTGGTGGGGGGAATTAAAATTATGCATAATTTACAGATTAATATGAGGTAGAGAGGCCGCAGCATTGGTGGCCCCATCAACAGGGGCCCGGTCGAGGCACTACCTTCTCTCTGTCTTTTCTACCTGATCCGCTGGCTTAATTAAGACATGTTTCGCCTTAAGACACACACACACAGATCCGAGAGAGTCTCGTGTTGATATTTATGGTATATATCGCTCAATATGCATATCGATGGGGCAGCTTAATACAGCTTAATAAAGCAGCCAACAGCCCCAGACTAAGACTTAGTCTTAGTCGGAGTCGGCGTGGAGTGGAGTGGAGTCTGACTCATCTGTGGAGGCTGTGGCTGTGGCGGCGGCGCTTCAATTATGTCCATAATTGGTCAACAGGTAGCCGAAAATGGCCTTACCCCCCGAAACTCCTCGCTCTCGCTCTCTCCTTGTCTCTCTCGATGCCTAATTGAGCCACATCGTGGCAGAGGCCCGTCCGATCTCAGCTGATCCGAGATGATCCCAGATGATCCGCGTTGATCCGAGATGAATGCTGAGCGGTGCCTTAGAACTTTTTGTTTTTTCCCTTACCACAGGCACATCTGGACATCAGTTCAGAATGAATCTCGAACGAGATCAAGCGATCAATTCATCCAGCAATCAAGCGATCAGGCGATCAAACGATCAATGTATCCAACAATCTATGTACATAGGTATCCACTCACCCAACGATGCGATTCGACCCAGAGAAAACAGTCTGTTGATCACTTTCTGGCCATTTCAATTTGGCATCGATCTTCTTCACACGATCCAGAGATCCCAGGGACAGAGAGAGACGGAGAGACCTACTTTAATGTTAATTAAAAGCCAACTTGTTATGCCATCAACAGCAATCGGCAAATCGGCAAATCTGTGATCGGTGATCGGTCCTAGCTCTGACATTCACTCACGATCCGTGGCGGAGAGCTCTCCGCTGAACTTTGGCCACCCGATCGTCCGATCGCCCGATCGCCCCATTGCCCCATCGGGCGCATCAGCGGATCGTCGATCACCGTTAACTCCACTCCGTGGCGGTTGTTACATGCCAAATCGAATCAAAGTGTGGAGTGATCATTCAATTAACCCAGCACGCCACGCCAGCAGCAGCAGCAGCCTCAGCAACGGCAGACCCAGTCGGGCACTCCAGCAACACTCGAGCAACACCCCGGCAACAACCTGACGACAGCAATCATACATACATATACATACATATACATACATACATACAAACAAGGCTGTGGCGAACAAGGCGAACGAACACGGGACAGGCAGCAGTAGGAGCAGCAGCAGCAGTGCCATCATCAGTTAAATTATGTGATAATATGCCAACAATGAGTGTGCAACAACAGTCTGTGGCAGCAGCAACGAGACAGCAATCTCAACAGCAGAAGCAGCAGCAGAAGCAGCAGCAATTTTACCTTTTAGCAATCAACACGCAAAAGCCCAAAACAAACGTGTTGCTTCGTGGAGCAGCAGCAACGAGAGAGAGAGAGAGAGCACGCTGAAAGCTCAAGCTGGGTGCAGATGCAACTTGAAGTAGCAACACGTAGCAGCAGCAGCAGCAGCAGCAGCAACCGTGTCGTGCCAGAAGAAGGAAGCCTGAACTGCCACTGCCCTGGACTGGGTCGGGTGGGGTGTGGTGGGGTGGGGCGGAGCGAGGGGGGGGCAAAAATTGTCGCACCATTTTTGGTATTGACCGCCGGCGGCTCAATCAGTTGTCACCCGGGGCGATATATAGAGTGATTAACTGCTCCACGGATTGGATTGTACTCGTACTTTGTCAACAAGAGAGAGAAGAGAAGGTAGAGGGTGCGAGGAGAGCAATCAGCAAAGCCAAAGATGCTACTCCATGGGATGTTATGTTGTTGCAGCATCGTGACGATGTTTGCTGCACTCCAGATACGTGCCGCAATGTGCCATGTGGCCGGCCATGTGGCTATGGCGATCTCATATGTGCTAAAAATCTAGGCAATATTTGATGCATAATTGCATTTGCTTTGCTTTGCTTTGGTTTGCTTTGGTTTTGTTCGCCAATCAATTCAATCAGCCACGTCAATCACGGGACAGAGCCCCAGACATCAATCTGATGGATGGCTGCTGGCTGGCTCGCTGGCTGTGTGTTGTTTGTTGTGTGTGTGTGTAATCGCACTTCACGTCTAATTAGACTTGTTTATTCCCATTTGGACAAACTGAAATGAAATGAAAAAAAAGTAGTAGCAGCAGCAGCAGCAGCCACATTGCACATTGCATGGCATGCTTATATTTTTATGGCTATCTTCACGGTTATTTTCATTTAAATCGCAATTCAAACTCGGCACAAAACTCAACTCGATTCCACTCGATTCCACTCGACAACAAAATGACATTTTAAATGACAATTTTGCGCCTTGTGCAATGCCAGAGCAGAGCTAAGCAGAGCAGAGCAGAGGAGTGCGAATGGGGCGAATGAAAAATTAACGTAATAATGCAAATTGTTTTATCAATAAATTCTAGACACACATGCATGCACCACAGTCACAGTGAGGACGGGACAGACAGACAGCCAGACAGACAGGCGTAATTATGATTGTTGCTGTTGAGCAAAATGAATTTATGTGTCAATAAATTTCAAGCAAATTAGCAAATGACGTTTTAAGTAGAGGACGCGTTTGCGACGCGTTTTGCCAGCGATTTATGGACTGCGACGCAGCGGCGCTTCGACGATTCGCTCGAGCTCGAGCTCAAAATCTCGGGTTCGATTTGGTTCGCTGCGACTGACAGCGACTCCGAATGCGACTGCGACTGCGACTGTGTTCGGTTCGGGTTCGATTTGGTTCGCTTCGGCTCACAGTGGGCGATGCAACCAATCTAGCGGGGATAAACGAATGGCTTATAGATTAAAAAGACATGGGCCTGAAATTCGAAATATATGTTTTCAATAACTGGAAGAAAATTAAAGTACGTTGTGGAAGATAACGATGCAAAAACTATTAAAAATAAAATGGATATAAAAGAGAGTTTGTCGGGAATCGGGAATAATTAAAATTGTACTTTTTGCGAGCCAGATTGCTGAAATCGCCCACTGTGCGGCTGTGCGTTTGATTGATGAGCGCCGCACGGATCAGCCGGCCATAAAGTGTTTGCCTTTAAAAGGCAATCCTAAGAGAGGAAGAGAGAGGGAGGGGGAGATGGGGCTTAGAAGGAGGTGGTGGAGCTTTTGGGGGAGGGTTGGGGGAAAAAAGCGTTTAGTTCAAAATGGCGGGCAATTAATCAGTTTTTCTTTTGTGCTCCTTTTTGGACTTGCTTTCGGACACGTGAAGTGTTCGACTGAGTGCGCTGTATTCATACTAATGAGTTCGTTGTGAATGCGAATGAGGGGCTAGGAGTGGAGCGCCAACACCCCTCCATTGATTGGATAAATTCCAACAAAGGAAACGCGAGCGTTATGGCCAGATTCCACCTTGATTCACAGTTCAAATTTCCCATAAAGGAATGACATCATGCGCAGAGAAGGCGCAAACGAACACAAAATAATTCATAACATTATCATTGATCATTTGGCTATGCTATTCGCAGTATTTTGAAATTCTTTCTCCACTCGGCACTCGGCACCAACCCATTCATTCCTCTGGCTGTTAATCCATCCCCAAATGAATGCTATTCACAGCACTCACATTAGTCACACCTTGCGCTGGTCCTCGCCATTGGTGGTCGCTGCAGCACCAGACTCGGCCTCTGCCTCTGCCTGTCCGCGAGAGGCGTGCGAATCGGTCTCGGATACCAGATACTCGTACCAGATACCCGCCAGAGGCCGCCGCACAAGACACACCACACGTTCGCTTGTTCGTTCGTTCGTTCTATGAGATACACATTGTGGGTTGGTTGTTGCCTCATTCCGTTTCATTCGCTCGTTCGTTGTTTCGCTCTGTTGTTCTCTTGTCGAAACAACGAAAGTCTGCAAGTTGTTGCTGTTGTTGTTTGTAGTTTTTTCTTCTCTTTCTTTTCTTTTCTGAAATTACACGAACAAAATGGCGTCCGGGGGCTGCTTGTGGGGTCCACACGCAGCGGCAGCGGCAACAAACTGGCTGTCGAGACACTGTCCGGGTCTAGGCCTGTTTGTCGCTTAATCGAAGTCGAGCCGCGACGAGTTATGGTAATTAAAAAGGTGTTCCTTTTGCAACAGTCGCAAAAGCCCCCCCCCCCCTTCTCGCCCACCGAACAACCGCTCCGAACCGTGCCGGAGCGGATCGAAATGCCTTGGATTCAAAGAGGGGGGGTTGGGGTTTCTGAACGAAGGTTGCAGGAAAGCTGGAGATTGCTTGGGGGGTCTTCTGGGTCCCGGCGACTGACTAAGGCAGACAAATTCATATTTTATGACACAACTTTGTATTGGTAACAGCACCATAGCACCGCAGCACCAGCACCACTCTCCTCCCTGCTGCCGTCACAGTCCCAGTCCCAGACCCTTCTGGATCTGCTTTGTCCCCAGCTGGAGTTCTCCTCCTCGTCCTCCTCCTCGTCTTCCTTGTGCTCTCCTCGTGCTCTCTGGTGGGTGGTCGCTGCCGATGTTGCAACCGTCAGCTATGTCGTTGCATTTTCGGCCCCAGCCCAAGCCCAAGCCCAAGCCATTGCCAATCCACGGATATCTCTGGATTCCACTGTATTCCACTGTGTGTGTGTCTGAGTTTGTTTTTGTTTTTTGTCGTGTCAGAGTCAGGGTTTTTCATGGCTTCATCCGTTCGTTTTGGGTTCGTTGTTGGTTTGTGTTGTGTTGTGTTGGTTTTTTTTATTCTTTGGTTGGTTGGAACTGGCCACAGTTGCAGGACAAGCTTACTAATCCGTTCTCCGTTCTGCTTTCTCCACCGATTGTATCTTCCGCTCTCGCCACAGACCATACTGAACTCGATGCACAAGTATCAGCCGCGTTTCCACCTGGTGCGCGCCAACGACATCCTGAAGCTGCCGTACTCCACATTTCGCACGTACGTGTTCAAGGAGACCGAGTTCATAGCCGTAACTGCATATCAAAACGAGAAGGTAAGTCGCGCTCCCTGGTCCTTTCTATATCCTATATCCTATATCCGATTCGATCCGGTACTAATTTCTTGTTCTTTTGGCAGATAACTCAACTGAAAATCGACAACAATCCCTTTGCGAAGGGCTTTCGTGATACTGGTGCTGGCAAACGGGAGAAGAAGTAAGTATCACTGGAGTACGAAGCGGAGAACTCCTTAAAAGGATCCTAAAAGCATAGTGGATAGATCTAGCAAAGAGTACTGGCAAATATGATAACAGATGACCGTGCTTAGAGAAGGATGTTATTCGTTTTGGAGGCAGTTCCCTCTCTGAAATGCATTCCCTTTCTGGCCGAAAACTTTCCCTGCGTCTCTCTGACCCTCTCTCTTCGCAAAGGACAGACTAATCAGGACTCGTAAAGGATGTGGTAAAGGGCGGGGGGAGTCGGAATAGAAGAAAGAGAATCCTTTGGGCGAATCGTTTGCCCTTTTGTGGCTGTCGGACAATCGGCAACTTTGCTGCAGGACTCTAGGACTCAACTAATTTGTCTCTGGACAGAGTTTTTCGAGGCGGGAGGGGGCTTATACATCTCTTTCTGCCTGTATCTCAATCTCTATCTGTATCCGTATCCCTATTACAGCTCTATTTCTGTTTTGTGGGGCTTGATTAACACAAAAGCAGAACTGAACGGAGCGGAGCAGGGCGGAGCGGAGAGACGACATTAATGTTTGTCAAATCTATGCGGAACTAATTAGCCTACAGATTGTCAAATTGCAAGTCATACAAAAGCTGCCACTCCAGGGGTGCCATGCGGTGCGGTGCGGTGCGGTGCGATGCGGCAGGCTGTAGCGGAGGTGGTGTGTGTGGCCGGAATGATGTTGTTCCTGTTTAATGATGCCCCCGGCTTTTGGTAGCCATCCTCCTCCATCCGATAATGTCGATGACTGGCACCTCACAGCAACGGCAGCAACGGCAGCTCCAATCCATGTAATCCATATTGATGGATTGATTTCAATTTCCTGTTCGCTGCTGACTGCTGGCTTCTGGCATCCACCCCACTGCTGTCCTGTTCCATCGACCCATCGACCCCCTGAGGGGCAATGATGTTGGTCAAAATGCTTTGACTTTTCACCAGCAGAGATTTTCCAATATCTGTCTGTCTCTCTCTCTCTCTCTCTCTCTCTCGCTCGCTATCTAGCTATCTGTCCATGGACGAAGAGGAGGAGGAAAGTGATTCCAAGGCTCCCCACTTGGAGTGGTTCCGGTTTCCGGCCACACATATCTCCACCCACAAGGACACAGTGGGGTGGGGCCGCTAGATGGGTGCTAGGTGGCTTCTCTGATTCTCTGACTTAGCATAATGATGAATGACATTTAATGGTAGAATGGCCTTGCCCCCCTCCGGCCATGTCCATGTCCGTGTCCCTGTCCATTCCCATGTCTATGTCCCTGTCCATCCGCATGTCTATGTCCATGCTAAACGTTACAAATCAATTTTCCGTCTGTATGGCAGCGATGACAAGGCGGCTCCTATATCATCGTGCATTCCGGCTCTCCTCCATTGACACAAACAATTTACTCAAATCGGGCTCCGGGTTGCCCTTTTTCCACTGATTACTTCAGCCTTGATTGGCATTAGCGTGTCTGTTGTCTAAGCCAGAGCTTTTCCACTTTTCCACCCACCCACCCACCGACCCGTCCACCCATCATCGCCCTTGTGTCTTGTGGCCACAAAATTGTTTTCCACTTTGTGCCAAAAAGAAAAACAAAAAATAGTAAAATAGAAAAACAAAATCACAGAATTTGCCAGGTCATTGATGTGACAGCAAGTTGGCAGTTCAGTCATTCATTCATTCAGTCAGTCAGTCAGTCAGTCATTCAGTGGAAGAATGTCATTCCGTTCTTGGGGATTCTTGGGAGGATGGGCAAGCAAAAAACTTCCTTCAATTGTTAATTAAATGCCGGCAGGGGCTGCGGCAGGGGCAGGGGCAGGGACAGGAGCAGGGGAGCCAGGAAAAACCGCTAAACCGCTTACAATTCCAGGGAGAGAAAAAGAGAGCGAGCGAGAGAGTGTGGCAGAGCGTTCTGCTCTGAGTTGTAGTCCTGCCGAAAATCCCTGGCAATTAGTGACGACTTAGTCAACTCTTTTTTGCCCCTGTTTGTGGTCCAGGTCCCCAGCTTCTCTCGCGTTTCTTCTCTCTATCTCTGTCTCTGTCTCTGTTCCCGTCTCTGCTTCTGTAACCTTTCAACCCTTTCGGTTTACCCCCGCACTCTGCCGTGAGCAGCCAAGTCCCTTCATTAGCGGCAAGAACAACAATGCCATGACGACAAAGAGTCAACGATGGGTGTTGTGGCTCCTGATGATGATGATGATTCCGATGCCGATGCCAATGAGGGCCCTTCACAGCAAGAGACAGCGAGAGATGCTAATTGGTGGCAAGTACCTCTGCCCCCCCACCCCTTGGTCCTGCCTGCCTGCCTGCCGCTTAACCGCTTCGCAGTGCGCAACTTCCGCCGGAATCCCATATTCCATCCCATCGCGAGATGGCCTTTAGGCGAAATGGGAACCGGAAATCTAAAGTGAAAACGTTTTAACAGCCAGCAGCCGCCGTCGAAGCAATTGAAACTTCTTTTCTCTCAGCAGAAAAAAAAACAACAACAAAATAGGTCTCACACCCCAGAGGCAGCAGACCCCAACCCTCGTGCACTCTGCACCCTGCACACTGCATCACTCTCCTTTATTTTTTTCATTTTTGTATTTCCATTCGAGAGGCCAGAAAGCCCGAGGCGTTAGTTGACAATAGGCGCTTTCTATCAACAGCAGTCTCTCGAGCGGATATGAACTCTGGGCAGGACAGACAGAGAGACAGAGAGAGAGAGAGAGATATAGATATAGATGGAGAAACAGCAAGAGAACGATCTGTAGAATGAGAGGTGGGAAAATGGTACGAGCGACCTTTTGTGGGCGTTCTTTGGCTGTTTAAGCCGCAAATTTAGACGTAATTCAAAAATTACAGAGCACACAAAACGGCGCAATTTCTTCCTCCACCCATGGAGCCCCCCCCCCCTGTTTTTTTTTTTATTTTTTGGCAGGGCGTTCACTTCGGCACACAACAACAATGCTAGAGAAAAGGGCAAAGATAAACGTCTTCTTCAGGGCTGGGACACCCGAATTTTATGGGCGAGCTGCATGTGAGAACCAGGAGCGGTTCTGGCCATCAACAGGGAAATGCCTTGCGGATGGAATTTCCCATCTGGGGAAAGATTGCCCCATGAAGAGTCTTATCCAAATTTATCCCTCGCTGGATTTCCTTGCCATTATTCAACGCTGAGACCAATAGCAGTTCCATGTACCCACAATTAGGGATATTAGTCACCCTTCCTTAATCCCCTCATGCCATCCCTTCATTTCCATTGAGCATTTGATGTAATCTTTCGCCCTTAGCTGGGCGCCAGCCGCCGCCGCCGCCGCCTCCGCCACTCTGTGGGGTGGGATGGGGTGCAACCGCAATTGTTTTTCGACTCCGTTCTCGACGACTTCGGAGTTGGCTTTCTTGGCCTTTGTAGTTAAGTGGGTGGGTCAGAGATACGTTGCCCGGATTAACACAAATTGATTTGCTATTAAATTAGGCGCACACACCCGTACACCACCCACACACCCACACACCCATACGGTACACCTATGTATGTACAATGTGTGTGGGCAGGTGCCGAAATGGTCGAATGTGGAAAAACAGTTAAGTGTAAAAGAAGACGCCTCTGGCGCAATGCCAGATATGCAGCCGGCAAATGTGGGGGCTCGCATGGGTGGTTTGGGTGTGGTTTCTGTGATAATGATACACACACACACCACACACATATGCGAGCTAGTGTGTCTGTGTGGCTAAAATTGCCCAATTTGTGAGACCAGCCACGGCTTTGATGTGTGAACAGCAACAGAGCGCGCGGAAAAAGAATGAAAATGAAAATTGAAAGGGCAGGAATAAGGAGGACCTGGACAGGGCCAAAAACAGGCCCAGAGCAGACACTAAATTACACTAACGTGTTTTGAATTATTTTTCAATTTCATTGTCAGCGCCAGACATAGACATAGACATAGACGGCCTGCCAGTCCGCCTGCCCGACTGCCTGCCTGTGTGGGGCCCCGCGTTTCCGCCTCGCATTGTTACAATTCAATTAAGGTTACGGTCCTGACAGCCATCCAGCCAGCCAGCCAGCGAGCGAGCCAGAGCAGGAGCAGGGGCCACAGAATGAGGGGGGCGATGGGTGGCTGCCGCCAGCGTTGGTTTATCATTTAGCAGATATTTCAGTTAGCAACAATATTATCAAAGCTTTTGGCCCCCTGATCCCCGGAAAAATTCCGCTGGAAAATCAACCAGAAAAACCAGAGGGTGCTGGGCTCTATTCGGTCGATTGTCGGCCGTCGACTGTCTCTTATGAGGCTGATGTGGGAAAGGATTATGATGGGAATATATAGAAGTATATCGGAAATAGCTAAGGGATATCTCTGAATCCAAAACATGCACTGGGATGTTCTAATTTGTGTCCTTGTCCTTCGTACAACTGTTGTTACAGGCAGGCGCTGATGTCCAATCGAGGGTCCGACTCGGACAAGCTCAATCCGACGCACGTGAGCAGCTCCCGGGCACCGCTGCATCTGGGGCATGCCGGCCGGCCGCCGCATATGCATCCGCACGCGGCGGCGCTGCTGGACCAACAGGACGATGACGACAAGCTGTTGGACGTGGTGGGGCCGCCACAGAGTCCGCTGTTGCCTTTGAGTCATTCGCTGCAGCAGATGCACGCGCACCAGCACTCGGGTGAGTACTTTGGAAGGGGGATTCAGGATTCATCTCAATCCAGGATCCATCCCCGCGAGAATCAGTTGACTAATTGGCTCCTTCTTCCGTTCTTCTCTCCTCTGTTTTCATCCACCAGCCCTGGCCGCTTGGTTCAATCACCTGGCGGGTGCCGGTGCCGGAGAGCATGCGGCGGCGGCTGCGGCCAATGCCAATGCGGAGGACGCCCTCCGGCGACGCCTGCAGGCGGACGCGGACGTGGAGCGCGACGGCAGCGACTCCAGCTGCTCGGAGAGCGTCGGCGGCAGCACCGGCGGTGCCTTTCGACCCACCTCCACGGGCAGCCCCAAGGAGGGCATGGGTGCCACGGCGGCGGCAGCGGCGGCGGCCGCTGCAGCGGCTGGCCTCAATCCCGGCGGCAGCTACCCCTCGCCGAACATCTCGGTGGGCCCACCGATCCACCCGTCGCCGCATCTGTTGCCTTACCTCTATCCGCACGGCCTCTATCCGCCGCACCACCTCGGTCTGCTGCACAACCCGGCTGCGGCCGCCGCCATGAGCCCCGCCGGCCTCAATCCCGGACTGCTCTTCAACGCCCAGCTGGCGCTAGCCGCCCAACACCCGGCCCTCTTCGGCCATGCTTATGCGGCGGCCGGACACACGCCGGTCTCCCCGCTGCAGGGCCTCAAGAGCCACCGCTTCTCGCCGTACAGTCTGCCGGGCAGCCTGGGCTCCGCCTTCGACGCCGTAACCCCGGGTTCGAATGCGAACCGCAGTGGTGGCGGGGGCGCCGACGGACCTCCACCCGGTGGGCTGGGAGCAGGCGGATCCGGCGGAGGGGTCGAGAACGGACCACGCAGCCTCAGCTCCAGCCCCAGACCGCGGGCCTCCTCCCACTCGCCGCCCACGCGCCCCATATCAATGTCGCCCACCACGCCGCCCTCGCTGCTGAAGCGACAGACCCAGCAGCAGCCCCAGCACTCCCCCTCGGAGCTGAAGAGTATGGAGAAGATGGTCAACGGGCTGGAGGTGCAGCACAATGGCAGTGCCGCTGCTGCGGCGGCTGCTGCAGCCGCAGCCCTGCAACTGGCCGAGGAGACGGCCCAGCTGCACCACCACACGCAGGCCCACGCCCACCACCAGCATCCGCACGCGCACTCGCACTCGCATCCGCACTCGCATCCGCACCAGCAGCCGCACCATGGGGCGGCGGCGGCCGCCACGGATCAGTGACAATTACTGGACGGCCGCTCCGATTGCGAGGAGGACGGCCTGGAGCTGGAGCTCGAGATGGAGGACGATGTGGAGGACGACGAGGACGAGCACGACCGCAGCTCGGTGATCGATCTCGATGTCGATGTCTGACCGCAGACGGGTCTGTTGCAACGCCTTTAGCCTGCGCCCCAACTCAGCTGGGTCCGTGCCCCCAGTCCGCCCCCATTGCCACTCCTGGCCTGGCCCTGGTCCTCGCCCGTGGCGGTCGTCTAGCGACCCCTCCCTCCACCCCCTGCAGCACCAGCACCTGCACGCCCCACTGTTGTATATAGTATCGGCGCGACCTCCCCCCAGCAGCAGAATTTTAGTATGTAGGCATTTGTAGTATATAGTGGAAAACCCGAATCCCCTACCCCACCCCCCTCCAAGGATGTAGCCCTCTTTCACTTCAGCCCTCTATTCCGCTCCTGAATGTGAATGGATGTGGCTTCGCTCTGGATTTGACCGCACAGGGAAAGTCCTTTTTTTTTGTCTCGTTTCTAAGCAACGTGTAGCCCGTAGAATCTCTGGTGGGGCCCAATGCAGAGCGAAGAAGAAGAACGTAGGGGGCGAGGCCGAGGGGGGAGGCGGGCCGATCTTGGTTCAGTGGGGACTTGTCATGGAATGGACAACCTTTTAGACCATGAGACACCTTTGTAAACAGAACAGAAAATGGATAGGAAATGCAAGCAGAAGAAGAGCTCCTTATCTGAGCAGACAAATTTATAAATGGTATATATATCACACACATATATATACATACATGCATCCCCCATACACACACTCACACTATCACACACCCACATCCACACCCACACCCACACACACATATATGTATATTGATATTGTACGATTGGAAATAGCAACATCAAAGATGGCGCCTCTATATATATAAATATATATATATATACACATACATTTAGTACACGTAAAGTATATATAGAAGCATATATATATATATATATATGTATACACACATTGTACGATTGTAATCTTAGTAAAAAGAAAAAACCGAGCAAAGATGAAGAAAAAAAACATAAAAAAGAACAAAAAAAAATAAATGCAATTTTTTTCTTAGCTCTAGGATGAACAATTTTTTTTTTAGTAAACGTAAATGAAAATTAATGATAAAACCTATACAGATATAGTATATATATATATACACACGGATATATATAAATATATATAAAAAAAATAATTTATGTAGCTGCTAAGTACCAAGATACCGTAAACACACGAGCACATACACACCACACACACACACACCCCCACTGACACACACTGACACACAAACAGCCCCCAAATTAATTTTATTTCTTTTTGGGGCCACAGTGGCCCGGGGCGATCCGCTCCTGTATATCCCGTGCGGAGACACGCACCTAGCCGAGACACGAACCCAGTTGCAGGCCCTTGGGGAAATGCTTAAAATGAAAACTAAACAAAACAAAACACCCACCCCACCCCAACCCCCCAAACTAAACTATGAGAACTTTTCCTAATTTAACCATACTTATATGTAATTTTTTTTTGGCAATTTTTTTTCCTACATTTAAGTTCTAAAACCAAAGAACAAGATAATATTTTTTTGTATTTTTATTTTAAGGTTTTTTTTTGTTTGTCTATTTAGAGGAGACTCGCTTTAGGCCCCATTCTGAGATGATACTGTTAGGGCGCGGCGCGAGTCCGATGTGTGTGTTTATATCATATATGCATATGTAGTACAGGTATACAATAAAAAAATATAATTTTTTTTAAATTAGTAGTAAATGAGAAACGGGAAAAGAAATGAAGTAGAAACTGAAGGAAATTCCTCTTTTGTTTTGCGTAAGTGAAAGAGAAAGGGATGAGAAGAGAAGACGAAAAGAGTTCGAATTCAACGCATGTTCCTCGCATAATTTAAGAGAGAGCGACAAAGACGCAAAGCTAACACACAGGCCACGCCCCCTATACCATACTCCCCCTTCCCACCTTCTCACACACACACACCAACACACACGCAACACACACGGAACACACAAACACAATACATACACAAAAAGAAAAGAAAAAGAATAAAAAAATACAATTTCTGTAGCAATTTGTTTTCCTTATGCCCCGATAATGCGAAACATTATCATCCCTAGCACCACCACCACCACTACTATCATCATCATCATCATCATCTTTATCACCTGCATTATGATATTAACAAACAAACAAAAAAGAAATCAAATGGATACTTTTTTTTCTGTTGGTTTAGCTGTTTTTTGAATGAATTATACGCAAAAGCAATATTAATTATAGTTAATTAAATTTAAACAAATGCAAACAACCCGAAAAGAACAACAACAACAACAACAACAGCAACAACAACAACAACAACAAGAACAAATTCAATATATACAATACAATACGAGTATATGTATATGGATATGTATATGTATAAAAGAATATATATGATATATATTTAAATATATGTATATGTATGTATATGGATAAAATTAAATGAAGAAGCAACAACACCTCATGTCACTGCAATTATATATAAAAATTAATTAAACAACAAAAAAACAAAGGAAATTAAATAAAAATTATTACTAAAAAAAAACACCACGACTACCATCGATATTTATTGTGCAACAAGAAACATGAAAAACCGAAATCAGTTCGCTTCGTGTTTTATTAGTTTTCCTGTTTATTATTTGCCTGGTTTCCCAATGCTTTTGGCATTTGGCTCTTTGTTCTGGCGGTTTTTCCCCCCCGCCCCACCCCCTGGTATTGTTCATTAGCCTGTCGTTTGTCGCGTGCCCCCCGCACCCCAGCCGCCCGCACCCAAAAGGGAGCCAAAAGAGCAGTGCGTCAATAAATAAATAAATAAATACTGAAATGGAAATGGCGGACAAACAGTGCGTGGCATAATTAGCTCATCATCCTCCATGCTCCATGCTCCATGCTCTGTCATGAGCCATGTGGAGTCACTGGATGGACAGGGCGGCCAGGTAATTCAAAGGACTACTACCAGCGGATTACTACTGCGCTTCGCTTTTAAAGCTCCCTAATGAGGATCCAAATCAAAGCCAAAGAGAAGTACGCGAGAGAACCGCTAGAACACGAATGGTTTTCAGTGGGTTGCCAAGAGAGTTGCCAAGGAAGTTCGACCAAAGGGATTATTCAAAAGCTCTCAAACGTTTCGAGAATGCCACAAGGACTCCTAAGATGTTCTCCAAATCTGTTGTCCCCAATCTTTGTTAAATAACTTGATTATATGGGCATCCCTCTGCCAACCCACTCAGCCTGATAGATTGGACCCTGATGATTTAAGCACTTTGCCAACTTTTGCGCTTGGCCCCACCCCCTGTCCGGATATCGAAGGTGTAACATTTAATTCAATAAAAACTTTGCCTGCAAATTGTGCACCAAATGGATAGAGGGGTAGCCGAGACACAGACACTTCGGATTAGGCGAGCGGCGATTATCGCCCGGTTCGAGTCGGCTAACCGGGTAACCCTCGCTGGAGTCGACGTCGAGTCGACTAAGCCAAGCGTTAAGCACTCTATGCCGAGCTAATAGAATTCGACACGAATGCTGAATCCTGCACTTGTCGCGGGCGCCAGATAGTGGATTAGCCGGGGATAAGGCTCCTGCTCCTCCGGGGGAGATTGGCATCATACATGTCCGGACCATGTCCCCGTCTCCGCAATCGAATGCGCCGCTAGCCCGCATCGGACGAGAGCTGTTCGAATGGTTGGTTACGCCCGACTGCCGTCGCCGTCGCCGTCGGTTGTAAATTGTAACGCTTCACTAGCAAAGGCGCAAAGAGAGCTTAAGTGCGGCAGTAAAACCCTTTGGGTATCGTAACCCTTTCTGCGGCCCACGCATAACCATAACCCCCCAACTCCGACCCCGACCCTGTCAATAAGTTTGAGTGTTTTGGGCCAAGAGTCAAATAGAATTGAATGCGGAACATAAATTACGTATTATTAATTGCCGCCGCCACCGCCACCGCCACCGCCGCTGCCGTCACCAATGTCGCCAGTGTCACCACCACTACCATCACCATCGCCAACTGCTCGACAAAAGGGTTATGTCGATGTTGACAACAATAACTTCCTCTAGCCACGATCCCACTCTCGCCCCCACTCCACCAAGCAGAGTCATTGGCTTCATTTCCCCATGCTGTACAGCGAGACTATTCCAACTATGATTAGTAACGAGAGATATTCACAAAGATAGCATCTTAATAGGGAGTATGCAAAGAAGGAGTAATGAGTAAGCAAAGTGATGGTTGCAATTGTGAGGAATAAAGTAACGATAACGACGCACAGCGCATCTTCAAGATATGATTTCTGAGAGTACGCAGTAATGACCAAAACTTAGGATATTCGCTTCATTTCGCATGCTTTTCAGCGAGACCATTCCAACTATGATTAGTAACGAGTAACGAGAGAGCATCATAATAGCGAGAATGGAAAGTAGGAGTAATAAGGAATTGTCAGGAATAAAGTAGCGATAGACAGCAGATCTCCTCAACGAGACGCACAACACATCTTTACTTACTTTATACTTTTTGAGAGTACTCTGAAGACATTAAATCCTATGATACGTTAATTGTGTAATAAGATGTGTGTAAAACTGGCCAAAGTCCAGCGAATGTAAAGTGGCTAAAGAATGCTACGATCAATAATCAACGAGTGCCAGAACAGAGATGTTTCATCCTATTATTTACTCTCGTTGTGAGATCAACGAGTTAGCAGCAAAACCATTTGAGGAGCCATCAATCAGGAGAGCTTCTAGCATATCATTTCGGGCCAAACGACAAGAGCAGAACATGTAAACACTCGTCGATATAAATATTTAGATATCTCCGCCACTAACCATGAATTGGCATTATCATAACTTGCGTTTTATTGCCAAAACATTTATGAGACAGACAACCCCCAGAGGGGCGGACTGAAATGGTGGGAGAGTGTGCGTCAAAGTGCGTGTTGAAAGTTCTTGCGGGCTCTGGCATACCCATGCTCCATGCCATGCCATGAGGGCGGTGCCAGTGGCAGAGTCGCAGCCATAATGATCATAATAATAGTTTTACGGGTTAGAGAAGTCACAGTCACAGCGACAGCCACAACGAGCAGCAATAATTTAGCAGCAACTCGACTCAATGGCCAACACGGATACAGACACGGACAGGGACACCGATATGGATGCGGACACGGACACGGAAAGGGACAGGGACAGGGACATGGCTGGGGACATTGGGTTAAATCGACGAAATGCTTGTCATACTTTCGATTCCGAACCCTTTTGTGGTGCGTAGACATTGCGTGAGTTGGCCCAAAGGGGTGGTGGCGTGGCCTAGCGCGGCCCAGCGCCGCTCGGCCTGGTCTTGCCTGGTTTCGGATTTTCCTGAGGTTGGTTCAAGTTTGTTATGCATATTTGATTAGTTAGCGCATTTTGTGGATACGCACAGGAAGTTGACTCTTTGCGTGCCACACCGCGAAAGGGTTGCACACCCCGCACTGCAATAATGTCATCCCCATCCCCCACCCGCCATCCACCATCCACCATCTCCATCCCATCCGATCCGATCCCATGGGCGGAGTTGTTGTTGTACGTAAGCGGCCGCACGGCAGCAATTAAAATGCTCAACTTGTCAACAACGCATTCCCCGTACCCTGTAACCCCATCGCCCAACCCTGCCGTCATTCCTGCTGTCATTCCCTTTGCCAGGCTTTGATTTGTGAACAACAAAAGCCCAAAACTGTTGACAACCCGACAATGCTGATGATGATGATGATTTCGATGGCGATTCATGTGATGATTCTGATTCCGACTCTGATTCCGATTCTGATGATTCAGTTGGCGACTCTCTCGTGATGATTCTGATTCGCGTGAATGATGAGTGCCTGAATGGTATGTTCCTATTATCAAAGCTCCCCCATTCCTGAGTTCATTCAAAGAGTAAGCCCTCTTTTCGAATCTAAAAATGCAAATGCTTCCAAGAGAGACACGACTCGCACGATATACGGGAGTGCACACAAATTTGTTTCAATAGATTTATATATGTACATGGGAAAGATCGATTTCCACAGGCAATGTCAAAGAGTGCTCTAAGCTTTTGTTATGAAATATTTAAATACCAAACAATATCTGTATCTGTAACCAAGCGATGGACAAAGCTGAAATCTATTTTAGAATATGTTCTAGTACCACATGTTCTACGTCAAGTAAAAATTGATTGTATTGAGTTTTTAGAATATTATTTGAAAGGTGAGAAAGATCTTTCATTGAACTACACAAATTGTTAATAATGTTTAATCTTAATTCTTGATTAGTTCTAATCATAGTGTGAATTTCTTAGCATGCACATGCTTCACTTTTTCCAATCTTTTGGTGAAGAATTATTCTCTTCAATTGCAGTCATTAAAATTCAACGATTTTATGTTTATTTCAATTCTAAATCGTTACCAAAACGCAAATGGAATTTGAGTCAGCCCAGAAGGATATGTTTAGATTAAGCCGGACCCGGACCCCCACCTACCCCACCGCAGATGACTTAAAAAAAGAAAAGCTGACGCAGTCAGCACCTCGGCCACCGGCAGCAGCAACAGCAACAGCAAGAGAAAGGGCAAGGGCACGGCCTAATCAAGCCGAACACGGCAACGGCGTGGGCAGGGGAGGGGAGGGGAGGAACATCAGGCAAACATTGGCAGTGCCAGTGTCATTGGCATTGCCATTGCCGTATCCTGGCTGTGATCATTTTATAAGCGCAATTTCCCCTTTTTACGATTATCCTCTCAAGCGCAACCGAGCCGCGCTCTGGGGCTGCGGCTGGGGAGGGGGGAGGGGGAATGGGAATGGATAGCTGCTATCAATACGTGGAAATTTGTTTTCAATTTTTCGGTTGCAGCGGTCATAAAAAGAGCTCACGCACACACACCTGTGTACTGTGTTCTGTGTTCTGTGCTGCTTGGCTCAAAGGGTTGACAGTCAGCCAGCGAAGGAGTCAAGGGGGGATCTGTTTGTGTGTTTGTGTGTGTGTGCAACCATCAAAATGCAAATGCGCGACCATAAATAATGTACCCAGACAGTGAAGGAGAGCGGGCAAGCCGGGAGACAAGCGGCCTAATAAAAACCACCCAAACGATTTAAAAAAATATACAAAGACTACATTTTAGTCCACATTCGGACTATACGATACCCGTTATTCTGATCTCAGCTTAGACCAGCATTCGGATGGGTTTCTCGATTCTAAGGCTCTATCTTATCTATATATATGTATATATAAATCTCTGTTATCTGTAGTTGTGGGTACTATTGTTGCACTAGCATTGATCCTTCTGTTAGATGTTTTTCTTGCACAGTCTCCTCGTATGGAGGGGTTCATGGGGGTCATGTCGGTCCAGATGCATCTACAGTGCGCGTATACCCTGTCTACTCATCTGCGCGATAACTGGGTATCACGAAAAGCGACAAAAACCAAGTGCTGCCAAAAACCCAACGAACGGCAGCAGTAGGCGTGGCATGCGGGGGATGTTGGTGGGTAAGAGAGCAGCAGCAGCATACGGGGAAGGGGGATGGGGAAGGGAATGGGGATGGGGATGGGAATGGGGATGAGGCAACGCTTCAATGGCCGCGATGACGTTCAACGTTCGATGACGGCGTTAAAGGGTTGCCAACGATATTTCAGTGGTCGCGTTTAAACGACGCGACAAATTAAAATTCCCTATATCCGGCCCCCTCCTCAGCAGATCCCCCCCCCACCACCGCCAATATTCCCCTGCGTAGGCGTTGCTCTACAAGTTTAACCAAAAGTCATGCTCGATTAAATTGCTTTTGTTTTGCAGAGCTCTACGCCCGAGCTGGCCGGAAGTCGAGTTACCAAAAACTCAGAAAGCCCACAGATATTGTACCCCCCGTGGTATACCCCTTTATACACCTTTCCCCCCATAAGCACACACACACACACACATGCACATACACATCCTATCCATTGAGCTGTAACGCGTAGGTGCGGCCCCTGGAACGTTACGGAACGGAACAGAACGAAATGAAATGAAATGAAATGAAAGGTATAGCGTCTGGCGTCTGCTTTGTATGTGTGGAAGGGATGGGGGTGTAAGTGGATGTGGATGTGGGTGTGGGGGTGGGGAATGGGGAATGGGGGCGTAAATTTGAAAATCAGTTATCGGTCAATTTGGTGGCTAGCCACAAAAGAGCCGAAAATAATGTGGTGCGGTCTGGTGTGGCATTGTTGCTTAGCCACACCCCGTGCCACCCGTGCAGCCCATGCAACCCGTGCACCCAGTCTATTTGCCCCCCGACTGGGAGCCATCGATCCATTTACTTATTACCGAAAACATTTTCCTCGCATTTTCGGCAGCCGAAAAGATGACAAAATGCTGATGAGAACGATGACGTGGATGATGATGTTGGACATTGATGATATCTGAGCCTGCCTGCAGTTCCATGGAACTCTATTTTGCGGTAAATTGCTGTGCCCCCAGCCCCGTCCTCCATGCCATGCCCATCCATATGGACAATCCATGGAAATGAGTGAGCGGTGGACACCGCCGGACTAAATGACAGACAGACAGGCTGACTGACGGACAGACGGACGCTGCCATTATCCAATTTCCATATGCAAAGCCGGTTGACATTTTGCGGCAGCAACAAATCCCATTCCTCCACCTCCCCCATCCCCCATCTCCCGTCCGAGTACGAGTACGAGTGTCCCGGACAGACCGGGCCGGGCAGTGTTCCACTTGCATAGCAATTTCGCCAGTGCCGTCGTCGTCACTTTGATTGATTTGACTTTTTGTGTGCTGCGATTTTCGTGTCGATTGGGGAGGGAGATTGGGGGCGAGAATGCGAGCTGTGGGAGAAGTGCGGACTGTGCGGACTGCGCGGGGGGAGAGCTTAAGTTGCATGAATCGATCGCACCGATATAGAGCCTCTGGGATTACGTCTTGCTGAACAATAAGCCCAATTGGCGAACGGAAAAAACTGTCTCTGCTTTTCCCTCGTTAATTTTGGGGAACAGCCTCACTTATTATAATCCAGAATACCGACTCAATTGTCAGTTGATTAGATTAGCATGACTTATAAGATATATATCATATCCCATACGGATCAGAGCTTTCTTCGATTATAAGAGGATTACTCCTTCGAGTATACCGAGTGTGTCCCCACAAAGAAGAAGTCATCAAATCTCCAGAGCGCTGTCTTGACAAATAAAGTAATCGAATGGCACTACAATCGGGTATCGAGTCGAGTGCTTGATCAGCTATCGAACTGGACGGCAACTGACAAAACAGCAGACAAAGGCGATTCGATTCTGACTCTGACTCTGAATCTGAATCTGAACAATAGGTGCGGTGCGAGGGTGTGAGGAGGGGCTGGCTGCCAGGGAGAGCCTTATTGTCAATGCTCCGTTTAAAATTCCAATCGACACCCGAATGCGGCAAAGTTCAAGAGGCTGCTGCTTGCATAGGGATCTCTGGTAGGTAGGTACTACCTGCGCGGAGGAGAGTCTCGGTTTAAATTTCAGCTTGTGTCCAATTCCAAGTTGGAGTTGGAGTCGGAGTTGGAGTCGGAGTCCACCTTCTCTCACCTCTCTGCCACTCTCTGTCTGAGTGTGTTTGCGCATATTTTATGCAAATTATCGCATCGTTGCCGCGATTTATGTGACTGTATGACCCGACTCCCGACTCCCGACTGCAACTCCAACCTCAGCTTCAGCTCCAGCTTCAGCTCTGAAACAGACACAGAACAGTAGCCAGCAGCCTGCAGCCTGCAGCAGCATCCACATCAGCCACAACGAACAAAAATGTAAAACAATTTAACACTTTACACGACATTCAAATACTTTTGTGGGAAATTACGCCCCGGCCCACGGCCATGGCCATGTCCTTAGTTTAGTCGGGTCTGTCCTGTCCCGTCCTGTCCTGTCCTGGCATTCCGTCAGCTGATTGTTCCTCCTCTTTTTCCCAAGTTGTTGTATAAAACAACGAGTATCTACCCGGGGCACACACAAATGTCTGATTGTAATTGGTTTGCTGTTTATTGGGTGTCGTCGGCAATCGGCAATTGAAGCCCCAGCCCAGCCAGGCCACTCGATGGAGGCCTCGATGGTTGTTGGATAGTGGGATACTTGGCTAGTTGGGATTCAAATTAAGATTGAGGTATGCACCAGAGTCCCAACATCTCCATCAGAGCCATCCAATGACAGGGGAGTGGCGAGGAGGTAATGGGATGTTGTCCGGTGGCTCCAGCCGGCAATCGGGAGATTCCTGGCCAGAGTGCGCGCTGCACTTGGAGTAAACATCTCTGAATAGCTGTGAAATGTGGCAGTTCTGAATTAATTCATTTGGAAATGATTTGGTTTGGGTATTCAATCGGTTTTCAAATATACAACATATACATGTACATCTTTGTTAGTTCTGTATCGGCAAGGGATGGCTTAAAGTTAGTTTTGAGGAATTAATATTTATTCAATTATTGTTTGGGCAACAATAGATGCAATAAATCGATGCTGTGTCGGGGCTAAAGGTCAATTGTTCAACACCATCAAGAAACACAACGAATCGAACGAGCAATAAAGAAATTGACAACAACAGCAACAGCGTTAATATCGCCAGAGCAAAGATTTGGGCATAATAAATTGGCTACAACTGACGGATGGATTGTGGCCAACAGTGGCAGTGGCGGTGGCGAAGGCCATGGTGGGGAAGGGCCAAGATGCAGACGACGATGATGATGAAGATGAAGAAGAAGAAGAAGCGATAGCCACAACGAAGAAGGAGAAACTACGCGCACGGCTGCACATTGGGCCCCCGAAACGCAGAAGGAGAGGCACAATGTGGCAGGGGTAGGGGCAGAGGCAAAAGCAGAAGGAAGCTGAAAGAAGCGCAAGGCAAGATGTGGCGGTGGCAGCAGCGTCACCAGCAGGGGGGTGGGCGTATAGAAATGGTGGTGGGTAGAGGGGAGCTGCTGTTGCTTCCAGCATTTAACACTCAATTTAATACGAAATTTATGGCCAGCTTCAGCGACGACATGCCACCGACTCCCCCTCTCCCATTCCCACTCCCACTCTCCCACTGCTGATTCCAATTCCGAATCGAGCTTCGACAGGGAGAGAGAACTCTTGGCACTTGGAGATTGGAACTGACTTGACGGTCGCATCACTGCACACTTGACTGCCCTGATCGATGGTGGACAGAGGATAAAAGCCAACCCAAACAAATTAAAGACATTAGAGTTGATTTAATTTACGCCTGGACAGCTGACCCTGACCCCGCACCCCAGACACAGGCACACAGACACACACACCCACACACCCACCAGAAACAGAAACAGAACCGACCAGAACGGGGACCTGAGCAGCGACTGGACTGCAATTGGCACTTTTTATGTTTCCATGTGACAAATTGTCCAGGCCAGGCCATGAACATCAACTGCCCTGTCCTTACCCCTCCCCCATTGAACTGCCCCTTATCCCAGAACGTATGTAGTTCCATATGGGCCCGCAGACCTCCGTTTAATTGCTGGGGTTGCGCCCTGCCCTGTAGACGTTTTTCCATGGAAGTTGCGAGTCTTTTGAGTGTCAATTTCGTAAATTACAACGATTTGCCAAAAAGCCAAAAGGCATAAGCCAGCTGCTGGCCACCAGGCCACCAAAGATTGCTGAGCCAGGACAAGGACAGGGGGTGACTCGCCAAGGGTTGTCCTTGTCCGCCGTCGTGGGGATTGAGCCATCAGGATAATGCGTTTTCAATATTCGCAAAGTAATTTTCTAATAAAGTGAAAAACAGGAATTGCATGGCCACTATAATGAGGGAAAGAAAGACTTGATCTCAGGGAGGATATGATTACTCTTGCGTTGAAAGGATTGCTCCTGGTATAGCTCCAAACTCAGTCTTATTGAATATTTATTTGATTTATTTTCTACTGCAGCGAATTTCTCCATTTGTTGTTGTCATCAAAGCAAGTTTCTTACCGCCGAACACAAAAATTGGAGTCCATCGCATGGGATTGCTCATTGATCAAAGCTAATCTTACCTTGGGGTCCAGCATCCAACTTATATCTTATTTCATCAGCTGACCAGGCCCTTGCCTTTAGTACAAAGTGAAGAGAAAAAAGATTGCCCTGGCAAACGTTTGGCTACCACTTAGGATTCCTCGCCGAAAACCCACTCAATCGCAAGGGATCGCTAATCCCTGATCGCTGATTGATCAAAGCTAATCTATCCTCCAACCTCCTCCTCCTCCTCCTCCGACGATAGATTGAACCTAACCAACCATCGACAAAGAGATCCATTCCATTGAATGCGAGCCTTGGTTACAAGTTCCTCTACAGTTCTGGGCCCATCTCGGTGACGCCTCAATGCGTTCGGGAAGGCTGAAGCAGTGGCAGAGGCACTGGCAGTGGCAGTGGCATAGGATGTATAGCTTTAGGTATAGGTAATAGGCATAGGGGTCCGGTCTGCCTTTAATGCCCTTTAAGGCTTATCGCGTGATACGATCGCATAGCCGAATGTTGTCTTCGTCTATATATTTCGCGCGCACATCACGGAGCAGAGCTGCCTGCCCAAAGCACATATGGGGCTGCCGTTACGTGCGATCGGCCATTTGGAACCGATCAATTAGCTGAGAGAACAGCACTGAACAGCACAGGGTGCATGGGGCAGTGGTTGTGGCTGTGTGGCAGTGGCTTTGTGGCAAACGCAAATGTTGCGCACGATCGACGATCGGCGATCGACGAATGTAGATGGACGAGACATTTGTGGCATTCGCTAGCGCTTTGGGTCGGTCGGTCGGTCGGTCGGTCGATCGATAGCTGGGCAAAGTGTTGGCCTTAATGGGAAAATTGGTTTGGGTAAATGCTTGGCTGACTCAGTGCCAGTGGCAGGCAGTCCCTCTAACCGTGTCAGAGGTCAAAGGCATGGCCAGAGAGACAGAGCGACAGAGAGGCGATGCCAGTGAGTGAGGCTACCAATCTTAACCGTGGCCGCACCTGACGGTTCTTTCACACGCTGCCACTGCCACTGCCACTGTCAGAGGCACAGGCACAGGCACTGGCAAAAGAGGCACAGCCACCGACTGCTGCTGGTGGTGCCGCCTCTGGTGCTGCTGCTGCTGCTTCTGCGGTTATGTCAGTTGGCCTGGCTATAATTTTTAGCACGAAGGGTCTGGTTCCTCTGACAATGCGAATTCACGTGTGTGTGCGTATTCAACTGTCAGAGTCCTTCGGTGTTTGGGCGTTTTAATCAGCAAATAACAAGGCCATGTCCCAAGCTCCCCAAAAACAACGCAAAGAAAGCATTGAAATTGAATGGAAGGCACCGCCGCCGCGCCGAATGAGAGCCTCTCGTGGACCCTCAAGAATCGATATTGGTTTCGGATGCGGATTCGGAATTAAAATTGGAATTTCCTGCAGTTGTTTGGTGTCAGTTTGATAAGTCACCAGGGGAACTTATCCACAGAACAATGCCCCAGTGCCGGTCCGGACCCGATCCCCACCTCTGGCGTTAACACCCCTACGGGTGTCCCCTATGCAAACAGCAGTTGGCATTCCTCCTCTTCCCCCTGCTCCTGCTGCTGCTCCTGCTGCTGAAGGCCTTCCGCTGTCAATTGTGGCTTAGTGGAGTTAGCCGAATCTGGAGTGGAGTGAATGGACTGGCCAAAGACCTGGCTGGACTTTTGTTTCGGATCTTGAAACCGAAACGGTTGATAAATCAATCAGGTGACAAGCGATGATGGAACAACTACCACAGCCATTGCCACCTTCAATCCTTCCAATTTGCAGAGTAACGATTTGCAATCCAGATCAGGAATGTAGCGTCTGATGGTTGTCTAAAGATGTAAATGGTACCTAAAGGATTTATATGCATAGATTCAGATCAAGAATTTAAAAGAGAGAGACAGAGTGAGGGAGAGGGGTAAGTAACCTCCTTCCAAGGTTTGAATATTCGAATATCATTTGGGTGCTCAAATGGGGTCTCTCCCTTTCATCATCTCTGGTTCTGGCCAGCCTGGTTAAAGATTCATCTGCTCTTTGGATGTCTACCTTGGAGTGCTCTGCTCTTCTTCCCCTCTCTTTGTATCTCTCTCTCTCTCTCTGTATCTCTCTCTCTCTCTCTGTCTGTCTACTTGGTCAATTAGGATGTTGTGTGTTTCGTTTGGCTTTGCATGACTTGGGAGCATATGCTTATCCATATCCTTCATTCTCCATCTTCCATCCAGCATCCTACAGTCCAACAGTCCTACAGCCACATCCCATATTCCATCCAAAGCCGAACAGGATGCGATGCGATGCGATGCACACGTGGCCAGCTGATTAATCACGTAAATGCGTAGTGGAACAGAGCACTCTTCCAGCTACATGCCTCATGCGGCAAGCCCCCAACCTCTCCTTGGTACGTGCAGCAGGAGAACACTTTTGCTCTAATGAACTAAATGGCGGCAAACGGTGATGGCGACGACTACGGCTACGACTACGGCGTGGGTCAACTTGAGTCCGAGTCCAAGTCCTGCTCTGTGTAGCTGCTGTTCCGTTTTGGGACTCGCTTGATGTGCCACACGCATGCGAATGATGCGGTGCCCCCCCAGACTCACAGAGTCACGGCCCCCCCCCCTACCAGCCACCCCTGTGTCTGTGTCTGTGCTTGTGTCCGTGCTCCTGCCCCTCTTTGCGGCGGTGTTCCGGCAGCCAGTTGGTCAGTTGGCGACCCCATTAATATGCCATGCCAGCGCTCAAATTGCAGGCCATCCTCAAATGTCTCGTCCTCGATGGGGCAACAACAGGAACAGGCAACGGGCACCGGGCACCGTGCACCGGGCAATTGCAACGGAAATGTGTCCGAGACCAGGCCACTCCTACAAATGCACACACAAACAGAGAGATGGATGCTCCTGCTCCTGCTCCTGCTCCTCCTACTTAATTCCAATTTCCATCCCCATCCCAAGCATCCCCAGTATCACCAGAATCACCAGCATCCCCAGCATCGTGTGGCAAAGTCTCCCCACACGTCCCCTTCCCATCATCATGTGTTGTGGCAAGGTCTCTCGAATGTGCGTCAGTTGCAGTAGAACGAGCACAGAACGGAATGGATCAGGGAGCATACCAGAGTTTAGCTGAGCCGAGATGAGCTGGCCAGGCCAAAACAATTTGGGAAGAGAAAAGTTAACTCTTGCCGTGGTCGCTCATCATTAACACACACAAGCTGCGGCAGGCACACAGAAGGAGACACAGGGCGAGTCTCATCGAGGGAGATATGTATGGGGTGGCGAGATGCAGATACAGAAGACGCAGGGACAGCCACAGAAGGAGGCACAAGGGAGTCCACAGGATGAGACACAAAAGCCAGGCACAGAAGGAGACGCAGTGGCAGCCACAGAGGGGCAGAAATCGGAAGGGACACAGAGGCATATACGGAGGTACGAGTAGTAGATGATGAGGCCCACGCAGAGTTTACAACAATTCAACTTCAACCAATTGAGTTGCGTCCACCGCACACACACGCACACACGCACACACACACACACACACAATATTTGGCAGATACTGTGGCACAGAAGGGCAAGGGGCACTAGTCAGGGGGAGAGATGGGAAAGGTGAGCAGGGGAGGCATGCGGTACTCAGGGGGCGTACAGCTCCTGGTTACTTTGGGCCAGAAACCAGAGATGGACATGCAAACAACAAATGGTTTACGTGCCCCTTAACTAACGGACATGGCATAGCATCCCCCCCACCCCTCCTGTGTATTGCAGTGGTGGGGCATGTAAATGTTGGTGGAGAGCGGCAGATGGATCGACCGACAAAGGACCGACAGCAGTGGCCTTCCTTGTGCCGTGTGCCGTGTGCCTTGTGCCGTCCAACTAATGGTAGCTGCTGCTCCTGCACCTTGCATCATTTATATTTATCGTGTCCATGTCGTGTCCGGGAATGTACGAATAGCTCTCTCAGAGCCAAAGCAAAAGGTGGTGACCCCGACATAGCTTTAAGCTGGTTTGCTTTTCACAAAAATACGACAGCTCTTGGTGTTCCATCTACGAGTATAAGCATAACCAGAAAAAATGTATATTTTCTAAGATATTGGGATCAAATATTAATTAACATCAAATAATACTTTAAGGCTGTATTTATTTTTTGTTTCGCTTAAAAATAATTATAATCACTGAAGAATATCATAAAATCTTTTGTTGGATCTGTATAGATTATCCTTAGAGTGGTATATTTGTAGATACATTTGTGTGTATGTTTATATGTACATATGTACGCTATGCTAAGTGGATGATTTTTTCGGCTTAAAAGATATTGTATATTCCCGGTTCCTGTTCAGAAGACAGCATTGATAGGGTTACCTCTCACTGCGAGCTTTGGCACACTTCACAGCACTGCACAGTCCTTTGCAGGAATACATGTGAATGGATCTAGTATTCGGGAAGAGCCTGTTTTGTTTTTGGACTGAAGATACATACGTCTTCGAACAAGGAATGCCTCTGCTTCACATATAACTTCCTTTGTGGCAGAGCATAGCACTTCCTTCACATTGAGCATAGCAGGTGCTCCACTCCCACTACATCCCCCGTCTCTAGTCCATCTTCTGGGTGACAAAATGCGAAGGTAATTGCTGTAAACGAGCCGTCTCATCGCCGCCCCACAATCAGTTCGCCTTTGTCCTGGCGTCCTTAACTTCATTATACCCCAAGTCGTTGGCTCAACTTCAACATCAACCTAGTCCCACCCCCCGCTCCATCCCATCCCGACATCCCGAGTCCCAGGAACGACATGCCACCTTCCGGTTAAGCGTCTGAGGAAGCGTCTGTCCGACAGGCAGGAAAAACTGAATGAAATAAAGCCCTGCGGTTTTTGCGTCTCAACCGCAACAGCAGCCCATCATCCCCATCGGCCTCTTGGCCAAAGCCAAAGCCAAAGCCAAAGCCAGGGCCAGGGCCATCTCCAACTGCGCTGGAAGCTTGTGGGGTGCGGCGAAAGTGGGGGGAAGCTGTGATAATTTGGGTGCAGCGCGGCAGTCACCGCGGGAAATGTAATAATACATCCGAAAATCAGTTGTTATTATTGTTAAGCGTAAACGATACAGGCAAATCCGCATACCCTTCCCCTACCCCTACCCCTTCCTTCCTTCCGCAGTACGCACTTTGGCTTTGGTGGCGGTATAATCACAGTAATCATAAGCCCAGCCAGTCCAGAGTAGAGGGTTGCTAGCCCTCAAGTTGAGGCTTCCTTTTGCCGCTGCCGCTGTTGCTGTTGATTTTTTTTACGCTGACTCAATAGAAATGTTTTGTGCAATTGCGGCTCATAAAATCACAGCGGGTTGGCGTCTGGCGCGATCAAACCGAGCCGAACGGCCTCTCAGACCTCTTCCGAGACCCAGGCCCAGGCCCAGACTCAGACCCAGACCCTATGCAAAACGATGACAGCAGCAATAAAAATTTCAGAGTCTGTGTGCATCCCCCGCACTGCTGAGTCGAGCGTGAGACCATCCAGAACATGACCGACGACAGCCAAAAAAAAACCAAAAAACAAATGGAATCCACTGAGGTTCCATCGGGCGTCGGGTGGTTCAGCTCCATGAGAAGCTAATTGGTTGAGAAAGGAGAAGCTTGGGGCAAGGATTTGATGGACTCCCTAAGGTTCAGTGCAGATGAAGATCTCGATGAAAAGCGTAGATGATGATGACCTAAAATAAGGATAACCGAGAGATGGGATGATTCGTACCTTAGATTTCCATTAGCCCCCAGCCAATGTTGAAAATTTCGTAAGGGAAGATCTACAACCCCCGTTAGTGGTGGAGTCCCCTTCATAGATGGGGCGGTGCTACTTTTAGCGTCCAAGGCTCTCGCCAGCCATAACCATAACCCCTTCCGAGGCACCTCGAGACGAGTGCTCTCAGTGTGCACTCCAGCTGAGGGCTAAATGGAGGAGCCACATCAATATTAATCAGCATAAGCTTCGCCGTTTATGGTTGCCATAGTCAGAGCCGGGTGTTGACACCCACGGCCCGGCGAGGCTCCAAAGAGTTGGCCCTGGGGGTTAGCAAGGCGTTCGGTGGCTGGGTGTTGCGGAGGTGCCTCCAAAGTGCTGCGTGTTTGCTGCTGGTTCTGGTTCTGGTTCTGTTTCGGTCTGTGGCTTTGCTTTTTCGGCGATGTCACCGCCGCCTTGCATGTCTCGAGCAAACAAAAGGTGAGGGAGTCGAAGCATAGCTTCCACGGAAAGAGTTTTGGATGGGCTATGGGCCATGGGACATGGGATTGGTTTGGTTTGGCTTGGTCGCAGGAGTTGAAAAAATTAACGGAATAATAAACAGGCGCTGCTAACGACACGCGGAGCAGAGCGGAGTCATCGTCGCTGTCGTCGCGGGCATTCTCAATGGGAAGTAGAGTTAGGGAAGAGCAGGGAAAGAATGAAATGTATAAGAATGAAGGAGTCAAAGGAGTCAAAGGAGTCTCTGGCACGAACTGTTGCGAATTAATTGTAATTCATGCGCCGCAATTATCACAGAAATAAAAAGCCAAAACTTCTGTTATACCCTCTGCCTCTGGGGCCCTGCCTCCGAAGACCCGACCCCAAAAAATACTCCACCCCCCAAAGTTTCAATCGTAAAGACTCAACCCCCAAAAGGAAATACACTGCCCCTAGACGAACCTCCACCGAATGGCAGCAAGTTTCAAGTTGGGTACCTCAGTGTAATCTCATCCCATACTCCCACACCATTCAGTATCCAATCTTAGAGGGATTGGAGCGCGCTACGCTACAACCTCTACGCCTCCAATCTGCCCCGTTTCGAAAACAACTCAAACTGTCAACTGTTTTCGAGGTCATAGCCTAACAACGCGACAACCGCAGCAGAGGAGGAGGAGGAGCACTGGAAGGAGACGAGGACGGATACGGATACGGATACGGAACATAGGCACGGAGATAGAGACGGAGATGGGAGGCTCGGCTCTCGCGCTTATTTAGTGACACTGATGAGTGGGCGTGGCAATAGCAATGAGCGTTAAAGTGAGCAGCGCCAGCCAGGCATAACGTTACTCTTGGGCCTCAGAGACTTCGCTACTCCACCACCCCACCCCTCCCCTACCCTTCCCTCCCCACTGTTCAACTTTTAATCAGGGGCCTTCTTTTTTCGGGGAAGGGGGCGTGGCAGTGTGCAAAACTTTGCGCCCTTTTCCACTTTTCTTCGGAGGGGAATGGGAGGGGAATGGGAGGCGAGGCTCTGGCCACAGAATTATGTTGATTGGCAGCAATTTGTCATAACGTAAAATGAGTTTGTTGTCGTAACAGGCGCGAGGCGCTTAACCTCCCCACCCCCGTCATCACCCAGTTCGAGTCCCATGGAAGCCCAGTGGTAGTGTGGTAGTGTGGGTGGGTGGGCAGGAAGTCGAGGGAAATATGTCGATAAAAACAAACAAATTAACATTAAATGAAAAGATTAAGTGTTGAAGTTTTGCCCTTTTGCCAGGCACGACAAGACGCTCTCCAACCCCTGACCAGGCTCTACCTTTGGCGCTCAGCCCAAGCCCCCAGCCCATGTGAGGTTATGTAAGCAACAAAATGGCGGAAACACGGGAACATTTTGTAACCGGAAAAACAAGACATCGACATCAGGTGAAAGAAAACTCTCTTTCCTGCGAGAGTAAAAGCGATTGAGGTTAATGCGTTCCTCTCCCCCAGTGAGACTTACACTTGACAAATAAGAATGAGGTTAGAAAATGTACTCTCTACTAATTCTAGGAATTCTATGCTGCAGAAACAGAAAACTTTTCCGCTTTGATTAAAGTTTGAGGTTTTGGAAAAATTGCTTCACTGAAGTATGGTTTTTAATCAACATATTTACACTCGCCTCCTTGTGCACACACTTAACGGATTGCCACACTTTGAGGTTATGAGTGGGGAGTCTGCTGCCGTTACTTTAGCGTTGATCTGCAGAATGATTTCCGTACTCTGGTGTACGGAATGTTTTGTGGCTTTTGGCTGATCTGCGCGCATTTCTTTCCTTTTCTCCTGTTCGTCCTCACTGATAAGGACCATCTGCTCCTGTTCACCCCACATCCACTCTAAGAGCAGTTTCCTCTTTCACTCTTCCACTCTCTCTGTACCGCTCAGAATGAGAACTGGGAAAACTGGGAAAACTGGGAGCGCGCTGACAAACAGCCAGAGGCGGCTGCCGCCACAGCCGGATGTTGAACAATTTCAGGCTATTTAACTTGCCCCAGTCCCAGCCACAGCCGCAGCAGTGCAGCAGCAGCATAGACCCGGACCCGGACCCGTACCCGTACCGACCACGCTTTGCCACGCTTTGTTGACAATAGTTTCACAGCAAATTAAGAAAAGGTTGGACACAGCGGCAGCCTCCACTTCCTCCCAGAAATTTGTGGCAACACTTTCTATGCAAATAGCACACACACACACACATAGACAGGGGGGGAAAAGTACAGTCAGCGGAAGTACAGTCAGACGCAAAAGGCAGACACTGTAACAGCATCAGACACGCTCGCTCACATGCTTTGCATGTGGCTGTGTGTGTGTGTGGCTGTGTGTGTGTGTGGCTGTGTGTGTGTGTGTGTGGCAAGTTTTTGGGGCAAACTCTCATAAATCTTCCCTTTACACAATGTTGGCGGGTCAGTTGTTGTCCCCCCTCCATGGCTCCTCCTTCTTTCATCCTTTATCTTTGCCCCCCTCCACCGCTTCTGCATCCACCACAGAGCCGTAAACTTTTGACCAGCTTTGCATATTCGGGGGCGGCAGCTGTTTAGAGTTCTGTTCTCCACATGCGTAGGGCGGGGCGTGTGTCAGGCAGGCAGGCAGGCGGAGGGGAGGGGAGGGGGCAAGAGGGAGGAGAGAGGAAAGTTTTATTGCACATATTGTCTAAATAACATTACCCACACCCACAAGCACACTCACACACACACACACACACTAAGCCTAGTTAAAGTTTTGGTAACTGTTCCTATCTCTCTCATGCTATCTCTCTCTGCTCTTCGAATAGGTTGGTGTAGTTTTGTGCTCAATTGAAATTAATTATGTTTTTGGCGGTGGGGATATATTCTCGACAATTTATGCGCCATAAGTTGCCCCCGCAAGTGTGTGGGGGCATAAATTGTTCTGGCCAGTGCACCGTTCAAAGAGGACAGCTTGGGAGCGCAGGGAATGCAGGGGGCAGCAATTCTGGCAATTTCCATAATGGCCGAAATTACACCGGAGCACATGCACAGGCACAGGCACAGGCACGGGCAGGAGAAGGAGTAGGAACACCGGCAGGCCAGGCTGCCAAACGTTGACAAATTTCCAATCGAGTGTCGCCTGACACATTAAACGCCTGTCGCACGGTTCCTTCTGCTGCCGTCCTGTCCGGTTCTGTCCTGTCCTGTCCGCTTCTTGGTGCTGTCTCCTTGGCTTCTGGATGAGAAAATTACAAAATTTCATGTGACACTTCATAAAAGAGAATCCAATCGCAATCGCAGTGAGTAACGGTCGGTGAGGCCAATTGGCCAGTCAGAGAAAATTACAGCACGAAATTGACTCTGTCAAAGTGCAGGCGGAAAGTAGAGCCCCAAAACGCCAAGACACCAAACCACAGACCCATTCGCGGACGTAGTTTGCATATAAAGCAGCTGACAATTTTTTATGAATGGAGCCTCGAGATCAACTTCAACCCACTTGTATTCCCCTCCTCTCAGAATGTCTTTGGATATTGGTAATATCACTGGGTACTGGGTACTGGCACTGGCACTGGCACTGGGATTGGGAGCGATCTTATCCGTCTGGGGCTTTGTCGCCGCTGCTTTCACACCAACTAGACAGGCAGACAGACGGAAAGACAGAGGGACAGAGAGACAGACAGACAGGCACACACCTAGACGCTAGACGAGGGTCTCTGACACGCGCACTGCGATCGTGACAAGTGCAATTGGGAGTCAGAGAACAATGGCAGAGAGAATCAAGAACCGAGAAGCGAGAGAACTGAGAACCCGGATAATTGCCCTCGTCTCGTTTTCGGGGTGTGTGTGTGTGTGTGCCAGTGCGAGGCGCTTCCAAGAAGAGGCTCTCCATCTAGGAAATGGGCTTGGAAGACATTTAATAATTCAACCGACTCGCCCTCCCCTCCAGCGATCATAAATTGTTGATTCAGCTCGCTTGACCCTCCTCTCGGAGGAACGAAAATTGGGTGAGCACTTGGTCTAGGAGGGAGGAAGGGCAGGCGCCACATGATTGAGTTGAGATGAAAGTGGGGGAAATTCTGTAGAAGCGGAAAACGTTGGGAAATCTAAGGGAAGTGCGAGGGAGGTGGAAAGGGAAGTCGCAGCTTGTCTTAAGGACATCCTGAAAAGCTATCGCCCAAGTGACATGTCACACACACAAAACGAGCACTTCACTAAGTCCCCATGAGGTCCCCCTTCACCCCCCAATACCTATGTGGATGTGCTTCACACCTGTGGACCCCGACCAAGAAGGGGGAAATCCCAATCCCCTATCCCAATCATAATGTGAATGTGAATGTGAATGCGAATGTGAAGGAGCAGCTGAAGCAGCAGAACTAACTGGAGCGGAGGCCGAAAGTGGCACTCGTCAGATAATCGCAAAGGGCAAGAAGCATCCTCAAGAAAATGATATATAAAATGGCAAGCGGCTGGCCTTGCAACACTCTCCGCCCAACGCCCAACGCCCAATGCCCTCCGCCTCCGCGAGCTCCACACAGCTGGAAAGGCGTCGGGCGGGCAGTGGCGGTTAGGGGTGGTGGCTGGGTGAGGCAACCAGGAGTCGACACATCAAAGCAAGTGCACAAATTAAGCTAAACAAAACCAAACAACAGGCAACACAGTCCAAAGTCCACACACACACACACACACTCTACTGAGGAAGCCAGGAGCATAGTCGCAGGGAGAGTCCAGAACAGGGCCCCTGGCCTCGCACCTTTCGGAGGGATTCAACTTTGAAGACCCCCCTCGACAGACGCCACTGATTGGGACAGTGTTGTCGGCATTCTTTCAAAGCTCGCCCTTCTCTCTCTCTCTCTCTCTCTCTCTCTCCAAGCAAAGTTTGCCCCAAGTTGAAGGCAGCCCCAGATGAAGTTGCCCCACTCGAGCGCACACACTTGGGGCATGCTTGGTTAGGCATGTATGTGTGTGTCTGTGTGTGTGTGTGTGTTGAAGAAAGTTCAACTTGAAAGTAGCTGTACTCAGGGATGCCTTTTTTCGCAACTTTGCCGCCACCTCAGCCCGCAGACGGGGCAAGGAGCAGGACGCTGACGCTGACGAAGACGAGGACAACATTCTTTGGCCAAGGAAATTGCGAACACACCCAGCATGAAGAACATGTGGGCTACAGTGGAGTAGGAGTGTGGCCCATTCTAGACAATACTTGAATCAGGGGTCCATCGGTCAATTTATCGATAGTCCCGCACGACAAGGAGAAGGCATTGCCAGACCAGACTGTGTGAGGGTATGCATTGGAGGTAATCATTGTGGAGGCGAAGGAGCCTCCAACTATAATCATTGACAATCTGCAGATTGTTTGATATGGCTTCAATCACATAACGAAAATTCCTTCTGGAAAAGCATCTCCAATAAGTCCCAAAATTAAATAAGTATATTTTATTTCTCGTGGAAAGAATTTCCTTTCATTCCATTGCCCAATTTGTAAATTGCAAAGGCGATGTCCTTTGTCACACGTCCACAATACCAATGGACATTCTTTTATCGCCCATCATCATAATACAATGTGGATGGAATTCCAGTTAAAAATCGAATGTTTAGTAACCGTTTATTCCATCATCATATTTAAAGGGGATTTCAAATAAATGGCCGTTTCCCAGCCACCTGTTCCATCTCCATCTCATTAGAAAAGAATTCCAATTCCAATTCAAAATGCAGTTGCATAACAAATTGAGGAAATCTTTGGCCTACACACATCTTTCTCTGGGGTAATAATTGGAATTGGAATTGAAATTGGAATGCATAAATACTTTCGATTGCTGCAATCGATTTACACAATTTTCCATGGCATTCATACGAAGAAGAGCTACAATTTGCACTCAGAGTATTTTGTTTCTGTTTCTGCCCCTGCCCCTACCGCCACCCATGCTCATGCTCATGCTCATGTGCCCCCGTCCCAGGCATTAACTAATTTTATTAAGCCATCATCAAAGCCAGGCAAATTGCAGCAGGCAGCACGAAGATGAAGAAGACGTTGTTGCGGAGGGAAAAACCTAAAAGGAAAAACTGCGGGCTGGCTACAAAATTAAATGGACTGGAAAACTGGTCACTCTCCCACCCCACAGGCACTCGTACTCGCCCAACGGCCGGACATGCGGGGGTGGAACGAGCCAGGGCGCCTGGCACGTCTCTGCTGTCCAGTCGAGAGTGCGTGCATAAAACATAGCTTATTACAACAACCATGCTTCGGGGAAGAGTGCGCCGAAGCAAGAGATACCCTGGAGGACTCTAAGGCTACCAAAAGTGCGACTACTTCTTGGGAAGGTTGAGTAGTTTGAGTATCCTGGGACAACAATTTTAACTGCCAATTGATATACATACTAACTGTATGTAGCTTCAAAGCAGAACAGAGCGGAAATATATATGATATTTATTCTCTCTCTTCCTGTTGTGTCCGGCGACTGTGTATACCCGCAGCAAGGGTATGTATAGAGAGTGGCAGCAGCAGGAGCAAGAGCAGGAGCAGAAACAGGAGCTGCGACAAGGAGCAACGACAACATTCCCCAAAATTTCGTACACAGAAGGAAGCTCGATGCAAATTTTGCGATTGCTTGCTCTGGCTACTCCAGCTGCTCCTTCTCTTGTTGCTGTTGCTGTTGCTGCTGCTGCTGTTGTTGTTGTTGTTGTGGCAGAAACTAATGGGGCACAATGTGTCCACACACACACATACACGTATGCACACTTGCCTCGGGTCCAGAGCAAAGAGTCCTGGCCTCAAACATGAGCTAAATCATCTGTAAATGCGGGCCTCAGCATCAGGCCTGCCTGGGTTTCAGTTCGGTTCGGTTGAGTTTGCTTGATTTTGGGTTGGTTTGGTCTGTTCTGGCCTGGCCTGGCCTGGTCTGGTCTGGTCTGGTTCAGTCTTTTCGGGTTTCGGGGTGCTCTGTTCTCGGGTCAGTATGGTCTTCCACCTCCTCAGGCCCAACGGCGGCCTCATCAGCCTGGCCATCATCACAGTCGACCACGTCGACACAATCCAAACGCATTACGCATGTGTGTTTGGGTAGATGTGTGTGTGTAGGTGTAGGCTCACAATGCGTGTGTAGATGTTGGTGTGTGCATATGTGTAGGTGTGTGTATATGTGTGGGTGTGTGTGCATGAGGTGGGCTTTGGTTGATTGGGGGTTGGGGGCTGACCAGAGGGGATGTTGCCGCTGACTCTGACGCTGCTGTGTAGCCGTTTCAGGCGAGAAAATTAAATTGGCCAAAAGTTGAATCCATAACTTTTGGCTATGAACTGAACACACACATGGTCCTACGCCCCCCCATCCGCCCCCTCCGCACCCACCGCCCCATCATGCCATGTGAAATGCTTGTGAAAATTGAGTGTGTCCAGCGATGGGGAGGCAAAATGGCAGGAAATATGGGATGAAAAAGAATATGGAGAGGAGAGGATGGAGGATGGCGGATAACGGAGAACATGATGATGAGGATGGATGGCAAAGTGTATGAAGCAGAGGATGAGAGGAGTCGGCCATTTTGGGATTGTCCGGAGAGTGGGGGACAAAAATGCTGGCAATGGCAATGGCTGTAATGTGTTCGCAGAGTGGAATGAATCTGAATAAATCTGAACAGCGATAAGACAGTCACGAGGATGTTATCGATTAGAGACCAGAGGTGCTTTTATCGATTGGCCAAAGCTTCTTGATCAACATTCAACTACTGCTCTTAGGCAGATATTGGTTTTATTTGAAGCAAAACCATATAAATACCCTACTTGAAATCACATAACTAGAATCGAAGCAATCAAATATGTACATATACATATGAACTGAAACAGGAAGAGATTTATCGTTTAACTTAAATAAGACACGTTTCAATACATAAACAATAATCTTAAGTATTACGATTGATTTAAATTCAAATAAATATAGTAATATGTACATGTGTACTATAAAAACTCTGTTAAAATTATGAATTATTATTTTATCCCAATTGGGACTGGAATGCTTGGGCCGCCAATGTTCTGTTAAACCATACTACCTTGCATTTTTAGAATTACCAGCAAAATATTTTATTTAAAAAAAATCAATTAAAAATCAAACAAAAAAAAGAAAATTTAATACCCCAAATTCCAGGAAAAGTTATTTCTGGCAAAAAAACGGAATGCAGTAAGTATGTGGGCGACCTGACCCAACTCCTCCTCAAGGGCATGGTCGCCGAAGTTTCCATATGCATGCAGACCAAAAAAAAAGCACCATTAGGGCGGGGGGGCGGATGCGAATGCCTGGGATCCATCCCGACGCTCTCCATTTTCGGGGCCACTCTAATAAACAGACCATTCTCCCTCTCTATCTCTCTCTCTCTTTCTGAGTGTGGGAGTGGGGAAGGGCGCGTGGTAGTTGCACGAAGTCGCCAACCTGCGTGTGTTGTATGGCCCCCAAAAATGGCGGAGGGGGCATGTATAGTGCGGAGATCGAAGAGATGAGCGGCAGGAGGGACTGTTTCTATGTCTGTGCGTGCGTGTGTTTTCTGTTTGTTGTTTCCTTGTTGACTGGAAAATATGACCGCCAGCTGTTTGCTGTTCCCCCTCTCTTTAACAGTGTCTCCCCCGGCCAATCCCATCCTTGTCTCCATCAGACATTCAGCAGGACATGTGGGAGGCGGGGGTCGAAATTTATGCGCTGCTCGACCAAGTCCCCAAGACTCTCCACTCTCTTTTGCACCATATATCAACGCTGAATAAGTATTTTTCGCGTTTTTCCAGCTTCCAGCTGAGGAGTCTCTCCACCAGCTTAGAACACTCCCACTTGACTCTGTCGTGGGCTTTGTCTTATCTCTGGACCAGCGACCAGAAACCATTTTCCTCCCAAGTCCAAGCTACGCCGCAAACGGACAGGCGCCATCTAGCCGATGGCATGGGCAGCGCGAGGGCGCCATCTGTTGGGCGGCGACAGAAGCGCGTTTCTCAGTCGCTAAGAAAAAATGTGGGCAGGCTTCTTCAACCTTCTCTCTGGTCTTTTGTCGCGATGTGACACTTTAGGGGTTGTTTGCTTTCTAGGGCTGTGGCCTAGGACGGGGCTGTTATCCCTGTCGTGGCACGACAGGAGGCACGCGTACGCGCCTCGAAGGCACACGATCGAGTGTGGATTGTGGATCGCAAGTTGCTATCCAATTGATTCTGGTTGAGAAAGTAAATATCCAGGAATGGTCGACAAAGGAAGGAACACTGTACAAGTATCCTTTTGAAAATGTGGAGTGTGGGGTCCATGCAATCACAGATGACGCGATCTGCGTTCGCTGTCTGGAAGGGAATGCCTACTTGTTGCACTTTTTTTGGGCTTCCAATTGAGATGAGAATAGTTCCGTCGGGGTTCTTTGCTACACCCCTAGCTGTCTCCTGTCCCCGCTTGCATACGAACACTGTCTCTATCGCTATATTCATGACCTTCTCTTGGTTTGCTCCTGGTCCGTTCTCATTTTTTCGTCCCGTCCCCCGCTCTAAGGCTGCCCAAACTGTCACAGTCCTTCCCTGGGCCCTTCCTCTTAGCTGCTGCTGGTCATGTGTCACCATTGGCCAAGTGCCGCTCTAAGGATAACGAAGACGACACACACAGACACACTTGCACTCGCACTCGCACTCACACTCATACAGCCACAAAGCACAGACACTCTAACACTCCACTCTCTCTCTGGGACTCGGAGACTGACACACAGGCGTTGCGGAAAGAGAGAGACAGCGCGGGGCGGCCAGAGAGTGAGTGTGAGTGTAGCACGAGGGTGGTTTCGTCGTCTAATGCAGTCGGCAGGCGGCAGCGCACACACACACGAGTGGGCGAAAGAGAGAGAGAACGCTGCGCTGCCGGCTACGCTGCCGTGGTGAGTTTCTCTTTCTCTCATTTCGTTGGCTGCGCTTCGTTTTCTCGCTGCTCTGCTAGCCGCTCTCTGTTCTCTGCTCTCTGCTCTTGGGCTCTGCTGTAGCTGTAGCTGCCGCTGTCGTCGTTTTAGATTTGTCACCAACTGCGAGACGCAGGGCGTCATGGATGGCAGTGGGCGGGCAGGAGGGGGAGGGACGCGTGTCCTGCCTAGTTCTTCCTGCCCCTGCTCCTGCTCCTTGTCATTGTTGTTGCTGCAACATTTGGCAGAAGACATTGACAGAAGCGCCAGCCCAGCCGGCGCCCACTCTCTTACTGCGTTAGTATGTGTGTGTGACAAAATGGTGAATTCTCTCTGGCCGTCGTCGTTTTACATGGCGTTTTCTAATAAAATGGCAGCGCCTGCCCCTCCTGCCCCTACCCACAGCCCTGGGCACACCTCTTATTGAACCTCCCCCTCCTTCAAGCATCAAGCTGATGGTGCTTTTGCCACTGCCACTCTGCCATCCTGCCACTCTGCCACTCTGCCACTGAGAATGATGCCGCCTGCCTTGGCGATGGCGATGGCGATGGCGTTGATGTTGTGCTGGTTTTGGTTTTGGCAAAGCTGTTCATTAGAGTGATCCTGATTCACTCAAGTCCTTTGCTTTCAAGCTTTAATCTATTGGATTCCCTAATTGACTCATTCTTCAAGCATATCAATCCTACAGAATTTTTTCCCAGAAGTGTTATTCTATAAGCAAGGACAATCTGAAGCCATCGATGTGGAGAAAATTCTACCATTTAATGGCAAATATTTTAAGTATCTACTCGTATCATAATGGGTGATCAATCGGGTTAAATATATATGCATTCCTATGGTATTTTCCTTAATTTCAGGATTAACCTGGGAAGCTTCATTTTGGCCCAACTGGTGTCCTTGGCAACCCTACTGTTCAGTTTCACTCTAACTGACTGCGGCCTCTGTCTTGCTGACATTCCATAAACAGGGTCCACTCTACGCCCACTTACACCCCACAAACGTCCACCCACAGACACGGGCACAGATGTCCGCTCAAAGGGATGCTGCACTTACATTTTCTCTTTTCTTTTGCTAGTCGAAATCGTTATCTTCATCGAAGCTACATTTTCTTATATGTAAATCTGTATAGAATGTATCATTATAATTGATCCCCTGAAATATATGTACATACATACCATAAGAATCCATACTAAATTGATGTGAAAAATAATAAGGACACTAGACTATTTCAGCAGAAGCTCTATAAAATGACTATTTTATCTAAATTTTTGTTCAGTTGGATTATTTTTTCGCTCGCAAAAGTAAAGCAGAAAACAACTAAATATTTAAAAAAAAAAGTATTTATAATATTTCATAGACTTAATAGATATTTCATGTTTCTCTTGGCTGTGCAAAATAATAGGGACTCTTTCCAGCTACGCTTGGACATTCAAAACTTGCACAGATATTGATTGTTGTATTCAAAAATTGCCGAAACATTGAAGTTTTCCAAGAAAACAATAAAACATACATATACAACATAAGTTCCAAATGGAAACACCAAACGAATAGGCAAAATATCTCAAACTCTTGGCCGAATAAGCTGAGAAGATTCATCAACATTGCCAATAAAAAACAACCAATCTTACACATATGTATATCCCTAAATTCGTCGAATTTCTATGGATACAAACCCTTTTAAAATACGAATAATACTTCCATACATACATCTAACAATCAAAAGTCCCAGAGACCACTAAAAGAAACCCAAGAAGATGTCAGTCGGTATATTTATTTACTCGTACGTACATCAGAATGTATGTTTGTATCTGCCATATATTTTTCAAAGGATGTTGCATCAATTACCCACCGGAACATCTGTTTGTAAGAATGCAGAAACATACACAATCTTCTATGTATATTCGGTGCTACAAAAATGGCACTTTAAAATACATTTCTTTATACCTGCAGAGCCGCGCGCCTCGCTACGTACTAAATAAATTTAATGTTTAGGATTTCATCGAAATTATACAATGATAAATTTGATCTAATGAAATATTTTATCGTAAAATGATCTGTTCTACAGAATGACACAAAATAAAAAGAAATAAGCGTTCAAACGCATTATTTTGGCACAAATTTTGAGGAACCTGTTCAAAAAAAATTGGTTTATAAAAACCATGCCGCATATTCTGGCTATCATTTAAAAAAAAAACCGCATGGAATTTGGAGCACGCGTCGCGGAGATATCCCTTTACACATAAGTACGTATTTTTTTTCTCTAAAAAATATTTGATAAAATATTTTTGTATCACTTTAAGAATTCGGCTGAAAATGCCTTTTCTCTATGGGAGTATGTACTTAGTACCTGTACTTAGTATGTGTATGTATGTACTTAGTACCTTTTTGGTTTTTACCGTGGTTTATGAATTTTTAAAAATAGTTGTGGGGGTATTTATTGCATATTCTTAGTACCTTATCATATGTATATATATGTGTATATTATGTGTACATGTAATTCATATGTAAATTCATATGTACTTGAATATTCATATCCGAATTTCGAAAGATCTTCGAACACAATTCTTCGGATTCGCTTTATTTGTATTGTATTTCTATTAAATAAATATTAGGTAAATAATCATTTTTGTTTTATTATTATTATTAATGTTTTCCTTTGCAGATTCTTCTTCTACAGCTCCTTTTTCTATAACTTGTGCTACCTTTGAGCTTTGCTTTTGTTTGTTCTCCTTATTCTTTGTCTTCTGATTCGGATTCTTCTCCTTATTTCTCCGTGTGTTCTACTTGTTCATGTGCTATATGTTCTTCTTATTTTGCCATCACTTCCACTTATGATTTGTATTATTCTGCTCCTTGTGTTCCTTCATCTCCTCTCCGTCATTTCCATGGAGCTTTAGCCCGTGTCAACCGTTGTCAGAGATTGGTCGGAGAAGCTTCACCGTCAGCCTTGGCCGTTGCTGTTTGTGCTCCTGCCTTCACCTGCCTTCCCCTTTCCCTCCCCTTCTCCTCCTCCTCCTCCTCCGTTGTTGTTGTTGTCGTTGTTTTGGCTTTGGCGTTGGCGTTGTCGCCCCGAGGGTGAAAATAAAGCATTCAAGCGACAGACACATCCAACATTCATCCATCTACCACACAAACATACATACATATATCTCCTACTTGCGAGTACTTATCCAAACACACACTTACACACACACACAGATACACAGATACCATAGTACATACTCATGTATTTGTTTATGTACATACATACATACATATGTACATGCATTTGCGGCAGCCGGCAAATTGCAAATTATTTTAGAATTTCATTATTTATGTAAGTATATTGATTTGCCGGGCAACAACAATAGATGTGGCAACATCTACAGGGAGAGAGAGAAAGGGACAGAGTCCATCACTAATTGAAATACTTTTATCAGTTGTTTTCGTGTCTTGGCCTCATCTTTGGCCGGGGATTGCCCCCGTCTTCGTCTCTGTCTCTGTCCCTGTCCCTGTCCCATCCTCATCCACAGCGCCCATATCCACGTTGACGCTCATGCCCCTAGGGCCTGGGCAACGATATGATCTAAGGGCTGACTGGCATCATTTGCTCAGTCTTCCTTTCGTTGCCTTTCATTCCCTGCCTGTCCCGTCCTGTACCGTCCCGTCCCGTCCCGTTCCTTTTATTTCATTTCGTTTCTGTTTTTGTTGTTTGCGCCTGATTGCGCAATTCGCCATTCGGCTGCCCACTCAGCTGTAATCGAGAACCACAACCAGATCCAGAACCAGAATCAGGACCAGGACACCGCTGCTCATCGCCGGCAAAGGCCTCATCATCATCATCGTCATCGCCCTGTTGCAGGTAGAGGATCAACGACGGAACTCTAAAATCTAACTAAAGCCCAGCCAAAAGTGAAAAATCCATTGGGTCAGGAGCAATATGGAAATCTATCCAAATCTATTTCCAAATAAAAAAAACAAACTGCAAATACTCTTCCAGGACGGTTATGATAACAGATATGAATTCGATATAGTTTTCAGGTGCTAATCAAAATTGATGGGATTATAGATGACATATAATCTAGGATTTCTATCTATCACTTATAGCCTATATATACTACTATTATCTGATATCGTCTTCTGTTTCCACCTAATGTATTGTTTGATAATTATTCGCATTCGTCTAGTACTCTATTTAAGGGTATATTTACAACAATTATTAGTATATAAAAAATATATAGATTTATATTTCTACAAAACATGCCAGTGAAGGTAAAGTGGAACGGAACGGAACGGAAAGGCACGCGTGTTTTTAAGGGTCCTTGGGAATCGACAGTTTGGGATTTTGGGAATTTGGATATGATATTCAGGAATTGGGGTAAAATTACTTATTCAGAAAATTGCCAACGTTCGAATGTTCGTGCCCGGAAAATGTGTTAAATATTTCAATTTCAAATCCAATTCAATGCAATTCTAATAACCAAATCCATGCCGTATGCAATTTGCATGGCCAGCAGCTGCTGGCCAAACTGTGAGCCACATGGACAGGGTCCCCGTTCCGGTCCCAATCGTCCGTTTCCCCAGCCATCCCCTCACCCCTCTACTCCACCCCTACCACTGCCTGACCAATCTGACCAATCTATCCCCCATTCAGACCCCAGGTGGAATTTCCAAGCGAAGTGCAAATATTTTATAGCTTGTTTATTTTATAGTTTTAGTTTTGGTTTCAGTTTCGGTTTTTGGTTTGACGGAGTTTTGGTTTAACTGTCGCCTTAGTCTCTTTTTCACCCTCCTCGTCCCCCGGGGCCCCCTCTTGGCTCGGGCTTGCCTCTGGAATCGAGTTTGCTCTGTTGACTAATGGTCGAAAGTGATAAATTTCGTATTGACCTGGCTTAAATGCCGATTGCAGCCACCCCCCGTTGCCTCCCACCCCCAGCCCCTTTTTAAAATGACCAATTACGGAGCTCCTTTGCTGGCTTTGGCAATCAAATGTAAATGCATTTCACAATTCTCTAAGCTACGAAAAGAGACTCACAAACAACAAATATTTTTTGTCCATAATCTTCTTGAGTCTGAGAACTATTTTGATGGGATTATGACGAACCAAGAGGTGTACGATTACCATTACTTTTCTAATGAGTGTGACACACATATGCATATGCATTCACATATACAGATCGTTCAAATGAGCTTTCGAATGTTCGTGCTACTCCCAAGATGGACATCTGTTTTGTACGGTTAGTAGGTAAAAATCCTTCTTACGTTTGCAATGGCAAAAGCATCATTAAACGCTTAGGGAGTATTGCTTTGGACGGCTAAAGTAACCAAGATTCTTGGAGAACGGATTTGAAAAGTCTATTTAAATAAATTATACGAAAACGGCGAAAAGTCAACAAGATAGAAGGAGATGTACATGCACAGAGAAATAAAAAAAAGTCTAGGTATCAAGGTATACTAACAAAGGTAGCCGCATAGAGAGCAGCAAAGAAGGTATTCTTAAGTGTCAAAATGACAGAAGAGAGAGAGTGAGAGAGACACTCTCACAAATGCGTTGTACGAAAGAGTCTCAAAGGAGTCGAAAGAAGCAAAACAAGAGAGCGAGCGAGCCGATACGACTACCTTTCTTAGTATACCTTGCTAGGTATAATCTTTTCATTCTCTGTTTCCACCTGAATATATCGATCTTCCCTTCAGAAGACCGCCAGATGGACTCGGACTGGATGCTTCTGGACTAAAGATTGGACTCTGGCCATAAGCATTAAGGGGCTCTGTAGGAGAGGGAGGGAGGGCAGTTGCATTGCCAGTGCAGTGCAGCATGAAGCTAATCAAAAATCAAATTCAAAATTCAAATCTCGTTCGCTCACGTATGCAGTGGCGTACGAAAGTATGCAACATGTTTAAAAATGCAAACGGCCGTGTAGTGGTGGCGAGGGGGAGGGGTTAATGGCTGGGGTCGGATCGGGGGGTCGGCATTTGGGAGGCGGCCATTGGGCGCCAAATATGCAAATTCCAAATAAATCAAATCAAACGCGCCGCAAGAGGTAACGAAGCGGCAGCAACACCAGCGCCTCGATGGACAGGGCTACATGGGGCCCACAGAGGGAGGCAGAGGCGGTGCCGAGAGGCTGGCGACGGCGGGAAGGGGTGGGAGGCCAGTGCGGTGCGGATATTTGAACACTTTTTAAATATTTTATGTTGTATTTCTCGGTGATTGTTCATTGGCAAATTGCCTGGAAGCACTTTAAACGCTCCATAGAGCGCCAACAACAAGTGCAAATTTTTGAAAATTTCAACCCGTCACCTGCTGAGCGGTACGACTAGCGAATACCCTGGAAGTGGAGGAATGTGTAGTCCATTCCATTGTCCTCGCATTGCATTGCATACACCCTTAATATCCATATTCCTAGTTTAGTTAAAGTTTGACTGCCATTATCCATAGAAATCTGCTCAACATATGTACAGATCCATTTTCCAGCTGGACTTTTCCACCAACAGCTGGATTTGGGGTCCTAAAAATAGCGCAGGAGGATGCACGCACCCAAGGGACCCTCCACTATCGTCCGACTGCTGGATGGATGGCCATGAAGGGGCGCACGGCCAGAGCTCCCCCGCCGGCAAAAATACGCAACAAACGTAAAAATTAAACAAAAACATAACAAATTCATGGATTGTTTGGAAATACGTTCAAATATTGCACGAGTGAGGGTGCACAGGGGAGCATAACAATATTTTGTGTAGTGGAAATGCAGGAAGGGATAGGGGGGATAGGGGGGGAGGTGACTGGGTGCTGGACCCTAGACCATGAACCATGGACCATTGACCATGGCTAGCCGCACTCTGGTTGATTTTTTCCTATATCCAACATCCTATATTCTCCATTCCACACCAATGCCGATTCACCACCCCTCCCCCCTCCCTTGGCAATGGTTTCCATGGGGACGCTGGACGCGGGTCGCGTGTGGGTTTCGCTCTGGATAGTCAAATATTTTTCACCATAAATTTCGCACGTCCATCAAAAATTGATTGCGCAACGGGCCGTGCAGTGCTTGCCCCTTCAACAGGGGGCACACACCCCCCGCCCCAGCATTGTTAGCGCTCAAAATTTGATATATTGTTTACATTTGGACAATGGTCAAAAATATCAGCCTTAGGCTACACTACACTACACTCCACCACTCGCCGATTCCCACCTTCCCAGCAGGTCCTGCTCATCCAGTTAAAGTTCTAAGGACATCACAGGAGAGCGAGGAGTGAAGTCTTTCCCCCCTTTAATTTTTCTCTGATTCGAACTGAATTTTCAAGGATATATTCAGGATATAAGATATGGATTTGGAGCTCCAATCCATGGGCTCAAAGGAGTCATTCTGGGTGCGTGGATTTTTAGGATTAATGCTCCGTTTAACGATACTCTTTAGAGGAGATTCTCTCCTGTAGATTCTGCTCAGTTTTCTGTGACTTCTGGCACTGAGAGAAGAGGGCTTAGGGGCTAGGATAGGGCTTATTACTTGGTTATCATCTCTTGAATCTGTGGCTGACCTTTGCTTTCGGGATATACTTAAGAAAGTGGAATACTGTGGAATATTGAAGCGTAGATTTTTATAGTCCCTTTTCATGATTTCCGTGCATCAAGCACGAGTCGAGTACCCCCGCCTTCTTGGTCGAGCTTGATGGCTGATCGTTGGCGGTTTCCCTTTGGCCTTGAAACAACTGTAAAGAGGTCTTTAGATCTTGCTTCAGGGCTTGCCAATAGCTGCACAATTTTTTGAAAAGGGTCCCCTCGTTGCATTGCGTAGTTTAACTAAGTTTTGATTATAGATTCCCATGCAAATATGTACCCGAATCCGTAGGCTGTGCAACTTCTCTAGTGATGCATATTAACTGGATTGTGCTGGCAAGCGCATTGTCTTCTGTGGGCTTCTTTTTTGAGTCCAGTTCTTGGAAGAAGTCCCATCGCTTCTTCATTGAAACATTAGGTATGATGCAGCTCTGCCAGGACACACCTCATCCTTGGCGGTCCCCTTCGCCACATGGCGATGACACTTGACTCCGCCGTGCCCTTGAGGGGAAAGCCTTTTAGTAAAGAAAGTATACATTCGATATATGCATGAATCTCCGAGCAATCAGTGAAAAGAAATCCGTATAAAATCGTCATAGCTATGATGGAAAATAATTTACTTAGGGGAAAAGTTTCTCACACTTTTGATGAGGCTGTTGAGGATTTTTCACAGAGGTTAATAAGCATTTAAATTATTTGTGGACTCTCCACACCATCTCCAGCCCCCTCTCTATTCCCGTTTCTATCCACTTTGCTGCACTGGTGATGCAACATGGAAAAATAAGAGAAGACCAGCGCAGAGCAGAGCTGGCAGGAGGCAGGAGGATCCGTGCCAGAGGCAAGCCGAGGCAAGTGCAGCAACGTGCACTAATTTCATTGCTGAGTGCTTTTAGTGGGGCATAGAACGGCGACAGCTCCACCCCTAAACCATCTCCATCGCCGCCCTCAAGAGGGTTGTGCGAATGCCGAGTGGAAACTTCTCTACAAAAAAAAGGGAAGAAAAATATAAAAAAAAGATGTCAACAGCACCAATTAGTTTGGAAAATTGGCATAAATGAAGCCCGAACCGAACCGAAGCCGGGGATAGAAAAGGGGTGGCACTCGCACTCGTGCACTGCCGATGGGGATGCTTCTGCTTGTGCTTCTGGGAGGGACCTAATGGAGGTGGTGCCACAACGACAAGTGCCTGCCGTTGCCGGCATGCTGTAATAAAATGTAGTGGCGGGTCTCCAGCTCGGTCTCTGGCAACCCAGCGGGGCCTCAAGTTCCAAGAGCCCCATTCGAATTCGAATTATGAACACAGCACACCCACCGCCCGCCACCGCCTCCCTTTGCGGGGGGTCTCGTCTCGGCTAATGAGAACTGCACTTGAGTCGCGGGGCTGGCTATAATGCGATGAAGCCGGAATGGTGTGGTGTGTGGTGCTGCTCCTTGAGATCGGATAGGATAGAATGGGATGTTGGGGGGGTGGTTGCACAAGTGCATGCGCTGCATTGGCGACAATTCCTGAATGGGCCGCTTGGGGTCACTCCAAAAAATGGTTAGCCAACAGTCAAGTGTCCTTGCTCCCTCTCTGTTGCTCCGAGGGAGCAATCTCCAATCTGCAGTCCCTCCCAAGCCTCTCTTGTGGCTGGTCATTAATTAAAATACACAAAATTCTCCAAGTGCCCGGTTCGATGATGCAGATGGCGCTGAGTGGTAGACCAGACCAAAGGGTCTGCCATCTGCATCTGGGCGTGGGCGTGGGTGTGGGTCGCGGTCTGCGTTTGCTTGGGGTTTCTGCCTCTCAAAAGTGTCGCCCTCAATTTTTGGTCGTGGTTTTCCATTTTCCTGTCGTACGAGTATATAAAAGAGCAAAGAGTATGACTTTGCCCCAGAAGAGGCATTTACGACACTGTTTTTGATCAAGAATAATCTTTTCAATTTCTCAACTGAGTAAACCAAAACCTTGCAAATTTCAAAATATTTATACAATCTAGCAACATTTCATCACCATATCTATCGCTCTGCCAGAGTATTTACTGCTTCGGTCCGCCTCGAAACGGAAGTTTCTTTCGGGTTTTTAGTATTTTTTAATTAAGTACGGGTAGGGTTTTTTCTGTCGGTCCCTCACGCCACCCAAGCCCACCCCGCACCACTTCAATGAAAGGCAATAAAATGCCACTCTGCCAAATGAAATTCTCCCCACACCAAAAGTCCACCATACACTCCTACCATTCCATCCCATCCCATTCCATTCCCCCATGGATTCCGATTTCGCTATGAAACTGAAGCCCAACAAATGCCAAAATGGCCGACATCTTGTCAACAAGCAGTGGGGAGTGGCAATGGCAATGGCAGTGGCAGTGTGGGTGCGGGTGGATTGGTTGAACTGTCGCCCTAATTAATACACCCCGTCACTCTACCGTACCACAGTACCACCACCCACCCAAATGGTTTACCCTCCTTGAGGGCGAGCACAAAGGCCGCCATTTAGCGCTCAAGTGGTCGACGAGTGGCTGCGACAATTTCGAGCGCCTCATCCGTATCCGCATCCGCATCAGCATCAGCATCCGCTCGGGCATCAGGCAGAGTCCTTATCCCCAGGAAGATCCAGAAATTAATTTCGCAGCGCTTTTAATCAAATGCTGGCACATGTGTGGCCTGGCCAAAGAGGGGGACTTATGTGCCATGGATATGGCAGTGGGAGTGGGTGATGTGATGGCTGGATTACGGGGCATTTCATCAAATCAAACAACTTGCGACAATTCCCAGGAGTTAGATCAAAATGGTGCTGGGGACGGTGCCAGGCCACCACCAAAGATGTGAAGTGAGGGTGGCAAAGCCTTCAGCCCTCAGTCGTTCAGTCGCTCAGCCGTTCAGTCCATCGGTCCGTCCCATCCCCTTACCCATCCCCCTTACCCACACCCATCTCTGCCTCAGTGAACAGCCTCGTGACTCGCATTACCATCCATGTCGTCGGCCATTGACGGCATTCAAACAGACAAGGAGTTGAGCCAAGTGGAAAAATAATGAAAACATTCGAGAATAATGATGACGTCGACGTTGACGGCTCTTGAAATCGATATACCAAGGGCCTGGGCAAAAGCGCTAAGCCAGGGATATCATGGATAGGGATACGGGACTAAGGGACTACGGGACTAAAGGACTTCAGTACTAACACGGGGAAGCGAGGCAGATATGAGGAAGAGCAGGCAGTTCAAGTTGGCAAGTTTCGATTTACGGGGAGGCCAACCCTCGGAGCAATACAAGCAACAAACAGCCACCCCGAAGGACAGCATCTTGTGACCAGAGTAGCCCGTCAAGCGGCATCAACTTCAGCAACCCTGTACCCAGATATCCAGAGGACTCAGGACTCGGCAACCGTCACCCGGCACCCAGCACACAGCATTGGACGAAACAAGCAAGCGATGACGACGACAACAACAACCGTGAACGGGAACGGAAGTCCTCGATAGGCCTCAAGGAAGTAAACACTCTTCTCGCAATGTGTGGCAGAGCTTTGATGCCGCTTCCCGTCCTCGTGGGTGCTATATGAAATGGGGGCGACCGATTTGAAAGAAATGGGTATGGGAACATCCACGATGCCACGATAAGGATAATGGGCGAGACAGTGGCACAGAGCGTGAACGAAGACGCTGGGAAGAGAAAAAAAAGGACAGTCAACAATAGCAGGACTCTCAAGGCACAAGAAATTGATTTTTAGCTATACTATCTATCGAAAGAAAGAGTGTCTTGGTAGATGATTTATTATGTTTTTCCTTACTTTAAAAGCCCCGAAATGTATAACACCAGGATTCTGATATCGTAGTTTACTCTCGATAACCTTTCCGTAGAATTCTATTGATTTGATTTGCGTTTCTTCAGATATAGCGCAAATATCTTCCTCTAGTCCGATGAAAGATAGGTTCTTTAAGGGGTTTCAGCTCAAGGAAATCCTCCATTCAGTTCATAGTTCACTTGACATTCAAACTTGATTCAGGTCTACCTTTGCCCCGACAGACACTCGCAGTCATCCGCATTACCATTTGCATTCGCATTCGCATCCGTATCCAAATCTTTTTCAGTGTCCGTCTCTGTTCCCCCCCTCTGCGCCCCCCTCTTCTTGTAGCTTGTAATGAAAGCTGGCGGATATCTGGCGGGGGAGGACGAGGAGGAGACGGAGCAGGAGCACCCAGAATGTTTTGTCGTTTGTAATCTATTTACACAAAAGGATTCTACCGACTCGTGCTCCTCAGCCAGGTCCTGCTCCTGTTCCCCCGGCTTATGTTTTTCAAGAGCTCACACACACACACACACGCACCCAAAACATGAGGATGGCTGTATGTGTGGGGAAAGCAGGAATGGCTATGGCTATGGCTATGGCTTTGGATGTGGTGTGTATGGGGAAGGAGAAGAAGTTGATGCTGGGTGCTGGTGAGGCGACATATCATGACAAATCCTTTGTACATGCCAGGCATCGTAGCAGCTACCAGCCACCAGGCACCAGACACCAGGCTGAGGCACAGAGCCAAAACCCAGGACCCCATTCTCCTCCTAGCCTCTCCCCTCTGGGCCTCTCTGGGTGATGGCCATGTTGGCGACACAGTTGACGCGCACTCGCCAAATTGTTGCCCCGGCCACCTTTCTCTCTCTCTCTCTCGCTCTCTCTCCCCCCTCGCATTCCTCTTGGGATAACATTGAGAAGGGAAGGCGTTGGATCGGGAGCGGGCTGAAAAGCGAAATGAAAGGATACACACACATGCACACAAGCGCACACACAGAGGAAGAGGTACACACATGCGAGAGATGTGTCCATCATGTGCCGTCCGTCCGTCGGTCTGTTCGTCTGACTCTCTGCTTGTTGGGCACTGGGAAAGGGGAGAGGCGCATCCCCAAACAAGAAGAGAAAACAGGGAAAAGAAAAGAAAACCAATTTCAGTGCTTTAAGCACTGGCTAAATGAAAAAAATGAAAGCAATGTCTTTGCTCTTTGATTGGAATACGATTACCATATCGTATTCAAAGCTGTATGTATCTTTACATCCAAAAGCTAGGCTTCCTATTCCCATTCAATTCAGTGGGGCCATAGTATGATATATGTATAATATTTCACCTCCCAAATTCAAATGCTTCGTAGAAGAAGCATCGTCCTAACTAGCGATCTTAATCAATGAATTCATTCGAATTGGCTCTGGATCGTAGAGAACAGATCCCACGGCTTGAGTGCTGCATCCCAGTTTAGCCAGTACTTGGCTTTTTGCTGCCATTCACGTTACCGTTTCATGATGCTCCGCCACCGCGACTGCGTTTTCCTTGGTTGTCTTTTGTGCGCATTCCACTCTTCCTTCTCCGCTTTATCTCCTTGTTCGATCCTGCTGCTGCTGCTGCAGCTGTTGTTGTTGTTGTTGTTCAGTTCATCACACATATATTTAGGATATATATACAAATACATACATATATGTGTGTACACATATGTATACATCTTTTTTGTTGGCTAATCACACCAGACGAAGCCGAGACGAAACGAGCCGCGTACACAGTGGGATTCATAAAATAGATTTGCAATTGAATCAACTTTTTATAGAAGCTATTGATCAAAGAATAAAAGCGAAAATAATGGGAAGGGGTATGTGCTGCCAGCATGTGTTGTGTGCATATGTTATCGTTATCCCTTAAACCCTTATTGGTACTTATTTTACATCAGTTACTCAAGTATCCCTGGCCTTGACAGTATATTGTAAAGTTGCCCTAATTCTTTGAGATATCTGACTGTAACATAGACTTAAATATGCTCTCATCTCATATAATTGATCTACTCCTTAAATCATTTTGTGCATTTAGGATCTCAGATCAGAAAGCGGGCGATGCCCACTGTGTCAGCGAACAAAATGGGTGCCCGGACGCGTGTGCTGAGCCAACTGACGGAGCCGTGCAGTAAGGACGTGCTTGTCTCGACTTCTGATACGAATACGAATACGAATACGAGTGCGGGAGTATGTCCCACCGGCCCTTATCCTAACCGGCCTGTCTATCTCTCGGCATTTGAGTGGGTGTACGAGTAAGGGTACTCGTGCCACTGGCTGGCAGTGGATCTCCGGGTGGGCATCCGGTTGGGGGGCCCTGAATCCGAATCCCCCGACGACTATCCTATCCTATGTGTTATGTGCCTTGCCCTGCCCTGCCGTGCCGTGCCGTGCCGTTGTCGAGTGTTTGGTAAATAACACGTTCGTTGTGTCGCCGCGCGTCCGAATCTCCATCACCATCACCCATCTCCCATCACCCAACACCCAACACCAGGGCGGCGAGTACATAGGGTTGCTCTTCTGTGGCACGGGGGAAGCTTTCAGGGTTGAAACGCGCATACACACACACACACACATATTCACAAGGGTGCTGGGCGGAGGCGGAGGAGGAGGAGTACGAGTATATTCTATATTCATAAAACAAGGGCAGAAACGCTAAAGTGAAGTGCCAGGGCAGCCGCCATTATGCGAATGACTATGATGGGATGGCGATGAGAAGAAGGCGGTGCTGGTGCTGTGGCAGGCGTTTCGAAAATAATAAAAAAACCAGAAATCAAACGATATGAAATGAAAACGAAAATGAAAATAAAAAGCGGTAAGCGCGACACGTGTAGACAGCCAGCAGCACCACTGCTGGTCCCTTGGTCCCTTCAGATCTTTTGACTTTTAATGAAATGAATATGCACCACCCACCGCACCACTCCACTCCACTCCACAGCCATTATACCCACTGGTACCCCCACTGATGAGCGTTTTACTTTTGTTTTACTCTTTGTTCCACTTCAAGTGTCGATTTACGTTCCGCTGCTCCTCATCCTCTTCCTGGGAGCCACATGAACATCCATATCGACATGCCCCAGCCAACTCCAACTCCAACTCCCTCCGGTTTTTGGGATAACTGCATCCGTCGGAGAATGTGTGTGTGTGTGCGTGTGTGTGGCTGTATCCTGTAGACTGTATCCTGCTTTGCCCGCGACCGGGTGTTGCCGTAATGCACTTGAACATAATTTATGTTGTTAATTAGTCCGACTCACTCAATGGCCATTCACGCGATTTTTGCATTTTCCCCTGCACCTGCAACAGCAACAGCAACAGCATCTGCATCTCTGCATCTCCGTTTCCACATGTGCACGTGTACGTGAATGTGCACGGTGTATGCACATTTCGAGCTTTCCATTTCAGCTCTGCTTTTTGGCCTTTGTTTCGGCCTTGACTGGCGATGGGGCTAGGGATAATAAGTCAACTTTTAGGAGTGTTTAGTGCTGTGCTGAAGAGTGACTGATGAGTGACTCGAGTGTGGATTACGAGCAGAGCCAACTGCAATTGATTTGACTTTTCAATGCGCTACAATGGCCAATCCATCAGGGCATCAATGCATCAGAGAGCTATTTAGGAAGTGTGCATCATAATGGGCTAATGATTAGCGTCTACTTGCGATGCCCTCGCCCTAATGTTTGCCTGAGAGAAGCGAAAGTGAAAGCCCATAGCTAAATGCCCGCATAATCGGTTATTCCTGAGTTGGCTTCCACGCATATCTCTCCCAGAAAGAAAAACATACTCCGGTATGTGTCTTCGCTCTATAGCTCCCTAGAAGTGCACATATTACCAGGAGTGAATAGCTCTGTAGAAATGGATGGCTAGGTACCTAGTGTACATCTATATCCATCAGACATTTTGGAAATCTGTTTTAATCGGGGACATGGTTCAGATGCACAATGTCCTTACATGTTTGCTTGGCAGAGCGTTCACTGTGCTTCAGTAATACTTGAGCACGTCGTCACGTTGTCACTCGGTCTTTCCAGCCATCGAAAACATATGGATGATGAGGAGCTGGTTTGGAGGAGAAGGTTTTTGTCTCAAGAATATTTTGCTGTCATTTCTACTTCTGCTTCTGCTTTTGTTTCTGCTTCTTCCACAACTGCTTCATCATCGTCTTCGTCTTTTTTTGCCATGGGCTGACAAGCGAGCGATTTTAATTAACTGCTAGTTGCTCTCTTTACTCTCTCCCCTCCACTCCCCACTCCCCACCCGCCCAGCCACCTCTCATCCTTCGCTGCCATAGGCCCACGCAGTCAGTCAGCCAGTCAGCCAGTCAGCCAGTCAGTCAGAAGAAGAAAGGAGAAATGCCAAGAAGAAATTGGGGAAGGGAGGAGGATGAGCAAGTGCTTTTTGTTATTGTTTTTGTTGTAACGGGCCGCTTGTCAAAGCTTTTTTCTGGGAAGGGAGTAGGGATATTGTGGGGTCCTGGAATTGGTATTGGGGTTCCCCATTGCTTGCCATATTGCCTAGCTTTCCGCCTTTGTCTGGTGTTTGTTGAAAAGATTGTTGTGCTGTTGCGGCTGTGGCTGTGGCACGGCACGGCACTGCTGCCATTTTGCAACCGGATGGAGACACAAGCTGCAAAGACCCACAAATACAAATTTCTCCACAAATTAGGAAGAAAGAATGGCGACCCATGTGAACTCCCTTAAAATATTTTTTCCGAAATACTTAATAGTTTCATATCCGAAGACATTCGCTTTTGCATTTCCTTTGGCATATGTCTCAGCCAACTTTGGGATGTTAATACTTCTGCAGGACATGCGGATCTATTAACTCCACTCTCTGTGATGGAAATCCAATACTCATCTTATTTGATGTTCTTCAGAATAACGAATATAGTCATAGTTTGGTGTGTCATAAGAATATCTGACAGATGCTTACATGTATGTACATATCTCCATTGTTCATTGACAGCATCTCCGGCAACACGGAATCGATTCCCCACATAGGAAATTGGCTCACAATTCTAAACGCTTCCTGCTCGGAGCGGGAGCGGAAGCGGGAACGGGGAATCTTTGGGACCACAACAAATTGTTGCTTGATTACCATTTCCATGGACCAGGGACCGCTGGGAGGGGGAGACGGGACTGGGGTAACACTAACACCCCTCTAACATATTGCCATGCCACTCTCCCTGGTGCAGACATGCTTCTATCCACAATATACATACAAACATACACACACATACACAGATATTTGTATGTGTATCTTCACATATTTATGTATATTTCGTTTGAGAGGCGTCTAATTAGAGAGCAGAAATTCACGCAGATTGACGTAAGCACCACTCGACCCACACATACACACACACATACACATCCACATAAACATATAGTGTATATGTATATATTTGGTGGGAGGAGAAGGGGTGCAGACACCCTCAGCTCACAATGGGAATGCGGGGCGCAAATTCTTCAATTTAATAACTCACATCCGGAGGCGGTGATGATGATGAGGCTGATGAAGAACTCAGGGTCCTCCTCTGATGACTGCGGTTCGTGCCGTGCTTTGTGCTCCATACATATACGTATACATATATATGTATATGTATATGTGTATATGAACATCTGAACAATAAGATGTAGAGGCAACAACAAACAGCAACCACTGAAGGACTCCTCGCCTGACGAATGGTTGACACGGACGCGGACGCGGACACGGCCAAGGGCTGCTGGCGGCATTTTTTTCCTGCCTTCTTCCTTTTTTTGTTGTATTTTTTCGGTGGTGGTTGTTTGCACAACAGCCCTGAGAGGGTGGCTGGGTGGCCGTAGCCGGATGGGTGGGTGGACTGGGCCATAACGGAAATGAGACGTTTAATTTACATTTACACAACGCGCCTCGCCCTCGCCCTCGCCTTTCGCCCACGCCTCGGCCCAGTCCTTTGGGATGGAGACGGGATTTGGAATTGAAATTTGCGGATATACTGGGAATTTTTTTTTGGGATTGGAATTGGGATACGGATACGGATACGGCTGGGGTGGGGTGGGGTGGGCATCGTGAGATGGGGGATGTTAAGTCACATGCAAGTGACAGTCGCGGAAGAAAAACTGGAACGGGGAAAGCAGGCAAGGGCAAGAGCGGCCCGGCTCGGCCCGGCCCTGGGCAGAGATTTCCTCGCCACAGCAGTAGCACATCGGGCGGTGACTGTACCTGCGCCCTCGCTCCACGGGCCTCGCCTCGCCTCGCCTCGGTCTCATGCATATTGAATGCGCCGGAGCCGGACAGGAACCGGACCCACATGGTGGAGGGCCGGCTGGAGGGGAGTCGAGTTGAGTATTTGTATTTCCGGTGCTTAAGACAAATTTTAAAAGAGTCCCATCAATTTTTGATGCTGCTTCCTGGCTGGCACCGGCACTGGCATTGGCCACTCGCCACTCTCTGACAACTCTGGTCGCCGCCGCTCTAACAGGATGCGTTTTCTTCGAAGGCGAGAGGGGAGGGTGGTGCTGACTTTATTAATACATGCCATAATTGCCATGGTGCGTGTCCGTGTGTCTTGTGTCTGTCCGCCAGAGCCTGTCCTAAGTCTGTCTGCAGTTAATTGAAGTGAAAGTTTGCCTTCAATATTTCAGCAATTGAATTTTAGTTCTTCGCATGCTAATCAACTGAATCGATTTCTGGGAATTGAAGTAAAACGTTCCTCTTGGTATATTAACCATCTTCCATCATTATTATAAAGCATTGGATTTTTAAGCAACACGAAGACATTTATGATGATGTCCTGAAGATCCAATACTGCTCCCCTCTCATCACAGACATGAACTTCATGACAAAATGGCATGGCTAAAATACACACATCCTTATTAATTAATTAATTAAATATTCGGTTTTTAATATATTTTTAATAATTTCAAAAATTATTATTATATATCAATTTTTATATGAAAATTAAGTCATAAGTTATGACTCATAACTTCTACTTATTTGATAACTAGCTGACCCGGCAAACGCTGTTTTGCCATATAAATAATTTCTGTGTACTTTCTAGTGCCGACAGAAAATAATTAACTTATTGTAAGAGTGTAAGATGTGGTATATGCGTGAAATAGGCATGGAGCCCTGTGAACGATGGGGGAATATAAAAATAATGGCAATAACAGCAGTGACCCCATTTTATGATAAACTTGGCCTCTGATTTGGAATGTAGAATTGTATTGTTGACCATTTGCATTAGTATTTCGAACTATTTCTCTTGCTCCGAAAAATTGCTATTTCGAATTGACTTCAGGAACACGTTAGAATCTGGATCCGTGCCAATAAGTAAACCGTTCAATGGTTCAGAGGGTGTTTCATTTTTAGGTAGTTGCACTTTTCCTGACGCGCAACACATTCCAGCTGGCTCATTTTTGAATATCAGAGCATGCCAATGCGGACATTCCTTCTCCATAGCACCAATTACAACTTTTGAATAAGCACAATATTCAATATCGGGTTCATACTGGAATGCTATATGCACGAATGAATCAGAGGTAAATACTCGATGTGCCTGTTGTCGTAGTTGGTCATTTTTTCTGCGTCTATTGACTGTGAAACGGCGTGATTGACGTTGTTCTAATCTTATTACTTCTTATTCTTATACTTCATATTACTTCATTGCGTTCAGCTCGTATATCTTCCTACTCTTCTAGACGCGATTGCGCCATTCTTACACGTGCATCATTATTTTGTTGCTAGATTTGTTCTTCGGTTCTTTCGGATCTTCTATTTCCAAAGCGTCTACATTTATTTTAGGGCATAAGTTGAGGATGTGCTCCATGGTTGCTGGAGTATGTGACTGGCAGATCGGGCAGTTTCGTGACGCTGTGGGATCCAGGTAGTGTTTGTGCGTAAGTTTTGTGTGATCCAGTCTGAGTCTGGGCAATTTTATTTGTATATCGGTCTCTATATGATCTGGCTCTTTTGGTTCGAAAAAATATTTGAACTAAATTTGTAATAATAATTGAAACTAAAAGTTATGGCTCTACTTTTATACATACTTTTATACATATATACATTTATTTTAATATTGAAAACTAATTTGAAAAAAAAATTGCAAATAAAAGTTGTTATGTTACATACATACACATGTCTATTTTTCCCATTCTCCTTTTTTTTTTACTTATATTATACATAACTATTATTTGCGGTCCCTGGTTTTGAAATACAATAAAATAGAATTTCCTTTGATCTAAATACAAATGTGCTGAAAAGTGGACCCATATTTAATATAAATATAAAAAACTCTAAAATAAATATGATAATATTTAGTTTAAATTGTAAATATAGATTTATATTATTTTCAGGTAAAGTGTAATTGAAAACACTTTCTTTTGACAATTTCCAATCTCGTTGCCAATGTATTGGTACACGTTTTTAATTTGTAATCATACTAATCGATTCTCAGGGCATTTTTCTCAGAGTGCTTAACAAAAGGCAATACAATTTCAATTTTAAGACCATGCACGAAATTCAGATGAGACAACAATCGATAGCTTCATTTTCATAGAATCTTTATCATCCGTAACGAGATCACTACATGAACTACTTTTTTAATAGTTCACGCGAGAAAGTTACACATTGATTCATCAAAGTATAAAAGTGCGAAATGAATCATAAAAAGGCTTCTCCCAGAAAGAACGCTTTAGTTTTTGTAGAATAAAGTTCAGGGAAAGAAAGTACATCAGTATTATATCAGCGCTCCATCCAGAATTCGCGACAGCTCCTAAGCAATTGGCTCTCAGAAGGTTGTATGACTCTTTCAATGGGATTCCCAACTGAAAGAACAAGTAAATCAATTGAATGGAGATGATTATACATGTTCACATATGTACATGGTTACATAAATCCGTAAAGTTATTTACTTTAAAGTGAATGCAGCATGTGAATAGATGGCAGGAGAAGGGGCAAGCATTTGATTCACTCATGCAAAGGTGGGGCATCCCATAAGCCACTCTTTGGAATGCCGCAGCTGCACCCGCATGGTAGCCCCCGTTTCGAGTGCTTTAAGAAAGAATAGCCCATGTCGGGTGATTGAGTCGATATCTGCGATATAATTGCCACTCGAGTTACGTAACATTTTGTGTACATGCAACCTCCACTCAGCCCCTTGCACCCCCTTCTACTTGTACTTGATCTGTCATCGTCCACATCCGATTTTCTCAAGGGTCATTTTTTGCAGGCTGCACGGGACCGATGGCAGTGCCCCCGAACATTTCGAGTCTCGAATCTCGAATGTCTCCCATGTGCAACTAATGAGCTGACCTCGCCGCCCATTGTCCAGCGTTGGTCGTTCGGTCGTTTGGAGATGCCTGGGGGGAAGGCGTGGAAGCGGAGGTGGAGGTGGAGGCGTATCACGGGCCACAGATGGGGACAAACTATTTGCAACTTTAGCCAGGGTCCAATTAGTGACTCTCCAACAGCAGAGGAACAGCCAGAGCAGAGCAACAAAAAGAGGAGCACCAGGTGGGGTGGGAGGAGGAAGATGCTATTGAGTTGCTACCCCCACCTGCCCGCACAACCACCCCCTCTACTATTGAGAATTTTTGCGCCGCAGCACTTAGAAAATTGCGCCATAATCAGCCGCAGTCGAGACGGGACGAGATCTGAAGAACGAGAACGAGCCTAGAGTCAACAATGAGCTGGGTCCGTGTACCGTGTACCGAGTACCAGGCCTGGCACCAAGCCTCGGATTCAGGGGTCCTGGGGCCAGTGCCAGGCCTGGGCTGGGCTGGGCTGGGCTGGCCTGGTCTTGATCCTGGCCCAGGACAACAAAGGCTAATGGCAGACCAAAGCAGAGAAAGGAGAGCACACCCAGAGCGAAGACCTGCAAAAGTGCTGACTGTGACAGCTTACTTTATTGGCAAAATCAAATCAACATGGCATTTGCATGCAATGCCAAAGATACAACAGTTCCACCATCCCTTCACAGCCATCCCCCCAGCCATCCATCCCACACCAAGGTACCCCTCAAAACAGGCGCTGCCTGGCAGGAGGCAGCCAATCTGCAAATATGATGAAATGCTCCCAGCACTGGAGGCTGGCTGTGGGGCTGGAGGCTTCTGTTGCTTCCTCGTCATCGTCTGCGCTAAATGCAAGTCAAACACAAGTCAAGAAGAAAGAGAGAGAGCGAAGATGTGGATAGGGGGAACCAGCCCAAAAGGACCTCGCACAGTGCCACAAGAGTAAACAATATACGAGTACGTACAAGCACCCCTGAGTACAGACTCTATGAGAACCAGCTATAACATTTTTCAGTTTTAAGAGTAGTTTACCGATAAGATTATGAGCAAGTTAATGGATCATCGGTCTGTTACTGTGAAGATCTAGACGGTTATTATAGCTGCATGCAGAAATGCAACTTATCGGTTCATTAATCCATGAAAGGAATGCCCCCATATCTATGATACAGACCGTAATTTCTAATGTAGTAGATGTTTGGAATATTGCATAACCAGCCGGTTGAATAGTCCCTTAAAATGCCATAATAAATTGATCTAAGAGACGATTTTGCGGATTTATAGGAACAAGGTTTCCCTAATTTGTCAGGTACTACGAGACACTGTGCCCCATTCAGGACGGCTGGGGCCAGCTACTGGTGTGGGGTGTGGGTGGATGTGGGGTTTGGGGGTGGCTTCGTCTAGGCATTGAAGCTTGTAAAAATTGCATGGCGCTGCATTGCCACTCGAGTGACGAGCCCTGAGTGCTCGGTGCGGCCACCACCCCATCCTAGATCCCACAGTCAGGCGGCAGCCATCTTAGCCAGAGCCCGGAGCCATTCCATAGGCAGAGGCAGAGCTTGTAAGAGGTGGTGACGATGGCAGGGCTGGGCTGGGCTGGGCTGGGCTAGAAGTCCCAGTCATTCACATGCATTCAAGTGGCTTTCTCTCTGCCTTCCTCCAGCTCCTGCTGCTGCTGCTGCTGCTGGTTGTGCTCCTTCTGCTCCTCCCTTTGGTCCTCCTCCTTCTGGCTCTGTCATCAAATCGCATTCATGACATTTTCTTGCATTGACTGGGCCACCAGTTGCCAATGGAGGGTGGGGGGGGGTGGAGTAGGTGGGTGGATTGTTGTCGTCCTCGTTCTCGTTCTCTCTGTTGATGGAACCGCCATTTGCCTTTTTAGCCGCTACCAAGGGTTGATGCCTCCGATTTGTAATGAGCCCTGGCTGTGGCGGTGATGCGCGGGGATTACGGGGGGATGCGGTGGGGTATGGGAAAACGGAGGGGGGCGCCAGGGTTGACTTGGCCTCGGCTTTGGGGTTTGGCTTTGGCGCACTTGACGCGTTTTATAATTTCCGTAAATAACAAACGGCTTAATTTGCGCATATTTCCGTTTGGATTTGCACGACTCGAGTGCCGGCACGGGGCCGGGGCCGGAGACGGGGACGAGGACTGTGACTGTGACTGGAGATGGAACCCAGCGATATGGATGGGCTCCAGGTGGATGACTCAGCTGGGTGGCTGCTTAAGGCCGCTCTCTTGTGGCGGCATTTTCGAGCTTCGGCGCAATATGCGTAATTAAAAAAGAAAAAAATTCGAGAGTCGAAAAACAGTCTTAGAAGGAGGGATTTGAATGGATTATGGGGTGGGGTGGGGTGGCGGGGATTCCATTATGCTAGAAGCCTTAGACGGAAGAGCTGGGAGGGGGGGTCCCTTACATATATCCCCGTCCTGTGGTCCTTATGGAAGCCCTCGAACCGCATCTAATTGGAGATGTGGCAAAAGAAACTTCGATGTTCGGGTGAGATCACAAAGGCATTTTAATAATTATATGGCGGTATTCCCCACTTGCAGATGGATTTATTTTCGCTTCTCTTTTGTTGTAATTCCCGAAACCCCCCCGAGATTTGTCTTCCATTGAATTAACTTCAAAGCGAACAAATGTGCACGCGAAATTTGTGGAAAAAGTTTGGACCGGCCTGGAAAATTGAAGCTAATCGAAGTTCTCGCTGTGGCCATCAAATAAATGGACTCAAATCTGTAGGTGGCATGAAAATCTTAAATATTAAGTTTTATTTTCACGTGGAATTTGAGAAAAAATGCATACAAATATTGTTATTGAAATAAAACATTTAAATATTGTAATTTTTCATTGAATTCTGCGGCATTTGGAACGGTAATGATCGCAGAAACCAGAGTTAAATATTCTATTTTAATTATAATATAAATCAGCTGCAAATCATAATCGAGGCAAACGGCCTCGACCAAAGTTATTCTCCGAGTAGTCAACGAATTAATAGACGGCGCAGACGAAGAAGAGTTTCGATATAGAGGATATTCTTCACCTTACAGAAGTCCAGATTGCCGATGTTTTGGCCACCACAATGGCATCGGTAAAGAGACGCTGAATGCCCATTTCGGAAGTTGGCCCTTGAAGATTTGGGTCTGACAGATCCGATCATGTAAAAGATGTTGTGCCCATAGAGCTGCAGGCCACTGTGGGCTTGTGAATGAGGTGGAGCACGGTGTCCTCCAAGGAATCTGTTCAGAGATCAGAGAACGGCGAAATATAAAATAAATATAAATATATAAAACTATTCAAAATAAACACAGTATAGTTTTTAGAATATATATGAAATCTAAATATGAAAGTATTTAATTTATGCAATATGTATATTTATTTTAAATAACAAATATAATTTAAATAATATATTTCCATATTAATGGTAATCTCTGTGCAAATCTATTGGAATAGGTATTTAAATCGAAGTGTAAGTTTTCGATTTTCAGGGCTTTTTCTCGGGGTGTCTATATGACACTTTCGAACAAGATCAGGTTCTAAAAAAATATCTAAAAAAGAGGTTCGGTTTAAGGTTTCCCTCCACTCACCTCCACCCACTCAAACGACAAATAGCTGTCGAAGCGATTTCTATATATATTTTTTCAGAGTAATATCAATAATTCTTTATTTAAAAAATTATGGATTTCGAAAACGATCGTCGTCCATCTTTGACGGGTTCATTGGGAATCAAACGTTAATTGTTTTGTATTCCCATACTCTTGAATCCTATTAAATTCATTTATACATGTTTTCCTTTGTAAAACTGTTGGTAAATTAAACTTGTGGAATCCACTATTATACAAGAACAAACAGAATGGAAAATGTATGGGCAATAAGCCGAAAGCATTTCTATTTAACGCTCGCGGGGAGAATCCAATCGGGGGGGAGCTCCAACTACGAGTATAGTTGGTATTCGTGTGAGTACTCGTATTTTTCGAATCTCTGACCGTTTCCCCCCGAAACTCATTGCATTCAAAATGAGCTGGATCTGGATGAGGGGGATTCTTTGTCCCGAAGCTGATCCGAAAGCAATTCCAATTCCAATCTCTGGCTGGACTGATGAACATCAGCTTCTGTCCTTTGTGCGATGCCTTTCGGGCGGGGCTTTTGGCTTTGGCTGGCTTTCTGGTGGGAGGGCCACCACTTGCCACCTCCGAGCTGTGATTAGATACCGCGAGCAACTTGCCCCATCCATCGTGCCCCAGTCAAAGAAGTCGAGCAAACAGCGCCCTGACTCTGCAATAACGCTGTGGCACACCACCAGGAGGCCCCGCCATGTGCATCCTACCACCTTGCCACCTACTGCAAGGGAGGAGCGGGAGGAGCGCGTTCCTCGCTGCAGTTCTCATGACAAAAAGCTTTTCAACGTCGTTAGCTTAATAACTGTCAAGTTGGATACGTACTCGTGTGCATCGTGTGCATCGTGTGCATGAAGGCGGGAGTCGGGGGTCAGGGCGTTGCTTAGGCTGCGGGGCGTGGCCTGTGCCTTTCAGACACATTTTTATACCCATCTTCTGCTGCGTCTGCTTCTGGCTCTCCACTCGCCAGGAAAGCCATATAATTACAGCAACAACAGCAACAAGAAGATGGGGGAACAGAACAGAAGAGGCCACAGTCTACAGCCCACATGTCGATGGGGCGGTAAAGAGGTGGCTGCTCCTACACAGGTTATCCTTTCAAAGGACATGTGCCAATATGACGAACTGCGGTTGGCAGAACACAGAGATACAGAGAGACAGAGAGAGAGAGAGAGAAAAGTGCAGGTGGATACGACATCGATGTGACGACACGGCAGATACCCAACGTCAATGCATCTTTTCTGTAACTATAGATATACATAGATACATATATGTATGTACATGCATAGTCAGATCAGAAACATTTTCTGTAAAATGATGTATATATAAGATAGATCTTCGGTAAGGAGGATAAATAATCGTATCTGTAATAGAAATATATTTATGGATTCAAGATTGAATTGGTATTAAACATTTATATTGAGTAATGATGCTGTTGTGAGTTCTTAAAATCTAGTAGCAATACAATTTCGAATCTTGAAGATATTATGTGCCTTTTATTGACTTGGAATTGGAATACCCCTTTTCCAGGGTAATGGTTGCTGCACAGAGAAAAGAGTTACAGTCCATGAGTCCTCGCAGATGTGCGAGTGCCATGGATGTTTGTGGGATTTTTGTGAAGGAGAATTGTGTGGGAAGATCTGCACACCCATCCACTCTGTACAGTACATTCCCCTCCCTGCTGTCATATGGCTCTCGACCTCGTCGTGCTCATTTCCTCGAGTGGCAGCCAAAACAAAAGATTTCTACTTGCTGCACCTTGTTGCAACCTGTGCTTCCGTCCCATCCCCATCCCCACCCCCATCCATATTGCCATCCCCCATTCCCATTCCCATTCCCATTGCATTTTGCACTTTATTAAAACCTTATCAACGAAGCAGAAAAGTCAAATGCTGATGCAATGCTGATTAGCCTTTGGGGGAGGCTTGGCCTGGGTTGGGTTGGGTTGGGGTTGGCTTAGTTTGGGTTTGGCCTTGCGGTTGACAAGCTGTTGGAATTGGCGCTTGATGGAGTCCTCAGAGCAAACTTTAGATGGGCTTTCCATGCGGAGGCCGAGGACAAAGAGCAGGAGCAGACACGTACGTTACGAGTGTGTGTGTATGGCTGTGTATGGGGAAGCACTCGGAAATTGCGATTTTTTGAAATTAGGATTAATCCCAGAGGACAATTGTTAAAGCGAATTTAGTAACCGTCATCATTTAGAGATTGATTTCATATTTGGGGTACTTCATTTGTTATCAAGAATATATCGACTTGGCATAGTTTTTTAGTCGGGTCTCAACTGAATGAAAGACTAAACTATGTAACAGGTACATAAGAGATGCTTAAGATTTTCATTACTTCCGGAGATGAGCAATTCGAGTCACAATCATGACAGTTTCCAATGCAATCATCAACGTTGCATCTCAACGCACTTCCAGGGAACGCACATCCCCAGAGAATCCGGCTGGAAGTGCTCCGAAGTTTTCCTCGCCACTTCATCCATAGTTCTATAAATGCCAAACATTTCCATACGTAAAGGAAATTCGAGGAGACCGCCTCCTATCCAGGCTCTGGCTCCATCAAAGAGGTGTTCCGCTCGACGAGGTGAGGCGTAAGAGGTGGGTCTGGTGCTGCTGGTGCTGCTGGTGCTGGGAAGTGGCTGGCATACGGGGAAAATCTCATTAAATGAAATCCGATGAAGCCCCCGCCATCGAGCTGCCAACCGATAGACTACGTGCAGCTCCCTGCTCCCTGCACCGCCCAAATCTGCCAGCCCACGCTCTCCGGTTCAAAGGGAAAGCATCCAATCCAAGTTTCCTTCGGATTCGCTTGAAAAAGAGAATTTTCCGTCAGCTTTTCTGTCGTTCGTTTTTTTTCGGTTTTTTTTTTGCGTTCTTTGCCTTTTTTGGGTCCGCCGTAAAGCGGCAGCTGGATGGCAAGCACAAGCACCACCACCACCACCCCGAGAAGGGAGGAACATGGGGAAGGAGGAGGAGGGGCATGAGGCATGCGGCATGCGGCAGTGGCAGTGGCAGAGGCCTTTGGGTTGTCATAGCAACGCAGCTAACGCGTCACTTTACGTGTCGAATTCGGGTGTTGGCAGCCATATTTGCTCTTATAGCGCTTTACTTTGCTTTTTGCCGCACAGCCCAGGAGGACGAGGGCGAGGACCACTGCCAGGACCACTGCCACTGCCAGAACCCTCCCTTATGTTGCAACCCTCTGCATACATATCGGGGTGTATGTATATACGTATGTATATATATATACAAATTGTGTGTGTGTGTATTTGTCTGGGGGTTGTCGAGGGGTGGTCCTTAGCTACCCCGGCATGCTCCTGACTGGGCTGCTTCATTTGATTTGGTTTCGCTTTGGTTCTGTTTCTGGCCCTGGCCCTGGTCCTGTCCCTGGCTATGGCTATGGCGGGGACCCGAGCATTTGGCACCAGTCGCGTCCTCTTTTTGTGTTCTGTCCTCTCGCGCTGTCATCTGGCATCCACCCACTCGTTCTTATCCTCATTTGCCGCCCCCGGAGCCTCTTTAGGTGTTGTTGTGCTTACCTTTCTCCTTCTCCAGGGCTGTCCTGCTCTTGCTCTGTCCTGTCCTGGCCAGGCCTGGTCTGTGTTGTCCTGGCCTCTGATTCTCGTCTCATCTCGTTCTTCTTCGCCCCCACTCTCGCTCCTCTTTCACTTGGCCCTGCTCCTGCCCTTTACCTCAATTTTTTTCCTCTTGTTTTCTTTATATTTTCTGCTTTTCATTTTTGGGAGCAGATTTCGTAGTATATAGGATCCCTTATGTATGTATTGGTGGGCATGGACTGTGCTTTCTCTGGTCCTGTGCCTGTCCCTGTCCCTGTTCCTGCCTTGAGGCCCCGCTCCAACACATGTCCGTACTGTAGTTCTGTCGTTGTTGTCCTGCCGTGTCACTTGTCATCGTCCTGCAACGTGGTATTTTGTCGTTTTATCTATTTGTGTTTGTCCTTCTCCTGCTCCTTTTCCTCCTCCCGCTGCTGCTGCTGCTGCTGCTGGTTCATTTTCTGTTTACTTTTCCCGATATTTTTTGGTTCTGACTCTTTTCGGTCTCAGATTCGTCTCGTTTCGATTCCACGGCCAGGTCGTTCGATTCCATTTGCCCCCCGACCGTGTTCCCCCCGACTTTTGTGCGCTTCCTTCCGATTCGAAGCGCAGCGAATATTTTATTTAGTTTACACCTCAGCTGCCAAAGGACTTTAAAACGAAAGTTCGCACCAACTAAGTTTTTGCTTTCCCCAGAAGTTGGGTCACAACTTCAACTTCATTGATTCGCTTGCTCAAAGCTCTGTGGATCTGTGGATCAATAGAACATAGAACGAGTATATTTCGAAACTTTGACCAGAACCAAAGGGGGGGATGGGGGCGACTAAGATACGTGATACACGAGTATCGCAGAAAAGCTTAACTGGAAAAACACACAAAAAAATGTATAAAATTAACTTTAACTCTCAGGATTAAAGGAATATAAAGTCCTACTTTGCCGAGACTATATGTACATATATTCCTTTATATGTACATTGTTCTAAAATCTAACAAATGAGTCTAGCTCGAGACATAGTCCTAGGAATATTGACAGATTCACATAGCAAACCGATTTCTGTCGATCTGTTGATCCCCTCCCGTTGTCCAATGTGTAGGTTAAGCCTTGACTAGTATAAATCAGGATATAGAGTTAAAAGAAAGCGGAGGTGTCTTTGCATATATTTCTATTTATATAGTTAGATATTTAGATCTACGGAAAAAGCCATTAGATTAACGTTACGTCCTACTTTCGTTTTGAATCGTACCCTGTTGATTTCACATTTACTGACAGCACGCACCCTCCTCTCCCCATCCCCTGTAGACGGGGCCCTAACCAAAATGTTGTCGAACAAATGTTCCCGCATATGAATCAAGCAAATCAGCGAAATAATCAACAGGATCTAAGCGCAGTTCACTGCACTCCGAGGATGTGTTTTTGCTGCGCTTCGTTCCGCTCCGCTCCGCTCTATTTTCTTTTTGTTCTCTTTTCTATAACCTCTCTCTTTCAGCTGTGTTTTTTTTTTTGTTTTTTTTTTTATCAGCGCTCATCTGTCTCTCTGTCTGTCTGCATTTGGATTTAGAGTTGGAATGGAATCACGCACTGCACTCCGCCCAATTACAATTGCTGCCTCGGCAGCGGCAGCAGCAGCGGCAGCGGCGTTGCTCAGAACTGAAAAAAACAATTGTTTCGATTACGCAAAACATGAAGTTTTCCAGCGATCCGTCAGGATAATAGCTCAAGGCTGTATGGCCCTATTGTGTCTGGGATATGGATGTGGATGAGGATCTGAATGCGGCTGCTACTGATGCGCCACTGCTCTGGGCTTGAATAAATAGTTTGTCGGCTAAGCAAACAAAGTAATTGGGTTGCCAAATATTACGCAGCGCAGCAAAGGGATCGCCACAGATCTCCCTCCCTCTCAAGATCTCAAGATGTTGTTGGGCGATAAAACAGAGAGGTAGAACCGAGCAGGGGGCACCCACCAGCTCACTCAAAGGTGCACATGCGCATCCTCTTTGAGATTTGCGGCGGCGGAAACAGACAATTTCTCCGACAATTGTCTAAGCAGACAATCCCACCATCATACCTACCGTCATGCGATCTGCGATCTGCGATCCCAACCCATCTAATTCGCCCTCGCCATCTAAATGTTTCTGTAGTTAAGCTGAGAAGCTAAGTAGGTGCAATTACTCGTCCTCATTCTCGTCCAAAAGCCGAACCCTACCCCGGACCCCAAAAGAGTTGTCCCTGTGTTGTGCTCTGCGGATGGGATTACGCACAGTTCCATCTATGCAGCCCGTGAGCAGATTGCCATCAATCCTCTCAATCGTCTCAAATTGTGCGTGGGACAAGGTGTTGAGGCAGCTGTCGCTCACTCAGAAAGTCGACACAGGATAGGGATAGAGGATCCCTCCGAGAGCAGCGGACAATCACTGATGGCTACGCGGATGGGGGCAGCAAATCGGCACGGGATGGCGGTGGGGATGGGGCAGGAGAGCAGTCCAAGACGTCTCACAAAAGCTCCATCCCGACGCTTTGAAGAGGCCGACATCGCGGCTGAAATGAGATTAGACCAGACCCCGCACCCGCACTCGCCATCGCATACCCACAAGGAAATATTAGTTGTACAGGATTCGACGTATTTATATGGTTGGAAAGATGAGAGGATATTTCCAATGTACATAAATGCAAGGAGAATGTCTGAGCAGTAGACCAAATGTAGACCAACAAGATCTGATTTTAATATATTTTGTTAGTCGTTCTCTTGATCAGTCCACAAGGAAATTATATTTTCTATTCCAAGAATAGAATAATTGCACATCATTTGGGAATTCTAAGAACGAAATGTTAGGAACTTCTCGGGAGACGTCTGAACTTTTCGTAGTAGTTTTGGTGGTTAGTTAGTTAATAATTTTATTTCCACAAAATGTAAAGGCTTTTTCAGAAATCTAAGCAATGATTTCATTCAAGTAAAACATGGTACGTATTTCCATCTGTTTTACTAATATATAGTATGTACATACATCCATATGTACATATGTATGTAGATATGTATTTTCGACTATCAAAACTTCTTTTGTGCATGCATTTACGAATATTTATCTCTGGGTGTGTGTGAGAGAGTAATAGGCTCCAGAGAGGACAAATCGCGCTGAAAAAATGCTGGCAAAAAGGGGGACGCCTGTCATAACTGCACAATGGCCTCACAGGATTTGACGGTGGACGCGGCAGGGGCCGGGGGCAAGGCGACCAACTTCCTTCCTTTGTTCGCAGTGGATTCCCTATATAGATTTCATTTCGGCAAAGGTAACCGATATGGATGCTTGTTCTTTTAATTGCTGGCTGATGGCAACAACAGGAGCAAAAGCAGGACCAGGACAAGGATCAAGCGCAGCGAAAACGATAGGCAATCAGCTAAGCCTGAAGCTGAGGCCGAGACTGAGACTGAGACTGAATCAGAAACGGAATCAGAATCGGAATCAGGATAACAGATGGAGAAGGGGATGGGGCACAGAGCACAGGGCTAGGACTAAGCGGCGTCCATTCGGCGTCGACAGTTGGCGGTTGGCGGCATTTTGATTGTCGGCTTTTGCGGCCAGCATAAAACTATATCAAATTACAAAATACAGAAAAAAACGCACGCTGACTGACTGACTGACTGGAGGTAAACTGTTGCCCAGTAAACGGACAAAACAAAGCCCATCCTCGCCCATCCCCTGGGCACAGAAAGGAAGAGAGAGACAGGCAGAGGTTCAGGGAGTAGGAGTGAGTCCAGTTGAAGTTGACAAAGGGATAGTCGTATTGAAGCAATAATACTTATCCGGAAGACTGTACACATGAATTTGCAGAGCTCCGACATGAAATGATTTATCCGTGTCAATATAACTTCGTCTGGGAAAGTTCCATTTAGCCGTTCTAGAAACGCACACAAATCCTTACTCATTTTAAATCCACCCGCTGTAAAAAATCCTCGCCGTCCTGGGAAGCTTATAATATTTTTCCCTGGGAAATTGCTGAGGATCTTCGGAAAAAATCGGGTATGGACAACAGGCAAAACGGTCCGGAAAATGCAAGGCCTTCAAGGTAAAATCCACTCCGGGTAAGGTGAAAATCTTACGAGCCATGGAATTTCCCTTGTCGGAATTTAACCGTTATCCATACCTTTTTTTGGCTCAACCCAAAAATGTCGATCTCAAAAATAGTAGTGTCGAGCCCAAAAACTAGTCTTTATGTTTAACATCCCCGTCCTTGTCGAAATGCACAACAAGGGCCATCTGTCGGCAAGGCAACAAAGATACATCTAGCGACAAAATCAACCAACTAGTCTCCGCCACCTGGTGGCGTAGTTTCACATTATTTTCATTTTGCGGCTCTAGATGGCGGCTTACTTGTCTACAACCAATGACTATTTGATTTTGATTTCTTTGACTTCGCCCATGAACAAACTCATACGCGTTGATTCCATTGCCTTTTGATTTTATTCTTTACTCAACTCAATCAATGTTGAGCCGAATGAACGTACGCCCTTATGATCGGTTTGCTCATTGAGCATGAATAAACTCAGGAAGAGAAAAAATATGAGCTCATTAGAGTGAATTTAACTCAACACTGAGTTCGTGTACATATGAATGTTTGATCGGTTGAGCCGAAGGGCACGATTATTCGGCCAAGCCGAAATCTGTACCGAAGGCTGTGCATACACACAATCCATATGCTCATCAGAATGAGCTGATTTTCATTCAACGCCGGCTTTCACAAATTCGTTGTGAGAAAGAGTCTCAAAGGAGTAATGCGTTTGCTCTCTTGTGTCAAATGATTTAATGAGTATAACAGAAAAAATTATAAATTGCGAATAATGTTTATTTTATTTCTTTTATAATAAAATTTTTAACAATTTTTTATTTCCAATATTGTTTGTTTTGTTTTTGTTGTTTTTATTTAAATGCTTAATTCTAAAAAAAATTCTGGTCCTAAAAAAAAAATGTTTTGTTTGCTTAGTCAAAGAAATACTATTAGACTTATTAACTAATATATCAATAACATTAGTTTTATAAAATTGGTGGTTGTTGTAAGTTTTAATGAAAATTTGTTCTAATATTAATATATTTTTTTTAATCCTTCGGACGGTTTTTTTAAATATCCTTCCGATATTTGGTCCACGAATGTAAATGTGCTGTTCTCCTTGTCCTCCTGCTCTTTTAGCTTTAGTTTTTTAATAATGTAGCCTGAGATATACTCCAGACCATCCTCCGTGAGCTCTTCGAAATCAATTGGCAATTCTTCCACATCTTGAGCTTCTGGTAGCGCCCAATTTACAAGAATAATTTTGTGATGTGGCTGACTTGGTAAGCAATAACATCTGTAAGAGAGCTTTTAATTACAAGGAAACTGCTCGCGTGTGATCTTGAGGCGCTTCAAATTTATATCAAACACTTCCAAATCCGAGTTGAATTTCGTTTAAAGGCCTAGGAATCTATAATTGCCAAGGATGTTAGCCCCACTTGAGACTATAAAATCATGGATTTCACTACCCTAGGATCGAATTTTTCTTAACCATTGGTGCTCCGCATTCCAGTCTCCTGGCACAACGTATTTTGACCCTAATGAAGAGAAAAAAAGAGCGGAACTGAGAACTGCCCATAAAGTAGCAAGTGGACAGTAGATCGTCAATGGCTTGGAATGACACCCGGAATTTCGCGGCTTTGCCATCAGCACTGAATGCCGCAAGATCATCTGCGAGTACATTTTAAGACATTAAATATTGAGAATGATGTTTATCTGCCATTTAATTTATTTAATGTAATTCAATAAATTTGTCAGCTAAAGTTGTCACATAAGCACGGTGCCTTTAAGATTTTGAAATGGGCAACGCTATGTCTTAAAGCAATTTCCACAGCTTAGGCGGATCATTCAAGAGGTCTGGGCGCAGATTCCCAGTAAACGTTGTAATAGCCAATACAGGATACGCAACGAAGTATTAGGAAATGTTATTCAGTATCATAAGGTGATTAATAATTTATATTGAATTTATTAATTTTTGTTGTTAATACTGCTATTTCACTGAACCTCACAAGTTATCGTTTTCGTTTCAAGTGAGACTCCCGACTGGGCGTCAGATATCAATTTCGACACAGTTTCCGATATACAAGAGGACGAAAATTCCTCCACAATTAGTTCCCAAAGCCGTTAAATGCATTAGAGATACCCCAAAGAATAGACAAGGAAGGAACAGTAAATAGAATTAGGAATTGGAAAGAACTAAGTGGTCAAGAATATATCATTTTTTTTTTGGTGAATATTACTTGTACCACTTCAAATGGTGGAATTTTTAACTTAAAGGAGACACAACGCCATATGAATCTGCCAGATTAGAAGTACAGGAACAGGATTTCAACTACCAACAAATAAGAAAATTCAGTAAAATTCTCATTATGGTGCAATAAAGTAAGTAAACAAAATCCTTTTTTGTTGTATGCATTAACACCCAGCTAGTGTGTAAACTTTTCATGATTAGTAGGAAAATATTTCGGGTCGATTACACTTAAAATGTACACATCGTGTTGGAAGTTATCTACCCAAATCTAATTCTTATAAAGATACATTTTTATAATCGGAATGTCGTAGATCTATAAATGTTGTTCTCCTTGCAGGTCTCTACTCAGAGTCGCATCGTCAATGTGTGCCGCGTTCTGACAATGTGTCAATCACTGTCCAGCGCAAATTGAACCCCCAGTGTATTACCAACGTTCTTCTATTTAAGGTATATTCCGGTATACATATATTGGTATATATTTCCGCCTCCCATGATCCTCTCGGGGGCTTCATACAATATGCAATATCGCTTTTTCTTCTCAACTAGCACTCCATCCCAATACAATAAGGATAATAATGTGGATCCGTGAACCATCGTAGATCGCACCATTGGGATGCGGCTCTTTCTAGCCACACGCTACACGAAGTTTTTACACTATGTGTGTGCCGACTGCGCTGCTCTGTGGCCTTATTCTATGCACATTGCATAGGACGGTGCCGGCCCCTGTCTTACATGCATATGCACATATTTATGTATAACTAAATGTCATACCGTCTCTTGATGCTTTCATTGCCGTAAAGTTTTTCATGATGAAAGCCGGGTATCCAGCACCGCGGAAACTAAAAATTACTGCCAAACTTCATATAAAAAAAACGGGTCCAGTAATTTTTCGTTTGTGTTTTCCTGGAGTCAGTATCCAGCAACGTAAACGGGATCCACGAATTTGTATCGATATTCACACGAATGTGGACTGTGAGAACAGCTGATAGGGGTGCCAGTAAAATATATGTGTCTATTTTTACTGGAGTGTTCAAAGATGGAGGGAAAACCAGCAGCGCGAAAATTTACGAAGAGGGACTCCAATTTCACACGAGAGGAGAAAATTGCCCTGATTAAAGCAGTGGAGGCAAGACCGAGTCTTTGGCGGATCACGGAGAAGAAACATTTCGACAAAATTTCCGTGAAAAGTGCGTGGGAGAGTGTTATTAAACAAGGGAGGTAAGATATACATATATTAATTTGTTGAAAGTTATTACTGATAATTATGCTTTGTAGCGAATGATTGTAAGACAGCATGGACAGGACTGCGGGACAGCCTTAGGTACCATCGCAGCAAGCTCGCCAAAAGTGGGAGCGCGGGAGGCATAGCGTTGGGAGAAAATAGGGTCAGCGAAACTGTCGATTGGTAGTTCGCTGAACACATGTCCTTTCTGCCTGTGATGTCATTGGAAAGACGGTATGTTATAATCCCACATAATTTACTATTTGCACCTATGTATATGTACCTTTTGTTGTAGAACCAAAGCAAGCACAAGCACATTTGCAGTCCAGCATGCAGCCCCGATGCATGCTCCAGCCCTCCCGCGAATGTGGACGTCGAATGCTGGGAGCTCACTGAGGATGACTTCGAGGCAAGCACGTCGTCGGCCTATTCATATGTAAGTACTATTTACCTGTTTATTATAGTAGTAATAAACTAAAACTCCCTTTGCAGCAGTCAAAGTCTTCAAAAAGACGCAAGGTAGAGGAACCGACAGGAGTGGATGGCCTCGCTGGGGTACTGACCGATTATATAAAGGAGATAAAGGAGAAAGCCGCCAATGATAATGCCCCAACCAGAGCTATATATGCCTTTTGGAGCGGGTTGCTGGGTGAGCTACCATCAGAAGAAGCAACAGAAGCGGAAATGGAGATGACCAAGGTGCTGTATTGCAAGGTTCAGGAGAACCGGAAGAACAAAAAAAAATAAAACAAATTAATTAAATAAAATAATGCAATTTTTTATTATTGGCGGACACCAGCAGATTCATTTTGCCAAGGTACTGATCTGGCTTCTGAGTTTACAAAATCCTTCACTGTGTTCCTTAAAACTTTGGGTAATCCTGTACCCGACCACGTAAGGTTTCTGCTGTGCTTTCAATTAAAAGGCTTTTATTCGTGTCACCATATTCTCTTGGGCATACTCTCATCATAAAATTGTGTAGATAACAGCATGCCGCAGTTATATTTTGCGCTCTGTTTGGGCCACAACGTAACGTCTCTTGAACAGCTAGCCACCTGCTACTCAAGATCTTCAATGCATTCTCAATGCAACGACGAGCTCAACCTAGCCGGTAGTTAAAAATTCGCAGTGCTGCGGAAAGGTTTCGAGATCCATATGGCTTCATAATACGTTTGTGCAACGGGAATGCATCATCCGCAACAATATAGTATGGAGAATGTACTCCCTGCAGCATACTATCCCTGGAAATGTAATATTTCCAGATATAATTTCTTTTCCAAGCGACGAATATGAAAAGGCATTCATATCGCCCTCACTCCCGGAAGCACCAACGTCCATGTAGGTAAACTTATATGAAGCGTCACAAACAGCCATAAGCACAATTGATTGAAAGCCCTTCCTACCCAACATTTGTGAGACCTCCGTCTGCGCTGTGCTTCTTTCTGTTTTTCAAGAACAATAAACGCCGCTACCAACACAATAACTACGACCTCAGAGCTCATTTTTTACTTTTTTAATTTTAATTGAACAATCAGAATTGTTTACAAAACACAGCTGATTCATGAGAGTGGCAACTCACTTTTTAGGCTCTTGGTCACACTATTTTACTTGAGTTCCACACACCCGAAATAATGAGCAGTTTCCTTTCAGTACAATTTCGCGGTGCTGGATACAGGCCTTGAACAAATAAAAGGTACAGCATATTGGACAGCCCGCTCCAGCAGACCTGCAACTTTTTATACCCGCTACTCGAAGAGTAAAGGAGTATATTAGAAATAGGAAGCGCCCAGTAGGAAGCGTTTCCGACCCCATAAAGCTGCTCTTTCTAGCAAGGCCGACGCGTTATAATGTTATTGAGAATAAGGGAAACCACGATATTAATAGGTCATAGAACTAATTAATTCAGAGTAAATGAAACAATTCTTATTTGTGTATGTGTTAGCTTTCACCATGATCAATAGGGGAAATTTCAGGTCGATTGCATGACCATATGTACATTTCGCGTAGATAATGATATGAGAAACAAATTCAAAGCGCTCTCCCAAGAGCATTTTTTTTTATCATTTTTATAACCGGAATGTCGAAGATCTATAAATGTTGTTCTCCTTACAGGTCCCTACTCAGAGTCGCATCGTCAATGTGTGCCGCGTTCTGACAATGTGTCAATCAGAACACTGTCCAGCGCAAATTGAACCCCCAGTGTATTACCAACGTTCTTCTATATTCCGTATATTCCGTATATTCCGTATATTCCGGTATATATTGGTATATATTTCCGCCTCCCATGATCCTCTCGGGGTCTTCATACAATATGCAATATCGCTTTTTCTTCTCAACTAGCACTCCATCCCAACACAATAAGGATAATAATGTGGATCCGTGAACCATCGTAGATCGCACCATTGGGATGCGGCTCTTTCTAGCCAGGCTGACGCGTTATAATGTTATTGAGAATAAGGGAAACCACGATATTAATAGCACATAGAACTAACTAACTAATTCAGAGTAAGTGAAACAATTCTTATTTGTGTATGTATTACCACCCAGCATGTGTGTAAACTTCTTATGATCAATAGGGGAAATTTCAGGTCGATTACATGACCATATGTACATTTGATATGAGAAACAAATTCAAAGCGCTCTTCCATATGTATTTATTTCATGCTATATCCCAGCGATACAAAGTTCAAATTGTTTTTCATGCGGTGGACACTTAAAATGTACACATCGTGTTGTAAGTTATTTACCTAAATCTAATTCGTATACATATACATTTCCATAATGTAATGTAGGTTTCTTAGCAATTTTTTTAAATTTGATTGTGCAATTGAGAGTAATTGATTGATTTAAGGTTTAAGGTCAAGTATTATAGAAGACAGTATTGATCCATGGTCAAAGCGACTTAAATTAAAGACATAACGGACAATTGAATCAAATTACAATTAGTTGCTAAATTGTATGAATATTAAACGGCCCTATGAGAAAGTACGTCGCTAGTCGCGGATTGTTTGTTAATAATTCATGGAAGTAATAAGTTAATTCAGAGTAAGTAAACACAATTCTTGTTTCTCGTATGTACCCAGCAGTTCTGGTGCGGGCAGAGAAATACATTGGAAGGGACACATGAGTAGCCCATGCCTAGCCCGCACGGTCTAGTCAGAGGGTCGGGAAAGGCTGATGCAAAGATATGCCACTGCTAGCAGCGCTGAGCTGGGTTGCCAAGCGCATGGTTGACCCACGCTGATGCAAAGGCAAGCCACTACTAGCCCACGGTTGATCAACGTTGATGCAAAGGCAAGCCACTGATACATAAGCAGGAAAGAGAGAAAGAGATGGCACTTCATTGGTCGCCAAAAAAATTCCACGAAACGAAATGCCGTTAATGTAAGATCTAATGCATTTTGTTTGTGTAATTTTTATTCTTTTTCTGCCGTCTTCTTCTTCGATTGCGTGCATAAACGTTTTGATTTTAACGCGAGTGGAAGCTTCTGGAGATAAGTAAAATAATTTAATTAAATCAATTAAATAATATAAGCAATTAATATAGACAAAGTGTATATCTATAGATAACATATGTATGTATGTGCATATATATAAGATATTCGTGTTAAAAAACTGTGCTTAGTTTAATGAAACAATTGTGAAATAATTTTGAGACTCCGCTGGCCATTTTGTTGGTTTTGCGCCTTTTTTTGTGCCCTTTTTCTTGAGAATTCTGCCTAACACGACTTAAATATATGTACATACAGTATGTCAAGAAACTCTTTACACACTGAAAATAAATTTTATTTTTTAACTTTAGATACGAATATAAAGGCTTCTTATTTAAAATTATAAAGTTTTTTTAATGGATAACAATTAAGTGATATGTCTTAAGTAATACGCAAAAACAAAAAATGGAAAATTATAAATAGAAAACTTATAAATCAACAAAAACAATCATGACTCATTTTTGACACTGTCAAGAAACTCTTTACACATTTCGTTTTCGACTTCTGTTTTCATCTCATTCTACGAAATAACAGTACTTTACCGTTAGCTTTGCTTATTGCGTTGTCGAATGCTGCTCTGTTCTTGGTTTGCTTTTAATTTGGTTGTGAAATTTAGACCGGGTCACATGTAAAGACGATTTTCTTAAATTTTTAAAATGCCTGGCAAACGATTGAGCTTTGACCTAATCGAACTGATATATGTACTATCATCATCAGTTGGGCAAATCTGTTGCGGACTTGGTGAAAATGTTTGCAGTTTCAAGGAAAACTATTTACAATGTCATAAATTGGCCAAAAATGAAGAGAGACTCGAGTTAAAACATGAAAGTGGCCGTAAAAGGAAGATTGGCACACGAGCGGAGCGCCTAATCATGCGGAAGATTGACCAAAATCCGCAAATTTCCGTAAGGACGCTTGCCAAGGAGCTTGAGGAAGAAGGTGACTTGGTTGTGTCACATGAAACCATACGTCAGGCCATTTTACGGCATAAGTACTCTTCAAGAGTGGCAAGAAAGAACCCGCTGCTTTCGTCGATCAACGTGGAGAAGCGCTTCACTTTTGCTGTATGCTTAGTGACGAAACAAAAATGATGCTGTACTACAACGATGGTCCACCCAGAGTATGGCGAAAGCCATTAACTGCGTTGGATAACAAAAATATTATTCCGACATATTATTTGGAAAACTTTCGGTCATGATTTGGGGGTGCATTTCTAGCCGAGGAGTTGAAAATCTGGCGTTTATTGAAACAGTACCTCCAAATTTTAAAAACAAATTTGGGGTCCAGTGCTGAAAAATTTGAGCTAATAAAGGACAATAAGCCAAAATTCAAATTTTATCAAGACAATGATCACAAACATAAAGAGCAACTAAAGGAATTTATACTGGATGAATGGCAAAAGATCCCCCTTGAGTATGACCTACAGAAGTTTATCCATTCCATGAAGAAACGGCTCCAGCATGTAGTCAATGCTAAGGGAGGGCATACTAGATATTAAAATTAGTTTAATTCGAAATATAGTCTCCGAAAATTTTGAATTTATGGCTGTGTATATATTTTGTGTAAAGAGTTTCTTGACAGTGTCAAAAATGAGTCATGATTGTTTTTGTTGATTTATAAGTTTTCCATTTTCCATTTTTTGTTTTTGCGTATTACTTAAGACATATCACTGAATTGATATCCATTAAAAAAAACTTTATAATTTTAAGTAAAAAGCCTTTATATTCGTATCTAAAGTTAAAAAATAAAATTTATTTTCAGTGTGTAAACAGTTTCTTGACATACTGTACATACATAGAATAGTTTTATTTGACTTTTTGTTCGGTTTTTCATTTACAATTTTTTAGCGGCTTACTTTTTTTTATATATTTTCTTATATTCATATATTATTATGGGTAAGGTAAGCAAGAGGCATTTAAAAAGATTAATTCAAAAGGAAAAAGAGAGGAAATTAAAGAAATTTAGAAATCTGGCTAGAAAGAGTGTTGAAGTGGAAGTGAAACATTTCGAAACCGGTAATTTTGATAAAGAAACACAGGTGATTAATGATGATGATATGGATAATAACACTATTGATACAAATGATATATTTGATATAAATAAAAACATGAAGGAGTGGTATAGTTTGCATAACGTTTCAAGAAAATGTGCAATACATTTGATAAAAATTCTGCGAAGCGCGAATTTGAATGTAAGCGCATTTTACAAGTTCGTCTGTCCGCCAAAAATTGATATTACAAATGTAGGGGGGGGTCAATGCCTGCATTTAGGTTGTAAAAATCAATTTGAAAAAGTGGCCAAGACTGTGAAGCTTCACAAAGAATTGAGGCTTTGATATAAACATAGATGGACTATCGCTATTTAAAAGTTCCAAAACTCAATTGTGGCCAATCTTGGTTAGATTAAATAATGTTGTGGGCATGCCTGTATTTCCAGTAGGTGTTTTTGTAGGTAAAACAAAGCCGTCCGATTGCGATTCATTTCTAAGCAAATTTTCAACTGAGTATTTGGATATTTTAGACAACGGGCTACAAATAGAAGGGGAAAATATCAAAGCAGAAATTAGGGCTGTTGTCTGCGATGCTCCTGCAAGAGCTTTCATTAGCGGTACTCCCGGCCATACTTCGAAACTTGGGTGTGCGAAGTGTACTCAGGTAGGAAGAAAAGTGGATATGGTATTGACTTATAGCGGATCATCGGGGATTTTAATTACAGATGAAGATTTTAGTAATAGAAAGTATCCAGATCATCATCAATGAATCTATTTCACGGAAAAGTCAGCATTAGAGAGGTTGAAAATAAATATGATTAGTCAGATTCCATTAGATTGCATGCACCTTATTGATTTGGGTGTTATGCGGAAATTTCTCGTTAGATTAATGAGCAACAAAGTAAGTTATAAAGTGTCGAATGAAAATAAGAAAAATGTTTCCGATAAGTTAGTTGCAATGTGTCTGTTTATTCCGAAAGAGTTTGCTCTTAAGCCTAGATCATTAGAAGAGAAATACCATTGGAAAGCAACAGAGTTTAGGCAGTTTCTTTTATATACAGGGGTTGTAGTTCTTTATGGGGAAATTCACGATAATTCATATTATTTATTTCTTTTACTTCACTGCGCATATCGCATTTTGTGCTTTCCAATGTTGCGAGAAAAAAATCTTTCCTGTGCACAATCCACGTTAGATCTTTTTGTTTATAATTTTCCCAACTTATTTGGTGAAAATAGCCTTTCCTACAATGTGCAGTCTTTTACACATAAGGGAAACAATAGAGCAAGTAGGTGACCCTACTTCGGGGTCGTCATACTCATTTGAGAATTATTTGCAAAAAATGAAAAGGGTGGTTAGAAAACCGAACAAGATTTTAGAGCATATTCATAGAAAAATCAGTGAGGAAAAGTTTTCAGGGCCATTTGATGAGACAGAACTCAAAATTGTAGGAAATAGATGCTATTTTAAAGGGTGCATTTTAAGTTCTAGGAAACCAGACAATTGTTGCTTTATTAAAGGTTATATTCCTTTAATAATAACATCGTTTTCTGATGAGGGTTTCTTCATAGGTCAAAGATTTTCTAATAAATATAGTTTGTACGATGAGCCTCTAGATTCGACAAGTTTGGGGGTTTACATGGTAGATATTGACGACTATGAGGTAGAGGAGTTTTCCTTTAAATTATTTAGAGTGTAAGGGACTTTGTATTCCATTCAGAAATAGGTTAGTTGTTATGCCACTGCTACATTTATATTAATTATTTATAAATTCATATTAGTTTTCTTTTTTCATTTATTATATATTATATAATTATTATTATATATGTATATATATTTTTATTTATAATACTTTTATTTTATTTCGCAATTTTCTAATATTTACTTATCCTTTAAGACATGTCAGACTTTAAAAGAGTAAAGTTCTCCTGCAAAGGTAAGTTAACATTATTGTTATTTCTGATATATTGCACTAAAATATACTTTTCAATTTACAGACAAAGAAATCGAGAGCACGAAATGCCCCAAATTGGAAGAGCGAATGAACGTAATGGAGGAAAATTTGACTCGAAAGCTGGAGTTTGTGGTGGGCGAAATGGCAGAGATGAAAGTGATGATGGGACAGCTTCTGGAAAAGAATGCGAATGGCCATGCTAAAAACATTTTGGAATGCTGTCCCATCAAAAGCTATGAAGAACTCGTTGACCTAAACGAAAAAATTGGAAAAGGAAACCGAGAGGAATACGTACGTATTTCTTATGTAATGTCTTAACATATTTAACTAATATAATATTTTTAACAGATTAATGCCATGCATCAGCGCCTGCATCCGGGCTCCGTTGATCAGAATTTAAAAAATATTTGTATAGACGCGGTGGGCTTTGAATGTAACGTGGACGGGGTGCTTGGGAAGAAGTGCCTAAAGTCCCTTAAGCATTTTTACACCGCGATCATCGGTAAGTAATAATGCAAAATTCAATTTTAAGTAACAATATTTAAATTATTTCTTCAATTATATTTTCAACATCAATTGAAATGGAAGAGCCAGGACCGGGGATCAACCACTTGCGCCGTGCTTTGCACCTCCAGAAAAAGTGGATGATCTCGAAAAACAATAAAAATAAGTGTAGTATTTAATTTATTATAGTTAATAGAAATTAAGTTATAGATTTGGGCCATGAAGGCATTTATTTTTTTGTTTTATTATATTTATTATTATTTTATTTTTGTTTGCGTTATTTTTTTTCTTGTTTTTTTAGTTGTAAATAATATAAATAGAAAATAAAAAAAAAAAGTTTTTTATTGAGCCTATACCATTTTTCTAGCCTAGCCGTGGTTCATTGTCAGCATGAGGTTCTTGAAAGTATTTAGTTTGATATTGCCGGTCGGACGAATTTTTAACAAATGCGAGACGGGGCGCATTTGGTCTCCATTTTATAGGCCGTCGACCACGTGAAATTTAAGCAGCGCAGCGCTGCGACAGTCGGCTGAGGCCGCGCTGATACCGAGACTCTGTCTCGCTCTCTTCCCTCTCGCTCTCGCACATGCAGGTCCTATGCGTTACGGTGTCGGCGCCCGCTTCGGTTCTGTCTGCTGTTCGGGGCTCCTTTTTTGTATATGTATGGATAAGTATATGCCGTTGCTTTTTCCGGTCCTTTGATAATCTAGTGATGACACATGCGCCTAGTGATGGACCATTTCGTGCATATGTCTGTCTCAGACAGCGAAAAGAATCGAGTGCGGTCAAACTAATAATGCACCAAGGATAAGAAAACCGAAAACATGCAAACACTATGTATGTGTGAATTGCGCTGATCATCGTTCTCCGTCGTTGCTCGCGAAAGCAAACTGACGAACAACAATTTGAATTCTTTTTTTTTTGTGTCTTACGCAATTTTGCTACTGCCATGTCCTCGGGTCTGGTCTTGAAAAATGTGTGTTGTTTTTAACCTACCGGCAAAATGTGTAACAGCGCATGTTTGAGCCTATTTTTTCGCTCAAAACTATTGTTGCGAACAGCAGTGCATTATGTGCCATTCAAAATTAATTTATTATTATTATTAATAAAAAGATAAAATCATTTGTACCACTTTTTATCACATTAGTGAAAACGTAAGAACACTTTTTCTTCCAGTTGAAAAATTAAAATACGAAAAATGTTTCCCTTCTAGGTATTGGAGTTTTTTTTTGTGAGTTTTGGTGATTTCTCCGCCGTATACTTAACCGCGTGTCAATAGACTGCTCTAAGTATAATCTATGCATATGTATTCACCAAAATGTATTCACCAAAATGTATTCACCAAAATGTATTCATTTTACGTTGTATTGAAAATCATCGGTGATAATGAAGTGCCGTGGGATGAACCGGTTCAGTGGAGTGAAGCGGTTCACCCATGAAGCTTTGACAGTGCTCTTACATCAGGGACGGCACGCATACACTCACATGTGTCTACTGCGTTTGTGTGCGCAGACAAGTGACACGAAGCAACACGATTCATTTTCTCTGCTGCTGAGACAGCAGATAAGAAAAACGAAGCCGCGTGTACTTAGGGCCGACGCTACACGAAGTTTTTACACCAGGGGTCGGCACGCAATACACTCACATGTTTTGTGCGTTTGTGTGCGAAGGCAAGAGACACGAAGCAACACGAAGGCAAAACGTTTCTTGCTTTGCACTGAAAGAAATGAATCCAGATAAGGAAAAATGTTTTGCGCCGAACAAAAGAAAAAACGAGGGGGAACGATCCGACCTGATCAAGATTTGGCAATCTGGTAGATATGGCAATTTTCCATTATTCTGCTTTTTGGGTTTTCTTTTATCTTAAAAATTGTGGATTCCACAGATTTTGGTCCTTTGTGGGGGCGGAAGGGGGCGTGTCAAAATTTTGAAATACACTTGTACTGAAGTGATATCACAGGAGCTTGGATAGAAAGTTTGGTTGCTCTAGCTCTTATAGTCTTTGAGATCTAGGCGCTCATTTAAACGAATAAGCAAAGCAGATGGGGTCGCGTGTGAGAGAGAGCGAGAGGGAATGATGACATAATTGCAAATCAAACATTGCGCCCCGCCATCCATATTTTCTAAAAAGAAAAAATCATCTTCCCACATTACATTGAACATTTTTGTCAGTGTACAATTTAATTTGCGCTAAAAAATCAAAAAGTTGCGCAGCGTGGTCTTCACCAATTGACTTCTGAACGCAAACTGATTCATCTCTGTTCTCGCAACGCTGACGAACAGAATACCGAAGCAGCATGAGCATAGGCCCGAAGACACACGACTCATTTTCTCTGCCGCTGCGGGACCCGAGCAGTAAGGCCGACGGTACTCGAAGTTTTTACGCTATGCGTGTGCCGACTGCGCTGCCCAGTGGCCTTTTTGCTATGCACATGGGATAGGACGCCGCCGACCCCTGTTTTACACTATGTGTGTGCCGACTGCGCTGCTCTGTGGCCTTTTTCTATGCACATTGCATAGGACGCTTCCGGCCCTTGTCTTACATACATATGCACATATGCATGTATAACTAAATGTCATACCGTCACTTGATGCTTTCATTGCCGTAAAGTTTTTCATGATGAACCAATAAAAGGCACAGCATATTGGACACCCCGCTCCAGCAGACCTGCAACTTTTTATACCCTCTACTCGAAGAGTTTAGGAGTATATTAGATTTGTGGTGATAACGGTTGTGTGTAACGCCCAGAAGGAAGCGTTTCCGGCCCCATAAAGTATATATATATTCTTGATCAGCATAAAGAGCCGAGTCGATATAGCCTCGGCCTTTGCCGCGGCTCACAACGTTCCCCCTCGTTTTTAGTGAGAACGCGTATCGGAATATGGACAATCCACCGAGGCACGAGGGCGTTATAGGACGCGTTGAAAGGGAAAAGCGATCGCTAGAAGCGGTCGTCACACGGGTGTGTGAGCACCCGCTGACCCAAACCCAAACCACACCCTCCACCGATTGGTTTGGTGCAGAAGGTGGCAGATTTTGTGTCGGGCAGTGACAGAAGATTTTGAAAGCAACCCTAAATGACATAACGCATTTCCTTGCGATTTCCGTATGCACTTTAATTTATAATGTGTTCACAAAAGAATATACCCAACAAATGTAGAGTAGGGTATAGTTGGCGAAGTTGATAGAAGCGAAAGCGAAAATGACAATTAACTGTTGGTACTGCGTATGTTTGTATGCGTGTGCATGGGCAATGAACCAACAATGTATTTTCGACAACCAAAACGAGCGTGAGTATAAGCCCGAGATCCAGAGAGCGAGTTCTCATTCTGAAATGAAAGTGATGAAGGCAAGTAAGAGCGGTGCTCGAAAAAAAGTATTCACATGTACACATACATATGTATGTACATATGTATGAAGGATGCAAGGGCGAACAATAATACGGCAACATTGTTTCGCAACATTCCTCCTGAAATATGAATATAAATAATAATAAAGTAAAATAATAATACATATGTATGTACATACATATGCATTTTAGTTTTTATACATATTTTAATTTATACCCTTATACCTTGTCCTTCCATATTAAATAGTGCTTCCTTTTGCAATTAAAAAATTTCCCTTCCTGTATCACCCAATACCGTCGCTTTCCAAATTGAAATTCTTCAACACTTGGCAAATTGCATAGGTTAATTTTATATTCAACTTATACATATTTAAAACCATTTAAACAAATATAATAAGTCTTCGTTCTTTTTCTTGCAGTAGGGTTTTCCTTCGGGAGCGCTGTAACAATTTTTTATCCTCTTCGCTGCTCCCACGCGTAATACAAGCTAATAATGACGGAGATTCCTGAGTATATTCCTCCATATCAAGGTCCCGTAATTGGGCATTGGTGGCACTTCTTCTTCTTTATCTACTGATGCTTTTCCGACTGCTGCTTCCTTATCTCGTCCTTTTTCTTCCACTTCTTCTTATTCTTGAATTTATTGCAGTATATCTTCCACTCTTTCTGCTTTTCCTTCTTGTTTTATCTTCTTTTTTTTTTGGCCCAATAGTGGGACTCCGACTAGCGCTTCTTTATCTCCCTCTGTTTCTTCATCTTCCACTTTTTCTCCTTCCTGAATTTGTTGCATTATTCCTTCTTCTTGTTCTATCTTTTTTCGTCCCTATATACATAGATGGCGGCTGGCCGGCTAACGGACACAATCCGTTAACCTACTGTAGTTCAAAGTTTTGCATGGATTTTCGATAAGTGGTGGCAACTCTTCCCTTTGAATAATAGTTTCGCATAAAGTTCGACAGGGGGAGCTAACGAACTTTACATAGAGACGGTTGTAATTTTGAATTCCATTTCGTTCGTCTTCGAACAAGGCTACCAGCTGGTCGACACATCCTTGCACTTGCACCTGTTCCACAGCACAGTGGCAACGCTGCGTGCACAGTCACGTTTTCGTTGTCGATTCCTCAACTCGGAAAATTATTCAATTCCAAACTAAAAAAGCGAAAAAAATTGCCATTCGCCAAATACCAATCGAGTGCTTGACACGACGCGAGTGAAAGAGCTGCTGGCCAGCCCGCCCCCCCAAAACATCCCAACAAAAAATACTAATAACCAAAAGTTTAATTGGCAAAAGCTCGAGAACAAAGAAAAAAAAAGGGACACTACAGGGGAATAGCACTCACAGGCAAGCAAAACAGAGCAAGGAAGGGCTTACCTTCCCCCCCAAGGCAAACAAAAAACAGACAGACTGCAGCGACAAAGTGTACCCCAGCATCCAAGCAGCTGGAACCCAAAGGATAATACTCTCCAGGCTGGACTTGAGGCGATTGCGATAGCGATTTCGTTTGAGGTTCGTCCGGTTCGAAAGGAAAGCAGACGTGGTGTTGTCGACAGTCGCCAATCGCAGCCCTCTCGCCCCGCGATTGTTGTTATTGTATTATTATGTAAGCCTGCTGTTTTGTTCAACTTTTATTGTCAGAGGCAATTGAATGGCATTGCTGCCGCACCCGCACCAGTGCCCGCACCCGCACCCGAACCACTACCGCAGAACCACCCAACCCAGTTCAACCACCACCCAACCACCCAACGCGCACAGCAACACGAACACAACAACAGCAACAGCAACAAGACTGAAATGAAGGACTTTGTCTAGTCTTTGCATTTATTTAATTTGATGACTAAGTGATGGGTGGATGGTGGTTGAAGGATGGCAGGGAGCAGTGACAAGGTGGAAGGTAGCTGAGGGGGGAGACTAGTGGGTGAGGTTAGTGAGTGACTGTGGTGCTGATGTGATTGTGTTGCCTTTGTGCCATGTCCTGCATATCGATCGTTGTTCGCGATTATCGATAAATTGCATGACGTGCGAGTCGCAACGCGCTGGAAATTCAGTTCAAGGCAACGCCTCTCCTCTGTCTGCCCGCTGCACCCTCATCTCCTCCGCATCTCCACTCTGATAAGAGAGAGAGAGCATAAGAATAACAAGTGGAACTACTCCACTCCTTTATTACTTTACAGACCCCTCCTATAAACAAGATGTCGTCGCCTCCGCTGCTACTGCTCTTGCTCCTCTTGTTTTTCTTTGTGGGCTGCCTGCCGCTGTCGACGCTGACGATGGAGAATGTGACTTTGGCAGCGGCACCGGCCCCTGCCCTAGCCCCTGCCTCTGATGGTGCCGTGGTCACTGCCGCCTCCGGCGTGACCTCCACCGCTGCTGCGGCTACTCCAGCTGTCACGGCCAGCTCCAGTACGGCGTCGGCAATGGTTACCACGGACTTTGATAATCTTACGATGAGCAGCAGCAACAGCAACAACGATGCCAGCGATGAGCACACCAACAACGAGAACAGCAACGGCAACTCCCATGCGAACAGCAACCAGAGCGTGGCGGCAACCACTACGGCCACTGCCCATCAGGATCAACAGGAGGCCACACCCCTGGGACAAGGCATGGCCCCACCCACGGCTGGACCTGGCACCGGCTCCAACGGCACAGGAGGCGGAGGAGGCGCTGATCCACACCAGCACGAGATCATCGGCTCGGCGAGCCCCACCAAGGGCGAACAGGAGGCTATACTGCGAGCCCTAGACTGGCTGAAGGAGAAACGGGCCTTGGACTACGGCTGGGGCAACGACACCCATGTTGTGATCCTGGCTAAGGAGCTGTCTGGCGGACGGGATCCCAACGAGAGTGCAGATGGGCACATGCAGGTGATCCAGGATCTGGAGGACACACTGTCCGTGAAGGAAATGGAAATCGAGATACTCGCGATGCTGGATCGCCACCACACGCTACCCAAGCCCCTCAATCTGGACAAGCTGGCACGCTATGTGCTGGCACTGGGGTCGCTGTGCAAGGACCCCAAGCACTTCCATGGCCACGATCTGGTCGCTACGCTGCAGCACCATGAGCCGGCCCAGGACATCGAGTTCGCCCTAACGACATTGTCCGCCTGCAGTTCGGCAGCGCATGTGAGGAAGCGGCAGATACGTCGCCTGTTGGACATCGCTAGCGGTGTGACGGACCAGAGCGTGGACGCCATTGCCATGGTCATACTGGCCCTGCGGTGCATCGTCACCGATCACCGTCATCGCCATCTCCAGCACTTTGTCCGCCGGCCCGCCCGCGGCCTGGCCAGCCTGCAGGACCAGCGCGGCAGCTTCGGATCGCTGCGCAGCACGGCCCTGGCCATGCAGGCGCTGCAGGATCTGGAGTACGATCCGGCCGGCCACTGGAACCGCACAGCCGCCGCGCGCTACATCCTAAGCAGGCAACGGGCCGATGGCGGCTGGAGCGAGGAGCCGCTCCAAGATGGTCAGGAGCCGGACATCGGTGTCGGACTCACCGCAGACATAATCCTGGCCCTGGGCTGGAAGGGCCTCGGTGCCGTGCGCGCCCTCCAGTGCGATCATGTGATACGGGAGAGCAGCGATCCAACGGGTAAGGTTCTCCCCCCAATGAGGATTCCCCACCACCTAACCTCTTCCTCTCTTCTTTTCGCCACACAGAGAACGGTGAGCCCAAGCTGGCGGTGCCATTCGGCCTGAGCTCTTCGGCTGAGGAGTCAGACGCGAAGAACATTTCCTACACCTACACGCTCTGGGTGGGCTCCAATGTGAGCGAGGCCTTCTCCCTTTCCCTGGTCTCACCAAAGAACACGAGCTTCTTTAAGGCCATGACCCAGGCGGCCGAAATGGATCCCAGGTGAGCGTGATTCCGAAATACCGATGATGAATGATGCTCATAAGCTCTGATTACTGTTCGATTCTCACAGATTCATCTTCGAGGCGCGCGAATGGCCCAATGGCCACTACGTGCACACCCTGTACGGCAAGAAGGAGGAGCCGCGAGGGTGAGTATACTATGTCCTCAAGCAGTCTGTATGTATAAGCGAATGTCCCGATCCGATCCGATTCCAATTAGGTACCACTACTGGCTGCTCTACCGATTGCCCGAGCTACCCGATCCCAATAATACGCCTGGGAATCAGCTTATTGCGCCTGTTGGTAAGTATGGACCTTTGAATGATGTCCATGACCTGTTTCCCTTCTGTTACATGGCTTCTTCCTTTGTGTGTCGCAGGTGTCGATGAGCTAATGGTCGAGGACGGTGAACACTATCTATATTGGTATAAGAAACTCTAAGCACGGGTATAGCATTGCCTTCCGGCCTTAGACGAAGCTGCAGTTGTATCCACTAAGCAGAGTCGATAAAAACACATTAAATGCTTTAGCTATCGGGCCATACAGACACACATATACATACACACAAGTATATAATATGTAGATATATATATATACTACATATATATAACTGAATAATAATGGCGTAATCAAAAAAATCGAAACACAAAAACCCAACAAAACAGCAGGCACAGGGCATTCAACTTGAGAGGTGACGCAAGCTGAAAGGTGTACGGAATTGACGTCACAGCGGAGTAGACTGTGCACACACATCCCATCCCATTCCCACCCACCCAAACAACCCAACCAAAACTGATCTCTCGATTCTCTGATTCTGAGCGGGAATGCAGCCGCACCTCAGTCGAATACTTATGCATAGCGATAACTGAACGAAATTAACAAAAGAAAAACAAATTTAGCGATATATGTATGTAATGCACCAGCAGCAGCAGGCATCGAACGGTATACCGAACAAACGGTACCAATCCGTCCGTTTTAGGTCCCCCTGTTTTGAACCGCGTCTCCCCACGCCCCACCTTCCGCCATTTCACCATTCTCCCAAAAAGCTTCGCTTGCAAATCGTTGCAATTTCGTTACTCGTTAACAGAAAAACCCAACACCCTCTTACACCCGTAGGACCCTTCAAGGATAAACCGAAACAAACACACAATAAAATGAAATATGCTTCAGATACGTTATTGTAGCAGTAAAACAGTAAAAGAGCGGAGATAGAGAGTGAGAGAGCAACAGGAAGAACAAAAGACGGAAGAACGAATATAGAGATGAATACGAAACCGGTAGAAATTATCGAAAAACGAACAGAAGCGGGCGAGAGTTGCGGGCCATCTCGTCCGGCTAGTCCAAGCAAAAAAAGCATGTTATACCAAACACCGTACGTAACAATAAGTGATTGAAAATCATCCTTAGACATACACACATAAATCAATATATAAATACATGGCATATACATATACATACATATGCATTTAAAAGACAAAAGAAAACATAAAAAAAACCGAAAAAAAATCTTAAAAGCAAATTAGTTTTATATGAAGTACAGCAAATTGAAGGCTGCGGCATATGATATTATACGAGTATGAATCCATACGAGGAGAGAAAGATAATACCAAACTAAATACAAAATCGCTCTATGCCTGGTCAAGACTACACAATCCCCGGAATACAATGCATACGACATACCCACATGCATATACATACATACATGCATATAACCTAAATATCCAAAAAAGACCTACTCATATAGCTAAACCTAAACCTCTAAACCCTCCATACAAACATACACACTTTTTCCCACATCATATGGAACTACATACATACGTATGTACATATATACTCATATACTGAGCAAAAGATCAGTCCCCTTTATTATGCATACAATACACTAGATAACATACTAAAAGCTTCCTCGCTCATTAATCACTCACCTCACTCATCGTTTACGAACTTTCAACTTTCAAACCGCTCGTTAAACTCTTAACTTGGATGCAAAAACGAAAAACAAAAATCCAAACAGCCTAGCCTAACCGAACCCAAACCTAACCTAGCTTAACCTCTACTTGTAACACTTCAACTCAACTACAACTACTAATAACTACTCGTACTACTTGAATCAATGGGGTTTTTAAGTGCAGTAGCGATTCCAAATCCAAAATCCAAATCCAAAAGAAAAACAAAAACAAAAACCCAACACTAAAACTAAATCTAAACTAACCTAGCGATCAAAACCAAAATCGTTTATATGATAAGCATCAAATTGAGCTTTTTAATTGTGCAGAAGCCCCAACTTAAGACACTAAACGCAGACACTCCCACAGCCGGACATCCGGACCCACACACACGGACACAGGCAGAGAAAGCAGCGAAGGATTTGAGAAATGTGTTATTTATGTACTACCATCTCCCACTGTAGAGACAGAGAGAGAGAGAGAGACCCAACCGGATTAATGTATGTATTTCGTTTGAACGATCAGCAGCAGCTGCATGCAACGCCCTGCCGCCTTCTTATATTACATTATATTCTATTCTGTTTGGTGAGTGGAGAAAGCAACAAAGAACAAGCGTGAATAAACATCAAAATAATTGAAAACTAAAGCCAATCTTGTATTTTATCAACTGCAACTACAAAATACAAATAAATGCACGTATGTATGCATGTATAGCCATTTCCACTGAAAATGTCCACTGAGGCCAACAAATTAAATTTCTATAGAAAATTTTGTTTAATTCTTAAAACATAACTAATTTAAGCGATTTTTTTGTTTAAAAATTTCAATAATTTCTTTTAATTTATTATCTTCTATTAGAAACATTATACATATGTATGTAAAAACTTCTTCCAGAATGTATGATTTGCAATTTTAATTACTTAACGATATTTTTAAATGCACTTGTCACAGTGTGACATCAAAGAAATCTGGATTCAACATTTTGTTGCTCTAGGTCGTATGGTCTCTGAGAACTAAGCGTCAAACCAGACGGAAAGACATACGGACATACTGGGCTATTGGTGCTGATCAAGAATATACATATATATTCTACGAAAACTCTTCCTTCTGGGTGTCACACCACAAATCTAATATACCCCTGTTTTCTTCGATAATAGGTATACAATTATATAAAATATGTATATATGTATAAAATATGGAAATATTGTCTCAGGTTTTTTTTTAAACCGGCGTTTAAAGTGTTGGGCGATCTATTGAGAAGCTAAGCTTTAATTTTCTGAGTGCTTAAAATGAAGCTTTACTTGTTAAGTCAGAGAACAGTTACAGTTAAAGCTCGCTTCAAAGAACATGCAATTACTCCGAAGCGAGAGTGCGAGAAAGCATAATATTACTCTCAAAGTGATAGTTCTCTCGCTTAGGATTTTTTACAGCTTCTCGTATTCTTCTTTGGTCTGTCCATTGCATATCTATCGATTTTACCGTATGACATTGGCTTTACTGCGCCATTTATTGAGTGTACTTGTGTATTTTGTGCGCTGTAAAATTGTTGTAATTGCCTGTTAATTGTTGTTTTATAAATTGTTATTTGTATCACGATGAGTAGTACGGATGAAGAAAGTCAGAACGAAATTCCCGAGCAAAATGAGTCCCAATCCGAGGGGTCGATGTCCGGGTCCGAAAGTGAAGAAGAGCCTGTAGTTGCAAAAAAAGATGTGCAAGCCGACGACAAAGAAGATGTTGAGCAAAGCGACGACGAGGAAGATGTTGCGCAAACCGACGATGAAAAAGATGTTGAGGAAACAGACGATGAAAAAGGGGCCGTAGGTGTGACAAAAGCTCCCCCAGAGAATGGGCACTCCGGACAGGAGGAGGAGGATTCTATGTCGGATTCCGAGGAGGAGGCTTCACCCCCGCCTATATATCCTACCCCGCCACCCGATGACGGATCAGAGGTCCCCACATCCAAGGACCGTGGCATATCAGGGCCAGGAAAACGTAAACGGAAGGGCACTGTAATCTCGATGGCACTGGATGCAATCCAAGCACTGAACAGTAGAAATGGATCATCTGTTCGTGCCATTGTCAAGTACCTCAAGAGCAATGGCCACGAGGTGGAGAACGAGAAACGCCTCATTATGCTGCTGCACAGGGTGCTCAAGCAGGCCGTGACCAGCGGTCAGCTGGTGCAGAATAAACTTTCATTCAAGCTGTCCGAAGCTACGAAAGTTGAACGAAAATCTGTGCAAAAAATGAAGGCCAAGCAGGTCAAGGCCGATCAAAAGGCCAAGGAACGGGACAAGAAAGCAGAGGAAAAAGCCAAGGCCAAGGAAGAAGCCAAGATTGCTGCCAAGGAGGCAAAGTCAAAGAAAGCGGTGCCGGCCAAGGAAAACAAAACGAAGGCTAAACCAAAACCCAAAGCTAAACCTAAGCCGAAGGCCGCAAAGGAAAAGCCTGAGCAGGAAAAGCCTTCGAAGCCTTCAGAAAGAAAAACAAATCAAGTAAGTAGAAACAAATGTCTCCCCGAAACTCTTCTATATACAAGCATCCCTCCACCCACCTGCAGCCTAGAAAGAAGAAGGCGGACGAAGGAGCTGCCGCTGTGGCCACCACATCGAGCAAAGCAGCCGCTGGTGCCGCAGTACGTGCCGCTATGGAAAAAGAAATGGCAGGTCCATCCAAAAAGCCACCTAAGAAAATTGTGACTGAGGTGGAATTTAATTCCGATGATGATGACAATGCCGAAGCGCCTGAGACTAAGAAGGGAAAGGGGAAGGGAATGGGCAGCGTTAAAATTAGCCTCAAATTAAAGAAACCCATACAAAAAAGGGCAAAGGGCAATGCGGTGAACGTGAAAGCTGTCAAGCAGATGATGGAAGGCAAGAGTCTTCCAGAACTGGACAACGATCTATTGCTGGTGGCCCAGGCCACCTCAACACCCCAGGCTCTCGGAAAGAAGAACACCCGCAAGCGCAAATAAATAATCTAAGAATTTTCAATTTGCACCATAAAAATTTAATCTAATCTGGATAAAATAAAATAAGTATGTAATCAAATTTAATAATAAATCAAATTGTGGCTCGACTCGAGACGCACAATCGAGAATATCCAAGAATATTAAAAAAAAACGTACATGTCTTGTGCATGACATGGCATATTGCTGCTTGACTCCCCAGTTTCGCTAAGTTGTTCGCTGTTGTTGAGCTGCTGCCCGCACACCGCTTGCTTGGAATTTTGTGATGGGGCTTCACTCATACTCCCAGACCATGGTAAGAAATCTACTTGATTCGATGATATTACTTGCTTGCACATACGTATGTATATATATATACATATGTATGTGTGGTTTTGTAGGGTTTTTTCAGGCAGATGAATGCGTTAACATTTGGTATATTTTTTATTACTCTTTCATTACGTTTTCCATTTCATATCATTCAGTTTTTGCGCTGTATATAATATAGTATGAATAATATATATATATATATAGATTCGATATTCGTTTGTCTTTGCTACGTTTTGAAGAAGGCCGCATAGAGCACGAAGGCAACAGATTTACAACATCAAACACGAGTTACGAGTACGGGTACGACAGTACGATCCAAGTAAAAGTGTATCCCATATACGGATATAACCATATATGTATATACACGTGTATATAGTACAAATATATATAGTGCAGAGACACATGCAACGGCATACATACATAAATATACACAATCATGCAAAATTGTACACCCACTCGCATATCTAACTAGGGAAGAGGAGCTGGCATCTGGGGCAGCAATTGGAGGAGTATGGAATTTGCTGTTTTCGCACGTTTTTTGTTGTATATAGGAATAGTAAAAGCAATAGAATCATCGTCATGATTTAAGTGTATATATATAGCTATTTGAATGCTTAGGTTTACGTTGTGAGAGGCTTTCATTATTTGTTCTCGATTGCCCTTCTCGGCGCTCCTTATCGCCGTCTCGCTCTTTCTCCTGCTAGACGCTGCTGCTCACATGGCAAAGCTAAGCTGGAGCGCGTTTCGCAGCTCGTTGAGCACCATGGATCCGATGACCATCTTCTCGCAGTTGACCAGCAGCGTGAGGGCCTCGTCCGTCTGCCATTGGAGGGTGAGCAGGATTAGGCTCTTCGAGCTGAGCGTCTGTCCCGCAAAGCAGTGCACTTGGGCGGTGGGCGAGCTGTGCGTGTGGGCCACATTGATGCACTCGAAGACCTTTTGCTTAAGCGTTGCCACATCGATCATTTCCCGCTGCATGCCGTGTAGCTCACACTGATGTTCGTTCATGCCCCGCAGCTTGGCGCGCTCCTCGCGATGGCAGCTCTCCCCAATTTGGACGGCCCTCACCAGCTCTCCCACTGGCGGTTTTAGTTGAATCCGCGAGCTGCCAGCGCTAGACAGCAGCTCCAGGTCAATGGCATGAGTGGAGTCGTTAAAGTCCACACCCAGGATACCACTGGCCATTTGCTGTGGTTGCAGCATCGTCACGGGATTAAATTCGTTTAGCTGCATGCCCGCCGGCAGCGTCTGCTGGCCCAGGCGGATGCTGGCGATCTCCTTCTCGCCGCGATTGTGGAATTGCAGCTCAATGGAACACATGCTCGAGGAGTACAGGTGGGGTGCACGCGTGAAGCGGTAGGCCAACTGCAGACCATGCCCGCTCACCTTGTTTAGGAGCTCCTTGTGCTTGAACTCGATGTGCGAGGGTCCGACCAACTCGATCCGGTTGCGGGCATGCTGCGGCTGCAAAGGGGCAGCTTGGCCGCCCATCAAGGGTGTGCCTATTAGGGAGAATGAAAATCAATTAGGGACCCAGTTCAATTTTATGTCTTCTGCTTTAATATGATTACCCGGCGTCAGGAAACCGCCTAGCGAGGGCGTCATCACGGGACCAATAGGCGGAATGTCATCCAGATCGAGTAGCAAGTCTAGATTGCTTTTTTGCTGCTTGGCAGCTGTTGGAGTCTCTGGAGTTGCCTTTGATGGTTGCTTCTGCTGCTGCTTCTCCTCCTTCTTGGTCTCGTCCTGTTCATTTTCACTGCCCGTATCGCTGCCGCTGCTGCTGCTGGACGAAGAAGATTCCCCGCTGTCCGAGGTGCCTGAATCGCCAGCAGCACTGCTGTTGTTAATATTCGTGTTGTTGCTAGTCGTCGTGATAATGGACTCCACTTCATTGCTGCCTGCATCGATCAGCATTGTCGGCTCCTTCTCCACGGCTGTCGTCTTTTTCGGCTCACTGTTGACCAGTTTCGGCTTCGGCTTCTGAGGCTGTTCCTCATCGCTGCTTTCGCTTTCATCGCTGTTGGAGGCACTGTCACTGGTGCCGCTGCCGCTACTGGACTCTGAATATGCCGAGGACTTGTCCTCCGACTCGGATAGGAAGCCCTTCTCGGGCGGCTCTTTGCTGCCACCCTGAGAGCTTGCGCCCGAGGCAGACTTTGAGTGCGAAAGCGGGGAACTCTCGTTGGGCAACTTCTCCTGCACGAAACCAGGGATGTTACGCACACTCGAGTCGGGCGCTAGGGCAGGGAACGTGGGCAGCTCCTTGTATCCAGTGGCTGGCATATTCAGATAGTGCGAGAGCGAGCCCAGCTGGAAGTTGTTGGTGTCACGGTACTTGCTCTCCGGCACGGGGGCCGGCTTGCTGGCCAGAAACACCTGGCGGGCGCTCTGCGTTAGTATGGTGCTGGCGCCGCTGGCCGGGAAGATGAACTGGCGCAGGAAACGGGCCCGATCGCGCACATCGTAGTTGGGGTCGTAGCGGGCCAGGGTAAAAACGTACTGGCACAGCAGCGACGTCTGCTCCGGATTGGTCAGATAGAGCTTCACGCCCAGATTTAACACCTGCAGCTTGACCACATCCTGCTCGTCCACAAACGACTTGGCCATCTTGCGCAGCACATCGGGTGCAATCAGCGGCACCTTCTCGTTGTATTCGCCAATCAACCAAATGATGGCGGCCCTTGCCGCAGGCACATTGATGTAATCGATCAGCTTGGCCATTTGTGTGATAATCTCAAAGTGTTCGGCGGCCTTTGTTTGCAGCAGTCGCTTGATTACCACCACACTTTCGGCAACGACGTGCTCTACCAAGGGATGGGATTGGATTAGAGATTAGCTCTGGTCTGTGCTGTACTGTGTACTACTCACCATCGTGATTGGATAGCAGATGCACCAGGCCGCTGAGACAGGTTTCAGTTACCTCCTTAATGCTAGCCGCACAACGGCCGATGGCCTGTATGGTGGCAGCCACAAAGGAGCGATCGCTGCTGGAGATGTACGTCTGGAATTCGCGCAGAATCAGGGAGATGCTGGAAGCCGACGCCAGATTGGTGAGTATATCCAGCTTGAGGAGCTTGAGGTGCGTGGGATCGCTGGTGCGCACAAAGAAGGACTTCAAGTGGGGCTCAAAGATCGCTTTGCGCTTGGTGGACATCGACGCGATGCAGTTGAGTACCACGCTCTGCACCTCTTTGTGGGAGCGCAGCAGACGAATGAGCGCCTTGGCTATCAGTTGCACCTCGTTGCGGGGGGCCACATGGTGGTAGAGCTGGGCCACAGCCATCACCACAGAGGCGTTGCGCGACTGAAGCAGCGGCTTCGTCTGGCGCAGAAGCAGGCGATGGTCCACATCGATGTGGTAGCTGCTGCTCGGGGAGCTGGGAGTTCCTCCGTTGTTGCTGCTGTTGTTTGCAGGGCGCGTTTTGGTCTTCTCATCATCGCTGGAGGCGTCCTCGCTGTTGGAAGAGTTGGAGTTGTTCGATGACTCGTCGTAGAATCTCTCATTGTGTGGCGCCTCGATGGCCCCGTCGAGCAGCTCCTCATCGGCATTGGGATCGACGAACTGTGTGCGGGCATAGCGGGTCAGCATATTGATAATTATCACCTGACCCCACTCGTCCACGTCCACCAGCAGGTTGCACAGCTTGCGATAGTTTTTGTGTATGAGATCTACACGTTCCGGACAGACCTGAAATCAGATGGGGAATCGTCATTAGACTGCAGCGACCGAGCTGGCGGGCCTAAGACTTACCTCGTCGAAGGCCATCACCGCTGACCCCACCACCAGCGTGGTGCGGTCCGAGAGCAGCTTCTCGATCACCATGACCAGCTCGTCCTTTTGATCGGCATCTAGGGAGTACAGTTTGGGTATGGCATGGGCTGCTGTCTTTCGGACATATGGACTCAGGTCGGCAGCGCTGTCGCGTATGGCCAGCATCACAATCGGTACTATCATGCTGACCCGAATGGAGGAGAGCACTCGCAGGGCCGAAGCTCTGATCAGCTGATTGGGGTCTTTGAGAGCACGCTGGAATGTGGAGATGGAGAGCAGAGCTAGGTCCTGCTGCTCCTCGGCATAGCGAACCAGGTAGACGTAAACGAGCTTCTTTACTTCAATGTTTTTCGAGACGACGTTCTTGACGACGGCCGGAAAGAGGTCGCTGGCGTCGCGACCACGCGCAATCATGCCAATGATGCGCTTCATGGCCTCCAGCTTGAGGCCGTCCTTGTTGCTGTCCAGCATCTGTTTGAGGTCATCGTGCTTGCGGCCATCTGTCTGGAAGAAGGCTGCCCCGCTGGCCGGATCCGCGCCAAATTCCACGTCCAGGCCCATTTGCGGCCGATCCACGTAGGTGGCCATCGAAAACGGATTGCTGGCCGCGTTCTGTTGCATCTTGCTGACTGCGCTGCTGCTCTAATTCTTTCCACTCGACCTATGTACGTACGTACTCTACTTTACGTTCTCTGTGCTTTGTGTGGGCGTACGAAAATGGTGAAAGCGTCGTGGGGGATGGAATGGTGTAGAGCTCTCGTGGTTTAGAGCTGAAACCTGCAACCGGAGGGGACAGCTGATACTTCGATTTGCCACGCGCCGTGCTACGTGATGAGGCAACTACAGTTATTCTGTGCGAAAAAATTCCGTAATTTACAGCATTTTAATTTTACAAGAACTAGAGCTGCGAAACTATCGATAAGCCCACTTTCGCCGTCTTCGCCAGCATAAAGGAGAGCGCTGACCGGCTGAAGGTGGCGCAACCAAGTAGGGTAAATCTTGATGACGTCACACACTGTCAGCTAAATTAAGTTGCCATCCATGTGCCGTGGTTGGGCGACTTAAAATTGTAATTGGTTTAAAACAGTATAAATAATACAAAATTGTATACCTTACCAAACAGGGTACTTAATTGTTTCAGGCTTAATATCAGAATTATCATATCTTACCTTTGCAAGGTGGATTGCCACACTAGAGATGGCACATCCTGACAGGCAGGCAGATAGCGATATACCGCGCCTGCAGGCACACAACAACTGACCGCAAATCGATATCGTTTGATTGATATCGACATACCTCATCTTCAATTTGAGTTTGAGGGCAAAATAAATGGTCCGCTAACAAACAGACGAAAAAATACGCAAAAAGGGACTGTCGGTAGCGCGCAGTCAAGCAGCAAACAACATGAACTTTCCCCTGGCCAACGCTAACAAGGACACCTTGCGAGCGGCCTGCAAAAAATGCGGCTACGCAGGTCACCTGACTTACCAATGCCGGAATTTTCTCAAGGTAAGCAAAAGCCGCATGTTTGGCAGCGTTGACGTTGACCCCTCAAATATACAAGCCGCTTCGATCTCCATTTAGGTGGACCCCAACAAAGAGATACTGCTCGATGTGGAGAGCACCAGCTCTGACTCGGAATTGGACTACTTGACGCCGCTGACTGAGCTGAGGGCCAAGGAGCTAAAAGGCGGCGTCGAGGCATCAGCTGCACCACCGCCGCCGCTGACAACAGCAACAAAAATCACGACTGCTGCACGGAAAGAAGATAAGAAGCGCAGCAGCAGCAGTAGCTCAAAGAGGAATAAAAAGGCGGCGGTGGAGGCCACTGACACGAAACAAACAAAATCAGTGCGACACAAGAAGCGCAAGAAGAAGAAGACCAAGAACAAGAAGCACAAGAAGAGCTCCGAGAAGAGTGAGGGCGGCAGCGGAAAGGCGAACAGTAAGTCAAACAGTAGCAGCGGCGGCGCCAACAGAGAGCTGGCCAAGAAGCACAGCAGCAGTGTCAGTAGCAGTACCAGGAAGACGAAGCGCCGTCGCTCTTCCAGCACCTCGTCTTCCTCATCGTCGGATACCTCCTCATCGGATTCATCCAGCAGCGATACTGAATCGGATTCCAGCGACAACGAGGAGTCCAGCACTAGCGAATCGGACGAATACGGACGCAAAAAGAAACGGCAGGGCAAATACAAGCGTAAGGCGGAGGAAATGGCCATGCTCCGTCGCAAGAAAACCAAGGTGAAGCGCAAGCGTCACCGTGCCGGCGGATCGAGCGCACCAGCTGCTAGCAGCTACCTGAGCAGCCTCAGCGACAGCGACACCTACTAAATCTACATATATTAAATAATGCATGATGAAGGAATGCCTGCCAGCAGCTGTGGTGCTGTGTCTGCTGTGGCTGTGTGGCTGCCCAAAGCACTATCCGTATCTAGTTTGATTTCCGATTAGATGTAAACAAATGATGCCGACGAAGCCGCGACGAGTTATATACATTAGGCCATAAGTTACTTTGTCATCTGTCGAAGCAGACAACAGACAGGGTCCGACAAGAGACGCGAACGATGCACTTCCACGGTGACAAGATTCACTACCTTTATACATACGAGTACTACCTTGTTTATACGACGCTAAAGATACACTAAATGATAAATATAACGAGACCCTCTCCTGAACGAATCGGGGGCCGAGAAAAACGTTATCAATTTTGTAGACTGCCGGATAATGCCAATTCCGAGCTCCCTAAAAGAAAAACAAGCAAAAACTGAACCCTAGAGTTGTCCCCTAAGATTAAGCAACAGAAGAAACTCCATGATACTGCATGATGCTGCAAATACAAGAAATAGTTTGTACAAACGAAAAAAAAACAAGGGAAATCCACCAAACTGTGTCTTTCTGTCTGTGTATATAATTGTATCCTATTTGATGGGGATATCCTAAAAGCACGCCTAATACATTGGAAAACATAATACGAAAATTTAGCATTGCTTGCTCCGTCTAATGTCTGTTTCTGTGGCCAGCAGCAGCATCTGTTGCCGCCATCGTCTCCATGGCACTTTGTAGCGCCGCCAGCTGACGCTTGAGCACAGATATTAGGGTCGCGGATTGTTCGCAATTGAGACAGCTAGAGGAGGAACTGTTGGCCTGTTCGTACTTACTGGCCATGGTCGCCAGTAGAATAGCGTTCTGCTGGTTGAGTGCTTTGTTCTTCTCGACAAGAGCACTACTAGATAAGCGCAACTCTTCAAGGGCTTGGTCTTTAGCTCGAAGGCTCTTCAACAGTGTGCGATTCTCACGCTTCAGATTGAGCAACTTCTGCTCCAGCTCAATCAGCTCGTCTTCGCTTTCATGCGAATTCTCCGAACCGGCGGCCATGGTGATCTGATGATTTGCCTTCAGCGGCGTACTGCTACTGGCGCCGCTTACCAATCGATGCATCGCCTGCAGTATGGTGTCCATTTGCTTGTCCATCTCTTTGCCCGAGTCCCCCCGTCTCTTGGAGACTATGAGGCTGTTGTCGTGAATCTCATCCTCCTCCGAACGTAGCGGCAACAAGTTGCTGCTGTGACTGTGACTGACGGCGCGCGACACTGGTGTCATTAAAACGTCTTCTACCAATGGACGCTCCTCGGATTGGCGATGGGTTGTGCTTACATTCGGACTAAGACGAGCCCGAGGCTGTGGCTGGGGAGTCTGCAGTTGCAGCTGCGGCGTGGTAGTCTTCTTTTCAACATCTTTCTCAGGCTTATTATCCTGATCCGAGATCGATGGCGAGCTGCTACTGGAAGCGGCACTGTCACAGGCCAATGGCAGATCGTACTTGCGCAATGCCTGGATGATAGCCTGCTCATCGGCATCCAAGTCGAAGCGCAGGCTCCAGAAGCACTTGTCATCAGCGTAAAACTGTATGTAGGACTCGCGCTCAATCACAGATGCGTTCGCTTCCGTTAGCACTACGCTGGCCAGCACCTGGCTCTTTGTCTTGTACAGAATCAGCTTGGCGATTCCATCGCCGTGCAGGGAAAGGGCCACACCCACGCGCCCCATATCATTGCTGCCACTGAACGCACGCGCCACCTTGGCTATCACAGTGGTCCAAACGCCAGGCTCTACATTCCACTTCTTGCAGAGAGCGGACTTGGGCTTTTCTTTGCTTTCAATTTTCTGTTGGTGTCCCTGCTGATGCTTCAGTACCGACGATGGTTGGTAGCGCATGTTGCGGGACTCGTTCTGCAACGGCTTGACATCATCCTCGAAGATCTGGCTCAGGTTCCGCGGCCCATTGTTGCTGAAGATGAATATTAACCAGATAAGAGCTGCGATTCTTTTGGGTCGAAATGATTCCATCGGATTGCTCACCTGCGCAAGCTGTCGAAAAAGTCGTCATATGTTTTGTCACCACTCTGCTCCATGCTACTTGCGTCCTTTTTGGGCTCATCAACTAAAGCAAGGTTTAGTTTTCAGTTTGTTAGAATATATATTTATATATATATATTTTGTTTTGGTTATGCAGCCCTTGTCGGGGGGTGTTATCGATACGACAATGCAGTATCGACTGTTGAAAAATCCACAAACGGTCATACTTATTGACATGACATCCTATATCTATATATCGATATTTTTAATTAATCGTTTAAGGCCTGTTTAAACGGAACAGCAGCAGCATAGTAGCATTCGGCCTTTAATGGCCGAATTGCCATATATACATATATTATAAAATTGATTACATTGGTAAAAGCTATAGATCCGCTCCTCGTCCTGGACATGTTCGTGTCCTATGGCCGTGTACTGGAAATACAAAACTATTCAAATTTTTATTTGTTTTGTTGAACGTAATTTTGTGTGCCTTACCAAAATGAATTTTACATTAGTTGTTCCTTTTTATACTCATAAGCCAAACAATTTAAGGGTTTTCTCCATCATGCATATTTTGTGGGAACGAACCTGAGTCGTGCCATCGCCAGCGGTTGCGGTTGCTAAATAACTAATTTCAACATTAACAAAATGCGAAAACTGTGTGGATCCAGCTTTATGTCCGACACTGACCTCCGGGTCAATGGATTTCCGACTAATGGCAAAAATAATGCTCTTTCCTGGATTGGTGGGAAAAATGAGACACTTGAAAGACTGTGCAAATCGTATCTGTTCTGGTAAGTTATTCGGGTATCGGGCAGTAAGGTTCTGGTGGGTGCCGAAACCACAGCAGGACAGAACCCAGCATTCATTGGCCTTCACCACTCTCCTCTCCTCTCAAGGCTCGGCGAATTTCACAATGAGTCCATTCCGTCCAATCTTTCGAAGGCTATCACACGGAGAATTCGTGCGAACGACGTAGTTGCTCTCAGCAGAGCCCAGCACCCCCTCCCCAACCATCTGATAAGGGAGAGAGCGCATCATTTAATATAATGTTCAAGAGCGTTCATCGATAAGCCCAGCAGCCAGCCAGCGTCGGGAAGAGCCATACATGTATAAAGCCGCCAGTGTCCAGCCAAATCGTGTCAGTTAGATTTCGGTCTTCCAGCGAGAGCCAGTCGAGATCTGTTAGAGATTTGGCCAACTAATCCAATCTGATCCAGCCCCTGTTTTGTGTGTTTGTGCGTGTGTGTGCGGGAAAACTGTGATAAGCCGTCCGTTTGCTAAACAGAGAGATCTGGTTACGTAAACCCCCGATTTCCAGAGAAAAACAGAGAAAGTGAGAGAGAGAAATGGAAGTACCGCCGCCTCTGGTCCTCAAGCGACCGCTATATGTCCCCAGCAAGACACTGATGGGACCAGGACCCTCGAACTGTTCGCATCGTGTGCTGGAGGCCATGAGCAATCCGGTCCTGGGTCACATGCATCCAGAATGCCTGCAGGTGGGTCCCATTTTAAAAGGATTTCAAACAGTCGCTGCACTGTTCTTAAGCTAATGTCATGCACCGTTTTGAGGTTGCTCCAATTACCTTATCAGTAGGCCTGGATGCAACATTGTGATACAATAGAGGGATCACAGATTACCCTAGTCAGCATCACCATCTTTAGCTAGCAATGTACTGTACTCGAATGCATCGATCTCTCCATTGCTCCATTACCTTACTCTCGACAGGATGGGGGCAGGCGGGCAGAGAAACCAGCTGGCGTATCAGCTGTGGCTCCGTTGGCATCCAAAGTACAAGGCGTCTTTCTCCTCTCTTTACAGATTATGGATGAGGTTAAGGAGGGCATCAAGTACATTTTCCAGACACTAAATGACGCCACCATGTGCATCAGCGGTGCTGGCCACGCCGGCATGGAGGCATCGCTCTGCAATCTGATTGAAGACGGGGACGTGGTTCTATTGGGCATCACCGGCGTCTGGGGACATCGGGCCGGTGACATGGCCCGACGATATGGCGCCGATGTACGATATGTGGAGGCCAGCTTTGGGCGTGCGTTAAGCCAGGAGGAGATAAAGTTCGCCTTCGAGACACACCGCCCGCGTGTCTTTTTTGTGGCGCAGGGCGACTCGTCGACGGGCATCATTCAACAGAATATCCGGGAGATCGGGGAGCTGTGCCGGCAGTTCGACTGCTTCCTGGTGGTGGACACTGTGGCCTCGCTGGGCGGCACAGAGTTCCTCATGGACGAGTGGAAGGTGGATGTGGTGTATACGGGATCGCAGAAATCGCTCGGCGGCCCCGCTGGCCTCACCCCCATCTCCTTTAGCAAGCGTGCCCTCACCCACATCAAGCAGCGCAAGACCAAGCCGAAGGTCTACTACTTCGATATCCTGCTCATCGGTCAGTACTGGGGTTGCTATGGCACGCCGCGCATCTATCATCACACCATCTCGACCACCCTGCTATACGGCCTACGCGAGGCTCTCGCACACTTCTGTGCCGTGGGCCTGAAGGCGGTGGTGCGACGGCACCAGGAATGCTCGCGTCGCCTCCAACTGGGCATCGAGGAGCTCGGCCTGGAGATGTTTGTGCAGCGCGAGGACGAGCGCCTGCCCACCGTCAACACCATCAAGGTGCCATTCGGGGTCGACTGGAAGAAGGTGGCTGAGTACGCCATGCGGAAGTAAGTTGAGAATTCATCATCTGCGTTTATAACACCTCTATACTAACCATACCCATGACTTTCTACCAACAGATATAGCGTGGAGATAAGCGGTGGCCTGGGCCCCACTGTGGAGCACGTCTTCCGCATTGGCCTCATGGGAGAAAATGCTACCGTGGAGCGTGTGGACATGGTCCTCAGCATACTACACGAGGCTATTCAGAGCATCAAGCTGCGGGCTGTGAAATCGGAACGTTCCAAAATATGATTTCCCTTAGTTGTAATTGTTTTAAAATAAAATAATAAAAATACCCCTAAAAACGAACCACAATTTGTTCCATTTCATTTGAATTTACCGCTATGGCTAGTGGTGCCAGACCAAGCCGCATAAACGCTGCCAGACCAAGACAAAAAGCAGCAGAGCGTTGCCACCAGTGGATAGAGGCACTGCACTGAAAGTTTTGTTTGACCCAACAAAAAACATGTTTTTTTCCATAGATATTAAAACGAATTGCTATTTTTAAGCTGGGTATAGCACGTCGTACTCTTAACTGCTTGATAATCCGACTGTTGGCCACTTTATGGTAAAATCTTAAAATTCTATTGAAAGATTCCATGGCTCAAATTTAAAGATTAGGCAATTAATCTTATAGATATTCACAGTAAATCCATTCAGACGGTCAATAAACATTTGTTGTCTATTGCACAGCTATCGCATGAAATATTCACGGATTTGAGCTGGAAATAAGGGTTCGAATCGACTCGGAAACAAAAATGCTTCGCCTTTCGATTTTCAACAAACATTTCCATTTCACAAGTAGGATAGAAATTATAGATGATTTATTGAACGCCAATCCGAGATTGACTCATCCAAGCACTCACACGCATATACTAACAAAAAAAAAAAAACAAAAAATTGTACACTTAAAAGTTTATTGTTTCTCATTGGGCAGGCAAATAGTCATTGCCCTTTCAAATCATTGATTGTGTACTTAAAGTCTCCATAGCATAGATCTAGTACGCAGTTGTTAGGCTGTGTCCTCTAACCCTGCTTCTGGGCCAGCTCACGGGCCTTGGCGCGCTCCAGCTTGGCGATGCGGGCCAGACTCTTTGAGCCGAGGATGCCACCGCCCCAGTGACGACGGATCTCCTCGTGGCGCTCGTTGAAGTTGGTTTTGACGGCCTCCAGGACCTTGCTGAAGTTGGCCTTGTCGTTGTTGTCGACGCTGGTGAGGGCCAGGGTGGTGCAGGTCTTGCGGCGGACGAGACGTCCCAGGCGAGCCTTGCCCTTCACAATGCAGTAGGGCACACCCATCTTGCGGCACAAGGCGGGCAGGAAGAGCACCAGCTGAAATGCAAGAAAACACAGAAATTAGTATGATCGCTCAAAGCACGTGTTCACAGAAGAGTATGGAGGTCGTTGGGTTTTTGTTTTCCTTAGCCCATTTCAGATCGAAAAGGGGCTAAGGGAACAACACAATCAGCTGTCAATTTTCCACATGGTGGGTGCCTCTCACACAGAGTGCGGGCACCTTTCAGTTGAAGAAATTCAAAGTTCTACATCATTTAGTCAAAGACGGGAGATACCGGGGACGGACGCGCTCAAACACACTCACCTCAAGGGGATCAACATCGTGAGCGATCACAACCAACTGAGCTTTCTTCTGCTCAATCAGCTTGGTGACGGTGTTGGTGCCGGCCGACAGATAGCTGGGCTTCTTCTTGGGCTCCACCTCCTTGCCCTTGGCCTTAGCCTCGGCAATTTTCTTGAGGCGCTGCTTCTTGGCCAGGGGAGACTCTGGGCGATACTTCTCCAGCAGCTTGAATAGCTTGACTGCGGTGGTCTTGTCCAGGCTCTGGCTGAACTGGTGGATTGGTGGGGGCACCTTCAGACGCTTCTGCAGCACAGCCTTCTGGCGCTGGACGCGAATGTATTTGGGCCAACGCACGAAACGAGACAGATCGCGCTTGGGCTGAACATTCTGGCCTGCAAGCAAATAACAGTATCCATCAGTGGGTGTGCACACATACGCATATGCAAATGCAGAGGTGGGTCCACTTACCGATGCCGAAGTTCTTGGGACGCTTCTCGAAGAGCTGGTTGACAACCTTCTTGACGACTGGTTTTTTGACGGCCAGAGGAGCTGGGGCAACCTTCTTGGTCACTGGCTTCTTCTTTGGCCTGGGCTGCAATGTTTGGGGAGAAGTGGGTATCCATTAGTTTCGATTTCACATCACAATAATAACAAAACAAAAAAAACACAAACACGAAACGTTTTGCACTGGAAAGCTCTGGCTTTGGCATCGAAATAATGCGTTCATTGAATTGCTCGCGTTATTTACCTTCTTAACAACCATTGTCACTCGTTTTTATTGAAAGATGTTCACGAAAACAGCAGATATTTTGCAGGCCGCAAAAAAGACCAGCTTTACGTCTGCTGGTCAAAAAGGTAAAGGATGGTGACAGCGGCGGAAATGGCCCGCTTGACAGCGCCATTGCAGGGTTGCTATTTTCTCGCTTAGAGTTGCTATGACGTGCGATTAAGCTGAAAAAAATCGATGTCAACATTGATATAATGAGAATCGATGCTTACATACATTCAAAAGTTCCGTCACTATACAAAACCGCCGAAAAATAGTCCCCTGAAATATTGAAATTTATATATTAAAATTATTTCAGAACTAAGCTAATCAATTGGTCAGTTGGAAAACCCTTTTGTATAACATTATTTATGTTCTCCCAAAAATCCAGGACAGGAGAGGGTCTCACAAATGGTGAATAAACTAGTATTTGCTAACAAGTATCACTGGGTTCTTGAGCGTTTAATTAAATGGATTTAAAAAATAAAAAATTTGTTTTTTTTTTAATTTAATCGACTTAGACGAATTATTAGCCTGCTTACCCTACAGTCAGTTAGTTACCTATCGATAGTTGATTTGCGGACAAGGTTAATAAAAAATTATTAATATACATATACTAGCAAGAATTACTTCTGCTTTATATGGTAATGTAAGATGAAATCACGATGCTGCGTTTACGACGATGTCTGCAGTAACTGAGGAGTATTTGGATAAGATTTCAAATAAACGCATCCAAAAGAAATTGGAATCTCATTTATTTTTGTGATATTAAATAATTATCCAAAATTATAATAGCCGCGATATGGATCTTTGTGTTTGTTGAGTTTTGTTTGCATATTTCCAAACGGATTTTATAAATCTTCCCCACATTGTTATTATGGTTGATAATGTTTTGGTTTCACCGATTTTATGTATATTTGAACCTTTTTCCTCAGGCATAATTTTCACGCGCCGAAATTTAAATTTTGATCAGCTTATTTTTGTTGTAATTAGTGGTGATAGTTCCATGATAGGCAAGGTCAGGGTTGAAATATTCGGAAAATATGACAATCGCAACCAAAACTAAACTTTTTTGCTACCTCTAGGTCCCATATGCTTCCCCATGTAAACGAAAGTTTTGCCCGAAACTAAATAGCTCAATAACTAAACAGTATTGTAAACAGGTTATTACACAAATTGCAATATTTTCAGAAAACATCGATGTTTGAGAAAATCATCGATATTCGTAGCGTAGACCAAACATCGATGCATCGATGGTAGCATCGATGTTTTTCCACCTCTACCTTCTCTCTCGACAATTTGCGCTTGCGCTAGATGCTTAATTAATTAAGTGGCTCACTCAGTTAATCCGTGTGCATTAAGTTAGTTTTCGCCTCATATCGAGTGGTTTATTATCCCAATCGGAAATCATTATGCATACGCAGTGCAGCGCCAGCTAGCGATGCACTTACCAGCCCAGCCAGGCCACCATTTTTAATTTCTTTGTTTATTTTGTGCTCATCTTCGTAGTCGCACGCAGTCGCAGTGGCAGTGGCAGAGAGCGCAGTGGAAGTGTCAGTGGCAGAGAAGAGAAGAGTAGAGCGCAGTGTCAGCGCAAAAGTTACCACGCAGTTAAATAGAGAGATCGAGAATAGAGAATTGATCCGTGGAACCATTAGTAGCTATGGTGTGAGTGCATCCTTTAATCCTTCCCCCAATCGGTGTGTGTGTGTTTGTGCGCGATGGCCAGCAGCGCTGCGGGCGGACCAGCAGGGCCTGGCGCTGGCCCTGCGCCGCCCCCCGTCAATCACACCCATGCCGTGTGCGTGTGGGAGTTCGAGTCGCGCGGCGGAAAGTGGCTACCCTACTCGCCGGCCGTGTCCCAGCACCTGGAACGGGCGCACGCCAAGAAGCTCACCCGAGTGATGCTGAGCGACGCGGACCCCAGCCTGGAGCAGTACTACGTGAATGTGCGCACCATGACCCAGGAGTCAGAGGCCGAATCGGAGACGGGTCTGCTCACGATTGGGGTGCGGCGCATGTTCTACGCCCCCAGCTCGCCGGCGGGCAAGGGCACCAAGTGGGAATGGTCGGGCGGCAGTGCGGACAGCAACAGTGATTGGCGGCCCTATAACATGCATGTGCAGTGCATCATCGAGGATGCCTGGGCGAGGGTGAGTTTTTTCGTCTCTCCTTTTGAGCTTCCCAATTCATTCACAAATTCTTTTTTTTTAAGGGCGAGCAAACGCTGGATCTATGCCGCACCAACATCGGGCTGCCCTACACCATCAATTTCTGTAATCTCACCCAGCTGCGGCAGCCAAGTGGACCGATGCGCAGCATTCGTCGCACCCAGCAAGCCCCCTATCCGCTGGTGAAGCTCACGCCACAACAGGCCATCCAACTGAAGAGCAGCAGCAATGCCAGCAACTACACCACGTTGCCCAAGCTGGTGGAGAGCAAGTCGCTCCATCGAATGCCCATGAATCGGCAGCAGCATCCGTTGCCTGCAAGCCACCATCACCATCATCATGCTCAGCAGCAGCATCAGCAGCAGATGCAGCATCATCAACAGCAGCAACAGCAGCAGCATCAACAGCAGCAGCATCATCATCAGACGGCACCAAGAAAGCCGCCGAAGAAGCATAGCGAGATATCCACGACCAATCTGCGTCAGATACTCAACAATCTGAACATCTTCGGCAGCAGCACCAAGCATTCGAGCATGCCGGCAGCCAGTGCCAGTTCTTCCTCCTCATCGGCCTCGGCCTCCACGCATACTCTTCACCACAGCAGCCATATGCCGCACTCGCACGGACATCCCCACGCCCATGCCCACACCATCTCCAGTTCTCATTTCACGCATGGCAAGAACATTGTGACCTCGTCGATGAACAGCCACCATAGCCGGTGTTCGGAGGGATCGCTGCAGTCGCAGCGGAGCAGCCGCCTCGGGTCGCATAGGTCCCGGTCACGAACGCGAGCCTCCGACACGGACACCAACAGCGTCAAGTCGCACCGGCGGCGCCCGAGCGTGGACACCGTCTCCACTTACCTCAGTCACGAGAGCAAGGAGAGCCTAAGGAGCCGCAACTTTGCCATATCTGTAAACGATCTGCTCGACTGCTCCCTGGGCAGTGACGAGGTGTTTGTGCCATCGCTGCCACCTTCATCGCTGGGCGAACGGGCCCCAGTGCCGCCACCGCTTCCTCTGCATCCGCACCAGCAGCAACAGCAACAACAACAACAACAACAGCAGCAGCAGCAGCAGCTGCAGCTTCAACTCCAGCAGCAATCAATCGCCGGTTCGATTGTGGGCGTGGATCCGGCCAGTGACATGATATCGCGTTTCGTGAAGGTGGTAGAGCCGCCCCTGTGGCCCAATGCCCAGCCCTGTCCCATGTGCATGGAGGAGCTGGTGCACTCCGCCCAGAATCCGGCCATTTCGCTGAGTCGTTGCCAGCATCTGATGCACCTGCAGTGCCTCAATGGCATGATAATTGACCAGCAGAACGATATGAACAAGGTACGGAATAAGAATGGATTAGACAAGGATAAGGATACACCATTGCTAACTCTCTCTCTCTCGCTTGTGCAGAACCTCTTTATCGAGTGTCCCGTGTGCGGGATCGTATATGGCGAAAAGGTGGGCAACCAGCCGATCGGCAGCATGTCCTGGAGCATCATCAGCAAGAACCTGCCCGGCCACGAGGGCCAGAACACCATACAGATTGTCTACGAGTGAGAAGAAAATTATATGTTATCCCAAATACCCATCTATAGCCATCTCCCTCTCTCTTTGACAGCATTGCCTCGGGTCTGCAGACATCCGAGCATCCGCATCCGGGTCGTGCCTTCTTTGCCGTGGGCTTTCCGCGTATCTGCTACCTGCCCGACTGCCCGCTGGGCCGTAAGGTGTTGCGCTTCCTGAAGATCGCCTTCGATCGGCGCCTACTGTTCTCGATTGGACGATCGGTGACCACGGGCCGGGAAGATGTGGTCATCTGGAATAGTGTCGATCACAAGACCCAGTTTAATATGTTTCCGGATCCCACCTACCTGCAGCGCACCATGCAGCAGTTGGTCCATCTAGGCGTCACAGATTGAAACCCAGGCGATCCACGATCCACGATCCATGATCCACCCTCCCACCGATGCGGTCCCCATTCTGCCCCCCATATCTCTTCCACTTTTTTGTTTGTTTTTAAGTTACTTCCTACTACATAATCTCAGTGTGTGTGCAATCCTCGTTACTACCTATAATATATTTTTTTTCGATAGGATATATTGTAGAATGTACCGCCAAGCGTTCGAGCTGCTCGAACCCTAAAACCAACTGCAACAACAGCAACAACAGCAATGCCGCAACAGCAACAATTGTAACCTAGACAACACTTCCTTTCGCGCTCTTCCAATTCGTATTTCGTAGTATTCGCTAATCGTTAATCGTACATATACATATACACATACTATGTATTAGCCAGCATTTAGTGTAACAATTAGTTTAGTTTTTAAAAGAGAATCTTAAACCAAGACACCTATTAGTATTAGGCATAGAGAACCCCAGCCCCATCCAGCCAGGCCCTTCCCCAAGCAATAAAGAGGTGCCCCAAGCTGTGCCAAAATTATAGAATCCCCCTCGTATCGGGCGGGGGAGGGAATGACTATGTATATTGTTGATATAGCATAGGCTCTTGCCTCCTAAGTATCATCTCTACATTCCTCTCTCTTTCTTTCTCTGTCTCCATTCATTCATTCATATATTTTCAACTTTGTTCAAAGATCATGCAATGTCATAGTTTTATTCAGAAGTAGAGAGAGTGAGAGGGAGAGAGAGAGGGGGCGAACGAGATTGATACATGGAGAAAGAGAGAGATAGACTTTCGTCTTGGCCATTATTCCATTTCTTCCATTCAGCGAATTTGATGTGATTTTATTTTGAATTATTCTGAGTCTGCCTAGGCCTATATAGAGATCATAAGTTACAATATCAGATCAGCATATTCCACCATATATATATAGATATATATACATATACATGTATACCATATACATTTATCATACATTTAATAATAATATTTTTTTGTATTTGAATTTTTTGCACACATTTGATGAATTTTTGTTGCTTTCATATTGATATCATCGAACATCGACCCTACATTTACCTACATACAGCGTTTAGATAAAGAAACGTTTAGAGAGAGCGATCATACGGACAGGTTGTCCGACCCACCATATATGATATGATATGATATACCGATACGATATGACTAAGTTGTATTTAGTACTGATTAGTTCTTAGAGTTCACTTCGAATATTCCACACAACAACAAAAACACACAAAATCCATTAAACTTATATGTAAACCATACATACATTTATAGTTCAAATAAAGTAACTTCATTCATGTTCAAATAATTCGATATTTTTCGGAGTATAGATACCCATGACCTGTGACGATGATGATCCAAGGGTGATATTGATATTCTGATAATAACAAGCCCCGAGGGTTCTTAAGCGGATCCATGCCTATCATACATATATGATATATATGTTTTTATAATCTAACTGGAATCTGGAATCCATTGAGACTTGTCTTTAACTTTCCCAAGAGGTATAGGGGTATATTACACCCTGACGGAATTTCCGATTCCATAAAATATATACATACATATGTATATAATATATTCGATCAGCATTAATACCCGGATACATATAGCTATGTCAGTCCGTCTTGCCAAGCTAATTTCAAGTTCTCAGAGACCATTAGAGCTAGAGCAAGAAAATTTTGTATCCAGACTCCTGTGTTATCACACTGTTGGGAGTGGTATTTCGAAATTTCGCCCTCCCCCACAAAGTACGAAAATCTGTGGCATCCACGAATTGGAAGATACGGAAAAAACGCAGAATCATTAAGAATCTAGAAGATTGCCTATACTGGATCAGATCGGATCAACATTATAGCCAGAAGGGACAGATGAAATTGCAGTGGCTATGACACCCCAAGCCACGCGCTTACTCATCGTCTCTGTTTCTCTTTTACACACTCTTTCTTGTACAGTGTCCGGGGTGGGAGAGATATAAAACAACTGGTTTTGGTGTGAAAATAGAAAATAGATACAGAAGTAAAAAAAAAAATTGAAAGCAAAATGGTAACAAATACAAGGTATAAATAATCTTTCTTTTTTGCTATAAATAATTCAGTTTGATACCAAAAGACATGAAAAATCTATATAAAATACATAAGTTATAAGCTTGAATACATACATATGTATATGTATGTATACTGACTGAGTACCGGGCATAAACATAGAGCCGCGGTCGTTTCCGCGGCTCACAACGTTTGCTTTCGATCTTGTATAAAGTTTAGAGTTTTCGGTCTTGAAGATTTTTTTTTGCGGAATTTTGTGAGACTTTTCATAAAGGTCCTTCAAGAAAACATTAGTACCTTAAAAACCATTTGCCCCAGTAAATGGATCGTATACGCCTATCTGTGTTGACCTCCTTCAAGTAAATTGAGTAATTGGCAATATCATATACAATTTGCATGCTCATATCTAAAAATTAGAAAATTTGCATAATGATTTTAAAATAATCAGGGTTGCACTTTCAGGAAGTAGTGTTCTCTTTTATCTCATTCCTGTTCGAATTCCAAATGTCGTTCCCAAAACTAAACGAAACATAGCCCGGAATTTAGTTTTAGACACGGTTTAATTTTTATATGTATTCCATAAATCATCAAAATCAAATGATTTACTGTTCTCAAGAAACCACCATTATTAAAATGATCATGCTCAAAGAAACATTTCCATATGACTACTCGTATATTATATATTATTGGAATATATTTGAAAATGTAGTACAAAATAAAATATACTAAAATGGTCGCTACCACCTCCTTAAATTGATTAAATATTAACAATAAATATTAATAATATAAATAATCATATAATAATAATAATAATATAATAATAATAATAATAATAATATAAAAAAGACTTTAAAATAAAATATGTCATACTAAATATGTGGGAACATTTTTTTTAAATGTTCATTTTAATGGTAAAAATATGTCAATTATATTTTGTATATCAAAATCTTAGTGTCAATAAAGCCCTTGCCTTTGACGTTTTGTTGGCCTGTTTGCCTCAGCAATACTGTCCCCAGATTCAAATCAAATCGATTGACCATTTTTCGGGGCTTCCAAGGTTCCATTTTCGTTTTCGATTTCGGTTTCAGTTTGTGAATCACTTAAAATAAATTAATAAAAGACAAAAAGTAAATGCCACTTTTTGCTGTGTTGCAGTTGGAGCTTTCGTGCGTGATATTGGCAAAAAACGGTGGCAGTTGCAGTGTTGTCCTCACCTTTTAAGGCGGCCACATGCCACATGTAGACGTGCGTTGCAGTTGCAGTCGCCTCTTCAGCTGCTGCCTACGTGCTGACGTCAGCCCAGGCACAGGCACAGGCTGCGTCAGGCAGCAAGGACAGTGCCCAAACGTGGCCAATGAGTGCTGTTTTGGCCATGGCTTTCACTCATACATACATATACTCCAGAGCGGAGTCAAGGTGAAGTCAGCCCTTTGGTAACAGATGTTGCTTGCGCTGACCGTTAGATCTGCATTAGCAACATTTGGCTGCTGGCAACAGGTTGACAAGTCTGTCCAATTGCAAATCTGTTACATTTTAACAAAATGTAAGATATTTTTGATGGGTGGGGCGGGATATTTGCTCCTGCTGCTGTCCGCTGTCTGCCGCTGCTGCTGCTCTCCTTGTGCCAGTTGCATAAACAACAATGTTTTCCTAGAATATGCAGGCATTTCATTCGATTTTTATACAATTGACACTGATCGCTGACGTTGGTTGACATTCAACACACGCGCAACACACTCACACGCATGCACAGACACGCACAATGGCGCCTGAGCAAGTGCAGCAGCATCAGCAGCAGCATCATGATCATCATTGTCAGGTGGTTCTGTCCAAAAACAGTATGCCCCACTGACCCTGTGGCATTCGAAATTCGCGTTGTTTTCGGCAACAGCGTCGTCCTCGTCCGCACCATTTTGATAAGCACTCGCGATAAGGCCATGCGCTTACCGACTTCCATCTCTCTCCCGCACCAGTCCACATGCCGAAGGGATTAGGCAAAGTGTATCACTACAGGGTGTGCCCAGAGCACGAGTATTCTCACAATGGTCGAGTAGTGCACCTGTCGTTGGCCCACCTTATCTTAATGCAGCTTTTGGGATGATCAAGCTGTAACTCTCTAATTGCGTGTCTTTTTGGAAGGGATTAGCCAGCAATTGCTTTCATTCTATATGTAATTACATACATATGTAATTCCATACATATTTACTGAAAGAGGAGTGGAATGGAATGGATCGAAAGCTAGAGAAAGACAGCGCCAAAGATAAATATTGAAGGAGAGACTTATAAAGCTTTGATGGATATTATACATATAATCATATAAATATAATTTCGGGCTTTTCCTTTTTGTTGTTTTTGGTTTTAGCATTCAATTTTAGTTTTTGGAAGCATTTGCTTCGGAAAATCTAATTTGTCGATATTCAGATGATTTTGGGCTTTTTTTATTGGAACAGTCACCAGGGATTAGTAAGTTTCTTGGCTTTCGGCACTCCTTCAGGCCCACCACTCTTTATTCTCTCTCATACAATAAGCTCTCACTCTGTCTCTCTCTCTCTCTCGCTCTCAACTAATCCCTCAGATCTGCCGCTGCTTTTGTCACTTTCCTTATCTCTTAGGATCAAAATTCATGCACATAAAATTCAACGGAATTTCTCTTTCAAGTGCCGAAGTTTTGATACCCTCGTTGTCCCTAATATAGAAAATAAATATATCTGTTTCCAGTTTTTTTTGGCGCTACGAAAATCTTATCAAAAGTATAATACCCTTTTCAGGGGTATGCAAAAAATATGCAGAGGCAGCACAGTATTGACATCATGAGCGACGCCCAGGCGAGGCGAACCACATCCGGATCTGGATGAAGGGGGGGACCAGACCCAAAGAGAGATAGAGAGACAGAAAGAGAGAGGAATATCTAGAAGGGGAGCCCAGCCTCAGTCCCAGTCCCAGTCGACGGCGCTGCTGGCGTCCAACCACGCTCTGCCGGGAGCGAGCCTAAATGCAGCCAGAACGGGGGCTTCCACAATCAGTCAAGAGCCTCCGCTCGTGCCAAACGGTTCAAAAACGCATCTCCATCGTCACCAGTCCCGCCCTCAGCCTTAACTCCCCCCCTGCCCAAGGAACGTTGTTCAAACGTTACTCGCTTAACGATTTTCGATATAATATTCGATACATCGATACCGATATCGATACCGAAACCCTTTTGTGATTTTTTTTGTGCGTTTTGTTTTATTTTTCGTGATTATTTTTTGATGTTTTTATTGCCTGAACTCTAATTAATCAACCCTACAAAAATTTACAACAACCAACGGATCAAACCGCAATCAATCAATCGTCAATCAAACAGACAGACAGACATACAGACCGAATGCGAGACAGAGAGAGAGGAAAGCAAACACTTTGAATGCGATAAAAACCGCGCACAAGTCGCTGAAAAAGCCGCACGGCCACCGCCGCCGCTGTCCGAAGGAGAGCCCAGAAAAACAGACCGACACACAGGCAACCTGATCTTTCCGTAAATTAAACAATTCACAGATTAAATATTTGCCAAGCGAATCGCATATCCACACAAGCAAATAAACAGATAGAAAAAAACTACATTTTATTGTTGTTTTCCACGCGTCTTTTGTCGCCATCTCGCTCCGCGTTTCCATCTCGAGTTACGAAAGCCGCCACCTCGAAGTCGACATCTCTGATAAGCAGCACAGCAGCCACAGCAGCAGCAACAGCCGCAGCCGCAGCAGAAGCAGCAGAGCAACAGGTGAGTGGCAGAGAGAGAGAGAGAGAGAGAGAGAGAGAGAGTGGCATACATTGTTGGAAGGGAATTCTAACAGTTTTGTGGTGATTTTTGCGGTTTTCCTGATGGTCTGGCGCCATCTAGCGGCATGCGGCACAAAACCAAAAACCATAAAAACAAATAAAAATATCCCAATCGGTATTCCGACCAATCGAATACCCTCTAATCAGGTTTAGAAATGAATTTGATTTGTTTTTGTTGCTTGTCGAAACTTGTGTCCTTCTTTGCACTGTTAGCTATATCTTAAAGTTCTCTTAAAGTTCTAAACAAATCATTGAATGGCAGTCTATATCTATCTACAGTCTATATATGTATGTAGATACATGTACATCTGCTTATTACAGAACTATCTATTTTTTCCACTCCAGAGATAATTGGGAATGATTTCTGTATTACTATGTAGCTACATATTTGTATCACAATATCAGTGAATGTATCTATCTTTTATCTATGATAATCAATCTTCCTATCTAAAATTATCTATCATATATCTACCCATCTATGATCTTTCAATTTATGTATGTCTAATATACATTGTATGTATATTTCTTATATTTTTCCAAGTATCTATAAATATCTACTTTAGCATATCTTTTAAGATCATAACCCTTTCTACCTATGCTCTTTCTAGAAAGACTCTATCTATGAATTTCCTTATCTATTTCCTATGAATTCCTAAGTTTGGCTATATTTGTATGATCTTCATGACCACTCCCCAATCAATCCAAACTTTACAAATCCCTTTCTTCCAATTGCGATTAAAATTTAAATGGCGGGGCACAAATCAAAGCCTATTCAGACGTCACGTTGAACATCCATTTAACGCGTTTATGGGTCATCTATCAAATCGGAAAACCAATAAAGAGATGTATGCCAGACTAAAACCATACTTTACGCAAAATATGACCATACGATCGATGCAGCGTGGGAGGACGTGTGGCATATGCCCTACGATTCACAGATCAAATCACAACAGATCTCTTCTTCTGGTCGCCGATCCGCTCGCAGAATCACATAAATTTATAAATGGTCAAATATCAAAACACAAATCTTGCATTTAGCTGTGCGGCAATTAAAAACCGTTTTATTATCGAGCACTCACACGTATTTGGTCAGACAAGATTTATGGCAATAATCGTAAAAAGCATAAATGCAAATTCAAAGCCCATTTCAGAGCCCAGTCTCGTCTATCGATAAGTGTCGATAAGTTAAATGACCCTTTCGTATGCCTTTTATGGGAGCTGGTAGAGGCACTTTCGACCACATATAATAGCAGATGGTACAGCAGATCTTGGATCTGGATATAGCACCGATTGCTTAGATGAATGTTACAACAAGTCATGGTGTTATGAATATAGATCAAGAGAATAAACACAGATGTGCCTAGAGATCAAAGCTGAGAATTTTCCTCGATTTCCTGCCGGTGTTTCCCTGAAATATTTAACAACTTACAGCTGATTACAGTTCCTAACTCAATCAGACACCCCTAAGTACGACTATCTCTCTAGCAATTCTAGCGATTCTGTTTCAAGTTCAATTGTGTTTTGGCACCGAGGGGCACCTCAACCTCATCAGGCTGATGGAGTGGCTTGCCCAATTGTGGTTTTTTGAACTTGTTTGGCTTTTGGCCCCCACCGCACCGTGCCGCACCGCACCGATCCGCACCGCACCCCTTCCCACCGGTCAGCATCTCTCTAACCAAAATTGCGACGGAGCCCGTGCTAATCAAACTGGCAATTCAATGAGCAGCAACAACAGCACTGTTCATGGCTCTGTCATTTGTTTTTACGATTACTCGTATTCGTATGCAGTTGCTGCAGTTGCTGCTGCCGCTGCTGCTGTTGGCCATGTTCGATCTTGGCCATTTACGGGGGAAATGTCACAACCTGTTGGGGTGTGGGGACACTCTGCTTCTGGCTTGCCTCGCTCATCATGATAGATCGCAAATAATATTACTCAGCGAACCAACCTTAGAAAACAAAAAATAAAACAAACTCATCAAGTAAAAATAAATCAAAGTGAGAAATGTGCATTGATATATAGTAATTGCATAATCAACTACAAAAAAACTATAAAGTTTTCTTTCCCTAGATAATCCTTAAAAATCTGAACTTTCTATCAAAAAGTTCCATTTATGTAAATATCCCTGAAAGTGCATAGTTTTATCTACTAAATTCAGTTAAAATGATTCTTCATATAATTCTTCTATATAATAGAATGCAACTCCAATTTAGAAATTAAAATGTATATCTGTGTTTTTCTGCCTTCCTTTTTTCAGCTTTCGTAGAGATGGAGTTGGAATGCGATTTGGGTGCCATACAAAATGAGGAATTGCTGAGAAAAATGGTAAGTTCTGGCCCAAGATCTTTATTTATAAATTGATTCAAGGGAAATCATTCCACTCGTTTCCGTTGGTCCTCCTTTATGATCCTCAATTTGCCCACGACGCTTCACCAAACTTTAGGATATTTCTTTGAGAACTTTTTCCACATCTTCTGCACACTTCTCCGCCTTTATCTTTCTCTCTTTGCCGCCATCGCCCACCTCCTCGGCCAGGTTCATTGCCTCTTTTCTGGAGCTGTAGCTGTAGCTGTAGCTGGACCTGGACCTGGACCTGGTCCTGTCCCTGGTGCTGTTGTCATTGCCTTTAAAGTGCAGACCCAGACGACACGACACTTTCCAGAATGGACCATGGCCAGAGATGGGATTGGGATTCACTCAATCCAGTCACTCACTAAGTCAATCGCTCAGTCCATCAACCCAACCCAACCCAGTTCAACCTGACCAAATTGGGTCATTTATGGGGTTGCCTCTTGCTGTTGATGTTGCCGTTCTCGTTGGCTGTTGTTGTCGCGTCGCGTCGTGTCGTGCCGCGTGGGCCGACGCTCGTCTCCTGACTTGGCTCAGACGCTGGCAATAATCGTTAAAAAGTCGTTAGAAAAATCAATGGAAAAGCGATGACGATGACGACGACGCATCGGAGAGACCTGACCAAATAATGATCTATGTATGTATCTACAAAAAGCTGGCATCTGCATTAATAAAGAACAAGACACAAATATGTATCTATCAATGCAGTGTCGAATATTTGAATACCCTTCTATATACATACATACATATATACATAGACTGATCGGTCCATAGAGGTCAACGAAATTTTGATCAGCTTTGGCTGTGCTTTAAAAAAACACAAAAAACAGCAGAGTCGAATTCAAGAAGAAAGTTTTTACTAAGAACGGGTTTCAACTAATTGTTCCAAATTGTTGTTAAATGATAAGATAAGATAAGATAAGATAAGATAAGATAAGATAAGATAAGAAACTGCAACTTTCAATTTAGAAAAATATACATTATTTCGCACCAATAATGGTAAAATCTACAGTAGCTCGATATTTTAAGACGTTCCTCGTCAAGATATAATCTATAACTTCACGGAGGCTTTTATCTCTGGTGTGGCAAACATGTGGTCAAAATCGTAATACCCTCAGTAGAGGGTATAGCAGACGCAGCAGACAATCCACACAGCCCACGCAGTCAGCGACGGTGTCGACGTCAACGTCGACGCAGCCTGCCAGCCGGCCGGCCAATTGGGAAGCTGGGCACTGGTATTGCTGCTGCTGCGCTGCCTGCTGGCTTCTGCTCTGCTGCTCTGCGGCTCTGCTGCTGGGTGATAAAGCCTCGGATGAGTCATTGGCCATGAATCAATTTCAGCGTTTTGGCCTCTGGCCTGCCAGAATCAAGTTGCCCTTCCTCGCTATCTTCTGTTATTCTTCGTTCGGTCATGTCTGCCTGCCTGCTCCTCCTCCCCTCTTTCTCTCTCTCTCTCTGTCTCAGGTCAGCCTGCTCCTCGCGTGTCTGCCCAAAGTGCAATATTACAAGGTAGGGCAATTCGAAAAGGCACTCTCTATCATTGTAGTGGCCACTCAACAAGCGGTAGTGGGCCTCACCTGGTTCACATATGTACATCTAAGAGCAGGCAGAGCAGTGAGAACGGTCATGCTCTCCCTTGTCTCCTTGTCTGAGCTTTCTTCTTCGTCTGTCAGCCAGCGCTTTCATTTGATCCTCTCTAATATGCCTTGCTCTCTTCTCCTTTTGCCATGCTACATTGCTTGCCTACGCTGCCTTCCCTCTCTGCGCTGCTGTCCACTGATCTGCTCTGCTCCTGGCTATGATGTCATGCAAAGCCTGTCTCGGGAGGGATGGAAGCTTGGTCTTGTTGCTTGGTCTCTAAGTTTGTGTGCGTGAAAGAGATAGCCGAATGCTGTAGCTTCTGCCGGCAGTTAGAGTATTCTCCCTTCGGAAATTCTTCTTTCAATTTCAAAGAGCTTGCATCCCTGGCATCCGGCAGAACAGAACAGAACAGAACAGAGAGCGTTGGCTGTTTCACGATTCAGGTCTGGCCATAAGGCCAGACTCGATTCGTTTCGATTCGACTCGATTAAGACCCGGCGTGGGCTGTTTGTCGCTGCCGCTGCCACTGCCGCCGCGGTCGACGCTGTATAAATCAATAAGCCAGAACCGAATTGGCACAAAGACACCCGCGTATGGCAAATGGCCAAATGCAGCAAGTGGTGGCCACTGTACAGTGGACACCCCTCCTTTCTCGGCTTCGTCTAGTCACGACGTCTGCGTCTACGTCTACGTCTGCGCAACGTCTGCGCCACCATCACCATTCTTCCACCCCCCACCCCCCTCTGTCTGTCTTGCGGGTCGTCGATGAGTAATTTTTTCGAAAACAAACTTTTTTTGAATGTGGGCGCCCCTCCCCCACCAGTTACGGTATTGAAACCCGTTCGAGGGCTCTGGAAATAGTCTACAACTCTTCGAATATACAAACATATGGACATGTGTATATTCTATTTGTTTGCATTAATTTGAACACTATTATAATGCAACAATGACACCCACCCCTCGGCGGGCACTGATTGAGTGATTTATTTGTGGATTCACACACGGATAAGGTGACAGCTGCGACGGGACTGGTCACAACAGTGAGTGACACAGCGAAGGAATCCCATTCCATTCTTTCTCGAAAGTTGCGAAAAATCAAGGCCGAACACGTTCATTGATCAACAAACAACATTTATTTTCATTATTGGCACGATCAATTATTGTGAAAAATGTAACCGAAATAGGGATTGAAGATTGACGCGTGGGCGGGGCAGTGGAGCAGAATGAAAGATACAAAAAAAGCTCAACTTTTATGGCATCCACATTTTCAAATAATACATTTGCCACAAGAAAATATGTTTATGCTGTTCTTAAATCAGGCGATATCATCCAAGTAGTAGCAGTACTTACAGATTGTCTATTTCACACAAAGTATATGATAATCTTCATTTAAGAATCAGCTATTGAAAACTTTTGTATTTCCCCAGATGAACAGAACCCCAGTACGTATCACAGTATAATTGGATTTTTATTACAAAAGCCTTAACTGTTTGGGAAAAATTAGGCAAACAAAATCAATCTTTTTTTTTGCGGGTTCCAGGAGGTCGGAGGCAAAAATCCTCACAGCCCTTTTTTCCATCGAAGAACCCGCACGGTTCTTTGCCTTTTTTGATTTCATAACACTTATGATTGAAGCCCCAAGTGTTATCACTATAACATTTAATCCGGCCCCCAGTTCGTGCGCAGAGTCCTAGATAAGTATGTAAATAAAATATGAATTAGATTCAAAAATCGATTCTTACCATCTTACTGTTACGTACTGTTAAAAAGGGGACTTCTGGCGAAAGGGCTGCAAATGGGGATAGCAAGAACGAATGTTATAAATAGGTTCAAGGTCTTCATTGTGACTGACACAATAATTGCAGGCGAAACAAACTAGCTCTCAATATATGGAATTTCGATTGGATGTGGGTCCAGCGAAAACATTGAAATTTTCATGAATCGTTAAACTGACTTAATACATGTTATACTCATAGAATTCCTCTTCAAAACACTTTCTTTGAGAAAAACTTGTATAAATTGCACCTTTTTTTGTGTTGATATTTGGGGGTTCACTCCGACCAATGATTGGAATCCGCTTGAGTCATGGACGCAGTCCATAACCTCCTTGTGGCTTCCACAATGTCCTAGCCTGGCCCGGCAATGGGTTTGTCCAGAGAGAGAGAGAGAGGGAAAGAGTGCTGTCAAAGCTCAGCCCTGAGTGTAATCCGAGAAAAATTACACGCTCCCAAGACACTGTGCGGCGGGCAGAGTGAGTCGCCGGTCGGGTCTCGTCATCTTCGTATTCGTAAGTATTTCGTATTCGGTCATATCTCTCGGCTTCTGCTTCAGTCGCTGCTGCTGCTGCTTCTGCTGTTGGTGCTGGTGCTGCTGCTGCTGCCGCTGCTGCCGGCGTCAGCTGATGACGACAGCGTCTAAGCTTTGGGCCCGTCGCCGTCCACTTTACGCGGCTTTGATTCTGATTGGAAACTTCAGTCTGAATTATTTTGGTGCCTCGATTGCAACGTGCGAACGCTCCGTGAAGCAGCAGCAGCCCCATACACAAAACCCAAAAGCGAAATACAAAAGCCACGATCATTGTTTTTTTGTTTTGTTTGTTTTTTTACCTGGCGGATCGAAAAAAATATAGAAAAAGTTAAAAATTATTAGCTTTTTATTGCACGAGAGAACGAGCGAAAAAAAGAACACACGACAGAACCTGAGATCAAGCCGGGACAAGGATTAGTCACGTCTACCCAACAGCCGTATTTATTTCTCCTGTGCTTGCCGGTTTGCAACAACAGCAACAACAACAACTACAAAACGAGCATAAGAGAGGATCAGCGAAGAAAAGTGGACTGAAGAGAGGAGCAGCAGCAACAGAGGAGATCACACATTTATCTCTCTGCCCAAACCAAGCCAACCCGTCGCCTGAGGTAATTTATGTTCATACCCTACACACGGATGGCATAAGGGTATACCGGGTGTGGTTTAATCCCGTATAAAAGACAAAAGTTTGCTGCAAATCACAAGTGTTTTAAAAGCTTTTCCAAAACCCAGTGGTATCCAACATTTTAATCTTGAGATTACATACAATGTTGCAATAATTATAATAGCCAGAATAGACCGAAAAGATTCCATATTTCGAGCAATTTAGAGTATCAATTCTTTTTGAGTATCAGTTTTTTATTGTTCAAGCTATAAATTTACAGTATCTTACATGCTCCAATATACATATGTACATATGAAAAGTTTTTACTTTCGGGAAGAGTCTGTGCGCAATATTGGGCGTCCTACGCTCTCGCGACTCTACCTTGAGCAACTTTCACACTTTCGTACACACACACTTTGGCCCCTGCCTGCCTGTCTGGCCCCTCTCTCCTGCTCTCTTGCTTTCTTGTTCTCTGTATCTTTTGACTTTGCACAACAGTTAGTCAGCAAACGGTTTTCGTATCTGTATCTATGTATGTACTATGTATGTTTCTGTATCTGTATCTGGCCTAAGTGGCTGGTAAACAAACAAACGAACGGATCTTATCTGGGAATTAGTGCCCGCTTGGGCTTTCATCAGTTGATTGAAGATCCCAAGTGGCAGAACAGCTGGGCCAAGGCGCTGGCGCTGGCGCGGATGGAGGCGGGGGCGGGGCTTGACGGCAAACCTTGCCCGCGGCCATATGCTAATCTGGAGTGCATCTAATTACAGTAGAACACGTTTCCACTGCCGTAGGCTGCTGGCCTTGGCGACTGGCTGTACCGTTCTACACCTTGTAACGAAACCAGATCATAGCCAAAAGGGATCCCTGTCCGAACCGGCATCGTTCTAGCCTTATAATTGGTCCCATTATCATGATAGATCTTCAGATTATAACATGGGTTCATTTTCGTTGTGCGGATCGGTGATTTCATAGTGAAATCTATACTATTATTTTCACTCTATCAAAGATCTGTTAGAAAAATATCAACATACATATGTACATACATACATATGTATGTACATATGTTTGTATCTATTCCTAAAGATACATATCTCTACATATCTACATATCTCCGTATGTGAAATTGGGTGGAGAAATTTGATTTGAGATCCCCTTTGTCCAATAATTGAATATTCAGTGCGAGTCAGTTGTGTGAGTTCTTCTTCACGCCAGATCAGCTGTGGCCACTCACTCTCCTCTTAGCACTCAATTTATATCGTTCCAAGATCAATTGGTGGATAGATTGTTATGGGGTTCTCGAATTATAAAAACGAATAAGCCACACTTTCATTCAATAATGGTTCAAGTGCGCTGTGTGTAGATTGAAAGTCATTAAATCTGATCGGAACAGATGGAACAATACGAGCATCATGTGTAGACGAAACCGTGATATCAGATCGTATAGGAAAATTCGAGGAAATTACTTGTTTGCATATCGAATGGATCTTTATACATATGTAGATTCAAAATATTTGATAAAAACACCTGATGTTTTAGATACTTGATATATTTCGTTCGAATTTGAGCTTTTTCATATGTATGTATCCATTTGATATAAAGTACGAGTAATCAGAAATCATTGTGAACCGTAAATATATCTACATATGTACATAACATACGTTACGTTACGGAACTCCAAATGCAGTAATAAATAAAACAAAGTTATTGTTTGGACAACGTTATGCATAAAGATATTCTCCCATTCGCTTCGTATGAGATCATTTCGACTACTTTTTGAGATTGAGGGAGATCTCTGTGGCTTTGCGTAATTTCCACACAAATATGGCTACGACTTATGCGATGGGGATACGACAGATTCATCGACCATATATCAAGTTTTCATTATAATTTTCAATGCGTGTGCGATGCCTACCTGTCCTCCCATCCCCCATAGCCCCCTCTGCACACACGACAGCATTTGACAGCTGTCCATCGATCAAAACGAGATAGAAACAAAGACAGAAACGAAGTTGTACGATTTTTCCCATGGCGCACAGTAGAGCCCCCCGAATTGGTGCTGTGCTTAGTATGCAGGCGGGGGCCCACGAAAGTGCTCCACTTTCGGAGAACAGAACTTATGGTAGAGGGGGGTGGTGGTGGCATTGGCCGGGGGTATGTTTTATTCACCTGGGGCGATGTCATACCCAAAATAAGACGAAAAACAATTAACAGCACAACCGAAAAATCGAAAACAAAATACGAAAAAAAACACAAATAATACCGTCTACGACAGCGCAAGCATAAACATGTTTCGCTCGCTCTCGACTGCGCTGCCGACAGTGCAAGGTATATTAGTTAGAAGGTATGGCAAGCAAATACAAATTTTTAAGCAAATACTATATATGTATGTACATATAAACCCTTGACTCATATGATATTGCTTTATCAAAATCTAAAAGTAAAACAGATGCCTATTTCCGACTCTGTTGGCCCGTTTAATTATTGTTCATTGGCGACGTCGACGCTAGTGTACACGTCAGCGGTGCGTTGCCGTCGCTGCTGCTGCCGCTGCTGCTGCTACTGCTCTGCTTCTGTTTCTGCTGCTGACACAATTCTGATTCGCAATTGGCAATGCTCTGGGCCGCCGGCGACCGACGACGGCCGGACAGGGGCAATTAGGTCGCTTGCATATTAAAAGGCATCAAAATTTAAACGAAATTGGTATAAAAATAACCACTGACGCCCCAAGTCACAGATTGCTTGTGGGTGGTGGGTGGGTGGCTGGTGCGATGAAGTGGGGTGGATGGGGTGTGCCAAGTGCAAAACAATTTCATAAATTGAACTGATTGCCGATGGCAGTCGCTCTCGACCGCTCTCACTCACTTTCTTAACTAAGCCACCGCTCTCCTGTTATCTTTCCAACACTGCACAAAAACAAGGTCAAAATTGCATTTTAAAAAAATATCACATATGCCAAAAATCGAGAGAGTTACGGGTTTGCATGTAAACTATCCAACTCCAAGGTTTCTTTAAAGTCTTGTTGGTTCATTTTTGGCAGATATTTTGGAGAATTATTTTCAGTATCCCACTAAATGATATCAGAAGGTGAGGTGCAAATATTTTAATACCACATGTTTTTCCATTTTTCTCAGTGTACCCTCCCGCTCCTGCTCTCCCTCTCTCTCTATCCCTATCTGGATCACTTTTCAATGTCAAAGCGGTGGGGCCCACGCCACGCCACACCAAGAGACAGCAACAGGTGGCGCTGCAGTGTCTTTGTTTTGCTCTCTCACTATCGCCTGGCGATCTCTCTCTGTCTCGCTCACGTTCCCCCCCTTGTGTTGATAGCCAGCTATCTACCCTACGAAATTCTTTCGGCTTATCTCCATTGATATGCAATTGAGAGGTTGGGGGAAAACAGTTATTCATGTGCTATTCGCAATGTTTTTTACAATGGAAAATGACCCAATTGGACCCCCGGAAACTGTAGAAATTAATTGATATAGAGTGGGATGGGCCTGGTCTTCCATGTGTATCAGATGCTTCAACCCCTGAAGCTAGCTTGCTTTCCTTCCTGGTTTCAATTAAGTTTTATTAAATTTTATTTTGTATGTTAAAACGATTTCTTGCCAAAAAATCGCGACGAAAAAAAAACGCGCAACGTTGACCTCCAAAGCTGACACGACAGCAGAAAATTGAACGGCACAAATGAAATGAAACAAAAACAAAAAACAAAACAACAACTAAAAGAAACACAAAAAACTTTATAATAATTTATCAGTATTCGCACATCAACAAAATCTCGCACGTCACGTCATCATCATCATCATCATGTGTCGCAGCCACAGCAGCAGCAGCAGCCGAGAGAGACAGAGAGACAGCGATCCATCCATCCATCCAATCCTCATCATTAGTGGAGGAGGGCGGCTTGCAGTCAGCGCCGGCGTCGACGCCAACAGGTTGCCGGGTGCCGCCGCTGCAGAGGTGCGAAGATTGCTGCTGCTGCTGCTTTTGCTGCTGTTGTCGTCGACGTAGTCGTCGGCTTCAACTGGTTATCATGGGCGCTTTTAGAAATTACGTCATTCGTGGAGCGCTGTTGGGGCCCGAGAGCCGAGCCGAACCGAACCTGAGCTGAGGTCGGGGCTCGCTCTGCCGGTCTAGACAGAGTCGTCGGCTGGCCTACAATGTGTATTTAGAATAAGGTGAGAAATTTATTGAAGCGCTCTCACGTTAGTCGACTAGTCGGCCAGACAGGTGGAGTGGCTTTCAAAACAGACATCTCAAAGAGCTGCTATGCCTCACCCTCAAATAAATACACCCTGGGCGGGATAGACTCCGACGACGACCAGTTCTTACAGCAACATTTTTGCAGACACGCACACGCACACAGAATTGCATTTATGTTTTTTTCTCTTTTTGTCAATGCCATGCCATCTATTTGGCTGAGAGAAATGAGTGAAAGCGGAGCCAGCCAGCGCCATCTGTTGTGCCATTTGGTCTTTGTGTGGCGAAAGAAAAAAACATAAATAAATTGACGGTTTTCGTGGCCAAATGGTAATGATTGAACCAAAAAGAAACCACTTGGCCATCAATCATTGGAATGGTACGAATATGATGTCCGGCTATTGGCTAGATTTCACTAATAACCATAGATAGATATGGTGGGAAAATGTATATTTAATACACAGAAATACGAGTAAAAGTATAGATAGTATCCATACACTTGTAAGTATGTACATATCTTTCAGAATGAATTCCTCAGAAATGTAAGCATCTGTTGGCTAGAAACCGAAGAGATACACCATGGATCCAGAATGCCAGAAGGACCCAACCATCTAGACAAAGAACGTTTAAAATGCTTCGCATACAATATTGCAAATATAATGCGACGATCCTAGCCAACTTTTGTAATGATTGCATTTGCAATTAATTATTGCTAATATAATGCTACAATCCTACAAAGTCTCGGAAACCCATCCCATCGCCAACTTGTATAATGAGAGTTTCAAACGAGCTCAGGAAGTTCTTGCTGGAATTAGGCACTCCGTCGCCCTCACCCTCGCGCTCTGCTGATCGAGAATGGTGTCATTATTGCTAATACAAATGTTAATGTCATTTGACATGTTTTTCCGCCGAACGGTTTGGTGCGGTGATATCACCATCGCTCGCTTCAACTTCAGTAAATTTGTTTGCCAACAACATTTGTTGATCGCCGCTGCTCGTTCCGGTTCCCCCGACGCCTATCATCATCCACCTTTCCAGATTGTTGCTTAAAAAATAGTAATGATGTATTTATGATTTAATCGTGAATATGAATGTACATGTATACATGCATATGTATGTATGTACATATGTGCTCGCATGGGGCTCTTTGTTGTGCCAACAAAGCTGATCCACTGCTTATCGGTCAGTATTCGTTCTATGTGCTGGCTGTGTTATATTTATAAGCTAGGTGTCAGTCCATCGATCCACCGATACTCATACCGATACGGTACGCTCGAAGAATTTTTCAAGATAATCACTTGAGCTATCTAATCATCAATCGTCCTACGTTTTCTCAGCTTTCTCTTGTTATGATTCCTAAAATATAATTCAAATCAATCGATTATCCTTCATGAAATCTACTTGGATTAGTTTGAAATATTTCACCTTCTTAGATCTTCTCAAACATGTTCTTGTATATTATTGCTCTCAACTGCTTCCACAGACAGACGCACAGCCAAACAGAGCAAAAGAAACAAAATATAGTACATGTCGTGTGCATGAAAAGGGGGTTTGCTGCACGCAGCTAAGGGTTATTTTCTCTTATGTTATTCAAAAATATGTTTATTGGAGTATCGTTTCGATTCGTCTAGACGTCTACCATGTTTGGACATTGCATGTCTTTCCGTGAAGGAAGCGAAATGGAACCCCTAACAAATAGGGGGCGGAATCTCTTTATTATTTCTTGAGAATCGAACGCGAAACGAAACAGCGTTGAGTCGATATCTATATGGTTATATGGCTAAATGTAAGGCACTGGTTGCTGACTCAGTTCTGGCTGGACTGTGTGTTGGCTGGCCGGCTAATTGGAGGGGGGGTGGGGCGATTGGGGGAGGAGCACTCTGGGAACTGCTGTCTCTGGGGGCGCCATAAAAGGCGCGCTAGTCGTAGCTTGGAATGGCGAGCGACTTTGAGCACGCGTGGGCTTTGCACTCCACTCCATTCCACTCCACTCGCTGCGATTCCACTTCACTTCACCTCATCTGTGCACTCCACTCCACTCGATTCAGCTTGAGCTGGGGGTCTAATTGGCTCAAGGACAGGGGCACCGTACACATGTATGCCTATCTATGTGCTTGTGAGATATCTTTGGGCTGCTATATTCACTCATTGATTGTATTTTCTTGCCTTTCTGCAGTGGCAGCAGTCCGAGGACAGCGAACGCAAAAAGCAGATCCGATCGCATCTCTACAAGCTGCGAGAGTCGCGTCTCTGCAATCTCTACAGGCACGAAGCGGACCCAATGGCGGATCACCAGGGAAATGGCAATGGCAATGGAACGTCCTCGCTGACTGGATTTGGGGCCAAGGATCCCCTGGCCACCAGCCACGGGGACGCACTGCTGGACCAGAATTTCCAGAGTCTCAAGTCCAAGGAGGTGCGCGACTCGATGAGCCCCACCCACGAGCTCAAGTTCCATTCCATGACCCTTACGCAGCCGAGCAACACGGGCTGGGATGTGCAGACCTCCTCGGAGGTCAGTCCCGATGGCAGGGCTTTCCGCACGGAGACTCTGGCCAAGACAGATGGTAAGTCCTGCCCACCGTTCTGTTCGCTCTCTGTCTGAACATCCCCCTAACCCCGTCCTTCGTCAGATATATGTGTGTGTCTAACTCTGTTCCACCTCTCTCTCTGTTTGTACCTATGTCCATGTCCTGCCATGTCCTGCCACTATGCTGAATCTGCAATCATGGTGCTGTGCTGCAGGCATTGAGAAGCTCAATGGTGGCGGCCTGGCCGAGTTCAAGGGGAGGAACGAGCAGCGTTCTAGTGCCTCGCACCAGGGGGATGACCAGAACTACGTGAAGAAGGCCTCGGAGAGCACCAACACCCAGCTGCAGGAGAAGGTGGTGTTCGGCGATGAGAATAGCGGACGCACCGAGATGAAGGTGAGCTCCACCTCCACCTCGTCCTCGTCCACCAAGAAGGTGGTGTCCTCATCCTCCTCGAAGGTGGACTACGGGGATGAGCCCGCCCAGCCGCGCTACCTGATGGATGACCAGGAGAAGGTCTACCAGCAGCAACAGCAGCAGCAACTGCGTGAGCAGCGCGAATGGGAGGAGCAATGCCGCATCCAGGAGAAGCGCGTCCAGGAGCAACACATCCAGGAGCAACGCATCCTCCAGGAGCAACAGCAGCGCCAGCAGCAGGAGGAACGCTATTTGGAGAGTCGCGAACAGAGCAACAGCACCCGGAACGTCCAGACCCAGCAGCACTACGAGGAGAACAAGCGGTATGTGGACATGGACAAGGCCTCGCCCGAGTATCAGCGCCATGTCCAGCATTTGATGTCCCAGCCGGGCGAGATCATCTCCAACACGGTGGAGTATCCCAAGCCCAATGTGAAGATGATCACCACGGTGAAGCGCCTGCCCGATGGCACCATTGTCAAGAACAAGCGCTACGAGACCGAGCAGGTGAATCCACAAACCCAGAGCCAGACTCAGACTCAAACTCAGACCCAGATCCAGAGCCAGCGACGCACCCAGGATGTGCACGACAGCCACATCCGTAATCAGAGCCAGAACCAGAGCCAGCCTCGGGATGTGGTGGACAATGCAGAGCCACTGGGCCGTCGTCCTGGACAACAACAACAGCCCGGGGATCAAGAGCAGGTGACTCAGTCCCAGAGTTTCTCCTCTGTGAAGAAATCGAGTCGCCGCTTCTCCACGGAAACCACCTCGGAGACCGTCGAGGAGTTTGATGATCGCGGACAACCCATCACCAGCTCTCCCGCAGTCCGTCCCTCTACTCAGTCTCCGCGCCAGCCGGCGGCTCCAACCAGTGACTTCTCCACTCACGGCTTCCCCTCCGTGCGGCCCAACAAGCCCACGCAGGAGTTCTCCAGCCAGAGGCCGTCGAACGAGGAGGAGGAGGTGGTGGTGGTCAAGTCGGAGAAGAGTCGTAATGTCAAGCAGAGCACCAGCTCGCAGCGCACCATCGAAACGGAGTTTGTGGGAGGGGATCAGCATCAGCCCCATCATCGTCCTCAGAGTCAGCCTCAGATTGCAGCCCCTACTCCCAGCTGGGAGCAGCCGGCGAGTCCCAGGCGGCAGCCTGTGGATGACTATAGCACCCATGGCTTCCCCTCGGTGCGCTCCCGGCCGGATCAGCCGGATGGCGAGGTGATTGTCACTTCCAAGTCGGTGAGCCGCAACCAGAGTGCCAGCCACAAGTCGCAGACGGAGCGCATTATCGAGACGCAGGTGGATCAGGACTATCCGAAGGCCCCCCACAGCCACACCCACACCCATTCCATTACCACCCAATCGCATTCGCCGCAATCTGCTGGCCAGCCGGCCAGTCCACGCCGAACCCAGCCGAGCACCCACGGCTTCCCCTCGGCCCGATCTCCCACACGGCCCTCGCCCGACTCTGCAGCACGTCGCCCTGCAGCGGGCGCTCGCCCTGGAACTAGGACTGGAAACACTCCGAACAGCTCGGACACAACGACCACAACCACGACCGTAACGCGTCGCCAGCTGCAGAAGGAGCGCGAAGTGGACGCCGCCCATCGGGCTTTCGCGGCATCGCTGCGCAGCAGTTCGCCTGCGGATAGCACCACTTCGGTGGGATCGCACCACCATCAGACGCCACGTTCGAGCATCTCCTCGAGCCGCACCTACCGCCGAGAAGGGCGCGAGGGCTCGCACGACAGCCAGGCGCCCTCGGAGTCGAGTCGCATCAGCACCACAACGGTGACAAGGCAGACGTCGGGTGGATCAGCACCAGCTACCCCCAAGAGTGTGGGCAAGACGACCAAGACGATCCACAACGAACCCAAGTCGCCCACCCAAAAGGCGGCAACGACCATTGTAACGACCACGACGACCAGCACCACCAAGACAGGTGCTGTGGCACCACCATCTCCGACACCAGCAGCAGCTCCAGCCAGTCCCACTCCAGTTCCAGGTACGAAATAAAGAAAAAATAAATAAATAAAATGAAAATCTCAAGTAAAGATAAAAGAAAAAAAACATATAAAAAGTAATCCAGATGAATCTATACTTACTATATGCTATATATATATATACTCGTATATTGGAAAAACTATGAAAAACTATGTATATGAATGTACTATCCTTCAGATAACAAGCTATCACAGTATACGTATACTACCACTAAGCCTGGCGACATATTCTCTCTGCCACCAACTCCAACTCCAACTACTCCTCCTACTATTAACAACGAACCAACAACAACACTAACCACCAACAAAGACAACACCACAGCCACAGCCACAGCCATAGCCACAGGCACCACCACAACCACCCCAGCAACCACCACAGCAACAAGAGCCACCCTAAGCGACAGCCTAGACCAAGAACCCATCCGAAAGGTAAAGGTGAGCGCAAATGAGGCGCACGAATCGGTGGCGGCAGTGGCGGTGGCAGAACCGCCTTGTGTGAAGCGGCAGTACTATCAACTGGGACCCGAAACCCTCAACGAGGGCGAACCAGTGGCCCGTCCCTCCGAGAGCGTTGGTAAGGCATCTCCCGAATAAACGTTAAAGATATTGAACAGCCCCCAAAAACAACCAACAACCAATCTTTTTGTAAATGCCTATGCTCTTTATTTCATTTTGTTTTCTTTCGAAACTGTTTTTGCAAATAAATATAATACCGAAAAAACAAATGCAATGTTTGAAATGTTCAATGTCTTGACTACCAACACCCCCCCGCCCCCAACGTGCACCACACAACAACACACGCCACACACACACACGCACACCAGCCATAAAGAGAGGAGTCCGTCTCTCCTGAAGGACGATTAACAACAAACAACAGCCTGTAGGGCAAAACTCTTCTCTAACTCTTCCACTAATGGGCCGAAAAGGGTCTTTGCCTGTCTATACAAAAATCTGTGCCTGTTCTGTTGCCTGCCGCCTAACCCCGTAGCCGTAGCCCGTAGAGAGCATCCTAACCCGTAGTAGCAGCCGCAAACCGTAGTCGTAACTAATCCATTAACTGGGAAAGAGCCACAAGAAACACACAAAACCCCAAGCACTGTAGTAGATCCAACGATCTATGGCCCACCTGCCTGACTCCCCTCGAAAAACGCTGATGACCTGCTCCCGTTGATGTCTACTCCCCGCAGCCACCAAGCAGAAGGCACCATCGAAGATGCGAAACCAGCCGAAACACAATCACAACTACGACGAGGATCAGAACGAAAGCGCACCCAAGCCCCTCGCCAGTTCCAGGGGCAGTTCCAAGTCGCCGAGCGTCGAACGCCGCCCGGTCTTCAGGGAAACCACATTCGAGGGTAGGCGTGTCTCCCAAGCAGAGGAGGATGTTCTGCTCATTGAGGATCAGATCCTCATAGATGAGACTTTGATGCAGTCACGGCCCAAGCCCAAGCAGAGCAGCCCCGAGCCAAGATTGCCCACATCTAGAGCTCAGAGTCCCGAGAAACCTCGGGTTTTTCCACGACAGAGCCCCGAAAAGCAGCAGCCGCAACCACTGGCAGGAACCCGTCGGCCCAGCGCCGAGAAACAGCTGCCGGCCAAGGAGAGTCCCCAGAAACTGGCGCCAGCGCCACGGCAGGCCAGTCCCGAGAAGCAGCTGCCTAGTAAGTCTCAGACACCCACTCCCATGGGGCGTCCCAATAGCCCTGAGAAATTGCAGCCAGAGAGGGCTGAGAGTCCAGAGAAAGAGCCTGGATTGCCCAGAAGATCGTACCAGCTGCCTAAAGAGAGCAGCCCCCTTCAAAAGGCAGCACCCGAGGCCAGTCCCGAGAAGCAGCTGCCTAGTAAGTCTCAAACACCCACTCCCATGGGTCGTCCCAAAAGCCCTGAGAAATCGCAGCCGGAGAGGAGTGAGAGTCCAGAGAAAGAGCCTGGATTGCCCAGAAGATCGTACCAGCTGCCCAAAGAGAGCAGCCCCCTTCAAAAGGCAGCACCCGAGGCCAGTCCCGAGAAGCAGCTGCCTAGTAAGTCTCAAACACCCACTCCCATGGGTCGTCCCAAAAGCCCTGAGAAATCGCAGCCGGAGAGGAGTGAGAGTCCAGAGAAAGAGCCTGGATTGCCCAGAAGATCGTACCAGCTGCCTAAAGAGAGCAGCACTCCTCAGAGGGCAGCCCCCGAAAGCCAGAGCCTGCCAAAGGCTCAGACTCCCTCAGAGCCGGAACTGCCCAAGAGTCCTCAGAGGGCCCAGAGTCCAGAGAAAGAACCTACTTTCTCGAAGGGATCACCCCGACAGAGTCCCGAAAAGGAGAGCCCCTGGAAACCTCAGTCGGGATCACCACGGCAGAGTCCCGAAAAGGAGAGTCAGAGCCCTAGGTCTGGAGCTCCAATCAATCCATCGATCCATCAGAAACGAGAGGAGGAACTATTCCGCAGCACGATTACTACCACTCAGACACGAACAACGAAGAAGAATTTGAACGATGAATTTTTAACGAACGAACGCCAGAGTCAGCCCCAGCCGCAAAACGAAAAGGAACCCGAATCGCAGACGCAATCGCAACCGCAAACCCAACCCGAAGAAGCCATAGAAAGTCCCGATGGTGGTTTATTCTCCAAAGGAGCCGACTCCGAGCCAGAGCCAGTGGAGGTGGAGGCACCCACTTATCGCAAAAAGGGTCTGAGTCGTCGCGAGACTTTCGAGGATCGTTGTCGCAAGATCCTGGGCATGGAGGAGGATGGGGATACCCAGGGAAGCTACATAACACGACCCAATGATGATGATGATGACGATGAAGATGATGATCAGCACCGGGAAGAGGAGGATGAGCAGAAGATAAGGCAAACAACCACAACAAAGACGGAGACCATTGAGGTAAAGATCGAAGACTGCCCCGATGACGATGATGATGATAATGATCAGCCATCGCGTCGTGTCACCGAAACCTTTGTTGTACGCACCCAGCCCAAAATCAAGGTAGAGGAGCCCCAGCCCCAGCCCAAGCCGCAGCAAGAGCTCAGTGAGCTTTTTGTGGATGTGGAGGAGCTCTCCAAGGATGATGAAGAGGAGGATATGCCCAGGAATCCTAAAGGGGATGCCGAGACCGTAAATGTGAACGAAGAGACGACGATTTTCATCACCAAGCGACCCTCAAAGTCACCCTCGCCTTCGCCCAAGACTACCCCGAAATCCACCTCCAAATCTCCATCGCCTTCGCCTTCTCGTCCGCAATCTTCAAATCCCGTTTTTGAGCCAGAACCAGAATCAGAGACGACGAGCTTTATCACCGAGAAGATCATCGATTGCCAGACAAAGACCATCAAAAAGTCACCACCAGAAGGTTCCACCCCCCCAAAGAAGTCTCCCCCCAAGAAAGAGGAACCCCAAGAGGAACTGCCCAAGAAGCGACCAAGTGTAACGACGAGCACAAAAACCGAAACCGAGCGTCGCAATTCACGCACCGCCCCCTCCAAGCAGGCACCCAACACACACCCAAAGGCTGCCGTCCCGAAGAGTCCCAGAAAGGAGTCTCTGCCGGGTCGAAAGCCGGAGTCAGCTCCCGCCAAGCGTGACAGTGTGGTGGAGGAGACACGCACCACCACCACCACTACCACTACGACGAAAACAGGACGAAAGCCCAGCGATGGCAGTCCTAGTGCCAGCGTATCTCCATCCATCAAGGATCGCCTGCGCTCTTCGCCACGTAAGCAGAAGACCCAACTCCAACCCCAGAGTCAGACACCTAAAAAAGTGGATCATGTGGATGGGGATACCACCACCTCCCCAGATGTGAGTCCATCGCGGATAGAGCGTCGTCGGTCGAGCAACATTTCCGTGCACACGGAGATCATCATCGACCACACGGCACCGAAGTCACCCCGAACCGAGCGTAGACCGCAACTGATAGCCGCCTTGAGTCCTGCCGCTGCACGCAAGTTGCCGGTGACCGAACGCAAGGAGTCGGCACCCGTGCCACGGGTGACGCGACGCGACAAGGCCGACAAGGTAATGCGCTCCACCAGTGAGAACATCATCAAGGTGGTCAACGGGCAGAAGGGCCCCAACGCGAAGAACACACCCAAGCAGCATCCCGAGATGAGCAGCCTGAGGCCCGTGGAACGTGGCAGCCGACCCAGCAAGTGTTTCACCACCAAAACCATCAATCTGAGCGAACAGCTGCTGGTGAACAGCGAGGACATGATCATCGACATCCAACAGGCAAAGAGCTCTCGAGAACCGTCGCCGGACCGCATCGTACCCACGCCGGTGAACGCCGCGATGGACACGGACACGGGCAAGCCGCGCTATCCCGATGTGGTGCAGGAGCCGGACGATGAGCCGCGCAAGAAGCCGCAGGTGACCAACATACCCATCTTCGAGGAGGCGGCCAATGCCTATGTGGGCTGTCAGATCTCAGAGCTGCGCAGCTCCAATGGGCTGGACGATGACATACTCGACAATCCCACTGTGGAGGCGCCACAGAGCCTGGACTACCCCACAACCAACAGCCCCAGCACCAGCACCGATCAGTCCCATCCCGTGGAGCCCGTACAGCCGCAGGACACAGACACCGACGAATGCCTGCTTAGCGTCCACGAGAAGGTCTCCCGCTTCACCCACTCCGCCGAACAGGTGAAACAGCCACGCAGCTCCGTCCCCTTCAGCCGGGAGTTCGATGCGAATGCCAAGATACCCGAGAACGATGAGTGCTTGCTGAGCATCAATCAGAAGGTGGACAAGTTCTTGCGTACCGCCGAGAACATCACCAGGCAGCCGCTGACGCCCACGCCCAGTCGGGAGTTGGAGCGCCAGCGCCCCAGCTTCGAGGAGATCGATGAGGAGCTGCGGCAGGATGACTGCACCCTAAGCGTCTCCCAGAAGGTGCACAAGTTCATTGACACCGCCGAGAAGTTGGCCCCGACAGCGCCACAAAAATCACCACGCCTGGTGGCCAGCATCGAGCGACACATCTCGCGGCAGGATACGGACTTGGAGCAGGAATCGGAACCCGAACTGCAGTCGGATCGAGAGGAAGAAGAATATCCCAAGCAGCCCCAAGTGCAGTCGGAAGAGGATGAGCCTCTGCCCATGACCAAGAACCACACCACAGCTATTGAGATGAAGCGGCAAAAGGACATCCTCAGCCGGCCATCGGTCTTTGGACAGCCCCGTGCCACAGAGGGCCCCCGTAAGCCATCCATCGTTTCCAAGCAGAACGGTACCAAGCCGCGATCGACCCCCAGCAGCACCAGCACCAGCCTGATCACCGAAGAGCGTCGATCCTATAGGAATCAGACCACAACTGGGAGCACCACCACGGGCAAACCGAAGTCATCCCAGCAGCCGAGCAGCACACCCAGGGGAAGCACCCCATCGAAACCCACAACAGCCGGAGGCTTCCCAACGAAACCCACGCCAGTTGAAGGCTCCCCAACGAAACCCACCCCAGCTGTAGGTGGTTCCAAGCGAACCATGGAGCACGTCAGCCAGCAGCAGTGGGTAATCAGCGATGTTGATGTGGATGTGGAGGTGGTGGGACCACCACCACCAACCCACAGCACCAGCAGCAACAGCCGCAAGCCTCAATCACATTCCCGTTCCCGTTCGCCCTCTGTCTCTGCCTCACCCTCACGCTCGTCGCCCTCCCCGTCATCGTCGCCGTCGCGCTCCCCCAGTAGACGCACCACTGGCACCACCAGATCCAACTTGAACTCGACCACCGCCAGCGTAGTTAAGACCACCACTGAGCACCACCAACAGCACCAGCACAGCCACAGTCAGAGGCACAGCCACAGCAGCACCACCAAGCAAAAAAGTCCAATATCCATTCCAAGCCCAAGCCCAAGCCCGACTAACCACCCAAGCAAAGCCACTCGTACAGCCACAACAGCTGATCCCGAACCCCATGTACCCGTTGAATCCCTTCCAGCAATCCCGAATGGCAGCGGGGTAGGCCGCAACGTGGCCACACGCAGGAACGTGTTCGAGAAGACACCACCACCACAGCAGGCAGCCCCAACAAACACAGCAGAGCCACAGCCTGGCGGGCGTCGTCCGTCGTACATGGATCATACCAAGAGCTCGCTGGAGCACATCAGACGTGACTCCCTGGAGATCAATAAGAACCACTATTCGCGCAAGTCCTCGGTGGAGGATGACTCGGGCCTGGAGCCACGCAATCCGAATACCTCGGTGAAGTTTGATGTGCCCAAAAAGGAGGAGAAGATCAAGCTGAAGATCGACCTGGAGATTGAGGAAATCTTCGATTTGCAGGTGCTCGAACAGCTGCTGGAGACAGTGAGCAGCTACGAGATGCGTCGTCGCATACGCGCCCAGATGCGGCTCATCAGAAAGAATATGATCAATGCGGGCACCACAAGCAGCAGCACCACGACTACCACCACTACGACGTCGGTGAAGACTTCGCCCAGTGCTGCAGCTCCACCGAAAAAGCAGCCCCAGCAGGAGGCCGCCACGCCTCGCGATCGTAGTCGCAGTCCGGAGTCCAAGACCATTAGCAGCAGCCTCAAGGAAGTGCGCACCACCAGCACCACGAGCAGCAGTTCCAGCACCAGGAGACAGCGAGCAGAGCAGGTGGACAGCACCACAGCAGGCACAGGTGGAGCAACGCCCCAGGGCAAGCCGCCGGTGAAGCCACGAGAGAGGAGCGCCAGTCCGGCCCAACGCCGTCGCAGCAGTCCCCCCGGCAAACAGTCGCCTGTGAGCACCACCACCACTACCACCACGACTCGGACTTCGAACAGTGGCACTGGGCCACGTGCCGGTGCACCCAGCAAGCCAGCACACCAAGGACCCATCTGGGCCGATCGCACCAAGGTGCTCAAGGGTCACGGGCCCGTCTCGAATGGTGGCTCCAGTCCGCGGAAGGGATCTGCCACGAGTACCACGAGCACTAGCACAAGCTCCACTGGAAAGATGACCCGAACCATGCAGAGCACCAGCACTAGCTCCAGCTCCACCGCCAGCTCTAGCACCAGGACAGCCAAGCCCAAGCAGCGCGAAGAGGACTCCATCACATCAAGCTACGGTGTGGGACCCACGGACGAGAATGGGCTGCCCCTCTTTGGGATAAGAGCCCTCAAGAAGAAAAGCCAGCCAGCTCCGTGTGAGACCAAGCAAGGTGAGAGGATAAACATAAACATAATCCCATTCCATAGATCCAAATTCTAATTTGAACATCAAAAACCTAACCGTTTCCTAGAAGTCACAGGATATGTGATCGAGGAGCAGTTCTACTCGGACAGCAAGTCCCCGCCCCGTCACGAGCGCAAGGAGCTGATCTACTCGAGCAATGCGGATGAGCTGGCTTCTATTCAGAAGCAGCTGCTGCTGGACGATGACTACCAGCCAGAGCTGAATACCAAGCTGGTCAGAGAGTTCAAGAAAGTCGAGTCCGAGTCGCAGCCAGAGCTAGAAGGCAGATATGTGCGCCGTGGATCGGTGAAGGAGCTCAGCGAGAAGTTCATACGGAAGGAGTCCTCCTCTTCGACGCACTCCAGCACCTCTCAGTCGCTGATGAGCAGCCGCACCGAGCATGCGGATGCGGAGGCAGAGGAGGAGACCGAAGACAGCGAATCCAATGAGGTTTGCAGCGTCATCGAGGCACCACAGATGCGCCAGGGCTCAACCAGCTCCACCACCACCCGGTCCAGCAACACGCGCTCCTTCCTCAACAGCAGCTCGGATCAGCGGCAGGTGACTAGCGTGGATGATGTCTTGGAGCGCATGCGCAATGCCGATAATGGTGAGACCTAGCCAACCCGAAATTCCCCTTTTTCATAGAAACTAAACCATCCCCTTTTTCATACCCTTAAAATACATAGTGGAGGAGCCTGGCGACACAAACGAAGATCGTGAGGCACGTGCTCTGCTCAACAAATTCCTTGGAGCCAGTGTGATAATGCAGGGCGTGGAGAGCATGCTACCACCAACGGCCACGGGTCAGCGTCTGAATAGCCAAGGGGTGAGTTATCCGTACACAAATATCATAGTCTGCTTTATAGTTTTCTACGAGTATCTCTCCAATTGAATATCAATCTCTTCTCCATAAGAAGTCTATGCTAAGAGAGTACAAAGGTGTCAGCATGTACTTTCTATTTAGGTTATCCCTGACTAAACCATACAATTGTCTCAGTAGCAAGCTTAAAAGCGAGTGACCAATTAATCGCTTGAATGAGTTAGAGAGTTAGAGTGGCACAAGTGTTGGTTTTCTCACTTTGTGGCATGGGTATCTCTCCATCTGCCCCATCTGTCCATCTGACTGCATCAACTATAGAAAATCCCCAAAAATAACCTCAAATGTGGCTCAAGCACGTGTCCGTTTAACGGTTCACCGAATAAGTCTCTCTTTTTATACGCTTGCAAAAAGGTATTCCAATTTTAACCAGATCTACATAGAAATATATACATACGTACATATGTATATCGGTACACTAGTAATTATATATTAATATATTCATTTATTAATATTAAAATGGAATTAAAATTCATATCATATGGCCAAATATACCGGGCTTTTCCTCATAATATAGTATAGTCAAAGTGCAATAAGACTCTGTCAGAATAATAACAATATGAGATCACTTTCATATGGAACAATGTGTCTGCAAGGGTACCTGAAACGTCGGTCGTTTCTTGATTTCTTTGGCTCCCCTTCCGTCTTCTCCTGTCCTCCGTATGGGATGCGATCGTGAAAAACTTCCAACCTAACCTCAACAGAGTCCCAGAGCCAAGAAAGCACGTGCCCGACTAACGGTTCACCGAGTGAGTGATCGCACTCGCACTGGCACTGGCATTGGCACTCTCGCTCTCTCTCTTTCTCTCTCTGCCTCTGTTTCTCTGTCGCCTTCTGTGCACTCTCTCCACTGCCCTCTCTCTCTCTCTCTCTTGCTGTTGCTTTTGCTGCTGGTGCCTGCGGTTGTGTGTGCCGTGTGCGCCGCCGTATGCGTGATGTGAGGGGCACCGCCTGGCTGGTCAGAGCAGCAAGCATCGCCATCGGCAGTGGCAGCAGTGGCAGTGGCAGTGGCAGCGGCATCTCTCCGAATCCGAATCGACAGCGACAGAGACGGCGTCAGTACACACTCAGAGGCGGCATCGATCACTTGTGCGAAGAACTACTTGATCCGACGACAAGCAGAGAAAGCAGGCAGCACCAGGCAGGCGAAGAAAGAAAGAAAGCAAAAAGTGCCAAGAAAGAAAGAAAGAATTTCTCGCGAACAACAAAGTTTAGAAGAAGTTTACAAAAAAAATATAAAAAACGTACATAAAACAAAAAGTAGAAAAGAAAAAGAAGCAGTAGAATAACAAAAGAAGACAAGTTTCTGGCTTCTTCGCTCTTTATTTTTTTCTTGTGCAGTTTTGTTAAATATTGTTATTTTCCTGTGGCGAGAGAGCGATAGAGCGAGCGCGCGAGTGTCGGTCGAATCCATATTTGGTCTAACAGCAGCATCGCATCGCATCAGCAGAATCATCATCAGCATAAGCGGGGCCATAGAACCGCAAGGAGAAGCAGCCAGCAGCAGTTAGAGCGGGAGCGGTAGCAAAAGAACCGCAAGCAAGCAGCAAAAAAAAAGCACAGCGTAAGTTCTGATTGAGAGAGCGCGGCAAGGCAAGGCAAGGTGTATTTCACAAGAAGGTGAGGCATTCCCCTGATCTAAGATTTGTCTTTACTGTCGAAACGGAACTTGCCGTTAGAAGGGCAGACGAGGTCTTGCATTTCCTGCTCTCAGTTGCCTCAGAGTTGCCTATTTTGTTTTGGTACTCTCTGAATTTTACCGATACGCAACTATTGTGGGAGGAGCTCGGGATAGCCCCCTCACCCTGTCTCCTAATACACTCTGGACAAAGACAGAGACGGAGACATATGATAGATTAGTAGAGAAAAAGAAGGAAATGACAGAGAGAGAGAGAAAGAGTGAGAGGAGAGACGTAGAGCAGCTGTTCGAGTCAATTATTTTTAGTGCGCATAATTTGCTGCCCGTCCGTCCGTCTGTCGTCTGTCCGTCGCAGCAGCGAAAAAGAGGAATTTCTGTCACGACACCTCAAAATGCACCTGAACGTAAGGAGGAGGCATAGCAGCAGCAGCGACGACGACGACGACGACGACACCATCGGGCGCTATATATAAACCGATAATGTATATATATCTTTCTGTCTATATGCTGTACATACGTATGTATTTGTGGATGTGTATGAGTAGAGTATACATACAGCAGAGAAACAACAAATAAATAAATACTTTTTAAAAACAGAGCTGAGAAAAAGAAATAGTGAGCGAGGAGGTTGGGGAGGGATGCATGAATGAGAGCGTCAAATGTACGGAAAATTTCGACAAAAATAGCTCCAACGACGGGGCAGGCAGTATTTTTACGGTCTATGGTTGGAGGAGCATTTTCGGTTTTGATTTTTTTTTTTTGGCCAACTTGCAGACAGAGACGCACATGGTGGCCAGGGCAGGAGCAGAGACGATTGCTGGTGCTGCTAGTACTGGTGCATGGGACAGCAAACGCACATTGCAATGCCGCGCTCTGCCGTCTCGTCTCTGTGGCATGTGATGTTCCCGTTTTTCTTCCACTTGTGTGTGAACCAAATACCAATTTCCCACAGATCACACAGCAGATATTTCCCCCTATTCGATGATGCCTATGCTCTGGGACTTTGTTAGATACATACAAACAGATACATATATGTATTATAGTTACAAACACACACACTGGCAAGATATTACAGGTCTACAGATAAAGATATAGCCTAAAGTCGTAGTCGTAGCCGTTGCTTGGAATAGTGTGGGAGGGGGAATGATTTGTTTGCACAAGCTAAATAGATCGAAATGGATGAATTGGATAGAAGATCAGTTGAGAGTCCAGATTTGTCATATAGCACACATTTAAATCCTTTCTATTCATATGATAGATAAATATGTGCATATGAATCTCTAATGATTGTTTCTATTTTGATAGAGTTGCCGACTGACACTTCGTACACTCCAAATCTAAAGGTTTACTAAAAGTATGACATGGAATGTTTTACATTGATCTCTCTTCTTTGCCCTTAAACTGTGTTTAGGCATAAAAGAAAATCTTACGAAATTCTTAAAAAATTACTACAAGAACTGCTCCGCTCGTCCTCCATGCAACAAGCGTCATTGGACTCAGTCCCAAAATGCTTTTTTTGAGTTCGCGCCCATAAAAAAAATTTCACATTTAAACTGGTTCAAATGTTTACTTACTGACCAACTACCGAGCAGAACTACATCCATCCTACCACAAGCGAGTGTGTTGTGTTGTGCACTTCTTCTGTCCATTAAAGTTTCCAAATAATCAGCATACGTAGTTTTCAGTTGCCCCACTCAGTAGTACTCAGTGGAGTCGTTAACACATGAACCAGTTCTAGTGGCATTACCAGCCAGCCAGCCAGCCAGTCAGTCAGCCAGCCAGCCCCCTCCCTCTTACAAATGATTACAAATGCAGAGCAGAGCAGATACGAGTGGTATACTCGTGTACATCGTGTATATGGAATTTGTACGAAAACGTACGCGTAGTGGGAACCCTTTTATAATTCATGCATGAACTCTTCTGTTTACCCATGGAAGCAAGCCCTTTGATAAGGCACCATTGTAGCGGCATTCAGTCTATAGATCACCATCCATCCATCCATCCATCCATCCACCACAATGGATCGAAGTGGGAACCCAGGCGGGAATTCCATTTCTGCTGCCCGTTCTGTTTCCCCCAGGTGTGTTTTTGTGCTGGTGGTTGCCCCTGTACTTAGTTGAGCGTAACATTCTGAGGCGGCACGCCGCAAATCCTCCTCAAATACTCTCTCTCTCTCTCTGTCTCTCCCAGTACCCCACCAGATTTCTGGCTGGCTGACTCCTCAAAGTTGGAAAGCCGGTTTCCATTACCCTTATTCTTCCTGCTCTCGCCACTGCGCCACTCATTCTACCCTTGGAGTGGCGAGGTATGCTAATTTTTGCAAATTATATGAGAATATACATATATTATGTACCTCCCTCCTTTGTCCAGGCTTTAGATTATACAAAGGTGACTATTGTATTGATCAAAAAAGTTGTGTATGTGGGAAAACATAAACTACATAAAATATCAGACTGGTAAACACGCTCCAAGGGCTATATATCGGCTATACATACATATATGTAGTATCTAGGGACAATATGGACAAATGCAAAAATGTAATCGATGGCAAGAAAAAGGAAGGGTACTCGTAGCTTCGTTTTGTAGAGCTTGACTTTCTTTCTGGTTCTTCTGCCTCTGCCTGTTCTTCTTCGTCTCTGTCTTCCTCTCCCGCTCCCTCTTCTTCGCCCTCCTCTGACGTTTCATAATCGTTGTTGTTTTTGTTGTTGTTGGAGTGTGTGCGTTTGCGTTTGCGTCTGTGCGTGAGCCTTTGTCTTTGCTTCGCATTTTGCATGTCAAATAATTCTCATTTTGCCAGAGGCTAAAAATACAAAAGAACGAGACAAAAGCAGCAACAAAAAAGTATTAAAAAAACAACAACAACAACAACAAAAGACAAGACAACGAAAGAAAGTCTGAATGTGGAAACTAGCAGAGAATGAAAAACCATTCGTTCCCATGGAAAATTGGGTGGATTTTCGTTCGTTGTTTTAGAAGGTCTTTAGGCACTCGGAGAGGAAGGAGGGGGCAGGGGGGCCTGTACTAATTGGAGTCCATCAATCATACATTTATCTCTCACTCTCCCGCTTGCCATGTTTCTCTCTCATTGCCTCCTCTTGATCTGAATCTCTCTTGAGTTTCCACTGCTTCTGCCTCTACTGCCTCTCGCGGATGTGTGTGGTGTCAAAATGTTGAACAATTGATTGAGTCAATGGCCAACAACTGCAGCGGCCACTGTTCAAGCCAAATGCAATGTTCGCTTTGGTCAGCTGCACTTTCCTAACCCGCCCCCTCCCCTCCCCACCCCTTTCCTTTTATTTCATTTCTCCGCCTCTCTCTCTCGTTTCAAACAGTTTGTTTTTTAATTGCTTTCCTCTTTGTTGTGTTGTTGTTTTTCATGCAATTACCATTTTTGATTTGCACGCATGGTTGCATTTTGCTCTTGATCGGTGCATTACCATTACCATTACCATTCCCCCCCATCTTCAACGTCCCCTTTCGCACACTGTCACGCTTTGGCGGAATTGCGCCAAATACTTTGGCAAGGGCCTAAACGTCACGATTCACAGAAATGATAACGGCGGGGGCCGGCGGGGGGTGAGGGCGAAGAAATACTCGGAACCATCAACTCGAAAGAGCATCAAAATGAAATGCAAATTAAATCAAATGAAATGACATTTTTACTGTTTTATTTTTTTGTATTTTTTGGCCCACATTCTGACAACAGCAACAACAAAATTTCGTTAAAAGAACGAATATTTGGGGGGACAAAGAACGAAAAACAAATATAGGGCAAACGAGATATAAGTATAGAAAAGTATTGTAAAAATGTTTGGCAATTAATTTTTGTTCCTTAGACTTTTGCTCTTGGTTTATTTTGTTTGGTTCCAATTTGTTTATAACGATTGGGGAGGCCCGCTGAAATATTATATAAAGTTTTATTCGGCCAGAAAATCCAAAGAAACAACAACAAAACGCGAGAGAGACAGAGAAACAAATACGTACAAGGAGAAAGATAGAGAGGAAAATATGAAGAATGTTTTTTTTTTCAACCAGAAATATGTACATTTGTCTCTCTCTCTTTCCCTCTCTTCCCCTCTCTAACTGTTTCCATGTGTGTGTTTTTGTGCTTAAATAATTTATAATTAAAAATAGCAACGCGTGTGGGAAGAAAAACCGAGCAGAAGAACAGAGACAGAGGGCGGAGATGCAGGAAGCTGCGGCCGAATTTTCGAACATGTTCGAAGTCGGTTTTTGAAAAATTTCCCCCATTTGTTGGCTGACCAAATTTGGTCAAATTTTGATATAAACAATCTACCAAAAGAGATTGTTGCCACAGACAGAGAGCGAGCAAGAGAGAGAGAGAGAGATAGAGAGAGCGGGAGAACAGTACATATATATGTACATATATTTATGTATATAATTGCGGCATTCCCCCATCAAAGGCAACTGCAGTACACATACCACACGTCGTATACTTAATTGCACTCTATATAGTACTCGCATATCGTGTACATACATATATGCATGTCTCGCAGAGGTCTATAAACGTTTTAACCGCATGATCCTTGGGGGTGCAATATTCTGTATTTTTTGTACTTTTGTGTGTTTGATTTGTGGCAATTAAAATGAATTTATGCCCTCATTTCATGTTGATAAAATTTCTCTGTTCTTGATGTCTGCCAATGAACTCTATTTGCATATACCTTCATTTGTACGAGTAGGTAATTCGATGGGGGTCCATCGGGTTACAGGACTTGAGAGGTTAAAGTTTGCTCTCTGTAGATTTTATTTCTATTCGGTTATAAGATTCCCTTTAACGCTGATGAAATATGTCTTTGAAACATTCCATAAGCATCTGGAATGGATGCAAAATACATCATTCGTTTATTCAATAAAATATAATTCCATTCAATACGAAATTTCGGTATTTCGGAAAGGCATATTCCCATAACCGATTAACAATCGATTCAATTGAAAGTCAACTCGCGAAACTTCCATTCATTCATTCAAACAAACAAAAAGAACAGAAAATACTAAACAATCGAGTGACACTTGCCGTGGAGCCTGCGGGGGGCAACGTGATGCATACGTAATGTATAGTAGACAGAACCCACAGGCCACACATTACGCATACGAGAGGTATGCCCAGCGTTGTTCAGTTCAATTAGTCAACTGCAGTCGGAAGCAATTGGAGAGTGAAGGAGTGAAAGGGAGAGGGGGAGAGCCGCGGCAAAAGAATCATGGCTAAGGACAGCGACAGAAAAGTGTTTGTTTCTGCCTTATCATGGCCATCGATCGTCGAATGTCGAACCGATTGTCGGTCGAGCGATGGCTCGGCTTCCCTCCCCAGTTTCTTGGCAACAGAATAATTGTTGGCTTTCAAATGTGCTCATCGTGCTTTATTTAGCCAGACTGAACAGCTGGCACGGCATGGCATGGCACGGCACCACCACCCACCCATAGACAGCGAGTGAAAGAGAGAGAGAGTGTTGAGGAGGGGAAAACATGAAACAACATTTTCCGGTTGATAAACAAAAAAAAAAACCTGTGCTAATCCACACTCACATCCATTTCTTTTAGGTGAAAACCACACGCATAACAAATACCTACAGCAAATCGGGAACTGGCAAGGTCAGCAGCAGCAGTACCAGCAGCAGCAGCTCCTCAGCACCAGTTACACGCACAACTTGTGACATCGAGGAGATACAGGACGAGCAGATCCTAAAGCAATTGGTAGGTGTAGTCCGTCCCTGACCGGCCCCTGACTCTTCTTCTCCCAAATCAAACCTCTTTTGGCATCCATTTCTTGAAGCTGGAACAGGCCTCCACCTACGAGGAGCGTCGCAAGATCCGTGCACGTCTACGCGAACTTATGGCGGAACGCGAAGGTGAGTCTCCATTTCAATATTTATCTTGTAAGCCGAACACCCCCCAAAAGCCCAGCAACAGCACCAGAACCAGAACCAGCAGCCTATATGAATAGGAGGCTGCACTCTCTCCACTCCACAAAGCACAAAGCACCACTCTACTCCACTCTCCAGCGATATCCAGCGATAACCGATAGCCGATAAGGAGATGCAACCATCGATAATCGGATGCAAAGTGTCTATATATTGTGTTCTGTATCTGTATCTTGTATCTTGTAGGATAAAGCGCACACTGCAACTGTAGGCTCTAGGCTAAAGAAATCTAAACTGTTAACCGAAACGAAAAGTAGAAGAAGAGCCTTAGTCGATTAATCGATTAACGCGTTTAGGCCCCCTCCCAATCAAAAGGTATTGCACACAACCACAACAACTATTTTCTCTGTTCCAAGTCATGTTCCAAGATTATTTCCCCACCAAAGAACATTTATCTCTCTCAATTGTGTAAACCAAGTCGTGCACTCGTCGTCTCGTCTCGTCACGCTATCACGTTATCGTTATTTGACATCTTTATCGTTATCGTTGTTTTGTTTTAATTTAGTTATCGTTTCACACAGTGAGAACGTCTGTCCAGAACCCCCACCCCAGCCCCACTTCGAAGACCCACAAAGAACTGGAATCGATCCATCGATTCACACATTATATGTATATCTCCGATATTTCTACATTTTTTACTTTATTTGTATACATATTTGTATGTTGTTCAGTTTGATCGAGACATTTCACAAAAGCTTAGATGCCCCAAAACGGAAACGGAAACAGCAACGAAAGTTTCCTCATATATTATATATGACATGTGGTTCAATAAGTTTGTCCCCGCAGTTCTTGAACTTCTTCCGGCTTGAGCATCTGAGTTTTGGTTTTCTGTTCAAGTTCCAAGAGATCCCGAGATCCCAAGATCCCAAGATCCCGAGACCCAAGCTTTTGTTATCTTGCTTGATGTCGTCGTTTTATCTTTGAGTTCTCATTGCTCGCCTTTTAAATGATGTCTCTTTCTGTCTCTCCTTTTACCTCCTAACTTTCTGACTTTCTTTCTACTGTGAATCATCGTGCCCCTCAGAACAAAAGAACTCAGCTGCAGCCTCTAAGAAAAAAGAGGAGGCGGAGGAGGAGAGCAGTGCCAGCGAGTATGAGGAGATTATCGAGGAGGTGACGGACTACAGCGACGACGACGACAACAACGAAGAGGAGACCACCAAAAAGGAGCCACCCAAGGAGGAGAAGAAGGTAGAGAAGAAGGTAGAGAAGAAGGTAGCCTCCGTAGCCGTTGCCTCTGTAGCCTCCAAGGAGACCAAAGTCAGCGAGAGTGTCACCAAAAAGTTGGCCAAAGTAGAGCTCTCAGAGCAGGCCACAACATCCTCGACATCCTCGACATTCACAACATCCTCGAAATCCACAACAGACGGTGTCCAGAAGGTGCAGCAGGGTGAGTCAGCCCTGCCAGCAGCCAAATCAGGAGCAAAAGCAGGAGCAGCCGGCAGCAGCAGTAGCATTAGCAGTAGGAAACAGAGTAGTAGTCAGGTTAGCACAGTGGTTAGGGCCAGGGACAAAGCCAAGGCAGAGACAATGCCGTCGGCAGCAGCAGCAACACCAGCAGGAGCAGCGGGAGCGGAAGCGGGAACGGTTTCGGGAGTGAGCAGATTGAGTGTACCCTCGAAGGAGGATTCGGGCACGGAAAGTGGCGAGGATCTGCGCCTGCTGGCCGCCGGACTGAGGGACACCCTTCAGCAGCGGAGCGGCAGCGATGCCAGCGAGGCACATCGCAGCCTCCTCGAGGAGGTAACGGACGCCCTCAGCCGCCTGGAGAGCTCCCTGAAGCAGGGCAAGGAGCTGGCCGTCGACGGGGGTCAGCGTCAGGCTCTCCTCGGACTCGTTGCCCGCCTCCAGAGTGGACTCAATGCCCCGGAGAAACTTGCGGCGGCAGACAACAATAGCAGCGGCATCTCCGAAGAGGCCTCTCCCACCCAGGAGGATATGGATCTTGAGCTGGGGATGGGGATGGAGGACCCCCGTTCGGACTGCCGGCAGTCACGGTTCGCCAAGCGTCGGCAGCGCAACAGCCGCCACACGGTGGGTGTCAGTCGAGAGGAGCTGGCGGATGCCAGACGCTACATGGAGGACATGCTGTTGCTGGAGAACAACAAGGGCTTCGCCCTGGAGAAGAATGCCAGCTCGGGAGCCATCATACCGCCCGTTCAGCTCTACAGACCCAATCAGTTTGTGCCGCAGCCACAACAGCAGCAACCAAAGCCACAGCCACTGCAGCAACCAGTGCAGCAGACTGCAGCCCCACAATCTCAGGGATCCCAGCTAAGACCGAACAACAACAGCAGCAACAACAGACGCCCTCTGTCTGGGGACTATGCGGTGAGCTTTGCCAGCTATGAGGCTGCCCAAAAGGGGGGACAGCAGGAGGGGTATAACTCCAACTCCGGCGCATCCTCCACCCGCTTCAATGGAGGGAAAAAGCATATGATGAAACGGGCCAATACCATCGATATACCCAAGGCAAAGGCCAAGTACATGGCCGACTGTGACACGGACTCGGACCTGGAGGACGAGCACGACCATGGTCCCAATCTGGGCCTGAAACGTGCCGTCCAGGTGAGCGTGAAGCGGCGCGTACAGAATGCCGTGCCACCCTTCGAGCCCAAGACGGAGAACGATCACAAGTTCCTGGCCTTCATCAACAAGCAGAGCCATCAGACGGGTCTTGGCTGGGGTGGCAGTGGTGGAGGACGTAGCGTGTCCAACTGGACGCACAAGTTCGGGAACATCAAGCACACCTTTGAGACGGGGGCGGCGGCCACCGTGACCAAGGGTAAGCCCCCGCCAGTGCCCGGTCATGTTCCAGGGTGGGCCAAGCAGGAGCACCAGCATCACCAGCAGCTTCAGCGCGAGCAAATGCAGCGAGAGCAGCTGCAGCGAGAGCAATACCAGCGAGAGCAATACCAGCGAGAGCAGCGCCAGCGCGAGCACAAGCAACGAGAACAAATGCAGCGAGAGCAACATGATAGGAACCATCGAGAACAGCAACAACGAGAGATGCTTCAGCGAGAGCAAATTCAACGAGAGCAATTACAGCGAGAGCACATCCAACGTGAGCAGATCCAACGGGACCAGAAGCAGCGAGAGCACATCCAGCGAGAGCAAATGCAACGAGATCAGCTGCAGCGAGAACAGGTTCAGCGAGAACAACTCCAGAGAGAACAGCAACAGCAGCAGGCGGCAGCAACAGCCGCTGCCCAAGCCCATTCCCAGGCCCTGGCCGAGCGCCAGCGTCGGCAAGAGATCGAACGCCAGCTGCTCCTCGAACAGGAGGCAAGATACAAGCGCGAGCAGCGCGTTCGCCTGGAGCAGGAATACTACGAGCAGCAGCTTGAACGCCAACAGGAGGAACGGCAGCAGCAGTTGGACCGCCAGCGACAGCAGCAAGAGCAACTGGAGCGGCAGCGTCGCCAGGAGATGGAGGTGCGCCTGAAGCACCAGAGGGAACAGCAGCAACAGTTGCAGTTGCAGCTGCAACAGCAGCAGCAGCAACAGCAACAGCAGCCCTTGAACCACTTTATACACGCACCCCAGTCCGTGTTCCGGCCTATCGATCAGGATCCGCCAGCGGCTCCTAGCATCTATAAGCCCATAGCCAAGAAGTCGGAACCGCAGCCGGGCTCTGTCTGGCAGCCCTCGGGTCAGGGCAAGCCTCCAGTTCAACAGCAGCAGCACCTGCAGGCGCGGACACCGTACAGCAACACGCCGTCGCCTGCCTCCACGGCCACCTCGCCCATCGGTCTGCCGTGGGTGGCCAAGCCGAAGGTGGACAACAGCGATTTCCGTCGCAAGGCCCATCACTTTGAGGAACGGTCGCTAAGGGACAACCTGGAGCAGTCGCCCTATCCTGTGGGCAGCTCCAACGGGGGCCATGGCTACCTGCAGCGCCACAATTCTCTGCGTTCGAAAGGTCCACCAGCGGCACTCAGCGAATTCAAGAAGCGGCCCTCGTTACCAAATGCCATGGAGCCCGGAACTGTGCCGGGAATGGGAGGAGTGGGAGGATCACATGGAGGATCTCGACAGCAGCTGTATCAGCCACCGCCACCCACCAACATATCCTTCACGTATGCCGACTTTTCGCCAGTGCGCAACCGCAACCCACAGAACCGACATAACTACCGCAGCCAACCGTGCTTGCCCAGTGCCGTAGATCAGGCAGAGGCACTGACCAATCCCCTCGCAGCACCTCTCGTGCTGACCAACTCCAATCCCACCTACCTACCAGGGGCAGGGGTATCAGCGAGTCGTAGATTTGACTACGTGACTAGTCCGGTGGATGTGGACAACAGTCCGGCCAACAGTCCAACCAGCTTCCTCACCGTACCCAATGCCCTAACCACGGACAACACGGATGACGATCTCGATCTGGACTCGGACACCAATATGCTAGAATATCGGGCCGAGACGAAGGTGATGCGCAAGCCGCGCAGTCAGACAGCCGTGACCGTGGCCGGACGGAGAACGGCCCACCTAAGCGATGATGAGGTCTTCGGTCGCAACTCTAGGGCGGCCAAGTCATTGCTGTACACCATGAAGCAGCTGGGCGGCAATGGAAATGGTAATGGCAATGGTGCACCACCAGGAGCACCTGTTCCAACGCCAGTAGCTCTCCCCAGAAGTAGGGGACAACAACAATCCCATACTGCACCCAGTTCACCGAAGCCGGCGGTATGTCTATCGCCGGACGGTCGCCAGTACCAGGCCCCAATGGTGGAGCCGCTCTTCCCGCAGTTGAGTAGCTTCGAGCCGCAGCGGAAGCCCCAGTATGCGCCAGTATCCGCCTCACTGCCAGTCACACCCACCAGTGTGGCACCGCTGGCTCCACCGCCGGTGATCAATTACCAAGCAAATCCCACCTATACACCGCCACAGACCCGGTCCGATGTGGGCGGAGGCGCAGGCTACCTGGGGGAGACGCACACATCGTATGTGGTCACTTATCCGGTGGACGAGTCCGGGGATGAGCACGAGCCGGAATCGTCCATTTCCATGTCGCTGAGCCAGCGACTGCGTCGCACCTCGGAGCACTCGAATGCCAGCTCCTCGCTGTCCTTGGGGAGCACCAGCTGGACACCAAATCCAATGCACAGCACGGTTCCAGTTTCAGTACCGACCACAGTCGTACCCATACCGACAACCGCACCACCGCCAGTGGATCGCAGCACGAAACCGCAGCTGTTTCCCGTCCATAAGCCTGTACAGGCGCCGCCCAGCAGCAACAGCGGCGGCAGCAGGCCCCGTTTGAGCACCCGCAGCCACACCATCCAGGGCGAGGACATGACCGGCTACGAGGGAACCACCCACCACAACCAGCCCCTGAAGAACCGTGTGATGTCCCAGCAGTCGCTTAACTCCTCGATCTCCGTCCGAACGCAGCAGCAACAGCTGCAGCAGAAGCAGCAACAGCAGCAGCAGCAGCAACAGAAGGAACTGCAGCACCTAAACGAGCTGCGACGAAAGAGTTTGGGCAATGTGCTGGAGCAGCGGGAGACCGCACAGCGGATGGCCTTCTACGAACAGCACGAGGAGTACAAGTCCTCGGCACCGGCGGATACACCGGACATAGTCAAGTCGTCGCTGCCGAAGGAGAATGCCCCACTGCTGAAGAAATTCGGACCTCCCCAGAGGCACCATTACGTGCCCAATGCATACCAGAGCCCGCAGCTGAATAAGCAGAGCTCCGCCGGCACCACAACTACAACCTCCGTAATCAGCTCCACCACAGTGGTGCATCAGCAGCAGCAGCAGCAGCAGAGGCCCAGCATTGTGGAGACGCCGGCAACGCCACAGCCAATGCCACAAGTGCCGCCCGAGGACGAGATACCCCATAATATAGTGTTCAACAATGTGAGTGCCTTCAGCTCCATGAGCCGCCGCAGCCAGGACGAGGATGTCCAGCAGCTGCAGGGCTCGGCAGGATCCCGCATCAATCGCCTGAGCAAATGCGACTCCTGGAACCAGATCTGCCAACAGCAGCAGGGCGGACTGGGTCAGGGTCAGCCCAAGTACAGCCAGCCAGTCACCACAGCGCCCGGAGAGCTCCGGCGCTGCAAGTCCGGCCATTCCCTGGCCGTGCCGAAGCTGTACGAGGCGGGTATCGATAAGGCACAGATCAGCGAAAAGCAGCGCACGGTGGCTGCCTACTTCTCCGGCCAGAAGTCGCCCACTGGCGGGCAGGTAGAGGAGCTGCGCACCACCGTGACAACCACCTCCACGAGCAGCTCGTCGGCCGCCAGTCGGAAGTCCGCCATCAATCGGACAAAGACCAGCGAGAAGCTGTCGGCGGCGGCGCGCAAGTCGCTCAGCTCCCTGACCAGCACCTCCAATGGTAACGTGTCCACCGCTGGACTGGGACTGGGTCGCGGCAATGCTGGTGGTGTGGCTGTTTACGGCGGCGTCGGTGGTGGGCTCAGTCGCAGTGCCACCATGCCGCACATAGCTAATCTCAATCTGCTGGACGAGAGCAATGTGGAGGATGCCTTCGAGCAGCTGATGATGGGGGCCTAGAAGCGCGGCCATGCAACCAAGCGACAACCACTCAACCACTCACCATCCAACCAGCCCCAAGCAACCCCTCCACTCCGACAGACAAACAGACAGACACGCACAGAAACACACTCACACAAACCACCCCCAAAAAAAAACAAGCCACATGCGCACCAGGCATTCCGCAAGGAACAAAACACGCAAAGCAAACGATATCGACATTGTTATCGACATAGAAATCGAAATCGACATCGAAACAGAATTATAACTGTTTAACTGTAAAGGCAACTGTACTGATTAATGATTACTGGAGAGCAGGCTCAAGCTTTCTCTCCCACGCTCTCTATCTCTCTCATTCTCTTTGAGCTTTGAGCATAGGATTAGCTTTTTTTTGTTGTTTTAGTTCAGAAACAGAAACAGAACCCCACCAACAAATCCCACAACACACACACACACACGCACCCTTCGCACTCTCTCTCTCCCTGTGTATCTCTTGCGGTTTCGTTGTTTCAACTCTCTCTCGCTCTTTCTCTCAGTAAGAGATAGAGTTAAGATTCTGATCAGTAGAAAGAGTAGAATATATGCAGCAGAGGGTCAGAGAGGGTCACAAACCTCACACGAAAAGAATTATCTGCTGCACTGCCCCACCACCACCCACCATCCACCATACACCCTACCCAACACCCAAGAAACGTAGGACAACGAGGCCGCAACAACAACAACAGCAACAACAACTACAGAGATTCGTGAGTTTTGAAACCACCGAAAAAAGCACGCCACCGCCCAATCGAAAAAACTGTACAAAAATGCCAGCAGCAGCAGTAGCCAGCAGCCTGCGTTCCCCTGCAAAACCCCCCTTTTTATACTCCCGAAAGCGTTGTACTACCAAGAAACTTATTTTTGCCTAAACCCCAGCCCCTACCCCCCCAACCGCACCGCAGCAGCCTAACACATATTGTACACATGTATGTACAGTCCTTGACAACTAATTGGGATTCCAGAAGGGTTCACAGGGTTTTGCATTCTTTGTACATTTGTATTACTATAAATAGACCATATATTCATCGATTGTGCTGGCCAGTTTGACCATGTAGTGAAATTGGACACTTTGGGTGGCAAATCCTGTGAGGCGGCAATGTTCAATAGAATGCTGGGCATTCACATAGGATATGTTTCAATGTTATCTGCAGCAGTCAATCACTACTGGTTTAAATCTCCTGAGGTGATGCTCCAGGACTTTTCACCTGCCCCTCACAGGGCTGACAAAAGTTCCCCTCAAAAGCTCCATTCTTAAATTCATTGAGTTAAGATCGTTTTAATCACACTAGTATCGACAGATTCGTTCACAAAATAGATCACAACGAACTTCAGGCTTTGGCATTACTATCCCGATGATCTATCGGCAACATAGGTTAGGCTTTCATTTCATATCATTTACCATATGTAAACGGTTTCTAATAAGCAATTTAAATAATTATTTCGTTCTGGATATCAAAAGCATCGTTTTTGAGCATAAGTCCTGCGGTGTTCAGAAAATGAAGAGACTTAGGTAAATTTGAATTCAATTAAGGTATAACTTAATATAATTTACGAGTTCAAATGGAATGTGGAAATGGAACATCGTTCCCTCAATTAGCTGTCAATGAGTGTACTGTACCATCCATATGTACTATATTCTAATATATTTATATGTTTTTGCATATATGTATATGTGTGTATATATTGCCTGTATATTTCTTCTCCCACACGCACACACCCATACACACACACACACACAACCACGCACTGACATACAGACAGACAAACCGTTCTAAATGTGTCGCTTATTCCCTTTGCGTTTCGTTTCGTTTCCTTACGTTTTGTACCACCCATTACGTTGCGTTACGTTATGTTTCGTTAGTTTTTCGTTCCGTTCATTTACGTTTTGCTCTCTTTTGTTCGTTGATTGGTTGGTTGGTTGATTGATTGATTGATTGGTTAATTGATTGACTGACTGGTTGATTGGTTGGTTGGTCCAGCGCAAAGACAACACACATCGGAAGCATTACACCCCATGCTGCCTCCCCACTCTCTCGCTCTATCTTGTGCTCTCTCTCTCTCTTTGTACATATACACCTACCCCATAAGCACACCCGAAACCCGCCCCGCCCCGCCCCCACCAGTTGAGATGAGGAAAAATTGTATATGATTTTTTGATTTGATTTTTGTTGTCGACAGCAGCTGCCGCTCAGTCTGCTGACCTGCTCTTGTCCCCCCTACTCCAAACACCGCATGCGTTCGTTCGTTCCTTCGTTTTTACTTCTTTTTTGTAGCCATAATCGTGCATGTCATACATAAATTACTATGTAAATTACGAGTATCCTGTAGCCATTAGCATAAGCAAAGCAAACCACCAGCAGCGACAGATCTGGCCACACCACAACCAACTTCAAACTCCAGCAGCCGCAGCAGCACCACCACCACACCACCACCTCAGCCACACCATCAGCGACGATCTTCGCTGCCATTTTGTGTTGTTTTTTTGCCATAACCCACCATTCCCCCTCCTTGTTTTTGATTATTCCATGTGCGTAGTGCGTTTTTTAGCGGGGAAAATGCGGGGGCACATGCTTCAGAAAGAGCTGCCAACCCACCAGCAGCTGAACGTCTGTTGTAGCCTTATATTATGCAATTGCTATACCCTGGCTGAAGGCATTTTACTTTCATGTAATCCTGATCATTGTCAGTCCGTCTGTCGCTGTTCGTCCCAGCGATGTACAGTCAGCCATACATACATTTAACACATTCGAAGTCGATCAAAATTCATTTACAAGCCGGTCTGCAAGGGTATATCGAAAGCTTCGGAAGTCACCGAAGCCAGCCTTTCTTGTTTTTTGAATTATTGCGTAGCTGTTCCTTTTTGTATGTAGCGCTCAACATAACCAACAAAAATAAAAATACAAATAAAGGCAACCAACGAATGCTTTGTTTTCCACGTTCCGTAGTGTGTACAGTACAGTTTTGTTGCCTGCCAGATACAAAACACATATGTAATATGAATAACCACCAATGTTGATTGATTTTCTCACCTAATTAGTTTTTTGTGTATTCAAAATAGTTATGTAATCGAATTTTTCTTTTGTGCATGCCCAGACCCAACTAATCATTGTAATGTTTGCTTCTCTCTCTCTTCCTCGCGCTGCCTGCCGCCTGTCCACACACGATCAAAACGCACTAAAAAACTCTCTTCACACACAGCAGCGCAGCAGCACAGGCAGCAGAGCTCCACCACCAGCGAACAGCGCAGCGAGACCAAGTCGAAGGATGGCGTCACCACAACAACCACAAAAGGTAAGATCGGCCCCCTCGATCCTCTGAAGGAAGCCTCACCACGCTCTTTCGATATGCTTCCATTACCTTACCATGCCCTACCTTGCATACATATACCATGAACTGCTTGAATTGATATATCTTTCTCTCTCTCATCATCGTATTACAGTTACCACGCGCACGGTGAGCGGCAGCGCTGCCTCGAAGAACATTTCGCCTTTGGCCAAATTCAAACAACTCGATAAGCAGGCAGCCGCCCAACAAGCCCAAAAGTAAGTCACACTTTTCATATATGTAATATATTACATACATTAGAACTTACATATAAACCACATACATATTTACATGTAAACATACCTTAGTGAATTCACATAAACATGCATACATACAAGTAAATTCGAATCGAATTTTGACGGGAGGGAGCTGCAATCAACTGCTGTCACTGCTGTTGCCTACTTTTCAGGGCTCCAGATGTGATTGTGATTGTTTGCCTCTTCTCGCCCTTCACCCAACCACAACCCACACACATTGGTTATTGGTGCACCACCCATACCCACACCCACAGCCACACGCACACCAACACCCATGCACACGCCTGAAATCCAACATATGTACAAGCATACTTTTTCACCGACTCTCTTAACGATCGCGGATACTCTCACTGGATACATCTGATCTGATCTGATCGGATCGGATCTGATCCTCTCTGGTGGCTGGTCCTGTTCCTGTGCTCTCTCTGTCCATGGAGGTTTTGTTGTAGTGTTGCTGTCCCCAAAAGCAAAGCTCAGACGATGTTGATGAGAGAGTGAATGGCTGTCTGTCCTCTATGTGAAATTAGTGATCTCTCTCGCTCTCCACCTCCCTCTCTCTCTCTCTCCACTTCACTCTCTATGTTTCTCTCTTCCTCTATGTATATGTATCTGTTTCTGTATCTTTCTGGATCTTCTGTATGTCCAGACATGATCGGACATGAACGATCGGCGTTAGATGTTCCATTTCCAAGTTATTTAATATCTTTTGTTGGTTTTCTCTTGCTAACACAAAAAGAATATACACACACACCTACACAAACACACACACATTCCAACCCACACTTATGTACGCCCACACACCTTAACACATACGAACTAAAACCAATACAAACACAAATCGAACACCCAGTATAAGTAAAAAAAAAAAATACAAAACAAATACAGAATCTAAGAAGATGAAGAATTATTTTGTTGTGTGAGTTTCGCTAAAACGTCTGCCACCCTCCCACCTTGAATCATTTTGTTCAGATCATCTCCAACAACAAGCACACCCACGACCCCCGGCGGCGGTTCGTCACAGCCGCTGTTCAAATTTACCGATCCGGCATTAAATGCGCGCGCTGCCACTGTCAAGGATCAGCTTCTGCAGTGGTGTCAGCACAAAACGCAGGAATACGAGGTATCCGAAAACCTAAACCAACCAACAAAAAAATACAAAACCAAAAAACAAAAACAAAATGTATAAGAGCCAAGCCAAAACGCAAACGCAATTGCCGAAAGCCACAGCCATAGACCCCACGCACCGTTAATTTTTGTGTTATTCGCTATCTTTGATTTTGATTTCCTTGTTTATTACTTGTACAGTTTCGTTCGTTCCGATTTTAGTTTGCCCATAACCCAAAAAAAAAGAAAAAAAAGAAACACCTAACGACAAATCCAACAATCAGCTAAAAACAAAGAATTAAAAATAAAACAAGAAAAAGCTCCTAACAGCGCTTGAAAGCTTCCTTCACACAAAACACAAACACACACACACACATAAACACAAACGCTCTCACAGCCGCACACACGCGAACACGATCTCACACGCCTCTGCCTACAGACACACACAAACGTAAGCAGTAGAAGCAGTGGACGAAGAAGATTACTGCTGCCGTCGCTGTTGTTGCTATCGTTTCGACTGTTGCTGCTTAGCTTTTTTTGTTCATTTAGTTTGATTGTTTCACTTCTTGGGCTGGGGCTGGAGAACCTAATGCTTTTGCTCAGGCGCCATCAAAATAAATACCAACCAATATCAATCAACCAAACGCTCGATCGCCCGCTCGCTCGCTCGCTTCCCCAAATACTGCCCGCCCCCACCGAACCGACTCATTCGAATTTTGTTTGCCTGTTATCCACAGAACGTTCAAATAAGCAACTTTAGCTCGAGCTGGTCAGACGGCTTGGCCTTCTGTGCGCTTATCCACCATTTCTTGCCAGATGCTTTTGACTACAGTAAACTAACCAAACAGACGCGCAGACACAATTTTGAGGTGGCCTTCACTGTTGCAGAGTGAGTACTGTGCTGATATACTGTCGGGAACCATATTGTAATTTAACGTTTTCCCAACAGCGAGAAGGCGGGCATAGCGCCGCTGCTGGATGTGGAGGATATGGTGGAGATGAGCCGCCCCGATTGGAAGTGCGTTTTTGTCTATGTCCAGAGTATATATCGTCGCTTCCGTAATTGCCAGTGAGCAGCAGCAGCAGCAGCGCAGCACCGTCGAAGGAGCAACGACGAAGCAGAAGTCGCAGCAGTCAACTCAACAACTCTCAATAGAAACAGCAATAGCAAACCACTCATTAAATTTTAAGCAGTTTTCTCCCGCCCATAACACAACTGAGCATTTCCCCCACTCCACTTCCACTCCCAACCCAAGCACCACACCACACACAGCCACTCGATACCCAATCTAACTGTAAAACGGAACCGCAAATGGCAGCGCAGGCTCGTCTAACGTGAATCAGCAACTTGTACGTTTTTTTTTGTTTGTTTAATTTTTTACTATTATTATTATTACTATTACACATTATTATTTGTTATCGAACGCGCAGCAGAAACTATGCTATAATTGTTGATTTATTTCTTTGTCATAATTTTAATTGTAAAATCGGAGAAGGAGAAGCAGAAGCAGAAGCAACACGAGGATCTTGTCAGAACGAGATCTTCGGCTACTAACCTTGATGAATTACTACCGTAATAATAAACGTATTCTATGTAACTTCATGTGTTCCCATTTCCACATTTATTTTTATTGGGCGACGCGTGGGTATTGGGTAAATAGAGTCACATTATTTGACGGAAAATTTACAAATGTGAAACAAAACATGAACACATGAACACATCAACCAGACTCAATCCGAACCGATACTCTCCGGGTATCTGACGTCTGACGTACTGTAAAATGTCTGTGCACAATTTTATGTAAAAAAAATTAAAAATTTTACTATACACGCCTCGCGATAGCAGAAGAAGCTTGCCCCCATCCCCATAAGAACAAAAACATTGGGAGGAGTCGATTGGCATGGCCCATCGGCAGCAGATTCCGGTCATCTCAGAGTCGACCGCTTTTCGCCTGTTTAACAGTGTTCTGGGCGACAGAAGGACGCCTGCAACGACCACGACGATACCTACCGATATAGCTGCCACCGAGTTGGCTGCCACCGAGATGGCTGCCACCGAAGCTGGTTCCAGCAGCCAGAACGAAAATGATTCTGCTGAAAATGTCATGGCCACTGATCCGACTCCCCTGCCGATAAGCCTGCCCTTGTCAGGGGCGCACTCGCAGTCGCAGGAGAGCGTGCAATCAGCAAACGAGCACGGGAACTCATGCCGCATCTGCCGCTGGAACCGAAGTGACATGGAGATCATCAGCTGTCCGTGCAAGTGCAAGGGCAGTGTGGTAAGTGACACTGGGACAGACAGAGAGAGAGAGAGAGAGAGAGGGGGATGCTATTATGTCATATATGGCGATCATATTTCAGGGCTACATACACCTGAAGTGCCTACGGCGGTGGATGGTTCACCGTCATGACAATCGCTGCGAGATCTGCAACGCTGTCTTCGACCTATCCGAGGAGCGGGTGAGCGTTAAGAAGATGATGCGCACCTTCTGGTGTGGACGCTGTTGCGGCCTCATTGTGAAGCACGTGATGTTCAGTGTCTCGCTTATGCCGCTGGGACACATCATCTTGCACCAGGTGAGGGCCGTCTGTGCCTCGTGCCGACCGAGTCGTCTGTTCACGCTGCTCTTGTTTTGTAGTCCGATCACTGCTTATCTGTGCCTTTTTTTTGTGTACAGGTGCTGCAGTGCATGGAGACCTTGAACCAAGGCAGCGCCGAACAACTCACCGTCCAGGAGGTATTCATCGCCTCCTGTGCACTGCTGACCTCCAGCGCCCTCTTCTTCCACTTCTTCGAGTTCGTGACAACGCGCTGCCTACTCATTCGCAACATACTGCGCCACTGGTGGATGTTCGGAAGCACCAGCGACTATTCCATGGTCGAGATCGAGGACGATGTCGTGGAGTTGTTCTAATGATGACTTTTGGCAATAGAAAAAAAATTCAAAATTGAACAGCAGTTATTAGTTTTAATCTAGAGAATAAAGAGCATTAAAGAAGGAAGATCAGATACTGTGAAGACTCTGTTATTATTTTTTTTTAACTCAGCCATCATATTGCTATTTTCAAAATAAAACGCCGATAAGTTCAGCCTATCGCACAAAATATCGATATAGTATTCAGCTACCCTGTGCATCGATAAGCAGCGATTTTACAATACGCGAAACAAAACGGTGTAGATGCCATGTATAAAAAATTAATCCTATGTAGTTGCCGCGTAGCAAATCAAATAAAATGTCATGAACATTATTGTTCTCACCAGATTTTATAAACAATAATATAGAAGGAGTACTTACAATTAGTCATATCTTGCAGATAATTGATTAATGTATCGGTAAAAATAATATTTTTAGTACTGAGAGTACTAGCAGGCCAGTAATACTTAACCGAATATCAACATCGAATAAACATCGTTTCAAATCTTGATAAAAGTACAATTAACCCATTCTGGATCACACTTGTCCAATAAGAATTATGACATTTGAATAATTTAAGCACAGTTCAGGTGAAACAAGAATGAGATTAAAAGAAGTACATGGCGAATTTACAAACATTATTATATTCGGGCGATTTTAATCAAGTTGCGCACATGTTTATGTAGAGATTTTAATGGTGGGCTAAGTGGGTTAAAGTGAACTTATTGAGTTCTAAATAGTTCAATGTAGTTCTTTTTTCCGTTCATGAACGGCCCAACACAATAATAATAATAATTTAAAGCTCTTTATAAATTAAAAAGGAGCTTAACCATCAAATATTTTATATTACTGACTGGTTGGCAACTGTCCAATTGAACTTGGACACCGGCAAGTGATACCGACGTCACAGCAACAACATGAACTTCCTGCGGCAAACATTTAGCATTACGAAACAGTTGACGGCGCAGGGTAAGTTTGCCTGCAAGTTGGCCAAAAACTTGACTAGTCCAATCTATGTACATTGCAGAGGGTCCCTTCAGACAGCCCCTTCAGGATCGGTCTCTAGCCTGGTCTCCTGCTTTTCCAATCAATGACTGTGCGCATTTCTCCCTCTCGCCGTCTGTGCAAGTATTTACCCAGCGATCCTCTTCGCGTTGTGCCCACAACACAATGATTTGTATAAAGTGTTTGTTTTTCAATGTGCAGTGCCCACTGCAGTACAGCACAGCACTCAATCGCAACTCTTTCGCCCGCGTGCGCGTGGCCGACTTGCTTACGGCTTGCTTCCAGTTCCATTTCGGGACCGGGCCCTCCACCTCTACGGGCCTGACTGCTGCTTGTGAATATTTTCATTGCCGCTTTCCCATGTGTCCCCCGTATGGGTTTTAATTAAAAAAATAATTGAAAACCTGCCAGCGAAAGTGCTGTCAAATGGCAAAAGAGGTCCCAAACAGCAGCGACAATGGGAATTTGCATGGCCAGCACAATCAGCACAATGGAACACACGGAACAAACACTGACCGGACCCACACGGTCCACAGCCGCAGGTGTGGATCAGCTCTGGCCATTGTCCGGCATTGTTTGCCCGCCCTTCGTCCTTTGTATCCAAATGTCGAGCATAGCTATTGCTTCAAATCCGCAATATGGAAATTATTACCTGCGATCGTCGACCAGTGTGTCGGTCGGTGTGTGGCATTTACATTTATAATTGAAACTGCTGTCAATTGTAACTCCGAGGATGGACGATGGACGTCGGATCGTCCCCCCATTGTCACACTCTCTCAATCATGAAATGAAAGGCTTGAGAGCCATGAGGCGAGCGGGCTATTGTTCGCCTCCGCTGCATTGCTGGACATTTGCGCATGCGCGTCATTTGGCTGCAATTATTGGCGATCCCAGGCAGAACAGACCAGAGCCAACGAACATTGTCAAAGATTTTGCACTGCTGCAGCGGCTGCTGCACAATCATTTTCGATTTTCACAGAGATTAGCCACAACAAAAGGCCCAACGGGCATTGTCAATCTCGCTGGCCGGCCAACTGTCTGGTCTGACCCTTTTGTCTGTTCCTCTGAGAGAAACCCCGGGCTGGGAAATGTGTGCACAACAGTACAGTTGTGCTAGAATCGACATGAACCAATCATTAATGTCGAACCTCTACTGTTTTGCAGCCATGCAGAGCGGCTATGTTAGCGCCTTGCGCGGCATGGCCTCCCTAAATCAAATGCATCGCTCTGGACCCCACATCAAGACGAGGCCGCCACGACAGCCGCTAGATGGAAAGCCCTTTGCCAAGGGCGTCGTCCTGAAGACGCTGATCAAGAAGCCCAAGAAACCGAACTCTGCCAACCGCAAGTGTGTCCTGGTGCGCCTCTCCACCGGCAAAGAGATGGTGGCCTATATCCCCGGCATTGGACACAATCTGCAGGAGCACAACATCGTTCTCTGCCGCGTCGGTAGGCTGCAGGATGTGCCCGGCGTGAAGCTGAAGGCGGTGCGCGGTGTCTACGACCTGGCGCACGTCATCAAGAAGAACCAGTAGTTCCTATAGCATACAGCACATTGTACAGATACAGATACGTAACCCCCCCAAACAAAGATGCCAGTCAGCAGCCCATCCAGCATTGTGTTATTATTGTTTTTTTATGGAAAATTATGCAGCTCAGTCGGCTTAGTGTAAGTAGCAACAAGTGGACAAAGCGGGGAGGGTCCTTCGGATTCGATCCTGTACCCTGCATCCCGTACCCTGCAATGAGTACTCCTTGTACTGTTCCTTGTTCCTTGTTCGCTTCTTCCCTTGTCGTCGTAATCTTAAGTCAACAGGCCGTCACGTCACTTCTACCTGGGGCCTGTCCTATACGTACCACAGGGAAAAGGATTTAACTGCATTTTTACGCTTTAGCAGCTAAATCCATTTTGCCGGAATCGAATCATGTTGTCCGTGTCGTCTCGGTCCTGTCCGGTACTTGCTTTTTAAGAGAATTGCCAAATTTTCTGCCAAATAATCGTTAGCTGAAATGGGCGTCTCCCTGCCCCGCCCACTCTTCACAGTTGGCTCTGGAATGGCAACAATAATTGGGAATTTTGTCAGAACATGTGAGAGTGTCGCACGGAGGGCACTGCTCCTGCTGTGTCCTTTTGGGGTTCCACCGAAGGTTGATTGCTACGAAAGCAGCTTCCACGGAAACGCAAAGGGCATACAAAACTATGTGAAAGTCAAACAGAGCTTAAGCCTCCACATAGTGGAAAGTTCACATATTCTGTATGGAAAAATATGAATTTGAGAAGGAAAAAAAATATACACATACGATATATTTGAAATGTGCATACCATTTCGCTACCATGTCACTTCCAACCAACTCTTGTGGCTGCATTTCAAATACAAGTTAAAGCCTCTGGCGGTCCAGATCATTCAAACTGGCCAAATAAATAATCTAGCAAAATATTATGGTACAACTTTGCAAAAATGGAAACCCTGAAAATTGCAAAAGCGAAGAAACCGTCTGTGTTCATCAGTATATTTCGGAGAGTTTAAAAATCAATGGGTAGAATCCAAATGACGTATCCAATGCTACATAAGCATCGCATGTTTGGACATTCATCGGACATACATTATATGTATCTTTTAGGATCTGATTGAACCGTTGTTGGGAACACCCCTCCAAATATGGTTTTATTTTCTGGTGAGATTACTGTTTGTCGTAGATCTACTAAGAGTTCCCATGCTATCGGCTAAAACAATAGGTATATTAAAATGAATTTGTTTTCACATTTGTTTCGTACTCCTTGAAGAGTATTTTTGACGTTTCTTCCTTGACACTGTCGGTCGGTGTCCATCAAACATCAAAGGGAACTCCGTTTCGGTGCTAGCCAGCAAAGGATTCACCGTTAACCGTTAACCTTTAACCGTTAACCCACCTACCATCTAACCATCATGCATGGCCGAAGATACAGCAGTTAGACAAACAAAAATGAAAGATCTGTTTTAAGTGAGCCGACGCCGGGGCTGTCGCTGTCGCCATCCATTGGATGGATGACAGTTCGGTGACCACAGAAATCCTTTTCCTGTGTCCATCAGCGCGACACTGTGTACACAAAGGTCCTGGAACAGCGAGAGAGAGAGAGAGACGTTACCGTTAGCTGCATGTTCTCTGCCTGATTGAGCCATTATGACAACAGCAGCAGCCACAAGACGAAGAAGGAGTGGCAGAAGTCTCAGAGTCCGAGTTCGAGTCCGAGTCCTGCTCCTGGACCATTGTCTCAGGATCGTTCGTTTTGATTTTGTGCTGAGTCAAGTTGTCCAACATTAAGACGAAGCAGCAACAGGACTTGCCATTGTCCTCGAGCGTGCATAATTTTTATCAATAAAATTGTCATTGTCCAAACACATGCGAGAGGACACGACAGCCAGCAGCCAACAGTCAGCAACCAGATAATTATCCTCCTACTCAACTTCCGTTGAATCCGAGCCCCGTCTTGAAGGATATTTTTTGCTGCTTTCTGTCGCTTTTGTTGTCACCTTTGTCTCTCATAATAACTGTAAAATTTGTGAAATGAAAAATGATCCGCCGCATTACTGGACAATCATCCAAGTGTTCACACGTTTGCGGCCAGCCCAGCCAATTCAATTGGCCAAAATCTGGGAAAATCCGAAAGTTCTTTTTGGCTGAAATGAATAGCAAAATGTTCTCGAAGGAGGTTCTCTTCCTTCTGTTTGGTCTGTCCTGGAAGAAGCTATCCTTAAGCGATCTGTTGGGCAATCACTTTATCAGGACTTAGCCAGGACGTTACCAATAGGTTCCAAAATATAAAGTTTCAAATTATGTCCTTCGGACATATGTACATACGTATGTAGAAGATCTTTTCCAACTCCTTTCAAAAGCTCTTTGGATTTAAGATATACAGCTGTGTTCATCGAAATAGCAGTGCTACACCTCTCTCAAACGCTTCTTAGAGATATTTCTAGTCTTCCAAACTGAGCAAATGATACTTTTTAAGTAAGCCAGGAATTTAAGCATTAAAATACTGAAGAAATTTCGTTACATTTGCATTCCATCTTTTTGTTTTTAATTACTTCAGACAATTACCCATGAAAACTGCTGTTCATTGAAATATCAGCGCAGGGATAACAAATTTTTGTTTTAAATTAAAAAACCAAACAAATTAGTTTCAAAAATGTACCATCAGTCAGTTTAATTTACTTATTAAATATTTTGGTAAAAGAAATTTTTTAATATAGCTATATTTTTTTTTTTGCATAAAAGAAAACATTGCTTGGTCCAGATGAAGAGACCTACGAATTTGACTAAAAACTAAGGGCAGGAGGCTTAAAGGGATTGCAAATTGAGCTTTTATAGAATCTCACTATTGTATGTAGCCTACATTATCCCCAAGGCAAGTATCAAGGCAATGCGAGCGAATCGAATTACTATCACTGGAGCCCCAGGCCTACATATTTAAACAAATATTGTATGTGGAATATTTCATAAATATTTCACTTTATCTCGGTATTAATGCTTCTATGGAACTAAGGGAATGAAAGGGGGGGCTATGACGATAAGCTGCACCCAGGGTTTCTGTTTCAATTCCATATTAACGTTTGATTCACATATACAAATATTTGATACGATTTAAGAGCATTTTCCTTGTGGGTTTTCTTTTCGCTGGGTGTTGCAATTGCAAACCATTTTACATAAAACAGACAAACATAAAAACACCCAGGTAAAAGAGACCGAATAAGTGCACTTCCATTTAAAAATGTTTACAAATAGATTCGCACCGACAGTGGAAATTGTAAAAAGAAAGTATTTTCACTTAAATTGTTCCATTAATATGCAAATATTTGATAAAAATATACATATTTCGTGTTTAAAATAGATTAGATACGTTTCCTACAAATTTCATCTCTCTATTAGATAAAATAGTTTTTGGTCGTTTATTTTGGTGAGGGTTGCCATGAGCGATGCGAGGATACATGGGGCTTGCCCCCTAGATATTATATTAATTTTAATAATAGGCGGATTATATCCCTTGGGCCCCTATCAACTAAGTCCTTTAGACTCACAGCATTACAATATTGGGAAACATTAGGAAGTATTTGGTGAGAAGATCTATGGGAAATTGTGAAAGACAGTCAAAAATTGTCTTAAAATACCATACATACAAGCCAAGGTTCCTCCTGGCTCTAATAACTATAAAACCTAATGCTTTAAAATAAAGGACTAGTTTCACTATATTGTATTCACTATATTATTTAAATATCGCGGTTTTTCTTTTAATTAAGCCATTTTTCTATGAGGGAATATCTGTATGTTATAGTGGTAAGACGTGGCTGATGACCGACCTGTTCCGAAAATCAGACTATTATTTAAAGGTGGGAGATATGTTTAGCAAGGAGTATACTCGTATATAGTTATTTTGATTTAACCAAATCTTTGCTGTCCATCTTCATGCTCATATAATGGGATCCCATGAGCAACCCTCCTTTAATGATCGTTTTATTCAGGACTGTACTACTATCCTCAAACTCTTTGCTGATTCAAGACCTCATGCTATCTATGTATGTATAATTGCTGGTTACTTTTGTGGTCCTGCCCCTGCCCCTCTTGGGAATGAGTCACTGTCCGTTCCATCCCTGACCAGAATATACGATTATATAGCTAGAATCGAATCGAATCGATGCTGTCATTGCCCCTTTGCCTTTTGCTGTTTTAAGAGCAAGGAATTGCAGTGGTAGTGGCGTTTCTGTGGGGGGGGTTATGGGATGGATGCGAAAAGAGTTTGACCAGACGAATTGCCAAACATTTTATTTAATCATCGACACGTGTTCTCTGGTTGTCGCTGTTCAGAAATGGGAATGCGAATTGGGAACGGGAATCGCAATCAGATTGGGGTGGGGTGGCAGGGATGCCAAAAACGGGGGATGACGATGACAGCCCTTAGATGGTGGCGGTAGACCCCGTTCAACCCTTGTGCAACGCAACCCTTGCGCGATGTGAATCTCGTAACCGCTGAGCAAAATGGCGCTGGGTAAATGGCAAAAACCAGCACAGCACCCAATTTTCAATTCCGAATAAAAATGGTTCCAGGCCGCTTCGGAGCCTAAGCTCCACTCCGCTGGGACCTGCGGCTAATCCTCAACAGGAGAGAAACAGAAATGTGCCAGCTCCTAATTGGCATCTTGTTGTTCCTGGCATTGTTCCTGCATTCTTTTGCGAACAATCGAGATGTCAAGTGAGAGTCAAATAATGATGCATAACCCGGGCCTCGAGGTCCTAGATGCCGCAACCCAGATTATCCTTCGGGAACATCATAATTTTCTTGTAATCGATTGCAGAAAAAAGGCATCAAGTGAAGATATCCCACAAAAAGAGATCAGACAGACAAAAACCAAGACAAAAAACGAAACTCAAAATCCACAAGAAAAAGACGAGAGACACGACGAACGACAACAACAAACGACGGGCGGGCCCTAACCACACAAAGACCTCTCTCTTTCCCTCTCTATCACAGTGCTGCCCTTGTTTGTCCTTGGCCACGTGTAGAGCACACTCCAATCGCAAGCAAGAAGGGCACACGATCCCGATGTGCCCCTGTCCACGATCCCGCCAGGTGAGAAGGCAAAACTGTCAATCAGGACGCCATCGGGCCAGCGCATGTGTGATCGTGATCCCCGTCCCAATCGTGATACTTTGCTGATTTCAACCCCCAGAGCGATCCGATCGGCAAATCTGTCAAGGCCCGATCGCATCTGATTCGCCAGGCGACTGATCGACTCGTGTGTGTATGTTTACCTTTACCCCCATCCTCAGGCTCACCGACAGGCCCCCTACGTTACCCCGTTTCATCTGTGTTGACACTTCGCCAAATATCTGCGAAATGTGTTTGCTCATGGCCCTAATCCAGTCCCTTATGGGGCGGCACGATCGAATCAGCGATTCATCGATCGATCCCCTGATTCCACGTGGCCAGCACGTGGCTGACTTGAGCCACAGTTCAGTCTCTCCTGGGCTTGGAGATCCCTATGGATCCCTATTTGAAAATTAATTTCTCGATTATGCAGAAGATTTTGTTGAAGAATGGCCTAGAGTATTTCTCATCAAAGAGAGTATAGATTGAGAGACGTTAAAAGCGAGTAAGTGATGAACCCTCCAGAGATCTGTAGCTTGCATTGATCTGCATCATAGAACGCATCATATAATCGATATCTATAAATATTTAAGCGATCGGGTCGAAAGTCAAGGCTCTCTCATGGGAAGAGCGGTGCACTCTGCTCAGCGTTGACAGATCTTTAGAGATCATCTCTGGGAGTGCTGGGAGATCATCGGAGGCACTACTAGCTTTAGTGGGCTTGACCAGTGGCTTCGCAAGTCTCCTCAGCAGATCTACCTATGCAGCATATCGCATTCCTGTGGCAGTGATCCCATTTCCCATTCCCATTCCCTGCCCAGATCATCGTCACAGCCCCTACTTAAGTAATTTTTCAATTGACCTAACAATTGGGCTAAGCTTGTGAGTAGTTGAGCTCGCCGGTCGTCGATCCGAGGATCTCGGGATCTAATCTTCCGGATTTACGTGAAACTTTTGCAATAAGTAGTGCATAACAATAAATTGAACTTGGACCGGGCCCGGGCCCGGACTCTGGCTGGGATCTGCAGCATAAGCAGAAGCCGGAGCAAGAGCCGCAACATTATTTGGCAATATACGAGCAGGCGAGTGGCCTAATCTGGCGGACTGGACGACTGATCCATTGCTCGCTCCCCGGCAGCCTAGATTCGCCTCATAGTCCGTGCGTAATCTGAGATTAAATTAAAATGTCGCAGGCGCGCATTCATAATCAGGCCACGACAGCGACAGCGGCCAGGGGCATGGCCGAGCCTCACCTCTGTTTTGCGCTAAATCCCCTGGCTGGATGGCCTAATCCTTTCGGCTGTCCGCGCGCCTACCTGGTCCTGGTCCTGATCCAGTCCAGTGCCATGCAACAGTCGCGCTACACACGAATTAACCTGATTAAAATTGTATTTTTCCCAAATTTATGGGATTAAGTTCCGTTCAAGTTCCTTTAACTCGTTTAAGCTACCGGATTTAGTTCAAGTGCTCAATCCTAGGGCCAGGGCTAGGGCCTGCACCTCGAGCCATGAGCCGTGAGCTGAACCGCCGTGAGCCGATTTTTATTGGGCTGGCTTAATTAGCACAATTGTTTACAAAATTTACCTTTCGTCATGCTGCGAGACGAACAACCTGATGACCTGGCCAACACACGAGCGAGCCCAGCCCAGCCGAGCCGAGCCGTCCTGGATCTTCTCGCCAGACTCCTGTGTGAAATCCATGGCACGCACACGCCCACTGCTCGGCGTGGGCTCGGCTCAGGCTCAGACTGAGAATCAAATCAGCTCAAATCAGCTCGGCACGGTACAGGTCTACTACTCTTTTGGTGTGAACCAAACAGCTCGAAATTCCATTTAAAAATTACTCTAATCCAGAGCAAAGACACTGCCCGAGAACGGTGCAACGTCCAGGACCAATCTTCCTCTCCAAGACTCAACCAATTCTCCCGCTTTCCCACACAATTAGCTTATGCAACACAATGGAGGAAGATTTCAATGGGTATGGGTACCATAAGGGCCTAGATTTGAAAGATCTTTTCAATCTGCACAACGAGAATCTGCCATCGACTGCCTTCTACACATACATATCCACGTGGCCATGTACCAGTATTAGTGAGCTTTCAATTGCCGAATACGCGCCTGAGACAAACAGAAAGCTTCAGTGCATGTGTGAGTCATGTCCGTGTCTGACCAGATCCACATCCACTTCCGTTGGGCAGCTGGAAAGACTTAAGGGGCTCGCCTGTAGGCGCCTATACAACATTGTATGCAGTTCCTGTTGCGGTTATGGTTATGGCTATGGCTATTTCTGTGGTGTTCCGAGGGTTCCCGAGAAGACGACACAAATTTTGCGCTTAAGCAAATAAAAACAAATATTTATTTGTAAAAACAAACCACAAACGAAGATGATTCTCCGGCCCAAGGGCCTGTTGGCCATAGAAAAACAAATCGCTTGTAGCCCCGAGAGACTGGCACAGGCCAAGCAGAAACACGTGCCCACTTATAATGTTTTCCTTAGAGTCAGATCTCAGATCTGGGAACCCGAATTTACTCGCTTACTCCTTCTCTTGCTCCTACCCATCCATTCATGCTGGAAAAACAAAATGCAAGTCAACGAATACATACGAATGCATCGCTTTTCGGATAGCATTTCCCCGACATAAAGTTGCAATATGTTGTGTATTAGGACTCGGAGGATGGAAGCGGAGAGAGTCAGAGCAATTTCCATCCAAATCCCTATCCGATCCGATGCGATCCGATGCGATTCCCGATCCCATTCACGCCAGACGCACGCGTGCGTTGACGCCCCCTCGAGATTAATGAGGATGTGCGGCGTGGCGTTTGTTTACTCTGCTCTAGCGTGAACGAGAGAAAGATCTCTGCTCTCTCTCTCCTCGAATCCTTTCACCCTGTCCCTGCCACATGTGTTCACTTCCAGCTGCTGACCACACTGGACACCGAACATTGGACATTGGACACTGGACACTAGACACTGAACGGTGAACGGTGAACAGTGAGCACTGGACAGAACAGCAAGAGCCCTCGCTCATTAAGCAGCCTTCCACTTAAGCATGAGTTGGCTGTTTTTGCATCTTTGATAAATGGGACCAACAATGGAAGCCAGACTGTATGCGGCTCGAACCGGCTCCGCTGTGATTCATTCTCCATTGAATGGTCTCAAGGAACTCTGTTTCTCTGCGTCAGCTATGATATACGCCTCTAGTTTGCAAAGAGGCACGCACCATTCCCGTGGGTCCCAGAATCTGCTAAAATCAATCAGCTTTTGCCGCAATAATCAACAGGGTGCATTCTGATAAGCTTAGATTTTCTGAAATCAACGCGATCATCTTACTGGAAGCAAAGTTACCTCAAGGAACTAAGCTTCCCTCACTATAATGGGACTGATATTGACCACAAGACATTGAAATCCCGCAGCTTAGGAACATATTTCCAAATCAACTCGATCATAATACTAGAAACAAAGTTACCTCAAGCATCCTTTAACAATATGGAACTGATATTGATTAATTAATAAGGAAACTGACAACTTAGGAACATATTCCAAAATCAACTCTATCATCGTACTGGGAGCAGAGTTGCCTCAAGTAACTAAGCTTCCCTCAACATTATGGGACTGATATTGACCACATGACATTGAAATCCCACAGCTTAGAAACATATTTCAAAATCAACTCGATCATTGTACTTGGAGCAAAGTTACCTCAAGGAACTAAGCTTCCTTTAACAATATCGGATTGATATTGATTACTTAATATAGGAAACTGACAACTTAGGAACATATTCCAAAATTAATTCGATCATCGTACTGGGAGCAGAGTTACTTGAAATAATTAAGCTTCCCTGATTATTATGGGACTGATATTGACCACATGACATTGAAATCCCACAGCTTAGAAATATATTTCAAAATCAACTCGATCATTGTACTTGGAGAAAAATTACCTCAAGGAACTAAGCTTCCTTTAATAATATGGAACTGATATTGATTACCTAATATAGGAAACTGACAACTTAGGAACATATGCCAAAATCAACTCGATCATCTAACTGGAAGCAGAGTTACCTCAAGGAACTAAGCTTCCTTTAACAATATGGAACTGATATTGACCACATGACATTGAAATCCCGAAGCTTAGGAACATATTTCCAAATCAACTCGATCATAGTACGGGAAACAAAGTTACCTCAAGGAACTAAGCTTCCTTTAACAATATGGGATTGATATTGATTACCTAATATAGGAAACTGACAACTTAGGAACATATTCCAAAATCAACTCGATCATCTTACTGGAAGCAGAGTCACCTCAAGGAACAAAGCTTACCTAACATTATGGAACTAATATTGATTACCTAATATAGGAAACTGACAACTTAGGAACATACATATTCCCAAATCGACTCAATTACCCTACTGAAAGCAACACCATCTTCAATAGCTGGCAATATATACATAAATGATCATTTAACCAAAAACCACCATGATAAATGCTTAAATTATTGGCTTGGATTGGTTCTTTAGCTAAATACTTCAAAGTCAACCAGATCATCATACAGAAATAGTCACAATCTTAATCTCGCAAAAAAACTTTACAAAATCGGAGACCAAACGAGCTAAAGATTCTTCGAGCATATATGTACATACATATGTATCTCAGATCGGGCGAAAGGATCGAGAATCGCGCCTAGAGGCTATTGAGGAGGCTTTCCTGCAGGAGTTCCATTGAAACGATCCTCTGCCAACAATTAGTGTGGCTCGTGCACCGAAACAATCCCACAGCCAGTGGTCCGACCAGGCCTCTGTTCTCTACTTTCGTCCTGATGTCCTCGTCCTCTGCTAATTATGCGTCGAAAAATTGAGCGCCTCAGATTACACGCCGCACAACAAAAACGCAACATGAGCCACAGTCGCAGTCACAGAGAGAGAGTCCGGGCGGTTGGGATGCAAATGGTAATGGTAATGGAATTGGTAATGGAAATAGAAATGGAAATGCAAATGCCATTGGAGTTAATTAATCATGGCAAGAATTACTTGTGGCAAATTGTATGCAAGAGGAGCCACAGAGAGCGCACAGAGAGAGCACAGGGCAACCGGAACCAAAGATCATTAGGATACGATCTGCTGGACCGGAGCAGATCTTCGAGAAGTTCTGTGTTGTGTGGCCTGGGAGTGAGTGGCGTGGCATATGTGAGTGTTCCCCTTTGTGTCCAGCGATTTGTTCGAAAACCCTGTCTAATGGTCCTCGCTGACATACCAAACAATGCACCGTACGATTCGTATGGATATATGCATACTTACGAGTACATTATATACTCCTATGGCCTTTCAAAGGGATAGTGATAGGGACTGGGGCTGCACAACTATATACCTCAAAGGTCAGTTCCCATAGAAAGAAAGAGAACTCCTTCTACATACAGCATGATCACAGAATGAGAAACTCTTTTCCACGCTCCAACGATCTCTATTTGGCAAACAGACCCGTCCCTGAATGTGTTCCGATAATGACAAAAAGATAATCGGCGAAGGGTAACACAGGAAGTGATCTGATCTACTTTCTGCAACAGACCATACCCATACCATTTTTCATTCCGATTCCGCATCATTTCCACTTGTTTGGCCACAAATTTGAGGTTGGCTGGACACCGATAATCTTATAATATTGCTCAGGAAATGTTTCTTCTCAAATTTCTCGGCTTATTGACAAAATATTTTCAGTATCAATGACAATGGCCAATGAACAGATAGAGATAGGAATAGGAATAGGAATTGTAGGTACAGGCACAGGGCAGGTGCTCTTAATCTTCAGACCCTCGCCAAATCGCCAAATCGATGAATGTGAAGATGGGGTGGGTGGCAGCCCAATTTGGGGCAAACTAATTCCACGACTGTCTCTGGCCCTATAAATGTGTCAACGCGCCAAATTGATGAATGGCATAGGGCCAGGGCGGTCCAGGGTGGTCGAGTCATACCGGAAACAGCCCCAACTTCCACCCCAGTACTCGCATCTCCCTCCTGAGGAGCTGAAAAACTGAAGGGGTTGGATGCTTGGCTGGATGGAGAGAGAACAGTTGTGGGAAATTGCCAAAAGTGACCAAAGCAGCGGTCAGCATTGCGGTCAGCCCACAGCCCATTGAGCGACAGACCACTTGTAATCAACCCATCGCCATCCGGTCTTTGTTATCATTAAGCAACAGCAGGGCAGGGCTGGGCTGGGCAGGACAGGGCGGGGAGGGGAGGGGAGACCCTGGGACCAAAAGAACGAACAGAACCCTTTCATTTGTGGCTCGATGTCTAATAATGAAAATATGCCTCCTCTGGCTGTCTCTCTGGCTGTCTGCTTGTCTCTCTGTCTCTCTCTGTCTGTCTGTATGTCTGTCGCTTGCTATTTATTTATTAAATGCAAGAGACTCCCCTCTCATTCACAGCATCACCCACACGGCTGGACAATGGACAATGGACTGGGTCAGATGGCCCAGCTGTCACATTTTCCCTAAGCCCATCTCCAACTCCATCTCCCATATCTCCCTCTGCCGCTGGTCCTGCTCCAGGCCTCTGTCTCTGGCTTTAATGAAGTTGGACCTCCATGGACCCTGATTTCATTGCCAGAAAACTCGTTTTCATCCCGCAAACAAAATGAAGTTGCTGCAGACTCAGTCTGGTGGTGTGTTAGGGGCCCTCCGTCTGTGGTTGCGCCCGAGGTTGAAGATTGAAGACAAGGGTTCAGCTCTGATTGGTTGGGCTCTCGCTCTCACTCTCACTCTCGCTCTGCTTCCCAGTCCCAGTTCGGTTTATTATGAGGAGTTTACGATATTGTTATGCGTTCACGATAAGCACGCCAAAATGGCGCAATCTCTGACAATGACATGGGCAATGGCAATGGAGTCGATGCCATAACATGGCGATCACACACTCACGCACAGGACTCAACTTCAGACTTCTTTTCTAGGGTCTGTTCTATGAAGTGGAGCTTTCGAAAGCTCACTAATACTTGTGCAAATGGTTGTCCATCTGTGGTAGTGTATTGAATTATTTCAAGTACAACTTTTCGTAGTTATTCAATGCCATTTTGAGAAACATACGAATATTTGAAAGAAATAAAGAATAAAGAAAGAAGAAAGAAACCAACTCCAGCCAGCTGAAATCTTGAGATTCTATTTCCATTTTATTATTTATTTTCTATTTTACAAAGTAACGACAAAGTGACAAAGTAAATGTATGACCTGACATTATGTTATTAAAACAAAAAGTGCTCTTTGAGGTTGGTTTACAAAATTTCAAAACTCTTTGAATTGGGTAGGACTATCCGTATAACATTTTGTGTGCTAATATATAAAATATAGAGTGTTTATAAATACAAAAACCTATTCCGATTTTTAAATCTGCGAAGGCAACTGACGTACGTTAATGGCGTTACTTTACGAAAATCCGTGGTAATAAAAGTTACAAAATACACCGTTACATTTTCTAGAATTTTTTTAAACAGTTCTATAGGTTAGAGAGACTTTGTGGAAGAACTTTTATCAAGAATCGTCTTTCTTGAGGGAGGTAACAATGAAGATGAAGATGACTATATATGTATAAGCCACAATTCACATCAAATTTAAAGGCCTTTAATGACAATTTTTAACTTTCAAAAAATGTCGAAAATTATTTGATTACAGAACTGTATGGAAATAGGTTTTTACAGACTTTTAATGTTTTGTGTCCACCAGGCGGAAAGGCCCATATAGGATACAACTGGGGCAACTTGTCCTCGATTTTGTTGGGGGCTATTGGGCTTTCTACCTCTACCTCTCTGCCTTGGCTTATCGTTAACCTTAGCTTAACCTTGGCTCAATCGTGCGCTTAACTTTTCAGTTAGGGAAGTCATTCAGTCGGCTTAGCTAGCCACTGGCCATGACCGTGACGCATCTCGCGGATGGCTTAAACAGCGAGCTCTGAGGGAGATCTGGCTGCCTTGCAGCTTCGGATCCGATCCGATCTGATCTGATCTGGCACTTGTGCCTGGGGGACTTACGCTCCCGGACCACGCAATATTATGCGGGATTAACTTGAGGCAGCCAGATCAGATAGTCAGGCTGTCAGGCTGTCAGGATTTGTCTCGTAGTCGCGTAGTCTCGAGTGCTACAGGTACAGCGAATCTGTCTGTTTGTCGTTTCTATCTGCTGTCCTGTGGACAAATATTTGCGTTGCTTGTTCCAAGAATCAGAAATGCAAAAAAAAAAAATATATACATATATATATGTATATATGTGTGTCTTGAAGATGAAAATGAAAATTATGAAATGATATTCTTTGGCATAATTTTTGCCAGAATTGCAGACAAAGGGAATGGCATAGCCGTGCGCATTTTCCCAGTTGACAGTTCCGTTGTCGAGTCGTTGGTGCCGAGGAACACTTTTTGCCACCTACAAAACTCCGGGGACAAAAGGCTTAAACCGCTTAAAGACCGTTTAATCTGCAGGATTTTGAGTTGCATGCCAGTTCCCGTTCCCGTTCAGGTCCCGTTTTTAGTTTCATGTGAACGGGAACAAAAAATCGAGGAAATTGAGATGGGACAAAATCAGTTGATGCTGAAGTTGAAGTTGAAAATTGGCAATGGAAAAGGCAAATGTGGCTCTCGAGAAGACAACGAACGAACGAAGGAAGGAACGACCCAAGAACGACGAAGCAAAGAATAAAGATCATACAATGGGCGTGTCTGAGCCAAAGACTTTAGAGGGTTAAATGCTCATATTACGAGTGGCCAGGAGTCACCGTCAGCGTCACCCGATTGGTCCCCAGCAAAAGAGTTATGCGGAATGAGGTTCTGGGTCCAGCTTAAGATTTTCTCAAATCCTGGTCCTGGTCCTGTTCCTGTTCCGTTTGCCTTCTTTTCCGTTTGATTTCGATTGTATCTCGGTGTGGCTGGCATCCGTTCTGGCGAAACGACGAGAAGATCGTGCGAGATGGATATGCTGATGGTGCGAACAGACAATTGACACAATTACCAGTCAGGAGAGCGAAATCTCAAATCCATAAACCATAAACCGTAAACCGTTGGAGGATCGAAGCCCCGTAAACCGTAAACCGTAGACCGCTGCACTGTCATTTTGACAGCAATTGTTTGGGCCCAAAACAATGCTCTGGAGGAGTGGGAGTGGGAGTAACTGTAGCTGTAGAAGGAGTACTCCTAACGGGGTTTTGTGGGCGAATCGAAACAAAAACGACTCAAAGGACACCACCACACAACACACAAAAACAACAAAACAAAAATCCAAAAAAAAAGGTGTTAAAATTTCAAGGGCCGCTTGATAGATTGTGTCCAAAAAGGCAGAGTCCTGGGGTGGGGGTGGCGGGAGGGGCATACTCGTGCATATAACTCTTTTTATGTGGGTCCGATGCGTCCAATCCCCCGTCACTTTGATTAACTCTGCATCCGAATGGGTACCGAATGCCAGCTAACGGTTCCCGGACCCGAACCCGGACCCGGACAATGGATGGATGGCAGCTAATCAACAGTAAAATGCATAAAATTAAGTGAGCAAATGAAAGGAAAGGCAGCTAAAAGGGAGAGGGTGCCACCATGCCATAGATTGACATGCCGCACTCTCTCTCTCTCTCTCTCGCTCTCTGTCTCATCTAATGCCATCCATTGAGCGTTGAGTTATTAGAAATGTGTCAAATTCTGCGCATAACTGTACCCAAAGCGGTTCACAGGGATATCACAGAGATATATGTGGAACAATGGCCTAAACGTTGACAGTTCATCAAAACGAATGATGCATGCAAAATGAATCATCATCCGTGTTCTATCCGATCTCCCACGAGTCCCAGTCCCTCGCTATGATCTGCCATGAAATGTTGCCCCTTTTGTTGGTCTTTTCTTGTATTTTCCCAAAACCATTTCGTAGCATGGATGGGCGTTGATGCAGCCACACCTCAGACCATCTTCGGGGATCTTCTTTGTGGATGGACGGAACAACAGCCACAATGCGAATGGCGTAAGGAAGTAGCTAGTTAGTTTTGCCCATTTAAATAACACTCAAGGGCTCATGGGGTCATTGAGGTCTTTGTCCGGTCGGAGGCGATTTGATGTGCATTATACGACTGCTGTTGTGTGGGGTCTCTCCCACTCCTCCCCCATCGATCACTGCCCAGCCCCTCGCTCTAATCTTGTGTCACAGCAAAATGCTATCTCCCTGCCAACTCTTTCTTTCAATCTATCAGTGGGACGACAATCAATATTTGAAGTTCGATTGGGAAATATTTGGACAAAGTAAACGTCAGATAGCCCCCCAGCTCCAATGGAGTTGATGTTGAGGTTGAGGTTGAGGAACTTTACAAGATGCAGACGCTACTCTTTGAAGATGCTTGCGATGCGATGGCTGCTGGAAATGGCTGTTCAGTCTGGACCAAATGTCATTTGGGTAATCAAAACCGCACTAATTGGCATAGGGTAATGCAATACTGATCTCTACTCTCCGCTCCGATGGATCGCCATAGATGACATGGAGATCCCAGTTCACGGTTCGCTGGGCAACCATGAATGAACCGCAAGAATCCTGCCTGCCGACGTCTCTCAATTAAAGAGATGCCATAATTGAGCAGCCTTTTGGCCGGGATTACGGCCAAAAAGAGGATAGAAATGAGACGGAGACGCTGTTTGCGACTGGAGTGCATAGGATAACAATTAGCAAAAGGATTTGATGGCAGCGCTGGGAGGACAGGACGGAAGCTAGCTCCGTCATTGTCCATTGTGCGCCCTACCCTACGCTACTCTACCCTCTCTTTATGTACTTAACTTGTGTCTTTTTTTAGTCTTCCTGCCTTTGCCCCTGCCCCTACCCCCGTTCCTGCCATTCCGCATGCACTTCCGTTTGCGGAAGTGGCTAAAACCGAACAACCCAAGAAAAGGAGAGTCCTCATCCAATACCTGTTCCTGTCCTGTCCTGTTCTTATCCCTTGCGTTTGTGCACTTTGCATATGGTATGAAAACAAACAAGTGAACGACTGGACTGCCGATAGATCCTCTGTTCCGATGTGATCCTGGCTGGTTAGTCTTTTGGCTCTACACAAACACACTCCACCGACGGGCGAGAGCGGCTTTTGTCTCGGACTCGTCCTCCGGGGTCGGAGCACGTGTAATCCCCCTGCCTCTGCCTCTGCCTCTGCCTCGTTCACTTCCTCGACTGCCCCGACAGTAAGCCAAGTGCACAGCAGCTCCTAACTACTCCTCACAATACTTACTTCCTCATTAGCATGAGAGACTCTCCATCTGAATTGTCTGATGGGCTTAGGCCAGGAAGGACATCAAACTGAATGAAACGAAACGACTGAACTGGCCAAAACTAATATTCCATTCGAAAGTAATCCCATTTCATCAATTGTGTCGGACATCTGCCAGGAGGAATCGCCTTAACTGAGATTGCTCTCAGGATAGTGGATCGTTCAGTATTGCATAAGCTATAACTATTCAGTAAAACAGAGGCACAAATCCTTATCAAATCAGCATCTACACATATGTGTATTTGTGTACATATGGAAAAGGAGGAGCGGGAGAGAACTCATCTTTCTTGATGACTTTCTGGATGGCCAATAAAAGTACTGGAAAAGTTGCTGTGGATGGCAATAGTGGACGATGTTCGCCCATTAAGACAAAGGGGCCGGCAAGGAGTTAACATCGATTCCCCGAACCCAACCGCCGTGTCACCCTTTTTTCTATTTCTATTTCTATTTTTTGGCCAGGCAAAGATCGAGCCATATAATAAGCGAAAACCCCTTTCAGTCAATTAGTCGCTGATTTCTTTGTATTCCCGTGTTGCTGCGAACCAATATAAAAATCGATGTCACAATGGAAGGTACCCAAAGCGTACCCAAAGCGAACGAACGAACCCTTTTTTTTTGGTAAAGAGATGGTCTGCCTGGTGTTTATGGCCGCTTAAAAAACGCACTCTGCAGAGGGCCAGCGGGCTGGGTTGGCAGGGTTTGCAGGCCGTTTTCACGCGAAGCGTCCATTATGCAATAAAACAGAATAAAAAACGTACGTTTCTCGTTTTTTAGGCAATAGGTCTAATGTAGGTCTCGAAACAAGGATACGGTACGGGTGCGTGGAGTGGAGTGGCGGAGGGCAACCCGTTCGAACCCGTGCCTCTACCTGGTGGCCTTAAAAAACGCGCTCAAGGTCGTCCAATGAAAGGATTGCACAAATATTGCATCTTTGGTCCTGAGCTCATTATAGCGAAAGGAGCGAAAGGATCGACAGGACTGTCCTGACGCAGCGACAGTCGATATATTTTATGGCATCATTTTTTAAGGTTCATTCTCTTTATATGCATGCCATATACCATCTTGTTTTTTTTCGCTGAATCTGGTTTTTACAACGAATTTGGCAACTCTTTGGCTTCGACTCTGCCCGCGACTTTTTATGGCCGCTTCGACTCGTTTCGGCCGAGATTGTCGCCCCTCAGCTCTCAGGTAAGCCGCCGCCTCAATGAGGCAAATGTGTGCTGTGCTCTTGTGTGTTGTTGAGTTCATGAAAATGTGCGGCGGAGTGGGTAGAATGTATGTTTAATCCACCATTTTTACGGTTGGATTAGCACAGGGATTAGCGGATAAGTTCGCGGTTTTTTACTGATTATCGAACTGGCATCACCTCTCCTCTCCTTTTTTGTGTGCCGAGATCTGTGTCTCTCCTTCTCCCTCTATCTCTGGCTGAATGGAGCGATGATCGAGTGAATGAATGCCAGTTTTAGGGCTATCAAAATATATTAGTGGATAAATGTCCCTGCACAAAAAGAGCTACAATTCGGAGTACCGATATTCCCAGGCCTGCTATTGACCCTCTCCACATCCGATACTTAAAGGGCAGGCTCTTCGCTAGTCTTGCACTTCCGTTTGCTCAAGTCGGAGACAACCGTTAGGATCACTGTTAAGTAAAGTTAAACAAATGGCTATCCCACGCCCATACTCGTAGAAAGGATAAATGCCAGCCAGAGGACAAACAACATTCTATACGGGGTCTGGGACTGGGACACTTGTCGCGATGATCGATGTTTTTGGCGGCGTCATGAATCAAAGTAGCTGCCAGCCAGGTTTGGTTTACAGTTTGTAGTCCTGCCAGCTCAGTGGTGGCCTTGCCAGGATTCTGGGAAGATCTGGCTTTGGCCCTGGCCCTGGCCGAGCAGGATCCATTAGGATGCGAATTGCGACCACGCAAAAAGGGCTAAAACTGCAACTGCAACTGGGACGGTAACTAACGGGCTAATTTCCATAATTTGTCACGCACAATCATTTGTGTAAGATGTCCACCAAATTCGCCAGCAAACACCAACACACACACACCCACCCATAGGGTTATGTATGTGCGTGAGAGGATTGAACGGGGCTGGGTTTGGGCTGGGCTGGGCTGGTCAGCAGAAGGATTTCGGGACACAAAAGCGCAAAACAGACGGATTTAGCATTTCGAATTCGCAACCCTTGAGCAACCACTGAGCATCCACCATAAGCGAACCATTTCTCATCTCCTCTCCTCTCTCTTCTGTCCCTGTTTTACCTCTTTGCGCTCCCTCTATACGATAGCCGTTTGCTCCCTGCTGTTTTGAGCCAGAAGCACGACTCGGCCCTTAATCGATACCTAAGCAATCTGATGTCAAGCCTTGCTAGATGGTAATATTATGGGGTTTTCAACATATAATGGTATGATATGGAGTGGCATGCCCAAAAAAAACTGTTAGGAATGTTTGGTTGTCAATATATCTCAAAGATGAAGTCCAGTTATTGTAAAGGTCCATAGAATCATAGAACATTTTTAATATACTAAACTGTAAAGAAAAGATATCTATAATCTATCTATATCTATAATGTATGTAAATATATCCAGAAATTGTCCATCTATCTACTTATGTATGTATTTATCATATAACCCAAACAGAGATTCACTAAGAACATTCTCATTACTTTCAATCTTTAAACCTATTCAGATATCATTGCCATTCCAGAGAGAATTTTTGAATAAATATCTTGCAATATCCCAGATATACTCCCATATGTTAATTCTCTTTGAATTTAAATTTCTTTACTTTTATGCTATAGAATCCCATATAACTTTCCAGGTATTCCTGCTATTTCCTGTCTTTTTGATATCATAAGTTATTCAATTGCTAGCTGAATGCATTATTGTCGTTTTTGTTATGATTTTCATTCCTTATTTCATTCCATTATTTAGTATTATAGCTATTGTTCAATCCTTCAATTTTTTAATCCATATTTTATAAAGTGATTTCTATTAATCTATCCACATCCTATACTATAGATCATAAATCTGATTAAGTACTCGCATTTATCTACATTTTTCAAGGCTTCTTGGTCGGGGGAAATTACAGAAAAAAATGCATAGACTTGCGCCTAAATTACTGTAAATGGCATAAACAGGCGCAGCAGCGGCAGTGAAGGAAATTTTCGCGAAAAATGAAAATCAAAAGTCTCTGTCGACAGAGGCAGAGGCAGGGGCAGGGGCAGCAGCAAGCAGCACCCACACCCGCAGCAGCCGCACCGCACCCTCGTAAAACCCTTTGATGCTGGACAGAGCGAGATGCAATTCCCCCGAGGACGAGCAGGAGACAGGGACAGCGATAGTCAGTGCTGTCACCCCTTTGCTGTCCGGCTGGCTACAGCTACCTGCGTGACATTGACTGACATCGGATGCGGATTCGGGTTCGGCTTCAGCTTCGGCTCTGGCTGCTGCTCGGCCGCCATTGTGAATGAAGCGTCGGCGCAGCCGTGTTCGGGAGTATAAAAGGCGGTCGTGCTGCCGAAAGGAAATCAGTTTGCATTCGCCAACGTCAGAGTCAGCGTCACGACACCCACACCGCACACCGCACACAGAGATTGAGAGATATTGAGAGAGCGAGCTAGAGAGCTAGCAGAACACCAGTTTACAGTTATCACGCTTTGGATTAATCAACCGTTAGTCAGACATCATGCTGATGCACGAGAAACTCATGTCCGGACAGTTCTTCAACGATCTGAAGACCGGTAAGTTAGCCACGCCCCCAGTCCCCCGTCCAACGACAGCATACTAAGACATGCCTCCTCCTTTATTCCCTCTCCGAATAGATCGCAAGCCTTTGCTGCACCACCACCACCATCACCAGTACCACAACCACCACCATCACCACCAGCAGCCGTCGCCGCAGCAGCCGCATCATCACCATCAGCAGCAGCAGCATCTGCAGCAACAGCATTTGCATCTGCAGCACAGCCAATTGCAGCAGCAGCAGCAGAGCCTGGCCCTGCCCAAAATGGATCTCTACACCGCCTACGCCTATCAGCAGCAGCTCCTCGGCGCTGCCCTCAGCCAACAGCAGCACCAACAACAGCAGCAACAGCAGCAGCAGCAGCTGCAGCAGGCAACAGTTGAAGGAGCTGCCTCCGCCGAGGTCCTGGATCTGTCACGCCGCTGCGACAGCGTAGAGACGCCCCGAAAGACTCCCTCGCCCTACCAGACCAACTACAGCTACGGCAGCGGCTCCCCCTCGGCCTCACCCACTGCCACGGGCTCCGTCTCCGGATCCAGCTCCATCCCAAGCAGCCTCCTGTACTCCGTCCAACAGCAGCAACAGCAGCTGGCCAGCCTCTATCCGGCCTTTTACTACAGCAACATCAAGCAGGAGCCGTCCGCCCCGAAGGTCACGCCTAATCCCAGCGCCAGTGCCAGTGCCACGGCCACCGCCAGCCTGCTGCAGACCTTCGCTGCGGCCTCGGCGGCTGCCGCCGCTGCAGCTGTGGGGGTTTCTCCACGCCCAGCCAGCAATGCCAGCACCATGCAGATCGATGTCTTGGAGACGCCACAATCACCGCCCGCGGCCCAGGCCGCCAACAACAGCAGCAGCACCACCGCCGCCACCACGCCCACCAGCAGCACCGTAGCGAACAGCGCCTCCGACACGGGCAAGAGCACACGCCCCTTCAAGGCGTTCCCCCGCGACCCGCTGGTGATTGCCGCCAACTTTGCGGCCACCGATGTGCTTCTAGACAATCCTCGCGTCGAGCGCTACACCGAATACCGGAAGCGGGTGCTCGAACAGATCCGCAGCTCGAATGGAGGCTCCCGCACCGTGACGAACCCCAAAATGCGTCGCACCAACTCCCGCAGCGGCAGCGTCAACGAGGGCAGCTCCTCCAACAACAACAGCGAGAGCGAGGATCGTGCGGCCGCCGAGGAGTCGAGCGATTGCGACTCGCATGCCGGCAACTTTGAGTCGAAGTCCACCACCGGCTCCCACTCGAACGGCAGCACCTCCGGGGCGGCCAATGCCAGCTTCCAGCCGTCCAGTGGCGGACAGGTGAAGGACGCCGCCTACTACGAGCGGCGTCGCAAGAATAACGCGGCGGCCAAGAAGTCGCGCGACCGTCGCCGCATCAAGGAGGACGAGATTGCCATCCGGGCCGCCTACCTGGAGCGCCAGAACATCGAGCTGCTCTGCCAGATTGATGCGCTCAAGGCGCAGCTGGCCGCGTTCACGGCAAAGGTGGCCACTGCCTAGAAGATTCTCGATTCTCGATCCTCGATCAACGATCAACGATCCCCGATCATCGATCCCAATCGCCAGAGCCAACTCCGGCTGCTTGTTGCGTTGAACGCGTGCGAGTCTCAGTTCAGATTGGTTTCGATTCGCCAGCCAGTTCCTATCTATATGAAATTTTTTTTTTTGGGTCAGCTTATCTGTGAATAGAATATATCCTGGGGGCTCTCTCATCTTCTCATCTGAGCTGTACCACCACGCACCACTCTCCTTCATCCCTCGCATTTAAGTACTTTAAGTTCTTGGATATGTATGTACACCGCCGCGAATACGTTATATTTGTAAAATGTAGTCCCACCCAAGTGCATCACCCCAGTTAATCAGCCTAACAGCTCCTGCTCGTATCCTGCGCCTATGCACAGCCCACGCCCTACCTATCATTGTAGAAATTCCCACTAGCCTTAGTTTACGGCTTAAGAACATTTTTTTCATAGTTTCTAAGTGCAAAATAAAATACAAAATACACAAAATAATATCATTCTTTCTTTATTTCATCACTGCACGAATGAGGTGCTCATTTAGAGATCAAAAGGGTTCTCTCCCAAATAATGGTGACTCTCGAAGGATGCTTTCCATTTCAGCTTTACTATCTCGAGGGGATGATCAGATATGATCAGATATGATCAGGGTCAGATATGACTAGAGTTATGTCCTATGTAATCTATCTATGGAACGGAATAGAACAAAATATTGTATTATTTTGTGTACAGCCAATCCCAGTGGCCAGGGACCGCCTTTTTGATCTTCTGCATCTGCGGCTGCGATTGGTCCATGGGAGCTCCCGTCACAGGATAGGCTGAAAAAGGCAGGGAAGGACACACACATACACACACAAATTTTAGTCAGCGAAATCGAATCGAATCACGGTTATATATTTATATGCTATATGCTATTAACCTATTTCTTGCAAATCCATCATTTCAACGTCATTGGTTTCTGGGAGATCGAGGCTGAACACATTGCGACATGTTGAGTGGTGTTGCTGGTCCCAATTATCCTCCCACCTGCGGAGACTCGCGGCAGCCACATAAGAACGGTCCATGGAATATTTGCGCTTGCGCATGTTTGATTTGCCAACGGTCCATGGCGCTGCCCATGGCACTGGCTCTGGCCATAGCACTGGCTCTGGCTCTGGCACTGACACTTTGGAGAGCTCCTCGTCCATTTTTTTATTACGTTCCAATTTTTGTGTATTCCATTTTTCTTCCCACACAAGAAGATCGTGGACAGCCTTTTCGACTTCCGGATTGCATCCTGGCCTGGGCTCCCAGACGCTGGGGGTGGGAATGATGTCCGAGACTACTGAAAATGGCTCGCTGCATCATGTGCAGCATATGGAATAACAAACGAGTATTTCTGCAGAAGATTTCTACTTACCTTGAAATTTCGACTTCGCCGTTAATCTGCTGTTCATCCCCAAAAAATTCACTGAAATATGGAATTTTGGCAGTGTTTCGCATGTAAATGAATGTTGTTGCAAATACCTTAAAATTTCTGGCTCCATGATCTTCCTCTTTTGTTGTATCCTCTCCTGCGAGCAAGTAATCTGCTATAAATGTATTATTACAAGCATTAATACCCGCTCAGGGTACCTCATTACCCCCATTACGTACCTTCACAATCCAAGATTATCCGCTTCTTGACCTCTTTATTCCTCCAATTCCCTGGTTTTTAAATCGTTCAGAAGGTTACGCCTTTTAATTGCTTTCCATATTTATTCTCGAGCAGAATCCTTTTTTTTTTTGTTGAGTGAAAGTGTTGACTGTCAAACGTTTTACGTGTCACAGAAAATGCAACTCTGACTTGGATGGAGCATGGAGTTCTGGCCAACACTACTCCATGCCCCAATCCAGTCACGAAAACTCTTTCAACACTCAAAAAAATGCACACTCCGTGCTGCTTAGCTTTCACTCTACTGCACTGTTTTCTTCGCTGTTTTGTGTGTTGATTAAGTAATAATACTACAACATTTGCGCCAAGAACTTGCAGCGCTCCATTCTCTATTCTGTCCTAATTCTCCTCAGCGGCGTTGGCCACGGTTTGGCCTTTCTTGCTGTCAATCTGGAGACCGTGATAAAGATGGGCTTCGGCTCTTCTTCGCTGGTAAAAGGCAAACACGTTACGGTCTACAGACAAAGTTCAAGCACACACAATTGAGATGACAACAAGGCCCACATATGTGTAAGACGAAATACATACCTATACGTGTATACATATGTATATGTTGCACTATAGCTTCCGCAGCATCCACAGCCTCAGGCTCTATGCATTGGCCTCCGCGACTGAGGCCTTACGGGATAAGGCTTACCGATTAAAAATCAGGACTAAAACTCCCACATGTATGAATGACAGCCATCGACGATGGCCAGTGAAGTATCCAAATAAGTCTTCGGCCCGAGAGAACTGCAACCGCATGGAACGGCCACGGGCGGCGACGGAAGTTTATTCGCCTCTTGATTTTTTAATTCCAAAAACTAGTCGGACCTTCGTGAGGATAGATGCATTCCCTAGCGGAATGGTGGATAAAGCCAGCAATGGTCTATTCTATACCAAGATCTTATTCCCTTTTCTTCATCAGACCACAGAGAACGGCTTCCGTTGGGTATAGTTTTCACTATTGAGTTAAAATCACTCAACTTTGCGTCATTTGTTTTGCTCGTGCTCTCTGCTTCTGCTTCTGCTCTCCTCGTTCGTTTGCTCATTCGGCGCAACAATGTTCGTCTCTCGCAAATGAGCAAACTCAACTCGTATGAGTATGAGAAGAGCATGCGCGCAGCCAGCAGCGCTGCCGCTGCGCTGCTAATAACTGTAAAGAAGGTGAAACAGAAAGAACACAAAATACACAATACACACAATATATTTATTATCTTGATACATATGTACATATATATATATGTAGATCATAATGAAATTGCTAATAATTGTAAATATAATAATACGTTTTTTATTTATGTGCATATAATGAGTGAATTGTTGTTGGGCAATTGGCGCCAGACTGACGTCCAAGCTGAGAGCGAAGACGAAGCGTAGACGCACATGAATTTGTGGCAAAAGCAAAAAATCAAATCGATCCGTTTCCGAGAAAAAGCTGCGTTTTTTCAATGTTTCGCTTCAACGCTGTGTTTCGCTCAGTTACTGGAATTGGAATTGAGTAAGAAGTTTTTGGCGTGCGAGTGTCCACTCTAGGAAAGTGTGAGTTTGGCCGTTCTCTGGTACACACGCATGTGTACTTGCAGTTCTGTGCTTACGCTCACATACAAGCTCGTTCTCTTTTTAGATCCGTGCCCGCTCTCGACTTGGTGCGAGCGAGACAGCACGTTTACAGCAGAGTTTTTGTTTAAAACCAGTACTCCTCAGTCAGTATACACCCATGCGAACTTATGATTTATTTAATCTATTCAATTGTTTAGACAATTTGATTTTTTTGCCAAAAAAAAAAAGCTAAACATCGGTCAAACCGTTTGGATGATTTCTATATACATACATATATTTGAATATACATATCTCTCTTTTTTAATTTTGCTTTAAACTTTGTTTTACATCTGCTTTTCAACATCTCTATAACGATATCTGTTTCAGGAAGAGTTTGCGAAAAATAGAACGAATCGAGTTTTCCTGCATCGGATGTCATGCAATCAAATCGCTGAATAAACGGCTTAGTTGCTGCCGTTTGACCAAACCTTCTAATGCCGCATTTTGTCATTAAATTCCGAAATTTTCCGTAATTAAGCCGAGTCCAAAAATGAGCCTTACAAATTGTTTTGCTTTCTGTATTTTTGTTTGGTTAAATTTTAAATTATGTATGTAAATATTAAATGTAATGTATTTTTTTTTACATTAAAAATGTATTTAACCTTCTTTATTTATATATATTTATATAATAATAATAATAAAATAATCCGATCTCACAACAAAGCTAATGCTGCCTCTTATGGCCATGAAAACGTGCCCGATTTTTGTCAAATGCATCATGATTTTTAGGCGAAAATCGTGATGGAATGGTATCAATCAGTTGGCAGGACTCTCCCAATTACGACTCTCCCAGTCACGCCCAGATCAGGCCATAAATAGGCGAGATATAGCCAAAAAAAAGGGCAAAATTTCTCATTTTCTTGATAACGACACGATAAATACAAATTTGCTACAAATTAGCTACATATTGCATGTAATTAGCAACGGAGACACCTGCCGAGGAAATGTGTACAAACGTTAACAAGTTTCGTCGTTTTTTTTTCATAGGAGCCCGATGGAAGCGCCACTGCGGAAAACCTCCGTTAGCCACTTTTTTACATGCCTTTTTTTGCGACATTTTTGAAAAAATTGAGATTTTGATGCCAATCGATCGGAAATGCAATTCTGACCCCGATAGGGGTCAGGAAGGGGGGTCGACCACGCCCCAAAATGGCTTTTCTACGCGATTTTACATTTAAAAAAAAGCCCAAAATCTTTAAAAATCTTTGCATACTTTTTGACAAAGCCATTAAATGGAGATAGGCTTGGTAAATACATTCGTAGTTCCATTTCACGCCGATAGAGGTAAAGTCGGTATAACAGCTTATCAGCTGCGCTCTATGGGGATTGCTTGGAACTACACGGACTTCCAAATGACGCCGGTAGAGGGCATTTTTGGTAGTCTCCCGTGGTTCTTAAAAAAATTCGTCATAAATTAAGCAAATTAATTAATATTTAAGGGTAATTAATTATAATGTCAGACTCGCAAGCAGCAGCAGGATCAGAAAATATTTTCTAAATTAAACTCTAAAATTAGCGCTAATACAGGTGTACAAACTTAAAGCAAATGGGCCGTTTGTTTGGAATGGTGTCTGAAGAAGGAGCTGGACTTTCAGCCTAAATTCGTCGTATCTATTCCTTCCTTGCAAGTGCACTGAAGTCCTTGCACTGATAAACTTAAATAAAAAAATAACGTTTTAAATATTAAATATTTTATAATACTTTTTAAATTTCGATAAAGAACGAGAGGGAACGTTTTGAGCCGTTGATTTTTTTTCCTATACATATATGTACATATGTATATATGTAAATTTCAAATTTCAAAATTAAGTCGATCCCAATGTGAGATCTTTATATATTAGATAATTCTGTTTCTGGTCATCCTCTATGATTCTGCCTATTTAATTTTCTCGTATATTTAAAATTGTGTATGCCACAGACTTTCGTTCTTTGTGCGGGCGGAAGGGGCGGAGCGAAATTTTTAAATACACTTGGAGTAGTATGACAACACAGGTGACTGGACACAAAATTTGGTTGCTCTAGCTTTAATAGTAATAGTATTTAATAGTACCTCTTCAATACATTCGCTCAGTAATCTTTGCTTTCGAAAGGGTTCCTACGCCCGGTACTCAGAGAGTACAGAACTACATACATATATTTGATTCGTATGAATGAGGCTTTGCCGACCTCATATAGGATAAGTAAGTTTTTGATACTTTTTTTTGTTGTTAATCTTAGTATACATATCTTAGTATCTATTACCCTTGCCCTGACTTGTTGAGACCCATAAACTGCACGATTCCTATTAGAAACACTAGAAACAATATACCATTGCTCTTTCCGCTTTTTAGATCGAATTATTCCTTGCATGAGCAGCTTTGGCTCTTATTCTCGGATTAAAATTTCCTCCACCATATCATATGTACTACTAATTCCCTTCATCTTCTGAAATTACTGATACTGTCATATCTTTCGAGCAATTAGAAATTTCTTAGTTCTTTTTTTCCGATCTGTTTAGTTTAACATCTATGTACATACATAGCTATGTACATAAGATAGCTTTCCTTCATATCCGCGATTGGTTTGGTGCGCGTCATGCGGCAGCACTCCTCGGTCGGTTGGGCAGGAAGAGGGCTGCATTCTTGCCTGAGATCCGCGCGTAACAGCCTTCTGCTGGTGTCGCTTGAGGCACTTGATGGTGCAGTTATTGCATATCAACGTCCTAAAGTAAAAAAAAGATGTATGTTTATCCTTTAATAGTATCCTCCAATAGGATATGTATATGTTAAGTATCCAATGTATTGAATAAGCTATTCCCAATATATGTTCTTATACTCTTTGAGAACTGCGTATAATCAGGATTCAAATTAATATCAGAAACATGCTCGCTGAACTGAAAAGGATATTCGTATTGACAGGTGCACACGAATATAATTTTCCACCAGTTGCAGCGGTGCATTAACGTGGCCACAAATGTCCCTGCAATTCAGAATCAAAATGCTCATTTAACCAATCACAAAATTGTTTGACTAATGTGACAGTAATGGAAATTGGATTGGTGATAGGTGAAAACATCAGAGGAGGCAAAAAGCCGTGCAAAAACCCCTTCACCAAAGGGTCAGGGATCCAAAGATGAAGCCAACACTAGGCACAAGTGAATGAGTAACTATCCTGAGGACTCTCTTAATTTGCAACTGTGTTATTTCAGGGAATTAATCCGGTTAGTTAGTGGCGTTGTTGGTCAAGTTGTTGTCTTGTCTCCTTGCAGTCAGAATTTAAAGACCGCACTTTATTTGCGGGCTTCCAGGCTATATGCGGTGGCATGGATCACTTCGAGCTGGCACACTCTCTCCCACAGCTCTCCCACTTCCTCTAATTGCCCCGTTGCTATAACTACATTATCTCTCAACGCCCACTCTCTGGGAGTCGCTCATGCTGAAAGGGTGCCGTGTCTGCCTGCTGCACTCATCGTTTTCTACCGACGGCGCTTCTTGGGAAACAAAGTTTGATGCATCGACACAAGGGTGAAAATACCATCGGTAGGAAATGCATGGTGCAACAGCAGCCTCTAATCAGAGCTAGAATGAATGGCTGTGTGGCTGTCTGTGTGTGTGTGTGTGTGTGGGTGTGTGTGTGTGTATGTTCGTGTGCCTTGAAAGCTCCACACAAAAGAGAAGATGGAAATACGAGATGAATAGAATATACATTGCAGAAATAAGCCGTTCTCATGGCCATACGTTGGTCAGCAGGCAGAGACTTTCAAGCGGAAGCATTGAGGCAGTGGCAAACAGGAGGGCGGAGTCCAAATCCAAGTCAGAGGCGTCGTTGGGGGCGGCAGTGGCAGATGTAGCTGTGGCTGTGGTAGAGGGCGTGTGGCAAAGAGCAAATGATATCGTTGAGCAGCTGGCGATATGGAGAGAGAATTAATTTGCTTTTCAATTGAAATGAAAAACCCTTCACTCAAATGACCCGTTGCCTGGGCAAATGAGCTGCCACGTGGAGCGGCGGAGGCGGCGGTGGCAAGTTGTTGGCGTTGGCTTTAGCTGGTAGCAATTTGTAGCAAATTCCTACCTGATACATTACGAGAGCAGAGCAAAGAGGAGCTACCTGCGTATTTATGAAGCCGAAAAAGCAGAGCTGAAAAGCTTGAGAACGTTCATTCGATATGGTGAGGCTTGATAGATCCAATTTGACCAGTTTCCAGCAAATATTGAGTGAAACTGAGGGATAGGATAGCATCGCATACAATCGGATGGGTGGACTCTGTTCTGCTCTTGATTTTAACATAAAAAGCCTCCATCTCTGCGTTGAGTTGATCAAACGTCCGCTCAATATCGTACAACCCACTCTGGGAAGGGTAAAACGAATGCATAAAACACAATTCATAATAATAACAATAATTTAGCATGTGTCGGTCCGATCAGTGGGAGAGGGGGGAACACGGGGGCTGTCCGTCGGCGAATGTACACATTAAAAGTCAGGGTCAAAGTGTGGCCATTGTGTTTGCTTTCCTCTCTCTCGCTCTCTCTTTCTCTCCCCCCTTTTCCCCTCTCCCATGCATCCCATCGTCTGAGGCGTGAGGAGGAGGAGAGGGACAACAATAAACAGAAAGAAATATGAATGGCAAAGCAAATGTAACAAAATGCGAAGAAAAGAAAGAAACGGACAAAAAAAGCCGCAAGAAAAACGAACACTGATATACCCTACAAGTGAACGTTATTTCATGCTTAGGAATATTTAATTTAGGTATTTATCAAGATATTTTAAATTGATAGAGATAGGAGTCGCATGATCATTTAGAGTTGTCATTTCGGAGCGATAAATGCATTAAATATGATACTACTAATATCTGGAAATATCTCATATGTGGCGTACATGCCATCCTTCCTCGTCTCACTTCGGGCATGCCTACTATTTGAGGCTTAAGTTAGGGAAACGACAATATTGACGCGGTCGTCGTCGTCGTCGACAACAATGGCCGGCAATTGTTACGCGGCGTCGCCTCTGCCGCGGTCGCTGTCGACGTCAATGACGCAGCGGCTATGTTTGCGGTTGCTGTTGTACCTTCTCTCTCTCTATCTCTCTTTCTTGCCATCTCCCCCTATCCCACTGTGTCGCTTCCCTGACAAAAGCTGTTTGTACCCTTGAGAACGAGAGGTATTATGATTTTCATCGGTGGTTTGCAACTCAGATGATGCCAATCAGTTTCTCATTAAGTTTTCAAACATTCTTGATAATGCATGTGCGCCTACGAGTATCAATCTGTCTCATCCTATGCCCTAACTTTAATCGGTGGATTACTATGTATGTATGTATGTATGTACTGGGATCCAACATAGGAACTCTATTTTCGCAAGGGTATCAAAAGCCTCGAGCCACAAAGCCACGGTTTTGCGCTCGTTTCTTTCTGTTTGTCTCCTTTCTGATTGTCTTTTTGGCGCGACTTGTATGGTCAGAGCATACAAAAAAAAACAAAAAACACAGTTTTGTTACATGCGAATGCCGATCGCTGTCTCTCTGTCGATCTTTATACACGTTTTCATTATCATTTTTCTGTCTGCCTGTCCATGTGCTTCTTCATGGGTGTGTGTGTCTGTTTGTGTGTGTCTGGCAGCACTTTAGCTAAGTCAGCACCATACCATACACTCCCCCCGCATACACTTCCCTTTGAAACCAGTGTCCGAGTCCTGTCCCGAGTCTCATTTTTGTTGAGGGGGCAACTCTTTTTCAACTTGTTGCTAAAAATATGCAAGCAGTAAAAGGAAACCGGTTCCACACACTCACACACACATATACGCGTGTGTATCATTCGAAAAAAAAAACATGATTGGCCTGTTGTTGCTGGGTGCCATGACCGTCTTTGGCAAGGGGTTTCTAGGGTGCAGGGGAGGGGTACAACTGGAACTGTAACTTGATTGAAGCAACAACAAAAAAGCGATCTCATGCACAAATGAAGCCAACGACAAAAACAACAGCAACTACAGCGGCAACTACAACAACAACAACAACGTCATGCAAAACGCCAACACGTAATACAAGATCGTAAAGCGGTTTGCTGTGTCTGTTTGTCGGTTTGTGGAGGAGAAGGATCGGGAAAGAGATGCTGCTGTCGACGTCGACGGCAGCATCGATTACGCGCGCAAAACCGGCAATTGTTGTTGCTGCTGGCTGTCATTCTCGCTAGCGATGGGAGTGTGTCATCGTGCTCGTGCATCACAAGCGTCACAACTATGAACGAGCACGAAGAGATCATTCAATCGGCTGTTGCACGAAACGAATAGCACCGCAATAAATTGTCGTGTAAGACTGGGATCGTGATCGAATTTGAGCTTGTTTTTCTTATCATATCATAAAACCCTATAAAACTTCTTTCTTTTGAAAAATGTCTATGCGATATATTCGTGTTGTACGTATTTCATGCCCAATTAAAATACGACCTGTGTCCATCACTAGTTCTCGCTGCTCTTGTTTCTGTTGTTTTTCCTTGCTTTCGTTGTGGTTGCTGTCACCGCAAGTTGCGCTACTTTGGCTTCTCCCGTGCTCTGCCCGCTCTCTCTCTCTCCCTCTTTCTCTCTCCCTCTAACACCATACGGCTATGCAATGTCACCCACCAGCCGCCGCCGACAGTTGCTGCGGATTCAGGTTAGGTTTATTGCTCTCTCTTTCCCCCTGTCCCACTCTTGCTCACACGATCCCCTCTTTCTTTCCGTCTTTCTTTCTTTTTCACGTTCCTTAGTTCGTTCGTTCGTTCGTTCTGTCCCTCTCCCCCGGTCTAACTGTGAATTGGCTCTGCGGCGAGCAAAGATCACAAAAAGTTAATTGTGGATCCGCGGAGCCAGCGACAGAGCGCGGGGTACTTCGATTAGCCCCAAACACAAGAAATACAAACAAAAAAATCAGGAGAGAAATTAACGCTTAGGAAATCGAAGAACTACATACATACTTATGGACATAAATATGTATGGTAGATATTTATGTACATATGTATGTATACATCTGCACGCTTGCAGATCAAATTTGCCAACCTTTGCAACTTTGAGGTACTTCCTATCGCAAAAAATATATGGGTCTGCGTCAAGAATTAGTCAGATAGCTTTAAAACTGAGCAACACTTTAATATGTGCTCTCTGCATGGGTATAGCAAAAAGCCCGTGCTTTAATAAATAGTCCAAATAAAAGTCATCAAACAAAAATTAACAAGAAAGCGTGAAACGAATAGAGGGTATGGGAGGTTAGAAACAGATTGCACCTGCATATTACGGTTGGGGGAATCACATTCCAAACCTTATCGCCGGGACTTGAACTGAACAGCTGTTCCTGGAATAATGCAATCATCATTTATTTGCAAGTCACACAATTGACTGCTAAAAGAGTAATAATTAACTGGAAACTAGACAATGTATGCAGGCTTCAATTTCTTAATGAATCTCCTAGAACCAAGAGAGTTATCCCATCCTCCATTAACAGCCTTTGCATAATATTTATATTTTCTTTATCCATATGTACATACATATGTTTATTTATTTGGTCTGTTATCCTAGTCTTGAGAAATGTACTTACATACATACATATGTACAAATATTTAAGGCAGAAGTCATGTACATTGATATTTAATAGGTACTAAAAATGTCCTTATTCGGGATTGATTTATTTTAATATACATTATAATTTGAATCTTATTTTAATCTTTTGTATTTATGTTATTAGTTATTTCGTAATCCCTTTACCTACTGTTCTATGTCCCATCATTATCACCCCTTTGAAGGGGAGCTTTCATTGCATTTAATCCCTTAACAGCCATACAGGTCAGATGAATGTACATATGTACATACATATCCTTTGGCCGTGAACATTTCTTATGCAAATTATTGCGCCTTTATATTAAACACTCAACCAAATGGGTGGGTGCCCCACCACCGAATATTACACTGTCACATAAGAGAAAACATGTGCATCCGCAAAATACTTTATCGGTTATGCCAAGCCAAGTGGTCTAGCACGTGGTGTAAACGGATGCGAGGGTGGATCGTAAGAGACAATAGCAATCCTGTACCGCACCGCGGGGTTCCACCAATGATTGACCTGTTTTCTCTTATCTCCGTTAACCCAAACCGAATGCCTCCCGCCCACCTATGTACGACCTACACCATGCACACAATGCAAAAACGTGCGTTTTATCCAATGCTTTTTTCTTCTACCAAGGATTTGGCATCAAGTCAAGTCGCTGAATATTTTGCATGTGGGGCCCAGCTTCAAGTTACGCCACCAAACACGTTGCTCCCCTCTCCGCCCCGCCGACCAACAGTTCCATCACTCTCCATAAGTTTCCGTACACACACGTGGACGCAGACTACACACGCACGCACACAGCCATGTGAGCATGCAGAGAATTTGCGGTACACTCTCCCATTCCATTATTTTCCCTCCAACCAACCCTCCCCCCCACATGCTTTCGTTTATTTTGCTTTTTATTATTATTCGAAGATGGTTTTGTTGCTGTTTTTGGCTTTTCGCTGTATTTATGTGTGTATTTCGACTTGGCTGACACGTTGGTTTCGTGTGTCGCCTCATCAGTCGTAGTCAAGCAATGCGGCGGCCCACACACGGTCTGTCATACATGTCTCACCGTCTCACTATTTCTACTCTTCTGGGAAGAACAAGAAAAAGAAGGGAACTTCTTCTAATCTATTCATTTCTTCTTTGTCCCACACGTCTCACCGACCCACCAATCTCCAGAGTCCGGTATGTCGCACCGTCACCCTTGTCATGCACTACACACAATCTCATCGTCACCACTGTCATGCACGACCGACCCACCGTCTCCCCAGTCATTTCGTCTCACCTTTTATTTCTGTCTGTAAGTCTCACTAGCTCCTCTGTACATATGTATATGTACATACGTAGATATGTATATATGCATGTATGTGCATACATATGTCAAACCATCTACCCTGTCATGCACATCTTGCCAACTCCCCCCCTGTGCCCTGTCAAGCAAGTCTCATCGTCTCTTCTACTGTCTGTCTCTTTTGCGAATATGTATGTAGGCATATATGTACATTCATATGTATGGATGTGAGTTTCGTCTGCTGTGGGGAAGTTGAATGTGCCGGTTCTGTTCTTGTTGTTGCTGTTGCTGTTGACGTTGGTCGTGTCATGTTGATTTGTGTGGCTCACTCGCCGTCTCACCCGGCGGACCAATCGACGAAACGACAGACAGAGAGACGGTCGGTCTGCCCCGCTGCCGTTGCCGCTAACCTAACCCCTTCAACGAGCATTTGCGATAGTTATTCGGGTCTCCACTTCTACTTCTATACACACTCTCATACACACATACTCTTCCATTTCTGCTTCATCTCACTTCCAGCTCTGCTTCTTCTCTGGCATGCAAACACAAACACACTCTCCTTCACTTGCTTTTGCTTCTTCTACTCTTCTACTTCTTTACTTCTGCTTCGTCTTCTCTCATACATACACACACACACTTCCTTTTCTTCTTCTACTTCTCCTCACACACTCTCATAAACGTACAGACACACGCAAGCAACATTCAAGACAATGCGCAGTAGATAACAGCCCCCCAGACCCAGCCCCGCCTCACCCGACTCAGGCTCTCTCGCTCAATCTTTGTCTGGCTCTCCCTCTATCGCACTGGTTGATGTATACATATATATATATATATATGTATATACATATATATGCATATGTGTGTGCTTATGCTGACAGCTGCTTTGTGTGTCAAATTGTAGCAAAAAGAAAAAAAATAAATAAATTGTGCAAAGCGTGTGTGTGTGTGTGTGTCGGAAAAAGAAGGAGTACGCTGAACAGAAGCACATAGCACAGTTGCGAATTTGGCAACACATTGGGTTCACGTTTTCCGCTTCAAATCAATACATTTTGTAAATGTTCGGGCTGTACATATATAAATTCCAATTGAGAATTATTACTGTTCTATTGCATTTATACATCTTTATATTTATACCTATAGTAATATCTGAAATATTTGACGATACTTTGAAAAATGTCTTCTTCCATATGCATGAACACACCAAATTCGCCATTGGGTCTGCCTGTGCGCCGCTCTCCGCTCAGTCGTGGCGCTGTTGCTGTGCAGCGCTGCGCTGCGCAAAAACTACGCGCTGCGCTCTCTGGCCGGCCGTCGCTCTCACCCGACCGTCAGCCGACAGTCGCTCTCACCGAGTGACGGACTGACGTTCTTACTGACGCAGTGTTTGTTTTTGTGTCTGCCGGCGTCGTCGCCTCGCCTGGCTCGTTACGTTTCGCTGCCGACTGCGCGGTTGCTTTTAGCAGAGGCAACGTTGCCAATTTTCACACAAAGTGAACTGGCATGGCTGTTCGTTGAGTGTGAGTGGGGTTGTGTGCGTGTGCTTTATTTCAGAAATTTCCATTTAATTTTTTTATTTGGGTTTCTTTTTTTCCTCTTCTTTTTGTTTCTGCTGGTTTTTTTTTTGCAATATTTCTGATACCCTTACAGAGAGAGGATGTGATACTTAAAACAAATGTCTTGAACGCCAAGAGGAAATCAACTCCTTTGCCCAAATATATGAATTGGCTTTGCAGATCCATATGTACATGCGTATATACATCCCTTATGTACTTACTCACTTTATGTCTAGTCGTATCACTTAAAGCTTTGGGTTTTTAACTTAGGAACAAATTATTGGTATCAAGGGTATCAAATGCTTCGCCTCTCGAATCTTCGGCTTCTCCTTTCGTGTTTTTATGACTCTGGCTCTGTTTGTGTGTATGTATGTGCAGTATTTATGTACACACATATGTAAATATGTATGCATGAATGTGTGTATGTTTATGGGTATATAATTTTTGTGTGTATTTTAGTTACACTTTCAGCTGCCGCAGTTTTTGTTGGTTTTTGGCTTTTGGTTTTCCTTTTGCTTTTGCTTTTGCTTTTGCGTTAGCGTTTGCTTTTCTCGTACATACGTCACATCCCGGGGGTTTGAATGGGTGAGCGAGACCGACAGAGCCGCCCCCACTTTCCGTGCAGATTTGATTTCCACCCCAATCCCCGTGCCCGTGCCTGTGCCTGACCAGGGGTATGCTTTCGACGACCTGACCCGACCACTCGCCGCATAGGCCTGCAAAAATTGGCAGCAGAGGAGGAGATCTCTCTTTCTCTCTCTTACACGGTCCCATTCGTATATCCACAGGTGTTGTCGTCGCCGCTGCAGCGACGTAAGCTTCGGCTTCCAGTGTGGCTGTGGCGCTGGCTTTGACGCCAGCCAGAGCCCCCATCCCATCCGTCAAGTTCAGATCTCGAAAAACTTCACACCTTTGTGCAAATGATTTCGGGCCGCGCTCTTAGGGCTTTCGTTGCTGTTGCTGTTGCTGTTGCCGTCGCCGTTGCCGTTGCCCCCGCGAATGCGACAAAAAGCTAACCTCAAAATGGTGAAGCCGCACGTTGCGGCTCAACGGCCGCCTGTTGAACGTGACTCAGACATGGGGACGGGTCGGGACGCGGCAGCAGCAGCAGCAGCGAGGGGTCGGGTCGGGTCTGGGTCTCGTCTCTCGCAAATTTTTGTTTAAACTTTACGCAAGTGCAGAAGGCCCTCTCCCCTTCGCACACAGAGACACACCCCACCCACCAGAACCCACGCTTAATGACAAAGTTATATGTACGAAGAGCTTTGCTTTCGTTTTTTATTTATAGCCACAGCCGCATAGCCATCGCTATGTCCATGAAAGGAAAAGCGGAAGGAACCCTTACGAATGGAAAGTCTTGCAGAAATGAAAACTAATCTAATCCCATGCACTTCACGCTCTGCCCTGTAATGGAAACCCCTATACAATAGAAGACTGTGAAATGAGAATCTACGAGTAGGAAAACATCATTTGAGATTATGAGTATTGGAATCATTCAAATATCTTACATTTTAAGATACATATGTACATATTAATTCTCAAATTCTCCCATTAATTCCATGACATGACTGAAAACCATAATACTTCATGTACTCGATTCTCTGAAACTTGATTCTAGATCATTTGAAACCCAAAATACGCAAAGTACAAGATTTTCATAAATTCGATTCCATTAGAAATAGGAACCAAAACAAATCTTTTCTGTTGAAAGATCTACAAAATGCTATTTGTATGCCATAAGTTGATTGAAAATCTAATGTACACACAACTTGTTTGTAATATATGAGATATTTATGTATGTTTCCCAACCGAACCGAAGAATGTTTGGGGAATTGGAAACACCCTCTGGATAGACGACACACACAAACACACACACACACACACACACACACATAGTCATGTGCACTCAAACAAATTTTGCTCCCTACACTTGACCTTGTTTTGCCATTTCCACAGACACACACACACACACACATACGCTGGGATTGGAATGGATTATTGTGGTTTTTTGCAGGGGGTTGGGTTCCATTCCACATGGATTTTTGGTACGAATTAGACCCCTCCCCTCTAGTGGCGGCGGCAGCAGGCGAGGAGGAGTAAGCTTTTCTGGCATGTCAAAGCCAGAACTAAGACGCTGTCCAGTCCCATACCCCCCACTCCAATACATACATACATATGTACATATATAGCGATTATGGAAGAGTGAGAGTGAGGGAAGATCCAACATACAACAGGGCTGTAAATTTGACTAAACATTTCTCTTTGGCAGCGGCATACAATACAAAAATGCCCGGCTACAACTACTAATAAAATTTACATACAAATAAGAATAAAAACCTAATCTTTTGGACACACAACAAAGCCCAGATATGTATGGAAATACCTTTCGCAGATCGATAAAATCTTTATCTATAGTTTTAAAGTTTTCAGCTCTTACGGTATGTACACTTGTAAGGTTTAATTCGATTCTCTTCAAAAATTACAATAGTTTTTTCATAAAATAAATGTGTTTTACGTGTAATCATAACTCTATCGATAGTTTGATTGTAGATCAATAAGTTATCGGATTACAGCGTCTACCAGTGGCTCTTTCTTTCCCTGATTATGGATCCTGGCCAGTACTTTTCAAATATAGATATAGATTGTGGACTCTTAAAGCTTCCTTTGTTGGATACAGTGATCCGATGATGGACAACATTTTATTTTTGAACTTTACTAAAGGACCCTTGCGGGGGCAAACAAAAATAAAAGAGCAACAAAGACAAAGACCCAACGGGCTATCAAATAATGAGTGAAGAAAAGCAACGAGCGATAAAGATGTGGAACGACAAGGAAAAGGCAAAAGAACCAAAGGCCAACCAGCAGTAAAAATTCAGAGCACAGCAACAAGGCTGGAAGGACTAAGACGAGGATGGATGGGGGATTGGGGATCTGCCCCCCACACTATGGGGCAACAATGTTATTAATGACCTGCTGCTTGATGATGGGGTGGGGAGGGGCGGGGAGAGGAGCGGAGCTGCAGCATCGCCAACAGTAAAACTTAGCAGAAAAGGGGTGGAGGCAGGGGAGAGGCAAATTAAAGACCATGACAGCAGAGAGAACATAACAGAACAGAACAGAAACAACAACAGATCAGGAGTGTGAGTGAGTGTGTGAGTATCTGAGTGCCACATGTGGCAGAGGCAGACAAAACAGATTGGCAGAAATAAAAGCGAAAAAAAAACGAATCCCAAATGCAAGAGAACTATAATCCTAGGGGAATGTGCCCACCTCTTCCAAATAATTTTTTTAATTCGTTGGAATACAGTGAAATGTCGCTGAGAGCTTTTTTATATTCGATCTATCCATCGGAACTACTCCTGACATATAGCAGATGGTTGTTTTTATAATTTGTTTATTTTCCCTGTATGTATTCTCCTGTAATATTAGCTTAAAACAGAATAGAACGCCTCATTCCCCCCAACCATTTGGCATAACAAAAACAAAGGTGTGGCGGCCAAAATGCATCCATCGGCCTGTGCCAGGAACTATGTATATACAGCCATACATACATACATATACATATGTATGTATTCCGAACAATTCCATTCTGATCAAATTGCACAAACAGATATATGTATGTACATATGTGTGTATGTATGTATACTCGTATTTCGGGCTGACTCAGACTCAGATCTGTCTCCCCTAAGATACCAACCCCTTTCCTTTCACCCACCTTGCGCGCTGATACGATACCACAAAACGAAAAACGAAAAAGCACACGAAAAACAAAGAAGCAAAAGCAAAAGAAACACGACCTAACCAAACCAAACCAAACCCCCCTCCCAGCCAGGGCAGGCCAGGCCAGCGATAATAGAGCAATGTAAAGGGTTCGTTGGTGTGCGGGGAGGACGGGGATCGGGGGTCGGGTCGGTCTCTGCTGGCAGCATAACGGACCCCGAAACGGCAATGGCAATGCCAACAAATTAAAGTTACTAAAGCAAAGGGAAAACAGAACAAAACAACAGCAACAAAACCGAGAAGAAGATGCCAGCTGCTTGAGGGGTCGACCCTTGAGATACCCTTGGATATTCATTGTTTTCTTATTTCATGCAATTATTATGAAATTCCCCTAGGCTTGGCGAAAATGTTATGTATCATGAGAAATAAAAAGTTATTCCCCCAAATATGTGCTCTTCGACGGATGTTTTCTTAGTCCTTTGAATATTACATACTCAAAACAGCATACTCCCATTTGCAAAAGGGTATCAAGCGAGAAGAGAATTTCTGGCACAGCATGGAAACTCGAATCAGCAGTCAAAGGGGGAAAGAGAAGGCACAAAAAGAAACACAAAACCGGGCTCAGCAAGAAGTGCAGTGTGCTCTGCTCTGCTCTGCCCTTGCCTCTGCCTCTGCCGCTGACTGTGCCAACTGGCGACGGCGCGACAGCAGCAGCAGAAAAAACAGCAAAGAAAAGAAAGCAAACGCAAGGAAAAAAGAATCGCAGTCGTCGGCAGCACAGCAGAATGGAGAATGAGAGTGGGAGCGGGAGAGCCAAAGGAGGATCGGATCGGCTCACTCAAATTGAAAATGAATAAAAACCGGTTCTGGGTTATACAGTTCTTTCGCTGTTCGCTGTTCGCCGCCACGCCACTGTCTATGTCTCGCCCTCTCGCTCGCTCCCCTCCCTTTTACGACTTTGCGTTGCCGTTTCCAGTTTGCCTGAACCTTTTTCTGATTCCCTGCCCTGCCACCAGAAGAGAAGGCAGAATGGCAGGCGACAAAATCGTCGCTTGCGCACAGTCAATCTGTGTGCGGATTTCATACATTACTTTACGTCAACAGGTAGTCGGATAATGTCGTTTGGGTTATGCATATTTTATTATCTGTACGTATACATATGTTAAAACTATTTATCAAAGCCAGATTGTTGGAGTCACTTTTGTCGGTTGTTCATTCTTGCGGGCACTCTCTTTGTCATCTTATGCTGCCGCTGCCGTTCCCGCTGCGGCTGCCACACCTCTAATTGGCAGCACTGCCTCTACTGCCACTCCTCCCACCGGCCACGAGTGACCGGACCGACACCACCTGTGTCTTACGGCGATACAGCACCGTCCTTGACATTGGGCACAAATCGTGCCCGCATGGAAAGTTGATTCATTCGGCCGTAGACGAGGACCTCGCTGATGATCCGCTCGGCAAAGAGCCGCTGGTCCGGACGCATGTTCCGGAAGTGGGCCGCCATTCGCTTCCCGATCAGCACGCACTCGCTCTCCGCATGATCGTAGCTGTTCTCTACGCGTCGCTGCTTCGCGCTGCTCGGCTCTCCATCCACGAAATGGAAGTACTCGTCATCGTGGCTCGTGCTGCTGCGTCGACGCACGGGGCGTCCAGGCCGCTCCAGCATCCCGCCGGCTGGCAGTGGGTGTCTCCCGGAACCGGAACCAGATCCAGATCCATGACGGCGCTTCGGAGGACCAGAGGAGTATAATCCATTTGCATTTGATGTCATCGATTGCGGTGAAAGAGTCTGATAGTCACGGCTATGGCTATGCCTACGGGTATGGCTATGCTCCTCCGCTTTGATGGTCGCTGGTACTGGTCGCATGATAGGCGTCTGGTCGGCGGCTACCATTTCGGGTTCTTGGTCCGGTTCGGGGTCGGGATCGCCCAGGGCATCTGTTTCGGCGTTAAAGGCCTCCGCAAACATGTCCTCATCCTGCAAGCAAGATTCAAAAGAGAAACGGAAAAGGGAATGTATTTAATGTTGGTACAGTTGCCGCCACACGGGGTATAAACCGAAGACTACAGTACTACAGAAGTCTTCATCACCTTCTCCCCGGGGACATCGGGATCGTGTTCATGATCCGAATCTTCGATGAAATCCGCATGCATTTCCTGCATGGACAAACTTATAATATCCTCCGGTTCAGATGGTAGTTCTGGTTCTGGTTCAGGTCCTGGTTCCGGCTCTAGCGACTTGATTTGCGGTAAACCATCGCCATCCAGCTCCATCTGCAACTGCAGCTCCCCCGTCTCCTCCTCGCGGAGGAAGTCTAGTTCCTTGAAATACCACAGGGTGGGCACATAATCAGCATCCGAGGAGTACACTTTGCGCAGCTCACGCCGGTACGAGGTGCGGAAGTTGTTGATCTTCCGCTTGAGCGTGTGTATGTTGGCCGTGGGATCGATGGCGCGCATGCAATCGAGCAGCCGCTGATAGGACTGCTCCCTCAGCAAGCGATTCCGATAGCCCTTGCTCTTCGTCATCCATAGCTGGGGCATGCCGCGGTAGAGCCGGAAAAACTTTTGCCATTGCTCGATGTCTAATATTGTGCGGCTGCTGCTGTTGTTCTGCATTTTGTCGTCGTTAGTCGTTGTAGACGTCGTCGTCGTACGCTTCCTCGTGCTGTCGTACGACTGTCGTACAACGAGCCGCGTTGCCATCAAACTTGTGTGAGAAGCACCGCCACGCCACCGCCCTTATCCCCTGCCCATACCCATTCCACTACTTTACGCCCCTCAGTAGCGCTACTCACATTTATGCTCGTTTCGTCGAGGCTATCGTCCATGTGGTGATGGTGATGGTGGTGGTGGGGCTCTTGTTCTTCTTCATTATTTATGGCCCGCGGCGGCGAGCCAATGTTGAGTACGGGCTTCAGGAATTCCATTTGATTGAACCACCAGAGACGCGGACGATAGTTGAATTTGGAGGACTGGACCTTTTTGAGTTCCCTGCGATAGCAGCAGCGCAGCGAATTGATCTTGCGCTTGACATCCTGCACAGTGCATTCCCCGTTGATGCGACGCAGTATCTTGAGCAGCTCCTTGTAGCCGGGCTCCTTCTTCGTTTTGGATAGGTAGTCGCTGCTGCTGCTGTCCCACAGGGCAGCAAAGTGGCGGTAGCAGCTGATGAACTCCTCCATTACCTCCTTCTCATCGTACAGAATGCCCGTAGACGCTGAGGTATTGTTTATCATGTCGCTGCTGCTGTTGGCCCCCGGACTGAGCATTGCTCCGACGGTTTCGGTTTCGTTGCTCGCCGACAACTGATGCGGCATGACTGCGAATGAGAAGGAATGGTGTCATGCACTGTGTATTCGTGGCCATTTCCCGGTCTGTTCTGCTGTTCTGTTCTATCTTCCTGCTGCTCTTGCGCCTTTGGTTCTTGTCTGTAATTTTGTCTATTCCTTGGCTAACATTTTCTTGCTCTTAGTTCCATTTTTCCCTTCTGAATTTTGTCATTTTTAAACGGGAATAAACCAAACGAATGGTGTGCCCTGTTGCCAAACTTCAGTGCCAGCGGCGTCAGTTGGCTTCGAACATGTGCGATGATTGTCTCTCTCTCTCGCCTACTCTTGTTTCGTTTTTGGTTATTTTTTTTGCACTGAAGTTTGGCAACATTGCAACGAACACGAACACGTTTAGAAACGGTTGCAAAGCGAAGCAGCAAAAAGCAATGAGGCCATTCGTCTCTGCCGGCCGGCCCATAGTTTTGTATGGTGTATGGCATGTGGTGTGTTATGGTATGGTGATGTGGTGGGAAAAGAGAGAGGAAAGGGAAGACAATATTAATAGACATGAAACATTAGCGCTTTTCGCATAGCATAGCAAAGCACAGCACAGAATAAAGCGGGCTAGCAATATGTTTGTGCCAACATGTTCGCTGCAAGCATCCAACATGCAACTGATTTGAGATCAAACCCAGGCGCAGGCCTCTGCTGGGCGGCTGCGCTGAGCTGGGTCTCCCCCGCCAACCTCTTCACAACATGTGTTTCACTTTCACTGCAAAAAATACAAATTAGCAAAGGCCAGGCGCAATATGGTGGGAGGGGACTGTAAATGATTGAGAAGTGGTAAAACAGTGGGGATGGGCCCCAAGCTATAGACTAGCTATCATCCCCCTCAACATTTAATAATTTCTTCAATCACATTCTTTCATACGCTTTTGACCTTTGCCTAATAGTACAAGACGCCAGTGTGTCGTGTCCATCCAGCATGCTCCCAACATCGAACATGCAGTGCAATATACACGGACAACCGTCCGTACCGTTAGAGCCAAACAGCCACGTTGGTTTGTCTTCGAAGTAGAAAACGATAAACAGCGATAGACTAGCGATAGACTTTGGTAATGAATCATATTTCCTATAGGGCATAATAACAAAGAAAAACATGACTATAGAAAACCTAAAACTAACAAAACAAAATAATTTTTAGTTGAACCTCCTAAAAGTTTTTCATCACAGTTGGTTAAATTGTTTAACCCTCAGCAATATCGTATATCTTTGTATAACTATCGATTCGATTCAATACTCCATTTGAATTTAATGAGAGTTTCAGAAAGTTTCAAATAATTCTCTCGAATCGAACGACAAATCTCTTAAAATTTGCGACTGGGTTCGAAGCCACCATCGAACTCTTAGGTGCCTAAGTCGTTCGGCAACAATTTAGGTGCCTTAAGAACATGAGTCGGATTTTCAGCAACATGACTGTGGTCGGCTGGCCTGGCCACTTCTCTTGCGGTTTGATCAAACCGGCTGAGCGAGCTCGAACCTCGATATGTGTTATGTGTGTGTTGTGGACAGGTATGGCATGGACAGCGAGGGTAAAACCCAGCAACATTTTCAGGATAACATAACAAGCATGGTATGTTGAGGATAAAAGGTGAGCCGAGCTCGCATGCATTGTATTTCTCTGCGCCGTTTTAACTGCTGTCCATACCTCTCTTGACATTCCCAGCAGTTCGCTCGCTAGCAACATTTGAACGACTTACAGCAACATTCAAGCAGAAGTGGGCAACAGCTATTGAGGCAGCAGCGCCAGCGCCGCTCTCTCTCTCACCCTGTTTCTGTGTGTGGAAATTAATAATAATATTCCAAACAATAAATATAAAATTTAAGGTTTTTTTTATTTCAATCAAAAACGAAAAACAAATCAGCGAACAGCCGCCGCACACGGCTCAAAGGCGATCTTTTCTGTGTAAGCCTTACGTTATAGCCAGCCCCCGCCCCCTCCAAGAACCAATGTTCGCACGCAGCAGCAGCAGCAGCGGCAGAGCTAGCGTCGCCGTCACAGTCGCTGCCGTTGCCGTTGCCGCTGCCGTCGCTGTCGACGTCGTTGACTGTGTCCCGTTCGCCGCTGCCGTGTCGCGTCGCGTCGCGCTCTGTGTTTGAAAGGCCTAAAAAAAACTCGGGTGTGTTCGTTCGGCGGCGCAGAGCAATGTGAAAGAAAATTTTTGTACGCTGTTCATTGTGCTCCGAAAAAAGATAAGAGTAAAAATAAAAGCTGAAAAAAACGTTGCGAATATACGAAAATTGATCACGAATCTAAAGATAAGAAGCAACAGCAAGAAAGAGGTAAAAGTGCAGCTAGAAAAGAAAAGAAAAGCAAAGAAGAAGCAGAAAGCAAAACGCAAAACGGATGGAAAAAAATTTGTAGTTAAAGTTTGCTCTGCTCTGCAGCCACCCAGCCCCCGCCCCCGCCCACCCACACCTCATACCCCTCGCGCACTCGTGCATGTGTGTGTGTGTGTCTCGTTTGTGTTTGTGTGTGCGTTTGCAAATACAAAAAGCAAGAAAACGAAAAATGCAAAGAAAAAATTGCGTCGCGCAAAATGAGTTTTTTTTAAGTTTTTTTTTTTTCTGCCAAAATGCAATCTAATGCTCGTTCCCCCGCTCTCTCCTCCGCTCTCTCTGCTGAAATCTCTATATGTCCCCCTGCTCGCCGCGCCCTGCCTCGCCTCGCCTCGCTCTTTCTCTCTCTCTCACTCTAACACTGTCTCTGTGTGCGTGTGTGTGTGTGTGTGTGTGTGTGTGTCTGCGTTCCAATTCTTAAATTTTTTTCTTTGATTTTTGATTTTTCGCTGAAACAAAAGCAGACAGTGCAAAGGGGCTTCGGGGAGGGGTAACGGTACCACAAATACAAAATTTCTTTTATTTTCCTTCTGGTCTTCTGGACACGCCCCAGAAGCAGCGGCCCCACTCCCACGCTCCTCCACCGAAAGGGAACCAAAAAACGCAGTTAATTACTTTTTTTTCAAGTATTTTTTTCTGGTTTTGCCCCCCAACAATAAAATCACAAGAAAATCAAATGCAATACAAAAATTTGTGCAAAAAAAAATTACGTGAAAATTTAAACTGGAAAAAAATTGAAAGGATTTTTGAATCGCACGGATTTGCCTCATCAACGCCCAGGGACAGACTCGGGCACTCGCCTCCCGCCTTCAGGAGCATCCGCCGTGGAATTGGTTTCCTTTTTTGGGTAAGTAAAGGCTGAAGGCCTCCAAGAGGTCGCCAAAGGAACTGCTGGCCTTTGCCAAAAACACCTCAATCTTGGGTGATATAAAACCCTCAATAGCACCCGCGTAAAGGTCCATAATCAACCGGATAACTAAGGGCCATACTGGCCTATGGGAGGCCCCAGGAGGGTCGTCCGGGTTAACCTAACCTAACCTAAAGGCTGAAAGGCTCCTCCTTAGAGGAGATCTCACATTTTTAAGGGTTCTATTTCTCTGAGGGTGGAATTTCTTGGGTACTTTGAGCCGCCCAATGGGTTCAGGGGGTATGCAAAGGGGCGAGGGGTCCAATCCCATCCAATAAGTGCTCTTGTTTTCATTCTCTGAAAGATCTTTCGGAAAGCAAAGTTGAAAGTTGAATACGAGCGATGGATGGGCTGCTAAATTGATCTTTTATCTGGGTAACCCAGTGAAACATTCTTAGAGTTGAGATGGGACTGAGATTCTTAAGGATATATCATTCTTCAGTCTTCATAGCAGTCTATAAACTCGAAAGGAAATTGGATGAAAATCGCTAGGAATTACTGAAGGAAGTTTGGAAATAAAATCTGCAAGGATTGGATGGATTGGATAATTCCTTTCGCTGCTTCCTCGATTCGATTCTGAAGGATAAAAGTTGATGAGAACTTCGAAGGAGATGGCAAGAGATAAAGAAAGAAAGAGATGGAGATAGCAAGAGATGAAGAAAGAAAGAGATGGACATAGCAACAGGATCAGGATACTCATTTAAAATGTTGTGCTACAAAATCTGGCGGAGAATCCGTTAGCTGCTGATTCCGTCCGTCTCTTATCTGCATATTTCTATGTTTTTGTATTTTTTATAGATTTTCTAAGAGGCTTTCGAGTTGTGTCCTTCTCGTGCCACACAGACACGTTGCAAGTGCACATTTCCCTAATCCTCAACTCGTTAATGGGATTATAAGCCGTCGTCGTGTGTTTTTAATGCAACCCACACACACACACACACACACTCACACACATTCCTGGCTTTGCTCTATCAAAAAATGTGTCTCTGTGGCATGTGGCATCATCAGATATTAGCGGGTGAAGCGAGGGGGGGCGGGGGATCAGTGCATAGGCGGGGGGTGGGTGGAGATATCATTCCCTTCCCCTCGGCAGCTTCGGCTGTGGTTCACGTGTAGAAGGAGCTCTGGTGCGTGGGCGGATAGGTGCGTGGATTGGGTGGGTGGATTGGGTGGGTGGCTCTGGTTCGGCTCACGAAATGTGACAGATGTCATTCGTGGAATAGGGATAGGGATTCCCAACTGCTGGGCAATCGAGGAGCACTTTCCATTGCATTTTCAGTGCGAAACTGAACCCCAAAGTGCTTGGACGTGGACAAGTTGATAATCGCTCAAAGAAAAGTAGAAATAAAACATTCCAAAAGGAAGCAAGAGGACACCTCAACAAGTGCTAAAAACAACCAATCGAAAACCAATCGAAAACCAATCGAAAACTAATCGAATTCCAACGAATCGATCAACTGGTTTGCTTTATTCGAATCTTGTAAGTGATCCCAGGGATCCTTTGAGTTCCATGCATTCCAAGGAGAACTACACCAAACTACAATCAAAGTTTCGAACAGGAAGTGGATGTCTATGCTTCCGATCTTTCGGGGATTTTTGGTTGGGAGTTCGAGGATTCTTTGGGGATTTTTGGTTGAGATTTCAGGGATTTTTGGTTGAGATTTCAAGGATTCTTTGAGCAGTTTTCAACTGGATTACTTCGTGATATTCCGTTGTTATTTTTGAGGTTATCTTTGGGGATATTATGGAAGTATAACCCGCAAAGATGGACGTCAATTTCTTATCAAATTTGCTCGCCTAAAACTGGGAACATTTCGCTCTGAATCAGTCCTTGAGATAGAGATATTGAGGGATGTGGAACTCCTTCTTCATCGGGCAATTCCTTACCTTTTTTTCCCTCCACTTTGGATTCCTGTAATTCGTAGCCCGTTACATTCCATTCCACATTCCAAATTCCATTCCATTCCCAATCTAAAGAGAAGAAGATTCCCATCTAATTTCCATTTGGTTTTATTTTATATCTTTGTTTTTTTTTTTGTTTTTCTGAACTGAAAGCGTGCGGCCCCCATCGTGGCGCCAAAAATATCTAGTTTTTCCCCCCTCCCGCTCTCCCTCTCGCTCTCGCTCTCCCTCTCGCTCTCCCCCTCTCGCTCTTCTCTCGCTTGCTGCTCTTCTTCTTCTCCGTCTCTGATCTGCTGTGATATTTCAAGTTCTCTTTCGTCTCTCTCTCTCTCTCGTGTACAGCATATATTTCCATATTTATTTTTATTTGTATTTATTTAGAGCTTCTTTTGGCCCTGCTTTTACCTTTTACCCGTTTCCCGCCGCTAATTAGCATTTAAATTATGCAAATATTACTTTTTCTGCTCTGTCTCTCTCTCTCTCCGTCTCTCTCGCTCTCTCTCTGTCTTTCGTGGTGACGTTTATTCCCCACATTTCTTTGTCTGTTCTTTTCTTTTCTTTGAGGGAATATTTGTATATTGTACGAGGGGTTTACGTGGCCTTTTCTTGGGGATAGACCGACCGTAGGATCCCATACGAGTCCTATGATGGCGAGTGAGCCGGGGGTAGGCGCACGAGCGAAGCCGAAGCCACTTGAATTCCACTCTGCTTGGAAATTCGTAGAATTCTGCGCTCCTGTTGGATGCTGCTCTTAAGCGGTTTGTCCAATATTCCGATGATAAAATTCTGGAATCACTGCGGTTATATGGTTATACATATATGTATCTCCATATTGAATAATCTATAGACCAAAGGGGAGGTGTCTTCTCTGCTTTTAGAGAATTTCGAAGGAATATATTTGTCGGATCGGGCTATAAGTATGATATATATTTCGCATCGAATGATTTCTGCTTTTCATTCTACTCCATGTTGCATGCCACATTTGATGTCAGTTTTCCATCAAGTTTTCCCCCGAATTGACTGCACTTTTAATGGGGGTTTCCATGGGGGTTTCGGAACGGAATCTGCTTATTCTTGGAAGAGGGGTATCCAATAGTCGGTAGTGCCCGCCCTTGCCCTTCCCCCTTTCCCCCTTCTCTGTCTTTTTACGGCTTGTTTTTTTCTTCTTCTCTTTTTGGGCCGCACGTAGAATTTCTCGTTGAACCGGTTCTTTGGATGGCGGCAAAGGCCGCGGCAGCGGCAGAGGCAGCGACACACACACACATACACTCTCCCCCCTCCTCCGCCACATCCGCGACTGTGTGTTTTGCCCCTGGCCATGGTTTTTTTTTTCTTCTTTTTTTTTAAATTTATTTATCTGTTATTTGCCTTTTATTTTTGTTTCTTCTGCTGCTGCTGTTGCTTTTGCTGTCTTTCTTTCTTTCTTCTTCTGTTTTTGTTGTTTTTTCTTTCATTTAAATGCAATCGCAGGCCGCATATTGATTTTTACTTTTCCAGAATAAGGAAAAGGCAGAAGAAAACAGGCGTAAAACGTGAACCAAAAAGGCAAAAAAGAAATACGCAAAAAACAGACACACACACACACGCACACACATTTCAAATTTGAGTGAAGTTTGGCAACGTTGCTTCCCGCTTCAATATTGATAGTGATTGAAAGAGATTGAATGAGTTGTGTGGGGGGGATGGGATAGGTATGGGACTACATACATATGTAGGGCTATGGGGATGCTGAAGTCAAGAAGCCAGAAGATTTCCACAATCAAAGACCTTGGAGAGAGCAGGGAAATGTCCAGAACATTGCAGGCGTTTTTGTGGTATAAATTTAAGGTATTACCAAGGGAAATACTAGCCAGAAATTAAGGAATTTCATTGAAAATCCGCAGCAGGCAGCAGGCAGAACTTTGACTACTCTGAAGGGAGGGATTACCATTCCATTCCATCTTCTGCAGTTCTACCAAGAAAAAGAAAGATCTATGACAGGAAATATGCAGAATTCTTTAGTTTTCGAATAGATTTTGGGTCTCCAAACATGCCTGTGGCATTGGCAGAGATCCTCAAAGGACTTGTGGCAAAGACTTGCGTTTCTAAGCAGTTTTAGGCCAAAATTAATGAGAGACAGTCAGGGACAATCAGGGATAAGCAGGGATAAGCAGGGATAAAGGTTAGGTAACCCGCTCCCATAGGCCAGAAGGGCCCTTAGTCATCCGAATCAGGAATAAAACAAGTCAAACATTCAATATTTAACATTTGCAATCGTATATAATATGTTTTATGTACATAAATTATAATTAAATGCTTTATTCAGGGGAGAATTTAATGGTTCCTCGACATTTTCGTTTATTATAAAATGATATCTAGGGCCTTTGAGAGGTTCTGTCTCTGTCTCTGCCTGTGTCGCTGCCACTCTGTCGCTCTGATGTCTCTCTTGATCTTGAATCTCTCTTGAATCTCCCCTGACTTTTCACTTATATTTCTAAATTAATTTACTAAATTGTAGAGCATTTAATTCCCCGAAAAGCAGTGCTGCAGCTCTATCTATGGATAGCTCTTCGCTGATGGTAAAATAAGGAATGGAAAAAGCCAAAGCCTCTTGGTAGAGGAGGAAATTCATCTCGTTTCCCTGGGAGACCCCGGCAAGGCAAGGGAAGGGCAAGGGAAGGGGAGGGGGGAAGTGGAGGGAGATGCAGTTTGTCTTCCTTCCTTTCTCCCCCGCCCACTCGCCTGCTCCTCTAATTGGCTTAAAAGCCAGCTTCTGTTTTTGCATTTCGTGCAACAGAAATTGAAAGCATTTCATATTTAGCTGCCACTGCCTCCTCCCCTTCCTCCTCCCCTTCCTCCTCCCCCCCTCCCCTATCCTATGTGTCCATAAATTGGGTTTTGATTCCTCAATTTTTGGAAATGGAATGCAAATTCCGGAGACGCCAGAAAAAGAAAGCCCAGAATATCCCTACAGAAGATGGGAGGAGGGGGAAGAGCAGGAGGAGGAGGAGGAGAAGCAGGAGGAGGAGGCTGTGACATGTCTCTGTGTGTGTGTGGCAGAAAGGGGGAATGGAATGGAATGGGAATGGGAATGCCTGAAACTGTCACTTGACATTTTAATGGAATTTTTATGTTTTTGCTAAAGCTGCAGCAGCACGGGGCAGCGGCAGCAACAATGAAAGGAATCCACAGCAGAAAATCAAGTAACCAGGAGGAGGGGGAGGGCAGGGGGAGTGGGTTACGAGCATGGCGATGCCTTTCATAAATGGATTTCCTTTGAACTAAAAACTGAAAATGTTTTTCGGGGGTTTCCAACTACAATTTTGGATCGTTTTGAGTGGTATAAATATCTCTGTTTATCGGGGAAAACTCAAGGATTTTCTTCCTTTTCGTTCCTTCCGGCAATGTCGAGGCTCCTTGAATATTCCCTTGAATGATCCATCCAATATCTGAAAATCTGAAATATCTGTAATCTGTATTTCCATCTTCTTTTCTCTCTGTTGCATGTTGCACCCCCTGTACCATAATACCCCCTCCTTGAACGATTAATGGGTAGCCGAGAGAAGGCCACTCAAGACACAGAGATACAAAGAGGAGGAGAGAAGAGAGGAGAGGAGATAGTAGGAGAGAAGAGAGGAGAGGAGAGAGTAGGAGAGAAGAGAGGAGAGGAGAGAGAATGAGAGCAAAAGCCAAAGTTCGATATTCCATAATAATTTTTCATTTTTCTCGAATATTTTTCTCGTTTGGCACCGCAACGTCTGAATATAGAACAGATTCCTCTCGTTCCGCGTTCCATTTCCATTTCGTGAGAGCAGGGTGGCAAGGGAGGCAAGCAAGGAGGGAAGCGGGAGGGAACATGTGAAAGTAATTTCAAAAGCAAATTCTTTGCCTTTTTTCGGGTCTTATCGCTAGAAAGTTTCTTATCGCCTCGCCCCCTGATACCACCCTGCCCTGTCTCTCACTATCTCTCTCTCTCTCTCTATTTCTCTCTCTTGTGTCCTCTCCTTCTTCCTCCTCTTCAACCTTCTCCTCGTTGTCGACGAACGGAATGTTCTTGAACCTGAAAAACGTTTCTGTACTGGAAAACCCTATACAAAAAATGCAAACAAAATCTCAGGATAAATCTCTGAAGGAATATCTCTAGGAATATCTTTGGAGCAAAGTTTGGATCTATCTTTGATATCAGATTCGGGGGAAAACCTTTTGTTTTCAAGTTTTTCCTGAAGCTTGGAATTTTCACAGAAATTCCCCAGAAACGAAGGAAAATTCAATCTCCAGAAGGCCCAGTGCCTGCTCTAGACTTTAGTTTGCTGTTCGATCGAATCAAATATCATCATTATATATTATTTAAAGGAAAAGCCAGAGAGAGGGACAGAGCAAGAGGCAAGAGGCATGTTGTTGTGGCAAGTGCATTCGCATTCGCAAATGGAAATGGAAATGCAATACTTTGGCAATGGTTTTAGTTTTCTTCTTTGTTAGCGTTTAATTGGTTATGCAATACAAATAAATACTCCACTCAATTGGTGGATAGAATGCGGTTTTGGGAGGGGGCAGAGGGGACAGAAGGGGAAATACAAAGAACAAACAGGAAATGGAGACAGAGACAGAGAGAGAGAAACCTCCCAGAGATATTTCATAGAAGAGAAGGAGCGAAGATCTTTCTGAAGACGAGAGACTTCCTCTCCAGAGGATTCCTTCAAAAGTCCTCCCAAGATTTACGCTACATCTTGGGCTTCCATTGGCACGACCTTTGCTTTTATGTATGTGCATGTGTGTGTGTGTGTGTGTGTGTATCTATGTGGAACCACAGTGGAATGCAATTAGTGCAAACCACCCCAAACCACCCGTCCACCCCTCTTTACCCCTTACTACCACAGGGGGGGTGGGGGATGTGGTCTTAGAACCACATGTGCTGCGGTATGTTGTTGCAGGGGCATCCATCCAGCAGGCAGGCACTGTTGCATATTTTGATGGATGCCTGACCGACCGAACGAGCAACCGAAAGGCCAGATGTTGCAGTACAGCGAGAGAGAGAGAGAGAGAGATAGGGTAATGCGAAATGGGTGGGGGGATGTAAGCAAAAACCAAAAACCTCTACGATACATTTTGTTTTTTTTTCGTTTCGTTTTTTGTTTTCATCTGGAAAACACGTTTTTCTCGTGCAATGAAAAGGCAACAAAAACTACAGTAAAAAGCCGATAAAGCACACGCACTGGCACACACACACACACAGCAACATACATACAGCATTGGATGGGGGCAGGCAGCACTAAATTAAAGCTCAAACAAAAAATCAATACTTTACCCAAAAAAAAGAAAAAAAAAACCCCAAAAGCCAACAAAGAATAAGAGCAGCAGAGGCAGAGCAGAGCAGAGGCTGGCAGCAGCTGTGAAGCAGAAGCAAAAGCAGAGCAGAATCAGGCCTAACAGACAGCGGGCAGCGACAGCGACTGAGGGAGAGAGCAGCGTGGACAGAGCCTGGGCAGAGAGGAGTCCTGGTCCTGGCGCAGTCGAGAGCCGAGACGAGCCGCCGGTGTTAGAGCAGGCTTTGGGCAGAGGCTCAGCAGAAGCAGAGGCAACGGCAGCGCGGCGCGGCGCTTATCTCAAATAAATTGCTTTCGGCCTACTCGTGATTTTTTTTTGTTTTCCTCCACATTTTTCTCATTTCGATTTCGTCGTCGCTATGGCTCTTTGTCTCTCTGTGTGTGTGTGTATTTCTGGCTCCCACAACGCACCGCAGCAGCAGCAGCAGGCCCCCCCCTCCTCACGCCCCTCCTACACACAGCTGTGTGAACCGCTCCTGACGCCCACACGCACACAACCGTACATATATACATACATACATATGTTTGTGTGTATAAAAAGCATGCGCCTGTCTTCTGCTATTTATATGTTCATGCATAGATGTGTATGTTTTATGCTCCACAATTATTATTATTATTATATCTGTGCCTCTCGCTCTCCCACTCACACATTCACTCGTACTCGTGTGCATTACGTGTCGGCTCTTCCTCCCGTTTTTATCTATAGGTCTCCCACTCTGCATTACCATAACCTCTCTTCTGTGCTCTGCTCTCCTCCCACTCAGCAAACGCTCCCACAATGTTGCTGCTGCTACTGCTCCCCCCCGCCTTCACCTCCAACCTCCACTCGCACTCCCACCCAACCCATCCATCCATCCCTTCATGTGCTGCTGTTCTCCTTTTTTCTTATACCTTTTAAATTTTTTGGGTTTTTTTTTTGTTGTTGTTGTATGTGTTTCACCTTGCGCGCCGTGTTTTATTGCTTTTGCTGCTGCTGCTGCTGCGTTTTACTCGTTCGACTCGTTTCTGCCTTACTCTCGCACACACAAACACACACACACACACTGGCGCATGAATGACCCTATCTATCTCGCTCTGGCCTGGCTGGGGAATTTTTGTGTGCACGTCACTATGCGCGCTGGTTCGAACGACCGAACGACCGACCGACCGAACGTCAGTCTGTCGTGTCAGACACGATTTACGTCGTACGGTCGGCCGGTCCGTCGGTCGGTTGTTCAGTCGCTCGTTTTAGACACGTTGTATGTCGTTCGGTCGTTCAGTCATTCCTTCTGTCGCTTTTGTTGTTGTTCGTTTCGTTTCGTTTTATGACGTTGCCAGTTTTGTGTCTGCGTCCAACAACCATACATGTATGGCCAGCGTGCATGTATGTGTGTGCGGTATTCAGTTGCCAACGGCGCTGCTGCTGCCGCTGCTGCCTTCTTGCACTTGCTGTTGCGTCACCCGCACACACTAGCACACTTACACACACGCAGATACAAACACCAACACGAAGCAGAGACCAAACATGAAACGATGTCTGCCCGCTGCCTCCCCACTGCCCCGCCTGGCCCGTCCTTTGTACATTCATTCATACATATGTATAATAAATGGCGTGTATATATGTAAATGCATGTGTGTGTGTTTGTGTGTTGAAGTTCCCGCTTTTGTTGTTTTCTCTCTGCTTCTGCCTGAACCTTAGCAGTGAGTGTCCCGTCCCCCTCTGCCAATGCTTGTGCTCTATCTCACTCTCTCGATGGCACTCCATTACTGCTGTTGCCTTCTTTCTCGCTCGAGCTCCCTCTGGTGTGGTGTGCAGCCTTCTCCCTCTCTCGTTCAGGCTTCGTGGGCATTGCTTTTGTCTTCTGCTTCTTCTTCTTGTTTTGTTGCTGCTTCGAGAGTTGGTTGTTGTTTTGGATACCCTTCCGGTGCGATAGCGAGAGTATGATTATTTTGCGATGCAGTTTGCCAAGCAGAAAGAGAGGCAGGTCAAATTCTTCTCTCGTATATGCATTTCATATTTGATGATACAAAAAATCACTCATGAACAGATACAACTTCGAGTAAAAGCATCGCAAAAGCCATCACACAGCAGCGGCACTATGATTTCAAGAGTATTAAATCGTCGTGGCGACGTAGCTCTAGTTTTCTTTCCCGTTTTTTTTTATGGCATTATTATTATAATGCCGTGGACGCCGGCATCGCTGCCCCTGTGCTTTGCTTGTTTCGTTTTTTGTAAGCCTCTTTTCGCCGTCTGCTGTCGCTGCTGCCTTTTATTGTTGTGTTCGTGTGTGTGTGTTGTTATTTTTATTAATTTGTTTTGCGCTGGGTCTGTTTCTGGCTTTGCCTTTGGCTCTGCCTCTGACTCTGCTGCTGCTGCCTTTTGCTCTGTGTGAAATTTGACAACAGCGCGCCTCTGCTTATTTTTGCTGCTGCTTTAATCTTACGCGTGCTTAAGTTTTTTTTCCCCTCCCCATCCCCATCCCCTTCTCCTTTTGCTTTGCTTTTGCTTGCCAGCTCTATTGCTCTCGCTCTCTGTCTCTCTCTCGCCCATGTCTTTGTATTGAAAATGGGCAACGTTGCTTTGCGCTCTGTGCTGTCTGCTGCCGTCGCTGCTGCTTCTGTGTATTTTTATTGCCTGCTCGCTCTGCCAACGTCGCTGCCATGCTTGGCTGAGTTTTTTCCACTCCATCTCCTTCTTGCCTCCCTCGCCATCCCTCTCTCTCTTCCACACACCACACCACACCACGTTTCAGTGAACGTTTCCTCTGCTGCTATCTCTTCTTCTTTGCTTTTGCTGATTCTTCTACTTTTAGCTTTTATTTGTTGTTTTTTTTTCTTTTGCTTTTTGCTTGTTTGTGGAATTCCGTGCTTAATTTTCGGTTTGGTTCGTTCTCTCTCTTTCTGTGTGGGTCTCTGTCTCTCTCTCTCCCTCTCTTTCTATCTATTTGTATGTGTGTTTCATGTGTGTTTTTCGCTTAAATTTAATTCAATTTCTGTTTAATTTTCATAGTGAGAATTTAATTTACTATTTGCTGTTGCCTTTTGTGTTGCCACTTTTGTTGCGTGTTTTTCACCTCTCCCTCCGTCTCGCTCTCTCTTTCGCTCTGTGCCCTCCTCTCTCTCTTTGTTGTATTTATTTGCGGCTCTGCAGTTTAATTGCTTTCATTAAAAACAAAATACAGTTGCAAAAATGTTGCAGCACTGAAAAACATGTGGTCTATGGACCATGCGCTGTTGCCGCTTTTCCTGCGCTGCGCTGCTCTGCTGCTTCTTCGACTCCATTGTGAGTGGTGTGGTGTGGTGTGGAGTGCCGCGCCGTTGCCAATCTTCTTCATTGCCCGGTACGTTCGTTGCCGCTTCTGCTGCCGCCGCTGTCGTTGCGTTGCCCGTGGTCGAATGCGCGTTGCGCAGTTGCCGCTTTTCACTCGCCTATTGAATTTAATATGTGAGTGTGTGTGTGTTTGTATTAGTGCCTTAGAAATGCCATCTTCATCGAAATTGATAGATGGATGGATGAGTGGGTGAAAATTATTGATGGGCAAGAGAAGAAAATGCTTCTCTTTTTCCGTTGCGCGGGGTGTGGTGGCAGCACAGGAGGCGGCAGTACGGTGGTCGCTCAGAAATGGGAAAGATATGAACATGTAGCAGCCGCTCAAAGCCTAAAAAGAAGACTAATCTAAGAATAACCAAAGAAAATCCATTCTACAGTGAAATATCCACAGCGCAAGGCTGTGAAAATGGACTGTAGAATGAAAGCTCACTGTATTCCAAAGCAAAGATGACCTCTCCGTGTCAAGGGTTAAGATTACTGTATGGGGCGTAGTTAACCCCATTTACAATGGTCGATCTTAGATCTTCCTTTCGGGTGGTACAGTAGGAGGGTCACTTTATTCATGGTTCGGGTTCCGTGACTGCAGTATCTAACCTTAATGGGACCCTCAAAAAGCCTTCAAAAGCTGTAACCCCTTCCTGCTGCCACCCCCTCGGAAAGTGCTCCAAAATCCAACCCCCTCGGACCCCTCTCCTCCCATCTGCAATCCGTAACCCAATCAATGACTCAAAGATAGTGCCCCGACTGCACTTGAGACCAGTCTGGGGGCGACGACATTATCTATTCGATTATTTATGGCCCTTATCGATTTTCTAATCAACATTTTATCGATTGAATGTGTGTTTATTTTTGCAACGAACTAATCTCCTCTCTCTCTGTCTCTTTCTCTCTATTTGCAGGTCTCTAAAACGTGCGACGAAGAGGAGGTGGAGGAGCCGTTAACTTGTTTTGTTTTCGTGTGTGTGTGCGCGCTGTGTTTGTTTTTTTGTTGTTGTTTTGTTTCTTTTTTTTTTTGCTCTGTCGATAAGTGTGCGATAACGATTAAAAGAGAAAAGGACAGCGCACAGCGGCAGCACACAACAGCGACGGCCAATACGTAAATGCGTAATGAAAAAGTGTTCAAAAGTTGTTAATTAATGGAAAAAATACACACATACATACATATACACATACAAAAGGGTTTTTAAATCGCAAATACGAGATTTGGTGGCCCGTCCGTCCGTCTGTTCGTGCGGAGGAGATCGTGTGGCGGCATTTCGCGACGTGTGGAGGATTTACTAACCGTTTTCTGACACGATCGAACACGCATCTGTGCACACACGCACACGCACACATGCGGCCATGCATGCATGTCACTCTGCATCATTTTTGTTTGTTATCGCTTGATTATTTGTTAATTTTCCCCCGAATCGGAAAAAAGTGTTAAAAATTGGGCCAATAACTGACATTTCAGTGCGTTTGTTTTTCTTTTTTCAAGTGAGAAAACAAAAACGTGTACAAAAGAGTGAACGAGAGAGAGAGAGAATGAGTAAGAGTAGGAGCGACGTTGCCGCTTTTCACTAAACACGTTTTTCATCCCCGTTCCATTGCAGCAGTGTGTTTTTGTGTAAATAGATAAAAAGCTAAAGCTAAAGCATGATGAAAGATCTATAAGAAAGATCTATAAAAATCACAAAACAAAAAAATTAAAAAATATCTGTAAAATACCAAGGAAATCCCTTATTCAAAACAAATAGTGGCGGAAAAAGCATAAAAAACAAACAAGTTGCAGCAACAACGGGCGCAAGATGCCTGTGCAATAGCCATGTGCCTGGGCGCACCAACAACATCTCCAACAACAACAACAGTAGCAGCAGCAGCAGAACAGAACCCGCAACAACACCAACAACCACTTCAGTGTTGAGAAACGACAGAGAAAAGAGAAGACCTAACATCAAAAGTGAAGTTTTTTCTAAAGAAATTGGTATATATTTTTTTTGAGAGTGTATTTCTCTGTCTCTGTGTGTGTGAGTGCGTGTGTGGGAGTGAGCTTGTGTGTGTGTTTGTGTGTGCGGTGCGGTGCGTCTGCTGGGAGAGTGAGAATGTGGCAGTGCAATGCTGTGGAGCAGCTCCCAAGTAATTACAACACGATAACCAGCAAGAACACGTTCAACAACACGCAGAAATCGTTCAACAACAGCCAGAATAGGTTCAGCAACTTGACACACACCAAGAGTACGTTCAACAACAGCGAGAAAAGCTTCAACAACAGCACCAATCCCATTTAAGAGCAGCACAACAACAAGAGTGTTTGAAGCCAAAAAAAAGAGTTCGGCATGAAATGGAAGCAGCTATACGCTCCTCTTCAGTGCAGGTCGGTGCTCCGCCGCCCACAAACAACACCACAAACGGTGCACAGCAGCAGCAGCAGCAGCAACTCCAACAGCAGCAGCAGCAGCAGCAACACCAACAGCAGCAACAACAGCAACACCAGCAACACCAACAACACCAGCATCAGCTTCAACAACAGCATCAACAACACCAACAGCAGCAGCAGCAGCAGCACCAGCAACACCAGCAGCAGCAACACCACCAGCACCAGCAGCAGCAACAGCAGCAGCAGCAACTTCATCATCATCATCAGCAGCAGCAGCAGCAGCAGCAGCAACAACGTGTTGCAAGCAGTAGTCTGCAACACCAGCAACAGCAACATGATAATGGACCAACGTCCCATCATTTGCATCAATCATCAGCCTCCAATCAGCAGCAGCAGCAACAAAGTAAAGCAGTGCAACAGCAACAGCAGCAACACCAACAACACCAAAAGCAGCAACACCAACAGCAGCAGCAACAGCAGGCTGCCAATATGTCCGCGTATCAGCAGCGCCTGCCAGCCGGTGCATCATCGATTCACAGGTGAGAAGAGAAACTATCGTGCAACAAGCATGCTGCCCCCCATGCACCCCAGTCCCCATGCCCCATGCATATTCATTCCGTATTTCCGCAGCCAAAGCTCATTTCCTGTTTGCATTGTCGCTGGCACAGGCGCGAGCCTCTCTCTCTCTCTGAGAGGAGCTTTTCCTCCGATAAGTAGTTCCCAGTTTCCTCTTCAATCGTGAGGCTGCCTGCCAGATGATAACCCAGAAAAATCAGTTGTGGATACCACAGAAGAACTTGAAACAAAATAGAAGAAGCGCTGTGGAGATTCTCCCTTGAAAAGCGAAAGCAGTCTTGGCAGATCTTGAGAAATCTCCGAAGAATGAATGTTGAAATGCATCTACGAATGTATCTATCTATCTACATATGCGTACAAACTGTTGAGGAGTGATTTTTCTAGTATTTTTGTGGAATTAAATTGTTTTTTGATTCTCCTCTGATGTTGTGTCCAGTGGAACAATGTGTGAGTCATTCCAATCCATTCCCAAAGAGCAGAGAGGGATGGGGATAGATAGATGGATGGCAAAAAGATTTGCCATGCGGAAAACGAAACACAAACAACACAAGAAAACAAACAGCGATGGAGGGAGAAGATAAAGAGCAACGATAATGATGATGAGGCTCATGTTTTTTGGTGTTTGCTTTGCGGTTAGAGACGAATACAGAAAGACGGGAAGACGGGCATAACACTTGAGAAGACAATCAAAAGGGAGAGAGGCAGAAAGAGACGACAGATGTATGTTCTCTCAAGTGAGAAACACTCGTAATTATACCGTAATTTGACACTATTGACCTGCCACAACGATAACCGTAAGGAATAGGCTACTGTTGTGGCAGCTGCAACCCCCTACAACCCTCCCTCGCCCTCTCTCTTTCTCTATCTATCTCTGTCTCTATCTGATTCTCTCTCCCGTCTTGAATGACAGCAATTAGAGACAGTAAAATGTCGGAGAGGCAACAACAGATGACCGCAAAACAAGTATCAACAGAAAGAGTGGGAGAGCGGAAGGGAGAGAGCGAGAATATGAGTGTGGAGTGTCCATTACCCATTACATGGACACAAAGGACACAGGGTATATACATATGTACCATGTATTCCCCTTTCTGATTACATTTGAACATCTAGAAGATCTTTGAAGCTATAGCTGTGATCTATGAGATCTCATCTATCCATCTTGAATAGGATTCCGCGTTGAATGATCGAGAAACCTTTTCGATGAAGGTTCTCTGTTTGTCATCCTCCAAGTACAGTTCTCTTCTGTTCCACCTTTCAATCGGCGATGGACATGCACATCCTCTGCCTCGTACTCCTCCCAGCCATCGGTTGCCACCCACTTCCTTCCGGTGATTGCTTCATTTTCTCCCCTGTGCTGTGACAGTGGGCCTATCGGAGGAAAACTTGAAGAAATAACAAACGAATGCATGCCCCTTAGTTGCTCGATTAATCGATTACAAATCGGCCTAGAAATTGAAAAGATTTCCAACGTTTTGTCGCCACAAAATCAATCTGTTCCGTGTCCCAGGGTGCAGGGTGCAGGGTGCTGCTGGGTGCTTCTGTTTTCTATTATCCATAAATGCCACTCCATTGTCCTCATTTCAATCAAAAATTGATTCGATTCGTTCACTTGTGAACAGAACTGAACTGAATGATGGAGAGGGAATTCCTTGGACTAATTGAACTTTGATTGGACTCTCTCTCTCTCTCTCTCTCTCTGTGGTTCTATTCCGTTTGATTTGGTTTGAGTATTTGTCAAGACATTCATTGATCAACAGAAAGGCGAGTACATCCATGGACCCAGCCCCCATACATTGTACATATGTGCGTGTGTGTGTGTGTGTGTGTGCATATTGAGAGCAATTAAAGTTTATTATTGTGAAAATGCGAGGAGCCATCTGTTACACAAAATAATAAAACAATAACTAATTGGTGGTTCTTTTTGTTCTTTAAGGAAAGGCAGAAGGAAAAACCAAAACCAAAACACATTTTAAACTTCAGGGAACTCTTTCGATAGATGATTATATTTCCTATCCTATTTCTGCCTGTTCAGAGCTATTGCTATGGGTGCAATCTTCTCTCTCCTTTCTGCATTCTCCACACACACTCGCTCACTCGCTCATACACTCAGAGACTGCATCTCTGCATCTCTCCACACTTTTAATCGCTTTCGAACGGTCAAGGTTGCAAAATATTTAATGAGTCGAACGCGACAGCGACGCGCGCTATCAGCTGGGGCTGCTAGTAGAGAGAGAGAGAGAGAGAGCGAGTGCACGAGGGAAAGACGAAGAGGAAGAGGAGAAAGAGCAAAGCACAGAGCACAGAGCGATGCGGTGCGGTGCGGCGTGGTGGGGCGGCGCCGAGATGGAAGCAAATCAGTGCTGTCGGCGTCGACAGCGGTGCTGCTGCGGCTGCTACTGCTACTGCTGCCTGCGTCGTTTATTGTTTATCGACCCCCGGCATTTGCTATATGAACAGTTATTTTATGCCTGCCTGCCTGTGTGTGTGTGTGTCACTGTCACATTGATATGCAGGGTATATCCATCTCCTACTGCCACTCCCACACTCCCACTCCACAGCAGTAGCTGTAACTGTAACTGTAACTGCGCGCCTATCTATGGTTTAACCCCAGAATGGCCCCAGTCACGCGACAAATGAAAATAGAAAAAGGAGACCCCCTCCCACCTAAAAAGGGAGGTAGAAATAGAAATCTATATACATCGATGATGGATCTGTGGGATTATTGGGTAGTACCCCCCCGTCCATTACATTTGATGAACAAATTTCCCATAAACGAGCGGACAAACTTGAATCAATTTCATAAATTACCAAGAAATTGGCATGTAGTATGGAAAATCAGATATCGTACATATCAAATGCCAACCAACAGGTTCCAAGGGATCCAATTTTTAGGCGGGCGTCATATCCAATGATCTTTCTGGGAATTCTGGTGGCTGGGGCTTTCCATTCATTAGAACAATGGAATGTTTGGCATTGCTGGGAAAACTGTAGATTGACCTCGAACCGAAACGAAGGTCGTGCCTAATGTTGAAATAATTAGAGCCCAGACCTATAGGTTACCGGAATAACAGAAAAAGGCGAATGGACTTTAGGCTGTGGTCCTAACTTAAAGTTTTCGTTGAGCTTCGACAATTATTGTTTATTTCTTGGATGGAATTGGAAATGCCAAATACAAAAGAAAACCCTAAGCAATTATTAGTTTCCTTGAATATCGAAATATGAATAAACAGTTTGGACATTCGACCCTCAAACAGAAAAGAACAGAATCCCCACCTCCCTACCCCCATTCCCCCTTTTTGCGCTTTCGAACTCGTTCCAAGACAAGTTTTTCCCAGCCCAATTTTCCCCCATTTTTTGTTGCTGCAAAACTATTTTGTAGTTTTGTAGTTCTGTAGTTTGGGCAAAACTTTTGTCGAAAGTTCTTGAATTTCTATTTTGAATATTTGAAGGGAAATTTTTATTTTAGCTAGAAAACTTTTTGGGAATTGGAAGGAAAACTGTGGGTGGTGGAAAGGGAGGGGGAGGAATAAAAATGAAACCTAATTTGAGGATTGTACGAGAGTATTTAGGGAATTGTAAATCAATTTAAAGTTTGCGTACAGTGGGAGGAGGAGTGGGAGGAGGGGAGTGGGTGGGGAGTGGGTAGAAGAAGAGTAGGAACTTCTATTTATTGATTTTCCCACATTTCCTTAGTTTGCCCCCCTCTTTTTGCTCCTGTTTTTTCCTGTCAAGAATCTTCTCTTTCCTGTAGATTGAGGTCTTCCTTCTAGGGTTAATGGGAAATTTCCCTTTTGGGGTAATTTACGCAAATGTCCCACTCACAGGAGACGACCAGAAATTCACGAATCGCAAATCCCCAAGCCGATCTCGGGACTCGGATCGTTGCTGGTGGCCGAAGAGATGGGATGGGAAATGGTGCTGCCTCTGCCGCGACCTATCCCAACGGTAAAGCGCATTGGGCAAGTGCAGCCATCGACCGCCGCCGCTAGGGGGCGCCGCCTGCCATAGGGAAACGTGAGAGAAACAGAAAAACAACAAAAAAATGCCAATAAAATGCACATACGTAATGAAATATAATTAAAGAAAACGAAAATAACAGAGAGAGAGAGAGAAAGAGAGAGATGGGGGGAGAGAGAAAAGCTGTTGCCAGGTCTAATTAACAAACGACGCGACGACGTTGACGCCAGCAGCAGCAGCAGCAGCCTCTGCTGCATCGACGCGACGTCCGACGTAGACAATGTCTATTTTTGCAACAATAGAAAAAGTGCAGCGGCCCCAAAGGCGAATGAAAAAAGGCAACAACAACAAGAAAACAAGATACAGCCAGAGAGAGAAAGAGAGAGGAGATCGAGAGAGGGACTGGGAGCGGGGTCAGCGCGGGGCGACGCTCTCTCTCATTATGAAATCACCTTCAACTGTAGTTTTTTGCACTGCATCGACCCGCCAGTGAGGGGGTAGCTCTGCTCTCTTAAGCACCGGCTAAATGAGAGAGAGAGAGAGACGGAGAGAGAGAGGGAGAGAAATCCTCTGTGAATATCAGAATTTCTGATGAATGGCTGCGAATGGCAGTCAATCGATTGCTGCTGCCCCGTTTGAAAAGACTCTCCCGCACACATGCTCCACCCCCCGCCCCCCCGGACTACGTGAAACAGTTGCGGGCTCTGTGAGTCACGCCCTGTCCCCCCCTCTGTCCACTGTTCCACTGTACGCATGCAAAGCATGTGGCATGTGCCACATTTGTCCACATTCTCACGGCGATTACCGTCCGAAGACATCGATTATCCCCCCCACCTGATTATCCTCTAGAAACCGAAAGGATTGCAAAGGGAAGTCCTCTTCATTTTTAATGATCAAGTAAATAATTAACGCGCACTTCTTTGTATAGGAATCCAATGGAAGTACAGGATCAGGATGGGTGTGGGCCCAGTAGGATCCCAGGCTTTGCCTTTGTTTTGCTCTTCTAATCTTCCCCCACGCGTCTCCTATGTCGTCTCTATGTCGCTCTCTCTTGGCTCCATTTGGGGCTCCCTTGTGTTCCCTTCTTTTCCCTCTGTCTTGCTGTCCTTCTGTGCCGCTGTCCCCTCTGTGCCGCTGTCCCTCTGTGCCGCTGTCCCTCTGTCCTGCTTTTCTTCCGCATTGAGTGGATGTCAAGTCTATTGATTGATAACGCGCACTCGCCTCTGTGTGCCTGTGTGCGTGTTTGACCAATGTCACGTTCCGTTCAGACGTACCCGTTATCAAAACACACACACACATATGAATACACAGAATAACGGACAGAACAGACGGCCTAGATAGCGCTAAGTGCTCCGTTTCTGTTTCTGTTTCCTTTCTGGACGAGATGGATACACCCTTCCAGACAGCACACCCTGCCCCCCACTTGGAAGCAGCTCCAATGATTTTGATCAGATTTATAATCTACAGAGAGGATGATATGCATTCTACAGCTGCTAATGCCAGATTGATTGGAAATTGTATTGTATCTTATGTTTTGGAATGGAAGATTTGGATCCCTGAATTCCAACTGTCTTCTGTCTAGTTTGAGGGTCAGTTCTCAAGAGGCCATAAGACCTCCTCCTTCTTCACCTCCACAATTTACAGGCTGGAATAATTATCAATGAGATTATTATATTTTATAAGTGGATACAACTACAGTCAATGTTCTCTATAACGTTCTCTATAATAATTCTCTATAATAATTCTCTATAATAATCACTTTTTTACCATTGTTTTGGTAGGAAACCATCGAACAACCGAAATAAATGAAAAACAAAATCCTTAGGGCCAGATCGAATAGATAGAGAAATATTCGCTATAAGGAAACCAAAATGTGTTATAAGAAGACCCTAAAGTACTGAAAAAAAGTACTTAAAGTGACGAAAATGCTGTGTTCGTTATAGAGAAGTTCGACTGTAATAGATTCGGGCTTTTAGGTGAATTCTTTTAATTTTCTGATACTCTGAACAGCATAAATAATGTTCACTCTTGTGTGCATACTATATATACATATGTATGTATATATCAAGACTGAAGAAGAAGAATTATTTCCGTCTTGGAAAGGGTATTCAAAATGCGTTGTCATTCGGTTTCCGTCTCCCTCGATTCTGCTCTACTTTCTTTTCCTTTCGTTTTTTTCTATTTATTTGATTATTATAGTGTACACACTATTATTAGTATTAGTATTGGTATTAGCTAGTATTTGCTTTAGTTGTAGTTCTTTTCGATTTGTAATTGGCGTTGTTTCTGCTGCTGTTGTTGTTTCAGCTTTTTGTTCCCCTGATTAGATTAGCGGCAAACAACAGATTAATTCATGGCACCGTTTTGGCGCGATAGATACACGGGGAGTGGGGGAGGGGCAGGGGCAGGGGGAGGGTGTCGCTTGGGGGATGTTCTCATTTATTTGTATTTTTTTTTACAACTTTGATTAGATAAGGCTCTCCCCTTCACAGTCCGCCCCCCGCTCTCCCACTCTGTTACCCGTTCCCATTCCCATTCCGTAGTCATTCAGGCATACAGTCATTTATTTTTATGAGTAAATAGTCACCCCCCCACACCACGTGGGTGGAACGGCGGGGGGAGGAGGAGGGTGGAGGGTGGACCCCTCTTTCAATTGTTTATGATGAAACAATTTTCATGGGAACTCGAAATGGAATGTGGAGAGTGCCATAAATCGCACCTAATCCAACAACAGGCAGCAGGCAAATATCCCCCCGCGTCCCCCGTCCCCCTCCTCGCTCTCTCTCTCTCTCTCTGTCTCGCTCTTGCTCTCGTTTTGTCGAGGAGACAGCAGCAGACGTCCGCGTGGATGAGCGAGGCAAAAGTTCAATGTACAGAAAGTTCTACAGTGGGTCAGAGAGAGGAACACAGATTCTGATCGCCTGCCGCTCTCTCTCTCTCTTTTCTTGCTCTCTCTCTCTTTCGTAGGTATTTCCCCGCCTCTTTATGCTGCCTATCGGCTGTCGCGATCAACCGCTATTCCACTATTTACTTTTCTCTTTTCTCTATCCTTCTGAACTGAAACTCTCCCTCTCTCACTCTCTCTCCCTTGCTTTCCTGCGTGCTCTTCCTGCATTGTTACCTGCCCTCTCGCAAGGTGTATTCATCGTAAGGTGGGGCGATCTCTCTGATCTCAGCGGAAGCTCCTAAACTATGGAAAACTTCCATAGGCGAGAGTTTCACGCAGATCAGTTTTCAGTGACAGCGGCAGAGGCAGCAACAGAGGCAGAGGCAGCGACAGAGGCAGCGACTGAGACAGAGCCGTGGAGCCGGGAAGTGGCGGCTAAAAACAAACCACTTTTGGCCCGTGTCTCATTTCGCGTGGCAATCATCAGCGAAAAATTGCTGCAAACAACATTAAAATTACTGCTGCTCCTTCACTGCGACACAGCACCCCCCCCTCCCCCCTCCTCTGTTTGGGGGGAGGCTCTTCTCTTTCATTATATCTCTGGCTGTTTTTACAGCTGTTCGTTCTATAACGGTAGTCAGCAATTTGCTTTGTTCTCGTTTTTGTTTTTGTTTTCGTTTTGGTTTTTTCGGTTTTATATTTCACATTTGCACTCTTCAAAATGGAGGGGGAGGGGGAGAACAGAAAATTACAAACAAAATTTACTCTAATTACAAGGGACACACAAAAGGGGAGACAGAGAGAGGGAGAGAGAGAGATAGCGCAATTTGTCGGGGCTTATTTTGTACATCTCCTCTCGCTCTCTCTCTCTCTCTCGCTCTCTCAAAGAATGGTTGGATGGGGGGCCAAGAAGAGTCCCTTATAAGATGCTAATTTTTACATGGAACTGCGAAAGCACTCCCTGGAGAGAGAGAGAGAGAGAGAGAGAGAGAGAGGGAGAGAGAGAGAGATGATAGATGAAGCTGTGGAAGAGGGGAATGGGGATAGATAGCGGACCAACGCACACAAAAATATATGCATACTTATGTCTGTCTGTATGTCTGTTTGTATGCATGGTCCAGCGATCCACTGATGAAGAGTGACAGAAGCGTAAGAGAGCGCAAAGGGGAGAGCGGACAACAAATCTCACATAGTCTTCCAGGGAATGCATCCATCTGTTAAGACTCTTCTTCTTCAGGCAAAACTTAACTTGGTTATCGATTAACAATTACAATTAATCTCCCATTAGCAGGCGCTACTACATAATTAATACTTCCTCGAATGCCTCGAATGCAGCCGCCTTTCCTTGCATTATTCACCCTCCTTGAATGGGCCAGAGGTTTTTCCTTTGTTTTTTAATAGCTTTTGCAAAGTAATTAGAGAGGGGGAAAAACCCCCGCTCGTTCGCCTGCTGTTCTTGTATGCAAATTGCCTGTCAAGCACAGTTGTGTGCGAAATAATAGTTGCAGCAGAAGCAACTGGAACTAGCGGGAGTTCCAGGAAGAAAAACCACAACAAATTCCCAGAAGACAGTCAGTCTTTGCTCCTTTCGCTTAGGGGAACTTGTCGAATGTCAGTTGGAGAAGTGTGACTGGCGAATGCCTAGTCTTATGCCCGATTCTATGTAGAACTGCCGTTCAGTGTGCTATTTACTTGCCCTCCATGGTGTACTGTGTTTGTGTGTGTGCATACGCCCATCGTCATTATAATAATAGTCATAGTCATAGTCGAAGTCTGGTCTGCCGCTGCCTCTGCCGCTGCTTCGTTATTGCTGTTTTGTTGTCGATGAATCATTTTCTGTTGTTTTTAAGGTGTTCGCCCTCCCCCTGTTTGTCCGCCCCCCGTGCAATGAGTGTTTTATTTATGCGCGGCACTCGTTGAGTACTCTTCGAGCAGGGGGGGCATATTGGATCCGTGTGGGTGTATGCAACAGCCAGAAGGAAGCCTCAGAAGTCGATATAGACATGTGGCTGATGATCTCAGAAACTATGAGAGCTACGAGCTAACAGAATCCATAACAGATTACAGATCACTAACAGATCACTAACAGCATCGTGGCTGGCTCTTCCAGGTCAAGTGTGTGCGTGCGCCCTCTGGCGGAGTGAGCGGGATATACCTGGGATCCGCGCTCAACCAGGCTTCGCCTGGTTGTCGCATGGGTCACTCGATGGTGCAGGGTATCCGACTGTTCTATACCCCAACTGGTTGGTTGGTTGGTTGTTTTTGTTCCTATAATTTAGTATAATTTACTATCGTCTATCGATGGGAATGTGCTGGACAAACACTCGAGTGGCTCTCATTGAATCGATGCGATGGAGGTGGGGGGTAATGGGGAAATGCAAATGCAAGTGTCTCTGTATGTGTGTGTGTGCGTGTGCGGAATGCAATTTTTACCTCATTAATATTCGTGTGGAAGTGGAGGAGTGTGTGGGGGGGGTCTGGGGCGTGTGTGGAGGCTCGCGGAAATCCAAACACATGGCAGCGGCATCGGCATGGCCACGCGAACATTCCACAATATCCATTGATTGCAACTGTTTTTGATTTGATTTGGCCTCCTCCGCCCACCCACATTCCATGTCCCCCGTGTCCCGTGTCCAGTATCCAGGGGTATGGTGCGGCCTTGCAAGGGGAATCAAGGTCGGTCCCCCCCATAGAGAGCGCCACTTGAATTGCATTCCCAGGAAATACTCGATAAACCTCCAGCCCACAGATACATCCATCGAAATAAATCAAAATTATTATGTCATCAAGGTTTTTTCTGTTTTTTGTCACGATTTTTAGCTGGTAATTAATTTCGTTTGGCTATAATTAAATTTTACGCTAATTAAAACACAGAAATATTCCCAGATATCATTTTGCTATGGACAGCTTAAATTTGTGGGTGGGATGCGCTTTAAAAGGAATCTTTTGAGCTTTCACTATGACACACAGTCCTGTCTTGTGAAAGCTTTCCACCCTCCATAGCTATTAATGGATCTCTTCTTATTGGGATCTCTTTATTGGCGATAGATCTTTACTCTTTACGAATGATTTACGGTTTAAAACCCTCTTTAAAAGTGTTGCAGCAGAGAGAAATCTTCCCTTAACGCTTTAACTGTTCTCAAGGAAATGGAATGGTGGTTGGGGGGTGGGGGTCGACTTGAATTTTTTTGAATTATTTAACAAATTTACAATTCTAACCTTGATTTATCCGAAACGAAACGAAACGAGACCCATCGCCCATCCCCATCCCCTAATTCCCATCCCCTGCGAAAGTTTTGAAGTGCAGCATTTTCGAGTGGCCTGAAATTGAAAACTCTCAAGAGTTCTTCTCTCTCTCTCTTTTGGCTTTTGCCTGGGAAAAAGTTTCACGCGTCGCGAAAACAGCTGATCCACGGGACCCGCTTTCTCCCACCCTTTCTCTCTCTCTCTTTCCCTCTACCCATCTCGCTGGGTGGCTGTCTATCTTTGTGTCCTGCTCCCACAGGAAGCACAAATTAAATTTCCAGCGACGCGCGGGGACATTGCAAATTTAATGGCACACAGACACAACCAGACGGAAAGAGAGAGCGGGAGAGCGAGAGAGAGACGTAGAGAAATGGCAAAAGTTTGTTTTTAAACTTCCCTCCCTGTCCCTGTCTCTCTCTCTCTCCTTCTCGCTATCTCTATCTCTTTCAGTGTCCTCGTCGTCATCATCCTCGTTGTCCTGGTAAAAAGTTTGTGCGCCTAAAAGCTGGCTTACAAAATGGAGCGTAGAGTGAAAGATGAATCGCAATAGAACGAACGAGAATGTGGAAGGGAAAGCAAAGGAAATGAAGGAATATGTGTGTGTCTGTGTGTGCGTGCGTGTTTGTGTGTGCTGTGAGAAGGGGGAAATGAGGGGAGTAACGGAAGGAAATGGGGAATAGCGAACCGAGAGACGACGACGACGACGGCATACTAAATGCGACTGTCTCGGTCTCCCCGCCACCCACCCACCCCCCCTCTGGTCTTCCCATTTTCGGTTATAACAAGGCTGTTACCCCACTCCGCCTCCCACTCCGCCTCCCCCTTGCCCTGTCAAGGCCCTCAAGGCAGCGCCCTGCAAAAAAGGCCAAAAACACACACAACGCGAAATCGATAATAAAAAAAGTTGTGCTTTTTTCTGCATTGCTGCATTTGGAGAGAAGCAAAAGAAGAACACGAAGGAGGTGGAAGATAGTGGCGAAAAACCTGGAAAGTGTGGGGGAGTGCAAGAGGGGAGAAGGTGTGACCTGCAGGCAGAGAGAGAGAGAGACAGAGATAGAGAGAGACAGAGATAGAGAGAGGTAAAGTAGGAGACGACAGACGACTCTTTTCCTTCTGTTCTTCTGCTTCCTCTACTTCTTTGTGCCTCTGCTCCTTCCTTCTTCTGTTTCTGCTGCTCCTTTATGGTTCTTGTTCTGTTATTTCTTCTTTTATTCATATGTTTCTTCTATTGCTAAAGCTTTTCTGTTGTATTTCCACTGCTTCTTCTCTTACTCCTATTTCGGGTTTCTCTCTCTTCTTTCCTTTCCTTTCATTTCATTTAATTTCTTTCTCTGTTTTGTGTTATTGTTATTGTGGATTCTCTTCTTTCTGCTGCTTTTTGGGTTTATCTCTTATTTCTTCTATGTTTTTATGTATGCCAAACGAGCTGACGTGGCAGACACAAGGCGTGGCTGCCAAAAGGGGGGAGGCATGGGGCGGCAGAGACAGAGAGAGAGAGAGAGCGAGAGAGTGGAACATGGTACAGAATAGGGAATGGAATAGGATGATGCTGAACGAACACATGTGCTGCCAAATACTTTCATAAATACATACACACATACATATATATATATATAGCCTGTGTGTATGTGCTCCTTCTGGGCTCTTCTATTCTGCCTCTCCCTCTGCCGCTCTTCGTTCGTCCTTCTCTTTGGATAACCTTTAAGTCAGCACGTCTCTCTCTCTCTCTTTCTCTTTTCTTTGTGTCTCACTCTCTCTCTCTCTTGCTCTGCTAAATAAGCCAAATGTTTTCAACTTGTTCAAACAGTTACAGTTGCAGCCAAAAGTATTCATCAAGTTTTAATTATTTGCGAGCTTAAAGTTTTCTTGGAAGAGCTTGAGGGGCAGAGAGGGACAGAGCCGGAGGAAAAGAGATTAATTTAAGCCGAAGCAGAAGAGTGAATGAAAGAAGAAGTGGCAAATCGTTCAAAGAGATTGCAACTCCAGAAGATACAGTAGTCATTTGATAATCACACACTTTTGCCCCCCTTCCATCCTCATATTCCTTTATCCATTAACAGTTTAACACTGGCTAATTTCCATCTGTCTCTTTCTCTCTCGCTTTCCAGGTAAAACATCTACACGAACACGAAAACGAAAACGAAGCAGGAGGAAATGTGGGAAGAAGAAGGCTCCATATGTGATACAAATAAAAGAGAGCTTTAAGACGATGAAAGACGAGAAAAGCAGTGCGAAGCAAGCAGTAGAATAAGCAGCGTGCAAAGCAGTGGAAGACGCAGAGAGATGGGAAGCTGATGAAGCAGAAGCCGAAGCAGAAGCAAAAACAAAGAATGCTTTTTTTTTGGCCAACTCATTATCCATGACTCAAATTGTTGATTGTTCCGACGGCTAATGCTTCTGGCCCTGAAGTTTGCTGCTTGGTCATTCATGATTGATGATTGGCTCATTTCTATTTTTTGTATCTCTCCCTCTGTTAACCCTAGAAGGTACTCCTCCTCGGACAACACCACCTTCTGGCTTTTGTAAATAAGAGCGGTTATTCCTTTTTCGATTGCAGTTTTCATGGTGTTAAAGGGAGACCCTGTTACCACCGGGCCAATGGGCGAGGTGCTAGTGAAGTTTGGCAACGTTGAGCGGTCGCCAGTAAACCCAAATATTGCTTGGCTTCCGACTGGCCTGGCATGTTGAAAAGTTAAATTTTCAATGAAAACTAATTATAGAGCCATTTGAGGGTTAAAGCACACGCTGGTAGTGAAGATAGAGAGAGACAGAGGCCAAGCAGGTAACGAATTATGTTTTTCGTGAAGTTTGGCAACATGTTTCGGCCACACCAAGGACACAGAGTCATTCAAGGGTTAATGGACACACTGACCAAGCGAAAGAGGGAGGGGAGACACGAGTGGCAGATGCCTACCATCGTTTCTAAGCTGAGAAGTTTGGCAACGTTGCCGAAGACTCAAGTAATCCTCCCACACCACATGGCACACAGAACAGAGCACACACCCCCCGCAATACCCAGCGGGTGTCTTTAATATTTGATGAATTAATAAGTGAGAGCGAGAACGGCTGACGGCGGCTGTCTGTGTGCGTGCGGGTATAATGCGTGCATGACGTCGCACTCTGCCAATAGCGACGCAGACGTCGACGCCTGCTGCTGCTGGTGGCGGTGGCCGATGCATGAGGTCGAGACGCTGCGGCGACGACGACGACGACGGTGTACGGGTCAAACCCGTCGCACGTTAATCACGCTCTCGCGTCAAACGCGTCGTTGCAACGGGTTTCCCCCTCCCAGGGTCTAGCTTTAAAACAAAACAAACAGCAACAATGCAAGACGAAAATTTAAATAATGACGACGAAAATTGCCTGAGAACTGCGAGCGCTGCTGCCTGCGTCGCTGCCGAAGCGCGCGCAGCTTTCGAACATGCTCGACTGCGAGCTTGTTGGAGCGCCTAGGTAGCAGCTCGAAGCGAACATGCTCCAAGCACGAAAACGACAAGGACGGCAATGACGCACCTCTCGCTTGCACACACCTGCAGCATGTGCGATGCCGGCCGGGGTTTGTGTCCCCAATAAGTGCCGTTCCATTAACGCGCGCCGCGCTAATGCGGCGCGTCGCTCAATTTAACCACTAGAACCAAGAGGGGCACGTGTTTTTCCAAGGGAAGGGAAAAGATACTTATATATACATATATATATGTTTGATGCCATAACACGATCATCCTATTATCTTAGATTGCCACCAAAAACGGGGTCAAGCCTCAGTTTAGGTTATATTTCGCTTGATTTTGCTGCGTCTGAGATCAGAATGTGGGTCTGGGGGCCGGATCGGATCGGATCTTATGCTCACGATGTTACATCGTCTTTTTGCAATTTGAATTGGAAATGAAGAGGCGTTTATTACTGCCATTCATCTGATTTAGAGTTTAAAAAGAGTTCTTTTAAATTTGTTTGGACTTTGTACCATGATTGCTTCTGATCGCCATGACTTTATTGACTGAAAACCGCTCCTTGGCTCGTCCATCTTTGGTACCTAATCAGCCTCAGAAACGCACTGCTGCTATTATCTGATGTTTGGTCTCTGGTGTTTTGTGGTGGAACCACGTTGCATCCAGTGTTACAAAACGGCACGAAAACTGGTCGATGCTCCTGCGACCACAAACGTGTGGCACCCAGCTTGCGCCCATCAGACTGACCAACAGCAATTGTCGGCTGCCTAGATCACTTTTACCTTACCCTTTTTTAGCCTTGGTTTTTCAATGGTTTGGTATTAGCTAAGAGGCAGGAAATGTCACGGACCTATTGAACAGTAATTTTTTGTATTAGGAATCGCAAGAGAGAGAGGGAGAGGGAGAGTCTTCTCCTGCGTGTGATATGTGTATAAGCATAAATTTAATAATCTGTTTTTTTTTTCCTCTTCTTCCGCCCCCACTGGTCGTACAGGGCCTTGGAGCAGTCGCAGCAGTATGCCAAGAGTCTGGGACACCTGCAGCAGCAGCAGCAGTCGCACCACGCCCCCCAACAGCAACAGCAGCCACCCACATCCCAGCAGCAGCAGCAGATGCACCACCATCAGCAGCAACAGCAACAGCAGCAGCAGCAACAGCAACAGCATCACCACCAGCAGCAGCAGCAGCAGTCCTCGCGTACCGCGGCCAGTCCACTGTCGCCGCCCCGATCGGGTCCGCCCGGAGGGAGCAGCAGTGCGGCAGCGGCGGCTGCTGCGGCGGCGGCCGTCAACAACTACACAAAGTTTGGTGAGGCGCCGCCCCCGCCCCAGCATCGGTTCATCCCGCAGCCGGCGTTCAGCATCGCTCCGGCGCCCACCTACCGCGAGAACCCCTACACACGCCTCACCCAAATGCAGCAGCAGCAACAACAGCAGGCCGCCATGCCGGAGTACCAGCGCGCGGCCCGGGCGGCGGTGGCGGCAGTGGCTGCTGGCGCTGGCTGCAAGCCGGGTCCGGGTCCAGGACAGGGCTCGAGCAGCGGCTCCAATTCCGGCGGCAGTGGCGGTGGCGGAGTGGTCCAGGTGCCGTCCGGCGGAGTGCTGGTCATGGAGGCCATGTCCCACTATCCCAATCAGCCAGGATCCTCCGTTGCCAGCCAACAACAGCAGCAACAGCAGCAAGGAGGCAGCGGCGGTCCCGGAGCGGGTGCAGGTGGGGCTGGGAGCGGCGGAGGCAGCATAATGGTGGGGAATCTAGGCCGCATCCTCATGCCCCACTCCCAGTCGCTGCAGTACACAAGCGAATACCTAACCAATGCCACAGCAGCAGCCGTGGCGGCGGTGCAGGTCAACCAGCGTCAGCAGCAGCACCAGCAACAGCAGCAGCCGGAACCATTTGGAGCAGGAGGTGGCAGCCAACAGCCGTACAAGAAGCAGCGACTGAGCGATGGCAATCCCAGTGGTCTGAATCACCTGCCGCCACCCCATCAGCAGCAGCAGCATCAACAGCAGCAGCAGCACCACCAGCAGCAGCAGCAGCAGCAACACCACCAGGCGCAGCAACACCACCACCAGCAGCAGCAACAGCACCACCACCAGCAACAGCAGCAGCAGCAGCATCAGCAACAGCGATCCTCGCCAGCGCAGATGCAGGCGCAGATGAACAGCAGCCAGCGGCAGAGCAACCACGAACTGCACCGCCAAATGGCAGCAGGAGCGGGCAGCAGTGGCGGTGCAGCGCCAGGCCCTGTGATGTCCGGGGGGCCGATGGGAATGCAGCTTAAGGTGGAGACAATACCGCCGCAGATGTCCTCGGCGTCGCCGCACACGCCGCGTGCACCGCCCTCGTCCAGCACAACCACAATGGCCACAGGCATGCAGGGCATGGGCATGAGCACGGTGACGGTGTCCACAGCAGTGCCGAGCAGTAGCAGCAGCATCAGCAGCAGCCTCAGCAGTGGCGGCAGTGGCCATGCCACAGTAGGAGCCGCGGGACCGTCCACCTCTGCAGCGGCAGCTGCAGCAGCCGCTGCCAGCAGTACTGAGGCCTACCATCCACAGGTGAGTGACAGAGCGAGAGAGAGCGAGCGATTTCCCTCCAGAATACACAGGACTTACACACATCTTCCTTCCGTCTCTCTTTTCCAGGTGGAGGCCATTTCCCCCACGCTGCCCAGCGACAATGCCATCGATGAACGTGGCCGGATCACCGCCAAGGAGGACCTCCTCATGCAGATCCAGAAGGTGGACAACGAGATCAAGTCCGCAGAGACCGGCATGGAGGCGCTGCGGAAGAAGGAGAAGACCCTCATGGAGTGGGCGGCCCATTCCAAGCAGAAGAAGGCCCAACTGCCGCCGCCGTCTGCCGTTGCGGCCAGCACTAGTGCTTCTGCGGCCAACAACAACAACAACAACAACAGCGACAAGGACAACAACAACAAGGACAAGGACGATGGGGGCGTTGTGGAGGTGGAAGTGGTGGATCTGTCAATGCGCAGCCAAATGCTCGCCGAGAAGATCTACGCCGCGAATCGAGCGACGGCCCAAGATCGACATTCCATGGTGCAGCGGGCCGCTGGATTCGCATTCGCTCGCGAAGCGAGAGAGGCGGCGTCCGAGAGCGGGGAGCAGCAGCAACTGCAGCAGCAGCAGCAGGAGCAGTATATGCCACTCTACAATCAGCCGCTGGACGTGGAGTCGCTGGCGCTGCTGATAAAGCAGCACCACAGCCACATAAAGGCGCCCCTCCTGCAGCACATACGAAAGATAAAGGCCGAGCGATGCCAGCATCAGCAGACGCTGGTCGATAAGTACGCCAAGGACCAGGCGGACTGGCAGCGGCGGTGCGAGCGGGCGGAGGCCAGTGCCAAGCGGAAGGCGCGCGAGGCCAAGAATCGCGAGTTCTTCGAGAAGGTGTTCACGGAGCTGCGGAAGCAGCGGGAGGACAAGGAGCGGTTCAATCGCGTCGGGTCGCGCATCAAGTCGGAGGCGGATCTCGAGGAGATCATGGACGGGCTGCAAGAGCAGGCCCTCGAGGACAAGAAGATGCGCTCCTACGCGGTCATCCCGCCCCTCATGCACGACGCCCGCCAGCGCCACTGCGCGTACCACAACGAGAACGGCCTCATCGAGGACATGTCCACCGTCTACAAGCAGCACAATGCCGTCAACCTGTGGACCGCCGGCGAGAAGGAGACCTTCAAGGAGAAGTATCTGCAGCACCCCAAGAACTTTGGGGTGATCGCCGCCAGCCTCGACCGCAAGTCCCCGCAGGACTGCGTCCGCTACTACTACCTCAGCAAGAAGCAGGAGAACTACAAGCAGCTCCTCCGCAAGTCCCGCCAGCGCACGCGCAGCTCCCGCAACCCGGCCAAGGCCCAGGCCGCCCAGCCCCAGTGCATCATCGACTCGCTGACGACGGGCGTCACCACCCGCCTGCAGCGCGAGCAGCAGCAGAAGTCCGGCGGCCGCTCCTCAGCCATTGCGGAGCGCGAGCGGGCCGAACGGGCCGCCGAGCGGGAGCGTGTCGCCGAGAAGGCTGCCGCCGATGCCGCCAAGGCGGCCGAGAGCGCCGCTGAGATGGCCAGCGCCGTCACCAAGGCGGTCGAGGCCATTGTCGTCAGCGAAAAGGTGGCCAAGGCAGCCGCTGCCGCTGCTGCCGCCGCCGCCGCTGCCGTAACGGCGATGCCCTCAACATCAGCGGCAGCAGCAGCAGCATTGACAGCCGCCGAAAAGGCGGATTTGGCGGCCAAGGCCACCAGCAGTAGCACCAGCAGCGAGAAGAATGCCGCCAAAGCAGCAGCCACCGCATCAGAGATCTCATCGGGCAGCAGTACCAGCACCAGCACGAGTACGAGCAGCAGCACCAGCAGCAGCAGTGAGGCCAAAGCCAAAGCAGCCACAGACGGTGCCCCAGCATCAGCAGCAGCAACAACACCAGCAGCAGCAGCAGCAGCAGCATCATCTACATCTTCAGCCACCTCCTCCACATCATCATCGTCATCATCTGCGTCAGCGTCAACGAAGCCAGCCAAAGGAGCCACGTCTGGGGCCACTCCTGGGGCTGTGGAAACAGTCCCTGCGACCACATCCACTAGCACAACCAAGACCAAGACGGAGACTGCAGCGGCGGTGGCAGCCGCCTCGTCCAAGGCGAAGGCGGAAACGGCCACTGGCGCTGGCGCTGGAGCAGCCACCTCTGATCCGCAGGCCAAGGCAAGCCAGAAGACGACCAAGCCAGATGTCTACAATGGTGGGTATTGCAGATTATCGATTGATCGATTGCCGCCACAGTCATATCGAATTGGAAATCAAATTGATAGTATAATAATAATATAAATATTATAGGATTTTTTGCACTACGGTCGAGCTATTGAGTTTTGGGTGGCAAAAAGTTATGAGTTATGGTTGCGTTTCCGTTGCGTTTGTTCGATTTTCCGAATATTCCAATCCTGTTCTTTCTATCATGTGAACTATCAGCACTAATTACAGCAGAAACTAGCAGATCAAATTTTAATGCTCGGCACGGCACTATCATATGAGTATAGCAAAAGTCTCTGCAGATGCGCAGCCTTTGTGCGGCTTCGGCTCTTGATATAGCGCTTTTTCCAGTGTAAAGTAATAAACCGATTTCGCCCGCAGGAATGTTCGGGTTTTCGCTACATACATCGCGCACTGCCGAACAACTTGAGTGTATGCTTGAGTGTTACTGGAGTTTTCAAGTGTGAACTCCACTTGTGAGTTATTGTCACTCATTTCAGTGCAAATAGTCTATTAAGCAGAGTATAAGGGATTATAGGGGATAGTTTTTCGGTTCAAAGATATGTTATCGATGGCGATTGGTTCAAGTAGTAGCATCGATACGGTAAAAACTCGACTTATTTTGAAATAAGCGATACAATAATCGACAGATTAATTTTTAATCGAAAAAACGGATACATTTTCAGGAAAGATATAGACATTCCATCGCTTTCAATCGATATATCGTTTAATATAATCAATAATTAATCGTTTCCTTTTCCATTCCATTCCATTCCATTCCATAATCAGCAACCGGAGAACGCGCCAACAATGCAGCAACAGCAGCCACAGCAGGTGCCACAGGAGCCACAACAGTTGCTGCTCCTGCACCGCCAGTGGGCGTGGCACTGAATGGCTTTAAGCCCGGCTACCAGAGCGTAGTGATGGCCAACGTAAAGGCCTCCTCTACCGGCGGCATCAGCAGCAGCAGCGAAGAAGCAGCAGCTGGAGGAGGATCTGGAGCCGCAACTGGATCTGGATCTGGAGCCGGTGTCGCTGGCGTGTCGGCGACGAATGCAACGGGCGGCGATAAAATCGGCGTCAAGCAACCGCCCGTATCGACTGCAGCCAGCGGTGGTTTTTCCCTGCCCCCCAGCTCGACGTCCTCGACGGAGCAGCACACGGGAGTGGGAGTGCCCACATTGACGACGGCCACCACGGCAGGCAACTACCTTGGCCAGAAGCTGAAGGCAGCTCAGGTGGAGGGCCTGGGGGCCGGCAACGATCTTCTCTCCGATGTCAGGTGAGTCGAGAGAGTCTCGAGTGTCGCAAGGAATCTGAATCCTAATCCTAATGCATTTTTCAGTGATTCCAAGAGAAAGCGCTACAGCGAGATGACACCCAATGAAGTCCATCATCACCACAGCAACAGCAATAGCAACAACATTAAGGCCAATGCCAATGCGAATGTAAATGCCAAGGACCTCAACAAGATCCCATCCTCATCATCCACGGCGACTGGATCGGTTGCAGCAACTGCTGGATCCATGGTCAATTCATCAACGGCCACCTCGAGCCCTGCCCTGCTGATCTCCGCCGTCACCTCCATTATGTCCACATCAGCGTCGAGCGGTGGTACCCTCACCACATCGGCCACATCGTCCACATCCGTAACCTCATCAATGGCCATGCAGATGGCATCGGCCGACGGCAGTGGCAGTGGCAATGCATCCAACAACTTGGATGGCCTCGCACTGGATGGCAAAGGTAAGTGCCAAATCGATTCATATATATTCCCTTCATGGCCTGAGATGTCAGGATTCAACTTAGATCTGAATGTCCCTGATGATCCTGAACCCTGGAACTTCTTAGTATTTGTAAACGAGATCAGCGGAACAAAGTGTAGTTCAAGTTATTCTGAAGCTCTCTGTTTGAAAGAGTTGTCGATCCCGAGGGGATGGATACTCTCTAGTAGTGACCTGAGGCGGATTTCTGTCAGTGTACAGCTTTTGAGCTTGCAAAACGGTGAAAGCGTGACCATTTCAAGCTTTAAGGATTCTTATAACAGTTTACTTCTCTTGAGAACTTCCAAAGTTCAATGGTTTGAAAAGAAGAGCTTTTATCTATTTGAAGTTGTTTAAAGCTTGTTAAAAGCTCCATGAATGTGCAAGCTTCTGTCCTTCATCTCTGGTTTGAACCCTCAAAAGAGCGCTTTCATGGTGAAAGCTCAACAAAGCATTGCCTCTCTCCGCTTTGAGCGGAGCTATCATCCTTTTCCCGCGAGTTCGAAGCGAGTGTCCGTTATTCCATTGGGGTCCTTTGGTTCGTTCTGGCATCAAAAATGCATTTTCTGTCATTGACAACTGCATTGCGTTGTATCCTTTTGTCCTGTTTAATCAAAAGTCTCCTCCCCTCGACCTCTCAGCGCTCTCCCCCTGCTTCGACCCAATCAAATTTGTCGTATCTCTCTGTTTCTCGCAGTCTCTGTCTCCATTTCTGTTTGCGTTGTCGATAAATATTTTATCAAAAAAGCAAAAAAAATAAAGAGAGCCTTGGCTCGGAATTGCCTCAAGCTCCAGGTCCAGGGGCAGCTCCAGGTTCAGGTCCCGGTCCAAAGAGTTAACAGTGGGGGGAGGCACACACAGCAGCACAAGTAGCAGGAGGGTTGAAAAGTGAGGATGGGGTGCAGATGGAGATTGAGATGGTTGGCTCTCACATTTTTGGTCGCTTGCGGTTTTATTTGCACCACCCACTGCGGCACCCACTGTGCCACCCACTGTGCCACCCACTGTGCCACCCACTGTGCCACCCACTGTGCCACCCACTGTGCCACCCACTGTGCCACCCACTGTGCCACCATCTTCATCATCATCTTTGCGGCCTTGTTGGCTGTCGTCGTCTCCCTGGCGAGTTAATTAAACTCAATTAAATTATATTTTTTTTCCCGTAAACGTCTTTTTTATTATGCAAGTGATTTAATTTAATTATTAAATTGCGGCAAGGATTGTTTGCTCAGCCCATCCACCCACCCACCAATCCACTCCCCTCCCCTTCCATCGTTACTATACATATTCCATTCGTGGAGAGGGAGGGTTCTGTCTGAGGAAGGGGGTGAGTGGCTAAGTGGATCACAGTGGTGCCCAAGACTGTGGAAATATAGCTATCGAATGCGATAATCCCTATATATCTGAACGATAGGTCGAATCATCAATCGGTAGCGATTACTAATCACAATATCAATATTTGCTAATAAATCGATTATTTAGAACGTTTCATAATTTAAAGTTCGAATTCATTTGTATGGATCGATAACCGATTTATAATCGACACATATACATATATATGTATGTTTCTTTCTCTATACTTTTTTCCTGTGTGATCGATAGTAATATCCATAATACATCAATATATCACTGCCAAATCGATCTGGATTTGATCGATAACAATCGATTTTGATAACCAATTCACATTTGTATTATAATTGGTTCGTTCATTAAGAATTATTTACGTTTTTCCTCCAACCTTTGCCTTATATCCATCGCTATAAGGATTACAAATTATAATCGATAAAATTCGATTGGTTAAAGTTGTATGTTTTGCACTCCGACTTTCACTGATTGATTAATCCACGATTGGGATTGCGGACAGCAAAGCTTTGCTGTACTCCTCAGACTCCAGGATCTATCGATTGTTATCGATTAACGATTGTTGCCACATATTTCTCTCTGTAATAATTGTTGTTCTCTTGTTCTCAGTTTGGATGATATTAATAGTATTTTGCTTTTATTGAATTGAAATTCTAGAGCGACGAAAAAAAAAACATTCTGCGTTGTGTGTGTGTGTGTGTGTGTGTTTGTGGGAGAGTGTACAGTTGTGTTGTAGTGTTAGTGTACAGTACAGTACTCGTAAATTCGTAGATTTCGTTTCTTTTGATTTTTTGTTTCTTGGATTATTCCACAAGATTCGTTGCGTTCCTTACGACTTCTGCTGCTCCTCTGATGATTCCTTCACAGCTGTAACCGTCGTCTCTCTTTTAGAAGAAGTTCCAGTGGCAGTGACAGTGACAGTGCCTCCTCCTGGGGCGGCACCACTTGAAGAGCTGCTCGTGTTGCTGGTGGCTGCCGTTGCCGCAGCCGCTGCCGCCGCCTCGATCTCATCGGCATGGCACATCTTGCGATGCTTGTGGACAAAGTAGTAGCTGGGGAACTTGCTGCCGCATGTCTTGCAGGGATAGTACTGAACATTCATGTCCAAGGGACGCACCTCGCGCCTCATTAGAGCGCTTGTTGTGGCCGTGGATGTGGAGGCTGCTGCTCCTGCTGCTCCCGCTGCTGTTGCCGTTGCTGCTGCCGATGCTGTGGCTTCCTGCGACTGACCATTGTCCTGTCCAGTGCTGCTGGATTCGATGGCCACCGTTCCATGGTCGGCGCTAGCCACCAGCTTCTTCTCGGCACTGGCCAGGCTCAGAGGATTCAGGTGCCGCTTGGCGTGCTTCTGGTAGCAGTACTGCGACTTGAACGTGTGCTTGCAGTACACGCACACATACAGCTCCTGGCTGGTGGCTGCAGCTCCTCCGATGCTGCTGCTGCTGGCGGTCGTTGCAGAGGAGGAGGCTCCTGCACTCGCCTGCTTTCGACTATTGGCTGGTGCTCCTCCTGACCCTCCTGTGGCATCGCCACTGTTCTCGCTTTCCTCGTGGTGCTGCTGCTGCTGCTGGTGGAATTGCTGCCGCTGCTGGCTGCTTATGGCTCTGGCCATCTGCTGGTGAAAGGAGTAGCTGACGCTCTGTTGGGTCCGCTGCTGCTCGCACTGCTCTGTTCCGGAGCCGTCCAGGCTCTCCGGCTTGTGGCCGTAGGCGGTGTTCAGGATGCGACGGAAGCGCACGGGCCCGTCGCAGCTGGCCACGTCGATGATGAACTTTGAGGGCATCGCCGCCGTGGCCGTCTCTAGTTGGGCGGCCGGCACCGGGGCTTTGGCCACCTGAAGTCCGGTCGCATTGGCTCTCCTTCCTGCCTTTCCAGAGCGTGTCGAGCGGGATCCCCTTTGCATGACTGCTGCTGAGGGCTCCTTTTTGGTCCTGCTTGGTGCTTGCGGCTTGGGAGTCGGTGTAAGTGTATGCGTGGGTGTGGGGTTGGGGGTAGGTGGCTTGGTGTCCAGCCGCTCGATGTTAAGGCTGCCCGCACTGCTGCTGGCCAATGAACTGACAACGGAGACATTGCAGTCCTCGGTCTCCATGTCTTCGTTATCGTTCTCGTTGTCGGTGACAGTGTTGCTGTCGATGAATACCTCGACATCCTCCTCCTCATCGTCATCCAACGCCACATCCAGTCCGGGATACTCTGGCTCTACTTGCAGCAAGGAAGCGGCACTCGCATAGGAGGAGGACAGGACAGGAGGAGGGTGCGGTGGTGCCGCTGTTGGAAGCGGAGGAGGAGCCAGTGGCAGGGGCACAGGCATAAAGCCGAAATTCGGTAGCGTCGCCTTGCTCGGAATGGGCCGGATGATCTTGGCGCTGACTGGCGCCGTCGGACACAGCTGTGGAGGGGGATTGCTGCCATTGCCATTCAGGTAGCCCTCGGTCTGGGCCCGGGCCAGAAAGGATCTACGAAATATAGTAAAACAGAGACCGAAATTGAGCCTAAAAACGGGGGAGGAAGGATGAAAGGGTGGAAGGGAGGTGGCAACCCACCGACAGATCTCCAGAGCTCGGGGCATGTGCAGCACGTGCGTGGCCAGGAGCACAGCAAAGATATTGTCCACATTCAAGTCCAGATAGCCCGTGTACATGTACGTGAGGAGCGGGGCAAACTGCTCCGCCGTCACGTTGCCCAAATAAAGCAGCAGTTCGCCTCCCGTGGCTCCTTGGGCGCCTGTGCTGCCGCCGTTCGAGCCTGCTCCTGTGGCGGCGGCACTCTCATCCATCCGGATGGCCGAGCGAAGGTATCCGCTGTGCATGCCCAGGACCAAAGCGTGGGCCACAAAGCGCACGTTGCTCGGTGCGGGACCCACCTCCAGGATGACATCCGGCGGAGTGCTCATAATACTTCCACCGCTGCCTATGCCGACGGACAGTGGTGCAGCGGCGGCGGTGGCGGTGGCGGCCAACGGTGGCGCAGTCATGCCGATGCCCCGAGGCGCCGTGCCACTGCTTCCCGTTAACCAATTCGTAAACATGTTGCAAAAACAACGATAATGACAACGGAAATAGCAACAAATGCACTCAACAAAAATAGATCCCAAATGCCCCAGAATATCCTCTAAGACGACGGATAACAGCGGAATCACGCAAGAATGGCAAGATGGTGATGGTGCTTGTGGAAGAAGCAACAAGCAGCCACAGCAGCCAGCAAAAGCATCAAAAGAGCGACAAACGACGACGATGACACCCGGCGACGACCCGTCAAGTGTGCAACCCGGTCAGGACTGATGTTGCCACGCGGCATGTCTCGGTTATTTATAGCCAGGACACATGCAGTCTGTCTCTCGGTGTCGGTCGGGGATGCTACGGTTGATGCTTTCGGGTGCGCTTGGACTTTGGTTTCGGCTTTGCTTTGCTATGGTTTGGACTTCGGCTTCAACTTCGTTTTGTGCGGTTGCCAGCGGCGCAGCAGCGCAGAAGGCAGCGTTTTTACCGTGTTTGTTGTTGTTGGTCTGTTTAATTGGTTTATGTTTGTGTGTGTATGTGTCTGTGTGTGTGCGGGATTTTGGCAGTGTGGAATTTTTAGCAAATTAACAAATATTTAAGATTACCACCGCACTGCACCGCACTGCACCGCGCTCCACTCTGCCCCACCCGCACACCCACAGCTTTTAGCGGCTTAGGACAGGCAGAACTCAAAAAGTGTTGCCTACATTTTGGGGGATTTGCCAAAAAGACATTGCCTACTTTTGTGCGGGGAATGGGAATGTCAGATGGCACTCGGGGAATATGTTGCCTACATTTGAGGGCACATTCGACTGGCATTTTGCGCGCGGTTCTTTTGAACGGAAATAGTGGGGTTTTTCCCCTCTCCCGCTCTGTCGTGCATGTGCTCGCTGGTTGCAGCGTCTTGCATGTGTCATTTGAGCGCTTAACAACTCTTTACATTCGTCCTTCACTCTCTTTCATTCCATTTTGTTGTGCACGGGTGTGTGTGTGTGTGTTGTGCCGAAAATGTTGTTGCCTCTCAATCGACTTAATTGATTTGTGGGCATAACCAATACATACACACATATTTACATGCGGTGCATGTCCCCGCCTGTGTGTGCTCTCTTGTTGATTTACCGCTTACTCGTATTTGGCTGTGTGTGTGTGTACTTTTGGGGCTGCCTTATCTACTGTTTGTCTGTGTGTATGCGGTTCTCGCATTCGTATTCTCAATCAGCTATTAGCGTTTACCCTGGGCATACCCTGGATAATGAAATGGTATGATGGCTAACCCTTTGATTGAGGGGTTTCCAGTTCATACACAGCTGGTAGATCCCTCGAGTCGTTATCCCTCTATACTTTTCAATCGGTGCTTCTTTCCTCTGCAGGGTAGCACTTGCTTCGTGGCCTGGCCGCCTTTATACTATTTCTCTAAGATTTCAATCAGCATACAAATTCGATTCATTTTTTCTTCCTATTTTCTGTGTGTTTGTGGCTTATTTGGTCATTTGCTTGCCTTTTAATTACCGCTACAGCGAATCGGTTTATTTGTACAACCTCAGTCCCCCCCAAATGAAGGGGGAGGGAGCAAGGGCGAGGTGGAAGCAAAGAAGTGACATTTGTCCCATAGATTCTGGTGGCCCGATATGGACGGATGGATGGATGGATGGCTGTTGTGGCATGGCAATTGGTCAGTTTGTTGGCTTTTGACGAGTATTATGTCCCTTATTGATAGGCTAATTTAATTAAGTTGGCTTTTGTGGAGACCCAAGGACCGAGGCCCCAGTACTGAGTACCGAGCACCGAAGACCTGTCGCTATCTCTCTCTCACTCTCTCAGTATCTGTCTGTCCGTCTGTCTCTCGTCTGTCTTGTCCAATTCGATTTAACTTCAATCAAGCGTTAACAATTTTAATTAAATTATTTCCAAATGTAATTATAAATGTGCGTCATGCATAAATTGTGTTATTAATTTATTTAGCATGCATGCCATGCCCCATGCCCCATTTCCCACCTGCCACATGCCACACTGACAACAATTGCAATTACAACCAGAGTCCGGGGTCCGGGATCCTGGACCAGACGCTGGGTCGAGGCCAACTTTTTGAATAAATAATCACAACGTAGGCAAAAAATAAATTTCATAAATTGGCAGCCAGCACCAGCAAAAAAAAAAAAAAGGAAGCAGGACACAGTGAGAAGAGAGAGAGAGAGAGAGAGAGAGAAAAGGTGTAAGAGAGTGAGTGAAACAGAGAGATTGACGTCCTCAATCTGGCAACGTTTTAAACGTTGCATTAATCCCCTGTCCAGCATCCTGTTCGATCCAGGACACGAGAACTGTCTGTCTGACTGTCTGTGTGTGTGTGTGTGTGTGTGTGTGGATGTGCGTGTGTATATGTATTCTTTGTTGAATATTTTCTTTTCTGGTTTTTCGCTCTTTTATAATTGTTGCAACGAGTTGTTGGCGCCATTATGACCGCCCATCATTGGCCATTCTTTCGGGGTATCCATAATCGCTATGATGGATCGATCACAGTCTCATCCTGTAATCCTGCTCAATTCACAATCGATATATACACCTGTAATCGATATCTATAATCAATAATAGTCGATAGTAATTTTAATCCCGCCTTTTCCTTTGCATATCATTGGGGATAAACTGCTTAATATCGAGCTTCTTATCGATAACCAATTAGAAACTGTGTGATATTCGTTTAGTGTCATCGATAACACGCAGCATAACACCTCTGCCATTTTGCCTATGCCTCTGGCTCTGTCCCTCTGCCTTGTGCAGGACAGTGCGACATGGAATTCAATTTGATTAATGAAAGGTTGAACCAAAAAAAAAGAGTCTACTGCGGAGAGCAGTTGACTTTACCCTTCCTTCCTCTCCCTCTCTCTCTCTTGCTCTGTGTGTGTGTGTGTGTGTTGGTACACTTTGTGCTGATCTTTGCAGTATAAGTTGATGTGCAAATTGCCTGACAACTGTAAAACCAAACCAAATCGAAGCGGAAACCAGAGGAGGATACCAGGAAACAGCTGCACACACACACACACTCAGCTGTCAAGTGAAAGGAAGGAAGTGGACGGCTTTGCACGACCATGCACAGACGACACATGCACAGGATTTACAGTTGCTGGTTGTGTGGGGGTGGGGGTGGGCGATTGGGGGGAAAATGCTTTTGGCCATGATGACAAGCAACTTCTGTTCTGGTGTGCTCCTTTGCTCCATTCTCCTTTTTCCCGCCCCCCTGCGCTTGTGTCGAGCTGAAGCTTATCCCAACTGGATTTATTGTGTGCATATGTGCTTCTCTCCCTGTCGCCGCTCCTCACCTCTCTTCATGTGTGGAGCGCTAGAGAGAGAGAGAGGGAAATGGAGAGTCAAAAGGGACAAACCTTTTATGACAATTAAAACATAATTGACGGTCAACATTAATAAACCAAACGCACACCGAAAACAACAACAGGATGAACAAAAAAAAAAAACAAAAAACAGCAACAGCCACAGATACAGATACAGAGATATACAGATACATTTACATTTACAGAGCAACGGCAACAGAGAACAAAAGTCACATTAAGGGGAAAGACACGAAAGGATAAAGGGAAATGAATCCCGCTGCAGTATACACTGAAAGAAAATATGCAAGCAGTGCTCGAGCTATGAATTATCCGTTTTGACCCGTTTTTGACTATAATTCCGGGGACTCAACTCATAAAAGCTTCATTAATTCTCTGTGATTCTCTGTGGTGGAGACATACACATGTTTTTACATTTCATTATTTATTTGTACCCTGTAGACCCATGGATTAGTATACAATCTAAGCTATTGGATGTCAGAGAAAAATGGCATAGCAAACAGAATCAGCACTTTCGGATGAGCGGAATATTCCATATTTGGCGTGTACTGGAAAACGAGACGATGAAATGCATTTTTTCTCTGTCTGTACTTTCTACAGACAAGAAATGTAGTGATTACAATCCTCTGTTCGATACAACAACAGATTAGTCTAAATACAGGGTATCTCGTAGTCCTCTATGTGCAGTGGCACTTAATGAGAGTTATCTGAGATATATTTGTATGTACATGTATCGTTGCTGTGCCTCTAGATTCCAATTGAACTTTTCGGAAGAGAAAGGGGTGCGCCGCCCTAATCCAACTCTTCCCTTCCGTTTCTGTGTGTGCGAAAGAGAGGGAGAGTGGGGAACAAGGAGACCTTTTGGCGTTAGTTAAAAATTCTTTTTGTGTTTTTGTGCCGCAAACAAAAAAAACGAAAGACAAAACCAAAACCAAAACAAACAAAATCACAGAAAAACGTGGGACGGTATACGAAAAGCGCAGCCAAAAAAGAACAAAGAAGACAGTGGGAGAGAGGGAGAAAGAGGGAGGGAGAGAGAGAAGTGAGCGCCAAAAACTAAATTTGAAAGCTTCATTGGAAGCTGAAGAGTGTGATAGAAAGAGAGGGGGGTACACGTACAAGTACCTTGCCCTCTCTTGAGGCAATTAAACGGGTTGACACTCTCCGTATGTATGTGTGTGCGTGTGTGTTGTGTATGTATGCATTTGTGTGTGTGGGTGGGTTGCTGTTTTTGTTGTTTATTAATTTGTTTATTGGATGTTTAAGTGATGGCAGAATAACGTAATAGCGCCGTGAGCCTCTTACTTGCTCCTGTTCCCCTTTCGTCCGCTCTTTGGTGGTCTCCTGTCCTGACCTGACTGTTCCCCTGGACTCTCCACAGACTGTGCCCTGTGCTGTGGCGTGGCACCTCCAGCTACCCATTACCTCTACCTCTACCACACACACACACATCCACTTCGCGCCTTTTTGCTGCATTATGCTGATGGAAAGTAAACGAAATAAGAAGCAGAACAGCAGGGACAGAAACAGAGAGAGCGAGAGAGAGGTAGAGAGAGAGAGAGAGCGGGGGAGAGAGCAAAAATTTGATGGTTTTCCTTTTTTTCGGAGGCAGGCGGCTGTCAAAAAGCGCACCAAAGTATGCAACGGCGGTGCAAGCGGCTTAACTGTCCGCAGTGCTGCACCAAAGGCCCTCCTCTGCCCTCTACCTCTGCCTTTGCCCTCTGTGTGGCAAGAGGAGGGCTGGTGGGGGGGTGGAGGGTGCGCAGGGGTGGTGGTGTCACTGCGGTGCTTGTGTTTGGTGGAGGAGAAAGGCTCTTCACCGCCACCCCCGTTTGCTGTTTATGAAATTTTGAACAAAATTGAAATTACGCTAATTGTTTGGACTGTACTCGCGCTTACCCCTCACCTCTAGCATACCACCCTCCGGCCCCCCTACTCAACCAGCCAAACGAAGCTAAATTTGTGGGAAGTGGGAGTGTGTGGGAGGTGTGGGAGTGTGTGGGTGTGCGTTTGTGAGTGTGGGGGGGGGCAGGTGCAGGTGCAAAAGCAAAAGCAGAAACAAAAACAATTAGCGAATTTGATGAGCAAATCCCTGTTACACGCGCGGCAGCATTGCAGCAACCCCACTAACACCCCCCACCCCGCCACTCCGCTTGTTGGTGCAGCTAATTAATAGACTTTTGTCCGGTGTCCAGTGTCTGGTGTCCATGGGTCTCAGGCTCTCCTACGGCTCTCCGTTTAGTTCGTAGTCCGTGCATTCGTTGTTTGTCCATCGCATTAGTCCGCCAATTCACAGTACCCGTACCCGTATCCGCCTCTGTCTCTGCCTCTGCCTGCGCCTATGCAATCGTATACCCGTATCCGCTGCATCCCTTTATCCACTGTCCAACCACCCGCCTCCCCAGAGTCCGGTGTGTGCATGTCCGTCCGGGTGTCTGTTTGCTAATTAGTAAATCATAATTACTCACTCGCATTTCACGATTTGTAAGCTTTTCGACCAGTCCGAATGCGGATACGGACACTGCACACTGGACACAGATTCTCCTCCCCTCCCCTCCCCTCCCTCTCCCCTCGCGCCTCGCGAGAGCAGAGCCACGCGCAAACCAGTAACAATTTCCAATCCAATCCATCAGTCCATCCCAAAAAAAAAGGGGTGCCCCATTCCCATTGCCATTCCCCTCAGGAGGTCGCTCCCACACACACGCACACATACACCCCCCAGCCCCCTCCCCCTCATAGCGATCAATGTGTCAACTTTAGTGCCATAGAAGAGCCTTTCGGAAAGCGCGTTTTTCTAATTGCCAGCATCGAAACGAGGAGTGGGCACACGGGTGTGGGTGTGGGTGCGGATATGGGTGTGGGTGTGGGGTGGATGCCCACAGAGAGAATATTAACTCTCAATTTCTCGGGAGTGGACACGGATACGCGGATGCACGGGCTCTGTGGCTTACATTTGTCACAATTGAAAGGGAATCGCTTATTAATCGGATGTGTAATTTTTGCAAAGCTTTTGATGGACTCGTAAGACAGAAGATCTTGAAATTGGTTTTGGGTTTTCAAATATAGGGTATCCCATACTCGTTTGGGATAGATCCAATAGTCTTCTTTGTATTTCGGAAAAGTGATTCCATTCCACTGGCTGATACGATGCATATCCTCTCAGTAGGGGTCTAAAAAGCAGAGAGAGAGAGAGGCGCCTACAAACTAATTACAAACTTAAACTGCCGAAAATGAGTACGGCCCCACGGATGGCGAAGGAGTGCGAACGGGGGGAGGAGACACACACACACACACTCACAAAAAAAGAAGCCTAAAAAACAGCAAAGCAGAAGCCAAAGAGTCAACACACACACACACGCATATCCGTGCACGCACACCCACACAAAGAGATAGTAAAAGAGACAGACAGAGAGCGAGAACGAAGAGAGAAGCGGCATTTGCTTGCTTGCTAATTATGTGTGTGCCTACCGCTCCTCCTCACTCTCCCTCTTCGCTCCGACTTGGCTAGCTCTCTTTCAGCCATCTCTCTATCTGTCTGTCTCCCTCTCTGCTGCTGTTCTGCTGCTCTGCTCCTTTCGCTCCTTTGCTGAGGCTTGGCTTTTGCTTACATATGTAATTAAATTGCTCAATTAAAATTGCACACCCTTTTGATTATCGCTGGCGTACAGTTTGTATTCCTTCTCTGTGTCTCACTCTCTCTCTCTTTCTCTCTGGCTCAGTATGGGTGTGTGTGTGTAACTTTTATTAATCAGAGAAAATCGTTTCCCAAAAAAACAGAAGAGTTCGTATATGAACACAGAAACAGAGAAGCACATATTTCATACTTCAATAAAGACTATGGAATACTCTCTACACGAGAAGGAAGGGTCTCCATTCATTCGTTATTCTCATTGTGGATACAACAAGCTAAAGAGAATAGAATGTTCTCCTAATTCAGAGATCATCTACATAGATCTCTGCAATCCAAACGCAAGGATTTTGCCTAGTGTACTCGTAACCGTAGCTCTATCCTAGCGATCCATGTGGCATATGGCACACCGCATACCCTGTAACAGTGTACACGTCCCAAGAGAGTATAATGGAAGGAGGGCTTCCACAATCGAGTGAAAGATGAAACCCAAAAAGCCAGTGAAATGACGGCCGCAATTGCCCGAAATATACTGTTTTTTTTTCTTTCCTTTGTTTTGGTTTTTGTGTTTTTTTTTTCTCTTTTTCTTCAATTTTCTTTTGTGATGCGCTCCCACGCTGGACCGGCGCTTGTGGTCCGCTCTCCCGGTCTACCCCCTAGAGTCCTGCTGCTGCTGTCGTTGCTGCCGTTGCTGCGGCCGCAGCCGCCGCCGCTGCCTTTGCCGTTAAATCAACACCATTTCGTAAATTAAAAGTGCCAAAGCAAAGCGTTTTCCGCTGTCGCAGTCGCTGCTGCTCGGCTGTCGCTGTCGTTCATATTAACTGTATTTACAATTATATGGCGCTCACCAGCTTCTTCCTCTCTCTCTCTCTTTGTCTCTCTCTCTGTCTCTTTGTTGGGCTTGCATCGTATGTCTCGTGTGTGTGTCTCTCTCCTCTCGCCCTCGTCGCCATGGCTGGCATATTTATGCATACTCGTACCATAATTCCCAGCCATTGCTTTCCATCCATCCATCCATCCATCCTGCCCTCCTGTCCTGTTCGCCCTCTCAATCACATGCTGCTTGCCGCTGCCGCTGCTGCTGCCGTTGCTGCTGCTGCTTCCGTCTCCTTCTGAATTCGCCTGCTCTTTGATGTTTGCACAAGTTGGCAGCATCTTCTGTTGGTTGTTGCTGCTGCCGCCAGCGGGCACTGCTTTCGCTTACGCAAGTTCTTCTCTTCTCTGCCAACAACAAATTCCCCATGGTGCTAATTAGCGGTTGTCCTCCGTCCTTAGTCCTTCGTCCAGTGCTGCTGCTGCTGCTGCTGCTGCTGCTGCGTCGTACTTTTGTGTGTACGTACAGTCTCGCGTATATTTTTTAATTGGGCGCACGCCAATCGTTCCTATTGCTCTCGCCTCTCGCTTCTCGCTCTGCCTCTCCTCTCCTCTCGTCTTTTTGTATTCCCCGTTATCTCTAAACTGAATGTTGTTTTATGGCAGATTTGATTGAATTTCCGCTTTTCGTTTTCCTTTTTAGCGGCTTGTTGTGTGTTGGCTCTTGTTGCCAATGGAATTGAGTGGGAAACAGAAGGCCGCGGCGCGGTAGGTGCACGCGTGGCATGTGCCTGCCGGCGAGTCAGAGAGTGCCGCAGAGTGCAATGTATATTCCGTTATTGTTTGCTCCAGCATCAGCTCTAGGTCCCGTTCCAGACTCAGTTCATACGATATATTTTCTAGTTTCAGTTGTTGCGGCAATCAAAATGACTGGGGGATCGGTTAGTTTATTGTTTCTGGCCTTGGCTTAGCTCTAGGATACAAAAACAAAGGCTGTCGTTGCTATTTATACGATATAGCAATTCCATATGTTTTGTAGTCCCACACAAGACCGATCTCCGATCTCCAAAATGCTCTCTCTCTCTGAAACTATACCAAAAAGTAGAGCCAGAACCTGCAATGAACCAGCTCCAGTTCCGGTTGCCGAGCAACCCGTTTCCCATTGCCCAAAATCTTCCTCAACCGTCAACCACCTCCTTCCTGCTGCTGCTGCTCCTGCTGTTGTTGTTGCTTTCAATTGTCTAATTGAAAGTTAAATAAATTTTGGTAACTTGTGCAGAAATTTTGTGCTGCTGCAGCAGAGTGCTGCAAGAGAGTCCTGTGGGAATGCCGAAGGGGTGGAAGATGCCACAGCAGAGTGAAGTGGGAGTCCAGGTTAATTTCTGTCTGTTGATATTTGTCGGGTGCCAAAACTATTTACCAAATGGTCTGAAATTTAATTGCACAATTACGAGTATTGCATTCTCATACTCGGATTATTACCCAACAAATGCAAATGGGAAGAAGGATGCGATTGATGGGATTGGATGGGATGGTATGGGATGGCATGGGTGGGTGGTGTTTGGGTGGCGGGTTTGTCTTTCGGTCAACTATAATTGGAGTATTACTTATTGGGTCAGAAAGGAACAGTAGAACAGTAGCCACTCCACACATTCACACACGTATTCCACCGTTCTCTTTCCACTACTTCCATTCCCATTCCCTTTCCCACTCCCCTGCTATCTGCTACCTTCTCCATTTCCATCCCACAGCCACATCCCTCCCACGCATAGACCGCCTCAATATTTACTCTTTGTACTTGCAAAAGAAATTGTACTAATGGAATTATTTCATTTTTGTGGGTGGAGGCCAGCCCACAGAGTCCAGAAGAAGAAGGCACTGGGACTGGGTGGAGGGTGGGAGCAGGGGCAGGGGCAAGGGGTGGGTGGGTGGGAATGCGTCTCGTTTTGTTTTGTTTGTCGTTTTGATTTACTTTTGGTTTTTTTTTTCTCCTTCTTACGAGCACACCCCGCACTCGTTGGGGTATTCCGTATTCCGAATCCGAATCAAATCTTACTGCATTCACACTTTAAAAGATATAGATCTATATACTTGGTAAAGGCATACATAATACATGATATTATCAAAAATGCGATCATTTCGATTGCAGGATTCGGTGGGAATCTGCATATCACAATTCCCAGTCGCAGTCTTCATTTGATTTTCTCTGAGAGAAATAATGCAAACAAGGGGCATCCATTAGTCGCCATATCACCCATGGCACCGGCCTCTTCTTGTGATTTTTCTTTGGCATTCGCTGTGCAAATAGCGCAGTGTTCCACCACGTTCCATGTTCCGTGTTCCACGTTCGAATTGCGACGACTTTTCCCCAGCTGCGTTTCAGCTCTTCCCCGTGTACCCGCTATCCTATATATGCTGTACCCTGTACCCTGTACGCTGTACCCTGTCCCCTTACCCCGCACAAATCAAAGCAGTAGAAGTCAGAAGAAACCCCATGCCATGCTCCCCCCCTTCCCTTCCTCCTCCGATACCAGAGGAAACCCAAGACCAGGCGCACTCCTTGCTCTGGCACTGTCACTGCCACTGCCACTGCCACTGGCCCACTCCCCGTCGCTGCTTCTGTCAGCATCGCCAGTTGAGGAAAACTTTTTTGTTTTCCTTTGGGGCGTTTCAAATAATTTTTTGACTGATTGAATTATTAATAAAATTGATCGAAATGCAAAGAGATTCGATTCGAATCGAATCGAGTCGAGCCGATGACGATGGTGGTCAACAAAAAGCGGAAAAGCGGAAATTTATATAACGTTTTTTTGCTTGCTTCTTTTATGGTTATTATATGATTGAATTGCCTTTAAATGGCTGGTTGGGGGCAGCCCACCGCCGCACCCCCCCAGATAAGTAGAAGAAGGGTGCCCTGCAGGACTGTCCTTTGACCTGGCTGTGACTATTGTAGGTCACATTTAATGAACACGAGTTTCCATTAATATACGCATGCATTAATTACAATTAATTACCCGACCCCCAGCCATAGGACTGACGCTCTCTCTGTCGCGTGTGACATCAATTGTGCCTGACATTTGACCAGGCGACAAGGCGACATGTGTTTTACACAATTCTGTCACATTTCAAACTCGTCCTGCGTCCTGCGAGTTCGGCGCGATTGATTATTCCAGTGACTTACTCGCAGACTAAAGGAATCACTTCACCCCCCGCCCTTGTTTAATATTATTAAATTATTAAAAATGATTATTATTAAAAAGAGAGGATACTTATGGTAGCCCAAACGATTATATTTCGAACAGACCCCAACAGACGACGCACTGGACGCACCACGCGTCTGTCCGGCTATGTCCTGTCCTCATCATTTCGTGTCCTGCTTCGCATTTGTTTTTTTGTATGAAGTTTATTTCTTCTGCTCGGCCATCTCCAAAGTGCATAAAATATTTACAGAATATTTTAAAATCAAAATTAAATAATAAAAAACGAAGTCTGCTGCTCTCTGGTCGAACCCCAAACCGGAACACCCAACCCTCCACCCCAACCACCGACCACCGCCATCGCCATCGCTCCCCAGTGGGAGACCAATCAAGCGGCCAATAGCTATAGCCTTTTTATTAATTAATTTATTTGGTGTTTCTCTTGTTGGTCTTGTTGCATGCCCCCCACATGCTGATGTACATATGCCGATGTCCTGGCAATTCAATTCATTTTTATTACGAATATTATTTTAATGTTTATGAACACCCTGCTGCACACGGGGTATACACGTTCATAGACGCACATGGGGAGAGAGAACTGGAGATCTCCTCTGAGCTGCTATTCTTCCAGCCCCTTTGGGCGAGGGTATCCGCCAGTCCAGTCACCAGTCTACAGTTCCTCCAGTCTACAGTTTCCAGTTTCCAGCTCAGTCAATCGTAATCATGTACTCTTTTTCCCCAATTGATTGCTTACATTCCGTTTTTGTTGCTTTCATTTCGGTTTAAAACACTTTTTGTTGATCTCTTTTCGGTTCGGTTCGGGTTGGTTCGGTTCGGTTGGGTTGTGTTACTGTTATTAATATTAAATATTTATTTTGTGATTTTTATTTAATTTGCAATCTATACTCGACTCGTAGACTCTTAATTGCAATTGGATTGAGGCTCCTTCCCCAGCTCCTGCCACTCCTCTCAAAGTGCAACAAACAAAAAAAAAGTGTTGCCTACTTGTTGTACTCTCTCTCTCTCTCTCTCTCGCCTCACAGCCTGTCAGGGCTGCCAACTTTTCTGTAGTTTGGAATCGTTTTCCGCATGGTCTTCCCCCTTTTTTTGTGTTGGCTCCTTTTGGCCCCTGCTCTCTCCGCTGCGCGCAACAATCAAAATTAAAATGAGTGGCTTATTAAAATTTTAACGCTCAAAAAGCATTTTTACTTGCGTTTATTTTTCGCTTTCTGCTTGGTCAACGAGAGGGGACACGAGAGACACAGAGAGAGAGAGAGAGAGAGAGAGAGAGAGAGAGACGACCACTGAGAGGGTGGGGTGCGGTGGGTTGGCTACTTTGATGTATTTTCGTATTCCGCTGAGATTCGCGAGCCACGCAATGAGTGGGGCAAGAGAGGCTGGGAGAGGCGGTAGCAGTGGCATTGGCAGAAGAGCTCTCTCTCGCTCTCTTTCTGTCTGTCTGTCTCCCTCTCTGTATCTCCCTCTGTTTGGTCAGCATTCAGCATTCATCGCTGTATCTCTGACATTTTGAAACGCTGATTGATTTTATTTATAGTCAGAGTCAGAGCCAGAGTCAGACTCCTCCATTCCATTCCGCCCCAAAGTCCCCTTTTAATTACATTGATTTTCCTTAAATGCCGCAATTGTTCTCATCCTCTCACTCTCTCTGTCTCTCTCTCTCGCTCGCTTTATTTGCACATCATTAAAATTGTAAAATTATTACAAGTAAAATGGCAAAACAAAAACTAAGACAAACACAAATCTGCTTGGCACTCAGTCAAGATTGGAGATTTCCTTCACCGAATGATTCGTTCTCGAATGTACGGAATAGAACGAAATTCTCAGATAAACGAATGAAACGATAATCGAATTTCGGGGAATTTCACATTTTGGAATATGGAAATGGAATTGTCGGGACGGGAAGGGAACACGCGTAACCTATATGTACATAGTGTTGGAAAATAGGTCGGTCAGTACCGGCGCTATGGAAAAAAGTTACAGTCGAACTTCCATATCGCGAATATTAAGGAGAATTCGTTGTATGAAAAATTCGTAACATGGAATTCGGTAGAAGATATGTTGGTACGGATCGATATTGCTGTGTTCTGAAGATAAATTCTTTATTGGGATCTCTCGAAACGGAAACTCCACATACACTCGTACTTTCAATATGTCCATCGATCTATCTATCTAAAAGCTTTATAGTTTTATTCTAGTCTTATTCCTCCATCAATATCTTTGGGATTCCTTTCACTTCCAATTGAAACTCATCGCAGTTGATTGATATTTTGGTAATTTAAAAATGCTGATCTCTGCGATAGGTTTCTATTCAAATTTCAGCTGAAATCTGTTCAGCTGAAGCTGTTCTTTTTCCCACTTGTTTCATTCTTTCCATTGTTTTTACCATGGATGCTGTGTTCCCTTTGTTTCGCTCGTTCCACGAATTCTGTATCCCAATTGCTTCACACTTTCCTTTTCAAATGTCCTTTTTATTTGGGAATACAATGATATCTGATTGTTTAACCTCAGTCCACTCTAGAATTCACTCCACCAATCCATTTTGTTCATTTATCCATGAATGCGATGGATAAGCATTCATTCATCCCCATGTGAATCGGTTCATCCTCATTCATCCTCCTCCATCCATTCATTTTTCCTCCACTTTGGGCGGGCGTTTTAAAATATTCAATTGGCTGCTGCTGCTGCTCATTATTTGTTAAGTGGCTTAATGAAAGCGTCTCCCACTCCCATTTCCACTCCCGACCCTGCCCCACTCCACCTTCTTTTGCCCCCACCCTCTGACGCCCTCTTCTGACCATTTGCCTTTAATTAAATCGCATTTTTTAATGTGTTTGCATAACTTTTGCTTACCCTCCCTTGCCTCCCCCTCCGCCCCCGCTCACTCACTCACTCTCTGTCTCTCTCTATCTCTTTTGTTGCAGACAAGCTAGCCAACTGCTTCGTGTGCAAGGCGGAGGCATGTCCAAGGACACGGCCCCTGAAGAAGGGACGCGGCCAGCAATACGGAATACCGGATGAGTCGATACCGGCGGGGGCGCGGGTGTGCAACAGCTGCCAGTGCAAATCGGTGCGGAACCGCTACCCGAACTGTCCCCTTTCGACGTGCCCCAATCCCAAGGATCGAAACCAGCGGCTGCGCAACATACCGTCGCGACTGTTCGAGCTGGCGCCCGAGGTGCGTGATCCCGTGATGACGGAGTTCCAGATACCGCCGCATGCGACGCGCTGCTGCTCCGCCTGCCTCATGCGCATCCGGCGCAAGCTCGACCCTCAGCTGAATCTCACGGACGGTGCCGGCGGCGGGGGTAGCGGCGGCGACGAGACGGATGTCAGCACCTCATCCTGCGACGAGCGAGAGCCTGGCGGCTCCGACACAGCCTCCGTGGAGAGTCCCGAGAATCTGCAGCGCCACAAGCCCCTGACCCTGACCAAACAGCAACAGCAGCAACAGCAACAGCATCAGCTGGGCATCCAGTTGCCCCAGCCGCCTCCACCAGTGCCCCAGCAGCACCTGCACCAGCAGCAGCAACAGCAGCAGCAGCAACAGAAGCCCAGCCCAGTGGGCGCGGGACTACGAGGCATGGCCGAGTTCATCATCACCCCCACGCGGATGACCTCCAAGGCATCAGCGGGGCCGGACAACGAGCGTCTGCTGCCCCCCGCCGCCGGACAAGCGCCCAAGAAGCAGAAGACCAGCGAGGAGTACGACTCCTCGGCCACGGAGACGGCCGACGAGGAGAACGAGAACTCTCCGGCCAACCGCCAGAGCCCCAAGGTGCTCTTCAATGCGGTCCACGCCCACGGCCACGGTCATGGCCACGGACATGTACACGGACATGGACACGGGCACCCCCATGCCCACGGACACGGCCATGGGCATGGACACGGTCACGGTCTCGGACATGGACACGGTCATGGCAGCAACAATGTGGGCGGACTCCAGCCTCCAAACGCCGCAGGAGTGGGAGTGGTAATGGGAGGAGCCGGAATGGGAGTAGGGCCGCCCGGAATAGGTCCCGGAATGGGAGTTGCACAACAGCTGCAGCAACAGCAGCAGCAACAACAGCAGTCACAGCCGCAGCCGATGAACGGTCCCATCAGCATGCGCCGCGAGACGGTCAATAATGTGCAGGACTGCGTCTTCTCCGTGATCGAGCGGTCGCTGAAGCACAAGGGACCAGAGCGCAAGCAGTCCTCGCAGCAGTCCTCCTCTACAGGAGGGATGGCCCCCAACCAGGCCACCTCTCAGCAGCAGCAGCAGCAGCAGCAGCAACAGCAACAACAACAGCAACAGCAGCCGCCTCCCTCCCAGCATCCGAACAACCTGGAGCGCAAGGAGCTCACTATTGTCCGGGAGTATCGGCAGGACGGAAATGCCACTCTCCTGAAGCAACAGCAGCAGCAACAGCAGGCGGGAGCTGGACCGCTGCCGCCCAGCGGCCTGCCACACGGCACCTCCGTGCAGAAGCTGCCGTCGCGTCCAGCGGCCGTGCCACCGCCTTCATCCTCCAGCAGCGGCAACGGAACCAGCAGCAGCAGCAGCGACGGCAATCTGGCCACCCTATCCGTCGTCAACTCCCATCTAGGGGGAGTCGGCGTGGGCGTGGGTCCGCTCACGCATCCCGGACTTATAGGCCACCCCGCTGCCACCTCCGTGGGTGTGGGCGCCAGTGTCGGGGACAAGGCCACAATTACGCCAGTTGTCAAGAGCGGACTAGGTCCTGGCTCCTCCAAGGGCGGGCTCCCGTCCAGCCACTCGGCACCGCCGCCACTCGGCGCCGAGACGATCATCTACAATGTCCCGACCAGTCACGGACCGCCACCCACCCATCCGCAGCGGGGAGTGCCGCCTCCGAGCCAGCAGGTGTCGGACTCGGAGCCGCAGACCCTCGACCTGAGCATCAAGAAGCCGCCGAGGGACAGGGATGGCCACTCGCCCCACACGGGACCTGGCGGATCGGGTGGATCTGGTCCCGGAGGAGCGGATCGGCACCATGTGCCGCCGTCCTCAATATCCAGCGCCATGAAGCACATCGTCCGCTCCACGGCCATGTATCGCGGAGAGGCCGTCTCAGTGCCGACGCTGGCGACGGCCGGCTCCTACATGTACCAGCAGCCACACGGCCCGCTCAAGGTGACGGGCGGTCCCGGAGTGGGACCTCTGGCCGGAGCCGGGCCCGGGCCGGGTGGCTCGATCTACGTCCAGCCAGTACAAGTACCTGTACCCATCTCCATTGGCCAGGGCCAGATGCCGCCGCGCTCCAGCCAACCGCCCCCGGCCCAGCCCCAGCACCAGCCGCCGCCACCATCGAGTGGACGCGTCTCCTCCAAGGTGCAGCCGAAGCTCAGTCCCCAGCAGGCACACCACCTGCATCCGGCCCACGCCCAGCACGGCCCCCATCCGTCGCACCATCCGTCACACCCATCGCATCCGTCACACCCCTCGCAGCACGCATCGCCCTCCCAGCAGCAGCAGCAGCAACAACAACAACAGCAGCAGCTGCTGGTGAAGAGCGGCTCCATCACACACGGAACTCCGGCGAACAGCGCCCAGCAGCAGATAATCGTGCATGCGGCGACCTCCTCGTCAATGCTCAGCCCCAAGTTCGAGAGCATGGTGCGTCAGACACCGCCCGGAGTCGTGTGTCCGCCGGACAGCGGCAAGCATGGCTCCATTACGCAGGGAACGCCCCTCCATCTGCCCCAGCACCATCTGGAGAGCAAGCGGGCGTTCGATTTCTACAAGAGCTCGCAGCGCCACAGTCCCGCCCAGGCGGGGCCCGGCTCCGGACCAGGGGGGCCCGTTCCTGGCCAGCTGCCGCCACCACCGCAGCAATCCTCGCCCCAGGCACCGCCCCCGCAGGGATACGGCGTCGGCGTGGGCTCTCCCTACGCCCGCTCCCCCTTCGGCAGCGTTGTGGAGCAGGCCCCGGTGCTGAGCACGCGGCAAATTGTGATGCACGACTACATAACATCACAGCAGATGCAGGGCCAGCAGCAGCAGCGCAACGTATCGCGCGGCAGCGCCAGCGACAAGGACAAGGAGTCGCCCTCGCCCCGCAACAGCGTCGGCAGCAGCAGCGGCGGCTTCGCTTACGACAAGGAGCCCACGCCCCGTGGTCGGCCCGAGTACTCGAGCCGTGCCTCCCCGGCAGACCATGCCAACAGGTGAGTGTCCAAGCCCCACTCCACTTGAAGTGGAAGTGCAACCAGAACTGGAATGTGTAACTAATCTCTGCCATAATCGCTCTCCACAGCACACCCAGTCCACATCGTACGCCGCCGCCGCAACGTCAGGGTGTGATTCAACGCCACAATACAGGTTCCAAACCACCCTCGCCCGCTGCTCCGCCGCCGAGCCGCATGCACATCGTGACGCCCTATCAGTATCCACCAGGTTAGATATCCACCCCTCCGGCTGACCTCCACAGCCATCCTGGAGCCACCGACTAATCTCAAATATCTAATCCACTTTAATCACCCAATTCTACAGCTGGCCACGATGCCTTGGCCTCGTTTGTGGACGTGGCCGTGCAGCAGCCACAGCTGCCGGTGCCATCGCAGAAGGGCGACAAGTCGCCGGGCTCTTCACAGCCGGGCGGAGGAGGCCCACCAGGACCAGGCGGTCCCCATGCCGGACCATCGGCCCCGCTGCCACACGCCGTGGCCGTGTCGCAGGTACCACCGGCGGCCCATCACGACATGCGGTACAGGGACCTGGCCATGCACCACCAGCAAATGGCCGCAGCGGCGGCCGTGCACCAACACCAGCTCGTCCAACATCACCAGCAGTATCGCCAGCACCTGAACGCCACCACCGCCATGCAAATGCAGCAGAACGCGCGCGATCGGCGCCAGCAACTGCAGCACAATCATGCCATCGAGCGCGACCGTGAGCTCCTCCAGAACCAGGAGCGGATGCAGCGTGAAAGGGACCGCGAACGAGAGCAGCGTGAACGAGAGCGCGAACGGGAGAGGGAGCGCGAAAGGGAACGAGAGCGTGAACGGGAGCGAGAACGAGAGCGTCGCGAGCAGGACAGGGAGCGTCGCGTGGTGGAAGAGCGGGAGCGCCGCATGGAGCGGGATCGCATTTTCGCCGGCGGCGTGGTGACTGCAGCCGGACCCGGTGGCCCACCACCGCCAGGACACTACATACGCGCCCCAGTCCCCGACACAGGACCACCGCGCTCCATTCCCGATCGCGACCGAGAGTAAGTACAACACCACAATATTATCAAAGATCGTCTTTGGGATTTATGGACAGAGTGGAGAGCAGAGAATGTACATATATAGAGAGTAAATACTCGCATGCGGGATGTTGGGGAAACGAGCTCTAGCCCTGAATCCCACTGAAGTGTGTTTAAGGATTGCGATTACAAGGATATCGGCATTTTGTACATAAGTACATGCTTATGTATGGGCATTTCCATGGTCCAAGGGTAAAACATACTCGAAGAGATATGGCCTCAGTTGTATGCCGTGCGCATGCGCCTTTGTTCTTTGCAATTATCTCTATATATCGAAAAATATCTTCGGTATACGACTGCTGTATACATCTCGAAATGTGTGCAGCAAGTGCTCCACCCACTGATGTTATCTCTTGAGATCGAAGTCTCATTAGATCCTCTCTGAAATATACTCCAATGATACTTCTAATGCAAGAAAAGCTTTTAAATATGTACACTGGGAAAAACTATATACAACTTTTTGAAATCTTTTAGACTTGTAAAATAATCGCCACTTCAACATCCTTAGATACTATCGTCCCCCACATACCAATCAGCCGACTGAGGATACCCCCGGCCAGCTGAGCGCCCAGAGCCTGATCGATGCCATCATCAAGCACGAGATAAGTCGCACCAACGACGCCACTGGCACCACCGGACGCGAGTTCCCGCGACCCTCATTCGTAAGTCATCTAGAGCTAAAGCACCCAAAGTGTGGGCATCCCGAACTAACAGAAATTCTGCTTCCCACGCCCTATCTCCCTCCGTTCCCCCAGCAGTACCATCGTCAGCCCCTGGAGCTTTCGGCGGAGAACAACGGCAAGTCCCAGTCCCCGAACGTTATCAACATTGATCTGGACCAGGAGCGCCTCTCTGCCGCAGCTGCCGCGGCATCGGCTGCCATCCAGCAGCAGCAACAGCAGCAGCAGCAACAGCAACAGCAACAGCAGCAACAGGGTCCTCCACCACCGCAGCAGTCGAGCCAGTCGCGTTCCATTCACGGATCGATGCGCGGCCAGCCACATACGCCCACATCCCAGGCGCAGGGCCCCGGACCGGCACCCAGTCCCCAGCAGATCCACACCAAGAGCATAACATTCGGAGAGCTCACCGATTCGATCATCACCAACGACTACGTCTCCAATCCACACATGCGGCCCACGCCTCCCTTCATGACCTACATGGAGGGCCCGATGCTGCCACCAGAACGCTGGAAGCAGAACCGACGCATGCAGCACAAAGCCGAGGAAGCCAAGCACCAGGCACAACAGCAGCAGCAGCACCATCACCAGCAGCAACACCAGCAACAGCAGCAGCAGCAACACCACCAGCAGCAGCAGCAGCAGAGTCCTGGCGGCGGTCCTAGTGTGGGACCAGGGTCCTCCGGAGGTCCACCCGGCGGCAGGGCAAACACGCCCGAGGATGGACGCAACATCATTCGCATGCCCCAGGCGGTCAGTCCCCGCAAGTACACCCACGATCTGATGCTCCACCAGGCTGTAGAGAGGCTCTCCGCCGGAGAGGTCGGCCACTACTTCCTACCCGGATCGGTAGTGGGCCGCGTGGGTGTTCCTCCGCCCCCCGATCAGCGTGTGCCGGGCGGAGGTGGTGCAGGCGGAAACGTGAGCACCATCGACAACTACGTGAAGAACCGCATCGCGGAGGTGATGCGTGACGACATGGGCTATTCCAAGAACCGCATTGTGGAGGTGCGCTCGGACGACGATCCTGGCGAGCTAGTTGCCCAATCGCACGCAGCGCACGTCGCCCAAGTGGTCCATGCGGCCCATGCGGTCCACGCAGCCGTCCTGGAGCACCAACAACAACAACAGCAGCAGCAGCACCGCAGCAAGGATCCTCAGCAACCGCCGCCGTCGCACGAGATCAGCGTGTCCCGGAAGACGCCCAACCAGTACGAGGTGGTCGACGGCAGCGGTCGTCGCTCGGGGGGCGCCAGCTCCAACAGCCACCACCCGTCGGCCTACCATCCGCCACCGCCGGCCTTCGCCGCCAGCACCTACACCTACCCGTTCAGCGCACTTACCGTGCCCAGCGCTGCGGGCGGGCTGCCGCCGCCGCCGCAGGCCATGCAGCTGGCGCACCAGCCAGCGCCGCCCAGCCACCTGAGTGCCAAGACCAAGGCGGCACACGCCCTGAGCGATCTTGGGGGCGCGGGCGGGGGCGTTAGTCTAGTGGTGGGCGGCGGCGGAGCCGGCCTCGGACCCGGTGGAGTCGGTGGCCCCGGGAGTGGTAGCGGTGTCGGACAGGGGGGTGGCTCTCTGAGTTCCAGCGTATCGGCGGCCGCTGCGGTGGCTGCAGCAACAACACCAGCAGCACTAGCAGCGGCCAGCGAACCAAAGCCTCTGCTGTCGTCCAAGTACGAGGCACTGAGCGACGAAGATTAGTTGTGACTGCAGGCGTCGTCGTCGGGTCTACGACATCTGACGGCAGCAGCGACGGCGCCTCCAGCAGCAGCATCAGCAGCAGCATCAGCAGCAGCAGCGGCAGCAGCAGCGGTAGCAGCAGTCAACAACCCACTCAGCCCGCTGAGCCTGGTCTACGGCTACGGCTATCGACGACACCATCCGTCCGTGCAGTCATCGCACTCTCACCCGCACGCGCTACCGCTCCCGCTTCCGCTCACACACCAGCATTCGCATCCACATGCCCAGCAGCTCCCGCTACCGCTGTCGCTGACGACGCATCAGCAGCCATCGCCGCGGCACCACTACCAGCCGACGGCACTGCCTCCGCCCCTGCAGTCACAGCAACAACAGCATCATCATCACCAGCAACAGCAGGCCCATCAGCAGCAGCAGGCGGCGCAGGAGGCGGCACATCAGCAGGCGGCGCAGCGAGCGCATCAGCAAGCGCATCTGGCGGCACAGGAAGTGGCGCAGCAGCGGGCGGCACAGCAGAGGGCACTGTATTATGCGAGCGAGCATTATGCGGCCAGCGGCGGTGGCAGCGCTGCCGGCGGTAATCCGGGCTACTACTGAAATCAGCAGGATCAGGATCGTATGTGAAAAGCGAAGCGATGCACCAGCAACTATACGCATATATACAGATATAGATACAGATACAGATATATCTAAAAACTAAGAGAGAGAAAATGTAAAAAGCAAAACACAGAAGAGAGAAATGGGTTGGCAGAGGCCATAGGCGATAGGCTTTAAGATTGAAAAGGCAAAAGTAAACATAGAGAGAGCGAGAGAGAGTGAGTTAGTGAGCTAGAGGGAGATAGTTAACTGATGCCCAAATTCTGTGCACTCCTCCTCCTCCCTCCCTCCCACACACACACAAACGCGCACACCACACCACACCAACACACACACACTTGCACACACCCATTGATAGTGTAGTTAGGACTAGCACAAAAGGAAGAGAGAAAAAAAGGAAAAGGATTTGAACTGAAAATCGGCAATCGGCTATTGGTAATCGGAAATCTATTGGACATCTTAACCTGAATCTTACATTAGACGAATAAAATTGTGTTTTTTATTGGACTGGTACATATGTACATACATGCCTCCCGCACCATCCCAATTACCCCTTGTCACCCCTTGAGGGACAGAAGCAGACCTGCTGCTGCTGCTGCTCCTGCAACTCTTGGGTCCCACTCTCGATTCGACTTCACTCCACTCGACTCCACTCCATTCTACTCTCTGTCTCTCTCTCTCTCTCTTAGATGGCGCACACACACACTTGCACCCTTTAGCTCCCCCTCCCGTCCGCCCCTCCAATGTGAGAGAGCCCCTGGGCTCCATCAATGTCCTTTGTACTGTTTCCATATGTGTGTGCGTAAGTGTACTTTGTGTTTGGTGTCCATTTGCTGTCGTGCAACAAGTGTTAGCTTTCCTTCCCCTCCCCCACCCCCAGTCGGTAGAACATTATGAATGGTAATGACTAAATAACTATATATATATATAAACCACATAAATGTATGTATAACAAGAAACCACACACACAATTTACACATACATATACATATATATATATATATATATATATATATATATATATATATACACACACACCGTAAACGTATAGCTAAGAGTAAATCAAGTGGAAATATATAGAGAAACACACTGTTGGGCTGTTCTTAGAAAAGAGAAAAAATATCTAAACATAAACGGAAGAGGAAGTAAATTTATTATTTTAAACTGTAGAATAACCACTCCACGCCCCGCCCTGCCCCTCCCAAACAAACACACATTATTTAAACGATTTTTTGTAAATTTCATAAAAGAAAGAAGAGAAAAACTGCGCTTAAGTTTAGCGAGTGAGCATCGTTTCAATCGATCTTATCTATACGTATACCCCCTTAAAATTACGATTACGATTATTATTCGTTTATATATATACATATATTATAGTTTTTTCAATTTTATATACGCAAATTTTAATTTACGATGGATTTTTGTGTGTTGCATCCACTGTAAGCGAACGCGCTATTATTGGATTATGATTATGTACTACTTTTATTGCTAAGCTAATGGAATGTCGCATGTAAGTCAAATAAAGAAACGAAACGAAAAGAAAAGTATAGAACCCCATACAAAATGATACATACGTTGCACATGCAATACCTAGAGTTACATATGCAAGAAGAGAGCAGGAGGCAATGGCAACATTGCAACCCGCACCTGTATGGATGGACATGCATCTATGATAGTTGATGGCAAGAGCATTATACATATATATACAATATATATTGATGGATGTATGTACGTATGTATGTATGTATACGTGAATATATATGGGATATAAATATGCATATTTTTTTATATAAACCCTATGTCTTACGAAACAGTTTAGTGTTTAGCTATTTTACTGTTTAATTCGTTTTTTTTTTTAACTTATTTTTTTTACATGCAAATGCAAAAACAAGAATGAAACCAATTGAAAAACCACAAAACAAAATAATTCAATATTTTTAATACATAATGAAACTAAAAATAAAAAATAATCTATATATAAATATATATATATATGTATACATATATATACGAATATATATAGTATATATTATAAAGTAAACAACAAACGCTAAGACTTATTCAACAAAACAGAAAACTGTAAAATATTAACGGAAAATGATAAATATATCGATATGTATGTGAATGTAAAAGCTAACGGTAAAGATACCGATAAAGATAATGATAATGATAACGATAAATATAACGATAAAGATATGCATTGAAGCGGAAACGGAAATGAAAATGCTATAAGAAACATGTAACGCAACTCTGGGCGTCAGAGCAGAAGCAACGTTTTAGTTAAGAGCATAACGCGTATTTTTTTTTATAAATATATATATATATAACAAATTAAATAATGAAACAAATTCTATATATACAGAAACCAATTTTACAAATATATATATATATATATGTATATATATACACAAATATATATATATATGAATAAATGTATGTAAAACGGCAAAAAATTATAACTAACAAATTGAACGGCGTCCGGAGCCCCAGTCTGGTGGGTGGTTATGGTTGGGTTGTGTTTTGGGGTTCGGGCTTGGGATGGGGTTGGGCTGTGGTGATGTAGCGCAAACGGAGCCGGAACGAGGACTGGGACGAGGACGGACCGGACAGACTCATGGACATATGCTTGGCCTGAAACAGAGCCGACAACACAACGAAACAGCTTGCCGTTGCTCCCACTCGACCCACTCGACCCGATCCTGACCCAATTCCGATTCCGATTCCGAATCGATTCGATCCTCGATAGAGAGCACTTTCTATACATATAAATATATAAATGCAGTAAACAGATAAATATATGTATGAACAAAAATAACCGAATTTTAATGCTGTGCGAAAGCGCCAGTCGATGGATGTATGTAAAACGAGAAGAAGCGCATTAAAACGACGCATTAAGCAAGCCACAAATGGAAATTCACTACATTGGAGGAACGTTTTTATTGTTTTGGATATATTCTGTTGTTGGAGAAATACAAAAATCTATATATTATATGGTAAACAAGAAATATGGTGAACAAAAACAGTTTTTGAAGACATCAGCGATAACAATAAACCAATATTTATGAAACAAGATGGAAGCAGATGGAGGGATAGATAGATGGTAAAACAGGCATATTGTGTGGGGGAATATGCATATTATGTGTGACGAGGCGCAGAGCTAGAGCTGATTATGATCGATACCATGATAATGATGTTTAGCACCTAAGTTTTAGTTTGTAACCTTATGCCTTAAGTTGTAAGCTTACAAATAATAACATAAAATTAAATACAACATATTAAAAAGCTAAAAAACAAAAAAAAAACCAAAATATAAATAAAAATAAAAAGAAATACAAACAAATAAAACAAAAAGATGTGTATAACAACATTTTTTCTCATTATTTTTCGTTTTGGATTATCTGGTTTTCTTCTTGAATTGATAATTCATTTTTCTGATAGATCTGTGGCTTTGAATTTGTTCAATGAATTAACGGGTATTTTTTCAATAGGGTGGTGTTGTTTTTTAAATTAAAAAATATGGTATTCTTTTAATGTTTTTTTCGGAGGTAGTACTTTTTTCACAAAACCTAAGTATTTTATATCTGCTTGTATTTATAATTGATTCTGAATTCTGAAGAGCTGATAAATATACTACCAGGAAAATATAAAATATGTTAAATACTGGTACATACCATTCCAAATACCGTTTAAAACACAAAATGTTGGTATTTTTTGTAAAAACAAAATAGGGTCGGAATTTTCAAAGTCAGAATTTTTATTTTAAAAAACTCCAAAAAGTTAAAAATGTTGTGTTTGAAAGCTTAATATTTCCCAGACGGTAGCTGTAGCTACAAATTTTGTGGGTCTTTTGCAGAATTGTAAATCTTTCTTGAAAACCTCTCAAAATAATATGAAATTTGCTTTATTTATAAACGAGCCTGAAAGTATGTCATAATTTCTTAATAAATCCACTCTTGAAGTGGCTGCTATAAAACTATGAAATGTACCTGCTACGGAACTAGTTAAGATGCTGGCTATGAAACTATTCGCTTTGGGTGTCATAAAACTCTGTACGCTGACGGCTATGAAACTATGTAATGTGGCTGCTATGAAGCTGCTGCTATTGAAGCTGCTTAAACCTTCTGGCAATTGGACCTTGGACTTCATCGTTTTTGTTTATTTGGTCCCATAGTCCGTCCAATCGGGGAAAAGACTTTCCCAGACGGTCAATTGTAGCGTTCCGATGCCTCAAGATCCTCTCTGATCGTTCAGGTTAAAACGAATCCGCATGTTCAATTTTGTCCACCTGCCTTATGGCGGGCATCGAATGAAAATAGCTTTGGAAATAACAACAACAAAAAACGAACAACAATCGGTGTACCGGACGGACGGTCCCTCCGCCGGACAGATAGCGTAACGTCACTGGAGGGGAGATTGGCGATAACCCCCCGCCATAGAGAGCGACGGCCATTGCTGTAGAATAAACGGAATCGAGTTTGTTTTTTTTTGTTTGTTTCATTTATTTTGTAACGCTTTCATTTAATTGCTAGATAACCTAAAATTCGCCATAAACTAAATGATTTTCACTTCATAAAAATTTAATTTACTATATAAAAATACACACAGTTGTGTTGCAGTGGAAGCATAAATAGGCATGTTTCAGCATGTAACAAAATTCATGTACAGTTGTGTTCGATCCTGATCGGTTGTTGTCTTTTTTCGTTGCTGTCTTTTGTGCAGAAGAAATCAACGAATTATCATGGTACATATATATGTGGATAGTATGGTTATATAAATAACGAACAAGGCATTGTAGTATATAATAAGTATATTGTATAAATAATGAATAATTCAACTGGCATTCAAAAACTCTTTCATGTTTCTCCTCTCTGATATCGATTATGTGGGTCATTATTCCAGAGTTCTCTCTCCATCTCTCTCATTTCCGAATATAGTATTCATTCTTTTACTGAAAAGGGAAGACGATGTGGGGCGTAAGGCGTACAGTAAAGTAAAGTAAAGTAAAGTAAAGAGTTCCATTTGATAAGGCCACATATTGACGTTCATAGGATTTTGTTTTGTGTTTCTGTGCTTGTTTGTTGTACAAAAGGGAAGAGCATGTTTACATATGTAAAAAGAATTATTTTATAATAATAACCAAAAGCTGGGGGTTTCATTTACGTCTAAGTTTAAGTATAAATACAGCAAAAAAAAACAGTAGTTTATATTGGTTTGTTTACATAGTATCATTATGTGGTAGACCTTTGCACTCTGCCGTAACAAGTGGGGATTGATTGGGTAGATAGAAATTAAATACAAATAAATAATTAATATGCCTTTTTTTTTGTTGTTTTGTGTTTTTTTTTTCACTCTTTCTCAAGACTATACATAATTTGTGTGTTTTCTGTATTTGTTTCATATTCATATATAATATATTAATGATAAGGCACTTTGAGAATTATATACCCCCCACATTTGATTGATCAACGAGCGCGCTTCTTTCCCTCTCTCTTTCTCTATCTTTTCTCTTTAATTTCCTCAAATTATTCTGTTGCAAATTGTACATAAATATAACACCACTGCCGCTGTGAAATCAATCTAATAAATATAAATAGTTAAATATGATTTCGATTGATTTTGAATGGAACAATGACAAAAAAAATAAAAAATAAGGATTCCAAAAATATCTATCAATTCGGGTATAAATACACATAAATCTATGTAAAGGGTGTCACGTGTCTGTCTGTGTGTGTGTACATAAATAATTTAAATATTTCCATTAAGTTGTCGCTCGCTATTTAATATTTGTTGCTCCGTTTCGCTTAATTATACATCGCTAACACTGTACTCAGTTTTATGTATATTGTGTTTTGTTGACCTGACCGCCTCCCACAAACACCAAAGATCAACCAAAGATCCCCCCGAATACACACATTCATCATAGTATAGTAAAATATAGTTGGTTGTTTCTGATTCTGGGGGATTCCCTTGCAGGAAAATGGGCGTTTTGTGGTTTTGGGGGCTGCTGGCTGGGGGTCTGGGATCTGGGCTTGCGGTCTCGTATAAATAGGGGCTGCTCTTCTCTTCTCATCTCGCGTAACACTAACAATTATAATTATATAACTGCACCCAAAATAAGAAATCAAGAAAAATATAAAATAAATTAAGTTAAATAAAAATATATAATAATAAACAAAATGATTCTTCTTGAATATACCATATGTATAAAAAAAACATAAAATTATCAATGGTCAAAATATGTGTGTTTGTGTGTGTGTGTGTGTGTGTGTGTGTGTGTGTGTGTGTGTGCGTTTGTGTTCATGGGTGTGTGTGTGTCTGTTTATGTGTATGTGTGTCTGAGTGTATAGCTGTATGCGTGAGCGGGTTGGTTTCATAAATTATTAACATTAATCGCATATAAAATATCTGGTATGTATTTATATTTATGTGAAAATAAATTATATTTTGTGTCTAATAAATCAGCATATCCGTTTGTCTCACAAAAATTTATTCATAAGATATCATTAACAAGAATCGAATGTAATCGAATATCGAGCAGTGTTCGTTCGATATCGATAGTCTTTTATCAATGATCAATCGACAACGATCTGTTTTGTTCTTCTTTGTCTTTTTTTGTTATAATTGTGATTGGGTCTTTTTGTTTTTGTTTTTGTTTTGTTGCATTGCAGAGGACTGCAAGAGGTATATCATCGTTAATAGCAATCGCCAGTGGATTGGCATTGGCGCTATCGCTATCGTTATCGTTATCATTATCGTAGTCTCGTAATCGTAAGTATGTTTAATTTATATAAAAGTTTATCAAAAAATATCAACTCATATCGCAATATGTACACAACGTTGCTACTACATAATTTAGCAGGATAATAAATTAAAGAACCTTCTTGGCTCTCGGCGATCCGTTTTGGATTGGATTGGAAGACAACGTTACGGTCCAACGTTATATATCGCATATATATCAAATATATATATATATATATATTATATATATATGTATGTTTGTACATATATTTCGTATATATGTATGTTTTGGATTGGATTTTGATAGATCGATCGAATCGTTTGGTAATCGATTCCGAACACGATCGATCGCATTTAATAACTAGTCAAATTTTTGCATAAATATTATTAAACAAGAGCAAAAGTGCCACGTGTCTGGGCTCTAATGGGTGTGCGGGTCCGCGAATAGGTCCTATAAATGCAAGACACCGAATACCGAATATCTGTATCTGTATCCGAACCCGATCTGTATACAGTCGCGTGCGTGTACACAAATATTATTGTTTTTTCAAGATCAGATTTCGTTTCAACTATTTTTGTGTTTGAGCAACACTCTGTCTCTCATTCTCATTCTGTTGCTTTTCTGTTCTGTTTCCGTTATGGAAGAAGATGCTGTTGGTTGGTCAAGATCAAGATCAAGATCGTCGATCGCTGATCGTTGATCGAAGCTATCCCGGGTAAGCTGGGAGCAGCCGGGGATCAAGTCTACAATGGTACGGAGTAGTCGTTGTTGAGATTTTGTCAAGGTTGCTGTCGGTGGCTGATTGTATGACTGAATGATGACTGGAAGATGCAGGAGGGATGTGTTACATGGATGGGCGGGGGCGAAGGTGAGGTGTGTCCCGACTGATCTTGATGACGCTGATGATGATGGTGTAGCTGGAGCTGCTTAGGGCAGCAGGCTGGAGCGCAGCTTCTGCTGATAGTCCTCCACCGCAGAGCTCAGGCGGTTGAAGACGGGAAGACGCGACGTCTCCTCGTGCTGCATGGGTGTGCTCATGCTCTTCTGCAGCATCTGCTTGGCCTGTCCTCCCATTCCGCTGCCGCTTCCGCTGCTCATGCTGCTGTTGCTGCTGCTGCAGCTGCTGCTCGGGGAGCTGGGCTCGTACGGTGGTGGGGTGTGCACCGGCGAGATGGGGACATTGGGGCTCTCTGGCGGCGTGGCCGGTCCCATGGCCATGGCCATGCCCAGACCCAGTCCGAGTCCCGAGGCAGAGGATGTGGACGAGGCGGAACTGCCGCCGCCGTTGCCATGCTTGCCGCCGGAAAAGCCCGTGGCCATGCAGAGGTAGCTGTTGTGTTGCAGCGGCATGGCATCGCTGAACGGGAAGCTCGTCAGCGAGTTGGTGGGACTGAGCGACAGCGATCCGGTGGGCGACTCGCGGTCCGAGCCGGTGCTCATGCTCAGCGGTGGGCTCAGCGGCATGAAGAAGGGGCTCTGGCCGATGCTCGTCTGGCTTCCGATCTGTGATGGCTTCTGGAAGCTCTGCTGCTGTTGTCCCTGCTGCGGCTGCTGCTGTTGTCCCTGCTGCTGTTGTCCCGAAGACTGCTGTTGCTGTTGCTGCTGCTGTCCCGACTTGGCCGCCTGGGCTGCGGCCTGCTGCTGAGCGCGAGCCTCGTCTGCGTTGTGCACAAAGTGGCAGCGCGGCCCGTAGGGGCAGAAGCCGACGCTATGGAAGGTGCGGCAGTACTCCGTCTTGTACTTGGGATGGCGCTGCAGGTTGCGCAGCTCGTGGAATCCATGTGCGAACTGGCACTTCTCTCCATACTTGCACTCGCCGGCCTCCTCGTACGGGCGGCACAGCTCCGTCTTGTAGCTGCAACACACAGAAACAAAGGGATCGTAAGTAAGTCTTGCGTAGAATAGAAGGGACTTGGGGGCACGGGCACTCACCGAGATATGTTCATGGGTTGTTGGGGCAGCGGCTCCGACTGTGTGCGCTCCAGTTTGCGGTGCAGATTCATGTTCCCCAGATTCTCGATGATGGTCACCAGGGAGGCAACACCCTGCTGCTGTTGCGGCTGTTGCTGTTGCTGCTGATGCTGGTGAATCTGCTGCTGCTGCTGCTGCTGTTGCTGATGCAAAGGGTGGCGCTGTTGAGCCGGCTGTGAGATGGTGCGTGTGAGGGCACCGTGGAGGCGGTGCTGCTGTAGCTGTGACTGCTCCATGTTGATGTCGAGGACGAGCTGATCAGCTGTCTGCTGCTGCTGCTGGTGCTGGAGCTGTTGGTGCTGCGGCTGGATGTGATCACTGGCCACCTGCGAATGGGAGAGATACGTTGAAATCAATTTCCATTGCTGCTTGGGGGATACGTAACGCGAATGTTTCGCAAAAACTAAAAAACACTGAAAAGGGATGGAATGATAAAGAGCGAGGGAGAGGGGAAAGAGGGCGAAAGAGGGGGCGACGAGCAGCAAAGACACGGCTCAAATGGTGTTGGATACTTTTACTTTTAACTTGACCTATAAGCAAAACCCCACACACACACACACTTACAGGCATTGGTCTAGCGGCAGCAACTGCAGCAGCAGCAGCAGCAGCGCTATTTCGGCAAGGCAGAGCAGCGACTGAGGCAGAGGCAGCGGCAGAGGCAGCGGACAGCGACAGCAATTGCAGTGTGGTGTGGATATTGCAAAAGTCACAAATGCTTATAATTTTCCACACTTTGACCAACGAGATACGGACACAGCCACACCAATGCACCAATACACTCGCACACCGCGCGCTCTGCTGGCCAAGAGAAGAAAAGGATTGGGTGCGGGGGGGGTGCGGGGGGGGGGGGGGGGGGGGGGGGGGGGGGGTGCGGGGGGGGTGCGGGGGGGGTGCGGGGGGGGTGCGGAGAAACCAATTCCAACCCGAATTCAAATTTGCATCGAATGGAGCTTGGGTTTATGGCTGGTGGTAGGACTTACTTGAATATATCCTTTATTATTTTTACTATTTGGACTTGACTTTGTTTTTGTTCAGAATCGAATGTGAATATGAATGTCGAATATCTTTGAGAATTGTTTTCAAGAAAAGTCTCAGGTCACTGTGGGAGATATGCAACACATACTTGATCCTAGTCCTAGTCCTAATCCGAGTAGTGTTCCGATAACGGACTACTACGACTGTAGCAAACCAGAAGGAAAAAGGATCCACACAGATTCCTATTTCCTATCCATCTGGTCGGGAATACCCAAGGGTATGAAAGGGTATCTACTCTACGTACACTTATCCCTCTATCACTATCCCTCTCTCTCTCTCTCTCTCTTTTGAGCATTGCAGCACTCTATCATTCCATAATCCCAGCCCCCCACTCCTACTCTCCTTTCAGCACGCTCCCTTTTACTCTCCTCATCACCCCACACACCCCACACCCCACACCCTACACCCTCTTTTCTGATCGTGTCGTCATCAGTTTCGGTTTTATTTCTTTTTGGGGAACGTCGTCGCTTGGTTCGTTTTCGTTTAGTGCGATGCTGTAACATGTTATGCAACCAGTTAACACACACACAGACACACACATAGCACACTCTCTGGCTGAAAGGCAGCCCACTCCATGCCGTGCCGTGCCACTCCAAGCGTGGCCAAAACTACTCTCGCAGCAGCGACGGCAACAGCAACAGCTGCCAGCCAAGAGCCAATTACATATGTATGGAGCTCAAGTTCAAGCCAACAACACGAAAAGCCAACTCCCCCCGCACGTCCCTCCCTCCCTCTCACTCTCTGTCTTTCCCACCCATCAAGCAGTCAACAGTTGAAGCCGGAGCTAAAAGCCGCCACAGCAGCCGCATACGCAGCCGCGCAGTCGCGCAGCCGAAGCCAGCAACAACAACATTTTGGGGCCCAGCAGCAGCAGCAGCAGCGCCCACCACTCTCTCTCTCTCTGTCTCGCTCGCTCGCTCTTTGAGCAGCGAAAACCGGTTGACTGCGGTTGCTCAACAAGTGCGAGAGAAGAGAGACGAAAGACGAAAGACGAGACAAACGGCGAACGCATGCGCAACGACAGCGACAGCAACAGCAACAGCAACAGAGTTGCCAGACTGTCCGCCGCAGCACAAGTGGACCAATATTGGAGGAAGCCGGAAAAGGAGGTTACAAAATACAAAAATTATGCCTGTCAACCAAAGAGTAAGAGCGGGAGAGAGAGAGAGAGATTACAGCTGCCTGCCTTACCCCACTTACAGAACGAAGGAGAGCCAGCCCGCCCGCTTCCTTATCTCTGCACGGAATAACTTTAGTCATTCATTTCCACAAATAATAACAACAATATAAAAATCGATTTTCTTTCACAAATATACGCCGTATTTGTATGGTTTTTGTCACAGGAATCTCGGATGATTTAGCCAACAGTAAAGACAACAGTCCAAAAACCATGTGCACACCACACACACATTTGTAATGAGATTGAGATTAAGTTTGGTTTTCATTTTGATTTTCAATTAATGAATTCATTCATTTGCCTGGGCGCTTGATGGGTTGATGGGTGGGCTCAACAATCGTACAACATCACAGAAGAACAGAACACAACATTGTCGTGTCTCTGTCTGTCTCTGGTTCTGGGCTCTAATCTTATCTCTGCGAAGCATTTGTATTTCAATTTCCATTGTTTTAATTTCAATACCGATTCCAATTAAATTTCAATTTCATTTCCTGCACATTACATTTTGTGACCTTGAAGGGAGCCAGCTAAAGGGCATGGAAAATCGCAAGCCACATTTAACTTTTACATCCAAAGTTGGCGCACAGATCACAGCTGATCACAGGTGTCGCAACAACCTGGCAACCCTGTGCCAGCTGTGCGGCGGCTGTGTAACTCTGCGCAGATCGCTAGCAGAGGCACAGGCACAAGCAGGGCGCGGAGGCGGAGGGGCAACAAGTTTTAGCAAACCTTTTACGACTGCTTTGACCAACTTTGACGCTTACGGCATCGCAGCGACTGCGACTGCGGCGGCGACTGCGGATACGCTGGCTCCTGCCGCTGCTGCTGCTTAAGCTTTAGCATGCATAAAGTACCACACGGAGTGGCAGAGTGGCAGAGGGTGGGGGTGTGTGTTGTGTGTGTGTGTGTGTGTGTGGAGGGGCTGCTGCTCTCTGTTCGTTGTGGTACGCGATGTGTCTGTCTCTCGAAACGTTTAAACGTGTTCGAAAACAACTTTAAGTTGGCGAACGCCACAATCTCGCTCGTTCGCTTGCTCATTGCCTCCTCCCTCTCCTCCGTTCCCCTCCGCTCCGATCCGATCCACCCTTCTGTTACTGGATTTTGGTTTCCGTATATGTGTGTTTGTTTGTTTGTTTGTGTGTGTGTGTGAAAACAAGATTAAGACAGGAGTGTACCATGGAGCGTCGAAAGAGTAGAGAGAGAGCAAAAGGTAAAGCAAGAGGCAGAGACAGAGGGGTGGAGGGGCGGAGGGAGCGGCAACAGCTAGAGATAGATCGGAGCGCAGCAGAGAGTTTGTTTGAGTGGATACCCTTTCGGTTTTTCCTAGGCTTTATACGGATTTCGATTACCGATTCGAAGGCGAGGAGCCATGGTAGAAAAGGGTATCAACAGCTTCGGGCGGATTGTAGTTTCTTGTGTATTTTGGTTCTTTGTTTTTCTTGTTTTGCTTTTGCCTTTTGCACTGCTTGGGAGTACCATCGTACGCTCTCTTTTGCTCTCTCTCTCTCTCTATCGGCCCATCTTTGTCACTGTCTCAAGCTCTGTTTAAGTCTCTGCCTTGTGTCTGTATGCTTCTCTCTCTCTCTCTCTCTCGCTCTCTCTCTCTCTATCTTATCTAGGTGAGAATTTCCCTTTCATTTGAAAATGAAAATAAGTTTACTTTTCCTTCCAGTCATGCTCTTGCTCTTGCTTTTGGTCTTCTGCTTTTGCCGTTTTCTTTGGTCACTTGTCTTGTGGCTGCTGATGCCTCCTTATCTCTATTATGACATTTCATCTCCTTCTTCTATGCTTTTTGCCGCCTCTTCTTTGTGGCTGCTATTCCTTCCATGCTCTTTCTCTGTTTTGCCTACGTTTTGGGTTTTTCTCTCCTTTTTGCCTATTACTACATCGATATCTACATCTGCATCTGCATTTTTGGAGCAGAGACACAACCAGAGCTAGCTGGAACCCCTTCCACACAGGTGGGAGATCTAGAAGAAAGTGAGACATAGAGAGAACCTCCTTCCTTCCTTCCTTTTGCTCGAAGGTAGGGTTAAGGATCTGTTCTCTGATCCACTGGTTCCACTCTCAGAGATGGAGAGAGCGAGCGGGACCTTGGGGGTAGCTTGGGGCTGGCTTTTGCCAGCTTTTGTTTTTATTTGCTTTTAGTTTTTTGGCTGAAGTTGAAGTTCCGGTTCGAAGACCATTGAATCCATATCCAAAAGGCAGGCGACTGAGGCTGAGGCTGTATGTAGATATGGTTGTGTATGTAGATATGTATGTACCATATCTTGGGGGGTACTGGTATCAGTGTATGTGTTTCTTCTATAGATTTATTAAGTTATTTAACATACAAATTGGATCTGGTATATAGACATATACATAATCGCATATATGTACATATGTATGCTTGTATCTTATGTACATTGTATACAATAATATACATTGTCTGTTTTTCTGTACAACGTTTTTGATTGGGGCACCTGGGGCCTGGCTTTTGGCTGAGACGGAGAGGGGAGCGGAGCGGAGAGGGGAGCGGAGCGGAGAGTGGGGCTCCGGCTGTTAGGTAAGATTTTGTGGTGATTGTTGTTGCTGTTGTTGTTGGTGGTGGTGTGTGTGTTTTTTTTCCGCTTACTTGTTTGTGTCTCATAAACACGTTAACACACACACACACACACACATACACACATAGGCTGCTCTCTGTTGCTGGTGTGTGCGTGAGATGCTGAAGACCTGCTGCCTGCCTGCTGCCTGCTGCTCTGACTAACTGGTTTTTATTTTTTAAAAGCTACAGCAACAACAGCAACTACACGATGACGATAACAAACGACGACGACGACGCAATATCCATAACCTCGATGAGCTAACACCAATACAAAGACACACTCCTGAAGCACACAGACAGATCTCTGCCGCTGCCGCTGTCGACGTCAATATGCGAATTGAAAATGAATACAAAAATTATTATTGAGTGTTATTTTTAATGCCTTGCGACAACAACAGCAACAGCCACAACCTGCAGCCAACAGGTAAGAGAGGGACAGCAGCAGCAGCGGCAGCAGCGGAGGGGGGGGGTAGAATTGCGAGAGCACGAGAGCAGCAGGCAGGCAGGGAAGGTGAGGGCGTAAAAGGCAACATCCATTGTGAGGGGTGTGGGGTCGTGTGCCGCCTAGAAGAAGCAACAGAAGGAGCAGAAAGGAGTACTTGCAACTTGCAACACGCAACGCTAGTGGCAAATACCAAAAGGACATACTTACCATATATATTCTAAACCAGGAAAATCTTTTGAAATCTACCTTTAAACAGTAATCATATATCCATATAGCATACATATATCATATATAATAAATAATAATATAATAAATGTACATATCTGGGCTAACTATTTTGGGGATTACACTAAACCAAAGCCATGCGTCGTATCATTTGCAACGTTCACAATCGTCCGGCCTACAACTTAAAGAGTTTTCTATATATATATATATATATATCTCTGGGGGGGGATCGAGGTGGCAGTGGAACCTGGAAGCATTTACATTCGCATATCGCGTATATGGTAGTAGTAGTATTCTCCAGGCACGTGTACAGAGGCACAAGAAGAAGGCACAACACAGCCATGAATCCATTACAATAACATTAGTGATTATGCAAGACATTCTCCAATCCATATTCATGAGGGGGGATGGCATGGGATGGGATGGGATGCTAATCCCCCAGGTTCCCCCCAGCAGCACTTCCAGATTGTCAAAGAAGATCGATCGATGGATAATTAGTGATGTTCGGAAAGCAACGCTATCTTCTATCTGTTATCTGGCATCTGCTTTATATGCTATTTGGGGGGAGGGGGTGGACAGGGGGGGGTTCCAGATTCGTGTATACTATGGCCGCCAGATTTCAGTTCAATCAAAGTTCAAGGTAAGCCTCAAATTTTCTATGCAAAGTGTGAGATTTCAGTGGTTTTTTTTCTCTGTTTCGTTTCGTTTCGATTTGATTTGATTCGTTGTTTTCGTTTGTTTTTTATTTTCGTTTTTTGTTGAGTAACAATTTGATTAGCAAGCAGAGATCGAGATCGAATTAAAACCCCCTCCACAGCCCACCCCAGCCCGTAGCACAATCCTTACAAACAGCCGGACAGACGGATGGACGGACGGACAGCCAGCCGGACAGACAGCACAAAGAAAAGGAGGCTAAAGAGAAGAGTTTGAGCGAAGAAGAAGGAAAGAGAGCAAATAAAAACAAGGCCTCGGAATCGATTTTAATTGTCGCAAGGCAAACCGAGGAATATTTGACTTGGAAATTAGCAGCGGGCCCCCCCATGCCCCCCTCACCGCACACACACACACGCCACTGCATTTCATTTCATTTCGTTTCAATGTGTACGGAGAGGGAGAGTGCACTGGAAGCACTACGAGCACACATTCCTATTTATTGCCCTTCCCATTCGTCCATTCCATTCCACTTCCAGCTGCAGCCGCAGCCGCAGTAGCTCCACTTCCAATGCAGGCAGGCGTCATCGTGCTATCTCGCTCTGACTCAGCTGATTGATCGATGCCTCGCCTCCTACTCAGTGAGAAGTGGAGGAAAGGAGAGAGATGCACTTTTCAAAGCAATCAGGCAAGGCGCCAGATGGGAGGAGCGGGATAGCGGTATAGCAGCGTAGGAAAGCTTTTCCTTTCATTGAAGAAATCCATCAGCTAAGCCATTGGCCACAGTATATCCTTGTCCAAACTGGCACAACTCAACCTCAAATTGCGCTAAACTTAAATAACATTATGATATCATATGTATGTAACTCCCAGACAAAACACCAGATACGTTACCTTTTTCTTTCTTTAGTTTTATTTCTTTGGCTTTCAAATGAAAGAAAAGGAAAACCCAACAAGCCAGCATTTACATAATGTTGCCAAAGGCTGAATTTGGGACTGGGACTGGCCCAAACCCAAAAAAACTGAAAACTCAAAACCCAAATACACAAAGACAATGCCCCAATCATCATCGTCGTCGGCGGCGTCGTCGTCGTGATCATCATTACGACCGATCCGACGAACGCGACTTGGCAATACTTGGGTATGGGCATGGGCATGGGCTTGGGTTTGGGCTTGGGCCATCCATCGATTGGGGTCTAGGTCGAATGGAGCATTTCACATTTTCGTGTCGTTTTCATTGTTCATCCGTTGTTGTTGCTGCTGTTGTTGTTGGTAATAATATTTGGTAAGCGACGAAGAAACACTGAACCATAGACGACAGCGAGAGTGTTGCCCGCGTCAAGGCGAGAGGGAGGTGTACGAGTACGGGTGGGGGGAGGGGGGATACAACCGACGACGCATGCGCAACACGCTACGGCTGCCCGCTGCTGCTGGCGTGCCAGTTTCGTTTCGTTTCATTGCCAATCGTCCGTTGTCTCTCTGTCCGACTGTCTGTGTGTCCGTCCACTCTTGTCTCTCGTCTTGCCTTGTCTTGTGGCTTCCTCTTTCGATTTAGCGCTGGCTTCGAAACCGGCTCGGCTCGACTCGACTCGGCTTGCTTTGGCTTGGGCTCCGCTCGGGGGCTCGGGGCTATGCGCACAGCACTCACATAACCAACTCACAGACCAGACCAAAATCACATAATAATAAAACACAATAAAAGAAAACCAAGCACAAAAATAGCAACAAAAGCAGCAACAACTCTTGGCCTTGCTAAATTCGGAGCACAAGAGTCATAAAACACAACAACAAAAATCAACAAAAGGAATGCCCAAAGCTATTGATACCCTCCGATCTACCTTTTGCACCACATTGTTACCTTTATATACATATAAATATATATATATTATATACATATATACATGTAAACTAATTAGTATGATATTTTATTACAATTTACAATAAAGATGTAAACAAAATCATAATGCCCTTCCTGTACGCTTACAAAGAAGGGTATCCCCAGAGGAGCAACGACAGACAAGACAAAGCCCCGAAATTCGAATTCGAAGTCGAAAATTCGAAGGGTTTCCATCGATGTGTGGTGTCTCTGCGTGCGTGTCCGTGCGTGTCTCTGCGTGTCTGTGTGTGCTTGTGTGTGTGTAAAATATAATAACAATAATTCGTTTCGTTTCTTCTTCTGGTGGTGATGATGGTGCTTCACCTCTCCCACTCGCACACACGCTATCTGTCGCAATGCCCGCCAAGTGACGCGGCCGCAGTCGCTGCCGCTGCTTCTGCTTCTGCCACTGTTATTGTTATTGTTGCTTTTGCCTTAACGTTGCGTTTGCGCAGTTTTCGCATTTTGCCCTCGAAAGCACACAAAAGCAACAACAATAAATAATAAAACAAAAGGCAAAAGAGCAAGCGAAAAAGAAAAGGCAAAAGAGGCGAAAAAAAAGAAGGCAAACCAAATAAAATGTTGCAATTGCCGTTTTTGTTTTGCTTAAAAGTAAACCAGACAAACAAAGACAAAGGGGTTTAAGGAGAGGAACAGACAGCGAGCGAGAGAGAAAGAGAAGGGGGACAGATGGAAAGGGCATACACACGACATGGATGGCCACAAAATTACACACGAGAGTTATGCAATCGAAATTGAGAGTTGGCGAATGGGATCGATCTGTAATCTGCGCTCCCAGTGGAGCAAAATGAATGGAAAGGGGGACACGCTGGAAGTGAAACAATCAGAGAGGGTCAAGGGAATAGGCAATTATACAAAAGTACATAAGAGAGGGATGTATACATACATAAGTATCCCTTGCACATACATACATACATATATGCCATTGAGCAATGTTGTTTCCCCACTGGACTCTTTCTCCGAATCGAAATACCACATAATTATTATTCCCAAGGGGTATAACAGTCTCGGCGGGGGGGCTACGCGCAGGAAAGGGAGAGAGGAGAAACAATATCAAACGCTGTCGCAAGCGAGTTGCACAGTCGCAAGACGATAGACCCAACCAATCTGCTTGAACCCTTTGCCCTTGTCCCAACCTCTGCTGTGCTAGTCCACTCGCTCTTACACTCTCCCACTCCACATCCAATCTCCCCTCCCCTCCACCCACCTCACACCCCACAATGTGGCTGTCAAGCCACTTGGCTATCAGCGCGCGGTCAGCGCAGTCAGTCGCTGGCGAGGGGTGTCAAAACACATCAATCCTTATCGGAAGAATGTGTGTTTTTTCTGGTGGATCGGATCGGTCTCGTCTCTAGTGCCGTGTACTTAGAAGTTGACATTTGGGGGCACCCCTCCCATCCCGCGCCACCACGAGATGCAGTTCCCCATTCCATTCACATTTCGATTCTAGCGATTCCTTTCCAGAGCCCAGCTTGCTGAGAGTGCAATATCTGGGGAGACTTCCTTCAGTCACTAATCGCTCTCTCTCTCACTCACTCACACACTTTCTTTCTTTATCAGTGAGAACCGTTCTTGGCGCTTATCAGTGCGCAGACGTTGCCGCTGACCGCGTTGCTTGGCATACATGTCTGTGTGTGTGTGTGTGTGCCTGCGAGCGAGCACATGGCAGTGCGATCCGATCATCCCCTCTCTCGTATCATCAGCACACACATGTATGTGCCTTTTCTCCTTCTCTCTCGCTGTGCAGGCAAAGCACGTCCAAAAAAAAAACAAAAAATAAAACATAATAAAATAAAAACAGAAAAACGGGGCAATCGGCAGTGCATGTGCTCCCTCTCCCTCTCCGGCTCTACCTCTCTATCGCTTGCTTGCGATGCGACCCCTTGTTGACACACACGCGCGCGCACAAGACAGACGTGACTGTGTGTGTGAGTGTGCTTGTTCCTGTGTTTGTGTTTGTGTGTGATTTAATGTGATAAGAATACTTATTATTGGGTTAGTTAGTTCATACATATAAAAATAATAATCTCTTGCTGCTGTTCCAGCTCTTATTGTCGCTGCAGCGATAAGCAGAAAGGCAGAGAGGCAGAGGCCCAGGCAGCGGCAGAGCTGATAGAAATTAGCAAACGAAGGGGGGAATGGAAATGGGAATGCACACACAAATACGAGCATAGACACGCCGAGAGGGAGCCACAGATAGGAGTCCAGGCAAACAGGGAGACAAGCTGACAATGGGTGGAAGATCATTGACAAAAAGGAGAGGGGGGGAGGACCGTAGATAAAGAAAGAGTCCCGCGGCGTCCCCTGTACCCTTCTCCTAAATCAAACGCCTGACGCGGAGAGATTGCTACGCAGGTTGTTGTAGCGCTACCCTTCTTTTTCCCTATGTGTTCCCTCGCCCTCCCCCCCTCTCTTCTGGTACATATATCTACCTGTTTTCCAAAGCCAATAAATACATCGACAGCCATTTGATTACCAGCAGAAACAAAACAAAGCAACTACCAAGAAACAACAACAACAAGAAGAGTGGATGAAATCAGCGTCCAAATCTTCTTATACCCTTCTCTCCTACACATACATACATACATATGTAAGTATGTGAGTCCGAAAACAGTTTTATTTACTTTGCCAGAGCAATAGCCGCTATTTACTGCTATTTATCCGGATCAATACATATTGTATTATCGGAATTTTATCGGAAATTCTTTCGTTTCCCTCTCTGAATGGCAAACATTTGCTTAGAACCATCATATCCTCTGCAAGGGTATCGAAGAACAAGATAACAAAGTGGTGTGGCAGTAAACAGCCAGTAAATGCCCGGCTAGAAAACGAAGAAGGAGAGGGAGGAGGGGAGAATACTATTCCCAAGAAGGAGAGCGAGAGAGAGAGAGATCCAGAGAACAATATGCTGGGAATGTGTTGAACACGTGGTCTGGCTCGAGTCGGCTAGGCTTGGATCGGATCGGATCGGCTGGGATCGGATCAGATCGAGTTCGAGTTCGGCTCGTTGTCGAAATCGTGAGCAGCAAGCAAACCAAATCAACATCAAATGTGCTGAGGGAAGGAGATGGGAGGGAGAAGAGAAGCGATTATAAGATATCGGATCGAGGGTTGTTTTTGCTTAGAAGCAGCAGCACTTTTTCCCCCTGCCTCGTCTCTCACATGTGTTGCTGCTGCGCTGTTGTTATCTTTGTGTTGTCCTGTAAAACCAGTTGGCAGCGAGAGAGACGAGAGACGACGAGGACGGGGCAAAAACCCGCACAGAAAAGTAAAACCAAAAGCAAAAGCAGCAACAATCAAAAAGCGACAGTGAATGTGAATGGAAATCTACTACTGCTCGCTGCTGCTGCTCTGCCAGCGTCTGCGTCTAACCGATAGCCGCCGACTGACTGTCGATTATATAATAGATTCGATTGGATTTTTGTGGGATTTGGGGGGGAGGGGGATCGGCAGCGTAGGATTGGGATTGGCAGCACCAGCCCTCAGACATCAGACATTGATGCAAGCAAGGAATAGGGCGGGCCCGCATGAATAAACAATTGTTCGCGTTCGTTCGCCAGCATAACATTATTAACAAAAATTAATAAGCGACAAAACTCCCAGCGAACGAGTACACACACACACACGAGAGAGGAGAACAGTTACAGTTTCAATTTGAAAGCAGTGCGAAAAGGGAGCGAGAGCAAAAGGAGGAAACGAGCGAGCCAGAGCCAGTGCGAGTGCCAGTGACGTAGAGAAATATCAAGAGGGTGAAATGGATGGCTGGAGAATGCAAAGTATAAGCTTTCTGCGAACTTCCAGGTTTTGCATTCCCAGAATTCTATTCTTAATACGACTTGGGGTAAGTATCGATAATAATTGTATCCACTCTACCCACACCGGCCCCCCATCCACCACAACACAGCACCTCTGACTAAACAAAACAAAACAAGACGAGACGAGACCCCACCGCAACAAAATGCAAACAGCTCACAAACACACACACAGAACGAACACAACATTTACACTTAGTACGTAGGGGAAGGGCAGTTGAGATGGGGAGGAGGGTAGGGGATGGGGATAGCTTGTACTTTGGCACTCAATTGAGCGGCCATTAGCAAAAGGCAAAGGCAGCAACAACAACTCACATGGAAGACAATTTCAAGATTACAACAGAAACAACAACAACAAGCCAGCGAGCAAGCAGTGACAATAGAATATGAAGTGCCAGAGCAGGCAATCGCCTGCGCCTTCGTCTCCGTCTTCGTCTCCACGTTCACATCATTCTCGTTGATCACTCGCTCAGTTGCTCTCACTCTCTCACTCACTCCCTCTCAGTCTCAGGCGCAAGCCGAACAGCTAACCAAGAGCACGATGGTGCGCTCAGGGGGATAGCAGAGAGCGGCGGCAGGCAGTCGTTTGGTTTTCGATGTGGTGTGAGGGAGCGCGCGAGGGAGGTACGGTATACGGTACGGTACCCATTTGACTGCTGTCTGGTGTGGAGCAGAACGGGGCAGGGGAGCTCTGGTGTGGGAGATAGCGAGCCCAACGTCGACGACAACAACTATGTATATATGTATGTATCGCACACAAAGGCGAGTGCGAGTGCACACACCAGGCGAATGAGGCAGAGAGAGCGCGGGAGGGAAGGAGGGAGGTACACGGTACAACAATCTCATACATATGTATGTATGAATGTATGTACAGATGCCTGTACATTATTTTTGAACAAACGAACGATAACAGACATTAATAACAACAATAATATTATTAATAATAATAATAGTAAGCGCAGCGCGGCTGCATTGCACGAAAATAATTTATTATTAATTCAAATTTTTTTTAACTTTGCAAAAACTAAAAAACAAAACAACAAAAACACACGAGTGGAGTAGCAAAGAAATACAAAAGCGAAAAGCAAGCAACAATTGAGGAACAATTAAGTTCGAGCTGTCTGTCTGTCTGTCGAGCTTGGGTTTCCAATGCAATTTATTATAGGAAATATATACATATGTACGTATGTATGTGTATATGTATGTATGATGTTTGCTGAACATTTTCAACAAAAGTTTCAATCAAACGTTTCCACGGTTGGATCATAAACCGCTCGATCTCTTCTCCTCCTTCTCCACTCATCAGTCCCCTTGCTAGGGTCAGCCGCCAGTCAATCTGCTTTTGATACCCCTTGCAGACAGGATATTATGAGCCACATACCCATGTACGCATAAACACATGTACATAAGTACTATGTATTCTTGGTTCTTGAAATACGGCCGGTCGGGTCGAAGTTTCAAGCCAAAGGAGATTCTCCATCTCCAACTAATATCAAAGAGCGGCCGCAAGAACGAGAAAGACTTTAAAAGGGTATCAAAGCTTCGAGACTCTAGAAACTCTACTCATCCTCTTTTGTCCTCATGGCCTGTGTCTTTGCCTTTGCCTCTGCCAGCGCCAGCGCCTGCGTGTGCCTTTGCCTGTTCCATTGCCAGTGTGTGTGTGTGTGTGTGGGTGAGTGCGCAGCGCGGCCTGCGCTGCATATTAATCGAGTCGAATCGAATCGAAATGAAATGACGTTCGCCTCTTGAGGGAGCGATGCAGAGAGCGAGTGACGGTGAGGGGCGAGGTGGGATCGCTGCAACAGGCATGGAGAGCGGAGATTGAAGAGTTGCTGTTGTTGTTGTTTTTATGCCTGGACGGGTCGCGGCAAGACCCAGGCAGCGGCAGGCCATTTGTAGGTAGGTAGCGGCCTCGCTGACTCTCCCCCGCCACTCTTCTCTGCTCTGCTCTCCTCCTAGTCCACCTCCACCACCGATCTACCGATGCAGAGGCAGCAGTTCAAGCAATGGCGGCATCGTCGGGACATGCACACACACACGAACCCACACACGCGAACCGTGGCGGCGGCAGCGTTATCGCCTTGGCAGGAAATGGAATTATATTCGGAAAAAATGTAGTCGCTCGCTCGCTCGTTGTGTCGTTTGTAAGTGAGCCTCTCCTTTCTCCACTCTCCGCTCTCCAGCGGCTCAGCGTTGAGGAGGAGGAGGAGGCAAAGGAGAGGGCAGAGTAGATGTGCATACGCTGCATGTGAGGCATGCGAGGCGAGGCTGAAACGTAATACAATGATTACGCGGCACAACATCAGGATTTTTATTTTTTTTTTTTGCCGTTGTTTTCGTTAAAACCAAAACTAAGCGTTTTTAAATTTCGGGAAAGGCAAGAGGGAAGACCACAAGAAAACAGGCCCCAAAGATCCCCCGACTCCATTCGACACTCACACACACAGACAGGCAAACTCATGTTTTATATCTATGTATTTCATAACGATGTAAATAAAAGTTATGCGAGAAAAGATAATTTCAACTATGCTCCTCCTATTCAAACCACATCTTCCAATCTTCCATCCACATCCACCCGACGAAAATGCAATGTGCGATGTAGAGCCAACCAATGTGGAGCTAACGTGGGAAAACCCACGATCAAAGAGACGATCATCCCACCCCACCCACAACCCACAGCTCCGGGAATCATGAAAATTGAGACAGTCGACAAATACTGGGGAGAATTACTCCCTCCGTCACAGAATCGTTTGTCGGCAAAGTTGTATTGATGCACCCGATCTTTATGGGAATTCAGATATTTCCACCCGCCCCCTTCCTCAATGGAATTTTTGCGCCAATCCGTTGTTTAGAGAAGAACTTCCTATACTTCCTCGTATAGGATTTTATTATTTTTCTCGAGTTTCCTTTTCAATGAGTCCATGCAGGCGTTTGATCTACATAATATGTATGGGAATAATAATTATAGATCGAAAATGGTTTAATTCTTAGGATATTCCCGCATGAAGTGAAGAGTTTCCATAGAAAAGTTTCTAACCTGCAATATGTATTTCGTTACCGACAATTTAGTCGCCTGTGCGCGCCTGTGTGCTGCACCATGCAGAAGACAACGGACAAAACGACAACAACGAACGATCGCTGCTGCAGCAACAGTTCAGTTCCTATTGTGCATGTGTATGTGTTTGTGTGTGCGCCCTTTCGCTTTCGGCAGCAAATTTACTGTTTTGTTGCTGTTGCTTTTGCTGCTATTGCGGTCTGCCAAAAAAAAACAGTAGCCGAGAAGAAGAAGGAGGAGGGAGAGAAGAGGAGAGCAAAAACGCTGCGTAATGACGGGGCGATTACACAAAACAAAAAAACCCAAAACAAATTCATTTTCCATGGCAATCGGAGTCTCGATTGCAATCGCTGTTGCTGCTGCTGCTGTCGGCTCCGTCCGATAATCGATAACACAACAGGCTGGCAGGCAGGCAAAGTTCGTTAAAAAATCACAGAAAAAACACAGGCACAGTAAAGTTTTCGCAACATTATCGGACATCAACCCGCCCCGCACGACAAAATGGGTCTTGGCCTTATTCGCCGTGTTCGCTGTTCGCAGTTCGCTGCGTTTCTTGTTGTTTTTCCACTGCTGCTGCTGTACTCGCGTAGATGGGTTCTACTTGACCCCCGATGGCCCTGCATTTAGTTTACGCAAATTCCCCCCTCCGACTCAAACCAAAACAAACTGAAAAACAAAACGACGAAGGGGAAGGGGAAGAGGTATGGCAAGGGAAAGGGGAGAGGCTTTCGAAGTGCTCATGAAGTCGCAGATTCGAACGGCCCTTCCCAATGCGATGAGATCAGGAAGCTACTAGTTTTTATATACTTTTTCGACTTTTCTCCGATGCTATGACGGATACGATCCCTATGGCATGGATATAGTATATGGTATGGCCTCAGCCATTCACTGCCTGTCACTCGGTTGTGGCTGTGGCTGTCCCTTCCATTCACTCCAGTTTTCCGTTTTAATCCAATTCCCCCTCGTACCCACCACTACCACTGCTGTTCCTTCGTTCCGCTGCCACGGATCTCGTGTCAATGACAAACTTTGCACGTAACCGTAGCGTCCAAGAGTGGGAGGGAGAGAGAGAGAGAGAAAGAGTGGAGCGACCACAGCAGCAGTCTCGTCTCTCCTCCGCTTGAAAGCAAAAGCCAAAAGCAACAAAAAAACCATACACAAAAATCACTAAAACACGAAAATCCAAACCCGGAACTGACTTAAATCGAATTTGTTGTCGATCACCAGCTGCTGCTGCTTCGACTGCTGCTTACGTCTCAGTCGCAGCAAGCAGCCAGCAGCAACAGCCACTAACTTTCCGCACGCACACACTCACATTATACATTATCATTTGTTAATGATGCTCTGCTCTGCCTGTCTGCCTGCCTGGCTGCCTCTGTCTCTGCCCCGATGACGACAATTGCTGTGCTGCGGCGTTGTGTTGCCATCTCCTTAAAGTTACAGTTACGTTACAGCGGATCAGGCGATTGCCAGAGAGACGTAAGGGGAAAGGGCTCAAGGCAAGGTACATTTGAGGTTAGGGCATTCCCACTCCCCTCCCTTCTGCAATCCTTCTATTTTACACCGAATCGGAACGAAACACCTGCTATGGACGCCACACCTCACCCATTTCTGCCACTGGCACTGGCTCCCTGAACTTATCGTATTCGCAGGTCCCGCCGTCCCCGTCAACGCCCCACTCAAGCCCTCAAGCGCACCTCCTTATCAGACAATTTATTTAGTTCGTTTTCCAGTTAATGTTGTTGTCGGTGTGTCTGTCGGCTGTGCATTTGGATGTCGACATCAAAATTGTGAGTGTTTGCCAACCAAAATAATTATGAATCAGCTAAATATTTCGAATAATAACTCTCACACAGCGACACCGACACGCAGACACACACACACACACACACTGGTGGAACGTGTAACGAAACGGAAACGTACGAAATGCGCAAAAAGAATAATCGCCGGTGTTCGCAAATGCCATGCCCCCCGCCCCGCCCTGTACCCTCTCCCCATCACCTACCATCTACCAAAATCTGTTTGGTTGCAATTTTGTATCGTAATCAAATATTTGTACAGTAAAAATATCGTAAAAACTTGAATAATGGTGATTTTTTTTTTACTAAGGAATTGCATTAGGATTAGTGTAAATCTTCTTGTCTCTCTCTCTCTCTCTTGATTGCTCTTGAGTGTGAGAGTAGAAGAGCAGCGCGTACCTACTTCGTATTGTTGCAATTACTTTGGAGTAGTAGGAGCAGGGGAATTATATACTCCCAATTTGAATCATTCGAAAAAAAACACTTGGATTTGACTCACAGAAAATGTAAAGAAAAAAACGCACACACACACACACGCCATGCATCAATTCAAACTGCCATTTTTTTCAATGGAAATGGGCTTGGAAACAGAAGGGAAATTTCACGAGTTTTACAATGGATTAGAATTACTTTTACAGATCTGCACTTCTTCAGTTAACAGCTATGGAAAATGGTGCGCAAACACCTGATTTCGATGGGGAATATTGAATTTCTAACTGGAGTAGGGGAACTGGACTTACCGCCTGGAATATGTCGCCGCATTCAAAGTAATGCGAATTGCCGACTCCTGCCGTCGATTTCTGCACTATTGTGGCAGACATTTTGCTGTTGGGTGTCTGCGCTGCTGCGTCTCCTGTTGTTTAATTCTCCTCGTTGCTTTTCTCTATAGTTTTTAGTTGTTTTTGTTGCGGCCTGACTTTTGATTGAACTTGATTTGTTGTTTTCGGGCTTGCTGATTCGTTTCCACTGGACGACAGATATATGACAGAATTATCTTTTCTTTTCTTTTGATTGTTACTGTTGTGTTGTGTTGGGGTGGAGGGGTAAAAATTTGGTTTGTTTCTTTTTCTTTCGTTTATTTTCTTGCACTTGAACTATTTTTTCATTGTTGCGCTATCTACTTTTCGCGTTTTGCATTTCACACACAAAAAAAAGGCAGCTGAAAAGAGGAAGAAGGTTATGTTACGACGGTTAGGAAAGGAATGAAAAGGGATTCGGTGATGGAACGCCGTTACACGTGCGAACGGAACCGAACCGAACCGAACAGAACCGAACGGCTTGGTTCACAAAGTGCTCATGCGCCTGTGTGTTGTGTTGTCTCTATCTCGCTCGCACGCTCGCTTGGATTACAAATTGGGACTCTATGTGTGTGTGTGTGTCCTTACGCACATGTGCAAGTCACTTAACGAAGAATAAGTAAAAAAGGAGCACAGAACAGAACCATAGGCAGATCTGAACTCAGCAGAGCCAGTGCAAACTGACGTTTCTTGCCTTTGCTTTGTTCCTTTTATTCTTTTCCCAAAAACAGCAACAGCCGATTGGGTCCCTGTCCATCCATTCTATCCGTCCGTCTGTCTGCTCTGTGTTGTGTTGTGTCCACGTGTGTGTGTGTGTTGTTTGCTTTGCTTTTATCGTCTTCGTTCTCAAAGCAAGCAAGAGATAAGCTCCCTTCGTCCGACCCCCTTCCTCTCCTCTTCATTGCTCTTCTACACAGCACCGTACCGTACGTAGTGTCAGAGCGCAAGTGTGACTCGGAGCACAGCTCGGGGTGTGTGTGTGTGTGAGTTGGTATTGTATTGTGTATGCGAGAGATCTTCACTGGTGGTTGTTTTAGCTCGTATCACATGTCTGTGTCTCCGTGTCCTCAGTGTGTGTTGATACGTTGGTAAATTTATATTTTATTGCTGCGCAAGCAGGCAACGGCAACTGCGGTGTCGACTGCGACTGAGACTGCGCCGGCGACTGTCTGTGGGAGTCTCTTTCTCTATCTTTGGTCCTCTTCGACCCTTTCCTATGTCCGATTAGGCATCTTTCCAGTACTAACACTACATTTCTTTGCCTTGCTTCCTTATATTCTGTGCTTCCAATTCTTCCCTTTCCGTCAGCCCTTCATCCTGTTTCTGTTTCGACTCCATTCCAGGGCATCCTGCACTCACACACACTAGTTCAGCACCTACCTTCGCAATCACACCATGCACACCACACAATGCCAAAAAAAATCAAACAAAAAGAGCAATCGTATGTGCACTGCTTTGTTTAACAACCAAAATGCCCGCGCTCACTTCATAAAAAAAACGTGGAAAATGCAACAAAATGCAAACACACACCACAGGCTAACACACAGACTCGCACACACATAGGCACATGCACGTTGGTTGGACTTTTTTTTTAATTACTTTGATTTCGGGGCCGAGAAAGATCCTGGCGGTGGCACACTACTTTGCACTTGGTGTTTCCGTTTTCCGGCAAAACAACAGGAGATACAAGCACAAAGCACAAACACGTCCGTTGGCAACGACAGTTTTTGAAATTTTGAATGTACCGTTTGGAAGCGCACAGCTGAGTCCGAGGGTTTTTTATGCGATCCGAAGATGGGATTTTTTAAAATCCCATGAGTGGTGTGGGATTTTTTCTCCTGATGTCGAATGGTAAGGGAAATTGTTCTCCTAGTAAGGGATTTTTCAGTTCAACGCAAAATTGAGCACTCTCGCTCTACTTGTTACCGGACTCATGTTGCTAGAAAACATGCTGACCGTTTTGCCACACTGTTTCTTGTTTGAAGTTTGAAGCGCGAAAAGCGGCATGCCGGCCAGTGCTGGTTGAGTTATTGAGTTCCGGGCAAAACTCGAGTTTCGTTTACATAGGAAAGCATAGGGGACATAGAGGTGGCAGAAAAGTTCAGTTTTGGTTGCGTTTAGTTGAGTTTGTCAGATTTTCTGAATATTTCAACCCTGATCTGCTTATCGTGGAACTATCACCACTAATTGCATCAGAAATTGGCAGCTCAAAATTTAAATTTTGGCGCGTATATGGCCGGGGAAAAAAGTGCAAATATATGCATACGTTAAAACTAATACTTTCAACAAATTTTATTATTGAAAAAATTGAAGAAAAAACAAGTGAACAATGTGATCGATTTCTAAAATTCGGTCAGAAACACTCAGCCAAACGCTAAATTAAATTATTATAAGCAATTGCCAATTTAAAAAATGTTAATTTTGGCAAATAAAAACCATATTTATTAATTGAAGTACAGCATTCGCATTGCAATTGTGCTTACATACAACATATTTGCAATTGCAGCCGTGCAATTTCCATGGGGAAACTTTCCTTAAAAAAGCATTCCAAGGTTATTCGCAACGTCCTCCTCCCAAGAAGATGCATATCGCGGCTATTATAATTAGAGACATTATTTAATAAAATAGAAGCACTAGAAATTGAAATGCCAATTCCTGACCAGGGTCCAAATGCGTTTCTTGGAAATTTTATCCAACAACTCCCCAGTTGCTGCAGACATCGTCGCCAACTCTATACACTGCCACACAGAGTTCGTTCTTCGTCGTTCATATTAATAAAATTAAATAAAACAAAATGTATGTACACAAGCACATGCCAGCAGCCGAAACTCAATAACTCAATGTAACCCACTGTAGTTTAAACAGACTATTACAAATTATAGTATTTATTAATCCATTTTATTGCTGAATTGAGAAAATAATAAAACGAAAATAAACCATAAATATTCATTGCGAGGGCGGCTATCGAAATCGAGCGATTATTGATAGCGATTAAGGCACTAACTGTGTCAAGGCGCGGGCTTTTTGAATAAATCTATTCTTATGTTTATATTTGCAATTGCTTTTGCGTCAGCGAAGCATGTCCGGTGTTTATTTATTTTAGCACACAGGCTGTATTCCAATTAAAATCAAGTGAACATGGGAAAAGGAGTTTTGTATGAAATACCACGTATTTCTTTCGTAAATAAGATGAAAATGTGATTAACAGATAAGCAGATAAAGCCAAATTCGCAATTTGGATATGGACCCGTGACATCCGATCCGGGGTAATTTCGATGTAGACCAAGAAAGGAAATAAATATGTACATATATAATTAAAAGCCCATCGTCATGGGCATTCCCTTCCCTCCCAGGATACATGCTCAGATTCAGAAGAACAAAGAAACGAAATAGTGCCGATATTGATAGTTACAAAAGGCTGACAAAGTGCAATAAATCCAAAACAAATACGCGTAAAAGGCAAACAAAACGGAGCGCCATTCAATGGAGGGCAGGGCCCAAGTAGTCTTTAAGCACTTTAGATTAATGGGGCGAACAGAACAACATAATCAAACAGGCATAACATGACATCTCTTCTCTATCTACTTTCTATCTAAGTATACATAACGTTATCATAATCCCGCCAATGCTTCCATCCAGTCTCCATAGGCGGTCTGTAAATGTAATCGATAATGAATCGGTCCAAACATGTATATTCTATATATTTTTATTTTACCTGTGCGAATTTTATTTAAACTGCGACACTGCAAAGCAATCTTTGATCAAAAATAGATAGAAGCGCAGGCAACGGGTCGGTCGGTCGCTCGTCCGTGGGTTCCAATTGGAAATGAATTTCCCGGCCTTCCTGTTAAAGAAGAAATACACTGCCCCTCCCTGCATATAATATCGCAATACTCGATGGGGTCCAGTGGTGGCAACGAGTGCGAGGATCGATCGTTAACCCTACTACCCTTGAAAGTGGGTCACACATCCTATAATATATCTTTCTTTTGAATGACTATTACGGGTCGATGCCGGATTGATAGATAATCTTTATACAATAAGTTTTGGGATTTACTATTATGTATATTTTCAGACAATTCAAGGAAATTGATGGGTCGTTAATTTTCTTCCTCGAAATTGTACGATTTTCAGATTTCAAATTTGTTTATAATATAGATAGGTATTGTAATTCTCTATAGTTCTATATAGATCTACGATCGATTGATTAAAGGCTGTGCCTGGCATCGTTATCCTGCATCGACTGCATCGACCTCTTCTTGCTTGCTTGCTGTTCTCCTCCTCTCTCTATCCGCGCACCATCTCTACGCCTCTCTGTCTCTGTCTGTTCAGTGGCGAGGTGGCGAGAGAGCGGTGGTGGTGGTGGTGGTGTCATTCGAAGGTTACGTCGCGACGTTACGTTACAGAAATCCGGGACGTTGCGGCGTCCAGGCGTCCGGCCGTCCGACCGTTCGGGCGTTCGGGCGTCCCATCGATCCGATCGACAGAGCGATGTGTACATAATTTCAACATATTTATTGATGTAATTCAAAAAATTAAATATAAGTTATGTTTATAATTATTACGGCTTACTATGCAAAATTACTTTGCAGTTTTGCTTTCGGTTTTTTCATTGTTTTTTGTTTTTTTTTGTTTGTTTTTTTTTTTATTATATTATTATTATTTGATGTTTTTTCTTGAGTTTTTTTTTGTTTGTTTTTACTCATCTTTTTCTGCTGCATTTCTAACTGCTTTCCCCCCCTCGTCGTCGCTTCGAGGCAACTCCTCTGCTCTGCGATTCACTTTCCTTGTTATTAGGTTTTATTTTAAAAGGTTTTTGTTTTGTTTAAATTGTTTTATCGTTTGATTTCCCTTCTTTTTTGTTTTGCTGGTTTATTCTCTGCCTATTTATTGATGCGATTTCAATTAGTTATTGAGTCTGATTCGCAGCCATAATCAAGCAGTGGCGTGGAAATTGATTGAAATCAATTCAAATATTTGTATATATATGCATATACATATCGTATTGTATCGTTTCCATATACATGCGGGATATATCGCTATCGCATGATCGCATTATCGCATGATATATATATGGGATGGTCTATATGGGATTGGATGCGATTTCAATCTCTGTTGAATCAACAAGCAGCAATGGTGCGAGAGAGAATTCGATATCAAATCAATCAAATTTCAATTACAATTCAAAATGGGTCTAACCTGCATACATATTCACATATATATATATATATATATATATATACATATATATATACATGTATATATTGTATGAGCACATATCTGGTCTACATATATGCCTATGTACATATATATGTATATACACGAAATTGCTTACGATTTTTGTTCCGCTTCTACATTAATTCTGGTAAATTTGTTATACTAAGTGTGTTTGTTGTTGTTGTGTAGAGTGTGTGTGTGTGTGTGTGGGTGGGTGAGTGTTTGTGGTTCATGCGTATGCGTGGGTGTTTATCGATTTCTGATCTGTGATCTGTGTTATCTGTGGATCCGATTCTCTCCTCTTCGGCCAGTTGGTTCATTTTCCGGAACCATCGTCATCTCTTCTCGGGTGAATCTTGGATCTCTTCTGGCATATTATTGTTGTGTGTGCGTGTGTGGGTGTGTGTGGGAGTGTGGGTGTATCTGGCTTGTTCCTTATTCTTTTAGTATCGAATTTAAATTAGTTAATTACGAAACATCCTATTTCCCGAATGTGTTTTTTCTTTATTTCTCCACCACTTTGTTTTGTTACTCTTTTCTGTTTCGGATTCTGCAATTTTTTCTTTGATTCTTCATTCTTATTTCGCTTCGCAGTGTATTTCTCTCCAACATTATCCATTCCGCTCCTTCTTCAACTTTCCGCTCTTCACTCTTTCGTTTCATTTCTCTTATATGGTGTGTGTTTCTTGTATGTTTCCCCCCGTTTTTCATGTTTGTTTGTATTCAACAACCGCCCGCGACATCCGTCATCGCCTAGTCCGCGATCAGCGGCTTGCCGTTCTGCTTCTCCTTGTCCTTGTCCAATTGCTCCAGGAGTATTGCAGGATTCGCCTGACCCTGGTGGGTCTTCTGCTTCAGCATTGTCCAGTCGTAGATGTAGTCATACTGGTGGTTCAGCGTCCTAAACAGTATGCTGTGTACCAAGAATAGAAACGAAAACAACATGATTAACATTAGTTAGAGAGAGAGAGAGGGAGAGAGAGAATGGACATGGACATGGCATATCCGTACTTACCGGAACAATTGACGTAGGTACATGTAGTCCGGCTGTTCCTCGAAACGCAAGCTACGGCAATAGTTCAAGTACATGGAGAACTCGGCCGGCGAACCCTTGCACAGCACCTCGATGGGCGTTGACATCTTCTTCTCTGAGATTTTCTCGTACTTTTGCTGCTTGTTGTTGGCCTTCATGCCCTGCCAGGGCAGGACGCCGCGATTGAAGTACATCATCACATAGCCGAGGGACTCCATGTCGTCGCGGCGTGACTGCTCGATGCCCAGATGGGCATTGATCGAGGCATAGCGGGCGGTTCCCGTCAAGTTCTTGTCCTCCCTGTACAAGATGTGGTGGCGCGTGTGGGGGTCGCGGTACTTCTTGGCCAGACCAAAGTCGATCAAGAATAGCTTGTTGCAGTGCCGACCGATTCCCATGAGAAAGTTGTCCGGCTTGATGTCGCGATGTATAAAGCACTTGAGATGGATATATTCAAGGCGACCGATCATCTGGTCGACCAGCATCAGCACCGTCTTGATGGTGAAGTGGCGTGTACAGAAATTAAACAGATCCTCAAGCGAGGGACCCAGCAGGTCCATCACCAGCGTATTGAAGTTCTTCTCCTTGCCGTGGTGGCGGATGCGTGGGAAGCCAACGCCGCCGCTCAGTATGCGGTACAGCTTGGCCTCGTACAATAGCTGGGGATGGCGGGCATGGGCACTCTCCATCTTGATGGCCACCTCCTCGCCGCTCTGGATGCTCATGCCCAGATAGATGTCACCGAAAGAGCCGCTGCCTAAAGAGCAAAATAAGAGGAAGTATTGGGTTTGCATAAGTCGGTTCTGGGACGGGATTTGTATGCTGCCATCTGCCACCTGCATCTGCAGGTGGATCTGGACCTGTATCACTTACCTATCTTGCGTATGACCCGATATTTGCCACCGACAATTATTTCGGGGCGACTTTCCTTCAGTATACGCATCTTGTCCATGATGGAGGCGTTCTCCTTGTAGGCCTCGTCGACTCAACAATATAGAAATATAGTAGGTGTGTTCGTGAGCACGGTTTCTGTAATATCAGGAAGTATCATAGAAGAGTTAGGTCTGGGGTCTGGTCTCTCGTTAATCTTCAGTCATCGGTCACTTTCTTTTTGGCCCCGTTTCTCTTTGGCGCTGGTCGTGCGGCCCCCCTTTTCCCTATGTCGCCTTGGGTATTGCTGTTTTGGTTTTCCCCACTGACAACCGAAATGCGCATTTTCATAACAAAGTTAGCATTAAATCTATAGAATTTCATCATCGATTTATGGACACACAGAAGATCGCAAGAGGGCCGGGGGTCCTATGGCGCTGTGCCTTCTCGATTGGTTGAGGGCCGTCGTGGGTTTATTGGCGGGGAATACGAGAGGCTATTCATGATTATTTTTATTTCATGTTTTGTCATGGAAAGATTTCTAAATAAACAAGGCGTCGGTGGGCGCCACATAGAAACGGGACGGGATAGGACAGGCTTCTTCTTCCTCTTCTTTTTCCCTCATTTTACCCCGTTGGAATGCATATTACGCGCACACACACTCAACCACACACACACACCACACACTCTCATCCAATCAACACTATGACGCACAACAACAGCAAAGACAACAAGCAGCAGCCGTTGCCGCAGTCAGGCCACCAACACATGCGGATGACACACTAATACAGTCACATACGCATACAGCTGCATGCACAGTTGCACCTTACAAATGTTTTACACAAAAGAAAATTTCGAGCCATGGCACTCGCTCGCACATATACTACCACTGCGCTACACACACACGCACACACAGGCACACTTAGCACGCATTTCTACTGGATGGAAAATGTATATTCCGCGAGGAAACGCACGTAAAATATCCATCCAACACCGTTGGCTGACATTTTTTGCCCAAAAAAATCTTACCACAGATGAGCAATTGAGCAAGCGAAACTATTGGAACTGCTGTGCTGGGTGTTTCTCAAGGTTGGCTCTTCACTCACAAAAAATTTAGTACGGTGGAAAAAAATGAAATGGGAAAATCGCGTTGGAAATTGGTCCTTTCTCGCAGCAAGCTGGCTGTTCAACACCCGGACAACGTTAGAAAGATAGTTCTCTAGCAGTTAATGTACGCGCACAACCGAAATAAGGAGAGGAAATATTTATATATTATTTTAACTAAAATAAAAATGGTAGACTCCAGCAAAAATGCTTTTGCTAGGGATGATATAAGTGTGACCGCGTATTTTCGATAAAATATACTGACCGTCAGAAATATACTGAAATATACAGTCACATTTTAAAAATATACCGCAAATATACTGATGAATTATTTGTATTCATGTTCGCTCACATTCCTCGAATTTGATATTCGGTTGATTATTACTAGGTAGTTAAGACCTTAAGCTCTGAGCATATAATTTTATATAATCGATGAATCAATTTTCTACAAGGCTGGATTTTTAAGAAACTCCTTTTTATTGGATTGTATCTAAAATAAGGTTTAACCAAAAAAGGTCAAAGCATAAATCGTAGTGTGTACGAAATGAAACGTAAGTGTGTTGGAAAATCTCGTCAGTGTTGCTAGTCCTCTGGTTTTAGCTATGTTATGAAATTTGTATACCCTTTTCCTTTTATTAATGTTTAAACTATGTTTTCCGAGCTGCTTTCAAACGTAATTAACAAGGCAGGCTCCGGTTTTCATTTTTTTTGGGTATTTTTCGATCCGATATATCGATAATCGAATCGCGCTGCGCCAGCTGTTAGCACGAAACCGAAAAGTGCTGTTGCATTGACAATTATTTAAAAAAACATATGAGGTTGGGTTAAAAGAAAAGTATTGATAAAATAAGCAAAATTAAATTTCCCTAAAAATAGTGTCAATTTAATGTTTATACCTAAATGCGTCTTCGATGTTTTTCCTATTGCAATTTAGTTTCGTTTTGTCGTTTACGTTTCATTTTAGAGAGGAAGCCTAACATTTTGCGAAAACAGGAGCACCAATTATTCCGTTTTCAGAAGTAAATCATACAGTTTTTCCGAAAGTGAAAACCGAAGCCCTGCATATATAATGTCTTTTTCACAGATTGACATATTTTTAACTATTAATGAACTAAATTCCTGGAAATTAATTAAATTCCTCTACATAAATACATATGTATATCTTGATCTTGATAACTATCCCGTCAGTAAGAAGACATAAACAGTCAAATTTTTGCGAGATAGCTTCACAACATTTTGTACATCAATTAAAGCATGAGATGACAAATATTTCCTCAATTCTGTAATATCCTTTTCACAACGATATACAAAATAGATCTAGTCAATGGTAGATAGTTATCAAAAAGGATAAATGCCCATGAAAGAGAGGAGCAAATCATATCAACCGGTTTTCGATACCATAGACGGAGAATCGCTAGAGTTGCAAATTTGGGAATGTTTGAAAGTGAAAAAATTAAGAGTTTGACAAGGATATGAATGCAATTCAGTGTAATAAATAATAAAGGGAAGATTAGGGAGAAAGATTAGAGAGAACGAAATTTCCAAACTCAAAAATGTATTAACTTAAGTAAAACCAGACTCCATCAAAACTCTTATATTTACATTATACCCGTGCTTAATCAAAATATATACTAACATAAATTGCAATATTTTTAGAAAATAATTTTTCACACAAGAAGGTATGGCCAAAATTTGAGATATTTTTTATTAATTTTTAATTGTTGATAAATAGGTTCTATTTATAGAAAAGTAAAATATTTATCAGATCCATGCCACATATTCTGGCTATCATTTAAAGAAAGCCACATGCAATTTGGTTCACGCGTTGCGGAGATAGCCCCTTACAAACACTTTTTTTTTTACATATTATATATATCATAATCATTATCGATCATTATTAATATAGTACAGATGTATTGATATATGTATGTATTAAGATATCGTGACAACGATAATATATTTTATACAATTTATAAGTCAAGGAAATTAAAAAAATGGTTGATCCAATGATTAGTTTAAAATATTTGTTTTAAGGATTATATATATATTAAGTTAGAACAAGAAATATTCGGAAAATTAAACAAACGCAACCATAACTCAATTTCTTCCACCACTGGGCGCATGAATTTCTGCCCAAAACGCAGTAGCTTAACCCTAGTACTTATATTTTATATATTCTTGTTTTTTCTTTCTTCTAATATTTCCTTCAAGAAAACTTCTCCTTTTTTATCGACTATCGACAATCGAAAACATCGTTGTCTGCAACTGGCGGAAGATTTAAACTGTTTGCAACGACAGGAAGGACATACAGGACCTGCCCCTGCGGGCTCATTCTGTACCCAGTATCCTTTAAACTGTTCAGCAAAATTTGGCCATGCATGTTGTCAAGCTCCGTTTAAGGTGGAATAGGACAAATGTTGCGAAAGGAATATTCACAGCAATAAGACGATTTTCCTTTTTTTGGTCTATATATTTTTATTAAAAACAGCTTTTTTTTGTTGGTTTTTTTTGTTTGTTTTTGTTTTTGGTTGTTTTTTGTTTTTGTAAATAACGTGACGACTTGAAAACAGAAATTAAATAAGTGTACTTTACTCGTAATGTAGTAGAAAGTGTTATAAAAGCAATATTACAATAACTGTGGTAGAATTGGCTCCTAAAATAGATATTTTACAACTGATACCACTTTTTGTCTTTATATTTAAGCATTAATTGATGCGCTGTACCGGTGAAATCTTGAGCTGTATTGGCCATACGCTCGGCGCGCTCCTCCAAAATATTGAGCTTCTCGCCGCGCTCCATGGCCAGCTGGTGCGCCCGACTAATCTCCGATGCGGCTGTGGAAGCACGTGTGCCGAGCTGCTCCAAATTGGGTCCGGGTATATGCCGTGCAACCGAACGATTTGCTTTCCCGCTCTGCTCGCCAACTGAAAATGCGAAGGGACGGAAACGACAATTATAATAAGAGGACAAGGCAATCTCTTAGCCTCTCCACTCTCCACTGGAAACTTACAAAGCTCTTCGCGATCCAAGAGTTTGGCCCCGCCGCCAAATAGGCCCTTAAAGAAACCCTCCTTCGGTTGTTCGGGCATTTCGTGTACCGTATATAGTTCACCCATCATCTCCAAAATAAATTGACTGAAAAATGCAAGAAATTCCTTTAAGATAAGGCTATCATTCAAATGATGTAAGCTGCTAGCTTACCAGAATTCCGATGATATCGTGAATTTTTGAATTTCGGTGGGCGATGCCATGTACAATCCATGACCTTTATGACTAAAGCAAAATATTTTTGATATTCTGTGTGGGATATACATACAAGAATATACGAAATTTAATCACTCTGCTGGGTACAGCACAGGCCACTCCTAGAAGGACTTACTGAGTTGTGTCTTCATGAACAATGATCTGTTGACCCCATATCGAAAGCATTGGATCCACAATTCCCTGTTTACATTTTGTTTGAAAACTGCAGAGAGAGAGAGATAGCGAAATGGCAGTCGAAATGATTTCTTTGGTTTGCTTTCAAGAGCAGAGCTCTGCTCGGAGCTCACCTTAACTCCATAAGCGGTAAGAAATCAGTATCCAATAACAGTTTTAGACTAGGAAGACTATGTACCATTAGATGGCCATTCGAAAGATAGGTTGCTAAGCAAGAGCCATCTGTAAGAGGGACAGAAAGACAAAGGGATTATTTTATTCCAGATGGGGGTGGACACATCAAACATTGTACGTTATACGCACCCTTCATCGTGATAGTTTCTGCCTTGACTGCAAAATCCATTTCCGATAATTGTATGCGATTGATGCAGCACTGATTGGCCACATCGAAGACTTTTGTTTGTTTCTCGCTTGCAATAACGATATATTGTCGATCGGTGAGTGTTTCCAGGCCAGTGCTGATGCTGCCGATGGTGCCGCTGCTGCCGGGGCTGGCACTGCTGCTGATCATGCCTCCGACAGCGCCACTGCTGCCTGCACCGGCGCCAACTGCCCCACTGCCACTGCCCACAGCCTGGCTGCCAGCTGCACCGCCAGCGGTTCCTGCAGCTCCAGCGGCTGCTCCACCGCTGCCACCACCGCCAATTCCACTGCCACCGCCACCGCCACCAGCACTACCCGCCACGCCTCCAGCGACCGAAGTGTTTGATATTGTATTGGCAGTTGTTGGTGTGAAAGTGGGACTGGTGCGGCTGCTGCTCTTAGTGGGTGTGCCTGCAACAGGTAATGCGTGATAATACATTTGTGTATATGCAGTATATGTAAAATGGGCTATATTACGATCTGTCTTGTCCCTTTTCTCGTCCCGCCAGGTCTCAAATGTATAGGGTATGATCGAGCCGTATGAGTCTAAAAAAGACATGGAAGTTATGGAGCCTTTGAGTCGAACCACGGGGCCGCCTTAAACGAAAAGAAGAGAACAGAACAGTACGGATTATACATATGTAGATGTAGATAAAAGATTGGGGATATTCTAAGATCAGGGATCAGTGATGTTATTACGTAGCTGATTTTCAGAAACGTAAGAATAGTACGATCCATGATGTATTGTTGATGTTGTCTTAAATCGATAAACCGCAAAGTTTCGTGTTGGCTACGATCGATAAGTTCTGAGCCGATTATATTTACGACGGTGCGATAATAAGGAATGCATTATTATCGTTGAGCCAGCACTCAAAACCTGATAGATGACACCTGACACCTGGATACATGATGCATTCATTCTTACCATTTATTGTGATCAATACTGGCTGAGATTTGCGTACATCTCGTTCCGGCATGGTTATGAACAAGGTCAGTATCGAACCGAAACTAGTTCCAATCCACAAAGTAGGAACAAGTGTCAAAATATCTACAATTAATACGGAATACAGAATAAAAGACAAATAATACAGATTAAAGCTTAATTGCTGATTGTTCTAAATTTTGGTTGGTTTCTACTTTACCATTTCTTTTTGCATAACTCTCGATAAAAGCTAAACAGGTAACAGATTCAGAGGAAGACATATCAATGCTGGACATTGACGATGATCTGGATCTTGAGAAAGTTCCATCCAATTTATCTGTAATTTAGTTTTGGGGTTTGTTTTTTTTTCATTGTTTTCAGGGTCAAAATTTGTTTTAGTTGATGATTGCATACAGATACAGAAAAAAGACAAAAGAATAAACAAAATTACATCAAAATTGTTAAATATTTTATGATATTTTTAAGTCAAACAGAGAGAGAGAGAGATACAGAGAGAGAGAGAGGCAGATAGAGAAATAGATATATATAGAGTGATAAATAGAGAGAGAGAGTAAAAGCAGCGGGCGGTAGTAGGCAAATTTTTTTTTGCTTAAATATTTAGTCGAATTTTTGTTTTATTTTCTAATCGAATTAGAATTTATGTTTTTGAGTTACTTTTGCACTATTTGTTTTTTTCTTTTTTTTTCTTTATTTTGCTTAGCTTTGCTCTGCACAAGACTATGAAATCGCTAGGCTGCCTAATTATTGCGGTTCTTGCTCTATGCTTGTGTATGGGTAAGTGTGTGTGTGTGTGCGTGTGTGTGCGCTGATGCCGTCTCCTTCCTTCAATGCAGCCCGCAAGGAAAGTTAACGGCATCTTGTACGTACACCGCTACAAGCGTCGATCGTTTAACCCTAGAACGGCACACAAAGTGAAATGAAAATATATTCAAATCTTCAACATTTTCCAAATGATTTCGAAAAACCCTACATACGTATGTACATATGTATGTACGTATGTTTGGGGTCACCGCTCTAGGGTCACCGCTTCTACGGTTTTCCTTCTACGAATATGTGAGTACGAGTACTTGGGTTAAGGTAATCTTTTGCTGGGTAAGCTTTCTATGGATTGCGATTGAGGTTGAGTGAGTGCAATCGGTTAAGCGGCAGGCGTCTGACTAAATATAAACCAAACTAAATCTTGCTTGCATTTGTGTGCAGCTCTATGCATGTACATATATGTATGTGTGTGAAAGTGTGAGTGTTAGTGCTCGTGGGTGTGTGTATGTGTGTGTGAACTATGCAAAAGTCGAGAGTTTTTTGCCAATGCAAATTCCGATCTGGGGATATTTGTACTCTATACTATACTATATTTAGTATGTGTTATATTCCAGTTAGTATAATTCTTTGTTTAATTGTTGCTGTTATCGTTATCGTTATTATTTCGTTTTTTGTTTATATTATTATTTCATTTTCAAAGCGTGCCAAATGCAAATACAAATACCGACAGAGAGATAGAGAGAGAGAGAGTGAAAGATATATAGGAATAGTAAGAGAGAGAGAAACAGAGCAAGAGAGAGAGAGACGGATAGATATATATAGAGAAGCGAGGATTGAGAGTGAAGAGATAGAGAGAGAGAGAGAGCGAACGAGCGAGCTAGCGAGCGACAGACAGAGAGAGAGAGAGATAGAGAGAGAGAACATATTCATATGCAATTATATATTTATCTAGAATTATCTAGGGGTACAAAGAGAGAGACAGACAGAGAGAGAGAGAGAGAAAGTGAGAGAGCGAGCGAGCTAGCGAACGAGCGAGAAAAAGAGACAGATAGAGCTCCAACTCCAACCGCCCCCCGCGCACCAATTAAAAAACCAAAATACAAATCAAAATTCAAATCCAAATTCAAAGACAGCACCGCACACACACACACACACGCACACGCATACGTACACACCGCTGAAAGGCTGGGGGCTGGCTGATGGGGAGAGGGGAGGATGGCGGGCGTGCGTCTGACGAAAGGCAAACCACACAAGCAACGTGTCAAGTGACAGAGAGACAGAGAGAGAAAGTGTACGAGCGAGAGCGAGACAGAGCAAGAGAGAGCGAGAGGGAGAGAGAGACAGAGAGTGTGTGTGTGTGTGTAAGACCTGTGCTGTGCTGTGTGTACGCGCGAGAGTGGGACGGAGATAGTCAGACACCGACAGGGGGTGGGATGGGTGAGGGTCTGTCTACCCGTGTGTGTGTGTGTGTCTGTGTAAGAGAGACAGGGAGAGATAGAGAGTGGACACGCATGTTGTTTCTGTGATCTGTTGGTGCATTTGTTGTTGCAGTATTGCTGTTTGCTGTAATTGTTGCTTGTTGTTGTTGTAGTTGTTGTTGTTCATGTGGTTTCTGGCTGTTAACGGTAGTTTTGCATGTTAGCTGTTAGCGGTTTACTGGCAACAATACTGTGCTCTGTTAACGGTAGTTTGTTTGGTTTGCTGTTTGCTGTAGGTTGTAAACACTGTGCTCTGTTGTGCTCCCACCTTGTGATTTGGACTTTTTTAGGGACTCGTACGATGTCACTGACTGCTGTTGCTGAATTACGGATGTTTGATGCTGATGCTGATGCGGATGCGGATGCTGATATTGATGTTGATGCGCACCTGCACCTGCACCGCCTCCACCTGCACCTGCACCGCAATCGAATGAATCAACGTCAAAGGATGGCATCGCCGCCAACGTAGAGCTCAAGCTTGACTGCTGCTGCTGCACGAGTATCTGCTGCATCTGTTGCTGCTGCTGCTGCTGCTGATGATGTTCAACGACGCCAACGCCGCCCGAACCTGCGCCAGCTTTGGCACTACCACTGCCACTACCAATACCACCAACACCAACACCGACACCGCCACTAGCAACACCCGCACCTGCATCGTCTGCACCGTAAACTGATCCCGCTGCTGCTGCTGCTGCCGCTGCTGATGTTGATGCTGCTGCTGCTGCCGCTGCTGCTGCTGATGCTGCTGCTGTCGACGACGATGATGCTGAGGACGAGGCTGCTGCTGCTGTTGTCGCTGCCGCAGCGGACGATGACAGCAGCGAAGGATCGCTGCCGCCACCGCCGCCTATCGTCTGCTGTTGGGGCTGTTGCTGCTGCTGCTGAAGCTGCTGCGAAGCATTTGCGGCTGCGCTTGCAGTCGCCGCATTGCCGGCTCCGCCGTTGATCTGAGATAATCCGGAAATAAACGGTAATAATAATGGGGAGACACGAGAGAGAGAGAAAGAGAGAGATACACACACATAGTGGGAGAGAAAGAGAGACAGAGAGAGAGAGAGAGGGAGAGAGAGAGAGAAAGATAAATGCACTAAATGATTGAATGGATCGGATCACAGATCATCATTTTGTTTCTTTTGCTTTCTTCATCTTCATCTTCTTCGTCATCTTCTTCTACATCTTGTTCTGCTTGTGGTTGTTTCTTTTGTGGTGGTTTTCTTTTGTGCTGTGTACGAGTGTTTGTTTGTGTGTGTGCGTGTGTGTGTGAGAGTGAGAGTGTGTGCGTGTGCGAGTGAGCATGTGTAGCATACTTTCAGTCTGCGAAAAGCTTAACATAACGGTTAACGAAACGAGTGCAAGAAACGAAACACATCAAGAGAGTGAGAGAAAGACACCAGCAGATAGATGTGTGTGTGTGTGTGTGTGTGTGTGAGATCGAACAGCTGTCAGATTGGTGATTGTGTGATTAACTGATCACAGATGGGATGGTGTGGAGGGGCAACAGTAAGTACAGTGGGATATGATATGCGTTTAAGTGACAAAATAATTGAGACGCGGCCCACAGATGTGAGTGTTTTAGTTGAATGTGAACGAGAGACCAACACAGATGAGAGATTTTTTGAGTGATTTTCTATTAGTTTACATTTCTGTTTCTTACGAGTGCAACACATCCATACATACATATTGTATGTACTATATGTATGTTTTTATGTAGTATATGTATAAACGAGTACACAGCGAGAAATACAGAGGTGGTGGGTGGCTTGGTCCATTGAATTGCATTGGCGGGCAGTGTTTTGTGGAGAGTGATTCGTGACACGATACATTTAAACATTGATTAAACACAATCACGACAATCAACACAATGAAATATACTCCGACATATGTATGTAAGTATGTGTACAAAAACATATGACAAAAAATACGAGCGAAAAAGAGACAGACAGATATGTACATATATGTGGGTATATGTATGTATATGTACGACAGATCGAACAAACTGATGGGTACATATGTATATATATATATATCTGCTGTATACGAGAGATAAAACATATATATGTATAGAACACGTACACATGTAGTATATATGGGGTTGGATATACATACGATATGTATGTTTGAATATTATATATATTTTTGTATTATATTCAATTGTGTGTATTATATTCGATTCATAATTAGCAAAGTATGTGTATATATATATAGTATATATGGTATGAATGTAGTAGTATATGGTTTAAGCTTAATAAATTTGTGGTTTTTTTCTTATTATATCATCGTTTTGGTTTTTTCTTTCTGGTTTTTATGTACAAGTGAGATGTGAGAATTGGGGGAAAAAGCAGCTCTAGGCGGTAACGAAAAAACGCAAAAGCAACGAGTAACGGGAAAGCTGAAAGCCTTTTGCAAGCGATCTATCGACTTATCGATAGCCAGAACACACACATACAATTTAATCGGGAAATCGAAATAAAAAAGAAGAAACCAACCAAAAACGGAACGGAACGCAGAAAAGCTGAACTCAAAAAGCTATCGATAACAAATTATTATCAATAGCTTTACCCCAAAATTCTCTCGCTAGACAAGAGCCATGGAATAGACAAAGGGGTAGCCACAATGGGGGGGGTGGTAGTGGTGGTGGTGGGCCTAGGGACAGAGAAAATCCTCAACCTGGAACTGAAATTGCGACCAACAAATGCAATTCCCAAGGAAAGAACAGGGTACAGGCGACAGGGGACAGGGGAACGCTGAGCTGGGTCCCTGGAGCTTGGAAAACCCGGCTGTTGGTTTGCTCACCTCGTTCAGTAGTCATTATTGCCTGTTTTGTGGGTGTACATTGGTGAATGGGTGGGTGGCAGAGTGTCATTCGCCGTTTCGTCGGATGAGTAATATAACTTACACGCTAAGAATATACGGATACGGGTCTTCTATTACAGCACAACAATTAACATTTAAATTTCGTATTTTCAGCTTTAGTTGAAGGTTTTATGTTTTAGGTTTCAGGTTTTATGGTTTTATGGTTTTATGGTTTGTTTTGCACAGTGCATACACATACATATAGGGGGTGGTAGGTAGGTGGTAGACTGACGTGTGTAGTGGTGTGGTGAATGCCCTTAGAAAGCTCCCCCTCCCTTCGCTTACTTTCCAGTTCTTAAATGTACTATATCAAGTCTTAAGAGTTACGTTTATAAAATATATGTATGGTATGTGGTGTGCATGTGATATTTTTAGAGTTTTATACGTTACGTTATACATTTGTACTCGTATATGTGTGGTGTTGGTGGTGTTGTGGAGTTGTGGTGTTGGTGTTGTTGGTGATGCTCTGATGGTGGTGCTTGTGCTTGATTGTGATTGGTCTGTGATTGACTTGACTGTGCGTATGTAGAGTGCTTGGAGTGGTGTTGCTTGTGATTGTTGTTTTTCTTGTTGCTGTTGTTGTTGTTGTTGTTGGTGGTGGTGGTGTTGTTGTGTTGGTTAAATGATTTACCAAAGAACTTCCATACAATCACATAAAGGCAGTTGTATTGCAGCTCTTCTGCAGCCGTTGTCTAGTTTTTAGAGGATAAGAAGAAGAAGCATAGATAAGAGATTTCAAAAGTATTTTTGATTTGTCGATTGTTCGAGAGTTTTGTTGTTTGTTTGTTTGCTGTTTGTTTGTTTTTTGGAGTGCTTATGTTATGTATGTGGCATTACATTGTTGTTGTTGTTGTTTTTGTTTGCTTATTCTCATAATCGTTATATTAGTATACACTAAATGTTTGGCAGTATTATAATTAGATTGGAATAACATTTACATTACACTGATCTTTCACTGATTTGTATGCTCTCTAGAATAGTATGCTCTACAAAGTACATATGTACATACTATACAAAGCTTTTCTATACACAAAATGCAATTTTGTTTCAGCTTTTTGGTTCTTATTCAAAAATCAACAAAAGCAGGATCTTATCTTTTATTTTTTAGGTTAGGGTTTTCTCAGCTCTAGAATTTGGATATCGGTTATCGGATTTACGATCTTAAGTATGCACATCTCTAGCCGTACAATAGAGCACGGCACCAATGCGCAGGGAGGCGGGTGGTTGGTCGGGTGTCGGAGGTCGGTTCGGGGTGGGTTTGATTTGGGAGAATTAAAGGGTACTAAAAGTACAGTTTTTTTTGTTTTTGGCGGCTAATGTCTACTACATCTTGCAAAAACGAAAACAAAGATCGAAACAAAGCAAAGATACTAAAACAGAAAGAAGCGATAAACCAAGAGTTAAACCCAAAAGGAGAAGCAGCGGAAAAGAGGTGCCCCAAAAGCGGCACGGTACCAGGGGGAAAATCCAACAGAGAACCAGCGACAGAACACTGGGAGGTATGTGGGCGGGGGGCAGGGGCAGGGGTAGGGGCTGGACTGGACTGGTAAGGAGTGTGGGGGCAGGTGGGTAATTCCGTTGCAAGGCATGGTAAATCTTTTAGCAACTCCCATCTCCCATCCAAAATGGTATATTCGTACATTTTGCTTCCGCTCTATGAATTGAGTGATTGATTGAGTGTGTGTGTCTGTATGTAAGAAGGATGGATGCCAAATTGGAGAGGATTCTTTTTTGCCACTGCCTGCCTACCTAGCGATCACACAGTACGCCCGCTCGCTCGCTCGTTCGCTCTCCTGTAAGCCAGAGGGGGGTCGTGGGGGGGAGGAAACTCTCCGCGAGGGAGAGGGGGGGGATGGAGAGAGACAGAGAGACAGACGCTCGCTCTCTCTGTGGATCTGGGCCCCGATCTGGGGCCATACTTACGCATCTTCTTGCTCAGGTTGCCGCCCATCAGCGGCGACACGTCGTTCTTCATGGCCCGCACCCCGCCGCGCAGGTCACGCGGCTGGTACTTTATGTTCGGAACGGAGAGCAGACGCTGGTCGCGCGACTTCTCCTTGAACCGCTGCCGTGTCGGCTTTATTGGCGCCTGCGACTCGCCGGAGAGGGGCAGGTTATTGGGCCGCTCGCCGCCCTCTGCACCACTGTTCAAAGACTGTTCAAAGTCCACGCGCTTACCGCTGGCCGCTGATGCAGCCGCCGCTGAAATAGCCTCGCCGCTGTAGCCGTCCGGCGAGTCCGTGGTGGAGGAGCGGAACTTGCCGCGCATCGCCGCCGACGACGACGATGGCGTCGGCATTGGCATCTCAGGATCCTCGCTGTTTAGCGCCATGCTGGCCGCCGCTAGCCCTGCATCCTCCTCCCGGCACTCGAGGGCCTCGCCAGTGACTATGGCTGCACCTGCACCAGCGGTAGCGGCAGCGGAAGCGGTTGGCTCCTCACTGGCACCCTCCGGGGAGCTCTCCTTGGGGGTGTAGAAAATAGAGGTGTTCCTGATGGACTCGAGATCGGTGTTGACGTTGAGGCCGCCGATCTTCATATTGACTTTCGATAATTGACGCTTCAAATTGAACGTTTTCCAGGACATCGACTTGCGTCGGTCCTGCAGCTCCTTGGGAGCCGCTGCCGCCATCACTTCCTCGCGCAGTGGACTCTTGGCCATGGCACTGGCTGCACTGGCGGCTGTGCTCGCCGCCGCTCCACACAGCAGCGTCTCCCGGCTGCTGTTGATCACCTGCTGCGGATGAGCGACTGTCCCAGTCCCAGTCGCAGTCGCGGTCCCTGTACCTGTCACTGCCCCTGACACTGCAACTGCGGATGCTGCTGCCGAATCGGGACCGCTGCTGGGGGAGGTGGGCCGCGAGGTGCTCGAGGATTCGTTGGCCGCCGCCGACGCTGGTGTTGCGGCTGCACCTGTGGCATACGCCTCAGTCGCCTCGGGCATGAACTCGATCGATGGACTGTCCGGGCTAGTCGTGTCGTTCAGCTAGATTAAGCGGGGTGTTGGGGTCATAATTATAATTTCGATTTCGATCAGGCATCAAATAAAAGTTGTCGTTGGGGTTATTCTGGTTGTCGGTGGATTTTGGTATTTGGTTTTGGGTTTCTTGGAGAGGGGGGAGGGATGGTAGTACAGTATAGATACATATTTTGGTTTTGGTTTTTGTTTTGATTTTGGTTTTTGTTTTCATTTTCTTTGCAGCAGACCAAGAGAGGCAAAAGGAAGAACACATCAGACACATCAGTTGGGGAGGAGAAACCGATCAGATCAGATCCGATCAACGTTTACGATATTTGATGTTCAGTTTTTGTCAGCTGTTAGCGAGTTGGAAATCTATTGATTGAGAATGGATTTAATTGAACAAAGAGATCTCATTTGAAATCAGATTAGTCTGGTCAGATTAGTGCAGAATCTGAGATACCAAGGGGAACAAGCTACGAGTACGAGCACCAAAACCTTCCCCCGCTATAGGTATCCCATGAGGTTCCTAACTGTTCTTAAGTAGATCTAGATCTAGTGATATATTCCTGAGAAGGAGGGAATCGAATGTATCATCCTGCTGGGAGTATTTGTGGCATCTATTTTGCACACTGCAGAGTTCTCGTTACTATTTACTGTAAGCTCTCTCTCTCTCCCGATGCAGCTTAGCTAGTCGTTGCACTTTCTTCCACTCGAATAACGAGTGCTCTCTCGCTCCACTGTTGTTCTCGCTGTTGTTGTTGTGCCTCCTCTTTCCACATTTGATTTGCTCAAAGCAGTGTTTGTGTGTGTGTGTGTGTGTGGGGTCTAACAGTGGGAACAGGGGTTATGGCTTTAAAGTCATCAAGGCTTTGGGTGTTTTTTTGGGGGTTGGGAGAGTACTGTACCATCATTATATTGTATTTACAATTTAGTTAAAGGTTTACTTTGATTTTTTGGTTTGTGGGGGTTTGTTTTTTTTTTAAGAGGTTTAAACTTTAGGCAACGTTTTAGTTAGTCTGTTATACAACTGGTATAACAAAGGGGTTTATAACAGTTTAAGCTGCAGTTTTTTTGCTACTTATACACGCACGCACGGCACATACACATACAGAAACGATTGAACACACACGCACAAGCAATATAACTATTTTGATAATATTTAGATTTAGATTAAGGTTTAGGTTTAAGATTTAGAATAGAAATTTGTTTTGGTTGGGGTTAAATTCAAATGTAATTACTACTTTCAATCAATCAATCAATCAATCATGTTATATTATGAAAATGTATTGTATGCTTGTATGTATGTGTATGTATGTATATAAAAAAATTGAGTGGGGTAGAGTGGAATTGTGGAATATGTTACATAAGGTGAAAGAAAGGTCAAAACACGCGCATACTTTCACTCGTTTCAATCAACCAATGAATTAGTACGGAGTGACAGAGACAGAGAGAGAGAGAGAGAGAGAGAGTAAAAGAGACAGACAGAGAGAGAGAGAGGAGTTTTTGTTGTTTCTGTTTTTCGTTTTCTTTTTATTTTATTTTTTTAATGTTGTTTCTCTTTGTTGTAGTTGGAGTTGTTTTGTTTGGGTGTTCGCTAGGCTTGACAGACACAACAGATCAATCAGATGGGGGGAGGGTGGTGGGATTCGGAGAGCAGAGCACAACACATTTACAACAATCAAAGCCATCAATCAGTGTTCAAGGCATGTCAATGCGATGGTCTGTCTGGGCGTGGCAATAAAAAATATGCCAAAAAAAAAAAGAAAAAATCAAATCAAGAAACACCAATCAATCAATCAATTATCAATCAATTGAGGCAAGCTTTCGTGCAAACAAAACCCAAATAAAAAGAACAATCAATCAATCAAATAAACAATGTACGATTTACCATGCTGCATTTTGTGCGTTCTGAGACAGAGACAGACAGAGAGAGAGAGGAAAAGAGAGAGAGAGAGAGAGATAGAGAGTGGATTGCATCAAACTCAAGGAAAAAACAGTCAAAAGGAAAGAACCATACAAATAAATGCTTTACTCGTATGTACATAAAGCTCGAGAGCAGGGTGGATAGATACAGAGATAGTACTTGGAGATAGAAGAGATTGGATGGATAGTTAGTCATAGTTAGAAATAGAGAGCAGGATGGATAGAAAGTTAGAGAGACGGGGCTCGAGCAGCCCGAGGACGAGACGCGTCAGTGGAGGCGTAGACACTAACAAAAAAGATACACATACTCGTACTATTCAGTATAATAAAAATGCTAAGCTAATATGACTAGATAGATATGTATGTTTACATATGTAAAGAGATATATAGATAGTTCAATAGATATACATATACGCTTGCTTGCTTGCATTTATGTGTGTGTGTGTGTGTTTGTGTCTAAGTATTTGACGTCTAAGTATTGGTATCGGTTATAAATCTTTCAGTTCAAAAATGCCACATAAAATGCCAAAAAAAAAAATACTATGAGTGAGACAGAGAGATAGAGAGGCAGAGGGGGGAGGAGAGATAGCGAGGGGGAACGAAAAAGACAACAAAAACAAAATAAACATAAACCAAAACAAAATCTGTTGGCTACAAAATCGTTTATGTCATACAAATATTTAAGGTTTTAGCTATAGATTAATGTAATCAATCAATCAATTTCGGTTAGCAGTAATTACTCGTAAAAATCAAAGCTTATACATATGGTAGATCAAATATATATGTTGTATGTTATGCATATAGATCGAGATATAGATATACATACATACATATATATGTGTATATATGTATGTATGTACGTTGTTGGTGAGATATATGTATGCATGAGAAGAAACTTGTTGTTTAGTGTAGGTCTCGATTTCCGTAGCATACTTATGGGGGCGAATATTTTTCAGTCTGTCTATGTTTCTGTTTCCGTTTCCGCCTACGGACGGATGTTCTGTGTCAATGTCTGTGTGAGTGTGTGCGTGATATATCAGTGTATTCTTGTGTTTATGTGTCTATGTTTGTGTGTGTGTATATATAGTATATATATGTAGTATATATGTATAATCGGTATAATCGGTTTCGCTGTGGCTATTTAGCTCGGTGGCAGAGATCAGAGATCAGATAGAGAGAGAGAGAGAGAGAGTGTGAGAGAGAGAGGAGGTGGGCACTTACCTGATCTGAGCTGGGCGATCGGCTCTGCTCCTCTTTATTCTCAATGCGTTTCGGACTTTTTGGTGTTCGCGAGTAAGGATCATGTGCGCCATACAGATCGGGGCATGCAACACTCAAGAGGCAAATTTTTTGGATTATATCAATTATGACAAGTCCATATTCGGTACCATAAGCCATTCTAAAAACAGAAAATATTCATATATATTTCCAAAAATCAACTGCATACAAATCAACGCTAAAAACAAATACTAAAAACAATACGTATACAATATATGTGTGTATCGCAGCACGATACCAAAAACAAACCACTGAAAATACTGTAAAATGTATGAGAATGAAACGGAAAACGGAAAATGCACTGTAAATACATATATGAACAAAATTTGAAAAGAAAAATAACGAGCCCAAATAAATGAGACAATAAATAATGAAAAATTATAACTTAAAAAAAAATACCAAAATGATACCAAATCAATACAAAATAAACAATCTGAGCTGAAAATAGTACAGAAAAGGCGCATTACAGTTGCATCAATAATAAGATTAAATAAAATATAACAAAGAAATATGCTAGATTCTAAAAAACTGCTGTATAACAATAAATAGTATACTGATTGCAGAAAAAGATTAATACAGACTAAATATGGAAATTAAAATCCATGAAGAAGCATGAAATTATCAGAAAAATAGCCTAAATTACTTACTTAAAATACCAACAAATACACCGAGTCTTAAAAAACAAAATAACAAAACAGGTGCCAAAGTATAGTAAAACAAAGATATACGTAGTATGTACGTGGTACGTAAAGTGCATACAAAACAATATCAATTCAAAGGAAAGGAAAACCGGAACACTAATAAAAACTATAACTAAAGACAAATAAATGAATTATTTTGTCGATGCGCATCACTCACACACGCGCACACACCAGGCACTACAATTTTGGTTTTTAGTTTTGGTTCGAATACTCGTCCAGTCTTTGGTTTTCTGTCTAGTTATGATTCGGTTCGGTTCGGTTCGATTCGGGTATCGTGGGATCTGTTGTGTCCGTATTTGTATCTGTATCTGTCTGTTGATCTGGTTGGTGATTCGGGCGGGAGGTTCGGTTCGGCTCTTCTCCCCGGTGGGAGCGGTACTCTCGATACTCGGTTCTCGGTCTGCTTGCAACTGTTGCATACTACGGAATACACAACGTAAACAAATTCAACAAAAGCGGTGCTGCTTAGGGGACTTAGGGCAGAGGCGGGGTGGGGGGCTTAATAGTCGGCGAGCGTTACGAGCGATACGAGAGTTACGAGTTTGTTTTTTTGGTTTTTTCTTTGGCTAAGTCTCAGGCGCTTTCAGAGAACGTCATGCATATACGAATACAAACTAGACTACGTCTAAGTATTGGTTTTTTTCTTTTTCTTTTGGTTTCTTTGAGGTATTTTTAAGTCCGCTTTTGCCGTGTCCGGTGTCTGGTTGGTGGGTTGGTGGTGGTAGAGGTGGCAGTGGTGGTTGGTGGTGTGTGTACGTGTGTGGCTGGATGGATGGATCGATGGACGGATGGATGGATGGATGGTTGAGGCGAGTGTGGCGGGATGGAGATGACATTAGGAGTGGAGGAGAGCCAGGAGAAGCGTGTGTATGGACTACACTACTCACAGGCCATAACTGGAGCTGATGCACAGCGATGTGACCTGAACATTCCGGCGATTGGGTCCGGTGGTGAGGCAGACCAGCTGCGATTGAAAGCCCGGCGGCTTGCGCTGTGCCCCAAAGCGAACCTTCAACGAGCAGTCCGTCGTCTGTGTATTAAGGCAAAACAATCAATTGGGAGAATGGAAAGAATTGATCTATGTACCGTGCACCGTACCTTGTCCGAATCACTTGATTCCGTTTTCTGCACCTGATGGCCAGTAAGGAAATCGCATTCGGGACTCGTGCCATAAATGTCATCAAAATTCTCATAGAGTATGGGTATCTCCAGCACCAGGACCTCCGATGTGGACTCGACCTTACGAAACTTAAACAACATCACCTGCCCCATGGCCCCGGCCACGCAGAGCCGTCGCGACTCCGAGCAGAGGAATATCAGATGCACGGCCAGCGGATTGTCGGCATCCGCGTGGGCCTGGGCCGCATGAGTGCGCGGCTTCTCGAACATTTTGGCCGTTTTCAGCTTGTAGAGTATCTGAAGTGTGCCGGCACCCGAGTCCCAGAACTTGAGGCTACCATCCTGGTGTCCGGTGATGACAATCTCCGAGTAGCTGCACGACGCCGGCGACCACTCCCCGCCCGATATGGGCCATTCGCGCTCCGAGAAGCAACTTTTTTTACTTGTCGTTGTCCGACCAACCTGTAGACCACACAAGAGATATCATTATAGATGATCGGCGGTTTGGGGTGCTCGCGGAGGGCTACTCACTGAATAGAAAGCAGGAACCAAATCCGATGGGCAATCGGTTAAATATGTGCAACATGTAACAGGTGATTCGTGTAAGTCCATTGGATAAGGCGATTCAAAACATGGAAAACCGGGTGTTAATAAGTCTATTAATACTAAGTCGTATTGAAGCAGCACAGCTATTGCATAGGGCTCCTGGGTCTCTGCAAAAAGCGTAAGGGAAAATACAGAAAAATACAATTAGTCGTTTCATAATCGAATCTAAGCCAGTGTGCTGTATTAGCAATATATAATATACATATCTAATTTAAGTTGTGGGAATAGATGGAAACAGGTGAATCTAATCACTCAGCGAGGTGGGGACTGCAATCACGGTGTGGGAATGAGTCTGGTATAATGCACGTTAAATGGCGCAGGATTGGAAGCTATCGCAAATACATAGCAACCAGCCCGGTTTGAAACCAATTTGAAAGTATACTAGTCGGGCAAACAATCCGATGCCCCTTGTTGAATAGATGGAAGCAGACAAAAGTAGTGGCATATGTACATGTTTGTGTTCAACCCATGATTTGTTTTGCTTAAAGCTATAACCATTACTATGACCATGAGTTGTGATTGGAGATTTTACCGCATGGCCAGGGATTCTCGCAGAGGGTGATGAAATCGCATACAGCATGCTCCATCTCCAGCACCGTTGTGGCCTTGCCGACCATCACGGTGATGCAATTCGACTTTGAGCCCTTTTCCGACGGCATGCCACCAGAGAAAATTGTGAAAGTTTCACTAAAATGAAATGAATTCGAATTAAATTACCAATCGTAAGTTAGTAGCAGCAGCAAAAGCGAAGTACTCACCCAGATGTGCTGGACTTCAAGTCGACTTTATAGATCGGTTTACACTTTTCCGCATTGCCATCTTTGTTGATTTTTGCTAATGAAGGAAGAACACAGATCAAGTAAGTATTAGCATTAGTATCGGTCAGAGGATGCAGGACGCAGGATCGTTAGGAGGGTGGGGAGAACTTACCGTGCGGACAAACCTGCGACTGTGGCTTTGGCTGGGGCCTGGTTGGCCACGAGCAAATGGAGCCATCCGTGTGCGATGATACAAAGTACTTGCCCTCGTAGTGCCAGGCCAGGGACTTGACAGCCTCGGCCGCCTGCCATCGTATCTCAGCGCATTTCGCCTTCAGATCCCACAACACAAGCAGCCCACACTCAAATGCAATAAGCAACTAGGTTTCCGGAGAAAAGAGTCAGATCAGTACGGTAATCCAATGCACACAGTGCTCTCGCAAGTACTCACCTTGTTTGCATCCAATGGATTATCACATAACGCAATCACAGCACCTGGATGACTAGTTCTAACCCTGCACGAAAATGGAAAGCATATAATCAAGGACTCCAACTCCTCCTGCTACTCGTACTCGTAGTAGTACTTACACTTCAATTGCTTTATTCCAGTTAATAATATATCCACTAAGTGCAAATGTATCTATGTGAACAACGTGTATGTTTCCCTTCTCAGTGCCCACGTACAGCCATTTGCTGCCCACGGGCAAGTGTATGCAAGTCACGCTGCAATATGGAAATAAACGTAAATAAAAAACGTAAGCGTGCACGTACTCGTGCGTTTCAATAATGAATGACATCAATTATTACTAATGGATCCCCCCTGAATTTAATTTAATTTACTGTATTGTTTGATTAACAAATATCTAATAGATATGCGTTCGTTAAATTGTTCTGTATGTATAGATTCAAAAGAGAATTCCTCAATAGAATACATATATTTACATAGAAAGAACTATTGAAAGAACAATTAATTCTGATCTTAATTCGATATGTTTCATTCGTAAACGAATTCAATAAAATATCAATTGACCTAAGGTTCGCGATGATATTCTCAATGGTAATGATGTTTGTTTTAATTGAAGGAATTACTAGACAAATAGTAATACTACACTCGAACTCGTACTCGTATTCGTACTGAGTCATCAGTTAGTTAATGGAAGAGTTCAGCTTTCGAATTGATTTACAATTTGCAGGAACAGCTTTATGTTCTACACCATTTTACAAGTTTCCTACTCGTATACTTTATGTCTGTTCTTGCTTTATGGGCATCTGATCATTAAGAATATCTATAATTCAATCCAGTCCAATTTAATCTAATCCAATCCTATCCTCCCTTCGATGGTTCGCGTAGGTAGGACTTACCGCTCCCGCTGAAACTTCAGACTTTGCACAATGCGCGGCGTCTTTTGGCGTATGCTCCACAAGTGAATGGTGTCATCGGCGGTGACGGTGACGAGGGCCCCCTCATTGACCAGAAACTGGGCAAAGAGCACGGCGCACTCGGATTCGCCCTCGTGTTTGGCATGGGCATCGACGCCAGGTTTTCCCAATCTACATTCGGTTCAAACAAAGCAGCAGAAACAGAAGCAGATGGGTGTTTCCAATTAGACACGGGTTACAGAAACAAGAAGAAAAAGGATGGACGGACTTACATGCGAATGTAGCCCGATTTGTCCCCAATCGCTATTAGTTTCTGTACCGGATCGAAGGCAAAGGATGTGGGCGAGTACGGAAAGCCATGGCGAAAGGTCTGTGAACAGGAAGAGAGAGAGAGAGAGAGAGAGATAGAGAGGGTAGAGATTAAGAGCGTTAGATGGAATGAAAAGATGGTGTTTCCAGATGGGGAGTTCCACTGGGGGGCAGGGGTAGGTGTGGTTACTGATTATTGAATCTTGGATGGTTTGGGCATCGGTCATAGCCGCGTGTGTCTTATGATAGATTCAAAAGGGTACAGCTACCAGATAAAACACCCGCTAGCTGCAACAGATACCATGTCGCGATGTCTGCTCACTTTTTGGGGGTGATCGGTATACATGATTGGGTTAGGCAGCATTAGCAGTTGCTTTCTAGCTATATCTTACTTTCTTCAATGTAAAATGATCGGCCTTGAGCTGCTCTTGGATCTCCTGCTCCTGTCGTGTGGCTTGGGGCTGAACGCTTTGTCGAAATCCATCTAGAACTCCTTTGAATGTGAACTTTTTCATTTTTCTAACATGAGTCGTCCTCCTGCGCCTCCTCTATCACACTCCGTCTTCTTCTTCTCTCTGTACTCGCTGTACTTCTGCACTCTTCTGGATCTATCTCTCTCTTTCTAGCTAAGGAGTGGGTGGCGTCCGCAAGTGGTTTCTTTTTATTTCTAGCGTTTTACCGGGTTGAGTGAGAGTCGGAGAGGTTGCAAGTTGGGACTAGAGCTGGCGGCTGTGGACAGAGTTGGTGCCTTTTGGTGTAGAGGTGTGTTGTGCCTGGAGGGAAAGGATTCAGCTTGCGAGGAGTACCGAAAAAATGTTGGCCTTTCTTTTGCTTTTGGATCACGCTTTGATTTGGATCTGAGTTCCGAGAATGATTTCCGAGATAAGTGTTTCTTCTAGTTGTTGTTGTTATTCTTGTTGTTGTTGTTGTTGGCAATTAATATTTGGTAGATCTTTATTTAGTATTTGAAATGTAGCCAAAGCTGCTCTGGGCTGGTCTTTCTTCTTTGATTCTTTTGTTGGGGAGTGAAACTAGGTTAGCAATAGTTGAATTGATAGCTGAAATCGAGAAGAAAGAAAACGGAAAAACACATATGTATAAGTACATTTTTTGTAAGCTTTATCCAAGAGAGAAAGAGAGTAATCTTGTTCGGATTACAGTTATCCCGTTTTTCCCCTTCCGATATCGATAGCATTCAAGACACTCACTCTCACACACACAACTGCATTTCGATTGTCTATCGAGAGTGTTTTTTGCTGTTCTGTTCTGTTCATTTCTTTTTTTTTTCTTTTTTTGTTGTGTGCCAGGGGATTACATAAACCTTGATTTCTGTTTTCCCTCTGTCTCTGCCCCTTGCCTTTGGCAATGGGAATGGCACTGGGACTGGGACAGGGACACGTTGATTAATTAAGATTGCCCCCATGAGCATCAGCACTTTGCTTCCCTTGCATCCACCCAGTAACCCACTGAACCCACCCGCTGTGTTGCATTGTGGGAGTGGGGAAGTGCGGGGTGGTGGGATGGTGGGGGTCCAGAAATGAAATCAATCTGGGACTTGCATTCAATTCAAAGGTTAAATGGATTTCTGTTTTGTCAAGGGCCTCCCTCGTTCCCCATCACCACCCCAAACGATTGTTGTTTGTTAATTGAAAGTTGTTTCGTTTCGTTTTGTTGTTTGCAACATTATGTTGCACAACGAATGAATGCCCCCTTAACACGCCGTACACACTCACACACACAGAAAGAGAGAGAGAGACACGTGTATGCCATAGATACCCATATATGGATATATGTAGATATATGGGCTGCCTATATATGCACTTTTTGATGGCACACAAATCGATTTTTTTTCGCACACTCTCTTGCACAAACACACACACACACACAGTCGCGTGTTTGAGTCAGCTTTCCTTTCATGCTTCCCCCGTTATTTTTGCCGTTGTTTCTCCTTTTTTCTTTGCTTTTTTTGTATTTTTTTTTTGCAATTGTTTACGCTTTGACAAACAAACTCACACACATAAGCACGCAAGTGAGTAGGCATACCACACGCACACTTGTGCTATATGTGTGTCCGTGTGTATAGGTCGCTGGGTCGGCAGGACAAATGAGCGCAACAGTAAAAAAAAAGAAAAAAGAACGAGTCGGTTGGATCGTGGGGAAGCAGGCCCAGGAGTCATACAGGAAAGTGAAAAGCAAATCGTTGCCATACTTTAAATTTAATTCCCGCAAAAGAAACATCGCTGAGAGGGGAGCGAGAGGAGAGCGTGTGTAACATGGCGCCTGACCGACGACGGACCTACTCGTAACCCAGCCCCAGCCAAAGGCACAGGCACAGCCCCAGCCCAGTGGTTGAAGGGAGGGGGTGATAATGACAGTGTGCCGTCGCTGCCATAATCTGCCCTCTCCCCCCCCTCCTAATGATGATTAAAATGCCACCGTTGGGGGGAGTGAGAGTGAGTGAGTGTGAGGAAGACGACGACGAGGAGGAAGAGAAAGAGAGAGAAAGAAAGTAGGGGAGTAGGATGCTGCTGCCCAAATCTGTGTATGTATATATGTGTACGTAAGCATGTCCCTCTCGCTCTCACTCGACTCCCTGCTCCCTCTCAACCCCCCTCAGCACTTGCTTACAGTACGTGTGTGCGTATAGATAACCTCGATTTACAGATTTTTTTTTTTTTTTACACACACGGACATAGGGGAACCGTTAGGGGTACCGCTACCTTTACTGATTCCTTGCTTGTTGCTACTCACATATTTGTTGTTTTTTTAAACTACATCACCTCTCCTCTCCGCGCACGCTGCCCGCTGCACTCACATTTGCCACTCACACATCTAATAGTAGAGTATGCACTGCCACAAAAAAGTGTAACGACAATAAGGAATATTATTTCCTTTCCTTTCGCTTTCTTTCAATTGGTGGTCCACTATTAACAAGGCGATTGGCGATTGGTGGGTGGAACGCACTTTAGCAGCCTTTTCTTGTTAGCTCTAGTGTGTTCTACAGCATCTACTATGTGGAACGGGGGGAAGGCAGAAAGGAAGATGTTACTTCACAGAGGGAAAGGAACTAACAAAAAATTGAATTGAAATTTCTGCCAATTGATTTTCTACACACACCACACGCACACACGCACAAGCAAATATCGAGTGAGAGAATCGCGCGCGCCGTTAACGGTGCCTATTCTTAAGCTTTTATATTGCCGTTTTTTATTTCTAGTTTCTTTGGTTTTCAGTGCGAGATTACAGGGGATCTCTATGCTAGAGAGACAACAAAAAAATAAGCTTCTGGTTAGCTGGTCAGTTGGCTACTGTGAGGCTGGTGCCAATTCTGCTGCTGCTGCTACTCCTGGCAGAGTGTGTGCTGCCAGTGCGAAGGCATTTGCACCTCTTCTGCCCAGAGAGTGCGACCGTGAGAGCGCGCCCGAGAGAGACACATAGAGGGGATGCTCACTAGGACGAGGACAGGCAGGACGCACTCCCTCGCACCCACACTCACACACACACTCTCCCTAAATGGCACTGGAACGGAACAGGCACACAAAGACTAAACCTATGGACTAGCTGATCCTCCGGAATTGCAATTGGCCAATTCTTAATGCGCCGTACTTCACAGCAGCGAAAATTGGATTGGATTACACTTCGCCTTAAATATATTATCTTGTGGACTTCTTCTGCACACGTGTGCGGGAACAGCAGCAGCAGCAGCAGAGGCTAACATGTGAGCGCTGTGTAGTAGCCAGATTGTGGGAGCCATTGCGCATGCTTACGCTAGGCGCCCCCAAAAAATAATTTCGCGTACAGGACAGCAGCACAGCAGCAGAAGGAACAGCAGAACAGCGACGTGAGCAGAACGTAGCAAAAACAATGCAAAATGTTTTGCGCGCGCGGTCACATGACACGAACACACATACACACACACACCCACACAACTGTAAAATTTGTTGAGGCAGCGCAGGAGCAGAACCAGCAGCAGAGGCAGCACACACACACACACACACACACACACACTACTTCTCTCGCTATGCCCCACTGCTTGGACCCAACCATGCTCAAATTACAGCTAGTTTCTGGACATTTACACAATTTACTGTTGCGAAACATCTGGAGACAGTTTAGAGCAGGGACGTCTTTGATTCGTGATTTTCTCTTAAATTTCTTAAATTGTTTTTATGGCCAAATGGATGTTTTTGAGAGGGTTTTTCTCCTAGCTACGGGGACACGCGTCTGGACGCTCTTCACCGAAAACTGAACTAAATGGTTGGGAAATTGGTTTCCGCGCATTTTCCCCCACGTGTATGTATATGGGCATACATATGTATATATATGTACATATACTCGTACACGCACACACACACACACACACACACACACATCCTTCCTGGTGGTTATGCAAAGAAGCAGCAAAGAGTTTAAGGGTTGTCCTGCTGGCTTTGATTTCTAGGCCTAGATTTAGGCACTGCTTGGCAACCCTAGGAATCGATACTTGTTGTGGGTGGTTGAGTGTGTGTGTGTATGTGGGTGTGAGTCTGAGTTCGGGTGTGAAGACGGAAGACGGGGAATCTGTTTAAAGAAGGGTGGATGGAATGGGGTGCACGTACACGTACATACCCATACATACTAAAAAATGTAATCTGCTAAAATGTAAATACGCCCCACCTACAAACACGACTGTATGTGTACATACTCGTATGTATGTGTGTATATGTTGTGGAAATTTGCATTGAAATTGAAATGAGTTATGCCTGGAAATGTGCTAAATGTCCTTTAAGCGAGCACGCACTCACACGCAAACACACAAGCTGACGGGGGCGGCAGCCAGGCACCAGGACGACGACGACTATTATCAATAACTCAGCAAAGTATGCAATAAAAGGAACAACGCGCGCAGACAAGCTCTTGCGTCATATGAATAATGTACATAGTCTTTTGGCGAATCCCAATCTCCACTAATAAGAAACTTGTTGGGCACCAGAAGAGCGCGTATAACGATAAAGATATACATTATATGCACACACACGCACAAACACACACATACATAATAGCCAGCTCTTGTTTGATAAGCGGTGGCAAATGATAGTGCATGTGTGTGTGTGTAGTGTAGTGTAATGTCAACGTCAAAGATTTACTCTACTCTTGTTAAGTGATTCATCTGAAGGAGTGTTAGGGCTAGGGTTGGCCAGTGCATGGCCCGGCCTGAAGAATTGCTTCGCCAACAACAGTTATTCGCTTAATACGCAAATACAAACATGTTGTCATACTCTCACACACACAGACACACACACACACAAAAACACACACAGTAGCACTCACACTACCATATGCACGACGTACGTATTGCGGACAATAATTATTGCCAGAAACAAAACAAAAGAATTTGCATTTGCACATTAAAAACACCAAAAACAAACCCAATATAACATCATCGTCAGCAAAATATCATCAGCACCAACCACAAAAGAAGAGCAGAGCAGATCCAACACCCACACACCCCTCTGAAGGTGACCACCCCAGTCCCAGAGCCAGTCCACTACACAACCGACCGACCGACCGACCGTCGCACAGCGCCCACCTGTTTCATGGCAAATTCCTTCCTCCGTAGGTGGCCGCGCTGGACAGACAGGTTGACGTTGACACTCGTCACGCTTGACCAATTAGTTAATGCATTGCCCTGCAATTGCTATTGGCCACGATGTCCGCGATGTCCGCGATAAACAAAAAACAAAGGCAACGCGGAGAAAAACAGACACGACAGTATTGTTATTTGCTTTAGTTTAGTGTGGCCATTCCACAATGTTTAATGTTCCAAAATATCGATATATCTATTTATATTTTTTCTGTAAATTAATTTTTAGGTTTTATTTTGCTGTATAAATATTTTTGTCGGATCTATGATACGATTATTTGAAGAAATTGATTGCAGAGGTAGAAGATACCTCCAAGTAATAATATCTATGTGGATTCTACAAGGTGTGTTAGGACAAAAAGGTTGCGTCCATTAATACCATTTTATCAGCATATCGATACTGGTGTACCTCGATAGCAACGCGGTTTTTTCTCCGATTGATTTTATTGGCCTCAAGAAATGATTTTGATACAAATTACGAATAATGAACAGGTACAAATAGCAATATTCCACTCTGACGCGCCATTTGCCATTTCTATGTCGCAAGGTATTGAAGATATTAAAGCATCGATACTCGAGAGTAAAACTATCGGGCTAGCCTGCTGTAAATAATTGGTCCGATGGTATCAATTCAAACTGGACTTCCATAAATAGTCCGTTGCGGCTTATCAGCTAAGATTTACACAGATCTTCCGCCCAAATCTTGGCGACATGTATTCACGGTAACATTTGGAATGGACACAACAACACACATATACAATATCTAACAATAATAAATACAAAAAATTGTCTAGTGAATGCGAATAAAGTGATCTTCAGGGCGTTAGGAAGTTGCTAAGTGGCTCTGCCGTTTCAACTGCATATCAAGAAGTGGCTCCCGCCAGCCAGGTTTTTGGCAGCTGCGATGCAGAGCCTCCAGCCGCCGCGAAGTCGCCCCATAATCGATAGACTCATCCTCCCTGACCGCCTCCCTGACCGCCTCGCTAAGGATGTTGGTTATCTCCTCGTGCAGGGCACGCTGCAGCAGCTCGGGCTCGTCCTGCTCGATGAGCCGCCTCACACAGGCCACCAGCTCCGTGAGGTGCTCGTCAACAGCACCGGGAAACAGTTGCTCCATGGCCAGGGCCAAGTTAAAGAGGTAATCTCGATTGGGGCCGCTGGGTCCGGCAGAGGTGAATATTTGCCTGGCTATGCACGGCACCTGCCACACGTCACCGGCGTACGAGTCGTTGGTTTGCGTGGCCACGTACATGATCACCTGGATGGGCTCCGTTTCGGAGAGATACTCGTGAAACTCCAGACTGCAGCGCTCGTAGCCGTTCTTCTCGCGGTAGTCCAGGTGATCGAGCACCGCATTCTTCTGGCTGGCAGCAATGCGGTAGGCCACGCCGTAGACCCGATCCACAGCGGGATCGCCGGGCAGCAGCGTCACCACCCGGCCCGGCTTATCCGGTGTTCCGCGATGGTCGATGCTGTGCTGGTAGAAACGCCTCTTGAACCCATGTATAAAACCGCGCCGGCGGTCGATGTAGGGGAAGTCCGCCTTCCACACCAGTGACCCGTAGCCAAAGATCCACACATCATCGTCAGAAAGCCCTATGGCTATTTTTCTGTTACTACAGGCCACATCGAAGCTTTGGAGCAGTGGCGTGGCGACGGGATATATACTCGTACTTGGTCCTTCTGTTGTGATTAGCTCTTCGAAATATGCCCGGAAGATCTCGCCGGCAACGGCTGACAGCTGCGTACGGGTATGGCTACTACGGCGCAAGCCTTTCAGATAGCACAGCATCTCCTACAGCTGTCGGCAAAAAAAAACACGGCAACACGGTTTCAGCAATGTGTGTACACTCCATAAATCCAGGGGCAGATACGATCGGTCTCCGCCAAAGCTTACCAATTAAATTTTGGTGTTTTTTCTCTGTTTGGGTTATGTGACAGCTGGAGAAATATCGGGGCTAACATCGATAGTTTTTTCAAAAACCATTTTTTTTGCCAGACACCCCTAAATTTAATCGATATGATTTTAGCTATGACTAGCTAATTTCAAGGACTCCGTTTGGTTGGATTGTTTATAAAATAACGTTTATAAAACTTGAGTGAGCATGACATGCGACGTAAGAAAGCATAATATAGCAGTTTATGTCCGCAAATAATAGATTTAACCATTTTACAATGGCTGGTGGGCAACGCTCTGTAACACTCGTGTCGAAGTTAATTGGTTGGGGGCTATTGTTTTATTTGTTCACTCTAATTTGGGCTATAAAGTGTTGGGGCTACTCCTTGGAACGAAACCCATAAATTATAGTAAAAAGATAACATAATCGAATAAATAACCTCCCACGAAACAGTTTACTTTGATTTCATCAATTTATCCACTATTTTAGTAACTCCCTTGCTCATTTCAAATTCGCCCGCCGTAAAAAATCCTCGCCATCCTGGGAAGTTTATAATATTTTTCCCTGGGAAATTGCTGAGGATCTTCGGAAGAAATCGGGTATGGACAAAAGGCAAAACGGCCCAGAAAATGCAAGGCCTGCAAGGTAAAATCCACCACACCTGATTTACTGGGCATGTGGGCGCTAGCGCCCACATGTGCTATCGGAGAAATATTCGGGTAAGGTGAAAATCGTGCGATCCATGGAATTTCCCTTGGCAGAATTTACCCGTTATTCCGTTATCCCGTTATAATTTTGAAAATAATACCAGTATATACCATGAGAAAAATAGCAACGAAACTCATATTCCTCGCTTATGATGTTCTGTTCCATCGGGGAAAAATTCGGGTAATGTGAAAGTCTTGCGGGCCGTGAAATTTCCCTTGGCTGAATTTACCCGTTATCCTGTTATAATTTTGAAAATAATACCAGTATGTACCATGAGAAAAATACCAAGGAAACTCATATTCCTCGCTTTTGATGTTCTGTTTAATTTAACTAGCTAACTAAGACCCTCAGGCCTGAACACTTAATTTAATACGACTGATGAGTCAATTGTCGACTAGATTGGCTAATTAAAACAAAATCCGCTTATTGGAATCGGTCCAAAATAAGCTTTAAACTAGGAAGGTCAACAAATAGGTAATTTTTTTACATGGCGAGTACACGGTAACTACAAATTTTCTACATCAATAATAGCAGAGTTGGCAGCTCTGGCTTTGACTGGCTAGCGATATCGATGCTTCGATAGGAATTTCAAATGTACTGGCGCCGTTGCTAGGGCCTCCGAAAGCCAAAACAAAACTCTTGACAGCAATTATTAAATCATCTGTTCATTTTCACAGTGCCCGTAAAGTGATTTCTGCGACTGATCAACGGAATGGCTGGTGGTGCTCCAAATTGGCTCCATGTGGAAACGGAGGATGAAAATCCGCGTCTGACAACTTTGTCCAGCTGCATGACACTCAGCGACGTCCAGTGCGATGGCTATATCCGACTGCTGGCTGCCGACATTTCGCTGGAGGACGAGGCCCACGAGCCGAGCGCCACCCTTAAGGTGTTTCGAGGTCTTAAACTGAAGCACGAGCAGCCACTGCCGGGCATACCGACTGCCATTGAGAGCCTCTACATCGACGAAACAGAGCCAAAGACGCCGGGTGCGTATGTCGTAACATCATAAGGTGGTGGCCCTGTTCTCATTCCCTTGCTTGGCACAGTCATTGCTGTGGCCATTGCCGAGTCCGTGCTGTTCTACCGGCACCTTAAGCCCTATTTCAAGTACACCATTCCCGCCCTCGAATCTGATGATCTGGAGCTGGAGGTCTGGCGCAAGCTACCCGTCGTGCAGGCCGACACCCACAACGCCCTACTGGAGTCGCTCAAGGGCATCGACCACGCCAAACTTTCTAGGAAATCGCAGCGGCTGTTGCAACTGACTGAGGCGGAACGTGCTGTGAGTATTCCCCATTTCCATTTCCCCGATTTGGATGTCAATTTTTCCAAGCAACATCATCATGGATTTCCTTTCAGCCATTCATTAACACGCACAGGGACTCGCCCGTGGGGCGGGTGGGCAGCATTGTGATCATGTGCTGCATAAAACGCGTCTCGAGCGATGCCAATCCTCCCTCCCACCTGGTGCTGGCCACGGACACTGGCCACATATTCATACTGGAGCCCCAGGGCTTCAACCTGGTGTACAAGGGCAAGACGTGCAGCTATCAGACGGCTGTTCCCAGCCTGCTTTCCGTCCAGGGCACCTACGAGACGGACTTCTGCATTGTGGTGGCCACACGGAACGGTGGTGTCTATCTGCTGCGAAAGTCCAACAGCGAGGGTCAGGAGATCTGCAAGCTGAGCGCACCGCTGACGGGTCTGCTGCTGCTGCCCATCGATCAGACGATACTTGCCTCGACCATGGACAATCGTTATCAGTGCTACTCGAAGCGGGGCAAGCTGCTCTACCAGGTGCAGTTGGACTCCTTGCCCGTCTGCATCCTGCCACTGACCATGACACATCTGGGCATCACCCTGGTGGCCGTGGCCCTGAAGGGAGGCGCCATCAAGTTTTTCCTCCAGCGATATCAGGTGGACGAGTTCGTCCTGGAGGAGACGGTGGATGCTATGCTGTACGGGCGCATGGGCATGGAGGATCACGTGCTGACCCTCGTCACGCAGTCGGGCCAGATGATTGTCAAGATATTGCGTCGCGTATCGCGCTTCGAGCCGAAGGCGGAGGCCTTGGCAGGCAAACGGTTGGGTGCTAGCGACCGCAAGCTTACTGATGGCTCGTCGATATTGGATAAGCCAAAAAAGAGCTCCATATTTGTGGAGCAGGCGGCCCGGGAGAAGCAGCAGGCGAAAGGTGAGAGCGGTTTCCAACTTGTCACATCACCTTCACTTCATGAATCGCTCTGTTGCTTTCAGCAACCTATGGCAGCTTTCAGGTGGAGCTCTGGCGGCTGAGGCACACGGCAGCCCGGGCCACCATCGACGCCATCAACTCGTCTGAGAGCACGATATCCGGCGATCTGACGCACGCTCCCGTCAAGCTTTCGGCGGAGGTTTGCGGCAGTGGGCCTGCCTTTCGCCTCTACCTCACCGTGCAGAACCTTTCGACGTTCAAGATGGCCTCCAATCTGATGGTTCTACTCCACGCGGATCGACGCCACTACACCATACAACAGACCCTGGCCAGGCTTCCGAGTGTCCTGCCGGGAATCCCCTTGCGCGTTGACTTCGAAGTAGTTGCTGTGCTAGATCCAATGGACAAACTCCCACCCGCCAGTCTCACCCTGGACAACTCCCTCATTCGCGTTATGCTAATGAAGGCTGGCCAGGCCAAGCCCCTTATTGCTGCCGCCGTGACCATGCCCCAGTCGGAGGCAGCCTTCTAAAGGGCGCACAATCGCACAAAATGGAAGTCGATGGTCTTTGATTTTTGTGGTAAGATTTCGAGTTTATTTTATCCTTTTAGATTAATCCTAAAACGGGGCGTTTAGGCGTACTTGGGAGCGTACTTTTGGTAGACCTTGATGTAAGCCTCCTTGGCAGCCTCCTTGGACAGACCCTTCTGCGCGTTCCAGGCCTCGTACATGGCCTTCTTCTTGAGATCCAGAAGGCCGGGCTTCTCGATGTTTACATCGCCAACGGTGGCCTGCTTGAAGAGACCGTAGAACTCCAGGAATTCAGAGTCGCTGGGCTTCTTGGAGAAGTTCTTGGCTAATTCGGCGGCTTCCTCAAAACTGACCATGTTGCTTGGGTTATTGGTGATACTAAATGATGACTTTAGCCACCTCGCATCTGACTTTTATAGCAACTGACTTCAAGCGAATGGGATTAGGAAATTTAATTAATTTGGATATGGCATTAGTCAAATGTGTATCTTCTATCTTCTAAGACTCCCTTCGAATCGTTTAATTAATATTTGGGGTAACTTTAAAAGCCTTTCAAGATAGTACTATCTTTTGGCCAATGTTGGCCGCGTTATAATTATTATCACTAATATTAGAACATTCGACTTCGGCCTGATAGACAGCCTCTGACTCACAAGAGTTATGAGTAAAAGTAGAAGTAGACAAGCGTTATCCAGATTTCTAGCTATATTTTGTGAGTGTTGAATGTAACCCCCGCCCCGACTTTTAGGGCCGTCTAGTCGTATCAATCAAGCAGATAACATGCATACATATACATATGTATGAATGACCGTGCCTATGGGCATGCATATACTCGGGCCTGATACATAGCTGATTCAATTTTTGGCAAGTGCAAGAGCATACTTGTCAGCTCTGATAAGCCACACCCCGCAGCTGACTAATTATATACTTTTTCCCTTCGTCTTTCGCCTTTCGCCGATTACCGGCAAGCGCACTCCAGCCGCACTCCACCCCCAAAAATACAATCGTACATAGGGAGCCTTTTATGATAAGCCCAAGTGGGAACTACTATTGCAGCTGGGGACGGGACTCCGATAAGATTACCGAAAAGCATGAGCTATGTTCGCCAATATATAACAGTGTCCGTGGCACGCTCCACACAGTTTGTTTTTGTTTCCCACAACCGCAACAAATTTGCAACATGCTGACCGTAAGTTTCAACCCATACGCATATGCATATGCAACATATGCAACATATGCAAGGCAATTTATATTCATTCTTTGCAGTTTGAGGAAATCGTTGAGAAGGCCAAGTCCCTGAAGAACCCCCCAACCAAGGAGGATTTCCTGGAGTTCTATGGCTATTACAAGCAGGCCACCGTCGGCGACTGCAACATCGAGGAGCCCGAGGATGAGGAGAAGAAGGCTCGCTACAACGCCTGGAAGAGCAAGGCTGGTCTGACCATTGCCGATGCCAAGGCATACTATATCGAGGTATACAAGAAGTACGCCGCCCAGTCCGAATAAGCTGTGCACTTTTGTGTGCGTAGCTGTAGACCTATTATTTGATATGTGACCTTTTCTACTTAACCTTCTACTACTACCTTCTACTGGATGCATCTGAATCGTTGTTGAAAAGTTATGTATTTATTGTAACGTCATTTTGTAATAAACCAAGCAAACGCCTATGCATTTAAAATAGATTATGTGCCTCAATTACTCCATAACTTTCCGCTCACGTCTCCAAATACGATCATATGACCCACTCCAATCTAATCATATAATGGCAATGCCTTATCAGTTATCAGGTGGGTGGCCATCATAAAACTCCCGCAAAGGTTCCAAGACGAAATCCAGCGAATATGGAAATCAGAAATCGTGGATTGCCAGGTGCCGGGTGGTTCCCATGATAATCATGCGATATTTTATATGCACTTCGAAAGACAATCAAGCAAATGCGTTTGGTAGCGACTTTATTTAAGAAGCCTTAAGATCTGGCCATATTAATTACCAAATAAATTAATTAATAAAACTAAAGGCAGTGAGAAAAATTTAATAATAGTTAGAATATAAGACAGAAACGTTAAAATGTAGTATAGAAATAAAAAAATTCCACTGCTTAATAATTGATTCTGTTATATAGAGCCGAATACGTTGGTTACTCATAGTTACTAAAAAATATACATATATGTATATATATATCGCAACACAAACTAAAGATTAAAGAGGTGCACCAGTACAAAAAAAAAGAAAGGATATTTCGAATCCTCCAATGAGGTTGTCCCAAGAATAAATTTGCTTAACAAATGGAATAATTATGGTTAAAATTTTTGTGGTTTCCGATCATCAGAAAGCAGATATCAATGCCTAAGAAAAAAGTTGATTAATGTTATATATTGTTCATATAAACATAATTAAAAAAAAGGTGGTCTACCGCGTTATCGCTCACTCGGCGATTCGACAAATAAATAATTATTTACCTAACTATACTTTCTCATTAAACACTTCTTGAATCTTATACCTTAGTTCTCATCGCTTTCTTGTTGTAGCTTCTTTTCGAACACTTCAACTCCGAAGAAAAATTACGACAAGTGGTTCTTGCGTGTGTGCCTCCCAAATGGTGCCCAAACGCGACACCATCGATCCACCAACCCACCACGTACTGGTTCCTGTTGTATGAGGAGGACCCAAAAAAGTATTTCTTGTTTGGGTAGAGTCGTGAAACTTAACACAACATTTTTATAAATATATAGTAAGATGATGTTTAAAAAGCAGGCAGATCGGACCATTATATCATATGGCCGCCATAGGAACAATCGGTCTAAAACAACAACAACCGCAAAATTATTAAAGATTTTTGTTCATAGTTCATATGTATACGGCTTAATTGTGAATGAAAAATTCAACAAATTTATAAGTAAGAAAGAAAGAAATATACATATATTTTATATGGATTGTTCCAGTAAATTAATAGCTGATTTTAATATCTTGGACTTTGGCCTACATGGAAGTTTGCTTTGACCCGTAACGAAAGGATGGATCAGAGCTTAAAAGCAAGTTGAGGTTAGGTTACCTTTTTATAACCGGTACTCGAAGAGTGTAGGGGTATATTAGATATTAGTGTGGTGATAACGGATGTGTATAACGCCCAGAAGATCAGCATCAATAGCCTGTCTGTCCGTCTGTCCGTCCGTCCGTCTCTCGGTCCGTCTGTCCGTCCGTCTCTCGGTCCGTCTGTCCGTCCGTCTCTCGGTCCGTCTGTCCGTCCGTCTGTTCGTCTGTCCGTCTTCATGAGTGCCTAGATCTAAGACTATAAGAGCTAGAGCAACCAATTTTTCTATCCAGGCTCCGGTGATATCAATTCAGTACAGGTGTATTTCAAAATGCCCACAAATGACAAAAATCCGTGGAATCCACAATTTTGAAAATACGGAAAAACTAAAAACGCAGAATCATGGGAAATGATCGTATGTACCAAATTGCCGAATCTGGATCAGATGGGATCATTATTATAGCCAGAAGGAGCCAATGAAATTTCAGTCGCTACTCAACGCCTGCCAAGCGCTTACTTATTACCTCTTTCTCTCTCACACACTTCCACGTCACGTATATGTAGTTGTACATGTATGTACATGTAGAAATGTAGAAGCAGATGTCATATGTAAACAAAAATGGAAACAAATAACATCTAATTAATAGTAAAAAATAGTAAATCGCCAATAGCGTCCGAATATATAAAAAATTACATAAATCGCAAGCTCACTTATGTACTGACTGAGTACCGGGTATTTATTTTCGTTTATTTTCAAAATGTGTTCATTTTATTTTGAGACAAAATGTCGAAAACTGTTGTAAATTCCAGCGATGAATCACAATTTTTGGCTGTAAGCATCTATCGACTGCCGGGTAAATACAGTTTGTTGGACCTCCACTGGGATTACTTTACCAACTTACCAAATTTGCCTTTTTCTGTCTCACAGCCTGTGGTATTGTACTTGTCGACCTGGGCCAGGTAGACGGACCAGAAGTCCTTTGGATCCACACTCTTCGTGGTGGTATCTCGCAGCTTGGCCACCCGGCCGGTCTTTAAGATCATTACACCACGTCCCACGACGTCCCACGCAGATGGGCGGCGGAGCTGGGGCGCCCACGGCCGTAGCGCCAATGTAGCGACTGCACTGCCTGAGGGTGCACTGTCCTGGGTGACGCCATGCTTTTTTCCTCTTGCGTTTTCTTGAAAATAGAGGCTGGCAAAAATCCTCTAGCTGAACCCTCCATGAGGGTGCCGGCTGCGCAATGGACACTGCATTATCCCGGACGAGGGTAATGCATTGTCGCTTTCCCCGTCCGGGGCAATGTAGCGTCTAGTTAAGGCAATGACCTAGCGTGTTCTCGACCTCGAGTCGGGAGAGCTGGATTAGGGCCATGGCTAGAGGAGCCTGGAAGAAGGAGAAACCACGGGCTGGGATGTCAGCCTAAACGTCGGTGGAATGCGTGATTGCTACCACCTGCGGGCACGGGGAGGAGCAATTCTCTCTGCGTGTCGCCAGCGGTCACACCTCTGACGTGGTGTGAAACCCCCCCACTCCAAGTTGAGCCGCACGGATGCCGCTGTCTCCGTTCACCGAAGCGAAGCCGAAGCGTTCCAGGGAGGGGATGAAGGCCCACTCGCAATACAAAGCATCCCTCAAAATCCTGAGCCGGCTCCAGAGCAATGCCGACATCTCTCAGGAGGAGAAAGGCAGGCTAACCTGGGCCGAACAGCGCGTGGAGGAGGGCAGGCGACACTTCCCGCAGATGCCCCCAAATGCGGGCATCCATCGGGAAGTACATATGCCAACATGGTGGAGGAGATGCTGGCCAACAAGAGGCAACGCTCAGTCAGAGTGCCAACAAAGACACTCCGGCGAGTTAGCGGCAACGCGAGCCGAAGGGCGCAGCCCCCCCACTGAAAGTGGCAAACCCCCCTAAATAACACCCGAAGTCAAGGACGGCGAGCGATGCGGCGAAGGTACTCTTCCCCATCGCGATTGAAGGAGGCAGGGCGCTGAGGCTCCTACAGCGACAGAATCCCGAGATTCCCACGGAGAATTGGAAGGTGCTACACACTGGGAGCCCGCTACCTAATGAGGGGGGCCAGTGTGTGATTCTCTAAATTAACAAGGAGACGGAGGACCTCCTGTACCCCAGATTTAGGAAGATGGCGTAGGCCATGGGCAGCGTTTATCTGCGCCTGAAGAAACGCCACCCCGGGGACACAGACGCGCACACCCTGCAGGCAGGCGAGATGGAGAAGGACTTGGGTCTGGAAACCATTGTTGAGGCCGCTCAGAGGCTTGCGCTGAACGAACCTGACGAGGAAGAGGACGGTGATCTGACGTTGGTGGTCAACCCGTCGAGCGGAGTTGAGCCAGCCACCCATGCCGTTGAGTGTGCTGCAGCTCAACATTCATAAAAGCAAAGTGGCGTCGGCTGAGCTCCTCATAGCCATGGAGCAAGAGCCCGTCGACAAAGCTCTAGTCCAGGAGCCATGGATTGCATCAGGCAACTCAGTGGCCAGACTAAAGTCGCCGATCTACACAGCTCCTGTAAGCAGGAGCAGAACCATTACAGCTCAGATGGAAAGCGAGGAGAAGCGCCTCCTGGTAGCCTCCTGTTATATGGCACACGACAGGCCCGCGCCACCCAGGCTCCAAGGACTACCAAATACTCATTGGTACGGATGCTAATGCCCACTACAATGTATGGGGAAGCCCCGATATCAATGACCGAGGTGAGTCACTTCTAGAATTTATACTTTCAACTAACATAGAAGTAGCAAACGTGGGGGAGGACTACACATACGTGGGTCCCACCTCATCAAACGTGCTAGACCTTACACTCGTAACGGGAAGGAGCGCCGCGGTGACTGGGTGGAGGGTCCTCGAAAGACCATCCTTCTCAGATCACAGGTATATCCAGTTCAAATACGAATTTAAGCACACCTCGAAGGTAAGTCTATAGGAACCCCCGGAACACAAACTGGAAAACGTTCTGAAAGATGGTTACCTCGAAGCTCGTGCATCCGGGGTCGGTGTAATCGGCTGAGGACATAGAGAAGTCTCTTGAGTCTCTATCCAAGGAGCTAACATGCCGCGCAACATGCCCACCCTCAAGTGCGAAAAAGAGGAACAAGCCAAACAAGCGAACGAGGAATTCACAAACGAGGAATACAAGAATCTACTCTGGAATTACAAGAAAGAGATACGCAAGGCAAAACGCAGCTCGTGAAGGAAGTTCTGCTCCAACACCGAGAAGGTACCCGAAACCGCTGCTTTCCAAGCAACCTACTATGGTAGGAGGAGGAGGCTCACTTCCCAGAATGCACAGAGGAGCAAACTCTCCCCACAGGTCTAATAACCCACAAGAAAATCCAATGGGCCATAGACTCCCAGCCATGTTACAGGTGACCAATGCTCCCTATCCAATGGAAAACTTGAAGAGTTGTCTTCCTCCCGAAGGCAGGAAAGTGCAGCCACGTTAGTCCCGGTCTTTAAGATCATTACACCACGACGACGACGTCCCACGCAGATGGGCGGCGGAGCCCACGGCCGTAGCGACAATGTATGGAGCAACTGCACTGCCTGAGGGTGCACTGTCCTGGGAGAAGCCATGCTTTTTTCCTCTTGCATTTTCTTGAAAATATCGTTGGCGAAGTAGGATACGTCCTCTTGCATTTCTCGTTGGCTGCTGTCTCTGTCGAACGGCTCGTCTGTGTCTAGCTTGTAATGGGCCACCACAGCGGATTCAGTCTTTGGCTCTTCCTTCCCTGCGCCGCTAGTTTCATTTTCTTTGCCGTCTTCAGTATCTGGCGAATCTGAACGACGACTTTGTTTGGTGCAGCTGAAACGCTCCTTGCAACGTTCTATAGACACCTTCTTCGTATGGTAATCTGATCGCTCTGGGGATCGTTCGTAACGATCTCGAGAGCTGCTGCGTTAACGCTGCCGTTTGAGGCAGGAGCCGCGTCCACGCGTATACAGGGCCTGCTGCGCACACATTTCCTTCTTCTGTTCAGAGTGGCAACCAGACTTTTCGTAGGATCTGGAATGCGGAAAAGAGTGTACGTTTTTCTCTCTGTCTCTTCAAATACTTACCGATTGCAGGTAACAATTTTGATATCAGTAGACGCGGTCCAAGTTTGCTGTTCTGGGAAGTAATTACTTGCTTCTCTGGAATTGTGTGTGTTTCTTTTGAACTTGTCAGAGGGACGTTTTTGCGAGGACTACTGTCTTTGTGATTTGGGTGTGGTGTGGCAAGGCATCAGCTCGCGGAAAAAAGCCCAATTGAACCACAAGCCCCTTGCGCATGAGAATCGGAGTAATCCATCCGTCATTCTCTCCCTCTCAGCCTAAAAAGAGATGCAAAGAGAAGCGTGAGAGTGGGAAAAATGTAGCGGAAAAGCAGATAAAATATTTGAAAATTCAAATAGAGTAGATCAATCGGTAGCATGAGGATAAACGGATAATAACAGCGATACCACAAGACAGATAGCGAGAGAGAGAGAGAGAGAGAGAGAGAGCATGCGGTGGTCATGATATATAAAATATATCGGATGTATAGGTTACGGAAATCGTTATAAGCCCGAGAGACAAACAAACAAGAAAACCCATTACCATAGAAATCTTAATCGTGAGCAAATATGAGACTTGCCTATATCGCCGACGAGTATATCCTGGCAGCAAATGTGGCAATTGGACATTCCTCTTCCTATATAGTCTCAGATGGACGAATCGCCAAAAAGATGTCAGTTGGAAAAGACCTAGCTAACGGATTGGAAAGAAGTCGGCCAATTCCTCCCAATCCGATGGCGTCATTTCGATCATTTCCAATTGTACATCCGTATGACCCATCGCATGATTTCGTTGAAGTGTGGCCATCTATTTCGCGATTCCTGCCTTCGAGACTATTTGGGAAGATGAATGTCCAACTGCCCCATCTGTCGCCACGGCATAGTCGTCTCAGTCTCGCAGAGAAAGGACTTCCGGTTAAGGGTTCCTCGGTGCTCCCATCGGCGGTTGGCCTTGTTCTCCATTTGCTTTTGAGAGATCCATTTTAATTCTGTATTATTTTTTGTAAGGAAAATAAATCCCCAGAAATATCAGAAATCTGAGACTTGATGCAATGAACAATGAAAACGAAATGAATTTGTGAGGTGATTTGATGCTTTGCCACAAAAACCAACGTATACTATGTATGGAATATAGCAATAGCATATGTCATCGGTTTTACTCTAAGACATTGTTTTCACTGATATGTACTCCTGACTATGACGTACAAATTTAACTTAAAACTTATTTTCCCAATCCTGACTGCAATCGTAAGATACCGTAAGGTACCAGAAGGTATTACATACATGAGATAATGATGATAATTGGAATACACCCTTGCCGTCTCTGTGCCGTTTCGCAAGATGGATGGACTGCATGCCACAGAAGATCTGCGGACTCAATGGACATCCAGAAGAATTACATTTTTGATGCGACGGAGAAGAGTGTTTCAAACGAAAGTGAATTGGATTGCTCCGGATTGAATCCGAAGGTGGAGGCGGATATTGTAGGGACATTGTGGGAGCAGCTCTCAATTGACGAAAAGCCTCCACTTCAAAGCAGTTAAGGGTGTTATTTGCACGATTAAAATCTAGCTACTAACTTAAATTGTAAAGTTTCTTGTGATTTTCCGAATATAATTAGTATAAAACTGGGTACTCGAAAAGTATAGGGTGTAGTATATGTGTGTAACGCCCAGAAGGAAGCATTTCCGACTCCATAAAGTGTATACATATATTCTTGATCAGCATCAATAGCCGAGTCGATATAGCCATGTCTGTCTGTCCGTCCGGCCGTCCGTCTTCATGATCGCCTAGATCTCAGAGACTATAAAAGCTAGAGCAACCAAATTTTGTATCCATCCTGTGCTATCACACTACTACAAGTGTATTTCAAAATTTCACCCCGGCCCCTTCCGCCCCCACAAATGACGAAAATCTGCAAGATCCACAATTTTTAAAATTCGAGAAAACGCAGAATCATGAAACAAGATCGTATCTACCAGATTGCCGAACCTGGATCAGATCGGATCATTATTATAGCCAGAAGGAACCAATAAAATTTCAGTCGCTACGCAACGCCTGCCAAGCACTTACTCATTACCTCTCTCTCTCTCGCACACACTTCCACGTCTCGAATATGCAGTTGTACATGTACATGTAGAAATGTAGAATCAGATGTAAAAAGCATATGTAAACTAAAACAAACAACATCCAATACATACATTGAAATCATTTGAAATTTTCTTTTTTTTAAACTAAAATATTACATAAATCGTAAACTATATATACTGACTGAAAACATTGGAAAAAGGTTAACTTTGAATATTACTTATTTGTTAGTGGCTTTCACCCTTCTTGCCGGCCACACGCTTAAAGTCGATCATCTTGGTTGTCATGAGTGGGGCGCCGATAAAGCCAATATAATCTATCTGCGTCACATCGCCGCCCGACTGATTGTTCTTCACAAAGATCTGTATGTCTTGTACATTCTGGAATCGCACATAGCGCAGATTGACTGGTGCTCCGTTCTCCAGCTCCTTCTCGGTCAAGGTCAAATCCTGAACGCTGCTCATGGACTCTGCCATATCAAAGTCAATGGTACGCGGCTGATTGATGAACAGCTTCACATCCTTGGGACCAATCTGCGACGGGGCCTTGAACTTTAACGAATGGATCTTTACGGCCTGGCTGAAAGCGATGGACAAGATTAGCTGCTCATCGCATTCGGACTGCAAGTAGCCGCCGGCTGGGGCAAGCGCATGGCTGAGATTGTGATCGTCAGCCTCATTCAGGCACTCGCACTCCTGGTTCGAGATGAATGCATTGAGCTCCATCAGTCCCTGGCAATAATTCTCTCCGGCAGCTCCGCCGCTGCTGGGGCCAAGATGTTCCTGAATCTTGACCTCCAGTCCGTTGACGTCAGCGTCCTGAATTCGATCTCCCAAAAACAGGACGTGCTGGCCACCGCCCGATGCAAGCAGCATCTTCCGGGCTTGGGTATTCTTGCCAGTGACAAGGACAGGCACCAATGAATCGTCGCCGTCGCCAACACCCAGCTGGTAGTTGGTTCCCTTGCCCCAGGAATACAGCTTTCCATCTTCAGTAATGGCATATGAAGCGATTTCGCCACCTCCCACATGGACAATATTGTCAGACAGGTTATTAGCGGGCGTTAATTGGGCCACCACGTCCTGCTTGCTGCCCAGCCCCAGGCGTCCATACTCTGGTCGACCAACGACATAGCATCGTCCATCGTTTTTTAAAAACAGCGTATGGTGTACACCGCCAGAAATTTGCTTGACGCCTTCAAGCGTCGTTTTGGTCGGACGTAAGATCAAATCCTCATTCTTTCCACAAGCCAGCTGCTTGAAGTTGTTCAAGCCAACGGCCCAAATGATATCTGTCTGCGATTCCAGAAGGAACGTACAGTAGGTTGTGGCCCATATGGCCTCGAACGGCTTGGACCGCAACACGATCAACTGGAGCGGTCGCAGCAAGTCCCGCTTGCCACGGCGACCTGGTGGAATGTAAGCGAAATAAATTTCAGTAGGCACATATTTGGGAGAATAAACTCACCCTCTCCGCCCACCGAACGCCCTGCAATGCGCCCCAGCTGGCCCTGCTCAGCACATCCGACCGTGTAGACCTGTCCTCTGGTGGTTAACATAACCAAGTGATTTGAGCCAGAGGCAATGCTGCAGCAAACAGTTCCAGCCAAGAAATTGATTGGTTCGCACTGCTCGCCTTCTAGGGTCAAGCCCATCTTTCCGTGTGAGTCACTGAATGATCCCCAAGCATAGACGCTGCCGTCTTCCAATAGGCAAGCAGAGTGCGACTGCCCCGCCGATATGCGCACCGCTTTGCCGGGCAAACTCACCATAGCGGGCAACGACTCGCTGCCCTTCGCGCTGGTGTCTCGCCCCAAGGCGCCTACGTCGTTGGAGCCAAAGGAGTAGACATCGCCACTCTCAGTCAGCACGAGGCTATGCATGCCTCCAGCGCAAACATCCACAGGGTTTTGGATGCTCTCAACTACTGCAAGGCGCCTCCGCTCTTGGATATGCTCACCCAAGCCTAGCTGCCCGAAGACGCCCGTGCCGCATACCAGCACGTTGCCCACAATCTGTCGTCGCTTGGGTACTTCCAGGTGGAATCTAAAGCGCCCCCTTTTGGCCGCAGTCGGCTGGGCGTCGGCCTCGCCGGCATTTTTGTTCGTGACAGCCTTGCGTTTTCGCATTATTGCTGCTCTGTTATTTATACGAGTATATTCAATATTTCAAAGTTTTGTCTGCTTATGTAGGATTCAGTTTTGTTCAAGTTTCTTTTTAAATGTCAGACAGACAGCCAGGGGTGAGGCGACTGATCAGGGCCCTGGTCAGTCAAATAAATCATGAAAATTGTTTTTAACAGCAGAACAAATAAGCAACAAACATCATGAGAAACAGCAACGACTTTCTTCGAGAGAGAGAGGATATAGTGCGTCACCACTCAGAATCATACCAATTTTATTTGGTATTCCTTATATCAAACTTAAGTCCTCATTAAGTCAAACCAAGAACCCAAAAATGTCAAAATTAGTTAATTAGATCGCAGGAGAAGGTGTTGGATTGGAAACAAGTTCCATGTACATATGTCATAAGGCACCAGGTCCTACATTAGCTTTCATGCTTGAGCAGTATAAATTGTTTAAAATATTGAGCCTCATTTTATTTATCACCTTTATTTATTATATTAATCCCTTCCGTCGCACAATAACTCTGTATTAAATTATGAAATTGAGAGCTCTACTTTCAAGTTGCTCACGCTGCAATACCAAAATAATATTATACTATCTCTTTCGATGCTATTCTCGAAGAGGACAGTTGGAAAAAAACAAAAACAAGAATACAGCTTAATAGCTAGACTTAACTTTTGCCAATCGGTTGTCAAGACTCTCCTGATCACAAAAATGTATGGCTCGTCCATATCAGACGCTGTATAGCTGAGATATAGCAAACTATAGCTATACAGAAAGGGAAATCTTTCACAAATTTCATGATAACTACACGCTGAATACAAATTTGCTACAAATTAGCTACATACTGCATGTAATTAGCAAACGATACACCTGACGAGGTAGTGTGTACGTTTGCTGACCGAAAATATGATTTACTCTGTCGAATTTGTTGTCGAATTCGGTTCGAACTCGGTTCGACGAAATGTTCGTCGTTGGTGGTAGTGTTCGCGTCCACATTTCATGATGTATGTAATATTCGATGTTTTGTTTGCAAATATAGAAACGGTTCTATCTTGGCTTAGCCTAAAATGTAAAATACTAAAATTTTGCGGCGCATTTTGTTGTTTGTATTGCAGTGTATTTTACATTACATTAACATGTTATTTTATTACATACATATATTATAAATTCTGTAGGAATTCTGCTACACGATTTGTGAAAAAGTATGCAACGATTTTTAAGGACGTTGGTATTTTTTTAAGTAAATTCGCGTAGAAAAGCTATTTTGGGGAATGTCCGACACCCCTTTCTGACCCGTCCTACCGCAGTCAGAATTAAATTTCCGACCGATTGGCATCAAAATCTAAATTTAATAAAAAATGTCAGACAAAAAGGAGTTTAAAAGAGTGGATAACGGAGGTTTTTCACACTTGTGCTTCCATGGGGCTTCCCGTTATAATTGAATGAAATATATAGTTTTTGATGGATTCAACTTAGAAATATAACTTATAATTCTATTCTCCATATTCCATAGCATTAAAAAACAGGAGTAAACTGAAAACTACTTGCTGCTACATTCTATATCTGCATCGAAATCTTTATTTATCAGAAATATATTTCAGAGGAGGGAGAACGAACCTATCCATTATGTAAGTAATGTCATGTCACGCCACGGAGATTGGTAAATAATGCATGCTTTAATGTGGAAATGGCATATCTTTTTATGATGAAAAGATTATGCATGATTGGGATCGAATATTATAAAAAAATCTACACATATGGACCCGCCAAGTGGCGGCATTGGCAAGATACCGTTATATTATGATCTTCCCAATGATTTCGTGGTGGTAAAACCGAGTGCCCTAAACGAGTGCTGCAGTGTGCTGCAATCTGCCACTAGCTCTGTTCTGCAGCTCCTTTAATGGTCTATCTGCAATTGAAAAATAGTTCAATTACTTTCTCGAAAGTTTGTGTCATAGCTGCTGTTGAGACATTGACCGGGGGGGCCAATAAAAGGTTTTAATCAACCCGATTAATAACCCGAATAAAGATAACAGGGATATTATGATAAAAGGAGCCGATACCGAACTTTGTTTCATCTTAGAATTAAGGAATCATGAATCATTTAAATAGCGGTAACATTGTAAAGAAGTCGCTGACCTAGAAAACCTACTTAGAGTAAAGTTACTACAAGTAAATGTAGTGGGTCTATATATTTCATAGATTTTATAATCTACCAGATCACAGCTTGTATATATGTATCAACCCTCGTCATTAATTTATTGCCAATTGTAAAAACTTCAGAGTGCGGGACGAAAATTCGCGGGTTTGTCTCTATCTACAGTGTTCCCTTCGTTTTGAGAGACTTGGTTCAGCCAGGCCAGGCACTTTGCTGGTGTTATAAATGATAAGTGTATCCGGGGGCTATCTTCCATATCGCTACCTTTAACAATGTTAGGAGCAAAATTGGCGAAATAAAGATATCGATATCGGCAGAGTCGGGTGAGGTAAACCCTGGGCTAATCAGCAAAATATGTATATATGTCACTTGGGCTTCAATTCGAATATTTGAACGTATAAAAGCTCGACTGAGAGGCCCCTAAGCACTCATTCGCCTGTCGCCATTTCAAGTGGTAAGCACTGAAATCCTTATAGACCCTACAGCCAAATCCTAACGACATTTGCATTACTTGCAGCACTCGTAGCAAACACAGAACAAAACAGAACTAACAACATGGTCTCCGTAAGTGAATATATCATGGATACACATTACAAGATTCGGTTAATAAGCTATGGCTCTCGATTTTCAAACAGTTCGAAGAAGCCTCTGAACTCGCCAAGAAGTTCACCAAGAAGCCCACCGATGCCGAATTCCTGGAGTTCTACGGCCTCTTCAAGCAGGCCACCGTTGGCGATGTGAACATCGAGAAGCCCGGCGTTCTGGATCTCAAGAAGAAGGCCATGTACGAGGCCTGGAGCTCCCAGAAGGGTCTGTCCAAGGAGGCCGCCAAGGAGGCTTACGTCAAGGTGTACGAGAAGTATGCCCCCAAGTACGCCTAAGCCGGTCACCGGTTAGTGGTACCCCACGGATACCCCACGGCTATCCCACGGTTACCCCACTTCCCAGTTCCCAGTTCCCACTGCTGCCACTATTTAGTCGAGCAATAAAGATAACAGAGATATGAAAACAGTAATCTTCAGGTGTTGGCCCTGCTAAGCGGCTTTTTATTTGAGCTTTCATGTACTGTTTGTGTAGTACAATCGGTACTTTTGGCCAAAAGTTGCGATAGGAAAGCCGAACTCGAACTTCGAACCTAACCCGATGGGTGGCCGTGTTACGTGGCCTCCTCGCTCTCGTTGGGTCTTGCCTTCGCAGGTTTCCCAAAATATATATCAGCAAATCGCTGCTGCTATCAGCTATCAGCAGAGCCGCCTGCACTATCACCATTGCCCAACCAACCCACTCGAGCAAAGCTGCCTGCACCACAGGCAGCCCCCACTCAGAACACAGAACAGAACATTAGTAAAGCTCCAGAGAGTGTCTCTCTCCCTCTCTGTCGCTCTCTGTGGAAGAAAGCTTTGTGGCTGTGGGGCGATCGTGCGATGTGGAAATACTTAAATTGAAAGTCAAATCAAGATTGGAATTCAGACTGTGTTTAGTTCTGTAACGGCCGAGACATACAAGTAAGTCGAGTCAAGTCGAGTCGAGTCAAGTGATAGTGCCCGATGACTGGTGCCTGATTCCTGGCTATACCTATCCGATTATACAGGAAATCTTTAGCTTCAACGCGTGACGAATATCGAACTCATTTAGATAATAAGAACAGTGAGAATTTGGCCACCTGCGACACACACACACACACACACACACACACACACACACGAGTACTATGTACGACACGTACTGTGTGCTGGGGCCCACGCCCGTCTCCATATTTGGATACATTTCGTTTTGTTTGACTGGACTGCAAAAGGCGGCCTAACGGTTGCTTGGTCCATATTTCATAATTCTTGGCCAAAAGATAATTATGCGTGTCTTCTGCTTGTTGCTACCTCCACTTCCGCAGCATAAATTCAGGTGAAAGTTGGACCTATTGGACCCCAGAACCTGGCCTCTACGTGTTTGAGCAGTGTTCTTCGAGATCGCTCGATGCGTGCCAAAGTTCATTAAACATTTCGCCGAGCGTCAAACATTTTGCAGCAAACGGGTTTAGCGGTCGAATGATTAGGCAGCTAGTCGTATAATCCAGTCCTATCGCAACAGCAACTAATTATATGCTCAACGCTTTCACACTTCTTCTTGCAGATAAAATCTTTACCAGAATGTCCCTCACCGAGGTAAGTACACACTTCCTCTCGCCTGCTGATTGCTGCACAGTGCACTAGTTTAACTATACAGCAGATACACAAAGTGTCAGATAAGCCATTGGCTTATCGCCTCACCGATTGACTGCTAATCTATGAATGTACTAATCTTGATTTTGTTTGCAGCAATTCAACGCCGCCGCCGAGAAGGTGAAGAATCTGACCAAGCGCCCCACCGATGAGGAGTTCCTCGAGCTGTACGCCCTCTTCAAGCAGGCCTCCGTTGGCGACAACAACACCAGCAAGCCGGGTCTCCTCGACCTGAAGGGCAAGGCCAAGTGGGAGGCCTGGAACAAGCAGAAGGGCAAGTCCACCGAGGCCGCCCAGCAGGAGTATGTCACCTTTGTGGAGGGTCTGGTGGCCAAGTATGCCTAGAGAGTCCAAACAGCCCAGGGCTACCTACCCATCCATACCAGCACCATTGATCTTAACCAGAGAGAGACTTTAACCCTATGCGAAACGATATCTATGCTATTTACTCGTAGAATGCAAAATAAACTTTTTATGTAAATTTTGTACACCTCTGGCTTTCCCTGCAGTGCATCCATAAGCCGGGGGGTTTGACCTTGCCTTCCCTGTTTGCGGAGCAAACAAAAGGCTGCGTCTGCGGCTGCACCCTGTACCGGCTCAAGTAGCGTTTTTTAGCGGAAAACTGTTAATGGATCTATGAGTGTGTTTGCCGAAACGCACGTGTTTCAATGTCGACCGGAAGACGATATATGTGTATATCTGCCGGTTAAATATTGTCGGTTGTGGAGATGGAGATGACCTTTAGTCGCTAATTTGTGGCAGGGCAGAAAAAAAGTGAACTCCACTAAACGGCTGTTATTCCACAAATTATAAGTAAACAAAGTTCGACTTTCAGCGGTTTCGGTTGCAACATTTCAAGTGCATCACCGACAACATGCAAGCCAACAGCAGCACTAGCAGGCGCCGCACACTGGTTGATAAGTTCATTTTCTCGTAAAACTGGAATTTTAGAGATATAAAACTGAAATTTTTGTTGTATTTTTATACCTGGTACTCGAAGGGTTTAGGGATATATTAATTATGTAGTTGAAAAGGATGCGAGTAACACCCAGGAGGAAGTAATTCCAGCCTAATAAACTATATAAATATATTCTTAATCAACATCAATATCCGAATCGATAAAGCAGTTTCTGTCTGTTGCAAGCTATTATTATTTGAAGGACAAAAATCTGTGGCATCCACAATTTTGAATATACGAGAAAATCGAAACCGCACAACCAGAGAGAGTCCATATGTACCATTTTGTTGTATTTGTAGCCAGAATTAACAAATCCATTTGCATCCCCTTCATTCTGTCTCTCTCTATCTTTCTCACTCTTAATCGTGCAGTTTGCGCCCCCTGTCGGCGGGGAGCGAAATGTTTCGGATGATGGCGTTGGAGTGAGAAATGAAAGAGAGAGAGACAGATGTAGTGGAATGCAAAACGAAACGAGATATTACAGGAGCTGTCCGTGACATCACTTAGGTTTTTGCCATGGAAGGATGTAGAAGGCCCAAACGAAGTAGCTACAACTGGCCAGAAGTGAGTCCAGGCCAAGAAACGGTCGAGCAGTGATTATTTATTAAGGAATTTATGACAAACTACACACACATAAGGGACTCTAAACATATGTAGGTAAAGGTATACCCGATAAACAGTCAGTAAATATGGAATACAACACAATGTATAAAACTATACGTATTTAGATTCCGAAATTGGTATCAAAGCCAATAACTGCCGCATGCTCGCTCTCTCCCTGTCTTTTTTATTGCTGTTCGTAAAAGGGACCAATTGACTTGTTATTTAATGCAGGGAGGCGTGAATGGATCTCTCCGCAATCTCTATTAATTTTTTTCGCATGAGAGATGGGAAAAACATAGATAGAAAGAGATAGCTTCTAATGTTACTTTTGGAACTTTGTTTATCCCGTTTCTAACTAATCGACTTAATTTAGCAACTTAGCCGTTTAGCCATTGATTCTTACAAACGATTCCTTAAACGACGCCTTATAAATGTGTTTATCTAAAACCAAAAATTCTGTCTTACTTTTCCTGAGTTTTTAATGTAAAAATTTCAGGCAAAAATATATCAAGAAATTATGTAATTTTAATTAAAAAGCTAAATATCTTCCAGGCGGTAAGCTGCAGCTGCAACAGGTATGTAGCTCCATTTTTCAGCTTTCCAGAACTGCAAAGTTTAACAGAACCAAATAGAAAATACTTAAGTTATGTGAAAAATCAAAGCATTACCTCTAAAAAACATACCAGATTAAAAAAAATGTATAAAAACTAAACTTAAAAAAAAAATCCATAATTGTTTAAAAAAATTTAAATCTCTAAATCTATAAAAAAAATGTAATTTTGGGGCACAGCGGAAATGTCGACAAGTGTAATCTTCAAGAAGTGGCCATACTAAATCTCAGTGTTTGCTAGCAACATGAGGCCAGGCACTCGGGCAGCGCAACAGGTGAAGCCGAACAGAGTATCCGAGCAACATGTAGCAACAACAAGGCTGGGTTTTTGTTTATGAATGAACAGGCGAAAAGTAAAACGGCGATAAATTGGTGTAGACAAAAAGAGAAATAAGCACAAAAACAAGGATCGACGATATAATACCCTATGAATGTGCACATTTAAATTGGTTTAGCTTTGCTCAGCGGCATTTTGGGATACGAATAGATATGAGTATCTCTTTTTACCATATATAATATACCTATATTATGTCATTCAAATTATGCTCATATATATTTACCTAGTTGTTAATCTATAATGTTGTTCTGCATTTGATCTCGGTGCCTGCATTCCCCTTTAACCAATATACCACTTGCTACCCACGGAAGCAAAGGTATCAACGCGTCAGAAGACGATAAAGGTGCACAGAAATGGTGAGAGAGATGCAGAGAGCAAGAGACAGAGAGCGAGCGCTGAGAGCGGGCGATCATGATATGTCAATAGATGGTACGACCATTCCGCTCACTGAGGGACTTTTGTAAGTGCCGACTGCCGTCTATAAGCACTTATGTCCCTCAAAAAGAGACCGCTCGCTGAGTGCTCCGTACCCCACCAGCATAGCCATGCCATGGGCAATCGTGCAAAACAAACAAGAGAGCGGCGGCCAGAAGAGCAGATATATGGCCAGATCGGAGCGATCGGAGCCAAGTCAGACAATTGGGCTGCCGCGGCCTCGCCATTCCCGGTTCTACGTTTGGGCCTTAACGCCGTTTGTTTGGCCAACGCGCACCGCACCGAGTCTTTCGTTCGTTCGTTCAGTCGTTGTCGCCGTCGGTGGGTCTGGTCTATACCTCGGCTCGCCTCGCCTCGCCCCGCCACGCTCGACGCTCTCTTTTTTTGTTCGTGTGTACGGGTACGTGTGCGCCTGTGTGCGCGTGTGTGTGTTAACAAAATGTGATTAGCAAAAATACAAAGAAATCAGGCATAGTGGAACGCTGGGCATTGTGGCTAAAACAACGGCAGCAGCAGCGTTGGCGCACTCACACATCCAATAAAGAGGTCCAATAAAGAACAAATAATTCAAGATATACGCGAATATACATAATATACGGACAAAATATACGAAAAATTTGCATAAAAAGCAATGCGCTGGCGCTGCAACAAAGCACGGCCCTAAAAAATAAGTAACACTGATGACAATACCCAGTTTTTGCTTTATCGGCAACACCAGCAGCAGCAACAATTATATTATTATTGAACTACACCCAAAGCGAGAGGCAACGGCAAAGGCAACAAATACAACCACGGATCTGCGGCTGTGCGGCTGACTTGGCCAACAGCAACATTTTCCTACCTTTTAAACCAGCCACAAAGAGAGCAGAGTGAGAGATAGATAGAGAGAGAGAGAGAGAGAGAGAGAGAGCGGGAGAGCTACTTCGACCAGTTCCAGCAGTTGTTGCACCACCACTGATATGGCCAGCTGTCTGCCAGCCTCAGATGCAATTCGGTAAGTTTCGGCCATTTACCGTTCAGGCTGTGACCGAACGGATCCAAAATTCAAAACTAAAAATTCAAAGCTTCAATTCAAATTCAGTTTCATCGCGGACACAATTCAGACCAGGTTTCAGGTAGCCAGGTAGCTCCGGCTCCTCTAATCGTGCTTCAAGCCTCATTCAAATCTGCAAAAATCTGCTCAGGTGTGTCTGTGTGTGTGTGTATCAGTATCGGCGTGTGTGTGTTTTTTTTTAGTGGATTGGAGTGTGTGTGTGTATGGGTGGGATCTACCATATGAATATTCCCCAAATGTGATTCGTGTTCCTGTTGTTGTGCTAATTCGTAGAGATTTCTTCTTTTGCGATACTACGTATTCATTAATAAGTCTCACGCGCCGCTCATTTCCCTACCAATCCCAGATCCACCGCCCCCCCTCCCTATCGACCATGCCGTCCCCCCACCTCTAATTCCTATCCATTCCCTGGTTCTCGGATTACCGTGTTGATGTTGTCTTTACTTTTCGCAGCACCCCTCCCAAAGCAATCGGAAGAGGGGCAAGACATACATATAAATTAAAACTTATTTTGTGATCTCCTTTGTTGCGGGAGATAGAAAGAGAAGTTGTAAATCCCCAGGTGATAAAAGATGGCAAATATTAGCCCAGTGCCCGGCCATCCTAATGCTTCAGATAAAATGCATTATCTTCTGGGATATACAGATCTGGGTATTCGGTAATTGTTTGTTTGGGCAATGATAGTTCTTTTAAGCACTCATTGCGATCTATCCAGAAGTAAATGAATTCTTGGCTCTGTGCTATAAATTAACAATTTCCCATAAGCAAACGGATACCATGGTACTGCTGCTCCCCACTTGAACCTGAATGTATAGGAATATCCAGCATCCAGAAACCAATCATCCATTGATGACATCTGCAACCCAGATTTCAGCAGCCAGACAAATATATTATCGTAACAATCCACCCAGAAATAACTGCGACTGCGATTGCGACGGTGACTGCGACGGTGACGGTGATTGTCTGCGCATGCGTAGGGTGGTCCGTCGGCTGGTGCTCTCTGTGGACGAAAAAAGGCAATATCGAAAACGGGTTTCCAGACACAACATCGGCCACTAATACTCGTACTAGTTGGGTGCTTTGCGGCCAGCTCTATGACTGCCATTCGCCAAATTCCCCGCTTACCTCTCCTCCAAACCCCCTGGCAGACTTTGACTGGTAATTGCAGTCGCGCCAGTCGCTAGATCTCTGGGCAGTCGGTTGCCCGCTTCCCGCTGCCCGCTTCCCGCTGCCCGCTACCCGTTGCAGGCGATCGAGACACTTGACGCTCCTCTGGCCGCTGGCTCCGGGCTGGCCCCAGGCTGGCAACGGGCTCTGTCTACTGTCTACTGTCCGCTGGCTAGGTATTTCAGAGCACCGACTGTGACAAAAGAATGCACAAACACGAACAAAACACTGGCAATGCACGCAATGAGAGTCGGAAAAGCTGAATGCCAGAATGGTATCGGAATACGTATACGACCGGTGTGACGGTTATGTGAGATGCGGGCTTCTAGAGAGGGTTCGAGAGGGGGGCTCGCCAAAAGGTCCGCACAAGTAGAGGAAGGCCTAAGGCCTTGCCACCTGGTTGCCCAGAGGAGCCCTGGCCTCACGGATAGGGTTACGCATACTCTGTCTCCCCGATCTTGCGATCTTGCGATCTTTCAATCTCTCGATCGGTGTGAAAATTGAGTCATTCGCACACTGGTAATTAAAAGGCTTAAAAGTAGATACCATTTTATTATAGCCCAACGGACAGGTCTGACCCCTGCCATTTGGAGGGGCGATGCAAATCAGATCGAAGCAGATAATTATGGAACCTCCAGTCGAGGCTTGTCTTGGGTTTTGGCACAGCCTTTGTTTCCACTCGTGTCTCCAAAATCTTTGAGCTACGAGTCTGTGTCTGCCCCTCCACACAGCCCCACAGCCGCACAGCCGCACAGCCCCACCGCCGCTCTTGGCTCTTGGCTTTTGGTTCGTGGTCTGTGATCGTGGTCGTGGTCCGTGCTTCGTGTGTATTAACCTGCCGCACCGGTTTCGGTTTATGTTTTAGCCAACGCCATCATCCATCCCATCCCATCCATTACTTACGAGTATACCTCGTACTCGTATATACATACAAACAAACATACACACATACATACATTTGTATGTGTATATGTACGCTCATAAGTGTGTTTCTATTTCTCTTTTAATTTTCTCTCGGGGCGCTCAGAGTTGCTGCTGCTGCTGTTGCTGCCGCCGCTGCTGCTTGCTGCTTGCTGCGACTTGTTGCTGCTTCTTTATTTATTTTTTAACCAGTTTTTCTGTTTGTTGTTAGTGCTGCAACCTGAGCGCGAATGAGCCATAAATAACAACAACTACAAGCCAAAAGAAAACCAAAGAAACCCAAAGAGGTACGTCTCTGTCTCCCTGTCTCCTTACCCTGTCCCAGTCTCAGTCGCAGTCCCTGTCTCCGTCTCTGTCTCCTTCTCTGTCGCTGTCCCGGTTTCCAGGAAGCAAATGTCTGTCCCAGGCCCGATCCAAACTCAAACTCAACCCAAAGACAAGACCGTCTGCAATTCGCGTGCAGAGTTGCCTGACGACTGACAGACGACTGGACCTGGTCCCCCCCCTCCCGCCACTATGGATTATGCAACTTTTGGTTTTTATTTGAAAATTTAATAACTTAGGCGTTGGCGTTGGCGTTCGCGTTCGCGTTGGCTTCCTTGATGGCGCGAGTGCAGTGCCAGACAAGAAATGACGTTTCTCCCTCTCTCTCTCCCTCTCCCTCTCCATCTCTCTCTGCCAGCCCACTCATTTGGCCAGCAAGCAAATTCCCCAGTGATCCGTTAAGTCGGGGCTAATCCCTCAGCGGAATTTCGCGCATCTAATCAAAATCCGTGGCCAAGTCAGAGGTTGGCCTAAACGCATTCCATTCCTCACCCATGCCCATGCTTGTGCCCAGACCCAGGCCTGAAGTCCAAAGAAGTCTACGGCTACAAGTTGGCCAACAGCTTGTGCCGCCTGCTATCAGAGCAAACAACTGAGCCAAGTGCAAGCTTTTGAGGGGAAACCCCACGGAACAGAACAGAACAGAACAGAACGGAGCAGAACGGAACGGCAATATTTTTGAGTAGAACCGAATTCCATCCAGTTCGTGGAAACACTCGTACGAGTCTCGTAGTGCAGTTGCAGAAAGTGCAGACTCAGTGCATGCAAAGAACAGCAGATCTATCAGATCCCTCAGATATTCCGAGTGGCATTGAATTGGATATACTACATGTGTAGTGTGTACCACACAACACACAGAGCACACACAATCAGTGATAGTTATCCGAAAGTTCAATAAAGATACTCCCCGATTATTGAGTGGCCATAAAGATAGCCAAGATATCATCTGATCAGGCTGATGTAACAATATCTATACCCTCGCCACTTCCAAACAGAAGCCATGGGCAGAAGCAAGGGCATCTAAATCCAGATAATACCCCTGCCCGACTAGACAATGCAACAAGTATACTTGTCCCTCTATTTATACAGCTATTGTATATGGTATATTTAGATAGAGCAGCGTTCTGGAGCAGCGCAGATATTTGGGCAGTCCCTGCAGGGGCTTAGGGGGACCGCTATACTTGGACTAGTTCGCGTATTCGCGAGTGCCGGACGATAAGATAAAAAAGCTGTTGCCGGAGGCGCCTGAACTTTGGCAATGGGCCAGCCAGCCAGCCAGCCAGCCAGACATGACAGTGAAAAAAAATGCAACTAAAATGCGACTAAAATAAACAACAGCCAGCAGTTCCTAACTCGAGTTCGTTTCACTTTCAGCAGCTGCCACAGATGAGGCACCGCTGGCCACGAAGGCTGGCCACTGACTGACCACTAGCCGCCATTCCCGGGAGCCTTCTCTCCAGCTCCTCCAGCTGAGCTCCAGCGAACGCCGCGAGATGCACGACCTCTTCACGAAAGTGCTCGCCAAGCGCGACCTGTCCCGGGCCGGGGATCTCTTCTCAGTGCCCGATGCGGACATTGTGGATGACATAACGGAGGTGGTAGGTCTATCTGCAACGAAACTCTCATATGAGTCCTGATCCACCGTTCACCGTTCACCATGCACCCTTGCAGCTTTCGGAGATCAGCCCGATCATCTCCCATGCGGACTACGTGAAGAACAACAACGACCAGAGCGTGGTGGAGATCTGCGTGACGCGGGTGCTCTCCTGCATCCGGGAGACCCGCAGTGCGGAGCGCTACTGTGCCGCCCTGGTCGATCTGCTTAAGACCTGCCTGCTCTGGAACCTGCAGCCATCCAGCGCCACAAAGGAGGAGCCGCCGCATGCCAAGATCGCCGCTGACATTATATCTAGCATATTTCTAGTGAGTGGCGCCCAGAGTATCCTTGAATCCATAAGCTCATCCAATCCTTCTCATCTAACCCAAACAGAACTACGATAAGAAAGAACTGATGAAAATTGCGCTGCCCATTGCCGTGCAGTTCCTGCCGAAGGGCAACAAGGAGCTGTCGCGCAACCTGGCCAGCTACCTGTCGCTGGCGGCCATCGACCACGCCATCCTGTTGAGTCCCCACACAGAGTCCGTGATGGAGTCCATCCTCTCCGGCAACTACGGACTGCTGCGCGTCCTCTCGCAGGTGTACGAGGTCACCCCCGAGGCGGTGACGCCGCACGCTCCGCTGCTCATGCCGCTGCTGCCCCAGTGCGATCCCCAGGAGCGTATGGCCGTGTTCCAGCTCTACCTGCTGATCGTGCAGAAGTCGCCCGAGGTGCTCGAGGAGTGCGTGCCACAGCTGTGCGGCTTCCTGCTCGACAGCGACACCTCCAGCATCACCATGCAGATCCTCCTCAAGCTGGCGCAGCACGCGCCCCACCTGCTCGTCGACCACTTCGAGCAGCTTCGTCTGGCGGCCAAGACCAATCCCAGCACCGTCACACTGTGCGCCCAGATCCTCACCACCGCGGGCATCGGCAGCAGGGAGACGGCCCAGCAGGCGCTCGATTTTGTGCTGGAGCACCTACCCACGCAGGCGCTGCTCCAGCAGGAGGCCACGCGGCTGTGCTCGGCATATCCCGTGCTCTTCACCGACAAGGTGCTGGCCTGCGTGCGCCAGAAGAATGCGGCGCTCAGCTCCCAGCAGGATGTGGGCAGTGCCCCCGCCAACAAGACCTCCGGCGGCGTCACCATCGTCAGCCTGAACAGCACCAGCTCCAGCCCCAATCCCCCCCTGAAGCCAGCTCCCGTTGCAGCACCGATCATCCAGCAAGCGGCCGCCACCAGCAGCAGCAGCAGCAGCACCGTCAATGCCACGCCCAGTGCGGCTCCAAACTCAGCGCCCATCGCCACATCCACGCCGACGCCCACCCCGCAGCACGCGGGCTACACGAGACGCGTGAAACTGGGAGACTCCAGGAGCACGGGGCGCTTGCATCCCGCCAGCAACACCCACAGGAGCGTGACGCGGCTGAATGTGGCCAGCGGGTCCGTCGGAGGACTTCACAAGAGCATGACGCGGCTGAGCAACTCGCAGATAAACCAGCAGCCGGGGGGCAGCTCCAACGGGAACGTTGTGGTGCAGTCGGGGGCTACGCCCAAGACGCCGGCGACGTTCAGCAACCCGCCCGTGACGCCTGTGCCGCCGCTAAGCAACAACGTGGTCATCACGGGCCACAACAAGCATGGGATTCCCGTCACCTCTGGCGGGGTGACCGTCACCACGTCGCCCTCCAAGGTGCGGCCCCATTCCCAGGGGCCCTCGACACTGCTCAACTCCAGCACGGTACTGATGAAGTACAGCACGGATGCCTTGAATCAGTCGGTGGGATCGATCTCCATACCTCCAGCCTCGGCGGCAGCAGCTGCGGCCCCTTCACAGCAGCCGCAGAATGCGGTGTCCGTACACCATGCCTCGCCAGCACTGCCCAGCGCATCCTCCAGCAACGGCAATGCAAAGTCGGTGATGAAGCTGCCCGTAAACGGGAATGTAAGTGGGAAACAAGCAGGATAATGCCTAATGAAAGCTGATAGCTAAGATCCACCGATATTTGCAGAGCGAAGTGATTGTCTCGGGTCCCACCACCAATGTGGCGCCGCGACGCAGCGACAACACCAGTCGGACCCTCCTCAATGCCAACAGTGTGATGGACCAAAGGATGAGCACCTTCGAGCCGTACCAGATAATGCGCGATCCCGTCCAGCAGTTCTGCGAGAAGAACTTCAATTCGATCAAGTCCTACATGGACGAGGTCTCGCAGCACCTGCCACCACCCACGCGCTGCAGCATCGAGGGTAAGCTTGTGCTTCGATCTCTGTCTTCTCTCTTGATCTCTGACCATCCGAATACACAACACACAAACACACACCACCACACACACAAAACACATCACACAGTTTCCAATGAATTCGCAGAACGACGAACGAAGAAGGTGGCCAAGCTGCATTTCGCCTGCCAGATTCGCGGACCCCACTGCCTCTACTCAAAGACGTGCTTCACGATGCGCACCCGCAACCCCAAGACCTGGATACACATGATGTTCCTGGACTTTCAAGTGCGGCACTTTGTAAGTGGAAAACGGCTTAGCGATCCGCAGATCGCATTACGATCTAATCAGATCTAATCACGACATCCACTTCCCTTTTCAGGTGAAGGAGAAGTGCGTGTTGAGCACACGCGAGTCCGGGATCAGCAATCTCAAGAACATCTGGCAGATACTCAAGTGCGAGAATCGAAGTTTCACGGAGCTGGTCACCAGCCAATTTCCCCAGGTTAAGGTATGTCTGAAAACACGGCTGCAGGGATCATTTTTTGTAGCCGATATTCAAAGAGTGGTGGAAGCGAATGTGTGTAACACCCGAAGGATGCTTTTGCGACTCCATACAGTATATATATTCTTGATCAGCATCAATAGCCGAATCGATATACTGTCTGTCTGTCCGTCCGTTTTAATAAGCGCATAGATCTCAGAGTCCATAAACGCTTGAGCAATCAAATTTGGCCGGATGCCGAATCTGGATGAGATCGTATCATTATTATATCCAGAAGAAACAAATGAAACTTCAGTCACGCGCTCATTCCTTCTGCATCTCTCTCTCTTAAACACAAACACTCTTCCTTCTGGCGGAGGGGAGCGAGAAAGCAACTATACTGACTGAGTATCGGGTATAATTGTAGAGCTGCGGCCCTTGCCTTTGCTGTTGTTTGTTTTATAAATGTAATCTTTGACGTAATTTCAGGACCGCGAAATACTCGTGAATGAGCTGCGGCACTCGGGATTTCTGGATGTGTTTGAGGTCTCCATCACCGATAAATCCAACCCGAACTGCAATGAACTCGAGTACCAGTGGGGCTGCTTCCTGTGCAATCATCCGGACAAGGCGGTGGGCTTCCTTAACGGCAGCAACCAGCCCATGATCGAGGGCCAGCTGAAGGAGAAGAAGGGTAAATGGCGGCTGTTCAGGCGCTGGCGGACGCGCTACTTCACGCTCTCCGGTGCCCATCTCTCCTGCAAGGGATCGGTAAGTGAACGCCAGAGCAATCACTACATATAAGAAAGGAACGTAATTGACATTCGGCTTATGCTTTTCTTCAGAGCGGGGGAGAGAGCATCGATGTGAACCAGATACGATCGGTGAAGGTGTCGCGGGGAGCACGCAACATACCCAAGGCGTTTGAGATTTTCACCGCCGACCAGACCCTAATACTCAAGCCGAAAGACGGCAAGAATGCCGAGGAGTGGGTGCAGTGTCTCAGCATCGTGGTGGCCCATTCGCAGGCCCGTGACAACCCCACGGCAAAGACGAATAGCTTGCCGGCCCGCAGCATGGGCAGCAGCAAGCCCTCCTTCTAGGATGCGCTTGAATGTTAGGATGCGGAGCACCCACATTGTGAGATTATTTGTAAATGTAAAGACAGAGCAACCACAACACACACACAAAAGACAAGGGACAGCGGCGACCAGAGGACAGCTGTGTACCCCTCCACGCACTAAATACACCATATATACAATATATACCTATATATATACTACTCTATATATACACAGCATATACATATACTTATTATCCATAGACTTATTTAGCAAGTACTTACCGTTTCAAGGGATTTTAAAAATTTTGCGAAATTGTTTTTTCATTCATAGTTGATTTTTATACATACATATACACATATATGTATTTAGTTTATGCTTATTTATTGTACGTGTATTAAACAAACAGATTGCTTTCGAAGTCGGACTTGTGAGTGAGTTTCACCTATCCACGGCCCCCGATGCTTAGCAGATCTATCTACATACAATCTGCAAGCCGTAAGAAAATGGACGCGTATCTTCGATTTAATTTGGGACTTTGACACACACCTATAAGCCGTGGCCATAACTATGCTCGTAGAGTCACCAGAAATCTTTGCTATCGGATAAAACAGAATGGATAAAACATCTTTTTGTTTGCCTATCAATCGAACTATAATCGTAAATTGGGAACAAGGTTTAGTGCATTCCTTGCAGGAATACCTGTAATACTTTTAAGGGGATGCCAAAGGGGGACTCGAAAAAGGAACTGATTCCCTTAGCAAAAAACGCTACATATGGCACTGCTGCAGCAGCCTTTAAAACAATATTTTTGTCTCTTAAAATAGTTCCACCTTTGGAGGAGGCTAAAACAGTTAGAGCTACATTTTTGCTTGGAGTCTGGTGACTCTCATCCGCATTACAGACGAGAACTGGACGCAAACATTTGTAACTATCTATTAAACAACTGGCAATAGTACTAATAGTTAACTAGAGAATTAACAACAATTTGACACGATTCAAGGCAACTGCGACGATGAGGCCACATCCCCATTGGCATTGTGATCAGGTTCGCTTGGATCCAGCAGCTGCGTCCAGTTGGCGTTCAGCCTGACGATCTCCATGTCCTGCCGCAGCTGCTGCAGAGGCGAGTGCAGCTCCAGGGGCAGGCCATCACCCAGAACTCGCGAGACGTGTTCCAGTTGGTTGGCATAGATCCTTAGGCGCTCCACATTGTTGTTGTCCTGCGGCAGATTCGAGACCTGTGGGAAGGAATGGGAGAGAAATGAAATGTTGTCGATGTGGAGGGAGGTTGACTCAATGGCTCTCACCTGGCTGGCACACAACGTTTGCAGAAACCCGCTGAGGCGTGGATCCTGCAGCTGTCCTCCAGCCTGCCACATCTTTAGGAGATTGAGGATGCCCGCCACATCGCCCTGCTCGGTGTCTTGGCTGGAGGGCGAGAGCAGGCGCATGGGCGGAAACTCTGTGGTGGGCGACAGCTTCTTGTAGCTACTGCATAGGGTGCTTAGCGTGCAGATGTCTTCGTTGAGGCGCTGGCGCGGTTGGAGGTTGGAGGATTAGCGGTTGGAGGATTAGCGTTTGCAATTAGTTTGGTTTGTTCTGGACTGGGCTCTGGGTTTCATTTTAAACGAAAGAGTGCGCTTTTGAGCTTGATTTGTGACTGCCTTACCAGCGATGTCGTGTGGTTGATGGACAGTGGAGATGATTGAGTGATGATTGGAAACAAATTGAAACAAATTATATACATACATACGAAGATCTTAGCACGAAGCCACAGCCGAAGCCGAACACAAGAGATAAATAAGCCAAGTGATTTATTTGGATTTAAGACTACAACTAAACTAAATAATTAAAAAAAAAATAAAATAAGATCGCGGTCGAGAGAGTGGTTTGTAACATATGAAAAAATAGTATATATGAATATATATCTGATCTGACGATAAACGAAAAACGATATATAGAAATGTCTTCGAAGGATGCGCAACACAAGAGGATTCACTGAATCAAGATCTAAAATCTTACGTCGATCTCGTTGCGATGGCGCTGCATCTCGGCCTTGGCCCCGCTGAGGTCGCTCCCCTTGATCATCAGCTCCTGTGTGGCATCCATGAGTTCGTCCTGCAGCTTCAGATTGACGTCCTCCAAGTCTTTTAGTTTCTCCAGCATATCCTCCTTATGCTGTTGTAGTTTGTTCCTAAAAAGCACAGAAACAGTCAAGTTCAAAGTTCAGAACAATCCCCCTTCTCCCTCACTCACTTGTCCACAATCAGTTGCTGGATGCAATTGTCGTTGTCCAGCTGAACAAGTCTCAGGACCTTGAGCAACTTGGTGACCAGCGTGTCCACCTCGATCACCTGATCCACCACTGCCTGGGCCGTGCTGTACTCCATCAAAGATGGCAGCTCTGCGAGCGAGTCGTGGCAGCTCAGCTCCTCCGTGTTGCATTGATCGCGAGGACTGCAAGGAACAATGAGAATTAAAGCGTCTTATCAAGAGAACAGCCAGCGATTGATTGCTTACTTCATGGGAAGCGCACTGATCTTGTGCATGTGCAGCTCCATTTGCTGGCGATTGGTGATGGCCTGCGAGAGCTGCTGCAGCGAGTCGTCGCCTCCATTCTGGTGGCTGATCATCTCTGTGGGCAGCTCGATCTGGGAGATCATGCCCGTGCAGGAGGAGACCATGTTGTGTGAGTGAGAGTCCGGATGGACCACATCCTCCAGCACATTGTCCATCATGAGCAGACAGGGTTCCGTCTCAGAATCCAGCATTTCCGTTGAGTCGGAATCTTCTCCTGGCTGCTCATGGCCTGTTGTTGCTGTGGCTGTTCCCGACCCGTTTTGGGTGGAACCTCCTCCACCGCCTCCGCCTCCGCCTGCTCCTGATCCTCCGTTGCGCTTTCCCGCCTGACGCAGCGAGAGACGCTTGCCAGAGTGTGTGGTGGCCTGGCGAATGGCACCGATGACGGCTGCTATAAAGGATTGGTTGCGCTGCGGCGACAGGGAGCCATCGCTGGCTAGGACAAGAGTGTGCATGGCTTCTCCGGCAGTGGCCGGACAGAGCGGAAGGTCCAGTCCGTTGGGCCTAACGCCATTATGGACCTGTTCGGATTCCGCTTGAAAGCGGATATCCTGCAACAAAATCATATCATTAGAACCGCTACAGGAAGCGCCTACTTTAGGGCCACTTACCTCCAAATCTTGCTCGGAAATACTGTAGGAGTAGACCAGCTGCTCCACGAGTCCGTCCAGCCGGGAGTGCAGTCCGGAGAGGGCTGTGGAGGCGCCTGCCACCGAGGCATTTTGCTGGTGGATCAGTTCTCGGGACTTGGTCTCCAGGGCCGCGTACTTGGTCTGCAGCAGGCGGTTCTCCTGGCGCCTCTGCTCGTTCAGCCGCACCAGATGCCGGCACTCGTCGCGCAGCACTTTGGCCTCCTCCTCGCGATGGGCCAGCTGTGCCCTGGCCGCCTGGTGCTCCGTCTCGAGCTCTCGCAGAGCGTCGCACTGGGCGGCCTTCTCGTGCTGCAGGAAGTCCTGCAGCTCGCTGGACTCCTGCTCGATGGCTGCCTTCTCCTGGAGCAGCAGCTGCTGCGTGGCCAGTGATCGGCGCATCTCCAGCTGGAGGGTGCGACACATGGCCCGCAGCTGGCCAATCTCCTGCTGACGCTCGAACAGCTCGTGTCCGCTCATCTGGATCTGCGACTCCAGCATCAGGAGGCTGTCGTGGCCGCCCCCATCGGTGCTGTCCTCAGATGTGGGCGTCCCAGCACTGGCGCTGACCACGCGGGCCAGCTCCAGCATCCCCATAACCCGTTCCGTGTTCAGGTGCAGCTCCTGCTGCATGGCCAGCTTCTCCTCGCGCTCCCGCTGCAGTTTCCCGCTCAGCTGGCGCACCTCTTGGCGCAGTTGCTCCAGCTCAAAGTCCCGCTGGTCTGGCTCCGCCTGGCTGCTCTGATCCTTCTGCTCCACTGCGTCCAGAGCTCGCGTCTGCAGCAGCCCCCCGCCTAGGACCTGCTCCAGGTCCTCGCTGGTCAGCGCCGTCTGCACTGCCGTCTCGTGATAGATCTTCGTCCTGCCCTGCGTCGTCTGCAGGGGACGCCGCAGGGAGTTCACTTTGGCAGTGGCCGGAGCCAAGCTCCGCCTGCTCGTGGGCACCACCATTACCGAAGACGTCATCCTGGCATCCACAGCGGCGGCGGCGGCGCGACTGATCGAGTTGCTCCTGGAGAGCCGTCCGCCCGTCAGATCCTCCACGGACTGCTGCTTGCGACGGCGGGGCAGGGTTCCCCCTGGTGCCGGACTGCCCCTCATCCGACTGACGTTCACTTCCGGGGTCACGGACATTCCCCGACGTGCTCCTCCTGCTCCCCGATTGGCTGGCCAGCGACCGTCGTCGGAGGGGGTTCCTGGCGTGCGGGCCCGACTGAGCGATGGGGTCCTCTGGACCTGGGCCAGGCGTTGCACCGACTGGGCCCGATTGAGGGCGCTGGGCAGCGTATCGGGCTTCTGAGGGCGCGCCAGCCGCGTGGACGTGGGTGTGGCCGTGGGCGTGGTCGGAACCCGGAAGGAGGAGGACGAGAGCCGTGCCTTTTCCCGGCTACTGGCTGCAGGCGTGGCCGGGGACGGAGGTGCCGCACTGTTTCTGGGCAGGCTGACAGCCCGCTTCAGGTTGGCCACTCGGCCACGCAGCTGCTCCAGTGGCTGTGCCCTCGGGGGGGCGTTCTCTGCACTCTGCTCCGGCTCGAACATGGCCACCTTCTTCTTGACGGCGCTGCTGGTGTTTGTGCGCCTCGGAGGCGAGTCCTTCTCGCTGCCAGTCTCGCTGGGAGCCAGATCCGCTGTGCCGCTGGTCACCACCTTGAGCTCGCAGCTATCGTAGATGTCCTCCAGCCCGTTGCTGCTGGTGTAGCCCCCGCTGGTGCTGCTGAGGCCCCGCTGCAGCGTCACCCGGGACAGGCAGCAGCTGCTGGCCACGTCCAGGCCGCTGTCGCTGCCATCGCAGTTGCTGGTCGCTGTGATCCCTTCGCTCAGCTCCAGACAGGCCAGTCCGGCCACCAGTTGCTGCTCCTCGAGAGCCGACAACAAAGACTGTTGCTGTTCCTGTTGCAGTTGCAGTTGCTGTTCCTCCGGTTGTGTCGCCATGTCGAAGAGCGTGGCAGACATGGTCGTTCACTCGCCCACTGAGGAGGAGACAATGAAGAAGAAGCAGAGAGAGAGAGAGAGAGGATGAGTATGAGTGTGATTCGTGATTCACTTGTGGCGACCCACATTTCGGTTGCGTATTTTTGGGATGCTGGCATTTTGATCGCATCCCGCTCCCATTTCCCCCTGCCCCTTGCAACGTGAAACACAAACAAGTTGCATGCCACCGACCTTTTCCCCGATTGCAAAAATAGGTATGCATTTCCTCCCATTCCAATCCGCCACAGATTCGGCCACAATTCATCTTTTTTCGGTCAAGTTGCACGCTCTTGCACGCAACACGGATCCGTTTTGCTCTGGGCAGATGGAATGCCACAACTGTGTTCTGTTTTCCGTTTGCTGCGGCCAGGAAAGTGGCAGTGGAAGTGGAAGGCCCCCAAGGCAGTGATTGACTCGAACTAGTTCACAGGCGACAGACAGACAGACAGCCACACGACATGACCCAACGACACGACACCGCACCGCACGGCAACACCTGTCCGACCACAGAACTGGGACACCAAATCGCCTGGCCTGGCCTGGGTCTCAGTCTGGGGGGCATAAATAAGTTATGAGGGGAGTCTCATTGTCTCATCGCCAAAACAGTCCTACACTGGGAGGAAAGCCGAGCGAGAAAGAATCACTGCACTTATTGCGAATCCCCTCTGTGTTCGTGTATCCGTTCGCCTATGGGAAACTTATGCAACGAATCAAAGTTGTGTGCTGGCTTGCCCGACAATAGATCACATATTGATTTCAAAGTTTTATTCTCTTCTCTCAGTGTCGTTGACAACGCATCTTTGTGGCACTTGGGGCACGTTGACCCAACTGTTTTGGTTGTGCCCCAGCCGCGAGACACTTTCCAAATTCGCATCCAATTTCGCATGCCACATTGTTGTCCCAGAGATTCGCTTGGCAGTTCGCGCTTTATCGCCTCCATCTTTCTAGTTGATAGATTACTTGTACATACATACCATATATTATATGTAGGTATGTATTAGCCACATGAAATTATCATCTTTCATCAGCAGGAGCCGGGAAGAGTATAAAATATTCTCCACTCTGAATGGAGTCTCCGCCACTGCCTGCCTGCCTGTGGCTTGGGTTTTTTTGGTGTTGGTCTTTCAATTGGACTCCCATTCAGCCGCACACGTCATTAGTGTCATGTTGTTATGCGATCTCCCAGAGATTTGCCCAAAATTTTTGGAGATTTCATCACGAGTTTGTTGCTGTTGTTTTTGGCCAGAGAGTGCGAAGGGAGAGGGGAGAACTTAATGAAGTTGCTCCAGTTTTCAGATAATTGCAAGTTCATTTGAAGCGAATCACTTTACGAATACACATTGTGTGCGAATGAATGCTAGTACGAGTACGAGTACGAGTATGAGTGCCTCTAAGGCGAATAGTTATGGTTATGGCAGAGCGCCAACCGGTTTGTTGGTCCACCTTTTCCAGCCAGAGAACGGGGTTTGGATCCTGCATAAACGACCTTGTTTTACGATATGTTAAAGGCTGTCTCAAGCGGCACTGCGGCACTCGGGCCACGCTCGAGTGGACTTTAAAGAGACGTTAAAGAGCAGGCTGGCTCTAGGCTCCGCCCCGCCCCGCAGACACGACAGCGGTCTAATGAAGGCCACTTGAAGGCGCTGAGGATGCCACAACGCGAGGATGGGGAGCTCTGAGTGCCGCCTCGTGGAGGCAAGGGCCCAGGCCCCACGAAGCAGTGCCAAAGCCATAAACAGACACATGTCTGCAACCGCAAGATACATACGAGTAGACACACAAAAAGTATCCACTGGATACATATTGAAAGCAGACAGCCGCAGACAGCGGGTCGTCGGGAATGAAGTTGTCGCCGCCAATATCCACAGAATCGATCCGAGTGGCCCTGGCAGTGAAAGATGCAAGTAGCTCCCAAGCCGGGGAGAAACAAGTTTCGTTCCGCAACGCCTTATCGGAGTCGCCTCAGTCACTTCTATGCCAGCCACAACGAGAGAGAGCGAGAGCGAGGGGCGGCGGGAACTGGTGGCTGATGGGATGTCTGCGGATAGTTCAAGGCGCCCACACGCAGCGGTGGGCTGCCGCCTGGAGAATAGACCCTCTGGAAACCCTTCAAGGGCCAGTCGTCACGGCACATTAACTCCAATCAATGGCCGCTGCTCTCAATTGCTCCTCCGCCTCCTCCACCTCCGCATAGCCCCTAATTCGATTAAAGCGCTTGATGGGGCAAAAATAGGGCTGCCTCTGAATGTGGCAGTGTCGTGGTGCAATGCCAAGTTGATTGCTGCTGCAGCAACAATTGCGACGAGTGCAAAAAGCGCGTAGATGGGAAATGGCTTAGCGCTTGGCTCCACGCTAATTGCTGCCTTTGATGTCTTCTGCTGTGTCTGGCAGTGACAGTCAACAGTCGCAGCGCCTCACAGAGGTGCCCTCTCCTCCTGCCTGCCACACATTAGCATCTTTTCATTGAGCAGAGCAGAGGAGAGGAGATGAGAGGAGAGGCAGGCTCTTCCGCTCTCTGGGAAAATCAAGATATACCAGATTTCGATCTACGATTTTCTCTTTTATGGCCAGCTGGAGCTGTAGATTAAGAGGACACACAGGCAGGCAGACAGGCAGGCAGGTAGCATTCCCTCATTCATAGGCACAGGATTACGAAAAGGTTTTCCATGCTCTTCTCTAGCGAATCTCTAGATCTCAACGGACAGATTCGGACCACGGTCAAGCTGTTTTCTGGGAACTGCCTTCGCAATTTGTTCCTCAATTATGAATTCCCATACACACATACACACATCGCATCACAATTCCAACGTGAAATCTGCATATCTACAGTGCGTCACATAGCTAGCAGGGCGTAATGGAAATGGGGATGGAAATACATAGTTTACTGCTCCCATAGAGACGCTGCTCAAGTGCTTGCGAAAACAACATACATATCGTGTTCATGACGTTGTAATGAATGCTTTTACATGGCTTGTGCCATTGATTTTGGTTTAATACTAGTAAAATGCTTGTAGATCTATAGATAATTCCAGCAACCACATTAATAGTGTTTATCTGAAATGATTAGGTGTCTTTTTTCTGATCAAGGCCATACACCAGTCAATGAGTGCTTCGTCGTCTCTTTTTCCAGGAAGGTTGGATGGATATTATGTCTTTATGTATCGTTTGAAATACTGATAAGATATGGGAAGAGCAATCAATCAAAAAAACCAGTAGGAAATTTGAATTATGTTGGTTTTTCGAAGCCGATAAGGTATTTCCTTCTATTCAAACGATTTGTGGCATGAGCATGACTGGCTGTCAATTGGCTGTCAAGCTTACAGCTTCGAAACGCGCTGTTAACAGTGCCCAACATATGGATGGATGGATGGATGTTTATGCGATCCCCGTCTCCATTTGCCTGGCAATCGGGGTTTATCTGTGTCATATGCTCATAGGGAAGTACGTTCACATCGCACGGCTTGGCTGTGCCGTCTGTTGTGGCAGTTGCAATGGAAACAATTTATTTCCATATACAACGGGGTATTTATAGCAATTTATTCCTACTGGCTGGGGGTGGCTGGGGGGCTAAGCAGTGCACCTCTTTTTTGGGGCATGTACCCCATAACCAGAACTCAATGGAACTTAATGTTTCGGATCGTTCGGATGGTTGATTTGTGGCGACGATTCGCGTTAATTGATATGCTATTGAACCGTATGTCGTGGGGGTCTGCCCCCAGTCTACAGGTGGACGGACGGTCACGCCCCTGGGGGTACCCTCCCCTGCCCTCCCCTCTCCGATATGTTCCCGTTTTGTTGTTGTTTGTCGAAGCACTTCCTGTTCTGGCGACGATCCACGAAACTCCAATGAAGTGAAACATTTGTGCCGCGAATTACAATCGAGCTGCCAGCAGGCCCGCATCTGCAGCCAAGCCCCCAGTCGCACTCGCTGGGGCAGTATAATGTGTTGCAGTTGCAAGTTGCGCGCACAGTTTATGTCTGTGGGATTGCAGCAGGGAGTGGGTCTGCGACTGGGTCTGGTACTGGGAGTGGGACTTTTTGGAGGGGAACTATTCGACTCTTCCGGGTTCTATGCCACAGCTCGCTCTCCATCTCTCTCTCTCTCTGTCTCTCTCTTTGCCCCTTGTTCAATGGTGCTGCTGCTGCTGCTGGTGTGTTTTCGTTTTGTGTATGTTGCACCTGTCGACTTATCGCGCATTATGCACACAGAACCGAACCGAACGGGAAAGAGAATTGTAAGCATGATTTTCTAATTTTTAGCCGACTCCGACTGCTGCCCCTCCTCTTGCCTCTTGCCTCCTTCCTCCTTCCCTTTGCCACCGCCTTCACAGTCAGTTTCTTCAATTTGTTTTTGGGGGCAGTAACTCCACTCCTCCGCCGCTGCTGCGTTGCTGCCGCATGTTTCGTGAGTCGAGGAAGAACCAGAGGCGACGGCGATGGCGATGGCGGTGGCGGGGGTTGGCTGTCACGAACGCGGCTTTTGGGGCATTGGGCATTGGGGATCGACGGCACTGGGTATCGGGAATCGCTCTCTCTCTCTCTGTCTCTCTCTCTGTCTCTCCCTCTGGGGGCATTGGGGCAAAGCAATGCTCTTGCAACAGCAAAGAGCAGGAAGAAGCGGCCGACTGAATCGCTTTTGAAGTTGCCTCTGGATCGGTGGATCCATCCATGGGCTGTTGTTGATTTAGCAGTTGATGTTGTTATTGTTTCTGTGCTTTTGCTGATGATGCCGCAAGCTATAAACAATTTTTGGCGGCACGCAAAAGTTTCGTTTTGCATTTGAAGGAAAGTCTGGAGGCACAAGGAGATTAGGCAACACCAGCACCAGCACCAGATGTGGCTTCAGTTGGAGTTTTATCGGGGGGGTTATGCCATCGAACAAATCGATTGGCAGATAGCCTGAGATCTGCCCGTCGAACGTGACTGAACATGAAGACTTCTAAAGTGAAAAAGGATCTCTAAATAAAAGAGGGACTGTTTCAAGATTTGGGATCTGGTTGGGTCTGATGGAAAACCACTCATTGGCAAGTGCTTCGAATAGTTCTTGCCTGCAAAGAAGAAAACAAATCAGAGTCTGCGACAAATTTGATTTGTTTTTAGAGTTCTTGAAATGTCGACGAGGGAGGGCGTTGAATCGTTCATTGGCCTGGTCTAAAACCGTATCCAACCGAACCGGAATAGACCGAAATGAACCGGAATGAAATGCTGCTGATGGTGACTAGCATTTCTCCCTCCCTCCCTCCGTCCGTCCTCTCTCTTTCCGGAGCTCTTTTGGCTTAATCAACAACTCATTGCGTTGGCAATTACTCCGCCAACTACTGAAATTATTTGTCATATGGCAGAGAAAGTCTCTGTGTGCATCCGAGACTGAGTCTGGGTTTTCATGGCAGCTGCTGGGGCGGGGCGGGGTGTGGGGGGATATCAAGAAAATGGCTTTTTATGACATGCCATAATACACATATTTTTCATACCTGATGAATGCCGTCGCCGCCTCCCAGTGCCTCGTACGAATACGACTACGTATATATGTATATCTAGAGCCCCTGGTCGAATCTGGTCTGTGGCAAAAACAATGAGTGGTGTACTTCACGCTTGGCAGCGCTTTTTCAGCGGCATGCGCCACATGACACTCTCCATTACAGAGACATAGAGAGAGATTTGCGGCATGCGGTGGGGCGGGTCGGGCCACAGACAGTCTTGACCATTGACCAGAGAGGCAGACTCTGAGCACAGTGGTTGGGCATGACTGGAGGCAATCGTAAAGCCAACCAAAGCGAGAAACCCGCCGAATGGCAGAAAGCGGCAAAGATACATCAAAGAGCAGCAGCAGCTGCTGAAGGAGCCGGCTGGAGACGCCACCGAGTCTCGCCTGAGGGCCTCGCTCATTGTCAACTTGTGTGGCGGTGGTGGTGTCTCGAGAACTTTGGCAAGGTTCCAGGCCCAAGGCCCCGTTCCCGGGGAGGTTCTGCCCTCTCTCTTTGAAACGCAATGAGGGCCTGCCTTTTGTCCAACGTAAGCCGAGACTCCGAGGCTCATCTGCTCCGGTTTCAGCAACGCTGCCAGATCAAACCAGACCTAAATCAGGGCGTTCAACTGACCTTGAATGTGGCACAAAAGAACCCCCCTGCTACCCACCCAGACACACACACATACATACAGCCACATTTCGACTGAATAAACTGGCTTGTCTGCTAAATTTCGCACATTTCAAACTCGTTTATCGCGAATTATTTGTACATTGTACATATAAATATATTGCGATTGGGCCGCCACCAGCCGCCGGCCGCAAATCGGGCCTGTTATCGGACTCTGTGATAAGGGCGTGGCGTTGAAAGTGCAGTCGCTAGATAACACTAAGTACTGTTGTTGTTCTGGTGAAAATTGGAAAGTGGCTGATATCGGGGCATGTGTCACACACATACAGAAAAGTGGAGCGACTCTCGGCGGAAACTGCATTAATTGAAGCTTAATTAGCGGCTTCCTGGAGTCGGCACTCCGCTGGCACAACTCCACGGCTACCCCACTGATCCACAGCGCCACACACAGCTCCACACAGCTCTGGGGTCGCAAAGTGTCGCATTATGGAATAGCGGTTGCAACGTCCGCTCCGCGTAATCATGAATATGCTAAACGCCAACCAAACCACTGATTGACTTGGCTGATTGACAATTGCACCTCTTCCTGATTGCCTTGTCGCTGCGAAATCGATTATCGACGATGTCATGCAAGCTGCCTGCTGCTTGCTGCTTGGAACTTGCAACACGGGACATAATGAAGCGCGCGCGAGGGACGTGCCCAGGATACACAATACGGAAGCCCCGGGGGTCGGGTTGCCCTGACCTTTTAATGTCTGTTAAAAAGCAGAGCTATAGCGTAGCTTAAAACCACGACAACCGCAGAGCGCGATACAGAGAGAGAGAAAAAAAGGAGACACCTATGACCTGCCCCCCACCCAGAGCGTGCCTCCACTCCCACTCCACCTCCATCGTGGGCTCCCCGCATCATGGTATTCCATAACAACTTTCTACCCGCGAATATTTTGTGAGTACTCACCCACAGAGCAGCAGCAGCAGCAGTGAGGCAGCAGGCAGCAGTGAGGCAGCAGTGAAGCAGCAGCGATGTGGCAGCAACAGAGGGAGTGGTGACGCGAGGAGTAGCGCTGTTCCTTCAGAGGGGATGGTGATGATGATGAAGATGATGGAAATGTCAGAGGGCCTCCCAGAGCATTCTCTTTCGATTCTATGGCCTCTCTGTCGCTTGCGTCCGCCTCTCCCCTCCTCTTCTCTCTCCTGACTCTCGCGTGGTGCAGAAGTGGATGGCAATTTGCGGATTCGGACGGAATTTGCTTAAATTTTGTGCACTCACACAGGCACAGGCACGGTAATGATCGTTCCAGTGCTCACACACACACACACACACAGGAATACGCGTGCGACAACAGCTGCAGCAGCTGGAAAGGATGGAGAGGAAGGACGAGTCGAGTCGAGTTCCTGCTGCGGCTTCCTCCAGGGCCTATTGTTTAATTTCGTTTTACCTAACCAAATGGTTTATTTGTACAGAGTCCTCGCAGGACCCACGCACACACACACACACACACACACCACAAACTCGCATTTACAGCGGCAGCAACAGCAGCAGCAGCGGCAGCGGCAGTGTTTCAATGGAAAAATCGATTGAATCAGGCTGAAGAACAACGGGTCTCTGTGGCATTTACAGGCGGAGCGGAGACTGTGGCATTAAGGAAAAGCCAGCCTTGCTTGTGTCGCTTTTATTGGGGCTGCTGGGGCCTGGGGCCAGCCTCGCGAATGCGATCCATAAGGCTTCACAGCAAACCGAAAACCCGTTCGTCACAGAAAGACACACACAAGCGCGCGCAAAGAGCATTCAAACGGCAAAAAATATTGTACCAATAAAATATTTATAATATATAGTATGAACAATAGTTAATCAACAACCTGCAGCAAGCGATTCAGTTATCTTTTGTTGTACACTTTTAGCGACTTTTCAATTTGTTTATCGCGCGCGCGCAGCAACACAACCGCTCAACTGAACAATTTTACATCGCTCGGTTTAAAAAAAACACACTTTTGAGCCGGGCAGAATGCTGATATCAATACTTTTGCAGGAAAATTCAATTTCTGCATTCAGAAAAAAAATTCGGCCGGCGAAAAAACCAGTGGGACGCGCTCGGTTCAATACAATTTAAAATTTTTCGTGGTGTAGCGCTGTATGAAATAGGCTGTGGTTCGTCGGTTGACGTATTGTTTTCATTTGAATGGCAACGAATGGATAATTTCCCTTTGACGGCAACGGATGCTTAATTTCCCTTTGATGGCCCTCGGTATGGGATTTTTTTTAAACCGTTTAAACCGATTCAACTCATTTCAAATCCGCGCGCAGTAAAAAATCCTCGCCGTCCTGGGAAGTTTATAATATTTTTCCCTGGGAAATTGCTGAGGCTCTTCGGAAAAATCGGGTATGGACAACAGGCAAAACGGCCCAGAAAATGCAAGGCCTGCAAGGTAAAATCCACCCAGCTGACTAATAGGCTTTGAGGGGCGCATGCGCCTATTGGGGATTTTTTCGGGTAGGGTGAAAATCGTGCGAGCCGTGAAATTTCCCTTGGCTAAATTTACCCGTTATCCATACCTTTTTTGGCTCAACCCAAGCTCAAACCAAAATGTTGTGTCGAACCGGTTTGACACTTGACGCGCTCTTTTTCTCATTTTTGCGTTCATGTATGAGCTCTTACTCTCTTTTACTCTCACGGTATGAGATGAAAAAGGAAATTGTTCTCCTGCTGTCAAATGGTATGGGATTTTTTCTCCTTATGCCAAAATTGTATGGGATTTTTCGCTCTATTTCGTTACGCGTATACGAGTGAAACTGTGAGCGAATTCAATCCAGTCTTAACCCACTTAATCCATTATTAAAAAGCAGTATTAAAAAAGCGCAATAATTTGAGTTAAACCATAGAAAAGAATACTTCTGGTACAATAATAAACTTGCAGCGAGATTCTATCCCACGATATCGTCCCCCTAACTGCGAAAACACGCTTGCCAGCCATATAAAAATACTAGCGGCCAAGTGTGACCAGTTGTGAACTCCCTACGGTCACACTGTGAAGAAAAATAACCGTTAAAAATTCAAATTTTGTATCAAAGCAAGCAGGAATGTATTATTTGTGAGCGCTGTGGCGCTGGAGAACGACACGGCACAGATGAACCACCGCAATATTGGATAAATCCGTTTTTGCTGAACAGAAAATGCAATCAACTATTTCTTTATCCCTATTTATCCCCTAAATTTGATAACAGTTCCTTCTCGACAGCCTTCATTAATTTAATTACCTATGTATTTTGTCATCATAAATTCTCCATATGTATATCTTGTTTGGTTTCTGATTTTTGCACTGTGCGCGCAACCTCAGTTTTAAATCTATTTGACATACCATGAAATACTTTTCCAGCATATATCGGCGTGTTTGCTTGGTCATCTGAGTACTGATTTCGAACTGACCCTAGCAAACACCTTTTGAATTCAACACTTTTTTAGCAGTTTTATACAAATATGAATATAATATGAATATAAATATAATATGATTCTGTTTGCAATCACTTTTTTTCGATCTTGGCACAGAACTTTAACCGTAAATATACCGATGAAATATATAATGATTTAATGTGCAAGAAAATACTTATTGATATTTATGTGCGATAAGTGAAATTTATCGGCGCATTATTTAAAAATTGACAATTTCGCCGAAATTCGACTTTTCAATTGTTATCTCAAATTGACAATCACAACTATGGTTCAAAATATAATTTCTACGGCATTCATTTTCAAAATAATGTTAATGTTGGGTTAAACCAACGGCAACGGTATCACAGAGACAGCTATCGAGTAAGTTGCAGCCCTGTCGAACAGCTGTTTGTATAGCGAAGAAGAAGAAGAAAATTAGTCATCAAACAAAAAAACCAAAATTCGAAAGACGAAATTCGCAGAAAAGTTCAGCAGATTCCCCATTTTGGTGCGTGAGCCTATTGAAAGTATAAAATGAATCGCCTATTTGGACGCGGTAAGCCCAAGGAGCCGGGACCAAGCCTAAACGACTGCATTTCGGGCGTAAGTAGAACAAATATGCAGACAATAAACAAAGAAATGACGACATTTGTAATTGCCCGGACAGGTCGATGCTCGGGCCAACAACATCGATGAGAAGATCGCCAAGCTGGAGACGGAGCTGCGCAAATACCGCGAGCAATTATCCAAGATGCGCGAGGGACCAGCCAAGAACTCCGTCAAACAAAAGGCCCTGCGAGTGCTCAAACAAAAAAAAGCGTAAGTGCAGGGACACATAGATACATAGACCTACAACCTATTGCAATTATTGGTGTTTGGTGTGTGGCCCTCAGCTATGAACAGCAGTCCGAATCTCTGCGCAACCAGTCGTTCAACATGGAGCAGGCCAACTATGCCGCGCAATCACTCAAGGATACTCAGGCCACGGTGGCTGCCATGAAGGATGGCGTCAAGCAGATGAAGACCGAATACAAAAAGATCAACATCGATCAAATCGAGGTGGAGTCTCATTTCTATATGGGTAAACATATAAAATGTTTGCTAATATTGGTTTTCCTCCTGCAGGACATCCAAGATGACATGGCCGACATGTTCGAGCAGGCCGATGAGGTGCAGGAAGCCCTGGGCCGCACCTATGGCATGCCCGAGGTGGATGATGATGACTTGCAGGCAGAACTGGATGCCTTGGGCGATGAAATGGCATTAGATGATGACTCCAGCTATTTGGACGATGTGGTCAAGGCACCCGAGGCCCCAAGCCGTGAGCCAGGCGCCGACAGCATCGTCGCACCGGGAAAGGTTTGTGTCTTGTGTCTAAGCGAGCGACTGCGTTGATGAGCTGACATTCTGATGAATCTTTTACAGACCCCCACTGGTATCGAGACCGATGAGTTTGGGCTGCCCAAGATTCCCACATCCCTGAAGACCACGTAGAGAAGGAGCTGCAGGCGTCACTCGATTTTCCATACAGTTTCAGGCACGCTTTGTACATTATATATAAAATGTGTATGGTTGGATCCATCAAAGATTTCACTTAAGTTTCGATTTTGTATGCATTTTCTGTTTTTTTTTTGTCCAATAAATAGCCATTAAAAACAAACTCCAGCTAACCCGATCATGTTTCATTTTGATTAAGGCAATAAAAACCTAGATCCAGAATCTGTCCGCCCCAGAATGAAGAGACAGTTTCTAAGTGTCTCCTCCTCGCTCTATTCCTCTGTGTAAGCTTTCAAACTGTTTTAGCTTAAGTAAAGCATAAGCAAAAAAGAGCGGATTTCAGTGAAAGAGAGCCAGGGCGCGCAAAAAAAAATAACCACTAGTTTTGGGTGGAAATATCGCTCATACGAACGGTATTCCGTGCTCTTTCGCGAGAGAGCTTTTGCAATGCAGTCCCATTGCAACTGCAGCCAGCACTCTCTTAACGTCACACACACACTCTCGCTTTTCAGCCTCGCTCAAACGTAGAGGCTCTCTCTCTCTCTCGCTCGCTCGCTCTCTGCATGAGTATGAACGAACCTGCTCATGAACTTGAGCAAACGCGCGCGTGTTTCTCTGCCGCCGCTGTCCGAGCGTGTGTGTGTGTGTGCGTGTGCGCGCGCTGTCTCTGTCTCTGTCTGCGTCTCAGTGCAGTCCCTCAGTGTTGTGTGCAAAAATAAAGCGTTCGCGTTCGCCGTTTAGTTGTCTTTTGACGGCTGGCTGTAACGGACGCAATTTTCCCCCTCAAAAACAAAAACAAAAAAAAACGCTAAACAAATTTACAGAGAAAAACCTTCGCTTTTCAACAACAGCAAAAAAAAAAAAAACAAAAAGCACCAACAACAAAAATCAATTGTTAAAACGTAACTGTAAAAGCGTGTGTGCCTCCACCCGCGCCCCCCCCCTCAACTGTCACTGCCAGTGTCGTCGCTAATTAAACGATTTGCCGTGGAAAATATCCCCCGATCAAAAGTGCAATCCTCAACCGATCCGAACCGATGCGATCGTTTTTTTTAAACCATCAAAATGCGCTACCAAAGATCCGCGGGTTAATCTCCAGGATTGAGTGAACCTTTTTTTATTGTCACAAGAATGCTACAGCAGCAAATTGGCAGCTAATCCAAGAGCCCAGGAAGGAGGAGAGTCTCCTGGTGGCCCCCTGTCCCAGACCCACAACCGTCCCAACCATCAACAATCAATCAATCAATCAACCTACCAACCAACAAGTGCCTGAAAGTTTATCCAAATAAATACATAAATATTTGCATAAACAACTACGTTTTTTTTACATACTTTTTTTTGTGCAAGTGGAAACAGTTCTCAAGACATAGTAAATAAAGATAACCGATAAAAACTTGAAACATTAATTAATAATAAATTATTGCATTAAATTTGATTTGCTGCCGAATGCTGAAACATAATGGATACACCGCCAATTGGATTAATTTTGCTTGAGATGGTAAGATATACAAACACACACACACACATACATATGTACATGTGTATTTCCACGAGAACTATTTCGGTGTAGATCGCTCATACGCAGCGTTGCATTCGGGCGATTCGACTCAATTGCAGGGGGAGTTGCGGCCAGCCAGCCAGCAGTCGCCCCGCCGAATGCAGGAAGCGAATGGTGTGCAGCAGAAAAAGCTTTTTATATTTCTATTTCGTCATCGGCTGTCGGCTGTCGGTCGGTCATACATAAATGCATACGGCTAATATATACAATATTTATGGTCTACACAATGGTTATTACAACTTTGGATAGATAAAGGGATCCAGATATACATGGCTGATTCCTAGGATACAACTAAAACACCCAGCAAAAGCCACACAGAAACTACACTCACATAATAGAGAAATATTTATATTATTATCAAAAGCTCTTCTTTGTTCGACTTTTCGAGTATTTCCTATATTTCTATGCATATTTTCCAACACAAAGGGAAAACCTCTGAAAGCCTGTCCCGCTTTTCCTTCGATCATGACTAATGTCAACCTTCTTTGGGGTTGCAGAACTCTGATATTGCAAGACTGTCAATTTCGATCGTAGAGTCTTCTAGAATTTCAGACCTGTCCGTCCGTCCGTCCGTCCGTCTGTTCCATGGCCCAGTTAAGACCTAAATGTTGGATATTAACCAATTAACAGAATTCGATGCCAAAAGGCAAGAAGCGATCGGCGAAAACTGCCATTAGCAGCAAAATAAATTATGCTTTATTTTTTATTGCATTAACATGTCAATCAGTTTCATTTTGGGGCTTCGCTTGCGACCTGGCCAAACCAAGTCACAAAACAGAGCCAAGATGTGGCTGAGATTTGCAAGTCAAAGTTATGCATGCGACCTTCGAGAGGGTAGGGTCGATAAATAACGCTGCCCCCCAGACCCTTTCCCTGCCAATCGCCAACCAATCCCCACCGATCCCCGCCGATCCCTTGACATCTGTCAGAGGTAATACCCGCACGGCGATCACAATTACTGACCAGCCTCACCGAAAATACATTTCCCCATTCCCATAGCCCGAAAATAAAACCCGCGGCAAATGAAATTCATTATAATACAAAAAGAACAAAAACAGAAGGAAAAGATAGCCCTGAGTTCCCCAGTGATAAGATCTCCTCCCATAGAGAGAGAGAGGGGTACCCTCTCCTCCTCCCTTTTGGGTCGGGACTCTCCTTCTTGGCCGACATCATGATCTACGGTTCCAATCACACAAGTATTTATGATTATTTCTAATGCTCAATCGCTCTAAGAGAGAAAGAGAGACAGAGAGGGAGCGAGAACTAAACTCAGATAGACAGAAAGAGAGGTAAAGCATAACAAAAGCGATAGACAGAGAGAGAGAGAGAGAGTGAGGGAGAATCGAAAACGTTTGCAAAGGCAATGAACGCGAGCTTTTGGCGTTTTCTTCCGATAACGGGCACTACGTACACCACACACAGCTACAGACACACACACACACTCGCATATACAGACAGGGGCAAGTTCGCTCAGTTTCGCGTCAGTTCAGTTCAGTTTGTTCCCTCCCATGTCGCATGACCCTGGCCTGCTATTGAAGCTCTAGACACACTCGGAGGCCAATACAAAGCGCAACCATTCAAAATAGTAGTATACGAACGAGTGTGCTCGTATCTAAGTGTTGTCTATAGCAGAGAGCAGAGCAGAGCAGAGCGGCAGAGAGGCGCACTACACATGGATATGGATATGAGATACTCTCTAGTCTAGCAATAGGTGCTGCCTGCCTGCCGTTGTTGTTGTCCCGCGCTTTGATATGGAGCTGCAAGATGTGAGCCTCTCTTTTAGATCCTGGAAAAGGAAGATCCAGATCCAGATGCCAGATGCCAGATGACAGGAAAAGGCTTCTACACGAGTAACATTAAGCATACGACCCATAGGATGAGGTCAAATGATTCTTCGAGCAAAGAACATCAATCATACGACCTGTTGTGCAAATGATATGGCCCAAAATGTAGGGCAAACATCCATTGATTTGGCTCTGTCTTCTTTAGAATGTTCAGAACAGAACCTGCAAATTCCTTGGTTTGTGATTAGCTTCACTTCGAACTGTTTCGTTATCTCCTTTGGCCTAAGTAAGCCATTTAAACCACCCCACCCCACCCCAACTTCTGGCTCCAGTTCCCGCCCATTCAAGACCATTCATCGGAGTGATTTACGTAGTAAATTCTCCAACGAAACCCCCCATAAAACGTGGCCAAAGTCACAGCAAAACCATCTGCGCAATCGACTTGTGGCCTAAGCCAAGAATCGCATTCCCCCCGCTGATATATTTGATAAGCAACCCCACTCCCCTCCCCCCTCTCCCAAATGCGATTGATTAGGTTACAGCAGAACACAGCGCGGGGCAACCTTAGACAAAATCAAAAGAAATCCATTCGACGAGGGCTTAAAACCCAACCAATTGTGGAAATATTTGTTGAATGCTGCTGCAGCCTTGGTGTAGGGTCTGGGGGGTTTTTGGGGGTTGTCTAAACTAGTTCTAAAAGTTATGTGCCCCGATATCAAAAATATGAATATGAAGCATTGGAGGAGCGAGACAACCGCAGCCAGCAGATGCTTCGTGCCGATGTATCTCACAGATACACAGATATGATGATGGCTAACCTTAAGTCACGTTTGGTTTTCTGTAGGTCTGCGACCGCGTAGTTTTTTGTGTTTTGGTGACTACTACGTTGTTTTCTTGGCATTCTGCGGCTGCTGTTTGCTCTTGCGTCTTGCGGCAAGTTCAACCAAAACATTGACGAAAAACCCAGCCAAAAGCACATACTGCTGCCTCAACTTGATCTTTTCTCTCCCTCTCTCGCTGCTGCCCCCCATTGTGTGTGGGGGGTATAGTAGATACAATTCGGCACATTGACGAGGTTCAAGGCGAAAAGACCCACAAAACGGAGCTCGGAGCGTTCGACTCCGGCAAGGCCAAGTGCAAGTCCGAATCGTGGCTCTCGTGGCTCTCGTGGCTGCTCGCTGGCTCGTACTACGAGTACGTTTTCGTTTTCGTTTTCATTTTTTCGTTTTCGTTTATGAATATAATATGTTTTAATTATGCATTTTCTGGGGGCTCAAGAGGGGCACGAAAGAAGCCGCAGAAAAAAACCATGACAAACATTTACCGAACGTTGTCTTGTCTTGTGTAGGCCTGAAATGGCAAGGGCTTTTTGTCTACGTTGCCACCCCCCTCCGCAGGCCACAGCACGTGCCCAACGCCAGCGAGGCTGCCAGACCAGAGATTAATCAAAAAGCCAAGTAACAATGAAATGTGTCAAGTGTGCTTTGTTCGCAGCATAGGCGACTGCGTTGATACCCTTTCCCTTGAGTCGTTACACAAAAGGAAGGGCATTTACATAATGTACAATAAAGGAGCTTAAAATCAAAAGAATTGTTTTTTTGAAGGGAATACCATTAATGCGTATATCAATGTTTCATAGTTTCATAGTTTAGTTTCATCAACTGAAATGATCTGGGAATACAGTTTATTCCTTGAATTGCAATACCCTTACTGAGGAATTCCACTTAAAACATGAATACCCTTTCCACAGTTTAGGGTGCACTGTACAGAGAGACCTTTTTTGAGTCATAAATCTGATCAAAAAAGCTCTTGACACTCCACTCCTCTCCAGTCTGTCCCCGTCTCATGAGCAAGGAAATCAAATTCAGTTTCAGATTGAGACGCGCCAAGCAAAGCGACACGGCAAATGCCATGCCAATGGCAGCGCACACAGCAGACAGCACAGCACACACCGCTCTCCGTTTTACCCACACCATTGCCGAAAAAATCATGACCTTCCACAATGCCAGCAGCAGCAGCAAGCAACAGTTGATTCTCCCTCTGCTCTGCTCTGCTCTGCCTTGTGCCTTTGCCTTCGCTCTGCCACGGCTTCGGCTTCTGCTTCTGCTTGCTGCTTCTGCTACTTGCTCTGCCCTCTGTCGACGTCGCGAGCTTTTTTGGCAATGCGTGAGCGAGACGACACACACATGCGCGCAGGCAGCCAGGCAGCAGGCAGGCAGGCAGCAGGCAGGCAGCAAGCGGCAGCGAAGAGTGCGCTGCTCGAAAATAAGGCCAAGGTGACTCACCTTGATTGAGACCGAATGAGCGGCGGCAGAAACGAAAAGTAGAAGCCGAAGCCAGCCAGAGCAGAGCAGAGCAGAAGAGAAGTGCCGTGCCGTGCCGTGCCGCACAATACCAACACCTTTTTCAATGACCTTGCCCAAAAAAAAAAAAAGAAAAAGAGCTTTAAGCATAATAATTAAATAACATGAGCGCGTAGAACCGAACCTAAATCAGGCTTCGCTTCGAAAACGAAACCGAAAAAATGCTCAAGTCATTGCCAAAAAGCGAAACACCGCACACCGCGAAGCGGGCCGAGAGAGAGAGGGAGAGAGAGAGACGAGATGAGACGGAACCAGATGTGTTGTGGATACACCAGATACCGACCGACAGACAGACAGAGATAGCTGCAGACTTGATGGATACACTCCGCTCCGTGCCCCCCCTCCCCCGAACCCCGAGCTGCCTGCTGGCAGAGGTCAACGCCAGGATCAGTGTCATTGCTTCTGACGACGGACGACAGACGACGGCAGAGCGTGCATTGACGCCCCGCCGCCGGTGCTTGGGGTACATTCACTTCGGCGGCGAATCAACAAAAGTTTGCTCTTGGCTGCGATTCTGTGAAGTGAAGGCTAGAATTTAATCAACACGAACAAATTCACCGAATTCCAGTTGTATAATACGTCCCGTCCCCTCCCGTCCTGCCCCGTCCAGGCAAGTGAAGGGTTCAAGGAACCCCTGCACCCTACGCACCTGGCCATGCAGTAGAGCCCAAGAGTTCGTCCTTCAAGGCAGGTTAAAGGAGAGCAGTGACAGAATCTCGAAAGGAATCCGAAATCAAAGAGGAAAATTCTCGAAAATATGCAAATTCTTTTCGAATTTCATCATCAATTGAAACGCTGAGCAATTCTGTACCCCCCAAATGGTTGCTCATCTCTGCTTACCTTCGAAATGCATAATAAATGTAAATTCCACCAACAATCTGTGAGCTGCAAGGATTCAAGATTAAGAATTACTCATTTTGTTCGATATTTCTCGTAATCTTAAACCAAAAACAAACTCTTCTGCCCCTCTAATGTACCTATAGTATAGACCCCAAGGAACCGCATAATAATAATATTAAGAATAATAAGAATACCCCGCATAACAGCCGCATTCATTGCTAATCCCATTGCAATTTACAGTTGCCTTCGGCATCGAACAGTTTGAGCAGCACTAGAAGCTTTCTAGTTCTTGTCAAACGGGCAACACGTGCCGCACTAAGCACTCAAGGCTCCGCGAATGCAGTTTGAGATGCATTTTGAGCGACAAATAGCGCGCGCCTATCTCAATAGCCCCCAAACATGCACTCACACGCACGAACATGCATATGTGTGTGCGCGACATGCGCGCGTAAAATAAAAACAACACTCGGCGTTTAGCCTTTGTAGAGGTCTTGCAATGCACCTCGAAATGCACACACACATACACAGAAACGCATAGATAGATAGATAGAGAGAGAGAGCAACACAACTCCCGCGCTTTTACAAATACAGAGAGAGAGAGAGCCGCTTTGCCAAACAGAAAGAGTGAGTGAAAGAGAGCAGAGCCAGAACAAGCAAAAAAAAAGCTAAATTTAGTTCAATGAATTCTCTTACTTACACTCTCCCGCTCTGTTTGCGCCTCTCTCTCTCTCGTCAGTGTATTTTTCTCTGTTATTGTTGGGGCTGTAGTGCATTGACTACCAAAGCAGCGGCAGAGGGCGGCGGGCGGAGTGGGGGCAGCGGAGGAGCAGAGGCACAGAGACAGAGACCAGCGTCGCAGCCAGTGATGGAGCACGTTACTCCACTCGCTAATGATGATAATGATGTTGCTGGTCGGTCGGTCGGTCCCTCTCGCTCTCTCTCTCTTTCTCTCCATCTATGTCTGTCCCTCTCTTGCGTTCCGTTTCTGCAACTGCAATGATGATGATGACGATGACGACGACGACGATGGTGATGGTGATGATGATGATGACGATGGTTATCGAAGGTCTTTCACCCGAACTCGGTCATTGGCGTACATTTGTGTGCTGCCGCTGTCTCTGCTCTGCTCTGCTCTGTCGCTGCTGCTTCTGCTCTGGTGCAGCTGCAGCACAGCACTGTGCTGCGCTTTACTGCTGCTGCTTCTGCTGCTGCTGCTGCCCGCAAATCCAGAGCTTTTCAAAGTGTACATGTCGCAATTTCTTAAGAAAGTTCAATTACCCCAAACAATCAGATTTACTGTCTGTTTTTTTGATGCATACACTCGCCGTCGACGGCGACGCTGGCCGAGACGCTGCACAGTGGGTCATTCGCGGTGGCAGTGCTAGAATCGATCCGAAGGAAGACTTCTATCCAAAGAGAGGAGGGAAATCCTGGAGGGCTCCACAACCATCGCAGTGGAAATCTCCTTGTATCGGCCATCCATATATACACATATGTATGTACATACAGACATATGTATGAACTCCTTTGAAAACCCATCTCTCCTTCTGAGATCTAACAATTCAAAGCGCTCGAGAGTTTTTTTCCTTGAATTATTTGGTTTTTTTTTGGTTTTCCCATCGTACCACAGTTTTGCCATGGCCTTGTGCAGATTGCGCCCACCGTGCAGCTGCTCGGTTCATTCGCTTTTCTCGCTGTCGCCGTCGCCGTCGCTGCCGTCGAAGTCTCTTTAGTTCGGTTGTTGTTGTTGCTGCTGCCACTGCTGCCGCTGCTCTGCTCCGCCGCTCTGCCGCTGTTGGGTTGCAGTTTTCTAATGTTGCATGGCATGTTGGGAATGGGCATGGTTTGGTTTGTTCGGTTCGCTTTGCTGGGCCCCATAGTTACGAGCAGCACCAGTGGATGTGGATGCAACATCAGTGGCACTGGCAGTGGCAGTGGCAGAGGAGGAAGAAGAAGCTGCTGCTGCGGCTGCTGCTGCTGGCGAGGCCTGTTGTTGGCTAGTTTTATGGCGCATCTTCAAATGTTTGGCTTGCAGTTTCGCATCCCTCTCTTTCTCAGTACCCATCTCTATCTCCCTCTCTTTCTCTCTCGCTAGCTTTCTGCCGCTCCTCATGTTTATTTGCGTCTCTGCTGCATTCAATTTCAATAAGAAATGCTGCTGCTGCATTCGGATACCGATTCGGAATTGGAATCCGATTCGCTTTTGTTTTGTTTTTGTGTTTTTTGGCCAAAGATAAACCAAAGTTTGTTTCCCCCCCCTCCCCACTCCCCCGGCAGACCAAAATGCAGATCAGAATCGCCATCGGAGAAGGCGGAGGAGAGGCGTACCCAAAACCAATGCACTTTCCCTTTGACCGAATCGAAAGGGATTGGAAAGAGGCTCTAACTTTTACTTTGTCCCGAAACCACCCCAGCCCACCCTCTGGGTCGAATCAACTATACAATCTATATAACAATCGGAGGAGAAACCGTATAGAAGGTGTTATGCATGTTTTAGAATCTCTGAGAATGGAATCTTTATGAAAACACTTCATAGAATCTGTGCATCAATCAATAGAGAGACACTCCGAATACTCCAACGGACGGAGTTGAATAACTTCAATATGCCAACCTTTCCCTAAGCATTTCAGCTCTTGAAACCCCGAAGATATGAGAAACTTCAGTATAACACATTGATTGATAGACGAATCTTTTGAAATCGCACCTTCCGATGAGCGATGATATGTACTTCTCTCAGTCCACACCCAACTGATGGCTCGCATTCCTAGAGATGGGCACCCCCCCATCCCCTTTCTTCACCTCTCTCCATTTATTTTCTTTTGCAAATTTCTGCAGATCATTTCAAATTTGCCAGCAATTTCCCTGCTGCCATCATTCTCCACCAGCCAGCCAGCCAGCCATCCATCCATCCCACAGGTAATCCATAATTTCCCAAAAAAAAACAGAAAAGAAAAAATACATTACTGCAGTGGATCCTCTAGCCCCCCCCAAACAGCGCCACCCCCTCCACAGCGCCCTCCCCCCTGCTTCCAGTGGAAACTTTCAAACAAGTTTAGGACTTGGCTTTGGACTGGGACCTGGCCTGGCCTGGCCTGGTCGGAGAGGCCTCTTGGCCAGAGACCAAGTGCGAGTGCCAATGCCAGTGCCTGGCATCCTCATCCTCGGGCCCCAGGAATTCCGTCCGTCCGTCCGTCCGTCCGTCGCGTCGCGTCGACACATTTACTTTGGCGATTTCGATTTTTGTGTGTTTCGTTCGGGTTGATCTTCTCCGCTCTGCAATTTTCCCAGTTGGCCATTTTTCGGCTGTTTTTGTTTCTTTCTTTTTGGCTGCATTCTTTTTTTCAATGTCTTAGCCCGCAACTTTCGTTGCTGCCATATTTTACTCTTTTTTCTTTCTTAGTTTGGTTTTATTTTTATTTGCTTTCAATGACAAAACTTGCTTGGCCCGCAGTCGCTGCGCTGCTGCCGTCACAGCCGGCGGCGCGGCTGGCGTCGCGACTGCATTTTATGCTGCGAGCTGCAGTTGCAGTTGCAAAAATGCAAGTGGAATTTTGGTTTTTATTTTCATTTATTATAGTTTTATTTTTTTCAATAAATCGATGACTGTTCATCAGAATATATTTCGAAATTTTGCATTTAGTTGGTTAATTGGGGAACAGGGAAACCGAAAAAATGTCTTAAAGTGATGAAATAGGCTCCCAAAATTGGCTCCCCCTCCCCCCCCTCAAATACCGAACTTTTTTCGTAGTAAAAAGTGAAATTTCACTCAAAAAAGTTACTCAATCCGAAACCAAGAAAGAAAAGAAAAAACCCACACAAACTGCATTTGTTTTAACAATTTTTGTGTTTTTTTTATTATTATTTTTGTTTGGGTTTTGTTGTTGTTGTTGTTGCTGTTGGTTTTTTTTTGGGTGCATTAAACGGCAAATTGTTTAATTTCGTTTCGTTTCGATTCGTGGGATCAACGGAAAGTGCGTTGATCTCTCGGCAAAAAGTGAATGAATGCAAACGGTGACGTCGCTGCTGCCTGCCGCCTGCTGCCTTCGCTGGCGTTGCGTCGCTGCTTGTGTGGGTGGGCGGGCGTCTGCGTCGACGCTGCCTGCTGCCTGGTTACGTTATGGATGCTGACGCTGCTTGGGAATAGCTCAAAATGTGACTAACAATTAATAAATAATTAATTAAACAGCTTTTGGGGCAATGATTCATTCATGCGCCTTGAGGCACGGCATGCCATGCCCTGAGGTTCAGGGAACTTTCAGGGAATCAATTCGGTTTGCTCTTTCCCCTTCTGTTCTGTTCTTTTCCAAGAATGATCCATCCATTCATCTACACTCTCCTTGGATCGCTTACTTATTGGCTTACTTTCACTCTATTAAATCCTATCTGCCATCCCTATCCATTTCCATTACAATCCCAAAAAACCAAAAAACCAAAACCCCATTGAGCCACACACCCGAAATTCCCGTAACTCTGCTCTGGGATTCTGCTCCCTCTTCTTCTATCGCGAAAGCAAAAGCGAAACAAAAAATTCGCAGCCGTTGGATACTTTACTGTTGTTGCTGCTGCTTTTGCTGCACTCGCTCCTCTCTTCACGCTGTATCTCTCTCTCTCTCGCTCTCTCTCTGTCTTCCTCTGTCATGCTCCATCCATATCCCTCTCTCGCTCTCTCTCTCTCTCTCTCTTTCTCTGGCTGTGAGTGTTCGTGTGAACTCTGCTTTTGACCGACGAGGCAATGTTGTTCGTTGACCTTTCTCAAGTGTTGTTGCCATGAAAGGAGTGCGGTGCGATGCGGTGCGATGCGGCGGGGGGGTGCACGCTGGAGGCGTAAGTAAGTTGTGGGCGCTGCTGCTGCTGCTGCTTCTGCTGCTGCAGTTTACACGCAGTCGCTGCTGCTACTGCTGCTGCTGCTGCTGCTCTCTTTCGCTTTTGTTTCATATTTCGGCAGCGTTTCCTTGGTCATTAAACTCTTAAATGCAACGACCTTCCTTCCACTGTGTGTGCGCGCGCGATCGACAGCGACGCGACGTCAGCAGCGACAGTAGCGACGACAGCCGTGGCAGTGGCAGTGGCAGCGACACCAACACCGAATTTCAATTGAAGTCTGAAGCCTGAAAAGCTCTTTCGATTTCGATTTCGGTTTCAGTTTTGTCTTTTGTTTTATGCTTTATTTTCTTGTTGTTGTTGTTTTTCTTTTTGCGCTGCGCTGCCGCGCGGTGCGTGAAGGAGTAGGAGTTAATCGTTTTGGACAGAAGTGTAGCGCGGGGTTGAGGCCACAGTTTCGTTGTTGTTGTTGCTGTTGTTTTTTTTTTTGTACTTTTTTGGCCAGGTTAGTGCCTTGGAACTGAGCATTGAACCTGCGCTGCCAGCGATGTGGATGTGGGGAGTGAAGGTTTCGCTTCGGAAGCGGACTTTTCGTTGTTGCGAATTCAGGCCTTTGAACGCTTTAGTGAGGTCAGGGATGAGCTTAATGCTGAAGGATTTTTCGCTTATGGGAGGAGGACTTTTCAAGTCAATGCAAGCGAATGACCTTATCTTTATCTTCAGAATGCATTGTACTCGAATAAAGGGAGAGCATATTCCATTGGTTTGCTATCTATTATCTATTTATCTTCTAATAAGTACATATGGGAATTTGTGGGAGTTTCTTAAAAAACATTCATATATGTAACCCCCGAACGGGAGGTTATTGTCCCTCGATTTTCAGTTTACTTCCAGTTGCCTCCCAACCGCCCCCACCCCACCCCACCGTATTTTCAGTCAGAAAAAATTACCTCACAAATTGTGAACTCTTAATATTTATGAGTAATTTCGCACAATGAAAAGTAAAATTTCCAGCAACAACAGCAGCAACAGCAACAACAACCAGTAAAAACTCTCCCATGCCATAATTTTGCGGTATTTGCACTTTTGGCGTTAAACAATTTGAATGAAAGCAGAGCGACAGAGAGCAGCCCAAAGAGAGCCACACAGCCATGCAATGCATAAGCTCTTAGGCCGAAGAGAGCCGCAGCAGAGTGAGCTAAGAGTAAACGGTAAAGGGTTAAGCACACACATACAGTGGGTTCCATGCAAAAGCTTTCCGCTCAAGCTTTGCTGAGAGAGAGAGAGAGATCAAAAGAGAGTGCAGTGCTGCAATTGCAAGTGATCTCGCTCTCCCCTACCTCTACCCCTCTCTCTCTCTCTCGCTCGCTCTATTACTGTGTGTGCTTTACTGTAAATGAATTGTTGTTTCGTCTTTCTTCTGCGTTGTTGTTGTTGCTGCTGCTGCTCTGCTGTTGTTTTGCATTGCACTTTTGCCGGGCGCGCTTTTACACAAGTTTTTCGTCTAATGCTGCCTCTGCATGGCTATGTATTCGTGTGTGTGTGCGCCTGTGTGTGTGCGTACACGAGAGAGACTAACTTGTTTTTGTTGCCATCGTCGTCGTCGTCGTCGTCGCATTCGACTTTTTCAATGAGTCAATCCTTGAAATGTTGACTTCCTGATACGCATATGACTATTGAACAAGTTTGCTTTGTTAGACTTTTTTGAAGGTTGCGTATTTAATACAGACACACACACACACACGTAATGCACATGGCGCACAGAAGCGAGCACACACATGCACTCTGCCTGCCCGCCTGGGGCACCACGTACTTAGTAGAGGCACATCAATTTTCGTCGTAAGAGGTGCCACCAATTCTCGCCCCCCTGCTAGTGTTGTGTACCCTGTAAAAGCAGGGCACTAGGGGTATGTGATATTCGTGGAAGGAAGGAGAGAGAACTTGGAATAAGAATTAGAGATGAAACCTGGAAGACTTGTAATGATAATCGTTCCTGAACTGTCGTCTGTCTCCCAGTTCTGCCTGCCTTACAGGGTATATTCATAGTCGTTTCACTCGCCAGACAGCTTTGCTTTTCTTTACTTGTCTTTCCTCGGCATTTACAGTTTAGCCAAGAACAATGGGGCAGCCTGGTGAGTGGGGCAGCAGCCAGATCAGACGACATCTCACAATGGCAGGTCTCTCCGTGTCACCTTCCTAATCCCCCCCACCATCCACACCATCCATTATCCACTATCCACTATCCATTATGCATATGGATGTGTCTCGTGTCGTCTGATCTGCCAGTTCTTGATCGCACTTTTTATGGCAGCCACGGCATAATTTTTCCATTCAACATGTTTTCGTTGTCGTTGTCGGTGTCTGCTTATGCTTATCTTAATTTCATTAATTTAATTAGAATGCATTCTTAAAATGTGTTGAAAATGTTTACCAAGAATTTGAATATTGATTATATTATAGTGCTCCAAGGTCATTGATTTCCCATGGTCCAACCTTCGCCGGGGAGGTTGGTTCTCCGCCTTAACAATGGGCCCTCGGAACAGAAGTTACACAAAACAAAAAACACAACAAATACGCATACGCCGCGTGGGGCCGCAGCGTTCCACATGATGATAATTTGGTAATGGCTCCTAAAGGGCATTTTCCACACTGCCAAAAACAATGCCCAATCAATTAACAAACTCCTTTAAATTGAGTATTCGGAAGGGTCACGTGGCGTATGTGGAATATTTGAATGTATGGTGTGAAAGAAGGGAACGAAGACTGAATCTGAACCCTTCTTCTAGCCATAGAAGCTTTTCTCCTGCCCCTTCAATATACACACCTTTTTCTCTATTTCTCTCCCTAAATTTCAAGTGTATTTTCCGATTAGTCACAGATAATGAGATAATATATACCCTAGCGATTTCTTTTCACCTACGTGGACCGTTTAAAAGACAGCCGGACAGCCAGACATCGGCCAGACGTTAACTGAAATTAACTACAAAAATAGAGCATAACAAATAAATGTTTTAAATATTGTATGTATATAAATAAATAAGTTTCACGTACAGCACAGATAGAGACGGGCATAGAAAGAGAGCGAGAGGCGAAACGAGACGAGACGCATACACAATTACAACAATATTCGCTACGCCCTTGGTCAGAGGGTGATGAGGAGGGCGTAGAGGGGGGAGGTGATATAGCTACCTGTAAAAGCAACAACAACAACACACAAAACATACCCTACACCCCACAGACATTTGTGCGGCATTAGCGACTGTCTAGACCCCGAAAGCTAAAGCTCTTCTGACCTTAAACTTGAATCGGAAACACACGGCAACAGCAGCAACAACAAAGGCGAAACAACAGACGAAAGAGGAGGCAGAAACAGCAGCAGAAGAAGAAGCAGAGAAGAAGAAGGTTACTAAGTTGTTGTTTTTGTTTTTTAGTTTTATTTTGTGGTTACAACAATAGCAAAAACTAAGGTTAAAATTTGCCCAGCTGCTAAATTGTGACTAAGTTTAAGGCGCTGCTAAAACGCTTGCTTAAGGCTGCAGCAAAACAAGGACAAATCATGGGAAATCAGGAATTTACAGGGTACAATTAAAGGAGGCTTCCCCCGGTGACAATTGCCAGGCTTGACCTTGAGAAACTTAACCCAGAAATGAGCCAGTTCCAGCCACCCAGCCACCCCACTGTGAAACTATGAAAGAAGCTTTTTCTGCGTCAGAATCGGAAGTGACTCTCTTAATAAATAAATAATACAAGTAAATCAAATAAATAAAAGATAAAATGACTCGACTTGACTCTTGTGCTGAGACTTTTATAACAAACAAACAAGCAAACAACAAAACAAATAAAATAAAATAAAACCAAAAAGAAGAAAAAAAATAACTAACGATCTTGAGCTTGGGGGAACGTTAAGTTAATAATATTTTGTTCAATGAAATATCATGTTGTTTTCGTTGTTGTTGTGATTTAAGCACGACTCTCGGTTATGTTCTCCACACACACACACACACACACAGACACACACACAGACACCTCATAGACATAGATATATAATAGATATAGAAATAGACACCGACACCGACACGCATTGGGAGCTGCATACAAATTATAAAACCGAAAGCTTTTATTTTTTCTACAATTTTTATACGTTAGCCATGACAGTGTGAGAAGGTCACCACACACACAGACACACACACGCACGCACACGCTAATGCTCACTTATACAGTCAGCTACAAAAACAATCATATTTACGCAGTAAACGAGAGCGAGCGAGAGAGACGGAGAGACAGAGAGCAAAAAGTCAAAGAGGCCGGCGCACTTGGCTCCTCTCTCTCTCCCTCTCTGTCTTTCCACCTGCCTGCCTGCCTGCCCCCCCCTTGAATAGTTTTGCTCTCTCTCTAACGCATTTTGCATAGCAAAAAGCTTTCCTCTTCCATGATTTGCAGGCATCAAAAGCTTTGTTCTCTCAATATGCTCTTGCTGTTGTTTAAGCTCAAATTCTATGCAGAATCGTTGGGAGGGTTGGGAGGGGCTGTTCTGGAAAACGGGATAATCGATATAACCTTAAGATCAATGAAGGATCCCTCGACTCCGACCTCGACCCCGAACCAACTCTGAAATTCCATGCTTTGCTCTTGGATCAAAGAAACTCTTTGAAGAAACCCCATCCTTGATGCAAATCTCATAGCTTTGTGGGCCAATAAAATATTTGGCAGAGAATTTATGATCTGCAGCGCAGAAATGTTAACTGGAACAGCACCAAGCGTTGGCCATGCCATCAGCAGATCGGCGACGGCGGCGACTGCGGCGGTCAAGCGTCAACCGGTTTCAGTCAGTGTCACTCGAATCTTTTTTAAACAATTCAAACTTATGCAGCGAATTAATGGTTATTTCATATTTATTGATTGGTTTCTCTATTTTTCTTTCGCGTCTGCGATTCTACTTGCAGAGGCCGCACAGCAAGCCGACATAAGAGCGAGGGAGAGACACTGGGAGAGAGGAGAGGCCAGCGAGAGGAGGAAATCCGCACCCTACCGCACCCTACCCCCCCACCCCCACCCATCCGCAACCCTCCAATGCCCCAGCGGAGCTGCCAGCCCCATAAATGCGTGCCCCAAGCAGCAAACTGGGAACTGATGCAAATTTGGGCAACGCCAATGCCAATGCCACTAAAACTCTGTACATCTATCGCATACGCTGTAAGATAAAAGCCAACGTGTTCGATCCTGCCCCACCACCATCACCAGCGCCTGCAACTGCAACAACAACAACAACAATCAAACCCAAGTTATTCGCGTATCTGTGACAAGACAACGAAATCGATCGGAAGACTAAAAACTAAAATGCGCCCGAGTGCGCCGCAAGCAAGCAAACACAATACCCGAATAGAGAGCTGCGACTGCAGGTGCAACTGCAGCAAGTGCAACAAGTGGCAGCACCACCGCGGTGGGTGTGCAACCCCCCCACAGATCGGTGAACATCGACCTTTTGATAACTTTACACTGCCTTACGGATGACGATAGCATCCGGACATTAATCAACATCAAATCCAAACTTAGTTCAATATACAAAGCAAACAAAATATACACAAAAAACAAAAAAAGCAAACAAAAACAATCAAAATTTATATAGTTTTAAACAAATATATATACAAAGATTGAAGAGGAGCCACAACATTCTGCAACGGGGGCAAAAATCAACAAATATATTCACAGATTTCCAAGGAATCGACGAGGAACACCAGAAACAATAATAAGCGAAAGGTGAGTAACGGACAAGTGAACAATAAACAGAAAAGGGTTAAGGAGAAGTCCTTTCTATTTGGGAGAACACTCAGTGGAACACTCTGTGATATTTGAATACCCCAAACATTCCACAAGTCCATAAGGTCACCCACTCTCGTAGAGAAATGCCAGTTAAAAAATGTCAACATTCGCCCAGAGAAGGAACCCCCCCTCCCACACACACACACTCCACTCTAGAGCGGCGCATGCCGCACTCCCCGATCGAGAGACCGCACCCAAATCGAGAATCGATAGCCGAGAATTCTCATTGCTAGCCACTCTCGCTCGAACTGGGGGAACCAGGAAGTGGGGCCCGCTCTTTAGATTCTCGACTAAATACACATGACGTCGGGGGCTGTGGCAATTGCCGAGTTAATCAGAGATTGCGTATACGCACTGTGGCTCTGTGATTAGCAGCCGAGGCAGCAGCAGCAGACCCTTGAGAAATGTGAAAGAGGAAAGGCAGGGAGGAAGGAAACAGAAAGAGAGAACGAACAACCAATATTTTGCATAAATGTTGAGCGGCCAAATGTCTAATTATAATTCCGCCTGCAGCGTGATCCGAGAAGGGAGGGGGGGGCACGAGGCGAGGCAAAACTTGGCGCCACAGATGCCGCGCAGCAGCAGCAGAAGCTGCGGGTTTTCCATTTGCTTTTCCTTTCTCGCTCGTTTTTGTTTTTTTCTCTTTCAAGTTTTCTTTCTTTCGCTTGAACTTGCAGTTTGTGGCTGGAAAGTGAAATAGTTGCAACAGCAGCAACAGCAGCGGCAGTGGCAGTGGCATGGGGCAGGGGCACAGGCAGGGCAGCTGCGGCTTGTATTGAATAATGAAAAACGAGTTTTCCGCCGCGCATGCGCATCATAACAGCAGCACCAACAGCAGCAGCAGCAGCGGCAGCAACTTGAACGATGGCTGTGCATGCCATGGAAAAACCAAAAGAAAATCACTAGAGAAAGAGAGGAAGAGAGAGAGAGAGAGAGAGAGAGAGAGAGAGAGAGAGAGAGGGAGAGAGAGAGGAGAAGAGATGTTGATGTTGTTGCTGTGGATGACGCGGGTGCCAGGCAGCGCAATGCTGTAATGTCTATCCCTCAAGTTGTTGCTCTCTGGTGCTGCTGCTCTGCTGTTCAATGTACTCGGATTTTCCAGTTGTAGTCTCTATTGGTCATGTCGCCTAACAGTGTATACTCTTCCCCCCCAGAGGGTGCTATGATTATGCTTCGACTTTGGGCCGTTGCAGGGAGTCTTTAAGTGGGAACAATCTGTAAGGGTATCCACACACTTCGGCTCTCATGATGCTGTTGCTGTTGGAAGTACCCTACAATTCTGTGCTGCTGCTGCTGTTGTTGTTCGTAATAATTCTCGTACCCGCCACCGATGCCACCGATGCCGCTGCCGCTGCAGTTTCTGTTTCTAATGTCTATGTTGCTGTTGCTGTTGCCTGTTCTGTTCTCTATTGCTCTTGGAGGAAACTTCATGCTTTTGTACTTCATTTCTTGCTCATGTTTTGCTTCGTGTTCGTGTTCTGCCATTGAATGATATTGTTTTTGCTCCATCTATGATGTTTCTATTGTTGCGCTGCTCTGCGATCCACTCCGAAGATGTTTCTATCGTATTTTCGCCTAATTCTGTTCCTAATTCCTAAGGCTGCTCCCCCTAATGGTGCTCTCTGTTTGCCTCGCTCTGGCCACCATTTCCTCGGCGTTTCCCCCTCCTCCCTCTTGTCCTTCTTTGTCTCTTTCTGCGTCTCTCTTTTGCTCTCCACATCTTTCAATATTTTTCAGCTAACGCTGGCCTGTTGCGAATGTTGTTGTTGCCATTGCGCTTTCAAGTTTTCTGCTGCAATTTTTCATTACACTGAAAGAAAAACAATACAAAAATTATATATACATATATATTTCAAAAAATCATATTACATTATTTGAAATTGCTAAAACAGTATATTCTATATTATTATTATTATAATTTTCGTGTTAATTATTCCTTGTGCTGCTTTAAGTTGGATTATTCCGTATATATGTATATGAGGGATATCTATATTATATTTCTACCAATTCATTACACTTGACTTACTTCTTGTTTCTGCCAGTGTATGCGCATTTTTCTCTTTCGTATTCCGCCTCGTTTGCTTCGTAGTGTAGTTCAATGTTAACGAACTTTTTGCGCTGTGAATGCAAGTTGTTGTTGAATGTTGTTGTTGTTGTTGTTGTTGGTTTTTGCTGCACTTTGGCTGCAGTGGCTTGGCTGTTGCTGCTGTTGTTGTTGGACTTTCACTTGCAATGAATTTGGCGAGTGCAAAACTAGTTGTTGGTGTTGGTGTTGGTGTACTTGTTGGTGTGTGCAAGCGGTTCAGTAACATGTTATGTAAAAAGCATTTTTCCAGCTTTGCTTCTGCTTGATTTTTTTTCTTTTTGTATTTTTGTTTTGCTTCTATTTTGGTTTTTCAGTTAAAGTTTTACCACAACATTTTTTGTGTGGTACGTCTTTGTTGAGCGTTTTCTTAGCGCCCCCCATGCCCCCCTCTACCCCCTTCGGGATGCAGCTGTCGTGTCGGTGTTGTTGTTGTTGTTGCATTTGTTGCCGAGTTTTCTTTCCGCTCTTGCTTTTATGTTGTAATTCGCAATTTCTAATGTTATTGAACTTTAAACACAAACAAAAACCAAACAGACGACGTTGGTCGAGGGGGGGAGGGAGCACAACTTTGATTCAAAAGAAAATTAGTTATAACCGGAAGCCGCAGCAACAACAATTGAAACAATGCAACAAGACGACTTTCTATATTTTTCAGCCTCTTCTTGTCTTTAGGCGGTACATACATATGTACATAGATATATTTTAATGGATGCACGATGATGCGGCATTGTTGCAGATGCAAATTTAGATGGCATATGGGATGGGCCTGGCCTGCTGAGGGGTTGGGTTTGGGGTTGGGTTGGGTTGGGCCCCCACAAGAAATTCAAATGCAAATGCAAATGCAATTTGAAATTGAAATGTTTCAATTGCAGATTGACTGCCAATGGACAGAAAGGGACAGGATAGGGAATAGAGATAGAGATAGGGACAGAGACAGAGATAGTGATAACATTATTTATAAATTATCATTTATTTAATTCCCTTTTTTCGCTTTCTTTCCAGACTCCGAAAATAAAGCCAAAATATTCTTAAAATTAAACAAAAATATATTTATACAAGGAACGTTTTTACACTTTTGTGTGCAATCGAAAAGTTTTTACACAAAAAATCAAAGAAAAAATCAAGTATACGCCTAGTTAACGGAGAGAGGAAACAGAATCGTTGACCAATTTTTTGCAATTGCTTTCTGGCGTCCAAAACAAACAAAAAATCACATGAATTAAGACTACAAATCTAAGCGAAAATTTTATACAAATTTTTTTTGTAAAAACCAAAAAAAAACCAAAACCGTCTCATAAAAAGTGCCTACAACAAAATTTCCAAAAAAAAAACCAACAAAAATCTTATGAAAAATCTTTTTTGAAAACGTTTTCTGAAAAAAGTGTGATAGAAACAAGAGAGAGAGCAAGAGGAGGGAAATCAACTTCAAATCGAAATCGATTATCAAATTAAACGAAGAAACGAAGGCTTCCAGCGCGAAGCCAACAAACGGAGGAAACATTTTCAAGGCAAGCCACGAGGAGACCCTGGACCTGGGTGCAGTCAAGATTGAGCAGAACTTTCGCGACTGGCAAGGGTATTCAGGAAACGGCTACACGCTGGCAGTGAACAGCATTTGCAGTGCAGGCTTTGCCCTATCAGCGATGCCCTTTATCGACGATGCACTGCTCTGGTGTCCGGATAACGATGGTCGTCTTGTCGGTGGCTTAGATCTGGCGACATGCATAGCCGTGAGTACATGTCTGGCTAGAGTCCATCCCCCCATCCCCTCTAAAAGATCAATTCCAACAACTTCATGAAACATTCAACAATTTCTCATCAATATTTTCAACAATTTCGTGTAAAATTTCAACAACTCATCAACAACTTCAATCTACAATCCCCCCATATATGTACAACCAATATTCATCAATTCCAACAAGCTTTATTCAGCATCTGCAGCAATCTTCAACCACCAATCTTCAGAAATCTCAACAACATAGAAAACTCCTGCTTGCAACATTCCATGCTTCATACAATCACCACAGAAGCTCTGGAGAAATATGGATCTGTGGGGGATCCGTATGGATCCGCCTTGGATAACGCTTTGCTTTGCCACTCTTTGCCCTCTTCCCCACAAAAACAAACGCACCTCATATGAAACACCTCTCTCAAAATGCAATGCAAATGCTCTCTCACTTCCAGGATGACTCAGCGGTGAATGGAACGGAAGGCATCAATCCCACAATCCAATCGGCTGGCAATCCCAACAATCCACAGCAGACGACGGGCGGCGTAGGAATCGGTGGCATTGGAGGCTCGACAAATATCGGAGTTGGATGCGGAGTTGGAGTCGGAGTTGGCGGGGAACTGAATGGATCGGCGGCACGCAGCGTCAATGTGGTGGTGGAGCCGCTCTGCGGCAGCGACTCCTCCGACGAGCTCTTCCGCAGCTTCTCCGAGAGCAACTTCGAGATCGAGAGCCTGCTGTCCGATTTGGCCACCGTTGAGGTGAAAGTCGAAAATGTACATCCGCCAAGAACAGATCAGAGAAGTTTTCCCAAAACTATAAACTATATATTCTATGTTCCACACATTCTCAATCATGCATACTGCTCTATGTCTATATATCGGATCGATCCATTGGTGATTCGATTTTCCCTTTTGTTCAAATGGATTTTTCATCATATGTTTCTTTTCCTTTCTTCCACTCTTCTTCTCTTTCCGTCCCTCCCTGACCACACCCACACCCACACCTCCCCGAACCCACAACTCCCACAACCCACAACCCACTCCCTCCCCTCCCCCTTTTGTGTCTTTTCCAGGAGGAGAACAACAACAACGTCATCACTGCCGCCGATGTGGTGGACGACGATGACTTTGCCAGCGTCGCCGCCGCCGTGGTGGCCGGCGACGATCTGCTAGCCAAAGAGAATGTCCAGCTGAGCGCCCAGGGCCTGGTCGACTCGGTGGGCGCCAGTCTGGGCGATGGCGGGGACGCCAATGGCCAGCAGGCCCTCCTGGCCTTCGGCTCCTCCAACTCAGCGGCGGCGGCCGCCGCAGTGGCAGCTGCTGCTGCCGCTCTCTGCGGTGATCTGATCAACAACAACAGCAACGGAGGCGGAGGTGGCGGCGGCGCAGTGGGTGCCGGTGGCGGTGTTGGCGTGGACTGCTCCACCAAGCTGGAGTACGCCCTGATGGGCGGCCAGCCGCACGCGGAGGAGCCCCGCTTCGTGACCAGCGCCGCAGCGAATCCCCTGCTCGTGGAGAAGCTCATGTCCAAGTGCCTGAACATCGAGAAGCGGCTGGATAAGATGGGCGGTAAGTCAAGAGATTTCCTTATTTTACACATCTAAAGAGTGCTAGAGTTGGGGTGTTTCTTCAATGTCTACCTAACACTCAATATTCATGTCTCTAAGAATTGTAGCAGAATTGATTGGCTTCACGTTTGGCGCCAAACATTTGAATATAGTAGTGCTGTACAACACTTAAATGTAGGTATATTGCTTCTTCTACATGTAACTGGTGTGTAAAAATACCGACATGTATGGTGAGTTCACTTCAGTGGCGCCCCAGTTCGGGGTGAGTTTGTTTTGCGAACTACCGCCGTACGTTTCATACATATCAGCTTCTGTGGAGTGACAAATGGATATGTATGTATATTTGATGTAAAATTACGGAATCTCATGTATTTCGAATGTAGTTGGTTTTTGCTTCCAAAAGCTTTACAGCCAAAGCTTATGGAGCTTTTTGGTACCACAGAAACCAACCGGAGAAAGCATTGCACAGATGGCGCCAATGGGGCAAATATTTAAATTCACAAACAAACAAAATGCTGACAACTGAAAATTGTTAATTCTGGGCACTCCCAATTTAGAAATTAAAACGTAATTTATTTTGCTAATTAGATTATCTGTGGGGTAAACAGCATCCACTGGAAAATCTACCCACCCTATGGCTCCACCCACAAAATAAATAACAACAAACGCTGTCTGGTCTGGCAACAACTGGCGGCAGAAATAAATAAAAAGGCCAGTAACTTGTTTATTAAATCCCGACAGGATGTCCTCCCTATAAAGGGAGCCAATGCCAACCCAACCGAACCCAACCCAAGCACAGCCACAGCCGCAGTGGCTGCTCCTCTCCGCACCTCCTCTCAGCCACTTGCTGTTTGGCCAGGAGTCACCGCCCCAGACACCAGTCAGAGTCGCAGTCGCAGACAAAAATACAAATGTCGACGCTCGGGTTGTTGTCTCGTCATTCTGCCTAAATCGGAGAAAGGTGCACCACCCCGCAGGGTGGGTTTGCTGGCTAGGGAGGTGCTGCTTGGGCAGAGGGTGTGGCCGGGTGGCAGACAAATAAACGTCTATTGACACGAAAGGCAGACGACGGCGACTGGATCTTTTCCCCGATTCTGGGAAACGTCTGAATGCCACATACACGTACCGCAACCACCCACACAGACCCAGACACAGATACAGACGCAGACACAGACACCACTGACGCCGCCTCAACGCCTGCCTGCCTGCCTGCCAGCTCCTTCGCTTCGTCCTTCGTGGCCTGGCACCTACTTCCTTTTCTCGAGCCACAGCCACATCCACATCCACAGCCGCAGTCAGAGCCAGGGACAGAGCCAGAGCCAGACAGAGTCCAGGGAGGAGTAGTCGAGCGAGGGGCAGGCCATTTTGGGTTTTCTTTCAGCGCTTTTTTCGTTTTTGTTTTCCCCAAGTTTCCTTTGGCGGCGCGGCGCGGCGACGAAGCCAAGTCAGACGAACCCTCCTCCACCCGCTCACCCGCACTCTTTCTCTCTCTCTCTCGCTCACTCGCTCGCCTGCGTCGGGTCAATAAATTTTGCGTGTGGAAATTGTGCGCTCAAGGTCAAAAGGATATTTGCCTCGCCCTGGCCCTCGCCCTCGCCCTCGCCCACTCCTACTCTTGTTCTTGCTCCCCTCCTGCGTGGGGCTGTAAATGTGTTTTGTGCGTAGGAAATGTTTGGAACATATATATTTAAACTGCCGTCTGGCACCCCCACACCCCGCACCTCGCACACCCCACACACCCAACACTTGCAGTGGTATTGGTGTTTCGGGCACAGACAAAATGGCTGCCCACACTCCTTTAGTCGGCCATTTTTCTCTGCCTGTGTTCACATGGCCTGTCTGTGGGTGTGTGTGTGCGTGTGTGCTTGTGTGTGTGTCTGTGTTCGTGCGGCAGACAAAGACCCGAAACTGGAGGGGGTGTCTGGACTCGTTTTGGGCGCTTTGGCTGGCTTTCCGGCAACCTTGAACTTGAACAATTTCGTTGAAGTTCAGGCCGTAAGCGAGGCACAATCATAGGGTCCTTCTATGCGCCCCAACAAGTCCTCCCCCTTGGGCGTGGGGGGGGATGGGGAGTGGAGTTCGGTGTTTGGTACTGACTCTGGATGTGGGTTGGGGTCTGGGAGTTTGGGAGTCCCGTTTTTTCCTTTTCGGTCCTTGCGACTGGGTTCAAGCGCCTCTCGGCCCAAGCATTGAACTCTCGTTTTCAAGGATACACTCGACACTCGACAGCCAGCACTCGGACTCGGACACAGTCTCGGGCTGCGGCTGCGGCAAGGCAATCATTGAAATGCTGCTCCTTCCTCCCTCCGGTCTCTCCGGCAAGCCGTTGACATTGCGAGCGGTCGTCAACGCTGAGACTGAGACGGAGACGCAGATGGAGACGAGGGCGGAGACGGAGACGGGCGACGACTGAGAATGGAGGCAGCAAAGATTGTTCACTTTTGTGTGCGAGTTCAGCGTCAGTCCAAGGTTCTTTTGCGGCGGCCACAGCGGAACCCCAGCCCCAGCCACCCCCTCGGGGGGCCAGCTCTTGGGCTTCTCTTGGAGTTAGACTCCGCGACTCGCGTATTAATGTCAAGGGGTTCCACACGAGCAGGCCGAGCCGAGCCAAGCAGTTTTTTTGAAATGAAAAGTGCGTTAGTTTCTGCGTTAGACCGCTCCGCTCACTCCAGGGCTGCACTGCAATCGGTAATTGAATGGGAAGATGAAAGCCAATCACTTTGATGGACTCCAAATGCTTGAGGGGAGATGGCAGATGATTCCTTCCACTGATTGATGGCCGCCACTCGTGTTTTAATAACACTTTTCTCCGCAATTTATGCGCAATTCCTTGATTTTCTGGCTAGTCCTTTGTCTAGAAATGCTATACCCCCCGTCTGAAATTTCTTCGTACTATTCTTTGAGCCGTATTTCCATCACTTGGCAACCCTCGTCGGCACTTAGCCAGATTATTTATTTGATTATATCCACTGACATTTTCCATTCTACCGAATGACTATATCGTCGTATCGTTTTAGCCATGGCTCAGGGCTGCAGCTAGCACTCGGTGCGGTCGGTGCACGCATTTCTTGGCTTTAGATTTGGATTGCCAATTTGAATTTCAAATTCATGTTGTGCCATGCACTGAAAGAAACCCAAACTCTATCGTAAGCTCCCAAAAAGGTCTTAAGTATTACCAATCATTCATCCTCTAAGGGAACCCAATCGAAAATTATATATATCGATCTAGTCTAGATATGTTTGTATGTATAATGGGTAAATCAATATTTGAAGCTTCTCCCCCTCGTTTTCTGTCGGTGTTTTCTGAATTTGTTGCTAGCTTTTCGCTTTTCAAAATGTGCGTTGTTATAACCAAATCAGGATTTTCTGCGTGCCCCGGCCACCGCCACCGCCACCGCACCACAGCGTTGTCTAACAACAATTACAACGACAGCGACGACAACAATTGCTGCAGTCGCACTGCAGCAGCAACAACAACAACAACTAGAAGAAGAAAAAAACACTTACAACAATTTTAACAACATTTGCAACAACCACAACAACAGCAACAACAACTAACGATGTCAGGGGCGTTCATTTGTCCATTGCCAGCCAGCCAGCCAGCAAACGAACTGAACCGAACCGTACCCGTGCCCGTGCCCGCAGCCGCAGCCGAACCCGAACCGGGCCGAGTGCACGTCACTGTCACCAGCCACCATCGCGCACTCCCCGCTCCCCCCCTAAGCTTTTCCTCCCCATCTAACCACCTTTTTAGCCCCCCTCCCAGAGAGTGGCAAACGGTTGGCAGTGCAAAATGCACTTTGCAATTTTGTTGATTGCTTTGGCATTTTGTTGTTACTTTTTTGTTGCTTCTTGGTTGCCTCTCTCTCCATCTCCATCTCTCTTATATTAGTACCCTGTAACCAAAAAGGTAACAAGAAATTGACAAATTTTGGAAATTAACTTGAGAATTGCTTCTTGGAGAAAATCCACTTCGTATAATGCCAGGGTATCCCCATGGTCGATGTTTGTCTTGCTTCTAGTTTGTTGCATTTTTTGTTTTATTTCTTATTTAATACACTCGCATTGTATTTGTTTTGCGACTTATCTAAATTTGTTCGCTTGCTGCTGCTGTTGTTGTTGTTGCTGCCGCTGCTGTACGCATTCGCATTGCAGGTTGACCGCCGAGTTCAAGTTTTAACGGATATCGTTTTAGTTGTTGTGTGTTGTGTGTTTTGTGTTCTCGTTTTTTGGCAGGAGCCTCGCCTTAGCCTCGTTATAAAACAGCCAGCCAGCCAGTAGCAATAGCATTACGACGGCTTCGTGTTCTTTTGTCCGGCGGCCCCTGCCCATGCCCCTGCCCCATGCCCATGCCCATGCCCCTGGCCTGTGTGTGAAATGAAGTCATTTTGTGCGGTGCGGTGCGGTGTGGTGCGCCATTTTGTCCAGCCGAAGCCGGAGATTGATTAATGGTCCAGTTGTCAGGTTTTTGAGCGATTCGAAGTTTTCGACTTGCAGATGTAAATGTTTAATGAGTTTTTTCCATCGATATGGATGGTATGGGGGTGGGGCCATTGAGAGATCTTAATTGGTTAGAAATAGGTCAATGCTGGCATGTTGATTCTAGTCAAAGGATTTGGATACGGATTCGGAGTGGTGGCATTTTCTGAGACCTCTCTGTATGTATGCCTTAAGGATCTTGAAAGGGACTATAATGTATTCCAAATTCCCCTAAGAGTATTTCGGATCCATAGTTGTATAGAAAGATGTCTTGGTTCATTAAAAATCCAAGTGTTATTCAAGGATTTTCCATAGTTGGAACCTTTTTTAGGCTACCTTCAGAATATCCCCACCACCACCACCACTAAAAAACTGTTTAAAAACTTTTCTCTAAGAATTATGAACCAAATGTTGGCCAACTTAAGGACTCAAAAGTTCCTGGAAAAATATGTATGTGTATTGTAACTATTTTCCGGTAATTTCTGTAGGGGAAAGGCCTTGGTGCATGACTTTCCCACTCGAAACTTTCGATGGATAGTCCTACAGCATCATCGCTCTCATTACATATTAATCTGATTCAATATGCACACAACCTCTCTTTCCCTCCTCCCACATTCCACATTCCACTTCCCTCCCCTCCCTCCCGCCCTATCGCTGCCTTCATCTGCCTCTCTTTCCTTTGCTCTCTCGCTGTCCTAATTGCACTGTAACCCATTAACACGAGAGAGCAACAGCAGCAGCAGCAGCAGCAACAGAGTACAAAAACTCTGAACCAGTTCGGGCATGCATCCCCATCGCCATTCCCATCCCAACCCCAACCCCCTCGTCTATCCCTATGCCCCCATTGTCTGCTCTTCGGGGAATTGTACTCGGTAGATAGGGAAGAGGAAAAAGAAAACTTTTGTTCAAAACTTTTCACCTTCACCTCAACGGCGGCAATGGAAATGTAAGGAAAAAGAAAGGAGAGAGAGAGAGTGGGGAGAGGGGGGAAAAGGTAAGATAGATAGAGAGTAGCGAAAAACAATCATGAAATAAAATAATGGTAGAGGGGGAAGGGGTATAGGAGAAGTGCATTCTCCCGCTCTCTCTCTCTCTCTCTGTCTCTCTCTCTTTCTCCATCGGGAAATTAACATGAAATGCGAGACAGCTTCCTGCTAAAGTCTCTCCCCCTAAGCCCCTGCCTATTCTCTCGCTATATCCTCCCACTTTCTCTGTTTTCACTCCACGTCTCTCCCGCTCCCTCCACCTCCCACCAGCACATACCACCCACAAAAGCTGAATGGAGGTGGAGCAATTGTTACTGCAGATGCGTTTTGCCAGGAGCGGATTGAGGAAGTTGGTGGTTTAGCGGTGAGCAACTCAATGCCCAGGCTTGGGGCGCTCCCCCTTAGCATTGGGCCCTTGCCCATGGATTCCGGCCCTGAACGAAGCTCGGTTTTCAGTTCCAGTTCCAGTTTCAGTTTCTGTTTTAGTTCCAGTTTGTTCGATGTTCGCTATTTGCCTTTGGATTGGATTGCATTAGAGCGTGTGCCGACGTCGCTGCCGCTGCCGCTGTCGATGGAGCAGTCGCAGTCGCCATCGCCGTCGCATCTCGTTATAAAGACAGAAATGAAAACAAAAGGCAACGTCGACAGCAGCAGAGACGACGGTCGATACAACCTTACAAAATTCTCAGTCGCAGTCTGTGGTGCGATCTCTCCCCCTCTCAATGCCCAGCCCCCGCCCCGCGCGCGGAACCACCTAACCATCCGACATGGCTTTGAATGTTTAGCGCTGAACTTGTCTTGCACACACACAGACACACGCGGGAACAGCATACACAGACAGTGAGCGCAGCGGCTGAGCTGAGAGCGCAGCAGAAAGATAGAGAGTGATAGGGAGAGAGGGAGAGCAACAAACACAGTGATAGCTTTATTTTTGCTTTTGCTTCCCCGTCACAGTACCCCCCGCAACCGCGCAGCCGTCGCAGTCGTCGCCAACGTAGCGTGTGTGGTATGCAGCCTTGAATTAGTTCGCTGCACCCGAACGTACATACAAGCACACACACACACACACACAGATGTACGAGCGAGAGAGAGAGAGAGAGAAAGAGAGAGGGAGAGTGATATAAAAGCAAAAAAAGTGTGCGCTTTGTGAGAGTATGCGAAAGCTCTGCTCTGCTTTGCTTTGCTCTGCTCTGCTTTGCTCTGCTCCCCTTTTGCAATGCTTGCGTGCCCTGCACACCACCCCACCCCACGCCCAAATCTCTTTCCAAATGAAATGTAGAAAAAGAGCAAAATCTGCTGCCACTGTCGCTGCCACTGCCACTGTCGCTGTCGCTGCTTCTGGCGCTATGGCATTATATGGCATCCAAACATGTCGCTTCTTGTTTGCATTTTCCATTTTCCGTCTTTGGCAAACATTCTCATTGCTCCCATCCCCTAGGGAGCATTGATCAACGTGTTGCCCCTAATTAGCTTCCTCCTGTCAGGCAAATGCAACTGCAACCCCCTCTAGACGCAAGCCCCACGCCCACTCTCAGCACACAGCCTCTTTGGGGCATAATCCGTCATCTGGTGCCGTGTCTAGCCTTCTTTTAGATCGTGCCGACGGACGGACACACACACACACAGCCAGACAGATCTACACAGATCTACAGATCTCTAGAGGTAGTGCCGAATATCTATGCATATCTGTGGAAACGGATATGCATGATAGATAGACAGACATCTCCCTTCCTCTCTCTCTTTATCTCTTTCCCTCTATCTCTGTCTCGCTCTCTCTGTTTAGCGAAATGGAAATTGCGTTTGTCGGGAAATGGGGAAAATGAGCGGAAAAACTGGCGCACTTTCGTATGTGTGTCAGAGATGCAAAATGACTAATTGGATGTGTGTGTGGTTTTCTCGAATGTAGTGCCATTTATGCGTTAAAAAAAGATACAGATTATGGTATTTAAGATCGATAATTACGATAATCAATCAACACAAGAAATAGAAAACCTCTTAACTAAGTTTAGAGGCTACTAAAGTTGACGTTTATGTAAGTTTTCTATAGATGTAGATTATATATTCGTTGTATCTCTTTCACATAGCATGGAATGCGAATACATATATACAATCTATCCTTTGTATATATGTGCCATTTCTAGAAGAATCTCAGGCGAAAGGAGATCCTATCATTCGAAGGATAGGAAAAGCAGGACATACCGTGTCAGCTTTGAGTAGATATTCGAATCCACGACCCACAAGGACATCTGCACCCTTCACCAGTTGCATAACCCTACATACATATTTGTGTGTGGCCATTCCCCCAGAAAGAAGTCATTATCATTCGCCAGAACTAAATGTTAGGCGTTAAGGAATCTCAGCCCCATACATACAAACATACAAACATACATAGATACATATATATGCGTATGCGTGCCCATTATGCGAAGTGTAAATAGATGCATATGTACTCGTAATGATGCTGATGTTGTTGCTGCTGGCTGCTTGTTGCAGTTCGGTATTCAGATCGACACCCAGACACACATCGACAGATACTCTCGCACTGTCGCACTCTCGCATTCGCACTAGACATGGGGCACATGGGGCACATGGGGCACATGAGGCTTGTCCTTCAAAACGAATAAACAGAAACGTGAAAAACGAAAGCGAAAAATTGTATGCGTAAGAGGCTCACAAGAACAACACCAAACACCACACCACATCACATCACATCGGCAACAAACAACATCTGCAACTGCAACAGCAACAGCAACAGCGTACAAACCAATACAACCATGCAACCATGCAACAACATTAAGAACTGCAATGCCAACGGCAACAACTGCAAATGCAGAAAATATTAGGCGGATGTCTGTGACTACAACTTGTGCATCTATAATGTGTCTATATATATATATACATACGAATGTATCTGCTATATGCACAGATACATACATACAAACATATATAGATTAATATTTATAGGTTGCAGGAACTGAGAATGAGACTAAGCCAAGTCTCTCGTGCTGCTTGCTGCGCTGTGTCTCGTCTCGTTTCGTTTCGTTTCGTTTTGGAATAATCAGGTGGATCGCATTATATATTCCCCCCACCACCCCGGACAGATGAATGGGTGGCGTGGCGTGGCGTGGCGTGCTTAAGGCCCGGCCCTATATCTAAGAGTACTGCCCCATTCAGAATTCAGAGTTACCTGTTGGGTTGCTTGCTTGCTGCAAGCCGGACCTGGTTCTGGGGGACCTGCTGCTTGTTTGTGTATCCACAAATACTTTGATATTTCTACAATGTATATATATATATATAGACATATATATATATATGTACGTACAGCAGTGTGCATATTTTAGAATGTAATTGTGCATCTGGCCTAGACCTAGAAAAGGAAAATTTTGTTGCTATTATTACGAGTACGAGTACGAGTACTCGCAATCGGGTTTAGTCGCATTCGTTCGTTTCGTTTCGTTTCGTTTGTTGTTCTCTCGTTGTTTCTCTCGCTCTCGCTCTCTTCTGTCTGCTGTCTCTGTTCCACTCTGTGCCATTTCGTATGGCACTCATTATTTGTTCTCCTTCCTCGCAAATTAAAAATATGCCTAAGCAAATAAAATGCATTCAATGTGCTTCTATATACGACAACACACAAGTACAACTATCTGTATCTGTATCTGTGAGGTCTGTCCGTTCGTCCGTCCGCCCGTCCGTCTCTTGGCATGCATTTTGTGTCTGTGGGTAATTGTGCGTTAGTTGCCTCCCCTCCGTACAGGGTGCCTCTGGGCAAGTGATCAGCGCTAAATGGCAGCAATTATGGAGGTGATATATGGTCATCAAAAGTCTCAAAGTTTGATGTCTTTAAGTGCGTTTTGATTGATGGAACATGCCATTCCAATGGAATGATAATACAAGAAACATTTAGGGAATAAAATGGGTAATCATTGAATGTACGCCTTGCACTCCACTTCTAAGAAGGAGTCCTTCCAAGTCCTGATCAAGGTCTAGAAACTGTCTGGAAATGTCAGAAATGATATGTTTTGTGAAGGGTAGATTTTGTGCATGGATAGGTTGTGACCCCATTTAAACACCCATATATGTAAGTATGTATGTATTTGCAACAATTCAACAACCTTTAGTGACGCTCTAGGACATCTTGGGGGGTTTGTTCACCCCCTGAAGCACCCATTACCCTTGCCAATCGCCAATCTAGCAGAGACATTGGCTTTCAAATGCACGCCAAATGCAACAACAGCCACTGCAATTGGCTTTCAACTGCCACTGCAACGCAATGGGAATTTCGAATAAAACCAAACAAAAAAGAGAACAAACTAAAAGCAAAAAATCTAAAACTAAATAAAAACAATAAACAAATAAATGTTGAACGAAACGAAACCCAGAACCAGCAACCAGCAACCAGCAACCAGAAACCCGAAGCAACAACAAACAATTTAAATTGAAAAAAATGTGTGTGTGTTTTTTTTTGTATTCTGCTGACAAACGTCCATAAACGCCGCCTAACTGAGAGCGAGAGAGAGAGAGAGAGAGAGACGCCTCACCGCCATCCTCCCTCCATCCGCAGTCCATCGATCCACATGAATCGATCCACCAGAGGCAGCAGCGGCAGCCCCGTTGCAACATTCAGTGGCAACAGCCACAGCACAGCCGTTCGATATGCGCAAAATTCTAACAAATAATAAAAATGAGAAAGGAAGGCTGACTGCGGCACCAGACCAGAATCACGTATACCCTTACCCTTACCCGAATGTTATTCGTGAATGAACTTCTGCCCCGATGACACATAGCCATCTATTCTCTGACGTTTCTTTGGCCAACCATCTAATGCAAATCAAAGTAACCCCGTGGCAGGGTATCAACTGAGAAACTGCAGAGACCTGAGAGAATGGCTGAGCAGGGAGACAGAGCCACCGAGTGAGAGGATGGATGTGGGGGGTAGTAGTAGAATCAAAGGGGTGCGGGTTGTGGGGGGAAACCTCCTCAGTAGAACCTCCATGAACTGCCCCGTGGGGTAAGAGCGAAGCTAACGACAATTCATGTCGACTCTCGAGTGGCAGCGGCGAGTGCCGGACTTGTCGTTGTTGTTTCTGTCGTTGTTGTTGTTGTTGCTTTTGCTGTGGTTGTAGTTTTAGTTTCTGCTGCCTGCCTGCCTGAACTGGGGGCTGGGGGGCAGCACGCATGTTGTCCATGTCCCCATTCGAGTCAAGTGACGTGTTATCTGTCGCCTTCTCTCAGAACTTTGACTTCTATCAGTTGAATGTCGTTGCAGTCGTCGACGTTGCAGTCGTTGCCGTTGCCGCTGCCGCTGCCGCTGCTGCAGCGCCGCAGCCGTTGTGCAGTTTGCAAATGCAATATTTGACGTTGCTGTTGCTGCTGCTGCTGCTGTTTGCTATTTGCTATTTGCTGCCTCTGTTCGGCCTCTGCTGGCTTTGATCGACGATGCCAATCGATCTCACTTGGGCTACCGTGTTGGCAGCAGACAGTGTCTGTCCCCAGCTCCACCTTTTGCCGATGCCTCCTCAGCCTCTGCCGCTGCCACTGCCGCTGCTCTGTCTCTGTATCTGTATCTGCCCCTGGCACTCCTCCTTCTGGCCCGTTTCAATGTCAGTGTGTCTATTATGAGGCATTATGATTGGTATTATTAGCAGCATGCCATGGAAAATGAAAACTGCCAACTGGCAACACTTTCCCTCTCGTTGCTTTCCATTTTCAGCAGCAACAGAAACAGCAACAGCAACAACTTCATCATCATCTGTAGCAGCAACTACTAGCTTGCAGCTTGCAACTTGCAGCTATGCAGTAATTATTGCACGATCAATTTGCTGGCCATCCATGTCGGTGCAAAAACTTTCCTTTGCCACATTATTAACAAGGTGCGGACGGGGGGCGGAGGCGGGTGTGGCTCGGCAAGGTGTGGGTGTGATCTAGAAAACATCGAACAAACATCGAACATCGATTATTGCAAATTACGGTAAATGTCTTCAAATAGAGCAAATAACCTTAGTTTTTCATATTATTCAGAAGCACTTCAATTGTTCATATTTTGGAGGTATATTCCATTAGGATTGTAAAAGGTTAATGATGGATTGATTAGAAAAATGATAGATACAGAATGTACATATGTTTATTTTAAGATCGAAGAAAGTTCACTCATTCATTCTGATGTCATTGAAAATCGATTGAATCTTGATATATGCGTAGATATACGTACATAGATATATGATGTACATACATATGATATATATATATATAGTATATAGTACATAAAGTCTCTCCTAGCATTCTGTGTTCTGCGATATATGCAGCAAATGCAAAACATTTAAAGAGATACATATTCACCCAGACAGTCAAAGGAAATCCTTCTTAGAACCTATTAAGTCCCAGGATACTTGGAAATCTAGGATATTTCCAACCCAATCCTACCCTGTGGTAAACGCCACCCCCCACCCCTTCCCCCGCCCCTTCCCACCGCGCTATTTCCTCCATTCATCCAACGTTTATTGTTGTGGAAGGTACTGGCACAACGTCGAGCGGATAAGCTGCTGCAGTTGGCGCTGCAGTCGCTGCTACTGTTCGCTGCGCTGCCGCAGTCATCGTCATGCTCGTCGTCCTCACCTCACCTCCCCTCCCCTCCCGTCCCAGCCCGAACCATTAGACGAGGCAATGCCTCTAACGTCTCTCTGGCCCAATGACTGCGGTTGACGGTCGTACAGTTAGACGGACGTTTGCTTTGCTTGCATTTACAACAGACACACAGACACGAACGCAAACACACAGATACAACCAGAGGTGCATGTAAATGTGCGTGTGTGTGTGTGTGTGTGTGCATTATAATGGCATTGAAAATCTTTTTCAATAAAACACGTAAACAAACAACAACAACAACGACAACAGCAGCAGCAGCAACAAACTGAAAAACCGAAACGAAAATGAAAACGCACGAAAGGCAAATGCAACAACAGCAACATGAAACTCAACAACAACAACAACAACTAACTAAAGAAGAAGAAGAGTAACTTTTCGCATTTGGTTTTTTTTAGTTTTTTTCCACTTTTAGTTAATCATTTTATTAAACAATATGATTTCCATCCCACAACAACAAAAAAACCACGTTTGAAAATGTGTGAGAATTTGTAAGATTTATGTTGTAGATATTCTTTCGATTGTTGTTGAAGATTTCTTTAGAAGTTGTTGAGCAGTTTTGTTGATTGTTGATTTTCTTTTGCGCTGTGCTGTGCTGTTGTTGTAGATTTTTGTAAGCTGTAGATTGTTGTCATAGGTTCTTCTTGATGTTTCTTGTTGTAAAAAGTTGCGTTGTTGTTGTACTTTTGTATTGTTGAACGCTTTGTTGTTGTAATGTTTGATTTTGATAGATTTTTGTTGTAAATTTGTGCTTGTAAATCGCTGTTTCTTGTGTTGCATGACTGCTTTCTGATTATACATAAATATGCTGTTCAGTATGTTGCTGCTGCTGCATATTTGTTTTTTTTCTCGTTTTGTTTGCAGTTGGTGTTGCTTTTTTTTTTTGGGAATTTTCCAGTTGAAATGCTCGTTTGAATTAGCGTTTGTATCTTACGGATTCACAATAGCCTGAACTTGAAAATCGTTGTTGTTGCCGCTTGTCATTGTGCAGTTTAATCAACTTTTGTCCGTCCGCGAGATAGACCTGACACTGAAGGGGGGTGGGGGACGGGGGGACAGACAGCGCCGCGCCGCGCAGCGCCGATAGAGAACGAGACAGACAGAGAAAGAGACTTCGAGAAATGTTTCCATTGAATTTCAATGAACATTAGACACAAATGAGCAATGGGATTGCGATTGGGATGGGGATGGGGATGGGGATGCGGATTAGAAGGGTGGCGAAGTAGAGAGCGATATGTATCTTTAGTGTGTGGGTGTAGATACATTTAATGAGGCTAGCGATGCACTTAGATGGGAAGAGATACCTTTTGGGAAGCGGAAAAATACTTTCAAGAGGCCTACGGATTGGGCGTACATTGGGGAAGTGCAAAGATACATTTACTTGCTGTATCTAAAGATACATTGAAAAGGTTAAAGATATGGCGCAAGGACAATGAGATACAATATACAGAGGAGTATCAAAAGTGTCTCTTCATCTGGGAAGAGAGATAGATAAATGCTTTTGGCATGTCAGATTAAATGACCCTCGACCTTCCGACCTTCTTTGAAATTGCACAGAATTCTATTCATGTATCGCATGTAACCCAAATCCTCCTCTCAACTTCTGCAGATGAAATGATAATTCAGATCTAGGCTTAGGGGAGAGAGAGAGGAAGAGAGAGGGGGGAAAGTAAAATGTAAAATTAATGCCTTTCGGAAATCAAATGAAAATCGGCCAGCACTTGGGCAGCGGTTTTCCATTTCAAATGCAACTCTCGGCCAGCACTCCAACGCGATTCGTTAATTAAAATAAATACTTTCCGGCCTGGGACCGGTGCACGCTGAACGCTGAGCGTTGCACGTTGCAGGCAAATGTTTTGGTGCCAAAAAAATACAAAAAAAATAAAATACAAGTCAAAGAAAACAGCGAATGGCAAACGAATGTGAAAACTGCTGGCCGGCAGTCCAGGCAGGCACATGTGGGGGCCCATACGGGGCTGATCTCTGGCTGCGTTTTCTTTTGCGATTTTCGCTTTTGGCTGTCTCTTGCTGGCTGGCTTTTCCTCGGGCACGTTGCATGACCAAGAAGTCAGTTAGTCAGTCAGTGGTACTCGTACCACAGCACCGCAGCACCACAGCACCACATCATCGAAGCGGTACGATACCATCGGATACCGAGCGAGGAGACCGAGACGATGCCAAAAGCGGCCTACTGAGATACTTTTACTTGGCCCGGCTCTCTGACAGACACGACCGCGGCGGCACGGCACTGCACGGCACGGCAACTGGTTTTTGGCCACGAGGAGGGTGCATTAGAAATTGCCAGCAGATCGATGCTTGGGCTCCACACACACACACACACCACACACAGATCCAGCTGGGAGTCGAGGAAAAACTATGCGAAATTCACTTTCATTATGAATGGACGGCCGGCCGGCCCGGCCCGGCCGCATGGCGCTGCATACAAATGCATGCGACTGCATACGATTGCCGGCCAAGCGCTGCAGTCTCTTGGTCATCCAACCTGGCCAAAACGTCGGGTTTTTCTTTCACAGCTGCTGCTGGCCAACATACGCTAATTGGCTGAGTCGTACAGCTGGTAGAGATGTGGTTCCATGGGCAGATACTCGTAGAAATTGGAGGGACATGCGGCATGGATGCGGCATTAGATAGGATTATTCCTCCTCCAATTAGCAAAACAGATCTAGTTACCTGGAGATCTTCAACTAAATCCAAATCCAAATTCGAAGTGCCGTGAAGAACCACGAACTTTGCTCTCCTGGCAACCCCTGGCAATCTCTTGAAGGGATTGCTATCTTAAGAACCTCCGTCACAGCCAACATCCACATCCAGTATCTGTCCCTCATTCATATTCATGGAGCCATGGGGCCCCGAGGGCCTGTCTCGACGACTTGGCCATGTACTCCACTCCACTGGAGTTGTGTTGGACAGTGGCCACATCAAATCTAATGGCCAGCTATGTTGCTGTTGCATTGTTGTTGCACTGCCATTTAGCTCAATTGACGGTGCAGGTCCCAAGATGGCCAAGACGGACACCAAATGGAAGTGTAAGCCAACTAACACACATCTCTCCTTCACTGTACCTCCCTCCCTTTCCGCAGGTTTTTCGCATTTTCATTTCGCATTTTCGCTTTCATTTTCTTTTTCTTTGCAAGCGAGAAAAATATTTTTGTAGCAGTTGTTTTTTTTTTGTTTTTCGTTTTTATATGCGAGAAAATCGAAAGTTTTTCCCCAGACCATAATGCAAAAAGAAAGTGCAAGTGCAGCAGCAACAGAAGTAGCAGCAGCAGCGGCAGGGGGTGTAAAGGAGGCAGCGGCAGAGTGGCAGCCGTGGCAGCAGTGGCTCAAAGAAAGGAAAAGCGAAACAATGCCAATGGGGCGTATGAGCAACTTGTTTTCGGGCCAAAATGTAGGATGAATGCCATTGTTGTGTGTGCGCGACGAGTTTTTCCACTGCTACCATTTTCGTTGTCAAGTGCAAGTGGTTTTTCTTGTGGTCAAATGAGCAGCAAAGCAGTAAATTCAATGGCCAAGAGCGCAGCCAGTTCCAGTGCCAGTGCCAGTGGCAGTGGCAGTGGCAGCGCGGAATCATGTTGCATGCAGCACAATCAGCAATTTCCTTTTAGCTTCTCCCCATCTCCATCGCCATCGCCATCTCCGTCTGTGTAGCTTTCGATTTCGTTTAATTAAAACGCATAAAAGTTGAGTCGCCGCAGCGATGTCATTGTCTAGGATTTTGGATATAGTCGCCAGCCAGTACTCCTCCCCAGACTCCTCTTTTCTTTTTTCCTTTCTGTCGTTGTTGTTGTTTGTTTTAAGCGAAGACAAGACAAGACAACAATCTCTTGGCTCTCGTCATTGGCAGTGACAGACAGAAAGCCAGATACAGTGGATCTGCCACTGACTGGTACTCATATTCGTTTTCGTATTCGTATTCCTATTTGTATTTGTATTCATATTCGTAGTATCTTATCATTGACATTGGCTGGCAAAAAAGTTGCCAACATCAGCAGCTAGCGGCTGCAGCAGCGAAAACTTATTCATCATCATAATTCTTAATCATGCTAAACTAAATGCACTTGCACTTTGCTCTTTTTGCTTAAGATTTCCATAGCCCCCCCAAAGTTGCTTTTGACTTTTTTTACGTCATCTCAATAACACGTTAAGAACTTGTGTGCGCATTTGGCCATAAGTCGCGGTCAAGGTTCTGGTTTTTGGTGAGAGGGGGCTGGTGACTGGGGACTGGGGGTTGGAACACTTGTAATTGGCCGCGTTACATGCAAAACGAACAAGCAAATCACTCATACGCAACGTCGTACTGTCGTCGCACTGCCTGTCTGTCCGTCTCTCTTCTTTTGGGGTTTTCTTCTTCAGATGGTCAAGTGCATTTGAGCCGCACTCTTTTTTGTGCTGCTGTTGCTGTTGCAGTTGCTTTTGCTTTGGCTGGAAATGGGGAAACAATTGAAGCTGGCGGCTGTCCGAGGCGAAGGCTTTGGCCCAGAGCTAATGAAAAACAGCTGAACGGACAGATATGCATGTTTTCGGCGCTTTTTTCCCCTTTTTTTTTTGCTTTCATTTGCTGCCCGAAAGGTGAATGTCATGTGAACATGTGTCGCTCTCTTTTGCGCTCTGTGTCCGTCCACGCGCTCTGGAAACTTCCTGAAGTTTTCGGCAGAGAATTGGAGAATATTGTAGAGGTTTTCTGTGACGACTCTTCACCAAAGACTGAGCTGCTTTTCCCCCTCTATTTTTGTTCTATGCACTGAATCATCGGTTGGAATGACTGAATAACGACCGAATCCCCTTACGGACATTATAAATCGCATAAAGTTTCCCATCAATTTGAGCGTAAAATCAACCTTAAAGATCTGTGCGCCAACAGGTCACGAATTTGCAGTTGATACCCGATATCTATCAGGCTGCTGCTGCTGCTGATGCTGCTGCTGATGCTGCTGCTGTGGTATCTTCCTAATCTCGTCAAGCATCAAAGTCGCAATCATCAATTCCGAGACATTATAAATGTCGCTCGTTTAACCCATCAAAGTCTATTCCCCTGCCCCTGCAGCCACCCCCTCTGGAGCCCATCCACCCATTGCTAGAAGAGAGAGACAAAGAAACTATGCGACGAGCAGTGTGTTTTTTTTTTTATATTTTTCGGCAAAAGATTACGAGCTTGGAACAAAGAGATTCCCTAACACTCCCTCGCTTAGTCCCTCCCTTTATCTGTCCTACAGCACCAACCAACCACTGAACCACCCACCCACCCAACCATCATCGAAGCCGTAACAATTACAAAGTCTGCTCTCCTTCTCCCATCCCACCCCCACCACACTCCCCCTCGGGCCTCTGCTTTTGGCGTGAAAGAGAAGAAGAAAAAAGGAAGAAAGTCTGGCTTTTGGAAACCGAGGCTGTAGGTACCCCTTGCAGGTGGAGTCTTGCTCTGACATATAATGAAAATGATCTAATGATACGATCTTGTAGGTTCCATTGGAGTCAAGAGATTCGTAACTGTGAAGAAAATGCACTCCATGGAATGGGAAATAGTGGATTAGGGGAATAGTCGAATAGTTTTGGCCTGGCCAGAAGCACCCTCTCTCTTTAGAGGGTATCGTACAGTTTTGTCGCCTTGTCGTCCGTCGTTGCCATCGTAATCGAGTGGAGAGTGCACGAAAATCAGAGAAGGGAAGTAGAAATTGCGATTCTGATTCTGCTTCTGCTTCATCTTCAGCCTCTGACACAGCTCCAGCTTCGGCGTCGGCTCCCGCTCCCCTCTCCACTCTCCACTCCACAGTCTCCAGGTTTCTCCAATCAGTCAGTCAGTCAGTCATTCAGTCAGTCGGTCGTTTAGTCAATGCGACAAATTTACGGGAGACTGCTGCTGCCGCTGCCGCTGCTGCCTCTGCCGCTGCGACTGCGAGTGGGATTGGTATATTGGGATTTTGGGACGCGGTACTGTGACTGTGACTGGGACGACACGACTGGGGGTTTGAGTGCATGGCGCGTGTATTAGATGATATGAGGTCATTCACTGCTGTTTATACCGAAATTTTTTTGTGTCTCGCCGTCGCTGCTGCTTGTGTCGGTGCTGCTGCTGCTGCTGCTGCTCCTCTGCTCTGCTCTGCCCCCGGATGACGCTGCGTTCAATATACAATTTTGGAAGTGGAAGCAGCAGAGTGGGAGCTGTAAGCAATACCCGAAACCCCAAACTGTTGCCCTGCTTCTACATTTCCGACATCCTCCTTGCCCATCGTCCGTTCGTCTGGCCCTCTGAGGGCGGAGGAGGAGGAGGGGAGTAAGGCTAGGAGTGGGCAGAGTAGGTGTAGCTCTTTTGTTGTGGACTTAACTTATGTACAGTGGGGCCAGGGAAGCAATGGATATTGGACAACTTCCAGTCAATCAGTTTCAATGGTATTTCGTGAATATCGAATAATAAAACTAGCATGCAACTAATTTGTACTTTAATCAATGGATTTATGCAAGGAATTGTTTATCTATCTAGTGTGGCAACTCTCCTTGGGCATACCATTAGATCTGTAATCATTTGTGATTAAAATTGCAACCACTGTGCAGCTTTGTCGTTGGCTGTTCAATGACTTCTGTTGAAACATGAATCGACTACCCAGTCGACGTCTCCATCCTCGTACTTCGAAAGCCCGCAGGAGTCAAGGAGCTGTGTGCAGAAGCTTCCAGCAAACACACACACAAACACACACACACACACACTCATGAAGACACATAGAGAGAGACCGAAACGGAGACGAGAACCACCTAATGCGCTTCCTCTTCAACAAATTCTTTACGACTGTCTGTCTGCGGCCCCCTTTTGGGCGAGACCGACCGACCTCTCCCTCACACTCTTTCTTCTTCTCCTTCGCCCTCTCCTTCGCTGTAGCTGTAGCTGTTAGTCTTCCTCGCTTTCGTTCTCCTTCTCTGTCTGCTCTTCTACCACTCCTCCTCCTCCTGCGGCTTGGCTTGGTAAGGGAGCCGTCGGCGGCAACCAAACCCTAAGCATGTCCCCGAGAGGTCCATTCTGTATAGAACCCCCATCCCGCGATGAACCACTCCTGATCCACCTCTTGCTGCTTACCATTCCACACCCCTCAACCCCCTTGGTGGTGCTTCTGTTTCCCCGCTTTGACAGTTGTCGGTACATTGGACTCATTTCACACACAGACAAGCAAACGCACACACACACACACACACACACACACACACACAGGCACACACAAAGAGCTATGGCAAAAGTATGTCTGTGTCGTCGTCGCCTCATTTAGGTTCTTCTTCAACACACACCCCCTCGAAGCCCCCTAGCCAACCCACGGCTACACGCCCACACCTCCCCCCGCCCCCTGGCGCTGTTTCTAAAAACAAAACTCTTCCTTCTGCCGCCGCCGCCGCCACAGCTCTGCCGCCTCTGCTGCTGCTTCTGCTGTTGCTGCTTCTTCTTCTACTTGTCGTCGTCGTCGTCGTGGTCGTCGAAGTCGTCTACTTGCGCTCTGCTTCCTTTATTTGCAACATACATTATATGCCGTGAGAGAGAACAGCAGCAGCAGCAGCAGCAGTCGCGAAGAGAGCCGAAGCTCAGAGCTGAATGCTTCCCTCCCGCTCGCACACTTGCAATCGCAATCGGCAAAGTAAATGGAAAGGCCGTCCAATCCCAAATCCCCCCCTGGCCACCCCTGGCCCATCCGCCGTCATCCAGAAACAGCACTAAACAAACGGAAAGTGAAAATTTGCTCCACTGCCATCGTCACACACAGAGAGAGCTCACGAATGTGAACGCGAACGCGAACGCTCTCTCATTCTCACACACAGTCGTACATACACTTGCATTGAGTCATAATCGTGCCGATTGCAGCAGCAGCAGCAGCAGCAACAGCATCGGCAGTGGCAGCGGCAGCGACGTCAGCGCCGACTGCTTGCTCTTGCCAAACATGCTCCTGCTCTCTGCCCTGCCCGTCCCGCTCGTCTCGTCCTGCTCTGGCCACCGACCAGATGATCGTTTAGCCCTTTTGAAGACGTTGTCTGACCCATTTGGAGAGCCGCAGTGCTGCCATACTCTCTGCCCATCTGGGGGCGGGGGGTGGCTGCTGCCTGTGGTGGAGAGCACTGGGTCTGGGTCGTGCCTTTGATTGTTGTGGATCGTGTTTTGTCTGTGTGGAGCTCTGTGGAAGTGGAGTGATATTTTCCAAGGGGAATTAATGGCTGTTTCTTGTGGGGAAATGATTCTTCCGCTGCTAATGAAAATGGAACCCCGCGAGAATTGCATGTAAATGTGCATGTGGCACACTAAGCCCCCCGCACCCTCCAAACATTCACACGCACACGCACACAAACGAGCAAACAAGTAGCTGCAACAGCAACAGAAGAAACATGGGAGGTGGTGGAGGAGGAAGAGGAGGAGGTGCAGAAGGAGTAGCAGCGACCAAATGAACCTAAAGAGGAGGAGCAGTAGAAGTAGAAGGAAGAGGAAGAGGAGGAACAGCAGAAGCAGCAGCAGCAGCGGCAGCGAGCGCCAAACATTTTCGCTCTCTCGCTATTACGTTTGTTTGCCATTTTGCACTCTCGCAATGTTTTCGCAATACTTGGCGCAGCCAGCAGAGCACAGCCACAGAGCACACCAGAGCAGAGCAGAGCAGTCAGACAGCAGCAACAGCAGCAGCAGAGATAGCAACAGCGACCGACAGAAGCTCCAACAACATTCAGTCGGCGCGAGTCGAGTCGAGCGAGCGAGCGAGCGAGCCCCATTCAGAGCCCCATTCGCCGATTGCTTTGCTTTGCTTTGCTCATTTCTGTCTGCCTTTTACACCTGCATATGCGTGTGCGTGTGCATGTGCGTGTGCCTTGGCTGTGCGTGCTTGGAGTTGTGTTCGTGTTCGTCTTTGGGGTTCGGGTTTTGGGTTTCGGGTTCGGGTTCGGCTCCGGCTCCGGCTACGACTCCCCCCAGTATTTGGGTATTGGTGAGTGAGTGGGGCGCGCGCGCGCTTTTGCGAGACACAACGCGCTGCCCGTGTTGCCGCCATCCCGACGCTGACGCCGATGCTGACGGCGATGCTGACGGCGACGTTGACGCTGGCGCTGACGTTTGTTGTTTGCGACCAACAAACAGTGGCAGCGGTTTTTGTGCTGACTTTAGATTTTAGTTTCGCTGATACCGTAAGAGATAAATGACGTGCCGCGCGGCAGCTCCCCCACAAAGCAAGCGGCAAGAAGCGACTAACAGCAGCACCAGAAAGCGAGCAACAAGCAAACAGACAACAAGCGACACACCGCAGAGGCATGCCTCAAGCGTGCTGAGCACTTGTGCAACATAGAGTTACATTTAGCAGAGAACACCAACAGCAACAACAACATCAGCAGCAACAACAACAACAACAACAGAAATGTCTCTCTATGTCTGTGCCGCACCGGCAACATCAGAGGTGCCCCTGTGGCAGCTGTGGCACTCAGAGCCCAGAAATTAGTCAATCACACGCATGATAGCAAATCAAAGAAAATCGTCCAGAATCTGTGAGAGAATGCAAATCAGAGCCGAATATTTTTTTTGCAGTTGAAAATTGTAAATACCTCAAAGCAAAACAAAACAAGTAAAAAAGGTACAAACAAACAAACAGCAAGCAACAAGCAACAAACAAACAAACAAACAAACAAACAACCAACAAACAACGAACCGAAAGTGCAAACAAAAACAACAACAAAAACAGTCTTAGTGCAATTTTAAAGAATAGTTAAAATAGTTTGTGGATTTTTTTTTGAGTGGCGAAAAGGAAACGTTTGCGAGGAAAAACCCGCTGGGCAGAAACCCACTGGAAAAGCCATGTCTAAAGTGTAACACGCTGCGTATACGCAACCAATTTTTTTTCGAAGACATCACGCATACGACGCGTTGTGCAAAATGATTATGGTGCAACATTTGGTGGCTGCCACGGCGCACAACTTCGCCAGCCAGGCGGCAGCCCTAGCCAATGTCTCCAGCTCCAGTTCCAGCTCCTCGCTGTCCTCCTCCTCATCCCTGTCCTCATCGCTGTCCTCCTCTTCGTCGTCGTCCTCCTCATCCTCTTCGTCGTCCAGTTCGTCACTGTCCTCGGCCACGCCCACGCCCGTGGCATCACCAGCGGCAGCAGCTGTGCCCGCTCCAGCAGAGGTCCCGCCAGCAGACCAGCAGACTGGCGAGACCCCAGAGGCAGAGGAGCCCATGGAGGAGGCTGCCAGCCTGCCAGAAGAGCCCAAACCAGAGAAGGAGGAGCCTGATGAGCAGGAGAAGCTGGTGAAGCTGGAGAAGCAGGAACGGGAACCAGAACCAGGTGCCATAGATGATACCGAGTCAGGGTCGGCGCGGCAAAGTCCAATTCCAGCTGCGTCCGCCGCCAAGTCCCCGGAGCTAGCGCCAGCCCAGGAGGAGATCAGCGGTCCAGCTGTCACCGCCGATCAGGAGCAGGAGGAGGAGGAGGAGACCGAATCCCTCGCCCCGGACTGCCGCGAGTTCAAAGTGCTGTACAACCATCTGAGGCAGCAGCAGCACCACCAATCCTCCCCAGACAAAACTCGCAGCACCCTGGACGATGTCTCCAAGATCCTGTGGGAGCGCAAGCAGCAGCTCCAACGGAGTTCCGTCATCACCAGCAATGTGCAGGCCGCCGCCGTCGCCGCCAACACCCAGCTCCTATCGCAGTCACTGCACATGCCGAGAGATGCCGAGGGAAGCCAGCAGCACCACCAGCACCACCTCCAGCAGCCCATGAGCGACATCGAGGACGAGGAGACCATCGAGGATGTGGACGACGCCGAGGCCGATGCGGACGTCGAGGCGGATGCCGACGACGAGGAGCTCCTCGAGCAGTACCAGGATGGCTACGACTCGCCCCTGGACCTGTCCCTGAGCAGTGCCACCAGCGCCGCCGCCAATGCAGCAGCAGCCGCCTCTGCGGCCAGTCGCCGGCGGGGACGCACCTACTCCGGCACGGAGTCGGACGACTCGGCCCAGTGCGAGCGGGCGAGGATGCGCCTCAAGCCGGAGCGGAAGGCGGAGCGTTCGGCGGCCTACAAGAAGAGCTTGATGAAGCGATACTGTAAGTGTGACAACGAGGGGCGGGACCCACCATCCATTATTGTATATTCTATTCTCCGGACGAGTCTCCGGACTAGTCTCCGGAAATACGATGTATTTTTGGCATTTTCAATTTGGTTAATTTCGAATTTCACTTGAAAATCGCCAACGCCAACGAGGGATTATTTTCCATTTCCCTTTCGAAACGCTTGATCCAAATAAATTTGTTTTTGTTTCCTTTCTGTTTTGCTTACTTCATGCCACTTCCGTGGCACCACCTACTCCCTACCCCCCCGTGCCCTGCCGTAGCCCACCGAAGGCCTCTTTGTGCTTAACAATAATTGTGAAATGAAATGTCAATTTGGCAACAACAAAATATGTTTATAGTCGAACAAGAAACAACAAAAAACAATGCACGGAAAGAGCAGCAAGGGGACGATCACGGGGGCAGCAGACAAACAAAAAAAAAGCGAAAAAAAAATAAGGAAAAAGCCAAAATAAACATTATTTAAAATAGCGCAATTTCCGCCGGCGTCGCAGCGGCGTCGCTGCCTAAGCACAAGAATCTGAATCCTAAGCAGCAGCAGCAGCAGTCGCGACAGAAGCGAGCGCCCAGCGTCTACGTCAACGGCTTCGTAACAGTTTCCTAACCCACCTCAACAATTTTATTGATTGCTTGAGGCGGCAGCAGAGGCAGACAGCCAGAGAGCACCAGGCAGAGATGCAGAGGCGAAGAGAGGCGGAGAGAGAGAGAGCAAAGCAGAGCAGCAGCAGCAGCAGCAGCTGGTCTATCTAGCTTAAGCGAGTGTAAAACTATGGCGGAGCTCGCTCTCCCTCTCTCTCTCTACGGCTGCATTTAGTTATAGTTTTGTAAATTCTCTCTCTCTCTATGCATGGGTGTATATGTGTGTGTGTGTGTGGAATAGTTTTCCGCTCCCTCTCCCGCTGCGGCTGCTGCTGCTGTTGCTGCTCTAAAACTGCCAAAGCTCTGCCAACTTAACTGCTAAATGACTTGAAGGGGTATGGGGGGACAGCCACTTGCTACATACTCCAAAGCGCCCCCCTACCACACACACACACACACATACTATCTGTATACGTGTGCGTGTGTGTGTGTGCCATGGGACATGGCCTGGCTCGTAACCCTACAACCAACAACTTGTTTCCTCTATTTGACTTTTACACGGGGCGTCGTCGTCGTCGTCGTCAGCAGTTAGCAGTTAGCAGAGTTAGTGGCTCCCCCAATTCCCACTGATCCCCCTCCCCCACACTGGTTTCTCCTATTGCTCTTGGCCTGGCCCAGAGATTGCCAGAGGTTTTGGCTTTTTGCAACGCAGCTTTTACTTTGATTTGGCCAGAGCCAGAGCCCTGTGGCTCCAGAGATACACACGAACCCCAGCTACTGGCAAATGTGGCAAATGTTTCTGCCAATTGCAGTTCTTGACCAAAAGACGCTCTGGCGGAAATGTGCTTCACTCTTCTCTCTCGCTCACAGCTGCCACAAAGTGCAAGATGCTGAAGGATTTATGGGGGTGGGCGTTGCAGATGGGGGAGATGCCACATTTTAAATGCTAAACCAAAAGTGCCAGAAGCAATTAATGTGAGAGAAGCCTCTCTAATAGAAGGGAGACGACGAGTACATGCAGATGCTCAATATTCTGTGTGTGGATGTCTATCTTTCGTAGTTTTCATCTGTTGATAATCCAGTAAGATTTGAACCCTGAACTGAACCCCTCCTAAGCAACGTTCAACTTATGCAAACGCTTAGCAAATCCCCAATCATTTGAAACTGTATTCCCACCTGTATTTAATCTCCCCTACACTACCCTCCCCCCTACCTCTCCTCACCCTTTTAACCCCACATTTTGGCATCTTTCCGCTCCACAAGATGGAAACTTCTGTTGAAATTGGAGTGTCTCTTCTGTCTCTCTCGCTCTCGCTCTCGCTCACTGTCTCTGTGTCTGTCTCTTTTATTGGAGTTTTGTTTCTATTTGAATTATTTTTCTCACAGAAATTCCTAGATGATATATATTTTCCGCTTACAACATTTTCATCTTTTATTTATTTATTTTAACCTTTTTCTTTGGCCCCTTGGTCGTTGTGTCTGTGTGCGTGTCGTCGCTCATGACTTCATTTTGTGGGGCTTTTGTTTTGGTTTCTTTTCTTGGTCTTACCTTCAACCTTTTGCGGGCCTTTCAACAGAAGCGACAACAACAACAACAATAGCAGCAGCAGCGGCCAGCCACCCAGCCACCCAGCCACCCAGCCACCCATCCACCCACACAGTGGCAGAGAGAGGCAGCAGCAGCAGCAGCAGCAAAAAGAGGCAACCTGGCAGGCAGGCAGGCAGGCAGGCAGGAGACAGAGCGAAGCGGTGGCAACTTTCAATTGCGACATGCGACGACGGAGAGCAGGCAGAGCAGAGAGACTGGTTACGCTCTCTCTCTCTCTCTCTCTCGCTATCTCTCTCTGTATGTGTGTATCTGTGTCTCTGTGTCTATCTTCCTCTTTGCTGTAAAGTATCTTTACATGACAAACCAGCTTAGCCCTGTATCTGTGTGTGTGTGTATGTGTGCGCGCTCACGATGTGGGAAATAGTGAAAAAGAGCGCAAATTGTTGTTCGGGCAGACCAGACCCCAGACCAGACCAGACCTCCCCTCGAACCCGCTCTCTGGTGGCGTTTTTTTCAGGCCTAACGCAAAACATTTTGAGGTAGGTTGGGAATAGATTGGCAACAACCTGAGCAGACAAACGCACACACACACACACAGATACACACACACACACATCGAGTGTGCGCGGAAAAACTTAAATTTCTCGTTTCGTGGCAAGAAATTAGCAAATGATTTTCCCATTTTTTTTTCTCAATTTTTTTTTTGTTTTAACCCAAATACGGTTTTGCCTTAGAATTATGTAAGCTGCTGCCTGACGCTGCCTGCCCCATATAGTACACCGCATATATTGTGGCAGCCCGTAGAGTATCTTTTAGATTTTGTAATCGCTTTTGGGCGCTCTCTTTTTCCTCTCTCTCTCTCTCGTGGCGGAGGGTTCGTTCTCTTGGCACTGTCTCTGGAGTCCCAGTCCCCATCCCAGTCCCCTTATCGCCTTATCGGTTGAGACTTATTGATTGGCTTCGATAATGAGAGACAGTCAGCGTTGATTCGGCGGGGGGGAGTGTGTGGTGTGGTGTGGGGGTTGTGGGGTACCCCTTCAGAATGCCATTTCTAGATAGATAGATTATGTCAGACCCCCTCCCCCTCCCCCTTTCCCGTCGTGGCTAACGTAACGCAATTACAAAATCGGATTAACGCAATTCGCAAGATACTATATTGAGCAAAACAGACAGACAGACAGGGAGGGAGGGGTTGGGGGGTGGGGCTGCAGCTCGTGTGGGGCACAGCAGTGGTTGCACATTTGTGCTCGTGTGTGGCATGGCGGCATGGCCATATGGTCAGTGCGGTTCTCCGATCGGGTCAAGGCCCCAACGGCTTCAACTTGTTGCAAAATGCAAAATGCCAGAACAACGGGTCGCATACGTAATGTTCTAATGGCTAGTGGCTGGAATGGAATGGAATGGAATGGCATTTGATTTCTTCTGTCTCTAAAAATGGATGCTGAAACTTTCCAAGATTAACGCGTGGCTAATTCACGATTGATCAACGATCGATCCATTATGTTTTGGAATTTCCGTGCTGCAAAAGCAAAAGCAAAAGCGATTCTCATGCAATTAGCACCTGGCGGGCGCCCAAGAGATGGGGCGCGTGACCAAAGTGGCACTTTGTCAACCGCTAGAAAGTGTTAATCTTGGCTAAAACTATGCGAAATGGCAGAATGCTTAACGATCATTAGACGCAAAATAAACAAACAAACAATAAACCAGGAACAAAGGGAAACGAATTCATTGTCAAAATATATAAAATATATAAATATAAAATCAAGCTGACTCAGAATTAGAATTTGTATAGGAAATATGGGTAAGACGAAACGTTTACATTCAATAACTGGTTATACGGATGGCGGATTGTAAAAGTCCCATATGAATATATATATGTGCGATTCTTTATATGCAAATAATTTCAAAAGAAATGTATTACATTTATGGAAACAGTTTTTAGCACAATGTGAATCCCCACCGCGTAGACCTTTTAATTGTTTATACATTATAATATATGTATGTATACACTTTAATCTACCAAAATGCATATAAAATATTCAAAGTGTTTTAATAAATACAAAAGAATATGATATGCATTTGGAAAGCCATTCGAATGTTGGTTACAAAATCAAATCAAGTTCCACCACAATCGCCCAAAAAAATAACAACAAATTATATATTCAACAACAAATTGGGTCTGGAGGCAAATGCGTCAATCTATATGCACCATACACCATATACACCAGACATATATATGGCATATATACCATATATACCCTGCAATAAAACACATTTAATATAAATAAAAGTACTTAATGACAAATTAAAAAAGATTTCAGCTAAAATCAGACAACAAAAACACAAAACAAACGTACATACATATACAGATATGTATATATATGTACATATATATATTTAAAAGAAATTACATTATATTTTCGAGATGAGATTGATAGATTTTCGAGTATAGAGAGAAAAAAACGCAGAGTCGTAAAAAACAAACGACGAAAAAAAGCAAAGCAAATTTCTTAATGCGGAAATATTGGGGGAAGAATTTTGTCGCTGTGTGTGTGTGTGTCCAACAAATTTAATGCAAAAAGGCTGCAAAAAAGCCAAAGAAATTGCTTGATATGCAGGCCTGTGCCCGTGCCCGTTTCCCCGTGCCACTGTTCCTCCATTCCCCCCATTCCCTGTTTCTGTGTGCATGTCTGTGCGTGTGCAAACAATGAGAATCGTGTTTGCTTGTGTGTGTGCGCGCCTCTGCCTATGTACGTGTGTGTTTGTGCTTGTACGCTTTTTGGAAATTCAGTCTCAAGTTCAAGGTCTCGCGGATAACGCACACAGACACACTCGCACACACCCAGACATGGCAGCGGCGACGCGACAGAAGAGCAGGAAAAAAGTGAGCAACAAGAGCAGAAAACAGCTTTATTCTTTTCACCCATACAAACACACACCAACACACACAAACAGAGGCAGCGACGTCGGCATAAAAGCCAAAATAAGCAGCAGAACAGGAATTTAGAGAGAGGAGAGATGGAGAGAGAGAAAGAGCGAGAAAGAGAAAGAGTAATGACAGCAGGAACAGCCGTGTCGGAGGGGGAGGGGGAGGGCAGGGGTATGTATGCCTTCCCTCCGAATGTGCGAAAGGGAAAGCAAATGGGAATGGATGAGCCATGGAATGCGAGTGGGAATGAAATGGAGACAGGGAATGGGAATATGTATATACATACATGTACATATATATATGTATGTATGGAGAGTGGGAGCGAGATAGCGACAGGGAATGAGAACGAACTGCGGAATGGGGATCGTGCAAAGGCTGATCTGATGGGATGGCATGGCATGGAATGGAATGGGATGGGATGGCGAGAATGCGGGCGAAGAAAGGGGGAAGACACATTTTGGGGAAGAGGAGACATTCACCAGCAGCAGCAGCAGCAGCAGCGGCAAAAAAACGAACAACAACTAAACAATTACCAAACAAACACATAAATTATAATATTTAAATATAGAACTTTTGCGTTGTTGTCGCTTTTCTTCACTCCTGTTGCTGTCTCCCTCGTCTTCTCTGCTTCTGCCGCTGCTTCTGCCTCTGCCTCTGCTTCTGTTGTGGATTTTGTTTTCGTTTCTTTGTGCCTGCAGCCTGCAGTCGACTACAAAAATCAACTTGAATTTTTCGCTTTCTTCCACACACACAGGCACAGAAATTGGAAGTGCAATAAATTGTATTATTATGATTATTGGCAATAAATAAATAAATGTCTATACCACCCCAACCCCAACCCACCCCATTCCCATTCCCAACCGCAGTGGCATCCCCCAATCCCCAATCGCCATCCAAATACAAATCCCATTCCCATTCCCAGCCACAATTTCGATTCCGGTTTGGCGCAATATTGCGCACAAGTGAAATTATCGACACAAAAAACATTTGTTTTTGTTTTTGTGTTTGCTTTTGTTGTTGCTGGCATATCCTGTTCGAGTAGTACCCAAGGGTATATATATTTATTCAGTGTTGCCAGAGATGTTTCTGGAGTGGATTCCATTTAGGGCAGAGTTTAGAGTGTATTGCCATTATCCGAGGATTTATCGCCTAATCGGATACATTTTCAGATGTTCTGCAGGGTGGGATCTAATCTCATTACAGGGTATCTTGTAGCTGTTTCATTTCTTTGTATTTACTTTGGGCAATTGTCATGCAGGGGGGCAGGGACTTTGTGTGGCGTGGCATATTACTCGTACAACTCGTACAGCCAGCCATCCATCCATTAAGCAGCGCACAAATAATAGTTTTTTGATGAATAGAATTTGTAAATATGATTGTACACATATTTAGTATATTTATTTACTTGTTTATGTGTGCATTTGTTGGTGGTAAACGGAAAAGCGCCAATTAAATTATGTTTATTTCAATCATTCTCCGATACGTACATATGTATGTACATATGTGTATTGTTTTTCTATTGAAACCCAAAGCCATGCCATGTCTTTCTCAATCCAAAGCAGACATTTCAATATTTTTATTTATTTTTTCCCATGTCATTCGATACGCCAGTGCCGCCAGCCCCAACCCCAACCCCAATCCCAAGCCCAAAGCCAAAGCCGTAATCTCTTGGACACCCAAAAACTGTGGAATATGCAATTTCATTCGCTCACTTTCCACTGATTAATGTCTGTTAAAGATATTCAAACTGAGTCCCAAAAAGTGAATTCCCCTTCGAGGAGGCGACCCACACACACACACAAAATAATTCACTTTTTTTTCTTTGAACCGCCCACAAATCACACAAGAAAGAGGCACATCAAAAATAGGCCAATAACCAAAATGCCATAAACAATTACAAGCTCAAGCTCGAGCTGTTGCTTGTGGCTGTAATTGCTGTTAAGCTAAGCAGACAGCGGAGCAGCTTCTACCGCTTTCGGAAATGAATTGTACGAACAAATGTAAACAAATTTCGAACGGCAACAATAAAAAACAAAGCCAAACTCCTCCGATGACGCCGCCGCCTTATCCAGCAAGCAAACAAGAAAACGAAATATGTACATATGTACATTGAGAGTATTGAGAGAAACAAATGCACAAGAGTCGATCGAAGATTATATGCTCTTTCGCTTAGAAGATCCTAAAAGGGTGATGGTTTAGATTTGCCAATCAAATATACAGCTCATGACTATCTATACTTATAGGCAGAATGGTAGCACCCACAGGCAAGGGTATATACCATGTACATATGTACAAGCATATGTACAGAAATGTATATTGCAGGCGGCACTCGCATATCAGCTTTATATGGCAACAAACTAATCATACCTACAGCAACAACAACAACAACAGCACGACCGACGATGGCTCGTACCTACATTGACCTACTCTTGCTGCCACGCCAAATGCTATGCTGGGCAGTCCGTCCGTCCCTCCGTCCGTCCGGAATTGTGATGTAACTGTCCCAAAATGCCGCGCACATATCAACGAGCGGCAGTTCAAGTCCAAATTTGTGGCGGGACTAGGGACACCACCGTCACCGTCGCCGTCACCGTCGCTGCCGTCGCTGGAAGTGATTCAAAATTCAACGAAAAGAAATAGCAAAAAAACAACAACCACACACAACACAACACAACAAACACATGCATATGACTTTACCGTTAATTTCTTTGACATGTCTATGCGTGCGTGTGTGTGTGTGGTTTGCCAATTTCGCTTTGTTTTCTCGTAATATATTTAACATTTTGTTGTTGTTTTATATGTATTTTTTATACATTTTACTGTGTCTGTGTGTGTGTGTGTGTTCGTTGGCTGTTTTGGTGGGATTTCAGTTGTTGCTGCCGTTGTTGTTGGTGTTTTTATTAGACCGCATTTTTAGAGGTCAGCGCACATTTGGCGCAGCATTGCAATGTTTTTGTAGGTTTTTTCCTTCATTTTTTCTCTGTTTGTTTATGCACCATTAAAGTTGAACGTTCGTCAGTGGGCCCTGTGCGATTGCCCCTGGGTCCCACTGTAATGGTGCAGTGAAAGCTCTTGGCCGGCGGTCCGCGGACAGCACAAAAAAGAGAATGGCCCGGGCACTATTCTTAGGAATCTTAAGAGCACATGGGGGTGTGCTTATTCTGGCTACAATTTCTTGGGTTTCACACTAAATCTGTTCTCATCTCACCACTGCGTATGTGTAATATGAGTGCTATGAGGCGTTACTCATACGCCGAGTATGCCAACAGGAAGTAACCTCACACGTTTCGTACGTGAATGCCTGCCACAATCCGCAATCCCCAATCCGAACAAATGTATGTAAAATATTCAAATATTCAAAGGAAATTGAAATGGAAATCTAAATGGAATGAGTATATGTTTGTAGCATTCTATAAATTCTATAATAATAAGTGCACTTCCCTTAAATTTCGCGGAAAACCAAGCCCTGCACTTATTTTTGGTGGCGTATTTCGTAAGCATTCGCCTTCGATGTAATCATTGAGAGAATCTCTCGCTTCGGCGAACACCTGCACTCAATTTGGCGCATACGCAACGTATGCCACAGACAGAAGCACTAGAGCCCCCGACCCACCTCGTGGCGACAAACTCAACTAAAAAATAGAAGCAAGGACAACTGCATTTGGGGAATATCAAGACTACGGGGTACCCTCTACTACTTTAAGAAGAGAATGTGTCAAATGCAGAGCAAGTATTTTGTATAGTTGGAGCCGTGTTGGCTCCTTTTTGGCTGCAACAATATACCCCATGCTCGGCACGATTACAGGGTATGGGCATACGAAAATATATGGCTGCAAGTGACGGGCATTTCCGACAGCCTCTCGACTTCGACAAGCGATTAAAGCTTGAGTAAATAGAGAGCAGGAAAACCGAATGGAAGGAAATTCTCAACTCAACGAAACAGAGAGAAAAAAATGTAAAAACTCGGCGAAAATTTAATATTTATAATTTCCGTTAAAAAAAAGCAACAACCACGCCGAATGAGAACTGTAGAAGTGTAGCTTTTTGGGGCTGCAACAGAGGGGGTGGCACGGCGTGTGTGTGTGTGTGCGTGGGCTGGGGACTGCAGGCTGGCGCACAGCTGTTTTGTTGCCGCGCGATTTCCGTGGGGTCCACCTTCTATTCCTCCCCCCCTCCTTCTCTCGTGTGTTTTTTTTTGTGGGTAAATACGCTTTTGTGCCACATTTTATTTTACTTTTTAATATTTCTCTGCGGCGGCTTTTGAGTCTTTTTTTTCTTTTTTTTTTTTTGTTGTGTTCATGTTTTTACATGCTTCTCGTTCACCCACAACGGAATGAACGGCATAAGCGGTGCGGTGTGGTGTGGTGCGGGCGGGCAGGCAATCAAAACGAGACGATGTCGGTCGTCTGTATTTAAAAAGCTGTAAAAAGCACACATACACACACACACACACAGAGAGAAAGAGAGAGAGACGTACGTACGTACAACATGCAATAATGCAGCAAGCAAAGCATAAATTGTAAACTCGTCGTCGCTCCCTCCTCTCCCTCTCCCTCTACCTCTCGCTCTCCTCCTCCTCCTGCTCCTCCTCCACCAGCAACAGCAACAGCAGAGCCGACAAGCCTTGACCTGATTTCTCTTCCTCTCTTGCTGCCAATTGTATGCCTGTGTGTGCTTGTGTGTGCTTGCGTGTGTGCGAGTGAGTGAGTGTGTGCTGTGCTTGCAAGCTTCATTGCGCTGCCAGCTTTGACGCTCGCTCGCTGCGGCCCGCCTGCATTTTGCATTTGCCAGAGCGAGACAGCACTGATGGCATGGGCCGTGCGCCACCGTCTCTGTCGCTGTCGCTGTCGCAGTCGCAGTGTGTGAACAGCTTGACATTCAATGCAATTTTTTTTTTTGCTGTTTTGTTGCTACTGCTGCTTCGGCTGCTGCTGCTGCTGCATGAAATAAGTGAAAATGCACTTTTACTTTTTAGCAACAACAATTACAATCAGAGGGAGAGAGAGAGAGAGAGAGAGAGAAAGAGAGTGAGTGCGAGGGCGAGCGAGCGAGATGGAAAGAGAGATTGCATTGCAAAGGAAAGTGAGAAGCCAATTTTTTTCTTACTTTTCTTTTGCCTCTGCCCGTGCCTCTACCTCTACCTCTGCCTCCACTTCTCCTTCTTCTTCCTCTTAATTTTCTGCAGCTTTTAACGGTTGTTGCTGCGAGTTCATGGCTCCGCGAATTGGGGCATTTCAATTGTTGTTTGTCGTTTGTCATTTGTCGCTTTGTTGTTATTTTTGCCGTTGCTATTCCACTCCATTTCATTTCATTTTATTTTATTTCTTTTTTTATTCCATGCCACTCTTTGTTTCGTTTTTTCCCCCCCCTCATTTTCCCCCCCGTCTTGCCTGCCATATTTCTTCCAACATGACATTTCTATTAAATTATGATGCGAATTTTTCGTATTATTAGCCCCTTGAACAGACATTTTGACAGCCGTGAAGAGAGGGTGGAGAGGGCGGGGGTGCAAGAGGGATGGGATATGCTGGGATGGTGGAATGGGTTGAGATGAGATGCGATGCGATGGGGGAGTGCAGCGCAGAAAGATTTATGCGAGCGCGGATGAGGTTAAGCATTCCATTAATTGGTGAATGGTTGACGCCAGGGTTGCCAGACCTCCGATTGAGAAATCCACTTGGGAAATTGAAAGGTTTCATTAGGGGCATTTAAGAGATGCTACCTATCGGCATCGAAACGGTATCCATTCACATGGAATATACATATTTGTGCAATCATTATAACTGACTCGTTCTCAGTGTGGAATGTCATTTCATAATGAATCGAAGTATTTAGTTTTTAGTTTGTAAATTTGCACCAAATAAAACATTGCTCAACAACAATATCGTCTCTCCCTTTTCAGATACCGAAATTCCTATTGTCAAACAATCGACGAGTCCAGCACCACAACAACAACAGCAACAGCAGCAGCAGCAGCAGCAACAGCACCAGCAGCAGCAGATCCTTCAGCAGCAGCAGCAACACCAGCAGCAACAGCAGCAGCACAACGGAACCGCCTTCGGTGGTGCCACCACACTGCTGCACATCAAGACGGAGCAGAACCCGTTGCTCACGCCGCTCCAGCAGCAGCAGCAGCAGCAACAGCAGCAGCATAGCTTACATGGTGGTGCAACGGGCGGTGGCAGCAATGGTGGCGGCAATAACGGGAACAACAACAACAACAGTGCACACCAACAGCAGCAACAACCACTGGCCATACCGCACCGGCCCCTGCTGCACAATCTGCTCAGCGGCGGCGCCATCCACAATCCACATCACAGGAACTACACGACGGCCACAACAGGTGAGTGGAAGAGGCAGCAAGGTGAACCACTCGCACACGCCCTCGACTCGATCCGAGCCTCATATACAATATACAATATCGATTGCTAATTGCCTTATTCTTCTACCTTTTCTTCTTCTACTTCTTCTTATTCTCCTTCTTTGTCTTCGTCCTCGTCCTCGTACTCGTACTCGTCTCCACCGAATGGTGCAGGTTCATTTCCGCCCAGTCCCGCGGATAGCGGCGTGTCCGATGTGGACAGCTCTAGTTCCGGCGGCCAGCCCTGCGCCGACGAGCTGAAGGCGCGCCTGGGCATGCCCGCTGCCACGTCAGCATCGGCAGCGGCCGCAGCAGCAGCAGCCGCAGCGGCAGCGGCACACCTCCACACGGGCACCTTTCTGCATCCGAATTTATACCAGAATAATGCGGCGAATTCACTGAGGAACATATGGAATCGCAGTGTTGGGGGTGAGTATATACATATTATATATACTGTACCTAGTATATACGGATCTATGTACTGTGCGGTGCGCGGCAAGGGCAAAGGTTCACACAGTTCATAGTGATAGAAGGACATTAGGGTCTTAGGTCTATCATAGAATTGTAATTGATGGAAACTGTACACGAAATTCGGATTGGGAATGAGTTATAACCTCTCCTCTTGTTGGAGAATGATAGCTATTGGGGACTATAATTTGGGGGAGATGAGTAATGATCAATGCCTTTAGTAGGTATACGAGGTATACATATACATATAGAGATTCCCAAGTGTCTCCTTCTCCGCTCGATAAACAATCGATGACTGGGACGAAGCTGCTGAATGATTTGCTTATTCCGGTATATCTGTGAATCTCTGTGGCATAGATAATCCGCTGCAAATCCACCTTCCCGTGAGGGAATGGGTGCCATCGCTTGGTTCTTTTTTTTCTCGAAAAATGTCAAGCAGGGGGCGAGAGCAAACAACTCACACACACACATACATATGTTTGCATGTGTACATGTACGCGGAGAGCAATCAATTGCAATGAGCATGTGTTGCACTCGCTGCTTTTATGCTCTCTCTTTGCTTGTGTGTGTGTGTGTGTGTGTGCTTGGCTGTATAAAAATCTGTGGTCATCGACACATTGCCTTTGCGCAAATTGTGAAGGTCACAACGACAACGACAGCCAGCCAAAGCAACAGCAGAGACAGCGGCGGCAGCAGCAGCAGCAGCAGCAGAAGCAGCGCCAATGTGGCAATAATGGGGGGCTTCGGCTCGCAGAGAGCGAGCGCCAGCAACACCAACGCAAATGCAACCGACTCCTCTCTCGGCAGCAGAAACGAGAAACGAAACGAAACGAACGAAGACATACACGAAAGCGTGCGTTGCTCTCTGTCGTACGTGTCTTGGGTGCTGCTGAGAGCAGCAGAGACACGGAGAGAGAGACAGAGAGAGAGAGCGAGCGTGCTGCTGTTGCTCACTTTTGTTTTTGTTCAGCACCCAGTCCGCCACCCCTCCGACCGACCCCAACAACTGGTGGGGGAATTGGGCAACGTGAACGTTGGCTGAACGCCGGATGTAAAAAAAAAAACTAAACTTAGTAAAAAGCATACAATATTATACCTGTGGCACTGTGGGACTGATCAGACATTTAAGTGGAGAAATTTTGAACTGGAACTAACATTTCTTTGCCATCTGTTTTCTCGCTTGCAGTGCCCGACAACTACTATGGCAGCAGTGGAGGCGGTAGCGGCGGCGGCGTCGGCAATCCAGGGGCGCCCGGCAACCCGCAGACCCCCAGCTACCTGACAACGTCCTACTTCAACGCACCGACGCAGCAGCAGCGCAGCTCTGCCGTCAACGGCTATCATTCCCTGCACCAGCAGCAGCAGCAGCAGACGCAGCAGCATCAATCCCAGCAGCAGCAGCAGCAAGCGTACGCGCAGCAGCAACAGCAGCACCCGCACTCGCAGCTGGCGCCTCCCTCGCATCCACATCCGCATCCACACCAAACGCAGCAGCAGCACACGCATTCCACAATCGCCAATGCAGCGGCGGCAGCAGCGGCGGCCTCCGTTGTGAGCAGCAGCAGCAGCGCGGTGGCAGCGGCCGCCATGCTCAGCGCCAGTGCAGCGGCGGCGGCCGCTTCGCAGAGCGTCATCCAACCGGCGACGTCGAGCGTCAGCTATGATCTCTCCTACATGCTGGAGCTGGGCAGCTTCCAGCAGCGGAAGGCGAAGAAGCCGCGCAAGCCGAAGCTAGAGATGGGGGTGAAGCGCCGGAGCCGGGAGGGCTCCACCACCTACCTGTGGGAGTTCCTCCTGAAGCTGCTGCAGGATCGCGAGTACTGTCCACGCTTCATCAAGTGGACGAACCGGGAGAAGGGCGTCTTCAAGCTGGTCGACTCGAAGGCGGTGTCGCGCCTCTGGGGCATGCACAAGAACAAGCCGGACATGAACTACGAGACGATGGGCCGTGCCCTGCGCTACTACTACCAGCGCGGCATCCTCGCGAAGGTGGATGGCCAGCGACTGGTCTACCAGTTTGTCGATGTGCCCAAGGACATCGTTGAGATCGATTGCAATGGCGTCTGAAGGGAGGAGAGGCGATCGACATGATCGACAGTATCGACATGATCGACATGATCGGGCGGCTGTAAATAGATGTAAACCGAGATTGGTTCAGATCGGATCAGATTCAGATTCAGATCGATGGCAATATGTTCTGGGGGAGCGTAATAACCGTAATAACCGGCTAGCGGCAATAGTAGCAAGGGATGGCTACGCGAGGGAGGGAGGGAGGGATGGATTTCCTTGTATATTGTATGTGTTGAATTTTTTTTCATTAGATCTAATGCGGAAGAGTATAAATTACATAGAATAGATGATAGTCCCAATATAGCCCAGAGATATACCCTGTACCACTCTACCCCTGGTCTAGAGACACACCCCCACACACACAGACACTCAGACACATACAGACCCACACCAACACACACACACACAGAGAGACCCTATACATAGAACCCTACATGCATAAATAATGATGATCTATTCATTGGCGTTAGTGTTGTACTTTTAACTGTAACCTTAACTATAGATCTAACTGTACGATTAATGAATAATGAATATTGTTATTATTGGTTATTCTATTATTATCACTATTATTAATACGACGATTATTATTATTGCGGATGGAATGGACCGACTCTTACTGATATTCTATATATTCGTAGTACGCAGATGGTGTACATGCATAGGAGTACGAGTAGGTAGTACATATACTATACACTCCTATATATATACTTCTACATGGATATGTATATACGTATGTGTATGGGTACGTGGACGCATAGCTGCAAGAAATTCTCTATCTCTATCCATCAATCCACTATCCACTGTATATGAGTATATTTTTAATTTTTTTTTTTTTTTAATGTATATGCCCTTAGCCTAATATTATCTTTCAACTGCCCATCCCCACCCCCCCGTCTCCAACCAACCAACTTCCTTCCCAGCCCCTGCTGCCCGAGGATAGGCCAGGCACAGATCGGATCTGGGATCTGTGTACTACGTCCTGTGCCCTGTTTCCGGTGCCTGTGCCAGTGCCTGTCCTTCGGCTAATTGTTTTTGTTGCTTATTTGATTAAGAAGAAGAAAAGAAATTTATTTTTTCATAGTTATAGCTACTTTTACGCGTACATTTAGGTTATTTATTTAAGTTTTTCCCCTTACCGCGCTTACCACCATCAAAAATCCTACCACGCTACCACGCTACACTTCCTAACTGGAGCTACAGAGTAAGCACCACGCCCCCCGCCTTCACAAACTGGTGGTCTAAACTTTCTTGTAATTATTATTTCATAAGTTTCGTATAAATGTACACAAAACAACTCACAGGAAAACAAACAATATGAAAGGAAAGAGTAGAGCTGAGAGTAACTAATTTTTCACGGGGTTCCGCGCGAACTCCATGAGCAATCGTTTAAGCAGTCCTAGAACACCAAAACCGAACTCAAAAACTCTTTCGATCTGATGTTTAATTTGTTTAGAAACGTAAAAGCAAAACTTAACTTCTGTATTCTTGTAAACGTCACACTGCCACAAAACAAAACCGAAACAAGCATAACCAATATTTTGGCAAATAGTTTCAAAACCTGTAACTGCAACTGCAAGTGCAACAGCAACTGCAACAGCAATCCTCAATGCAACAACACCTTTAACCCTTTAAAACAATTTCAAACACTGCCCAAACGTGCAATCTCTTGAAAGCAAACAAAACATGAATAAGAGAGAAGAGAGAAACCAACTCCTAGTTCTTTAATCTACATCTCTATACACTAGTTGCGTTCTCTAAGTACCTTTATCTATTATTATTATATTATTATTATTATTATTATAATTCTTACGAGTATGTGTACGTGGAATGAAAATGGAAAATCTGCAAAATATCATTTTGTTTATGATGATTGATTAGTTGATTGATTGATTGATAGGATGATTGGATAATGCAAATAAACAAAGTGAGTCTTGAGTTCAACTCTGTTCATTGTAAACATTTTTTTGTATGATTATTTTTTTATTTTTAAATAAAATTATTATTTCAATTTCTGCATGCGTTTTATTTACACGAAAACCAAAACCAAAACCAAATCCCAAAACCCAGAACCCAAACGAGAAACGAGAGAAAACACTCAAAGAAAATGGAAGAGAAATGGAGAGTAGAACTGTAAGCAAAATATATGATATGATATGATACAAATATATGGAACCCGCTACAAATTTGGAATCTAGATATACCTCCCATGACAAGTACATACACAAGTACATAGAGTTACATAAGTTATAGAATATATTCAAAGTCTATATAGGATAAACGATATTTACGAACGATTCTATTGAGCAGATCGCATATTTTAGATAAAATCTGATTGGTGTACGAGTATTTTTTTTTCTAATGATAAGACGGACAGACACAAAAACACAAAGACAAAAGGACTCGACACGATAAGACACGACACGACACGACACCAATTCACGAGGTCTCAGTTTATGAGGTTTCGCCACAGATCATGGATTTATAACATATAAACATGTCTATGTCTATGTCAATGTCTATTTATATAGATTAAGTCATCGCATCTACCATTATCTAGCGTACATCAGTTATTAGTTATTAGTTATTAGCGGATACATATTCCCATGTTATAAGGATGCTAAATGTTAAGCACACACACCGACATAGAATCGAATTGAATCGAATCGAATCGAACCAGACATTCAAAAGATTGACGACTCAAGTACAACGAAATCAGTAACCACGAATCTGAGCCACTCACACACCCTGAAGGACGCAGCTTTAAACCAACTCCAAGATAGGACTTCCTCATCCGATATGAAACCATTCCTCAAGTTTTTCAATGCAAACATAACCCTCGACAAATATTTATATGTATGCCTAGCACGATAATTGTGTATATATTTAAACAACTTCTGGACCTCATGATTCCACTTGATTATTAGCGTAAAGCAAAATATATATTATACGATTATATACATACATACATACGTATATGTACGATTATACATTATATATACCAATTATTTGTTGAATTGGACAACCCCCGAATGCTGGATAAGACCAACTAAATTAATTATTAACGAAAAGCGAAGCCCAGCCCTTGGGCGCTATTTCTTAGCTAGATTAAGGCGAAAAATACTTTATTGGTAACCGGAAAAACGAATGAAAATATCTAGTTTTAAAACCGAACGAAGGATAATTTGTGGAACGAAACGGAACGGAACGGAACGTAACAGAACGGAATGTTAGTCTTCTAGGCCCACGGAATGAATGGATGGATGGACGGGCACGGGCACGGGATTAGGAAAATATGTTAGTTGGTTTAACGTTAGTTGCAATTAGGTTATGTTATTTATAGATAACCAACGCAAATGTAAGTGTTTTACACGTTTAGTTGACTCTTTTTTTTGTCCATTGTACATTTAACAGACACTTTTTGAAATGTCTGCGAAGAGAGATCAGCTAAAGCCAGCCACAATATATAATATACACACACACATGTATTTATGTATATCTTGTAAGAGAATGAACGTTGGGATCCGAGACATGGTATGTAGGTGAATTTTAGAAGGATAGAGGGAAAGGCAATGACGGTTTAGTATTAATTTTATAAGGATAAACGAAAGAAAATCCAAAAACACAAGCTAGCATAATTATTTACTGTTACGATATAAGAGTTTTAAGATTTTTAGCTAAATTTTGTATATTTTAATCTACAAACCATAAAAATATATATATATATATTATCTGTTTTTTTAAATAACAATAAAACGAAAAGTGTGTTTTTATATCTGGTTCGCCATGCCATATGTATATATATATATTTAAGGGATAAACTAAGGCAACAGTGTACATTTACCCCTGAAGACTGGTGTTAAATGATCCTTTACCAGGAAAATTATCTTCCAACAACGGTTTTTAGGAAAGTATCATACAATTTAAATTCGATAGCAACGATAATCGTATGTAAATTGACATGTAGCACACATCGACTTCTACATGTATCTACATTTCAGTGTGTCAGCGTGACCGCTTACTGCATATTATATACTTTGCGGTATATTTTTACGTCGAAATTCGGTATGTCATGGTATATTTACTCAATTATATCGGAACGAAAATACTTTTTTATACTATTAACACTGAGCCGTATATATACAGTATGTACCATATATTAAGGTATCTTTTGCCAATCTGACTGCATATTTCTCACTTTCGCTCCGTGTCTCCCGGTACAACGGAGAGTTGTAGCCAATCTAAAAGGGCTGGCAAAACATCGATAGTGGCCACCATCGGTAGTTTCCATAGTCGATGGTGGAAATCACCGATAGTATCGATAGCGCTATCGATTTTTTTTGCCAACCCTAGTGTGCGTGTGAGTGATGAATACATTTTTTCTGCAAAGTTTTGTCATTGTCCAGATCACATTTTTGTGATGCGTCGTAGAATAAATCAAGTGCAGTAAACAAATGGTGATGGTATTTGTGGCCAACGCGACGGCAATTGCAATACAAGTAGCTATGAATTGAAACGAAAGTTGCATAACTCGTCGCTGCCGCGGTAGTGTCCCGCAGTCGCAATTTCCAGAAAACCACACCACACACGCACACACACACACGCACGCGGACACGCACACAACAGCGGAAAAGAGCAGTGCGGCGGAAAAAGTGTGAAAAACTATAGCCGCAACAGCTAATCGCAGTCGAATCGAATGTGCATTTCGCGTCTCACATAGCCAATGTGCTCTGGCAGCCAAAGCGAGCGCTCCCCGTTCCCTATTCCGCCTCCCCGCCACCCACGCCATCACAACCAATACCAACACTAACACTAACGCACTCGCCTTGTACCACACAGCCGACAAAGAAAGAGCGCTCTGCTTCTTCGTACAGTTCCTACGACGGCAGCGCTTGAGTCAGCAGTCCGCAAAGCAAGAGGAAGAGGAAGAGTGAGGAGAGGAGAGGAGAAATCAGGCGGCAAGCAAAATCTGTGCGATCCATCTGTGGGAGCGCGCAATAAATAGGCTTGCATGTGAAACTACACAAAGAAAAGGGCAAAGCAATCAGCATCGGCAGCGGCGGCGGCGGTAATGAGTCTCATGGCGACGCCAATGCCCACGGGCAGCTCCACGAGTGCGGGGTCCTCCGGCTCGGCCAGTGCAGCGCCCGGCGCCAGCAGCAGCACTAGCAGCAACAACAATCTGCCATTCGAGAAGGACAAGATCTGGTACTTCAGCAATGAGCAGTTGACCAACTCGCCCAGTCGCCGATGTGGAATCAAAGGCGACGACGAGCTTCAGTACAGGCAGATGACCGCCTACCTGATACAGGAGATGGGCCAGCGGCTGCAGGTGTCCCAGCTGTGCATCAATACGGCCATTGTGTATATGCATCGATTCTATGCGTTCCATTCATTCACCCACTTCCACCGCAACTCCATGGCATCGGCGAGCCTCTTTCTGGCGGCCAAGGTCGAGGAGCAGCCCCGCAAGTTGGAGCATGTGATACGAGCCGCCAATAAGTGCCTGCCGCCGACCACCGAGCAAAACTACGCCGATCTCGCCCAGGAGCTCGTCTTCAATGAGAACGTGCTGCTGCAGACTCTGGGCTTTGATGTGGCTATCGATCACCCGCACACGCATGTGGTGCGCACGTGCCAGCTGGTCAAAGGTAGGCACCAATCTGCTCTAAAATATATCCCAAAATCCCAAATGATATGCACATAGAGCGATTTGTGAATTGATTACTGTGATATATTTTAGCGTGCAAGGATCTGGCGCAGACCTCCTACTTTTTGGCCTCAAACAGGTATGCCTCCACACTCTGGTGACCCAATCCTTGATCCAATCTCTCTCTCATCCATCCTCAAACGTAATGGTATATGCGTATGATCGTGAGTGTGTGTGTGCGTGTGGTGGTGGTGGTGCTATGGGATAGACATGTACATTCCTGTACCGAGTGGTTCGTTCATCTAGGATCGCATCGAAGACATCAAATTCCTAGAGTCAGAGCATTCGAAATTACGGCTACCTGCTTAGGTAATAGTTTTCTATCTGCCCAGACCCAGAACAAAAGAAAATAAGTACAGAACGGACCGGGCAGGGCCGGACCTGACCTGACCTGACTGCGCACATTTTGCACACAAGGACACTCTTTGTGTCGGGTCCGTCTAATCCGCTAAAATCCCGCGTGTAAACACACATCTTGTAAACACATTTTGGCCAGAAACAGAAACATTTTTATTTTATGATATGTCGAAGCCATTTGTCCGATTTTGGAGGTGAAGCATGGAACTGGCCATCGAATATCTTGGGTTTTTCTGCAATTAAAATGTAATTTGAACGGAAAAAGAATAAAAACAAAATAAAGAAAGGGGGACACCCCTCGGAAACACGAGACAGACTACTGTAATTCGAGTTATTTGTTCAATCCGGGGGATACGGGGTCTACCCCCAATCACATGGGCTACCCCCCTGCGCGCACACACACATGTCTGCAGACTTTCCCCATCGACTTGCCATTTAATTTTACTAAACTACCATCCTGGAAACAGCCTGCATCTGACCTCGATGTGCCTGCAATATCGACCCACTGTGGTGGCATGTTTCTGCATTTATTTGGCCTGCAAATGGTCGCGCTGGGAGATCCCGCAGTCGACCGAGGGCAAGCACTGGTTCTACTATGTGGACAAGACCGTATCGCTGGACCTGCTCAAGCAGCTGACTGACGAGTTTATAGCCATCTACGAGAAGAGCCCCGCCCGCCTCAAGTCTAAGCTGAACTCCATCAAGGCGATTGCCCAGGGAGCCAGCAATCGAACAGCATCGAAGGACAACAAGCCCAAGGAAGACTGGAAGATGAGCGAGATGATGAAGGGCTATCACTCGAACATTGAGCCGCCGCCAGAGCTGGCCATGAATGGCAATGACAATCGCGACCGGGAGCGAGATCGTGAAAGGGAGCGGGAACGTGAAAGGGAGCGCGAGCGCGAGCGGGAACAGTCTGCGCTTTTGCCCCCGCCAGCAATGGTGCCACAGCAGAGACGACCAGATGGCAGCCATCAGCGTTCATCTTCCGCGAGCAATGTGCCTCTCAGCTCCTCCTCATCATCATCTTCATCGTCGTCGTCGTCCTCTAGCCACAATAAGTTGCCAAATTACGCCGGTGGTCTGGCACCCGACGGTCATCCAGGTAAGTAGAAAGCGGACAGCGCATCTCCTACGAGAGCAAAGCACTCAAAACGGTTTATGTTTGCAGACCACAAGGCCAAGCAGCAGGGCTATAACAACCGCTTGCCCTCCGGTCACCAACGGAGCAGCAGCAGCCTGGGCGGCACGTCCAGCGGAAGCAGTGGCAGTCAAAGGAATAGTTCCAGCTCGTCGTCCAGCCAGCAGCAGCCCGGCCGACCGCCCATGCCCGTCGACTATCACAAGTCGCGAGGCATGCCGCCGGTCGGTGTGGGTATTCCTCCACATGGTGCTCACAAAATGACCTCGAGCACGAAGCCCCAACCGCAGCAGCCTCCGTCAACGCATCCATCTGCCTCCAACTCATCTGCAGCGGGTATATCCTCAAAGGACAAGTCGCAGAGCAGCAAGATGTACCCGAATGCGCCGCCATCCTATAGTAACAGTGCGCCCCCCAATCCCTTGATGTCACGCGGAAGTGGAGGAGGAGGCTATCCGGGTGGCAGCAACGGGACACAGCCCCCGCCCCAAGCGAGCTATGGCAGCAGCCATCGAAGCAGCAAATCCGGCTCCACCGTCCACGGCATGCCGCCATTCGAGCAGCAGCTGCCCTATCCTCAGAGCCAGGGCTACAGTCACATGCAGCAGCCGCAACAGCAGCAACAGCAGCAGCTTTCCTTGGAAGCGCCTCCCCAGGCATCATCGCAGCAGGGCAAGAACAATTCCATGTTCAGTCCCGAGTGGAGCGACATCAAGAAGGAGCCGCAAAACCAGCCCTTCAACGGCCTCCTGCCACCTCCGGCCCCACTGGGCCATGACTTCAAGCTGAACAATCATCCGCGCGACAAAAACAGCCCCAAGAAGGAGCGCCTCACCCCCACCAAGAAGGACAAACATCGCCCCGTTATGCCCATGACCAGCAGCGGTGGGGCCAGTGCGTCGGCGAAGAATTCCGCCATGATGCCGCCCCACAAGAAGCCGCCGATGCAGCACGGAGCCGAACTGCTGGCCAATCCCAATGAGATCCGCGATGTCGGCAATCTGAAGCGGGCCAACGAAATCTCAGGCAGTCAATACGGACTGAACAAGCTGGACGACCTGGACGGCAGTAGCCTGCCGCGCGAGAAGCTCCGCAAGCTGGACAACAGCAGTGGCCTGCCCGCCGCCTACCCCAACTACGAAGAGAAGCACACGCCACTGAACATGGTGAATGGCATCGAGACCACCCCGGATCTGGTGCGCAGTCTACTCAAGGAGAGTCTCTGTCCGTCTAATGTGTCGCTCCTAAAGCCGGATGCCCTCACTATGCCGGGACTAAAGCCGCCAGCGGAACTTCTTGAGCCCATGCCCACTCCGGCGACCGTAAAGAAGGAGCCTCTGATGGGCAACATGAATGCCATGTGCAATCTCCTAACCTCCGTCACCCCCATGGAGTTGGAAGCGCTCACCAAGATGGGAGGCACGCTCTCCAAGGTGGGAGGCGGCGACCCCAAGGATGACAGCAGCAGCAAATCGGAGAAGAAAAAGAAGAAGGAGAAGCATAAACACAAGGAGAAGGATAAGTCCAAGGACAAGTCGGACAAGGAGGAGCGCAAGAAGCACAAGAAGGACAAGCAGAAGGAGCGCAGTGGCAAGGACAGCTCGCTGGCCAACGACTCCCTCAAGATGGTGATCAAGACCAGTGCCTCGACGAATGCCAACGGCGGCCTCCAGGTGGGCACGGCGCCGCCACTTAAGCTGAAGATTAGCAAGAACAAGGTGGAGCCGAGCAACTATTCTACGGCCGGCGGCTTGTCGGTGGCTCCGGGCTATGGCCTGGCCCCAGCGGTGGCCACGACAACAGCTTCATCCGGCGCGGGTGTGTCAGTGTCCTCTGCTTCTGCTTTGCCTCCATACGCCAGCGGCTATAACACAGCCACCTCGGGCAGCAGCAGTAGCAGCGGCAGCAACAAGAAGAAGCACAGCGAACGGGACAGGGACAAGGAGAGCAAGAAGAGCAAGAGTCAGGACTATTCAAAATACAATGGCGCTGTCGGAGCAGGCATCGGTGGTGGCGTTGGCGGCGGCGTATTTGCTCCTCTCGGCGGTGCAGGCGCCGCACCCAACATCTCCACGGCGATGAGCCTGGCCTCGAGCATGCCGATGACCGCCACCACATCCTCTATGCTGATGACGCCCGCGAATGCTGTTCTCCCTGTTGGCCTGCCACCGCCCGCTTTGCCCGTCTACAGCAAGAAGTAGCGTAAGTTAATGAAAAAGCTGGCGAGGCAGGAGCTGCCATAGGGCGAGAGGAGGCAGGAGCAAGAGGGGAAGGAGCTCTTGCTTAACCCATGAGTCGCACTTTTTGATAAATGTATAGAGACCCCGTAATCCGTAATCCGATGCTAGGCTAAGTCGTTAGTATTGTTGGTGAGATGCAAATTCAGATGCATTAGTGGCCTAAGTTATTATTGATTTATTTTAGTTAAGCAATATCTGAAAAATCATTAAACCACAAAACCAAGAAACACAATCCCGAGGTTCGAAGCCGATTGGAATCGAGTCGACAACGAAGACGAAGTCGGTGATGGAAATGGAGACGGAGATGAAGATGGACTTCGATGTAGGCGTTTGATCTGATTCTGATCGATTCTCCAGTTGGAGAATTTTATCTATAACTCAAAACTCAATGAGCGAAAACTATTGTACAGCATTAATTAATTTATAATTATACTACATTACACATACACCTAGACACACACATACACATACACACGCAAACAAACAAACACACTTACATACATAATAGTTTTAAGCGCGTTGTTGGCATCGGAATCGGACGTAGAATCCAAGAATCAGAAAAAATAGAACCCACAGACATATAAAGAGCAGACCCTCCTCTGGCGAGGGCTTCTCGATTAGTTGCAACCACAACACGGCCGTCTAGCATTTAAGTTAGCAAATCAACAAACCACAGAAAAGATTACTATCTGATGTATATAGCCACACCATACACACAAACACACACACAAACCTACACACCTATACCCACACAATTGAATACACAAACGAGAGAGAGACACTCAAAAGATATATATAGGACCGACTTCCGCTTAGCAAATATACAATACAATACATAGTACGGCCCCCCACTAATTGCAGGCCGTTGCAGGAGGAGTTAAGGAGTTTCAAAATAATCCACACCGAACAGAGTAGAAATACTAGCAGGAGAGGAGGAGAATAGAAAAGGGACGAGAAGATAAAGCCAGCGCTTTGATTCAAAATTAAAGACGCCAAACTACATAATAAATTATTGAATTAAATCATAGTTGCTACGCGTAAAAATCGATGATGATACAAGTAAATGCAAATGCAGAGAGGTTATTCTTTAGTTAGCAAAGATTTTCTATCCCCGTTTTCCAGCCCAGCCCAGCCCAATTTCGAATTCCAACTTGGTTTTCCATACACCCCACACACCACCACCACACCACCCCAATAGCAATACTTACGGCATTGTGTTTCAGTGCTTTTCAATGAATAGAATTAAAACTAAACCAATACAAATTTGAAAACGTTTCGGCGGTGGATAATATGTTTAAAAGGTCGCCCGAAACGTTGACGTAGCTTTCATTTGTTTTTAAAAATATTTTTTTTTTGAAGCTAGCATTACGTAAAGGAAACAAAACAACAACAACAAAAACCCAAACAAAAACGAATACAAAACAAAACAAACAAAAAAATACCCACAAAAACAAAATTACGAGTAAAATAAAAATCGTTGTGCAAGTAAACAGAAAAACGTTACAAAAAATGATGTAAAAACACGGACGCTAAATGGAAAACTTACAAAACAAAAAAAGTTCGAAACTTATAGAAATCTAAGCGGGAAGTAAATGCATCTTCGAGGCACAGACACAAATAGTCAGGAGAATGCCGGAAGATTGTGTGTAATCAAATGAAATTGAATTTTTATGTAATTTTCGACACTAAGCAAGCAGTTAAGCGAATGTTTTTCACCACTATTCGTATTCGTATTCAATTTCTCTACTACTGCATTAAGCTGCAAGCATACATAGTATATGCAATTAGTATATACACATATATGTAGCCCTAAACTATCCACTAAACACACACGAACACACAGATACATATACATACTCCCCCCCCTCACACAGACACACACTGACAGACACTGACACAAACACATACACAATACAAAGCATATAATTTAAGTTATAATTGAGAGGAGACCCCGGAGACATCCGTATCCGTGTTTCTAATATTTCGATCGATTGACATCGTGACAATCGTACGATTGTGTAATTTGCGGCTAAGATTTTTTTTTTCTTTTTACATACTTATTCTTCAAACTACCCTCTAGACCCCCTTCCCCACCCCCACCCATACCCATACCCCACCCAAGCCTATCCCTCCCCTACTTTAAGTTTTTGTATATACATAGAAAGAAAGTAATGGAAAGCCGCTCCTCGAGGATCGGGCCAGTGCCGGGTTTCATTGGGATCACGAGTTAGTACGAGTGCGGTCGGTCGGTCAGTCGATGTGTTCGAATATGGATTCACTCGACACTGGCCCGACCCCCGAGGGGCTCGGAAAACCAGACAAAAATCCAAAACAAAAAACCAATAAAAATGCGAAAAAATAAACAAAAAAATCAGGAAAAAAATTAAATAAAAATAAATGTACGTGCGTTTTTATTTAAACCTTTACATGTTCCCTGATCCATTCAAGGTAACTGGTGATGCGCGTAAAGACCGCCGGGAAGCCCACCTCGCAGCCCATGTTGGTGCCGAAGGAGGTGGACCCAATCAGGGTGGTGTCGTTGCCCTCCATGACGACCAGAGGGCCGCCGGAGTCGCCTTGGCATGTGGATTTGCCGCTGGTGGTGCTCATACAGATCATGTTCTCCGACACGGCCCCACTCCAGTACATCTTACACAGGGTATGCGGGAGAATAGGCATCTTGACGAAGCGCAGCGCCGGAGACACTACCTCCGAGCTGTCGCTGTCCCGTCCCCAGCCCGAGGCGTAGGCCTTCTGGTACTCGTACGTGGGATACGTTCCGTTGACCCGCCTCGGCAGGCCGGCGGGGCGAATGGTATCGGTGAACCGCACCAGGATGGGCAGCCGGATGAGTGAAATGTCGTTGGCCACCGTGCTCGCCGTCCAGTTGGTGTGCACAATGATCCCAGACTTGTTCACCTGGAACCGCCTCTGACCGGGCTCGTTCTCGTCCTGGATGTTGATGGCGCCCAGGTAAACGGTGGCCGACTCTGCCCCGTCCGTGCAGTGGGCAGCCGTGAGAATCCAGCGATGGGAGATCAGAGTGCCACCGCACCAGGTGCTCGTGTTTCCAAAGGAGATGTTCAGCCCCGCCTGGTAGGGAAACTGTCCCGCCACGGCCAGGTCCCCGTTGGTTATGCGTGACTCCAGGCCAGCCAGAAGGGGCCCAGCTGCGCAGGAGCCAGCCAACGCGACAGTCAGCATGATAGGTAACAGTATCTTCATCTTACTTAATTGGCTGTCAAATGACTGGTGAAGAGGAGTGTCCAACGGTTATATAGGAGCAGGGTAGCCAAATGCCTTATCGACGATCGAGAAGCCCTTGACCAATGAGCACCCTAGTTGGCGGCGTAGAACCACCTGGTTGGGATTATTCCCATAGATACGTGCTAAAAACAATCTACTTGAGGTTGTTCCCTAATTTGTCTCTTGGATTTATAATTGATTACGAATGAATCATTACGAAGGATTTCTAATTGAAATCGGCGTATTTTATAGAGTACGCGTGATAAAAGTTAATGAAGATTCGCATTTGAGTAGGGGATTGAGGGCCCTGAAGACCGACTCCCTCTATCTGACTGTTCTATCAGTTGGAAAGCAAGTGGCTCTCAAAATATCGCATGAGAGAAACGTTCTGCTCACAGTTTATCACAAAAATTATCAGGCAAATAAGATCGTAGAAGTAGCTTTGCTTTTCTTAGAAACTTTTATGTGATAGTGTTACGCTTTGGAATAGTAATACGTCAACAATTGAATGAATATGTTATCAACAGATACTGATATGAGACGTACACACCTTTAACTCAATGTATGTATAAAACAAAAGATTTTGACATCGGTTTATCTGGGAATCACGTGGCTTCATTGATGAAAGGTTTTCCAGATAAATCAATCAAACTTTTAATTGGCCAGAATCGGCTGAAAACAGTTAAGATAGACGAGGAGACCGACTTGGGTATATCGAACTGGATGTGTATGAAATGCTACTTACCCTCTGTAAGGATAGACAAATTCTACCCACTTATAAGGCGTTTACCACACTGGGAACACACTGAACGCCACCCCATCCCTATCGGAAACTCTCAAAAAATGGTAGAACAACATATGTATTTCTATTAGTTCAGCAATCAAGTGGCGTTCAGATGGCTTGCAAGTGATAATCCGTAATCGTGCATTATGGCCCACTCGGACGACTATAAACGGCCAATCAGGGCAGATTAATCCACTGGGGAGACCATAAATCCCCATTCTGGTCCGTACGCTACTCCAGTGACAGATCGAGTGGAATATACTCAAGATGCAAATAAGTTTGGCTCTGGTTTGCCTCCTATTCGTCGTATTTCAGTTAAGAGGTTTCCTCTGTCTGGATCTGGGTCATGGCGTCCTGGTGGGGCGCATCACCGGCGGAGAGGAGGCCCGTGAGAATCAGTTTCCCTATCAAGTTGGTCTCTCCATAGAGGAGGCCAACGATTTGTTTAGTTGGTGCGGCGGTAGCTTGATATCGGATCAATATCTGTTGACGGCAGCGCATTGTGTGGAGAAGTAGGTTCTCCCCGAATAAACAAGATTCCAAGTGGATTAAGCTGACAATTATACCTCTACAGTGCCATTTCCATCACGTTCTACTTGGGCGGAGTGCAGCGATTGTCTCCCCAACAGCTGCTCCGTGCAAGCAATCCCGTCGTGCACCTTCATCCTGGCTGGAACAGCCAATCGCTGGAGAATGACATTGCGCTAGTTTGTTTGCCCGAGACTGTCCGCTTCAGCAGCTCCGTAGAAGTCATCAGACTTCCAGGAATGGCCTCGAGCCATGTCAGCTACGACTACGTTCCGGCCACGACCTCTGGATGGGGTCGCATTAATGATGGTAGGGATTGTCCCTCTTCTACACCAGATGTCAGATTTCCTCTGAATGTTAACTATTTTCCAGAGTCTGCTTTCATTTCCGATCACCTGCGTTATGTCGTCCAGTTTGTGGAGTCCAATGAGGACTGCCAGTATTCGTACGCCAACGTCAGGCCCACGAACATCTGCATGGACACAACCGGCGGCCGATCGACCTGCACCGGAGACTCCGGAGGTCCCCTGATCTACCAAGATCCCTTGCAGAATGCCGATATCCTGATAGGCGTCACTTCCTACGGCAAGAAGTCCGGCTGCACTAAGGGCTACCCCTCGGTGTTCACACGCGTCACTGCCTACTTGGACTGGATAGCGGAGGTGAGTGGAGTTGTCTACCCGTAGAGTGGCCCACGATGGCTGATCAAACAGTGCTGGGCACTGTAAATAAATTATATCAAATGTTGAGCATTTCAAAAGTGGGTCTGGCCTGTGTTGATTTCGGGAAGGGAACATGGAACATGGGGAGTGCGGGCAGGTACAGGTATACTTGAGAGCAGTTTGAAATCGAGACAGAGGAAGATAACCCAACAAAGCACCTTCCTTTTGCAATTGATAAAGAGTTGGCTGGAATATATGAACATATATAAATATATGTACATGGATATCTGTACATAGCGGATATAAAGGATATTTGACGACTATCAGAAGGGAAAATATTCATTCTTATATATCCTAAACTATCTGTAAACTGAAAGTTCCACCTACGGATCTATTGTTTAGTCTCTTGCTGTGTACAAATTCCAATTAGCCGCAGATTGATCGCTCCATTGGCTATCTTTTGGCGAGGAGAAACTGCCAATTCATTTGCCCCGTATCTCTCAACAGTTTCAAGAAGCACCAACAGATCTGATTCCCGAATCGCGGATGTGGCGCATGCCGATAGGCGAGTTACACAAGGAGCTGGCCCTAGCCACTTGAGCACAGATCAGATAGGGCGGGACGTCATGAGGTTCGATTGGACGGACGGGCTGGATGGCCTATAAAAGCGGCGGGACGAGCTCAAGTCACTTATACTTTTCATAGGTAGCCCAATCATGAAAGTGCTCATTGTATTCGCTTTGGCTCTGGCCTACGCCTCCGGATCGGCTCTGCGCGCCGTCCAGTCCGGACCCGACGGACGCATCACCCACGGCGAGGATGCCCGTACTGACCAGTTCCCCTACCAGGTGGGACTTTCCCTGAAGATCGGCTCCTCCTCGGCCTGGTGCGGTGGCTCCCTCATCTCTAACGAGTGGGTCCTGACTGCCGCTCACTGCACTGATGGGTAAGCAACTCCTCGAAAGATTGCAGCGATCCAAAGTGGCTAAGGATATTCTTTCCCTTCAGCATTGACTCCGTTGAGGTCTATCTGGGCAGCACTGTGCGCTCCAGCCCCAAGGTCAAGCACCACGTCTCCAAGGACGACATCATCATCCACGCCGACTGGAACAGCCGCACCCTGAGGAACGACATCTCCCTGATCCGCATTCCCCGTGTCGAGTACAGCAGCGCCATCCATGCCGTCGAGCTGCCCCGCGAAGAGTCCCACTACTCGTCCTACGATGGTGATGAGGTGATCGCCTCCGGATGGGGCCGCACCTCCGACGAGGCCAGCGCCGTCGCCTCCCACCTCCAGTACGCCCACATGAAGGTCATCTCCAACAGCGAGTGCAAGCGCACCTACTTCACCACCATCCGCGAGTCTAACATTTGCGTCTCCACCCCGGCTGGCGTTTCCACCTGCAACGGAGACTCTGGTGGCCCTCTGGTCCTGGAGCACAGCAAGGTCCAGATTGGTCTGACCTCCTTCGGCTCTGCCGCCGGGTGCGAGAAGGAATACCCCGCTGTCTTCACTCGCATCACCAGCTACTTGGGCTGGATCCATGAGCACACCGGCGTCTCCCGTTAAGTGCTGATGTTCCTGTTCCTCATCCAGAGTAATAAAGAATCGATTTTTAAAAAAATGTAATCTAACGTTGGCTCTCATTCAGCGAAAGGATGTTTCGCGAGGGTTTTTGGCTTCGCTGTTAAGCAGCAACGAATGAGTGGTGAAAATGTCCTAGATCCTTGATTACTCCTCAGATCATTGTACTGTTCGCTGGCAATGTCGATGGGCACGGCACGGCTCTAAAATGTAACGGTCACTTACGTAGAGCACGCCTTGTAAAACGCATGTAAAATACAGGTAAAACTCATGTAGAGTTACTTCGCCGGTGCTGTTAGGCGCGGAAAACCACACTTAACACTGCCATAACATAGTTCGGTACAGCTCGAACCGTTACCAACAGCGCGCATTCAAATGTCTAACTTTTTCATCGGTTTTTTTTCGCGTTTTTCTTCTTCTTCATTTAGATAAGAAGAAGTGGCTCTCTCAGTGCGGTTACTTTGTGAAGTATACCTTGGTTGGAGCTATATATAACACCCGAAGTGACTGACTCTCTCGTAGACCCCGCCGTTGTTGGCAAAGTTTGTGGTGGAGCAGATGACTAAGGCAGGCTCCAGCGGAGCGGCTGGCGGAGGAACTGCTATCAGTCTTTTCCATTCCGGTCTCTAACTTTTACCATCTATTTCTTCTGTTTGTCTAATTTCTTTCATCTTAACAGGCACAAACGCATTAATAGTACTACTAGAATTTTCCTTTTATTGGACGGATATTGGATGGATTTAATATGGATTTCGGTTTCTTTATATGTGTGTGGCTATGAATATTAAATGTATGGTTATTTATTAGTATTTTGGAGCGTTCAGTTCTACCCCATAGAAAAGAATGATAACCTGAAAGCCATTTCCACAATGTTCTGCGGAACATCAGATCGATGACATATGTAGACCTCCTTGGCTGGCGACTGAAAGAGGCGACCGACCACCACAAATCGAACGGATTTCGTGGAGCAGGCCTGATTATCCGCTTTGGTTGGGGGGTAAACCTCCAATGTCATCCCGTGCTCCCTCACCAGCGATATTGCATTGCTGCTAGTATGTCCATTGGCGTTGGCAGACACTCTTATGGACTCTGTCAGCTGTCTGCGGTAGTGTTTGGAGCGCTCCAGTACAGAGTGAATCATGTGGCAGGCCTGGCGAATCTCGGACAGAAATGACGTGGTCTCCGTGCAGCCATTGAAGGGAGCGAACAGGGAGCCATTGGCTATGTCAATGTAGACGTAGTAGAGGACACAGTTCTTCCAGCCGGCGGAGATCTTCACTGGTACCACATTGCTGATTTCCTTCCACATCGACTCGGTCATCTGGCTCTGATTGTGGGTCTCCGAATTGAGATTGAGACCATAGTGCAGCGGATGTTGGACGGCAAAGTTCTCCCAATCCGACTCGCTGTCGGAATCCTCTCCGGCGCCATGGATAGGTGTCAGGCGCTTTCGCGACGAGTCGTCTTCGCTGGGCGTCAGACTGTGTATCGACGAACCGCCCAGGGAGGAGCAGAGCTGCGCCTCCTCATCCACAGATACCGCAGTACTCAAGACCGTAAGTTTCTGCTTAAGGAAGGACTCCAGTTTGCCGTTCGCCTCCTTCTCGTCCTTTGCCTCAGCGCCAGCCTGTTCCAACACTTGAGGTCGCTTGTTCGAAATGGACCAGAACATGGCGAGTGACTCGATGCCGCACTGAATGAGGTGATCCAGTGTCTCCTGTATTTCCTCGATATAAAAGAGCGATGGTCCCACTACGGTGTCCGGCGCCATATCTGGTGCGTCAAATATCTTTAGGATAACCGCCAGACTGAGATGATTCCGGGTGCAGACGGTCAGAAAGTAGCGACCAGTGGCATTGGGCAGCACGATTTCCTCCCACACATACAGCTCCCGGACGCGCACACTAGGGGCTCCAATTAGATCGAAGATCCCTCTGCATCTCAGGAAGCCCTCGACATTGGCCCGCACTTCAGCAGGCAGCAGGCTGGCCACCAGGAAGTGATTGTAGTAAAGAGCGCTGCCATAGATAAAGAACTCGCGGTGGGTGGTCAATGGCTCGTCGTTCCAGTTGCGGTAGTCCATGGCCTCCATCTCGCTCAGGGCGTCGAACACACGCAGCTGTGCCTCCTTGGGCAGGGGCAGATTCCGGGACTGCCCGAGCAGTTCCTCAAACTGGGTTAATCCACGGCAATTGAGCAACAGCCGTGTGCGCTGAATGCCACAGAAGTGGCGCAAGAAGGATCTTAGGTCTCCGGAACTGCCCTCTGCTCCTGCTCCAGCTCCTGCTCCAGCTCCTGGTCCTGCGCCAAAGTTTTCTACAACCAAGCCCGGCATAGAGAAACGGATATATCCAATCAGCTCATCCGACCGCATGTTGCACTCGGCGGCACTGTAGAGGCTACTCGCGTACGCGAACAGGACCAAAAATCCATTCAGCCTACGGTAATTGACGTGGTAGGGAACCTGATCGACCAGCAGGCGCGACGTGATTGGCTGTGTGTGCAGCTCGCTGAGAACGGCGTGCAAGGTGAGGAAACTGCCACGTGCCTTGTACAGGAAGTTGGTCGTTGCCACCTCGGGGTAGTAGTACAGCGAGTCCTGGTGTTGGTCGTGCTGGTAGCATTCCGGTGGCAGCAACAGCATACCAAACGGCATACTCGCGGACGCGTCGTCAGTCTTTAGGGTGCTGGGCTCGGAGGCAGCTGGCAGAAGTAGTTGCTCAAACTTCTCCGCAAACATGGCAAAGTTCTCCACCTTGCGCACCTGCTCCTCCTGCTGGCTCTGGCCGTAGGTCGGATCCGCTGCTGCAGCTGCTGCCGCGGCCGCGGCGGCCGTAGAGCTGGAGGATGCCTGGAAGCAGAGGCACACCTGGGTGGGCTCCACGAACTGCTGCAGCAGCTCGTCCACGTTGCTGGCGTAAATCTCAATGCCGTTGAGCGACTTGAACCAATCGCCGCGCTTGATGTCGTGCTGCATGGCGCTTATGTCGTGCACAAAGCCCTCCACCATGAGACACTCTGGCTGGTCAGGAAACGGCAGCACACGGAATCCAAGAATCGACTCCACCGCGGTGGAGCGTCGGCCAAACCGAAACCGATCTGCTGCCGTTATAACTAGCTGCAGCTTCTTGTTGCTGCTGCTGCTGCTGACGTCCCCATGCGATGTCTTAAAGTGTGAGAACCGAAACTCGTCGGGCTCCGTTCCTGACAACTGGTTGCGGCTGTGGTTCTGGCCCTGGCTCTGGCTCTGACTCTGCATCTGCGGCTGCGTCTGGGAATGAGACGGGCGGCTGACATTGTGTTGACGTCGCATCGGCTTCTTTCCCAGGCGCAGTGAGCGGCGCATGAATTCCACCCGACGCTCCGCCGACGACGCTATGCTTGACTTCACATTGGGCATGTATTCAACGTAGAAGAGGCTGCCGTCCGCGGCCACGTACTCCTCCCAACTGGCCGAATCACTGCCATCACTGTAGGAGTTACTGATCGATGAGCTGGAGCTCGAAAAGGCCTCCGAATTGGCATCAATGCCCGCCAGACTCCCCGGAGACTTGCGCATTGCGGCAGCAATTAGACAAGATGTCTATTTTCAATAATTTTCTGGGCTACACCGCAGAACGTAATTCGAGGCACGCTGATCTTCACATTTGAATGTCGACTAACTGGAAGACAATTCTCACTTCTGCCTAGAACCGAATGCTCAAAGCCACACAGCACACAGCGCACAGCAGTTCTTTCTACCTTGCTCAAAACCTGTTTCTAATTGCACTCGAGCCGGAGATCAGAGCAAGCCCACCTGGCGAAGGCTGTTGATTGTCTTATTCTCTTTCCATCTTACCAGCGGGAATCGACTCACGCTCTCTGCTACCAATCTTCCAGACTGGAAACGATTATGTTTGTAAATCTTTCGACCAGTTACCAAAGAAGCAACTGAAGGAGGAGAGTAGTAGGTCTTTCGTATAAAGGGTACTCGTGTATCTTGTAATATTTACATTCTTGAACATAAAATAGTTGAAGCTCTACCAAGAAAATAAATTTCAAATATGTTTAACTTTAAAATATAATATTTATTTAGATGTTGTGAAATTCCAATAAAAAAGGTACGTAAGAATCTTTATTGACTCTAATCAACAGATAATCTTAGGTTTTTCTATAGACTGTAATCGCTTTCATTTCAGCTGTAAATCACCGCTACGGGCTTCGATTACATACATATATATATGTATATGTATTGTATGTATGAGTATGTCTAGGAGTCTAGACTGTTGATAGACTGTTGAGACATGTAATTTTATATCGTTTTGGAGTTGATCCGTATTAGTGCTGACACAGGTGAGCATTATAGACTAAAAGCCATAATTATCCGATAATGGAACATGGAGTTCTACTCAAACGAAGTGTGGGACTGACGGACTGGCGGAACGCATTCTGCCACCGAAAGACTGATACCCGTGCCGTGGCTGATAGCTAAAGCTGAACCCCATTCAACGGGAAGCAAGGCAAAATATTGCCAAAATTGATAAGCCGTATCGTGTCAGTATTAGCCACATATCGGTGCTACCAATCATTTTTGCTGACCATTCGCTAACACTTGTTCGCTTATTTAGTCTTTTTCGGGAACGCAGAAGCTTCGGTACCATCCAAACCGTTTCGTTTACCATCGAAAAAGATTCAAAAGATTCAATTCTATAGGATATAGCAAAATGTTGCACACGCATTATCGGTGCGTAGAGAGAACGTGATTAAAATGCCCAGCCCGTTTGCAAAGAACAAAAAAAGAATTGAATAAAGAACTTGAATGAAAAATTCTATATTTGTTTTTGAATCATCTACTGCGAGAATGTACGAGTTTGTTTGCTCATTGAAAAAGTAGGAGCTTGCTTTCAATAATCAATAATTTGCTGGTTCTGATAACGGCGATAATTAATAGACCTATAAAATGCCTTCAATATTCATATTAGAAGTGTTCCTCGTTGTGTCTCTGCTACGGGCAAATGCACAAGTAATACGTGCCATCGAGCTATCAAATTCCGACGGGCTGCCCGATACCATAGCAAACCCAAATCTACGGCAGATTAGGAGCGATGAAAGCGGGGAGTCCACTGCGGATGCGGATCTCAAGTCTGCTCTGCTCAAATACGATTCTGATGACGGCAATAGCTGTCTCTTGGATATCATCAAGGAAGATGTGCTCTGGTGGACATTCCCAAATGGAACCCTAAAGCAACTGAATGGGAAATACTGTAAGTCAGCTTAATTCCGACCCGTTGCATCAATATCTAAATATTACGTGTTACTTTTTATGCACACAGCACCACAGTTATACTTGGATCTATCGCATGGCAACATGAAGGAGGACACTGACTTGTTCCAACAAACCAAACTATCAATTAATTTTCCTTTCAACACAAAGCAAGTTGAAGTTTTTTCGGCTGCCTACAACGCTCTGAATGCCGTCCCCTACCAGGCCCTGTACTCTTTAAAGGACTCCTTGAGGCTTTTATCTTTGCGGGGAAACAAGTTCGCTGACCTACTGCCGGATGCTGAGGGTATTGCATTTTGACTATAGAACAACAAGCGTCAATTACACTCCTTCCTATGATCAGTTATCATTCAAAATTTCAGCCTTTGAGCGATTTTTGAATGAAACACGTTTGGACTCCAATTACACCACACAACACAGATGCGAGCAGTTTCTTGCACAAAACTCTACTGATCTGTACGATCGGGAGTGCCTTCTATACAAAAACAACAACACAAACACAAGCCACGCCAATATGGGCCCAACGAATGATAGAGCCTATGGGGGCTACATTCAGTTCCTGAAAGAGAAGGTTGACCTTCTTGGGAAGTCGCGTAAGACCACAATTGCAACACATTCGCACACATTTATACACTTTTCAGCTCATCTGTATTATTTTGTAATATCCATTTTAAAGCACATTCATTTTCTTTCGCTTAGCGCAATCCATTGCATGGGCCACCTTTCCGAATCTAACACGACTTGTGGAACTGGACATCAGCAACTGCAGCATTGAGTATGTGGAGAAGGAAGCCTTTAAGAACCTGACCAACTTGAAGAGGCTCTTCATGTCGGACAACAAGATCATGACTATTCAGCAGGATACGTTCTATTATATTCAGAGTGTGCAATATTTGGATATTTCGTTCACCAACGTACTGACGTATAGCTACCAAATATCTATGCCCACCCTTGAAATGGCCATGAGCCTTATCTACGGCCTGAAGATACAGCAGAACGCATTTAAACTGTTGCCGGAATTGGTCTACCTGGATGTTTCCCACTCGAAAATGACCCGCAACAGTGCCGTGGCCTTTGCTCATTTGGGGCCGAAGCTAAAGTACCTCAGTTTGTGCTACACGGCCATTCCCATGGTGAGCAGCGCTATCTTCAAAAACACCGCCCTGAAAGGTCTTGATTTGTCGGGGAACCCCTTCGTGTCGAACAGCATCTTGGATGATGCATTCGATGGGATTGGCAGTACGTTAAAGTACCTTTACTTTGAGCACTCCAACCTCAAGGGTATGGAGTGGGCGAGGCCCCTGAAGAACGTTCAAATCCTGGGTCTGGCTGGTAACAATATCAACGCTTTGTCTTCCACCATGTTCGAGACCCTAGAGAGCTTGGAAATCCTCGATTTGAGCTCTAACCACGTTGGGAATTGGTATAAGAGCGCCTTTGACAATAACTCAGAGCTGCGTGTGCTAAATCTTCGCAGTAATAACATCAATGTGCTCACCAATGAGATGCTCAAGGACTTTGAACACCTGGAGTACCTCAGTCTCGGCGACAACAACTTCATTTGCAACTGCCATCTGAGGGAGGTGGTCGAGGTGGCGGCGGGTAACAACAAGGAAGCCGACTGCTCGTACAATCTGCTCAACCTAAGCCCCGCCAGTTCGATGAGCATCCAAAAACTGTTGGATACCGCAGAAGGTCTAAATATAGATCGCAAGCTGTGGCAGCGCCGATTCGTGCCACAGTTGAAAAGGAGCTACAACAACATCAAGGACTATAAGCGCGTGAACGAAATTTTCAAACTGCGATTTTTAGCTGCAGGGTATAATGCTTCAAGGTGTCCCGCCTCGACCCCCTACCAGATGTCTCAGTTAAGCGACGAACTACTGACCTTAAAATTTCAGCTGCTTGACTATGATGCGACGCAGTATTGGTGCTTCAATGACACCGATCAAATGCAGGTGGAAGAGCTGAACTGTCAGGTTCGGGCCATGAGTGAGATCACGACGACATTACACAACCTAACGACGACGGTTATTGCGGTGTTCGGCAGCATCCTTGGCCTGTCCATTTGTGGCTTCATCATCTATCTGAACCGTTGGCATATACACTACTACTACTCGTCGTTGAAGTCCGCAGCTCTTCTCTCCAGCGCATCGAAAGAGTCGGTGGACAGCTTTTCGCATTTGTCCCAACGTGATCCCAGCACGGTCTACGACATCTTCATCAGCTACTGCCAGAACGATCGATTGTGGGTGTTAAACGAACTGCTGCCCAATGTGGAGGAAGCAGGAGATATTTCCATATGTCTGCATGAACGAGATTTTCAGGTTCGGTGTTTGCTTGGTGTGCCTTAAGTCTCTCGAGCGTGTATACTAATCCCATGCCTTCCTGTTTATAGATCGGAGTGACTATACTGGACAACATTATCTCATGCATGGATCGTTCGCACTCACTGATGCTGATTATATCCTCCAAGTTTCTGCTGAGCCACTGGTGTCAATTCGAAATGTATTTGGCCCAGCATCGGTGAGCGAGCTCCCCCATTCCCGCATTAAATTCTAGCTCTAACATGCTTTTCTTTCAGCATCTTTGAGGTCAGCAAAGAGCATTTAATCCTCGTATTCTTGGAGGATATACCACGTAGCAAGCGTCCAAAAACTCTCCAATATTTAATGGATGTGAAAACCTATATAAAATGGCCAGTCGGCAAAGGCGACGAAAGACCAAAGCTCGAGGAGCGTAAACTATTTTGGAAACGCTTGAGACGATCGCTGGAAGTCATTGGCATCAGTAGTTCGAAAGAGAGAGCTTAAGAACACCAGAAGCCATCATATTCTTTAAAGAGTCCTAGTCAGTTTTGCAAGTACCTGATAAAATATAGATTAATACGTAAAATATGTATACTCAAGATGTATGCATGTAGTTTTTTCTTTAACAATTTGTATTGGGGAAAACCGGAAAAACATATTTTTACATACTTTGTAAATTAGTCAGATCACTTAGTGCAACAAGTGAACAGATAACGATATCGAATTCTAAATAACTTTAACCTTTCACTCCCACAGCGCTAGCCGTTTGACATTAGACTTTGAAGCAGCACTAGCTGCAAAAACAGTGACAGCCTTATGGGAAAAGCCTGCAGTAAGAGCGAGAGAGATCTATGTCTCTAGTTGATTTCAATACTTTTTAGATACGATTTTGCTGGCTGGCTGTGTGTCACAAATAGTGCCTCGACTGATAGCCGGGAAACGTATTTGGAGTCAAATACGAACCGTTATTTTTGGGTTGGTTGTGTCTATCATGCTATCTTTCTCTTCGCAGCAAATTTAGCAGTCTATTGACACAACAGCTTTATCTACGCGTCCGATATATGTTACAAATATGCTATTCAAAAATCGATAGCAATCGCAGCAGATTCAGATTCATCGATGAACAGCCACACTGAACAGATGTTTTGCATTCGCGCGCAAAAAAGAACGCATTAAAAAATTGGTACTCCGTAAAAATGGAATTTCGTTTTAAAAAACGTGCACGAAATGATGTCAAAGTCGAGGTGGTCAGTTTGGAGAGCAAGTACCCCTCCAATGTCACGATGTACTACTATCCACCGACAGACGACATTCACATTGAGGAATTCGAGGAGCTTGCCCTGGAGCGACTGCGTCTGCTGCGCGTCCTGGACCGTGCAGGAACGAAAAGTCTACGATTGCTTTCTGAGGATTGGAAGGAATATGTGAGTTCCGAGCTAACGCGCGAAGGTCTGCGAAACTATCTGAGATTGTGTTCCCCCGGCGGAGTCAGTGCGCAGGGCAGTAAGCACGAGTCGGATATACAGACGCGACGCCGAGACTACCTGTCGCATTTTATACTTCGATTGGCCTACTGTCGATCCGAGGATTTGTCACGGTGGTTTGTTGCCCGCGAGATGGAACTTTTTAGATACAAGTTTGCAGCGCTGAGCGGTGCTGAGGTGAAGCAGTTCCTCGAGGCTCATGATTTCCATTTCCAACCTCTGACCGAATCAGAAAAGGATGAGGTCAAGGACGGTCTTTACGAGAGCACAGCGGGGCAAAGTGTTTCCAAGATAGAGCTTCTCGACTTCTACAAGGTGCCCTTCACGCAGGTGTTGGACTTGGTGCGCGGTCGCCGGTGCTACCTGAAGGGCGGCTTTGCCTATGTGAACACCCACGATCTGGTCTCTGTTGTCAGTACAAAGCAACAAGATATAATGGAACTGGGTCTTCTGGCCTCCAAGGGCTTAATTGAAGAGGTCGAGGGGGACGAACGCATCTCGAGAATGCTCAAGGCATTGCACAACTCGTACACCGGCAAGGATTACACAGTGTCCCGCGATGCAGCTGTTGCGATCGAGTCCCTCAACCAGCTGTCCAAAACATCAATGCCGCTATGTATGCGCATGTGCCACGAGCACATCCGTGCCCAGCATCACATTAAGCACGGTGGTCGGATGCAGTACGGTCTGTTCCTTAAGGGCATTGGTGTAACGCTTGAAGATTCCATACGCTTCTGGCGCGAGGAGTTCACCAAGAAGATGGATGCAGATAAGTTCACGCGCAGCTACGAGTACAACATCCACCACAACTACGGCAAAAAAGGATCCATGGTTAACTATACTCCCTACTCGTGCTCCAAAATCATCAAGGAAATGGCGACACCGGGCGACTGCCATGGCTGTCCCTACAAATCCGTAGATCCGGCTGCACTCAAAACAAAACTGGCCTCCTACGGCCTGTCGACCAGCCACATCGATGAGGTGATGTTCTTTGTGTCCCGCGGTCACTATCAAATCGCCTGTGGCAAGTACTTTATGCTCACGCACAACTCGAATGTGGAGCCGACCATCAATCATCCGAACACCTACTTCGAAGAAAGCCAGATACTGATGGGCAACCGGCAGAAGCGCACCACAGGACCCATGCAACAGAAGGCCAAGCCCAGACCAGACATCAAGGGCCATGCAGACAGGTCTATGCTGAATGGCGACGACGATGAGGAGCTGTGGAAGATCGCGGAGACACAGGAGCGGGCTTATCAGAGCCAAAAGGACATCTCGGAGGCCTTTAATGATGATCTAGATCTTACGGAAATTACATACTAATCGCTTAAAATAATAAAATTACGTATCTATAGGCTACTAATCGTGTTTAATGTCTCACGTCCGACAAAGGTGGCAGGTCTTTGAACTTGGATTTCCCGCCTTACTACTACTCCGACCATACGGGGGCCATCCATTCACATCTACGTAATAGATGCCTCTCGCTTTTCTGTCAATTATGTATCCCATCGATGAAGGGGAGCCCGTGACAGTGCTTGATGTGCAGTCGCGTCGTCGAAGCTCATCCCAAGAAGCGCATTTGGTGGCCATAAAGTTCTTCTCCTGTTGGGGATATGCACTCTCTGCAAAGTACTCTACGGCGCGTGTGTGAGAGCAGCCAATGGTCAGGCAACCAGGCTGTATGGGGTGTGCCCCACCCGGATAGAAATCCACATCGCCCAGGGGACCTCGCTTTGCCAGAATACCAATGTTGGTATGGATGATGTCCACCAGCTGCGCATCTCCCCGAGTCAGTCCCGGTAGAATGTTTTCCTGCCGAAAACAGGGTTTCGCGGGGTCCAGACCTGTTATACGGGGTACCAGTCGGCCAGTAAGTCGCTTAAATGAGCGCCCAGCAGTACCCATAATGTGTGCCCCCAGCGAATGCCCTACGGAAACTCACGTATCATACATAGATCCTTAGATTCCTTAGACTATCACTTACCGATCAAGTGGATATTTCGCAGGGGAGTGAGCTCTATCAAGTGCGTTAGACCCACGGCAATGTGCTCGCCAATAAGGTCCGTGTTTAGGGCCGACCAAGAGTATAGTGTGTCCACATAATCGGCTGCGTCCACAATCTGAAATTGTTCTTGCTATTTAAGTGGACTTTACGCACTGTGTTGGACTCTTTACGCACAACAAAATTTACATCGCGGCGACACATGAAGGCCCTCGAAATCATGGCGATGGCGGAGGATTCGTTGACAGTGTTCGTCCAACCGGTGGCCAAGATGACCACCTTGCGGCCCTTGCCAAACTTGGAGTGATTCCAGAGCTTCGCTGCGTCTAGCAGTGGAACACTGTAGTTATGGCAGGGCGTCATGTACTGAAAGTGCATTTTATTTATATCTGGAGTGATCTTCGGAGGTACTCTGCCCATAAACAGCGTGGAGGAGCCTGTGTGCAATCGCAACGGTTGACATGAGATGGGGCTGTGACAATAGGATATTATCTTCTTACACAGGGTATCTATCACATTGGCTGCCAGCTCGAGAGGAGCGGCCGTGAGGATATTCGCTTTCACAGTCACAATGTCGGTCAGAACTCTGGGCACTGCCTCCCACCAATTTGGTGTAGATCTGCCATCAGCTGATGTCAGCTCGGCGTGTACGGCATGGCAATGCACGGAGATTTGCAAGAGGAGAAAACACTGAATCCGCATTTCACGAATATGTGCAACTGTCTACACCGAAGCGAAGCGAAGCTGTTTCTGCTTGGAAGGCTGCAAGTGTATCGAAATACTTTTGCGGGCATTGTTCTGTCTTTTCATTGTTCCTAATCTTACTCTTTTTGCCTTAGCTTGATGTTTGCATAGACTATTATATCTAGGAAATGGCAATGGCACCAATTGCTTATTCGTGTTTAATTAACCTCAATTTTGGTTTTTGGGTAGGAAATGTATCTAAAAAATGTGGATCATTTCATTCTCTGCTCTCTGCGGTAGAGGCTGAATATTTTCATAAGTTTAATCTTAAATTATAATCTTAAACAATTATTTACACATAATTCTATTTGTTTCTGCTATGTGTCATATAATTTAGATATATCTTCGTACTGTACATTATCAACTATTCGTCCTTTCAGCGGACCGTGAAGTATCTCAATGCTGACGGAGAACTTGCGCTCATCTAGCTTTTTCAGTAGGGCCTCGGAACCACGATAAGCGCCGTTAACAACCAACACTGTTTTGCCAATGGCCGGTATCACAGTCTCCAAGTGGGCCTGTAAGAAGAAAAAGAAACAGAGTTACCTAAAACTGGTGGTGTCTGTATAATATGACGTACCTGATCCACTTTGAGCTTTTCTCCCGTATCAAGGAATTTTATTTTCGCCTGATACTTGTCGACTAGTTCCTGCACAACCGCTTTCTGCTTGAAGAACTTGTCGCCCATGGACTTTGAGATGAATTTCACCACAATGTTCTTGTGCAACCAATAATCCTTGCGGTTGGCACGTTCTTTCTTCGCTTCCTCCTGTTGGATGATCTCATCCAGCGCTGATTTTGAATGGGAACCACCTTTGTCCCCCGACATCGACCTAGGCTTCTTGAAGACTTTTTCGTCAATCTCAGGATTCGGTCGTTTTGTCAATAGCGCCGATTTGCCTAAGATCGATTCGGGCTGGAACTTTTTCTCCAATCGGATGTCCAACTTCAGTGGCTCGTCTTCTTCCCGTACAAGCTCGGTATACTTTTCCTGCCCACTTTCGTCGCCGTCGTCCTTGGATTTTGCCTTTTTGATTTGTTTTTCAATAAAATCTGTCATTCGCTCCTCGTCGTCCTTTTCCATCTTTTCCTTGCGTTCGGCATTTGCCTGGCGCTCCATGGCCTCAGGGCTGCGATCAATGTATGAGACAAACCATCCTTTTTCCGTTTCGTCCGCTACAACCTGACCAGTCCTTCCCAGCCATTTCACATAATCGGAGAGTGTTAGCCAGCGGGTGGCATTCATGTGGATGTGCTCCTTGTGCGCAATGTACTCCTGGTATATCTTGTTGGCATTGGTACGCTTGGTGCCGAACCGCCTGCGCAGCAGCTCCAGGTAGCCATCGGAGAACTCTTTCGAGAAATTATGCAGAAACTTTCCAGGCGAGTCTGCAAACAGCAAGAGCTGCCGCTGATGCGACTCACTCATGGTGTGGCATTTGAAGCCGTTCTCGTCGCGGCATTGCTTTTCGCACATTTGGCAGTACCAGCGCAACTTCTGCAAGCCCTTCGCCTTCATTTTATTGGCGAGGTACTTAGGCGTACCAGCCTCAGCGCGCCCCATTGTTAAATTTTTGTTTTTATAAAAAAAAATACACAATTTATGAACAAAATACAGCTGTAGGTAGCAGTGTGACCGCGGAGCTATCAATCAAATATACTGTCCAAGATTCAGAAATATACCAAACACTACGGTCTCTTTTTAAAAATATACCATAAAAATACCGACGAACATTATATTCCTGGATTTCGATATTCTGTTTATGACTAGCTGAATGGGATAGGATAGGTAATTTTGTTGTTAAGTTTTGGCGCGTAAGTATTTTATTGGAAATTTTTGGGATAATGTTGCGACCAAAAACCATACATTGATGCAAAAAATTGTTTAGGTTTTAAAAAAATTATGAACAAAATACAGTTGTAAGCCGTAGACCTCAGTAACATATCGAAATATATTGTCTCATTTTCAAAATATAACGTATACACCATCATCTCAATTTCGACGTGATAATCTGTCAAAATTCGGAAATCAAATTCGATGTTGATATAACTAGATAGCTAAGACCCTCAGCACAAAACACATAACTTTAGCCAATAAATAAGTTCATATATAACAATATTGCCTAATTTTAAGGACTCTCTTTTATTGAACTGCGCATAAAATAAGGTTTAAGCAAAAAGGTCAACAAAAATGCCAATTTTTTTTAATGGTAACTACACGGTATATATGAACTACAGATTTATGGCAATTGTAAACCCAATACCTTAAGCTACGATTTTCTCGCCCAGTCGTTCAATCTCGTCCAAGATAAAATCCAACTCATTACTTTGGAGGATGGGAAAGCACGTGAAGACCATCCGGAAGAAGTTACCCAAATTGTGAGCTTTCAGCGGGGAATATCCTACCATCAACGAGCCGCTGATCGCCATCTGCTCCTTAATTTTGGGGGCTACCTATCAGGTGTTGAGAAACCAGAGACGAATTGTGTTGGATAAAAAAAAAACAATCTTTTTCTGTTTTTCTTACTGTGTATAAACGAGTCCACCAATCAGTCGTCTCCTCGTTGGCTGGCACTCGCATGGCCTTGGGTATATACCAGAAGCAGACATTGGAGTACTCGTGTTTCTGGATTACGAGTCTGAACCGATCGGAACGCTCACGAAGCTTATCTTCCAATAATCTGCCCATGTCGATGGCGTGGTCAACCAAGTGTCCATACTGCCCGTAGCCACGAGCTTTTAGCATTAGCCAAAACTTGAATGCATCTATCTTGCGGCCGCACTGCACACTCTTGTTGCCCGTATCGTAGGAGACATCGTAGAACTTGTCCTGATGGAACAGATAGTGCGCCTCCGTACTGTTGCAACGTTCCAGTAAACTCCCAGACTCCCGCGTGAGGAACAATGAGCACTGGAGTGGAACTCCAACCGTCTTGTGGGGATTCCAGGCAAAGGAGTTCGCACGCTCGAGGCCGGCGATCAATGAACGATGCTTGTGGGATAAGAGCGCTGCGCCGCCAAGGCACGCATCTACGTGAAGCCACAGTCCGTAACGCTCTGCCAGATCGGCAGCACCGTTGATATCATCGAATGCGCCCAGCACAGTGGTTCCGGCTGTACAGTTGACAAAGAAAGGCTGTGCCCCACGAGCCTTTGACTCGATTATCTTTGCCTCCAGATCGTCCAAAAGCATTTGACCGCGTTCGTTGGTTTTGACAGACACACAATTGTCACTGCCGATACCCAGCCAGTGGGAGGCCTTCACAAAACTGTAGTGGGACTGGTCGGAGGTAAACAACACCAAAGGCCGCATTCCGAACATACCAGAGGTCTTCACCTCTGGAGCATACTTGTAGCGAGCCATCACGATGCCATACATGTTGGACATAGATCCTCCAGGACCAAAAATACCATCACCATGATCATAGCCGGCCAACCTACACACCGTGGCAATCAGCTCTGTTTCAATCAGACTAAACACAGGCGCCACTTCGTAGGTGTATCTGAAGGTAATAGATAACGGTAATATAAAGATAGTTATTGAAAATGTTTCTTAACATAACTGAGGAGTATAATATATAGAAGGCAGCTGCGGATCGTAGAACCCATTTTGATGGACAACAACCAATGTAAAACATTATCTCGTAATGCCTTGTAATCTGCGAGCTCTTAATTAATTGAAATAAAAAAGGCAATCATAATTATTGCCACAGATAATATATTTAATGCATCGTTAATGCTGCTGCAATCTTACGAGCTTCCATTCATGGCCTCTGTGATCAATGCTCCCGCCAATCCAAAGGGGTCAACCTGTCCGAACAGTTGATTGTGGAAGCGTCCATGCGAGGTTTTCACTGAATACTGGATTACCGACTGGCAGAGCTGCTCGATTTCCGCGAGAGTGGACGTCTCCGTCTCCCGGATTTTCAGATTAATCAATTCCTTGGAATGATAACATACAAACGTGTCAATTTAAATAAAATCCAGCTTTGTCTGCACGTGTCTATTCTATGTATAATTCATTTAAAGCATATTGCTCATACTATCTCTATGCAATTATAGACACGTGTGATTACGCTTAGAGCGGTACCTGCATTTAGTCTGCTTGAAAGTCTGTGTGTTTGTGGATAGATCACTTGATACCGTTATACGAGTACCTAATCGGAACTTATCAAGACCATTCATTCAATTGCTTATATAATTGGCCAAATGACAATTAATTTCATTCAAATTATTTTTGGGGTCAAGAATTGAACTCTTTTTTTTTTAATCGGACAGTCACCCCGCAGTTATCTCGAGACAGACTTACCTTCAAATCGTCTGGCTGCAAAAACGATACGATTTTCTGCTTATTCCATTTTTGGGGATCCACACAGAATGTGTCGTCCTTCTGCAGTAGCTGGAAGACATTTGCCAGGACATCCCAATCGTCCATAAGACCTTCGCGAATTTGATTCACAGCCGACGCCTGATCCATATCGCACACTATTACGCCTAGTCACGTCTTTGCCAGTAAAAAAATAATAAAAAAACTGATTAATTACGAATTTCTTGAACCTCTGTCGCCGCCGACGATTCAATTCGGAGTGCTCCAATGATGTGATTGCCAGTCGCACTGCAGCTGATTGTGACTTTACGAGTTTGAATGTACATACATATGTGTGTTCTCTTGATCAAATTCTCGTTGAAGTTGTAAATTGAGCCTCAACCACATACAAATGGTACATACATTTATGTACATTTATATATATGTACATATATACGGGTACGAGCAAACGATCTGTGTATATGGATAGAGTCGGCTGTAAATACACATACATCGTTTGTATACCGCAGTGCCAGCAAAAATGCTCTTTGGGGTGGAACCGAATTTGATATATCAAAACAAAAGATGGAAACTTCTTAGACTTTTTTGTATTTTATAAGAAATGTTAAAAGAATATAAAAAGATGTACTGTTATCATTTGGTCACAACCAGTCTCACATGGAAACATTCATTAGCATAGGAAGTGGGTCAACATTCTAGCACTTGCATTCTTTAACAATAGAAATCTTAGACTTTCACTTCCAGTCTTTGAATACGCGGCAATCGTGAAGTACCAGGGTATATTCTCTTCCATTAAGAGGTCTGAATAGTCGAAATGGCAATTTTACCTCTTTCCATATCGAAAGATTCCTATCAAATTGATTAGTTTCCATTTCAACCTTCCGCCTTCGCTTTTTTTGCTTTTGAGAGTGGAAGAGCTAAATGAAGTTCAATAAAGGGAAATCCAATGCAAGAGATCAGCTATAGCTGATAAGTTGTCAGAGCACATTAAAGCGCACGGAGAGTACTTAAGCACTTACGAGAAGAGCATTGGAATGCACATACAAACACTTTCAGATAACTCGTAACGTACATATGTACATTTGTATCTGTATGCAAATGGTAGCCGGTTCTTGGAAATCGTTGAGTGGAAACGTGTAAGTATTCCTGCAATTTGAATATTACTTTATTAGAACTTTGATAGGGTTAAACAGTAATCCGTGGTCTGTGCTGCTTCTGGAATAGGTTCTGAAGTGGATTATGTGGAAGATCCCTGATGATGTTTTCCGATGTTGCCTGCTCCATTTCACATAATCTAGACATGTTTATCTCTACTATTTTCAAATTCTTCAGCTTGAGAAGACGTTGTCGAGATCTGATTCACCGGGATGAGAACTGTTTGACAAAAGTTAACTTGGCTTAAAAGACTGATTTCCAATTGAATCCTAAAGGATATTCAATCAGTTTTTTCACGTAAAACGGTATCATTTTAATATTTGTTTTCTTCGATTTAACATAATATTATCTTGTAGGTGTATGCATTAATTTAGATTTTACTTTTTCGCCAACAACGTAAAAATGGAAGAGGCTTTTGTGTTTGTGTTTGCGTATTATTAAAAAATATTCTATTTAATTTCCTGGTCTATGTGGCTGCGCAGTTTCAGTTTACGTTCGATGGTAGGTATAGCTTTGTGTATCAACAGAAACATTTTTTAGTAATCATCTAAGTCAAAGCCATCATTGTCCAATTCATCAAGCTGCATACTCTGGAAATCCACCTTGTACCGCAAGATACCTGTGAAAGTCAAATAATTAACTTATTATTATCAAAAAACAGAAAATAATAAGGAGAACTAAAAATGGAATATTGAAATACTGAATAAAGAAATCAAATTTAAGAACAAAAAAACTAGCTTCATGGGTGTTAAAGATTACGAGTCTCTTGCAAATCGATATAAACAGATCACCACATAAACCATAAACAGATGAAACTGATAAATATATGAATAGTATAATTTTTTTCATCACAAAATTAGAAAATAAAATGAACTAAACGTTGTGAGTCGCGGCAAGGGCCGCGGCTATACCTTACATCCGATACACAGTCTGAATATATGGGAGCTTATGATTCATGTAATTTATACAATATACATATTTTATATGTCGTTTGGAATCGCTGTTCGCAAAGGGGACAAATTAAGGCCTACAAAATCGGTCAACTCTATTGCGATATTTTACTATATTAGGCTTTATCTGTTTCCATATTTATTTAACATTTTTTTACATCTGTAACTTTTTTACACAATCACCAGTAATTTTATCTCGTTCTATTCCAATAGACCACTCACACTACACAAGGAAGAGTGAGATAGAGAGAGAGAGCGAGAGAGAATGAGTAAGCGCGTGGAAGACATTGTGTAGTTATTTCAATTTCACGGACAGACAGACATAGCTTTATCGACTCGGCAAGTGATGCAGATTAAGAATATATCCATATACTTGATGGGATCGAAAACGCATCTATTTAGTACCGGGTATAAAAACACTAGCCTTGGTATACGTTAAAGATTGGGATACTCTTAAAGATCGGTCGAATGGAATGAACAACTAAAACATGAATATATTAAACTGATAAATACAGAAAAAGTATAATCATTTTCATTTAAAAAAAATTATTTAAATACCGTGTGCACGAGTGGACAAAAAACAAAAATATAACAAATAATCCAACAACTAAGATACTCGTAGAACTAAACATCAGGGTCTCACCTCTTTAGACATATATAATTAGTCAGTAACTAGTTATAAATTAAGGAGGCTACAAAAGGAGTACAGTAGTACTGGAGTAGCACTGCCATCATGTTCTGATAGGTATATTTATTTAATCGTTTTTATGTGTGGTGTTTTATTTTTAATACAATTCTCATGGTTTTTTAGTTGGGTTGTGTACTTTCTTATAACTCTCTCTCGGTTTAAAGTAATTCAATAGAGGGAAAAATGCAGATACGTACGGGAACTCTCTGCCAGCTAAATTGTGGCAGGTTCGCCGTTTATCTTATGCTATAATTTAGCTTATGTTTGTGTTTGTTTTTAATGGAATGGAATCAAATCCAATCAGAAAGCAGGGAATAATCGATCGGTATGTGTGAAAACGATGCCGTTCCATCGTTTCAGTTAATTTACGAATTATATATTTTGTGTTCTTAAAAGTTATCACGAACTAATTAGAAAAGTTGGTAAATCGTAGATATATGTGGGTGCGCATCTATATGCACCCTGACCTGATCCGACAGTGAAATGCAATCCACCTCCCAGTGATGCAGGACCCTCCCTACTCTGGTGATAAATATTGTATAGAACGGCTACGCTGAACATAGATTAAAACTATGTGGCAAGTAAATTGGTTCCTAATCAATTTGAACGTTTTGCTTTACGAGATTTCCCCAAAAAAGTATATGGTTATTTGTTGTATGTAACGCATAATCGAGAACTCGAGACTCGCAATTCGCAACTCGAAATTCGAAACTCGCAAATTGTGAATCTGTTCACAGCACACTGGTGTCTAGTAATCATCGAGATCGACATCCTCCAGCGGCTCGTCAGCCTGCAGGGATTGAAAATCTACTTTGTAGCGTAAAATACCTATTCGACACATTTACATTTAAATTTACAAAGCCATGACGACCATTCGTGTGTCGCATTCGTGTTAAAGCAGCATGAGGGGAAGAGGAATGGAAAAACAGTTTCAACTTTTGGCATTGATTAGCTTACAATCGAACTACAACTAAAGCTAGCACCAGTCCAGTGTGACGGCTAACGATAGTCTAGTCGGGTGCTGTGTCTGTCCGGGACTTACCGCCAATGCCGCCGAAACCGCGCACAAACTGACTTCCCTCCTGCGATTTATCGGTTATGATCTCCAGCGTGGCGCCAAACATTTTGTAGTTGTTTGCCAGCCATTCCAGCAACGGTTGAGACTCGATAAGCTCCATCTCCACGCCGCTCTGTTGGTAGAAACATGTGTGGTTTGTGAGGATTAATCGTTTGATCGATCAAAGCTAACACTGCAACATACCTCTTTGTCAGTGAAGTGAGACTTGTCCTTTTCCTGCTCAGGCGTCAAATGTAATACTGTCGTTGACGTCGAGTTGGCATGATTCTTAAGAACGTATCGTTGAATGTCGAGGTTTTCCCAGCAGATCAAAGTCTCCACCGATCCCAGTTCCAGTGCACGCAAAGTGTCCTCCACTCCGAAGCAGTACTTTCCAGTGTCCTAGTTCACAAAACGAAACGTAACCGTTATACCGAATCTACTTGGAAAGGGGAATGCAAAGTCCACATACCTGAGAAATTTCATCAAAGTATCGTCCAATGAGTTTCTTTTCCTGTATGAATTTCACATTCTGCAATGACTCGGCGGCCAATTCGATGGCCTGATTGAAGCCGTTCTCTCCGCCATAAGAAACGTCCACCAGCTTGATAACTTTTGATTGTAAACGCTGAAATTGGGTAAGAGAAAAAAATGTTAGCTGGGGCAGAGGCAGGGGCAGAGGACAAAGGCTCTTGGGCACCACTTACGGGATCAAACATATCGGACTGGCTCAGCTCGGTCTTGAAGTCCGCGCTACCAGCCAGAATGAGGCCGGCAATGTTGGGCTTGTCATTGGTAATGAACAGTTGGGTGGCTACTTCTGCCACCTTTCGTACATAGTTGTGGCGCTTCTCCATGCGCAGACGGGCGAAACGAAGGGCGGACTGACCACCGCGACCGTGCTTCTTCGGCAGATCAACGGTGAATTTGTGCAGTACCTCGCGGGTGTTGCCCTGCAGGGTACCGAACAGCGCACCATTACCATCCATCACAATAAAGCCGAATTTGTTATCATCGGCCAGCAGGGCAGTGAGGGCCTCCGTGTGGAACTTGTTGTCGCACAGATACAGCGAGGTGTTGATGGGCTTAAATGGCTCGAAGTCTATGTTCACTTTCTTCTCCTTGCCCTCCTCTGTGACAATGGTGCCGCAGTAGATGACCAAACCATTTGGAGGCACTGAAATCGACAATAAAACAAATGTATTTATCTCTGATCATTTGCTCAATAGAAAAACTCACCTTTGGTGTATAACTTAAGTCTGTGCTGGACCGACGTAATGGCACCGAGGACGGACAAGCGGTTCACGCGTGACTTGATGTTCGATGCCGTTCCAAATTCATCGGCCAACATTTTGCTAACGCGTGAGATTTGATCCTTTGGCGGAATAATCAGGGAAATCATGCTGGTGCCATTTCTGAAATCAAAGCAGAGAAAGTGAGTGCGGTTCGGAATTGGACTCGTTGGGAGGCGCCACTCTGAGTGAGATTTACATATATACTATGTACGTACATACATACATATGTACACACCGTAGTAAAACCGAGTTCTTTGAATAGTTGACCTTGTTACCCACTGTCGGAGAGTCGGAGAGAATCGGGGACCCCAATCGAATGAAGGACCCCAGAGAGTGACAGAGAAAGAGAGAGAGAGAGAGAGGGGGAGACTTAAATAGAGAGAGCACACTCACTCTGATAGGCAGAGCCACGAGGCGGATTACTCACGGCTCCACCTCAGCGGGGCACAGCGGTAAGGTCTAGTTTCAACCGATAAAAACCTGACAAAAAAAACGTGTTGCTCGACAGAGAGCGCGAACGGGAAAAGGCCAAACGCCTCCATACGGGTTGTGTGGTTGCTTGTGAGGAATGGGGCTCAAAGGCTCGCAATATGCTCTCAGAGAGACACTCTACTCAAAAAAGTGAAGGTGGTGGTTGTACATCCACCCATCCACCACCACTCGCACCACTTGGGGCTCCCTCAAAACGGTCGCAAGGTCTGGCGACAGCGCGCAGTAGCTCCGCTCCCGACCCCCACACATACGCCCGCCCCGTTGCAGCATGGTGATGGTGTGTACCCCACAAAAGGAAAACTGAGAAAAATATGCACACAATGGCTGAGCCATGGTATCATGGATGGAGGAGAGTACTCACCCGCGTGCCATTTCCAGACTCTTGATGAGTTTCTTTATTTTCCAAATTTCGACATTGCGATCAGCAGACGTTTCTTCGCCAGACATATTGCTTGTGAATTTTTATCTCCTGTTCCCCTTCGAAGTCGATGCCAATAGAATTACGAGTGATTTTTTCTGGTTGCTGTGTGACGGTGACGGTAGCTCGTGGCTAGTGGCTGTGGGGGGGAGGGTTAGGCAGCCTGTTCCTTCCTCGATTCTTCTGCGCCGCTAGTTTTTATCTTCACCGTTCCCTCTGTGTTCGTTGTATTGACATTCACGTTCTTCCTTTCAACGTGGCTGCCGTGATGAATACCCTGTAAATGGTTATATATGCACACAAATTACACACATATTTAAATATACACACGACACACGCAAACATACACCCACACATACACTTGTAAATAATGTAAGAAAGCAAGGGGAGAGAAAAAGCACATGAAATTGAGCGCATTAGTTGTGACAGAGTCAGTCACGACACGAGCGAAATAATTACGATTACTATTAATTTTCTATACAAATTTGTGGAAATGCAGCCTTAGTAAATACAGATTTAAAAAAAAAACACAGAAATGCACAAATTTAGGATGACAACTTTTCCTATGAACAAAAGACTGAATTCAGTCTAGAGTTGAACACAATTCGAGTATTTTTTTCACTCCACTTAAGCTTTCAGGAGAATTAGCGCCCATACGCAAAATTTAGCATTGGGACGGGGAGAGAAAGAGAGCGACAGAGAGAGTGGCAGAGAGAGGCTGAGGCTGCTGAGCTCCAAAGGTGACGTTGACACAATCGCGTGCAAATGATTTTTGTCCTCGAATTGCTTTTCGGATGGCTGTAAACTTGAGGAAATCTTTTATGGATTTTCATAAGTATAGTCTCTGCGCACTATCCACATTATCCACTTAGAAATATGATTAATTTCATAATTTTCCACATACAACGTGCACACAAAAAAAACCACTCGATTCTGGATCAGTGTGACCAAAAGAAACGTAAGAAACGATGGCGCGGAACACCCTAACGCGCCCGAACCGGAAATAAATTAATATGTTACGCTGCGATTTTGCAAATATATTAAACCTAGTGCAAAGTAAACATGAATTTTATTTGAAAAAAATTTGACGACAAGCGGAAAGTACAATAACGCGTTTTAAAAATTCGAAAAAACGAAGCAAATACCGCGTATCCCTTTAAAAAAATACTTAACGGCCGATACTTATACTTTCCAAGAAAAATACAAGGTGAAGAAGAAACTGTATGAGCGACTTAACGACCACGCACTTGAATTGAATGAATAAGTGATACATACATAAATACCAAAATGTTTGATGCAGTGTTTCTAAATCCTAGAAGCAATTTCGGGTACGTTACAAATATGCGTAAACAATACTGAACTGAACGTTATTTTTTTACGAATAAATATCCAAGGATATATCGATGAACGAATACGTCGAAATGTGAACGACAGTAGCCATTTGTGCAAGAAGAAGACTATAAACAAAATGAATTTGGAATTGTTGGGTATGGCACCGTGAAAACCACTGTATTTAAAATAGGTACCTTAAGCCGACCATATTGTATCCATTAGAGTCATTTGGACAAAACTATCCGGAGGAGTTTGATGGTTCCCTGGACTGCATATCTCTGGCAGTCACATGCGCCTTCAACAAATACGGAACGCTCCTCGCTGTAGGATGCAACGATGGCCGAATAGTTATATGGGACTTTCTGACGCGCGGCATCGCCAAAATCATTTCCGCCCACGTTCATCCTGTGTGCAGCCTGAGCTGGACCAGAAATGGGCACAAGGTGAGTGGACCTACCGGCACTCTTTTTGATCCTTTCGTTCCTCTACAATTTCTTCTATCAATCCAATTTCAGTTGCTGTCGGCTTCCACTGATAATAATGTCTGCATCTGGGACGTTCTGACGGGCGAACTGGAGCACAAGTACCGATTCCCGTCCCCCGTCCTGAAGGTGCAGTTCGATCCCCGCAACGACAATCGACTGCTGGTGTGTCCCATGCGATATGCCGCCGTTCTCGTCAAAATCGGTGGATCGCACCGCTGCCTGCCCCTGGACAGTGATGTTGGTTTGCAAATTTCGCAAAAGATATGGGACAGAAAATGAGAATAACCAACTTCTCTTTGGCAGGGTGATCTGAACATTGTGGCCTCCTTTGATCGCCGTGGAAGGTACATATACACGGGTAATGCCAAGGGAAAAATACTCGTCTTGGACGTGGAGACGTTTGAGGTGGTGGCCAGTTTTCGCATTATTGTGGGAACCTCGAGTGCCACAGCCGTCAAGAGCATTGAGTTTGCCCGCCGAGGCGAGTAAGTGACTAAAAACGAACAATCTATTACGTTGATTTATACCGATTAAATCTATTTCAGTGCTTTCCTTATCAACACATCGGATCGGGTGATACGCGTGTACGACTCTAATGAAATAATTTCCCTGGGCAGGGACGGCGAACCAGAGCCAATTCAAAAGCTGCAGGATTTGGTCAACAAGTGAGTTCTCGCTTCAACTTTGGATGTTTCAGTCCACAATCAACAGCGTTATTTATGCAGAACAACCTGGAAGAAATGTTGCTTCTCTGGCGACGGGGAATATATATGCGCAGGCAGTGCACGCCAGCATGCGCTGTACATATGGGAGAAGTCGATTGGCAATCTCGTGAAGATTCTCCATGGAACTAAGGGCGAACTGCTGCTCGACGTGGTGTGGCATCCGGTGCGACCCATCATAGCCAGCATCAGCTCGGGACTCGTTTCTATCTGGGCACAAAACCAGGTCGAAAACTGGTCGGCGTTTGCGCCCGACTTCAAGGAATTGGATGAAAATGTGGAGTACGAGGAGAGAGAATCCGAGTTCGACATTGCTGATGAGGACAAGTCGGTGGACCTTAATGCGGACGCACAGCAGGATGAAGAGATTGAAGTAGATGTACAAAAGGTGGAACCAGTGGCAGCATTCTGTTCCTCCGATGAGGAGGGAGAGGACGAAAATGCCCTGCAATTTCTGCCCATGGCCCCAGAGGTGGAGGATCCCGAGGATGGCTGGGCAGGACAGGACGGCCTCGAGGCAAGTACCGTGTTACTCAGTAATGACCCACACGACTACGATGACGACATAATGGCCTCCAAGCGTCGCCGCATGCAGCACTATGATGTCAGCCTCCCCGATGCCCCCACCGATGGTAAGCGCCCCCCTAAGCAAACGACATCAATCCAATCCAATATCCCATCCAAACCGATCCCTTTCAGAAACTCATCCTCTCATCTCGAGCAAAGCCAGCAAAGACAAACAGCAACCCGTTGGCGGAAAAAAGGCCACCGGTCGCACCAAAAAATAGTCTGTTGCGATTACCTTAACGTAGGATTTCTGTTTCTGTACGATGTCAATAAAGTCTCGCTTAAGATTAAATTGCCTTCGGGTTGCGCACTTGGCCGGCAAAGAGCATCAGATTGGTGGTCTTCTCCACGATCATGTATTGGAATGGCTTGTTCAGCTGGAACTTTGGCGGCGTCGCCTTGTTGGCGAGCACAGCGGCAGTCACGGCGCCGGCGGTTGTGCCCTGCTCGTCCACGATGATTTTGGTGGAGTGAATGCAGAGTTTAGCAAATAGTCCAGACGACATGCGGCTGAGGTTCGCGGTATTCTCATCAAAAAGATCCCGTATGCCCATCTGTGAAAGAAAGAACACACAATTGACTGTCATTTGACTGTGAAAGGAAATGTCTAAGAATGTTCTACCTGGCCTAGGACTCCCTTCATTGTAAAGTCCGTCGTGGTTGTGAACTTGGGCATTAGCACCTCCACCTGGTTGTCCTCCGAGGATGTCTTCCTAAAGTCTGCCAGACGCCGCAAGATGGGGGACAGACCCAACGCCTTTAGGTTGTTGGCCACGTCGTTTAGCTTGAAGCCACGCTTCGGCAATATAACTATCATGGAGAGCCTGTCCTGAGTGCCATAAGGTAGTTCCAGTACGTATCCGTCTAGGCCCTCGATATTTATGGCATATGGGAAGTTCGCCTCCTGCACCATCATGGGTATGTTGGTGATTACCTCGTCGTTCTCGTTGTAGAACGGCTCCATACGCGTAGCTGACTGATTGAAGGGGAACTGAATTTGGAGAAAGCATTATGCATTATACATAAAAATAGTGGAAGCTGCGCTGCACAGAGAGCCCACCTTCCATTGACCCTTGAAGAATAGAGATGAGAGCAGGAACATCTTGGCTCCGTAGATATCCTGGGGCAGCACAGTATAGGGAATGAGACCGCGCGTTGTACGGTTCGAGGCCTCGTTGATCTCGTGCACCGTATTGGGACTGAAAAAGTCCACCTCCATCGGCTGAACCTTGTAGTTCTTCACCACCTCCCGGTAAGCGCTCTTCACGGGCAAACTGCGGTCGGTGTAAACGGCCTGGAGCGAGGCCACTTCAATGGTGGACGTGTTGATGCTGCCATAGAAAAGCCAGAAAATATAGTAAGCCAAGGATAAATGGCAAGCAAGCTACGGCTGTTTTTTACTTCAGGTACGTGCTCCACACTTGATAGACGGCGCGCAGCTTCTCATCCTCTACATTGATTCGCAGGGCCTTACGAAGCTGGTCGTAGGTGACCCCGCTGGCGCCCTCGTACAGCAGGACGAGCAACGACCACACGGAAAATGGTGATATCATAAAGTCCCTGTTGGCTTTCTGCACCTCCACAGATATGCGATGCAGAAGATCGAGGCCAAACTCCTGGGCTCCCTGGGAAATATTGCGAAGCACGTCTGCATCAAAGTTGTTCTGCAGCGACTGGATGTGGGTGGTTTGTCGCTCAAAGGCTGTCGGTGCGGTCAACGCCTCCAGGGGAGTCCCAACAGATAGTGGCGGATATTGCTGCTGGGCACATGCCAGGCCTATGCCAGCGGATACCAAAAGTAACTGGAGCCATCCTAATACACGACCTGCAATGTGAAATATGTTTGGAATCAGTTTTAAGCTTTGGCAATAACTGAAAAAGCAATTTGTGGGGTGAATTCTGAACTACATAAGCCCCTAATACTAGGGATACCTACAGATGTACGAAATCAGCTGAATAGGTAGTAGACCTGTAGGTATGGTATCGTATATGTTCACATTCCATGAACCTTTCATCCCGATGTCTAAAATGATTCATCTCTTACGAAAATGCATTTCCTGAACTCCCACCCCCCCTGTCGTCAGTATTGTCTGAGTTCAAAGAACTGCCGGGCTGGCTATAGGTGTGTATGTATCTTAGGAGATTTCATATCAATCACAAAGGCCCAGATTCCACAATGAGTCAAGCCTTTAAATGTTCTTGAGGTAGTATGTATGTGAGTAAATATGTACTTCCGGATATTGGAACATATTTTCATGATTGTGAATTTCATTTCATATGTGTATACAATGTGTGTGTTTTTTCTGCTGATAAAGATGATCTGAGGGCGACCTTCCTTCCACAAACATATGGATGTACATATACGATTAAGCAGCGGTATGATGCTAAATATGTACATACATACATGCATATGTACATATGTGTGTGCTTAAGCTGATGCAAAGATTTGATGACTGGGTGCACGAGTGTCCACGAAATGGGAATATCCCCCATTGTCGATTGATTGTTACCTGGTAATGCAAGCATTTTGTATATTAGTTTTGAGCTTCGGCGATCAAAACAGTGGAACTGATGTTATAATAATAATAAAATAATTGTTCATTCGTACATACACATGTGCGTAGTATGTTTCAATTATTTAATTTTTATTTACTGATGTATTTCGGGGTTTTTGTTTTTTTTTTTTTGTTTTCTGTGGGATTGGCACTGACGTAGCGACGTTTATACAAGTTCGAGTGCGATATATGTATATGGCACTTTTGTTGTTTGGATATTAATCCAAAACCGGAATGCAATGAGTCTTACACGCACACACGTACACACAAAGCCATGTACAGCCGTAGCTGATCTTCACGAATCGAATCGAAACGGGGTTTATATAATGCGAGTCAATGCTATTCAATTATTTTAATTTCTGGACCACGGGAGAAACCAATTGGTTCTACCAGGCACTAGCTCTCAAGATATCAATGAATCTCCGCCAAACGGCTGAGCGGATTAAACAATTAAACTGTACCTAACACTCGGACCACGGCAGAATAACTGAGGCATCATTCCACGCCACTGATATGACGGTCATCGTCACTGAGCTCAGCTCTGTGAGAGCCGAGAGCTCGGAGCGACAATCGAGAGCTGCTCAGATATGACGCGACTGGCTACAGTTTACGCCTGGCCTGCGAGTAGCAGCAGAGTACAGGTTCACTTGATGTTCGTGAGCTGGAGAGCATGGAGAGCTTTATAGGTTCTGGTTCAGGATCAACGACAGAGTCAGAGACAGAGTCGATCTTGATCTTGGAAACTGACAGAGAGTGACAGAGAGTAGTCTGGGAAGTTCCCACGCAAATCAAGTTCATTCTATCACCTGAAGATTATATCATAAGAGCTTTGATTGTCGCCTTGTTGCCCCAGAAGATCAATTTATAATATTGCTGATCTAGGAGCTACATGTGTGTACGTATGTGAACAAGGGTACCCAGAGCGGGTAAGCCAAAGCTTGACTTTCTTTTCTGTGCTCGTATTCCTCTATCCGACTAAATCAAGTTTTCGAATTCGCGCTATAGTCAGTCGATTGGAGAAACCCGATCGATTTGAGGTGGAAACTTGCTGACGTTTAGTGTCGAGTCTAGTGGATAATATATTCCGAATTATATTTGTGGTGGTCCATATGCTTACCAATGCTTTTTATAAAAACTCAAATAAAACATGCATGTACATATGTATGTGTGTGTTCTGCGGTCATGATAGGGAAAGAACTCTAATCGAATTGGATTCGAGGACTGGGATAGCGGGATTAATCCAAGCAAGTAACTTTATTAAAATAGTTAAATTTGAAATATGTATCTATGATAATGAATGCATAATTGCATTTCTTATACCCTTGCAGTGGTTTTAATTAGATAACGGTTTATGTATCTGGTGGAATATCCATTTAATAATTGGCTTTTCGACCGTAAGGGTGTACAATTCTCTGCCCCGTTTATTATATTTTAGTTCTGTTTATTGGATTTGAATATTTCTCATACACGTTTATAGGAGTTACCATATTATCTACTAAACATTTCAAAACTTTTGCGAGATGGAATTTTCAATAAATGTGACCCTCAAGTATTTATAAGATTTCATAACTCTCGTTTGAATATTATTTATAGGGGGATAGTTTTCGTTACATATGTATATAATTATGGACATATATAGTTGGTAGGTTGCGTATTCTAAAATTCTTTTACTTTTCTCTGTGCATTATCATTATCAATGGGGAGAAGTTCTAATTTGATTCAACGAACATCCAAACATCGGTTAAAATATTAATTTTATATAATTCTTGTTCAATGTTCACACAATAAAACGTTCAGATTTAAGAAGCTACAACTCTTCAAATAAAACTGCAGATAATTTAACATTTTTCTAATAAAAGAAATAACAAATCAAATGTAACACAAAAACCGGAAAAATAACTGTGTTACATACCACAATATGGCCGGCCACATTCGTACAAATGTGCAACAAAACTGATTATAGGTAACGAAATTTGCACAATTTTCCAAATATAATAATAACATTGGCATTTGGCTTGATTTTTTATTCGTTGCAAGAGCTAATATTCGTCTGGGAATATTGTGAACTGATAGCTTTACCCATCCGAAAAAGCTGGCATTTTATGGGGCGTATGCTTAATTTATTATTCAACTGTAAGTTAGCTCTTTTTTTGGATTATGTGTGTCATTTCTGTGACGAGCATTGCCACTTGTTTAATTAATTTGTAGCTATATTGTATTGGTATATTAATTTCCGAAACGAATAAAGCATTTAGTAAATGTGTATGTGAATTTATCAGATCAGATAGTGTGGGTTTGATTAATTTATCGCAAATCGGGATCCTCGTCCGCGGCCTTCTTAATTCGGAGTAAAATGGTGGTGTACCACTGATCCAATCGAGAGATGCTGTCGTAGTCCTTAACTGCCTCTGTAAAGCCCTCAATGTTCTGTTCTTCGAGATGCTCGCACAAAATCTATGGATTAAAATAAGCAAACCCATATTAGAAACGCACAGGTTCTCCATATTTCTAACCATCTCTAACCTTAATGAGCTTGAACTCTCGCGAGTCCTGGAATGCTGGATACTGTTCCGCATATTTCTGGATTGCATGCTGGGCATTCAGCAGATCGACACTCAAATGACACAGAGCAGCACGAAAGAAGTACTCCTTGGCGCTGTACTTGAGCAGCGAGCTTTCCAGCGACGAGGCTGCCACCTGCTCGTATATTGATATTGCTTTCTCGTAGTCCTCTAACTGGGCTGCGTACTGGGCCACCTTCAGCATGCACTTGTTGGCCGAGCTCACAGACTCCTCGCCCTTGAAGTAATCCGCAGCCTGCTCGTAGTGTTGAATTGATTTAGCCTGTACGAGAATAAAAGTGTCCGGTTAATGATCAACGATCAATGCTCAATCGCCGCTGCAGGCCACCTACCAGAGTATTAGTATCAGCCTCGTACATTTCAGCGATGCTTTGGTGGTGCTTGGCGGCCATCGTGAATCGACCCATGTCCGTGTAAATGTCTATGGACTTCATCAGACAGGCGACTGCGTTCTCAACATCAACCTTTTTGTAGCAGTTGGAGGCATCCACATAGCAGGTGCCTGCATCATGGCGACTACCGGCACGGGCGTGCAAAGTCGCTGACTCGCAGAAACATTCGCCAGCCTTTGTCCAGTTCTTTGACATTTTGAACATGTTGCCAGCACGCTGATAGCACTCGATGGCATCTTCAACCTTGTTTGAGCCTCTGCAAAAAAGACACAAGTTTAAGATACATACATGCTTTCATAAATACCCTATCGGACTCATAGGAATCTAAATAACAAAGTTACTAATTATCAAGATCGATTTTACAATCGATCGTAAGATCTCAATTTTAACAAACTATGAATCACCTTTTCATATATTTGCGACATATTAATACCTAAAGTGGTACATGCATACACATCTGCAATACAATATACATAGGTAGCTGAGCAAAGAACAATGAAAATTTCTATTATATTATATGGTATCGGAATCTGGTGAGAGTGGAGGCAGAACAAAACCAGCTTCGTGGACTTTCATATTAAATTAATGGTATATATGTAGTTACATATGAATGTACATACATGCATACATATGTACGCAAGTCCTAGATGTACATATGTTTCTATTAATTAATTATTGGAATGAATGTAGGAGACACAGCAGCACATACAGGTATATGCGAATAGTCATATTTCACAATTTACGTACCCGAAAAGAGAGCCCAGAAATCCTTTCTGTTGTGTCAGCTTCTTCTCGGCGTCAGCCATCAGCTGCAGGGCCTTCTGCTCGTTGTCACTCATTATGAGGAATTATTTTCGCTTTGCATACAATTGCATTTAAATGCAAAAATTAAATAGGGCTCGACCGGACCCTAGTGTTGAGTGACGTATTGGGAAACTTTTCTTTATTATCTCCACTTTTAATAAAATCAATACGAGCAGCAGTGTGACCGCCAGTTTGACAGCGGAATTATCGATAAAATATTTCGTCCGAACCTCAGAAATATACCGAATATTACGATCTCAATTTACAAATATACCGTAAAAATACCGACGAAAATAATATTCCTCTTTTTTTATTTTCTGAATACTAGCTGAATAGGATACAGAGCCCTGAAGAAATAATTTTAGCTGATAGATTAAACAATTTTCTACAAGATTGACCAATTTTAATGAATAGATTCTGTGTAAAATAAAGTTTAAACAAAGAAGGTCAACAAATAAGTCCCGTTTCTTACATGGCAACTACACAGTAACTGCACATTTACTACACATCAAAAAAATTTTTACTGAGTATGGCATTTTTATACTCTATTTCCAAATTAATCATAAATAAATAAATAAAATACTGTTTTCCAAGCTGCTTTAACGTAATTGATAATGCATTTTTCTTAGATTGAATTGTTTTAGACCTTTTAATGCGTTTGATTAGTGTCTCGATTCGATATGATACCTATATCATCAAGAAGGGTCGACTCAAAAAATGCTGAAGAAAAGGGTGATTTGAGCTCAGATATCAAAATACTGTCGCGAGCACAAAAGTTCAGTTTTAGCGCCCATCCATACTAATGCATGTGCATTAGTGCATACAGTAAAACAAGCAGAAACAAGAAACCTGCAGAAAATGAGAAAAGCAAGCCATCAAGCGTCGTTCGACTTGCTTCATCATGAGCCGAACATTACGACACCAGAGCCGAGTGGATCGAGAGCCCACCCGAAGTCTGTGGGCTGTCAACCTAACTTAACCCCATAAGCGGCCAATAAGGCGAATTTCAAAGTTTATATTGATGTATTGTAACGAGCCGCTTTTGTGTCCGCTTGCGGTAGCTGGGCTCGCTCAGCGGTCACTGGGTTCGTTACAGCTGGCGCCCAACGTGGGGCCTCACGACAAGTAATATATACGGAAGGTAAGGGGATTATAAGATTAAGCGATAATGGGAAGAGGATAATTGGTCCACAGCCTGAAAAAGGAGGAGCTGGTCCAGTGCGGCCAGGCTTTCGGCGTGCGGTTGGAAGGCAACTTGGATGAGATGCGGAGGACGTTCAAGGAGTGGGTGAAAGTCCACGGAGAGGAGCCCGAGTGGGCTGACCTGCTGGAAGAGTGGGAAGATCGGACGAGGGGGGCCGCAGCGACGCCCAGGACAGAGGACAGGCAGGCTTCAGGGGAGCGGCTGACGCTGCCACCCGACGCAAAGGCGGCTGCCTTGTGGAAGTCGCCGGCGGTGATCCAGAGTGAGCTGATCGCGAGCCTGTCGGTGACCCCTCGGACAGGATGGAGGAGTCCCATATAGAGAACGGGTGCGTCCGCAATCCTGCGCAGGCATGCCGCCGATGCGGCGGTGGGGAGCACTGGAGCAGAGAGTGCAGCGCGCGTCCAATCACCTATTGTTGGACGTGCGGAAAGGTGGGCGTCGCGTCGGGGCAGTGTTGCCGGAGGACGGGAAACGCCCCGCGACCCAAGCCACGGAGGGCCGTGCCGGGGTCGCAAGAAGCCGGCCCTCAAGCCTAGTCGGACAGCTGAGGAGTGAGAAGACGCAGCTATCCGCAGTGATGCGGGTCGCCGGGGAGGAGTTTCGGGCCACGGTGGACACGGGGGCCACGAGCAGCTTCGTCTGCTGCACCCTAGCGGGCCGGCTGGGAGGCGCCGGAAGAGAGGTGGCTGTACGGAGGCAGGTGCGTGTGGCAGACGGCCATGCGCAAGTGGTGGCAAGCCAGCTCGAAGTGTAAGGCCTCGGCCTCGGCAACATTCCAGCGAGCGCTGGACCAGGTAATCGGCCCGGAGATGATGCCTCACGCCTTCGCATACCAGGATGACATCATTGTCATTGGAAGGACAGAAAAGGAGCACAGGGAGAACTTGAAGAAAGTGTTCCACCGCCTAAGGGAAGCGAATTTGAGGCTAAACGCCGAGAAGTGCCAGTTTTTCCGGAAGGAACTGCGATATCTGGGCCATAAGGTGACGGGAGAAGGAATATGCACGGACCCCGAAAAGGTCCACCGACAAATGTAAAGGAATTGCGGCAGTATCTGGGGGTGGCATCGTGGTACCGGCGGTTCGTGCCAGGGTTTGCGACCTTGGTACAACCACTCACCGCGCTAATGAAGAAGCAAGCGGACACAAAAGCGGTTCGTTACAGTATGTATACAAAAAATCTCTTACATTGAACATTTATTAAAGTAAAAAATGTATGGTGAAAGTACAATTAACATGAAACACAATAATAGAAATGGACTTAATGTACGCAGCGTAAAAAATTTGAATATCTTTTTGGACTATTTGATGACCTCCAGCGCCAACTTCAGTTCCCTGGCGCCACGGACGCCGAGAGCCTCAAGATCATCCAGTGTCATTCAGATCCGAGTCGATTTCTTTACGCGTAAACATTTCCGTGAGGCTTAGAAGCGAACGCACCCGTGAACTCAGCGTGGGATCCTCCACCGATATCAAGGAGTTGCCTTTACGAGTGATAGTGGAACTATGCTTTGAACTATTTGAACTATTTGTTTCGCCACTCGTCGAAAAGTTGCCATTTACTGGTTTCTGGGAATTGGGCGAGAAAACAGAGCGTTTACTCACAAATGAATGCGAAAAATGTGTGGGCTTCATTAGGCGACTTGGCTGCAGGCCGCGAAAGGTGCCGCAGTGCGTGGTTGTAGTCTTGGTGGGCGTCCGACCCTCCTCCGTGGTGTCAAACTTGAAGACTTGTGCGGAGAGCGGCGTCGATGGCGTTAACGGGATCGGAGATCCGGGATCTTCAAAAAAAATATCAAAAGCATTTGGACGGTTGTTTATTTAAATAGCATTTGCAATTACCTCTCCAAGCGCGCTTGTATCGGTCCATTTTTTACCAGGCTTAATTAGATATTTAAGAACAATTTTAAATCGAGACAAACGTGGACACAGATTTTTTTCACAAAAAAGGCGGCCTAACTGTAAATTTCACGAGTGTGACTGCGTATTTAAAAAATGAGCATTTTTGAATTTTTTCAGAAATTTACCGACACATACCATCAAATTTTAAAATAAACCATAAAAATACAAAAAAAAGCCAACAGCCCAAATAACCCGCCTCTTTTTTTAAACAGATAAAACCATGGTAAATAATGCTATATGTAATTCTTCTTGCAGATCCATCCTATTTTTCCTCTTTTCACGATATCTTTACTATAACTTTTAGATTAAGATGGTTAATCAGTCTTTGTCCATGATCGAAAATCATATTCCCCGATATTGATATTCTGTTTAATATTACTAGCTAAATTGTATTACTAGCTGAAATCGGTTTTGTAACGGATATACGTAATATATACGTAATTTTCGTTTTCAACCAATGAAATTGTAAAAATTTTTCTGAAAGCGCTTGTGTAACTGCTAAAAATTTGAAAAATGTTCATTAGTCAAGAACAAAATTTCGCAAGTACATTTTGGGAATATACCATGACAAAATAAAAAATTTTTTGTACAATTTTGGCATCAAAAATACCATAAAAATTTTAAAATACCATAAACGGTCACGCTGGTGACCGCGGATTCGTAAGTGTGTGCTGTAGTGTGGCCGTATGAAAATAATCACAACCATGCAATGAAATACTGAAATATGCACGGTTCTACATATCAACTACATAGCTACTAAGTATTGACATTTTTATACCCAAATTCCTTTCATCAATGTTAAATTCTGTTTTCCAAGCTAATTTAATTAATTTTTTTTTTATTAAAAATATTGTCCGATCCCCAGAAATATACCGAAATATATCGTCACATTTTCCAAATGTCGGGGTTTTCTTCGCTGATTGTCCTCTTCGTCCGCTCCTACAATAGCCGACTATCCCAATAGTAATATTTTTGTGCTTTCATGCATTTTTTGTAACTTTTTCTCAAACATTATTCAAGTTCTGTAAACAAAACGCAGCTCACTGAACAGTGCACATCTGGTCTTACTGGTCACCGAGCAATAGTTCGTGCCAAGTGCATCTCATCGTTATGTAGTTAGAATGCATCAGAATTAATTCAAATATTTTTTTAACGGAACGCGAAACAATGAAAGTTTGGGTGATTGGTGCTGAGCCAAATTCAGAAAAGGAATGATTCCTTAGAATTAATTTAAGACGTAGCCACAAAATATTCCGTTTAAAATCTCATAATTTGAATAATTCGTGAAACATATACTATAATAGTGGTTCAAACTTTATTAGATTAGGTGAAAATACAAAAAAAAATGTTTACTCCCGAACTGTAGGGTTCTAATAGTTAACATCCATGATTTGCTTTTTTTTCTACACAAATGTTCGATTTGTTGAAATGATGTGTGGGTGTTCGAGGATTACTTGTAGTTTCTAAAAGTATATGCTTATTTTCATTTATTAATAATTTCATTCGATATCCTTGTACGAAAAACATTGAACAGATATATTTATATTTCAGTGTGACCCAGCATTTGCAATGAATGAACGATAAATAGGAAACAAGAGTGGAATGCGAAAATAAAAAAAAAACTAAATAAAACGTTAAACAGTAATTATAAATTTAAACAGAAACTACGAATTTTTGAAAATCAATGGCGTGGGCACAGATGAATGTGTGGATGGGTGATATTTTAAGTCGGCCCGGAGGGCTGGGTTGGCTAAGGCCTTCGTGATTTAGCTTAAACTAACATTTTGCCTTAGAATGATAGTCCGCTGGTGGGTTGTGGACATGGTGAACATCATCCAACAATTAAACAAACATCTTCTCCAGCATTTTCCTAAGTTTTTCTTGGGCATAGCGTATCTTTTGATATAAATCTTTGGACACACCGTTCTCCACGATGGTCGAGAAACGGTATGTGCGGAAGTTCTTCTCGTGATCCATGTATGTAATGGCACTCATACGCGGACAGAGGATAAGCTTCATGTGATCCGAGAAATTAAGCTGAAATCAAGCATTATATTGGTTAATTTTCAAACAGTCGGAGAAGCATTTGTTTGTTTAGTTACCTGCACGGAACCGTTCGTAAGATGCATAACCACAGCACACGTTGTGCGGAACCACGAGTGCAAATGGGGCATACGCGATATCTGATCGCTCTCAATGTTCACATTATTGGCTCCAGCCTTCACGAGATGCTCGATCATGTAACGCTTGAAGTAGGAAAGCAGCTTCATCTTTTTATCAAGAGTCTTGCAATAATCAGTCGTAGTCATGTAGCTTTCCTTTCCGTCCTTGTCTATGAAATGGACGTTGATCTGGTTCGGAAGCAGAATCAATTTGGTTGTGTCGTTGAACATAACGCCAATGCCCTCATCACAGAGCTGATAACCAAAGCCGTACTTGTCACTGTAGTCGACCCACTTGGATATCCAGAAGAGCGGCTGTGCTGCAGGATCGGTATTCTCATCCCCGAGATTACCTTGCAGTATGCGCGGCTGTAAGCACGAGATGATTAATAATTATTTTACAGAAACCCTCAGTTAAATCGTTACATACCTTGTTGTTAATCAGATTGGTGAGCTGCTGGTACAAGCTCTCAATGTCGCTGCGGTAGTCTTCGTTGTGGCGGCACACCTGGGCCGAGGCAGTAATGGCGTCGTGCAAGTTGGCCTTGAGGAATGTCGACTCCAGACGAGTATCATCTCTAATACCGTTCATCTCCATCAGCGGCTTGCGATGAATGGAGTCTTCGATGGTGTCGTTGATGCCAATGCGCGGCGCCATCGTTAGGCAAGAGCTGGGCAAGAACGATGGCACCTTTGAGCCCTTCAGGAAGTCGTAGTTTAGCAGCTCACCAATTGCTGGGCGGCTCTCAGGGTTCGGCTGCAGCATGGAAATCACCATATCCGCAGCGGGTTTTCTCAAGTAGCTTGGCACGCGGTACTCGCACTTTTTGATCTTTGAATAAGTGTCCTTCAGCGTTTTGGTCTCAAACGGGGGTTGGCCCACCAACAGCGTGTACATGACACAGCCAATGGACCATATGTCCACCTCGAACGAATGTCCCTTTTTGGTGAGGATCTCTGGGGCAATGTAGTTGGGGGTGCCACACAGAGTCTTCTTGCGTTCGCCCTCATATTCGATGCGTGTGGCTAGGCCAAAGTCACCAATCTTCACGTGCAGCATATCGTTTAAGAACAGGTTTCCTAATTTCAAGTCGCGGTGGATAATGCGGTTGTCGTGCAGATACTTGACGCCCTGGATGATCTGGTAAATGTAGTAGCGGCACTCGAACTCCGTGATGCTCTTCCGACGCTTGTGCAGCTCCATCATCGACTGATTGACAAAAAGGAGGAATTCATTAGTTCGGACATCCGCATGCTGCTTTTCGGCGTACACTTACCCGCTTCTTGCATAGCTCCAGGACAATGTAAATGTTCTGGACATCCTCGAAATAGCTATGGAACTTCACTATGTTGGGATGATTGAGACTACGATGAATGGTAATCTCCTGAGCAGTCTTCTCCTTCTGGTTGTGCTTGATCATCAGCTTCTTCGACACGATTTTGCCGGCAAAAACATCGTCGGTCTCCACATCGATGATTTCGTAGCACTTGGCAAAACCGCCCTGCACAAGCAATTGCAAAACGTCTCATTAAAGCCAATATTTTCTACTAACTAATTGTAAATTGAATACGACGCGCCAAAAAAAAAACGAATGTACATATGCATGTATGTTTGTGACTGCCGTCACTTCTTTGACAACTCTACCATGCACACACACACGCACGCATACGTAAAACAGTGGAAGGGTGCCGTGCCAAAGGAAACTGAGGCGAAAATAGATGTAAATTGCATGCTTGTATTGGTGGGTTTGCATGCCCTTACACACATATGTATGCACAGCGCTGTGAGGCTGCGCAGCGTTGTTAAAATGTGCACAAGGATCACCTGGACCAATATAATCAACTTCTGGGACATGCCTTACCTTTCCAAAGAAACGCATACGCTTGTACGTCCTGCGTTGATTTGCGTCGAAGAGACGATCTGGTATATCTGTGCTTTTATCCTCCGGTTTTGCGGCCATCTTGCTCTGATGTCCCCTTCTTTGCCTTGGCGTTCACTCGAAACACAAAAACTTCCTCGCCTTCACGTTAATGCAATATCCGCTCTATACACACGACTTCCAGTTAAGTGCGTTCGCAACGAAACAATTTAAGAGATCAATGCAAATGCCGAAACACAAATGATCACTTGCAGACTATGCCTATGCCCACCGACACCACTCGCAGTTCACAGTTCACGAAAAATAGCCACAAAGCAGAGAACGCGCCGAAACCGTTCGATTTAAATGCCAATGAAAATTAGTGATGTGCGCTTGCGAATATATCGATCAATATGTTGTCAGATAATATATTTGTGGTATATGAATTTGTGAGACAGGTATGTCAACGCAACTTCTTTTCTAATATCGGAGCACACTATTTTTCTATTTTTTTTATTGACCGTTGACGTTGTTAGGCATATCATATTAAGCCGCGTCTTTTGAAGCTACTTGCATTCTTGTTTCGTGTTTCATCGATGCATTCAAGGCGTTCAAGCAATATCGATATTTTTGTGCGATAAGACACACGAATTCGACGTATTTATTTTAAATATTAAACTGAATTGATTGATTATATATCTGTGCACTCCACAAGATGAAAACTATTCAAATGATTCTGCCGGTTCATAATCAGCTCTGGCCTACGGAAAGAAGATTCCATTCAGAGGAAAGGCCATGGAGTTCCGTTCCTGCCGTCTGTCGTAACTCATCTACTCGCTAACAGATGGCGTCAGTGCTCATAGATAGCATTACAGAAAATAATATGGTGATATATATATATGTATATGCTATATACACGATTCCTCATGTATTAATATGCAATGATACTGCGAAAAGATTAGCTACCATTTTCAGAGAAGCTAAATCAGTTCGCGATCAGGCACGCTTAGACCGAAAACACTTGACAGTCGCGCTCTCAGATCTTGGGAGTCGAGTTTCAAGATTTTATATTCTGATTAGAGGAGGAGGATGATATCTAGCAAAAATCAATAAGGTGACAAGGCCACATCATCACTTAATACGTATATTTATTAAATATTCCCCAAAAGTTGTGTTCTTCCTACATTGATTTATTAACGTTTACGACTTCCCCAGGATTGGTGTTGACTTTCGTTGATTTTAACTATAGTGCAGATATCTTTAAAAGTTTCGTTTTTGGGGCTTTATGGGGGGGATTGGGTCTTCTTCGGTTATTGCCATCGTTTCTTTCTAGTGGGTTTTTTTGCAAGCGGCCCCAATTTGGCTTTTTCTGCTTTTCTTTCTTTCTTGTATTCAATGACTCCTTAAAAGTAGAAAATTTACGGTTTTAGTTTTTAGTAGTCGTTAATACATAAATTATTACATTAAATTTTATATCAATAGTGTAGTTTCATAGTTGGTTTGCTTTGCCGGTGCACGCAGTCTCTCCAAATGCTTTGTGTGTTTGTGTATCTCTGCGAGTGAGTGTCGTTTTGAGTGCGTGTATGGGGCGTATACAGGGATAAACAGGATATGGGATGCAGGGTACGGGGTCTTAGTTCCGCTGATCTTAAACTGGTGAACTCGTCCCTCCTCTTCCTCACTGATATCCAGCAGTTGAACTAGAAATAGGCGAATTGATACAGCATCTCTATCTCTCAGCTGGATACTGAGCTTGAGACCTGGTTACGCTGCATGCGCATCCACTCTACGAACTCATCCAACATGACCGGCCCTGCAAGCCACAAAAAAAAAGAATCAATTAGTTATCGTTAGTTATGGTTATAACACCAATTAAATGTGGCGGTCGGTTGGTTACTTACAGGCGCCGTCGATATCGTAGTTTGACAAGTCCATGCAGATTGTGCGTGAGAACTCCAATATGTTACACCACTGATCCTTGTTGATCACCTTGTACTTTGACTGCTCCAGAAACTGTGCAAACTGCGGATAGAGTGGCCAGTGCTTACCCAGAAGCAACGCCAACATGGCCTTGGCCGTATTGATGTCCATACTCCTTTGATCCGAGTCCTAGATAGCGGGTAAAACATACATGTAGTCAGGATGTTTGGTGGTATTAGATTGAATTAGTAGAGTATACCTTGGCGAAATCATAGGCATATCTGTAAATGCTCTTGAAGGAGTTGGCATCGTTGAGTATGCTACGCAGATAGTCCAGTTTCACAACCATTTTCATTGTTGAGTCACACTCGAGCTCTGTGAGGCCCTTCAACCATTCCTTCTGACTGAAGAAGCCCATCTGGGTGGCGCCCATTTTGTAGGCGAGGACCAGCATCACAATGTTTTCCGGCTCCACTCCGATATCTTCGCAAAACTTTTCCATTCCGTCGGGACCTATGGGGGAGGGGGAACCAACCAATGTATAGCTTGTACATACATATATCTGTATGATCCTACAACTTGCATGCTAGAAGCGCCACTTACCCAGTGTCTCTGGCTCGTCGGGAGTTGTGTATTCCTGGAACCATGTCAGACATCGTTTATGACTGAAGCCGTCTTCAGCTCTGATATGGCGCCTGTGGGAATAATAACAATAATAATATATAATATATATATTTGCAGATTGTTTAGACTGATTTCCATTCACATACTCTGCCATCGATACTCTCGATTCATGAAATATATAAAAATGAGAATTAATTGATATATTTTTGTTCCTGCACCATGCACTACTTATACACTAAAATTTCTATCGAATCTGTCGCTAGTGCTCTCTGTGAACTCTTTTTTGTTTATTTTATTCGGTTTTCTTCTTCGCTCAGGTTTTGTTTTAAGTGTTGCGTCCGGTCCCTAAAAATAGCGATAGTAAACGTAGCGCAGAGACGAGGCCAATGCCAAGAGCAGACAAACAGCTGAACGACCAGAAAGGAAGGCCTGGCGAATCTTCATATAAATACTTGTGTCATTACAGATTCTGTTGACATTAAAAGCAAAGAGCAAAAGCATTTGCCCAAATGATATTTCTTACTTCAATGACAATAATATCAGAAACAGCTTTGCGATGAATTAGGAATAGCGCTACAATATATAGAGCATACAAATACATATGTACATATATTCTGGCTCACGTGTGCACATATAGAAATACTCAACAGTTTAAGATACGCTAGCTCTTTTCGGATCAGAGATCTATCTACATACTCGAGGGTTTTTTCTAGGCTAGATGATGGGTACATGGTAATGGCTGCAAATGCAAAGAAGAATAAAAAAAAAAAAAATACATGGCGTGTGCATGATGAGACAGATTTATACTAGACTCTGGACGCACAAGAAATAATTTTAAATAATATTTCCAGAGCATTTATTTCTGATTCCCTATTGACTCGAGACGCACAAGCGAAGAGTGCAAATAAGAAACAAACACAAATCGTTGTGAGCCACGACAAGGGCCGCGGCTCTACATTTATACCCGATACTCAGTGACTTTATGCTTTATTTAACTTATTCTAAATAATTAAAAAGTAATTGGTATGGCTGCAGATGACTCTATTTATATTTGTTTTTTCGTATTGCTGTTTGGTTAATGCGGAGAAGGGCATCTCGCCTCGATCACTCTCTACATTTTGCTCGCACTTCTCATGAGAGATGGAAATATAGAGAGAAAGAGGAGAGGAATATGTTCCACTGTTATTGCTTGCACTTCGTTTATCTCCTTTCCATCTAGTGACCTATTTTATTAGAATTTTAGAATATTTCATCTGTGAAAATTTTTCAGCTACTTGTTTTTACTCTCAGCTACATCTTTCTCTCTCTCACTCTTCTCACAACCACACCAACCGTTTTATCTAGCTCCCATCCGACAGCGGGGCGCATACTGCACGACTATGCAGAGAAATAGAGAGAGTATGACTATGATAATAATTTAAATTCAGGCTCTGTGTTTTCGGTTTTCTCGTATTTTCAAAATTGCGACTGCTCTAGCTTTTATAGTCTCTGAGATCTAGGCGCTCAGCGGGACGGACGCTCGGAAGGAGAGACGCAGAATCATGGAGAATGACCATATATAAAAGATTGCCGAATCTTTTCCTCGTTCAGTGTAGCAGACGGGAGCGAGATGAAACGGCTGTTACTGGTGTGAGAATAAAAATAAAAGAAACATGTAAAAAAAGTAATGAAAAATGGATACAGATAAAATCAAATATTTAAAATCTCCAGCGGTTCAATCGATTTTCGTGGAATTTTTCTTTCCAAAAAATCACCTCGTTTTCTTCGCGAACAGTGATTCCAAACGGCATGTGTATAAAATATGTTGTATACATTTTATAAAATATGAGCTCACATACAGCTCAAAAATTCAAACACTTTTGTGGACTCTGTAGGCTTGGTCGTGCTACATCGCTCACATCGACCATCCTCTAAAAGAGATGTTTTGCGCCTGCCAATTATATTTTCAGTTTTCTTTTTAGTGATTTGGGTTAAATATAAGAGTAAGAACACAAACAACTTAGTTTGCAATTTCTTTATACCTCCTGTCTTTAGTTTTCAGTTAAATTCTTAGCTCCAATAAGAAAAGTACTGCTGAAGGGCGGCACTGCTATTTCAATGAACACAACTGTATAGTAACGGGTATAAGTGTAGAGCAGCGGCCCTTTTCGCGGCTCACAACACTGCCGCTTGTTTTTCAGTGCATCCCATATACATATGTATGTATCCACATTCGGATACAGCGACTGCGCAGGGCAAAAGCGAGAGTGAAGTCGAACGGTGGGGAGTGGGAGTGAGAGTGTGTCTTGTGGAGCAACCAGCTAGAATGATTTCTGTTTAGGCCTCAGATGTGCGCAGGACCCGAAGCAAGAAACACGTCGTAGTTCCCCATCGAGCTCTCTAGTGGAGACGGTAGCGTAAAATTCTTCAAGGAATCAATTAATTATATTGTGCAAACGATTCGCCAAAAGATGCTGAAGCTGAAGCCAAGGAACTACTGCATTTCTAATAGCCTGAATGGAGCACTGGCCTGTTCGGCGCTCCTTGTTTTTTTGGGTAAGTAACAGAAGAAGGCTTAGAGTGGGGCCACGGGCCACGAGTGGCGTTATGCGTGGTTAGAGAACACCGAAAATCAATACTATCGAGGACGGGTCTGACACACTGAAAAAGCAACTTGTCTGTTGTCCTGTCCATTGCAGTCACCGCCGTTCAGGGCCTGCAGCTGAGCGCATTCACGACAAAAACTCCAAGGGTCAGCAAATACACAACCAAATCGCCATCGGTAAGTCTGCCGTCAGTCGGTCAGTCCCCAAAAATCCAATAGTTGACCCTCCTGCATCCCCCCCCATTGCAGGCATCATCGATGAACCATGATGCCACTGCTTCGCTGTACCGCTTCAATGCCACCAATGGAATCACCTGCATCCTAATGCAGGTCGACGGTCTCATTGGCATCAAGTATCGCAACAAGCTGAACGAGGATGTGGAGGCCGACCTGTACATGCCGGACAGCCCCCAGCTGAGTGGTGAATGCGTGGAGTCCAACATGGAGATACTCACAATGGAGTTTAAGGGGTTCAGGCTGTCCATGACATTCAAAAAGGTATGTACTATATGACACCAGTGCGTGGGTGTCCCTTTTGGGGTGGGTGGGTGCTCAGTAACCCAATAAGGTCAAAGGTGACAGCTCCTGCACACTTATTCCGTAATGTTTCCTCATCTCCCCCCCATTGTAGTCCTCTGGCGGCGAGGGATGGTACATCAACCTCTTCGAGCTGACATACTCGTCGTCCAACCCACTGTTCGAGCACCCCGATCGCCCCGGACTGAACGTAAAGCTCACCTCGCCCGCTCACACGCCTATGTACTTCCCGACGCCGGTGGGCAAAGCGTATGTGTGCGACAAGGAGCAGACCGTCATTATGTACGCCCCACACGATTCTGGCGACCAGTCCGGACACATTGCTCGTCTGTACTTGCGCGATCTGCACATGCAGAGCTTCATGTTCAAGGAGACCGGCAAGTGGGGACCGTCGTTCCACTGCAGTGCCACTGGGTCCTACCGCGACGAGACAGCGCCTCTGGCTGTGGGAACTGCACTGGCCATAGCAGTGCTATTGACTATATCCGGATACGGAGGCTGGCGGTGAGACTCTGTTCTGTTCTGCAGGAGTGCGAATAATGTTTCTGTTTTCTTTCTTTTCGTGCAGTTACTTTAAAATCAAGAAGGTTCAGTACGGTTCAATGGAGTGAGCGAGCCGAATGTGAGGTGGCGCTTTTTGTTCAAATATTCTCGACCATATCGTTGTCTACACATATCCCCCATGTTTGTTGGATCTCTTGTAATCCGTAGTCCTATTTTTAAACTAAGAGTTGGCGCAGCGCAGAAGCTGATGTTACCATTTATGAGATACACATATAATATATATGAGAATTGCAAATGTCTTCCATATTGTTAATGTATAAAATAATACGCACCATATACATATACATAAACATATAATATTAATTATTAAATGTTAACATAAATCCTTACTAACCCAAGATATATCATCAGGTATTATTTACTTGTCAGGCAGGCGAACAAAAGAGCAATGTTATGGCGCGTCATGTACTATACTCTAGATCAAATCAAATCGAATCAATCGAATGGAATCGCTTCTCAATCTCTACTCAAATTTCAGCAATCTATTGTTATTTGAAATCTCCTCCTGCACGTTTTCTCTTTCTCTTTTGATTAAATCTCCGATTCATCGCAAAAACAAGTCTTTCTTTCTTTAACACACACATTTAAAAATTCCCGATTAATTCTGACTGGGACAACATGTTTGTGCTTCTATCGAATATCAAATGCGGTGCGGATTAATATTTCCACAGGAAAACAATCATTACTGGCCGACCAATGTCTCGGGCATTCTTTTTGTTTCAGTATATCTAGCGGAGGATCTGCCGAATGGATACTAAGAGATATTTGGAGACTATAAAAACTAAACTGTGCTTGGTTTGGATACACATACATATGTAGATCCCAAATAATAGGCCTAACCTTTAGTTGGGCAGCCGAACGCTTCGTATTACAGAACAGAATAAACTTTGCAGTGGGTTTCGACACTCAAGAACCGTCTTACAAGCTAAGCGAAGCAATGTAATGCGATTGATCTGTTTGGTTGCCGATAAGAAAGTCCGCTGGTAAACTAATATCCTCCGACTAGTTGCCAAACGGAATTCGTAGTACGTGGAGTAAGTATGAACGTGGCCTGGCTCCGAAGCACATTAAATGTTCAGATACATAATTAAAGCAACTGGCTACTGTGGCATCGATTTGTTCCCACAAATGTATACAAAGGGACAACAGTCCGAGAAAAGGCTTTCAAAAGTAATAATGGGGAGGGCTTAACTTTAGTTGCGTTCCATTGGTGCTAACAGCGATTATTCCTTCTTAAGGACACTTGGATGCCTTCCCCTCCCCCCCACACCCAGTGTATTTTTCAGGCACACTCACCTGCCGTGCTGTGTCGGTATGTTGGTGTAGCTCGTTCGGGCTCTTTTTGATTGACTATCCATGTTTTCGCCTATTTCTGGAGCTCGACGCTTACCCCGTGGCATGACTTGTTGTGATGTGATTGGCAGACGTCGCCTTATGCGCCTGTCACCAGACAGTTAATAATAGGTTGCTTGGAAGAATTTGTTCTGTTGGTTTTTGAGAAATAAATTAACTGATTGTCCATTCCAGCCAATTATGCAGCGCACTTACCACAATGTTTTAGAGAACAAACATTACTCGGCTTAAAATACTAATCTGTAAAAGGAGAAGGGGACAATGGTTAAATGAAATCAAACTGTGGCATTAATATCCTAATACGATCAACCGAACGAAGAACAAATGTGTGTGTCTGTGTTTGTGTTTAATTAATGCTGTTACAGATGTCTGCGTTAACGTTGAAAATTGTCACAAAGGAAGAGGTCGGGTCGGTGCAGGCCTACCCTACCCCCAACTCAGGGGTCGCGGTGGACGCAATGATTTTTCCACTGTCGCTGCCAAGAAATTCACGGGATGCACACAGGATACTACTGCTGTGTGTGTGTGTGTCTGTTCATACGATGTGCAGACATGTACACGCAGCACGGGGCTGCGTTGCATGGATATTTATGTGGGACTTCCGCGTCCGCGTAGTTTAGTTTGTTCGCAACAAGCAAAAACAACAACTTGTCTTATAGTAGGTGCATGCCTGACCATTTGCACCCGAATCAGCGTCTGTATGTGAGTGTGTGTGTATGCGTGCTACAGGAACGTTTTACTACTTCAATGTACGAAATACGAAATACCGGCTGCTGCTGGCAAGGACTACTTGCTTTTGATATGGCGATATGATAATGGAGTAGAGGATGGTGTCGGTCGGGATTTCGTGGTGGCCGCCTCCACAGCCAGCAGCTGACGCTGCGCGTGCTCGTCTTTTACGTCGCCACGCCGAACGCACTTTTACCCTCGCACGGATGCCGTATACTCACTTAATTCTTGGTGGTTGAACAGTACTTATTTAAAATGCTCCATAAATATTTCCGTACAAACGAACTGTTTGAATTATTGGCATATTTTTCAAAATCAATTCCATTTATTTGTTTCGTTCAAAGTAGTAGAGGTGGAAAAACATCGATGCTCTCATCGATGCATCGATGCTTGGTGTATTCTGTAGATATCGATGTTTTTCTCAAACATCGATATAGTCGATATATTTTTGCCACGAAACAGCTGATGTGCTGCTGATATGGCAACCTTGCGCCATCGTGAAGAATGGACGAAAAATCAATTTTTCGTATTGTAAACACAATGAAAGACCGAGATCGAACAGAAATTACCTTATAAGTATTAGATTTAATCGTGGCAAAAATGCCTAGCACTTACTTGTTTGCTGCGAGCAGTGAGGGTCGCGTGTACACGTTGTCCACCAGCTCGGGAGCTTGGCGGGAATTGCCGTATCTTGGATTGGAATTCAAGAAAATCTGCGCTGTACCTAATTTTCTTTGGGCCATTGGCGGCGACCGTCAGGTGTACGTACATGTTCACGGACTCGATGTGCCCATTCGGGTCAAAGAGGAGTCGTACGAGAATGAACGCTGGCTGCCCATCGAGGGCTTCTCCAAGACTCTGTTGCCCACCGATCGATATAAATACTCTTCCGCTGACGGCAGCGTGGAGCGAAGCGTGGACAAGATTCGCCTGCCCTCCATGGCCTGGCAATGGGATGGAGACTGGCACTTGGACCTGGAGTTGGATGGCCAGCAGCTTCCAGAAGACGGCTGGATGTATGCCCTGGACTTTCCGGCATCCTACTCGATAAAAAAGTCGTGGAACTCGTATGTGCGGCGTCGCAAATGGAAACGTTACCGTCGCTATGCCGCTTTAAACAGCTGGTGTGCAGTGGCGCCACTACACAAAGATCCCACGCAAGAGCCCTTCATCGATGTGGCGATTGGAGGCACAAATGTGCCCAATGCTCCGGCCGGCACTCTGTGTGTCTGGGCCATTACCGCTCATGGCAGGGCCATGTTTCGAACGGGCGTGTCGAAGACGGCCCCCGAGGGCCTGCGCTGGACAGCCATAGCCACGCCCACGGGCAGCGAGCTGTCGCAGATCAGTGTGGGCCCCACCGGTCTGGTCTGGGCTGTTTTGTACAACGGTAGGGTCATCGTGCGCACAGGGGTCACCCGCGATAACCTATCCGGCGAGGCGTGGCTCGATGTCAAGACGCCAGTGGCCGGCGCGAGTCTGCGCATCGTACACGTTTCTGTGGGCACGGATGCTGTCTGGTGCGTGACCAACGATCACCATGCATGGTTCCGACGCGGCATCAAGGGCGAGGCAGCTGGCATAAGTGAGGACTCAGCCATTGGCAAAGGTTGGGTGGAAATGGTGGGCAACGTCTCAATGGTTTCCGTGGCGCCCAACGATCAGGTGAGCGCTCCCATCCATGTGCTTTGAGGAATTCGGTTTTGATTACTTACACGTCCTGTTCTCTAGGTATTCGCTGTGGGGGCCGCTGACCGTTTACTGTACTATCGGTCCGGTGTCACTGCCGCCGATCCCACCGGAAAGAAATGGCGCCAACTGCAGTGCCCCATGCAGATCAGCCGTACTTCCAGTTCCTTGTCTATTGTTTCCCGCAAGAGCGGCGGCAGCAGCTCCACGCCCGGGTCCAAGCACCAGAGCTTCTCCAATCTGTATTCCAAAGAAAAGGAGAAGGGCGTCGTTGAAACGTGCGCCGTTATCGAAACGGTGCTTCACAGTTCCGCGGGCTCCTCCTCCAGCAACGGAGCGGGAGGACGCTTGAAAAACGAAAGGTGGAAACTCAGTGCCGACTCGCCGCCCACCATAGGCAGTCTTAACCTAAACGATCGCCACAAGCAGCGCACGGCAGCTCTTCGCGAGTCCTCACACGCCAGCAGTGCGCCCGCCGCAGATGTGATCGAAAACAGTGGTAAATTTGAGACACAACTGAGAAATCCCCGTGCCTGGTCGCCAGTACGCAGTGTGGGTTCCGTGGTGGGTATGGAGGCGCATCCAGAGAGCGATTCGACGGTCTTCGAGTCTGACTCGATGCACCACGGATCGGATGTGTTTTTGGGCGAGGATGATGACCACACGGGCTCACAGTTCTGGACCGAGTGCGGAGTCTTGTGGAGCTGTGTGGCTCCCGGGGCAGTCACCGTCGACTCAAACAATCTGCCCAACTGGTTCAACGAGCAGGCTGCCAGCGACAGCAAAGTGGATGTGAATGCCAACTGGAGGAAGGACATTCTGGGCAAGCTGCAACGCCGCCAGGAAAAGCTCGTCAAGCTGCAGAGCAAGACGCAATTCGAAAAGGCTGTCGAGCTGTCATCGTGGATAAAGTCGGCGGATGCTCGTTACCAACGACCTGGCGGGGACTTTGAGGACTGTATAATAGAGCTCGAATGGGTCAGTGGCAACAACAGTGGCAGCATTGATGGTTCCAGGTCGGGCGACTCGGGCACCTTTACAGTGCTCAGCCCCGATGGAGCGGCCACAAAGATACAGTTTCCGCTATCAGATATTACGTGCGCGCAGTGCTGCAGCGAGGCGGGATCGCCGCGTTTGGCCATCCATGCCCCGCATCTGCCCGTCAACTGCTCGCCCGTAAAGCTACAGTTCTCCAGCGACTCGGAAATGGAGGATTGGCTCTCGCACTTGTCGTCGGTGTGCAGTCAAATCAATACTCTGATAGGAAAGCCGGCCAACAATGCCATCTGGGTTACCAGCGACCTGGGCGATGTGTTTGTCTTCGATGCGGCCAACATGAAGGCGCAACAGATGTCTAGCGGCCAGGGCTACGTGGAGACAATGGATGTGTCCACCTGCGAGACACCCTACTACAACACCCTGTACAATGGCATGCCATGTGGCACGGAACTGGAGATTTCTGGGTGCGTGTATGACGATGCTGATCAAATACGCTTCGACCTGCAGTGCCACTCGACGGTCAAGGTGCAGCCGCATCGTGTGGAGAAGCATCGAGTGATTGCCTTGCATTTGAATCCACGCTTCAATGAGCGCACCACCGTGCTCAATTCCATGAAGGAATCGGAATGGTTGGAGGAGGTATGCAACGACAGGGTGGTGTTTGCTCCGGGCGCCACATTCACATTGAAAATCAGGTAAGGCTGTGGCATCAATAAACTTTCCCAAAAACCTGCTTATTTATTGCTCTATCTCGATCGTTTCAGAGCACTGCAGAACCACTACCACATCATTGTGAATAACGAGGTCTATACGGACTACAAATACCGCATTGATCCGGAGAGTGTAACTTGCCTGTACGTGAGTGGACGCATCAAACTCTTCAGCGTGCTGTATCGCTGTCCGTCAGTAATTGTGTCCATGCAGCAGATGCACTGGCGCCAGATGGGCGGCCACATCAAGCGGGTCTACAACAGTGGAGTGGATGTTGTATGGGGCATCTCTTGCGACAATACCGCATGGGTTTACAACGGCGGCTGGGGCGGCATGTTCCTAAAAGGCCTCGAGGGCTCCGGAAAGATAAACGCAATGATAGACACGCACACGTACTATGTGTATGAGAATCAGCGGTGGAATCCGATAAGCGGATTCACTGCCAAAAGCCTGCCCACAGACCGGCACACGTGGAGCGATGCCACTGGGCGGCAGAAGCGCAGCAAGGAGCACACCAAGCTGCTGTCCACGCACTGCGAGTGGATCTCAGACTGGGCCATTGACTACAACATACCTGGTGGCGCCGATAAGGAGGGCTGGCAGTATGCCATCGACTTCCCTGCCAACTATCATGCCCATAAGAAGCTCACTGATTGCGTGCGTCGTCGGCGATGGATGAAAAGATGCCGCCTGAGCAGCAGTGGCCCTTGGCAGGAGCTGAGCCAGTCGAAAGTGCTCGATGCAGCACTGCATGTGCTGGACGAGGATCTGGACAGTGCACATGACGTTAAGAATGTCCCTGTTGCGGCTTGGGCCATTGCCTCCAATGGCGATGTGCTCATCCGTCATGGCGTTAGTAGCATGAATCCACGCGGAGACGCCTGGGAGCACATTGCCAGCGAGCAGCCACTGATTGCCATCAGCATCGGGCCATCGGGTCAGGTGTGGACGGTGGCGCGCAACGGCATGGTGTTCTTCCGCTATGGCATTAGCAGGCAGAACCCCTGCGGCGATGCCTGGCAGCAGGTGGAGGCGCCGGCTGGTGTAACATTTAAGGCAATAAGCGTGGGGCGAGCTGGAATCTGGGCTTTGGACAACCAGCAGCGACTGGCTGTTCGCAAGGAGATTTCGAGAACCTTTCCAGAGGGTTCGCACTGGCAGTTTCTTCCCAATGCCGCCAACATACCACCCCACACGGAGCAACATTGCGGCTTCCGATCGGTATCCGTAGGCGCTGAGGTGTGGGCCATCTCCCTCAACGGCATCATATGTAGGCGGTGCGGAATTACAAGCGAGAATCCCGCTGGCGTCGGCTGGAACCTTGGCATCGCAGTAAATATGATTATATTTAAGATTTTCGGATCGTTTTTTAATCAGAAATTGAATTTCAGGGCCAGTGGCAGCATGTGTCGGTCGAGGGCTATATGTAACCAGTTGTTGTTCCATGACTTGCATTCCTATATACGATTCAGGATATTGTATTTATGCTTGCTATATGTATTTGTATACCCTTGCAGACGGTATCATGATTTTGACCAGGGGCTTTTAACCCAAAGGAAGTATTTTGGACCGTAAAATAGAATAAAATATTTTTGCCGTCAGCTAGCTCTTGAGACATTCCAAACCAAAGTCTACTCTCTCTTCATAGCTCAGCCGAATCGTAACCGAATCGGTCTACTCTATTGGAATTATCATTCTGCAAGGGTATTAAAAGCTTCGGCACCCGAAGTCTTGCTTGCTCTGATGTACTTGTATTATTTCCCAAAGTTCCATTTTACGTAATCAGCTATAAGACGCTTATATTTTTTGTTTTTGTTTGTTTTTTTACAAATTATATATTTGAAATGAATTACTTATATTTCTTTACAAGATATAATTATTAAACCAAATTTAATGAATGTATAAAAATAAATGACATTTGTAATGCAGATACAAGGTCGGGCCAAAACGTAGGGACACTATGTTTTTTATAAGACGATTGGTGCAAATGCTAAATCAACACACAGTTGACGATTCCGCGTCAACAATACTGCCTTTCTTCTTTGTGTAAAATTGAAGGCCGGTTAAAGTTTTTGAGTCCAATTTAACGTATGTTTCGTCGTCCTGATGGACGACCCTGATGGATGCATTGTGTTCAATACATTCAACCGTGTCACTGCACAACCGATCAATTATTGCCAAATCTAGGACCGACATTGTCAGGTTTTTTGCTAAGTTGCTAAGATTGATCCAATTTGGGACTATGCGCATGTTTTTTCTGCCGGTTTTCGGTAAGTTCTTTTACAGCATGCCTCTCCAGACTTAATTATAATGATTTTTTACGCTATTTGCACTAATTTTAAAGCGTTTAGCTATGAAACTCTGATTTCAGTACAGTATTATTAATTTATTTAATAGCTTATTATAAGGTTTAAACTTTCAGTAAAGTAGATGTGCACAATGTGTTTGCGTACTTACTCTTCGATTCGAGGCATTGTAAAAACTGAAGACAAGACTAATTCAACAACGGAAAAATTCAAAATTATTAAGAATTGATCGAGCTTTCTAATGGTCGATGGCGGGATCGAAAGCTCACACTGGGAGAAATGTTCATTTGAAAGTGTGCAGTTTCTTTTCGGTACATTCCTTAATGAGTGAATTACAATCAGTCCTATAATTTTTTAAAATATTTATTCAAAAGGAATATGTCTCAATATATATAGATAATATAATAATAATGGAGTTCTCTAATCCGGTTCGTTCAGTTTGATTTCAAATTGATTCCTCCCTCTCCAGGTCGCGCACCTTGCAATTTCTTGGGATGCGACTTTTGTATCGATAACGTTGACAAATATATCTGTTGTTTAACAAACGCACCCTCTTTTGCAATGCACCATTAAAGAAATCTTGTAGAAATGCAATTGTGAGGAATATCCCATTGTTTTGCTTATCGAATACTATCAGGAATGAATTCCAGATCGTTTGATAGTCGATTTTTCCGTTTTATTTCAATGGATTGCAAATGATTAACAGATTTTTTAATCCTTTATGGATTCATCGTGCAATCGTTCCGTCGATATTTTTCTTTTATATATTGCTCATCGCTATACCAAAACAAAATAAAAAATTTGTTTTAGCTCAATTTCACGACAAAATTGTTTTTAATTGTTAATTGATTTTAAATAAAAGCTACAATGTCCGATTATGACAATGTACGCATAAAAAAACTAGTGTTGAAGGGAGAAAAGCACAAGTAAGAATATTTAACCCTGTTGCTGCTGTTCTGTTTGTTGCTTAAATGATTGTTTTTCTTTCCGTTCCCCGTTCAAAAACAGAAAGAGTAAGAAACGCAAGAAGGAAAAAGACGAAAAGGAAGCTTCCAAAAAGCAGAAAGTTCAAGTCGACGAAGACGCAATCGATCACGGTGGCTGGTGGGCAGCAAAGACCGCAGTGGACCTAACCGGAACAGTCGCTATAGAATTTGGTAATCGCTGTTACCTGAAGGCCCTGGACAATGGGTAATGTTTCCAAAGAAGTCGCACTGTAAGCACATCATTATAATCACACATATAAATATTCCAGACTGTTTACCCTGGGCGCCCCACACGGTTCTGGTGAGTCTCCAGAACCAGAGGAGATTTTCACTGCATTTCCCATCAATGACCGCAAAGTGGCCTTCAAATCGGGCTACGGAAAGTATCTGAAAATTGAAAAGGATGGAATGGTTACGGGACGATCAGAGGCCGTTGGTAGCATGGAACAATGGGAACCCGTGTTCGAGGTATGTATCACGGTTGTATAATACCCCAGAGGTGTTAAAAGAAAGCTGTACTCTATATTTTGAATGACCTAAGGATAATCGAATGGCTCTGCTGTCGGAAACTGGACACTTCATGTCTATTGATCCCGAAGACGATGCATGCGTGGCCCTGCGGAAAAAGGTGGGAGAGCATGAAATTTGCAAAATACGGAGCAACGGAGCACGGGACGTTGTCGTCGACGAGGAGCCCAAAGAAGAGAAGGGCGACTTGGGCGAAGTTGAAAAGAATTATGTGTAAGTGCGGCCACCGCAGAACAAATCATTCAAAAGCTAACGTTTTCTTTTTGATTTATGTACAGGAAAAAGTTCCAAAAATTTCAAGACAAAAAGATTTTGATCAGCAAAAGCACCATAAAAGAGCTCGAGGAAGCCAAGGCCCAAGGATCCCTGCATGAAACTCTTTTGGACAGACGTAGCAAAATGAAAGCTGATCGTTATTGCAAGTGAATAAAGCCTAGTTCTAAGATTTTACTCCTTTAATGCTGTTTTAATGCTTTTGCTGATGCTGCTTGACAAGTAAATCTGCATTTATTTCTAAAAATATATGAGTATTGGCCCTCGTTTATGGTGCACAAATTGTAAAGCTACTCTTGCATGGATTTAGATAAGTGACGTCTGTAAATACATATAAGATGAAGAGGATTTTCAGTTTTTATCCCACATTCACAGCTAATGATTTACCAATATGCAGTACCAGCAAGGGCTCGCATAGAGATTTATATGCTGCGACTAGTTAATTCTAGTCGATTTTGTACTACTAGTACTACGTAGGGGAAAATGTCTGGCCGCCCGCTTTTCCACCCCTTTTGCCGGCCTGCGATGGATGCCACTTGTGCAACTCACAATAGACGGCGTCACAACACACGACATATCGTGCACAACCACCCGAGCCACCCCCTGGGTGGTTGTTTGAACCACCCCGTGCGCTCGCTCGTGTCCTCTCTCTCTCTGCGCACCCCCTCACACCAGCGCTGGCGTGCGCTTCTCGCTTTCCCCGAGCAGGAAGTGAGGACAGCCTGAAGTCTCGTGTGGTGTCTCGTGCTCGTCCGTGCGCTCGTGGCTTTATTTCGCCTTGGCTGATGGCTTCAGGTCGCGTGCCCGCCAGTTTGCTCTGGACCCTGTTCGTGGGTGAAAGTCCACTCGCCTGTAGCCGCGCTATCATCGGATTCAATCGTATCATACATCGTCGTAGTAGTTGGGATTTGATTCATCCATTCCATCGAGCTCTAGGCTGTCAAGAGCGCAGCTCTGTTTTTTGTTTAGTGCTCCATCGAAGTGTCACTTGAGAATTGTCAAAATTGAATTTTCCGAGCGATGGCAAATGGTTCAAAAAGCACAATGGTCCTCTGAATGGCATCCATGACATCCGTGCGTGTGTGGGGTATCTGGATTCAATTGGTTAACTATTGTGAAGTGCGTTGCAGAAATAAGCTATTCGGATCCCCATATGTGGCGAAAGTGAAGCCGTCGGGGCACCACTCATTGGACTAATCCATTCGAATTGGGTGATCTCATTGAAATTTAAGGAACTACATTCGTTAAAACCGCTCTGGCAATTGGAATCGCATAAGTAAGGTCCGCTGTCTGGCCGCTCTGTTCGTATTCCTGTTCTCTTTTTGGTGGTGTTTCCAAAATTGCATGCAACATGGGGTGTTTTTTTCCCTGTGGCGGGCACAGGTATGGGATAATCAATTCGAAGCAAAACTAGAATCAGAAAGGAACGCCACTGCAGCGGGACCACAAGCAACGTGCTCTAAAAGAGCGGCTCTAAAAGACTTGGCGATAATGCCTGTCTGATATCTCTCAGAATTGATTCATCATCGTTTATGATACATGTAAGTAAATCGTAAATCTGTAAACGAATTTCGATATTTGTGGATCGACCGAACACATTTGAACTTATTTCTTATTTCAAAGATTAAGGATCTCCTTTACGAAATAGTAGCGTATACTGGTAAGAGTAAGGGTATAGTATACCCTGGCAGCCTAGGAACCATAGAGTGCAATTGCTTTGACAGCTTTTCCATTTTGTTGGGGTGTCTGTCGGTCTGGTCTGTTTGTCTTGTCTGCATCGTTGTCAAGTACAAAAGCGTTCGGTTCGATTGAAAGCCAGATGATAGTCGGACAGCGGATAAACTGACAATGGAAATCCGTCAGATTTAATTTATTTCAACAGCATCTGCTCATAACTACGGGCGTATTGTTCTCTGTGACAATTACATATGCTTTTTTCCGGCAATACGAAACATTCAATTATGAATAACTTGATAACCAAGTGGGACGGGATGGGGCGACAGCTTGCAGTACATCACTAAAAGTGTAAGAGCTGTAAGAAGTGTCCCAGTAATTACATATTGTACAACCCATACCATGGAAAATTCCGGCAAGGCGACTTGACTTTTTAATAAACGAGTGAGAGTCAGAGTCAGAGTGCAACACGATTAACTTCTCTTTAGCGGATGCTTGTCTGGAAAATTAAAGAAAGTCAACTCGAAAACAGCGGATAATTGGAGTTTACTCGCAGACAAGGACTTTTGAAGTATTTTTGAGTTGTAAACGGCTTGGGCAACCCATTGGGGGTGCGGGTGGGGGTGCTGGAGCACACACACACACACACATACACACACACTCTGCGGAAAAGTATTTGAAACAGTGTTTAAGCTTCACATAGCTTTTCCGCGGTTTGCTAACTATTAAAAAGTGAGCAGAATTCCTGGTGTACGTCCACCCAAGCGAACCGCCTGCCAAGGAACGGTGTGGGGTGCGGTGCGGTGGGGTGCGGTGCGGTGTGTGTGCTGTGCTGGTGGTCGGGATGATTATCCCAAGTTTTGCCATTATTTCGTCCTCCTCTCGACTCGACTCGACTCGTAGGAGTATTCTAAAAGCCACAGAGCTGTTATGGGGAAAATCTTTTAATTAATTTTAAACTAATTTTCTTAAAAGCCAAGTGAAATGACCTTTCGGAGAACTACCATCAGCACAAGCGTCGTCCAAGGAGTTGAAAGAAATGCAGGCCTTCAAGTGTACTCAAGTGCCACACAATTAAATTTAAATATTTTCACACTGCGACTTGAGAATAAAGCGCTCCAAGATGAAGGATTTTTCTGTGTACACATATACTACTATGTAGGTACCTTGTTGAGTCCAGTTCAGTTTCAGTTCGAGATCTCAGTTCGACTCTCACTACTTTAAAAGAGACCTTACGAACCATTCAAACGGAGGCATGCCCCAGTCTCCTCCATCCATTCCAATTCCACTGCCCTCGATGGGGATTAGCAATTTGTTAAGCCAACAATTTACTTAGTTCCGTAGGGCTTCACTCTGGTAAGTTGTTTGCATTTCGCAAGGGAATTGCTGTTGCTGTTCATTTTCTGCACTGAATGCAGAGTGAAGGATATCCGATGACCGCGCGGAGTGGCATGCCAGACGCACTGCACGGCTTCTTCGGCACTTCATTCCCTCTGTTTAATTGTAATCATGCCCAGTCCGAGTGGACAGCACAGAGTACATACAGTATATGGTATTTCTGAGGATATATGAAACAGGATCAGCCTATCGGTGGCTGTTTACCGATTACGGGGGTATCTTATAGTCGGTATGCTACTCGTGCACTGTCCTTAAAACTCCTTTAAACTTTTGCTTTTGAAGTCTGTTTCATATGTCACCTCGAGGAACTTTTGTGCACTGCGACTGCTCCATTTGCCAGCCGGAAATATGTATCTTTAAGTTTGGCTTTCGAGCAATGCAATGGTGCAGGCGCCCCCTCACTCATACTATCTTATTTCTGTTTAAGTTACGGATAAAGGGAACAATTACTTAATTATATTATTGAACAGCTTTCATTTAGTCGACTCCCCGTATAGACATAGGCGTAAACATATCATGCTTGAGTATTAATGGAATTATTTATTTATAATTCCTTGGGTGCAAGTCCAACGATATTAATCATACGAGCCAAAGAGCCTAATCATATTGTAGACAAATGAAAGACGGGAAAGAGAGGAATACTTTGGAATACCGAAGATCGATGGTTCCTCTGATTCGTTTTAGTTGATGTATTTGACATGTATCGCATATCTTATGCTGAAGAATTCTGCAATTCATGCTATGGGGGGCAGTAAATAAAATAAATTGAAAACAGGCCTTTTTTTGCTGATATCTAACGACTGACAGAATGTCATCGTGTTTGGTTAATGACTACAGCCGGAAAAAGTCGGAAAGAAGCAAATTTTCTTCTGCAGTATCATGACTTTTAATTTCAAATTGGATTGCTCCTTGAATAAAGGATACCCCAGTGGCGTTTATCCCATAATCTTCTTTGTTTTTCATTTCAGTATGCGGAAAAATGTGCGTAATTAAACTGAAGCCGGATTCGGGGTTTCATTTTGCAATTTATGCGACAATGTAATCCGGCGGTAAGCGATTATACGAGTCAACGACTGACTGGCGGCAGAGTGTGGTGTATGGTGGGGGTGGGGCTGGAGGGGGGGACACTTATGTACGAGTATTTCCGTCCCTGCCAACAAAACAAACACGCAAATCTATGCCCGTGTGAATGTGAATGCTTGCACCTCCGAATAATGAAAATAATCAAGGCAAAGGAACAGGCAAAGGTACAGACACAGACACAGGCACAATTAGACGGAGAGGCACTCAGTCTCTGTTCCCACCTTGAGTTGAGTTGTGTTGAGTTGATGGGGAGTCTGTCACCTTTTGGGGGGGTACAACAAACATGGAGAGGGGGGCTCTCCCAAAACCCCGACTGTACGATTCAGCAAAATACTTCCTAATAAAAAAATGCAAATTTAATTTACTTTCGGTGGCTGTTGGCTCGTGGCAAACATAAATCGAAGTCAACGTGGTGCTCCACCACTTACCCGCTCCAACAAATCTTCCACGGCAGGCACGCAACTCCTGGGGACGGCCATGCCCCCACGTATTACACTTCCGCTTCCTGGATGTGTATTGTGGATGTGGCAGTGGATGGGGATGGAGATGGAGAGGTTCTCTATTGCGTGTCATAAGCCTCTCCCTCGCCGCCACCTACTCCCCAAAACAATTTTCTCATAAACAATTTTGCCTACGAACCTGGGAAGCTGGAAGATTGGATTCCATGGCTGGGTGGGGGAGTACATGAGGTGGGTGGGGTGTGCATGAGGTGTGCGTGTGGAGGCTGGGGCGCCCCACTTTCGACTACATCTGATGTATCTGTCCACAGCTTGGAGGCGCGTGATGCTGCACGTAATGAGAACCATTTTTATTCAAATTAGATCCATTGCCGGCCGCTTGGTACAATTATGGCCGACCACCACCGCAGCTGGCAGCTAGGCAGCTTGGCAGCTGGAAACTGGGATTCTGGTCCATTGGACGGCCTGCCAGCGGGCAGATAAAGTAATGACCTCCTTCTGTTTGATTACTTTTTCATGTACCACCTATTAATCGGGGAATCTTTCGAAAAAATGTTTCGATGTAATCTGTCCTTCCTTTGATTAGAGTTTTTCCATAGAGAACCGAATATCCATGCAAAATGTACAAAGGACTTAAAGATACTTCTTTCGCAAAGATTCTTTCGCAAGATATTCGCAGTGCTGGGCACTCCCGAAAAACATTCCGATTACTCCAGTTGTGGCTGTTACTCTAAACGGAGTCGGTTTCAGACCAGGCTCATTATCGTAATGGACGCTCTGGGGGAGGACTGGGTGGGCGAATGGCGAATGGCGAATACGCATTCCATTAATCATCCCGGCAAGCCCCGAAACCCAACCACAAAATCAACAGCAAATGGAGCGAACGAAAAGGCGAAAATATTGCCGCTTACAATTTCAATCTCGCAGCATTATTCAAAACTGCTGAAGCCCTTATCGGGTATTAATTTCCAAAATCCCTAAAATGTTTAATGGCTAGAATAGATGCGGACTCGTGGAGTGGAGTGGAGTGGAGTGGATGTTTAGTGGTTGGATACTCTGACCGTTTAATGGGTGGATTCTTGAATGTGTACTCTGACTCTTTAGTGGATGCGATGGGATTGTGTTTACCTCTAATACAATTGTGTTTGCACAAACATTTTGCGACCCATGTTTGTATGTTCCTGCCATGAGTGTGCACAAAATCAGTAATTATTGTTATTTACTCAACATTTGATGTATGGAATCCGGCATTTCGGTCACGCAACATGTCCGCAAAACCAGAAATCAATCAAAACGAATGGCCTGGCGTACAGTCAGTATAAAATCGAAATTCCCAGACATTCGTGTGGCAATCCAGAAAAAAACAAAACCAAATTCCCAAGTATTTGTGCCGACTCATTATATTTTCGGGATGAACTCCTTTGGGCGCACTGTCTGGGTTGTCTGGGTGGTCTGGGTTGTCGTCGATTAATGGATTCCTTTCGCTTGGCGGCACTGGCGCCTCAAAGGCTGCCTGCCATAAAAACTGACAAATCAAGCTCCAGCTGTTCCAGCGTCAACGACATCAAATATAAGGATGCGGAGTGGACGGAGGAGGCGACTTGTGGCATTTGCGCAGCGGAAAACGAGAAAAGGCAGATAGATGCTCCCAGGCCAGGCCAGACCAAAGCCAGTCCTCGGAAGGGAGTGTCGCTCCAATACACGCCTAGGACTCTATGCAAGAGTTATGCAAATATGAATACTGTGTTCCGGCCGATAAGGGAAGAAGAACCCAAACCCAAACCCAAATCCAAACACAGTGCCAGAGCCAGAGCCAGAGCCAACTTCCATCTCGAAGCGCCGCCGGCTACTGTCTGGGATTCCTTCAATCGGAAATCAACTCGGGGAGTTTTTATTTCGGTGACCCTAATATTCGCATACGCAATTTGTACTTTCCTTTCGTTTTGGCTCCTTTTCTTTTTTTTCTGCTGATTTTCAGATTTGTTATCGCATCCTTTCTGATGCGTGAGGGCGGAATATGGCATGGATATGGAATTATCTATTTAGGCCAAAACTAAATTGACTGTAATTCATTTTCATGCAACGCAAAGTTTGGCATTCCACGCAGCTTTTATGGCACGGGGCAGGGGTATCCGGCACGTGAAGACTCGTAATTTTATTGGATTAGTTGACTCAATTGAATCACCCACGCCACCCACGCCACGCCAGATGGTAAATTATGAATAAATAAACCGTAATGAGAGCTAGTTGGAGTTGCAGTCGATTAAGAGGTCATGGAATAGTTTCAAGTTTGTTGAAAAGCCTTCAAACACATAGTATATTAATATTGTGCGAACAGATCCCATTACATGACAATGTAACGAGAATTGATTGAAAAGGGTGCCATTTGTAGGTCTTCCTTGTGTTTCGAGTATGAGAATCCCTTTTCGTACTCGTCTAATAAACCCTCTAATTGGATATGTATTTGGCGTCACTAATACGACTTCGTGAGACGCTCCCGAAAATACAGCGACAGGACAAAATACTTGCGCGGTCTCCGCCTTCAGTTGTGTGCCACTGTTTGTGTCTTTGGCAACTTTGGAGCAGTGCGATACAAAGACGACAGCCACAAGACTTACGCTCGAGGGCATCCTAGAGGCGGACGACAGGAGGCGGACCCCGACAATGTGGCTGACTGATTTAAGTGCACATTTAGTTTAGAGGCAGCATGGCAGCATGGAGGCGGATGCCATGCCAGAATCGGAACGAACACACCCACACTTAAGCCTCGACGGGGTCGGGTCGGGTCGGGTCTTCTAGTCTGCATTCAAAGTCGCTTCTGGGGGGGCTGTCTTAGATTGCGGTCTAGTCGCTAAGTTTCCTGGGCAGACGTCGCAGACGTTTATTAAAGTGACGTTGGAAGAGCCAGGCCAGGCCAGGAGAGGCCAGGCCAGGACTCTCGACAAGTTTACGACGGTGCGAACGCCTGGGTCTTCAATTATTAAGTAGCACTTGCTGCCTTGCCTACCTGCCGGATAGGAGGCGTCGTCGTAGTGGAGCTCGGTCGCTCGGTCGCTCGGTGTCGACTCTCTTTAATGTCCACCTGCATGCAATCCAGTCGTTGCCCCAGGGCGCCCGCTTGAGTAGCTTTGTCCGTGTAATGCATTCCATTTCCATATGGCAGGGCTCTACCTGGATTCAGAGTCAGAGTCAGAGGCAGAGGCAGTGGCAGAGCCTCTGTGCTCCATACGTCCTGAGGGCCGTCTGCAATGGATAAGCTTTTCACCTCCATTCTAATATACTCGTGCTTTTATTTACTGTTGTGTGGCTACATGCGAGCAGTTCTCGCATGATGAGGTGCCCTTAGTTCTGATGAAAGAGTTACGAGCCACGGCAGTAGCTGGAGCAGGAGCTGGAGCATGAGCTGGAGCAGGAGTCCACCCGCCCACTTCTTGGCGCCAACGTCAATGTCAATTGCATGGGGCACGCGAGTGCCTGTGTTGCGGTTAGTCTTGTGGAAAATGCCACCAGCGGAGATGCAGTCTGGAGTTAAAATTGCTTTGCAATTTCATAAGCGAACCCACATACCCGTACTCACTTCTCCACTCCCAGTGGATTGAACGTCCCTGCAAGTGCTGCGACCATGTCTATCCGTCACGGGGTATTTTTAGCTTTGATTCGCCCTTTTTCTGGTTCAACGATACAGAGATGTTTCGCGTCTATTGAATCTATTGATGGGGAAGCTACGTTCTACGAATCTGCATAAAAACGCTTCGCATGGAAGGAAGTTAACTAGCTTTTCCTCTATCTTTTTTCCTATGCATTTGGCCTCGAATCAAAAACTTGCAACATTTTAATGATATCTTGCTCAGAATCTGGTTTCTGAAGGACTTAACTTGCTGCAGTTGGTGGGGGGAATAGGCGAGGGGTAAGATACATCTCTTGCGAGTAAAGTATATTTAAATACTTGACGCCTAGCTTCTTCGCTTTCGTTGCTGGGGCAAGAAGGGGTGGCGCAGCCTAACAGTCATTGTAGTTAAAGTCTTTGTGGTTTTGGTGTCAAGTGCAACGACAACTGTGCAACGGCACTGTGGTTCTTGCCACAGTCTTGCTCTTGCCACTCTTTGAGCTGCATTTATTTTTGCCCGCTGACGGCTGGGGTCAGCGGTTTGCAAGTGTTTAAAACCTCGTAGCTGGCGGTCGACAGAGCCACAAAAAGGGGCACACCACACGCCAGGCTGTTGAAGTTATGTCCCAAAATAAATTGTAGTTTTTTAAACACTCTTTCTATATACATATACATGCTTATATCTTCCATATATGTACATATGTACTGGCTGCGTTTTATGATTAATTTGGTTAGTGGAGGATTGATGGTAGAAGCGTGTGATCTTGTGATCTTCTGGATAAATAGCCAGAGTAATAATGCCTGCCTTTGACTGTTTTCATTATGCACTATGTACTCGTAAAAGTTGTATCCTTCAGCGGATCCTTTTAGCCGTGGCCTAATGCCCATGCCCATGCCCATGTACATGCCTGCTTTGCCTTGCTTTCCATCATTTCGGTGAAACGAGGACAAGCTTGTGTATAGCTGTGGTCCAGGTCGGGCAATTACATCCCAGAGGGATTTATTATTTGTAGTTTTAAGCCCATTTACCAGAGAGACCAGAAACAACGTTCGTAGCTCCCCTCCCTTCTTCCCCACTTCCCCTCTTCCCATTGAGGCAGCAAAGGCAGCCTGGGCCAGAGCAAAGGACGACCAGTACCAGTACCAGTACCAGTACACCGCATGCGGGCTGGGGCTGGGGCTGGGGCTCCGCTGGCAAACCGAACTTTCCCTGCAAACTCAGCTCGTTCTCAGCCTTGTCCATTGATTAAGAGTAAACAGAGCATGTAAATGTGTGGATATTCAAAATCTGCATTTTTCCCTTTTCCTTTGTGGGTGAATTTGCGCATTTTAAAGTTTCGTCCGTAGAGAGCTCTACGTCTCTACGTCTGTGCGGCTATGTGTGTTTTCATAGACGAGTCACCCCCGGCGGAGTCCAAGCAGAGTTTTCCCTGCCCACAAAATATAATGAATAACAGCACTCAGTCGGGGTCGCAAGGGGGTTGCGGGTGGCGGGAGGCGGGTGGCGAGGGTGGAATTGGTAGCCAGACGGCAAACCAGTCAGGCAGGGGCAATGACATGTAGAGCCTGCCTGTCGTACTGCCCCCTAGGTGCAGGCACTAGGCACTGGGTCCACGGTGCGGCGGCACAAGCCATGCACCATAATTCTCTGTGCCGCAATCACTTTGATTTTCCACGCAGCGACGATTTGGAGGCCTGTGTAGCGGGCCAGGCGAGCGATTAGCGTCAGTGGCGGGTGTCGACTGTAGACTGGCTTTGGCCAGCAGGATAATGGCCCATTGAAAGGACCGCACGGCACAGTGCAGTTAATAGTTTTCCGATGCTACCCACCCTCATCGCAACGCCTTGCCCGCAGCGACGTCGATAATCATGATGGTGGGCGGGGCGGCAACACGTCACGTCCCCCTGTTGCACAGTGGGGGACAGAGCAGAGTTTGCCAAATTTTTGGCAATGAAAAGTGTGCCCTGATTTCTGCTTTCATTTTCCACACTTTATCTATTGAATGGAAACTGATATGTCGTCCCTGAGTGTGGGCGGACTTATGCAAACATTTTACAGTGACGTTGTGTGATGTTGTGTGATGTGGAGGGTTATGATGCTATCATAGCCCTTACGTAATGCTATATACAATAACAATTTGCTTATGTAAAAGTGGAATCCAATTTTGCCGAAAGTTGATTGGGAATTTGCTGACTTTGAATTTGCTGAATGGCTGAAAGGAAAGCAACACAGAATGCAAAACACATTCAAGTATCGCCAGTTTGATTTGTGACCAGGTGATGGTGTTGGGCTCTAGGTAATCCGCAATTCGAAGGCGCCAGGCGCCAGCCACCAGCCACATACATACAGCTCGTACATATGTACATATGTATGTGCGTACATATGTTTGTCCCTCCGCTGAGAACCGTTCGAATGCGCACGGACGGACGCATGTGTCATGTGGGATCCCGTGGCAGGTCCGACTCATTAGCGCGAAAGGCGTGCAATGTGCCATCTGCCTATCGGTATATGATCCTTGCGTGTCCGTAATTAAACTTACAATCCAACGAGAATGGAAGGATGGATGGGGTGTGGCGGAGCAGGAGCGGGAGCAGGGGCAGGGTCAGGGACAGGGAGCACAACATGCCAATGACGATGGCAGATTTCGCTAATGATGAAGGGTGGGCACGGAGAGTGGGCACCTGGATGCCTCCTTGCCTGTGCCGAAGCAGGCACACAGGAACTAGCTGCAGAAACTTGTACAAAGTTTATGGTTGTACGTTGATTCAGCCATCATATTACGGGGATGCCGAGGCCTCCTTTCAACCGGTGATGAATAGCAGCACCTGGAGCTGGAGCTGGAGCTGGGTCTGCTTGTTTCAGAATGTGTTTAATATTATACACGTATTTGTACGAAAGTTACTTAATTATGGCGCGGAAGCCAACACTCCGAGTGGTTTTCGGTCCTCCCCCGATAATAGATGGGTCAACAGAACGAATTGATAACTAATACGAGTACTCGTACAGGGCCACAGAAACTCTAGCGTTAGCATTAGCATTAGCATTAGCGTCCATCTGTCAGCTGCAGTCAAACTAATTGGGAAAATGGAAATGAAAATGCCACATAAAAGCTCAAATTACTTCACAAATTGAAATTTGAAATTGAAAATTTCCTTTGACCAAACACAAGAGTGAAATGTGCAATTAGAGAGATATGAATGTATGTTGTTTGGAGTGCTTATGCCACAGCCATTTACAACAATTGTGGCCCCAACAATGACACACAAGGATAGGTGGGTACGAGTGCTTCTGGAATTCTGCCTAAACATGTACTTATTATTACTTTTTCTGAAGTGAGAATCATAACGACCAGACTCTGGCACTTGGAATCACAATTTTCCTTAGTTTTATGTTTGTTTTATTTCGCTTGTGTTGGACCATAACTTTCATGAAATTGCATTGAATTGTGAAAATAATCGCCATAAAAATGCTTCGTGCACGACTTGTAATTGGTTTAAGAATTTATGAGGGTTGATTCTGTTTTTTGATACCCAATACTTTCCAGAAAACAAGGGTATATTGTGGCTCTATATGGCTCTGTATTCTGTATGTGTATAGATACTATATACATCGTGGATCCTGATGAGTATAAGAGCTATGTAGAAGAGTCTAGAAAAAACCTCTCACCTTTAATGATGTTTCCTCTTCATTATTACTCTAGTTCCACACCAAATAATTCGGTGAAAACGGGTATCCTAATAGTCGGGATGTTTATTCTGACATTTTTTTCTTGATTTCTGTTTTCTTTTGGGGCACAAAGGAGTTTTCATATACAAAAGCGTACAATATATACATACGTATGTATGTATATACTCCCTCTCTTTTGTATTTAGATACACGGTCTAGGCCATACATGTGAGGAGGGTACTTTTTGGCTTAGAGGGTGGATGGGGTTGGGGTTCGGGATGGGGATGTTTTATTGTCCGAAAGGGGGCCGTTGACACCCTTTGCTGTTGGCACTTACTTTTAAGGTTTTTTCGGTTGAGATGTCATTTGTATTGTTTGCATTGTACGAGTATTATTGGGAATCGAAAGTGACTTTTTAAGCTGAATCGGAAAGTGGTCGAGACAAAGATCAATTCATGGATTGCTGATTCATAGTTAATGCTTCTAAGTACTTCATTCTCAATTTATTTTCACCAAAGAGCTTGGTGGAATATACACACATGTTTTGAAGTATGCAAATTACTTGGAAGTCCAGACAGCGGAGCGGAGTGATATATAATAGATAGCGAAATAGACATACCAACGAAAACTCCATAATAATCGCAAATCGGTTGAGAATAAATTGAGAATCGATTGAGAATGAATTTAGAATAGATGGGGGGACTCTCTTTCAGAGTCCCCTTGGAGTCTTCTACATAGTCGAAGCTAACCCCAAGAGTCCTCTGTACTCATTTCCATTCTTTTCTATTATTCTTGCATAGACATTACCTGCAATTGATTTGTGTGGCTTTCGTTATTTCCCTTTCAGAATATGTCCACGCCAAGGAACCTTCTTCCTCCAGCGACAAGAGCTAACCAGATGCCCATTGTCCCCCAATGAAGGATAACAGACAGCGCCCCACTTGCCCCCCGGCTACTGTCCCCGTCCGGCAGCATCCGCAGACAAAGTAGTGGCCCACCTCCATTGACTAAATTGGGAGCACAAGGAACAAATACCACAGGAGGAAGGAAGAATATGAAAAAGAAGATGGCGGCGAATTGCAAGCGAAAGAAGACAATCGGAATGATAGCATCAGGCCTCGAATCAGTAGTCAAGTGGAAAATTATTATATCATCCATAATGTTGCTCCTGTTGAGCGAAACAAGTGAGTGAAACTCATTTTATGACAGAAGGTCTCAGTGCTTTTGACACATTTTCACCATATAGAATATGTGTAGACAGCGAATAAATTGAAGAGTATAGAGAAGTCTGGTTTTCTATCCAGTTTTTTCCATTCCAAAGTATAAACGAGGCTGTGGTTAATCTTATATCCATTTTTTCATTGCATTATTAAGTCAGTAAGTCAGTAATCAACAGTCAAGAGTAGAGAGAGAGAGATGTACTCGATAGCCTTTGTCTCCAAGTGTCAGTCAATCAAAGAGACTTTGACATGGGTTGCAGGATTTCAAAATTTCACATAGAACACAGCACATAGCACAGTGGCCAGGGTATGATATGTTCGGTTTTCCGTAACAGAGCTTTTCCTGTTGCTGCTTTTGTTTTGCCTCCGTAATCTGTAAATGGGAGAGCTGTTGGCTCTGTTTCATCTCAATTTACACCACCAGGAGGGCACACACAATAGCTGAATGAATGGCTTCCTTGAAATGGGAGCATGGGGGAGAGGCAGGGCGAGAAATGAATTACAGGGATTTATAATTTGTATCTCTCATCTTTTCATGCTTTTCTTCGCATTGTGCTTCGGCTCTGTCTCGATTTCGACAAAAGGTCACGTGCTGGCGGTGCGAAAGGGTCGCCTGATGTCCCCGAGCACATTCACTGCACTCAGCGGGGACCTGCATGTGCAGATCCAGTTCAATGGAAACGACACAGAGCCGCCTGTCACGCCCCCCCACTTGAGCGCCGACGGACGAGGGCCCCAGCAGGAGCGGGAGCAGGAGCATGAGAGGGACTCCTTGACGAGCAGGAATACCATAATGAGCACTTTAGTCATTAGCAAAATCATTGATGAGGTCGTGTCCTCTCCGGAAAAGGGTTTGGCGGCAGGCCACCAGGATACTGTGCAGGACAATGGCAGCAGCAGTAGCAGCAATGGCACCCAGGTACTGCTCCAGCGGAAGCGCAAGGAGGTGGTCCAGAACATACCCCTCTTTCCAGATCCTCGCTTCAATGTCACCCAGGTGACCGTTCCCTGTCAGACCTTCTTTCTGGGCGGCCTCTACGAGATGCAGGTTGTCAGCAACCTCAAGACGATATCGGAAGCACCCTCCAACCTAGATCGACGGAACCGCAGCGATGCGGCAGATGGTCTGCCCAGACCCACACTGACGACGACCACACTGGTGCCGGCACAGGACGAGAGGCTGCTGCAGACCCTCGATGTGCGGTGGCCCAGTGCCGAGATGATCGTCAGCCCGGTGCGTCTGCGGACCTATCCCAAGGCCCCTGTGGAGGTGACGCTACGCTTTCCCGAAGTCGATTGCGATGAGGCCCTAGTCGCCGGTAGGGTGCCCGGACTGCCCGAGTTCTGGCTGGAGCTGATCTACTGCGGCAAGGAGCGCAGCTGCGGCCTCAATGTCTCCAGGTCCAGTGTCCTATTCGCGGAGCAGGTGCGTGGTTTCCCCAAGAACAAGACCCTGCAGCTGGGCTGCCAGCTGTTCGGCCTGGCCGGGAACTATGCCGTTCAGCTGCGGCCCATGGTGGCCGCCCAGAATGTGCCCACCACCCGACGGCAGCTCAGCGTGGACTGGAGCGACGAGTTTGTTTTCAACGTTTATGCCCGGAGCATCTTCCCCTGCGATCCACACACGGGCATCGGGGTGCTGTACGAGTATCCCGGCTGCATCCTGGAGCAGGGCGATCGGGTGCGCCTCTACGCTAAGCTGCGCGCCGATGTGGCTTCCCTGAAGCCGCCCACATCGCTGCACTACGTGGCCGAGCAGCGGGTCGTCAAGAGCCAGCACTCGCTCTACTTCTCCTGCGAACTCTTCTCCGAGAAGTACGTGGAGTACTGCTTCGTGTACGTCAGCCAGGCCATTTCTGGGGCCGTAGCCGATGTGCGGATGGACTGCGTCCCCACTTTGCCAGTCAGCGGTAGGTTTCCGATGCATTTTTATGGCATACCTTTTAGCTTACATATTATATTTATCTGTATTTTTCTGTAGATTCCGATACGGGTGGATGGGGCCCATGGAGCGAGTGGACATCTTGCTCCACCAACTGCTTGGGAGGGACCCGCAATCGCTACCGATTCTGTGATTCCCCACCACCGCGCTATGGAGCAAAGTTCTGCGAGGTTTGTAATAATACGATACATCCTATGCTTATGCCATCTATAGAACTTTGGATAACTACATATGTATGTTCTTTTTTCTGCAATAACTTGGGATTTACTGAACATCTTAAAGGGCTCTCGATTCCACGATGTTGATTGTCAAAGTTTGATTGAATGCTTGAGGGAATGATTAATGCAATGCTTACATCTGTAAATTTGTATCGAGGCGCACAGAATAAGTGCTAAACTTTCGGCATTTGTACTCCTCCTCCTCCTCCTCCTCCTCCTCCTCCTGCTACTTCTCCTCCTGCCTTGCCTGCGGCACATTCCAGTTTGGTTCGCAATCCACTTGGAATGGCCCTACTCCCCCAGGATAACATGCCCTGTGCACCCCGTACAACTATTCCATTGTTTTTCTACGGCAGGCTGGCAGGCTGGCAGGCAGCGGCGAGAGGACTCCACTTGCTATCTGTGGAGGACTGTGGGTGTGGGGGGGCGACACTTTCCGTAGACAGCATGGGGCAGGCAGGGGAATTTTACGGCACTTCCGACAAGTGCGCGGCAGTGGCAGTGGCGTGGCAGCGTCGGCTCACTTCATCTTGTTTCCTTTGTGGGAAACAGTGCGCGTAATGCCCCCGCCCATGCATTTCATTATCCGAAAACTTCCGGCATGAACATCCCAGCGATAGGGGCCGGGACACATTTGTTCGCAGTTTGCCAACTTGTTCAGAACAATTACAGCCAAGTTTTTAAATGTTTGCCACACTTACTGCCAGTGGGTGTAGGTCCACCCACAGCCTTGCCGCTGGCTGTGCGGGACCCGGAACAATGGAGGGGACAATGCAGGGGAGTACATTCAATGGGTACAGCGCACCCTTTTTACCTAAACAGTTTGCACTCCACAATTATTGTGACACTATTGTGACAAGAAGCAATGAACTCTTTCGTATTATACGACACTTCCATATTTGATTCACTTCTTCGAAAGAAAAAGCTCCTAAGCTCACGAGAGCACGTAGCTTGAGGCTTGAGGCCCAAGTCGCTCTCTGAGAGAGGTTCGCTGAGGGTCTAACTAGATGCTAGAACAAGTTCTTGGCGATCATAAAGCGACGTGAATGCGGAATTACTCTGTGTGTTTATTCTGCCCCAGAGACATCCCATTGAAATGGAAGAACCTCATTATCAGCTGCAATCTTTCCGAATAAATTATTCTAGAGTTATATTTCCAAAAGCTTTATTATAAAGTAAAGCTTTCATGAATTATGGTGCAGCAGAAACTTTAGTGAAAGCTTCTGCACTAAAGTTCATATCCTTGACAACTGTGCGGCTTTGTGTTTGTTTAGGAATTTATTGAATTACTTTGCTCAATCGAATCAGAGATGCCTGTGCGCCTCTGAGCCTGTCCTTGCCTGTCGCTCACATACATTCACGTAGCTGATTCGAAACGTATATTTGCCCAAAATTCGAACACAATTTGAAAATTAGTAAATAGATAAAAGTTGGAAAAGCAGGAAATACATCAAGATGCCGCCAAAGAAGAAGGGGAAGAAGGAGAAGGATGTGAACAAAGTTACTCAGGTGGATCGGACCTTCTACGAGCTGACAATCTCGGACCTCAACCAGAAATTGTCCCGTCTCCGATCGCATCTGGCGACCTTGGACGAGTCGAACATTGTGCTGAACGAGAAGCTGAAGGTTGTGGAAGGCGATCGCATGGATGTGGCCGCCCACCTGGAGCGAACGCTGGCGGAGCGGAACAACTCGATCACAGAGCTGGAGGAGCGCCTGGTGGAGATCACCAAGGTGCGGGAGGAGGAGAATAAGATCGCACAGGATAAGATTGGCGACCTGGAGTCCAAGTATAAGGCCATGCACGACCAGCTCACGTCCGAGATAAAGCTGTTGAATGGCAAACTGAACTCCCTGGACGAGTTCCGCATCCAGCGCGACATCCTATTGGCGAAGTTCGACGATCAGGAGGCCGAGCTCAAGGAGAAGGAAAAGGAACAAAAGGAGGCGCTGTACAACATGGAGCAGCGGGCGGTTGTCGAGAAAGATGCCCTCAAGAAGGAGGTCGAGCAGAAGCTGCTGCAGGTATCCGAGGACTTTACGCGCTCCAGCGAGATCCGCAATGCCGGCTACACGCGCCGCCTGATCCGCGAGAACATTGCCCTGCAGAAGGAGATTGATCTGCTGGTGGCGTCCCAGATCAAGCTGCAGAAGCAGTATACGAACCAGAAGGAGAAGCACAAGGAGATGGAGGAGCAGTACAGCGCACTGGACCAAATCAAGAACGAGCTGGTGCGCAACTCCGTCAACAAGATCAAGATCATCGAGGGGCTGACCAGGAACTACGAGAAGCTCAAGGTGAAGTTCGTGGAGGGGCAGCGCTACCGCAAGGCCTACGAGGCCAAAGCGCATGCGGAGAGGTGCGAGCAGGCGAGACAGAAGGACGCGGTGGACAAGCTGCGCGCCCTTTCCAAGCACATGGAGATCCTGTCGCTGGAGAACCAGAACCTGATTGCGGTGCACGTTCAGCACGAGAATGAGATACTGCGTCTGCGGGGCATGATGCAGGAGGTCAAGGTTACTGTGCGGGATGCCATCATAGCCGAGAAGGGTGTCAAACACTTCGCGAAGCGGCTGGTCGAGGCGGATGTGGACGCGCCACAGGTGATCGAGGAGGTGAAGGAGGAGGCTGCCGCCCTCTGCAAGCTGGCGCGCCTCGATCTGCTCTCGCAGCTCATGAACATTGTCAGCTCCCACTCCGAGGAGCTGCCACGCACCCCGTCGGTGATGTCCATAGGCAGTGCCACCTCCTCGCTGTATGCCCCTGGAAAGATGGGCTTCATGCCTCCAAAGCCCAAACCAGCGCCCATCGAGATATTTAAAAGCGAGGTCGTCGATCATAAGCTGGACCTCACACTTCCCGACTACCTCATGGAAAAGAAAGACGAAGACGTCGCCTCAGGATATCGACGCGGCGACGAGCGTTCCATCATCGACGTGGAGTTTGGCACCACCCTTTACGTGTCGTCCTCCCGCGAGGACGATCAAATCGAGGTCGAGGAGGAGCCCCTGGAAGAGCCAGAAGGCTCCAGCAGTGAGGTGTCCGTCAAGAAGTCATCCAGCGAGGGCAGTGTCCCACCGCCAGCAGTTGCACCACTCGCTGTCTCTGTGGAGGATGCCAAGACGGCCGAGACAAAGTCCATACGAAGTACTGACGGCACGGGAGTAAGCCGATCGTCGGGCTTGGAAGAGCTCATGGAAGAAGAGGAGGACGAGTTCGAAATTAATCTCTTCTATTAAATATGTATTAATATTTTACGTTTTTCGTTGTTCTGCAAATAAAAATCTTTGTTAACCACAGATTGATAGATCTGATTGTCTGAATGTCCTTTAAAAATACTCTTTTCTTTTGCAGGGTCCCTCCGTTGAAACGGAGAAGTGTGGCAAGAGCATTGCCGATACCTGGGACTGCATCTACGAGACTTCCGGCACTACACTGAGCAAATCGAACAGCTCGGAGGTCAGTCAGGAGATCGGGCCCGGCTGTCGTTGTGGCTGCATTGTACATTTGGGTTCCTCGAAGCCCACGCGGATCATAGCGGGAGCCACTCAAAGCTGCCCGGGACGCTCCTTCTGGCTAATACAGGTATGTCCTTCGCTTCGCTGACCCCCAGGACCCCCCGGACCCACTGAAACCTCCTGACCCCCATTTGACCATCGGAGACTCTTGATGGTCTGAAAGTTTTGTTCTTTCAAGAGGCGGCCTGCGGCAATAACCATAAAGATGGACAATGCCAAACATACAGAAATGTGTCCATGAATAAAATTCCCGTACGCTTCAAGAGGCTGCCGGGTCGGCCGCCGTGACAAAGGCATTGTAACTTAATGTTGCATGCCGCAAAGACGTAGTGGGACGTTATGGGCCATGGGGGTTGGACAGACAGACAGACAGACAGACAGTATTCATGCATAATAAATGCCCCACTTCGACTTCCAGTCGTATTGTCAAGTTCATTTCAGTGCTCGAACAAACCCGAAACTATCAACGTTTTAGGGGTTTGCTGGGGCTCTGCGCAGGACGAACTTTTTCCTTGATTATGTTTAATACAATTGGGTTGATTAGACCACCAATTGGCACGTTCTCGCAGGCAGGCAGGCAGGATGCTCAAATCGAACTTCCGCTCGAAGGTTGAAGGTGGAACGTTGATGAGGTCTTGACCCCGATTCTAAGGGGATGTCCTGTAATACTCATCTACAAAAAACCTCTAATTTCTTCAGGTGGACGGCGAAGAGACCATCTCCCTTGTCCTGAGCTTCCTTCGCCTGCCTTGTGCCTCCCAGTACATCAAGGTGCGCGATGGACCCTCGCTGTCATCCACGTTGCTGGTGGAACTGAGCGGCGGCGGCCTAACTCTCAAGGGAGCCGTCGGCGAGGGCGGTCACATCTACAACCACATACCGGTGGCCATCGAGTCCAGCGGCGGGCAGCTCTTGGTGGAGTTCTCATCAGGAGAGTCGGCCAACGCATCCTCCACATCGCCCACTACCGAGGACGGAGCAGCCGCTGCTTGTACCGGCGGGTTCATGGCCAATGTCCAACAGCAGCTACGTAAGTATTTCACCTGAAATTCCGCCTTCACCTCTTGATCTATAACGGTTGAATCCCACAGCCGGTGCCAGGGAAGCCAACAGCAGTACGACCCTTATTGCGGCCACCCGAATATCCGGAAAGAGCCGCGCCATACACCAGAAGCCCTCCATGTCACGGCTTCGTTTTACCCTGGTCCACCTGAGTGCCATGATCTTTGCCAGCATCATCATTCTGATAAGCGCCCTTCTCGGTGCGCAGTACGTGGTACGGTATCGGAAGTACCATCTGGCGGTGGCACTTCGACAGGACGAAGGATCACGCCTGCACACGCCTCGGGCCTCGCTCAGCTCGCTACACGGCCCGCCGTCGCGTGCCACATCGACCACGACACTCCTTTCCGAGGTCATCTACCTGGTGAAGATGCGTCCCAAGCACCATCTGCGCCACTCCATTCTGCGGGAGAGCGTGGACGCCGAGAACTTGAACCTCGAGACGGAGTTCAAGGATTCTGATCCAAATGGCTTGCTGGTCAAGGGGTGAGTACTCCCGCAGGACCCATCTCCACCCCCAGACGTGACAGTGCGCAAATGATCTCTCCTGCAGGGATCCCATACCAGAGCTTGGCAGCTCGGCCTCAATGCTGACGTTGCGGAACGAGCGCTCCTCGCCAGCGCGATCGCTGGAAGGAGGCAGTGTCATCGGTTCGCCTTCGTCCGGCGAAGGCGTGCTGTCCTCCAAAGTAGAGGACGGCGAATGCTCCCCGGAGGCCCATATGCTGCCGACCAGCTGCAAGGACAGCGCCAAGGACTCGGAGTCCATTATATCGTCCGGTATGAGCTCCCTGTGCAACAGTCCGCCGATGAACAGCAAGCGGATGAGCAAGTACTCGGATCGCTACGATGCGGTCACCCTGAAGCTTCTCTCCTCCCGCCTGGACGAGAGCCTGCAGGACGCCAGCTCCCTGCACTCCGTCTCCGAGTCGTTGCGAATGGGTCGCCTGGGCTCTCGAAGTGTCAGCTCCTCCCTGACCAATGTGAGTTGGTACTCGTATTTTTTAGTGCTCACAGGAGTCAAAGCTATAGCTGTACGTATATATATATCCTCATTCCAGGGTTGCTACTCTCCGGCGGCCAGCGTGGTTAGCACTGCCACTATCCGGACGACCAGCAATCCCAAAGAGTCCAAGGAGAAGCAGAACCGCAGGAAACTGCTCGCCCGACCCGGGTCCGAGTTCTCGTTGGGGAATCAGGAGGAGCTCGAGCTGGACTACTATGACTACAACGTGATCAATGCTGGGGCAGCACCAGGCTCGTATCTGGGAATGGATCCGGCCTACCTGGTGTGGATACCGCCCTTCGAGGAGGTAGCCGAGCGCGACGACGAAGACAAGACGCCGGAGCCACAGCGGGAGGAGGCAGAGCCTCTGTACGAGGAGATCCAAATGCCGAAGTACGGCCACTATCTGAGTCCGGCCAGCAACACGGAGTCCAGCACATCCCACACGGCGGACAACACGCCCAGCTCGGAGGAGCGGTCGCCACTGAACAGCGAGCGCCCCTCCAAGGCCACATCCCCCTGCGAGACGACGACGACAACGACGGTCGAGGTCCAGAAGAGCGGAAAACAGCCCACGCCGTACATGTCCCGCAAGCAGAGACGCCACTCCAAGCAGCGATTCCTCTCGACGTGTTCCCTGGGCACTGGAGGGGCGCCAGAGCACGAGATCCGCACCGTCAGGACTCACCCCAGTGAGATTGCCGCAGTTCATCAGAAAGTGGAAGCCGACTCGGATCCCAATGAGTCGATGACCGGATCATATGTGGAGAAGGAGACTGCCGTCGAAAAGTCGACCAACGATCTGCAGGAGTTCCTTGCTCTGGACGATATCCAATTCGCCGACGAGAGTGGCAGCGACTATGAGACGGTCACGCTCAAGCAACTGGCAGCCACAACGGAGTCGAAGATGGGACTCGACGATCTTCAAACGAAGCTACGGGCCAAGTCGAGAGAGGTGTCCGTGTAACACGAGAAACGAGAGTATTATGTATATAGGAACAGCACAAATAATGGAGTTTACGTTTACGTCTAGCAATAGCATTTTTAAGATTCTGTAAAGTGGTACATATACATATGACAGCATAAGGAACATAAACCACCTCGGGGTGTACGATGTATGGGTTTTTTTTTGTATGTTTTTATCTCTAATATCTCTAGTCTTAGAGCAGCATACTTGTCGTATAGACCACATTGGAGTGTAGTAAGAGGACTAGAACATATCTCTAGTCTCACGTTGTAAATGTAATCTAAAAATATCGTAGATGAGTTTAAGTTAAATTTAGTATCTATTCGCACACAGATATGTATACAGTCCAATTATTCGAGAGAAATATGTATGTTTTTATTATCTATATCTATCTTTGATTTAGAGATGTAATGGAGGAGTTATGGCCTGCCCTTTGTGATCCTTATTTACTTACTGCTTTCAATGCATTAACAAACATTCTAGTCAAAATTATACTGTATGTAGTGGAAATTATTTTTGGAATTTAAAAAACAATCAAAATATGTTTCGTTTTTGAGATTTTGTGACAACACAACACACCGCGCCCCGACCTCTAAGCTATATACAAATACACGACTTGTACGATGTACATGAATCATATTAGGCGTTTTATTATCTCACAACCGCTCCTACATATTTCAGGATAAATGATTGCTACCAGAACACAATTTCTCTAAGAAGTAATACTATGCTGGGAGTCTTCTTGGAGAAATTATGTTTTCGTAAAGCATTTCGGGCGACTCTCTGAGACTTTTTGATGAATAATTTGATCGTAGTTGTCCAGTTGCTTGCACCAGACGCCACCATTTATGCTGGGATCGGCAGCCGACATTTTGATGCGGTATGCCAGTAACTCCTGCCGCTTTTGCTCCCTCCTCATCTCCACGATAAAGGGGGCATCCTTAGGCTGGTTCCGATGCATCGCTTGGCAAATGCAGCATTCGATTTTCTTTGGGTAATTTTCCTTCTCCTCCAAAGGCGGCTGACTTGTTTTCGGTACTTCCAACTTCGGTTTCGACTTGACTTTTCTCTTCTTTCGAACTGAAGGATCGACTTTGGCGGGAACATTTTCATCCAACATGCTCATAGAATATGGATAATTAAGAACATTTGGAATTATCTTTTCCATGTCTATTTCATTGCTTAAATTATGAGTCGACGAGAGTGAGCTAAGAAATTCCTTCAACTTATTCAGATACTCATCATTGGAAGAAACTCTAGGAGATTCTTCGTTTTTATGGGAATCACGATTCGCGACTTTCATTAATTCCTCTGAACGAATATTGTTCATTCTGATGTGGCTTCTTCGGAGCTCCATATCTTCGTGTGGATTCTCCAAAAGCTGTTCTTCGAATGGCCTGACTTCCACACTGCTCTTGTGACCAACCAGAGCCTCCAGCTTCTCAGCCGCTTCGATTTCGCGGAGAACTTCGAAGATCATAGAGGATGCATCGTTTTGGGTAGACTTGGTTGAGCTCCTGGAAAAGCTGCCCAGGTTCCGACTTCGACGAATAGATAGTCCACTTTGTTTACGTTGCTCCTGTTTCTGGTTCCCTGTGCCCTTTCTATGCCGTCGTAATATCTTCCCTTTGGATTCGACCTTTGATGAAGAGCTGAGTATATATTTTTGTGCATTGCAAGTTATTGGTCCATTTGCTGACTCTGCGGACGACCTAGGCTGTTCTATTCCGGGAGGCTCGACTCTTTGGATGAATGGATTGTTCTCAACAAGATCGTATATTTCAGTATTAAGTTTTCCGTCGTCGAGTAGCCCCTTGGCGTAGCTCAGATTTCTGATATCTATACCATATTGTATAGGTTGATGAACTGGCATCAGTGGCAGCTCTTGGTGGGTGTGCGGGTAACCTTTCGACTTGCACCATGATTCGCGATCTTTGTTGCCTTTAAGACTTTGATAAAACGTGTTTTCCTTTCGAGCTGGGCTCTTGTCCTGCAGCCCACCGCGTGCCCGAACCGGAGCAAACGGATATACGCCAGCTGGAGCCTGCCTCAAGGGCACATACAGAAAGGAGCTGTCCTCTCTGCTCCCGAGGTCGTTCTTCTTTCTGGAGGTGGGACGGGCGCGTGCGCCACTGTCAAGTTTTTCCATGCTGCACAAGACATTTGCCACCGAGTCTGTGAAATACTTGGCATTCGGATGTTTGGTTATGGAATGGGAAAACTTCTTCATATATATTTATATGTCTATAAATTTAGAATTGTATGTAAAAATATTAGATAAAACAGGCACACTGTATCTCCAGGTGCCAAACAGATCGGATATACCTACTGTCTTTGGGGAACAGGAAACTACATACATAGTAAATATCTCTTAGATCAAATGATACCTAATGATAATGACAATGACGATTTTCTTTCAACATGTTGCATTAATAAAGTTTATTTTCAGGAAAATACTTTCACTATCGAGTAATAAATGTGGCTCAAAATACAAATTGGAGAGCGAGAGAGAGAGAGGGGGGGAAGGGGTGCGAGTATCTTATGCTTACATTAAATATGGGATTAGATAAGTAAATACATATGTAAAATGTTAATTGAATTAAACTAGCGTAGCGTTATGTTATGTTATGTTTTGTTATTTGTTTGTTACTTGTTTGACGACATTTATTGGTCCTACCGGTGCCTGTTGAGAAGCGTTTTGGTTGTAGTTCTATCATAGGTACTCGATTCCATTCCGACCCATTCCGATCCGCATGAGTATACATATGTATTCTTGGGAAAGGAAGGAATAGCTCCCATTCTCTCTCCTTCCGGATCATTTACTTAAATACTTAGTGGTAGCCATAACATCAATGGATTGTTATTTCAAAAGTTTTTATTATTGCGTTTAAATAGTTAGTGAATTTGACGGCCAATTGATTCGAAGGGTATGTATGTAAAATCTGTTTTCAGAACCTCATCTGAAGAACACTACAAATGAGTATGCATGTGGTATGGGTTACGGTTACGTCTTTTCAATATCAACATCATTACATTGTAATTAATTGCTTGTTTCAATATATATTCATAGGTACTATTGTACATACAACATTCAAGGTGGCTCAAAGATATATGTATTTCCAAAGAAAAAACCGTATAAATATATTGTGTAAAAATGTATAAATGTATTACAATTCTCAATTCTCACCGCGGCAATGTGAGTTTTTCTTTTCGTTAACAGGGGGACTCTAGAGCCGGAATATCGACTAAGCTTTAACTTTAGCTCTTCTTATGCTGGATATACGGTTTAGTCTAACAAAAACTGCACAAAGTGATATGATTTTGGTCTCAAATGGCATACATTTTGATAGCAGAACGTTATGGAGATTGTTGACCCCTTCTTTTGGGTATAATACAAGTTCATACTCTTACTCGTAGTATATACTCCTATATATAATATAAATAAAACAATTATAATATGCTCTCTTAAGATTCAAACTAATATCTCTAAAGTTTTTGTGGGAATAATTCCCAGAAGACCTTTCCGGAGGAGTCTTGACTGCAAAAAGCGGTACTGGAGCGAGCTTGAAAATTATAATTGAAAATAATTGTAAGAGTAAATTTGGCTTAAAGAAGTTCGTTTTTCGAATGAGAAAAATTGTGTGGTCTTTTAATTTCTACAGATTTTTAACCAAAACTTAAATAACAATAAACAGAATCCTATAAGCCGTGCACAGAATTTTCCTAAAATATGCATATTGTTTTTTGCTCGCTCAAGAATATGAGAGACTTTTCTCAGATATACAATTATTCTTAAATCATAGAGGAGCTACCATCGGAAGCCATTTCTTTGGGTTGTAATTTCAGTAATTTCTTGCGATTCGTTTCGTTAAAAATTGTGCGGCTTTATGAAGATTTATCTGGAGTAGTTTGGAGTATATTGTTTAATTGGCTTGGGTTCTCTAATAGTTATAGTTATAGATAGGAATAGTTTATGTCTTTAACATCATTAACACCAACGTTTAGTTGTTGAGTTTATTACAAAATTCTGGTACTAGCAGTATTTAAAAAACAAAAAAAAATGTTGTTGATCCCATTGACTTAGATTGTAAGCGTTATAAATATTCGATATATCTGAATGTATATCTCTAACTTGTATAACATTTATTCGCTTGTACTGTAGCTATAACAAATGTGCACGATACTTGGCTATACTTGAAGAAAGCACTAGCTATAGAGAGTGCACAATACAATTATTACAGGTCTATGCGGAACGTGTTCCGTAGACGTTCTATAAATGGTCTATAAATCAAAAGCGTTCGGGAATGGCCGGCAGACGAGCCAAAATGTGTCATGACTTTGCTGTCCGTAGTTTTAGCTTTCGCAGAGATCTCATAATTCATCATTTATAAATAAACTAATTCACACGCACGTATCTATATAACTGATGTCCGATGTTTGAATATTGCGCAAATACTATAAAATGTTCCGTGCAAACCGATAAAAGAAACACACTAATGATCCACAAAAGTGCTTTGGAGAACTGTACGAGTGTAATTCGTATATGACAAACAATTTTCCTGGGATTTCGTGTTTAAATGAACGGATTCTGTTGGTCATCCACGAGTCACCGAGTCATGGAGCCTCCCACTCTGGGCCACTCTAGGCCGCTCTGGGCGTCTATGCCTTATCGGGTTTGATTACTTTAGCCTCGCAGTCGGATGGGTCTATATCTTGCTCCACAATGACCGTATTTCGTGATATTCTATCCGCCAGCTCGGTGACGGGGTCCGAAGGTTTGGTAGACGCTCTCACTTCCGAACGCCTTCGTGTGTTCTCGTCCTGTTGCTGCTTCCTTTGCACATCGCTCAGCCTGAAGGCCTCCAGGAACTCGTTCAGATCCACCTTGCCATCCCCATTCAGATCCATCATGCGGCACTTCTCCAGCATCTCCTCCTTGGAGTAGGCGCCCGGCATGTGGGCCGTCAACAGATCAATCGCTGTCTCGAATTCGTCCAGAGTTATCTCCCCTAAGGAATGGGAATTGAAGCTGGATTATGGGTGCCCAACAGTGCGGAGTGGATGTGAAGGGGAGAGTGTACTAACCAGAATCGTCAGCATCTATGATATTGAAGATGGCCACCAAACTGGCTTTGTTCGCATACAAGGCGTCCATGACTGAGGTTCCATCTGCCTCGGCCTCCAGCTGCAAAGCAAAAATGGGAATATCTTGTGGGTTCCCACAGCAAAACGTGGACACTACTCACGATCACGTCCGTATCCAGTAGATCCAGGGTGGTGTAATAGTTCACCATGTGGCTGTCGGTGCCTGGGGCCAGCTTGTCGCGCAGCAGACGCCAGGGCAGTCCCAGCTTTGTGACCTTCTCCATAACATAGCACCAGTTCGTAATGGTTATGCATCCGGTGTTTTCCGGATCGAACTTCTTGAACTCATCCTCCAGTTCGTCGCGATAGTCGCGCATCTTTACGGCGAGCTCCTTCAGGGCGGAGCTCTCCACCATGCCCATGCGCTGCTTGAAGGACAGGCGCTTCGACTGCGAGGCCGCCGATATGTACTGCACAAAATGGGGCATCAACTGGTTGTTGAGTCGTATGTAGGCGCCCTTATTGGAGCCAATCGCATAGTAGTTGGATGCCGAAAAGATCGTGATTACCTGTGGAGTGCGGGATGGTGCAGGCGAGTAGTCTGGGGGAGGGCAGAAGGGAGCCACCTACCTTGTTGTCATGCATGAACTCGTGTCCGTTGGGCTTGCACTCGTGAGAGCGTATGACATAGCTGAGTCGGTGGCGCTGCAGGAAATTCTCAGTGACGTCGGGCCCAAACCAAACACCAGCACCCCGCAGTGTGTTCGGCACGCATCCCATCACGGTCTGGGGGTCGCTCCACATGATATCGAAGATCTGCAAGGCAGGATCGTATAGGAGAAATAGATAGATGGAGCCCTTCTTTGGGGATTCAGGTACCTGCTGCCATTCGGTTTTATCCAGAGGCTCGCCATCTGTGAGCGGTGGTCGCAGAATGGATACGTACTGGAAATACGGCACAGTTAGTGGATGATCAACGATTTAGTCAATGAGGGGGGGTCGCACCTTGCCCCGATCGATGCTCTTGATCAGGTCCAAGCTGGTGTTGTCGGAAATGCCACCGTGGACGATCAGCACTCGGCTGTTGAGAACGGAGCCTAGTGGAAGCCATCGGTAGACCTCGTCGATGATCGCCAGCAATCGCTTGTGGTTCCGCTGTACGGCATACAGAGGGGGTGAAACCTCTGCCAATCCTTCGACAAATCGACGGAATACTTACGGGATACTTGCCCTCCACTTCGCGAATGAATCCATAGCGGGCATTCATGACGCTGTCTTCGTGGTTGCCGCGATTCAGGAAAACCGCCTGGGGAAATGCCAGATACAGGGACAGCAGCAACAGCAGCACCTCCAGTCCACGCTTGCCCCTGTCCACAAAGTCCCCATTGAACACATAGGGATTGGAAGACGAAGGAAGACCGTTCTAAACGATAGAGGAATGCCCGTAAGAGTCTGCAGAGGATCCGCGACTGCTTCTCACCTTGTGCAGCACCACAAGAAGATCGTCGAGTTTTCCGTGTAGATCGCCGCAGACAGTGACCTGCTGAGACACTGCAGTGGACACCATCGAGATGTTCGGCAACTGCTTGAGGGACTTGGCGCCCTCGCGAAGGATCAGCGCCACATACTTCGGATGCAATCGGTTGCCCTGGAAACGACTTGTTGGTTGGGACATGGACATGGACACGGCGCAACTGTTGCCGGACACTTACCCGTTTCTTGCGAAAGACGTCAATCAGGAGATCGATGTGACTCTTTCGAATTGGCATCTCTATTTTGGCATTCACAGTATCCCCGGCCTCCTCAATCATATCGTCCTTTTCGTCCAGCAGGGAAACTGTGGAGCACAAAGGAGTAGTGCCCTGGATCCTGTGGTCAGTGCTCGATGGGGAAAACTTACTTATGGACTCGCCATGATGTTGATTTTTCCTGCCCGCGGCCTGAGGCATATGTTTGATGAGGTCATTGAAGAATTTGTACAGCTGCGGGAGAACAGAATGTCACGCATGAATACACTCGCACGGAGAGGGGAATAGTGGTAGGGGTAGGGGAGGGGTTCACTCTTGTGGTTGCACTTGCAGTTCCACAGTTCCATCGACTTGCTATCGACTTTTGAAACTCTACAAATGCAATCGTCCGACGTACATACATACATACATACATGTGGGAGGGGGATGGGGAGGGTTATACTCGTGACCCTTCTCAGAATCTTCCTCACCTCAGCCTGGTCCTGCTCGCTGGCGTACTCTAAATTCTGGAATATCTGCCAATTGCAGCGCCTCATCATTTCGCGACGTGCCTGATGCCTGCGATACCATTTCTGGATAAATATTGCCGCTCTGATAGCTAAAAGATACATTTATCGATTATTAAATAATTTTTAGTTTTAAATTTTGTATTTTGTATTGTAGGTTATTTGCTAGCGACTGTATGGGTGGGTGGAGGGGTGAGGTAGGGAGAGGGAATTTGTACATCGAGAACCAGATTCGAGGAACATTCAAGAATTTCTATGAAATGCAACATCAAAACATCAAAGCCATAATTTACACCTAAAGACGACGGAAGCTGGGGGTTTTCTTAAAGTACTCTTTCGACCTTTGACATTTTCAAGCATTTTCCGTTCGACGCTTATCGGTACAAAGTTCACAAAATGCAAATGTTTTCATGGATGGAGTTGGGTATGGGTATGGGAATGGGAATGGCATGCGAAATGCGAAATGCGGGATTCGGGATGCGGGATGCAGGATTCGGGATGCCGGATGGGTTGTGCGGAACAGTATGGACAGTACTCGCGTTAATTACTTGCCGTTCTCATCCATTCTGATGCAAATTTACTCGTCTGCTATACGTACACACACACTGAATGCTGAAAACGTCAAAGACAGTCAAAAAATGGTGGGCGGCAGACACGGGTTGGGGCGGCGTAGGGCAGGGGTTTTGTGGCAACAACAATTCTACTTCTACCGGCAGATAGTACGAGTGTGAGAGATAGACAGATAGAGAGAGAGAGAGAGAGAGAGAGAGGGGCTTGGGTCTGGGTCTGCAGTTTCAAAATCTTTTACACACTTGTCGCTGCGTCTGGTGGGGGGGGCGGTGGTTTTTTCTTTTTCAAATTTATACAGCCCATAAGATGGGTCGAAAGGTGCTTCAACATTCGCCGTTGTCCGATACCCAGCTGCAAATGTTATTCCGGGATTTGTGTCATATGTTGTTACTCAAAATCTCCATATTGTACAAGCCAGAAATGTATTCGATCGACACTAGTTATTCCGGCACTTTCCCTCTCATGTCATGTTTTCTTTCTCTTTTAATCTACAATTTTGTAATGTTTCCGAAAACATTTGATAATATATTCAATAGCTAAATCAATGAATAAATACATGTCCATCTGTTTGTTGATCCTGTCTTGAGGACACTAATTGTATGAGATCTTGAAAGCTTCGAATCCAGTTTCAGTCCGCAATCAGTAATTTCAGAATCGGATAATACTCTAGGTGTAATGTAATACACAAAATGTTATGGTTTTCCTGCTGGACTGCTATTTCCACCTACGAATATACATCCATACATACATATACATATGTATGCGGGTGGGATATCTGTAATCTGTAATTAATCTTAGTAACAATTAATGTTGGAATACCTGATTACACCGCTCGTCTAATCGTCTAATGTAAATGGCCTAAATGATGATTTTTGGACAAGGGAAAAGTGCCGAAAAGTCAGTTACTGCCCAGCATGACGAATACTTTCTGGACCGTATGAATATATGTACTATATACATGTGTATTAATTTTCTGTGACTGTCGAAAGGGGAAAGGTCTGTGTAATAACGTTTAAGGCACAGGCTGGTTTGTTTAATTATATAAACTGGGGGGATGAGAAAAGCCTTGGAAAGCCTCAGGCCCAAAGGCTTAACCGCAGCGACTTCAAGGCAGTGAAAATGAGAATTAATTGGTTTTCGTGTGTCATCCTTATGCACTTTTGAATGTCCGACCTAATAACAAACCCTAAAGAAATACTCGAAACTTTTGCCTCTGGCTCTGGCTCTAGCTGGCTTTCTGCCTTTCTGCCCTTTTGAAGGCAAACTCAAACTCGAACTAAAACAAAAACCAAAAACTTTCTATTTTCCGCCGTGCACGCCGCTTTAAACCGCATAGAGGACCCGGAACGACTGGAACTATTACAATGCTCGTACTTATTGCAGCAGTAGAAAGAACTACGCGATGACTATGACGATGCCTCGTGCTCCGCTCTGCCCCGCTCTGCTCTGCCCCGCTCTGCTCTGCTCTGTTTGCTTTTGTGTGGCGAGGCAAGTGTGTTGTTTTGGTGCTTTGAAAAGGCGTAGCACAGTGGGCCGCACAACCAGGAAAAGTGAACAGAACGCGAGGTGCCAGCACCTTGCGCCCGACAGCACATGGCCTCCCCACAGTATTCTTTGTTCCAATTATCGAATCGGTGGACGGTCCGTCCTCCCATCTGTCCGTCCGTCCGTCCGTCCGTCCGTCCGTCCGTCCGTCCTTCCCTTTTCCAATTTGCGTCCATGTCCGCGTGTTTGTGGTTTAATTTCTGGCCGGCTGCGTGACTAGCTGAATGAGTATACTACTGTTATGTATGCCAGAGTATTGACCCACACTCGCATATACATACATACATATGTACATATAGTCGTATATCTGGCCTTAGTTATTGCCAACTGTCCAGCTGTCTTACCAACGGCCCAACAAACTATGGGGTCTTTCTTTGGCGGTGTTCCTTCGCTTTGCTGGAGACGGACACGGAGACGGAGGGTGTCCTCGTCTTTCTGGCTCGGATCCATGTGAATCGCTGGTAAAATAAATTGGAACAAAGAATAAGGTTAGCGCAAGCGCCGGAAAACGACCACGGTCATACTAGCAGGTCTCTGTGGTATGGCCTAAAGGTCTTCGATGGGTAGTGCAAGTGCAGGTCCACCGCCAAGCGGCCCCTGGGGACACCCAGAGGTACCACCAAAGGACACATTAGGGACATATGGTAATTGTGTGTAATTGTGGGACTCCTTCAAGCTCTATCTTAAATCGAAGTCTTCGAGCAACTAAGAATTTGCTGAGGCGACTCCTTTCTGCTGTAGGGGGGGATTCTTGTTTTGATACCTATTAGTGGAGCTAATTGGCCGGCATGGCCAGATTTCAGATGGCCTTATCCCCTGCCTAATTCTATGCTCTTCCACATTGGTTGAATGGCAATTGCTAAGCGGACTTTGCTTAATTCGTAGCCATCAGCGGCACAATGGTACCGTAAATGGATTAGGTTTTGGGGGCTATTGCCCGCGTGCTTGTGGTTCTGGTTCTGCTTCTGGTTCTGGTTCTGGTACAAATCCCCTGCGACAGTCAACTGAATGGATCTAAGCCTACGGTAAGCAGCGGTATACTCACTTTTCTCGGCCCGGGAGGCGCTCATTCCCCGCAGCGGCTTGCGAAAGTGCTTGCACCAACCTTTCCTGTGGAAGAACTGCAGCAGACTGGAGGCCCGTGTGGTCGTCTGGGCGGCCACCGACTGGGGCTGGCCGCTCGGACCCAGCGTCTGCATGCTGGCACCCACGCGCTCTATTTCCGATGAGCGGCACGACGAGGCGTCTTCCACGGAGGAGCCGCGCCGCTTGCCGTCCTCCTCGGATCGCAGGCATACGCAGCTGCGTAGCATACTTCTGCGGGCTGACGCTGACTGACAAATCCTGTCAAAGCTGTCAAAAACTAGCCCCGGGGCTAGGTTACAGGCCACCACCGAGAACGGAAGAGAGTGGGGGGGTGGGGGGCTTGGCAGCGTAACCTAAGACGCCACAATCCCGTCCGGTGTCCCGTGTCCCGTCGACAACTGTCAGACGGCGGCTGGCAACTGCCAGGTGAGGCGCGCGGTCTCCAGTCTCCAGATCCAGGTCCAAGCCACGTCCACGTCCTCACATGCGTCGCGGCCAGAGGTCTGATGCCTGATGTCACTCGCCCTCGCCTGACACTGTAATGTAATTTGTCAGCCCCCCCTTACTTGCCACACACTACAGCAGGATTCCTGCTCGTCCACACGCTCGTCTTGGGGTGCGAGTGGAGGCCATTCGCTAGTCGGCGGCCCTAATGCAAATTGATTTCACTTTTGTATAATTTATTCATTTCGATGTTGGCGATGTTCGCGACGTTGCAACATGGGGCATCAAATCAGCGTCTCAAAGCTTCGCGAACTGAAAAATAAATGGTGCAAAGAAGAAATATACGAGTCTGAAATTATGTTTTACATAAAAGTTAAATTGAAATAATAAGTTTTTCCTTGATCAAATTAGCCTTCACTCAGTGTCCCTCCTCATTTGTCCCGCTGTCCCGGATGTGCCTTCGCATTCTGCTCTACTAAATAGTGGAGGATGTACATACGTGCACATGTACCTCTCCACTCTCCCTGATTCCCAGCAAATGATTCAGAAAGAACTCCTTGCAAGGATTTTCCTAGAGGTAGGGCACGAGTACGAGTACGTGTATCTATAGATCCAATATCCGTACGAGTATAATGGGTGCATGGGTGTGGAGGAATGTAGTGAAATGAAACAAATACGATGCGCTTTATCGACTGGAGAATAAAAGAATGATAGTTAAAACAGAAAAGAGGACCATCATCCGCAAAGCGACACTTGAATACCCTGCCAAAGCAAAAGCAGTTGCAATTATAAAGTTTATAAGAAGTTGATGCGGGTCTCCACGCCACAACTTTATGGCGGCACCCAGAAAATCCTTCTTTTGGCCAGCACGTGCCGCACGTTGCGATGCGCTGCAAACTGCTGGACCACTCCTGGACTGCCGGCAAGGGGTGGGGGGAGGGTGGTAGTTTTGTTAGCCAAAACCCGTTGACCCGGCTGCCATTTCACTATTTATGACCACTGGCATATCGTACGAGTATATATGTGTGTGTGTGCTTGTGTTATGTATCTACGGGGTGGTAGGTGCCCGAGGGGTCTTTTATGATGGTCGAAATGCTTTCAGCTTTTATGAAGCCAGTGTTCTCTCGAGTGGCTCCAAACGAACGAACCAATGTATCCACCAATTGAGCGATATGCCACACCCAGCCTTCAGACCGCACCGGATGGGGCCGCACCCACAGACACACACAAAACAGTGCCAACAGAATCAGTGGCAGATCCACGAAGTGTGAAATTAAAATGATAACCTGTAGCAGAACACGAGGACTTGCTACACCCATCGATGGTTGGGGTAGGGTAGGTTAGGGCAGGATAGGATAGGGTAGGGGATGAGGGTTCAGGGATGAGGGATGTGGCCCAACATATTGTAACCTAAATATAAAGGCAGCTTGGAAGGTGGGTATTGATTAATCGCTTAAAACATACAATGGCCCGGCAATGTACGGGGTACATTTTGTGGTGCGGAAATGCGGAATAACGGAACGGAACCAGCAAAAGATACCAGGGAAAGCGAGTTTATATTTTTGGAACTACCGAGAAGGAATACGAATCGAGAGTCTCTGCAAATCGAAGAACGCGTATCTCCGGAAAAGAGCAATTTCGGGGCCCATTGACACCATGCCAGCGTGCCACCATGCCACCATGCCACCAGTTTCATGCAAAGTTCAAGATGCTCTGCCCATCCCATAGGAGGGACTCTCATGCATATTTCAATTATTACTTTTTTCGCCTGTATTCAAAGATCCCCATCAGACGAGGCAAAGGCGAGGGCCCCCATCGTTCGCCAGGTGAAATGTTTTAGAAGACGCACCAACCCACTCCCGCCCACACTCCCTCCTCTGCCGTGGCACTTTTCGAGCGAAAATTGCGTTAGCGAAAAATGTAAATGTGGCGGCAGAAGTGGGCGCAAGGCTTTTATCGAAATGTAATTTGTCTAAAGTGAAAATGACAGAGAGACAGAGACACTGCGGAATTGTGGAATTTCTTTAAGGATTTTCGCTAACATTACGCTTCAGAAATAATAAATCAAAAGGATATTCAATGTGGAAAGCCACAATTTGATCTTTAGGCCATCGAAACCATCGGAAATAAAAGCCAACGGCGATAAGATAAAGTAGGTTCTGGGACAGTTTCTGGGACCGGTGGCTCCATAAATTGGAGGCCCAACTCTATTTATTTCAATTACCCATTTCTTTTGGGGTCAATTTCCGGTTCCGGGTGGCAATGCTGCCGCCCTGGGTCAGGACAAGAGGGATCAAAAGATAATGGGATTATCCGCCAGCACATTGCGGACGAGAGAATACGTTGTTTCTCCATTAATCCCAGAACAAAGAGCGAACAGAACAGAACAGCAGCAGCAGCAGCAGCTATCTGTCCGCTAAACGGACATTGACGGTAATAGGTTCTGTCCACCAACGAAGGAGCGAAGGAAGAAGGCTCTGGGTCCCGCCCCCTTGCGTGTGTGGTGTGGCGCCCCAAAAGATGATTGTTGGCTGACTCAATTACGATGAATTGCATGTCAGACGACACGGGACGGCACACGGACACTCCGGCACTCCGGCACTCAGCATTTCAGTTCTGCAAACATCGCTTACGCCCCGCAGCAATTAACTTGGCAGCAAATGTACTTATTTGCAGATGATGCGTCAAGTCTCAGGGTCAATGGCTGGAATAAATTTCGTAAACAACTAGCAGAACGTTGGCTCTCATTCCGCAGAACAGCGGCGGGCATGTCCAGAAAACTTACCATTGCTGCCATCAGTCCCAGAGGACGTATCACATTGATGCTTCGACTCGAGACGTACAAGCGAATGCTGCAAAAGAGAATGCTGGAGAATACTATACACACAACATACATGTCGTGTGCATGAAGTGGTTAATTGACTCCAGTTTCACAGATAAGGGGTTTTTTTTAGTTGTTTAGTTGTTTTGTATTGGGCCCACTCTCGCTCTCTCTCTCTCTCTCCTTTTAAGCATACTGACATCACAATTGTTACTACAATGATCTCACTGTCTAAACTTAATAGTTAAAGGTATAAACGAGCCTATGAAAACTAGTTTAATCATAGTAAGAGCTACTTTTAATAGACCTTAGACTAAAGTAGAATTCATATAACGCTCAACGTGAAGGTTGCACTACCTTCTACTTCAATTAAGTATAAGCTGTTTCCTACAAACGGACAAGTATTTGAAAAGCCACATGACATTTCCTGTACAATAGTGGCTTCAAAAACATTTAGCCATGAGAAACATGAAACGTCCTGGGGTTCGCCACGTCCAAAGGTCAAATGAGAATCAGAAAAGTAAAAAATTGTGCTTTTGCCCACCGCTCGCGGCTCGCAAATTTGTTCATTCAAATTCTCTGGCAGGTAATTAGGTTGCCTGCGCTTTTAATTGAGTTGCCCGAGGAGTCAATTTAAAGGGTAGGCACGTACCCAAGAGAGCCTACCGAAGGAGCACCTGAATGGCTGTGGCTGTGGCTATGGCATTGGCTATCACGTATTAACTATAAACATTTTCCCGTTAAGTTTCACAGTTTATAGCCAAAAAGTCTGCTTGGGCCCCCATTAACAAGGCCACGAGGGCTTTAACAACTTTGAAATGATGTCAGCTCTCGGATGCGATGCTCATGTGGGATGTGGGATGTGTGTCAATGCTGAGAGTCGATTTTCGTTATTTATAAACCAAATTAGGGATAAACGGAAATTGGGCGTCAGGCGTTAGGTTTGGCACCTTAAAAGCGGCGGCGGTGGCGGTGGCGGCGGTGGCATCGCTCTGCTCCAGCATTAAGCAGCCATATGGACCAGGATTTCAGGATTTCCAGCCCAGCAGCTGTGTGAGAGGCGCCCCAAGGCATTCGAAGCAAGTATTTAGCCGTAATTTATTCTCGCTTCGTACACTCGGAGAATAATGAGGCATAAAATACAGCTGTAAAACGAAATTGAGTCACAATTTCTGATAAATATCTAAAGAACAAAAAAACTTGTATGTACAAGGACAGGTATTTTGGTTTATGTATTTTACAAAAATGTATTAGAAAACTGGGGGAAGGTTTTGCCGAGTGTATTTCATAGGAAAGTATGCCGCAAGTTGATGTTTTGGCTTAATTGCCGTCGAAGAGTAACCAAACACCGACCCGACCTTCTCGCTCCCTCCTTTTGGTTAGCAAATCAAGCGCGAAAATTACGACACCTTGGATGGCTTGGGGGATGGAAGGTAGGTACATAAACCGACTTATTTAAATCGATTTTCAACAGCAGGAGTCTTAAATTTCAGATCTTGATTAGATGATGATTGGGGTACTTTCGCATACCCAAAGCGAAGGACAATTCGTCAGATTGGGTCTCCTTGCCATGATTTTCTATGCTCAGCGGCTAATCCTTTGGCATTCCGTTCCATATTCCCAAAGACACTTCGCATACATATACGAAAAGTGGCAAGACTTAAAGAGCCGCCTGCTTTGCACAATTTTGTAATACCTAATACCATGCTTTGGCATTTCAATGGCCAACCAACACCAAAAAAAAAGTTTAGTCCTAAAGCCCACGCAAAAATCAAATCAAAAGTGGTGGGACATTAGGGGAATGAAACCGCTGGAAGTTGGAGCACGATATATAAAAAAAAAAAAACAAAAGAGAAAAGAAAAAACTCCCAGGCGGTGAGAAAAATAAACGAAATCACGAAAATAAATAAACAAGTGAATCTCGGGGAACGAAAGAAAGCAAAAGCAAAAAGAAAAGCCCCAAAATCAAATGCCAAACGTCAGCGAGATTGGTTGCTTCTGTGGGGGCCGGTCTGCGTTTCAGGATCTGACTCTCGGTAACCTCACTGGGGAGGGAGGGAGTTTAATCTTCGATATGACTGCCATTCAAAGGGTATGGTAAAGCACTCGAACTAATCTTATATCATAATACATATGAGAGTGTACTGAAATGTGAATCTAAGGGTAAAAACAGTGTGGGAAATAGCCTGAATATAGCTTCCAAATCGTTTTTAGAGGATAGTATGAAACTGAAGCATACATATATGTACATATGTATGTGCCTACATAATAGAAATCTGTTATGTTGGTTATCAACTTGTGGCTGATATGCACACTAAATCGATTATATTCGATCTTTTATGGACAGACACACAGGATTTGATCGGATTTACATATCTTGTGGATTCCTTACTTCACAAAATGGAGCTTCTAGCCTTAGCCTTAGCTTCAGTCATAGAGTCCGACAGACACATCACATCAATTAAGTGTGATTACATGTTTTAATTGCTGATGATGTTACTACAAATTGATGTGAAATATTTATGTATGCTTAGATATTCCATCTCTAAATCAACACACATTTACATTTAATGACCCATATAGTCATTTTACCTACTTGGCTATTCAGACAGAAATGTCTTCTTGGGGCCTTTCATCACCTTAAACATTTGTTTGTTCCAATATTTGCATACATATATTTTAAACAAATTTCTGTCTGTAGATGCTGATGTATGCATGTATGCGCTTGAGTATTTATATATGTACATTAGAAAGAGAGCGAGAGAGATGTCTAAATAAATATGTAAAACCCATTTCTCTCGCGTATGGCTTGGCGCCTTAAGTTATTGTTGTTGGCGTCGTTTACATATGTATACCACATACTGAGAAGAAAACGCATTACACTGCACAACAAATTGTTCTGGCAAGCCACAGCATGTTTAGTGGCGGGGGCGGGGGGAAATGATTATTCCTGCATAACACTGTATACGTCACAATGTGCGACATGGTTGTGACAGCTCCCTCTCCTCTGTCAGAGGAATAAGTGGTCATAAAATTATGAGCGTAGTGAAACGCCAGGCCGCATTCGTAGATGCCTGCGTACATATTTACAGATATTAACATCTACATCTACATCGGCAACAACAATAACAGGAAATAGATAGTACAAAGGCGGCGAAAAACATTAAATGAAGCCAAACACTGAATAGAATGGTTTTGGTGACAAAACAGCACTGCACCACCACCAGCACCAGCATACACCCGACCACCAGCAACAAGAACAACAGAATAGCCTAGACGACCTACGCCACAGCCACAGCCATAGCCACACACCGACGCATAGCAGGCGCTATGATTCCGAAATAGCGCGTCGAGCTGGTGAGCAGCAGCGGCGGCAGCGTCACCATTACGTACACGGAGGGAGCAAGGAGGGCACACTCTGGTGTTCGCGGTCCGTCTTTCATGGAATTCCGTTACAAACTGATTCGGGCCAGAAGCTCGGAAATCCTTTTTGGCCACAGCGGCCCCACAGTCGCCAGTCGGCGTCGCAGTCGCAGTCGCCGCTACCATTGCCGTTTCTGTTGCTGTTTCTGTTTCCCCAAAGTGTCGTCGCAGCAGCAAGCATGGGCAAAGCAAAACAAACGGCATCCATCGTCCGTATCAGCTGATTGCACCTTCCAAGTGTCATTCCCATTTTTCCCGTTTGCTCCATTTTCGCTCTTCTCCGGAGGCTGCGCGCTATTTGCGACCCACTCTCCCAAGGAATGTTAAATATAAGGTGAAGCAGCTCAGGAGGGCTCTCTCTCTCTCTCTCTCTCTTGCTCCGTGACAAAATCTGGAGGCTTGCTGAAGAAAGTTAGAGACTTCTCTTTTCGACTGGCTTACCTACTATTTCATTTACCTTGTACGCTGACAAATAAGCGTGGGAGATGAAGGAAAAGCGATGCAGATGCTGCGACTGAGGTGTATTAATACAAGGTGACGAATTCCTGTTTGTTTGCCACTCTCTCTTGAGAGGCCCTTTAGGGAATGCCTCAACTTATAAAATAGCACTATGGCTTCGACACTTATTTCCCGAAAATTATAGATCGTGTCATAAATATATTAAATAGCATCAGTCTAACCAGATACAAGTATTTTTAGCAAAACAATCCAGGCGATCTCTGGATGTCTCATCAGATCTTCTACACAAATTTATCTTCTATGATTAAATGGAGCTGCATAAAAGGTCTCTGCATACCTATACCAAAGCCAAACAAAAACGAATATGCCCTCTGTGATACTAATACCCACCTACTAGTATCAGATCAAATAGGATATTTAGCAGGATATCGACATGATGAATACCTACCTATAGTAATAGTATAAAATGTACTCGACATGTTTTGCTTCCTTAACATATTCAAGCGGTCAAGTTAACGTTTATGGGTGGTAAAGCTGCCTGTTAGCGGCGGTTTCTTCTTTAAAAAAGAATTGTATTCTTCAGTTTTGTTTCGTACCCTCGCAGTATATTGATTATTTTTCGGTGTCGTGTCTTTTATTGCTGCCGCATACATGTAGCATACCCGTAGCACACATTCTAAGTAGTCCAGTGCCACCAAGCCTTCGGTTGGCCACTCGACGTGATTTTGGAAAATTTGTAGCTAAAGTTCACGAAACCCAAAATTAGGGCTTTGTTACACGCTGACCCGGTTAGGTCGCCAACAACTTTAGGGTTTTCCGCCCTTGGCCGTAGCTCTAAATGGGGGAAAATACTTTCCGTGACTTCGGTAAGTCTTGGCCAGAACAGATTCTAGCTGACCGTTTCTGAAACTATCTTAAAGTTTAGTCTACATTTCACGAGCTTAAGAAAGTACAGAAAGTATGGAGATACTGTGTGTACAGTCTTTGTTCATTTTTTAAATTGAATGCCATTCTTGGTGGACATAGATAATAGAAGAGACACCTTTACGAAAACAAACGACTCTATATGTGCACATTCAGAAGTACTCCCGGATATATGTTTAGGGGGTTTGCGTGAGACGAGGTGCCTGTTCCTATTGGCATCCGGTTAGCCGTGCTGTTTTGCATATCCCATCCCCAGCACCACCTTCTGGCTTCTTGGCTTGACTGCACGCCACACCACACCAGGGTGACGCTCCTTCGTGCCGGCATGCCATTTTAAAAACATCCCATCACCGTTTTGCTCGGTCCGGTTCGGTTCGCTTCATAAAAACTGAATGCAAATTTGTAACCACAATTTCTGTGGAGCTGGGCAATGGCACTCAAATTTCAAAGTTCGAGACTGGCCATGTGCATTGTCCACACTTTCCCAAAGATAGAAAACACCTGAAATATGAAATAAGCTAAATATGGATACTTAGGATCTATTCAGTCACTTCAAGATTCTTTAATTATGGGTATGGCTCCCATTGTTCTAAACAATCCCCATGCAACACTTGTGGAACCCTTTTAGCTGCCTTTGGGGCTGCAATGTTAATTAAGTATTGCATGTGGGTCCCATCTGACCTTTTGGATGACGGAACACCTGTAAATGGACATATACATATATGTATGTACATATCAAGCTTATTATTAAAGTGTAAAACTTCTCCCAACAGATATCCGAACTATCTTTTCATGGAGTGGAAAAATATGAATGTTGATAAGAGTTTATTCATGGAAATCACAACAATCTGCACAAACCTACAATATTCTCTATTGTTTACTGATGTGGTATGAAAAACTTGCAGAAAATTACCAAAATTACTTAATGACGGCCGATTTACGATTGGGACACATCGATTCCACTGTGATAAGCACCATAATTGTACATTGGGCCATAAACGTATGAAGGTTGATGAATTTGTCAGCAAGATTGGACTCCCAGCCCAGCTATATAAGATACCTTCGTTACAGAATTTTGATCAGTATTGATTTAAAATGAAACAGATTATTGCCATTTTGGCCATTGCCGCTGGCGGCCTATTAGCTCTCGTGGCGGCACAACAGTGCCAGGAGTGTCAGAGCGGTAACTCCGCCTACTGTCATAATCAGACCGCCTATCGAAATTGCATGCGTAAGTTCAATGTGGAACTCTGGATCATATGGCCAACATTCACAGATGTTTTGTCACAGAAAACATGCCCATTGGGGACATGGTGTCGTGTGGCAGCGGCTACGTTTGCAGCAACACCGAGGATGTCTGCGTGTTGGGCTATTTTGTGGATGGATCTAGTGTGCTGGACGTATGCGGTGCATCCGGGGGAAACGCTGATGTCGGTGACGACTGTGCGGTCTGCAGCGGCAACAACAAATATAGCTGCGTCAGTGAGACCCAGTTTGTACGGTGTGTGGATCAGCAGGTATCAACCGCGAATGTCTACAGCTGTGACACCGATGAGATTTGTGTGATTGAGGCCCTCGCCACTCATGGCACCCTCTGTGTGCCCACCTGTGCCGCTACCTTCGTAAGTGTCACCGTCATATCCATGAGAGTATAACCAACCCGTATCGTTGCTTGATCCACAGCTGAACGAGACGGCTACGTGCAGCAACAGTGAGTATGTGGCACCCCCAAACCCAACGGTGCCCTCTATAGAAGAACAAGTGAAGGCCTGCGAAGAGGCAGGTGAACTGCCTGCCAATTCGAACTACATTTACTTCTTTACGAGATACATCAAAGACACGACGTGCAATAGCTACCTCTACTGCGAGAAGGTCAGTAACGTCATGTGGATGGCCATCATATACAACTGCAATGAGGCCGAACCATTCTTCGACTCGGCCTCCCAAAGATGTGTGACCACTCAACCGGCGGACTGCGCGGCAACAACTACGAGTAGTCCACAGGTACAGACAACTTCTTCACCCGCTGTGCCAACGGAGACTCCATCTACCGCAGAACCTATAACGAGTAGTCCGCAGGAACCAACAGAATCTTCCACAAGTGCTAACTCCGACGCGTCCTCTGAAACTCCATCTACCGAAGGATCTACAACGACTAGTCCGCAGGAACCAACAGAGTCATCCACTAGTGTTAACTCCGAAGCGTCCTCTGAAACTCCATCTACCGAAGGATCTACAACGACTAGTCCGCAGGAACCAACAGAGTCATCCACTAGTGTTAACTCCGAACCGTCCTCGGAAACTCCATCTACCGAAGGATCTACAACGACCAGTCCGCAGGAACCAACAGAGTCATCCACTAGTGTTCACTCCGAAGCGTCCTCGGAAACTCCATCTACCGAAGGATCTACAACGACCAGTCCGCAGGAACCAACAGAGTCATCAACTAGTGTTAACTCCGAAGCGTCCTCTGAAACTCCATCTACCGAAGGATCTACAACGACTAGTCCGCCGGAACCAACAGAGTCTAACACAAGTTTTAGCTCCGAGGCATCCTCTGAAACTCCAACAACAACCACAAGTCATCCACAGCCATCATCAGAGTAAGAAATATTGTTTAATGCAACAAGAAATTGATTGTAAATGTGAAAATGGCAGTGAACCATTTCAACAACAAAAAAACAGAACACATTTGACTACAGTTGTAAAGATTATAAAAATTCACACTAATTAAACGAAGCGCATTTACTTATTATAAATCAACAATTTACATGCATTTCACATAAACTTGGTCTCGTCGGTTGAATGAGCGTTTCATCTATCATCCTGGAGGAAGGCGTCAAAGTCAATGACAATCTGCTTCTGGGAGGGCACGTGCCGGGTACAGACCACGCCAACGGCGTCGAGCATGCGCCTGGATGCGCGGTATTTTTGCTTATGGGCATATTTGTCCGACATGTAGAACACTTGCTGGATACCCGACTGCGCAACGAAACCAATGTTTAAAGTTGGACATATATATGTGTTTGGAGTGGGTAAAAGCCAGGATTACCTGTATTATAAGCTTGGCGCACTCGTTGCACGGGAAAAGTGTGGTGTAGAGGCGTGTACCAACCAGACTGGCGCCATTGGAGTTGAGTATGGCGTTGGCCTCCGCATGTACCACATAAAGTTTCTTGTCCTCCAGGGAATCGGGACAACTTATCTCGCCTAACTTAGACCAGGGAAACTCGTCATCGCTGCAGTTGCGCGGTAATCCATTGTAGCCAATGGCAACGATTCGCTTCTGCTGATCCACGATACAGGCACCCACCTGGGTGACAGGGTCCTTGCTGCGCTGGGCCGAGAGTAGGGACGTGGCCATGAAGTAGTCATCCCAATGTAGGTAGTCCTGCCTCTTCGAACTCACTGTTCCATTAACTTCCTTATTGGCGGATGTGTCGCTGGAATTATTAAGGATATTTTTGTTTTCCTTTTTATTTAATTACAATTAAAACGACAACTGTGTGCACATTCTTTATTGCATTCATTACATGAACCATGATCGCAAATTTTTGTCAGCAGCAATAATAATGTATTTATCATATAATTGGAATATACAGCGAATACTTTTCAATAATAATTTTCATATTCAACTCAATGTGTGATTAGGCGAGTACATAATTAAAACTAGTTGGCAGGCAAAGCCATAGCGTCGAGTTGTGACACTTAGGTGGTCTTCTGCAACTGAATTGGATTCTGCTTGAGATGCAGGTATATGGAACGCATTCGAGAGACATCCTTGCCCGCCTTGTTAACTTTCGGATTGAAATCGCAGAGCTTGGCTATGCGCTCCCACTCAGTGCCTGGTTCGATGGTCCCGTTTTCCAATGAAGCGGCCTGCTTTTCAGCGTTTCGCGATGATAGTTTCGTCTTTGAAATCGATTCGCCAATCTGACGCAGCCAATCGTCGAGTTCCTTTTTCGACTGCTGCCGCAGCTCCTCCTTTTTCCGCTCCTCTTCCAGGTCCTTCTCCTCGAGTCGCTGCTTCTGCTCCTCCCGCCACTTGCGTATTTTCTCAGGTTCTTCCCGCGATGGCGGAGGTCCGGAAATTCCTACTGGCTCGTTGGACTCCCCGCCGATCACCTCGAAGCTACCAGTTGATGATTCAAGGCCGCCTCCAGTCGCAGACAGTTCGCTGCCCAGCTCCGCACCACCACCACTGAGGCCACCAAGACCAAGACCAAGAGCATCGTCCACTGTGGCAGCATCTGGAGCAGTACCAGAGCCGCCTGTGATTTCTGCTTCAAGATCCCCCAAGGCGGACTGCTCCCTTGCCAGGAATTCTGCCGCTGGGTCGACTTCCTCCTTCAATGCGAAATCATCACCGAAATCCATCTCTATTTACGCTAAAATATGTTGATTATTTAGTGGGCGTCTCACTCCATTTACACGTACGCAGGGCAGGCTCAAGCTGGTCACACATTCAGTGCAAGTGAGCCCACAGTAGATTACTACATACCTCTTGTTGAAGTTTGCAATTTGAAACAAAGATCAGATTATGTGGATGACTAAGAGGAAATCCGGGGAGAATAAATGTTTCTTCAGTTTTCTTTTAGCAATGAATACGTAAAATGACGGTCATTAGCACCAGAAATATCGCAGAAAAGTTATCGAGCTAGTTCGCGCAGTGTTGCCTAACGAACGGCACAATGTTCGAGTTGCTGCTGCTGTAGTTTATAAAAACTAACAAATTTGTGCGTGGCTTGCTCAAAATTTTAAATCAAAATGTAAAAAAGCATAATTACAGTGTCAAAACTTAATGTTATTACTCAAACACTCAAATAAACCATTTTACAACACTTGTGACGCAGCACATGCGATTTTGTACACACGCCCTGGGTGCAGAAACTTAACTGTTTATTGTCCCCGTGTATTGTTTTGACGCGCCGGTTTTACTCACCTCATTACTGAAAACAAATTTAATATAAAGTCCTTAAATAAACATGAATTTAATAATTGTCACGACGATAAAAACAAAACACACTCGCGCCGCGAACTGGTTCACTTCGGCATTATTCCCATGATCTAGTGCTCCATATCTGCTAGTTTCAATTTCTGGGCATGCATAGATGCATGTATTTCTTTCTCGTTTTGATATTGAAAGTGAAGTCAGTTCAATTTAATGAAATATTTATCCTCTATAAATCAATAAATAAATCAAAAATATCGTAGCGCACACAAACACATCGATAACAGCAAAAACCATCGCACAGTTCCAAAACATCGATAGTTTTTATATCGAAGCGGCCATTTTGGAGATTGTCCACAAAAAAGTTATGCATCAAAATTGAAAAAAGTTTGGTTTGAAATTGAACTCAAAATTAGCTTGTGCATTAAGCAGTGCATAATTAAATATAAAAAGAATGTTGGCCCAACGCTGTTCGCGTCTCCTGAATCTGTAACAACTACGACAAGTTAGTGTGGCTATCTTTCAATCTCAACAACGCAGGCACACGCAGCATATACACATGCATGTGTGTATGTATAGATACATATGTACAACATTCAAAGTGCTAAAAATTCGAGCCATTCTGGAAAAAAGGCATATTTTTTCAATGAATCTGCGCGCCTGAACAAGTAAAAATGTGCGTTCCCAATGAAACGAAACAATGTTTGCCCCCTACTGCCCGTGCACAATCTTACGCGGCATAATTTCAGTCTGAGCAAAAAATGCACAAAATACAGACGACGCCAAAAGAAGTTCCCTTCGGGCACATACATACATGCAAGTGTAGCCTGTGTACATACACATGTACACTTGTGTGTATATTTTGATCGGAACAGCGTGGTGGATGGGAAGTGGAGTCCCGCGAATAGAACAAATATAGAGTTTTTCAACCTGCCCGAAACGCACTCACCCCCCTCCCCCTTCCCATGAAGATAACACAGTGAATCCACTAACAAACACAACTTTTTTTTTTAGTTACTACTACCAGCATTAGTAGAAGTAGAAGCAGCAGAGCAGCCATTACCTTCACATGGATCCCAATTCCAGCCCTTGGTCATATGCGTACAACCGCATTGTGCCGGCGAGTGCTGGCAGCACGGGCGGCACGGCCGAGGACTTCCAGCACCCGCATTTGGCGACAATAACCGCAGCGAGCATTGCCAGCTTTAATGCCGCTGCGGCCAGTGGGGGGAGCTTTGTGCCACCATCACCGATCGGCAGCTACAATCCAGTATTCCAGCAGATCTATCACCATGCGGCCGCGGCCAGTGTACAGCCGAAGCCCGCCCACTACGCCTCCTCGGCGGCAAACACGCCACACCGCCAGTTGCAGCTCCCCAGCTCGCTGGACAAGCAGTTGAGCACATTTCAAAACCAGGCAGCCGTCTCCGCGGCAGCAGCAGCAGCAGTGGTAAACAATGCTGCCTCAAACTATTACGGCGAGAACTCGTCGTCCAGTGGCGCCTCGCCATCGCCGACGACTGTGGCCCTGACCTCAACGTCGCTGACCTGGAACACGCCCAATATGATATCGAACACGTTCCTTGCCATGCAGCAGCAGCAGGCCCAGCAACAGCAGCAGCAACAACAGCAGCAGGCGGCCCAGCAACAGCAGCAGCAGCAGCTGAACCTGGTGGCCGACAAAGTGGTGAGTAGGATCCTCTGCATTACTCTGGCTTACTGATCTCTCACTGACATTCCATACCATACCATACCATACCATACCATACCATACCATACTATACCATACCATACCATACTATGCCATACCATACCATACCATACCATACCATACATATATGCTAATTGCCCGCCAAGTGCCGCCCAGGCCCCCACTTATCTCTACCTAATCAATTGCGCCTCTGGGTGTGGGGCGGGAACTTCAGCGGAAGTGGAATCTCTGAATTTGAATCTCTCATTCCCGCCTGAAGTTCCGCCTATCGCATTATTTGTCTCTATGCTCTACTAACCACCAAACCCTAACCCTACCCCTATCATTTAAGCTTAGACTAGACCTTTTTGCCTTATCCAATCCAACCATGAAAACATGTGTTTCTAAAATCAAAACCAAACCAAAACTTTCCGATTCCGATTTCGATTCAATCTATGTGCCCCGTCCTCGTCTGCGTGTCTAGCAGATAAAGCAAGAAAACAGCCCACAACAAGCCAAGGCGCAAATAAAGGCCTATAACGAGTTAATATACCTGACGCAACTGCAACAACAGCAGCATCAGCAACAGCAGCAGCAGCACCACCAACAGCAGCAGCAGCAGCAGCATCATCACCACCATATCCAGCAAGATATCGAACAGACAGAAACCTACTACACGCTGGATGGACAGAAAGTGAAGCTGACACGCAAGGAGGCCCAACAGATCCACATGGACCAACAGCAACAGCAGCAGCAACAGCAGCAGAGTGCTAGTCCAGTGTCAGTGGCTGTGCCAGTGGGGGCCGCCAGTTCGGGGGGATCCTATCCGGCACAGTATGCCAGTCCAGCTCAGAGCTCGGCGGACGGTTCCCCCATCACGAATTTAAATGCCGTGGACGTGGTCAGCACGCCGCAGGCTCAAGTGATTGTTTACAAGACGGCGCCTCTAGTGCAGCGACGATCGGTGGTGAATGTGCCAGGCGCTGGTTCGTCTGCGCCACCAACGGCGGCGCCCACAACGGTAGCCTATTCATCTGTGATACAAAGTACGCTGCAGCAGCAACAACAGCAGGAGCAGAACCTCTGCTGGGAGAAGTTGGAAGAGGGAACAGGCGGCCAGGAGGACATTAAAAATGTTCTGCAGCTGCAAGTGAAACAGGAGCAGCAGCATCTAGACTATGCCAGTGAGGCTGCGGCGGCAACGGCGGGAGGCGATGCCGGCGAGAGCCTGGTGTTCAATCTACCGCCAGGCCTGGAGATCAAGCAAACCTTCTTTCCGTCCGGCGTGGTCGATGGGGAGCACCTGCTGCACGAGCAGGCCCCTGGCCGGCGCCAACATGTGGTGGCTAACATGATAATGTCGCCAGCGAGCGGCAACATAGCGTCACAGATTCAAGTAGTGCCAAAGGTTTGTATCTTCTTATTTCTATTTATTTCCGAACCTATTTTTTGTTTGTTTCATTTTTGTTTTGTTTTGTTCGTTTTTTTGGTCATTTGTTTCTACCATTTCTTTTCTATTATTTTGTTTTTTTTGCTGAGATTTCTGTTAACTGTTTTTCCTTTGGAGCCCCAGAAAATATATAGCAATGTTTTACAATTTTGGGTTGCACTTAAAGTAATCCATTTGTTTGTCCATTTTTTGACAAACATCTTCTTTTCTAAAGCACTCACATGATGCTCAGCGAACGCAGAAGCGAACGCATGCTGCATAAGAGACTGAATGCCCGAGAACAGTACACAACAAAGTTCATGTCGCTGGCATGATGTTTCCAATTAATGCTCGAGCTCCGCCGATAAGGGTTTCTTTGTTTGTGTTTGAAATACTCCCAAATTCATGAAAAGCCATAAAATGTATCTGCTATCTTCTGGGGGCTCCTGAGCCCTACTAAGGAAGCTTTCTTTCTTAACATTCGCTTGTCATTTGCTGGTGGAGGAGTACATAATTCTATCCCCTCCCCTTCCTCCACACGCTTTAGTTTGCTTACCTCTTTGGGATGGGGTGTCCTGGTGTTCTGTTTAATTTTTAACTGCTTTCTTCTTTTGCCAACTGCTAATCTTTTTGTGTTGTTTGTGTTGTGTTGTGTTGCTGCCTTGTGGCCGATCTGAAACTGTGACGCTATGATGTAATGTAATGAATGTGGTACGGTACGGTGCGGTGCGCTCCCTTCAGTGCGGTGCATCTGGATCCAGGTGGAAATCCGGCTGTGGGAAGACCGATCTCTGATTATCCAGATATAAATGTTTTATGCTGTCCCTAATGCCATGTCCAATGTTTTGATAGCATCGTCTCTGATAGCCTTTTAAGCCACAAAAGCCACAAGATCCTAATCGAAGGTCTTTCTTTCGCTCCATTGCAGGAAGAGGTCAAGCCGCCGCCGAAGCCAGCGAAGACGCCGCGCAAGCGTCAACCGAAGAAGACGCTGATAGCGACCAGCAGCGACTACAGCAATGTGCGCAGTCCCCAGGAGCCGCAACACCATCAGCTCCAGCAGCAGCAGCAGCAGCACAGCCAGCAGCAACAACAGCAGCAGCAGCAGCAGAACACGTACTACGAATTCAACAAGTGGAATGCCCCGCTTAAGACGGAGAACAATGCGGCGTCTGTGTCGCCGGCGGCCACCATCAACATACCCACATATCCCCAGCAGACGCAGCAGCAGCAACAGCAGCACCAGAGCCAGCAACAGCAGCAACACCTGCCGCAGCCGGCCCATCTGCAGTCCTCGCAGGCACAATCACATCTCACCCAGTTGGCGCAATATTATCCAGCCTTCCCCCAGCCCATTGCCTCGCAGTACACGGCGTGCATGCAGCAGCAACAGCAGCAGCAGCAGCAGCAACAACAACAGCAGCAGCAGCAGCAAGCCTATACGCAACAACAGCAACACCAACAGGCCTACACGCAGCAGCAGCAACAGCAGCAGCAGCAGCAACAGCACCAGAACCAGCAGCAGCAGGAGAAGATCGAGGCTGCCCAGCAGGAGGACGAAGCTGCGGCTGCCGCTGCGGCGGCAGTAGCGGACGCAAGCAATAAGGTGATCGTGCCGAACATCGAGGAGGAGCTGGACTTCCTCGCAGACGCCAGCAGTGCGCCCAAGCAGGGATACGCCAACTCGTCGTCCAGCAATGGCCGCGGCACCAACTCATCCACGAACAACACTAACTTTGGCATACGCAATCCCAACAAGACCCCATCGCCAGAGCCGTCGCCCTGCCCGTCGAATGGGCATGGTCACCATCCATCGGGTGGCCCGACCTCCAGTCCACCCATCACAGGCCACGGCGCCTCGGTGCCGTACCGACCAGTTCAATCGCTCCCAAAACCGGTCAGCGTTGGCACGCTGATTGGCGAAAAGAAGACACAGTTCATGGACAGCTATCTAAAGTTCTTACAGGGCGAACGGGACGACGACCCGCCGCCGGTGGTGAAGCCAGCGCGTAAGCTGAATTATCCGCGAGCGCCGTATAAGCGTAAGGGCAAAGGCGGCCCAGGAGGCGCCAGCGAAGAGGCTTCTACGTCACAGACGGCGGTTGGGGTGGGAGGTCCTGGTGAAAACCAGACAGGACAGGAAGGACTCGCCGGACTGGTCGGCGATGACGGGCATCGCATCAAAATACTCTCCCAGACCCAGATACTGCCCAAGAAGCGGCCGCATGCACAAATGGTGGCTGCGGCAGCAGCTGCCGAGTCCACGCCCTCCTCCGTCATTCAGCAGCCCGCCGATCAGACCTCCTTCCGGCCATACGCCCAGCAGCAGCAGCAACAACAACAACAGCAGCAGCAGCAGCAGTCGATGGGCACGCAGCATTTCGTGCAGCAGCATTGCGCCCAGCTGGGAGCGGGCACTGGGGTCGGCGTAGTCGTTGGCGGCAGTCAAGGTATGTTACTTGACCAACAGCATAGTTCCAATAAGCACTCCACTATCGCTAATTCCACGCCATGCAACAACTACAACAACAACAACAACCACCACCACCACAACACGTCAGCTAACGCCAATGCGAGCGCGGCATCCATCGCGACATCTCCAACGCCGGCATCCACCGCCGCAGCCGTCGCTGCCGCTGCCGCCGCCGCACCAGCGCCGAATCCTCATCATTTTATCAATCTGCTGTGGCCATGGCAGCACTAGCCGCAGCACCGAACACCGCACCGCACCACACGACACGACAATAGACAACACGACAACAACAACCGACGACAGACGACTGGCGATAGGGATCCAGACGTGGACAAAGGACAAGGACGCTGTGTATATGTAAAAAAAAAAACATACAAACAAAAAAAGTAAAAGAACAAAAAAAAGGAATAAGCACTTTTAAATTGTTAAAAGAAAAAGAAAGAAAAAAAACAGAAAAGAAAGGAGAATCGCATGAACAAAAGTAAAAAAGTATTTTTGAGATGAAATCGAGATGAACAAATATTATTAATTTACAAAAACCCAAATAAACTGTGTATTTTTATTATTTACATTGTAAGCCCACGACCACCGACCGATTGCACAGAAGATCAGGCAGAGATCGGGAGAGAGCATAAAGTCGAGTGCTGTCCTCTATTCAGGTGCAGGTGCTGGTGCAGGTGCAAGGTGCAAAGGTGTAGGTGCGCCGTCGACTGCTCTTTTGGGCTGTTGGGATAAATGTGGTGTTGTCGTCGTTGTTATGGTTGTTGTTGTCGTTCCGTGCGTCTTGTGGATGCACTCCGCCCCCCAAAGGCCTCACTCCTCTTTCCCTGATCAATGTTGCTAACCGAACTTTTGTGCTCTTCACAGACCCCTTGAATGTGCCAGCGCGTCGCGAGCAATGCTCCCGCAAGGCCAAGCAGAGCACTATGCACGCTCTAATGTTGAATTCCACTGGCGCCGGAGGGGAGAGCAGTGCGGTGGGCGAACCGGAGGCCGAGTTCACCGACTCGGACACGGATCCTGTCTGGACTCCACAAGAGGATGATGTAAGTGTTATTTGTGTGGTCCGTTAGTGTTCGCTTCGACATCGCTTGTATACCTCCCTTCCATCCACTATGTACGCAGAGTGATGAAGCCGGCAAGGGCTACGGAAAGCGTAAGATTGCACGCCGCTCAAAGGGGACTCCTCGCAAGAACACCTATGAGAATTCGTCCCAGATGCAGCCACAGCACCAGCAGCAACAGCAGCAGCACAATCAACAACTGCAGCAGATGCAGGTGTCCCAGCAGCAACAGCAGGTGCAGCAAATGCCAGCCGCTGGGGACGGCTACAATCCACAGCAGGATATGTCCGGAGTGGGAGACGTTGGCTATGGCAGTGCTGCAGCGGGTACGGCAGCTGCAGCGGAGAACTTTAAAGTAGGTTGCACTCCCAGCCATGAGACAGGGCGCCTCTTCATATTTTTCTTTCGTTTTATAGACGGGCGATTTTATCGTGCTGCGTTCGGATCTTGTGAACGATTGGCCCACCATTTGGCAGGTGGACTCAAAATGCATATTGCAAAAATATGAGCCCTTCCGCCAGAACGGAAAGACCTACTATCGCAACATGTCGAAGGTAAGTTCGCAGTCTCAATTCTTTGTATGACTTGATTTAATTTTGTTTGAACTTGCAACTAGTATGCCTCATGGAATCTCGAAACAAAGAAACTCTACCTCAAAGCACCAGTGCGCATGCAGGTACATTCCCACACAGAGACGATTGTGGAGTTCATGCGATCAGAGCTGCTCGCCGACGACACCGAGCAGTTTATCGAGAAGATTATGGAGGATTATTTGTCGTACAGGGATAACTTTGAGATTTACATTCAGACCATGATATCACAGGCCCTCGATCCGAGCTTCTTCTCAGAAATCACACGGGAAAAGGGTAAGACGCGTATGTGGCACTTGATTGGCGTTGATGCTAAATTTGATCGCAATGATTGCAGATGACTACTTTCTGGGTAGCGTGCGTGTAGTGGATACCATCATGGATAATTGCAAACACAAGCTGCTGGCCATCACGCCATGGACACGCAGCACCATCTCGTCCATTGAGACATGGCCCAAGTGCCACGTCTTTTCCGAGTGGGAGCAAAACAATTTGACTCAAAAGAACTGCGCTGGCTGCCGCCAGCCGGGCATCGCAGTGCGCTTCCTTCTATTCGGGGAGCCCTACAATCCCAACACCATGCAAACCATCCCTGTCGATCCTCGTATTGTCTACGAGAAGGTACGAATGCCCTCACTTGCTGTTATCCATTGACTTGATTGACCTTCGGCTCTGTCTCTCCCTCTTTTCTCGTACAGGACATTGTTCTTTGTCGCATTTGCGCCGCACGTGCGGATCTCTTTCACAAGATTGCTCACGAGAAGTTTAATCTGTTTATCAACTGCTCGCAGCGTGTCACGGAGCAACAGCAGCAGTTCCCTGGGAAGACCTCCACCGAAATACTAAACGATCTGCTGGCAGCGCATAATTGGATCGATGAGGCATGTCCGATTGCAGACCAATGTCTAAGAAATCCTGTTTAATTGAACTTTTTTTTATAATTTCAGCTGTTCCGCAACATGCGCAACTGCTGGGCGGAGGTGGAGAGCCTGGAGCGACAGAACCGCTTCCGGGAGTCAATGCAGTAGGCAGGCCATTACATTACAAGGTCCAAATTCATGGCTGCGTAACTGAGTGCTGGACATTCGTCGCTGCAATAAACTCAATGAGTTGTTCATTTGATTAGAGAGTAGATCATAACATACGAGTAGAACCTGGTTTAACTTGACGAGTAGCAGTAACTGTAGGCCTTATATTTACGGATAATTTTAATTCTTTTTTTTTTATTTGTATAGAATAAGCATTCAAAATGTAGCTACATTTAGCTATAGATCCACGAGTACTAATTTACATACGAATATCAAAAGCCACCTTAGGTACACACACACTCAATAACGAAGTTAAAATATTTTAGTTCTTTCTTTTTCCAATTTATTGATGTTATGATGGATGCTATGACGAACTACCGAACGAACTATCGCATGCGTTCAATGAACCAGTTGAAGCGAACCCCTTTCCTTTTCAATTTCATAATAAGATTATGTAAATACGAGTATACTAATTGTAGTATGTGTATCCTTTTTGTATTATTTATACAAAGAAAATCAAAGCCATGCAGCCGTGCAGATAATTTAGTTGTCATCAGTTTTGTTAGTGCATTTCGTTTTAAAACTTGTTCTTATTTGTTAAGACTCCTTAAACCTGTCCTGAATACGTGAATAAAACCCAGAGTTATATCATTTATACGTACTATATATGCTTGTGGTATTGTGACACGTAACTGTTAAGCCTTAAGCCAGCTGTAAATGTATCCCCTACTCCATCTGACATTTGACAGAATCTCAAATGGCGTATAGTCACGGATCATAATTCATAATTCGATCTAAGAACTTCATGTGCAAGTCTATATAATAACATATGTAATTGTTTACTAAGAGCATACGTACATATATACACACACAATAATACCTAATACTGTTAACAGATAATCATCATCACGAATCAAATTGATAAAGCGGTGGGGTCATTTCGTACTTAAGCAAATCCCGAACGACGTCGGTCATACGCCTCTTGAAAATGGGCAATGTGCGTTCGTTGAGCATATCAAACTCCTCCACCAGTTCACGGCACTTGGGGGCGTCGGTGGCCGATGCCGACAGATCCTGAATCGCCTCGGAGACTGCATCAATGTTGACCACTTCGTTGGCATTGGAAATGAAGAAGGGCAGGGAAAACGCTGCCATTATCAGACCAAATACACCAAAGAGCTGTAATTGATGGTCGAAGACACTGCGCGGATAGATATCGTCCACGTTCAGATCGCAGGAGCCCAGTTTCCGGCTCAACGTGTCGTAGTAAATGTTCAGAAAGGCGGGTAGGTGCTCGTCCCTCAGCTGCTTCTCTGTGCAGGCGAATAGGTAGTGGACAAGGTCCAGTACCGGCGGGGCAAATCGAGACATTTGGAAATCGATGAGCTTGGCTTCAACCGCCAGATCATAGCGAGGCTGTGGAGACGATCGGATTATTTATAGATTCACATTACGACTGGGCTTGAAAAGTGTGGACTTACCTCGTGCCTGTACAGAATATTGTTGTTCCAGAAGTCGCCGTGACAGATGACTGCGTGAGGCGACTGCGATGCGCCGTCCACACAGTAGAGTGTCAGGTCCTTCAGGTTCCTTTCACAGCGTTCCAGGACCTCCATGATAGCCGTTGTCTGGTCGTCCCTTGTTTTGTCCTGCTCCAGCAAGAGCCGAGTGCGCCGTAGCATTGCCTTGCCAAACTCGATCGTCACCGTCTCAATGTTCTCAGTGAATAGATTGTCCTGCCGCACATGATCCACCAATTCGCTGAACTTTGCCCGATTCCGTTGCTGTAGGATAAAGGAGCACGCATGAAGCTCAGCCACCGCTTTGAGGGTGGCTACAACAATGTCATAGGTGGGCATGCAGCTGCGTGGGTTTGTCTGAAAGCCGCTCTGGGATAGGTCCTCGAAGATCAAGAACTCGTCTGGCGCCTGCAATCCAGATGCCAGCAGTGAAGGAGCCACTGTGAAGGTACTATGGTCGTCCGCCAATTCGCGGTAGCTATGGAACACGCTCTGATACATGAACACCTCTCGGGCATAATAGTCGACTACGTGCATGTGCTGTCGTCTTGCCTCGTTCTTAGGCGCCATTTTGACCACCACCGTCTTCGCCTGGGACTCTGTTGGCCAACTCACGAGAAGGACCTGGCCGTAGGCATTCTCTCCGACGCCCGCTATTGGCTGCGTTACTATCGGCACATCGTGGCGTTGATATAGGGACAGAAGAGCATTGCTCACAGCGCTTGACAGCTCACTATCACTGTCGGTCATGTTTTTGTTGGCGTTAGACTCTAAAGCTTCTTCGTCACCACCGAATGAATCTTTCTTTCCGACTGGCCTGATGCAGGTCTCGTTCCGGGTTTTATAGTTGACCGACTCTCTGGGAAAAGCTTTCGGTGATAGTTACCTGCTGCATCGTGGGGTACTCTCATCGTATGAGAGTTTTGACCGTATCGCTGTGTGGAGTAGAAGAGGATGGCGATGCTGTAGACTCGGATGTGAAGTTGTGGCGCTCAGAAGTTCACTCTCGAGTCATCAATCCAAATACATTTCTTATGATCTGAAAGCATTGTAGTAGTTAATGGTGTGCGGGGACTCCCTACAAGCTCACGTGGTTATCGTTTATGTATATATGTACATGTGTACCACGTACATATGTATGTATTCGTTCTAATGGTAACCCATTCCGGGCATTCGGGACCTACCTGAAGGCGAGCGAACTCCGAGTTTCCGCCTCAGTTGGTTTTAGTATTAGTTTCGGGCGATGTCGGTGCCCTAGCTCAAGGCCACTACCAACAGCCAGTGTGCATGTGCACTCACACACACTCGTACACATACACACGCAAAAAGTTAGAAAAGCATTCCATTAAAAAAAACAAAAACTTGAACGCTCGTCACACCGATTTCGGGGGTTGGGGGAGCATTATTATGACCAGGTAGGTTTCTAAACAATCGGGCAATGAACTTGACACACGAATGTGCACTCTCCTCTCCCAATAGCTCGTCAAATATACATATGTACGATCGGTTCTGTGCATTTCTGCAAAGTGAGAAAGAGAGAGAGAGGGAGAGAGTGGGTCTCTCCCGGGACTGACTTAAGGCTTTAGCTTGAGAGGTGAGTGAGATAGATAGGAATCGAAAGCTTTCGCTCGGTTAAAGGTTTAGCTTTCATTGCCATTGAATAGGTACGGTAGCGTACCGGAGGTCGTTGAACCAACGGCACAATTACGAAAGCAATGCGTGTTGCCCAACTGGCCGAGAGACCCAAAATATAGTTTCGCTTTCTGATACCGCCAACTGGCTGGGTATGCTCGATTGATGCATACGTTTGTATGCCACAAACGAAAGGAGTGAATGAGTAGGCATTACAGGTCGTTACATTTTACATTTGCATCGTTTAAAATTTATTTATAAAAAAAAAAAAAAGTATACATAACGACAAAAATGTACATTCTCAATATTTTACCCACTATTTGTTTGATTTCTATTTTCGTATTTATTTTAAAATAAGTTTCGACCAGTTAAAACCTTAAGAGAGTTTGGTAGCTATACTAATTTGTGCCTTAAATTTGTTATTACATATATACATGCATATACCTATGACAAGGATTCGAAATTATCATAGGAATACGAATTCTAGTCAGATGGGGATAATTCACTGATTATTCAGGGATATATCGATGGGAAACAGATTTCCAAAATGAAAAACACTTAGGATCTCGAAGTTGATTTGTCTTAAATGAGGTATTACAGCTGCCCCACAAACTGGCCGACTTCGATTGATTCGATTAAAATATGAATATGAACGACTATTTTCGCACATCAATCGTTCGTTTGACAGTTTTGCGAAAATGGTAGGCCGAGCAGTTCTGTTCGGGTTGCGGAAAATAAAAGATATTTAGCTATGTTCGGTGATATTGCTTCTTTTGTTGCTTAATTGCTAAAAATAAAATAATTTGTTGAATGGTTTCTAGCATTATCCAAAATTGCTGGAATAGTCTTAGGTATTTACATAGGTCTAGCTTAACCTGAAACTCGTCCCATCAAAGCAAAGAAGCAAAGCCGATTCTATAATACACGCACTAAACAGTTACAGATTCAAGATTACAATACATCCTTAACTAAATGGCTTATTTAATGGTTCTATTGCGCTAGTTGAAACACATACGCTACTTAATACGCCCGCGAGCTACGGCACTTCCGTGGGCTCGGGCTCGGTCTCGGGCTCGGCAGTGTTTGAGTTTGAGTTCTCCTCGGACTTTTTTGACGTTGGCGAGTCGGAGAGATTGGGCGAGAAGTCTCGCAGTTTGACAACATTGCCCACACACACGGCATTGGCCGCCTCAGCGACAGAGTAGCCAATGTTGGGCGGCGTACCTTCCGGATACCCCAGATAGTAGTCGGCAATGCGGCCGGCCTCGCGCAGCCCGCTTAAGTAGGCGCCGTGTACTGTGGCAGGGTAGTTTCGTATCGTGTGCTCGCCGGCAAAGAACAGCCGTGGAAGCCCCTCAGAGTCCTTGCTCGAGCGTTGCCCACTGGCAGGCGGCGGTATGACGGGTGCTGCCAACAGGTCGTAATCACTTCCGGATGACCCCACGGAGACGTAGCTGTAGGAGCCGCGAGCCCATGGATCGCTGCGCCAGCGCGTGACCACCGTTTCCTTTGGCTGGGGCACAGAGGTGTTCCCGAAAATGTTCTTCAGAACTGACATGCAGCGCCCGATGATGACGTCGTCTGTTACACTCTCCACAATATTGGCGGCCATCCCGGCGACTAGAGCCAGCAGCACTGGCGACGAACTGATGCTCCAAAAGAGAAACATTTCCCCTAAATCATAGCGATTAGCAAATATTTGCGATTGTGGTATACTGGTGTTCACTTACCGCGACTAGCCGTTGTGCTGCCCACGTGGCCGAAGAGATTGGCATTCGGGTCCCAGAAAATGCGATCGAAGCAGAGAACAACCTTGTTCAGATTCCCGAACCCCAGGCGACGTATTGCCTGTCGCTTCCAGTCCGGCAGAGGGGGATCAAACTTTACAGTATTTTTCTGCTGGGATTCCTCCTCGGCCACCGCTACCTTCAGCACGCCAAGGGTCAGTGTGCAGACAGCAAGGTCCGCCTTGTATGTCATCACAGAGTTGCTGGTCTTCATGTTCTCGGCCACAATCTCAACGCCATTGGGGCCGTACTTGATCTCCTTGACGGCGCTGTTGACGCGAATGTCCAGGTTTTCGGTGAGCGCTACGGGAACGCAGGAGTAACCATTTCGAACGGTCGTGTGGTGACCAATGAACTCAAAGTCGTCGTCCTGGTCCCAGTGCTTCAGTGACAGGTTGTTTAGTCGGGTGGCATTCGCAAACTCCAGGTTGGCGAAATGCCAGTCTAGAATGAGCCGATCACGGGTGTTGAGGTACACATCGCTGTAAAAAATTCGGGTGCATTAGCGCGTGAACTCAGCTCTGGAGGAATCAATACGGAATCAAGCCACTTACCTGGGTTTGTTCTGCTCCAGCTCGTGGAGCTTGGCCACCATCCGTTTGTTCTCCTCGTGGAGCTCCTTGAACTGCTTGACTGCGTCGTCCAGCTTGACCTGGGTATGGCGTATGTTGTACTCTTGTCTAGCGTAGCTAGTGTCACTCTCGACGCCCTTTGGGCAGCGCTTATTCACCATGGACATGTGCTCGGTCCTGAGGGCGTCGATGGTCTGTTTGACGGCCTTCAGTCGCTTCCGGTGCTCGATGATCTTCTTTTGGGCAGCAATAATATCCTGCATATGCTGCGCCCGCTTGTTCATGGCCTGCATCTCCTGCATGCTTATGACCCATTCCAAGGCATCGCCCAACGACACGGGACAGTTGCCGGCATAGTTGAAGTCCAGGCGATGGGACAGGTAGCTGGCCGACTCGAGCAGTCGGTTGAACTCCAGCTCAATGACGTCGTCCTTCTCCTTTGGAACTGGCTTGCCGTCCGGGCCGTAGAGCGGGCATGTCTGGTGTATGGGCACCAGATCCATGCCGATCTGCTTGCTCAATATGGTCATCGGATTGCCGTACACGCCGGTCACCACCATAGCCCCAAGGTCCGCTATGTAACTGTTTTTCCGGAAGGTGGCAATGCGTCCGCCCACCCGATCCCGAGCCTCTAGCACAATGACGTCCATCCCGAACTGCTGTAGCTGCTGGGCAACGGCCAATCCGGAGATACCCGCACCGATGACAATCACCTTGCCCAGTTTCTTGCTCGGAATGGATACCAGGCGCTTGAATATGCCAAAGTTAATGAACCCATGTCGCTCGAGGAACGAATGGACGCGCCGCACCAGGTTCGGTTCGCTGTCGAAGGGCGGCGACAGTGCCTTTAGCGCGCTCTCGAAGCTCAACTGCACCTTGGGATTGTCCACCCACATGTGGAGAAGGCTGTTGCGGATGTTGAGGAACACCCGGTGCCCCAGTATGCCCGATCGGCTAATATCAGGAAAGCAGGCCTCCTCGTTGGGGGTCATCTTCCCAAAGGGCAAGCGGGACTGAAACACAGCCCCCTCCTCCCCTGACAGCACTGTGGGCGTGCCCATATCCCGGTTTCTCGACTCTCCGTTAGTGGATGGGGCATTGCGCGTGCCCGAGTTGGCCGAACCCCCGCTCGCAGATGCCCCAGCAGTAGCTGTCTCCGATTTGCGGGAACGTAGCTCTGACTGTGCCTGAGCCTGGGCGCGCTTTTCCCCCGGCGGGTTGCTGGCGCTGCCGGTGGGTCCTGCGCTGCCCTTTTCACTGCCTGCCGCCTCGCTGCTCGTGCTGGGCTTGTTTGTTGTGTAGTCCACTTTGGGCTTGTTGCGGCGACTCGTGCGACGTTCATCGTTGGCGTTGGCACTGCCACTGGCACTGGTGCTGGTTGCGGGGGCATCGTTGGAGTCATCGTCGTGAATTTTCTGCTTCGATTGATTGCTAGGGCCATGAGCAGGGCCAGAGGCTGTCCTTTTCGGGGACGGCTCACCATCGGAATCGTCGCTGATTAGAGTCACGTATTCGATGGGTTCGGGCACTTTGGCGCTGCTGCTACCGCCAGTTGCCTGGGTTGGCTTCATCGCAGGCCTCCGACAAATCCTCCTCGAGTCGGCGATGGGGAATCTGTGTGCTTCGCCCTGTCTCGTAGCATAAAAAAAATGAAATGCGACCGCTAAGAATATGAATACATAGGCAGCGGCACTTACGATGGAGGAGGCAGGGAGTTCGGAGGTGGAGGGCCACTGGCCCACGCACAACTGAGTCGGATCGGGCGACTAGAGGCGGGGCAGGGTCTGATACATCTCAAAATATTATCCTTAACTTTATTCAACTTTGTTTTTGCGACACGTTTTGGTTGCGCCGATAGATGCGAATAGAAGGGCCTAGCGGTTGGGGATTGGATTCGTTCTTTTGGGCGCGACTTGTTGCGAATTTAATCGACTAGACAGGTTTTTGACTTGGTTCCAGAACCCACTTGCCTGACACACACAATGCTTTTGATTTCACGTTAACGTTTTCAATCGCTTTTTCGACATTTTATTTTATTGCAAATTGTAAAATTGTTTATATGCCGAAATACGCGTTCGATTTGACTTTTTCTCATATTGTATAATTGGTCACACTAATCACTTATCGATAGGCCTGTGAGAAACACACTACAGTCGTTGATCTGGGCACACTGTTCGTTCGTTTGTGTAACTGTTACTTAAATTTAAATTTCCGATTGGGAATCGCAAGTGATGATATCAAAACGCCCCGCCTGATGTAAAACACATGCCCCTTCGCTTATCTGTATAATCTTTCTGTAATTAGTATCCGATCTTAAATGCTAATGGCCCTCAGCTCGGTTTAAGGGCCCTGCTCATCGCAGCAGTTATCGTAGATGATCCTGCTGCTGCACGCTTGAATCGCCTCGTCGAAGAAGTGATCAAAGTGGCAGGTACTCTCCGCTACCTCCAACCCATTGACGCACTGGATGTAGTTATGGCAGTAGTTTTTGCTGCTGACGACTAGCATGGTGCCCCTGCCATCGCATCGATTGTGGGTGCACACCACGTCGGTGGCCTTTGCGCAGATCTGGCGACCCTCGTCGAAGAAGGTGCCCTCGGGGCACTGGCCCCACAGCGGATCCACGTCGGCGACGGTGCCGAAGGGCTTGCAGGTAAAGTATCCGCGACAAGTGGCTGAATCCGACTTGAATTCGAGTTTGCTGCTGGCGGTGCACACCCCTTCCTTGGAGTGGGCATCACAGGCTACTAGATTGCGCGCCACGCACGTGCCGGTCTCCACATTGAAGTAGAGCTTCGACTTGGTAGTGCTGCACTTAACCTTCGATTGCTTGCCGCTCTTGCACTCGTAGTAGTAGTTGCAGTCGTCCTCGTACCGAAACTTGGTCTTGTCCGGCAGGATCTCGCATATGTTGGCCACGTCGACGCATTGCGAGTCCACGCCGTGCTGGCAAGCTTGGGTCGACTCATCAAAGTGCTGGCCATTGGGGCAGGTGCCTGCCAGCGGCACGCCATCGCGACAGTAGAAGTAGTGCTCGCAATGGGTCGGATCGGACACCCAGGTATCGTTTCGGCCCTCGCACCGATTGCCACAGTACAGGTGACTGTTGGAGAGCTCCTTGACACACTTCTGGCTGCTGCTGTCGTAGTGGGGCGTGGCACCATCACAGAACTTCAGGACGCCATCGCCGTCGACGCAATGGATATACTCGTCGCAGGTCCCGGGCTTGCGGATGTTGGTGCCATTCTTGAACAGGCGGCACAGCTCCGAGTAATCACTAGCGGCCTCCGAGAAGTCCGACAGGCAGACGACCAGGACGCAGGCTCCAAACAGCACTGCACAGGCATTTTTCGCTACAAAGGAAAATGAAGATAGATTTCATAAGGATCCATTCATTAGGGATGCATGCCCGTCCTTATAAAAAGTATATACTACATTTATGGCATATTTTTAATATTCAAGGTCCCCAAATATAAATCTCTCTTTTTTTCGTTTTCTAATTTTACTCTTGGGATTGCAGGCAGATAAAAACTTACAAAGCATTTTTGCTAATTATTGGGGAACTCCGTTTAATTTGCTGGAGAAAAAGAAAATGATGAAGTATTTGATGTGGCCTCTAGTAGCAATTATTGCCAACTAAATTGAGATTCCTGAATGGAAAAAGTTTATATTTAAGAAGGGAACACGGTTGTTGATAATGATACCAATACCACACACCACATACCACACACCATATATCAAATACTCCATACACTATACACTTTATTGCCCCATTAATAGCAGGTGTGCGAATCTTATCGACGCTTGCAAAAGTGCGCAAAGCCATTGATATATTCGTCCACTTATTGTAGGTCCTATGGCCCGTCGCTCTGTTCCACTGCAGGCACTAGCGGACACTAACAATTCACTAATTAAAAAGCCCGAATGCGACAATACCCGTGTCTGTAGTTCTGTGTGGGGTATTGGGGTATTGACGGTGTTTCTGCAGAGATATCCGATCGCTGATCGCAAATAGCAATTTTATTGGCTCCTAATTAATTGATATTTATAAATCACGGATCGTCAGTCACACCCTGATTGTGGGTTTTGCCTCCGTAAATAGTATATTCGCCTGATAAGGCAACACACAATTACTTTTTTTTTGTGTTCGGTAATCAGAACAGAAACGAAACAGTTTCCAAACAAGCCCTGATTGTTAGCCATGAAATCGAAAGCGCCATAATCTATTATGGCGGCCAAAGCGAAAGTGAAACAGTGGCCATAGTCGCAAAGTCCTAACCAGCAGGTCTTCGATTTCATTACATATACATACATATCTATAGACTGTTCGAAAGTCTAGTTGGCATCCGGCGATGGCGATGGCGATGCAGCAGGCCGAAACCTTGAAAATGTTTCCCCCCGAACATACATATAAAATAAATGTTTGAGCTTTATTAATTCGCTGCGGCTTATTGTATAGCTAATCCTAGCACACGGAAGGATAGGATACAACGTTGGGGACACAGCCGCCCTTTTCCTCGTCGAAGAAGAGGTTGCCACATGACATCTCGTCCAGAGTTATCCCCTCGCTGCAGCGCAGGTAGTTGCGACAGCCCTTGGTGTTGCTGATCACAAAGGGGAGCGTACGGCCGTCACAGCGATCCTCGGTGCATTTGACGAGATTGGGGCTGCGACAGCTCTCGCTGCTGGCGTCAAAGAAGGTGTCCTGGGGACAGTGGTTCCAAGTGGGATTGGGGTCCGGGGTGCCGTCGGCCTGCGCGGCGCAGAAAAAGTATCCCCGACATGTGGCTGCATCCGAGACGAACTTGTTTGCATACGGTTTCGAGGCCTTGCCACACACATTGCTGGGCAGCGGATGGGCGACACAGTCCACCAGGGACTTGGCTACGCACGTGCCGGTGCTAGCCTGGTAGTATTTGGCCGAGCAGGTCTTCGTCTTCAGGACCCCCTTTTCGCACACATGGTAGGTGGCACACGACTGCAGGTTGTCGAAGTTCACACCGTTCTTCACGATGTTGCAGTACTCAAAGTCGCTGGCGGTGCACTCCGACTCGTACAGCCGCGTGCAGGTCTGGGTAGTGGCATTGAAGTGCGTGTCCTGGGGGCAGGTGCCGAACATGGGCGTCTCCTGGTCCAGGCAGTAGTAGTATCCGTAGCAGGACTTCGGATCGGACACGAACTGGCTGGTGGCATTCACGCAAGACACATTACAAGACGAGTCGTCATCCAGGGTCTTTGCGCACACCCCCTTCTCCTTGTTGAAGAACGGAGTGGACCCGCTGCATTTTCCGTAGACGCTGACAAAGTTAATGCAGGTGATGTACTGGCTGCAAGAGTCGGGATCCCGGATTACCGTGTTGTTGGCGAACAACCTGCAAATATCCTCCTCCCGAGCATCAGCCACGGGGCAGGCTAGGGCCATCAGCAGAGCTAGGCCCATCATCACTGCCAGGTCAAGATTTGCTCCGAGAGCTGCAACGGAAATCATGGAATCATACTCTGGCAAATCTACCGTCGCGACGGTACCCACCTCTCATTTTTGGCGATCTTCAATATTGGTCGTCGTAGAACGATGTTCTCGGCAGGGCGACTGGTGCCGAACTAATGGCTATTACTGGTCGCACTTTCCGCACTTCGATTAGCTTTATTGCCTCGCATATCAAAGGATCAGTAACCATTTTTGGCAGCTGTTTGGCTTTTGATTTCGTTTGAAGGTTAAACACCCTGCAGTTCGATAACACTCGACGCAAAAGATTCTTAATTTATTGTCTACACGGTTGCCCATAAGATGACGCTGGAAAAGGCTCCGCTCCTGGCCATAACGTCGTGACTGTTGGGGTGGGTGTTCAGGAGTATGTGTCAATTGCTACCTCATGGATTTTGCATGGTTATGCTCGCTCCATGTGTTATACCCTCTGGAAGTGTATACAAAGTAAGATAAGCTGCTAACTATAATTAAATACCCTCTTAAGTGTTAAAGAATAGGGGTATATATATGCACTGAATGGGATGGCACTTTCAAAACAATGTCTCTAAATACAAAGGCTCTACATTTCGCTAAATTTGTACCCTAATGTTGGTTTTTACCTTTGAAAATTATCCTACAAGAACTAAGCCTAAAGCCTGAATCAAGGCTTCTTTTTGCATCACGAGAAAGTGATCAATCAGTGAACTGCTGAAACCTGAAGGTTTGGTACATTCCCCTTGAACTTATCCTGCAAGAAGTGTCTCTAAATACAAAGGCTCTACATTTCGCTAAATTTGTACCCTAATGTTGGTTTTTACCTTTGAAAATTATCCTACACGAACTAAGCCTTAAGCCTGAATCAAGGCTTCTTTTTCCATCACGAGAAAGTGATCAATCAGTGAACTGCTGAAACGTGAAGGTTTGGTACATTCCCCTTGAACTTATCCTGCAAGAAGTGCTTCCACTGAAGCTTTGGCTCTGCAAGCAGTTCATCGACCAAACCAGAAGCTTTGTTTTGTGAATAATACAGATTAGAATAATATAGTATCAAAATAGAATAATAATTGGAATATTGAGCTTAGGGCTTCAGTGGCTATTCCCCCATCAAAATAATCATAATAATAATTCGAAAATTATTGCGTTTCGAATAGAGGTTCATTGTTCACTCATGCAGCCGAAACTATACAAATTTGGACTCTACTATAATTGCCCATCCCATTGACAGACAATTGGTAAAAGATAACGCCGTCTGTATAGCAGATAAGATTGCTGGCCAAGAAAGAGAACGAGAACGAGCATGAAAACAAGCAGGAGCGCACGCACAAGCATGAAAACAAGCAGGAGAGCACGAGCATGAAAATAGACAGCAGAATTTCGATCAGCTGGCGGCATGCCTCGCCATATTTGAAACCATTGTGCCTCAAAGCGTGTGCTGCAGTACACCACCTGGTGTGACGCGGAAGAAAGGCAAAAAATCACTAAAAATATTTTCATATTAGCTTCATTTTGTTTTGTAGTATTACAAATATATGAACCGTGCCGTTTTCTTTGGTGTACCTCTAAAGTTTCTTGATTTGATGGGATAGAAATTGAAAGAATGGCGGAAGTCTCTGATCAAGTATCACATGGAGATCCGCAATATGAGTGTGCGGAGTAGGTGAGTGAAAGTTGGAGTGACTGGCTTCTGGGGTTCACTTTAGATTGATATCCTCTTTGAACCTACCACCGACCTGCCTGTTTGCAGAATTTTATAAAATGGTGCATATTTTCGGGTCTACCATATTTGAGTTTATAAAGTTTGCTTTTAGGGGAACGGGAAATTGTAGGTGGTCGGGGAGAGGGGACTGCAGATAAGCATGAGATACCATAACCCCAGCTACCCAAACACAGGCGATCAATTATTCAACGACAGAACACCAAGATTGAGACTTTTATATGGTATGTACTGGGGGACATTATCTACCGATTCAATAAAATGGATACGTGATCGGATAATTCTTACAGACGGCATGCTACTCATCCATCCTTATGAATATTTTTGAAACGTTTTTGTGGGATTTTCTCAGAATTTCAGGGCTTATCAATGTGATTACTGACGCTGACAGACCATTTTAATTAAGAAACGATAAAGCTGCCTAAAATAAGAGTACAATTAAGTGAGCAAATATCTAAAAATATATATATCCATTATTTGGAGAGAGAGAGAGAGAAATGTGTGGTTGAAAAATTAAGACGTAAAAGAGGCAGAGACCAAGGATCGCTGGAGAGTGAAAGTTTAGATGGTCGCATTGCCTAGTGTTATTGTGTGACTGTGAAAAATAGCGAGGTGGAGGTACCGAGTGAAGTGATCAATAAGTGCCATGCCATTTGAATTAAAAATCAATTATAGACAAAGCATACGAACGCAATCAGTCGCTGATTATCCGAATTCCGTCAGGGCTCTCATGCCAAAATATCTGGCTACCAATACACGGACAGGGCGCGCTGTCCAGGCCAGGCGCCGATTAGTGCTTAAAAGGCGGCCGCCGGTGGCCGAGTCCGCTAGTATAACACTTAACGTCCAGCGCCACTGACGGGGACTACCAGTACGAGTACGAGTACAAGTACAAGGATGGAAGGTGCGTGGTTTTTCCTAGTCCGGGGATGGGGACAAATCTTATCTCGTCGATTCTGTCTTCGGTCGCTTACTGCGAATTGAATTTTAATTACGCGTACGATATTATGCGTTGCTGGCGGATGGCTTATCTGCGGAGCGGAGCAGAGCTGCTGGAGTGTCTGACAATTTTTTAATTATCGCGCTGCCAGGCTGTGCTTGGCAGGGTTCGCCAGAGCAGAGCCCCCTATAAAAGCGCACAGCCAGCTTTTGGCCAGGCCAGTACCAGCATCGTTCTCTTAAGTGGAATATCGAATAGCGAGCGATTCTGTCTTAATCAACTCCAAGTCCAATCAAAATGGGAGGTAGGGCTCGGGCTGGTCGGGCTGGTCGGGCTGGTCGGGCTTGTGGCGAGGAGCCCTGTTTGTCATCTAAAACGTAACTGAACTCTCTATTTCCCCGATCTACTCCTTTCGCAGGTTTCAATATGAAGGTCTGCGCCCTTGCAGCCTGTCTGCTGCTGGCCGGGCAGGTGGCCGGCTACACGATGGAGGATTTGTGCGCCCAGTGGTCGGGCTCCGGCTATGTGGGCAACCCCGCCGACTGTACTGCCTGGGGCTACTGCCAGGGCCAGAAGCTTGTCTCGTGGAACACTTGCAAAAACGGCCTCGTCTTCAACGCCCAGACCTCGACCTGCGGATTTGCCAACTCAACTGTTTGCACCACCAACGCGGTTTCCACCTGCACGGCCGCCAAGTCTCCCATGTATGTGGCAGTTCAAAATGATTGCAACAAGTACGGCTACTGCTACGGCAACGGCTCAATTGGATACGGAAACTGCGGAACCGGCGGAGTCTATGCCGCCAACAATAACACCTGCGTTTGGGGACCGACCTGTCCCCAGGACACCATCTGCCGCTTCATGAAAAATGACATTTTCGTCGGTGACCCAAACAACTGCGGCTCCTATCTGCAGTGCAACAACGGATACGGCACGGCAGGATCATGTCCCACCGACAAATACTTCAACGCGGCCAACGGAATGTGCCAAGGCACCAACCCATGCACTGGCGATTCGGGCAGCAGTAATACAGGCAGCACCTACACTGCCGGCCAGACAGTTGCGGGCAAGTGCACAGGCGGTAAACCCTTATCTGGCGAAACCACCTTTTTTGTGGCAGACGGCAGTACATGCTATGGATATTTTTACTGTACATCAACAACCGAAGCTGGAACGTGGAATTCGTGTTTGTTCGGAACCCATTTCAATCCTACATTACAGAAATGCGTTTCACCCGCTACATATGACTGCACACTTAACCGTTGCGGCAATGTCAAAGCAACCTTCATGACTGTATTAGGCTCAGATTGCACCAAATATACAATCTGCTCGAGTGGTGCTACAGGCTCTTGCAAAGCCCCGAACAGTTACTACGATGAAGTACATGGCATATGCACAACAGCGAATCCTAAGTACACAATTTGTGGTTAAAACTATCTTAATCCTTAATAAATGCTCTATGCGGCACTGAAATGGTATATCAACTCAATTTGGTTTTAATAATTAGGCAAAATGGTTTAGGCGCAAGTATTTATTGGATAATCTAAGTCGAGCACCCTGAGAATAGGATCTTAAAGATCCGAAGACATTGTACATACGTAGATGTGATACTTTCAATGGGAGCTTAGCTGGCATTTGATCAGAGCCTTTCGTGTAAAATGTATCCGGGCGATGGCTCCTATCCCATCCACAAACAGAGTACCGACAAAAAATAGTATGACAATATGTAGGGGACATTTTAACGAGTTTATAAATTGCTCTAAAAGGTTCACAGATATTTGCAGCGAATCTTTAAGCATTTCAAGAGGTATAGAGTTCCATTAATATCAACGCAAACTGATCCGAAACGCCTGAATAAGATTGCTATGGGTATAATTTGGACATTTGGTAAACGTATAAGAAATGAATAATATTTCCAAAAAATGGAAACATCAGAAGGGGGAAAAACAATCAGGATCTTATCAGTGCGGTATTCTAAGTAATTCAATTTCCCTTCGTTGTTCGACATTCCAGCACCATTCCACCGACTGCTGATGACATGGAGTGCCGTGAATGGCATTGGATGGCAATATCATTGCCACGGCTCTCATTCTCTCCGACTCTCATCTCCGACACATCCAATCGGCCTATCGATGCCGATGGCGTGCAGATCAATGCGATATCGCATCTTCTGCAAGTACGTGTACGTCGTACGAGTATATTGTATATTGTTGTACTATATTGACACTGTCGTGTCGGTGGTGCTCCACTCGAGTGCCAATGAGACCAATGACAATGTTATGCCGTGTAATTTACATGCTTCTCGCTATCGTACATCAGAGTGCGAACGCTATCTGGGCCTCTGATTGAGATATCAGGGACCGCGACAAGCGGACCCTAGTCAGGTGCATTTTGGAAATTGTTTTTCGCCGAAGAAAAGAGCAGAATGGTCTTTGCATATTTAAGGGGGAGGCGGCCCCCTGACAGCGCATCATTCGTGTTTTGGTTGCTGCTCACAAGGGATCGCACCGCAATCAAACTTCAAGGATACCAATACAACTCTCCTCCGCAAGGATATACACTATGAAGCAAGGTAGGTGTCAGGCCGCCTGGGCGCCCATACAGTTCCCCTTCCCCTTCGATTTTCCACTGATTCATCTCTCGCCTTGCCCCCTCATTCTGGTGCATCCCGGTGTTTCCGGTGTTTCCCAAATGCAGCTAGGGGGATCCTATCACTTCTCGCGCTGGCCTGCCTGGCGGCTGGTGCCCTCAGCAGCAATGCGATCGACGAGTTCGAGTACCTCTCGCTGCAGGAGATGTGTGGCCTGCTGCCGTGGGAGACGAGCTTCCTGCGCCCGAGCACCTGCGACAACTGGGTGACCTGCCCGGGCAACGGCTCCAGCCTGGAGCAAGGCGCCTGCGCCACCGGACTCTTCTACAACAAGCAGCTGGGCCGCTGCAACCTGGCCGCGAGCGTCAGCTGTCCCTACACGGGCGTGGAGGTCGCCGCCCCCGCTAACCTGTGCGCCAACGAGACCGACGGCACCTTCCTGCAAGACCCCAGCAGCAACAACTGCCGCGGCTACATCCTCTGCCAGGGCCGCACCCAGATCCACGCCAACTGCCCCAGCGAGCTGATCTTCAATCCCACATCCCGCTCCTGTGTCTACTACAACCAGTACAAGTGCCCGGAGAGCCAGAAGACGCACACCAGCCCGGCATGTCGGGCCCTGCCCAACAACACGCGCCTGGCCCACACCGAGCACTGCGAGCGTTACTACGAGTGCGTGAACGACATCCTCCACACCCACGAGTGTGCACCCCAGAAGGCCTACGACGTGCACAGGGGCTACTGCGTCGACATCGAGGAAGCGGTCTGCTACGCCACGGCCGCGCTGCCGGAGCCGGAGAACACCTTCTGCCTGAACAGCACCGGTGGATACTACGCGGATGACCAGTCCTGCAGCCACTACTACATCTGCGGCAAGCCCGTGAACGGCAAGCACGACACGGAGCCCCAGCACCTGAGCTGCGCCCTCGGCCAGTACTTTGACATCGAGAAGCTCTCCTGTCGCGACCGTCTCAACGTTCGCTGCGTTCTGGACCGCTGCGTGGGCAACAACATGTCCTACGTGAACGTGGCCGACGACTGCCAGAAGTATGCCCGCTGCTCGGGCGGCGTCACCGCCGGACACGGCCGTTGTCCAGAGAATTACTACTTCGATGAGCGCAGCCAGGGCTGCACGCCCACCAACCACCACTACATCGCCTGCTCGCCGAGACTCGCCTGAAGCCCACACCCGTCTCGAGAAATTGAAATAAAATAAAACCTGAACGTATCATGGTGGAGGTCACACGTAGAGATCGATCGCACAATTAAACCTTTTCCAAGCACGGTCCAGCACGAAATACATATTGTAATTGTGTATTTTTTTTTTTGCATACTTTTATCAACATTAAACTTCAATAATGCATTCCAATTCCTTCCAATAGCTATGCCGGCTCGTATATTACTCAAAGGTTCTCGTTGGCCATGCGATTTTCATCATGATTCATCATGGTCCACGCCCACCTCCAGTCATTCTCCAGCGATGGGACTGGGATGGGAATGGGAATGGGGATGGGGATTTGGATGGGTATGGGCATGGGCATGGGCATGGGGACGTGGATATGGACAGGGAAAAGAGACAGGAAATGTTAAGTTTGCAGAATGCGAGCAGTGGCTCGATAAGGTTGGAAATCTTCCAGAAGAGTTACACCACATACCACATACCGCTTTTGGCAATCGCTCTTCGTTATAGTTCAAGTGCCCGGACATTATCAATTTTCAATTTTAATTAAAAGAGTACCCCCGTCGCCAGGTTTCGGGTTCGAAGAATTCGGTGCTGTGCTGTGCCGTTATTTGATAGCCCGATAACAGATTCAACATTTGAGGGTGCTGACTTTTATACTATTTCCGTGTTTCGATCTTGCCACTGACTGAACAGGTGGGCGGGCAGGCACCCGCTATAGCACTACAGCACTACAGCAGAGTGTTTTCCAATAAAATTCGGAATCTGCTAGAGCTCTAATATTCATAATGGATATTTTTATTATTTTTGTTATTTATTTTTTTGTTTTGTTTTGTTTTGTGTGTAGATTATTGTGCATTTAGTGTATTATTGATATTTTGAAATTATCAAAAATGGAATTCTGAGAATCGAGTGTGACTGGAACGAGTGAGAGTCATGTGATAGTAGATTTCTGGGGTCCCCCGGCCGAGGCGTGACACGACCGAGGCAGGAAGCTGCGATAGGAAAGTGTTCAGGGCCGTCTAATGAGGGTTTATTCATTGTTGGCCAGATTATGGAATACCGTAGCCTGCCGTATGTCGGTATCCTTGGCTATTTTTGGTATGATCATTTGGCAAAACATTTAACTTTTTTGAAATCAACTGGGGATCCCCCATCCCCTGGCAAAGCCTGGCCTTAGAGTGCTAAAAAATGTTCTCTCATATTTTTGGAGAATATTTTTTTAAAAACAATAAACCATTTCTCATGTTATTTTGCGGCTATTTCATTATTAGACAACGAATATAAAAGGCAGCCCTATATTCCCCAACCAGTAACCTTGATCGTTTACTTCGGTCTGCAGTCTGGTACATACATATAACCGCTGAGGCATCTAAAGGCCCTTTGGTGGCCTTCTCCACAGCTGTGCATTCCCTAATATCGAGTGTGTATGTACGTATGACATCATGTCCGGATCTCATTGTATTAGTGCTGTCGTTAGTATGTTGGCCAATCGATACACAGAAATCTGGCCCAGGGGACCAAATGACTTAATCGCTATTAAGATTGATAATACCCGCCTGACATTGACAGCAGACTCGTATTTATTGTCGAGGCATAAGGTATCTTAGACAAGTGTCTAATTAAAAACGATTGCGTTTACTGCTCACGAGGCTTCAGTGCTGGTGCTGGGATTGGCACTGGGACTGGGACTGGGGCTGGGGCTGGTCCCGGCCTCATTGTCATCATTCATAGCTGTTTGCGACACGACTTGGGTCGAAGCTGCGGCTGATAGCTGGCAGGCGGGATAAGATATAACCTGCGCTGTGCAGCGCTGAGTCACCTCGTCGAAGTACTCTTCGCCTGGGCAGGTGCCCGTTCCTATGCTGGCCCCGTCCTGGCATAGGGAGAATCCCCTGCAGCCGTCGTCCGACTCGCTGGCCAGCTGAATGGTCGTATTGCCGAGACCCACGCAGCGGTCGTATGCACATGGAGCCTTGGAGCGGGGCACGCAGGCACCACCGTCGGCGGCCAGGAAGAACCTTCCGTCGGAGCACACGGCATGCTCGAGGGCCATTTGACCGTCCTCCAACTTGTGGCAGTAGTAATAGCCGTTGCACGAGCTGTTATCGGACACAAAGTCGCCAGCCTTGGCGCAGACGCCGCTCTCGTCGATAAGCGGAGCCACGGTGAAGTCGCATTCCACGTTCTGCGGATAGTCGCATCGCGCAGATCCGGCGCTAAAATAGAAGGTGCCTGGACAGGTGCCATTGAGCACCTGGCCGTCCCAGCACATTTGCCAGCCGTTACAGTTGTTGGTGTCCTTGATGAAGACGCCGTCGGGGAGGATGTTGCAGTAGCTGTCCGGGTCCATCTTCACCTGGCAGGGAAAGTTGCGTATGCAGTCCTCCGTTCCGGCACTATAGTTCATGCCCGTGGGGCACGTCCCCTTCGTGCCCTTCCCGTTCTGGCAGTAGTAGTAACTGCTGCACGAGTACGGATCGGCGGTGAAGCCATTCAGAACCGATGCGCACGGATCGCTCGACACGCACTTGATGCTGTCCGAGGCCACACACTCCTCGCTCTCCCTGTCGTAAAAGAGATCGGCGCCACAGGTGCCGGCCACTGGCTCCCCATCGACGCACTCTATCCAGGCGTTGCAGGCACGGGGATCGTTTATTTTCGTCCCGCTGACGACCAGGGTGCAGATGACACTCGGGTCAAAGGAGGCGCTGCACAGTGGCGCCAGGGCTAGTCCGAGGATCGCAAATATCCCGGCATCTAGTGCGAGTAAATAAACATTAAGCATTGGCGAATAAAACAAACGATATATGTATTTCACGTACTCATGTTGCTTGTTTGGGGCATTGGAAGAGACTCGACTCGACTCGAAGTGTTTTATCAACGGCGAAGACAACGTTCAACTGGAAGGCGCACAGCACTGGTTTTATACTCGTATCCGGCACAGAAACAGATCGATGGTGGTGGTTCGAGCGTGCCGCAGGTCCATAAATTTATGAGCATTACCTTACAGTCGGAACTGTCGTCAGTGGCTAAAATGGGGTTGAGCGTATATTCATATTTCTGTTTTATCAAATTCAGCCAAAGCCCAATTGGACATGTTTGATATATTTGGGAACACCGAGGCCGGTCGATCGAGTGGTCGATCAGGAGAGCAAATTTACAAACTGCGTATTATCCCACTTGCCATTTGACTGTAAAAGAACTTGTGTTACAAGTACGACCACGAGGACCTTGTGTTGATCCTGAGATGAGGAAAGATTTGCAAATCACTCCATCCAGCTTTGACAATAAGTAGTGTCAAACATATACTATAAAGTCCACACAAATATAATACTTTAGCAGACGCATGGGGGGGCAAATATTGGTGTTGTTTATTCTGGTAGCTTATTTTTGTTTTCTGACTCCAAAGTCGCCCGGCCCGGCCCGCCTGATAAGACTAATGTATATACATCATGGTATAAATAAACTCCGATGACCAGTTCATTGAAAAGTACAGCTGATTGTGGTTTTGATACGAGGCATGGCATTCGCAAAGGAGGCAAAGTCTTGTGGCAAAGTCAAACTATGTACGCGCCGCGCCCCTTCAGCTCCAACAAAAAACAAATGCAGCAATCGGCCATTGAATAATGAGTAATATAATCATGAAATTGGAAATGGAAATGGTCCCCAGAAGAGATTATCCTTAACTGTTGTTTGGATGAGGCTTGCACAGGTGACGTGACTGCCCGGGACGGGACGGGACGGGACGGGTGTTGACTGGCTTCTTTCTGCAAATTGCGTAGTCGTGCTATTTATGGGTGCGAACGGCCATCGATCATGCAAAATAATTTTGACCATAAGTGGGTGGGTCCGATTTATCATGTCTTGTGCCCGACGTGTCGTCGATCAATCCAATCCGGGCAATTCCTCCGCCGACGGCAAATTACGGCTCAGATCCATATAAAAGCCTGGCAAGGCAAATGCTCCTCAACAGTGTTCGACTGTAAGCTACCAGAGCGCGCACTGAAGAATTTTCCAAATATGCTGGGTGGGTGCAACTCACAACACACCATGGAGGAATACACCATAGAATCCACTATAGAATCCACCATAGAATACATGCATATCTAATCATAGATGTATCTCCGATAGGTAGAGGTCAAGGATCGATGCTCGCCGCCCTCCTGCTGCTGCTAGGCTGCTGCTTGGCGCCGGCTGCTGCCAATCTGAACATGAGTGCTCTCTGCCTGATGGTACCGGACGGCATGTCTGTGGGCAGCCAGACGGATTGCGCCAGCTACTACCAATGCCAAGGCGCGACCGCCAGCCTGATGAGCTGCTCCAACGGGCAGTACTTCGACAAGGATTCGCAGATGTGTGTGGCATCCTCGCAGAGCAGCTGTGCCAGCAAGAGCCAGCCCTGTCTGGGAAAGGCGGTGGGCAGTTTCCAGCCGGACAGCAGCTCCTGTGGCGGCTACTGGTACTGCGGGGCCTCGGGCGCCGTGAGCGGCAGCTGTCCCAGCGGCGAGAACTTCGATCCCACCAACTCGGCCTGTGTCTATGCCTACCAGTACGCGTGCTCGGTGTCGACCGTGGACAGCGACAGTGACGCCAGTCCCGGTGTGGAGGTGGCGCTCAATCTGTGCTCCATTATCGAGAATGGTTTCTACTTTGGCAGCGCCTCGAGTTGCAGCGGATGGAACTACTGCCAGGACAACGTACTGCATACCGGCACCTGCCAGAACGGACTGGTCTTCGACGTGAATGGACGGGACTGTGGCTACCAGGGGCCCAGCTCCTGCGCCCAGGTTACCAACGACCCCTCTCTGACCGGAGCCGCACCCCCGACGACCTGCAGCGTGAGTGGCGCCACGGAAAAGGCCACCGCGTGCAACCAGTACTACCTCTGCTCCAACAGCCACTACACCCTGATGACATGCGCCACTGGCTTGTTCTACGACACCGTCTCGGAGACGTGCGTGGCCCGCACGCAGGCGCAGAATGACTGCGATCGCTGCGTGGGATCCACCAAGACCTTTGTGAATGCCTACTCGAACAGCAGCTGCGACCAGTACCTGTATTGCGTCAATGGCGTCCAGAAGGCGGTCGAGACCTGCCCCGTGAACTACTACTTCAACGAGGATCTCGGCAGCTGCACCTACGAAACGGAGCCGCCGTTCAAGTGCTGCAACCCCACATTGGCATCAGGAGTGCCAGCCACAACGGCAGCAGGCACAACCGCCACCACAGCCACAGGCACGGGATCAACAACAACAACAACTACCACTACTAGCACTACTACTACAACTACAGCAAAGCCTGCCTAATTGGCTTCTGCCAATCACAAATATTGCAATTAAAGGGAGTCCCTTGAGTATTCGAGATTAGCGTTTCGTCTGTGGTGTTTCGGTGTGGGATCTGTAAGGACATGCAGGAGGCAACCAACCGTCTTGTCTGTCTGTCTGTCTGTCTGTCTGTCTGTTGGGAAGGTTTCTTTGCACATCCCTCCCTCCCTCCTCCTCTGCAGGAGAACCCCGAGACCGATTTTTTTGGTTGAGGCAAAGCAATAATCTGGGAGCAATGTGGCACCCCACCCATCCCCCCATTTGGACTGTTTCTGCCTGCGCTGATTAGTGCTCTCTGACGCCGAGTGGCTGTGGCCTTTGATTCTGTTTTTTTTGCTTTTTAATTATTAAGTTACGGCACTGATACCCCGATATGAACGAGCATAGATTGCCGCTGGGGTATGGGGTATGGGGTATGGCCTGGTCTAGTGTGCACCCATTCATGGTAGTTTTGGAGGAGAATGAGAATGAGAGTCCCCGGAATCAGGCGACAGCCATTGGGCTTGTCTCTTGACTTTGATTAAAATGATTATGGCGATGATAATTCAATAAAATTAAATTGATATAAAATTGAATCGTGTTTCTTGTATCTTGTATCTATAATTCTCAGGAATCGAGCGCTTATCAATGGGCTTGTCGCCGGCAGAAGCTCTCAAAATTTATGATTTATATTTTTGGCCATCAGCGAAACGTCGCGACACACTCAAGTATAAAAGACAGGTGCTGGAAAAACTCCATATTCAGTTATTGACTGACTGACTAGCTTCCAGTATTAGTTCAAGCGGTTCAAGCATCTCTGATATCATGGCAACAGGCAAGTGAATCCCGACGGAAGCATCTGGTGTCGCAGTAGCACATTTCGATCTACAACACATCCCATCCCCTTCCGTCCCACCCCACAGGCAAATTCCTATCGGCCGCCATCCTCTGTCTCGCGGTGGGCAGTGCCCTGGGCGACGACGTGCTGGAGGGCAACTACAACGTGACGGCCTTCTGCACAGCGGTGAAGACGGGCACCAATCTGGGCAGCATCGTCTCCTGCAACTACTACTATGTGTGCACCAACAACGGACCCGTGAAATCCAGCTGCCCCAGCGGATACGCCTTCAGCCTGAGCTCAGGCAACTGCGCCCCAGCGGATCAAGCGAACTGCTACTACGGCATGGAGAATCCTTGCCTGGGAAAGACCGGCGAGAACTGGGTGCCCGTCACGGGAACGTGCAACCAGTACTACTACTGCAAGGACGGCACCAACATGGGACAGGGCTCCTGCAAGGGTACCCAGAGCTTCGACAAGACCAGCCAGCAGTGTATCTACGGAAACTGCAGCCCCGTTATCGCTGACACCAGCGATGAGCCCAACCTGTCGAGCATCTGCGAAGTCGTACCCTCCGGCAAGTACTTCGGCGACACCCTAACCTGTGAAACATGGAACTATTGCCAAACGGACGGCACGCTTCAGTCGAACGATTGTCCATCTGTGAGTTCCCGCGGACCCTGCACCCTGCACCCTGCACCCTACACCCTGTCTGAGCACAGTACTTATTCTATGTCCCTTGATTTTTTCAGCCATACAACGCATACAACGTGCAGACTGGCCAATGTGCTTACAATAATGGCGACATGTGCAGCAGAGTCACCGACAACAGTCTGGGCACTGCCTCAACCCAGTGCTCAGTCAATGGTGAATTGACTCCCAATCCCACCGTCTGCGGCAGCTACTACAAGTGCAACGGAAAGTCGAAGGTGTCGATTGACTGCTCCTATAACTACTACTTTGATGTTACGCTCGGCAGTTGTCAGCCACGAAAGACAGCCACGCCGGTAGAGGGATGCAATCGCTGTCAATTTGCCACGACGACATGGGTGAATGCCGTGAACACGACTACGTGTGGCACCTACTACTACTGCAACAATGGCAAGGCCGTCCTACAGACCTGCCCGGAGGATTATTACTTCAACGAAAACAAGCAGGGCTGTATTCCGGACTCGGACCAGACCAATTCCCTAGAAAATTATGCTTCAACCAACGGAGCTTGTACTGGTGCATCGGTGTCCGCAGACACCACCACCACCACCACCACCACTCCAGCTCCAGCTCCCGCTGATGGTGATGGCGATGACGATGGTACCGATGGCGATGGTACCGGTACCGATGACGATGGTACCGGTGCCGATGCCGATACCGATGCCGATGCCGGTGCCGGTGCCGATGGAAAAAGCTTCTAGCGAACGTTTCTCGATTACCGGAAAGGACCTGTGCCGGGGAACCAATGAAATGCCCTGAAAAAGGATGCTCTCTGCCATTCCCGTTGTTACAAAATTCTAAATTTATTCCGTATTATCTTTAACATATTCAGTCAAATAACATTTACAAGCAAATCATTTGATGGATTTAATTTTTAATGGATTAGCCCTACGAGATCCAGGAGTCTGACACCCTGCTTTGGATTTCAAGCATGTCGGAATGGCGGGCGTAGTATTGTACTCGTGTGCCTACCCTCGCCGAAAACCACACATCGTGTTCGATGTTCAAGATCTGCGGCAGATCGGCAGATGCGGCGCACACAGATTGCAAACACAAGTTTTCGATTAATTCTGACAATAGCCGCACCCAGCCTTGCCGCCTTGCCGGATCGGCTATCGGCTGTATAAAAGGGAAGCACGCGGAGAGGCGCCACCATACTGCGGTGCCGAAAAGAAACCGACACACACACAACCCAACCGGAATCCATATCGAAATTCACGTCAGAGTGCCGCCACGATATGCAATGCTCTTGGGCATTTGTCTTGGGCATCGTCTGTCTCCGCCTTGGAGGCGGACATGCCGTGGCTCGAGGGCGACAGCCGCAGGTTCAGGCCGCAATGGGTGACTTGAGCCACGTGAGTAGCGTAGCCGATCCCGTATCCGGATGTAGGGCTCCCATCTAAAGCCACCTGCCTGTTTGCAGATCTGTGTCGGTCGTCCGGATGGCGAGCTGGTGCCCCACCCACTGGACTGCAGTGGATACTTTGCCTGCGCCCGCATCCCGACGCTCCGCTACTGCGATCAGGGCCTCCAGTTCGACGAGACCCGAGGAACGTGCGATCTGCCGGAGTTTACCAACTGCAGGCAGAGTGCGCTGCTGCCGGCCAGTCCCGGTCCCAGTCCGGCCAACGACTTTGTGGCCGACTCGTCCGAACTCATTTGGTGGCCCCAGAGGCCGCGGCCCGTCTTCGTGGCCGTCGACGTGGCCAGTGGACTGCCCGTCGATCCCATGGCGAAGTACGACCCCCAGCATATCGAGTGCCGCCACTTTGGCGCCTACTTTCTGCCCCATCCAAGCAACTGCCGCCTGTACTTCATCTGTGCCTACGGGCACCTGCACCGCCATCAGTGCGGTCGTGGCACATTCTGGAACTACGAGCAGTCCGAGTGCCAGCTGAGCAATACCGCCGTCTGCTACGGCCAGTCCCGACCCGATCGCCAGGACGCCGACGGGGGGACAGACGATACCGTCGCGACTACGACCAGCAGCGGGGGGGAGGTGACCGTGTGCTACATTGTTGGCACCAGCGGCACCGGCTCGGGCACCGGCACGGTCTTCTCAGAGCCTTCCACCACGGATGCGACTATGCTGCTCCTGGAGCCAGTACCATCCACGCCACGCGCTGAAGCCAGTGCTCCCCTGACATGCCCCTCGGAGAAGCAGAGCTATATGTCCCATCCCGAGGACTGCAGCAAGTATTACATATGCATTGGGGGTTTGCCGGTGCTGACGTCCTGTCCCAAGGGTCTCTACTGGGACCAGATGTCGGGATACTGCGACCTGGCCAATAATGTCAAATGCTTCCAAGTTTGATCAATAAACTGGAGCCCCTGGTGCTCGATATTGCACTTTCTGCGTCCTGTGTGTGTCTGTGCATAAGCGTAGACCTCCACTGCAACTGCAACAGCAGTCGTGTGCACACATGCGATCCATATCCTCCATCATATCCTCAATCGACTGGTAAATAAAAGAAAAACCTCGAATGGGGCTTCAGTATATATAGATATATGTATGTATATCCCCATTCAGAACAGAGTTCTTCTGCACTCTGGCCACTCTGGTTCTAATTGAAAATGTTTCAGTTGGGAGTTTTTTTATTACTATTATGTATCAGCAAGTTCTTGAAAGATTTCTTGACCCCAGGGTGGAACAAACTTTTTAGGGAATATCTGACATCCAATTTGGAATCTTTGATCATCTACAAAACTGTGGCCATTGTCAGTCTTTGCCACATGATGCGTCTGTTGTGCATTTTTTCAGCTGTCTCCCTTTCCGGCCTATCCGTGTGCCACGGATAGTGCTTCACTCCGGCTACGATTCGCGTCCATAGCGTTTGGGCCTCTGTTTCCTCAGCAGTGACGCTTGCGATCTGGGGGCCACAGATCACCAGGAACAGCAACGTCCCACAGATGGCCAATTTAAACACGTGGGTTTCTCCCATCTTGAGGATGGTGTGCAAGTGACTGATCTTCAAAGATATCATAGTAGACTCGGCATGATGGCACTCTTATCAATAGAGAGCATTTTACAACGCTGCAAATTGCTTTACAGCAGATAATAATGGGATAAGATAGCAAAGATACTTAGTTGTACAGTGGCGCAGGTAAGTATTGGCACAGCACTTGTCTATTTCTAACCTTTGGTATATATTTTCGTTTTCTTTAAGCCTGTTTTTGTTGCCTTCCTTTCTACGCATTCTCAAACAAAGTTCTCTTTCTTTGCTTGCAGCAGAATCTAAGAGATCGAATCAAAGGCAGACTAAAACCCAATGGTTTTATACTAGGTATATAATAAAAAGATTTGGATGTATTTTTTTCATAGGAGGCCCAAAACCTCCGTTATCCACTTTTTTACATGCCCTTTTTCTGACGTTTTTAAAAAAAAATAGATTTTGATGCCAATCGATCGGAAATTCGATTCTGACTCCGATAGGTGGAAAGAAGGGGAGTCGGATATTACGTCCAAAATCTTTAAAAATCGTTGCATACTTTTTGACTGGTCATAAGCACAATTCCTGTTTTAACATTTTAATGTACATGCAATATGTAGCTAATTTGTAGCCAATTTGTATTTAGCGTGTAGGTATCAAGAAATTTGTGAAAAATTTGCCCTTATTGTTGGGCTATATGGCCGATTTACGGCCTGATCTGGGTGTGCATGTCTTTTCGTGATCAGGAGAGTCCTGCCAACCGATTGGCATCAGAAAAAATGAATGTAAGATATTCAAAATCTAACCAGATGTTGCGGAAACGTTTCGAAATGATGCGCCGCAGCATCGAGATGTTGCGTGACTGTTTGAAAGCTTAGCGCCACCTGTGGCCATGCATAAAATGTAAATGTTGCATGAATGTTGCGGGAGAATGTTGTACAACACTTCCAAACGTTGCTAAGCGCTACTGGTACAAATTTGTACTACATACAACTGTTGAAAAAACATAGCAAAAAACCAACCATGGACGAATATTCTAGTCTGATGAGTCCAAAGTGGTTATGTTCTCAATTATACGTTAGACGTCCAATAAAATAGAATACAAACTTCAGTACACCACAAAAACCATTAAGCATGGAGGGTGTAGTGTAATGGAGTAGGTTCAATAGGTTGGATAAAAACCATCAGAGATCAGCATGTGTAGGTGAATATCGCGGAGACAGTAATGCTACTCTTCGCAGAATATGAAAGTCCGCTCGTATAGGTCTTTGAACAGGACAACAGGACCCCAAACACACCAGCAAGAAAGCAAAGGAATGGTTCAGCGCAAACTGTGTAAACGTTTTGGAGTGGCCTGCTCAGTCATCTGACCTGATCCCATCAAAAATCTGTGGTCCTACGTCAGTAGCTATTATATAGGCAATCAACTATAGGACAGTGTCAGGTATAGAAAAAACAGACAAAGAAAAAGAAAGTGCCAAATGATTCAAGGACATTGTGACCCTTTTACAAGGAGTTCATTAAAAAACTACCTCTAAACTATTACCAGATTCATTTCAAAGGGATGAAACACCTGTTTGAAGGTTGTTTGAATCGCCACACGAAACCAATCGAGGAAAACCGGTCCATAATAAATATGAGGGAGGAGAGAGTATGAATGAGAGGCAAAATAAATAAGAGGGAGGAGAGAGAGTATAAGTGAAAGGATCGAGATCTATTTGAGAGTATATTTGGACACGAGTGAAAGAGGACTGAGATTAAAGTTAGTTCACATTTTCGCCGAGTGAAAGAGGACTAAGATTAAAGTTAGTTCACATTTTCGCCGACAGGGGGCGCCACCCAAGTAGTAATGAAAAGGGGTTCCGGCTTTTTAGGTGCCGGTGGCGCCATCTGTTGATGAGATCGTCGATGACCTAACATAGAGGGGGCTGTATGATCATGTCAAAATACATGATGAGATCGTCGATGACCTAACATAGAGGGGGCTGTATGATCATGTCAAAATGCATATAGAATATTTTATTTACATTGTATTATGACAGTACATTTTTTAAGAAAAGAGTATTTAAATATCCGTAAAGAGGTTTGAGTACACATTAAGAGTGAAACATATATAGACAGGATAATCAAATAGTAAAAGACGCCGGCACCTAAAAACCGGAACCCCTTTTCATTACTACTTGGGTGGCGCCCCCTGTCGGCGAAAATGTGAACTAACTTTAATCTTAGTCCTCTTTCACTCGGCGAAAATGTGAACTAACTTTAATCTCAGTCCTCTTTCACTCGTGTCCAAATATACTCTCAAATAGATCTCGATCCTTTCACTTATACTCTCTCTCCTCCCTCTTATTTATTTTGCCTCTCATTCATACTCTCTCCTCCCTCATATTTATTATGGACCGGTTTTCCTCGATTGGTTTCGTGTGGCGATTCAAACAACCTTCAAACAGGTGTTTCATCCCTTTGAAATGAATCTGGTAATAGTTTAGAGGTAGTTTTTTAATGAACTCCTTGTAAAAGGGTCACAATGTCCTTGAATCATTTGGCACTTTCTTTTTCTTTGTCTGTTTTTTCTATACCTGACACTGTCCTATAGTTGATTGCCTATATAATAGCTACTCACAGCTATAAGCTATTGTAAAATCTAGTGAACTGTGAACAAAGATGGACGACCTTGAGATCATTTTTGTAAATTCACAACCGGAATCACCCATAAATCTTGACTCTCAGCCAGACTCCGTGGACCTGTCCTTGATTTTTGGGATTAAGACTCAAAACGCTCTGGAGAGAGATCTCGAGAATGTAAATGCTATGTATGAGATTCAATGGGATGATGATGATTCCATAATTGCAAGAGAACTCGAGAATTTAAATGCTATGTATAAGATTCAATGGGATGATGATGATTCCATAACTGCAATGTCGAATCCTTATTCATCATACGTTTTCCCGGATGATGACTACATTTTTGATTTGGTTGATGAAAGGCATCACCTCCAGGAACTACTTCGGGATGAAGATGACGCTGAATTAATAGCTGCGGTGGAAAGAGCTGAGGCTGAATTTTAATATTACGATTATAGTTATAATATAAATATTTTATGTATTTGTCTAAAAATAATAAATATTTATTCTCAATGGTTTCGTTTTTACTTTTGATTGGTTGAATTTCGCTTCCTCTTATTACACGTTACATCCCTCAAAGAGAATCAGGGGATTCGTTTGAAACTGGTTTTCCAAGTTAGGATTACATGTTACATCCCCCAAAGAGAATCAGAGGATTCGTTTGAAACTGGTTTCCAAGTTAGGATTACACAAAAACAATAAGTGGATTTCAGGTAGAATACAGGTACAGGTGTATTTATTGGTTCAATTTCATATTCTATTATATAAGTTACATTTATCTGAAGCCATATTTATTTAAAGAAATGTCGAGATTATTTTATTTCTTAGTATTTAATTTTTCATTTATTTGCTTTAATTCGTTGTAATGCGTCAATAAAATATGAATATTTAAATCAAATCTAAGCCAAAACAGCTTAGTTCCAGGACATAAGCAGCATTGATAAAATGATGATTTCGATTTTGAATAACTAAAGTTGTGGACTTTTAAGGTGTGTTTTTTCAGTCCATTACGAGAACTAAAAGATTTTTTTACACAACACAACTCGCAATGAAATGCACTCATTTCGAACTGAAAAGAAACTAAATCATCTAAAGAACTGAAGTCCTTATATATGATTTCAGGTTATGATCATAGCTACAAAACGGTATACATTTCATTCTGTTTATATAACGTTTTCATGTTGACTATGTACACATAGACAGAAAATTAAACTATAATATTTGAAGTATATATGTACATATGTATGTACATATATATGATTCATTCTCACTCAACAACCAATCAGATTTAAGACATCTGGCTTTTATATAATTAGAACGATTGGTTTTCATCTTTCAATTATGTACTAATGAGTGTATAAAAGACCATGTAATCTTGAATAAATAATTTAGTATAAAACAGTGAGTAGTTTGAACACTTTCTATTATTATAATGGTATGTAAAGAACTATTCTTTTTCTTATATAAAATGATAAGCGTCTAATAAAATGTGTATGTACTTAGGCTTTCCTTGAGATACTTAACGAGATAAAGCCTGCGATTGGATACACCAAGGTAGAGGATCTATGTATAGGATTTGAGTACAAGATCACGGGATGCAAACTCAAAAAAACATCATTTGGAAATAAAGTAGTCCTTTATTTAACTGATAAGGACAACGAACAACTTTGGATATTTTTACCCAAAAGTTATGTTACCAAATTTTCCTCGAAAACACCCTTCAAGTTGTTGAAGGATCATGGAATTTCACATCTTATATATAAAGGAAAAGAGATGACTAGATATAGCACTGCCCATTTCCAATTTATATGTAAAGAATAAATAAAGAAATCAATGGAATACATCTGATTTGTGTAAGAGAAGAAGAGACAACTAACCATGTACAGAATAAATAAGGACAAAAGGATTACATATGTATACGTTTACACATGTAAAAAGAAACCATTTACAATATACATAGATAAACATATGATTACAAGTGTAAAGGTTTGGATATAAAGAGTCCTGCTCTTTGAATCAACAACAGTATCAACATCATCACCAACAACACCAGTCGTAAGATGTACGCAAATCAAATCAAACTGTTTTTGATGCAATTCGAAGAGATGATCTTCGAGGAGCACGTGACCAGCCTGGAAACCCTAATGACAATTTTGGAGGATCTGGAGGAAAAGGAGCTGCAGTATTCAAAGTTTGGGTTCCATTATAAACTGTGTCCCTGGAGCGATGACGATGCTACTGATGGACCTGACACATGTCTGTGTCATACGTTACCAGCTAAAAAAGCTCAAGCACTAGAATTAATGCTTAAGTATTATAAATTAAACAAGAGAATTAATCCGAAATCAATAAAATAACATTTAGATTACAACAACATTATGTTTTTATTTCAAAACAATTTTCTTAAACATTTTCATGATTAACTTATCATTATAATTAAAATCATTTTTCTTAAATTGTTTTAAAAAACAGTTTAATGTTTTTTGTTTGCTTTTAAAGATTCCATATAAAATGCAGTAATGGCCACATGTATTGGAAAAATATCCTTGCAGTGGTTGTTTGTTAAATGTAAACTTAATCGAATTATTCCTTAATAATTTTAAAAATTCTTTCTTCTGCGGATATTGACCATATGAATCAAAAAATTCTGCTGAATGTTTGCTATTAAAGTAAAAAGCAACCCAATGAGTTCCTGGTTGACTTGAAGAATCCGTATTTGCTATTATAAAAGCAGGATATTTCGAAATGACTTTAGGTAGCTTATCAGAGGGATAAACTCCTTTAAAAATTTTGTGTGTTTTTGAATGCTTAGAAAGCAAATGTTCGATTTGCAATGTATTCATTTTACAATAGAACACGAATATTTCGATGTTTATCAATATCAATCATTGAGTCATATTCACAGTACACCAGACAAGTAACTGCTTCGGTAAGAGGTTCAGAAAACCGTCCTTCAATTCTGATAGCACCTTGAGAAATTAAATTTGAGCATACAGTTGAATTGTGATGGTCTGCAGTTAAATCAAATGCTAATATAAAACAATTTTTATCAAACATTTCCTTTGTAATTTGTAAACCGCGATCATAATGTTTTATTCCACTTGATCTGAAGAGCATATTATATCCTCTAGAGCTTTGAACATTTTCAGAGTCCGTGAAATCAAACTCAAGAGCCTGCGATGGTACTTGCACTCCATTAACCAATAGATTGAAGCGTTGAATTTTAAAATGATTAAAATTAAAAGGATCCATTGTTCGATTTCCAGAATATGATATATTTTTTACCATGCAAAAAGCCAAAAAATTAGGAAGCTGTCCAATTACTGCGTTGTCAATTGATAATGTATTATTTCCAGGGTATATTGTAAATGATTTGACTTGAACTTTACTGTATGGATAAATGGCATTTTTAGTTTGTAAAACATGATGATGGGCCAATAAAATGCTTGGATTAACAGTTATGTGGTTCATGAATAGTTGTGCTTCCAATATCTTAAGATTTGATTCAGTTTCAGATTCAATTAAATAAAATGCTGTTTTTTCAATATTAAAAGTGATTCTCAAATCAACATTATTTATAAGCAGTTTTGATTGATTAAATATATCTCCATGAACTTTTCCGAATAGTTCAACCTTATTACTGTTTTGAAAAATATTTTTGAGTATAATGGATCCATCGGTATTAACATATCTCCCAGATAATAATTTACCATAATTAGGATAATAACCTTGAGTGGCTAGGTGACTTTCAGTGGCGTCACTACCATAGTTTAAAATCGTTTGGAAGTACGATCTATAATGGTAGTTATTATCACTCTGAGATACCAATATATTATTTAAATATACCGACGAACTTCTGAAAATTGAATGCAAAATATTATTTACTACTCCAACATTGTTTCCTTCAATGTTGGTATTATCATTTTTTCTTAGTTGTACAACAAGTCTTAAGTAAACACTTGATAGGTCTCGATATGTTTCACCATTTCCTAAGCAAACGAATTCAATTGAAGAGGCACTGTCCAACGACGCAATTGGGTTGTATGAAACTTCTTCAGTTCTTAGAATAGAACTTTGTGTAGGATGAGGCTCAAACAGATCCAATTCGCTTTTCATACATTCAACATGGGTGCTCATTTTGATTTTGAGAAAATGTCTCTAATAGTTAATTTCTTTCTTGATTTTGTCCTTTTTGGTCGCGACTGCGTATGTTTGCGTCCTTGTTTAGATGTTAAATGAGATTGTTTTTTCCTAGACCTTCTCTTTTTATTCGTTTTACCTTCCCCATTTTGGAATCGCGTAAATTTATTAATCGCTTTATTAGACAGATTTTGCAATGCAATTTTGCTTTGTTCTTGGATAATGTTTCTTAGAGGTTTACGACCAAACTCATTTATTACAGCCTTTCCAGTCTCAGAAGCTTGATTTTTAATTGCGTTTATCCCCGAAAGGAATAATGGTTTTATGTAATTAAAAAGACCACTAAAAAAATTTCCAATTCCTCTACCTTGCTGGATAACTCTGGGTGTAACATATAGACTTCCTATATGACTTAAACCTCCTCCACACTGATTTAAATAATATTGTTGATAAGATTTCGTCATGATGGCTATTTATACTCTGAAGAAATTTTTATCTTTACAGTATTATTTATAGCATTTCTTTTCGTTTTCTAAAATGAAGAGTAACAAAAATTGGAGTTTGTGAAGATTCAAATGGTACTTTATATCCTTTTGAATCGGTAATTAAAATTGAAATTTCTTTTGGCGTCCATATTTCAATGGGATAGTATTCAATATTTTTGAATTGTATAAGTTGCTCCTTTCCATTATAATGTAATACTCGAAGACATCGAGGTCTTTTGTTTCCAACACATCTTGGTTTGATAATGTCGGTGTAAACAAAAATCAATCCGTTTTCAAAGGGTTCAGACTCCCCTGATTCATTTGCATATCTAAATGTTTCCCCATTTACTAAGCTAATCACGAATTCTGTCGTTTCTTCAGTTACAATAGAGGTGTTCTCAGGCATAGTTTTTATACATTTATTTAGATATAAGTCTGTAATTCCTACTTCCCATTCATCGTTCATGTTTTCAGGAATATTCACAATGTTTGTAAATGCACATTTAACGTTATCATGATATACATTTAACGAATCGTTACTGAGTAATGTAGCGAAAAACTCTGTTAAATATACCATTTTCAATGTTTAATTTTCTTTTAAGTTTATTAATTATAAGAAAGCCAATTAATTTTGTTTTTTCCAATTTGAACAGGGTTTCTGTTTCTAACAGATCTACTCAACTTTTCCCGTCCACTTACGTATTTTAAGTCTTGAAATGGATGAGGTTCACTTTTATACCTTTTAAGTTGTACTCTTAGTTTTTTTTGTTTATCAGTAAGCTTAACCTTAGTCAGTGCTTGTTTTTTTGATGTGTGAGTGTCAAAAAATGAAGTATCCTCCTCAGCTTTACGTTTATTATTCTGTGAGCTGACAGATTTTTCGAACTTCATATCCTCATCATCACTTTCGATAGGTAGAGCAGGAAAGTCGTTGTCGATAGAGCGTTCATTTTTTGAAGAATCATGTTTTTTATTGTAGTGATTAGTTGTGTGGGGCTTAGAATCTATCCAAACTGACTCTTCTGGCGTTTGTATTCCAATGCTTTTGGGTGATGAAAGTGGTGTTTGCTGTCTAGCTCGTAAATCCATTGTCTTATTTCTTTTCTTATTTTGATAGTAACACAATTCTTGACGAATTTTTATCCATTTATTAAAGTCACTAGTTTTTTTATCATTTAAAATAGGTAAAAATGTTATATTAATTAAATCGTTTTCCTTTTCACTATTTAGCAATTTTTGATATGCATTAGGGTGCATTAAAATTACTTTGTTTAATTGATGCTTACTTTTAAGCATTGTTCAAAATTTTTCCAAAAATCCCCGAAAGCAATGAACTTATTAGAATTGGTAAAAATCCTCCTTTTTGGATGAGAACTTTTCGCTTGGAATTTATTGACCTTTTTGAACATGAAATAAAACGTAATGTATTTTTATACCTTTTTAGAGCATATAGTTGCGCTTTTGATATCTTATGATTTCCTTTTAATGTATTTAACACTATCTCCACTAATGCTTTTACCAACTCAATGTCACAATTACTTATTATTGCATTTCGAAGTTTATTATTTGCCCTTTTGAGCACATACAATAAATGTTTGTTCGCTCTCAGTCGATTTAGATTCTTTTTGTAAACCATTTTCATCTGCAAAGCAAACTGTATACACAGAATTAAAAATATCTGTTCGAAATCTAAGGAGATCATTTATTCCCTGAGTAAGATCAATAAGTAAATAACCATGGGGTTCATCAGTCACCTCCTTATATATTCTGAAGAGCTCGCGGGAATTTTCAGGATATATTTGTCTAGCTAAGCATTGAAACTGCAGTTTATCTCTAGGGTTTTTGAACGCCACGATGTATTTTGTATTTAATGAAATATCTCGAGTATGAGATGATTTATGAAATATATTTTGTGTAACTACTATTACAGATAAATTCCTATGATGTGATCCTTTCGTAAATAGTTCACATACATTTTTGTTAAATGCACCCATCATCAAATCATCTAGTATTAAAAGAATAGGTTCATTATTTTCATTTTCAATTTTTTCGGGAACTCCTTTATAGTATTCAATGTTGTTGAAATTAGGTTTAGCATGCTCCTCTCCATAACACCAAAGTATTCGATCAATTGAAATGCTAAGCAAGTCATTCCTTTGGTTTATTAAATTTTCTAAAAACGTTGTTTTTCCAGACCCTGAAGGTCCACAAATTAGCATTGTAAAAGGATGAATAAATTGTTTAAACATTTTAGGCTTAGATTTTTGTTTACGTTTTATTTATAGATCATTTATAAATGTTTTCTATCACTTAAAATAATTTATTTAGGTTTCTCCTGGTCGCGTTTTTTGTGACAGTCCTTTTCGAAATGAGTATCAGATCCACAATAATTGCAATAAACGACTTGTGTGTATCCTCTTTTGCGAGGATCATTTTCAAAAAAAACGCTTAAAGTTATCCATTTTAAACAACTAGTTAATACAAGTGTTTTATATAAACTGATAAGCTAAACGTATGAGTCACCATTACAGTATACATCGTAGTTCGAATTTTCCAATATAACAAAAAGCTTAAATAAATTATTTAAAGCACATCTAAGAGGAATTTTTTTGTGGATTCTACAGTTAGTAAAAAAATTCGGATATAGGGCCAGGCTTTTTCCTATATCGATATCAATAATGTTATTTGTTAAATACTTTGATAAAAACTTTTTCTTAATTTCACCACGAACAATGACGGTGCTAAATCTGTTAAGTGGTGAAAGAATTTCCCCTAAACTTAAATATGATATTTCACCATCTGACCATTCCAGTCCATTTATGGTTTGACGATGAATGTTTTGTTGTTTAATCATTTCATTGTCCAATTCATTTAGATGATATGGAGGTTTGAAATGAAAGAAGTTTGGTGTTACTGTTCCGGCTTGCATAAAGGCCAATTCCTTAATAAAAAGTTGTTTATTATTTCCGAAGAGATATTGAAAATCCACTATAACGCTTGAATTTCTGTCGATTGTGTTCATGTTGGTTTGAGATTTAATAAGAAACTGAATGAGTCGGTGATATTTTTCGCCTTTATATACAACTCAATTCAGTAAGAATTCTTAGTTTATCAAAAGCATTCAACCCTAATGGACACGCTTCAATCAAAGAGAATTCGGTCTACGAGAAAGAAACAGGACCACGAAGTTATTTTCGGACTCGAATATTATGTAGTACATAATTTAAAGCTAAAATGCGGGTTTTCAACTACAAGAAAATTCACTCCAATGATCTGGATGCAGCAAAGCAAAAACAATTTCGTTGGTTTAGATAAAGATGAATGGATGCAATTAATTACATACAAGGAATATATTCAATTAAAACTTGATCAGTACGAATTCTTGATGCCTGATACAATTATAGACCATCCTTTACTGACTTCTATTAAATGTAATTTTAGATTTCGGAAATCTGATAAGCAGTATGTTTTTATAATAAATCAGTTTGGAAACAAAATTGAATTTGATAGCGAGTCCTGGAGATCACTTTTAAGATTAGGAATTTTTTTCACCACATTTTTATGTTGGAATACGATACTTAAGCAACAAATTACATTCCTTTATTATAACAATATTATTCCTAAGTGCTCAGCCTTACAAAAATTTGATATTCAACTTTCAGATTTAGACGGTACCTATGACAGAAATGTGCAAATAGACTTAACTCGTTTATGCTTTGAAATTTCAAAGAAAATGTGTATTCAAATAAAACGCGATGTTCTTGAATATAAGCAATCACTTTTAAATAAGCAATCATCCAAAAATAAAAAACAATATTAAAAATGAGTAAGCAACAAGTTGTTAATGAAATACATAAACCTGCTAGAAAAAACTTTATTCGCCGAAAATTCGTTCAAAAGGGAATTAATGACACGTGGCAAATAGACTTAGTTGAAATGATACCTTATTATAAAGAAAATAAAGGATTTAGATATTTGCTGACAGTGATTGACACGTTCTCCAAGTATGCATATGCAGTTCCTGTGAAGTCTAAGACATCTTTAGATGTGTCATCAGCAATGAAGAAAATATTTAAAATATCTAGACATAAACCTAAAAATATTCAATCTGATCAAGGAAAGGAGTTTTTCAATAGTACCTTTGGGCAGTTAATGCAACTAAATAACATAAACCATTACCATACATATACACATCTTAAGGCCTCTATTTGTGAACGTTTTAATAGAACGTTAAAATATCGTATGTGGAAAATGTTTAGTATGCAGGGTAATCATGTCTGGATTCATAATTTGCAAGACTTAGTAAATGATTACAATAATTCATATCACCGAACCATAAAAATGAAACCTATAGATGTAAACAAACAAAATGAAGAGTTTATTTTAAAAACTGCTTATAATATTTGTAAGGTATTCCCTAAACACAAGTTTTCCATAGGTGAGCCTGTAAGAATAAGTAAATATAAAGGTATTTTTTCAAAGGGATATGAACCTAACTGGACAACTGAAGTTTTTAAAATTTTAAAAGTAAAGTCAACTAATCCTGTAACATATGAACTGGAGGACTATCAGGGGAATATTATTAAAGGATCATTTTATGATCAAGAACTCCAAAAAGTGAAAGATGAAAATGCTTTTTTAGTGGAGAAAATAATCCGAAGAAAAAAGGATCAAGTTTTTGTTAAATGGTTGGGGTTTGATGAAACGCACAATTCATGGATAGATAAAAAGTGTTTATTAAAATAATTAAACAAAAAATAGTTGTATCACATTTAATTTTTTTATTTTTTAGCATTTACAATATAGTTTAAATTATATACAATTTCCAAATATATAATATTATGCTTATTTATACAATATTTTGTGTATGATTAATTGTATCTAAAATGTTTTTAATTTCATAGTGATTATGAGCTAATGTTGAAATATTATTAGGTAATATAAATCTTTTATCATCCTTATAATTTAAACTTATTTTATTTACAATTTCAGTATAAATTTTATGTCCTCTACTTCTAATAACTCTCTGTTCTCCATAATAGGTTTTTTTATGTTTAATACATTCAATATAATGATCATGCGATAATCTCTTTACTACTGACTTTTTTACTCCTTTAACCTTTTTTATGTTATAGTCAGTACTATCATCTTTTGCTACTAAATAGGAGTATGCTTTCGCTTTTAAACCTGCAAACGAGGTCATTATTCGACCTGCATTCTCATCTTTCATTAAACCTAGTTCTTTGTTATTAGCGCAACTTATACCAAATCTGTTTGAATCTTGATAATTTGATGTATCAAAGCGACTAGGATTGTTTTTAATTAAATCATAAAAATCTTCTTCTGATGAGATAATAAATGAATCTGTATCCATATAGAGTATTTTTGATGATGGACATTTTATAGAATGAAAATTATAGAAATAGTCATACATTAACCATTTCGAAAGTTCTAATACACTAACTCCTATGTATATGGGCTTATCATAAAAAATTTTAGTTTTTGTTTCCTCAATGGCAGCTAAATTACCTTCAAAGATTTCAACACTGTGGAAATTATGTCTAGCTATTCGTTGTCTAAACCCTGCTGAATTCTGTCTTGACTGATAATGTTTTACTAAAGCAACCTCCCGACGCTTTTCTACATTTTCCATCGTTTTTCCATACACGGCATTAACCATTAATTTAAAAAAGTTTATTTCGAACTCATTCTTTGCTTTTTTTCTACGTGATGTATTTAGGTCAATATAAGGCTTTAGCCAACTGGACTGCTTAAAAGATAATATTCGAGATATTCTTTCTAAAATCATACCCTGCTCTATACATAACTGCAGTTGTTTTAGATGTATTATATAATTTTTTTTATCCGATAAATCAGCTATTAGTTTTGCCTGCTTTCCTCCAGGTGGAATTTTATTTTCGGGGCAGAATGGTAAACTATTATGTTTATTATGAATTTCCTTAGGATATTTTAGATCGACTTCTAAGATGTATCCTACATCACCGCATGCTGATATATTTGTAGCGTTGAATGAACAAATTTCCTCGTTAGTTAAAAATGTAAAATTAGAATATGGTAGTGGCTGACTCATAGCCCAACCATATAAATTGTTGGCGTCAATATACGCTAGGTAGTTTGTAGGCTCGCTAGACCTAAATTTGCTATTTAAATATTTATTGTTGGCTGTAGCTATGCGTTGAGTGCATTGGGTCAACCCTCCTCGAACTGCACTTTTTAAAAAATTATAAATATCAGGATCACTTATAAGTTCCAATTCTACCTTCGTGTATTTAAGCATTGCATCCCATGAAACTGAAGGAGCAGTTACGTAATTTATAGGATCTAATCTATATACACCTGAGCAAAGATCCCTAAAATTTTCAAATACATCAGCAAGAATTAGAACATCGCTTTCCAAATATAATTTTAAGTAATCTTTAATACTATTACAATTAAACGTTCTCCAAACCTTCTGAGCAAAGCTATAATTCTCAACACTGCATTCCTCCTCATTTAGAGAATTAAAAAAATGTTCTCTCGAAGGAAGCTGAGGTTCCTTAAATTTTTCAAAACTATCTAAATAATCATAAGGAAATACTCCTTTTCGTCGTAGCATATCAAATTTTTCATCTTGATATTTAGTGTTCAAATTTTTAAAATTGGATCTATCCATATAACTAGCTAGTTTTTCTAAGCTTGAGTTTAAAAATCTATTTGAATCAATATATCTAATTTTGTATTGATTTTGATAAAGTGGTCCTACTTTACATGTTTGAGTTAACGCAATATATAACTCTTTATTGCAAGGAATAGGCTTTATATCATCTTTTATGGATGTTACAAATAAATGTATATCATAACGAGACAAGTTATGAAACACTACCGGGAAAAAGGGATCGCTTAATCTAAATGTTTCCTTACACATCTTATGAATAGGTCCAACATACTTTCCTGAGAATTGGTTGAAATATTTTTCACGAACATCATCCACAATTGGTTCCTCGCAGGCATAGCAATTGTCGTGTTCCTGAGAGTCCTCATCCCAAATGTCGAACTTGTAAATGGGTTTTTTGCAAGATTTCCAGTACTTCTCATAAAGTTTTTCTGTCTTAGTCCGAAGCTCTTGGCAAAATTTTTCGATGCATTTTTCTCCTGAAATACCAAAATCGTTAAGTTTAAGAGTTTATTACCTTTAGAGTACGATAATATTTACCTTCATATGTCCACATCTCATTTAGAAGAGGTTCGTATTTATGTACAACATAAAATGATGCTGCACATGGTATATGCCGCTGTGCTATAGTTGTCGATGATTTTGTTGGATCATTAAGATTTCTACTAAAATTTTCCAGAACAGCCTCGATGTCTGCATAAATTACCACTGGTGGTGATAGTTTTTTTGGAAAACTTTTAAAAACAGTTTTGCTTTTAGGTTCTGGATATAAAGCAGCAACTTTTCCACACTCCTTAGTGTCATGGATAGTATTTGTTGTTGAATAGAATTGCAAACAATTTTCGCAAAAGTATGCAGCACTATGTGATTTGCTGTGTTGTGAATAGCATAACTTTCTCATGCAAGTTATATATGCATAATGCATCGTTGACATACTGTCACTATTAATGCCTAGTATGTTTATGTGGTGAGTCCGAATTTTTTGGCTCCTCACTGTGGGTCCTACAACGTTTTTTCCATTGTTGTCGATTTCATAAATATTAATGCTGATATCATTATTAGCTTGCTCGAATCGTTTAACTCCTTTGTTTGTTATTGGAAATTCTATTCCAGAAAAATCCAATCTAACGCCTTCATAATATATGACGTCCTGCCTTATGTTACACTGATAGTATGATGGCGTTGTCAATCTTTCTCGAGCCATTTTTTTCATTGATGCCGTTGGAAATGTAGTGTTTATGTGCTTTTTATAGGCTAATGAAGATAAAACACACCACTTAAAACAAAAGTCATCTTCATTTTTTACATTAATGATTGCATTTCGCAATTTAATTGTTTTGGGTGCTGGTATAAACCTATTTGCAGCAATATGTTCCAATTTAATTATAGTTAGCTCAAAATGTTTAAATTTTTTTATAGCCCAACCTGAATCCTTCTCCTGGAATTCACTACTCAAATTAATCAAGTTTTCAAGGGCATCATTTAAGTGTTCATCAATTGAATCAATTTCATATATAGCCCTGTATGACGTTATGAAATGCTTCATTGTTTCCATCAAGGTTTCGTCCTCAGTTTGCTTTACATACAATCCATATACTTTTAAATTGTACTTCACTGATTTGTACTCACTCATACAGTGACGCAATAGGTTTACTATATCATTTTTACAATCCATGTAAAAATCTTTCAAATCAATCTTATCACTTTTATCAGAGTGAATACGATATGCTTTTAAGGGAAACTTCGACTCAGTTGAAATTAAAATGACGTTTTCATTTTCCTCTAGTTGCGCTGCTATTGCATTCTTATGCTTTTCTGAGATTATGTGACGTAATTCTCTAGACGGAGGATAACTTTCACCGCAAATTGCACAATTAATATTTTCAAATCCAATCGAAGGTTCCATTCTCGGACGTTTTGAGGCTGCTGACGTTGATGGTCCTTGGTAATCACTTGAGGTTGATCCTCTGCTCATAAGAACCTCAAAAGCACTTCGAGGTCCCAAGCATTTCTCATAATGAGAATCAAATTGTATAAAGTCGACGGACCTAGAGCACAGGTCACACACTACAGTATTTGGAGAGCCCGAGCATCTCCCATAATGGAATTCAAACTCCTTAACATTAACGAATTTGTTACACAGGTCACACAACACGTTTGATGCCATTTTTAGATTTAAAGGTTGTTTTAAATCTCTACTCACTGTCACTATTGGAATAGTACTAAGGGTTTTTTGCTAAATGACACTCTATTTATCAACCAAACTCCTACCTAGTATTTTGTATACAAAAACCTGTTTCATCGATTCCTACAAGGACTATGTAATAATAGAATATGAAATTGAACCAATAAATACACCTGTACCTGTATTCTACCTGAAATCCACTTATTGTTTTTGTGTAATCCTAACTTGGAAACCAGTTTCAAACGAATCCTCTGATTCTCTTTGGGGGATGTAACATGTAATCCTAACTTGGAAAACCAGTTTCAAACGAATCCCCTGATTCTCTTTGAGGGATGTAACGTGTAATAAGAGGAAGCGAAATTCAACCAATCAAAAGTAAAAACGAAACCATTGAGAATAAATATTTATTATTTTTAGACAAATACATAAAATATTTATATTATAACTATAATCGTAATATTAAAATTCAGCCTCAGCTCTTTCCACCGCAGCTATTAATTCAGCGTCATCTTCATCCCGAAGTAGTTCCTGGAGGTGATGCCTTTCATCAACCAAATCAAAAATGTAGTCATCATCCGGGAAAACGTATGATGAATAAGGATTCGACATTGCAGTTATGGAATCATCATCATCCCATTGAATCTTATACATAGCATTTAAATTCTCGAGTTCTCTTGCAATTATGGAATCATCATCATCCCATTGAATCTCATACATAGCATTTACATTCTCGAGATCTCTCTCCAGAGCGTTTTGAGTCTTAATCCCAAAAATCAAGGACAGGTCCACGGAGTCTGGCTGAGAGTCAAGATTTATGGGTGATTCCGGTTGTGAATTTACAAAAATGATCTCAAGGTCGTCCATCTTTGTTCACAGTTCACTAGATTTTACAATAGCTTATAGCTGTGAGTAGCTATTATATAGGCAATCAACTATAGGACAGTGTCAGGTATAGAAAAAACAGACAAAGAAAAAGAAAGTGCCAAATGATTCAAGGACATTGTGACCCTTTTACAAGGAGTTCATTAAAAAACTACCTCTAAACTATTACCAGATTCATTTCAAAGGGATGAAACACCTGTTTGAAGGTTGTTTGAATCGCCACACGAAACCAATCGAGGAAAACCGGTCCATAATAAATATGAGGGAGGAGAGAGTATGAATGAGAGGCAAAATAAATAAGAGGGAGGAGAGAGAGTATAAGTGAAAGGATCGAGATCTATTTGAGAGTATATTTGGACACGAGTGAAAGAGGACTGAGATTAAAGTTAGTTCACATTTTCGCCGAGTGAAAGAGGACTAAGATTAAAGTTAGTTCACATTTTCGCCGACAGGGGGCGCCACCCAAGTAGTAATGAAAAGGGGTTCCGGTTTTTAGGTGCCGGCGTCTTTTACTATTTGATTATCCTGTCTATATATGTTTCACTCTTAATGTGTACTCAAACCTCTTTACGGATATTTAAATACTCTTTTCTTAAAAAATGTACTGTCATAATACAATGTAAATAAAATATTCTATATGCATTTTGACATGATCATACAGCCCCCTCTATGTTAGGTCATCGACGATCTCATCATGTATTTTGACATGATCATACAGCCCCCTCTATGTTAGGTCATCGACGATCTCATCAACAGATGGCGCCACCGGCACCTAAAAAGCCGGAACCCCTTTTCATTACTACTTGGGTGGCGCCCCCTGTCGGCGAAAATGTGAACTAACTTTAATCTTAGTCCTCTTTCACTCGGCGAAAATGTGAACTAACTTTAATCTCAGTCCTCTTTCACTCGTGTCCAAATATACTCTCAAATAGATCTCGATCCTTTCACTTATACTCTCTCTCCTCCCTCTTATTTATTTTGCCTCTCATTCATACTCTCTCCTCCCTCATATTTATTATGGACCGGTTTTCCTCGATTGGTTTCGTGTGGCGATTCAAACAACCTTCAAACAGGTGTTTCATCCCTTTGAAATGAATCTGGTAATAGTTTAGAGGTAGTTTTTTAATGAACTCCTTGTAAAAGGGTCACAATGTCCTTGAATCATTTGGCACTTTCTTTTTCTTTGTCTGTTTTTTCTATACCTGACACTGTCCTATAGTTGATTGCCTATATAATAGCTACTTACGTCAAGAAGGCGGTTGCTACTTCCAAGCCAGCCACTATTGGATCACTTTGAGTATAAATTAAAGAGTCCTGGTCCTAAAACGATGCCAGGACTTGATTGATTCCATGCCGAGACGCTGCCCAGCTGTTATTGCCAAAAAAGGACATTGTACTAAATATTAAATGACAGTTATAGATTTAGCAATAAAAGTTTAAAATAGTTAACTAATGAGTCCGTTACTTTCTGCGCATTCTGTTGTTTTTAATTCAATTTCTAAAAAGTGCTATTATCTTTTTATAAGATATGTGCTTAAAGTTTCCTTAACGTTAAAAATGTGAGTTTGGCAACTATTTAAAAATTGCTTATGGTGGTGGTGCTATTATTTATTTCGCAGCTGTATATAAAAACAATAACTTTAGAGTCAAGTCTATATATATTGATATATCGTTCTTTCCACAGTTTATTGATTTGATGAATTTAAATGGTCCTTGGTTGAGAAACTACCATGTACCAGCATTAGCACAAAGTCGAATTTCTTACTTTTTTTTTAATGAGGAATATTTTATATAGAATTTAATATTTTATTGGATAAAAATATTTGTTCTACAAAAATTCCATCTCTCTATCCACAATCATATACATAGATTTGCAATATTTATATTAAAAGTTTAGGATCGCAGTTATGAGTGTCGTTGTCCAACGAATGATCTAGCGGGGCCAGTCATTACACGGTAGATGTGGCTTTACTGTGAGGGCATGTCAGTCAGGAGGAACGACTCACCACCACAGACCGTTCAGGGAGAAAACACTAAAATGGATCATGCCTGCAGACTCCTGAAGATTCCACTGAAGACTGCACTTGATGGGTACATACTGCGTAGCAAAGCTATATACCCTAGTGCCCTACAATTCCGGGGTATAATAAATGATGTCAGTTCCAAGCTAACGAACGTTTAAAGAGTGTCCCTGATCTCAACGCACATTGATCTGTTCATTCATAAATAATCCATTAACGTCTTAGGTTTTCTGTGTTTTGCTGTTTTTTGTTTGCTTATGTATTCATCTATGAAAATATATACCGATATTGTGTATGAACATACAAATGTTTCGCGCAATATTTTGCTTAATTTAAATTTATCTGCCAAAGCGGTTGGAGCTCACTTAGGGCTCGCTATCCGCTCAAAGCGATTCGGCGGCGTTCTGGTCATTAATTAATTCAAGCGTCCAAACTCGGTCGCTGGTCAACAAAAAAACACTCTCTGTGGAGTGACTCATGAGCCACCGCTCGCTTCGGGGATCGGAACACTAGATACCCTTGGACGTTGGTCATACTTATGGCAGCAGTAGAATATAGTATTCCTTTTCTGGAATGATGAGTCTTTGATATCGTTTCCAATTTTAATATAATTATTACTGGGAGAAAGGTTCAAGGCTACTGCAGATAGTGAGTTTTCAGCTTTAGATTAAGATTTAAATTACAAAACAAAAAACATTTTTCTACGTATCTTATTTTTGATTCTTTATCTGCATATTTCCTTCAATTGCAAACATTTTGTAAAATAACAACACCTTCTGGAAGGGAAGGGTATATAAAGTGCTCTAAAAAGCTGAAAGCTCGAAAACTGAACCCTGTATCCCCTCGGCAAGAGTAAACAGCTGGTGCCGCGCCGCCGCACTGCCAACGCACGCACACCACTCTGTTCCAGCGCCGAGAGAGAGACTGGCCTGACAGCGAGAGAGCAGCACTATTTTTGCTGCGGCGATCGCTTGTACCGTTCATACGATATGAGACGCCAAGAGTTGGCATTTAGCTTTGTCCGCGAGCGGGAGTTCTTTTTTTTAAATTATTTATTTTCGCAACGTCGTCGACGTCGTTCCCTGGAAGTAAGTGCGCACACATGGCGGTACTACTCGGGACTCGAGCACATTGCTAATTCTGATGCGCGCAGCGATAGGGTTAAGTGCGGTGCGGTGCGGTGAGGCTCGTTCGGAATTGTTCACCAGCAAGCTTGTGAGAGTAGCAGCTGCAGGGCGACGGTTGTCCGTCCCGAACCCAATTTTTTTCAAGTGCAAAAAAGCTGGCGTTGTTTAATAGAAACACAATAACAACAATTAGAGGCAATCAAATTGAAACGTGCAAAACGGCGAGAGAGGGAGAGCGTGTCGTTTTGTGCGTGTGCCAGCGTGTATTAGTGTTTGTGTGTGTGTTGTGTTTGCGAGGCGAGGTGAGCGAGAGCGAAAGCAGCGAGAGAGTGACTCTCAGCTGTCAGCTGGTTGTCAAATTGCGCAAAAAGCCTTTATATAAACTCTCTCTCTCTCTCTTTCTACGTATATATGTATGTACATACGTACATGTAGATGTACATAAGGTGCACATGAAAATATGTACAATTTAATTTTGTTTTGTTTTCCATGCACTGCGTTTCGTTAGAGCATTCCGACGATAGCGTCTATCCGTCTATTCCCGAAAACAAAGTGCAGCCCGTCCCGCAGCGGGGCTGAGCAAATAAGAGTGAAGTGCATTTCTTTGTCGGCGTGTGCGCGCGCTTCAAAGTTTGCTGCCGCTAAAAAAACGGCTGCGCTTTGACCGGGCCAAAATCGAGCAAGCTACATATACGAGATATCTCTCTCTCTGTCTAGTGTGAGCGCAAGCGTCGCGTCGGACGTCGAATCGGACGTATCGTCGGGTCGGTAAAATGCCAATGCGATTCCGAGTGTTAATGAAAAAGGCAAAGCATATGAAAATCTCAAAAGTAACAGCAACAGCAGCAGCAGCAACAGCAGCAGCAGCAAAACAGTGAAGCAGTAGAACAGCAACAGGCGAAAATCGGAAACTACTTATATCAAAAGTAGTCTATCAGGAAAGAGCGACACACACACACGCACACACACGAACAAAAAACCAACTTGTGGAGCTGATAACGCTGAAGGGTAAATATTGCCAACACTTTCCGATGTGCCGACCGACACTACGATACGGCTCTACAACAGAACCCAATAATTGGAAACTCTTGACAGCCATATGTACAGATGTCTGCAGATTAACCTGAAAACTACATACATACTTGTGTACCTTCCACAACAGATTTTCGTTTGAATTGGTCGCCTCGGTGGAAGTTTCACTGTGGCAGACATGCGGGATCATACATGTGGGATATGGCACATCTTGTTATCAGCTTTTTATCACATTAATCTGCTAGAGATTTATGTAACATGCATATGCACATATATCACACGACCTTATCATGAGTCCACCCGCCTCCCCCACCTACCTGATGGGTTCCATCATTAGTACTATGTATGTACATACATATGTATGTAGTTCGTTCAGTTTCGGAACCTGTTTGTGTTCCTGGAGTTCGGGTGAAGGTTCCTTAGAGGAATAAGGATGAGGAGGCGGCGGCTATCTATCAATCAGTGACGGATGCTGCATATGAGAGTGCTTCGACAACAAAAGCAACAGCAACAACTACAACAATATCAATGCGTTGTCAATGAGACCCGCAAACAGGTTTCATCCGAACCCAAACAACGAGACAACACAACACACCACACCACACCACCAGCGGAGAGGCGGCCAAGTGTATGCTCGACTGGCACCTACCCCGCACTTCTTACGTACATATTTCTCTTGGGTGGTGTACATTTCATAGGAAAAGAGACAAGACAAAAGGCAATCCACAAGCCCTCTTACAAATTTGGGATTCTTTACAAGATGTCTCAAGTGCACGACGGACTTACGTCAACCGGTGCGACCGTTGGGTTACAGGGTGTCCATTTCGTAGAATTTTGATTGCCAGTTGTTAGAAAGTATTCGGTTTTGGCTATGATCGCGGGTAGTATGCACTCGTATATTTGATTTGTCACCAGAAGATGGTCGTTCGCCCCATGGGAGCTTTCACTGGAATACGCCTTTGGATTGGACATGTTTCCTCCGCCCTGATATGAGCTCTACGCGGGCATGCCCATCCATACGCATGACCATGTGGCATGTGGTAACGTAATACGCATCGAAGCTTCTGTTTACAGAGAGACGCAAATAATCGAACCCTTTCGTCTCAAGCCCAAGACCAAGTGAATCTAACACTCAAAAACCGGGTTCGAGCGGACACAATCACAATCACAATCCCCTCCGCCCTACCCCTACCCCTACCCCGCCCAAAATGTAATCAAACGCGGAGCGGAGAATCCACTGAACCATAGAGAATAAACAAACGCAATCAAAGCCGAAATCGATATCGGATCGATCCAGTGGCAGGTGCAAGAGCAGAGAAATCACTTTAAAATAAATGAAAAGACAGTGAAAATATCATTGGGCTTTAGGACCTCAGAAGCTCTCGTTTACATTCAACCACAAATGCCAGCACTTTTGCGGCTAATTTGAAGTTAATCTCAAGACCCGGCAGACACAGAGACTGACAGACCGACAGACTGACAGACTGATATTGATATTCTGATCATGATCATGGCTTCGCTATGCGGTTTTATGCGTGTACCGATACCCTCCTCTCCACAACAGAAGGGTAACTACAGGCTACAGGGTGCCGGGTGCCTGCCAGAGAAACAGGAAACTCCTTTCGTAGATTGTCATATTGTTGTGCAGAAAATATCGATCGGATGTGATCTGGTAGGTTGAGAGCACTAGAGAAACCCAATTTGGCCACCATTAGACCGTTTTCTACAAGAAAAAATTGTGATTGTCGGGTATCTTATAGTCGATATGTGAACTACACGGTTATTTACATTTATTTTTAGCGGAGAATAGGATGGGTCTCCATTAGACATTCAAGTCGAGTTTTCCCAATGGATGTCAACATACAAATGTCAATGATATTAACAGCAATCCATTCAGAGGGCTTCCGAAGGTCTGTTACGAATAAAGGGACTCTCAATGTCGGCATAATCTCATGATTAATTACTGAAACTAAAATGCAGTTCACGAAATCCTTCAAACACAAGTGTCACATACATTTTGTCCGTTGGGACGCAGATACAGTACCAGTTATCACGTATATATTGGCACTGTGCATACGCTTGTATGAAAGCGGCATTATGTATAGGATCTGGTCATCAACATCTTTGTAGCTATAGAACTGATGGAACAAGCGAAATCTCCAGTGAAAGCCTCATTTGAACCTTCGAAATCTTAGCTATACAACTGAGTGTCGTATCTGATAGGACCTACCGATAAAGCCCTCCCGAAAGTACACTGTTTCCCCACTTGGAATCCGGCCTCTGGCCTTATTGGCCTAATTGGCCAAGTTGCTTCTGAAGTTCCGAATACAAATAAGTCAATACTCCTTAATTGTCGTGCGAATGAGTCATTTGAACATTTGAAAATAAGTAAAGTTCTGCTGGATTGCGGGATTGACATTGATAAAACACACAAAAGTTCGCGAATATGTAGTACGACTATAAGATACCCTGTACTCTGTATACGAAAACTCTCTGTATATCGAAAACTGATCCCAGTCAAACGCGATTGCCGGGAAAGACCACAAAAACAACATGCATGTTGTGTGCGTGACTAGACATAGTTCCAGCAATTGAAATGTCAATTCAATGTGGTTTTATTATCAGAATATCTACAGCAACATATTGCTTGAGAAAATCATCAACTGACTTTCTGATCTGCAATCCATTGAGTGACACAAAAACGTTGATAGCGCACTCTTGCCCCAGAGACAGAGCGAGAGCGAGAGAGAGAGAGAGAGATCAGTGCCACACAATCTTTTTGGATTCTCACAGCAGGTGAAAAACGGAACCAAAGCAATCAGCAGCCAACCCACCCACCCACACACACGCTAACAGCAGATATCGCACCAGCGAAGGGTTGGGGACGTGTGTCTGGGGCTTTTTTTTTGTTTTTTGGTCTTCTGTGTGGAAATCTTATCACACAGCAGAGCGAATGTTGTGAATGTTGTTTTTGAGGCATTGGCGGGCTGGAAATAAAAATTGCTCGAGATAACAATTTAGGCAAGAGTTTCACCACATTGGAGAGCCACAGCCATTGCACAGGCACAGTTCCAGTGGAGCTCATCCACATGCCAATCGTTTGGAGTGGCAAGTGGCAAGTGGCAACAGTGACAAGAGTGGCTCAGTGGCTCAGTGGCAAATAAAACAGTCGCACTAGCAAACTGCATTCGTGCGTTTATCTCTTTCGAGGGTAATACTTCAATTGTATCTGCGAATGGCGCGATTCGTTTGATTCGTTTTGTCCACTGAGCTTCCATCGGCCTGAGTTTCGCCGGAGGAAGGGTGGGTGTTGGCACTTTGGCAATATCTACTGTACACGAGAGATAGTGGCTGCCTCGCTTCCAGATATCACTCACATGCATGCGAGCATGTCTGTCATTTGTTCATACATTTAGTATATCCATGATGGATGGATGGATGTATGTATATACATATTGGACGGCTCAACTCTTCTGTGGCTCTGTCGTTGGCTCTGCTCTGCTTTATCAATGCGAACAAACCGAACGACTCGACTCTCTGCCGTCCTTTTGGGCCGAGCCGATGATAAATTGACAGACAGACATACAGACAGACAGACATACAGACAGCTATTCCGCCTCGTTCTCCATTGTCCATTGCACTGCCCAGAGGTCAATGTCACTCAAAAAGGGGATTTGAATGGACATTTGACTGCTGGAATCACTAAACTTTCCAACTGACTCAGCTTAAAGACTAAACTGGAACTGGAAGAGAAGAGTCCAAATCGGTGGAAAACATCTCTTAGCTTTTAGTTTTGTCTCAGATTATGGCATTACTATTACTATGGCATTTAAATTTGATTAATTTAACAATATATTCAAGTTTTGAATTGGAATTCCAGTGAGATTTAAAAAGTTCAAAAGTAATTTCAGGGCCAAATATCTACGAGTATGATCCGATAGAAGGAACAGAGCTCCTATGTACATATATCTCTATAGTATTTAGAACCGTGCAGCAAGGCAGTAGATTGTGTGTGTGTTGGGGGACAGGGGGCATTGGATCAATAAAAAAATTGGCCAAGAAAGAGAATGACTCGATTCTTAATCAATACTTTTGTTAACACTCTCTCTCTCTCTCTTTCTTCCGCCTCGTTTAGGAGGGCCTAAAGTCCACTGGCCTTGGAATGTATGCCACAAGGGAGACAAAGAGCGCCGCCAAGGCGCAGAAAAAGACCCAAAAGGTGACCAAAAAGCAGCAACAGAAGCAACAGCAACAGCAGCAGCAGCAGCAGAACGGCATCAAAATCGGGAATACGACAAGGTCTCCGCCCAATGCCAAGACCCCACCGCAAACCACCAACAACAACAATAACAACAACAACAATAACAACAACATTGTTCCGAACAACAACAAAGATCCGCCAACGGAAACGGGTCCGAACACGGGCCAGAAGTTCCGGGCACACTACGAGGCAGAACGACGGGCCACTGTGGCAGCCACAACGCTGCCATCGCTGCCGGGATACGAGAATGTGGCCAAGATGGAGCGATCCAACAGTTTTTCGCTGCGGACAAAGCTTTCCAAGTTCATCAACCATCTGACGGGCAGCAAGGAGAACTTGTCGCGCTCCGAGGAGGACGCAGAGTCCGGCCGCACACCGTTCACGTTCACGCGCAGCCGCTCCATGATCCTGATGCGCCGCCCCAATCGTCGAAGTTTCATCGAGCCTCAGCTGGAGCAGCTGTCGGAGGAGACGGAGAAGTCCGGGGGGGATCTCACCTCGCCGGCCTCTCCCCGCAAGACCTCGATGGCCGAGGAGTCGCCTGTTTTGCTGCGGCGCGCGGAGGTCTCCGGTTCAGTGCGCACGCCCGCGCGCCGACAATCGGCGCATCCGATTACCTCTACGCCGCTGGATGAGGTGTCCTCGGTGTCGGTGCCCGTTGTCCCGCGCAAGGCCTCCCTCATGTCCGACACTCGGCAGCTGAACTTCCAGAAGCGGCGCTCCAACACGCTGATCGCCTCCTTCAAGAGCACCTTCAGCGGTCTGGCCGGCGGCGGTGGCGGTGCCAGCGGAGGCAATGGCATCGGTGGCGGCGGCAACGACAAGAAGGACAAGATGAACCCCAAGTGGAGCGCCTCGCTGCAGTCGCTGCAGGCCATCGACAACATGGTGTCCTATGCCAACATGTCCTTCATCGACTATGACAAGTTCAACGGCTACGAGAAGCAGCTCGAGCGGCAGCAGTCGCTCATGAGCCTCGCGGAGCAGCCGCTGCCCGTTGCCACACAGCTGCCATTGCCCGCCACAGCCATGACGCACTCCTCGCACTCGCACTCGCATTCGCACTCCCCCTCGCCGTCGCTGCCCGTCCCCCTTGTCTCCTCCATGGAGGAGACGGTGAACCGGACGGTGGTGATGCGGCGCAACAAACGGGGGAGTAGCACCTCCTTGGCGGCACGCACCAGCCTGGACACCGACTACGAGCACAATCTGGACAAGGTGCACAACGTCTATCGCGAGAGCCTCGATTCGCGCACCCTGGAGCTCCTGAATCTGCGCTCCCGCAACTCGTTCATCCAGGACCAGCCGCTGCTCTTCGATGCCCTCAACCTGGAGGATGGCTCTGTGGCACGACGCTGTAAGCTCTGCTCCCAGCGTGTGGCCAGGAGCGGCAGCATGAGGCAGCAGCAGCGAGATGCCGTGGACGGACAAGGGAATCCAAAGAAACAGGTGAGCGAGACGGCAATATTTGTACGGGTTTTCAAATGGGTTACGCATTGACGGGATTGAATCATTGAATTTTCCCCGGAAAAGAGCGATAGGAAGTGTGTATAATAAATAATTCGTGGGAATACAGTCCGTCATTGAGTGCTTATCAAGGCGATGCAATGAGGAGTACGCAAGAAATTCTTCAACATTAACATTTCTGTATAAAATAACACTTCATTGTGCTGTTTTCTGAATCGAATCCTCCAAGAATCCTCCTGACTCGCCAGCCGGACAAAAAAGTAGAAGAAGCATTGAAGATCCTTTGGCACGGTCTTAACTATTTGTATTTGCCAGATTACAGATTACAGATTAATTCCAAATCGAAAAAAAATAATAGAAAAAGGTTAGAAAATGTGATAGCGACAAGAGACCCTTACGAACGTCTGTACTTAACGGATAACTACAGTAAATCGTAAATCTTATATCGTATATCGGATAATGGTTAATGGATAATGGATAATCGGTATATGAAAAAAAATAGTTTGCACTTAAAGCGATCCTAGGGCTTATAGCGGTTTATGGTGTGTGGAAATGGTATTCGGCGAGCGCACACCCTGCGGGGGCGGGGGCGGGGTCTCTACTGATCTCTACTGCGTGTAGTCGGTGTCGCCCTTGGAGTAATGGATGCAGGCCAGAACAGTGTCCAGCAGATAGAGGGCGCCCTCGATGACGCACAGGGAGCCCATGGCAATGCCCACCTGTCGCTCAGAGTTCACGTACAGGAATCCCTCGTCGGACATGTAGCCCTTCCAGTAGTGCAGGGCCACACCGCCAACGGCTATCCACATGATGCAGCCCACCACGTTCATGATGGTGTCGCAGAGCTCTCTGCAAATCGATACAAGATTAGAACGATAACCCACTGATGGCTGTGGTTGGTGGCTCACCCCTTGTGCTTGGTGGTGCCGAAGGCATAGGCAATCGTGTGGCAGCCCGTATAGATCAGGAATCCCACCATTACGCCAGAGCCGACAATCTCCGCATCGGCGCTCTTCTCCTCGTTGAGGTTCCAGGTGCCGCCAATGCCCAGGAACTCACCGCCATCGCCCCAGCGGTACAGGAAGATGATCACCAGGTTGATGATCTACAAAGGAAAGGAAGGATGTGCGATGGGATGAGCTCATTGTTTGAGGGTTTTTGGCATGATTCATGGCCACAGCCAATGGAGCGGCGTATGAGTAATATTACTAATACACCCTGGGCGGCACTAAAGCAGGCTGCTGGTGCTGGTGCTGATAAGCGGCTCTTATCAGCAGGGGCTGTGGCTGTGGCTGTGACAGTGGCACTGTGTGGGGCTATTGCTCAACATTTTGGCCCTCGCATGGGATTGGGCTGTACGGGAAGTACTCACCAGCTTCAGGGCCTTGATGAAAATAGAACCAATAGTCTCCACAGACACCATTCTGGATGTTTCGTTTCGTTAGCTGAAAAGCAAATGAAATGCGTTATGGAAAAGGGGTATATCTTGATCGCTCCGTTTGCTATTTTTCTGTTTTCTCTCTCTCTTTCTCTGGAATTGCAATCAATCTGCTCTGGCCTGGTCGCACTCACAATCTGTTGCTGTAATTTACACCCACAAACTGATTCGCACTTGCACTCGTGTTCGTATTCACAGTGTATCACTGTCGCTTGTCGACTGAATACTGGAACTGAAAAACTGGAACGGAACCCACGGCCGACAAGGAATTTGTGTAGCTTTTGCAATCTGTTGCGGCGTACACAACCGCGAGATAAGATAAGATACGTAGCTACGGCTCGACAGCAAGTGCTGGGCGACACGATAACCCGATAGCACGATAGCACGATAGCAGGTGGGCTACGATCCGAAGTGGGTTACTAATTGTCCATGAGGAGGCGGTGCGCATGCGCTAGCTGGCCGCCCTATCTTATCGGTGGCTCGCCGTGGCTGCTGGGCCGCTTTACATCGGCGTTAAGGTGGGGCGGTGATACTATACCACATTAATCATAGCGGGCCACAAAGCCACAGAAGTTGCGGCAAAGATAGGTCCGGAAACGGGCAATGGGCCAATGCTTGCGTCACCGATGGCTGGGGTTTCTTGGATGAGCCATGGGTCTGGTATTTGGTTCCCCTTTGCCCCAAAACAGTATCCCACTGTCCTTGACCTTCGGCATCGATTACCTGCCCATAACAACCCCCACAGAGACACACATACCCAGAGAAAGCACTGCCCCACTGAAAGCAATCTGCATTTCAATTAGCCCCGTCAGCGCTGAACCCAATCCGACCCCCAGGGGCAATCGCTGAGAGTCGCTACAAACCAATTGAAAGAGACAAACAATAATGCAAAAGATTGAAAAAGATTGCGACAGATTGTCGCCCATCGTTTTATGTCCCCCGATTCCCTACGATTCCCGATCTCTACGTAGATATAGATGACAGCAAAGGGAAGGGGAGGGTAGGGTATCTTTATTATTACAATGTGGATGACATATGTGGATCTTCGTTCTATCTTCGTTTGAGATTCGAGACTGTAGGAGCTCCGCTGAATCCATGGCTTTTGTCACGTGACCCGAATGCTGAGTAATATTTATAGATCATAAATACACACATAGTATATCCAGTGGCAGCATCAAAACATGAAAAGTGACATCACACCTTGTCAAGAGGTTTTTTTATTACCTGCCGTTAAGTGTCTCTTTCGTACACTACACTACACTACATTTTCAACATACGAAGTGTCTTTGTGGTTTATTCGAATATATGTATATGTATGTATATAGTGTTGAAGAGAAGCTCGATATATGTACAAGGCTTCCACCGGGATAAAATAATTATTAATAGAATTCAACCAAATTACACTGCCAAGTTTTTGATTGAAAATGTTCGTTTCCCATCAAACATACATATTTCGGGGACGTATCTCAACAGTCTTATTTATGGAAGAGAATCATCATTCGTTGGGCTCTACATTGGCTGTACATTCTCTTACTCCGATCCAGTGACATGTCCTAAAGATGTGGTTCTATATCCGGAATATTCTCCCGCTCCTTTGAATTGAATTGACAAAGGAAATCGGGATGGAATGGAATGGGAATGGGGAGCACTGTACTTGCAGTGGAATTCCACGCAGAATCAAGGCCAAAGGTCGAAACGTTCTGTCTCTTGGGCAAGAGACGAGGGGGAGAGAGAAGTTTTTTCACTTTTGGAATTTGTTTCTGCTGCGTCGCCGAGTCACGGCATGAGTCACTGTGATGTGATCGCGGAGAGTGTGCTTGAGCGGAGAGGGCGGGTGAAAGGGGTGAAAACGAGGCAAGAACTGGAACCGGCATGCAACAGACGACACAAACACCAACGCAGCAGCAAGAAATATTCAACGTCGTAGCGCAGTCGCAGCCGCGAAAGAGGCAGAGAGAGAAAAAGTGGGAGCCGGTCAGCTTTTGTCAGCCGACACGCAACCCCATGAGTGTTATGGCAACCAGATATTGATGATCACATATATAACTGTGATTTTGTCCAGCTTAAAGCTACGAAAGTTTTGCTGTAATTGATGGAATTTTTGTAATTTCTACCTACAATGTACGTACTGGCATGCAAATCACGAATGAGTGTACCTGCTGCTACCATTTTTGGGGAGCACTTAAGATGGCCATATATGTATGTCCCTGGCCGGCGTCAATGAGGTGTGACAGTGTCTCAGATTGGCGCGCAGATTTGGAACTTTGGTACTGGCAAAAGGTACCACTAATCCGCAAAGTGAGTCACACAGGGGCCCCAGCGAGCACATGTTGGTCATGAATGGATGGCGCCTCGGTTGAGCTTCTCGATTTTGTTTTGATTACTTCCCACTTGATTCCGCTGGATCTTCTTCGTACACACACACACACAAACACACAAAATTTCTCTCTTTCTCTCTCACTCTCTCTGGAGGCAATCATTGCCGGCAATTTGAGTTACGGTATAGGGCGGAGGGGGGAGGTGGTGGGTTCCGGATTCCGGTCGTTGTTGCTTTTATGAATGAAAGTTTCGTTTGTTTACTTTTCGCTGCCTCCGCTCCGTTCCGCTCCGAGAGTGTGCGCGTCGGCTGTGGAAAGCTCTCACTCTCTCTGGGAGAGAGATAGCACACGAAAGAAAAAGAGAGAGAGCGAGTGATTGAGAGAGAGCGAGAGAGAGAGAGAGGTAGCCAGTGTAGTCGAGTGACAGAGCATGATGCTTATCACTGGAAATTCAAAACACACATCAAGGAAGAGGCGAAAGAGTTTCGCCAATTGAATAACTGTCCTCCATCCAAATGCCGTTACTTACTTGTGTACACAGATCTGGAATCCACTCATAGATTCTAGCTAGTGCACCCCAAATAACGAGAATTATTCCAAGTAAAACTGGAACTTGTAGGCGAGTTTATTCTGCAAACACTTTTGCATCCGTTATTGTGGGTGGATGGGTGGATGGGTAGTATGTATACCCCTCTCTTTCGTGTAGGAGACGGCCGACTCGTCATTCTTATCAGGCGCGCGCGAGTTGTCGTTGTCTCGGCTTTCGTTACGCTTTTTGGCCTTTCCATTCGTCCTTTAAACGAGCGGACGGCGCCAAAGTCGCGTCAGTTCGCTGCCAGCCGTCGCCCAGCGAACGACCCTTGGGAGAGCAGCAACCTCCCATTCGACTTTCGAGAGTCCTGTCCGCGTCCACGTCAACGTCCTCGTTCACGCTTCGGTTTCGGGTTTTGTCGAGCGTCAGTCTGTGCTCAGTCTTCTAGTGTCGTAGTGACGTCGCGTGGCCCTTTCGCTAGAGCGCTAGAGAGCTAGATAGCCAGGGTGCACTGTTGGTACCAGTGCACAGGTGCCGCCGCTTGGCGTCGCCAATGACTTGACTGTCAGGCCTCGCAGTCGAATAAACTGAACGCTCTCGGCCAATAAACAAATCAATTCGAATATGTCCGACATTGGATGCAGCCGATGCGAGGGCAAACAGGAGCTCTGGCTCGTGTGATTGTCTGTCGAATAAAGTGAGTTTTAAGATCCGAAAGGATTCGATTGACTTAATTCCAAGGGAGGTCCAAGCAAACCGAAAGCCGCCGACTGCCAGTCCCAAATCCATTGATGAAAACAATGGATTTATTTTTGGAAATACTTATGTGCTTTTTTCAATCGAATTGTTTTGAAAGTTAAAAATATAAAATAGAAAAAAAATTTATTAAAAAATAATAGAAACGACACTGTTTTTTTTTTGTATCTTTCAACATTTTTTTCAGTGAATACTTTTTTTTAAGTTTCATAGTTTTATCAAAATAAAAACAAAACTATAAGATTACAAAACAAATGTGTAACCAAGTTTCGTAATACTTTTGTGGCTTTTTTTGAATATCTAACGATAAAAAAATTGCTAGATTGCTGAAAATATTGCCCCGGCTGGACAAGACCTTATTCCACGAATGACAAGTGCCAAAAACCCATTCCCAATAGTTTTACTCGCACAATAATTAAAGGAACATTGAATTCGATATGACATCATTGTGAGAGTTTTGTTCTGTTTTGTTTTTGGGTGCCTGCTAAAAATAAACCCCAATTGCAGATATGTAAATATATATATTCTAGTCGAGTATATTTATTATAGCAATAAAATGTTAATTAAATATTTATTTGTTTTGAGATTCGAAATTTGTTAAGCAAACACACATTTGGGGTCAGTGGGCGGGCCGGGCCGGGCCGGGCCAATTAGCAAAAACCTTTTAAACCGCAAAAATGCCTTTCGTTTGGGAACATTCGGTTTCGTTTTTGTGGCTCTTGCCAGAGATTCATGAACCTTTTCCCTCCCATGCCAGAGATTCTGAGAGCCGTTCTCTGGATTTCAGAGCATCATTCCTTCGATGTTTCATGGGGGAATGTGTGGAGCAGAGGCGGCGCAGATGGCGCACATGGCGCACATGGTGCACCTTTGGCATATTTTCCTTTTGTCGACAGAGATCTCTGTAAATATGTAATGCCAGAAATATTATTTTGGGCCATGTAGCACTCCGTGCAGTCCGTCCGTCCGTCCGTCCTCTATTGGAAACAAGAGCAGTGCAGAATCTGCAGCAGGAGTGGGTGCGGAGTGGGTGTCCTGTCCTGCCCTTTGCTCTTAGAGCTCTCAAATATGCATAAACTAATTTGGGCTTATGCAACATTCTTTTCGGCACAGCGCCCCCGCGGCACTTCGATGCGGCTCCTACCTTCTCCAGCCTCCTGCTGTAATATTCATTACCTAGCTGGCCCACACATACATACATATGTGCCCTTTGCTGTGTACCGTCTGCCGTGTGCCGTGTGCCGTGTGGCCTCCTTCTCCGCCACCCCCCGGGAACCGATGAAACATTTAAATGCTAATAAATTTCGTTTACGAGGCAGATCTGAGCCGTAGCACACGGTGGGACGCCTCGGTCGCCCGTGTCAGAGACAGGTCTCCTCCGATGACGTCCGCACGGACGCATCGCCGTTCCGTGTGACGTCCGCGTTTCACTCCATCTCATGCCACACCAGTCCAGTCCAGTCTGCACCACTCCACTCCAGTCCAGCTCGCTCTGCTGCAAAAGAAGGTGCAAAGTCAGAGGAGAGCTTTTGGCTCGAGGAATGTCCTGCCGAAGAAGTGGCCACATCAAATGATTTATGGCTGCCAGAGGATCCTACGTCGCTTTCGCTACGTCGCTGCGTCGCCGTCTCCGGCTCTGAAGCTCTCCCATCCGGTGGTCATCCGTTGTTTGTGCTTCCTTGTGGAGCGTGGCAGGGGAAAGGAGGGGACGGGGACGGGGAGCGGGTGTCAGGACACACAAAAATAGCTTGAGGAATTTACGGATGCGTTGGATGCCTGCTGTGGCTCGTGAATATTTGGTGGATGCCACAACAGTGCGTCATAAATCAATTTTAATGTGAAAAATATTGCCGCATGCCTGTTTGGGATGTTTGGGATGTTTCTTTTCGGGGGAATTTTTCATAAGCAAACAACAACATTTTGAGGGGATGCTGCACGGAATTCCATGGAGGGAATTCCACGGCCATTCGATGGGGCAGCACGCCACATGTGACACCTCGGATCTATTGAAGAATTTTCCTATATACCCGTCGATTAAGGCTCCTGCTCCTTAGCTCTTAATACCCCCCCTTGGGTGTGTTGCACGTCCTTTGGTGCTGTTCGTTAAGGCTCCGTTAGTTCTGCAATTAAAGGGAATTACCTGTACATTTTTAATTCTCTTTCATGCCTCGAGGCCTCTGCTTTATTTCAGGTAATAACTGAAATTCTCCTCTTCCTCCCTTGCCTACTCCTACTCCTCGTCCTCCTCTGATTCCCTTTTAAGAATAAAACGTGCAATTTGTTTTGAATGTAAGTTTTAAGACCTTAAAATTATCTCTGTTTATTTATGGGGCGGAATTCCCTCTAAGGATAACAGCCAGAGAACGAGCAGAACTTTGTGTAAAACTTTACGACGAATCCTACAGGCGGAGGAGGCTGCCTTTGAACAGTTCTCTGTTCTGTCTCTGTTCCTGATACCCCGTAATTGGTGTGTGTGTGCTCTGAGCGGTATATGCGGTTTTCATTCGAAACGATTCTTACACTGAGCGCCAGAGAGCGAGCAGCTTGGATGCTACTGCATCTGCTGTCAATAGAAAAAAGATAGATTTAGTTTCAGATGTAATACCTGGTATAGGGGACTACGTGAACTCCCCGAGAAAGGAGAGTCGTTTGTATCCTTTCCTCAAAAGCTAGTGTACAAAATCGGTTGATATTTCATATGCAAGGGAGAATATCTGTAAATTAGGATACTTTTATAATGGAAATAAACGTAGCTTTCCAGAGAAAGGGTTTCCAGCGAGAAAACATGAAAATTATCCTCGCTTTTGTATCCATAGAATCCACCATAAATTTGAAATTGGTCTCCCGGTTCTTTTCTGGCATGAAGCGTATGCTTTGAGTATTTTTCAGGAATAAAATATTTCACATTCCTGAGAGTTGGGCCAGAAAATAGCAAAAGAGAAAGGACATACCTTTTGCACACATTTATACACTCTCTCTCTCACTCTCTGTCTCTCTGTCTCTGTCTCTCTGTCTGAAGTGGAGTTCGTTCATTGAAAAGGGACACAAACACACACACAGGACATTCAAGAGATAGATTAGAGCTTAAAGGACATTCGTTTCGCTTTGACATTAAAGTGTTTCCCAACGCAATTCCTTGAAGGAGAAAAGTTCCAAGTTCTACCTACCATCGTGTCGCACCGCAGGATGAGCAGAGCCAAGAGCATTGCGATAGACATACAGACTGACGGACACACAATGAATGTGGATGTGGATGGAGGCGAAAGCCACAATGAAAGCGGAAGGCGGTGGAGTGCTGAAAAAACCAATTTTGGTCATTATCAGAGACCATAAATCAAAGTCCTAGCAATTAGCGGCGAAGGTAGAAGTCCATTTTAAAATTAATTAAAACCGAAAAGCAAATCCGCAAAACGAACCGCACGGAAAACCGCACGGACACCGGAACAGCAGATGGGTATTGAACGATGGATGGGTATCCGGTGGAACGAACGGCCAGAACATGGGATAAGGACACACAAGTGGACACAGATGGACGCATGGCAAAGTCATCTGCGTGACTGGCAAAGTGGCAAGGATTATGGACCAGCAGCAGCAGCAGCAGCAGCACACGAGGCCTCGACGGATGTGGCATCCACAGTGACTGTGATTGCCGCTGCTGCTGACAGATTGAGAGACACAGAGCGGCAAAAACCATGGAATCTCCTTCATTTACAACACACAAATTGTCTGAATAAATGAATGAATGTTCATTTCGAGTCATTCAATTATCGAATGGCACCGTAAACTCCTCCACCCTCCCCTCTCCCCCTTATCCTCTGGCGATTATCTTTCATTTATAATGGATATTGGGGGATTGGTGGGGGGTGGGGGGTGCGAGAGCCTCAGTTCTGTTGGGGATTTGAAGTCTAGTTTTAATCAATCAATAAATTACGTCGAGCCGCCGCCTGCTCTCTGCTCGCCTGCTCTCCTGCTCCACTGCTGTCCTCAGATGGGCAGGATGGGTGCGTCAGGGACATAGATTTCGTGTTCGCTGAATGCGAAGTGATTTATGCAGGTATTGGGACGTCGTCGCCGCCACTCTTCCGTAATTACTGCCGCCAGTTCTTTCCAGTTCATTCCAATCCGATCCTGTTCTGTCCTGTCCTGCCCGGTCCTGTCCGGTTTGTGTGGTGCGGTCTGTCGGTGTCTCTTAATTTGATTTGTGTCATGGGTGCGGCAGGCGATGCAGGTTCGTTTCGCCAGGCGGTGGGTGCGAGGAGGTGTGGCCACCTCTGGACAAAGGACACTGATTGCGCTTTGTCTAACTCTGTCTCTCTCTCTCTCTTACTTTCTATCGAGGTGTTGCATACTTTGAGGGGAAGAATCCCAAATCTTTCATATCTTAAGATCCCTTAACCGGAAAAGGGCACGACTTACTCATGTGAAAATGTAGGGGAAAGTGCGGGTCATACTTTCACTTTCGTTTTGAAATTTCTACAAGGGCAATAGATACAACCCCCCACCCTCCCTAAAAATAGGAGCTGCTGGTCGTTTTTTCCGTTTTCGTTTTTTTCCGTTTTGAAAACAAAATTCTATCTGGCAGTACATCAGTAATTCCAGCCCTCAATTAGCATGCTCTGAAATCCGATAATGTCTGCCAAAGAGCAGTGTGGTGGGGGGGGAGGGGAGGGGTCAACAAGTCGCGGCACTAATTAGCATTAGATGTGGATCAAGGATCAACAAGCGGCAAAGCAGTAGAGAGAGAGAGTGAGAGAGAGTATCTAAAATTTAATATTCGAACGAGCAGAGCGGATGAAATGTGTGCTGGTCGGACTCTTTGGGTTTTTCAAAGCAGTTGCATGCAACATTCCCTGCTGCTGCCCCGAGGAGTTGCCCAAGGCCACGTCTGCCACGTCCTCCTCCGCCTGCCGCTGCCTGTCGTCTGTCGTCGGTCGTCGTCTGGGGCTCCGTATTGGGGTCAGGCCAATGTGGGGGACAGAGCTTGACCCAAGCCGCATGCGGCATGCCCCATGTCTGGTGTGGGCGTGTGTGTTTGTGTGTGTGTGGTGGCCACGGTATCAGGGTATTCCTGCTGCTTCTTGCTTATCAAATTTATTTAGCAAATGGACTTCAAGGCAGCTTTTCCTTTGTTCTAAATGTTTGCTTTGAAACGGAAACTGAATTTGAGTGGCGGCATATCTCCGAGGTCCGTCCTCCCTCCTCCGTTCTCCGTTCTCCGCTTTTTGCGGCAGACAAGAAGGGATAACCGCAACCCCCCGAATGGAGATGGCTGGGGTAGGGGTAGGGGGAGGGGGTTGGCCAAGCATGCGTCATTTTCCGCTCACTTAATGAAACGAGGCGTCCCCGAAAAATACCCAGAGAAAATCCCTGTAATGTGTCGCTGCTGCTTTCCTTGACACGCAAGCAATTCTGTGAAAAGTTTAACTATTTTACCATGGGACTATGGACTTCCGGAAAGTACACTGGAAAAAATGCACATACACAGGCAGACACTCGGCAGGTCCATCCAGAAAAGCTCGAACATTTACTGGCTATTTCGGGGATCTTTGTAGAGCAGTGTTTGCCAGTTTCTTTCAGTGTACATGCGCACATACACACACACATACATAGTTTTTGATGAGAGTCCTCAATGTTGTGGGCCGTCCAAGCACCGCCTCCCGGTTGATCCTTTCATCTGGCAATTCTCAGATTGTTGTAAATAATTGCCAGCACTTGAGAGCGAGCCCGTCCCTTGTTCCCTATCCGGCAGGACCTTGAAACTGGGTGAGACTGGGAAGGAAGGGTGGATGGGTGGATGGGTGGATGGGTGGGGGGGTGGTTGGGCTGGTTCGTTGGGTGTCTCCTGGCCGCCACAGAGGCTCAGGCTCAGGCTGTGTCTGTGGCATGTGTCGCCATTAACACAGTTGTGTGCTCGGAGGGACCTCTGAAACGGAAACCGACAAAGCTCTCAGCTCTGTTCTCGGGGCCCCACAAATGGAAATAATGGAATAATGGAAATCAAATGTTAAACTGCTGGCAAAAGGAAATAAAGAGCAATTTGCTTGAATAAATATTTAGAAGAGCGTGCTCTCAAAGAGGATGTGGATGAGGATGTGGACGAGGATGTGGACGGACAATGGCAGCAAGTCAATGTCTGTACGGAGAGAGCATGGTAATTCCAAGGACTGCCTGCCACATCCGCTCTTCCATCCGTTAATTGCGACCACACACACACACGCACGCACAAAGGGAGAAGGAGAAAGAGAGAGAGAGAGAGATATAGAGCGAAAATTACAATTGATTAATCCAGGCAAAAAGCACTTGACACAGCATAGAAAACGGAGGGGAGCCACGCCCCCTGTAAAACATACACAAACGAGAATGTCATTAAAAGTTTCCAAAATGTTGTCAAGTGCCCAAAGACGAAACTCAAACATACTTCACGAGACTCCACATATTTACATTTGTGTGTGCCTGTGTGTGTGTATTGTACTTACCTTCTAAGTAGGAAAGCCACTCGAAGCACAAAGGACACACACACAAACACACACACACACACAATAGAAGACATCTCCCAGGGGGGAAGTCCTATTTCATTGTTATGAAATTAAATACTTGTAGAAAACAAGTGGCAGCCATAAATATACTCGTATTGGCCACTACGACTGCGGCACTCCCGCTCCGTTCTCTCCCCCCCTCTCTCAGTGTGGCTTAGCATGGCAACAGGGTGGGTTTCTATGGCCCAGGGCATCTGCTCGAAAAGATCCTATAGTCCGTAAGAGGCTCTGACTTGTTTCCCGATCAGCTATGTACATAACCTCCAGGCATGCCCCCAACCCTCTCTCCATCTCTCTCTTCCAGTGTGGTTAAGCTCGTAGGAAGGTTCCTACTCACCCACTGGCTCCATCTGTTTCGCTGTACCTCTCCCAGAGTGGCTTAGCAGTAATCATCTAGCCCAGAGGAAGTGCCCCAGGCATCTCCCTAATTGCTTGTCTGGCATTACTACACGTAATGTACTCATAATTCCAATATCCTGATTATTGGTGCTGATGTTTTCACTCCGCCCACGTATTCAGATGTTAATTGGTTGCGACATTCAATTGATAGCTGGACAAATCGAATAAATTACATTGATCCAGGGGTCTGACGGGAGGGGGGTCTGAGGGCGGTCTATGGGGTAGCCCTTGCAACCGATGCAATGTTTCGCTTGCGGAACAATTCTCTGGAGTCCAATCGATAATCAAAGCCTCCCCCGCCCCGCCCCGCCCCGACTCCCAGAGCTCGTCATTTCAATGGGAAACTTTGTGATTTCATAACCTTATATACATCATGCATGAGGCGGCAGGAATTTGCCATTAATTAGTCTGCAGGTGTTGTGGGGGTCGGGTCGGGTCGGTCCGGAGAAGCAGCAGGAAGAGTCGTGTGGGGCAGGTGTGTGTGTGTGTGTGGTAGTCTGCTCATAAAAATTGGCAAACAAAGGCAACTTTTTCGTCGACGGACGAGCCGAGGAGCAGCACGACTGCTGTGCGTGAGACCAAGTGTATGTGTGTGTGTGTGTGTGTGTGTATAGGGAGCTGGGTTCGGGGCACGATTTACGTAAATTTTTATTACAATAATAACGCCAAATGACGGGAACGACCCTCCACCGACAGCGCGAAATATACTTAATGAAAGGAAACCACAGCGATCGATTTGTGTATTGGCCAGGACTTCCACCCACCCTCCCCCTCCCCCCCTTCCCGGTAGGGGCAGTGGCAATGGCAATGGATAGGGAATGCACGACGAACCCTAATGATGACACATTCAAACTGGAGGCAGGTCACCCCGCCACCCATCCAGCCACCCATCCATCCACCCATCCAGGCCGTGGAACCGGTTGTCGGAGCAACATTTCCCAAATGACGTAAGAAGTTGCGAAAGGACGACACCTCGCCAAAAACTGTGGCACGGATCAATAATCGATGTGTAGAAAGTCGGTTAATGTGAATGCGTCCATGTCCATGGTATTTCAGTTCTTTTAATGTGAAATAATGGAGAATTTCCTAGAAATAGTAGTCCCAAATAAGAAATAAGTTTAAATTGCAATTAATTTCACATTCGATCTGCATCTTCCACAGGGGAACATAATAGAAACTTGCAGAATTTACCCATCATTCGGATGCATATCCTTCTAACATTCTGTCTGTCCCCCCCGCCCCCAAGTGTTAGCCGACTTTTGTCAACGAAAATCGGCTTAAATGCCAATTAAAGGAATCTTGCAAGCCAGCAGGGTCCTTTAAGGGCACTAAGCTCATTAGATGTTGGTCTTGCGTACACGTCTGTGTATCCTGTGTATCCCTACCTCTGCAGAAGCCTCCATTTGGCTTAACCCAAGGCTTACGTATTCGTATGTGCGTTTCTCAGGTGCGAATTGGACACGAAATTTATGTTGAAATCATTTGATTTGTGAGTATTTTGGGAAACTTTGAGTTTGCACATAATTCATTAAGTCCTCCCCTGCCCAGCGTCCTTCGTCCCTGTGTCCTGTGTCCTGTGTGTGGCTGTGCCTGTGTCTGTGCGTGTGCCTGGGTGTGCTGTCAAAGCCAGCAGCGAAAACTAAATGCGGCCTAAGCCCCTCGCAAGTTTTCGGTCCTGTCTGTCTCTGTATCTGTCTCTGTCACATGTGTGTGTGCGTGTGTGTCTGTGTGTGTGTGTCAGTCAATGTACGTGTCAAATGTGAATCCCAGTTCGTGAATCCCAGTTTTGGGCCGTGGACAGCAATCACTGAGTCATGCCAGGCCGTGTCCAGGTTACAGGAGAGAAGGATGCGAGGGTATGGAATGGAATTAATTTGATATATCGGAGGGACTTTGACTGCTCATCCTCCGGATGGAACGATGGGGGATGGGGGATGGGATGGGGGATGCCACATTGTAGAGCAGCAGCAGCAGCAGCAACAGCAGCAGCAATGACATGAAATGAACTCAAAAATGTGCCATTTCTGTTGCCAGGAGGAGGTTGTGGGCTGGGGACAATTCTTGAGAATGTCATTGCCATTTTAGTAGGTACTAGCCTTCTCCTCCTCCTCCTCCTCCTCCTAGTCCAACTGGAGGCAAAATGGCGTTTATGTGTTTGCGTGTCAGCTCCCGTGTCCATGTCTCTGCCTGTCGGGTGGGCATGGGAGTGGGAGTGGGAGTGGAAGTGACTGGCAGTAGCAGTGGCAGTGGCTGTGGTGGGCATGTTGCATGTTCACCTGACATAGGGCAGCAGACATTAGCAACAATGTCCCCCCGTACACGTATCCATTGCAAAATTTCTGTTGAATTTGCTTTGCAACAAAGTATTAGGCAAACAGGTGCAGGTGCAACTGCCACTCCCACTCCCACTGCCACTCCCACTACCACTGCAGGGCGGCTTACAAGGATCCATGTGTGTGTGCTCGGGTTTTTCTCTAATCAATTGACTTCAAGGCTGTCCCCATTTCTCGGGGCACACTAATGGAATCTTGTATGAATATTTGGAATATTCCAAGGCAGGGCATTCCAGCATCGATGTGCCCCACAGATGAGAATGATGATTGTTTTTGGCTCAGTCTGTAGTGGTGTTGTATGATACTTACTTGCATCGACATTCAATTACAACCGAGTCTGGATCAAGCTCTTACAGTTTCCCATTCCCAGGTGCTTAGACGCCGATTACTGGGACACAAAATTCTAGGAAAATGTTGGTTGTTTCAGAAATGAGCAACTGAAATATAATACCACTCTCCAAAAGGGGAAGTGAATGCCAAAAGATAGTTATCCCCGTGTGGGAACCACGCCATACGCCATACAGGTTTGCCCTTTTCTGAAATGATTGCAACTTTTGCAACGCACGCAGAGCAGAGCAAAGCAGAGGTATCAGTGGGTGGGTGGCACAGACACAGGGCACACGGCACTGGCCAACTGGCCAACATTTGTCAGAGCGGTGCCTGCTGCTGGCCTGCCACAATACTATAATCGACAACGTCAGCGGAGCGGAATGCTGAATGGAAAATGAAGAATGAAGTCGGACGCCACTTGTGCCTTTGTGCCAGTTTCTGGACCTTCCGTTCGACCAGGCACTCGCCCGCTCGTCCTTATGGCTTATCAAACGCCAATCAACAAGAAAAAAAAGCAAAGCGTAGGGACGTAGCAGCCAGAGCGGGACGTAAACGGTGGTGTTGTTGCTTGAAAGAGTGGCAGATGCCACGTGTCAGGCTATTTAGCATGGAAATTCGCTTTGTTACGACTACTATAACCAGGACACAATGCTGTTCTGCATAGTGACCCGACCCGACCCGATCCGATCCGATCCGACCCCATTCACAGGTTACATAAAGACTTCAAGGTAACCCCAACAACAACAGCAACGGCAAAACGCCGGAGACGGCAAACGGAGCAACCCACGGAACAGAACACAGAACACGCAAACGAAGCATTTAAATCGATTTCACCCGCGAATAAGAGCGCGCGGCAGAAAGGCAGGCAGGCAGTCGAAGTCCATCGAAGCAGCTCGCAGCCCGCAGTGGTTTATGCCACAAGTAAAATACTTGGGGAAACGGGCGCACAGCCATAGCCACTGCAAATTTATCTGACTCTGTCTCTGACTCCCCGCCGCCCTCTCATGTAATTTATAGAGCTTGAAGACTTCCAAGCGGTGGCCAGAACATGGCCAGAACTAGAACTAGAGCGCTCCTCCTTGCAGAGGTGCTTGTACTGGAAATGGGACCCTTTTTGCCACATTCGCGAATACACTGCGGCCCAGTTTTAGACGAATAACATCGATTAAACGAATCGAATAATGCGAATATGAATTGGGTTCTGTACTGCAAACTTTTCAGGGCATTTGGATGATGGCCAAGATATCAAACGTTCGGGAGCTGGGGGCGGGGGGTTGGGTCTCCCCAAGAAGTACTTGAATGCGAAATAAAAGTTCTAGATATTCTGTGACATCATCATAGCTTAGCCGTTGGGCCTGAAGAGATTTTTTTCTCTGATAAACTTTCGATTGGGCAATATTTTGTTAGGTTTTAAAAAAGTTGCAATATATTTAAACAATATTTATCGATTGGGAACATCCATTTTCGTTGAGCCTCGACAAGGGCCCTGTCTGTCTGTCTGTCTGTCTGTCTGTCGGTGTTAAAGCCTGGAATCTGCCATGAAAAACCATGGAAAATATGAGTGTTTGCCGAAAATTTCAACACTCCTTCTAACCCATTGCTAACCGCCTTGCCACACCCCCACTTGGCCATACATGGGGTTCATTCAATTGCCAAACGATTATCTCCGGCCTCATCAAACACATTGGCAGTGGCAGTGGCGGTGGCAATGCCAGAGAAACGGCAGAGCAACGGCAGAGCATCCCTGACATCGGATCCGGATCCGGGTTCGAGGATGCGGCCTGCCTGCAAATGAGCATCGCCGCTGCCTTGTTTGCGGTTTGCCCGTAGATCTACGGACGGGGGGAATTTGTATGCCGGCGGGCGTACTCAATCTTTGCTCTTTTGTGGGTCTGTGGGACGGGCGGTGTGTGCACTCGACTGGATATCGAATGGGGTGGGGGGAGACGGGAAGTGGGAGGTATACAGCATCCGCATCCAGTGGGTGGATGGGTGGCGATGCCACAAACTATTTCAGGTGCCTAATCGCACTCTGACAGTTCTGAAAACAGTTTTCACTCGATGGGCTCCTGGGCTCCTGAGCTCCTGAGCGCCTGGGCCCTACGCATCTACACGTCCAAAGGCGAAGGGATATCCACATGCCCAACAGAAAGTGCACCGCAGAGAAAGCCAAAGCCAAAGCCGAAGCTGAAACTGAAGCCAAAGCCAAGTGCCGAATCTGGCAAACAAACAGCCGCATTGTCATTGAAATGTTGGCAGGACTTTTTGTCTCTCTGTTCCTTTTGTAGGTTGGCTTTATCGTAGTTTGTTTTTTTTTGTTTTTTACTTTCGAGAATTCTATTTCCCTTTTTTCGGGTGGTCGGCACTCCCCAGTGCGCCTTTGCTCCATCAGAACGTATGTAGCTGTCATCGAGGGCCCCCACACAGATCCATAGTCGTCCTGCCAGCCTGCCGGCTTTCACTCGAGTGGCAAGGAGGCAAGGCGAGGCAAGGCAAGGCAAGGCACGGCACATCGGGAACTATAAATCAACAAATTTGACAGCAAAATGTGCAAAGTGGTAAACAAAAACTGGCATCGGAAGCAGTTGCAGCCAAGGACAATGAAGGCAGAAGGACTGCTGCTGCTGGCTGCTGCTGTTGGCTGCTGCTGCTGGCTGCCCAAATAGATTGCACAAGGGAATTATTCGACTATTCGGCTTTTCAGCTCTCTCTCTCTCTCTCTCTCTCTCTCTGGCTGCTGGGCCTGTGTCTGCCATGCCCGAAGACCATTATTGGTGGTAATCAAGCGTGATTAATTGAATTGAAATTGAATTTTTGTTTTGTTTTGCATAACATGCTGCTCTCGGACAGACGGACCGGACCGACTGCTGCCCAAATGGTCCTCCCACGGCACGGAAGGACACGTGGACTGTGGAATGTGGGTCAGGTGCCGGGAAATAGGAAAACAGAAAAACAGCCAACGGGTCGGAGTGCTTTTAAAGCACTCACATGCCATACACACACACACACACACACAGTCGGTACCTTTTTTCTTTTTTGGCTAGTATTTGCGTGTGTGTGTGTGTGTGTGTGTGCCTGAAAGAGCGATGATTCTGCAGGGAAATCTAATACTGATTGAATGTACTCGTATTCCTAATTAACACATTCATTACCATGACTACTCCCAGGAGGAATAGAGAGGGAGGGAGATGTGTGGATAGCAGAGTAATGGATCTCTAATTGAGCATTGCATTGCCTCCACACCACACCACTCCACACCATAACACACTCAATCTAACACAGAGATATGCAGATGAAAGCATTTTACACTGCTTAGCAGCAGACACTATTATGCAGACGAGGGTCGGCTCCCATGAGGCGTGCAAACAGTACGTGCATTACGTACATAAACGTAAACGTAAATGCAGATGTAAACGTATGTGTGTATTAGAGACCTGCATGAATGGCCAAACGAATCGATTCGGTGGGATTCGGGACTCGGTTCGACCGAATCGGCAATTCGTCTTTCGCAGATCCGAACAGATCCTCTCTCTCACTCTCGCCTTGGTTTTCTGGCAGCGAAAACGGGAAAGCAGCACACAAATTCTCCTCTCATTCGTTGTACCGTTACTCGGTGCGCTCGCTGCATCGTGCACAAAATCACTTCCAGCTGATCGCATTCACTGATAAGCAGATGCACTTTGAATATTTAAGGCCCGTTTAAACGCGACAGCAGCAGGACTACTGGCACACAATCACAACCAAGAACATGCTGCTCCATTTGATGAATCCGACAATGATACAATATTCAATATCAATCCGTAACGAGTACTATATTTAGATCCAGGCTGAGGCCCCATTTGAAAGGGGCTGACACGAGACCCTCTTAAAACATGAAACCCTCTTCAAAATATTGAAATTAAATTGTTGACTGCGGTGGCAGTTGGTCTCTGAATTAAAAAGCTGTATATATACTATACACTTCTATCCTTCCCTCTCTCTGGCTCACTGGCTCTCTGGCTACGTCTACTGTGAAATCCAACACGCTGCTCCGTGGCTCCGTCGCTCCGTCAGCTGCTCTAAATGGTTATTTTCCACCTTGAATTCGCATTAAACAATGAGTAATTTTCCCAAGAACAGACCTGGCAGCAAATGGGCGGTGGGGGTTGCGTGGCCTTTTGATACCTCTCATTGATTCCATTTGACTCGAAGGAAAGTTAAGGAAATGGGTATGGGTAGAGACGAGCTCAGACTTTTCCTACCTACATATATATATGTACATGTGTATGTATGTATGCAAGTATATGTATAGAATGTCTCGTATATTTCAATGTAAGCTTTAGCTCTCTGTTGGAGAGCGAATTTTCGGGCAGATCTCAATAAATATGAATAAGATACATGCATATCTACTATGCGGGAAAAACAACAACCTTAACTAACCAACCTTTCTGTTTTCTCTGTCTCTCCCTCTCTTCCTTCTCTCTCTCTCTCTCTGTCTCTTTGCAGGTAACTTTTCAAATCCAAATGAAATATTGCACCGAAGTCTCTCGTGAAGGGGCATTAAGGGGGTTTATTGCCAGCAATAAACTCATTTGCGTACCCCCCAAATCCAAAACCGAATCCAAGTCCAGGGGAGACTCCAGTCCCTGTTGGAGGTCCGCCCGTCCCGCCTCCGTCGGATGCTGTGCTCTCTCGAGTACTTTTTTCGAAGAGGCCCCCATCCGTATCCGTAGCCGTATCCGTGGCCGTGTCCGTAGTCGTGTACCCCTCTTCCCCTGTCCGTTTGTATTTAAGTTTATGTGCGTACCCGTGTCATAGGCAGTGCCGTGAAGCGGGAAAACCAGCAAACAGCCGACAGCCAACAAACGTAAAACAAAGAAGCAACCAACGAAAAACCAAAACCAAAAACAAAAACAACAACCAAAACCGAGAGCCAACCAAATTGCAAAAAATAAATGTGCGGCGGGTGGCGGCTGGAGCAGGAGCAGACGCAGACGCAGCCGCACCAATACTCCCGACCAGACAAAAGAAAGAGGACTCGGAAAAAGAAAAGAAAAGCCAGAAGGTCGAAACCGCAATCGCAATCGCATTCGCATTCGGAATCGCAATCGCATTCAGAATACCAATCGCAATCGCAATCGGAATAGGGATAGGAATCGAAGAGGAGGAGCTCCCATTAGGGAATCAACGCGAGGTAAGTACTGTACAGGTGGCAATCGATGCCACAGGGGAGACCCAGGCAGCCAGGCAGCCAGGCAGCCAGCCAGCCAGGCAGCCAGCGTGGCAGTGTGGAGTGGCGCCCCTAAAGACAATATTATGATGGATGTTCTCCCTATCGGTATTGTTTCACTTGCAGGCGGGCATGGCCATGGCATGCTCCGCTCCGCTCCGCTCTGCTCTGCTCTTCAGTTCTGTTTTTGTTTCGCCTTAGGGGGTTTTTGGTGCAAAAGTTGACAGACCCCTTTGCATAAATCAGAGACCCGGGTCCCCAGATATCGAGTCCCAGCCCCCACAGCACCCCAGCCCCCACAGCCCCCACAGCTCCCAGCCCCACAGCCTCCCAGCCCGCTTTAAAAATCAATTCTGGCCCAATGTGTCGTCAGCCCAAAAGATTAAACTTCAGCTTTGACACGGGACACGGATGAGGCGACGGTTGACTTCTCTGGTGGTGCCGCAGCTGTCAGTGTGTCTATCTGTCTGGCTGTGGGGCATATAGGGGTGGACAGGCTTATCGATCAAACTCCTGGTGCAAGTTGGCCCCGAATGCGGTTTGTCCCCTGGCTGCTCCTTCTGCCCCCCGCCACAAAGAAAAGTTGTGCTGCGCCTTTGATTGCTCAGCAAAATGTTACATTACCACATAAAAAGTGGGCGGCAGAGGCATGGGCATGGGCATGGGATGGGCATGGCTTGGGGGCATTGGTGAAGTTCACATTTAGTCTATATATAGACGCTGCACCGTTGGTACTTCATTGGTGCGCGATAGCGCGTAGCTGCTTTGCTGGTCAACAGCTCGTATAAATCCTGCCACGCATTAATCGGTCCCCGCCCCCCGCAACCCGCAGCCCCCTCCTAAAGGTGTAGCATTGCCTCGGGGATGGGGTCCTGGAGTACTCGTTATGCTTAGAAGGAGACTCTATTGCGACTGTATTGCGAGGCCAATTTGTATGGGTTTCACGTCTGACGACTGCGTCAGCATGGACTCGGTGGCTCTGCCGCTGCAAATGGCACAGGCGGAGGCACAGGCACAGGCACAGGCTGTGGCCGTCGCTGTGGCTCTTGGCTCTATGGTTTCGGTTCTGGTTCTGGCTCTCCGCCTCTTATGCTGATGACATCATAACCATAAAAATTAAATTTTTGCTGCTCTGACAGGCAGCGGAAATGACGGCGCTTCACTGTCCGTTGTTGTGGTGCTGGCGGTGGCGGTGGCGTTGGCGGACTGACGGACGGACGGACGGAAGGACGGACGGATTTGGCAGCTCCACTGAAATCGAAAAGCGCCTTGAACTCTCTCCAGTCGCGACCCACATCCGGACGAGCAACGTTTGGGCTTGGGTTGGGGCTGGTGCTGGGGCTGGGGTTGGGGTTTGGGTTGAATATAAAATTTAATCGCAAGACACACATTTAATTTAATTTAATGAAGGAGAACAACATGCTCGCTCGCTCGCTTATCTTGGGCTCTGCCGTGATTCGCTTCGAGAATCCACTCCACTCCTCAGGGACAGCACCAGCACCAGCACCGGCACCGGCACCAGCACTCTCCCGCTCCCGCTCCCCCTTCTGCAGCATAGAATATTTAAATTGCTGGAAAATAGGTTACAATTATTCAACGTGAAGGAGGATGGTTGATTTTGGTGTCAAGTCACCAACCGACAGCTAGGCCACCCTTGGGTTCTGAGCTTGCTTTTTTCAGGGGTCTGTGAATGCGATATTCCGCATCAAATAGGGAATAGGTTTATTATGAAATCAGACTTCTATGAATACTACCACTATACCCTCTTACTTTGTGCTGAATATCGCCTTCTGAGTTTCGAAATTGCACTCCAATTAATGGAAAACCCGGGACTTTCTTCGTGGGAAAGAGAAGAAGGAGCCGGAGGCGGGAGCCCACTCAATTGGGCAATATGCTGCCAACCCTAACCCTAACCCCAGTGTGGGGCATGAAAGATGGTGGACTTTATTAAAGACCAGCCCCAAAAACACGGCGCCCCCACTGCCACTTCCACTGCCACTGCCTTGGGCTTAATTATACATTATTTTGGTCTAGGCCCAGGCAGACGCACACGTCGGCGGGCCACGTCGCGTGCTCGGGAGGCGTCCAGGCGTGTGCAATGATTTATGTTATGTGCAGCAGCCAGGGGGGGGCAAGAAGGCAGTCAGCCCGGCAGCCAGGCAGCCCGGCAGCCTGTCAACTCGTACGAGCATGTTTGCCCACTGGTATCGGTGTCCTTATCCGCATCCGAGAGCGTATTCGTATTTATGGCCAAATAATATTAATAACAATAAAGCTTTCCGAACCACTTTATGGCCAAGTTTTCGTTGCCTCAAAAGCACTCCCCAAAGGATTGCCAAAAGAGCTTCCATGAATTCTCGTTTTGCTAATCTTCTCGTGACCTTAACAATAAGATATTTGATATCTACGGGGAGCGAGAGAGATACGATACGATACGATACTCGTAAATCGAAAGCAGATTAATGTGCCTTTGGGCCTTATTCGAATATCTTGTTTTCCATATACACACATACATACGTATATGGATTTAATGGGCATACAGCATTTGCAATTTGAATTTCTCGAGATGGAATCGGAGATTGGATCGGAACAGAGGGGCGCCACAGGGGGACAGATGCACCTTTGAATACGATTATAAGGCACAAATGCAAAACGTTTTGCTTCGAAGATGAGGGAATATTCAAAGGGGGTATTGGGAATCGAGAAGGTTTGAGGATTTAATGGACCCCTCGATGGGAGGCTCCAGCGTTGTGGCTAGAGCAGGGGCACCAGATGGTGTGTCCCCCTCCCCCTCTGTTTAGCCAATGGGTTGGACATCCAAAATATATGCACATTCATTAAACTTTTCATATTTTCCATCGATTGGCATCCAGATTGGCAAAATTATGGTAAAACTCGTGTCGTCTCGTCCTTCATTTGAAATGCTAACACGTTTCCCCCATGTGCCCATAAAAACCCCAAAAGTTTTCATTTCCCATCGAGAACCGCAACAACAAAAACTATACGAGAACTAATCCCAAATCGGAAAATCGGAAATAGGGAAAAACTTTCACAGAAATTTCAGAGCAATGGTTGCGCTTATAAATTGATTCCTTAATTAAATTATGGAATTTACATTCATTCTGTTTGAAGAGCGCTTCAATCTGTAGTTGTAGAATATACGATGGATATTTGTAGGTACAGGTATTTTAGGGGTCTCCACGAATCACGAGAATCACGAGACACGAGTGAGCCAGAGTGAGAACAAGGGGTTTCGTTCGAACTCTAACAGAAGAGAATATATATAATATATAATGGTGCTACTTAAGGTTATAATGCATAGCAAGAATCAAAAGGGTCGGAGGTCGGAAAAGGGAGATACGTTCATGGATATATTGAAGGGGTGTCGCCGCCGCATCGCATACGTAGAACCAACCTCTCGACTTTTACAGAAAAAAATGCATTTTTAAAAAAGTTTTCGATTTCTTTCTTTCTCCCAATTTTTAGCAAACCAACGAACAACCAAATAATAGAATAAGCAATAGAATCCTTCTACTTATAAAGGACATACACAATATAATAGAATACATTAAGGACGCTTTAAAAGATACCCAAAATTAGGTTTACGAAATACGAATACATGTAATGTGTGTTTCTTTGGGGAAAATCAACGCTTCATAAATTACGATTTAGTGAATAGACAAATTTAAGAACCAACAACCATTGGGTGTACGAGGGACAGTACACGAGACAGCACGGGGCAACGCTGCTAAAGAGGAGGCACCGAACCCTCCAAGCATCACGGCAAAGTGCGGCCGTAATGGGTGGTGGCTTTGCGGGGCCACCAATTACATTAGCAACCAGCAACCAGAGCCCGGCCTTAGCCAGAGCCAAAAGCAGCAAGGAACAGCCTCAACCGTACCCTCAACCACACCCACACCCACACCCAAACCCAAACCACCCATATCCACGGACACAAACCGAGACGGAGACGGAGAGGCAGACGAAGACGAAGACGGAGACCAGGTCCTCAACGGTCGCTCCAATGCACGAGAAACTCCTGGAGAAGGAGGAGACGCGCAAAGAAAAGACTGAACGGGCAACGAGTCTGCTTGGCGGCAAGGTCAAGGAGAAGCCGCCCAAGGACAAGCCACCAAAGCAATCGAAATTCGCCGAGCGCCTGCGACGCTCCTTCCGCCGTGGCGACCATCGGTCGCTGGAGATCAAGCGTCAGGAGCCCACGCCGGAAGAGCTACGGGCCAAGAGCCGTGCCACTCCACCGCTGCCGCTGCCGTCGGAGAACAACAACCTCGTCGGTGGCAGACCACCCTCAGCTTTCGCCCTCAGCCAGCTCCATCTGCCCGGTGTGGGCCTCGGTGGACACATCAATCCCGCCTTGCTGCTGGACAGCCCCGACGAGTGCACGCCCCCGGAGTACGCCTACCGGCACCTGAGCAGCGTCGCCACCACCAACTCGAGCACCTCCCTGGAGAGCAACTGCGAGCTGGGAGATCTGAGCGGCTCCCAGACGAGCGTCTTCTACTGGGCCTGTGGCCAACAGACGACCACCGCATCCATGGGCGGAGAGGTGAGCACGGCCAACGGTGCGGGTGCGGGTGCGAGTGCGGGTGCGGGAGCAATAGCAACAGGATTGGATGCACAGGAGCGGGCGAAGCGACGCCTGGAGACACAGAGCAGCAATCGAAGTGACCAGCAGCCGATATCGATTACAACGACCACATCCTCGGCGCCAGCCAGCGGCAGCCGGAGCTGCAGCCTCACCAGCGAGAGCAGCTCCGTGCGGCTCACACGACTCCAGAACTTCCTCTTCAAGAGCAGCAACGAGAGCTCGAGGAGCTGCCAGGGTCACTCGAACGAGGGCTTTACCGCCTCCTCGCACAACTCCTCCTCGGGGGAGTGGGAGCAGCTGGGTGCCCACGGGCCACTGTCCAGCAGCAGCGGTGTGGGCTTCCACGGGAGCTCCTTCCCGGAGGAGAGCACACCCGATGAGACAGATGCCACGGACGCGGGCAGCACGCTGCCGGTGGAGAGCGGCGAGGCCGGCGGCGGCTACTACCAGTACACGCTGACCTCCCCGAACAATCCCTTCCTGCCGGAGATCACAGCCCGCACCTACCACAGCACCTACGAGGAGGACGGCCTAGAGCCGATGGAGGAGCTGCAGCTGGATGGGAACGTGACGTCGGTGAAGTACAATGCCAGTGCCGGTGGCACGCGGTCCGCCCAGCTGCCGACGCCTGCCTACAGTCGCGCCGGGTCCCAGGAGTCGACGCACAGCGAGAGCGGCGTCAGTTTTCCCCCGGGGCCGAGTCCCAGTCCGGCCTCCAGCTCCTCCTCGACACCCGGACGGCACAGGCGCAAGCTCTTCAGCCTGAATTCGCCCACTCGTCTGCTGCACCATGCCCCCGTTGCCCAGCCCCCGCCGTCGGCCTCCCCGCCCTCCAGCGCCCAGCAGGAGAGCAGCGGCCGGTTCCATTCTGGCAGCCTGGTGCGGAGTCTCAATCCCTTCCTGCCCACCGCCTCCTCGCCCAAGCGGGGCTCGCCCCTGAAACAGTCGGCCGTCACCTCGCCAGGCGCCGTGACCCCGGACCTGGGCACAAAGCGGGAGGAGTTCCTGCGTGCCACCATGAAGATCTGCCTGGTCGTCTCGCCGCCCAGCAGCAAGCTGCAGGTGAGTGGAGGAGAGGGTCCTATACCATCTCCCTGAAGGCCCTAAAGCAAATGTTTGCCCTAAGAAATGAGAATAAACAGATTTTATACCACCCTCCGCCCATTCGTCGTGTATTTTTGTTTTATTTCCCTTTCTTTCCATTGGTTTTTTCTCCTCTTTGCTTGGCTTTCGTTTCGTGAGTTTTTCTTCGTTTTGGTTTTGGTTTTCCTTTCTTGGTTTTTCCTTTATTGAATTAAATAATTTTTAAATAACATAAAGCATGAGTGTATGAATGAAATTTTCAAGCGGGAAGGCGGGATGCGGCTTCGGGAGCTCTCCAACAATAGAATAAACAAAACTGTAGGGCAGTGTGCAGCAATAATTATCTTGGTCACGCACACGACATGAATTTTGTTTTTGGCATTCAGGGACTTTTCTCTTTTTGGTTGTCGCAGATTAAATCGAAAAGCATTGGAAACAAGGACGTGCCCACCATAGGGGCAGCTTTGAAGGTATCTTAGAGCTCTCCTTGATAAAGGACTCTGGACACTGCACCTGCACAATGCTGCTGTCCTATTGGCCAGTACATGCGCAACCTCCAGCATAGGCATAGAGCGAAAGAGTGGTATGTCCTACTCATCAAATGATAAATCCAAGCAGAATTTATGCAGAATATCTGTCGTTTGTGAAATGAATCTATAAGTGAATACATTATTCAGTACAAATGACTACGATCTGGGGCTAAAGTACACACAATAGAGAGTGATATTATATTGAATCATTTATTGAATTCGTTTCGTTATGTCAGAGAGGCTTTAATGCTTGAATGGAATTGCAATAAGCGGCTCTGACGACCACGCATAACATAAATATTATAGTAAATATTATAATAAATGCTAGATGCGAGATATATAGTACACATATTACGCATACGAAGCGTGAACATAAACGTGAATGCATGGAAGAGCCGCATGAATATGCGTGCGTGTCTGTCGGCTGTCAGGATTCAATTGTCGTCCGGAGGACATTTAGGGGCATTAGCGCAAATGCAGTCAAGCAGTAAATTGCATCAACGATTTGTCCGCTTAGTCTTCGCTCCGCCGCTGTGGCAGGAGCATCCATTCCCCCAAGGACACGCCACACACACAAAGCTAGAGTGGAGACACAGACACAGTCTCAGATTCAGATACAGATACAGATACAGATTCAGGCTCGGTTATTCATTCAGATTTTCAATGGACGTGTCATCGTTCCATCACTGAATCTTGCAGCAGCGGCAGTAGTAGCTCTCATGCTCATGCTCGTAGGTTAGCGGTGTGTGTGTGTGTGTGTGTGTGTGTGTGTGTGTGTGTGTGTGTGGCTACATTTGTATTCAACGATTTGCCTGCCTGTACTGTTCTGCACTGTACTGTATGCACGTCTATAGAGTGTACTATATGTATAATTTAATCCTATTAGTATTTTTTTAAGTGAATAGAGAGCCCCAGAGCCCCTGTAGGTATATGTATCTTCTTTTATTACTGCGATTTATCCTTTGGCTCTTGTGCTTTTAATAATCATTTGATGGTTCATCTAAGAGTACCTTATCCTCTTCCACAGGAATAGTTTTCCCTGAAGCGCTCCTTTCACTGCCTACCTATATCCCCTTATTAAAATCTCACAAAATAATACGTACTTAAATCGCATTTTATGCACTGTAAAGCATCTCATCTTCCACGAATGCCCTTGCGGCAGGCAAATCTTGAAATTCGACCCCAACTTGTGTGCCCTGGCGGCCAGAGGTCCTTGTGGACCCATGTCTTGGGCTGTTTGCTCTGGCAGTCCCGTGTCGTGTTTGGGTGTAAGGCCCAAAGTGATTTTCGCTGTTGTGCGTGTCGTGGGAACGACCCCCGGACCGACCCCTTTGCCATGTGAGGTGAGAGGATTTTACACGGAAATCCCGTGGTCAAAACTCGGCGGTGCTCGAAGGGCAATCCCTGGCGGCCTTAAAGGTGTGAAATATCACGAGTCCCAGTCCTAATTGAGACTGAATACTTTGTTAGCCCATAGAGTGTTCTTCTTCCGTTCAGAAATTATAAAATTATGATTTCCTCAAAACAATACTAAAGTGTTTTGTTATAATGAGAACAAAAGAGAGCGTCAGAAGCACACAGGACCAAAATCCTAGCTGGACAAGGCCATACGCAGGGAACGAGAGAGAGAGAGAGAGTGTCTCGACTGGGGGGATACCTCCTCTGAGGACGCAGGGAACACTCTCGCTGCCTCTGATACTGCTCTGGCAGTGCAGGGTATGCGACCCCCCCTACACAGTGGGAGGACCACAATTCACGATAAAACGGGAAACAAAAACCATAAAGCAGAGTAAAGGGCAAGAGACGGTCGCGGCCAAAAGCAGAGAATTGTGAATTATTGTCGTCAGCAGGAATAGGAGTACAGACGAGAATGTATCGGAACGGCACGCGCATCCTTGAACACAACATCCTCTCCTGCGGGTCCGAGTGTCCCTCGGCAGGGGCTTAAGTCTTTGCAGCCAGAAAATTGCAAGTGAAAATAGATCCAGACATTTGAATACTGCTGCAAAGTACGAGTACACCCACTACTGTCTCTCTCTCTCTCTCCCGAAGTGCTCTCCATTTCCATTGGGATCGGAGGAGCACTCTATTTGTTTTTGTTGTTTTTTGGCTGTTGCATAGCCAGTAATGATTTTATGTACCCACCCACCCCGCCTCCACCCCGCCCTGTCAGTGGCTGTGGTCGATGCCATTTCAGATGCAAGGATTTTTCTCGAGAGTGGCACTGAAATGTGTAAATCACTGCCGAGTCCTTGACTATGGGACCCAGAGACGGCCAGGAGCAGCGACGGCGACGGCGGCGGCGGCGGTGGCATTGACTTTGCCACTGACACTGTGGGGGGCAGGCGGTAGTCGGTAGTCGGTAGTGGGTAGTCGGTGGCTCTTGACTGATGTAATCTCAGTGCATTAGGCGAGGACAGGACACAGGACAGGAAGTCTTCTAGGACACGTCTAGGGCCCTTGGCCCTGCTGGCGCAATCTTTTTGTTCTCGATGCATCTCTCGTGCCCTTTTGGGTACCCGACTGCCCCCGCCTGCCCCCGACTGCTGGCAGCAATTTATTTTTCCGGCAAAAGCACCCCAGGGGCATTAGAAATAATATTGTACGCTTAAAGCGCGAAATGCTCTGGTAATCCCATAAGAATTCACCGCACTTTGAATGCACTTCGCACTCTCGAGATTACATTTTTGGGGGGTATATAGCGATGCCACCATTTGTGGCAGGAGCACTTCTAGAATCATAAATCCCACAAAAAAATGCACTGGAATTTAATTTAAAGCTTCGGCATGCCGATGGCTGCTCTCATTTCTCGTTTATTTCCCATTTATTTGAGTTTTTGATGTAAAAAATCATGCAACCATTGAAAAATATTTATAATAAAAAGCGCCCGACAATCCAATGCCAACTTTTCCTCCCTCCCCCTCCCCCACCCCACCCCACCCCACCCCACTCACCATATTCAATTATCAATATCTGAGTGGGGGCGGGAGAGAGAGAATGGGGGGATTCTGCCTGATTGATTTCACACCGCTTTTAATTTCCATTTGCAGCTGAAATCGAAAAGCCTCACGCACTTGGATGGCCTCGACACGGTGGTGGCCTGCCAGCACGGGCCTGGAGGGACAGCAGCAACTACAACGGTGGTCCAGGCGGCGGCATCTGGGGTGTCCTCCGGGCATGGGCATCAGCATCAGCATCAGTACCAGGCGGCAGCAACGACACCAACGGCGCTTGGCCGGCAGCCCCATGCGGTAAGTGACGCAGTCACGCAGATAGAGAACCATAGAAACCATCCCATCCTTTGTAGTGTACTGTACTATACAGTGTAGTGTAGTGTGCGGCGCGTAGTCCTGTAGATGCCGACGGGTTTCCGGTCGAGGATTATCCGTAGCGTGTCTCTGATGCGTTTCTCATTTGTTAATGCATTCTCACATTGGTTTCACTTTGAGTTTCACTTTGAGTTTGACTGCCACCGCTTCTGCTTCTATTGTTGCTATTACTATTACTACTACAATTCGTTTTAATTTCACTTCAACCGATGACCTTTACTTTTTGTTACCCTATATGTAGTACTGGATAATCTGTCTGTCTGTCATAGCCGTAGCTCAGCGAGGGTATCGCCTTGTACTTTGTTCTTCCTGGTGTTATTCATTGAAAAAATCCTTGTTCTTTTAGCTGTCACTTCTCAACAGTAGAAGTACGTGACTTTCCTATGATTTAAAGAGGGACTTCCACTTCCGCCACTCTTGTTCTCTGTCTCTCTCTCTCTCCCTGGTCCCTGGTATCATTTACAACTTTTTAGCACGGCTAGCAGTTTAGTTCCCAGTGACAGGAGCAGCAGAAGCAGCAGCAGCACAGTTTCCATATTTCCCACGTGGAATCAATGCAATTTTCTCTTGCTAAAGTAAAGCCAATAAACTTGTCTTGGATTAAGGAAGGCATTCAATTGGAAGTGGAAACTGCTTGGGATCGGGATTGGGATGGGGATACCTCGTAGACTTGCATTGGAGTATTTTTTCCGAAGAAATATAGTTATCGGAGTATCGACTAATCGAAATAACAGATACAAAAGCGATTTATATTTAATTTCTTAGTAATTGCTAGTTGGAGTATAGATTAATCGGAATAATAGTCGGAATAGCGTTTAATCGGAATAATCGACAGTTCATATTTTCCTAATTTTTTTATTATTAGTTTTTGCACTGTGACAACTTCTTATTTCCACTGTAGAATCGATTGAAATCCTTTTGAAACGCCTAACGACTATTCTGTATTCTCTTCTTTTCTCTCTCTCTCTCTCTCTCTCTCCACCTATGTCTGAGCCTCTCTACCTCTCTCTTGCTACTCTATCTTTTTCATCACATTTTGTTTGTTTGCTAACCGCTTGAACCCCTTCCCTTTCCTCACACCCATCCGAAAACAGACGGAAAAGGGCGATCCAGCGAAAGTCTGTCCGCTCTCTATGCAGCCTCCTCAGTCCGTGCCCCACCCACCCACAATTTACACGCAAGCACCGCAGATCGTGCGTCGGGCACCGTCGCTGATGCTCTCACTCTCGCCCACGCTCGACACAACGACAACGGCCGCGTCCGCCTGTTTTGCCGGCACCGGTCGTCCCACTGTGCACTCGAGTGCCAGCTCCTTGCACCAACATCAGCAGCAGCAGCAGCAGCAGCAGCACCTTCAGAACCAACAGAACCAAAAGCACCCACAGTACACGCAGCCTGCCATGGCTTCGGCGGCCACGAGCAGTGGCCCAAGTGGCACCAGTGCCACCAGTGGCACAGCGACAACTCATTCGATATCCTGCTCCTCCTCCTCCTCCTTCAAACACTTTCAGTATCCAGGCGGCGAGGCGCAGGCTGCTGTTGCAGCGACCTCGTTGAGCCCCTACAGCAGCACGCCTACTTCGGGCCCACCGCTGACTTCTCCGTCAGGCCTGTCGGCGACGACGTCGGCGACAGTCAAAAAGAAATCCTCATTTTTGCAGCGCAAGAAACCGCTATTGACACGCAGCGAGGTGAGTCCTGAACACCGGCACTCGAGAGCGGGCCAAAACATGAGAACGGAATCCATCCTGGGGAATCGCACTCGAGTTGCGGCATCCGTGATACAGAAGGGAACAGGAACCCCGGTGACCGGAGGTCGAGAGTGCTTCAATATGGATTCATAATCAGACCTTGAGAGCGTTGAGCACCCAATGACTGCCAGAGAAGGCTTCGCCCCCGCCCACTCTTGTGTGTGTGTGTGTGTGTGTGTGTGTGTCAAACAGAACTGGAGACCCCCCCACCATTCCTCTGGGGAGGGGTTCTACCTCGTAGATTTTTAATTTCTCTCTGTATTTGTTTTGTCGCCTTAATCAGCAAAGTTGTTGTACAACTCTCTCGCTCTCGCTCTCTCTCTCTCTCTCTCATCCTCCTGCCGCTTCGCTCCTTCCTTCCTTCCTTCCTTTCTTCGTTGCTTTCTTTGGTTTCCCAAGAATTCCGCTCCGCCGCCTGCCACACAAACACGGGGGCAATATTCCGTAATGTTTGCTCACTCAGTAGTTTCTGTGGCAGGCACCCTTTTGGCGGCGGCAGCAGCAGCAGAAGCAGCCTTTTGAAGCTTCACGTCTCCGTGCTCCGTTCCGCCGCTTCCGCAGAGGCATCCGTCAGCAGCATTTCCTATTCCAGAAAGTATAGTTCTATGGATTCTGCTAGCGAAGGAAGGATATCTTTAAAATTTAATCCAGCAACTTGCCCCACTTTTTCTTGTCACTAAAACGTCTCCCATCATCCTTCGCATAGGTATCCAGTTCCGAGTTCTTTTCCGTGTCGTTTTGCATGGACTCGTCACAGCATCCGGACGAGGAATTCATACCGGCCACAAAAGGTGTAACCCTACTGTAAGTTCCTTCGAATAACCCTCAGATCTGGGCTTCCAATATGCACCTTCCACTTTCAGTAATGCCCTTAGCCATGCCCTGCGTCGGAGGAACCTCACATTTTCGCAGATCACGATAACGGACAATAATCCCACGCCCAGTTTTTTAGATGCAGGTCCTTCGCCCGCAGCAAGCTCCGTGGATGAGCAAACCGATGTGGAGAACCTGGCTGGCCACCATTTGTGCATCACGGAACGGGGCTCCAATCGCAAACCATTGCAGAAGGCAGCCTCCTTTGTAAGTGAATCGCATCGAGCAAGGTCGACTGTTGACTGTGTAATCCTCATCTATTACGTTGCTTTCCGTTCCGTTCCATTCCCCCAAAAAGGGATCCCGACAGCCGCCGCCCCGTTTGTTGCCCTCCGCCTCCACAGAGGAGACCAGCGATGCGGCTGTGGCGGCTGGAAAGCAGATCAAACAGCGATGGTCCTCTCTGTTCGGCATCAAGAACCCCCAGCAGAGCCAGCTGTGTGAGCTCCTCAACAGCTACTCGCGGAATGGAGTGCCGCAGCGGGCGGAGGGTCTCAGCTTCGAGCATCCGGACCTCGACAACTCGCTGGCGTACCTGCAGAACATGCACAAGTCTTGGCGGGACTTTGTCGAGAGCGATGCCATGGCCGAGAGCGAGGTCAAGATTCAGACGGCCATATGGGAGCTGGTCACCACCGAAGTGTACTACATACACGCCCTGCAAACGGTGACGGATGTAAGGAGTCGTCTGCTCTACCAACAAAAGGGAAACCCCAAGGATCTGATTTTGTAATTTCATTGCAGCTTTTCCTGGCTTGTCTGGAGGCTGTGCAGGGGGAGCGCCTGCTGATTGATGTCGACCAGGCGCGTCTGTTCTCCAATGTGCGGGCCGTCTGCGAGGCGAACATAAAATTCTGGACCATGTGGCTCTATCCGATGGTGGCCCACAGTGTGATGACCCACGAGCCCCTGCGATGCGCCTTCTTCCAGGAGGGATTCATTGCATTCGCCTCAATCTTTGCTCCGTACAAAGTGAGTCTCTCCTCTTCCGCCTTAGGCTGCAATCTCGCTCTTTATGCAGACGTTTGTCATCCGTTGTCGTAGATCTACTGTGCCGAGCAGAGCACTTGCCAGTTCTACTGCAAGGAGCTCAACCAGAACAATCCCCTGTTCACCTCGTACCTGGCGTGGTGCGAGTCTCAGAAGATGTGCAACCGCCTGCGGCTGGCCGACATTGTGGTGCGACCGATGCAGCGCCTTACAAAGTACAGCCTCCTGCTGGCCGCCATCAAGAAGCACATGAGCGACGTGGAGGAGATCGAGGCCATTGATGTGATGATGCACAGCGTCGAGAACTTTGTGGGCAGCGTCAACAATCACCTGACGATGCGGCAGGAGAACGAGCGACTCAAGGGCGTGATGGTGCGGATCGAATCGTATGACGTTGTGGTGAGTAGGGGTGGATGGTCCCTGGTCCCTTGAGATGCATGCCACATGATGCACATGCACATGTTTCGCAGGACACCAACAACGAGGGTCTGGACAAGCTCATCAAGCAGCACAGCCAGATGTTCGATCTGTGTGCCCCCATGCGAGGCTGTCCGGCCTATCATGTGCGACACCTGTTCATGGAGGGCGACCACAAGTTCAAGGACAACCTGGGCAAGTCCGATGTGCACTGCTTCCTGCTGACGGACCTGCTGCTCGTCTGCAAGACCATGGCCAAGCGTGGTCTGGGCGCCCTGAAGGTCATCCGTCAGCCGTACCTAACCGACCAGCTAATCGTCCAATTGGCCCCCAATAACACCCTCAACTGTGTCTACCTTAACGAGTTTCAAGTGGCCACCACAGCGTTCACGCTGCAGTGCACCGAGGCCAAGAACTGGTACGACGCGATGTGGCGGGCCAAGACCATCTACCAAAGACTGAAGCGCGGAGCCGGCGGCGGAGGCGGCGGTGGCACAGTGGGTGACAGCTTCCGCTTTGGAGGCAGCGGCACAAGCGGCGGCACGGCCGACTCCCTGGGGGTGCGCAAGTCGCCGATGAACTCCTCCATCTGCAGCCATGTATCCAGTGCGAACAACAGCCACAGCGGCAGCGTCGAGTGGAACGATTCGCGCAACATATCCGTAGAATTTGAGAAGACAAACTCCGTATCGAGCGACGAGGGCTCCGGCATGATGACGGGTAAGTCACACTTTCTGCAGCTCCCTCCAGCTCCGAATCGAAGCTCAATGGATGATCTGTCGTTGACAGGCAACCATGGAATGGCCGCGAAGGGAAAGCAGCAACTGATTAGCGGTCTGCACAAGGCAAAGATAGGGATGATTGGGGCCATCGGGTCCAAGTCGGCGAATACCCTGACTGTGCAGCCATTGAACCACCTGGGGCAGAGTCTGCCCAACCTGAACATGCACCACAGTCACACGTAAGTTGCCCCGTAGAGAGTGCACGACACACCACCATGATCATCATGTCCAGCTTCTTACTAAAACAAAAGCAAGCACATTTACCAACACAACCCTCTCACCACTGTCATCAGATTAGCATTCGTCCAGTCATGTGTTCGAGGGTTCCATTCCTCCTCCCAGGAATTATCGAGCACACACCGTTTATCGTTTATGTTGTCTCATATTGTATCATTAAGCCATCATATATATATTTATACACAGCAATCTATGTAGTATGTATTGTAATTTAGTCCTCTTTTATACAAAACAGAAAAGAAAATACCTATTAAAAATAAACCGTTTTTACTGTATACGATAACCCCGATTACTCGATTACTCGATTTCTCCACAAGACTCCACAAGCAACCCGCCTCCTCCATATTCATTCCACCTAGCATCAGTGTGTTCATTCGTATGTTCATTCGTGTTCATTTGTTGTCATTTTCTTTTGTTTCAATCGATCTTCCATCGCTGAGTCGATTGCTAGAGTTCGACTATTTTCCTTTTCTGCCTATCGCTTGCTCTCTTGCGCCTCCGCCTCCAACTGCTGCTCTTTACAGTAACCTTTACCATACTTTTGTAGTAACAATACCCTGCTCGTGCCGGGCACGACCACTAGCCACTCGGGCACTATGTTGTTGTCGCCCAGCCATCGTGGCATTTCCTATCCGCCGCCGAGCCCAACGAGGTGAGTTAGAAGCTAGAAGGGCAGGGAACCGCCGCCTGGTTATGGTCTCACCTGCTCATACAATCCCCATACAATCTGTCTGTCGTCTTTCCACATGTGTATCGTTGATCGTTGATCGAACCGCCACCGTCTCACGACCCAACATTTGCCATCATCGATCGCCCTGTGACTACCATCAAACCCCGAAATGAAAATCAAATTGAAAATAACCCCACCGTCCCTAATGCCAAATGCCTAATGCCTAATGCCTGTACTGTACTGTACTGTGTCCGGTCCTCAGAGTGCCGCTGCGCCGAGGCATGGCCTTCTCGACCTCCACCAAGAATCCGCCGCTGCGGAAAACGCGCAACGTCACCTCCCAGAACAGTATTAACTGGCATCAGATACCGGCCACACCGACGCCCACGCCGCCCAGTCCCCGGTCGCAGCATAGCACCACCCCCGCCAGCATTGCCCTGCAGAAGTCGCTGCCTGTGCTGGACCCATCGTTGCCACCGCTGCTCCACAAGCAGCTCTCCCACCAGGCACCCCTGACGACGTCCAGCACCGAGACGGACGTATGATGTGGAGCCAATGTCCACCTCCACCTCCACCTGCGGCGACCGGCAGGCTGTAGTCTTAAGATGCACTCGCACTCGTACTTGAAGGAGCTGACCTAGATGCATGCAATAGATACAAACTACTATCTACTATATTGTGGAGCGTGTACTTACCTTACGATTAACCTGTCACAAATTAGCAATAGCACACAGAGAGCACTTTTCTATTAGGAACTTGTATTGTGAGAAACGGCACTTTTGGGTCCAAAAGCTGATATTTAAATAATGTACATACATTCCAAAAACCACTATCTACTACTCTACTACTCTACGCCTCCTCCTCTCGTCAGACCACCAAGTCTTTTTCAAGCTTAGACATTCAAAAACACTGAACCCCGAAACACTGAAAAAACTCAGCCAGATTACGAGTATTCTTCCCATAAAGATTTAAAGACAAATCAATTTTAATCAAGAGAATTTAATTTTTTTTTTTTATAATTTATTTGGTTGCTATGCTGTTGCAACCAACGGAAGAAATTAGTGCTAGAACTAAACAATATAACAATACGAAATAAAAAATACAAAATATGAAATACGAGTATGCATAGTGCAATGCCATATATACAGAACCTATTTAGATCGAGATCGCAAGCTTTATAAAAGTGTCTCCATGTAAGTCGGTTGATGTAAGTCGTTAAATCTCCATAAGTAGACAAAAATTACTATGTTATGGTTACAGAAAATATCAATAAACACACATGATTATCGTACTTACTGCATGTATAAGACATGTAAATATACATACATATATCCACAATATACAAACATATATACACAGTGTATAACATTCAACAGATACGGTTAATAATGAGAAGATACATATGAACATACATACATATGTATAATAAGTATGCTTGTCCCCTCCATAGTATTGTATGTTCCCACTCCATAGACTGCTTTATCTTTCCGATATAATTCAGTTGAATAGCCGTGCCCCCATACCCATATAGAAAATACAATATTAGGTATGTTATACATTCCCAACAGGTTCGGATAATGCGAAACTACATAGCTTAAACTCATTTCGACGTATGTATACCAAACTAGAGTATTAGCCGGTAATCGGCCAGCGTATATATCATAATGTTAGTTAAGACTTTTAAAGGATCTAAACTCTTCTTCTTTCACAAGGCTTCGCAAAATACACCTTTGGAAATAGAGTTTGAATTCCAATGATTGGATCCCGGGGGTGATATGGGTGATATAATTTGTGATGCGAAACAGGCAGAGAAAAGTCTATACGGAAGGTAGTTGCAATCTAGTTTGCAATCTTCTGGTAACATTCCATAATATCTATCCTATGAAGCATTAGAATACATTACACTTATATTACATTTTTTTTTCATAAGATTAGAACGTGGGAAAAGGAGGGCATAAAAGTACCAAAAGGCGTAGAAAACCGGTAAATTTATAGCTTCTGCTTACCTCCGACTTCCTGCGAAATCTTTAGGATACATATGTATATCGGGCGGTGGGCACATACATACATATTCCAGGTCCCATTTCCAAGTATTGGCTAGTAAAGTGCATACATATGTAAGTAAGTAGTTGTAGATTAGTACTGTTCTTCCTACATAAACTATATTAGGTGGACATTCTGGAACAGCAATCGCAGGTGTTTGCTCCAGGATATTGTATATATTACCTTCGGGAAAGCGTGACACAAGTTCTAAATTACATATAGAAAAACAAACAAAGACATATGTATACACACACACACACACATACACAAGGTATATACATATATAGAAATTATTCATATATATATTTGTAAACGTGTACAAAAGATATGAATACATCATGGTATTCGGGGAACATATAAAATATATTACAATATACATACATACATATACACATACATATATAGAACCGCAATAAACAATGTTAACTGTATTTGTATGTATTTATTGATATTTATATGTACATATATATATATGTGTGTACTATACATAGTATGTATAGGGCTGCTTAGAGCTGAGATCGTATTTTAGAGTTCAGTTGTAGTCCCTTCCCCCCTAACATTGGCGTACAAATATCTAATCTCTAGTTTAAAGCAAATAGTACTTACATACATATATGGACACTTGGATGATACATATAGTACATATGCAGTACATATAACACACATACCCTACCCTACCCTACCCTATGGTAATATGGTAATTAGAAGTTGAACTTAAAAATGTTATTGAAAACTATATCAAAAACGCAATTTATTTACAATGGAATACAAAATAACAGACATATAATGCGTAAAGTGCAACAAAGCTTTATTTACACGCTTGAACAATAAACATTAAACGTATTTGTAAAGTAAACTCGCAATTTGATTGTAGTTTGATTTCACATTTGCAAAGGTAAGAACATAGCTTTTAAATTCCTATAACTAAAGGATGGGTCTTCCAACTTGGTGGGAACATTTGATGAACTGAAGAATCCAATAAGAGCTTATGAAGTTCAGAAACTGTTGGGTCAAAAGGCTTTAACTTCTTCTCGACTTTCATCAAGAAACTTTCTCTTGAATTTGATGTGCAACAATATGACGAAAAATCGTACAAATTATTGAGAATGCGCTGCAGACATCGATGCACTCTGTCAAGATGAATGCTGCAATTTAAAGGCAATTACTAGGAAAAAGTTGCCACGTACGTACAAAATCTGAGCTGGAATACATGCTGGAGCCAACTGGAGTGGACAACAGTGCTTATTTTTCCATTAAAAAGTTTGTCCACAGCTGCAAGCAGTCAGACGGTGGGCAGACAGGGCACGGCACGGCATGGCACGACAGGATAGGGCAGAGCAGGACACAGCGGGGCAGGACGCATTGATGCAGTTTGATAAATGAAGGGTCCTCAGCCGGGGCCATCGTTGTCATTCAATGAGCGATTACTAATTGGCATCGCAGTTAGCCAACAGATTCGGAGAATTTAATATTGTTCAAGTTGAAACTAAACGAACGACGCACTCTGGTCAGGCATCCTCTTGGGGAAGGAGAGACCCACCACAGCGGTGGTGGGCATCCACCATCGTGCAAGCTGTGGATGCAAATTAAGTTTCTTATGTTCTTATATTCCTTAGCTTGCAACGGAGGAGCGGGCAACGCAAGCCGTAACGAGTACACTCAGAAGCAGACGATGCTTGCAACATCCGGTGAGGATTATTTGCATGCCCCGTCCCGACCCGTCCCGACCCGACCCGCTGTGCTCGGCAAACATTATGATAAATGTCTTGATTCCGCCATAGAAGTGTTATGGCTGGATGCTAGTGAGGCTGCTTGCCTCGGATGTACGGGTACGCGGATATGCGGATGCGGATGCGTCTGTAACGCGTATATTTAGATATGGCATCATAATGGCGTCATAAAAATACGCACTTTACGAGCTTCGTTCGAATTTCGAATAGCACTGAGCCATGGCGAATTCAATGTCTACCCAGGCAACCCGCTCCATCCATTGTGGGACCAAGTGGAATCGTGCAAGCGAGATTGCCATTGCCGCTTGAATGCAGTCTCTAGGAGCCCAGCAACGCTTAAAAGTTGGCCTTGGTTTACAGGTAAAATAATTGCAATAATACTATGGGCCGACACTATGATGTTTGAATATACATAAGCACTCACTGGTTCCTTTTAAAACTACTCATCTACGACATCTTGTGATCATTGGGCCTGTAAGATTACCTTCCACTATCGCGGGGTATCTTGATGAAAGCATTTTAAAGGATCAAAAATGCGAAAATGTGCGAGTAGATATTGCCTCAACAAAGCTGCATTTCACATTGATGGAAAATAAATGGAAATTAGCCATATTCCAGGTGGAGCTTTAAGAGCCCGTTGCCGCCGCTTGCAGCAGTGCCATGCCGGGGGGACAGCAGCAGCCCGGATCCCAACCATCCCAACCATCCCTTCCCAACCTCCTTCCTGCCCTTCGAACAAGTGACGAAACCGTGTTAACTCTCCTGTAGAAGGACTGCAGGGGAGTGGGTCCTCCTGCAGTCAACCCACCTTGCGCCGGCACGCCTCGCAAGTTCTTTTCAATTAAAAACATTTCCCAGCCCAGCGCTTTAGCGACAGCAGCCGCCGCCGCCAGACGTCTGCTCTGCTCTGCTCTGCTCTGCTGTACTGTGCTGTGCTGTGTGTCGCCTGTGTGTTCGAGTCATTTTAGCATATTACTCGGGGAAATAATGAGCCCCGAGCAGGGGCCCGCTGCTCCCCTCCTCTCCTCTCCTCTCTGTATGTCGCACGCACATCTCGAAGGAACGACTTTAAAAGCGTGCCACAGAGTCTTTAAGAGGATTGAATTGGATATTGAGCGGAGACTGGATGATGTTTCAAGCAGAGATTACGAAGAATAGCTGGTATTAATGGGTTTCTTCTAGTTATATAATATGAAAGTGCTGCATTAGCCTCTACCGTCTGCTGATTGGATCTTTCAATTACTCAAAATGTATTGCTCCAAATGCAATCAATCGTGTGCCGATGTTTAGGATCCAATAAACAGTCCATTTTACTCTATATATTCCGTCCACACAAACAAACAAAAAACATACGGAAAACAAGGTCAGTTGCACGGCCCGAAAGTGGTTCAATTCCCAAAGCAGAAAAAACAAAATGAATAAACAAGCAGCGAAAGCATCCAATCCTTGTTTTCGTACGAGTATCCACTGAAAAGTGTTTTATTTGTGTCACGGCATATTTATTTAAAATATCAATAGCACCGCAATAAATTTCAGCCCCGACAGGAACGAGGACTGGCATCGGCCATGCCATGCTATCCCATCCCATCCCGTTCCACGCGGATGGCTACGATAGGCACTTCGCTTGGATTATAAATGGGAGCACAGCCCTGGCTCTAACTCTGGCTCTAACTCTAGCTCTAACTCTGGTTCTGGCTCTCGCTGTGACTCTGGCTCCTTGCTTCACTGCACTCGAGGTGGATCATACTAGTACTCAAAGGATGTAGTAGCGGCAAGGAGGATATTTATCCGATTGAATCGATGTAGATGATTACGTTTCCTAAAATGATGCTCTTGGAGGGTGGCACCTCCACAGAGCGACCACAGCAGTAATAAATAGATGAACAGGATGTAGATGTAGATAAACAGACCTAGTTGCACAGCCACAAGCAACACGATTGGAAGGCTGATTTTACCTGATATATACATACATATATATATATTTTATATATAATACATATATGTACACTAGAGTGGGTTATAGAGGTTCCAGAGGTAGCTATCTCCTGGGTCTTCCGCCATGCACTATTGCCTGTAAAATGCTTCATTGACAGACGCGGCAGTCAAAGCTCTGGCTCTCTTTAGGAGTGTAACGAACCAATGCAAGATATCCATATCGTATGGCCAGGGCATTGTAGTATCGATTCCTTTCCGGTACCTTTCCCCTTCGCCGACCATCCGTAAGGCTAACCAGAGTTTCCCAAGTGACTGTGGCTTGTAAACAAGAGCTGGTCACTCACCTACGAGCTGTCGTCGTCCATGGACGTCCATGAGTGCGACTGGGACTTGTACTGACTCATGGGCCTGGCTGTGGGCCAAGTGTCCTCGACTCGGTCGTTCGGTCGTTTGGTCGTTCGGTCCGGTGCTTGAGTTTGAGAAATGGCACTGCAGCCGTCTGGCGCTATTATCGTGTATTTTTTCACGCCACTTTCTTTCTCTCCGGGCCCTGTTTGGCTGTCTGTGGTCGTGGACAGCCCTGCCCGTCCGACCATTATAAATTATTATGTAGACACCTTGTGGCCGGCGTTCGATCTAACATGCGGGCCAGAGCCGCATCCTTCGATTGCCCATCCTGCTGGCCCTGCCCTTTTGGCCGGGTGTGGGAATTTGGTATCCCCTTCGGGTCGGGTCGGTCGCTGGCTTTGTTTAATTTCCAATTGCTGTGCGAGTGCAGAGGAGCAGAGGAGAGGAATCGTCGTCACCGATGCAAAGTGTCATTAAACTCGAGCCAATGCATTGAGTGTTTACGAGTATTGTTTGCCCGTAGTTCGATTGTCCGCTCGATTGTCCGTGCCCAATTACCGATGAAGCTCCGACAATGGAGCAGCAGCAACAGCAATATGTTTTAATTTCCCCGGCTGTTGTTCCCCAGTTACGAATGAAAGAGAAATTAGACAGAATGCGGATGGAGGATGGTGGATCTTGGCGGTTGGATGTTGGATGCAGGAGGAGGGTGGCTACTTCTGGCGGAGACGCCGGAAATTGCGCTTCACTTTCAGCTGCACTCGCTCCCACTTTTCATGCGGCAGGCAGCTGGGTGCCCATGGGTGCCCATTGGTGCCCACGCGCTGCACTGATGGTGCAGGATGGGGGGGCAGAGGCGGACCTTTCGCATGCAGTCAAGTGCCGGAAGCATGAAACATCTGCATGGTATTCCTTGCATACTTTTGGGCGCCTTACTCGGAAACTCAACCGACTGTGCATCCGGAAATTAAACATTTGCTTTTCTCAAGCCTTGCGGTCGTCTCTGCTCCCAAGTGTTCAGCTATTCTCGGTATGTCCTGGAATGCAAGGCTCTTCAAAACACACTCGAAACGAACAAAAAAGGAATCTAGTGCAAGAAATGCACCTGCCTCGACCAGATCTGCCCGGGCAACACTTCCCGCAATGTTACAATCTCAAACTACGGCAAATTTTTGGTTTCTGCTATCAAAATGTAATGAGACAGCGACATAAGTCCACAGCTCCGTTGAATACACACACACATCTGTATGACAGTCGACACATTTCAACTGGAATGGATCCGATGTCTTAAAGGCATCCAGCATCCAGGCATCCCTCGAGATGTGTCGCAGCCAGCGGAAAATCCTTGATGGCGGCAGGCTTTTCATCTCGATATGGTGACAGACAATTATAATTGTATTTAATACTTTTGATTGATGCTTTGTGAGCAATACACAGACACACACACAGACACAGCGCCACACAAACACAAACACTCACACCCAATGAGGGGTTGGTTGGGAGGCATGGCCATGGCATCCATGGCAAAGGAGCGACGTCAGCAAGGTGTGCTGTCAGTGGCGGCAGGAAATATTATTTATGAGTTTCATTGATAAATATAATTTATTTCCCTAATTTATGCCATGAGAATTTACTATATGCTCCCCAATACTGACTTCTGATACTGACACATCGCGCACACGAGAGGTACATAGATAGAGCAATAGCCGGAAAGTAATAGGAAGCCCTCTCGTTTTGGATGATTCCAAGAGTTTAAAGCTCTACGAAATCCGATTGTGTATCGACGTAGAAAATGATGAATTACATACATGTATATCTTTAAGAAGATTTTACCAAACAGCGACACCATTTATCAATCGATGATAAGAATTGGAATTAATTTCCGTTCGGAACATGGCTGTTTGCCGAAAGGACCATTAATCCAGGCCTAAGAAAGGTAAAGCCAAGCCAAGCAAAGCAAAGCAAGCGTTCGTTTGTTCGTTCGTTCGGCTCAGAAGTATCTGTAAAACCAATTATTCCCAGGATAAAATCAATTTGTTTCAAAGCAAAGAGGGAAGCTGATAATCGAGCAACAAAGTTTACTGAAATCGGAGCCTATGGCATGGCGAATATGTGTACATAAAGTAGGTCTTTAGATAACGCAAGTAAGTATTGATACGCTTGCTTTGATTTTTCATAAAAACACAATTACTTTCCATAGAAGAGCAGAAGAATGCCGAACAGAGCAGAGCAAGGCTGGAATTGAATCAGTTACATTCACTCAATTGAGTTATCTGTCGTTCTTAAGTACTCTCTGGGTCACGATTCAGTTGAACAGATTTCTCATATGCAGAGCTCATTTTCGTTTTCCCCCACACTGCCGCCACGCACCAAGCTCCATTTTTATAGAGACACACAATCCTGTTGTGCAATCGTATTTGTACATCTGTCAGTGGCGGCCACTTGAGGCGACTGTTGGCTGCTCTGCTCGCAAAGGCTGGGGAATTGACTAACGGTGCGAGGGATATTATTTATGGGCTGTGTGTGCATACGACGCGACGCTCGTTTTGAATACATTAACCTGATTGCACACACCACGATTTCGATTGTGTGTGCAAACATACGAGTACTCATATGCACGCACTCCAATATGTACATACATACATACGAGTACGAGTACGAGTACGAGTATTGTTCATCATATTTTGATTATCATAAAACATTTACTCTTGGCGCAATACGAGTGCTTGGGCCACAGACACTACAAATATCCAGCGTGGGCAGGACAATTTATCAAACAAAAATACTACGCGTATAATCCAAATATAGAAATCGGAGGAAACAACAAGTTTCGCCATGTAACAGACTCTCTATCAGCTCCATCGCTATCCAGCAAAATGGATTCGGTGAAAATCGTTCAAATATCTACTGCTCGGAAGAGTCCTACCAATTGACTATCCCAGGGTATGTCCGAGGTATATGTACATATATTTCAACATATGTACAGTGGCTCAAAGCCGAAACTATGCAGTGTCAAATAAACTGTTTAACTGTGGTACAGATTTTAAACTAGAGGAAAAACAAAATGTTTAAATGCACCAAAGCTTCTAGAAACTAGGAATCCGACTTGATTTTCGGTTTGGCGTTTAAAGATTTTTTGTTTTTCCTCTAGTTTAAAATCTGTACCACAGTTAAACAGTTTATTTGACACTGCATAGTTTCGGCTTTGAGCCACTGTATGTAGGACTGGTTGAAAACCCAATCATTTCGAGAGCCATTCCCATCGAGTCCGAAGGCCTTAAACTGCAGTTAGAGGAGCTAAACAAACCAGCATCGAATTTCAAGCCCCAGTCTCACGTAGTTCTGCATTAAATAGCAGCACTTTTATTGCCAGTTCCTGGGAGGGCGATGGATGACGCTGCCGCTGAACCTTACCTGGTGTTTGGGCTGGTGTTTGCTGGGGTTGGGGCCTGAGGCACACGCTCTCCAGTGTGCTATTGCCATTGGCCAGTTTGTGTTAACTGTTGCTCGGGGCCATCAGGGCATTGGGAGTGTGTGCCGTTCGATACAAAATGTTGAATTCGTTAAGCAAGACTGGCACGCACGCGATAATCCCACTCGGCCATACAGTGAACACTATCTGGCACGTCTTGCATCAAATAACACTAGTCAACACGACATTTCCGCTATCGCCTTAAATGACCTTTTCTGATAGATTTGGAGATTTAAAAAGGTTTAAAGAATCTTTTTTTAATTTCGATATGAATAAAAATATGAAGTTTTGGTCAAACGGCTGCAGCTTAGCCGTTTATCCATTGATTTTTGAAAGCGATACCTTAAACGACGCCCAATTAATGTGTCTATCAAAATCTAAAAATGGTAGATATAAAATATAATTTTTGTCGAATTTTCCTGAGTTTTTTAAAGTCAAAATTTCGGGGCAAAATACCGAAAAATATTATGAAATTTTAATTTGAAAGTTTAATATCTTCCAGACGTTAAGCTGCAGCTACAAGCTGTCTGGGTCGGACTTATAGCTATAGCTTTGGCAGCTTATTAAAACTGAAAAGTTCATTACAACCACAGTTATAGGAAGCTTAACTTATGTGAAAAATAGAAGCACTAGCTCTGAAAAAAAAACAAATTTTTAAAAAATTCTTGAAAAAAAAAAAATAAACCTGGAATAAAAGCCATAATTCTTTTTTAATCTCAAAATCTGTCAGAATACGTCATTTTGGGCAACAGCGGAAAAAATAGTTGAATTTTGTTGAGTAGTGTAATCAGAGAAATTACTAAGAAATACAAGACAATTTAGATCGATTATATCAGCCTTCTTTTGAGTAAATATTGGCCGACTTTTGTTCTGATTCTGCCTCGATTAGACCACTGTACCACACAGATTTCCCTCACACAACGGAAGTTCAGGAGATGTCAGCAATGTGATAAGTTATTCTTTTTAACTGTGTGCTGCTTTAACTTGGGAAATCACGTAGGTCTGCCACTAAATCATGGAATCGGCTGAAAACACCTTCTGGGCTAATATTCCAGGAGCGACGCGACCCATATTTATACATCGGAAATGAGTTCTTCTCGCGAAAAAGTAATTATGCCATCATCAGTCGTTCTCATCAGTCCGTTGTCGGTTGTCGGTTGGCAGAGGAGAGAAAGCGGTAGCGAGAGCCAAAGACCAAGCCCAGTCCTCGTGGCATTAAGGGACGGGGTCGGGGTAATTAAAATGGCAAAAATAAATGCCTATTAAGAGCATTTACCAGTGATTGACACTTTAAGGCATTTTCCTGCCATAATTCCACGCCGCAAAATGGTACCTCAAGAAAGTGTCGCCGCGACAGGACGGACGGACTCACAGAACCACGCGGCCATGGAGGCAAGCAAGCAAGCAAATGTCGAGCTATCGATTTATGGAAGAGGCGCACAGTCAGCCAAGTCGGAGGAGGACCGTCTAACCCGCTTTAAAAGTTTGTTTGTGCGGCTTGAAGCCCGCCTGGCCGTCTCGCACCGCACCCTCGCACTCCAGACACTTTAATTAAAGAACTTTACTTGAGTAGCGACATTTCGAGGGCACAAGGATTTGTGGCATTCCTCATTTTGGTAACCATGTGCAAATTATGCTTATGTCTCAGAAAAGGATAGAATTTGTGTGGCTGTTACTGAAACAGCTTTAAAATTGTACTTAGAATGGAAGGATAACAGCGATGACTTCTGCTTCCCTATCCATTCACCAGCCACAGAGATAAAGAAAGAGAGAGAGAGAGAGAGAGAGAGAGAGCGGGAGAGAGCCCCAGCTGCAAGCACAGACATTTTGTATTAATTAATGTTAATTCTGTACAGACAAAGGTATTCCTCGTGCATATGTAATTACTGCAATGTAATCCATTTAATGAATTTGTACACACCTCAACTGCTGGCACAGGGCAAAATGTTTGAACTTTGTTCGCGGCTTGTTCGTTAAAGCAAAGTTTTGCTGAGCTTATTGTCGCGGTAGCGTAGCGGTAGCAGCTCCGCTCCGCTCCACTCCCCCTGTCTGTCTAGTTATGGTATATGCGGTGCGGTGTTCGTTAATTTCGACCCCATCCTGATGCAGACACGACCGACTTTTGCTTTTGCGCGGGGGGCGTAACGAAATCATGTTGTGCAAATTATCATAATTCCCAAATGTCAGTCGAAAAAAAAGTTCGATGTATGTACACACAATTTTATTTTGGGGGTCATCCACTGAACATTCCTTGAAAACTGCCACTCCTGCCACAGTCACACACACACATGGAATGAAACCAATCAATTTAATCAATTTACATTCATGTACAGCATGAATCAATCGGCATTACATACTTATGTTAATTCAATAAAAGCGGTCTGGCTTAATGTTTATGGTTGGCCTGCTGTAATGATATATTGGAGCGACGCGACCAATTTGAGTGCAGTTTACACAAATGTGGGGTCGAAACATGGAATACTCTTTCAGGTGTTTCCATATATCATTTTAAATAACAGATACCTCATTCCTGTTAAATATTTTAAAAGAAAAAAATAAATATTTGACCACTTAAAACACTAATACAGTTTAAAATAATAAAGTACATCTGATGCTGATGTCATTTTGCGATTCCTGGGCCCCGTCAGAAGCGCAGTCCCGGGAGGATTCCTCCACCTCCACCCCCCTCTGTCGACGGTCATGGTAATAGATACGATTATGTTCGCAGCTAAGAGCACACTTTTAAGAGAAATAATACTGAGAGAAACGTAGGAGCGCGATCAGTGGCTGAACTGCTCTCTCTGCTCGATAAGCAATCGAGAGAAAAAGCTTTGGTGGGTAGTCGAAGCTTTAGTTACTCTGCGGACGGATTAGATATTTTCAGTGGAATACATCTTTATATTGAACACACTATGAGGTCTCAGCATATTGTAATACCCTCTGCAAGGGTATCAAAACAGCTGTAAAAAACGATCGACTCGGCAGTAAACACAAGTAGCAAATGGTGCAATGTATGCCCTCACAGACGAACACACGTTGATTCTGATTAGATTTAGTGGAAAATAGAGCTATAGAAGACTGTAAGCCCAGAAGAACACACCCAATAATCGCGTAAGTGCCCGACTAGGAAAGATCTGTGTTGCAATGACCGAGGAGACGCTGAGGAAGCCCGTGCTATGCGTGGGCTGCACAGTCATCGATTTTGTGACGATCACCAGCAGCTACCCCAAGGAGGACACCGATCGACGCTGCCTAGACGGATTCTGGCAGCGTGGCGGCAATGCCTCCAATGTGAGCACTGTATTGGGCGTGCTGGGGTCGAAGGTTGACTTCTTTGGAATGCTGAGCAGATCTGACGCGTTTCGAGTGCTGCTGGAGGATTTGCGCCGGCGGGACATCGGCACGAGTCACTGTCCGCAAACGGACAAGGATCCGCCGTTCTCATCGGTGATACTTGCCCAGGACTCTGGCACGCGCACCATCATCCACTGCAACAAGAACTACCCGCAAGTCACCTGGGAAGACTTCAAGAAGATCGACCTAACGCGGTACGGATGGGTGCACTTTGAGGCTCGTAATGTCGCAGAGACCTCCAGAATGATGCAGAGCATTTTGGAGCACAACCGCATCAGCGGCGAACGCATTATCATATCCCTAGACTTCGAGACCTTGTACGACCAGAACCTGAAGTTGTGCTATCCCTGCGACTATGTGGTCTTCTCCAAAGAACTGGCCAGCCAGAAGGACTGGAAAAGCCCGAAAGACACTTGCGAATCTCTTGCTGCCGACCTGTCTTTGCAGGGGACACTGACACCCCCCGTGATCATATGTCCGTGGGGCAGTGCAGGCGCAGTCTGCCTGGATGCCAGTGGCCACTACCACGAGCTGCCGCCGTACAAACCCCAACATGTGGTAGACACACTGGGCGCGGGCGATAGCTTCATGGCGGGCTTTATATACGCCGCTCACGTTCATAAGAGGGATTTGGCGGAGGCTGTGGACTTTGCCAATCGTGTGGCCAGCCACAAGATCACCAAATTTGGTTACGATCATATTGGAGAGCTTAGATTGGCCTAGAAACAAGGAGAAATAGCTCCAGCAGCTTGGTTTAAACAGATATTCGTATCGAAAGTGTATCGAAAGATAATCCTCTCCCTAGTGGCTTTGCAGAAACTCTGCCTCATTTTCGTTGAAAGTTTCCTGCTGCATCCTCAAGGATGGCAGCGCTTTTGTATTTTCACAAATTTTATAAACTTGTCAAAGTCATTACGAATATATGTTTTTATGTATGTATTATGATTATATGTTTTCAGCAGCGACAGATGCGACTGCCGGTATCCAGAAATCTGTGCGGGGGCATGGCAGGATGATTGTTACTGTCCCCGAGAGCTGTTAGAGTCGCGCTTCCCATTTGAATGCCCAGTAGTTGTCTATGTGAACTTTATAAAGTCCGCTCGCTGGTCGTCCATATCAGAGCCGATTGCCGAGTTGATGCCAATGCCGCTCGAGGAACCGCTCTGCTGCTGACTGTTGTTGTTGGCTTCGATCAGCTGTGGAAGGAGACAGATCTCAGTTAGGGTGCATTTTGCTCAGTGATGCCACAACAGGGTGAGATACCTACCTTGGCACGAAGGCGCTTTATCGTGCGCAGTCGTTCCAGCCAGTTGGAGGCATACGGGTTCTGTTTCTGCACACTCTGGTAGACTAGCGAGGCGAGCTGAAAGACACCGCAACAATTAGATAGTAACCGAATGGTCCATTGAATGCCTCTACTCACATTGGCGTGTAGCGCCATTTGACGGGCAAGCAGCGGAGCACTGCGGTCGGAGACAATTCTTGGCTGTGGATGGCAGACAAACTTTGATATCTCGGAGCGAGCCTTCACGTAGACCCGATTCGAGTTCAGCTCCAGGGGCTCAACAATCACGCAGGCGTAGTTGAATTGGCCCTGGAAAATGGAACGCATTTAGTGAACCACATTTTGAAGGAGAATGGGAATTCCTTCGCTCTTACGGATATGGTATTCAGGTTATACTCTTCGCCACTCTCGTTGTAGATGATCTTTACGAAATCGTTGCCGATGTGGCCCTTCTTCTCGTTGCAATTAGGATCGTCCTTCAGCTTGGTAGGCATCAGCGTGGCCACGTGGAAGGTTACCTGCAGAATGTCATCCTTCCAGATGTAGGCGAACTTGCCATCGGCTCCGTTCCTGTCGAGCCCAATGAAGAGGTTGTTCTGCTCGGCCTCCTTCAGACTGACCAGGGTGCCGATGTGGCGTAGGAACTCCACGTAGCGCGTGCTGCCGTGTGAGTTGCGCAGGATCTCGACTTCGTTATTGCACTGCCCTTGGCCTACATACAGCACGCCGATCTTGTGCGTTTCGAATGGCGGTACGAGGTCGAACAGCGTCACGGCATTCGAGTGCTCGGGCCCAAGCTTCAGTGGCATTTCTGTGACCCCTAGTGAGCCTGTGCTGTACAGCTGCAGGAACACAAAGCTGGGATTCATGCACAGCTTGGCATTGATCGGCGGCTTGGCGGGCCCAAAGTTGCGGAAGCTGCTGGCCGGCGGAGGACGCGCCTTACCATTGATCACCTCACGCACCGTTGAGATGGTCTTCGATCGTCCTCGCATCATGTCGCCGTTTCCGTTGCCATTGTTTCCGTACTCCGAGGTGGCGCCCACATTCGTGCCATTGCTGCCACTGCTGCTGGACTTGGCCACGCCTTGCTGCTGCTGCGGAGGCCCAGACGCACCGCCGAAGCTCGTGATCTTGGTCGCTGCCAGCAGCGGTGGCTGTTTCACAGCAGGCACTACTGTAGCCGTAGGCAAAACTAGAGCCGGCGACAACGGAGGCTTGGCCGTCGATATCTGCAAAACCGGAGCTGGGGGCAGTATGATTCCTGCGGACGCATGCTGGCTGCTGACATCATCCGCCGAATGCTGCTTGGGCGGTAACGTGCCGCTCTCTGGCTGTAAGTCTTGGACAACCTGCGGAGGCGTTGAGCCGGCTATCTCTTCCGGAATGGCCTCGCAGCTGACGCGCATATCTTTCGTGCTGTACTGCACACTTTTCTTCTTCAGCGTAAGCTGGCTCTGTGGCTCTTCCACCGTCTTGACCGGCTCCTGGGAGAGCGGAGCCGGTTTGGCGGTCAGAAACGCCTGCCGCCAGCTGGAGCTCATCTCTGGGCTGGAGTTGACGCGCCGCACTGGATTGCGTGCCCGGCTTTGCGCATCTTCAAACGCCAGCGAGTCGTCGTCTGCCTCGCCATCGCTCACACTCCCGCAGAGAGCTGCATCCTTGCCGCGCTTGCCAGGTGCGGTGACGCGTGGTATGGGAATGGCTGCAGTCCCCGAGGAAACGCTACCATTGCCGTTACCATTGCCATTACCGCTGCCAACGCCGCCAACCGAATGAATCTCTTCCTGACGCTGTAGGGCGCGGGCTTTGGCCCGCAGCTCGCTCGAAGGTGCAGCTACCGCCGGACTGGGACTGGGTGGTTCCACAGGCTGTTGTTCTGACGTTTCCTGTTCCGCATCTGCTTCCGGTTGCGGCTGTACCTGCATTGCGCTGTCCTGCAGAGTGCTGTCCGGCCCAAAGACGCCTCCGTACGCTGTGGGCAAGAAAAGCGACACGACATTGTTGAAGGGCAGATCCTGTCCGAAGCAGTCGTTGGTAATGGGGTTCTGGATGCGCGTGATCCACGAAATGTTGCCAGTCGGGCGCCGAATAAAGATCTCCGCCCAGCCGGTGCAGGCCCGTACACAAACTGGCTGCTGGACAACAGATCCGGCAGGACTCATGCTGGCCGAAGACTGCGACAAGGAGTTGCCCAGCAGCGAGGTGTTGCTTCCCGTATGGGGCCCATCGCCAAGCCCTCCTCCGCCCAGTGCTTCGGGATTGGAGCCCCGACGCGAGAGTGCATCAAGCGAGGCTGTCGAGCTGTTGGAGATCTGTCGGTGCGGATGGTTGGTGGCCGCCGAATTGGACGAGGAGGAGGAGGTGAGCTCTGTGCTACCGGCCGACTCGTTGCCGCTGCTGTGCTGCAGGCTCACCTTCGTGTAGCGGCGCTCTCGCTCGGGGGAGAGCGGCGCAGCTGCATCGCTCAGACTCTTCGAATTGAGGCTAATGCTAGGGGCCTTGCCGAGATGCGCGCACCGTTCGCAGAGGCCGTTGCGCGTGGGTGCAGAGGGGCAGCCCGAGGTGGTAATGGTCACCAGATTGTGGCCCACCAGCCAGGTCTGCGAGACTCCATCCTTCAGCAAGAACTCGGCTGCAGGCAGACTGCAACGAAGAAAAGGGTCTAAAAAGGGGTTCTCAAGAAGCTTTTGTACGTACCGTTTTGGTGGCGATGGACAAGGCGAGAAGGTGTGACGGGAGAGAAAATCGAAGCAGGTCTCAGCCAGTTCCGTGTGGAAGTTTCGCAGCCCATTGTTCATCTGTGGCCGCATCTCGGGGTCATTTCGGGCCGTAGCGTTCTTCCGGCTGCCGCGCTCGGTGAGACTGGTGCTGCGCTTGCGGCTAGACGAGTCCTCGTTCAGGGAGTTCAGATTTACAATGTCGTTGGACAGCATCTTGGCATTCGACTGCATCGACTGTGGGACAGGAGCCCATCAACCAGAGCAGATTACAGAGTCTGTGTCTTGCTACTTACACTCTTGATGTAGCTAACGCAGTTCTTGCGCAGCTCCAGCTTGCACTTGAGAAACCACCCGGCTATGACATGGTGGGCCAGCGACACCGTATAGTGGTCGTAGCGATGCGGCTTCGTGTACGGCAGTGAAATGGCAAACACGTACATATTGTGCATGGACGTGAAGTTGGTGAATAGATGCTTCGACAGGTGGATCAGCACTGGCCAAACAAAATATAGGGTAAAAGTCCTCTGGATATTCCATTTACTTACACGAAAGAAACTCCAGCACTGGAATGGCCAGGGTGTTCGTGTCGGACATCTTGCTCATCTGCAGCAGCACCTCCGGCAGCTTCCGCATCAGCGACTCGGGCATTTCCAGTATCAGGATGGTCATGGTGTTGATGCAAAGACTGGCGATGCCAGTGAGCACGCGGGCATTAAGGGCCGTGATAATGGTGTAGTGCTGCGGCGGCTGCAGGCACTCGTGGTAGATCACCAGCGAGGCGATGGCGGGCAACACCAGAGCGTGGAACTCGTCGGTGGAGCGCTTGAACTTGTTGTTGCTGACTGAATTGATCTTGAAGAGGGTGTTGGCCAGCTCCTCGATGTCAATGCCCTGGATGAGTGCCTTGTTCTGCAGCATTTTCGGTAGCTCCTTGATGACCAGCTCGAAAACTTGAAAGTCCGTGTCCTGCTCCAGACACCGCACAATCAGCTTGCAGACGCGTCGTATCGAAATCGCAGTGGCATGAGCCTGCGGCAGCAGCGGCGAGTCAATACCCAAATAATGGCTGAACTTGACCGCCTCATTGCTGCCCTCCGGATAGCCAATGTGGTAGGAGGCGTTGGCCCGCGCTTTGAGTATCCAAGTGAATATCTAGCGAAATATGCAAAATGATATAACAAGTAAGGCAAGTAAGGCAAGTTCATTTACTCACTTTAAGGCGCACAACGCTGGTCTGCTCGAAGATTTTGGGCCAGTCGTAGTGCAGCTCCAGGTGCTCCAGCAGAATGTTGAATATTTTCATGGCATGCACAGCCGGAAGGCGATGCAGCTTGATGGCAAACACCTTGACCAGCCCATCGACAGCAGCGATGATGTCGGCCACCTCCGACTCATTCTTTATGGACACCAAGCCATCCAGCAGAGGCGCTCCAGAATCATTGGCTGCCAGATGACGCATGTGATCGAAGGGACGGTTAATGAGCGCCTCCAGAGTGTCCAGCAGATCCACACAGCGCTTGGTGTCGCAGTGCAGGGCAAAGTTGGAAAGGGCCCGCGCCACTGCCACGCGCACCTGAACACTGGGTTCCTGGTGGATTTGTGCCAGATGTGTGAGCACCACGCGGTTGAGTATCTCCTCCTCGTAGCAGGCGCGATTCTGGTCCATGATGCGCACCAACGACTCGATCGTCTTTATGCGAACATTCACATTGGACATGCGATAGTAGCGGCGGACGAAAAGCGTCAGCACCTGCAGCCACTCCGGTCGTGTGGCGGTCACCTGACGCGATCGGTACTCGATCAGGGCCAATACAGAGGGTTCTGGCCGCCTCTCTGCCACACGCTCAATGAGATCGTAGATCCGATCAACATTGCCGAGTATCTGAGAGCGATCCTGCTGCAGCAGCTTCTCGATACAGTCGATGTTCTCGTGGAAATTTATCTGCAGATACTGTAGGCGATCCTTGTTCATGCCGGTGTCCTCTGTGTGGATGGGACAGCAATTAATTATTGAAAAACGCAGCCATGATGCTTGGACCAACCGTAAAACTCTATGTTGTTCACAATCGCCGACATGATGTCGCAGATCCTGTCCCATATGATCTCCGACAGGCGCGTCTGTTTTATCACCATGCGCACGCTGAGGATCACCTCGTACGTGACGATCAGCTGCCGACTATCCAGTGCCTGGAACACATACAACACACAATACTCATTCACATATGTACGCATGGATACACAAGTGGAGGAACTTACACGCAGGAATCCAGTGAGAACATTCGTCGCATACGTCATGGACGAGACCTGGAATATGATGGTCGAGCCGAAGATGTTCATCGTCAGGTGGAAGACAGCTCCGCGCAATAGTTGCGCATCGTCGTAATGGGATCGATCGTTGAGGATGCTGCACATCATCTTCATGGAATGATAGCCCAGCTGGGTGCCCAACAGGTTCTTCATTATCTGCAAATGGAAGGCAAATTTAAAGATGGGATTTATCATCATATTTCATCGTTCAAAGATATTTTCAACCTAAACGTCTGATATACTCAAGTCTCATTCTCTCCGAGAGTTTGGAATCATTTCCATAATACTTTTGGCAGAGGTTATATTCCAAAATTCGAAATAGGGCTCCCCAAAGATGAAAAAAATAATCGTTAGGGAGTTTATTACTGTGAAGAAGGTGCGCCACTTGCCAAAGCCGCCGCCACCTCCACCGCCACCGCCCCAACGTCATGTACTCGTGGTGGGGACCTGCACCTTGGACCTGGTCACGGTGTGCGATGTTTATCCCACGGCCGGCGTGGATCAGCGCACCACCGAGGGATGCTGGCGACGCGGCGGGAGCGCATCAGACATGTGCAATGCTCTGCGTCGCCTGGGAATGGCGTGCGAGTTCCTTGGGCGACTGAGCAGGGCCAGGGCCTTTGAGGATTTGGTGACCAGCTTCCACGCGATGGGTATCGACATCTCCCACTGCCCGTGGTCGCCACACCACCCAACGCACCGCAGCATCATCTCTATTAGAGGCTGCGAGACGCACACCATTCTGGAGAACTCGAATCGCCGACAAGAGCTCACCTTCCAGCAGTTCCTTGGTGGCGCCGACTACCAGAAGTATTTGTGGGTGCACTTCGAGGCCCGCACTCCGAAAGAAACGATGCGCATGGTGGAGGCCGTGCGCGCCTTCAACGAGCGGTGCCCCGAGAATAGGGTCATCCTGTCCACCGACCTGGTCAGTCTAAAAAAACCCTGCCTGATGGTGGCTGACCTGGTGGACTATGTGTTTGTCCGCAAACAGCTTAAATATAAGTATGCCTTCCTCAACGGCCACGAGACGGTGTGGGCCGTGCGTGACGGACTGCGTCAAGTGCGTGTCGAATGGGAGAAGAATCAGCCCAGAAAGACTCCCCACCCGACACAGGGCCCTCCGCCCCTGGACCCAAATATCTGCCAAGCCCCGCCGAAGAACGTCCCCACCATTATCTACAACAACTATGCGGAGGGGGCCAGCTGCCTCCAGCCCGACGATAACTTCGTCGAGGTGGGCCCGCATACGCCGAAAAAGATCGTGGACGTGATCGGTGAGAACGAGACATTCGCGGCGGCGGTTATCTATGCTTTATTGGAGCCAAAACTGGGGCTGCGCGACGCCCTGGAATACGGCACTCGGGCGGCCGCCTTCAAGGTGCAACACGACGGATTCGATGGTCTGCGCTGCATGCCCAAGAACCTGATCGGATGCTACTACGCATGAGAGCCGGAGAGGCTGAGCACCTTAGCCTGAGGTCATGACCAAACTAGGCTATCAGTTTTGGCCTTGAGTTTGGCTGGAAAAACACCAACAGCTGAAGAACCATATTGATTCGAAGAATATACAGATTCATTGATCGTTGTTTGGTTAATCATCCATTTGGCATCATGTCGGGGCTGTCGATAAGAAGTCGCACAGAATGTGTAATTCTCTGATAAGACGGGGCCTGGAACTGGGGTTCCATTGCAAATACCAAACCAGATATTGATTGAGGGAATTTTCATTAGCATTAATAAACGAATGTCAGTGCAATCTCGGAAGCGATTGCCGCGAAAAGATGATGAGGTGTGGAGGACATAAAAAGGTAGCCGTTGTCAAACCAGTGCCGCATTCGCTATTCGAAGCGCAACAAGATACTAATTCAAATGGAAAGTGAGTGGAGGCGGAAAATGAGACAGCCGATCAAAGGATTACTAAACCAGAGCTTATTTGCTTGCAGATCGTTTAATGCTGGTACTACTGTTCCTGGCGGCGTCTGCCAAGGCTTCGCATGACCCGAGCATCGCGTCTGTGTGTCGGCTTTCGGCCGCCTGGAGACTGCTGCCCGATGAGGGCCACTGCGGCAGGTTCTATGTCTGTACTGGCGATGCTGAGGATCCCTACCAGGAGTTCAGCTGCCCCCCCGCCTATCGCTTCAACAGCGAGCAGGGGATCTGTGTACCCGGTGTCTGCAGTGACGTGACCAGCTCCTGCAACTCTTCCACCAGTGCTGAGCGTATACCGAGCGACTGCACTCGCTATCGCCGCTGCACTCCAGCCGGAGCATACTCAGTGGCGCGTTGTGTTAGCGGCAGCTACTTCGACACCGGACGTCGCGCCTGTCTACCAGTGGCCGTGACGGCAGCCCACCAGTGCAGCTGCCTGCTGCCGGAACACGCCACGGTGGAGAATCCGAGCGACTGCGAGACCTACTTCCGCTGCGAGAACGGCGAGGCGGTACTCGTACAGTGTCCAGCGGGTCAGTACTTTGAGAGCAAAGTGGGCAGCTGTCTGCTGGACTCGACTGGCATCTGTTTCGAGAAGGCTACCATCCCGCCGGTCCTGACGGACCAAGCGCTTGCCCTGGACGAGTGCATCAGTACCGGCAGTCGCCTGGCGCCCCACAGCCGCGACTGTGGCCGCTACTATGTCTGTGCGGATAGGCGAGTCCTTGAGATGAGGTGTCCCAGGGGCCAGTACTTTGATGCGGTACACCGTTACTGCACTCTGGACGTCTCCAGGGAGTGCCAGAGAAACGAGAGCGAGAATAAGCCCCAAGAGGTGACAGAGCCAGCGGCGGCGATAGCAAAGAAACCACCGCCACCACCGGAACGGGAAGTCTTCGGTAGCTACGATAAGTTTTCGTCAAAGTTCGTCTCATTTTGAGAAATATGAAATTCATAAATAAACGTTTAGAAGATCCAAGTCACCATCGACTCAGGGAGAGGTAACAGAAGGCCGATGTATAGTGGAATTCCATGTTCCATATGGAATAATTATACTATCGTAGCAATTTGCATACACTATTCCAAGAGATATTATTCCGATATTGGTAAAAAAAAGCTCTTGCCTGCCAACAGATTGCTATGGCCCCGACCCATTAAAGTACATATATTCTTGATCAGCATCAATAGCCAAATATACGGACGGAATGGCAGACATTGGAAGTCAATATAGCTCTCACACTCTTTCTCGTGCAGAGTGTGAGGGCACACGGAGCGGAGAGTAACGAGAGAGAGAGACAGATGTACACGGAGCGGAGAGTAACGAGAGAGAGAGACAGATGTAGCGGAATAAAAAACAGTAGACGCAAAATGAAATCAGATAAAATATTTCAAAATTCGAATGAAATTGGTCATAAAGTGGAAAGAGGATAAACGAAGTGCAAGAATTAATACTAGAACATAATTTGCGGTCGTAGTTTCTAGCGTTTTCTCTGTTTTTCCCATCTCCTATGACAAGTACGAGAAAAAATCATAGAGATCGCGGAAAGATTTGCCTTCTCTCTGCATTAACCAACAAATCAGTTCTGCCCTTTCAGAGAGAGTGAGGGCATGATACCAATTCCGGTGATCATAAGCTCTAACTTGTACTGACTGAGTGGCGGGTATAAAAGTAGGTTCCCGTTCGTTTAGCACCTCCTCGGACAGACACTTAATTTTATCCTTGTCGTTATATCCGGGAACTAACAAATAACATAGATGTAGCAAACGTGGGGGAGGAATACACCTACGTGGGTCCCACCTCGTCAAACGTGCTAGATCTAACTCTCGCAACGGGAAAGAGTACCAACATATCTGGATGGAAGGTCCTCGAAAGACCTTCCTTCTCAGACCACAGGTACATTCAATTCAAGTGCGAATTTGAATACACTCCAAAAGTGGTAGTCTATAGAAACCCCCGGAACACAAACTGGGAGAAGTTTAGAAAGACAGTCACCTCGAAACTCGCGAGCCCGGGCTCAGTGAAATCCGCGGAGGATATAGAGAAGTCCTTAGAGACCCTATCTACGGAACTGCTAGAGGCATACCACACAGCATGCCCACCATCTAGAACAAGGAAGAAGTCCAAACCACTCTGGTGGAATCGAGACCTCTCTCTGCAAAGAAACAACCTCATGGAATTTTTCAAGCTCGCTAAACTAGCGAACGACGAGAACATCAACGAGGAATACAAGACCCTATTAAGGGAATACAAGAAGGAGATACGTAAGGCACGGCGTAGCTCATGGAGAAACTTCTGCTCCAGCATTGAGAAAGTGTCTGAAACGGCTAGGCTGAGGAAGCTGCTGTCAAAGCAACCCACAGTACAAAGCCAACTCAAACTAGACAACGGACAGTGGTCGGAGGGCAGCAAAGAAGCCCTAACGGCACTAATGGAGGCCCACTTCCCAGGATGCACCGAGGTCACCGATGCCGAAACGCATCAGGACCTAGCAACTGAGGAACAAACACCCCCAACAGATCTGATAACCCCAAAGAAAATCCAATGGGCTATAGATTCCTTCACGGGCATAAAGGCACCTGGACTGGACGGAATATTCCCAGCCATGCTGCAAGTGACCAAATAGGTGATCACCCCATGGCTTCTCGCGATATACGCAGCATGCCTAAGAACAGGCTATATCCCGATCCAATGGAGAAACTCTAGAGTTGTCTTCCTCCCAAAAGCAGGAAAGTGCAGCCATGTGAGTTCCAAGGATTACAGACCGATAAGCCTAACCTCTTTCTTACTGAAAACATTAGAAAATCTGCTGGATCTACATATTAGAACCAAAGTAAGCGGACTAATGTCAACCAACCAACACGCCTGCACCAAGGGAAAATCGGTGGAAACAGCACTGCACTCGCTAGTTGCTACCGTCGAGAAAGCCCTCAACACTAAGAAATATGCACTTGGAGTATTCGTAGACATATCCGGAGCATTCAATAACGTCACTACAGAAGCAATAATGGACTGCCTAGAAGCTACCAGCACCCACCCTTCAATCAACCTCTGGATAAAGAACCTTCTAGGTTGTAGACGGGTGCAATCAGAGTGGGGCACCGCCTCCATGGTCAGAGGTGCACACAGGGGCACACCCCAGGGTGGAGTCCTGTCACTCTGCTATGGAACCTGGTGGTCGACAACCTCATCAAGAGATTCGAAAGGAAAGCACCAAAAATAACAGCTTATGCAGACGACATAAGCGTACTTATTACGGGTGTATGTCCATCGACTCTCAGCTCCATAATGGAACGAACACTCAGGGAGATATGTGAGTGGGCAGATGGAGTAGGACTCAGTATCAACGCGGACAAAACGGACGGAAGAGGATGACTCTTCACCAAGAGATACAAGGTACCAACATGGGTCCCCCCGAAAGTCAACCAAACAAGGCTAACCCCTAAAGCACAGGTCAAATACCTCGGCACAGTACTGGACAGTAAGCTGGCATGGAGACCCAATGTAGTAGAGCGGGTGAAAAAGGCCACCAATGCACTATATGCATCCAAGAAGATGCTTAGTAGCACATGGGGCCTGTCGCCCGCTCTGATGCATTGGATCTACATCTCGGTAGTGCGACCAACTCTGCTGTATGGAGTCCTAGTGTGGTGGAAAGCCACTGAAAAGAAGACGTACCACAAGCTAATGGAACGAACCCAGCGGCAGGCTTTGCTCTGTATAACGGGAGCGCTGAGGTCAACGCCAACCAAAGCACTCGAAACAATACTCGGAATCGACCCCCTCGACATCTACGCTAGGCTGACTGCAAGCAAGGCGGCTCAGCGCTTGATTGCGTCGGGGAACATGTCTCCTCAAAGATTCTGGCATAGTTCAATTGGAATGGACATGATCAGTTCAACCGACTACATGATCCCCCAAACGTGCCTTGAAGTAAAAACAAACCTCCTCATGGGACCCGAAGACTGGAAAGCGGGACGGGACCAGACTCAACACCTCAACATATACACTGACGGCTCCAAGATGAAGGAAGGAGTAGGAGCAGGCCTATACTGTACAAACCCTGAAATAAGGGCGTCGTATAAGCTACCCGACCGATGCAGCATATTCCAGGCAGAAGTCTTCGCCATCAAGAAGGCAGCAGAGGTCGCTCAGCTCACAGAGCGACCACACAATACGGTTAACATATTCGTTGACAGCCAAGCAGCGATAAAATCCATGCAGTCGTCCGCGGTCAGTTCTAGAAGTGTCCTGGCAAGCAGGGAGGCACTAGAATCACTAAGCACGACTAGGTCAGTGCAGATCTATTGGGTTCCCAGTCACCAGGGCATCGAAGGAAACGAAGAGGCGGACGTTCTGGCTAAGGAAGGCGTCGGGCTGGCAAACGATATGACAGAAAGCGTGCCGGTCTCCCTAAGGACGCTACAAAGCGACCTGGAGAAGCAGGCCAAAATGAGGACAGATAGCAGGTGGAAGAACACCACCACCTGCAGAATCTCGAAAATCATGTGCAAGAAACACAATGATAATCTCAGCCACTATCTGCTGGATCTTCCACGGAACGATTGCAGACTGCTAGTGGGCATACTAACAGGCCACTGCCTGGCTGCGTCGCATGCAACCAGGCTGAACATCACTAACAGTGACATCTGCAGGAAATGCAATGAGCCCGGCTGTCGAAGCCCTGGAGCATCTGTTTGGCCGGTGTCCGGCTCTCTTAAGGGCAAGGAGAATGTACCTGGGCGCACCGATGCTGGCATCACTGGAGGATGCCTCCAAGAGTTCGCCAGGGAAACTGCTTGCCTTTGCGAAAAACACCTCGATTCTGGGGGACTTCGGAACCTCAGAAGCACGCTCGTAAGGTCCATACAAAGATCCGTATTACTAAGGGCCTTTTTGGCCTATGAGAGGCCCCGTAGAGGGCCGTCTGGGATAACCTAACCTATATCCGGGAAAACCCTCACCTTGAAGGAGGACTGGCAGTATCGCGAACAGTCGACGGTTCGACACAAAGTGATGATGCACTGTGGAAGTGGCTCGCTGGGGAATATGGTGTAGCCAATGACCATCTCCAGAATAGTAAGGCACTGCAGGCCTATGTCGACGTCGGTGACGGTGCAACTCAATTCGCAGGCATTCCTGGTCAGAATATAAAGAAGTTAGCAAGTGGCATGAGAATATATCTGAATGGATCACCCACTGTAGGATTCCAACGAGAATGTCTTTGTCCAGATGGGCTGCGTTAAACTTGATCAGATTGACCAGCATGTCAAGGTAGGGGCATAGGAGATTAGCCTCTGTTATGGCTGGGATCCACTGCAGCATGAATTTCCCAATCTACCAATCAAGACACATGGATATTAAGTTTAGAATTAATGGGGCATTGCACGCCTAATGTATTGGTGCAGCACCTTACCTTTTCTTCAAAGTTTGTGATATTCTTCCCGTTTTCTGTGAGTGTGTCTAACAGCTCCAGCAGATGCCGCAGGTCCTCACGGGCCTCGTGGTTCTGTATGACCAGAAAGAACTTCTCCCGCATGAGAGTGAGGTTCTTGTACTGTGTGTGGATGAGTCGCTTGTAGAAGCTCAGAGCAATCTGTCGCGTTTCCGCCGGCTTGTTGGGCACTATGAGATCGTTTGTGAGATTCCACAGGCTGGTAATGGAAGTCTGTAGGGACGGAAGCCAGTATAAAGATAAAGTTGGTTTTTGTCTCTTTGTCGCCTGCCTTGCACATACCTCATCCAAGTTGTAGTTGTGCAGATTGTCGCCCAGATCCTTGAGAATCTTGCACCGCTGTGCAACGGGCTGTTCCGGTCGCAGCTCCCGCTCATATGGCCGCAGTCTGGTCTCCCCTGCATTGCCTGTGCAAAACGCACCATTAATACAAATAAAGCAGAAGGGCCTGACGACGGGGGTGCTCTCCCCACCAATTGGAGTGGTTCCTTACCTGCCGGTGTCACCTGCTTGAGAAACTGTTTGAACTTTGACTTGTTGTTGGAGCTCATGGTTGATCGTTCTCTGGGCGGTGGTCAGTAAATCAGCTCTCTGCTTGCTCAATTATTGGTTCTTTTCGCTGCAATTCTAATAACAAATTTATGCACACAGCCACCAGCTGCTGCTGCATGGCATGCTACATGGCAACTACACAGGGATGAAATTGTCACAGAAGCATCTAGCGGCGAAAATGGGCAAATTGTTATATTTCTACATGATTTTTACAAAGACGTGTGGGCACAACAAGGTGAGTACATAACGATATTGTCCGATACATATATATGAAATTGGCAAGGTGTGTGACCTAGAGAGGAAGCAATAGCACTCAGGAATGAATTGTAAAATGTAAAAGTTTACTTCACACCGCAACGATAAATAATCTATTTTATATATGTTCTTACATCAATTGATTTCAGATAGAAGTTAGGAATATTTTTTCTTTGGCCACACTTGATTTTCAAAATAAAACGCTCATAAGTTCCGCTTATCGCACAAAACTACCGATATTTTTCATTCAACTACCTGTGCATCGATAATTAGAATGTAAAATCGGTATATCTGATCTGATCAGACGTAAAACAACAGAAAAATAATTCGATTTGTTCTGAAAAGTAAGCCCGCTAATTATATATCCCAAAATAATTATATATATATATTATATTGCCAATTCAGCATTGATACTATCAACATAATATCAAAATATTAATATCGATATATTGATATATCAATGTTTCAACATCTCTACTGTCACCCGACGCGTCTGTGAATAAAAAAAAGTTTTACTTTTGAACCTTGAGAAATAGCTATTCACCTTAACTAAGCGGCGCATCTAAGCGTCTAGTTTCTCTGTCACATTCTAAAGTTTTCGCCCGTTTTTCCCCCGCGATTGCACATTGCCGTCAGCGCCACATTTTTCATTGCTTTCCGCGCTCGCTAATTGGCAAACCAGATCCACGAAAAGTACATACGCAAAAGGAACTAAAAGAACAAAAGGAGGAAAACAACAGTTAGTCGTCAAATCTGCGACGCGCGTCCGACAGAGCTAGGAATACGCTCTATTCACACACAGCCATACGTACATTATCGCCCAAGCAGTAGGTATGTATGTACATATGTATATACGAAATTAAGGCAATATTTGAACATAAGATTATTACCATTATATTAGCGTGCAGTAAGCGCCGACGACGTCGCGTCGTCTATATATCACCAAAGTTAGTGTTATTTCGATGTGTGTGTGTATATATGCGTACTTTTGCCTTCCTGCCATTTACTTGGGTCCATGCGCGTGTATGTGTGATGAAATGCAATTTTTATTTGGCATTTTTCGCGCCTCTGATTCCAGGCGTATTGCTCTTGATTCCTATACCCGGTACTTGCAGGGTATACACAGTATTCTTACAGTATGGCACAGGGTATTTCGTTCGTCAAATGCATGTAAGAGCCAGAAGCAAGCGTTTCATAAAATGATCATTATCTACCTCATTAGTATAATAATGGTCGCAATAATTACAGTCTAGTCCGAGTGAGGAAAACAAATTCCCCTCATTCTCCCAGAGAAACTTGAGCAGCAGCACGGGCTAGTGACGCCACTGATCAGGTTACCGGGTATCCAATGCGTCGAATCACTCTACTATAGCCGTTCTCTCATTGTTTTGGAAAAACGGCGCCGCCATTTTTGACAAGTTCTCGCCGACGAACGATAGTCGGAATTAGTTTCAAGCATTTGCTAATCCGAATTTCATTGTGTTTTAGAAACCGGATTACCATGAGCTCCACGGAGGAAAACAACAGCAGCAGCCCGGCCACCACGCCCCAGGAGGGCGAGGCCCCCGAGCAAACCAATCCCAGGGATCTGGAGAAGATTGAGGAGGAGAAGCTTAAGTCAAAGTACTCGAGCGGCATGCGTGTGCCCGGAGGCCACTCGGCGTTCCTCCAGAAGCGTCTGCAGAAGGGGGTAAGTGTGCCTGCCATGTGCCCATGCCCTAGTCCGTCTCACATAATTTTTGTCCCTTCTGCAGCAAAAGTTCTTCGATTCGGGTGACTATCAGATGGCCAAGCAGAAAGGTGGCAGCGTCAAGCAGGTCTTTGCCAACAAGGTGACCACCGGCGAAGCCATACCAACACCCGAAACCGTGCCGGCACGCAAGACCTCGATCATTCAGCCCTGCAACAAGTTCCCAGCGACGAGCTAAACTGTCGTAACGCCACCCCCTAAACACCCAAACACACATCCCCTAAACGCAAAGCCCTCTCCCAGCAGCCCACCCCTCAAATGCTCCTAATATATAATCTACATTTCAAATGCTAATTGTGGCGCACTTTCGGCTCAACTATGAGCATGAGCGGATGTTTTAGTCTGTTTTTTTTTTTTTATTTCCAAAACTCCCCAAAAAAGAGCTGCTCCCCAAAACCTTATTAATTTTTAAGACACAAAGTTCTGCATAGTCCTGTGGTTAAACACACACACACACACACACACACACTACTTGTCCATCCCAAATCTCAAGATCAAGTCATTTCTCATGCCAAGGAAGTTGGGCAGCACGAAGCTTGTTGCAGAGTATGCATATATAAACCCGTATCTGCGTAACATTATCTTAACCTACCCAGATTATATGTAGCCTTAAGTATTACCAGCATAATAAACGTAAGTTGGAGCCAGCAAGCTACATTTTTCTCGTATTGTAAGACCTCCCAGAAGGCACAAGTCTCGTTCAAGCTTGCCGAATTCAATTTTAAATGCGAAAACCAAACTGGAAATAGAATCTGTTGTAAATGAAGCCAAGTATATGGCAATTAATGAACTAAAATAAAAATCCTGTTCGTACTACTACATTTAAATGTATCTTAAACTCCTAGCCTTATTTTGGGAAAAGGTGCCATTAAGTGGCTTTGGCGTTGTTAAAGTTAATGGCGTTAAAGTAAACGCCTCGCTTGTTTTGAACAAATTTTTAAAAATGCTAACAGTGCTTGGAAAGCAAAAATCATTTTCAGAGGAATCAACAAAATAATATCAGATTTGTTACAATCTGCGAAGGTTCAGCAGCTCCCGGCTTAAAATTTTGATATTTTCTATAAAGTTAAAAGAAAACAAATTTTAAATAATACAAAATATTCACAATGTCTGGAGAGTAAAAATCATTTTTAAAAGAATCAGAAAAATAATATCAGTTCTGTTACAACCTCCAAAACTTCGTCAGCCCCCGGCCTAAAATTTTTATATTTTCTAAAAAGTTGGAAAAGTAAAAAAAAATTGCTAAAATAATACAAAATGCTAACAATGCCTGGTGATCAAATATCATTTTCAAAGGAAGCAAAATAATATCAGTTTTATTACAACCTCCGAAAGTTCGGCAGTTCCCGGTTTAAAATATTTATATTTTCTAAAAAGTTGAAAAAAAGTAAACAAAAATTTTGAAAAATAATACAAACTGGTAACAATGCCTGGTGATCAGTTTTCAGTCATACTTTTTAAAGAGAAGCTATTTTATTTGGATTTCGTTAATAAAAGACAAGGGATTTAAAAGCTCAGACCTGCCTCCTTTATGTAGATTGCAAGTTTTCTAAAATAAAGAAGATTAAGTCCTTCAAATTATTGAAGTATTTAAAGATCTAAAATTTTCTTCTAATTTTGATATACTTCTGGCAGTCAAAAATGAAATGCTCAGCATTTTTAATCTTATTACATGTATCACATCTGTTTGTAGTCACTGCCTTAATGCTAAATAAGTATTCTTTGGTTACTTTTATGTCCCTGGCTTTCCAGTTTAATTGGACATTCCATGGTTTTTTAGGTACACTCGGAAATATACTAGCAAAGGGTTAATTTAAATGTGCTAGTCACCAGCCACCACGAACACCCATAAGGGGGCCTACCTCAATGGGCAGTCTTGGACCTCTGCCCAGCCCGTCGAAGAAATTAAGGGATCGATCGTCCTTCCTTTTGGCCCCGACAAGCACCGGATAGGGAATCCATGGGGTGCCAGTTTTGACTCTACTAGTCCAGGACAGACGGCCCATGCGCCGCCATAGGGTCCACCAGTTGTCGCTTCCTGGAAAACGCCTCACCTGCGAATCGATCCAGCAATAATGACTGAAAACGAAAAGACACGTTTCGCTTACCCATTTCGTCGAGATTTCTAAAGGAAATTATATTTCAAGCTGTACTTTGAGTTGTGCTTCGCCATTTTTCGAAATTGGTGATATATTCTACACACGCTGGGCAGCAAAGTTCCGGTCTCCTCTTTAGGCTTCTTACGTTTGGCATGGTGTGGTCTTTATCCAGTACAATAAGCAATATTCAATATGTAAATTTTGGAAATATATAATTAAAATTCATATTGCAAAACCACAGAAAATCCCTACGGTCCGAGTGTTGTATATTATTTAAATTAACCGCCGCAGTTATCGATAGTCCTCGACCGTCACAATGCCCACCACTAGCACTGATTAACTTGTGTATTCGGCGCGCTGAAAATGTACATTGTTTTTGGTATTTTGTTTTGCTTATAAAAATTTGCGTTCAAAACGAACTTTAATGGACGCATTTGAAGAGCGCACCCATAGTCTGCTCGATGTGGTCACTCACCTGGCCACCCTGTTGGCCGCCGAGGAGAGTTGCCCGAAACGGCCAACAGCTGCTTCTGTGGCCAAGAAGCGCAGCCGAATTTTCGAGGCTCTGCTGCGGAATGGCAAAACCCCCTTCTCCACCAAGGAGGCGTTCTTGCGGAAGGTGTGCCTGGACATAAGGGGCGATCGAAAAGACGAAATGTTGCGCCACTTCCAGCACAAACTCGGCTGTCAGGATCCATTTGTCGAAGCGGCTGTCGTCCCTTTGCAGGAGGAATCTAATAGCTGCAAGGTTTCCACGTTCAGGCTCAAGCTGTTGCAGCCAGAACCAATGCAGCTAAATAAACCTGCCGATGACAGTGGAGGGTATACTACCCTAAATGACCGTAAACAAATGATGTTCACGTCCGTCAATGATTTGCGACGAAAAGTCAAGCCACTCCAGTTCCAGCCCCACTTTGATTTTCTATTCAGCCGATTCGGTGAGCAGTCTGCTCCTCCCAAGGGCCAGGGGCCGCAAAAGGCCCTCTCCGTGACCTGCTCCGCCATCTCAGAGTCCATGGCTCGCATGAGGGATCCCAAGGACCAAATGATGCGCTTGACACATCGCCTGCAGCTGCCAATGAAAAGGTCTTCGCCGGCTCAGACAGCCCGGGACAAGCTGGAGAATAACTTCATCGCCGAGGCTAAACCTGAGAAGCACTTCTTGTCGGATGTCAGCATGTGCAACGAACTGCTGCTTCTCCAGAACAAAGATTTAGTGCTCTACTACATCGAGCAGCCAGAGCTCATTGATCACTTGAAAAAGGCCGCCGCTGGACTGCAATCGGAGACCTTCGAATGCCCAGCTGGAGCCGGGGATCAGCTCCAAATAAAAAGAAACACCACGGTGCGGACTGTGCTTCCCGAGGTGCTGTCCGATTTTGTGGAACCCTTCGTCGAGTCTGGCACCGCCTTCCGTTACCTCAAAGCCCGCACAAAGAGCCGAGGACCCTGTCTGGAGGGACCCCTTAATCGGGTAATTATCACTCACTCTGGAATGTCAATCTTTGCCAGTACTTGAGTCTATCGTCTTGTGTTTTCAGGCCATGCGGGACACCCTCATCGATTTTTTGGCCACCACTCGACAGTTTTTTCTCTCCCTGCCCGCCGAAAGCTTTTCGCAGCTGTTGATGGGCGCCCAGCCTGCCATGCGACTGGTGCAGCATCTCGAGAAATTGTTCATGGCTGAATCTAATCGTAAGAATATGCCATACCGACCTTCTTGGCCTCAATTGTTAATCCTTGACCGATATTTGCAGTGAACTTGGACTCTGGTGTCTCTGGGACATTCATACTAGCCAGCATCGGGTCGGCAATCGATACGTGCAGCAACAGCGACTTCCTGCAGCTGCTTATGTATCTGCTGAAGTGCATGTGCCAGACCTACTTTGCCCAGCTTCAACGATGGGTCTACAAGGGCGAGCTAGACGAGGCGGTGAACGAGATCTTCATCAGACGCCGTGCGCCATTGGATCGACAGATGGACGAGTGCAGCAAGGAGTTCTTCGACAAGGGCTATCAGGTGCACGAGGAGGAAGTGCCAGACTTTTTGTCGGGCTGCGAAAACGTCATTCTCCAGTGTGGAAAGTACAATCGCCTGCTAAAGGCTTGCAATGCTCAGGTGAGAACGATTTAACTGAAGAAAAACATCAAAGCATCAAAAAACATCAAAACATCAAAAAACATCGCACAATTACAGCATCCCGTCTTCAATGTGGAATACCCCGATATAGTTGTGTGTCTCTCGGAGGAGCAGCTCACGGCGATGCGCAGAAACTTGAACGATAAATACAGCAGAATCCGTCAAACCTTTGAAGTGTGCAGTATGAAGAGCATCTTTGAAGAACGGATGGCATCCAAGCTTCGCTTCAAGAATCGCATGGTCGAACGAACGGAGTCCTTTATTGCTGCCTGGGAGGAGGAGAGGCGCGAGCTCCTCCTCGAATCGAATGCCAAAAAGCGACTGCTCTACGACCAGATCAATGCAGAACAGGAACTCCAGCAAAGGAATCGTGTCGATCAGCGCCGCCTGCGTGTCGTCCAAGAGCTGCAGCATCAGCGGGAGCGTGAACGGTACGATGATATGCTGCTGGAGCGGGAGAAACAGACCCTGATAAATAAAATACAAGTGCTCCGTCAGCAGGAGTTGGCAACCGAGGATGCTTCCGGATCGGAAATGGGCGAAAGCCCAGATCATAGCTCAAATACCAGTTTTAAATCTTGCCTTGAAGGCATAGACGCAGATCCACAGACAGACGCAGATCCACAGACAGACGCAGACCCTTCTTCATTAGTCGATGAAAACCCAAATTCAATAGACCCGGAGACTGCCCCTGCCTCTGTCGTGCCATATCGAAGAACTCACTCGGATGTTCTCAATTCCAACGAAGAAGAACCTTCTTCGCCCTCAGAGTTTGATCGCAATCGTAGGCAAATGTTGTCCTCCGCTCTGTTTGAGGAATGCCAATCGGAGGTGCATCTGCAGGAGTCGTCAAGCACAGGAACGAAACAACGGGCCTTGCTGCCACCGGACATAAACATGAACCTTAACAGGTTGGAGGAAACCACGGAACAGAGTGATCTGCAGCGAAACCGACACCGTATGCAGAAGCATGATGGCTTCAATGCCTTTAACTCAATGGAGGATGTGCACACCGAACGCGTCAGGTGCCAGCTGAGGTCAGACTCGCCGCTGGCCAGGAATCGGCGACGGATGATGGCAAGCGAGTTTGATATTCCGAGCATTTGCAGAAAAGCCACCATCCCATTGTCCTCGATTGCGGAGAACGGCTTGCACTTGGCCCTCGAACTGAACAAGCTGCACGTGGAGGTGCCCCTGGATGCCGCTACTCCAATGTCCACTACATCCGATGTGGATTTCGATGGGCTCTCCGACCACAATCCTCTCAAAGAGCAAACCCCTGAGCAAGATGCAGCGGACAACAACAACGGCCATGCGCTAATCAGTAATGCCAGTCACGAACAGGATCCTGCACAGCTTATGTCGGCCATTCCATGGCTAGTTGAGCCTGCACCAGCTTCTCTGAAGAGAAGAGAAGCTGCACTAATCAGAAGGCGTCCAGCTGTTAGCTGGCCATCGAATTTCGGAAAGATACCGGAACAGGATAAGCCTCAGATCTCAAGCGCCTCGGTGCCGGAGTCGTGTAATCCATTTATGGCCAGGCGGTGTCTGCAGATGTCCGTGATGGAGCCCGTCAGTGCGCACTTCGCGCTGCTTCGCAACGAGGTGCTGCGCATCTTCAAGGAGCAGCGCATCTACGAGCACTTTCGCATGCTGCGAGATTACTTCTTTCTGCAGAATGGCGAGTTTGGGACACAGCTCACGGATACCATTTTGGGCCACATTAGGGATGGCATGGATCCGCGCAGCCTCTGCCAGAAGGGCATGCTGGACGTAATTCTCAACAATGCGCTCGGAGGCTTTGCGGCGTCCGACAACGCCCTTGTTGCACAGAATCTCACACTGGACTGCACAAAGATACCGGATGTTCTGGATTTCATGTCGCTGGAGGCCACGGGTATGCTGACCCTACACTGCAAGGTGAATTGGCCGCTCAACTTGGTGATTAGCGGCGAGACAATCACCAAGTACGGGCTGATCTTTGAGCATCTTCTGAAGCTGCGGCACGTCACCTTTGTGCTCGAAGGCGCCTTCCAGCACTTACAGCACCTGGCCAAGATGCACGGAGCAGCACTCCGCACTGCGCTCCAGTTTAGACATCTGCAGGCGGTGCGCCACAAGCTGTCGCAATTTATGACCACGCTACAGACCCATCTCGTGGCAAACGCGCTGCAGGCCACGTGGAACGCCTTCAAGAAGGACTTGTGTGGCTGCGACTCCATTGATGGTCTCTACCGGATGCATGTAACATATTTGAAGCGGGTGGCATTCCTGGCACTGCTTAATCGTCGAAGCGCCAAGATCAAGGAAACAATTGACGGCATTCTTGTGATTGTGTTGCGTTTTTGCAAGTAGGTTTCCTCATTTCAAATGGTCGCAGAAGATCTAATTCCTCCTTTATTTTCAGGGTTCTGCAGTCGCAGTCTTTCGTGGTAGAGGGCGAGTTATTTGTGCATCCACGATACAAGCGGCTCGTGCACGAGGAGGCAGAGTTCGAGAAGTTCCTCCAATACTTAATCTACTTGGGCAACAAGCTGGCTGCCTGCGGGTACCAGGAGGAAATCGGTGACCTGATACGTGTTATTAATTTTAACAACTATTATAAGTTATCTGAGGGTTCCACGCCGACCAGCAAAAATTAGATGTAGCTAACGTGCGGCCATGTTCAGGTATCTGTTCGAAGCAAGTGAGAAAGGGCTGAATACGATTTTAAGGATTGTTGAATTTATACTGCTTGATATTACTAGAATCTGTAGCTAGTGTGATTTAATTGATGTTGAATTTTTCCCTATACTAAGTGTAAAAAGAGAATTGTTTTAATGGAATAAAGATGGAATAGTATATTCCTTTTTTTAGTGGAGTCCTGTCTGCAGGCTTGAGCGGCTCAAACCACTGGTTTATTACATGATCTTCTGGCTCATTTAAATATAGGTTTTTTTTCAATAACGATTTTGATGGAGAATACGACGAATATTGGAGTGAAATTTTTATGTGATATAGTATTTTTTGACCACATTGCGTTTCCTATCGCTATTGGAATAGTCGCAGAATAGTTTATTAATTTTAAACTTGATACTCATTTTATTAATTATGTATAATTTGATAAAAACATGTTGGCATTTTTGATCTAAAGGAACTGATTTATCCAATATTGCTGTGCTTTATGCGAGAATTGCCGTCCTCCAGCGCAACAAATAATACATTCCTGCTTGCTTTCACACTTAATTCAAATTATTAACTGATTTTATTTGTACATTTTTTTGGTATATTTTCAAATTGGGATGATATATTTTAGTATATTTCAGAGGGTTAGACGGGTATATTTTATCGATACTGTTTTGCAGCCCGCGCATGGTACAGCATCATGTGCCGCGAAATGACCGACATTGTCCCGCAACATGGGCACCGGCGTGACCATTTATGGTATTTAAAATACTTTATGGTATTTTTAGACGCAAAAAGTGTGCAAAAAGTATTTTATTTGGTCATGGTATATACTGTTTTTTTTTCAAAATTACCGCCAAAATTACCATCCATCGTATGAGCTCATATTTGACACGCAGAAATAAGTAAAAGATACTATTTTTGAGCGATCAAGCCTCTCTTTAGTTTGATCGCACCGTTGGAAAATGAAAAATAGGGACAACAGGAAAAAAAAAACAGCCAATGTAAATTACAAGACTTATACGAACCACACCTCACTTGCGAACCTACATATGATATGTCCTGAGGACAGGCCTGTCCTCACGTTATGTCAGGCAATGGGGTGGATTTTACCTTGCATGCGTTGTATTTTCTTGGTCGATTTGCCTGTAGTCCACATCTTCTTTTTCCTCAGCAAAGGGGAATTTTATAAACCCTTCTACGGAAGGGCATAAGGGAGTTGATTAAATGTTTGTCCAACGAACGCAATTGCTGATATTGTAGCCACTTTTATATACTTACGAGGTATGTTCAAGTAATCTCGAAATTTTAAAGCTATCTCAACGAAAATCTACTGTTTATGGACTTCCGACTGATACCAAAAATATGTGTCGGGATCGAGATGTATATAGGAGAAAAAGTCATCATTAGCTTCAATTTCAAATCAGCTAGAAAAGCAGTATTATAACATTTATTCAGAAATAGGGTATACGATAGGTCCATACTCCGTAAATATGTTGCCGATGTGTAGTTAACGTGTAGTTCCCATGTAAGACTAGGGACTTACTTTGCTGACCTATCTCGCTTAAACCCTATTTTAGGCAGAATCCAATAAGTGGGGTTTTTAAAATTGGTCAATCGTATCGAAAATTGTTTCATCTATCTGTTAAAACTATTTGTTTGGTTTTCAGTATCCTGATCGGACGGTATATTTTACCGATGATGTGACCATCTTAGGAAATGGATATTATAAAATTTAGGAATTGTTTGTCATACCATGAAACAGTTAATGCGTAAACTAGTTTTAAGGCTACCTTAAGGAAATGTTATAGTTTGAAGTGTTCTTGCTAATACTAAAAATATCTATCGGGATCGAGATGTTTATACAGAATACAAATCAAATGCATTAATGGTTCAAAACATATCAATTGTGACTTTTTCAAAGGAAAAATGATATAAATATCACATACAACCGCCACAAGTCTCAAACTAACCTCACCTCACCTGCGAACCTACATTGACATGATGGTATGTTAGGCAATGGGGTGGACTTCACCTTGCATGCGTTGAGTTTTCTGAGCCGTTTTGCCTGTTGCCCATACCTGTTGCTCATACCTTTTTTCTTCAGTTTTCCAGCCCTCGCCATGAGTCATTTTTAAAGTATTTCGGTTTTATTTTTAGTTGCTAGTTTTCTCTTAATTGTGTCCAACTCACGCCGCTTTTCCATCCAAAATCACAGACAATGCAGGTGAGGGGTACATTTCCACGCATGGCCAGCGCCAGCTGTGCTGGAAACGCTTGGAGTTCCACTTTTGTGGGTGTGTGCTGCACCTGAAATATGAAATTCCATATTTGGGCAGATGCGATTCGCAGTCGCAGCCCAAAATTAATGTATTTTGAATGAAAACTCACGTGGCTCGGTCAATTGCAGGACCCAAATGAAGACACTGAGTGGAATGATGTGCTGCGGGCCAAGGGAATCATCGGGCCCAAGCAGAAAGAGGCCGAAATCACAGAGGACCAGATCCAAGCGCTGATGGACGATGCGATACAGCGGCGCACAGACCTACCCCTGAGTGAGGGCCAGCGCGACAAAAAGATTGACGACATGTCGCTGGACGAGTTGGATGAGTTGGAAGACTCTGAGGATGAGGCTGTGCTGGAGCAGTACCGCCAGAAGCGCATTGCGGAGATGCGCGCAACTGCCGAGAAGGCCAGGTTTGGCAGCGTGCGCGAAATCTCGGGACAGGATTATGTGAGCGAGGTCACCAAGGCCGGCGAGGGCATCTGGGTGGTGCTGCACCTGTACGCGAACGGAGTTCCGCTCTGCGCTCTCCTCCACCACCACATGCAGCAGCTGGCTGTGCGATTCCCGCAGACCAAGTTCCTGCGCTCCGTTGCCACCACTTGCATACCCAACTTCCCCGAGAAGAACCTGCCTACGATATTCGTCTACCACGAGGGCGCCATGCGCAAGCAGTTCATTGGCCCCCTGGAGCTGCGCGGAGAGAAGCTGACTGTTGAGGAGCTGGAGTTTATGCTCGGTCAGGTAGGCGCCGTTTCCACGGAAATAACCGAGGATCCTAGGCCGCAGATCAGGGACAAATTGCTGGCTGAATTGGTTGACAAGAGCTCGGACTTTTTCTAAAGCTAATAACATCGCCACATCCCCACCCACATCCAAATCCCGTTAAATTATTTTCAGAGATGACCTGTGTGCCTGTCTACTGAGATCATGTTGTATCATTTATGTTTCGTTTTGTCTTGTGCTGTTTCTTCACAAATAAACCTTTACTTTTCTACATGAATCCGGATTCACTTATTACTCTGCTTGGCACTGCTGGCCGCCACCGTCTTGGCCACGCTTTTGGGCTTGCCCCGGAATATGTTGGGATCGATTATGTTGTACGGGTGCTCGCAGGCCGGATTGAGGACGCGGCCGCGCCGCAGCTCGTGCTCTTCGAGCAGGTGGGGGGCGAGCAGCAGGAAGAGTTGCTCCGTCCACGACGGCAGTCCAAAGCTGGAGAAGCAAAGCTCCCAGTAGGGCAGTCCAAGATGGGCGATGGACATTCGTAGGTATTCGCTGAAGGTCTCCGCCAGGAACTGCCAGCTCAGGGTGTTCAGCTCCAGCAAGTAGAACTTGGGATTGTTCGAGCTCGTCGACTCATACAACATGCACACCTAGGCGAAAGGGAAAGTCATTATCTGAAGTCTGAGGACCCAAAATAGATCTGTATCACCTTTGCCATCTCGTTGATGTTGTTTATCTCGAATAACTTAGACTTGGCCGTGATGGTTGGCGTGGCGTTTCCCCACTTATCCTTGCCCGTGCCACTGGAGGGCAGAAGACTGGTCGTCGAACTGGAGCCAGCTCCCGACTGGTCAGTGCCTCCGCTGCTGACAGCCGGCGGGTGAGCAACCCCACTGCTCGAGTGCGTCGTCTCTATGTTCTCCCGAAGAAGGGTCACCTGGAGCAGGTGGGGGAAGTAGATATGTCCCACGCGGCGAACGTCATTCGCTGTCGTGTGGTGGAAGCGGGGAGATGTGTTTAAGCAGGTTTCCGCATATGACGCACTACTCACGCGCATACTGATAGCTCCAGTTCAGCACGAAGCCATCGGTGGACAAGTAGAACTTCTTCATGTCCTCAGGCAGGTAGACGCAGTGTCTTTGCTCCCAGTTCACTACCTGGCAGGCGTTCAGCGGCTGCCGTCGCTCCAGGTTCACATTGCACACTCGCGGCACGGTCGCTGACAGGGCATGAGGGTTGAGGAGGTTAGAGGAGTGCTAGCTGGATAATTATTCCATCGGTGGATACTCACCGAGCGTCTTGATGAGGCCCAGCGTCAAATTTTCGTAGAATGCATCTTCCGGCGAGAGTTTCTTGTTCATTATTAAATAATTTTCGCCAAACAAAAAAAATGTGTGTCACTTTTGCCTATCAGAAGTGTGTTTCTATTAGTTTTTATTCGCTTCCAGATTGATTCGAGCAAACAAAACTTGGCTGGAAGCGTGTTGTGATGGAAACGGCAGGGCCGGCGGGGTGCTCGCTCATTCCTGCTAACAATAATCACATAAATGGCAGAGGACTACGGCTATATTTGGGTAGAATTCGACCTGTTCCCAAATGGTAAATGATCAGAAAACTTCAACCGACTTACAACATTGAAAAGAATTTATTTACAAGTATCATGAGATCGGTAAAGATACAAAAAAAAGCAGTGGACGGACAGTCGACAATTAATCATAGTTTGCGAATGGGGGAAAGAGTTTCATTGACATAATGGAGGTGAGAATGTTTTCTTTGAGCTTTTAGTCGGCATAGCTTGTGGCCTGCAGGTTGCGTTCTCATCTCTTGCTCGACACGTTAGCCTCGCTCTCGGCCTCCTCCTCGTGTCAGGGGACCTCCCAGACGGTGGACTCCACCGACCGTCGAGGCCGGGCTGCCACCTCCACATGGGCATCGAGTCCGTCGCTGAGGCGACTGAATCGTCGCGCCCAGCTGCCGCGATTAGTGCCCTGGCTGCCGGCCACCGATGTCCGGTGGCTGGCATCGCGGAAAAGGCTCATGATGTCCTGGCTGTCACCCTGGGCCCGCTTGATGCCGTGCTGGTACTTGGCCTCCTTGGCCAGCAGCTGTTCGCGCTGCATCTGTGTCTTCACCTCGGACGGCACATCGGGTATGATGAACTGCATGATACCGGTGATTACAAACACGACGTGCTGTTCGGGGTAAAAGCAAAATTAGGCGACAATCCTTGCATCGTAAGAACTAAAACTACTGACCTCAAAGACCACGACGAATGCTAGACGGGCGGCAAACACGTGCCAGTAATGGGGACTCAGGCCATACGCATCGTAGTCCTTGGGGCCGTTCCTGCAAAAGGATTATGCATGGTTGTGAGAATCATTGGAATCAGATACCAAAGGATGTCGCCCTACCGATAGCCCCGATATTGACAGGTGTCTGGATCGCGCTCGCTGACTGAGGCGCCCCACTCCTCCTTGTAGTCCGAGGTGTTGAATATCGAGAGCGAATGCTCTATGTAACCGGCCAGGGTGTGGGTCTCCGAGTAGACGAACTTGTAGACCATGCGCGGTATAAAGTCACTGGTGTAGGCGATCACGAAGGCATTCGAGACGACAGCCGTGTAGGTTATGATTCGCAGGATGCCGTACCAGGCCCCAATATCCTCGACACGCTCGGCCAGTGGGCGCCTTGCCTGGGTCACCATCTTGTATGCGTCCAGCCGGATTTCGGCCACATTGTTAAGGAGCGCAAAGAGCGGGGCCAGGGGAAATGCGGCCACAAAGAGGGTGACAAAGCCGTATTGCAGAACTATTTTTCAAGAAATTAGACTCATGGAAGGCACCTTATAGGAAGCTACTCACTCATCTCCAGGTACTCATCAAAAAGGGCTAAGCGACCCGGGTCCTGCATATGATAGTCCTGCTCCCAAGCCATGTGCAGATGTGACTCGTCCTTTGTCGCCTGCAAAGTGAAATAGCGCGAAAATTGGAATGATCTACTGGGTGAACTCGTACTCCGATTACCTGTTTGTGCTTCCGCTGGCGCCACCAGTTCCAGAACTTGGGGAACAGATACTCCATAAAGTTGTTCCAGCACTGTTTACCCACCATTATGATGGCCAGTTGGATGCAGAGCTCAGACAAGCATCCCGCCGGGTCACAGATGTCGTTCTTCAAACGGAAAAACTCGCTCCGACGCGCCCCTTCATCCCCGGGATAGTCGAAGAAGCGGCCCTTGAAGAAGGCGATGTATATAAGCGACGAGTAGAAGTTCATGAACTCAAAGAAGAAGATCTTGAACGTATAGGAGTCCTCGTACTCGGTGTGGGTGCGCGGGTTCTCCAAATTCGTTAGCTTGATTGCCATGCGATGGTATATCTGTGCAGGAAAATAGAAGCGTGAATCACAACCGAATGTATGGGAACTCCAAGAGTGTAACGTACTCGTGTGAGTATCATTATGACCACCAGATTGATCAATGCGGCTGTGACACTGGTGAAAAGTTTGGCATGCTCCTTCACGAAGAATCCACCGCCGCCATAGATGACCGAAACCAGCGTAATGCGGTACAGGATGGTGCCCAGGACAGCGGATAGCACAACGGAGATCTGAATTGAATCAAGAGTGGAATTATTAACTGACTAGAGGCACACTCTGCACCACTGCGCACTCGATTTGCTCTTGGGCCAAAACAAATTACCACAGACTTTCGTGCTTTGTGGGGACAGAAGAGGCTGGGCGAAATATTGAAATACCCTTGTACAAGTGTTATATAAATCAGAGGAGTCTGATTTGATTGATTGTTCTAGCTTTTATAGTCTCTGAGATCTAGGCGGTCATCAATACTGAGGGACAAAAGACATTTAATTTGTGGGGTCGGTCCACTTCTATCGCAAAGCTAATATATGTATGTAAGTACCCCTGTACCCTTTGAGTATTGGGTATAAAAATAGCCTCGATCATATTCAGACGTTTAATTTTTGCTCACGTATGCTTTGAATAATATATCGGGCGACGACGACACCAATACCATTTATATTTGTATATATTCGAGAGATATTTGTAATCTGAACGCTCAACACACTCACCATAAAGAGCACCGCACTGCCGGTGACAACGAATCGAATGGCCCGGCTCCAGGTGGACATGTAGGGTTCCTTCTCGCGTGTGACGGGATTCATTCGGAATGTGGTCGCATTGGTCTCAAACTCGGGCCGGTTCTCCTCATCCATGTCCACGTTGTGCAGATCCCATTCCCAAACAAGGACCGATTGCTTGCGTTTCCATAGTTCCAGAAAGGTGGTGGCTATTGGCAAAAGATGACTCATATCCTAATCCTACATGTGGCACTGTGGAAACACTTACCCCAGAAGGACATGAATATGGCAAAGAATACAGTCGAGGGATTGTCAAATAGGTAAGTGAGACGTGAGAAGAGGCAGGACTCCGACAGTCTCTGGTAGCTACAGGCCTTGTCACAGAGTGGGCAGAGGGTGATGTTGCCGGTGCCAAACTCGTTACATATCTCCTTGCTGGGCGTGTTGTCTTCGGACTCCAGGGTGGCCAGGCCGTAGATGAAACAGAGAGTGCCCACCACGGAGGGGTACACCAGCATTTCCGTGTAGAATCCGAGCCAGCAGAAGTACAGCGCTATCTTGTCCCCAAAGTACTTGCGCACCAGGCAGAGCGGCTGCTTCTTGTACCACTGTGAGGGATGTGCCCAGGTCTGGTAGAGCACCCGCCTGTCAAGGGAGATGCCGCTCGAGTGCGGTCGATCGTAGCGCCCCTCGTGCAGGGGGAAGCACCCTAGGTAGGTGCCATCGTTCATCAATCGCCGTATCCCACTGCGGTCGGTTTCGTCATAGGGCGTGCGTATCAGAACCTGCATGACCATCAGGGAGCGTTGAGCACTGGTGAATGCGGTGGCACGATCCTTGACGATGAATCTACAGAGGGATCTTTATAAGTTCTTGCTTTTCGGCCAAAAATTATAAGAACCTACTGCTCCTCCGGGTTTCCATTAGCTGTGGCTGCCTTAAAGGTTGTCTCTCCCTCCAGCAAGCTCTGATCGAGCTGAATCTTTTTGGTCAGACGCTGCCACACCTCCTTCCAGTACTGCACGTTCCGTAGGACTACATTTTCCTCATCCTGCAACAAAAAAGAATGAGGCTCGTCATTGAAACATGGGGCGAATGCGAATACTTGCCCAAGATGGCTTCACGGTTATGGTTATGAAGCGCTTGATGGGCAGCTTCAGGTTCATGACCTCAGCGAGTCTGGTTTCCAGTCGCCAGGGCAGATGGATTTTTAGGAAAAAGGTTTTCTCGTTGAACGACTGCGACTTATCCTCCAGCTCCACCTCGAGTCCCTCCTTGACCAGGTTCTCCATGAAAGTACGCCTGAGGTCGCGCCGACGTGCCTCCGCCTCCGTCATGACGCCCAGATCCTCTTCCTCCCAGGCCAGCACCATGTCGACTTTTCGACGCCCGTCTCGAAACATAAGGGACTCGGGGTCGAGCCCCTCCCGGTCCTGCTTGCTGATGCGTCGCTCATTCTCCGAGTCCCCCGTAATGCTATTGCTCTTGCTCGCCTTCCGGCTGCCGTAGTAGCTGCCGCTGATGCTGCTCGCTGTGTCGGAGGCCTTACGCTCCGTGGGCAACAGTTGCCGGTAGCCGAACTGGTCAACCAACACGTTGGAGTGCGAGGACTCCATGACCTCGTACGACTGATTCACCCCCTCCTCCGAGCTGGGCTTATGGCCCCCCAGGGTGGGGCTCAGATTAAGGCCTAGGGTGCGGCGCATGGCTGTTCCCGGAATATCCTCTTCATGACTGCCAACAATCTTCGGGCCGAAGGCCTGCGTGGGGCTGGGCTCTGCCGAATCACCCTCCAGGTGGGTGGGCAGCGGCATGCCAATAGAGTTTGACTTCTGGTATAAGGAGCCGTTGCTGGCTCTCACCACAGAGGCGTTGAGCCACTTTTCCGTGTAGGCAGCAGAGCTGGCCCGACAGGTGGTCGCCTCCGTTCGCTTGGACCTCGGCAGGATTGGAGTAGCGGTCTTGAGTACCACGGCGGTAGAGTTCTCCGGCTCCGGCCGGCTCTGGTTAGTCAGGTAGCTGTAGATGTTGTCTCCTGGATCTCGCTCGGTATCCATTATTCGCGTGTGTGGATCGGGTTCCTGTGGGAGACGGAAGCTGTAAAAATTGACTGGACCCGGGACATCGGACATTGATGCACTCACCCCATAGGAAATCAGTCGGCCTGCCACAATGCCACTGTCCTGGCTGAGGCGTCGTGGTCGGAGCTTGGTCTGGCTGTGGCGGATTATTCGCTCGCTCTTGGCAGGACTGGACATCACCTCACGTCGTGAGGTCGTCTCAGGTCGTGGGTTTCGCAGCGTTGGCACCGAAAGGAATCCTGTGGAAGGAATTTGATCAGCAACTGTGTGGGCTCTGATCCAGGGGATGCACTTACGGGGGAACTGAAATACCAACTGCTCGCTGAGTGGATCGCTTTCCTGGGCTGCGCTGCCGATGAGATTCTCTCGCGAACTGGACTCCGTTATCGGAGCGGTACTCTCGTCATCCACGCTGTCGATGCGTATTTGAAATATGTGGGACTTGTCGCCAGACCGCTTTCCGGGACTGCTCATTGTGGGACTACTCTTGGCTGTCGATTTTCTTTCCTTGTCTGGTATGTTCGCTGGTCTATGTCGTCATGGAATTCTGTGGAACACAATCGAAAATGTAAAACCAGAAGGATATGCTACGTGGTGTTCACTTTGGCCCACTTCGTACATCCTAAACACCTGCTCCAGTACCCATGATAAACTATTTAAGGTTTGCCGCGGTTTGTTGACAGTCGGAATAGAACGCAACGGAGAAAAAGTATTGAAAAGTTTGACTGAGATGGGTGACATGCATAAACCTATGCCCTGCGACTTCCAGGAGAGCTCTGCGGTATTACAAATTAATGGATGTTTATTCTGCGGCCCTCGAGTGGCTATTCATATTCGTATTTGTATCTTCATTTACCAGTCCCAATCCAATCAGAAGCAGTATCACGCACACGCACACGCTCGACATTGACCCAGGAATTCTTCCCTCCGTTCCTTTCCGTTCCGTTTGGTGTGGTTAGGTTCGGTTCGGTTCGGTTCGCCTCTGTTCGGGTCTGGATTCTTTGTATTTGTCCAACTTGATGAGGGTTTACGGACTTGTTCAAAGTGCCCGGACATTAGTCAATGCACTATGGGAGCAGCTCCACTTGGGTCGCAAAGGTTAGGCAAACAAACTTGTTGCTAGCAAACCGAACCCCTTCCCTTGTGGTCGAGTGACAAGTGCTCTAGATAATTGGCCCCGATTAGTGCTGGATAAATGTGTACTCGTATGAGACATACGAGTGCGTATAGTGGTTCACGTGGGGCGGTACGGATACAGTGTGTGGGACTGTCTGGATAAAACTACTTTTTGGGTGTTGTACAAGTTTTTCGAGTTGCACGAGAAGTTGCCCCCAAAAAACATATCTTGGCCCAGGGTCAAACAAATAAATCCGTTCTCGTACCTGGACTATGTATACTATTGGGTGTAGGACGGTTTCGAAATGTCAGCGCTGGTTGGCAGTTGTGCAAAGTCCCATGCCATCGAAGTAATCACAATTGAAGGATTATTGATCGCTTCTGTCCGTTCTTAGCGCTTAGCGATATGTAGTACTCGAAGAAACAATCGATTATTGATTTGCATTCCTGCACTCGGATGCAGCTAAACGCGTCTCTCACTCTTCGTTTCACAATCGCCAATGTCCCATATCCCTATGATCTATATCGCTGCGCTTCAATGGACTTACAGCAGTGGGGCACTATTGATTTTGTATGTCCGTAATCATTATCCTTGAATCAATGCTCATAGTATCCAGGCCCTCTGCGCTTGCATGTCCATCCGTATAAGCCCGCACTTGACTCAACACTTTTCGCCCTGCATATGGGTCTTTGGTCCGATTGTTCAGATTGTTCCGACTGCTCCGATGTGTCCGGCTCCGGCTCTCGCGCACGAATGACCACAGCAATTCAACTGTCACTGTCTCTGTCGCTGGTGTCAATGGTCGTTAACGGCCTGCACAGGATATATCGGCACTCCTGGATAGATAATCACGGTTGTACATGTTTCTGTTTCTGTTCGATATGGCTCTCTCTCGGTGAATAGTAAAACGAGCGTATGGCTGCCATTGGACCATCGCCCACACGAATATCCTATTAATATTGGGCCTCGTGTTGGTTATTCGTGATAAGTTTCTAATTTTAAATCAGGTCTAGCAACGCTTCCCCGCCAGTATCTTTGGACTACTTTCAGAATGACGTCAGTTACCATAGGGCGGGTTAAGGATAGGGCTTGAACATCTTTTTGTTGTGGAATAAGTCATATGAGGCAATAGGTTTTAGACTACATATACTTGTATTTGAGCTGCGAGTATTCCCTTGGCTGGGGATCCAATTCGTGACCATAAAAATAACCTCCGTGCAGGAGTCCCTTATGCAGCCAGGCCAGTATTATTATTCTCGGACGTGGAATCTATTTTGATTGAATGTACGTCATTAATAGCGCTATTCCGAGTCTTGGTGCGTGCTGTTGAGTTGGCTCTGCTCTAGAATGTCGTACTGTACGAGTGCTTTGATTGGCACAACCTATAGATAGGAGTACCTATGCAAATGGCACCTATTTATTTTGATATGCGGCCATCTACTCGTACTCTACTGTATCCATCATACTTGTACGAGTTCAATCGGAACTTTTGATTGAATGGAAACTTTTGAAGGCCCAATGCTCAGGGGCACAGCTGTGAATTACTATCTATAATGGGAGAGGGGGACTACTGCGAACGCCCGAGTTCTTTTTGTATTTTTTCGATATTTTATTCTTCGAAATCACTTTCAATAAACTGTTTATGTACTTTAAAGTAGTATTTTAGCCTCCAGCTAAACATGAATGAAGTACACTCGAAATTATACGAGTCATCTCCATTGCCTTTGCACTGTTGCAGGACATTCTGCTGGCAGCTGCACTAAGCAATTCATAGATTCCTTCCATATTTGTTGGGAGTTTTTCATAGTTTTCAGACAATTAGAACATAATTTCATTATGGAGCTTAGGAATGCCCAACATTTACCTGATATTACTTTGCTTTATATTTCATTCATTTTATTTCATTCGTTGGACTTGGACTTCTAACAAATTCTAAAAAGTTTAGTTTAAAAACGAAACAAAAAAGTTGGTTTCAATTTATTAAAATTTTTTTTTTTTATTTTAATAGTCATTTTAGCCAAGTATCAGCGTGGCTCCGATTTTGAAGTCACCCGATTTGTGGCGCATGCATCCAATAAGTAGGAACGTGAGGGGCACGTTATGCCTATCGGTCCAATTCTTGCCGACGACTGGAGTGAGATCTTTGCATTCTGTTTGGCCGGTAAGTTGGATACGAACTGGTAAGCCACCTCTGGGCTGATAAGTGCACAAAATTATGAGCAGTATTTTTAGTGTTACAAGATGCATTTAAATGTTGTGCAATCGAAATAGTATAGTAGCAAGCAGATCCAGCCGAGCCTTCAGAAAACCAGGTGACGGCCCAGTCAGGTGACGGCCGACTTCTCCTTCTCGACTCTGGCTTCTCCCGGACCCGCCACTCGCTATGACATGCTCGCGGACAGCTTGCTTCAGGCGGCTTACCAGTTCGGCAATCTAGAAGGGGCATAGTCAGATCTGCGGCAGGATCGTCACCAACTGGTGCATGTTCTGCTCACTCGATGCATGAACCATAAATCGAGTATTTTCAAAATTAGAGCGAGGTTGATGCTTGGCTGATGAAAGAGGACGACGGCAAGCGCCAATATCCACCAGTACTGGGAGGTTGGACATGTAATGGATGTGTGTAACACTTGGAAGGAAGCGTTTCCGACCCCGTAATTGCAGATGGCTGAATCTGGATCTGGTCGGATCATTGTCATAGCCAGAAGGCACAAATTAACTGCCAGTGGCTAGGCAACGGCTTTCAAGTGCTTACTCATTCCCTTCATTTCCTTTATATACCACTTTATTTCCGTTTCGACGAGTATGCAGTGGCACTTCTGCTTGTAGTCATGAAAATCAATTAAAATTGAAGGCCATCATCACCCGCTGACGAAACACCCACCACCCTTTCGATGTGTATCCATTTTAATGCTTTGAACTCCTTTGGAAACAGTTTTGAGGGTCTCATTCTGAAGGAATACAGGGTACCACGATTGGATATTTTTGATATTTTAATCCTTGTAATCATTCTTCGAAACTATTATTTTAGCCACCACCTAGATATGAATGAAATACACTTCAAATTTGACGATTATATGATATCTAAACCTAGTTCGGATCTGTCACAATTACCGAGTCATCTCCATCGGTTTTGCACTGTTGCAGGACATCCTGCTCGCAGCTGCTCGTAGCCTTGTTGAAGTAGAGTCCCTGTCCACAATCCCCCTCGATCTTCTGGCCGTGCACACACACGAAGAAACCGCGGCAGTTGTCGACATCGCGAGCCAGCTGGCCGTGCTTTCCGTTGCATACGCCTACGCGCTCGCCGTTCTCCATGAGGCAAGTACCGTCGCTCTGGCGACAGATCCTGAGGAGGCTGTCGAAGCTCTCCCCATTGCGGCAACGTTGGGACACGGGCACATCATCCTCGCAGCTGGTGTAGCGCCGGCAGTCGCCCTGCTCGGCCACGGAGGTGCCATTGCCAATCACGCTGCATAGGCTGTCGAAGGACGTGGGTGTGTCGCTGCATTGCTTGTCCTGAGCGCTCTGCTCCCGCACTGAAAAATTTCCGGGAAGCTCCGTTGGCGAGTCCACATCGTCCGTTAGCTCCAAGGCTTGGCACTGCTGGAGCGTTACGTTGAAGAAGTGGCCGGAGTAGCAGCACTCGTGGCGAAGCTTTCCGGAGACGCAGATGTAGAAGTTATTACAGTTCGCCGGATCCGGTAGAATGTAGCCGTGCTTGCCCTCGCAGACCAGCGGATCTGGCGGCACATGTTGGTTGTTTGTCTCCTCATCGTCGTCCACCTTCTCCACGAACGGACAGGAGCCGTCATCCTGCACGCACAATAGCTGCTCTGGATCAAAGAAACTCCCCGTCCCACACCGCTGCGCCACAGCAACGCCACCGGCACAGATAAAGTACCTCGTGCAGTCGCTGCGGTTGGCCAGGTAGCTCCCCTCTTGGAGGGTACCACAGCTGTAGACTGCGCTGCTGTTTCCTTCCAGCTGTCCGTTCTGGCACTGCTCCAGCGCCTGCGATTCTGGCTCGCAGGCCCCCAGCACGGGATTGAACTGCTGCCGTGCCGGACACTCCACTGGAATCGCTATGCCACGCACGCACGCGTAGTACAGGTTGCAGTAGAGCTCGTGCGGCAGGCGCAATCCGTGCAGCCCCGCACATACCTTTTCGCTAGGGTCCTCCTCCCCAGATTCCCTCTGGCACTGACCGTGGTCAACGCGGCACAACGAGAGCAGGCTGTGAAAGTACAGTCCCTGCTCGCACTGGTGAAGGTGCGTACCATTCTGGCTGGAGCAGCTGTAGTACGCACGACAATCCTCGGGATGAGCCACTAGTTTGCCGTCCTCTACTCCTAAGCAGATGTCCAGCTGGCAGGTGCCATCGTTGGGTCTGCAGTATCCCTGAGCGGCGTCGAAGAAGCTACCGGAGGCACAGCTCTGCAGTAAGGCAGGCTGCTGCTGCAGGCACAGGTAAAACCGTGTGCAATCCTGTGCATCGGGCACACTTAGGCCATCTGGTTGGCCCATACAGCTGTTCTCCGCAGCCGACAAGGTCAGAGCTTGAGCCTGCTCCAGGCACTCGGCCTGGGCCTGACACTTGTTCCGTTGTGGGACGAATTGTTGGCCACGAAGGCAGCTTCCCAGAAGCCACTCCTCTCCCTCGCAGTAGTGAAAGAACGGCGTGCAGTGACCTCCGTCCGCTGGGATCAGTGGCAGAGCTCGAAGCTCCTGATTATGGCATATACGGCGCATGCCGTTCGCCTGGCACCTGCCATCGCTGGGTACGCAGCCGAGCAGTGGCTCGAACTGTTGTCCCTCGAGGCAATGCATACGCACCCAGTGGCCGTCCGAGCATTGGTCATAGATGCTACAGCTGCCGATCAGGCCGCGTTTTTGGCCGCCAACACAGGAAGTCGTGGTGTTCTGCGGACACTGGCCGGCGTCGTTAGGCAGACAGTAATTGCGGTCCCGGCTAAAGTACATTCCCAGTGGACACTGGTGCCGCCACCATACGTTGTCCAGACACATGAGGAAGCTGTCGCAGCTCGCCAAGGACGGACGCACGGCCAGGTGCGTGCAATCCTCGGGCGGACTCAAGGTGATTGTTGCGTTGCAAATGTTCCGATCATTTTCCTTTGCGGTAGCCGGCAACGGCAGGCAGGAACCCATCAGGGCAGAATAGTAGTGCTGCTTGGGGCAGTTACGAAGGCGCCATTTGCTGCCGGTGCACCGGAAGTACTGTAGGCAGCTGCCATTTCTGGTGGACATCGTTTGGGCCTCGCTACGGTTGGTGCACGGTGGCAGATAGGTGATCCGCGCAAAGGCACAAACCATGTCGTCCTTTGGCTCCAGGCAGCGCTGTTGCTCTGGGTTGTAGTAACGATGATCGGAGCAGCTGCGTCGTCGCCAGTGCCCTTCCACGCAGATCTCGTACTGGGAGCAGTTCGCTGGAACCGATCGCTTCTCATCAACTCTGCAGGCAAGCTGAAAACAATAGAGAACAAGGAAGCTGAGTGAGTTTGGTGACTGGGAATGCGACAGAAATACGGGATAATAATCTAATAATACTTATATTCCTAATATGGAAATAGTTTCATTCTTGGCTAATATGAGCGTATGATACGGCAGTATGATCATACGGGAGTGTTCAAAGAATATGATTCAAGAAAGTCCCTGATTACCTGCCAGGTGAGAGCTAGGAAGATCCTCATGTTCCATTCTATAGACAAATAAATAAAAGGCCGAAAGTATAATTCATCTTGTTTGAATTTATTGTTGCTCATATGTGTGCGGTTATTTGTATGGTACATTATAGAAGTATAGAAGTGGAACAAGCGGAACTTTCACATTAAACATAACTCATAAATAACATGGGATTATATACTCGTAAGATAGGGTATGCGTATGCGTAAGCGTATGCGTGGGCAGGGATTATGCAAGTTTCTGGAAGAATCTCTTTAGGAATGACAGGGACCTTACTTTTTCCTGCGCCTCCAGCGAGCGCTTCTGGATGGCATGATCTGCGCACACTCCCAGCTCGGGCGCGAATATTTGGCCGATTGAACAGGCATGGAAGGTGACACTGACTCCGTCCGTGCCGTCGCATGAGCAGAATCCGGATTTTGTGTTCTGGGCAGCGAAAGGCTCATAGCGAGCCCGCTTCTGGCACTCCAGCAAATTGCAGGCAATGTTGCCTATGACACCTTTCATTATGCACTGTCCCTGGGCAATATCGAAGACGTGTCCTTCGTCGCAGTGGTGGTAGGTGGCGACTCCGTCGCAGCTGCAGAATCCAGCACTGGTGTTCCTCGCCTCGAACGGTTCAAACTGGGCGCGACCCCTGCATTGTCGAGAGTCGCAAGCCTCGATCGTGCAGGCGGCCAAGTCTGCGTCATAGAGCTCGCCGTTCTCGCAGCTGTGGTAGGTGGTGACCCCGATATCCTCGCAACTGCAGTATCCACTGGTCGTGTTGCTGGCCGAAAATCTCGAGAATAGTTCGCGTTTGGCGCATTGGGTCACGTCACAAGCCGCATCGATGAACATTTTGGCCGAAAGACAGGCGTCGAAAGCAGGATTATACACTAAGCCCACGTCACATGAGATAAAGACCTGACTTCCGGACATGCACACGCAGAAGCCACTGGTTGTGTTCAGGGCCGCAAAGGTGGATAAATCCGCCAGAGTGTCGCATTTCCCGGTCTCGCAAACGGAGCATGGTGCCTATGTGTGTAGAGTCGATTTTAGTGAGCTGTTGTGTTCCTTTGAATTTGTATTAAATGGGACTTACCGAGGGTATGACGCACATCTCTTGTGCTGCGTCGAAAACCATTCCCGTGCTGCATGTGTCGTAGAAAACTTCACCATTATCACAAACGCAGAATCCGGCAGGATCATTGTCCGTTTTGGGGGGGAACGGCACATAATCAGGCATACTCGCCGTGCACTTGGATGCATCGCACATGCAGCTGGAGTCAACCTGTGGGTGGTGGGACACTCGTCTTAATTGAAGAATCAGAGATGAATTCGATTGATCGCGACAATACCTTGGGTGGCATGCATATCTTATAAGTCCAGTCGAAGAGCTCGCCCTCGGCGCAATCAAGGTAGTTGGGAAGTCCGTCTTCGCAAACACAGAATCCTGTTAGGTCACCCTCTGGTTTGAATGGGTCGTATTCCGGGACCACGTCGCATTGGTTAGCGTCACACTGGACGGTGGCACAGGGATCCTGAAAATGGATAATGGGAGACAAATATGAGAATGTAGTTGAAATGTGTTGAAGAACTTCGTTTCCATCATTACCTCTGGCTCTGTGCAGATACCTAACAACTTGTCGTAGACCTGGTTATTCAAGCAGGCCTCGTAGATAGGGCAGGAGTCCCTGCAGTAGCAGAAGCCAGCTGTGTCCGGAGCGGGGAATGTTTCGTAGTCCGCCTGATTGTCGCAATGCGTCGCGTCACATACGTTAGTTGTGCAGATAACCTGAGGACATTGGGGTGAACAGATGAGTTGAGGAACTCCACCAGAGTCAGGGAAGGTACTTACTTCAGGGACCAAACACGCCTTTTCTTCCTGGTTGTACACTGTGTTTGCAGGGCAGCTGCTATACGATGGTATCTTGTCCACGCATACGCAGAATCCGGCATCGGTGTTCAGAGCTGGAATCGTATCAAAGTCTGCCTTGCACGAGCATCCATTGGGATCGCATCTGGGCTGTTGTAGAAATGGAAAAGTGATCGATGTGAAAATTATTTTTGGGTACTCAGAGCACTCGTCCGATTCGCTTACGTCAGGCTGTGGGATGAGGACACACACAGCTTGCTCACTGCTGAATGTGTAGCCAATAGGGCAGGGCACCGGCACGGGTTGTCCATTGCGGCACAGACAGAAGCTGTTCTGGTCTTGGTTATCGGGGTAAACCCAGAACTCCGGATTGCCGACACAGGCCGTAGGATCGCATTGTCCCGTCTGCGTTAAAAGCGGGATACAATGTTACTTATCCAAAGTTCTCTATGCTTCTAAATGTGTACTTACGAATTCGCAAATTTCATCAGCGGTGTTGTAGACATAGCCTTCGCCGCAAGAGTTGAGGTAACCGCCACCGTTCTGGCAGATGCAGAAGCTTGAGCTGTCGCAATTTAGAGACGGGTATGTCTGATCCTCAGCAGCAGTTTTACAGGTGGCCTGATCGCAGTCCACCTAGAATACGCACGGAACAGGATATAGATGGATCTCCATGGATTTAGTTGGATTTACTTACACTGGGTACTGCCTGGCATATTCCGTAGGTCGAGTCATAGGCGGTGTTGGCCGGACAGGATACGATGTTAGCCTCGTTGTTGAGGCACTCGTAGAACCTGCTGGTGTCTCCAGCCACTGGGTAGGTGGTATAGTCGGCCGCCGTTGCACATAGCTTTGCGTTACATTCCGTCGCTGAGGAGCACAGGCCTGTGACATTGTTGAAAGCCTCGCCCACGGCACAGTCCACTACCTGAGCAACTCCGTCGGTGCAGAGGAAGTACTTGGTGCAAATTGGGTGGGGCACGGCTCCAGAGGCGCAGCTGCAGGGGTTGATGCATTGCGCGGTGACATCAATCACGCACATCTCTCCATTGTACCACTCGCCAGCAGCACACGAGTGCTGGGAGGCCAGGCCGTTGTAGCAGGTGACGTAACTGGTGCAGTCAGCGGGGTTGGGAAGCTGGTAGCCGTTGGGTTTGTTGGCACACACCCAGCACGTAGCGCCTGTATCGGGCACGCAGACACCATCCTTCACCACATTTCCCACGCCACAGCTGCCTTCGACCATCTCGCCATTATCGCAGATTAAGTACTTGCCACAGTCGGTGGGATGGCACACAATGGAGCCTTGGGTAAGGCCATCAGGACAGCAGGGGGCGTCTTCCGACTCAACACTGCGCCTAGCGCGTTCACTGACGATAAGGCTGGTGTTGCTTGCGGGAGGACTGATGCTCATGTATAACCTATTTTCGGGACAGGTATCAAATTCGTCTAATCGGCAGATGCCCATGGCCGCATCGAAGTAGTAATTTTTGGAGCAGCTCTCCTCCTGCCACTTTCCGTTTATGCACGTTTGGTAGCTCCAGCAGTTCTTGCCGCTCGCAGTCGGATCGCTTAAATTGCACTCGTCAGTGGAAGAGTCCACACACACGTTGTCCTCGTCTTCCACGCAATCGGACACTTTGGTGTTAAAGTAGCTGCCACTGGCGCAACTTGCTGACTGCCAGACTCCGTTCTGGCACTCGTAGTATTTGGCGCAGTTCTGCACATCTACCAGCTTCTCTTCGTCTTTGCACTCTGCCTCGGAGCTATCGGGACAGCAGTTGTTAGAATCGACCTGGCACACGGCGAGGTTGGCGTTGAAGAAGTTTCCCTTGCCGCAATCGCCGGAGAACAGGACGCCGTCCACGCAGATGTTATACAGTCGGCAATTCTCTTCGTTGGCAACGAGTTCCCCGTTCTTTACATCACCAGCACAATCGCAGCCGGTGGTGGGTTCGGTGGTAGTCGTCACATCATCGCAAGGTTCAGTTGTGGTCGTCACATCATCACAAGGTTCGGTTGTGGTCGTCACATCATCGCAAGGTTCGGTTGTGGTCGTCACATCATCGCAAGGTTCGGTTGTGGTCGTCACATCATCGCAAGGCTCCACTGTGGTGGTGTCACCGCATGTGCCAGGCTCACAGTTCCAGCCATTGGCGTTAAAAATACTGCCGACGGGGCAGTTCTGAGTGGTTGCACTCTCGCCGGAGCAGACGTAAAACACGGAGCAGTTGGTCTTATCGGCGACGGCTGAGCCATCTGCCTTTCCAACGCAGAAGTTCTGCCAGCAGGTGGAGTCTGAGTCGGCGGTGCAGACCTTCAGGGTGGCGTCGAAGTAGGTTTTTAGCGGGCACTTCTCTTGCGTGGCCACACCACCCGAGCAAGAGTAGTAGTTGGCACAGAAATCGTTGTCGGTCAAAAGTGAGCCATCGGACTCTCCCACGCACAGGTTCTGCCAGCAGGTTTTATCGGTGTCCGGAATACAGACTGAAAGCGTGTTATTGAAAACGCTGCCAGAAGGGCACTTCTGGGCGTACGCCTGTTGCTCGTCACAGATGTAGTATTCACCGCAGTACCCGCTCTTTGGCAGAAATGCTCCGGTCACCTCGTCGGTGCATACGTTGGTTGCCTACGGGATGGGGCGTTAGTTATCCGTGCAGGTGGATCGGAGAACAACCGGGATACTCACCGCGGCCAGGGGAGCAACAAGGCTCAGTTTGCAGAGTCCTCTTCCAGCGGTGGCACACTTGCCGTTCTTGGGGTTGTATTCTTTTCCGGTCGGACAGGTCAGAGCTCGGACAGTGCCCTTGGCCGAGCAGCGGTAGTAGCTGGAGCAGCTCGTAGGATTCGGCCAGTGGGGCGACAGACCGCGCAATTTGCGGTAGACGCATTCAGGATCGGCGGCTCCGACAAGGACAGCCACTGTAGTGAGTGTCACCACAGCTAGCAGAGCAACTAAGGAATCGAAACCGTGAGTCAAGCCTCTATGTCTCACTCTCAAGAGTCCTGATCTGGCTTACCTCTCATTTTCACTTCTATTTTTTATGCAAAAAAAAAAAATGTGCGATAGTATTCCACTCGTGATGCTATACCAATGATGAATGATGAACTCTGCACAATTGCCAAAATTTGGAACCCTTTATATACAATACATAGTGGGTGATTGCCAGAGATCTTCATTTGCTTTCGCTGGCAGCCCTTATCTCATTCAATTATGTTGATCGTGTCGAACACGCGCCCATCGTGTCAGTTTAATTGAGGTGTGAACTCTTCCGTGGGTTCCTGGAAGGCAACGAAGCTCTATAGACTACGACCACTCCCCATTTGATGCTCGGAGTCTGCAAAATTATGAATGGAGCTGAATGTCAGGAACAACTCTTCTCGTTTTGAGATAGCTTGGGTCCAAGTCTAATTGGAAACACTAAATACAAAATGCATTGAGACTGGAAGCCTGCTGTTCATAATAATTTATTTGCAAACCGTACTGCAGGTCAGTACGATCGAATCCCAGTAGAGGCCGTCTGGACAAGTATGTGTATATCCCAGAGTGCCATCGCACTGTATAAACTTATGACAATCGTAGGGATGTGGTATGTATTGCACTCCCGGATGGGCCTGGCAAGCGGCGGTGGCATCTATGTCGGGTGGAGCTTTAGTTGTTGGGGATGCATCAGTAGATCCATTCGATGAAACTGATGGATTCGATGGCATATCTGTGGTTCCTCCCGATGGGTCAGAGGATGCGTCTGTTGGCTCATGGTCGGCGGGACCTGGCGTCGAAGTATCTGTTGATCCTGTGGGTGTTTCCGTAGAGTCTCCATCTGTGGGCTTGGGTGTGGTTGACGTTGGCTTCGCCGAAGTTCCTCCCGATGGGTCAGAGGATGCGTCTGTTGGCTCATCGTCGGCGGGACCTGGCGTTGAAGTATCTATTGGTCCTACGGGTGTTTCCGTAGAGTTTCCATCTGTGGGCTTGGGTGTGGTTGACGTTGGCTTCGACGAAGTTCCTCCCGATGGGTCAGAGGATGCGTCTGTTGGCTCATGGTCGGCGGGACCTGGCGTTGAAGTATCTGTTGGTCCTGTAGGTGTTTCCGTAGAGTCTCCATCTGTGGGCTTGGGTGTGATTGACGTTGGCTTCGACGAAGTTCCTTCCGATGGGTCAGAGGCTGCATCTGTTGGCTCATCGTCGGCGGGACCTGGCGTCGAAGTATCTGTTGATCCTGTGGGTGTTTCCGTAGAGTCTCCATCTGTGGGCTTGGGTGTGGTTGACGTTGGCTTCGCCGAAGTTCCTCCCGATGGGTCAGAGGATGCGTCTGTTGGTTCATCGTCGGTGGGACCTGGTGTCGAAGTATCTGTTGGTCCCAGGGATGTTTCCGTAGAGTTTCCATCAGTGGGATTAGGTGTGGTTGACGTTGGCTTCGACGAAGTTCCTGGTGCGACGCTGGTCGAAGTGGGGCGGACGCATCTTCTGGCGTTGAGGGACGTCGCCTGGAGCATGAGCTGCACGGAGATGAATAGCCAAACCACTGACACATGGTCGACATGGTGACATGGTCGTTTTTCTTAGTACCACTCAGGATTTTATTTCCATGCCTTACTTACGTTTCATTTCATTCAGTAGTCGACTTGATTCACCATTTATCCAAACTATTGCTCAGTGCACCATGGTCCATTTATTTATACCATTTCCAATTGCACCATAGCTGCACTGTCATCTGCATCTAATTAGCATACACAAGACACCGATGTGTTCTTCTTATCTTGACGTACATGATGATTGTCCTATGATAGCAGTGGGAGAGAGCTACTACTATATTCGTAATTAATTCGATTTGATAAACAATCCTTAACGAGAAATCTTATAGTTAGCATCATTGTCGAATTTCATTAGAATTGCATTAGATTTCCGATGCCTTTGGGGCCAGATCGGGTATTCAAGGTCGTATGAAAGAGTTTGAAATCAATGCTTGAAATCAATTTATGGCAGTTTTACACTGATTAGATAATAATTTGAAAATGTTCGTAGTGAGAGTTGAATAAAGAGCGGGTTTTTCCTATTATCTTTAGCAGTAATGTCTACTCACTGTTGGTATTTTTATGTAACAAAATCAATGTCTACTTAAAACAAAGTAATATCCGAGTTCAAGATACTATTAGTAAGAGTAGCTATTCATGGTTTACGATCGATTCGATTGAAAACGGAAATGAAAGCACCCTCTTTAATGACTGATAAGATACGATCGGTATTGTAAGAGGGAAAGGGTACGGGGTCCCACCTCAGGCGACGGAGACCAGCAGTTTGAGATTCATTCTTTTTTCTATCGGAATATTTGTGTTGCATATTTTCGGGGCAATTTTTGAATCAATAACTTCAAGTTCTGGCATAGAAAACAGACCCCGACCATTAACCCTTGGCGTTTTTTGTCTAACTAACATGTGTATAAAGTACTCACATGTTGGCCAATAATTTCTAGTTGACTCTTGATTCTTATTGACTAGGATTACGATTAGAATCAGACTTTGATAGTAAAAGTTCTGCCTTTGGAAGTAAAATAGCTTGGACTCTATGCAATTTCCAAACACCTTTTGTATTGGCATGACTCACCTAACTTTTAAATGGTTGTTGAAGAGCACAACCGGATGTCGTAGGCAAATACATATACTGATTACACTGCTTTGTAACCCGCTTTTTCAATGGGAATAAAGTTTATATTTCTCAGAACACTTCTAGTTTTTCCGTTCTAATCAATTGCATATACACCTCTATGGGAAGATATATGTCTATTTACCTGGTACTCACGAAGTATTATGAGTTACAGAAGCTGAATGCAACATCTGAACCCTAATACGTACAAGACGAACATTAAGAAACAATTTAAATATAATATACATACCGCATAACGCTTATTCAGAATTACGACAATGCCTTTTTAAGACCAGGTATTCCATAGTCGACTCTCTACCAAATCACTGAACCATATTTTTAAATTGGAAATCTACTCGTAAATTGCATTGGTCGATAAGAATGATAGGCAATAAAATATTTATTTTACGGTGGCTTCCTATACAAGTGTAATCAAAATTGATTAGACATGAACCACGCAATGGGAAGTACTGAAAAGTGGCTATATAAGCAGAATGCTCCAAGAATAATTGAAACATTGCTTCAACGTCGACATTCACAAATATGAGAGGTAGGAGCATATCTTTTGGCTGCTGTACCAAAAAATACTCGTAAGCTTTTTTATGCTTACAGGTCGGAGCACTGTGGTTCTAGCCCTAGGGCTGCTTACATACTTTGTGGGTTATGCGATTGCGCTGCCTCTTGACGATGGTGCGACAGAGACCACAGCGGAGGAACCGACCACCCTCGACTCCACAGCATCCGAATCGACAACATTGGATCCCACCACTGAAACGGAGCCCCAAGAAATCACCACAACATTGCCTGCCCCCGTTCTATGCGAAGATGGAGAGGAATTTCTAGCAGCGCCAAGTTGCCAGCAGTACTATCAATGTCTGTATGGGGAGGGAATCTTAAGACTCTGTCCACCGGGCCTCTATTGGGACCCGGCGCTTAACGTTTGCGGCTGGGACTCACAGTACTGTGGGAATATCGACGCGCCCGCTAGCACCGATTCGCCAAACTTGGACTGTTCTTCTGGCTTAGCGTTCCTACCCTATGAGCCAGACTGCAGCAAGTACATTCAGTGTGTCTACAATATCGGAATTAAGCAGAACTGTCCGATCGGGCTTTTCTGGAGCCAGCCACTCCAGAGCTGCGACTACTCATGCGACTCCCGTTTTGCGTTCCCTGAAGACTATCAGGAGCAATGAACGCCTATGTCGTAACGAACGAAAATGCGTTCCGAATAAATGCAATAATACAAAATACATTAAAGCAATTAAATTTTTGTAGCCAACAACTCAAGAGGTTTCCCTTTACAGATAACGGGTTTCACACAAAAAGATCTGATAAGAAGTGCATTGAGCTACCAATATCGCTACTTATAAATGTCAATGCACAATGCCCGAGTATCATTTCTCTGAATGTTTGTCTCTAACTCATACGCGAATTCGTTACGCTCTCCAACTGTCCAAAGCACAACGATGCCTTCGAAAGGTTCTTCACAAGATTTATTAAGATTTATAATATCAATAGTATTATTCAGCCATATCTTATTCCAAAGAGCTGAAAGTGCATCGGTTGATTTTCGCAATTCGAAAAGTGACCAAGTGCAAAACAATAAAATTGAAGATGACTCACAGCTTGGTCGAGATACTAAATTTAAGCATAAAAAAACGACTACAGTAAACCATATTACAAATGAAACTGACAAGAGCACATCAGACACACATTCAAGTCTTGCTCCTGAAAAAAGCACCACCGTTGAAGATTCGACAACTTCTGCTCCTGAACAAAGCAGTCCAGTTGAAGATTCGACTTCCGAATCAGCTGAAAATACAACAGCGGAAGACGATATAACTTCTACTATCAGTAGAGCGGAGGCCGAAACTACTTTTGCTCCTGAAGAAAGCACCACAGCTGAAGGCTCGACTTCTGAACCAGATGAAAGTAGCACAACTGGGGAAGATACTACTTCTGCTCCTGAAGAAAGCACCACAGCTGAGGACTTGACTTCCGAACCAGATGATAGCACCACAGGTGCGGACGAAACTACTTCGGCTCCTGAAGAAAGCACCACAGCTGTAGGCTCGACTTCCGAACCAGATGAAAGCACCACAGCTGAGGACGAAACTACTTCTTCTCCTGATGTAAGTACCGCAGCTGTAGGCTCGACTTCCGAACCAGATGAAAGCACCACAGGGGCGGACGAAACTACTTCGGCTCCTGATGAAAGCACCACAGTTGAAGACTCGACTTCTTCCGCACCTGAAATAAGCACCACAGTTGAAGACTCCACTTCAGAACCTGATGAAAGCACCACAGCTGAGGACGAAACTACTTCGGCTCCTGAAGAAAGCACCACAGCTGAAGGCTCGACTTCTGAACCAGATGAAAATACCACAACTGAGGAAGATAGTACTTCTTCTTCTGAAGAGAGTACTACAATTGAACACTCGACTTCTTCCGCACCTGAAATAAGCACCTCAGTTGAAGACTCCACTTCAGAACCTGATGAAAGCACCACAGCTGAGGACGAAACTACTTCGGATCCTGAAGAAAGCACCACAGTTGAAGACTCGACTTCTTCCGCACCTGAAATAAGCACCACAGTTGAAGACTCGACTTCAGAACCTGATGAAAGCACCACAGCTGAGGACGAAACTACTTCGGCTCCTGAAGAAAGCACCACAGTTGAAGACTCGACTTCTTACGCACCGGAAATAAGTACCACAGTTGAAGACTCCACGTCAGAACCTGATGAAAGCACCACAGCTGAGGACGAAACTACTTCTGCTCCTGAAGAAAGCACCACAGCTGAAGGCTCAACTTCTGAACCAGATGAAAGTACCACAACTGAGGAAGATACTACTTCTGCTCCTGAAGAAAGCACCACAGCTGAAGGCTCGACTTCTGAACCAAATGAAAGTACCACAACTAAGGAAGATAGTACTTCTTCTTCTGAAGAGAGTACTACAATTGAAGACTCGACTTCTTCCGCACCTGAAACAAGCACCACAGTTGAAGACTCCACTTCAGAACCTGATGAAAGCACCACAGCTGAGGACGAAACTACTTCGGATCCTGAAGAAAGCACCACAGTTGAAGACTCGACTTCTTCCGCACCTGAAATAAGCACCACAGTTGAAGACTCCACTTCAGAACCTGATGAAAGCACCACAGCTGAGGACGAAACTACTTCGGCTCCTGAAGAAAGCACCACAGTTGAAGACTCGACTTCTTCCGCACCTGAAATAAGCACCACAGTTGAAGACTCCACTTCAGTTCCTGAAGAAAGCACCACAGCTGAGGACGAAACTACTTCGGCTCCTGAAGAAAGCACCACAGTTGAAGACTCGACTTCTTCCGCACCTGAAATAAGCACCACAGTTGAAGACTCCACTTCAGTTCCTGATGAAAGCACCACAGCTGAGGACGAAACTACTTCGGCACCTGAAGAAAGCACCACAGCTGAAGGCTCGACTTCTGAACCAGATGATAGCACCACAGGGGCGGACGAAACTACTTCGGCTCCTGATGAAAGCACCACAGTTGAAGACTCGACTTCTTCCGCACCTGAAATAAGCACCACAGTTGAAGACTCCACTTCAGAACCTGATGAAAGCACCACAGCTGAGGACGAAACTACTTCGGCTCCTGAAGAAAGCACCACAGCTGAAGGCTCGACTTCTGAACCAGATGAAAGTACCACAACTGAGGAAGATACTACTTCTTCTCCTGATGAAAGCACAACAGCTGAGGACTTGACTTCCGAACCAGATGATAGCACCACAGGTGCGGACGAAACTACTTCGGCTCCTGAAGAAAGCACCACAGTTGAAGACTCGACTTCTTCCGCACCTGAAATAAGCACCACAGTTGAAGACTCCACTTCAGAACCTGATGAAAGCACCATAGCTGAGGACGAAGCTACTTCGGCTCCTGAAGAAAGCACCACAGTTGAAGACTCGACTTCTTCCGCACCTGAAATAAGCACCACAGTTGAAGACTCCACTTCAGTTCCTGATGAAAGCACCACAGCTGAGAACGAAACTACTTCGGCTCCTGAAGAAAGCACCACAGTTGAAGACTCGACTTCTTCCGCACCTGAAATAAGCACCACAGTTGAAGACTCCACTTCAGTTCCTGATGAAAGCACCACAGCTGAGGACGAAACTACTTCGGCTCCTGAAGAAAGCACCACAGCTGAAGGCTCGACTTCTGAACCAGATGAAAGTACCACAACTGAGGAAGATACTACTTCTTCTCCTGATGAAAGCACAACAGCTGAGGACTTGACTTCCGAACCAGATGATAGCACCACAGGTGCGGACGAAACTACTTCGGCTCCTGAAGAAAGCACCACAGTTGAAGACTCGACTTCTTCCGCACCTGAAATAAGCACCACAGTTGAAGACTCCACTTCAGTTCCTGATGAAAGCACCACAGCTGAGAACGAAACTACTTCGGCTCCTGAAGAAAGCACCACAGTTGAAGACTCGACTTCTTCCGCACCTGAAATAAGCACCACAGTTGAAGACTCCACTTCAGTTCCTGATGAAAGCACCACAGCTGAGAACGAAACTACTTCGGCTCCTGAAGAAAGCACCACAGTTGAAGACTCGACTTCTTCCGCACCTGAAATAAGCACCACAGTTGAAGACTCCACTTCAGTTCCTGATGAAAGCACCACAGCTGAGGACGAAACTACTTCGGCTCCTGAAGAAAGCACCACAGTTGAAGACTCGACTTCTTCCGCACCTGAAATAAGCACCACAGTTGAAGACTCCACTTCAGAACCTGATGAAAGCACCACAGCTGAAGGCTCGACTTCTGAACCAGATGAAAGTACCACAACTGAGGAAGATACTACTTCTTCTCCTGATGAAAGCACAACAGCTGAGGATTTGACTTCCGAACCAGCTGATAGCACTACAGGTGCGGACGAAACTACTTCGGCTCCTGAAGAAAGCACCACAGTTGAAGACTCGACTTCTTCCGCACCTGAAATAAGCACCACAGTTGAAGACTCCACTTCAGAACCTGATGAAAGCACCACAGCTGAGGACGAAACTACTTCTTCTCCTGATGAAAGCACAACAGCTGAGGACTTGACTTCCGAACCAGATGATAGCACCACAGGTGCGGACGAAACTACTTCGGCTCCTGAAGAAAGCACCACAGTTGAAGACTCGACTTCTTCCGCACCTGAAATAAGCACCACAGTTGAAGACTCCACTTCAGAACCTGATGAAAGCACCATAGCTGAGGACGAAGCTACTTCGGCTCCTGAAGAAAGCACCACAGCTGAAGACTCGACTTCTTCCGCACCTGAAATAAGCACCACAGTTGAAGACTCCACTTCAGTTCCTGATGAAAGCACCACAGCTGAGAACGAAACTACTTCGGCTCCTGAAGAAAGCACCACAGTTGAAGACTCGACTTCTTCCGCACCTGAAATAAGCACCACAGTTGAAGACTCCACTTCAGAACCTGATGAAAGCACCACAGCTGAAGGCTCGACTTCTGAACCAGATGAAAGTACCACAACTGAGGAAGATACTACTTCTTCTCCTGATGAAAGCACAACAGCTGAGGATTTGACTTCCGAACCAGCTGATAGCACTACAGGTGCGGACGAAACTACTTCGGCTCCTGAAGAAAGCACCACAGTTGAAGACTCGACTTCTTCCGCACCTGAAATAAGCACCACAGTTGAAGACTCCACTTCAGAACCTGATGAAAGCACCACAGCTGAGGACGAAACTACTTCGGCTCCTGAAGAAAGCACCACAGCTGAAGACTCGACGTCTTCCGCACCTGAAATAAGCACCACAGTTGAAGACTCCACTTCAGTTCCTGATGAAAGCACCACAGCTGAGGACGAAACTACTTCGGCTCCTGAAGAAAGCACCACAGTTGAAGACTCGACTTCTTCCGCACCTGAAATAAGCACCACAGTTGAAGACTCCACTTCAGAACCTGATGAAAGCACCACAGCTGAAGGCTCGACTTCTGAACCAGATGAAAGTACCACAACTGAGGAAGATACTACTTCTTCTCCTGATGAAAGCACAACAGCTGAGGATTTGACTTCCGAACCAGCTGATAGCACTACAGGTGCGGACGAAACTACTTCGGCTCCTGAAGAAAGCACCACAGTTGAAGACTCGACTTCTTCTGCACCTGAACTAAGCACCACAGTTGAAGACTCCACTTCAGAACCTGATGAAAGCACCACAGCTGAAGGCTCGACTTCTGAACCAGATGAAAGTACCACAACTGAGGAAGATACTACTTCTTCTCCTGATGAAAGCACAACAGCTGAGGATTTGACTTCCGAACCAGCTGATAGCACTACAGGTGCGGACGAAACTACTTCGGCTCCTGAAGAAAGCACCACAGTTGAGGACTCGACTTCTTCCGCACCTGAAATAAGCACCACAGTTGAAGACTCCACTTCAGAACCTGATGAAACCACCACAGCTGAGGACGAAACTACTTCGGCTCCTGAAGAAAGCACCACAGCTGAAGACTCGACTTCTTCCGCACCTGAAATAAGCACCACAGTTGAAGACTCCACTTCAGTTCCTGATGAAAGCACCACAGCTGAGGACGAAACTACTTCGGCTCCTGAAGAAAGCACCACAGTTGAAGACTCGACTTCTTCCGCACCTGAAATAAGCACCACAGTTGAAGACTCCACTTCAGTTCCTGATGAAAGCACCACAGCTGAGGACGAAACTACTTCGGCTCCTGAAGAAAGCACCACAGCTGAAGACTCGACTTCTTCCGCACCTGAAATAAGCACCACAGTTGAAGACTCCACTTCAGTTCCTGATGAAAGCACCACAGCTGAGGACGAAACTACTTCGGGCCCTGAAGAAAGCACCACAGTTGAAGACTCGACTTCTTCCGCACCTGAAATAAGCACCACAGTTGAAGACTCCACTTCAGTTCCTGATGAAAGCACCACAGCTGAGGACGAAACTACTTCGGCTCCTGAAGAAAGCACCACAGTTGAAGACTCGACTTCTTCCGCACCTGAAATAAGCACCACAGTTGAAGACTCCACTTCAGTTCCTGATGAAAGCACCACAGCTGAGGACGAAACTACTTCGCCTCCTGAAGAAAGCACCACAGCTGAAGGCTCGACTTCTCAACCAGATGAAAGTACCACAACTGAGGAAGATACTACTTCTTCTCCTGATGAAAGCACAACAGCTGAGGACTTGACTTCCGAACCAGATGATAGCACCACAGGTGCGGACGAAACTACTTCGGCTCCTGAAGAAAGCACCACAGTTGAAGACTCGACTTCTTCCGCACCTGAAATAAACACCACAGTTGAAGACTCCACTTCAGAACCTGATGAAAGCACCACAGCTGAGGACGAAACTACTTCGGCTCCTGAAGAAAGCACCACAGTTGAAGACTCGACTTCTTCCGCACCTGAAATAAGCACCACAGTTGAAGACTCCACTTCAGTTCCTGATGAAAGCACCACAGCTGAGGACGAAACTACTTCGGCTCCTGAAGAAAGCACCACAGCTGAAGACTCGACTTCTTCCGCACCTGAAATAAGCACCACAGTTGAAGACTCCACTTCAGTTCCTGATGAAAGCACCACAGCTGAGGACGAAACTACTTCGGCTCCTGAAGAAAGCACCACAGTTGAAGACTCGACATCTTCCGCACCTGAAATAAGCACCACAGTTGAAGACTCCACTTCAGTTCCTGATGAAAGCACCACAGCTGAGGACGAAACTACTTCGCCTCCTGAAGAAAGCACCACAGCTGAAGGCTCGACTTCTCAACCAGATGAAAGTACCACAACTGAGGAAGATACTACTTCTTCTCCTGATGAAAGCACAACAGCTGAGGACTTGACTTCCGAACCAGATGATAGCACCACAGGTGCAGACGAAACTACTTCGGCTCCTGAAGAAAGCACCACAGTTGAAGACTCGACTTCTTCCGCACCTGAAATAAGCACCACAGTTGAAGACTCCACTTCAGTTCCTGATGAAAGCACCACAGCTGAGGACGAAACTACTTCGGCTCCTGAAGAAAGCACCACAGCTGAAGACTCGACTTCTTCCGCACCTGAAATAAGCACCACAGTTGAAGACTCCACTTCAGTTCCTGATGAAAGCACCACAGCTGAGGACGAAACTACTTCGGCTCCTGAAGAAAGCACCACAGTTGAAGACTCGACTTCTTCCGCACCTGAAATAAGCACCACAGTTGAAGACTCCACTTCAGTTCCTGATGAAAGCACCACAGCTGAGGACGAAACTACTTCGGGCCCTGAAGAAAGCACCACAGTTGAAGACTCGACTTCTTCCGCACCTGAAATAAGCACCACAGTTGAAGACTCCACTTCAGTTCCTGATGAAAGCACCACAGCTGAGGACGAAACTACTTCGGCTCCTGAAGAAAGCACCACAGTTGAAGACTCGACTTCTTCCGCACCTGAAATAAGCACCACAGTTGAAGACTCCACTTCAGTTCCTGATGAAAGCACCACAGCTGAGGACGAAACTACTTCGGCTCCTGAAGAAAGCACCACAGCTGAAGGCTCGACTTCTCAACCAGATGAAAGTACCACAACTGAGGAAGATACTACTTCTTCTCCTGATGAAAGCACAACAGCTGAGGACTTGACTTCCGAACCAGATGATAGCACCACAGGTGCGGACGAAACTACTTCGGCTCCTGAAGAAAGCACCACAGTTGAAGACTCGACTTCTTCCGCACCTGAAATAAACACCACAGTTGAAGACTCCACTTCAGAACCTGATGAAAGCACCACAGCTGAAGGCTCGACTTCTGAACCAGATGAAAGTACCACAACTGAGGAAGATACTACTTCTTCTCCTGATGAAAGCACAACAGCTGAGGATTTGACTTCCGAACCAGATGATAGCACCACAGGTGCGGACGAAACTACTTCGGCTCCTGAAGAAAGCACCACAGTTGAAGACTCGACTTCTTCCGCACCTGAAATAAGCACCACAGTTGAAGACTCCACTTCAGTTCCTGATGAAAGCACCACAGCTGAGGACGAAACTACTTCGGCTCCTGAAGAAAGCACCACAGCTGAAGACTCGACTTCTTCCGCACCTGAAATAAGCACCACAGTTGAAGACTCCACTTCAGTTCCTGATGAAAGCACCACAGCTGAGGACGAAACTACTTCGGCTCCTGAAGAAAGCACCACAGTTGAAGACTCGACTTCTTCCGCACCTGAAATAAGCACCACAGTTGAAGACTCCACTTCAGTTCCTGATGAAAGCACCACAGCTGAGGACGAAACTACTTCGGCACCTGAAGAAAGCACCACAGTTGAGGACTCGACTTCTTCCGCACCTGAAATAAGCACCACAGTTGAAGACTCCACTTCAGAACCTGATGAAACCACCACAGCTGAGGACGAAACTACTTCGGCTCCTGAAGAAAGCACCACAGCTGAAGACTCGACTTCTTCCGCACCTGAAATAAGCACCACAGTTGAAGACTCCACTTCAGTTCCTGATGAAAGCACCACAGCTGAGGACGAAACTACTTCGGCTCCTGAAGAAAGCACCACAGTTGAAGACTCGACTTCTTCCGCACCTGAAATAAGCACCACAGTTGAAGACTCCACTTCAGTTCCTGATGAAAGCACCACAGCTGAGGACGAAACTACTTCGGCTCCTGAAGAAAGCACCACAGTTGAAGACTCGACTTCTTCCGCACCTGAAATAAGCACCACAGTTGAAGACTCCACTTCAGAACCTGATGAAAGCACCACAGCTGAAGGCTCGACTTCTGAACCAGATGAAAGTACCACAACTGAGGAAGATACTACTTCTTCTCCTGATGAAAGCACAACAGCTGAGGATTTGACTTCCGAACCAGATGATAGCACCACAGGTGCGGACGAAACTACTTCGGCTCCTGAAGAAAGCACCACAGTTGAAGACTCGACTTCTTCCGCACCTGAAATAAGCACCACAGTTGAAGACTCCACTTCAGAACCTGATGAAAGCACCACAGCTGAGGACGAAACTACTTCGGCTCCTGAAGAAAGCACCACAGCTGAAGACTCGACGTCTTCCGCACCTGAAATAAGCACCACAGTTGAAGACTCCACTTCAGTTCCTGATGAAAGCACCACAGCTGAGGACGAAACTACTTCGGGTCCTGAAGAAAGCACCACAGTTAAAGACTCGACTTCTTCCGCACCTGAAATAAGCACCACAGTTGAAGAATCCACTTCAGTTCCTGATGAAAGCACCACAGCTGAGGACGAAACTACTTCGGCTCCTGAAGAAAGCACCACAGCTGAAGGCTCGACTTCTGAACCAGATGAAAGTACCACAACTGAGGAAGATACTACTTCTTCTCCTGATGAAAGCACAACAGCTGAGGATTTGACTTCCGAACCAGATGATAGCACCACAGGTGCGGACGAAACTACTTCGGCTCCTGAAGAAAGCACCACAGTTGAAGACTCGACTTCTTCCGCACCTGAAATAAGCACCACAGTTGAAGACTCCACTTCAGAACCTGATGAAAGCACCACAGCTGAGGACGAAACTACTTCGGCTCCTGAAGAAAGCACCACAGCTGAAGACTCGACGTCTTCCGCACCTGAAATAAGCACCACAGTTGAAGACTCCACTTCAGTTCCTGATGAAAGCACCACAGCTGAGGACGAAACTACTTCGGCTCCTGAAGAAAGCACCACAGTTGAAGACTCGACTTCTTCCGCACCTGAAATAAGCACCACAGTTGAAGACTCCACTTCAGAACCTGATGAAAGCACCACAGCTGAGGACGAAACTACTTCGGCTCCTGAAGAAAGCACCACAGTTGAAGACTCGACTTCTTCCGCACCTGAAATAAGCACCACAGTTGAAGACTCCACTTCAGAACCTGATGAAAGCACCACAGCTGAAGGCTCGACTTCTGAACCAGATGAAAGTACCACAACTGAGGAAGATACTACTTCTTCTCCTGATGAAAGCACAACAGCTGAGGACTTGACTTCCGAACCAGATGATAGCACCACAGGTGCGGACGAAACTACTTCGGCTCCTGAAGAAAGCACCACAGTTGAAGACTCGACTTCTTCCGCACCTGAAATAAGCACTACAGTTGAAGACTCCACTTCAGAACCTGATGAAAGCACCACAGCTGAGGACGAAGCTACTTCGGCTCCTGAAGAAAGCACCGCAGCTGTAGGCTCGACTTCCGAACCTGGTGAAGGCACCACAGGTGAGGACGAAATTACTTCTTCTCCTGATGAAAGTACCACAGTTGGAGACTCGACCTCTTCCGCACCTCAAATAAGCACCACAGCTGAAGACTTGACTTCGGAAGCAGGTGACAGCACCACTGCGGTGGATGAAACTACTTCTGCTCCTGAGGAAAAAACTACAATTGAAGACTCGACTTCTGAACCGGATGAGAGCACCGGAGCGGCGGACGATACTTCTTCTGCTCCTGAGGAAAGCACAACAGGTAAAGATAATAATACAATTGTTTATAATAAGAGGCCCGCAGGTGATTATTCGACTTTGTCATCACAGCTAAGGGTTCGTCGTCTGCTCCTGGAGCAAGCACCACAGCTGAGGATACGACTTCTGCACCTGTAGAGAGCACTACAGCTGGAGTAGATTCTACCACTGTCAACGCCAGCTCATCGCCATCGGATTCAACATCCGAGCCACCGATAACAAATCCTGATTCCACTGAGACGACTTTATCGGGAACTGGATCGACGTCTAGCCCGGCGACATCACCTTCTCCTGGACCGCCTATGTCATGCGCCAGTGGCGCTCAATACTTGCCACATCCATCGGATTGCCATAAATTTATACAGTGCAGCAACGGACATGAGAATATCATGCATTGTCCAGGTAATCTCTTTTGGAACTATCAGAATTTATACTGCGAGTATGATGACAGCGGTTGCTACAGCAATAGTGAAAATGTAGATCCCGAGGAAACGGTTTGCAAGAACGGGATAGATTTTCTACCACACCCAACTGATTGTTCGAAATATATCCAGTGCAGTAATGGTAAACCAATAGTCCAGAAGTGTCCTGAGCCTTTGTATTGGGATCAAAAGCTTAAAGGATGTGATTGGTCCAGTACCACCTGCAAAACAATACAAAGTAATGAGACAATATTTTGTACATCGGGTATGAGTTTCGACGTTTTTCCAACCGACTGTTCGAAATACATTAAATGTTTTGGTGAGCGCGGCGTAGTGATGAGCTGTAATACTGGACTTTTCTGGAACCCTTTGAAGGAAGTATGTGAAAAATCCCAGCGGTTCTGCACATAATATGGGAGTATGAACAGTTACTCGCAAATTATTATTATTTCTTGGATGAATTTATAGCTAATTAAATGAAGTTCCAATTCTTTAATCGTTTGCTTTTTTTGTAGGTGGTGTGAATAAGGTGGTATTTTTAATGGATGGAAAAAAAGTTTAGTTCCTGTACCATTATTTTTAATTTAAGAAACTTAAAACTTACTTATACGAGAAAATGAAATGCGTTTGGTTCAATTTGAAAATATGATCAGTCTTATCGAAATTGAAAGTGCCCCGGACCATCAAGGAAAACTAACGGTCTGATCAGTTTTTCTATCGTCTACAGAGTCTGTACGAGGAGATGCTCTCAATAGATCTTACTTTGGGTTGCATGCAAATTTAGTTCAATAGGCCTACGCAATTTGTTGGTGTGCTTTTTGTTTTGTGTTGATCTTATCAAACTGGGCTTCAATTAAAAATATTATTAGCCTTGAAACATACCCCATACAGTGGTTGGGCCTTACAAAATGAATATTTAATGCTTGAGTTCAATTCAAACACATGGTTTTTTAGAAGCTTTCAACTGATAACGGAATCTTGAGCTTAGGATTGATGCTGTGGCGCTGGAGAGGCTTGATCTATAAATAGATATGACGATGGACTGTCTAACCAGAAAGCGAACGACAGTTTTGGGTCCCAAAGGTTATCAAAACAAATTACTTCCGCCGAGTTCCGCTTTATAGAACAATTCCTTTTGAACTGAAAACGCAAAGTAATTACGACGGACACCACAAGAGAGAGTGAGAGAGAGAGAGAGAGAGAGAGAGAGAGAGAGAGAGAGAGAAACACCGAGCGTGAATGGCAAATGATCCGGGAAAGGGACACATTTAAAAATATATCCAAAAGATACACAATTGGGTATCTTTATATGCTAATAAATGCCAGCCATTTCCTTAAAATGGGTCAAAAGTCTCCCCCATCCGTTGGCGAAGACGATGATGTTGTAATGCCCCTTCCAGAGATACACTCGATGGAGGGTGTCGCGGGTCGCGGTCCCCCCAGTCCCGTACTCAACCAAGCCAAGTGATCGATTGACACGATCAAAGCGTTGATATGTAATGGAATAGACATAGACACTCCAATGAATGGCACTGGCGACGAGCTCAGAGCTCTAAGTGGTCTGGCCTGTGTCTTTGTGGGGTTGTGGTTGCGTGGTGTGTGTTGTGTTGTGCTGTGGTGTGGTGTGGTGTGGTGCGGCGTTATTATGTCTATGCGATAGGGCAGATACTCGAACCAGACTTCTGTGGTTGTGTGGGTCTTACATAAATATTCATGCTGCTGGCTAAATGCAAATGTATTAGAAATTGCTCGCCTTCAATGAATTTGAGTTCTACTCAAGCTCTAGAGTTTTGATGCTCCGACAGCCCTATGTTATTCGCAATCCAGCAGTTGTCGCGTTCGGAAGCAGATCGGAACATTCCCCTGGAAGCCTATTCGCATACAGGCAAAGAAGTATGTGATATGGAAGAAACATAGTCGAATGAAGGACGAAAAAGTTACCCAAAAAAAATTATTAAATCGCATTGAAGTTGGATAAAGGATTAAAACCAAATTGAGTCGGAAACATGATCCATCGCCATATATATTTTTTTACGTTTTTTTTCTTAACAGAATAAATATTAGCAGGAATTTTTTTTTTCAATTTGTGCTGTGAATATTACAAAAATCTACAAAATTGGTACTTGTTTTCCCGACATAACGAATCAAGAATTATAGTTCTGCATGTTCCAGAGATATTAAGGACCTACTGATTGCTAAAGTGGCTTGACTATTATGAAGATCAGTAAACAAATTACAATCAGTGATCTTTCAGAAGAGATTATGTACATAGTTAGTGCAGTATAGAATACAGATAGAATTTGAGTTCTACTCAAGCTGTAGAGATCAGATGCTCGGGCATCCAAACATTATTCGCAATCCAGCCGTTGTCGTGTTTGGGAGCAGATCGGAACATTCCCTTGCAACCCAAACAGCAAATAATAAGGCGAAGAAGTATGTGATATGGAAGACACACACTCAACTGAAGGACGAAAAAGTTAACCAAAAAATAAATTAAGCCACATTGAAATTGGATAAAGGATTAAAGCCAAATTAAGTTGGAGGAATCGCCGTATATATATATCTCTTGACTTTATCTGTTTCTTAATAGAATAAATAGTAATATTAATTTCAAACTAAAGGATCGCTTAGTGATGTGACAATTAACAAGCCTCTACAATTGTGGTATTCAAAGTTTTCCTACTAGAATATGGATCTTCCAGACCTTTTAAGGACCTGCTAATGGCACAAGTGACTAAAACATTCTTAAGATCCATTAACAAATTTTAATAAGTGATATTTCAGAAGAGATTGTGGCGATCTTTATCGTGAAATTTCTCAGAACTATCGATCAAATAGTATGTTTTTATGTCTAATAAATATAATTCTAATCTTATACGTCTCCAGTGCGAGTACACACTCATTCAGATTGAAATTCATTAGTTTGCGTGATTACATCATACCTAAAACGGAAATTGAGCTCAAGATCAATTGTTTTTTTTTATAATACTTTTTTGGCATCTAATAGAATCGTGTGTCCCCATTTGAAAGAGAAGAGATAACCCCTCGAATGGGAGGGAACGCAAACTAATATTAACGAGCATGTGTGCTGTCCAATCAAATGTGTTGATAATACAATTAAATTTCATTTTACAGTTTGCTGGTTGTGTTGAGTCGACGTCGACACGTTTCAATTGGATTCGGAATTAGATTTATTAAAATGCTGCCCTTTCACTGGGGCCTGCTGCTAGGCATTGTGGTGCTCATAGCGTGCGCCGATGGAGCGGCTATCGTAAGTGTACAAATTGTTAATGAAAGAGCTGGTGTTCGTGGTTGTGTGCGTGGTTGTGTGGAACTACTCGTAGAGTGGTTCAATGTAAATGAACTCGTCCCAATATTATGCGATAAGACCCAATTTGACCAAGGTCAGTTTCAGACACAGAATCGAATTAGGCACGGACACAATACTCGCTTGTGATAAAGCTGACAATAGCATTGACCTTAACTTTGTTCTAACTTACAGGATCAATCGTCGCGCAACGAAGATGAACTCTTTGGCCTGGCTGATTTGGAGCGATCAAAAAGAAGCGGCAGAGGCTAGTAAGTGGTAAACGAAAAGAGCAGACTTATATAATGAAAATGAATCATCCAAACCTCTTAGTGCAAGAGGACAGACGCAGTCGCAGTACTTGAACTTTGGTAAACCCGAAGAGGATGGCAAGGCTGAGGCAGAGGCTAACGAAAGTGGTTCTCGTTCTACAGTCTGTAAGTGATACTGGCAGAATCCGAATAGCTTGCATGGGAGTAACGGATGTCTGATAATTCTTTAGCTGGCAGCCACGGAATGGGGCAGGCCCAAAGTCAGTTCTCCTCAGGAGACTGCAGCGGCTGTTCCGGCTACCAAACTGGCAGCTCACTCGACGGAAGTGGAGGCCTTATCGGAAGACCCGATGCTATCATTAGTCTACCAGGTGCAGGTTAGCCAATCCGGAACATATTCTTATTTTGTGGTATCTGAAGGATATACTTATTTAGATGCGGTTAGCGGACAGCCTGGATTTGGCGGACAGCCTGGATTTGGTAGTCAACCCGGTGCCGGAAATCAAGTTGGTATTGGAGGATTTCCAGGAGTTAGTGGAGGACAAGCCGGTATCGATGGTGATCAACCCGGCATTGGTGGACAGCCAGGAATTGGAGCTGGTCACCCTGGAACTGGTGGAAGAAAACCCACTGGTGGTGGAGAAATAGTAAGTGGACAACCAGGAATCGACGGACGTCAAACAGGAGTTGCCGGACCACCCGGATACGTAACTCAGCCTGGAAGTGGAGATCAATCTGGTGGACAACCAGGATTCGGAACACAACAAGGAGTTGGTGGACTGCCTGGAGCTGGAGGTCAACCCGAATACGGAACACAACCAGGAGTTGGTGGACAGACAGGTATCGGTGGCGCCCAGCCTGGATTTGGAGGTCAACCTGGAGCAGGAGGCCAACCCGGCTATGGAACACAACCAGGAGTAGGAAGTCAGACAGGTATCGGTGGTAGACAACCTGGTATTGGTGGTGGACAGCTCGGATTTGGAGGTCAACCTGGAGTTGCAGGTCAACCCGGCTACGGAACACAACCAGGAGTTGGCGGACAGACGGGTATCGGTGGTGGACAGCCTGGATTTGGCGGTCAAACTGGAGCCGCTGGTCAACCAAGCTACGGAACACAGCCTGGAGTTGGTGGGCAGACAGGTATCGGTGGCGGACAGCCTGGACTTGGAGGTCAAACTGGAGCTGCAGGTCAACCCGGCTACGGAACACAACCAGGAGTTGGAAGTCAGACAGGTATCGGTGCCAGACAACCTGATATCGGCGGTGGACAGCCTGGATTTGGAGGTCAAACTGGAGCCGCTGGTCAACCAAGCTACGGAACACAGCCTGGAGTTGGTGGGCAGACAGGTATCGGTGGAGGACAGCCTGCATTTGGAGGTCAACCTGGAGCTGGAGGTCAACCCAGCTATGGAACACAACCAGGAGTAGGAAGTCAGACAGGTATCGGTGGTAGACAGCCTGGTATCGGTGGTGGACAGCTCGGGTTTGGAGGTCAACCTGGAGTTGCAGGTCAACCCGGCTACGGAACACAACCAGGAGTTGGCGGACAGACGGGTATCGCTGGCGGACAGCCTGGATTTGGAGGTCAACCTGGAGTTGCAGGTCAACCCGGCTACGGAACACAACCAGGAGTTGGCGGACAGACGGGTATCAGTGGTGGACAGCCTGGATTTGGAGGTCAACCCGGCTACGGAACACAACCAGGAGTTGGCGGACAGACGGGTATCAGTGGTGGACAGCCTGGATTTGGAGGTCAACCTGGAGTTGCAGGTCAACCCGGTTACGGAACACAACCAGGAGTTGGCGGACAGACAGGTATCGGTGGCGGACAGCCTGGGTTTGGAGGGCAAACTGGAGCAGGAGGTCAACCCGGATACGGATCACAGCAAGGTGTTGGTGGACAGCCTGGATTTGGAGGTCAACCTGGATTTGCAGGTCAACCCGGCTATGGAACTCAACCAGGAGTTGGTGGACAGCCTGGATTTGGAGGTCAAACTGGACCTGGAGGTCAACCCAGCTATGGAACACAGCCAGGAGTAGGAAGTCAGACAGGTATCGGTGGTAGACAGCCTGGTATCACTGGTGGACAGCTCGGGTTTGGAGGTCAACCTGGAGTTGCAGGTCAACCCGACTACGGAACACAACCAGGAGTTGGCGGACAGACGGGTATCGGTGGTGGACAGCCTGGATTTGGAGGTCAACCCGGCTACGGAACACAACCAGGGTTTGGTGGACAGACAAGTATCGGTGGCGGACAGCCTGGATTTGGAGGTCAAACTGGAGCTGGAGGTCAACCCAGCTATGGAACACAGCCAGGAGTAGGAAGTCAGACAGGTATCGGTGGTAGACAGCCTGGTATCACTGGTGGACAGCTCGGGTTTGGAGGTCAACCTGGAGTTGCAGGTCAACCCAGCTACGGAACACAACCAGGAGTTGGCGGACAGACGGGTATCGGTGGTGGACAGCCTGGATTTGGAGGTCAACCCGGCTACGGAACACAACCAGGAGTTGGCGGACAGACGGGTATCGGTGGTGGACAGCCTGGATTTGGAGGTCAACCTGGAGTTGCAGGTCAACCCGGGTACGGAACACAACCAGGAGTTGGCGGACAGACGGGTATCGGTGGTGGACAGCCTGGATTTGGAGGTCAACCCGGCTACGGAACACAACCAGGAGTTGGCGGACAGACGGGCATCGGTGGTGGACAGCCTGGATTTGGAGGTCAACCCGGCTACGGAACACAACCTGGAGTAGGAGGTCAGACAGGTATCGGTGGTAGACAACCTGGTATCGGTGGTGGACAGCCTGGAGCAGGAGGTCAACCTGGATACGGAACACAACAAGGAGCTGGTGGACAGCCTGGATTTGGAGGTCAAACTGGAGCAGGAGGTCAACCCGGATACGGAACACAACCCGGAGTTGGCGGACAGACGGGTATCGGTGGCGGACAGCCTGGATTTGGAGGTCAACCTGGAGTTGCAGGTCAACCCGGCTACGGAACACAGCCAGGAGTTGGCGGACAGACGGGTATCGGTGGCGGACAGCCTGGACTTGGAGCTGGAGGTCAGCCCAGCTACGGAACACAACCAGGAGTAGGAGGTCAGACAGGTATCGTTGGTAGACAACCAGGTATCGGTGGTGGACAGCCTGGATTTGGAGGTCAGCCCGGCTACGGAACACAACCAGGAGTTGGCGGACAGACGGGTATCGGTGGCGGACAGCCTGGATTTGGAGGTCAACCCGGCTACGGAACACAACCAGGAGTTGGCGGACAGACGGGCATCGGTGGTGGACAGCCTGGATTTGGAGGTCAACCTGGAGTTGCAGGTCAACCCGGCTACGGAACACAGCCAGGAGTTGGCGGACAGACGGGTATCGGTGGCGGACAGCCTGGACTTGGAGCTGGAGGTCAGCCCAGCTACGGAACACAACCAGGAGTAGGAGGTCAGACAGGTATCGTTGGTAGACAACCAGGTATCGGTGGTGGACAGCCTGGATTTGGAGGTCAAACTGGAGCAGGAGCTCAACCCGGATACGGAACACAACAGGGTGGTGGACAGCCTGGATTTGGGGGTCAAAGTGGAGTTGGAGGTCAACCCGGATATGGAACACAGCCTGGAGTTGGTGGGCAGACAGGTATCGCTGGCGGACAGCCTGGATTTGCAGGTCAACCTGGAGTTGGTGGTCAACCCGGTCAAACTGGAGCAGGAGCTCAACCCGGATACGGAACACAACAAGGAGCTGGTGGACAGCCTGGATTTGGAGGTCTAAGTGGAGTTGGAGGTCAACCCGGTTTCGGAACACAGCCAGGAGTTGGCGGGCAGGCAGGAATCGGTGGCGGACAGCCTGGATATGGTGTTCAACAGACCGGAGCAGGAAGTGCGCCGTTTGGTAGTAGGCAACCCGGAGCCGGTGGTACTTCTGACAGCCAAATAGGAGCTCCGGGACGCTACACAGCAGGAACTGGTGTCGCTCCTGGAGGTGCTGGTGTTGGTAAGTCTTAAGACCTCTGTACACCGATAGAAAATAACTTTGTTGAGAATTTAAGGTGCGCCAGGTGTAGTAGCCGGTGGAGCTGACGACACATTCTCCCAAGCGGCGTCCACTATTGGCAACGGACAGGCATCTGCCAGTGCCGAGGGCAAGAAGAATGGTGGAACGGCTAAGACCCAAGTATCCGGCACATACAGTACGGGCGGTTCTTTCAGCGCTAGTGCAATGACTTCCGATGCAGACCGCGCCGCTAGCGCCCAGGTTACTGGCAATGCTGATGGCGCTATGAGCCAGTCCCAGGGCTCTGGAGGACCGGCCCAGTCCCAGGCCCAAGTTCAGGTTAACTCCAAAGATGGAGGCACCAAGGCTTCATCACAGAGTGGAGGTCTGATTCACCAGAGCCAGAGCGAGGTTCAAGCCAACGATAAGGGTGGCTTGGCCGATGCCCAGTCCAGCGGACCAGGCCAAACCTCTTCCCAAGCTCAAATCGGCTTCCGCCCTGGTCAGGATACCAGCTCGGTTGTGGCACCAGGTGGCGGACAGGCTTCGGCACAATCAGGCAGCCATTCTGGCCAGAGCCAGTCCCAGATCCAAGGAACATCCAGGTAATCATAGATTGAGGCAGGATGGTATACCAGACGTCTAAGAAAATTACATTTTTCAGCTTCGGGGTGTCATATCACGGCGCTGCACAGTCCGCATCAGGAACTAAGGAACAGGTGGACACCTATCGGGAGCAGAATCGAGAGCTCTTCAATACAATCAGCCAGTTTGGTAACAGTGGAGCTGCGTGAGTACTCCCAGATGGAAATTTTCGGTGCATTTCACAGATATATGTCTCAATTTCAGTGTAACCGATCGTGCTGATGCCGTCTATAGTGGCCCGGCACTCACGTCTGAATCCGATTCAATACCGGAACTGCAGCTGAAGTCTACGAAGACCAGCAAGGAAGAGCCTGAAAAGGTCGATAAGAAGCCAGATCAGTCGGAGCCAGTTCAATACGATGACGAGGAAGAGGACGAGGGGGATGAGTACGACGAGGACGAGTACTACAACGAGAAGCCCGTCAAGCTAGAGGAGGTTCCAAAGGCACCGAGCAAGAACAAGGCTTCGGAGTCCACACCTCAGCCACAGGTCTATACACAGACGTCTCCCACGCAGAAGCAGCAGGCAGCAGTGGCCCCATCAGCAGCGGAAAAGTACCAGCTGGTGCAAAAACAGAACGGACTCGTCAATACCTACACGGAGCGATCAACCACAGAGTCCGTGCCCAGTGGGTTCCGCGGCACGGTGAACGTTCAAAAGAAGTTCCACACCAAGTCACTTGAGCTTCACAATACCGACAAGAAGGTCGAGATTAGTGCCGACACTGACTCCGATGCTCCAAGTGCACCGACTCGCGGCAGCAAAGCGCCTCGCGCCCCAGACAGTTATGTAACAGTCACCAAGTCGGTGACTGGAAGCATGGACAATAGCAAGAACCCACCGCAGGATAATAAGAACTTCCAGTCCACGTACTACACCAAGTCCTCGACCTGCGGGTATTTCACCTTCTCCTGTAACATTGTCTACGGTGCGAACGGACGCAGCAAGATCTGTCGTCCAAAAGCCCCAGCCAACGGCAAGTGCTAAAGAGATGCAATAGGCGCACGCCCACCTACCCCACCTTATAGTAGATCACTTCCCGAGGGGCTCAATTTTATAACAGTCCATCTAACTGGCACCAAAAAACACCCCCCATTTTTGTATTTTTGTGCAGCAAGTTCTTAAGCATTTAAGTGTTTTTTTGCAAATAATTTTAGCATCTTACTGCCATTTCTTAAATATTTCATAGGCTTTGCATTTGTAATTAATATTTAATAAAAGTCGTAAGAAAACAGAAAGTATCCTTTAAACATTCGCTTCAAAATCATGGTACATTGCTTGCATTAAACTTGGTTATCGAAAATCATAGTGATAATTAGGCACATATTTTGTCGCAAGTAAGAAGCTTTGAGTTCCAGAACAGATATTGCGGACAGATCTTCACAAAGGGAAGATAGTCACACTGTATGAAGCGTGTGCAGTCGCCGGGATATGGTATTAGTAGTCCAAGTTTATTTTCACATGCGACTGACAGATTGTCGGATTTGCTGTCGGAACAACCTGCGCCCGACTGATGGTCACATCGTTGCAGCTGTGCATTCCAGTGAAGGTCCGGAGGGCAGCTTAAAACTCCCGTCTCGTAGAACAATTTGCAGTCGCTGGGATAGGGTTCTCTAACCGTAGCCTGTGTTTGAAACAGCACAGAACTCAACAAAATCAGAGCTCCTACAAACGAAAATTGGATAGCCACTGACATAGTTTGTTGTTACTGTAAGAGTTACTTCGCAAAAAGATGCGGACAATCTACGGCCTCTCGTCTATATGAACTGGTAATCGACTGTCTTGGTATTTATAGCGATGTACAGATGAAGACAATCTATCATATACATAGTGCGCCGTATTGACACAGTGATAAACTGTCAGCAATGTACATATGTACAGTTAATGTAATTATTAGCTTTAACAAGAGGGAACACTTCCGAACACATTCAGACTATTTCCCAAGAGCTATACATATATTCCGATACAAGGGTGCATTTTAATATTAAAATAGGCTTTAAAGTTAGGTGAAAAGATACATTTTCAAACAATTTCAGAGTTGCGTATCCCCTTAACTGCAGCTTCCTTACTGTTTACGACTGCGTGAAGTATACACTAATCTTCCTGATAAGCTTAACATAAAACACACATCGAATCACTTTCACTTGCACGAGTGTATGGCCTTGGAATGATAAAATTGACCGGCTAAGTGGATTCTTGTACATATCAAACATCCGATGATTGCAAAATCCATTTCAGCAAATAGAGTTGAATCTTCCCTTTTAAAAGATTATTTTTCTAGATAAGAGGATAAAGGAATGTCAAGAAATACTTCAAGATTGAAGTTCATCTTAAGGAAAGTCACATCTGCAATTGGTTGCATAGTGTTATCTGTTTGATTTTCAAGAGTGATTCTCTAGAAATATTTCCCATAATACAATCTCTCGCAAATAAAGAAGGCAATGGGATCAATAAAATTGAAGTACTTGCCCTTGATAAGGTGCCACGGGTTTTGTATAAAAGACGATGCAGCCTAGAGGTGGCCATCATACATTTATTAAGCCATCTCTGGAGAAAATCAAAAGTAAGACTGTCTGTAAAATACTTACATTACAAATCATTAACCACCTACCTTCCTGTCTTATAAAAGTGATGCGTGGTTCTGTCTTTGCTTGTATAGTCTTGGTAGCATTGCTTGCCGCTGTTGGGGGCGAGGCATATAATGAATCAGTAAGTAGTCCAAACGAACAACTGCGTTCGATCTAAAATCTTTGTACTGCGCAGCCCATCAATGCTGACATGTCTATTGGGATGGGACAATGCCCACCCTACGATGATCCCGGCCGTGTTGTGATGCTGCCATACTACAATGACTGCAGCAAGTACATTACCTGCCAACAGGGCCACCCCTACGTGCGGCAGTGTCCGGACAACTTGTTCTGGAATCAGCGAAACTTACGTTGCGACTACCGAGAATTCTCCGACTGCCGTAGCCCAGACACAGAGGGTTGGGTGGAATACAGCGAGTACCCTTCAGACTGTAGTCGCTTCTACGAAAAGCGGGTCCTGCGCTGTGCCAATAACTATCTATTCAACTCACGTAGTCAACGCTGCGAGCCTTCTGAGTACGTCAACAACTGCATGTCCTTGCCACCTTGGAACTACGTGCCACCCACCGATCCCAGCTATCCCATGATCCCATCTATAGTGCCTCCTGCTGCCACTCCACCGCCAATGGCCTGGCCTACTCCAGCACCGGAATACCTTCCACTTGAAGTACAGTCGCTGTGCAAGAACAGCATCCCGAATTCGTATATTCCGTTTCCCGGAGACTGCCAGAAGTTCATTTACTGTGGCCCAACGGCCACTATGTTGAATTGCCCTGCTAACTTGTTCTGGAACCCAAGTGTGGTCTCTTGCACTGCCTCCAGCAGCGGATGCCAGTAACGAAGTTACCTTCAAGGGATTCTTCACTAAAACACGATATATTTACTTCATGGGATATGGAAAACCGTTTTATTTGCACATTCAATAAATGCACATTTAATATTTTACCAAAGCACAAATGAACGTTGCGAAATCCTTAAGGGATTCCCAGATCAAGTTATTTGGGATTTTATTAATGTCAGCCAGGAATGCCAGATCTGCCAGATTGGGGCTGCAACAGGCCAGATGGGGTTCCATGCAAGCCAGATCTATTGGACTGAACTCTTCCCCATCGGCACACGCATAGCCAACCGGAATGGGATGTTGACAAACTATGTACTTGCTGCAATTATTGGGATAGGGAACCAGGGAGCCTTCGGCTTGATCAGCGCAAAAACTATCTGGAGCTGGAATCACGGCAGTAGTGGTAGCAGGAGGAAGCGGTGTTGTTGTAGCTGGGATCGTACAATTCGCAACCCATGGAGCCATGCATCGCTCAAGGAATGCACTGAACTCTTGGCCTTCTGCACAGTCGTAGACGATGGGTGAAGGTCGGACACATTGAATGAACTTGCTGCAGTCGGTGGGATAGGGAACTAGTTTACCGTCAGGCATGCCCTCACAGGGATCTGTTGCTTCTGTAGTTGCAGTAATCGGTGTACTGTGGTGAGTCGTTGGGTAATCCGTTGTTCCCAGATCTGAAGTGGTTGAGTCGTAGTCCCATCGGCAGGCCTCCGGGGATACATCGAGACCACAATGCCCTGTTAATGGGTCGAAAAACTCCCCATTTCCACACACGCCCATCATATAAACGGCGTCGTCCACGCAACGTAGAAACCACTTGCAGTTATCTGGAAACGGCAAGCTGTTGCCCGAATTATTGAGACAGACCGTTGGACTTGGGGTTGGCGTAGTATAGCCCGGCGCTAACGTGGTCGTATCTCCTTTTGGGCAGTCACTCAGCTGCCAATCGACGCATTTCTGCAGTGCCTCGTTGAAGTAGTATCCTTCCATGCAATAAAAAGCAATAGGAACCGGGCTCGCACATACTATGTATTTCCTGCAATCTTCGGGATAGGAAGCGTAATAGCCATTGCTCTGTCCTGAGCAGATTTCCGAATCAATTGGCAGACTGGTCGTTGTATCTGGAGTCTGAATGGTGGTCAAACTGGTAGACCATGTGGTGGAAGGAGTGGTGGATTGACTGGCAGTTGATCCAGTAGCGATTCCGTTTTCCGTGCAGGCTGTTGGTGAAACGTCAGGGCCACAGTTGCCTGTTTGAGGATCATACCAGGCGTTATAAATGCAATTGGCTATGCTATAGCTCCCGTCTCCCATGCACAGGATGTACTGTTGGCAGTTCGTCACTAGTGGGTAGGAGAAGCCCAGTTTCTGATCGGCGCAGAGATCGTCCCAGCTTTGGGTAGTTTGAGCGGTTGTGCTTGTGGTAAATGAGTCGCGGCACGCTGTGGGCGATACATTTGGTCCGCAATCGCCAGTCATCGGATCGAACCATGCGTTCACTGGACACCTAGCAGTCACCGATTGATCATTGCCCATGCAAAGAACGTACTGCTGGCAGTCTGATTCCAATGGAAATGCGACGCCCAGCTGCTGGTCAGCACATAGGTTAATAATATCATCAATAACCGGGGTTGTCGGAGCTAGAGTGCTGGGCATTGTTGACGTTGTCACTTCGCGGCACGCTTCTGCTGACACCTCCGGACCACAATGTCCGCTGTACGGGTTGTACCAATTGTCATTGGGGCAGGGAAGGATTGCGAATGAGTCATTACCAAAGCAGTAATAATATTGCTGGCAGTCATTGAGGTACGGAAAGCATGTTCCCAGCTTCTGACCGATGCACTTGTTGACTAGCCCCTCCGTAGTCGTTGCCACTTCTTGCGCTACCTGGGTCGAGTGGTCGCCGTAGCACAAGACATCATTTGGATAGTCACAGACGTAGAGGTCTGGGTTGAATAACATCTGGCCGGGGCACTGGTCCACTTCACTATGCTCGTCCACACACACGATGAACTCGTTGCAGGCACCATCGGACGGTAGTAGATTATGGTTCGGTTGACCAACGCAAGGATCTGCTTGAGGCGTTGGGTAAGGGGAAGCTGTGCAATCAACGGCTTCTCGAGTATCGCAAACACGGAGAAGACTATTAAAAAGTTTTCCTGGCGGGCAATTCTCCAATTCTGCACACGAATCGGTGCACGAAATATAGGCGCTGCAGTTGTAGGGATACTTATAGTTTCCGGCAGGTAACGACGCGCAAAAGTCAGGGTCCATTTCTGGAGGAGATTGGAAGTTCATCGTTTTTCCAGGAGTTCGGTAAGAATATGGGGTACTATCGCAGGGAGTTGTTAAAAGGTAAGCGATGAACGTAAAACATTTCCAGTCTAAAGCTGAATCAAGAGAAAAGATAGAAAATAATCAATATTAATATGAAATCCAAATTAAATAGCTGATATATGGGTCGTAGCCCCATACCTTTCATTTTCGAAGGGCTTTATTTTCCGCTCAACGATGTGTTCTGATTCACTAGTCAATTTTAAAATGTATCTATTCTTTAGTATAGAATAGCAATGAAGTCCGAAATGATTCTAGAAAATTGAGCTGTGCTTATGGTACCACGGTTGGGAAATTACTGAATTGGATCATTCTATTCATATTTTTGGCAATTCTTAGTCATAAACAGTCTGCCAATCATATCAACAGAATGCCCGTTGTTTTCGGTGATAACTAATTCGAGTTGATAATGGCTTAATGGGAGCTCTGGGAATTCGAAACAGAATGCCTATCTTGGTCAAGGAAATAGACAATAGGTTTCAAATATTCGGTAATTGCTGATGGCTACTATCTCTCTGCTCGTATTTTCCACTCCTATAAGCTAGATAGTAAAAAAACAATTAACGATGAACTGATGACAGACAATGAATAGGGAACATCTCTTTAATAGAATACATTGGAATGGGGACAAAACAAACTCATATCAAATCTCATCAGTAAAGGTGCCTACTTTTAGGCCAACATCGATATTTATTTTATGAATCTTTATTTCTTTTAGGAACCCCGATATTCCGCCCATAATCCCTCCTGTGTACGCCTGGATATTTTTCTATATTCAATTAAGAAGCCCGTAGTGCACCTCTAAAACCTGAGGGTTCGAACTTATCCTGCAAGAAGTGCAAGAAGTTCACCAGAAGTGAAACCTTGTTTCAAGCAGTGCACCTCTGAAATCTGACGGGTTGGTTCAAGCAGTGCACCTCTGAACCTGAAAGTTTGGTTTGTTTCCCAGAAACGCTCCTGTAAGGAGTTTATCGACTGCATCTGGGGCTTTGCTCCTTTTCTTTCACAATTATCAACATTGAATTCAGTCCTTACTCTTTGTTTATTTATTAACTACGAAAGGTGCGCCGCATCTTATCTACATTAAAAATTCCGTTAATTTTTGCGAAATTCTTAGGAATTTTTTGGGCCTACGTTTGTGTGTAAGTATGTATGTATGTATGTATGCATGTACGTATGTGCATAAGAGTAAGTATGTTTTTATCAGATTTTACATGTGTTTTGTGATGAACCTGCTTATCAATTCTTAGTAACGAAATATACGAGTAGATAACGAACGAGTTCTCGAGTACTTATCAGATTTCTTTGATATTATCAAAGGGAGAACATTTTACATATTGGCAGTGCATGCAAATTCATTCAATGCGAGTGTATAAAAACGATGTTCCTTGAATGGAAAAGTTCAGTTCGATAGCGATACGGAATATGAAGCTCGTAGGACTCCTCTGGACACTTTGCGTCCTAACCAAAACTTCACTGGCGCGAGTACAAGTGGGTACAAGTGGCACCGACTGCCATAAATGAATAATAATGATTAAAGAACTAATAGAGTAATATGATTTTACAGAACGGCTTCTCGTTTAAGACATCCATATGTGATGGCAAGAACGGGGGTCTTTTGCCCATGTATGGAACGTGTAGGGGATACTATGTGTGTCTGGATGGGAACGCTGTGATCGGATCCTGTGAGGGTGGCACATTGTTTAATCCCAAGACCTTACATTGCGATGATGCCGTGGACGTAGACTGCATATTCGAGGCCAAGCTAAATGATTACCGCGATGGTTCGAGCTCGGAAAGTGAAGAGGATGAGGATTCCCCAAAAACTGATTCCCCACCCACGCGGAGACCGTCAAAGCAGCAGAGACCTGTGGCACAGCAGCCTTCGGATACATTTAATAGAGCCTGCGCCGGTAAAAAAGATGGTGTGACCCTGGCAAAAGAAGGCTCTTGCAGTGAGTACTTTGTGTGCGAGTCGAAGCAGCTGCATCTTCGCGTTTGTCCCACCAATCAGCATTTTAGTCCCACACGTCGGGTCTGTATGAAGCCGAAAGATGCCAAGTGTCTGGTGAGCCAGGAAAATAATCGACTAGAGCAACCAGCCACATCCGCCGGGGTCTGTCCTGAGGAAAAAGAGAACTCTTTGGTTGCCCACCAGAAAGATTGTGGAAAATTTTTACTCTGCAGCAACATGATGTTTCTGGTAATGGATTGTCCCACTGGTTTGCATTTCAATTCCAAAACGTTGCGATGCGACTATCCCAGGATAGCAAAATGTCAAGTGAAGGAAAAAGGAAATAAATCTGCTTCAAAGACAAAAAATTCAGCACGTAAACCTAGAAATCATCCCTTGTAACAATTGCATGCAAATAAAAAGTATATAAGTATATGCATATCATCATACACATATTTCATACCACACGTATGATATATTCCTATATCCTCAAAGCTTGAACGTAGATTAAGGCAAGGCTGGTTAATTATTGTAAGCTAATTAATAGACAATAGGAACCGAGAAGTATGTATGGAGCTAAAGCGAAATAAAAAACTTTAAAATAGCGTCGAATTTAAAACCCTCTTTAAAAAAGTTCCCAAATGCCGTAGCTATTATCAACTTATATCTCAGCTTAATGAAACAAGTAACATCCCAAGCATTCGCAATCTGTCATCAGATCTGTAACGAACCCACAATATCAATTAAAATACGCTGTTCAAAATATATGTTTATTGATTTCATTAGCACTTCAGATTTTCGGGCCAATCGCAGACGCGGGACTCCCTATTATATAGCAATCCAGAGTTGCAATTGAAGTTCACCTCACACTCGCACTGGCAGACCACATAGGCGCTACTACACTTATTTTTGACATCGCCGAACATGGCTCCATCCGGCTGGCCAGCACAAACACCGTTGGTTTCGCAAGAGGTGCCAGATGGTCCAGCACTAGGACCGCTCGGTGGCGGTGAACCGTCCTCACATTTTACATTCTCAGGGTAGTCACAGCTAAGCGTGGCAAGATTGAACTGCAGGTTATTCGAACACCTTTGTTGATATTTGATGCCATTGACACACTGGATGAAGGCAGAACAATTGTTATCTACAGGCCCCATCCAATTGTTTTCTTTATCGCAGCACTCTTTGTCGCAGACTTTGCTGATGCACACGCCTTCGGTGTCTAGAACACACCTTTTCTCAGTGACATTAAAGTAGTTCAAGTCTGCACACTTTCTAGCAACCAAACTTCCATGGATGCACTCCAAATATCCGGCGCAGTCTGCGGGATTCGCCTTCTGTTCTCCCTCTGTGCAGGTGATGTTTCCATTGCACTCTCCAGTGTCCGTCTCGCATGTACCATTCTTCGCGTTCCAGTAATCTCCGGAGTCACATGATTTCGATACGAACTTTCCACCTATGCACTCTTGATACTTTGTACAGTCTCCGCCGGAGTCCGCCTGAGTGCTTCCCTCCACACAGCCGACGCAAACACCCGTGTCATCAACAACGCATGTTTCCAGATTTTCGTTAAAGTATGAACCAGCGGCGCACTTCTGACTTACAAGTACTCCTTGGATACACTCCATATATCCAGCGCAGTCTGTGGGATCCCCCACTTTTTTTCCCTCTGTGCAGGTGATGTTTCCATTGCACTCTCCAGTGTCCGTCTCGCATGTACCATTCTTCGCGTTCCAGTAATCTCCGGAGTCACATGATTTCGATACGAACTTTCCACCTATGCACTCTTGATACTTTGTACAGTCTCCGCCGGAGTCCGCCTGAGTGCTTCCCTCCACACAGCCGACGCAAACACCCGTGTCATCAACAACGCATGTTTCCAGATTGTCGTTAAAGTATGAATCAGGGGCGCACTTCTGACTTACAAGTACTCCTTGGATACACTCCATATATCCAGCGCAGTCTGTGGGATCCCCCACTTTTTTTCCCTCTGTGCAGGTGCTGTTTCCATTGCACTCTCCAGTGTCCGTCTCGCATTTACCATTTTTCGCGTTCCAGTAATTTCCGGAGTCACATGATTTCGATACGAACTTTCCACCTATGCACTCTTGATACTTTGTACAGTCTCCGCCGGAGTCCGCCTCAGTGCTTCCCTCCACACAGCCGACGCAGATTCCCCAGGTGTCCTCAACACACTTATTATATGTGGCATTAAAGTAATACTGGTCGGGACAGTTCTTGATCACAAGGATTCCGTTCTCACACTCAAGATACCCTGCACAGTCTGAGGGGTTCGCTTTCAATTCACCTTCAGTGCACGTTGGCGTCTGCCCGCAGTTGCACTCGCCGTTGTCTTCTTCACACTCTCCGGTTCGCCAGTTCCACCAGTCCCCACTGTCACAAGACTTCTGAACGAAATTGCCGCTGCAGCAGGCATAGTACTTGGTGCAATCATCCTCGTCGATCTTTTTCTCGCCATCTTTGCAACATTCTGCCGTCAGTGATCCAACGAGAACCGAAAGCGTAAGGCACAAAGAAAAGACTGCAAACGAAGAACTATGAGAAAACCTTTCTCTATCAGTGGGAGGCGAACTTACCGAAGTGTAGATGTTTTGATTGAGACATATTTTCGCCATGCATATTGAACGTCTACTGAAGAGCAATCGGTCCATATCGGCTTTTATATATTCGGGCAATTAAAATAATTAAATGTCTTTTCTTGGCACATTGCGATGATAATGTGGGACCACTCTTGATATTATCAGCGCATTCAGTATTCATACGAGTAGAGGAAGTTGTCACTATTTATAAAACAGTCAGTCACGTTTCCCAATTGAGAAATGCAAGGAGAGTTGCTAGAAATCGAGGTGCGCTTGAGGAAATTGTTAAGCCAGATCTATTTTGTTGTGTTTTTTTATATATAAGCATTTTTGATTTGTTTCTATAATTTAAAAGCTTCTAACGTATCTTAATAGTGGTTTCATTGTAAATCTTTCTGGGTTAAAGTTCATTCCTTTTTTTGCACTCAGAAGGTTCTCTTCGACTTTGGTGATAGTGGATGTGTGTAACATCCAGAAGTAAGCGTTTCTGACCCCATATTGATCAGCATCAACAGCCGAGTCGATATAGCCATGTCTGTCTGTCCATCTATCCATCCGTCTGTTTGTCTTTATGAGCGCCTAGATCTCAGAAGCTATATAAGCTAGATCAAGCAAATTTTGTATAACATATAAGAAATTATATAAGTCGTAAGCTCACACATATACTGACTGAGTACCGGGTATAAAGTCGAGCCGCGGCCTTTGCGGCGGCTCAAACGTTCAAACACGTTTCCTGTGTTTATTTTCAAGGATCTAGTTTTATACACGATAGTGGACGAGGGATAGGAATATATTAGTTTTGTGGTGGATGTGTATAAGGATTTGTTTCCGACGCCATAGAGTATATATGTACATGTGTATATTCTTGATTAGCATCAAGAGTCGAGTCGATATAGCTATATCTGTGTGTCTGTCTTGTCCGACGCCTAGTTCTCAGAGACTTTTGGAGCTAGAACAACTAAATTTTCTATATTATACTGAATCAAGTTAAGTTCCTAATTTCACCATGCCCCCCCTAACCGCCCCCTTAATCAGAATCCTAGAGAATGATTGTGTGAATCTGAATCTGTGAATTGTCGAATCTGGTGTATATAGGATCAATAGAATATCCATATTGATTGCAGTGCCTACGCTACCTCTTCCACGAGTTACTCATTATCATTTTCCCACTCTCCCCCTCTCACTCTTAATCGTGCAGTGCGCGCTGTCTGACGGAAGGGAACAAGATATAACGGCTGGTGTTGTCGTAGAATTAGGTGGAAAGGTGATATACAGAATGCAAGAATTAAAACCAGAGGTCGTGGTTGCTCGCTTTCTCTCCATGCTTTTCCCATCTCTCATGGCAAATGAAAGAATAACTAAGACAGTTCACGGTCTGCGCTGGCTGATTTATATCATACATTCTCACACTTCTTAGCTCTGAGCTAGCTTATCGAAGAGAATTGGCCCTCTCAAAGAACTGATAATACGCAGCTGCTAAAAAGGCACCCAGCCCAAGACTGATTAGAGTGATTTATGAGTGCAGACCACCATTACCTATCGTTTAAGAATCGGCGTGGGAAGGCCGACGAACCCCAGTCCATATGGTTGCCATTTAAAGTATATATTTATTTATTTTTGAAAAATGCAAGTTATAGAGTACAGTTGACGTTGAAGTTGTAGTCGCAGGTCGATTGGACCTGATCCCAGTACAAGCCATCGGGACACGTCATCTCGACCTCGCACTCGCACTGGCAGATGACGAACTTATTGCAACTGGTTGTGGATGGGAAATGGGTACCCTCCGGTTTATTCAGACAGCGTCCGTTGGTCTCGCAAGCGATGCCCGAAGGTCCGGCGTTTGGTCCTGAGGGTGGCGTATGAGGCCACTCACAGTCCACGTATTCGGGATAGTCGCAAATTCCAGTCGTGGTGTTGAAGAGCAAGTTGTTTGGGCACTGCTGCTCAACGGCACAGTTGTAGTTGCACTTGTAAAACTTGTTACACACCCCGGCGACCGGAAACAAAACTCCTTCCTCCTCGCCCTGGCACACGGTGCTGGTGCTGTTGCAGGGGACGTTTGGAACATAGCCCTCGGGATAATTGCATGCATTCGCGGTAGCGTTGTAGACGAGACCGTCGGGACAGATAACCGCCTTAGATTCGTCGCTCGTGTCCCAGTCGCAGACCTTAGCTTCAGGATTGAACTTCAAGTTCACGCCGCAGGGCATTGCGATGGGGCACTGGCATTGGCACACGAAGTATCCATTAGTTTCGAGATCGGGGAACATCTCGCCGTCAGGCTGGCCCGCACAGACGCTCTGACTTGAACAGGTTACGCCCGAGGGTCCCTCTATATCCTCTGAGGGGTCCGCGACGGTCGATGGTGTGCAATCTACGTTCTGCGGATAGTCACAGTCACCACTATTGGGGTTGAAGTACAGGCCGGAGGGACAGGTCATCTCATTGACGCATCTATTACTGCACTGGATGTACCTTACGCACACTCCGGGAATTTGTAGCTTGCTGTTGGTGCTCTCGTTGACACATTCATCGCGCTGGCTGGAGCAGTAGGTGGGCACAGCTGATGGAACGGACGGAGTGGTGTTGACGGCATTGCTTGTATCGGTTGTGGTCTCACCATCCGTGGTCTCATTGGGTTCTGTGGTCTCATCGGAGCCATCATCCGTACTCTCGTTGGGTTCTGTGGTCTCATCGGAGCCACCATCCGTGGGCTTGTTGGGTTCTGTGGGGTTTGTTGAGCTTGTGATGGGGGATTCAGTGCTAGACGGCTCCGTGTCGCAAGGTTCCGTTACCAACGTGGTTGAAGCTTGCCCATCGTCGTCAATGTCCGGACACTCATCGGCGCAACAGGTGCAGGTGCATTCGGCATCTGAGTTGGCATCAGCGCCTGCAAATGGCGACAGGCCCAAGCAGTTGGCTCGCCACTGGAAATCGCACTCGGCCAGTTGACGATTGAAGTGAAGCCCGCGGGGACAGCTGCCGATGACAGCCACTTGTCCCTGCTGGCATACCGCAAAGCGACCGCAGTGGGTCGCCACAGGCAGTCGAGTCCCATCCGGTTCATAGAGGCAGACACTCGATAGTTGCGCACATGCGGCTGCGACCAGCAGAAGCGTCCATAGAGCTGGGGCAAGCAACAGAGACAATACAGGGTATATGGGAAAAGCTTCCGAATTTGCACTTACTAGTCACTCACCACACAAATCGGCGTTGCGCATTTTCAAGACGAACAGCAGCTTTGAAGTAGTCCAAAATTCGCGAACGACTAAGTTGCGACTCTGCCAAAGTGGAGGCATTTATGGGAGCGAAAGAAAACTGCCTCAAGTACCGCGAATCAGTAGCCAATCTTCTGATAATACCAATAACCATATTTATCTCTTGATTAACTCAACAAGTGATTTTTGGTGGTGCGCGGTATCGCAGGAGTAATTACGTGCATATATGGAGCTCGGGTTTGGAGCGGCGGGCGCACCGCCTACCACTCTCCCGAATGGGACTCATTAACAAATTCATGCGCACACTGTCGTACTATTGACACTTCCTATTAAATGGCGTTTATTGTCATTCAAAATGAAGTGCCCGAACCGTGTACCGCTCTCTCGGATACAATCACTACAAGTAGCAATACAGCAATTGTAGGTGCTCGAATGTAAGATACTCAGTTCCGAAGATACTATATACTCGGGCACGGTTATCAGTATGTTGCTGGAAACTTATCGTCCGGCTAAGGGAAACACTCCGCGTCTTCTAAGCACAACGTTCACTGTCACACTCTCTGCGACTATGTAGGCCAGCACAGATAGGAGCTCGCAAACTATTCTGCTCTTAGTTTTGAATTTTCGCACTCTGACAAGACACGTCAAGTCTGATGAACGAACTAAACTGTTGTATGCTTCTCAGTCATTTGCTTAAATAAGAGAAGTCCAACAGCGCCTGTTAAAGCTGATCCTGAAGCCAGACGATACATAAAATCAAAGAATAATTCACAATACTTTAAGATTATTATACTCGATAATTATCGATACCAAATACCAAATTTTTTAAAAATTCTTAAAAAAAACTACTCCATGAAAAAAAACATTCTTTAAAAATTTGTAAACATTCAAATCTATTAGAAAAAGTCATTTTTGACGACAGCGGAAAAGTCGTGTCGACTAGTGTAATTATCGATTGATTATAATCAATCAAATATACCGTGTATCAGGGTGTTCCATTTCATAAAATAATCTTACATTTTTTCTCAGATCTCTGTAGTGTAGGGGTACATTATCGCCATTGGTTAGGCGATCGCCAATTGGTCACTCAGTTCATTCAATCGATTTGCGATCATTCATTCAGTTTTTTATTAACGCCTTGTAGGCGGTTACGCTTGAAGGGTGTGTGGGGTTTGGCGTTGCGATAATGGAGAACTTTTATAGACGCTATCAAACATTGAACGCATGTTTTTACACCCCGTAATTGTACTCAACAATTATACATAGGTATTCGTGCTGAAGTATGTAACAGGCATTAGGAATAAATTTACTCTTGATTGCCTGCATGAACACTTGGATCTATCGGATCACCAGAACTACGGCAGCCCAATTTTGTATGCATGTATTTTTGATTATTAAGACTAAGAGTAGAAGGTGTATTTTAGTCGGAATGTGGATTGGAGCATATAATTCTTGGAACTGAAGGCAATCACACCGATACAAATATCTCGATAGAAATTTTATTAGATCGCATTCCCTCAAGACCATTCTGTTCGAATGCATTTCGTGCTGAAGCGCGATTGTTGATTTAATTGCTGATTAGAAAGCTAGACAGGAAACTGTCAGAGAAATTGTCAAGTTTCTTAGGATCTGAATTGAAGGTACCATTTACTGTATGGACAGAACCAAAAACAAGTCGATGAAATTGCGGTGAGAGGCTGGCTTCCTGCTTCGCGGCGAGTTAGACGGGGATCGTGAGCTGAAACCGGAGACAATGCAATTCTAATTATTCAAATGAAAGCCAAGTACGCTTGAATTAAATTACCAAACTTAAGAAAACATAAATGGCAGAAGGAAGAGCACCAGCATCAGCACCATTTGCAGTTGCAGTTGCAGTTGTGTGCTAGGGCCTAGACACTTGGGTTACTTGGGGCCGTGGAAAGCCAACGACAGGCTTATACTCGAACTCGAAGGTAGGTGTCCATTACATGTAGCGCATCGAGCTGAAGAGGGCTGTTGCTGTTGCTGTTGCTGCTGTTCGTCAAATGCCATAAGGGGCAACAAAAGACAGCCCAGCCCAGCAGAAATGTGAGTGGATCTGCGACATCTACATAGAGAGTGCTCGCAGAAGTGAGTATGCATGGGGGGCACACTCACACTGGCAGCCGGACCACTTGCAACGTCTATTGTGGAAATCTTCTCAGGTGTAACAGGTTTCTCAGATTTAAACTGAGGTCGCCCCTGTCATTCACACAGTCATCAGCGGCACTCGCCACGGAATCGATCGTGATCACGGCCCCGAGCGACCACAGACTGCGCTTCCAGTCAGAGCCGGCAGGAGACCAGGAGCAGCCGAGGACAGCTCCAACAATTACAGTTCGAATCGAAGAACTGAGATCGATTGGTGCATAGATATCAAGAGGACTCGCCAAATTTCAATTCTAGCACCATTCGAAATCAGTGCTTTTGATGAGAACCATTCAGCAGAAAGTGTTTCCCCAAAGTGATTTTTTTTCAGTGCCTTACAGTTAAAGTTATAATCGAAAGGCTTCCATACAAAAAAGTGTAAATAACGCACAAAAGAGTACAAGTAATGAGTGGCTGAGCTGGCTGAGCAACCGCGTTCATGGCAGAAGCCATCGAAGTGCAAGCGACGCGTCTCAATCTCACCGGGTCGGTGGTCGGTGGTCGGTGGTCGGTGGTCGTCGACGTCGATCGGAATATATTATCCACATTTTCTTAGTCATCAGTCACTGGATATATGTACATAGGTTCGATATCGCCGCACTTACCCTTGATTCCATGGCTAACAGTCAACAGTTAACAGAGTTGATCAATGACTAAATGTGACATCCAATCAAAACTCCTTTAACTTGGGAAAACTCCAGCTCCACCTGTCTTGTCATAACAATAGATTGCCCAAAACTTATCGGGGCTATAAATAAAAGACATGATATACAGTGTAATTAGTCGCTTAGTAATTTAAAAATAATCGTATTCTTATCTCTGCAATGGCTCCACTTTCGGAGCTATAAATATACTCAGAGCTGGTTGTGTGTGTCTCACGGGAAGGATGATATACAATACAAGTCTATGCTGATAGAATTACAGTATTATTGCGCTTGCAAAACGAAAGCAAATATACGCTTTCCAATACGTTTATATGTCCTCTATGGACCTATACATTCCATATCTTAATCCCATGTCAATGCCAGTACAAAGAAGATATTCTAGCACTGCCATAAGTAAATTATTCACTTATTGTTGCCAAGTGGTATTGCGCACAATAAGCTGGTAGGAAACATTCATGCAGCGCGAATGTACCTCGACGTATCTGTCTTTTTGAATGAGTAATCAAGTCGAAAACACCTAATAAATATGTCATACAATTGATGTTACAGGATTATTAGATAAAATAATATCATTTCAAAAGTCCCCTGAGCAATTATTGTCAAAACAAAATGGTCTTAATTAGATAGGGCAGTAGGGTTTTCCATGTTTTGATGACAGCTTTCCATTTTTATGCTTCTATTAATTATAGTCAAGTGTGCTTAACAGTGACGTAAATAATAAGGCGTGGGAGCAAGAGCACTTGGAAACTTAATTATGTACCAGATTTTCTCTAATATTGGGTGTACATCATAATTCCTGAATAATTGTAATGAAATATTTCGTATTCCGAAAAGTTAAATCTTCTTATCTAAAGCCTTTTGTGACAGTGTGTATGCCGTTTAGCTACCAACGACTGAATACAACTGAAAAAAAATGTCTAATTTTGTTTATGTCAGCGCCCATCCAGTCATGCGGCAAATCTTATCTGCCATGGAACTCAAAATGTTTGTAAATTTTAGCCCTGTTAAATTGGAAAATCTGTGACTTGTCATTTGCCAAAGACAACTCCTAGGTAGTCTGTGGTGTGAAGACTATATAAGGCCCGGCAGAAGAGCCGATGAAAGTTAGTTGAAATAATTCTACTTGGAGTGACGAAGAGTTTATCTCAAAATGCGAGGTGCTGGCGATTGGCATGGGAGCTCAGAATGTGGATACTCTTACTGACAATTAATTTCGTCTGCCATTCCAGGATCGACAAGCTGTCTGCAGGCCCTGCTGCTGGCTCTCGTACTGCAGCTGAGCAGCCAGACACAGTTCTTGGATTCTGGCGAGGATATCTGCCGACTATTTGCGGATGGCACTAAGCTCCGCAAGCCGGGCGGCTGTAACGAGTATATTGTGTGCGAAAATCACGTCACCCAGCCTGGCGGAACTTGTAGCGGATCCACTCCATACTTCAACCTCGGGAAGGGCGCCTGCAATAAGGCCTTGGACACCACCTACTGCTCCAGTCCGTGCACTTCGAGCACAAACGGCTATGTGGGCAGTACCCTCAACTGTGCCAATTGGTACTACTGCGAGAAGAAGACCTTGAAGGGTAGCGGTGCCTGCTCCGGCCAGGTCTTCGACCAGGCACTGCAGCAGTGCGTTTATGCAGAGAACTCTTCGTGCCAGGCCAAATTTGAGTGGTGCGACATCGTACCCATAAACGTGCCATTCCTCGACGAGTACCACTGCAACATGTACCACACCTGCGACAAGTCTTTCAAACTAGTCAATAACACCTGCGAACTTGGAAAGTATTTCGATGTGCAAAGTAGTTCATGCGTGGACAAGAGAGAAGTTGATTGTGGCGAGCACCCCGTGCCAGTCGACGTGTGTGGAACCCCCAAGTTGGCTGTGCGCAACAAATTTGTTTCGGATGGTGCCACCTGCCGAGGATACTTCTACTGCCGGGATCTCGGCTCTGGAGTTCCCGATCCCAACCCCGAGCGGCTGCAATGCGATAAGGATTATTTCTTTAACCAGGAGCGACAGGCCTGCATGCTACGCGAAACCCAGAAGTGTGACGAGGATCGCTGCGACGGGCGCGACAGTGGCTTCGAGGTGGCCCAGGTGGAGGGTTGCCATAACTACTTAGAGTGCGTAAATGGCAAAGAAGCGAGTGTCATGGTCTGTCCAAATGGAGAGTACTTCGATGTGGCAGCCCAGGCTTGTACTACAACCATTAAAACCTACGGTGCATGCACTCTTTAGATATTGTGATATCAAATAAAACCCATGCTGGAGCACTTACTCTCTTCTACTTCTCAACTCAGTGTGGACCAATGGGAATGCCAATTTAAATTCAATATTAATTTTTATGTATATATTTTTTTCACCCTTGAAGTAATAACCATAACATAAATAGAGTTCAAATTATTTTGGGCAGAGAACATTTTAAATGTACATTCTTCAATAATCTCGTGGTGTTACCGGGAGTGGAAAAAATCAGTTACTCACTCACACGTATCAGTGAGCTCCGACGGGTGCCAAGAGGAAATCGGAGACCCGATACGTATTATTCATTTTAACTACTATTATCTGGGGGATTTTACAGCGAACAGCAAATATTCGACGTGAGAAGTGGGACACTGCTTTAGCCCACTCCCAGCAGAAATTTGTTTGCACAAGGATGCCAAAGTATTCAAATATTGAAATGTTGACCACATGATATGGATCTGGCAACGCAGGCAGAACCAATCACCACCACAGAATCCATAGCCAATGCCTTGAATTAAGTAATATAATTAAAGCGTTTGATTTTGAATTAAATACGAAAAACATACAATTAATATTTTTCATGATTTATTTATTTATTAAAGTTCCGTTGAGCATTCAATTTTTGTCGAGGTGATGAAAGCTTTTACATGGCTTGTGTATTTGATGAAAGTTAAGCTTTATAAAATATAGTGTCGTTGATTGTTGACAAAATGTTGCGGAATTGAATACATGTTGCGATGAATATTGGGGTACAGTGCTGCGAATTTGGAGTATTCAGGTTCCATTTATGTCCGTTTCCTAGTGGCGCCATATTTTTTACACATTTTACAGCACTTATTATTCAAAAGTGCGTACTTGGACCTGAACTTTGAATTTGCCAACCGATTAAATCAATTAACGGCTGGATTTATAGGATACACTTTCTTGTTCCTATATATATTCCAACCAATTTCACAGCATGGAATGATCTGGAAGGCGTCGTTTAATATTCCTAATGCCACAAAGTTATAACCTTATAATTAATGTACTAGTCACTAGTGTGGATTAAGGTTTCCTAGAGTTGTCAGCCCTTACTGTATTCTCCTCCGCCAGCTCCATTTTTTTGTTTTAGCTTTTTCATAAGTCATAGTTCATTTGAAATACATATTTTCGCACAATGGGAAATAGCACACTTTAGCGATTTGTCGGCCACACGCTTGAAATCTGGGTTAGTTTTTTAGTTGCGCATTTTTTAGCTCTGGGCACATTGGTCTTAACTCGGACATTCCGCCGGACATTACTTGCATGTTTTTCCAATATGGATCCAAGTCATAATGGTAGTTTGATAGTGGTAGTTTTTATATTGCTTATTGCTTATCATTATTAAATGAATATCTTAAAGTTAGCTTTTCTCTTTATTTCCTACAATAATAAATGAGCACGGTCCATTCCGATGTTGTCATTCTAGACGTATCAATTTTCTCATAATATATTTCCGGCTTGTTTGTGAATTTGGTCACATTTATTGACTGTGACAACGCCAATGGGAAGCACAACGCTGTTTTGGTGGCTCATCAGTCTTTGTAATGTCATTGATGGAGCGTTTAAGTGCCACATCTTCTGGAAACAGTGGCGCTAGACGAGTAATAGAGCGCTTGTACAGCGCTTCATTACTGGAAGGTTGTCTTCCTTCACCAACACAAGTAGTCTTTCGGGCAGTCCTTTGGTGAGGCTGTTTTCCACTTATGCCGATTTTGTAGTTCTTGGAGATATTCTGTAGGACCAACGCTTTACCAATGTTTTTCCTAGATGATCAATATTGACGTCAGGTGGCGTTGTCAATGGTTCATCAATCAAGAAGTATCCTGGGGTGAGCGCTGTTATGTCATTAGGATCGGTTGACATTGGAGTAATGGGTCGAGAATTTCAGAAATTTCAGATTGCCCATGGTCTGGTGATGTTTCTAGCCATCGTTTGTCGTTTATGATCCAATATTGTTGTCTTGCAATTACCTTGTGCTTGGGCTCTGCAATGCATGTTTTCCTCATGGAGTTCTCGCATAATCATTTTGACTGGAATTTGGGCTTATTCTAGTCTACCACCAACTCGGATGAGCCCATCGTCTCCAAGTATGGGAGATAACGATATGATTGAGCTCTTTTTAGCTCTCTTATAGCGTTGTAGCTGCCTTAAGCCTGCTGTAAACTCGACTTTTTGGATGATTCGTAAGATTATAGCGCGAGCCCGACTTAGTTCTCCTGCGCAAAGTGTCGTTGTAGCCGCTCTTTTGGTTTTGTGGCAAAAGCGTAGCATGTATGCTACAATACGTTGAAGCTGGTAAAATGAATTGTTATGTCTGCAGGTGTATAATTCCTCTCCAAGTGCGTTCGGTGCAATTAGCAAGCTGACATGCTTAGTCTTTCCCTCGAGATTGCTAGGCTCAATGATAGATGTAGTAGTCCATTTGTGTCGGGATCCGTGGAGGAATAATGGTCCATATAGTCACAGATTGTGATCTGCTAATCTGCTTGCTGCAATTCCTCAGGACAGTACGTCGGTTGCATTATTGGCCCATAAAACAAGATGCCATTGTAGTTGGTTAGACAATGCCTGGATTTTGGCTATTCGATTTGCTACAAAAGTACAGACAGTCCAGAAGCATCATGGAACCGTGTTAATGTCCATGTGAAGATCCTTTCGGACTCGGTGAGTGAGTTTGGCACCAAGGACGGCAGCCCAAAGTTCTAACCGCGGTAGTGATTGTTTGGCTGTAGGTGCCACACGTGATTTGGAACAGAGCGGAAACTTGGTTATTATACCCGGTACTTGAAGAGTATAGGGGTGTATTAGTTTTGTGGTGATAACGGATGGAAGGAAGAGTTTCCGACCCCATAAAGCATATATATTCGGGATCAGCATCAATAGCCGAGTCGATATAGCCATGTCTGTCTGTCCGTCTGTCCGTCCGTCCGTCCGTCTGGGGTAATTAAGCTTCGTAAACTCGGCTTTACGGACACATCTTCAGGCATCTTCAGGTATAGTGAGCGGGGGGACTCGAGTTAACAACGCTAAGGTCGCATCCGTTACAAAGCACAGATCAAGAAAGCAAAGGAGTTTTTAACATGGTTAACTTGAGACAGCGACAGGTCAATCAAAGAAGTCATGTCGTGACATGGGCACTAGGCTATTAGACTCGTTTACCGAAGACCAAATAATTCCTGGCAAGTTAAAGTCAGCAAGAACTATCATATGATCTTTGTCTGATAGCGAGGAAGAAATAGCGGTTAAGGCGGACAAATGCTGCTCGTAAATTACGATATTCGAAGAAGGTTTATATACGAGCAAGTTATGACAACTGAGAAATCGGGAAGAATCAGTTTTACCCACTGGAATTCCAGTTCCTGCTGAATCTGGACTGTGAATAGTTCCGACGAGAAGTTTCAGTCCACAGCAGTTAGAACCCCTCCTGCACGACGAGACGAACGATCCTTTCTAAAACTTGTGTACCGACCTGCCAAAACTTCGGAACTAAGAATGTCCGGCTTTAACCAGGTCTCGGTAAACACATTTACGTAGGATGCAAATGCGACACTATCCTGGAAAAGAATGCTGAGCTTACTACGTAAGCCTCGAACTTTCTGATAGGTCACTAAATGAAAATTTAATAGTTTTTTGGACGGTTGGAGGTAAAGCGAGAAGATAAAGTCTGATTTGTTGGCAGAGTTATTGGGGGCCTAGTCTTCTTCTTTGCTTTAAACTCCTTCACCACCAAATGCTCCGGCCAAAATTTGGCCGAACAAATGCTGTCATAGTAAGTTTGGGACACTTATTTTGAATGAAGCTATCTCCCTGGCATAAGAGAAGTTAAACTTTTCCACCTTAAAATCAACGGCTTTTATGTTGATTTGAAAATAAGTCGTCACATCCTTAGTTGTGGAGTCAGGGGCTAGCCGTGAGACAAAAACTTGTCTCTTTGGTGGGATCCCCACCAATCTTGGCACCACAGGCCTATCCCATGTGATGGGTCGGAATTGAAGGAACAGCTAATGCATTTGCGGACATTACGGACACGGACGCTACAGACGATTTTGGCTGCATGCTCTTCTAGGCGATAAATTCCGCTACCGAATTTTCATCACCAGCAGCTGTCGTTGCCTTGGGAATAGTGAACGAAATCAACTGCTGCACTTATGAGCTGAGGGGCAGTTGTCACATGCAGATCCCGCAGAGTGACCCTTTTGACCCTGGGAGACTCAGTCAGTAGTTGTAAGCCGCTAAACTGAGACTCCATGGCTAGGAGCCGATCGTATTGCTGTTTGAAGCCCACGGTCAGCTCCTTAAAGCCCTTCCGGGTCTGCCTCATAAATACTGCCATTTCCTTCTGAACCAGACGGCATGCCTCACAACTATAATGCAGTCCATTCCATACACTACGCTATCGAAGAGCCAGCAGGGCATACTCGGCTGGTCATGAGTGATCTGCTTCTTGCAGGTTTTTTTGCTACAGACCACAGAGAATTCCATACTAAAATATAAAAATGATTTTTTCCCGTCAAAAAAACTGATCTCAGACCAGTGTGCCAGATAAACGCCAAAAGAGGAATCAGTTAGAACGAGAGCGGTTACAGCAGCTACAATTGAGAGAGGAAGAACAGTTATTCAAGTGTGGGTAATGGGGAGAGTGATAAAACAACAATACTAATACGTGAGAGCGGCTAAATATGATGCTGTGTGTACTTACGAAGAGCACAAACAAAAACACACTGTTAGGCGATGCAAAAACGAATAATTTAAATTATGTTTTTCACAGTATGGTATATAATTTAATATATAGATAATATGGTAGGTGGTTAATTTATAAATAAATGAGCGGTTATTTTCAAAAAACACCGGCTGCTTAGGCAAAATAGGTTGAAAGTGAGCGGAGCAAAAAAAAAAAATGTCTGACTACAAAGGAGATCGAACGATGTACGATGTTTGACTATGAGCTGGCCGTCACATGCTATTTATAGATTCTCACGTCGGGGTCACCAAATGTTAATGTGTGTGTGTGTGTGTGTGTGTGTGTGTGTGTGTATGAACTTGGGTTGTATACGGTACATAAACCGTCTACAGTTTGCAACTAGAACTTGATCCAGTTGGACTGCGGAGTGGGTGTCCTGCGGTGCGCAATTGATGGTCTGAAGACACGGCGCCCTACTCTGATCATTTGCAATAGAAGATGAGTGACAGGAAGTTGTAGTACTGTTTCACATACTGATTTTATTCAATAAACTTAACTCTATTTATAGGTAACAAAAGGTACAAAAAGTGTTGATTTAATGGTAAAATAGTAAAATAATAATTAATGTCGATTTAATATAAAGTGTCTGATGTAATTTGGGCAATTGCGATGGTCAGAAATGGCACAGTGTTATTTGCTTTTGAATAAACATCTCCTTGTCAGTAGAATTCGCTGCCAAGGCGCTTTGTCGTTGACTCGGCCATAATTCTGAGTCGTGATATATTCTTTTATATGGGGGAACTTTAGTATTAATTAGATAAGGCAATAGGATTTTCCATGTTTTGATGACAGCTTTTCATTTTTATGCTTCTATTAATTATAGTCAAGTGTGCTTAACATAAATAATAAGGCGTGGGAGGAGGATCACTTCGAAACATATGTAAGCATGTACCTAAGGAATGTATATCAGATTTTCTCTAATATTGGGTATACCTCATAATTGCTGAATAATTGTAATGAAATATGTCGTATTCCGAAAAGTTAAATCTTCTTATCTAAAGTCTTTTGTGACAGTGTGTATGCTTGTATGCCGTTTAGTTACCAATAAATATAGAACTGAAAAAATTCCTAATTTTGTTTATATCAGCGCCCATCGAGTCAAAACGGCAAATCTTATCTGCTTTGGAACTAAAAACGTTTGTAAATTATAGCCCTGTTAAATTGGAAAATCTGCGACTTGTCATTTGCCAAAGACAACTCCTAGGTAGTCTGTGGTGTGAAGACTATATAAGGCCCGGCAGAAGAGCCAATGAAAGTTAGTTGAAATAATTCTACTTGGAGTAACGAAGAGTTTATCTCAAAATGCGAGGTGCTGGCGATTGGCATGGGAGCTCAGAATGTGGATACTCTTACTGACAATTAATTTCGTCTGCCATTCCAGGATCGACAAGCTGTCTGCAGGCCCTGCTGCTGGCTCTCGTACTGCAGCTGAGCAGCCAGACACAGCTCTTGAATTCTGGCGAGGATATCTGCCGACTATTTGCGGATGGCACTAAGCTCCGCAAGCCGGGCGGCTGTAACGAGTATATTGTGTGCGAAAATCACGTCACCCAGCCTGGCGAAACTTGTAGCGGATCCACTCCATACTTCAACCTCGGGAAGGGCGCCTGCAATAAGGCCTTGGACACCACCTACTGCTCCAGTCCGTGCACTTCGAGCACAAACGGCTATGTGGGCAGTACCCTCAACTGTGCCAATTGGTACTACTGCGAGAAGAAGACCTTGAAGGGTAGCGGTGCCTGCTCCGGCCAGGTCTTCGACCAGGCACTGCAGCAGTGCGTTTATGCAGAGAACTCTTCGTGCCAGGCCAAATTTGAGTGGTGCGACATCGTACCCATAAACGTGCCATTCCTCGACGAGTACCACTGCAACATGTACCACACCTGCGACAAGTCTTTCAAACTAGTCAATAACACCTGCGAACTTGGAAAGTATTTCGATGTGCAAAGTAGTTCATGCGTGGACAAGAGAGAAGTCGATTGTGGCGAGCACCCCGTGCCAGTCGACGTGTGTGGAACCCCCAAGTTGGCTGTGCGCAACAAATTTGTTTCGGATGGTGCCACCTGCCGAGGATACTTCTACTGCCGGGATCTCGGCTCTGGAGTTCCCGATCCCAACCCCGAGCGGCTGCAATGCGACAAGGATTATTTCTTTAACCAGGAGCGACAGGCCTGCATGCTACGCGAAACCCAGAAGTGTGACGAGGATCGCTGCGACGGGCGCGACAGTGGCTTCGAGGTGGCCCAGGTGGAGGGTTGCCATAACTACTTAGAGTGCGTAAATGGCAAAGAAGCGAGTGTCATGGTCTGTCCAAATGGAGAGTACTTCGATGTGGCAGCTCAGGCTTGTACTACAGCCATTAAAACCTACGGTGCATGCACTCGTTAGATATTGTGATATCAAATAAAACCCATGCTGGAGCACTTATTCTCTTCTACTTCTCAACTCAGTGTGGACCAATGGGAATGCCAATTTAAATTCAATATTCATTTTTATGCATATATTTTTTTCAACTTTGAAATAATAACCATAACATGGTTAGGTTAGGTTAGGTTAAGGCGGCTGTCAAGCTCCACAGGAGCCCGGTTTCGGCCCGCTGTGATGCCGCGGGATGTGTTCCCCTTATCCATCTCATGAGAGCCGAAAATATCAGCAGTTATCCCATCCTGACGATCTTATGAAGTTTGCAATCTTTCTGGAACAGATCTTGGACATTTCTGAAATGTCTGAGACATAGGGCATGCCCAGGTTTTGTAGCCTTCTCCTGCTGAGAGCTGGACAGGAGCAGAACAGGTGTTCCACCGTTTCCTCCTCCTCCTCATCTCTACAGCTTCGGCAGAAATCATTGTATGGGGCTCCCAGCCTGTTAGCGTGGGAGCCTATCAGCCAGTGCCCCGTGAGGGAGCGGATGACGACGCTGCACCTTTTCCTGCCGAGCCTACATAGCTCTAGTGTGTGCTTCCTGTCAATGGTCGGCCATGTTTGCCGGGTTATGCGACATAGTGGTGCTGACCGCCACGCATTGTCTGCTCGTCGCTTGTATAGCTCTTTTATGATAAGCCTACAGGTGGCTATTGCCATGCAAATATCCTCCTTATCTTGGAGTATGGGTATTGTGGTACCAGATCTGGCCAGCTCGTCAGCCTTGCATTTGCCTTCAATATTCCGGTGACCCGGCTGTTCGAAGGAGCTTCAGTGCCTCCATGATCGCAATGACTTCCGCTTGGAACACACTGCAGTGATCTGGGAGCCTAAAGGAGTGCCTGATTTCGAGCTGTTCGGAGTAAATCCCTCCTCTAACTTTGTTATCCAGCTTCGATCCATCTGTGAAGATGCTTATGGCCATGTCTTGGCCTGGTGGTCCCTCAAGCCACTCGTCTCTGCTAGAGATGATTACATTGAAGGGGGTAACAGTGTGTTCTCTTGGGACGCAGTAGTCCGTCTTCGTAGGGACGGTACTGCTGATAAGTATCGATGAGTGACCCCTGAGATGTGACGTCCATTGTCCGGAGTCTCTCAGACTTATCGCTGTAATTTCTGACCTCTCCTTTCCCGCAAGCTCGAGGCTCTGGAGACTTAGGATGGCGTTTCGTGCATCGTTCGGGGCGGTGCGGAGTCTCTCAGACTTATCGCTGCAATTTCTGACCTCTCCTTTCCCGCAAGCTCGAGGCTCTGGAGACTTAGGATGGCGTTTCGTGCATCGTTCGGGGCGGTGCATAATGCTCCACTAATGCATAAGGCTGCGGTTCGCTGAACCTTGCCAAGTTGTTTGGTTGTTGGGCCGGCCACCAAACTGTAACTCCATAGAGTAAAATTGGTGTTACTATTGCTTGGTATATCCATTGGACTACGCTTGGGTTCATGCCCCACTTCAAGCCAATAGCTTTTTTGCAAGAGTATAGGGCTATCGTAGCCTTCTTCACACTGTCTTTTACGTTCAGGTTCCAGTTAAGCTTCCATGCGAACTTTGTGCTCATAAGGTCACAGAGTGTTTGAGGGTATTTCCCCGAGAAACTAATTGCAACGTCATCCGCGTATGCCACTACTTTACAGCCCACCCCACCCCCACCAGATCACATAGAATCTTATTGACTGCAATGTTCCATAGAAGGGGAGACAGGACACCACCTTGCGGAGTGCCTCTGTTGACATACCTAGATTGCGTGGACGATCCCATCGATGATGTCACCGTCCTGCATGTGAGCAATTGATCGATGAGCATCACCAAGTGACCGTCCACACCCAGGTCAGTCAGTGCTTCCGTAATGGTACCTGGGACGACGTTGTTAAAGGCTCCCTCGATATCGAGGAAGGCTATAAGAGAGTATTCCTTGAGGTAGGGATTGAGGGATTTCTCTATAACTGAGACTACTTCGTGGAGTGCCGTTTCCGTGGATCTTCCTTTCCGGTAGGCATGTTGTGCTCCTGACAACATTTGAGGACTAATAATTGTCCTCAGATGTAGTCCGACAAGTCTCTCGAAAGTTTTGAGAAGAAAGGACGATAGGCTGATTGGTCTAAAGTCCTTTGGAGTCGAGTGCGAGGCCTTCCCCGCTTTGGGGATAAAGACTATTTTGGCCTTGAGCCATTCTTGTGGTATGGTCCCCACAACTAGTATCTTCCTGAAGATACATTGTAGCCAGTTGATGGCTGAGTCTCCGACCTTTTGTAGTTGGTCCGGGCCTGGCGATTTGAACGGATTAAAGCTGTTTACCGCCCAGCTATGTTCCGTTTGGTAAAAATACGGTCCATCGTGGCTGTTTGGCCTCCCCTGTGGGTTTGCGCCGGCTTGATGGTTGTACACCCAGGGAAGTGGGTTTCAAGCAGTACGTGGAGCGACTCCTCACTGGAGTTGGTCCACGTTCCGTTGTTCTTTTTAAGATACCCTACCGAGGGGGTGGTTTTTGAGAGGAGCTTGCGCAGCCTTACGGCTTCTATCTCCCAGCAGAATTTTTGCCAAGAGGCCCTTTTTGCTCTTCGTGTTTCTTTTTATACCCGGTACTCGAAGAGTATAGGGGTATATTAGATTTGTGGGGATAACGGTTGTGTGTAACGCACAGAAGGAAGCGTTTCCGACCCCATAAAGTATATATATTCTTGATCAGCATCAATAGCCGAGTCGATATAGCCATGTCTGTCTGTCCGTCCGTCCGTCCGTCCGTCTGTCCGTCCGTCCGTCCGTCCGTCCGTCCGTCTTCATTTGCGCCTATATCTCAGAGACTATTAAAGCTAGAGCAACCAAGTTTTGTATCCAGTCTCCTGTGTGATCACACTACTCCAAATGTAATTCAAAATTTCGCCCCGCCCCTTTCCGCCCACACAAAGGACGAAAGTCTGTGGCGTACACAATGTTGAAGATACGAGAAAACTAAAAACGCAGAGTCATAGAGAATGCCCATTTCTATCAGAGTGTGGAATCTGGATCAGATCGGATCATTATTATAGCTACAATGAAGAAAACCATTTCGAAAGTCATCATTCCCTCTCGCTCTCTCTCACACGCGGCCCCATCTGCTTTGCTTATTCGTATAAATGAGCGCCTAGTTCTCAGAGACTATAAGAGCTAGAGCAACCAAACTTTCTATCCAAGCTCCTGTGATACCGAACCAGCACAAGTTTGTTTTAAAATTTTGCCACGCCCCCTTCCGCCCCCACAAAAAACTAAAATCTGTGGAATCCACAATTTTTAAGATAAATGAAAACCAAAAACGCAGAATCATGAAAAATTACCATATCTACCAGATTGCCGAATATGGATCAGGTCGGATCAATATTATGGCCAGAAGAAACAAATTAAATTTCAGTGGCTACGCAGCGCCTGCCAAGCGCTGACTTATGCCCTCTCTCTCTGTCGTAAACACTTGTACGTCTCAAATATGTATTTATACATGTCATGTATAAATGTAGGCGCAGATATACAAAGCATATGTAAACAAAAATGGAAACATGTAGAAAAATTCAAAAAAATTAATTTTTTTAATTTAAATATTATTTTTGTCCCTTTTGAGAACATATAATAAATTTCATAAATCGTAGGCTCATATATGTATGTATGTATATACTGACTGAGTACCGGGTATAAGGTAGAGCCGCGGCCTTTGCCGCGGCTCACAACGTTCCCTCTCGTTTGTATTGGGCAAGACTGACTTTGTAGTCTGCCCAATGTTTCTCCTCGTTAGCGCTTTTGGCTCTGTTGAAGAGAGTCCTACAGCTCTTACGTAGGATGTCGATTTGTTTCGACCACCAGGGGGGTTTCTTTTTACCCTTTTAGTGAGACACTAGAGTGAGGTCAATAACCTCCTTTCGGTTTTTTATAATAAATGTGGGGTCGTTACCCCGGATACATATAGTTAAGTTTGAGTTTAGGATAAAGCTAAAAAGTGACTCACCCCTTACATTTGTGTCCGTGCTCCCCCATTGAGTGTGGTGACCATTGGCATCGCAGCCTATTAGTAGGCTTGTGTTGGACCTCTCGCTGTCGCTGGCGAGCTTGCAGACGAGGTCGTTGGGAGGATCGCTTTCCTCATGGGCCATATAGAACGACATCAGCCTCAAATGTGTCCGCCGTAGCTCTAGGCTTACTGTTGTGTTGTCGCCATTGCTAAAGTTATGGAGCAGAAAGATATTTAGGTGCTTTCTTGCAAGAATGCAGGTACGAGTTTTACCTTCGGTTTGGTGTACAATGAGCTTGTACTCCCTCGTCGCTAACCCACAGACCTTGGCTCCGACTATCCAAGGCTCCTGGATTAGGGCCATGTCGGCTCCGCTTGTATCCAAGCGGAGTATGAGTGCAGCAGATGCTGCTTCACAGTGGTGGAGATTTATTTGAAGGAGTCTCAGAGACATCTTCAAGGATCTCCACCACTGTAGTATCGGCGTCTGAGTCGTCGGATACATCGTCTCGACACATCGCCTCAAAATCGCGCATCAACTCTGCGTCAGAGGTGTAGCCAAAATTCAGCTCTACTTTTGCTGCCTCTATGGGGGCCAGCGACTCTTTATTGAGGATGATGACCGCCTGGTTCGTCGGCCCCTTTGTCTCCTCGACCTTGACTACCTTCCAGTCTTGGGTTGGAAGGCTTGGGTTGCACCTCTGCAACATCTTCAGGATGCGCTCAGGCTCCTTAAAAGTAGCCGGCACCCATATTCTGACCCTCGGTCTACTGGGCACCTCGCTCCAGTCTACCGCGACGAGCTTCGCCCCAGCGTAGACCTCTCTGATCTGCGCTACCGCTGCTTTGTACAGCTTTACGGAGCGCTCGTCTTCGCAGGCTATTATTTTAATATTGCCCTGGAACCACCCCATGTCTTTGCAGACTGGAGATGGCCCTGGGTCTTTATCGAGCAACTCGAAGCAGCGGTCGGCCAGTCCCGCTTCCACCCACTTCCATTGGCTCCTTGGGATCTTGCCTTCCGCGCTGTCTTTATCAAGAACGCCAATTAGCGTCGTCTCCTTGGCAATCTGCGCGAAGGAGATATTAGGCATCACCCTAGACCTTTTCGCGGCCGGACCGGGTGTCTCCTGCGACCGTTGTCGCTTTGGTTGAGAGACCATTGCGAAGTGTAGGAGCACCGATGTAGCTCACTCCACCTTCTTAAGCCAGTTCGCTGATGAACTGACTTCAGTGCTGGCATTTTGCCGACGGAGTATATGCCCTGTACTCCTCCTTTCGGCATATGTATGCTTTTTGGCCTGGGCGCTGGTCGAAGGCAGATCATCTCCCTCCACCTTACCAGCAGGTCGGGCAGCCGCAATGTTGCTTAGCTGCCTCTCCAAAGTGTCCGTGTTGGGAGCTGGTCCGCCCCCCACCCCAGATTCGGGATGGGACCCACTCGGATTCACCCCAGCGCTTTCCGCCTTGCAGGTCTGTCCTGCTGTAGAGCTGGTCGGGCCAGGCCTTAGGGCCGATGCCTTCCCATGCAGGGGATTGCTCCCATTTGACATTTGGGGAGTGCCAGACTCAGATTTGTTTTTTGTGTTTTTTTATATTAGTTATTTTTTTTATTGTTCATATTTACATCCCACGAGATGCGGAGAAAGGGAACGGTCAGTCCGGGCAGAGATCCACGTTGCCCGGGTAAGGCATCATTAGAACAGGGGGCTGCCAAGTCCCAGAGCTCTCCGTTCGAGACTGGGCTAGTTTTTGAACCGGGCCCCCAGCCAGGCTGACTCTCGGCACGGGTCGAATGACACCTTAGCCCAGCGCGGTGTGAGGTGAGTGTGGGGGATGGGATGTGGGAAGGTAGTGTGTGGGGGTAGTGGGAGTGTGTGAGCTACTTATACGTGGCGGCACCACAAGCGCATCGTCAGTGTTGCTGCTTCGCGAACACCCGCTGGCTGTCCGGGACTGCTTATTTTCGGTAATCTCCCTAAGAAAAATGACCGATTATTCGCAGCTGACCTACCCTTTTTGGGAGTAGGCCTTTCGCTATCCGCAACCTTCGACCCGTCCGTGGCCTCGGCTAGGCCCCCTCTGAGCCACCACACGCACTCATCAGACCAGACTCAACTATAACATAAATAGAGTACAAATTATTTTGGGCAGAGAACATTTTAAATGTACATTCTTCAATAATCTCGTGGTGTTACCGGGAGTGGAAAAAATCAGTTACTTATCAGTGAGCTCCGACGGGTGCCAAGAGGAAATCGGAGACCTGATACGTATTATTCATTTTAACTACTATTATCTGGGGGATTTTACAGCGAACAGCAAATATTCGACGTGAGAAGTGGGACACTGCTTTAGCCCACTCCCAGCAGAAATATGCTTGCACAAGGATGCCAAAGTATTGAAATATTATGTTGACCACATGATATGGATCTGGCAACGCAGGCAGAACCACTCACCACCACAGAATTCATAGCCAATGCCTTGAATTAAGTAATATAATTAAAGAGTTTGATTTTGAATTAAATACGAAAAACATACATTTAATATTTTTCATGATTTATTTATTTATGAAAGTTCCATTGAGCTTTTAAATGTGTTCATTCAATTTTTGTCGAGGTGATGAAAGCTTTTACATGCCTTGTGTATTTGATGAAAGTTAAGCTATATAAAATGTAGTGTCGTTGATTGTTGACAAAATGTTGCGGAATTGAATATATGTTGCGATGAATATTGGGGTACAGTGCTGCGAATTTGGAGTATTCAGGTTCCATTAATGTCCGTTTTCTAGTGGCGCCATATTTTTTACACATTTTACAGCACTTATTATTCAAAAGTGCGTACTTGGACCTGAACTTTGAATTTGCCAACCGATTAAATCAATTAACGGCTGGATTTATAGGATACACTTTCTTGTTCCCATATATATTCCAACCAATTTCACAGCATGGAATGATCTGGAAGGCGTCGTTTAATATTCCTAATGCCACAAAGTTATAACCTTATAATTAATGTACTAGTCACTAGTGTGGATTAAGGTTTCCTAGAGTTGTCAGCCCTTACTGTATTCTCCTCCGCCAGCTCCATTTTTTTGTTTTAGCTTTTTCATAAGTCATAGTTCATTTGAAATACAATAGGAAATCGCACAATAGGAAATAGCACGCTTTAGCGATTTGTCGTTCACACGCTTGAAATCTGTTAAGTCTACAAATCATCCCTGGGAGCTGGTTCTCGCTCTTTTCAATTTTCGACATGTGTGCACGTTGGAGTGATTTGGCATTCTAGTAGGCTTGGTTGTTTAGTTTTTATTGTATTACAAATTGAGAGGAGAGGCAGAATTTTTGAAATGACACAGGCTCCAGCAAATCGAACTGCAAAAGCACCCTCTGCAAGTCCTTGCGTGCAGGACGAGCGCACTAAGGCTGTGGCTAACTACCGCATTAAGCTGCTGGAGCACCGCGAAACTGAGGCTCGCCTGAAGACCCTTCGTGACAAGCAAAAGTTGCTGACGATCGAGTTCGAGAAGTCGGAACGTGACCTGGAGGCACTGCAGAGCGTTGGACAGATGCTGGCAGAGGTAATCCAGCAGCTAACTCCGGACACCTTCATTGTCAAGTCATCGAACGGGCCGCGCTACATTGTCGGCTGCAGGCGTCAGATCAATAAGTTGCGCTTAAAGGCTGGAACACGCGTCGCTCTGGATATAACCACGCTAACCATTATGCGCTACTTGCCACGCGAGGTCGACCCTCTGGTGTACAACATGGTTCACGAGGATCCTGGCAACGTGAATTATGACGAGATTGGGGGCCTCGGCGAGCAGATACGGCAGCTGCGCGAAGTAATCGAGCTGCCGCTGCTGAACCCGGACCTGTTTCTTCGCGTGGGAATCAACCCACCGAAGGGCTGCCTGCTGTACGGGCCCCCTGGAACCGGCAAGACCCTGCTGGCCCGCGCCATCGCATCCCAGATGGACGCCAGCTTCCTCAAGGTGGTCTCCTCGGCGATTGTCGACAAGTACATAGGGGAGAGTGCACGCCTGATACGCGAGATGTTCGCCTATGCCCGCGACCATCAGCCGTGCATCATATTCATGGATGAAATCGACGCCATTGGAGGTCGCCGCTTCTCCGAGGGGACCTCCGCCGACCGCGAGATCCAGCGCACTCTCATGGAGCTGCTCAACCAAATGGACGGCTTCGACGCCCTTGGCCAAGTGAAGATGATCATGGCCACAAATCGTCCGGACACTCTCGACCCCGCCCTCCTGCGTCCGGGTCGCTTGGACCGCAAGCTTGAGATTCCTCTTCCCAACGAAGTGGCTCGCATGGACATACTCAAGATACACGCAGGACCGCTTTCCAAGCAGGGCGAGATAGACTACGAGGCCATTGTTAAGCTGTCCGACACGTTCAACGGCGCCGACCTGCGCAACATATGCACTGAGGCCGGGCTGTTTGCCCTTCGCGCCGAGCGCGAGTGCATTGTGCAGGAGGACTTCATGAAGGCGGTGCGCAAAATTGCCAGCAACAAGAAGCTGGAAACAAAAATGGAGTGCAAGCCCTTTTAAGGAGCAAATTACAAATTAATGCCACTCTACGAATTCCAAAATATGTATAGATGAATTAAATGTGTCTATCTTGATATAATATAGACGGATTTTCAATGACATTTGCATTTTTCTTACATTGTTCTGGGGTATGGTCAAGGTGTACATATGTTCTGCTAGATAGATAGAATAGATTTTTCTCCATTTTCTAACGAGAGTCTCATAATGCTAAAAATACAAACAAATTCGAAGGTCAGTCGTTCAATAGACGCATTCGAATAACACTTGCAACACTCCAGGCCCAAGCTACATATCTAACCAGCTCCCACATATATGAACCTAGCTCGGAAACAAACTAATGAAACGTGTCCGTACTAGAATGGCAACCGTGCAATAAATCAGAGTGTTTCAGTCAAACATACACCTTTTGGAGTCGCTGCCCCAGCGCACTGGCCATGACAAATATGCAGCTCGGAAATATTTAATGAAAATTGTCCCCACCATTGCAGTTGTAGAACGTAGGAGGAAGTATTACGCCTGCAATTGTGGGGTCGTCGCTCGCGGAAACTTTCGCGACTTTCACTTCGGGCCTAGGCGGTTGGGTAGCTTTCATCTGCTAACTTCTTTTACTTCAATTAATTTTATTTTAATGCCAGCGAGTGCCAAATGATAATGCCCGATTTATTCAGTTGACATATTCAATTTCCACTGAACTATCGCTTGAGGTGAAATCAAGTCGCTTCCGCTGGTCACCGTCGTAGAACTTGAGTCCGGCAAAGTGTTCGATGTCCCGGACGTCAGCCAGAAAAGAGCGGAGATCCGTATCACCGTCGACCTCGGCATTTGGCACCACATAGCCCTCTACAAAGGGCAATTCACCTGCTTGCTTGTGCTCACTGATAATGACCTTGAAAAAGTGGGTGGGCACTGCGACCGTATTCATGCCCATCACATGGTGACGGATGGCCCAGTTCCTGAAGGTGATCCGCTGTGGCATGAACATGGGACCGGTATATACGTACACCGAGCCCGACACGAGAGCAAGCTCGCGGACATAGTGCTCCAGACGCAGCCAGACATTATTTTTTAGGGCCCGACTGATTGGCACTATGTTGGGGAACTTGTACGCCTCGGTGAACTTTTGTACGTCGCATTTGTAGTTCTGCGGCGACGCCAGGTGGCCCCCCACCCACTCGGAGTTTCGAAAGTCGCGCATATTGGCACTGAACATGGCCGGAATGCTCTGATCTGGTATATATTCGGTAGGCTTTTCCAGGGTCTTTGGATCTCTGTAGGTCAGACATTCGCCTCTCAGGTGCTCACAGACCCAATGGGCGATGCGATTGCGTCTATCGTACGAGACCACAAAGTTCTTATAGACACGAATCTCATCCATGCCTGGAAAGCCGTACTTCATAATGTTGGCCACGTGTGATATCTCCTTGTAATTGGGCTGTTCAGCCCCTATTGAAAAGGTCATAAACATAACCTGTATGGGTTCGAATCGGGAATTGAATAATTTCTGGACAGATTTTTTAAAGCTCTTTAAGCACTCACCACGTGGTTTACTTGGCTACGGCTCCAAAGAATGAATTGTTCAAACAGAGACGTACTGCCAGTATCGGGCGATGATGGTTCCATTTCCGAGAACTCCTCTAATTCCTCACTCAGGAAGCTACTCTCGCTCACTGGGGTGACCGTTTGCCGTGTTGGCTCTAGTAATTCTGGGTCAGGGCCTCGGGCTGCGGATTTTATCCCTAGAAACGTTAACTAAAGAAAGAATTAGGCCATTTCGCATCCACAATAGTTGGGGCAAATAAATCGTTGGTGCATACCGCTCGGAATATCTTGCGGCGGCTCTGGTAGACATACGCATCGGTGCCCATCGCATTGTTTAGCTTTCGAAATGATATGTCCTGCTGCGTAAGGGCTCCGATTAGAAAACCTGCCACGCCTGTCACAGCAATCAGCGGAATAAGAGTGTAGATTGGCATCCTTTGAATTTGATTCAGTTCCGACTTAATTCCGAATTCGGGCACATCAAATAGTGAGTAAAACAAGTAATTTTTGGCGTATATAGGGCGCTACATTTCCGTTGGACTTGGTTATTCGTGCAGTTTTAATTTCTCAACCCGACATCTGCTGGCACTAAATACATTGAAATGTACAACAAGCTTGAATAAAATACATCAATTTATGCACAGCTGAATTTTTACTCTGACATTGTGATCAAAATTGTTGAAGCGAAGCAGAACTAGTACTCGATTGTACAAATTTCCCACAAGTTTGAGATGGTAAAATATCATGTAGCGATACACATCCAATGCCTAATTAATGGCGGTCCATCGAGTGTACTTCTTTTGCGGGATTTTCTCATTATGTTCGTACATATTTATATATACAGCGCTGACTTAAGCCATAACTTTTCAGCTTACTGCTCTTTTTAAAGCTTTTCCACCGCCTGTGTTTCGAACTTTGCAGTTTTCGAACTATTTTGAACCATTACACGAAGCTCCGAATGGGACACGATACCTCTATTTGTAATGTTTTAATTTGTAATTGAAATAGCAACATTTTCTAGCAATCGAACTTTAATGAGTGCGAACGTTGGGAGCGGAGGCAAAGGCCGAGGCTCTACTTTGATACCCGGTACTCAGCCCGTAAATATGTAATCTTATAATTTATGAACAATGGAATGTAATGGATTTGTTGGTTAATGCGGTTAGGGTGGAATCCCTCCGTAATCTCTCTGAATTTTGCCATGAGAGAAAGAGCCGAGTTAGAAAGAGTTAGTATATAAGTTCGAATGTATGTAATTGTAATTGTAATCACTTCTTAATGTTAGTAATTTAAATGTCAAAAGTTAATATTACACTTGTTGTGACTAGCGCCCTAATTTATAAGTATAAAATGCTTGTCGCGCTAGGATGAAATAAATAAATAAATAAAAAGATGGGAACGTCTATTTCCCTATGTTCTAGTGTTAGTTCTTCCACTACGTTTATCATGTTTCCACCTTTCACATCAACACCCACCGTTATATCTCGCTCCCCTCGGACTCACATGAGGCGCTTAATGTACGATAAAGAGAGAGAGAGAGAGAGACAGAGAGAGAATGTGTGAGCGTACGGAAGGGGCAGCGAAGCCACTGCATATACTCGTAACAGCCGTTGAATCACAGGAATATGCATAGAAATCATAGATCTAAGAAACGGACGGACAGACACACATGGTTATATTGACTCGGCTATCAGGAATATACATATATACTTTTCAATACTTTTTGGCGTCAAAAACGCTTTCTTCTGGGTATTACACACATCCTGATCCGCCAAAAATTGAATACATCCCCAAAACTCTTACACTACCTGGCATAACATTCAGAACTAGCCATAAACTAGGACCCAAGTGAGAGCTTTTGAAGCAAAAATGAAGTAATTTATGGTAGTTTTTTATTTTTACATTGCTTCTGCTCTCACTTTTATCCTGCGAAAACCTCTATAGCTTAGTCTTCTGTGCATATTTTAACCAAGACCCCAACCGCATTTCCGTGCCCGTCTAGTGGGTGAAATGAATCGACATTACGCACTTGAACGGGTAAGGGTAATCTTTGAGGGAAGCCAAACCCCGAACGGGCAACAACTGGCTTAAATGTGTCTGAGATGCGATATGTTGAGGATGGATCTGGGCGGAGGCAAGACACAAAAAGCAGAAATATTAAGTTTTCGGAAAGCGAAACTGGATTTCTATTCAATAAGTTTTCCAGTGCCCCTGCTCAGGCTGCCAGTATGCGGTCGGCCCAGCGCTGTCCTGAAAGCATGCTCTCGATTTTTGTTGCGGACACAACATGCGGCGCAGATTTGGCAGGCGCCTGCCGGTTAAGGCCAAACTTTGCCCCTCAGACAGAGCGACAGACCGACGGACCGACAGAACGACAGCAGATGCCAAGCTATTCTGGCAATGAAGTCTTCCGAATTTGCGCCAGTGGCTCCTATGTCCTGTGTCTCCACGAACGAAATTAAACGGACCACTGCAACAAGCGGTGAGGCTCTCGGGATGGGGTGGCTTGTTGCAACTTTGCCTGGTGCGAGGTGGCTTGTTTTCTGGATCTCTCTGTAGCAGAGACTGCCACCGGGTTGCCAGGTCCAATGTGCCTGGTGAAACTGCGGCCTGACTTTTCCTCAATACTTCGATGCAGCATCAAACAATATACACTGAAGGTTAGAATTACAGATGGATGACTGGTACATAAATATGATAGAAAATACCTTTGAGTCGGTTTCTCCGAAGTTTCTCCAGCAGCTCGCTATTGTGGCTTTATTATAAGAGTTCTGATTTAATCCAAACAGGACAATAAAAAATGGTTTTTGGTTTTTTATAGCTTTGTGATCTTTCATAATCAAGGTTTTTGCAATTGGAAACTCAACAGATTTCCACTTAGAACGCAATGTACGAGTGCTTATCGCTTGAATGCATTCGACGAAGGGGTTTTTATGGTTTCAATTTGAGTCCTTGACATTAATCCGAATTTGGTAATTACGTATAATATATTTAATATAATAATTATTTGTTGCCAAGTGATTTCAATTGCATTGTGTAATCCGCTGATTTTTATTTTTATATTTAATATTTATTATGTTTGCACAGTCCGCATATAAAAGCAAGCACAATAGTGTTTATTTGTGTTTAATTAAATAACCACACATAATCCTACAATTTTATCGGGGGGGAGGGGGGGTGCACGTGCACTGGTCTGGGCGTACGATCGGGCTGAGGATTAGAAATAAAGCAAATACTTTCAGAATCCGCAGATGGTCAGCAGATGGTCCGCAACCAAAATAAATGTCAATAAAACACAAATTTGTATTTAACTTTGTTCCGATACTATTTTCTAAATAACCTGAAACTGAGATAATCTGATGAACTGTCATACCTATAATTTCATTTGAGAGTATACGAGTGGATGTCTCATTTTTATAGAATTTTTTGTGTTCGTGGATACATTCGATTCTTTAGCATTGTTTAACATGCCTCATTGTTAATATATGTGGCTGGCATAGTATTTGCACGTTGCCCAATCTGCATATAATGCAAATTTAAGGGCCAGCCTGCATTTCATTAACACGATTCGGGGGAATGCAGATGCAGCCAGCAGCAGCAGCAGCAGCAGCCTTCCACTCCACCTCCACTCATCCAGGTGTATGGCCGTACATCAAGATGAAGGATGAGCGCACTCCGGAGGATATATGTGGCACATGTGCAAGTGCTACACATGCTGCACATAGAAGTGTGGCCGTGGCTCATAGTGCTAACCTAACTGGTGTCAGCCGGGGGGATGCTGAGGTTAACAAAAATGGCAACGGCATCATCCTGGCGACTGTAAAATTGCCTTGGATGCCAAATGAATGCAGTTGCATATTTCACTGTCGCTCCGGCACCCCATCATTCCCATCATACCATCTACTTCCGGCTCTAACTCTTCTTCGGAGAGCAGTAACATTAACATCAACATTAACATTAGCAGCGAAATATTCTGGCGAGACTCAACAAGCGTTAACATTGCGACCCACTGCCTTAGTTCGACTCAGTTCGGCGCAAATGTTACGGCAGGTCACTTACGTTCCACATAGGTATCCACATTCACTTTGGCATCCACAGCTGTTGCTGATGCTGTTATCCTGCTGTTAGCCTGTCGTCCTGCTGCTATAAAGCACCAGACTAACTCCTGGCCGGGCTCATTCCGCTGATAGCCTCGTGAGGCAACGGTAACTGGTTCTGCGCGACCGCAAGCGACGCGCGGGATGTGAATGCGGAAAGGCGAATGCGAGATTCGGCGGAAACTGCGACTCTTTCCGGACGCTTCGAGCCATGACTTCCGGGGAGTGGGACCTGCGGGCGCTGAAGGCGCTCGAGGAGGAGGAGCAGCGAGAGTTCCTGGCCCTCAGCCAGAGGAATCTGTTTGAGCCATCTGATGGCGGTGGCGGTGCCGGTGCCGGTGCTGGGGCCGGTGTCGGTACCAAGCCAGCCCTCACCTACGCCCAGCTTCATCCGCATTTGCTCAAGCTCCCCACCATCGACGAGTGTCAGCTGATTGCTGCCAAGCAGCAGTCCACCGGACGACACGGTAGCCTGGCCGGGCTACGCTTCACGCGCGCCCTCTCCCTCTCCGCGCACTCGCTGTCTCCAAGAGGCGGAGGCGGAAGCGGGGGCTTCGGTAAGAAGCTGAGAGCACGCCTCGTTGGCGCTAAGTCCAGTGGATCTCTATCGCCCTCGCGCCACTCCCACAGCTACAGCGTGTCGCCCGTCTACACCCCGCCGCCCATGCGTCGCTGTGCCACGCTGCACCACACACAGCCGGTGCGGAAGACGTTCAAGAACCTGCAACAGCTGCAGGATCGCAAGCGACAGGCCAACAAGAGCGCAGCGCCTCCCCTGGCGGTGCCGGGTCAGCTGCAGCGGATTGCGGGAACGGGCAAGACCTACTGGAAGTACGGGGCCAACTCCACGGCTGCCTCCATAATCGGACAGCGCACTCGTCGCCAGCAACAGCAAGGTACCGAGGCCCAAGTCGATTCGAATGCCGCATCGGATCTCGATCTCAACTCTGAGCAACTGGAGTCGGATGTGCTCGACAGCGCCACGGAGACAGGCTCCTGCAGCGTGCCACTGCCAGCAGCGGACTCCAACGAGATGCTTCGCCTGATGCTGAGCGCTGCCAGTTCGGCCGTGACAGTGACTCCCACGGCCGCAGCAGCAGCAGCAGCAACTGGTGGCCCAGTCTCAGTCTCAGTCGCAGTCCCAGTAGCAGCTCCGCTTAGGCGATACCAGCCCATCGGCGACGTTGAGGAGGAAACTGTTGCTTACGAAGCTTTCCACAAGCCCAAAAGCTTCGAACGTGGAGCGCTCATACGCGGCGGCAGCTTAACAGTGCCAGAGAGCAACAGCAACAGTCCCCGCAACAGCCCCGGCCGAGCAATGCAATCCACACTGGCAGGCGGACTGGTAGGCAGCCGCAGGATATTCAAGTCCGCCTCCCTGGACTGGCCAGGCGAGCCCCAAACCCACCCACAGGCACAGGCACAGCAACAGTTTAACGGCCTGACCACAAATCCGCTCGAGATTGTGGACCAGCAGACAATGGAGGCTCGTTACAAGCAGCGGGAGTGGGAGCACATCCACCACCATCACCAGCACCAGCTAGACGCCTCTCTCGGCCTCGGTGTGGGTGGAGGTCTGCCTGGGGGCAACACTATAATGGACGATGAGCTGGAGCAGCACATCAAGCACTGTTCGTGCTCCTGCAATCACATGGGCTATGGCAACTCGATGGACTATCAGGTGAGTGGAAGCGAGGCCCAGAGCCTGGACTTAGTAACTTCAAAAGAAACTCCCATCCAACTACTGAAGGGAATTGACTTTAATTGGGAACAGTATACGATAATTGCGATATACTTCGACTTTAAAATGCTCTGTGCACCTTTGCCAAAGAGTTTTCTAAGTTCCAGGCAGCCCCCATGCTAATGCCGTGCAGCTGCTGCTTCACGTGCGCATTCTCTGGCAAATGATTCTGGCATGTAATTTTAATTGCAGTCCTTCAACCGAACGGCGTGTCCGGCCCTACAACTCCCACACACCTTCTACACTTCCTAATGCTTTCACATAAGTTGAATCCAAACTGTTTACCATCATGACCCCTTGTGAGGGCATTCCAGGGTCTGGTTCATGGCTGGCAGAGGAAGAGACTGCTGCTTGGAGATCAAATTGGGGCTGCCCTATGCTTCTGCTACTGCTACTGCTGCTGCAGGTTGCAACTGCGTCAAGTGCCCCATTGTTGTGATGGGGTGGTATCCAGGTTGGCGAGAACTTTTTCCAAGTAATTGAATACCCCTCCGAGTCGAACAATGAGCCAGCAGGTATCGCCCTCCTTTCCTTTTCCAACTATAGTTGGAGCATTCTTACACTGTTCATTGTCCGACTTTTACTTTAAAGGCTGTCAATTCAGCTACGGGACCGCCTGTTGTGATTCCTTGAACCTCCTGCGGTAATATGCACAAAGGAGGCATACTCAGATGGTTATTCACACATTTAAAGATAGTACTTTGATTACACTTTATAGGAAAAAAAAAATTGTTTACATCGTAAGTAAGTCTACATTAAGAGTGGGCTTGGGTTATGCATTAGGGACTGCTAGAGTATAACTTTTAAATCTAATACGATTGAATATCCATTGGGGGGTCATGCGTCTAAGGGCTGGGACTGTGCGTCTGCTTCTGCTTCGGCGACTCCCAATCACTGCAGCGTGCTCTGGGGCGGAGTCAGGGGCGTCCAAGTGTCAGCGCTGACCGCAGTGACCACTGAGGTGGGCACAGCCGTTGGAATGGCACTGGCACTGGCCACGACTGCTCCCCTGTCCACAGTGTGATGATCCAAGGTGGAGGACGATTCCAGCTTAATGTCGTTGTGCTGCACGGCCTTCAGGCTGGAGCCGGGGCACTCCAGAGTGATGACCGAACTGTGCTCCTCACTCGGCTTGTACATATCGGACTGCGGATCGTCCAACGCCTTCGAAACGTCCACGGGCTCCAGGGGATGGGAGGCGTAGCTGTAAGCAGAACGCGATTCGAGAGGGGAATCATTGATAACTACTTTAGCGATAAGTGGATAAAGTTCCCGTTCCCGTCACTCCCAGCACCTACCCAATCTCTAGCGGTATGTACTCCGGCTGGTAGTACGCGGCCGCTGCATTCTGGTACAGTCCGTACTCTGCCCCGGATCCGTTGTGCCACCCGCCCGTGGGGTAGCTGAGGGCCGACGGTGCGTTCAGCACGTTCGTATACAGCTGGTGGGTGGGCGACGTGGGTGTGGGGTGGTACATCTGGTGCGTGCCTCCGTACGCCGTCTGAGTAGAGCCCACACCAGTGGCCCCCACTCCAGTGCCGTACAGATCCGTCTGCCCCATATTGTACTGGTGGCCGTGGGGCGTCAGATGGTGGATGGTGTAGCTGGGGGACGGAGTCGTGTAGCTCGGTGATCCGTTCGTGGGCGATGGCGAGTTGTGTGTGGCTGAAAGATCAAATTGGGTAATGTCTTTCTCTCAGAAAGGGACAGAGGACCACTCACAGATGGTGCTGCGACTGCTGCTGCACACGTTCATGGGCATGGGGCCGGGAACACTCGTGGCATTCCAGTAGTTGCCATTGCTTTGCCAGCTGCCGGGATACGAGAACACCGAGGCCGTGGGACTGGCCTCTACTGGCACTGGCATGAAGCCCGACTGCGAGTAGGCGCTGCCGTAGCATCCAACTCCTGCTCCAGCTCCAGCTCCGGCTCCCGCTCCGCTGCTGCTGCTGCTCACGCTGGTGCTCACAGATCCCGTCGTCACCGACTGCATACTGGTAGGTGTTTGCGGGGCCGACGGTGGCTGCGGCGAGGAGGAGGAGGCATTGCCGGCACTGCCATTCGATCCAGAGCCCGATCCCGAGACGACCCGTGGCCTGCTGTAGGGCGTACTGCGGGAGGTGGAGGCCACGCCGGGCCTGGACAGCGAGCGTCCGTAGCGATCACAGCTGGATCCCGCTGTGGGCGCCGACGACACTGTGGTGGCGCCCACCAGGCTGTGGCTCTGTCCCAGGGACAATGGTGGCGGGGCAGCCACTGCAGCGGCAGCAGCGGCGGCGGCGTAGTGTGTGGGCGGAGGGATCAGCCAGCCGTAGTGGGTGTCGTGCGGATATAGTGTGTCCGGCCGTTCTTTGGCGTCGAGGAAGGCCTTGGCGAAGGGATTGTACTTGATCTTGAGCGAGGTCACCTCCTCGTTCTGGTACGCCGTCACGGCGATGAACTGTGTCTCCGGAAAGGGGTAGGTCACCACGTGCCGCTGCTCGGAGCCCACACGCACCAGATGCACCCTCGGCTCGTACTTGTGCAGAGAGTTAAGCATTATCTGCGCGGAGAGACATGGAAAGGTAAGCACTGGTTCTCCCGGGGAGGATTAGTTCCTGATCACTCACCTGCCCGTTGCCGTTGGTCTTGTTTGTCAGCTTGACCTTGGCAAAGGAAATGGGCTCCTTCATCCAGTGGGCCCCGAAATTGGGGGACTCCGGATGGACATAGATGGGATTTGAGGGAGGCACCTCCGCCTTGCCGCCGGGCACCTGCAACAAATGTTTAATGTGTTTACGCTTAGATTGAAAGATTTATACCAATGGATTTGCTCCGAGAGAGTGGACTGAAAGCATATTCCCCAATGTGAGAATATTTGGTTTAAATATATTGCGTATTTAAATTAAATATCTCTCTATTAGAAAGTCTTTAAAATGCATTGACAAATGTATGTTCAAATAAAGCTGAATTATATTCTATTTCCATATGTTTGCATTCAAACATCGAAAATGTATTTGAAATATGAGTGTGGTGTCTCTCTGGTTGGTGGCTTTTTACTCTGCAAAGAGCCTTTCGACCAATACATACCCATTCGCCGTTGACGTACTTCCAGCGGTGCGAGTCCACCTGTACAAACTCCAGCAGAACCGTGTACATGGCCGCCGGGTCCAGGCCTGAGGCGCTGATCTTCACCACCGGGAACATGCGTCTGCATGGCAAACAGACGAAACAGACGAGCAATTAGTAATTATAACAGTTATATAACAGTCGCACAGTCGAAACGGTTCAACTGTTGCCCCAAAGAGTTTGCCCTCCAGTCTCCAGTCTCCAGTGCGTGTTTGCGGAGTGCCCGATCCGATCCGATCGCTGCGGCTATGAGTGCGACTGCGTCTCGGGCAAATATTGGAACGGCCATGCGCGGCGTCCATGCGCGCTCTGTTCCACAACAATTAGTACAAGATGGCGGCTGTTGCCGGGCCGTGTCAATTAGCACCTGACCAGGCCAGGCCATGCCCGCCTCCCGCCTCCCGCTTTCCGTTCTAAGCAGTCACAGCAGCCACATCAACAGCGACTGTACGCTTGTGCATGTGTACTACGTCCGTAAATTGGTAAATATTTCTAAGCAGAGAAGTATGTACCCGTGCGAGTACATACATACATGTATGTCGGTATATGCACGACTGTGTCCCCAGGCAGCACCGAAACGTTAACGCTTCATTATGACCCGTCGCAAACAGCGCCAAATGGAAAACCATTGCAGCAGCAGCAGCAGCAGCAGGAGAAAAACAAAAGCGCCAAAACCCATTGCCAATTTGCATCGGAAAACCAGTTAACACATTCGCCGAGCAAAAAGGTGGGGGGGGAAGGGAAACGGAAGGAGCAGCTTTGCTGACTCACTTACCTGCCGTTCTTGGTGACGATCATCTCGTTGGTGAGGTTCTGGAAACGCAGCCAGAGCTCGCGGTCATCCAGGGAGACGCGCAGGTTGCGGTCCAGCTCGCTGGGACTGCCCGGAGCTGCTCTGCCACTGCCGCCGGGCCCAGAGGCAACCGCCACCACGCCTCCTGCGTGTCCCTGGCCGTGTCCGTGCCCATGTCCCTGGCCGTGTCCGTGTCCGTGCCCCTGGCCATGTCCATTGTGGGTCACATGCTGGGGCGATCCAGCCCCGCCGCCTGCCGCCACATTGCCACTAAGTCCGGTCGTTGGATCCACGGCGGACAATATGTGAGATGTGGTCATGTCAGCTGTTGCAATTTTGAAGAGAGAACAGAACACACTTGTTAGCTAAACGCAAAACACAACTGTCATGATATAGTTCAGGATCTGCGCATTTGGTCAATTATTAAATGGATTTTCGTCATATTATATGCTGACATTTGTTTTGGTTCTTTATTTACTTTACTCTTCCCTCATCCCAAAAGCAATCCGAGATTCTGGATGCCTGGGGAGTACACGTACAATCACCTCATGGACAGTGTGCACTGGGCGTTACATCAAAGCCATTTCACCCGCCTGGCCGACGAAGTGTCGGCTTTATGCATTTACAGCACCATTCCAGGAGCATTAGAAGAATGCTCCTCCAGCTCTCTGTTGTCGGCTTTTAATTATATTGCACACTTTAGCCATGCCTGGGACTGGGACTGGAACTGAGAGTGGGATTGGGATTGGAACTGTAATGGTACTGGTAGTGGTACTGGGATTGAGTCTGACACTCAGACCTGGTCCCAGACTCCGACTCCGACTGAGGCCGAGTCTGCGATGCTGGCTGGCCATAAACAACGGGCACCCTTTTTATTTATGGCCGCGGCAACAAACACCTCTGTTTGCGCCGGGACGGGGACCGGGGTCGGGGTCGGGGCCAGGGTCATAGTTTTTGCTCTCTGCGGAAGAGAGGCCTCCTTTCGAATCTGGTCGGACGACTCAGTGATGTCTAAATTCTGGGCACCGAAAGTGTTTCTCGCAATGTTTTGTAATCATAAATTAACAAAATGTATTAATTGTTTTGTGTGTGCTTTTATTGGACTGAACCGAAGATTGGATGCTGAATGCCGACGGCGGTACGGTACGGTACGGGACGGCCCCATTCCCATTCCCATTCCTAGGATTTTTTTATAGCCTGCCCTCTCCCCAGCCGCATACGGGATGGGTATTGTTCTTGTCTGGTATCCAAAATTTGATTTATTGAGAAGTGTTTTGCCCATCTTCAATCATACATGCATACATACATACATATGTATGTACATACATGTTCGTAAATATATGGAACGAAGAAAGCCAAATGATGCTTTGTCAGACATTTAATTTGAAGGTGTCACCCGAACAGGTTGCCCCCGGGGTTCGAAGGTGAGATACGCATAAAATCAATTGCACAATCAATCAGCCAAATCCCTGCTAAAAAGGCAAATCAATCAAATGTGTGTCTCTTAAGTTAATCTGAAGCCTCTTGTTCAATTGTTATTTTCTTTAAGTGGAAAAGATTAAATAATATGAATTGTAATTTATACGACTTATTGATGTATTTTGTTTTGATTGCTTTTCTGCGGTCGAATGCTCCTTTTCTCCTGATTGTTTTCAATTAAAATACGTTTTTGAGGAATTCAATTATCTGTGTTTTCCGAAATGCACTTTGCGGTTGCAAGCGGCCACTATGATAATTTTCACCCAATTCGCTGGGTGTTTTCTCATGTGCCACATAGAAGAAATCATAAAAATGTACTATCGTTGTCGTAGCTGGTTGTTCCCTGCTCTGTCTTGTCCGATGGTCTCTGGGTCTTGTACAGCCACACGTTCTCGTACATATACTCGTGCCATATACTCGTATTTGTGTTCCACATCGATCCACAACACTCCACCATTTTCAGCGGCAGCTCCATCGCATCGCCAAGCTTAATGAAAAGCTGTTTTTGTGTGTTGTCTCCTCGTGCGAGTATCTGTGTGTTTGCCTATACATTTGTGTGTGTGTGTGTGTGTGTGTGTGGCTACATACTTCTATACTTCGACTTTTGATGGCTGCCATGACGGGTTGAGTTGAGTTGAGTTGAGGTTTGTATTGGACTCTTTCCCCATCCGCTTTGTTGCTGGCTTTTGTTGATTTTGAATGATTTCGTGACTTTGATATTTACTCAGAGTCTTTGAAAGTTTTTTTTCTTCTATTTTTTCTTTTATTTCCTTTGGTCTTGCGTATGAAATATGCGCCGCTAGACGAAATCGAACCGAACCTTTTGTAATATGCCAATGGCGTACTGAAGATACAGTGTCTAGAGGCCATACATCAAACGAATCTTATGACTCCTACACTGAGAGAAAAGACCACATAGAAAGCTGTACTTCCACTAGCTTGCATATCAAGGAATCATTTCAGTATCGCCCAGAGCAAAAAGCATCCAGTTTCATCCGAGTGAATACCAGCCGAATAGAACAGAGAGTGGATATCTTTCATATTTCAATTTGGATTAAATATATTTCTTAGAAAGTAAATATATTATGTTTATTTAATCTCAATTACTTTGTATTTTAAAACCGAATATATCATTTCAACTTTGTTGTTTTTCTTTGTAGTTTTCTGTCATTTTCTTTGAGTGTAGTGTGTGTTTTAGAACTCCTTTTCTCTCCCCGTTCAGAGGGAGTGTCATTATATCAAGTGCATAGATATTCCATGCCGTCTGCTTAGTGCAAAAAACTAACTGCCGTTATCACATAGGCAAGGACAGGATTCAATTGAAAGTGTCCTTTGCAACAGTAAGAGCTGACAGTGAGATTGCAGCAACAGCAACAGAAACTGCAGCAATTCGCAGTATTCCCCACGGAGTGGACAAGCGTTTCCGATTATATCAATGTTATACCTTCGCCCTAACATCACTCCATTCACTGCGCTTTGCAATTTGCACAAGGATTATGGATCGGGTGCTATTCACACCTGCTAAGGATCCAGGCGGGGGGTGTCATCGGCGGCACCAAGTGTCATCGGCCGGACGCTGGTAGCTTATCGGGGGGCGATTAAGTCAAATTTGCTAAATTTCACACACCACTTGACATGAAAATAAACCAAATTTAAACTTGGACCCTGGTCGGGCTCTTTCAACTGCCCCTGCCCCTTCCCCAGAAGCGTCCTGCTCCTGTTTGCTCCTGTTCCTGGACCAGAGCAGAGCAAGACTCGAGGTGTCACCTCAGGCTCAGGCAGGAACGGAGCCTGTGTGGATGGGGGACGCGTGTCGCACTTTTGATTTCTGCACACAGCCACAGTCCGGAAAGTGTGATGGCGCCGACGGACGGACGGACGGACGGACGGACGCACTTTATGAGAGGCGTACTAAAATTTTGTACAAACTGTAATTAATTAGTGAGCATTTGTCAAGTACTAAACGGGGCTTGGGGCCTCTTGTCGCGGCGCGGGGGCGGAGTGCGGCCTGGCTTCCTTGGGTCGGTTTATGGGAAACTTTTTTTCGATTTGCATTTAATAGGATAATTTTCACATGCGTCGTAATTGACTGCTTGATCCGACGCACGCCGTATTCGGCCATCTACGGGTATGCCGGCGGCCCGGCCTCTGTCTGGCCTGCGAATTCTTATGCCCCTACTAATTTGCGTGTGAATATCGGTTGTGCTGCTGTTTTATGTCATTAGAGATATTATTAGGATCGTTAAGAGATCGTTTTTGTCGCTGGCCCGCGGCATTCGGACACTTCTTCTCCGGCCAAGTGTCAAACACTATGCTATGGGTGTTGTGATGTGTTCGGCGCTTTTGGGGTTTTGTTTAGATTTGGCACTTGATTTTCACACGTTCGTTTAAATAGGCTTGCCAATTCGCAATTCGAATGCACTAATGGGCGCAGATCTCCGATCTTCAATCTGATCTTCACTTAAATATAATATATAAGCAGCATTGAGCGTTTCTGATAAATCCATTTATTTTCCACTTTTTTTGTGTTAAAGATATCCATGGTTGGAAATGGCCATGGAAATTATTAGAATTATTTGCACTAAGCAAACTTTCGATGGAGATCTTTCTCTCGAAATTCCAAGCATTAAGATGATCCCCTTTTGAATACAATACTTCCCACATCTTTTATATACATAATTCTAAGGAAAATGATAATAGAAAAAATAATACTTTAGCCCAGATTGAACCCAATTTTTGGAATTTTGTTTCCATATGAATGTGAGACTTTGTGGAAGATCATCTAACATTAAAAGAAGACATGACATTTCCTGAAATTTTTCTGTTTTAAATAGATGCTTAAATCAAAGTTAATAATGCTATATATCAATTGTTTAAATCAGTTGAATTTTCATTCGATTTAGAAAACAATATCGGTGTATAAGTATATGGAAATGTGTTTCTATTGACCAGCAAATTGTTGGTCTCGGTGGTTCCGTGGTTCCTCATATTAAGATAAATGATGCTCCAAGATGACGTTAAACTGAGGTTCGAAAATCCTTCCAGAGATACGAGAACTTGACATATGTAAAACAGAATATATTCCGTGTGCTGTTTTGTGCCTTCCGTAAACTAATAATATAATATATGTATTTATATTCAAACTGTTGGTTTAAATGATTCCCAAAGTACATATTTATTTTCTGAATAACAATAATGGATGAGGCGCTCCATTTTGAAATGACAATAAATTAAATTTCAAATGCAAAAGGCCCCCCGAAAAATGCATATTTATCCGCATATTTCTTTGGCATGGAGTTAACGATGTTATAAACTTACCGTCTTTCTGAATGAAATGATATTTTACATTGATTTGTACACATAAATCATAATCATAATCTGAGATTCAAAAAACTACTTGGGGGAAAAAGCTCTTTTGACATTTTGAGGTTGAATAAATATAAAATGAGTTCAACCAACCAACATACATATATGTACATACATATGTATATCTTAGCAAATCCTTATCTTTACTTTTAGTCTCTGAAATAATGATTTTGATCTACTATAGCTTAAGAGTTTGAGATCTACTTACATATATGTATATTTGTTGTCCGCCGTTGTCCGGCGTATCTGCTGTAATCCCGTTGAGAAGCGTTCGTTGAAGTTTGTCAAAATCTCAGATCGCACACAAAGTCACTTTCTGGTCACAATCACCAAGTCCTCGGGGGCTTTACTGGTTCAATTCACGCGCAAAAAAAAATGTGGTCAGATCAGATCGTTATCAGTAACAGTATCAGTATCAGTATCCGTATCGGTTATATCGGTTGAGAAGAGGACAGGCAGCCGCGAGAGCCGTGTGCAGCGCGTTTCTTGCTTTATTATTTTTGCTTTGCGTTTCGAGTCGCCGAGTTTTTCGCCGCCGAGCGTGTGTTTGCGTTGCCACAGTTCCCGAGCTAATGATCGACGATCGGTGCTAATTTGTTCCACCATCACAAGCCAAGCCGCGCTTGCTAGCCTGGCCCGGCCTGGCCGCTTCCTCTATTGCTCTGGGCCGTGCTCGGCCGTGATTCTGTCTACTCTCTCTTCGGCCATAGAGCCGTCCCGCTCTGGCGCGCGCTTTGGCCGAATCGGGCCGCGGTCCGGCCGCTAGGCCACACCTCTAACAGGTAAGCGCACTGCGCGGGATCTCGCATCTCGCTCGGATCTGCTGTGCGGCCATCGCTGGGGACCCTGGCAACAGGTAGGCTCCTAGCCATCAGGTTTCGGCCATGGTATATCATTCGAGCTGTGTCGCTGGCCCTGTGCACCGGCCGAGTCCTAGCGTGGATCCCCACCCCGAAGGAGACGAGACGAGACGCCTGGATCTGCATTGCATGCGCCAAAAATTAAGTGAAACGTGTTTCAAATGCACACCGAGAGTGAAAGAGAGCCCAGATCTCCATGGCATGGCTGGGCGGGCTGGGCTGGGCTGGCCTGAAGTGGATACGAATGCGATACGAATACTCGCACAAATGCCCGCTGACGGGGCTGGAGAACTGGAGTTGCTGTCCGCCGCCGACTGGCTTTGATTTGTTTAGACGCTCGTTTTGTGTGTGTTTTGTTTGCGCAACCAATTAAAACTTTGTATTTTTTCCATGGGTGTCTGTTTGCTGTGGACCTGCGACTCGGCCTGGGGTCCGTCCGTTCCCTCCGTTCCGTCCGAAACGGGTTTAGCGGTCGTTTCGTTGAATTTTTAACTGAATTTCGAGCTGTAAACACTTGACCGCGTACGTCAGTTTGTGTATGTGGCCAAAATATGAGAAGGCCCCGTTCAGGGGACCCGGAATGGGGCGGAGTTGGAGGCTGTGCGTGACCAGTCTCGGTTGAACGAGCTTTTTGCATCGGAATCGGAACGGGATGAGGCTGTAACTCAAACAACTAATTTTAGTACCTATATAGTAAAGTTAGTAAATGATGACTGTACTCTGCCAAATATCATTCAATCTCTAAGGGATACCGGATTAATCATCACCATATCTATAACTAGAGATATATTATATATGCTTTGATCGAACGCTCATTGAGCACTTTAAGCTATTCGAGAATTTAAACTGGTTTAAAATCGAAGACTTGATTATTATCATCAGATTTTCATGGAATATTTGAGCTGTCGACGCCCATGCCCATGCCCATGCCGGAGTTCTCTTTCCCCACGTGATTTTCCCAAGACAATCAGAATCGGTTCACAATTTCCCATGACTACTGCCTTGGAGGCAATCGGTCAAAACAGATATTTAAAAATACGCTTTATTTATTTGCTCGTTTTTCGCTTAATTCGAGTGCTAATTGAACCCGATATTACAGACAACATTTCGATGTTTCCTCAGCCCGATCGAAAGAAAGAAACAGAGCAGTTAAAATTCGATTCGATTCAATTTGATTCGATTCGATGGGGAATATATTTAATATATATATGTACGCATTTTCGTAGGTATTTTCATTTCTTCAACTATATGTATTTATAGCTTTTTCGTGGCTTCAGAGCATCACGCGCCTCTCCAAGTACACTCCTCGGATTGTATGGGACGGATTGGATTGGGATGGGAATGGTAAAAAGTTGAGCATTCTGTGGCGCTGAAAGACAAACAGCATACATGTGTCTATGGCTATAGATTTGGGGTCTACAAAAACCCACGAGTAAATTGGAAAAATCAACAGACTCCGAAGTTCAATAAAATACAAGAAAATGGGAGATGAGAGATTGAAGATGGGGCAGAGGGCGGAGGGCCAACAATATCCAGAGGCTAATGTAGAAGTGTATCTGGCAGATACACAAGTAATTCGAATGGAATACACTCATGTAGTTGTCGCACCCGTGACGGCTACCTTTTCGACCCGCCATTCATTAAAGCGATCGCGGGAGCGGCGCGGCACTTTCATTAAGAGCCCCGAAGAGTCCGAACGGGAGGATCGGTATTTGGTATTACGGGGAAACGCAGTTCGGTTTCCACAGTCTCAACCCTTTCCCGGAGCGCGACCTTGCCCTAAATACTCACCGCACCGCATTGTAGCGGCGTTTTGTGCCGCCTTTATGGCCCTTCTTTAGGTCCTTTCTGCGCGTGTTTGCAAACAATCCGATTTTATGGCCGCCTAAGCGAATTTCCCCGCCTCAATTAGTCCGTTGTAAACACATAAACGCAAAACACGCGAGAGCCCGGATGGTCTACCGTCCATCGGTTTGCACAGGACACGCAAATATGTATATCCTTTCCCTTTGCCGCGGAACAGGGCCATTAGCCGTCGGAAAATCCAAATCCAAGTTCTGTGTCCAAGGCGATGCGAGTACAACCCACAGAGAGATAGGAGATAGAGTTCGTGTTTGAAGTCTTTCGTTCGCTCTCCGCGAACCTTCCATCCATCCCGTCCCAACCGATGGGCCCTCGCACAGCCCTGGTCTCGGCCGGGGCCTGGCCGCTGCCGCTGCTGCTGCTGCTGCTGCTATGTTTGCCCCGCCTCGGAGCCAGACCCAGACCCCAGACCCATTTGCATATGGCCTGGCCCAGAGCTCACTTAAGTGTGTTTGCCAGGCCAGGCCAGGCCCGAACCAAACCAAACCGAACCGCTCTTGTTTGCTCTGGGCCATCGTCATCGCCATCGCCATCGCTATATTTACGGCCATAGACATCGCCATCGAATGTGGGCTGCTCTGTGGTGCGCTGCTCATCTGCTGGCTGCAGGATTTCCATGGAAATGGCCAGCTTAAAGCTCATCGAACGCTTGGCTTGGCTTGGCTTGGCTTGGGTGGGGAATGGTGTTACTTGGCAAACAGCAGCTGGCAAAACAAAGTCAAGTCTGAAAATACACGAGAATTAAGTTATGGAACGTGTACTTTGCATAATTGCTCGATTGTGGATAGATACTTATCCCAGAATATGTGTATCTTTTGGATAGGTTTTCCCATGATAGGACTCCCTGCCTTTCCAGTCTAGCACTCGTATATAGGACTTCTTGCTTTTTCAATTTATCTTACATAGAACAACACCAACTGAAACAAATCAATTTTACTTCTACGATCCACAATGCGTCTACTTAACGCTGCGTTAAAAGAACGCTGCACGGCCAGACTCTGGTTCAACCACGTGCGCCGCCTTCATGGAACTGCAGTGGTGCGCGGCTGCCAGGAGGACTACGCCATGACCGACCACAAGTACGATGCCATCGTGATCGGGGCTGGCGGGGCCGGGATGCGTGCTGGCTTTGGGCTGGCCGAAAAGGGCTTCAAGACGGCCCTGATCTCGAAGCTGTTCCCCACCCGCTCCCACACGGTGGCCGCCCAGGGTGGGGTGAATGCTGCCCTGAGCAACATGGACAAGGACGACTGGAAGTTCCACTTCTACGACACGGTCAAGGGCAGCGACTGGCTTGGCGACCAGAACGCCATCCACTACATGTGCCGCGAGGCGGAGAATGCCATCTACGAGCTGGACCAATTCGGGATGCCCTTTTCCCGCAAGGAGGACGGCAAGATCTACCAGCGTCCCTTCGGGGGCCAGACCCTGGGCTACGGCAAGGGCGGCGTGGCACGTCGCGCCTGCGCTGTGGCCGATCGCACGGGTCACGCCCTCATCCACACGCTGTACGGTCAGACGCTTAAGTACGGCGATCTGTGCCACTACTTCATCGACTACTTCGTGATGGACCTGATCATGGTGGATGGTCGCTGCGCTGGCTGCCTGGCCTGGAAGCTGGACGATGGCACTATGCACCGCTTCATTGCCAAGAACACGGTGGTGGCGGCCGGTGGCTGTGGCCGCGTGTACTTCTCGACGACCGCGGGACACACCTGCACCGGCGACGGCAACGCCTGGGTATCGCGGCAGAAAATGCCTCTCCAGGACATGGAATTCGTGCAAATTCCATCCCACGGGCATGTACGGCGCTGGTTGCCTGATCACAGAGGGTGTGCGTGGCGAGGGCGGCTTCTTCTTGAACTCCAAGGGGGAGCGCTTCATGGAACGCTATGCCCCCACGGCCAAGGATCTCGCCTCCCGCGACGTGGTGGCACGCGCCATGACCATGGAGGTGCTAGCCGGCAATGGCTGCGGTCCGCTGAAGGATCACGTGCACCTGCAGCTACACCACATCGACCCCAAGATCATTCGAGAGCGCCTGCCGGGCATTATGGTCACGGCTAAGATATTCGCCAAAGTGGATGTGACCAAGGAGCCGGTGCCGGTTCTGCCCACGGTGCACTACAACATGGGCGGCATTCCCACGGACTTTATGGGCCGCGTGGTGACTGTCGACGAGGAGTGCCAGGAGAAGACCGTCGAGGGCCTCTACGCCTGTGGCGAGACATCGTGCGCCTCGGTCCACGGGGCCAACCGCCTGGGCGCCAACTCGCTGCTCGATCTAATCGTGTTCGGGCGCTCCTGCGCCCTGGCCATAGCGGCCAACAGCTGCCCGGGCGAAAAGCCGCCGGATGTGGACGAGAAGGCCACCGAGGAGACGATGGATAACTTCAAGAAGCTTCGCTCTGCCGACGGCGAGACCACCACGGCTGTGCTCCGTTTGGAGCTGCAGCGGGTAATGACCGGACACGCGGCCGTATTCCGCGAGGGGGACCTTCTCAAAAAAGGCCTGCTGAAGGTGGCCGATCTGTGCCAGGAGTTCAAGAACGTGAAGGTGGTGGACCGCAGCATGGTGTGGAACACGGACCTGGTCGAGACCCTCGAGCTGCAGAACATGTTGGCCAATGCAGTGCACATCATCACCGCCATGGAGAACCGCAAGGAGTCGCGCGGCTCCCACTCCCGCGAGGACTTCAAGGTGCGCCTAGACGAGTTTGACTACTCCAAGCCCTTGGAGGGACAGAAGAAGAAGCCACTGGAGGAACACTGGCGCAAGCACACCCTAACATTTGCCAAGGGGGACGAGGGATGCGCTACCATTAAGTACCGCGAGGTCATCGACGATCCCCTTGACGACACGGTGGACGCCGTCCCGCCGGCGCCACGCACCTACTAATCTACTCCTCCTACGCACATTTTATTAATTATATTTAGTTTAGTTTTAGTTTTGAATATATTTGGTTTTGTTATTTGATATAAACACCAAGCCATGCGGAGACCGACACCCGTCGGGCCCCAGAACATGAGCTATGAGCTATGAATATCATCTTAGTATAAGTTCTCAATTTAAGCTCGGCTTTCGTTTCGAATGTGTGCAAAGAGGATCTTCAGGTAGTCTTCCAAGTTTGTTTTGTTTTGGCCACATAATGGATTCTGCCTCTGACTGCTCCATATGCCAGCAAGTAAATAATTACCCTCTGAAGGAACAACGCCTAGTCATTGGCTGATACACAACTGGGGGCAGAACAAGAATAGATTCATAGATAGATTTTAGAGTAGGATTTTAGGATTGTGTTCATCCTCCATGAAATAAATGTTTACTAATTCCACTTTTTTGTGCATAATTAAATAATATTTGAAGTATTTGGCATCGCTGTGGGATAAAATTCGTGTGTGCAAATGTTTTGAAATACTTTTTCGAAATGGCCAACTAATATTTTGACCGCAACTGTAGGAGTGTCTGTGTACGAGGATCCTAGGACGGGAGGACCTGGAGTAGGGGCAGGAGCAGGAGCAGGAGCTCCCCCGTAATGACCACAATAAATTATATTCATTTAGGGGCATTTAGCATAGAGAAAAAGCCGAGTGCCAGTGCCTGGCCTGGCCTGGCCTGGTAAAGAAATAATTTATGGCTGTTGAAAACTTAACATGTTCATTTGGCCACATGTGGGTGAAATGAATGGGATGCTGGATGGTGGACGGTGGACGGTGGACCGTGGTTGGATGGTTTGGGCGGCCCCAATAATAATGGCGCTTGTTACGGCTTATGTATGTGTGTGTGTGTGTGCGTGTGTGTGTGCTGCCTGTTCGTTTGTGGGGACAGAAAATGAAAGGACAGCAACATAACAGGACCGCACAAACACCCGTACAACTCGGCCGAGCAACAAGAGGCTGCAATCCCCATTAGGGAGGGGATCCCCATTCTCCCAAGGACAGACCCAAACTATTTCGTGTGGCATGTGTGTGAGTGTGTGAGGGTGGGGTATGGGGGATGGGGGATGGGCTGTGTGTGTACACAATTGTTGCCATTTCATTTTGTTGACGCTGCCACCGACAGAAAGATTACAGTTGCATACACATTTGCCTGTGTTAAATTGTCCCACAACCAATACAAAGTGACCTTTTCATTTATTTTTATGATGCTCCCCAACCGCCTGCCGCCTACCCCATCAGTCCATCCGCCCAACCGCCCAACCGCCCATCCACATCCCCATCGCCACATGGTGCACGTCCCTTTGGTCATAAAAAATAGTTCGCCCAACCCAACCTTCCACTCAAATGGAAGGGCAACAAATGTCGGCTACAGAGGCCCAAAGAGGTTTACTGGGCTAAATGATTTTTTCCCTGGGATTTTGAATCTGTTTATTCCAAGCTGCCATTAATGGACATGGATTTGTGGCACACCACTCAAGGGGAAGCCGAATCAGCCACGAAATAGTCTACCTGTAGAAAACAACTTCATAAAATGTATCTCATATTTTATGGAAATTAATCAGAATAATTTTAGAACCCTACCCTGCATAATATTATTATTGGTATGGTATACATAATGATGTCAAATTTGATTCCTTGCCTCGAATTCAATCTTGAATATCTCTATTATTGGCTGTCACTCACCTCCCTAAGCCTATTTGCACTTTAAAATTGTCTTTTCTGGGGGAAAATGAAATGCGGTATATTTCTAAACGTAGTCTTTGAATAAGTACCAGGCCAAACCCAACCAGAAAGTATTCTGTGGTTAGGGGAAAACTTAAAGTTCTGCTCGAAACTTTGTGGGTATCCGCTTGTGTGGGAAAGTTTTCTTTTTGCTGGCTTCTGGTGGGGTTTTGGGTTCAAGTCGAGTGTTTCAGAGAGTCCTAAATGCAGACTTAGTTTCACCTTCAATTGTACCTTGAAATTATAAAATGCTGTGCTTGGCTGCGTCCCCATATTTATTTAGATTAAATATAGTTTTAGTTCGAGAATTGACTTGCAATAGTTGCTCAGAAATCAAGGCAGTTCTATCTCTCGAGACAACAAACCGAAGCGGAGCAAATCTAATCTCTCTTTGGATATTTTATTATCCAATTTCGAGTTTCTGCCGCAGGGACACAGACAGACAATCGGACCATAAACAGAAACCAGCCAGCCAGCCAGCCAGCCAGCCAGCCAGCCAGTCAACCACTGTTGTGGATCCACTGTGGCTCTTTCTCCTGCACATCGCATCTCTTTGCTTTTCCTTTAGCCTTTCCCTTGTCCTCTTTTCCGCTTTTCCGCCATTGTTGCGGGTGCGGCAAGGAGCAAAGCAAAGGGTCTCCACGTGCAGTAAGGAGTAAAGTTTACTGAAGCTCTCGAAGTTGTTTCTGCACTTCATTGCAAAACAAAATGTTTCAGCTTAAGCCCTTGTCCTGCCCTGCCCTGCCCTGTCCTACCCTGCCCAGCCCCTCGAGAGGTATAAAATACCAAAACAGAATGTGTGCCGCATGGCATTTGAAGTAACATCGGGTTTCTGGGTTTCTGGTCTGGGGCATGTTCAGGGAAGAGAAGCGAAGGAAAGGGAATGTCTGTGCAATGGCCGGGGGCCTGTTGAGTGGTTCATCATTTATATGTATGTTGCCTTTGACTCAATCAGTTACTCGTTTGGGTCTTCGTATCCGTATCCGCATCCGCATCCATATCCACATCCACACTCGCATCATAATTTCCATTAGAATCGCTCTGGGCCAAAACCGAGTCAAAGGCACTCCTCTCTTAAAAATGCCTACAATTTCGGCATATTTTCCTACGGTTTGACCACTTTTCCAACAAACTATTCCGACTATTCCGAACTGCAGTGCTTCCATCCGTTTGTTACTGTTCGTTTTGGCTTAGTTTCTGTATTGGTATTTGGCCAGAGCAGAAACAGAAGCTGGAACTGGGGACCGGGGACCGGGGACTGGGGATTGGGTTCGGGCCTGACAATGCTTTCCAAAACTTTTGCTTGCATGAATTTGATTTATTAATAAATTATACACACAAAAATAAAATTCCCTTCTGTGATTTCATTTTATTTACTTTCAGGTATGTCCTATCCGGGGGTTTTCAATATGCAACCAGTCGATTACGTACGGGAAAGGACAGATGTACGGAAAATTTAATACCCAGTGTCTGTGTCTGTGTGTGTGTGCGTGTGTGTGTGATGGTATGTATGCTTTCCCGTAAATTGATGCACAAATCCAAAAACCGAATTTAGTACATTTTGTGAGTTTGTGGAGACAAAAATGGAAATCAATTTCTTGGAAACAAGCCCGAAAGCATGCCATCGAAAAACATTAATCCAAACGATATATATGTATATGTATGTACATATATACACGATATACGATATATATTAGCGATATTATCTGGTCAATCTCCTGACTTAAATTCAATTGAAGGCGTGTAGGGAGATTAAAGAAGGACATTTGCTAAGTTTTCGTTTTTAAATAAGCAAATATTATGCGAGGGCGTCCAAGAATTGTGGTATGAGACACCCATAGTAACCTGCCATACGTTTATTAAAAGTATGACAAAAAAAATGTAGTAAAGGTGGGCAGAAATAGAGCTGGACACATAAGATATTTACTAGTAAATACTAATTTAGCAAAGAATAAATATAAATAAGCAGTTAGTAGATTTTTTCATCCTAACACTTGAAGTGATCAGCCTCACAATGACCATGAGTAAGAAATTTATCTATTTCTTAAATTAGCATGATCCTAAATCTTATTTAAGTTTATTATAATATGTTGAAAACAAATACTGAAAGAATAACTGAGAACAAATTTTAGGTTTGAAATATTGAAAACAAAAATGTTCTGTTTAGTTGAACTTTACGTAGATGGGTGTACCTATTATTATGATCAGGTGTGTACATACGATATCATTAGCCTTATAATTGAAATCATTAGATATTTATTATTCAACTGAATATCCCTCAACTGACGACCGCTCAAAGTGGTAGAAAACGAGAAATTTAAGGACGAAAACACATGACACGTCCAGATCGACCCAGGCTAATCAGGATAGTTACGATCTTCAAATAAAATGTCAGACCTACCTTCAGGGCAGTGAAGAACGGTACACTGCTGTGCACCGTTTGCAGTTTTAAGTTTTTTTTGTTCAAGTGGGACTTTTTGTGGACAACGAATTTTATCGGATAAATTAAGCACTTTTCTATTAAAATTATAATACTATACATAAAATATTATAATTACCTAAACAGGCCAAACAACGTTAAACAAACTTCATTTTTTACATTAGGCGGCACAGGAATGTAAATTATGTAAAATATTCATTTAGCGTAAAATGTAAAATATTCCAAAAATGTTACACAGCGCTACGGGTGTAATAATTCGGGTAAAAACTTTGCTACATGGCTGACATTCCAGTTTCTTGGTTGACAAACCGACAGTTTCTTAGTGGATTAAATTATATATAATTATACAATATAATTAACCAAGTTTGGATGTTTATTTAAAGCCTTTTTTAGTTTATTTATTTAGTTTTTAATGCCAATCAATCAGAATTTTGATAGAACTGATGAATAGGGATCGGACATGACGCAAAATAGCGTTTCGACATGAATTTACATATAAAATATATTACATACATATATTTCAATATACTTATGCTCGAAAGTATGCAAAGACTACGAAAACGTAACGTCAGAACGCAAGGTGACGCAAGATGGGACAGTGACGTAAGGTGACGTGCCATCGAAATGTGACGTATGCATGATTAGTGTGAATTCTCATTAATGTAGCCATTTAATTGCCTTTAACATGAGCTAACGACCATTAATTTATCAATTAAGTGGCATTTCGCAGGCCACAGGTGTAGAGAATCGAATCGATTCCCATACGCCTTACATTCCCATGCAGCAAAACAATTCTCATTAAATAATCATTGAGTCTAGAATATGGCAAGAATGTTTCCAGATTATGTTCTTGCTTTATTGTTTTATTATTATCCGCAGCTCTATTTAGATTTAGTATGAGTATCGTTGGACTGAGTAAACCAAGGACCTAGCTCCTACCTCCCACACAGAAATGTTCAATAACTGCCATGTTATTCGTCAACATGTAAAGTTTGAGGGCACTCATATGTAGTTTAGAATATGGCAAGAATGTTTCCAGATTAAGTTCTTGCTTTATTGTTTTATTATTATCCGCAGCTCTATTTTGATTTAGTATGAGTATCGTTGGACTGAGTGAACCAAGGACCTAGCTCCTACCTCCCACACAGAAATGTTCAATAACAGCAATGTTATTCGTCAACATGCAAAGTTTGAGGGCACTCATATGTAGTTTAGAATATGGCAAGAATGTTTCCAAATTATGTTCTTGCTTTATTGTTTTATTATTATCCGCAGCTCTATTTAGATTTAGTATGAGTATCGTTGGACTGAGTAAACCAAGCACCTAGCTCCTACCTCCCACACAGAAATGTTCAATAACAGCAATGTTATTCGTCAACATGCAAAGTTTGAGGGCACTCATATGTAGTTTAGAATATGGCAAGAATGTTTCCAAATTATGTTCTTGCTTTATTGTTTTATTATTATCCGCAGCTCTATTTAGATTTAGTATGAGTATCGTTGGACTGAGTAAACCAAGCACCTAGCTCCTACCTCCCACACAGAAATGTTCAATAACAGCAATGTTATTCGTCAACATGTAAAGTTTAAGGGCACTCATATGTAGTTTAGAATATGGCAAGAATGTTTCCAGATTATGTTCTTGCTTTATTGTTTTATTATTATCCGCAGCTCTATTTAGATTTAGTATGAGTATCGTTGGACTGAGTAAACCAAGCACCTAGCTCCTACCTCCCACACAGAAATGTTCAATAACAGCAACGAATAACAGTCAACATGTAAAGTTTGAGGGCACTCATATGTAGTTTTATTTTAAAACACTCTCCGAAAGGTGAAGGTGAAAATAAGTTTATAAACTGCTGCTGCTTCCCCTGGGTCGTGCTCCCCCTTGAGCAGCTGCAAGGAGTGCCTGAAACTCAGAAATCGAACTGGCCAGGCCCCTCCCCTCCCTCGAGTTGCAGTGAAAGGAGAGGAGGATGAAAGGTAAATTTGAATAGACCAGCCGCCTCCCTGTTGTGTTGGACAATATTTGCCGCCTGCCAGAAGGAGCTGGGAGGAGCTGGAGCTAGAGCTGGAGAGTCCTGATGATTGCACCCACACTTTGAGTTGACACTATTGGAAATGCAATGCGTTTGCTCTGCTCTCCTTGGAGTCAAATGAGTTTTGCATAAACAAGTCCCTCAGGAGAACTGCTTCCACATGCTACCTACTACCACTTCCATACGATAAGATGGGGGTCTGCTCTGCGGGGGGACAAAAAAAACCTCTCAACGCCTGGCTGGGAATGCATAATTAAGAGCAAACACGAGAAATGAGCAAACGGCCCAGACTATTCCTTCTACATTGTGTTCGTCCCTGGCCGTCGTCCAAGTCTCATGTTCGGTCCTGCCCTGCCTTGCATTGCCTGTTCTGTCCTGTCCTGTCCAGTCTAGGGAGAGACTGCAGCCGTTTTTCAAATTAAAATGCGTTTAGCTTAAAGTACACGTTCTCATTTATCATTTTATTATGGCCAGGCAGTGTTTTTCTTGAGCTTTGCCGTTTGCTTTGGCTCCCTGAACTTTCCGATTCTACGTGCTGCCCAACGGGGCGCATGAGTAATGTGAGTACTTTCCTGCACACGGACTTTGAAGTAGAGTGGAAGGGAAGTCCGTCCAGACCAGAGCTAGGGCCAGCTAGAGCTTCCTATTGCCCTGCGTCGAACAGCTGCAACTGCCTTATTAAACGTCCGTGCACTCATACACCCGAACACCCATGCACTCGTGGAAGCAAGCAAATTTCCCACAGCAGATTTCCATTAATGGTCCTCTCTCTGTCTGAGCAGGAAAAAGAGCACCCACCCAATGATAGTTGCAACCGGCAGTAGCACCAGAAACAGCAAGCAACAAAATTCTGTTGCAATTTCGTTCTTCGTTCGTGGGAGCGTTGTACTGCATTCAGTTCAGTTCGGTTCAGTTCAGGACCCAAGACCCAGGACCTGGTTTGTTTCCCATTTATATTCATTTGTTTTCCGTTTTATTTACCCATCTCACCCGGAGCAACAGCAGCAGCAAATGTTCGGGTATGCATGCCACACTTTTGTATAATTTCCCAGAGTAGCCGAGGGCGAAATTCTCACATTAGAAGGGTGGGGGGGTTGGTACCTCAACCAGCCTTATCGCCACCAACAACACCAGAACCGCAGCCCCCTAATTAATTGGGTATTTTTGGTATTTGGTTGTTTTTGAATCATACCATTGCAATTCGGAATCTAAAAAATCAATGAGCGGTGTATTTTCTGGCAACTTTCCCAATTATTTATCTCCAACTATCGAACGAACAATTTAATGATCGCATTTCCGCTCATGAAAGCGAAGGGCCTCAATGAATGTCTGAAGAGCAGGAAAGTACTTATTGCACCGTTGTTAATTATTTGACAATACTCTTAAATGGGAAACTTTCGAGGAAGCGATGCCTCGGCTGGAGAGAGAGACCTTCGCATCTGTCTCGGACAAGCAGGAGTATTGCTAATTGCACTTTGGCCACGCCACGCCACGGGGAAGACGCAACAAGCTGGCCGGCCACCTACTTCTTTGCACGGGGTGGTTGGCCGCGGAAGAGCCTTGGTTGGTTGCCGCCGTAATGTGGCCAAAGTAGTGCTACCACTGGAGTGTCGTGTCGTGTTATTTTAGCCACCAAAGTGGAGGAGGTGAGACGAAGGAGGTGGAACGGGGCTGGGACTGGGGCTGGGGCTGCGGAACAGCAACTACTAGTGGCGGCTCCGGGGAAAAATGCGCGCTTTGCCGTAAAAATGCTGTCGCTTTTCACAGCTTGAAGGATACAGACATGGCAAGGGCACCCGGATCCGGGGCAGGAAACTACTCTTAGTCCCTTTGAACCTGCGCCAGCGCCAGCACCAGCTCCAGGCCCGAATGCTTTTTGTGACATTTCTGCAGAAGGTTTTTTGCATTCGTACAACTTTTTGTTGGCACTGCGGTTTCTGGGGCAAGCCAAACACAGATAGGCGAAGGCAAGTGACAAGCGGCAAGCAGCAAGCGGCAAGCGGCAAAGGGGCGTGTCTTTAAGTTTGCTGCACGTTAATTTTGTTTGCTCGCGCGAAAAGTGTGAAAATTTATACCCATCTCCCGCGCGAGCTCTAATTTCCGCGTTGCCAGGACCCAGGATCCAGGACCTAGGAGCTAGGACCTAGGACCGATGCGTGCGCGACTGTTGCAAAAGTTTTCCCCACAGCGGCGAAAAGTATGCAAATTATTGAGAAAGTTTTTCGCATTTTTCACAGAGCGACTGCTGCTGGTGCGCTGGTGTGCTGCCACATTTGACAATCTCTAAATGCCCCATTGCCACATCTTGCTGCAGGCACATCTTGCCCAAGTGCGTGCAGAAGTGGGGTAAATTATGTATGCTCCTCGTGCCCCAAAAGCCGGACCCAAAGCTGGACAGCAGCAAATGTAAGCGTCCTCCCGCTCTGCTCACGGCTGGCGTCTCACAATTCTATGCCCTGCACTTGACACTCGCCCCCCGAATCAGGACCGAGACCCAGACCCAGGCCCAGACCCAGGCCCAGCCTCGGCCTGCCTCTCCGATTTAGGTGTGTGTGTCGACCCGTCAAGGCCCTGCCGCCCCGATGGGTGAGCAATTTGTCAGTCCGGTCCACTCTCTCTCTCTCCCGCTGTCCTTCTCTTTCTCTCTCTCTCTCTCTCTCTCTCTCTCGCCCCTTTTTTGCTGGGGAAATTATTATTTTGTTTAATGATTTGTGCTTGGTCTCGTAATTGAGCCAGGGGATGGGGATGGGGATGGCATGCCGTACCCCCTGCTCTTGACCCACAATGGCAGGATGGAAAAAGGGAAAAAATAGGAAAACTATCGCAACAAAGTTGCTGGCATTTTGGCTGTTGTTTTCCTTTGCCTCCAGATCTGAGGACAAACCCATCCCAGCGTGAAGAGTGGAAAATTGAAAATTCTATTTATAAATTTCACTGGCATCGAGAATATTTCGCAACTGTCGTTCGAGCAGAAAGTTCATTGTCAATTGATTCGCCAGTTGGGCGAGTACGGGTACGGGCACGGGTACGGGCACGGGCACGGGTAAGGGCAGGAGCCCAATCCCAGCGCCAAGGACTGTACCTAACCCCGGTCCATGACTGTCCGTCCATCTATCCATTATTAATCGAAAGTATTTCGTTTGTGCAATTTTGAGCTTGGCCCGGAATTTTGTGACAGGAATTTCTCCTGTCTGCTGGTCATATTTAGTTTTAGTGGAAAACGAAGAGAAAACGTGCTGTTTTGGAATGTCCAATGCTGTTGGAGAATTTCAAATTAAATTTCATAGATACATACATATGAAAGAGGACACCAGCTTGTGTTCGGGTAGTCGGGTAGTCGGGTAGAAGGGGGATTTCAATTAATTTAATCCGTAATTTCTAAAATAAAACTCCCTTTCATGCGAGTGTGTGTCCGAGCAAATACAATACGCGCAATACAAATACAAATTGCAGATCATCGATGCATTAAACCAATGCCCAATAGGGCGCATAATTCAATTAAAAATTAAATGCAGTCGTAAACAATCGGTATGAGTTTGAGGATGGGCATGGTCATGGGCATGGGCATGGAGTGCTGTCTGCTTAACTGTGGTTGAGGTCCAGCCATTAAGCGAAAAAAATGAAACAAAATTGTGGGAAAAACAAGAGACTCAATTTAAAATCGCTCGCTGCATAATTATTTGTGTGCGTCTCTGTGGGTGTGTAGGTGTGGGTGTGGGTGTGGGTGTGTGTGGGCATGCGACGAAATGAAATCCATTTATCAGCGAGATATTAAATGCGAAAATTCCATATTTCATGAAACAATAACCAATAGCCAATGCCAATAGCCAATGCATCTGTAACGTCAGAGCCGCAACAAGAAGCAGGAAAATTAAATGCGGATTCCAATTAAAATTGGGAATGAATGTGTGACACACAATAGTCGCCTGCGGGCTCTGCAGCGCGTCCTTTGCATCCCATCTCGTCCAGAGGGATGCGAGCTGATGCTCGTCGTGTGGCACGTAAGGCCGATTGATAATGCTCTTTTCGACAAATGAGGCAGGAAGGAAAGCAGTTCACCCGGAGCACATTGATATATGTATGTACATTGTTCGTGGAAAGCCTTTATATGTCAGCCTGGGTCTGCTGTTTCTATATGGCTTACACGAGTGTACATATGTACAAGTCGGTGGAGCAGTGGACTGACCAAATAAGTACATATGTACATATAATATATGTGGATATTGAAACTATTTAATGATATACTTTTTTTATTCTTGATTAATCAGTACAGCTCTTCCGGTACGGCACGTCAAGCCAAAGGCTTAATCACCTTTCAAAGGGTATAAACCATTATCTGGGGGTCATTTCCGATCAAACAATTCAATCCCTGCGAGAGCGAGAGCCAGAGCGAGTGTGCATTGAGTGAACTTCTGGCAAATTGATTTATATTTAAACCATGAAAATCGATGAGTGTCTGCCACAGAACTAAATACTCATAACAAAATATTTACATTTACCACAAAACTTTTTCAGCATGGAATATTATTATTGGTAGGTATATTTATTTTTTTTATAAATTTAAATTTTGGTAAAAGCATCCAGCAATTGAATGGCTGCCTCCTGGGCTATTTATGGTTTGAATTCGTTTAAAATGTGTCTTGTGCGTGCTTATGGCAGCCCAGCCCCATTCTGTGTGGCACGGATCTTCCAAGTGCCTTCCACTTCATTAGGCAACGGCTCCAAATACATGTGGCAGCAGCAGCAGTTGCAGCAGCCGCAGCAGCAAAATTGTTCAGCATTTTGCTTACACTTTCGCTCGAATGCAGTTTCGAAAGCCTTCTCCAAAAGCCGTCCGTGTGTGCGGCATGCCGTGGGGGCCGTGGGGGGCCTTGTGTCGAGTACGTACCCGACTTCAGGTATGGGCAGGGGAGGGGAGGGGAGGAGAGTGTTTTTTGTTTGCATTGCATGAGGGAGTAAAAAGTAAAAACCATTGCATGCTTGGGGGGCGCACAGTCACGGTGCTGTTGATCTTTGCATACACGTTTCCGCTTCAGCTTTGGCGTACAAACAGCCGTGGGGCAGGCTTCTCAATAGTTGCGGCCAAATTAATTCAATTTGTGCCGAGCTGAAGCTGAAGCCGAAGCCGAGGACGGAGACGAGGACGAGGACGGGGCTGGGTTCTCCGTGCTCCGCATGGATGATGGGCGGTCATTTGGCGCTCGAATGGCGCTCGGAGTCACCGCAGGATAGTTGGTGTATAGTCGACGGGGGTTTACTCCATGTTTACTCACTTAGGCGAAGAGGCGCCATCTCCATCGTCTGATCTCCATCTACCAACCTCCTTCCCGGTCCGCATAGCAAATGAAGCGGAAGAACTTCACGTGCCGCAATACAAATTGAAAATCAATGCTGGGAAATCTCAAGCCACACGACAGCGCGCCTCTGGGCTGCTGCGGCTGCTACTGCCCAGCTCCGATTCCGAATCAAAGGCGGATTGGGGTCGTTGTCGGTGCTGGTGCTGCTGCTGGTGCTCCTGCTGGTGTCCGTATTCGTATCCGTGGGCCTTTCAACCCATTCAAGTCGCCTGCTCCATAAATTGCCGCTCGAGTTCTCGAGTGCCCATTGAGACGGCCGTTTTGCAGTCATGATGCAGGGTTCGATTTCAATGCCCCTCCCTCCTATTAACCAACAACAAGGCGGCCTGGTCCGGCCGGATAATACGAATAACTGTCCAAGCCACAGTACCATGAATGGAATCTTTGATTTTGCCAGGCCTGAAAGGAAGGGATTTGAAATATAAGTGGTATGTATTTGGCCAGCAATCAGGAGAAACATGTTATTGGCTTAGTGGTTGCCTGCGAATGGTCGAGCACTCAACTTGATTGATGGGGAGCATTACGTACATACGTCTATAATAGTCAAAGAAACCATCATGCCCTGAGCCTGAGTATAATTGCAATTCAATATTGTACCCCCCCACACTTTTTTCCAGTGTACCCATTCGTTTCAGTGTGCCTCTTGAGGCGGCCGCCTTGTCCACTTGACCGTTATGAATTGACTTTCCCTCTGGGGAGAGATAATGAAATTTAAATTTTACCCCTTATCCGTTTCTCTGTTCTCTGTTCTGTTCTGTTCTCTTCTTTTCTCATTCTCATTCTCGCTCTCTGCTTTCACTCATTCGCATATTTATGAGCCGTGCCGTGCGGTGCCTTGCACTAGCCAGGGTGCATTAAAACAAGGTGAGGTGTTGCCAGAGAGCGAGAGAAGGGGAGAATGTGTGTGGTAAACCTTGCTGGAAAACACCTTGGGCATAGCTTTGCATAATAGTTTTTACAGTTGCTTTAAAGGCATTCCCAGGCTTACGACAGCTTCGCGGGGCGGCAGCAGCGGTAGAGCTGTGGAGGGATGGCGGGATGGAGGGAGGTGAAGGAGCTGCATCCGCCAGAGAACGTTTGCTTTTGGCTTCGGTGTGTAACCGGATTGATCCTGGCCCTCCGGCGGACTGCGTGTCCTTATTCTCTTTTTTTTTGTACCGTAATAATGTTTACTCCACCCCACGTGAGTGTGTGTGTGTGTGTGCCATGGGAAATGGGCGGCTCTGTGTGTGTGTGTGTGTGTGTGTGCAGGTGTATTTACCGTAATTCAGCTTACAGCTTTAGCGCAGGTGAGTGTTGCATAAATTTGCAAATATTTTGCAAGTCAGCAAGGCGGGGCAGCTGTCGGCAAGGGACGCAAGGGAGAACGTGCCCCCCCTCCCAATCCCCCGTCTTGTCCGGAACATCATCATCATCAGCCGCCAGCAGCATCAGCGGCAGCAGCAGGACTTGCAACGACAGTCCTTTGCGAAAAAGGGGCGTGTGTGTGTGTGTGTGTGTGCGGCAACAGGAATGCTGCAAGCAACGTGAAAGGCGCAGGTTGCCGTGGAATTGATTTTCCTTTTTAACGAGGTGCGACGCCATACCCGTACCCATACCCACACCCACACTCCTATCAGAATCCCCAACCCTTTCCCCACGCCCATGCGCCACCTCCGCAGACTTTCCATTTTCCAGTTGCATGTTGCAACATCAACAGTTACAACAATGCTATGAACAACTTTGCCTCGTGGCAGACATTGCAAGTCATTTTTCATGTTCCGCTTGGTGAACGCAGCGGGCAGGTACAGTGGGACAGGCGGATGGGATTTCTGGATGGGTTTGTATCTTGTATATTCGACATAAAGAAGGAATAGTTACAGCCTTGATGGACAGCGAATCGAAGCAGCTGATGCATCCCGAGTGATGGCTCAACTGATCCATCTCCTCTGGAGAATGGGGAACTTGCGATAAAATAACCGGCGGATGCCAAATCGGAATCAGACGAGTATATTGTGTTCGACTCTTAACAATATGAAACATCATACCACTGTGCACGAGAGACATGTGTGGGGGTGGGGGTGGGGGTGGGAGTGGGGGGTAGGGTTTTATATACAAGCTTGTTGTACGAGTAAGAGTAAGAGTACTCGCAGTGCCTGGACTTTTACTTTCTGCACTCAACGAACGTTTGCCGCCAGCGAATCGCAGAAGTCGCAAACTTATTGAAAATATGATTTGAAATTCAATTGGGGACCATGCGACTTCTTTGCCGTTGCGGTGCGGTGCGGTGCGGTGCGGTTCTGCAGTCAATAAAATTGGAAATCCATGTTAACCTGAACCCAACATAAAAGCAAGGAGCCAGCAAAGGTATAGCAGTTTTACACAAATGTAAATACTCGTATGTACTCCCCCTCTGGTACGCCCACACCCCACAACGCCCCACCAGAACAGTAAGGGGACAGGGACAAGGACAGGGCTCAGGCCTCCTCGCCTCATCAATCATTGTGCTTCGGAGAGGGATTGCATCTGGTGAACGTGCAGAACCCCACTTCCACTCCTCGCAATTAGAACTCTTGAGATATTCCAAATGCTTGGACAGGGCCAAGGAGCGGCTGACCCGGACGGGGAGGGGTGGAACAAAGTGAGCAAATTGATGTGAAAATGCAAGTGATTCGATTTTTCATGTCCAGACGGAGGGACCGGCACGCCCAGCCCAGCCCAGCCCAGGCCCGGACTCGCTTTGATTGTCCTTCCTGACGTTGATTTGATGAATTATTGATTTGTTTGATTAATCGTACCACTGAGCAGCCAGCAGCATCTCCCTCTGGCTCTACTACTCTGTTGGGTGGGGAGGGAGGGGGATCTGCTCTTCAATGGTTGCCTGGCCAATCGACTGTTGAATGCAGTTTTATTTTCGGGGATTAAGTCTGCACTGCACTCGACCCCAAAGTTGGTCCGAATACTTGAGTGGCCACATGCTGCTGCTTCTGGTGTCGCCTCTATTAAAGTCCACATTTCCGGACACTGGCACGCCCCCCAAGATAAATGAGAAATGGGTAATGGGAAATGGGATATGGGAAATGGTGAAAAAAGAGCGAAATGAGGCGACACAAAAAATGGAACGATGGCGAAAGTGCGAGGAATATGAAAAGACAACAGCGCCAGCAATTTGCAGCAAGGCCAAGCGAGACCATGCCACAACAATGGCCGTGTTCCGTGCTTGTGCACGAGGACGTGCCCGGGAGGGAGGAGCGGCCGAAGCAGAGCCCACAAAAAGTTACCCAACGTCAGACAAGTGTCAAACATGGCCAAAGAGAAATACTTGGCAAAAAAGCGAAAAGCGAAAAAGAGCGAAAATGAAAGCAAACATTACCATAACCATTGACATCCAGCCCCCACCACTCCCCTCCCCACCCCTCCAATCAGCAGGGGCAGCATCGGGGTAATAGCAGGCCAGCGACGACATCGCAGCCAGCCGAATCGCTTTGCTTAAAGGACTCCTGCCGGACCTCGCCCCACAACCATCGCAGTTCTAGGGACTCGCTTTCTCCAAGCGAAATTGCAATCAAGTTCCAATTATCTCTTGGGTAGTCTGGAGTTTCAAGAGATTTAATAAGGCCAAAATCAAAGAAAATCCAACGAGCCATTCGACGAATAATACCCTGAATCTTTGTAGGTTTCTTTAACCAAAATTCCCTGGAACATTTAGCAGCTGCCCCACTTCATTGGCTTTCGTTGTCTAAAAGGAGGAATGAGTGCCACTTCAATTCCATCTGTCGCCTCCATTTGGAAATACTTGATGCCAGGCCACTCGTGGCCATGTGAGAGGCATGACTGGTGCATGGGTAAAAAAAATTGAACACAACACATTAAATGTGAAAAAAAAACATTAGCTGCGACATTATGATTATGCTGATGGACAAGAACGTTTGGCCGACTTCCGACGAACATTAATCAAAATCATAAACGGGGCCCAATGCCCAAGGCCCAGGGAAACGGGGAACGGGAAACGGCTGGGCGGGAGGGAGGCAGGCTGAGGCATACATAATGTTCAATTTTTATTGCGGAACAGAATCGATTTCCTAATGTATGCCGCCCGTCAGAGGCAGAGAGCAGAGAGCAGAGACCAGAGTAGGGGGCCCAACCCATTGGGGATCCACCTACGACTTGCGCAGGACAGCGATAACTCGAATGACATTTGCCATTCACAGCCATGGATGATTAGGCATCACGAACACATACACATACCTACACATATACATACATAATGTATGGGTCCTGCGACTCAACCCCTCGCTCAGCAAAGAATACTGCTGCCATGTCGTGGGTCCTAGGACCTGCGTCCTGCGTCCTGGGTCCTGGGCCGAAAGGTAAGTGGGCCAATTTTGCTGACTTGTCACTTCCGGTCAAATGGCTTTGAATGCCGCCGGAGCCCAGACCAGCCCAGCCCAGCCCAGCCTCAGAGGCAGACATAAATCTCCCTGCGGTCGATGGGGGGTGGATTGGCGGGGAGAGGGGATATCGGCAATCTGTGAAATCTGCCGATGTTGTTGAATGCGCATCAAATTAATGAAATTAGGCGTCGCCAATGAATTTTCCCGTTGTCAATAATTCTCGGTCGCATATTATTCATAACCGGGCGGGCAGCCACACACCAGACACCACCCTCCCCACACAGCCCATCGCCATCGCCATCCACATCCACTGGCCATGGCAAGGGGTTCGCAAGGGGTCGATTTTCTCTGGCAATTTATGAATCCGAAAGTGAGTTTTATGTGACTTTATCGACATTGCAGCTGACATGTCCATGCTCCCATGTCCTAGTGCCCAGCGAGGAGCCATCGGAGCAACAGTTGTCGAACGAACTCGTATGTAGTAGTGCTAAGGCCGTAATAGTGCTTAATAAATACTCGTGGCATATTTGTTCTTTCTAAGCATTTTCTGATTTCGGAGAATCACATTGACATTAAAAGTTCGAGCGCAAGTCCCTTGAACCACTTGGATTTTATGTCTTGACACTTATTTGATTTTATGATCAATCGAAGAAGTAATTCGAGCGTTGGGAAACGCTTGTTCAAAACCAGATTTGTCAAACAGCAATCACATTCGTATGCTTAATGGCTCTGGAAGTTTTCTGTTTCGCTCAGACTCAAGACTCAGCCTTGGCCTGTGACCTATGACCGTTCTAAACATTGCTTACCAGTCAAAGTCGGCCCCTTAAAAGCCCTTAAAATGCCCGTCTCTGCCCCTCGCCCTCAGCCTCGGCCTAAAAGGCATTCGCGTCCGAACAAATGAACTCATTTGTTCTAATTTAATCTTATTACACGGAGATTTATTGCCCTGCGCATGATATGGCAACCCTTTGGGCAGGCCCTTTGACTCTCAGAGAAAGTCCGAGGCGGACGCGAAGGCGAGACTCACAGTTCCTGCCTGACTAACTCCTGCCCCCTGCTCCAGCTCCTATATCTGACTTTTGTTTGGCTTGGGGATTCTGTTCGGGGCGGGTGGAAGGGTGGAAGGAAGGCAATTTAAAAAGCGATTCAAGTGAAAGTGCTCGAAAGTTAATTATGATTGATTGAGTGCCATTGAAAGTAACAGGGCGGGTGGGTGGTGGTTGTGGGGGAATTGATTTTTGTGACTGTTCCAAATGCTGCTTCAACTGCACGACTCGTACATCTGACGACCCAACTGTAATTGACAGCCGAACATTGCGCATACGCACTGTTGATCGGTCTTTAAAGAGGCGGTGTGTAAATGCCTCTGCCAGCTGTACGGCCCATCCGACCATTCCCCTAAGCCAGTCCTGCCCCTACGAGGTTTATGCCTCCCCCGGCATTTGCAGAGCGAATTACTCGCACACTCGCACACATAAAAGCTAAATAATTAAAAATAGTAAAACTTTAATGTGAATTGGGTGCCATAAAAACAGATTACAAATGGAATTTCAAATGTTTCCCAACTGTGGCAGATCTGGGGAAACGGAAAGGACACTGACTGTTGCTAGCAATTTGGCGAGGGTCGTTTATCTTGCTTCCTGATGAATTGGCCCCGCCACAGGTGAGTGGGAGTGGATCTGGAGTGACGGATGCGGCCTGCCTCCTGGCCAGATTGCATTCCCCCAGACCCCAGACCCCAGCCCCCAACTCCCAGCCTCTGCGTAAATCAGTGCCACCTGGTGGGCGGGTGTATTTGCATTGTGGTGCTTACCAGATTGCGGTATTTGAGCAGAGCTCTCATGTGTGTTGTAGGCTGGTGGGGGGGAGGGTGGTGAAGGGTGCACTTGTGGCAGTCAGGCAGACCATCTTGGCCACACAGTGGGAATCGTTCGGGAACGATTCTGTTTTCTTGCAATGTAACGACGCGTCGTCGATCCACAGATCGTGTTTCGGCCCATTGTGCATCACAACGGGCAGGCACATCTGCTGCCAGTCCCTGATGTCCAGTCCCTTTGTGATGGCAGTCAATGTCCCATGTCCATGACCATGTGCACGTCTGTGCAGTGCCGTGCCTGTGTTTGTCGCTCTGCCAGTCTATGGTAATTTATGTGCTGCAATCTAAACTCATTTAGCACGCAGCGAGGCGAATATGTGGTCAGAGCTGTGCAGCGCCCCCTCCCTATACAGACACACACACACACACACACACACACTCCGACCTGACCTCGATCCCTCCGCGCCCCCGAAAGACCTCTGGGCTAGCCCCACTGCAATAGGCCAAGTTAGTGCTGTTTGTCCTCAAATTGGCTTCGGCCTGTTGTGCATCCTTTGCGTCCTCTATCCTCCATCCTCCATCCACCATCCACCACCCGTAATGAAGTTATCGTGTTGACACTTGGCTTCGTTATATAAGCGCACCACAAGCGGCACCGCACATCTTTGTAGTTTGCTGGTTTTATGAGGGCTGGGGCTACGGCTGGGGCTGGGGCTGGGGGGATGCTGATCTTCTGTCCCGCTCCGTTCCGCTCCCCGTCCCTCCACCCAGCTGTTGCTCATTTCCTTCGACATCTGCATCCACACACATACAACAGCCGCACATAAAACCATCCGTACAACCGAGAGGCAAACACACAGATAACCACACACACCGCACACACACACATATGTAGATACACTCACACATAGAGAATTCATATTTGCTGAAGGCATTCGTGAAAAGTAAGAGTGGGACGCCACTACCTCCCTACCTCCCTACCTCCCTCCTTGGCGTCCTTGTGCTCCTCGTGCTCCTGCTCGTGCTCGTCAGCGTCAACAAGCTTTTCATTTCAGTCTTAATTCCTTTTGAATAATATCTACCACTTAAACTTACAAAGCCCCGGGACCACACAAGCACACGCACGCCAGGCGGCCCATGTACTTATCGTCAAGAGCCATTCAGGCCCGCGCTACCATCCGTGGCACGGGCGGGACGTGCCACCAAAGGGGATTCCCAATGTGGATTCTCCTTCAGCTGCCCAAGTCGTTGTTATGACCCTAATACTCGAGCTTGCCAAATCATTCAGACCTGAATAAATGTACATTTTTATTAATCTAAGGCTAATATACAATATTAACTCGAAAACAGGCGAGTGCTAGCCACTAGGGCAGGCTTAAACACATGGCCAAGGGAGATATATTGCTGCACTCTGATTAAGCCAATAAAAAGGAATAATTCTAAAGAAAATTCTAAAATTTAAATCTACAAGAAATCTTTTGGTTACTACTTCAAATGAAGGGAAAGTACAAGCTCTTCATAGTTTAAATAATTTCTAAAAATATTCTCTAAAGAAAACTTCAACGGAATGGAGACCATTCAAGATTGATACAGCTATGAGCATGTGCGTAATGCTGCGTCCCCCTTCTGAAGTACGCCTCATGCGTACTCATGCTACACTTTCTATGTTTAATTGCAGACTTGTCAAAATATTTGAATATGTCTCTTTGTTCTCCTTCGGCTCTGTCTTATGCATGAGTATTTTTAGACAGCGAGTGGAGCGGAGAGAGTGGAATGGAGTGCTTCCCAGATATTGGCGGTCTACACATTTGCTGTGCGGTGCTGTGGTTTTCATCTCCACATTTGATGCCATCTTGGAAACATTTGTGCCGCCCCCAACGCGTCTCTGGGGAGACGCAGATTTTGTTTGTGTTTGTGTTTGCCGTCTGTCATTGCCTCAAAGTCAACATAGAAGTCGCGGCGGCCCCGAGGCCAAAAGTGTTTCACAAATTAATTACGGCTCTCACCGAGGCAAGTTCGAGAGCACTAGCACCGTCACCACAGGACCAAGCCTAGTCCAGGGTTGATATGAGATACTAATTAGTTAGTTAGTAAACTTTAGTATGAGTAGAATAAACTTGGATTTGGCTCTGTCTGATTCATACAGCTACCTAAACAGTGGAAAGTAGAGGATGTTCAGTCATCGAAGGCAGAAGAAACTGGGAACTTAAATGGAATGGAATTTCCTGTAGCCATCTAAGAAACATGTGATTTATGCCTTCTTAATATTCTTTCGAGCAGTGTACAACCTCCAGTTGAACGGGTTTACTCACATAACGTAATCTACTATTTCAGATCTGATAAATTCTATTTTTCCAGCCATTTCGCCAGCCATTTTGCTTGCAGTCAGGTCTGGACTGGCCTTGAATTGGCAATTACCAACTTTTCAGCATCCAGAATATATACTCCAGCCTTGCCCATGCAGAACACAGTATGATTCGAGAGTATTCGTTTCGTGTGAAGGCATTTGAATTCAATTAGTGGATGCAATGAATTATTGATCGGTGTGTACCAACTGTCAGAAGTCATGGCCCTGTGACGCGCGTTGCTGGATTTTTGTCGAGTGAATCATTTTGCACATAACCTGCCGTGGAGCTATAGACGAAGCGAATTCAAATTATTCAAATAAATAACACTGTTCGTTTTTTGTGTTGTTTGCTCAACAAAAATATATAAATTCCTATATGAGAGCGAGCGGGAACATTGTATAGACATATGTATATGTATGGAGGCTTATGATTTCTACCAATAATTTATTTATATAAAATTATGATATTGATATTTTGATCCCATCCACCAGAGAGAGCACACTGCACGAGGAAGAGCGCCTAAGAGAGAGATAATGTATAGGATAACTTTCACTGTAAGTGCTTTAACTTTCCAAGAATGTCGATGGATATTCTGATGAGTCAAAGAGCCACTGCTACCACTGCTGTGTCCAGAGAGAGAGAGCAACCATTTTCAATTTCCCCAACGTTTTTATCTAGTGGCAGCAGGCAGCAGGCAGGCAGGCAGGCAGGCTCCTGCTTTCAGGAGCAGATCACATGTCATGTCCGATGCCAGCTTTCCAATGATTACTCCTGCTGAAAGGTAAACTGGTGTGCTCAACTCCAGCACCGCACTCCCCTCTCGCGTGGCTGGCTGTCGAGGCGCAGCGCAAACATGTTGCACGAGCCTCAACCGCCCGGTTGGCCATGCACAATTGCTGGGAAGGGCCAAAGAACACACACATTGGGCCCAAGGGCAGCGGCAGCGGCAGCAGCAGCAACTGCCAGGACGCGTGGGCTGTTCGAGGAATGACGTGTGTATGCAGAGGATCTGCCATTCCGATTTGTGCATCTTCTCCTCAGAGGCCTAAAGAACGCAAATAACTAAAGCAAAGCATGTTGCGGATTTGTCTCATATCTAGAGAGAATAAAGTATGGTTTGCCTCTTTTTTAAAACTATTTTGTAAAAAAGGCTGCTTGGTCCAAGGTGCAAATGTTCCCAGATTCACAGGATTGAGGCTTCCAGTTTGGGGTCGCGGTGAAAAGGCTCAGCCTACCCTCGGACAGGACCCTCTGCGTGTGCGGTGAACATGTGTGCCGTGTCCTGCGGCAAGCTGACTGTCAATGCGCATATTTCATATAGGAAACAACATTGGCCCTGCGGCCAACATATGGCACGCACGGAGACAGGCACACGAGGCCCATCCCATTGTTTGGCCATCCAGTTTGGCCCCGCCCAGCCCCTCCTGCCCCACACCTCGCGTTAATTAACCGCCGACCACTAGTTGCTGCTCAGGGTCCCGTTTCCCATGTCCGGGGGACACGAGTACGTGCTAATGTAATCCTCGTCCTTTTAATTACAAAATTCCCCAAGCCAGCAGCTTTGCCGTTCTAGGCCAGCCCCAACCCCAGCCCCAGCCCCAGGATCAGTCACAGGCTCTCGTGTCCAGGCCCTCATTTAATTCACTTTGCCACAAGTCTCGTTGGCTCCTTTTTGGGGTTTCGCAAATCCAGCGCCAAGTCGTTTTGCATTTCTTGCCGTGCTGCCCACTGCCGACTGCCACGGAAGTCATTGCCACATTCATTGTCCGTAGGCGGAACCCTTGCTCACCTCGCAATCAGTGATGAATGTCCCCGAGCCGCGCCTCGCCTCCCACCCCTCCCATTGGCTCAACGGGGATTTTGCATTTAAATTGGCAGCAGCTTCACCGCAGGATGAGCGTCATCTCGTTGCTGCGGCGAGATGGAATACACTTAATTATGCTCTTTAATTGCTGGGAGCCACTCCACTCTTCCGGAGCCAGCGCGCTTTGGAACAGAACTTTGGCCCTTCCAGGCCCTCGAATCGAGCCACAACGATCGTCCTGGCTATTGACCAACTGGAAATAATTGAAATTCAAATTCACAATTGCGGCCACGTCCTGGACCGCCTCATTGTTGGGAAAAGTTTGAAAGTCTCCCTTTTATGGTCGTCGCCTTAATTCAGGGCAATTCATTTGCATTTCATCTATTGATGGGTGGGTGGGTGTGTGGAACTCTTTAAGATACAGCGGGAAATCGTACACTGTTCTGTCATTGACAATCGCATTTTGGGATGCTTCCGTTCTGCAGAAAACTTTAACTCTGTCATCACTCTGGAAGACCTCTTGCAATGCATACATACTCGTACTCGTACGAGTTTGTATGAGTTTAATTCTTGATCGTTTTCATATAATATGTACTCTTAAGAGCTGCTTCCGCTGTGGTGGAATCGTGAATGGCGAACCTCATTCCATAAATTCCTGGCCCGGGGCCCATGCAAATTGCTCGACAATGCAAATTGCTCTTCAAACACTCGACTCGCCTGCAAAATTACGCATACGCAGCGCAGCGCCGAGCCAACGATGGGAGATAAAAACGAAGCTTAATGTGTGCAAAGCACTTGGTAAATACTTGCCAACTGACAAAAGCAACTTCAGCTCCAGCTCCAGCTTCTGCTTCTGCTCGATTATTCAATTTAAAGTTTGACTCGAGATCCGAGAACTTGGGGCAACAGAACAGAACTCCCTCCGAAATTCTCCAGCTAATCCGCTCTAATTTGACTGTTTTGATGGGGCTACGACGAGCAGAAAGTTATACACTTAATTAGGAGCTAGAACAATGAACATGACTCATAATTCCTCCCACCAACCTCCTGCCCAGCCATTTTCGCATTTCCACATTGCCACATGTTTTAGCAACTCATTTGGAGGCGGGGTGCGGGGTTGGAAGCCACCGGGGCAGACTCATTATCGGAAAATCGCAGAGTTAATTGGATAACCCGAAATTACAAATTGAATTCCGATTCCATTGTTGTATCATTTGCATTCAGGCCCTGCCCTGCCATTACTGAAATTGCATTACGAAAGAACCATTCATTAGATGATTCATGGATTCATGGATTCATGGAGGGTATCCGTTTCAAAGCGCTTTACGCAAACATATTCCAATGTCCAGGCCACGGCAATTAAAGACCTCACTCCCCCCCCCCCCACCATTGAACCCCGCCACGCCACAGTCCTCGGGGGAGTGGCATGTGACAGCAGCAGGCAGCGGGCAGCGGGCAGCAGGCAGTGGCGACAGCAGCAGTAGCATTGTCGGTTCGTGGTGCAATTTTCACAAATTAAAAGATATCACTTACAGCAAAATAATTTCCAAAAACCGCAAAAAGTTAGACAGCGGGCAGGCAGGGCAGACATGACACTGCCACGCCCATGCCCACGCTCACGCCCACGCGATTTTCGTCCGCTGAAAATGCAGCTGACAATTTTTTTCCATCTCGTTGACAGCAAATTGAATTAGAAACGCATTTCCACAAACAAAATGAGAAGAGGACTCAAGCGGGGAACGGGACCCATTCTAACGGTGGGGTGTGTGGGGGTGGGGGTGGGGAGGTTCGTGCTCATATGGGGCGTCGAAAAGGGGTGGCGGGAAAAGGAGGGGAGGTGAAGCGCACATAGATGCCGGATGTGAACAATGACAAACCGCAAAAATTCAATTTAAAGTTTGTATTTCAATGCCGAACGAGGCAGCTCCAACAACACTGGCTGGGAAAAGCTTGGAAAAGTCGAATGTGCGTGGCAGGATGGGTGGATGGTGGATGGGGGATGGTCGTGGCTGGGGTGGAAAACGAAGCCAAGTGCCAAGGGATACGTGCATGTAATTGGAAAATATTGAACTGTGAACAAGTTTCCCATCCAACAGCAAGGAACCCGAATTTATTATGCCACACAGCGAAGTATCGATGCAACAGCAACAGCAACAGCAGCACCAATCCAGGCAATGCAAAAATGCATAGTTCTATCAGATAGGAGCCTGGCAATTGATATCCCAACATCAGTATCAGATCGGCAACCCATTACAGCTATGACAGCTTGACTTTTGGGTCTGGCAGGGCTCAAGTGCGCCGCATATCGCCTATTTTGGCTGGCTGCAGCATGCATGCAACATGAGGCATTTCCGACACAATATCATGCATTTCAGCCATCACCAACAGGAATCGCTCCTTAATTAAAGGGACAACGAACCGTAAATTCAGTATCAGAGTCGGTCCTGAACCTTGATTTAGTAGTTTGCTGGAAATGCGGATTTGGCAAAGGATTTTTATGTTTATTTTGGGATTTAGCTCGGATCTGGCCGCGAAAACAAGCAAAGTACAAAATCAGGAATCCCCCAGCGACACCCAGTGAGCCCCCAGCATATGTGCACGAATACAATCGTATCTGTGTGTGTGTATGTGCACTTGTATGTGTACACACAGCGTGGCCACACACATGTGCAATATTTTAGCATTTGTCATAATTACTAAGCGACGCCCGTGGGAGGTCTTGCCGCAGGAGCGTAAACGAAGGCGGAGAGCAGAGCCAAAAACCTAAGGAGAAAACCCATAAAATAAAGGAAAATGTGCGAATTTGAAAATTTCATCTCTTTGACGTTGGCAGCGCAGCCACAAGGCATCGCCGCCACCCCACTACAACCACCACCACCACCCCCACAGCAGTGCCCCAACGCGCCCCGACTTCGGTCGACAATTATTAACGTCTTACAGAACGGCGGCGCGGCGGCACGGCGGCACATTTATGACTGCACTTTTCACATCCGTTTCCGCATCCGTCTGTCGACACACACACACACACGTACACGCACACATACACTTTTTCGGTGGGGGTAAAGCTAACAGGTCTGGGGCGTGGACGCTGTTTGCCGCCAACAGAGAAAGCAATTTCACTTTACATTTGTTTTACGGCATTTGCTGCCACACATCTGTGCCCCCTGTGTGCCGACCAAAAGGCGGTGGCGGTGGTGTGGCAGAGAGCTTATGGGAGCCTTGCCAAGCGACGACAATATGCTCGCTCCGCTCCTCCTACCCGACTCCTCTCCAGTGATAAGTATTTATTATTATGCCTCTTAATGGGCGAAATGCTTTGCTTTGTGCTTTTACCCAAATGAGTTTCCCTCATTAGAGCGCCACTCCTGCGCTAGATGATATTATATCAAGGCCACGATCAAGGCCGCCCTATGCAGCGGCAAGCCACATTTATGCAGAATATTCATAGCTAATCTGCGGTGGTGGCATCTGAGTCTGAGTCGGGGGACGATGGGAAACTTTAAAGGATTTTCAGGGCAATGGAAACGCCTCTTTACTTGCGTGTCTTTTGCTTTCCCGATTTTCTAAACTCTTTGGTTAATGTCTCTTGACTTGGCAATGCTAATGCATTAGCCCTCAAACTCTTACAACTTTTATGTTTGACACACTCGAATTAGCATTGGAGTAAAATGCAGGCGTTCGTATTGTTCAGTTAATGACTTCCGTAAACAGAGAGTGGAGGCGCCGCCTGGAGGCATTTGCATTCCACGAAGTGGGCCTTGGCACCTGTTTTCCTCGCGGAAACTCCAGATAAGCCAATAAAGTTAATGCGGCCCATTAGCTGGCGGATCTCTAATTACCCGTGTAGTGAGAGCTGTGTATCTGTATCCGTATCCGTATCTGTATCTGCAACGGCTTTGGTTTGCCAAGGGCTTGCATTTATGGTTTATCGTCTGACGAATAAAACATTTTGCTGCCGCCGATGCAATAAACGGAGGCAACGGATTCGACGTTTCATTTCACTCCGCTTCCACGTTCCCGTTACGGCAAGTGCCCCGTAAAAGCGGGTGTGTAGACACCAGCTCCGAGGGCGGAGCACGCTCCAATCCCAAACCCAACCCAAACCCCAACCCCAACCCCAACCACAGATGTGGGTTATTAAAAACCAATATTCCGTCCTGCTCTGCCCCCTTTTATGAATAATTCAAGGGAGTTTCCCTTTGTCTTTCTGTCAGGACCTCCAACAGCTTCCTGCGGCGCTTCGATTATTAATTTACAATACGTGGCAATATGCGAAATCATTTTGAGATGCATCAAGGACAGGGCAGGGCAGGGGGGGCTTTTAAAATAAGAAATTAATACGTTGCCCAAGGCAGCCCCGGCGAAGGTCACGGGTCATCCTGAGTTTGCATAAGGTTGAAGGAAAAATGGTATTTCAGTATACATGTTTGACCTTCGTTTCGCGACATCGCGAACCTATTAAATTCATAATTTCTGCTTTTGGGACAAAAATAGAACTGTACCCCAATTATCTTTGAGCGAAGCACAAATTAATAGCAAGTCCAAAACAAGTGACTTGCTCTTGGAATTAATTAAAAATGTCCTTTTTATGTACTTCAGAGTATGACTGAAACATTGAGTCCGGCAAAAATGAGATTATAAAGATATTTGCTGTTGCTGTTGCCTCATATCTCGGATAAGTTCCACAACAAGTTCCCATCCCATCGCTCGCCAGCTCTCCTAATGAAGAAATTATGCTGGAGCCATTGGGGTCTACTAAAACTTAGCTAAGAAAACTGTTAGTAGAGAGCGATTATCAAGAGCAAATTAATAAATCATGAAGGGGAAAAGTTTCCGCATCAAAGAAAAAATGTGGCCCATGTTTCTGGTGTCTCGGAATTGACAAATGCGGGGCAGAGCGGTACATGGGGAGGCCAGTAAACCGATGCCAGTGATGGGCCCATTTCCATTTCCACATCCAAATCCGCATCCAATTAAAAATTAAAACAATACTTTGGCCAAGGGTTCGTCACGTTGGGACACAGAGGGACCGACCGTAAGCCCGCATTATTAACAAGTTGTGAGCAAATGGATTTGCTAGAGAGCCCCGATTTCGGAGAGCCCCCTGATCCCTGCCCTCACTGTACGAGTATCTGCAATTTAGCCATCCCGGGCCATTCCTGGTGCTCGGGTGTCGTCCGGGACAGCACGTAAACATAATTAGACGCACATTTAAAAGGTCGTTAGGGCGCCACAAACAGCCACCCTCCACTCGCCAAAGACCCATCTCAGAGATCCCTGTCCAAGGCCGGGCTCCAGTCAAAGTTGACCGAGGCGCCACTCACGCGTATTTGCATCCGTCCAAAGGGGCAGCCTCTGCCTCTGCCCCTGCCCCTGCCTCTGAACCCTGCATACGTGCGTGACTGGGGCAAAGCTGCAGAGGACGTGGCCGGGAGCACCAAGTACCCCAAACCTACCAGTGGCACCAACATGCAAATACCATTAGCCTGGTCGGGTTCTGGTGGTGTTCTTCGCTTCGGCCTAGACTAAGGGCCCGGCCCCAGCCCCAGCCCCAGCCCCAGTCCCGTCATTGTGCAAAAGGGCTCTTAAAACGTTGTCAACGACTTGACATTGTTTCAAGAGCGCAAAGTGTGAGACTCTGAGACCGTGAATATCACAAGAAACGAGCGGAAATCTCAAGAGCAATGACAACATTTACACGACTCCAACAACATGTAGAGCTCCAAGATGCATTCTCCAAGAAAAGTCATTAGATGTCTGTGGATGAGGGACTCTGCTCTGGTCCAATCATCGTCTTACGACACCTCATGGGGAGGACTCTTACCCAAAGTGGCGCCGCACAAAGGCAACACGTGGCTTCTGGCAAAGTGCCACCCATCCCCATCCCCATCCCCATCACAGCATCCCCATCGTTAGCATTTTGTAGTGCCGGCACAGGCACAGCCACTGCCCCCCAAGCCACATTGACCCGAGGTGGTTCGCATCTGGAATGCGGGGCCTGCACCTACAATAATGTGGGCTCTTTGCAAGTGATCTGCAATAAAAATGCAGCGTTTACGGCCAGCCAGAGCACAATGTCGTGCACGGCGGATGGTGGACCACCCCGTGGCTCCTCCGTGGAATCTGCTTCATTTGCCACTAGCCAAATGGTGGCGCAACTGCCAGTACACACACTAACACCCGCCCGGGCCAGTCGTGACCTCGGCGAGTGCCCATTAACGCTTTTTTATCTCTTCATAAATTTTAATTTTGCCAAAATACTCGCAAGTACGTGCAGCTTCTGCCACCCCTCCCTCCGGCCAACAAGCCCTGGCCGCAACATTCAACTTGAAACGAAGCTCCCATAATTCTTCCTGTCCTGTCCTGCCCTGCCCTGCTCCAGCTCCAGCTTTGGCTCTTCCCTCCTCCATTTGTTTGGCGTTTTCATTTTGGCCAAGAGAAATATGACTTGGTGGCTGCCTTTGCACTTTCTTTCTTGCTCTCTCTTGCTCTGGCAGCATCCTTCCGCCTCCGCCTCCGACTTCGCCCCCGCCTCCGCCTCTGACTTTGGGCCTGACGAGTGGAGAGCTCGTAACCTTATTTCGCCAGCATCCTCGGAACATCCTCAACGCCAGCGGGCTTGTTTATCGTCCTTTGCATCTCATTGAGCCCGTTGCCGCTTATGAACCCGGCTGCCCCCGCCCCCGCCGCCGCCCCCACCATCTACCATCCGCCAGCTCCTTGGGGGACCGAAGAAGGATACTCGGATACTCGGGCCAAAGACGCTGCAGCCTTTTCCCTTTTGCCTGGCTCGGCACTTTTCCGTTTTCTTTGCATATTTGATCTAATTAAAATGAGTTATATGAGACAGGTGGAGAGAGCGTGTTAATCCTTGACCTGCTGACTTTGCCGGGTCTGACTTTGCTGTGTCCTCGCAATCCTCGCAATGTTTCCATGCCTACATGCCTGCATGCCTCCATGTTGCCAACGGCCCAAGTGGTGCCTCAAGAACAGTTGCCACGTCAGGCAGATATCTCACAAGTGGCTAAATATCTCAGAATGTTGAAAGAAGCCGAACAACTATGATGCTCCCTGAGGCGTTATCTCCAGGCGTTATTCGATTTGAACCACTTATGTACACAGTTCTCCGACATCTGCTCCCAACTGTTTCTTATCATTGCAGGTATGTCAATGGAGCCCCCACTCTCAACAAGTGGCTCCCGGGCTGGGTTGGGGCTCTGCCCGGGCAAGTGGCAAACAATGGCCAGGAGCAGGAGCTGGCAGCTAGGAGCAGACTTATCTAATGAATTTATGTGCGTCCTCGGCATGCAGGACCACAGTGCAAGGTGCCATGTCGTGCAAAGGCCGTAGCTGAAAGTACTTAAGCCCATAAAATATTCAAGCCGTGAACATGTGGGTAAAACTACAACGAATACAGTACGGTACGGTACGGTACGGGAGGCGTACAAGAATCCGGCACGCAAACACCGGAAGCAAAACAGGCAATAGCAGGGATAGGAGGGGCCAGATGGAATGGACAATTAGACGGACAGTCGACAGAGGAACGGAATCCACGTAGATACTCGGAGACGCAGACGCAGACACAGACAGACACCAGCGGACAAACGGACAGGGGCGGAGGTTATCACGATACTAGGCCCCCGGGACAGGCAACGGCAGCCAGGCGGCAGCCAGCCCCACTGATTGAAAAGAAAATTACGGGCAAGTAGTTGGCCGGATGGCCTGGATGGCATGGTGGCCGCCAGCTGGTCTCCATGGCGCTGACGGCCACGATGGTGATGAGCGCCATAACTGCTGTGCGGCAGGAGGAAGCGGAAGCGTAACGGCGCCGCCTCTGAGACCCACCGGCCTTGAGCCCCGGAAGTGGTAAGAGCCCAGAGACCAAAGTGGCCCTCCTCGTCCACGCCATTTGCATTTAAGAGTACACATAGATGTCCCTGCCACTAGACATCAGCCTCCTTCTCAGCATCCCATCCGATGAGGGCAACTGTTTTTCTGCTCCAAGAAGCAGGCTTCTTCTCTTCACGCAACTGCCGCACTGTGGTTGAAGCTGATGTTTTCTTCGAAAAATACACACAAATATAACAAAGTGTTTGAGAAGATTCATATTTACTTCATCCACAAAGTCTAGAGTGTTCCCATTTTGAGATGGCAAAACTATAAAGGAATTGGTTTTTTCCTAGTTACCAATTTAATAAAACAAAAAATTACTTCAAGTCGCAGAGTAATGACAGAGTAAGGGGATGCGACGGACTGGGGATGCAGGATATCCTGCCCATTGTACAGCTGGCTCCGGGGAAGGCAGTACCAGCAGCAGCCAGTAGGAGAAGGCGTAAGCGCACGTTGAGGATATTAAGCATGTCCTTAAGCATAAAATGTCAATAAGTGCACCCAATCGATGCTAAGCAGTTTACATTGCGACAAGCCACTGAGTGCCGTGCCGTGCCATGACATACCATGCCATGCCGTCGCCGTTCCTGTCTGCGTCCTCGATTCCTCGAGCCAGAATCGCGCGAACAATGCAAAGGACACGGCAAAGCGCAATCAGGCATATCTTTGTGCATGCATCTCATATTTCCCGATATCTTCTATATATATACATACGTACTTGGATAAGCAAAATTCTGCCTGCATTATTGGGAGTCCCTCGATGTCACCGGCACTGACTGGCTCCTGGCCATGGGAGTGGTGTTGGTGCTGGTGCTGTGCGGGGAAACAAAGTTGCGTCTACAGAGCGATTTGGCAAAGATACAAAAGTGCAGCATCTGCAGGAGATATGTATGCTCTGTGCATGAGTGTGCCGCATATTGGATGCTTAGCTGAGAATAAAGCTACCAGCAAGGAAAGGAAGAATGTAGCTAGATTTAACATAACCTGTGAAACAACAACAACCTGATTGTAGCCAGCACTATAGTACATATATGAAGGAATATAAGGTAGCTAAGTACTTAAAAAGTACTCTCCAAATCCGTATTAAACTACCAAAAACTCCACCACAAACAAACATTACCCAGGAAAAACCATTAGGAACAAACAGCAGCCACAAAACAAAACAAATGCGCACTTTTTCCAAATTTGCATTGAAGGTCGTATTTTCGTAATTATTTATTCGATATCCAAAGCCAAAGTGAGATATGATATGTCTTCAATTAATCAAATTATTTTTCATCCCATGTATGAAGAAGCAAATGGAATAAATGAATATGGTAAAGAGATGCCACACATGTACATTGTACATATGTATAAGTATATAATTGGTTGCTGGTTTCCGATTTCTGTGAATGAAAAATATCCTCCCCAAATCAATCAAATTACTCTTCAGCCCATATTAAAAGTGAACGCTTGTTCTTGAATATTCCCCGATTAGATATTTGTGTTTGTGTGTGTATTTGGGAGCTTGGATCGTGGTGACGACATTTTTATCTCCAGGAGTGCCCTGGAGTGTGCACTAATCGTGACAGTTTTGACTTTTTTATCATATCTCCACAAATTTCACAGAAGAACTGTCATTCAGTCGAACATTTCCAATTTTTACTCAGACAACTCTTTTCGGGTCTTATCAATGACAGTCTGCGGCAGAGAGGCTACGCTTGAAGATAGTGAAATCGTTGGTTAACAGCTTCAATCGTATCAGCTCCGCCGGCATGGATGGTTCGATCACACACACAGGTACAGAAAGCCCAGTGGGCGAAGGGCAGAGTCCGCACAGATTGTTGGGGGCCCGAGACTAAAAACAAATCACCGCAGTTCCCAAAGGGTTGCTCTACCTAACGATATGTCTGGCCACGGCGGGCGGCTACACAATGGAGGAGCGGTGCCAGTACTGGGCTGGTCCAGGGTATGTCGGGGACGCCAGCGACTGCGGAGCCTGGGGCTACTGCACGGATAACAAATTGGCGGCCAGAAGCCGCTGCAAGGACGACTTGCTGTACGACTTCCGGGACGGGTTCTGCAAGGGCAAGTACGACGTCCGGTGCCAAACAACTCTCGAGGAAGCCTGTGACAGAGTGAGCCCGGGGCAATATGTTGCCGACCCCTCGGACTGCGGTAGGTACGTAAAGTGCGGCCAGACTGACCCCGACGATGCGGAAGAGAATCTCTGCGACGAGGATCAGATGTTCAGCAACCAGCTGCAGTCCTGTGTGGCGGACATAAACGGTTGTCCGCAGGACTACCCGTGCGCCCAGATGCAAGACTCCAGTCTCCTGGCGGACCCAAACAGCTGCCGGTCGTACCTGAGGTGCAAGAATGGATTGAGCACCAAGTTCAAGTGTTCCTCTCGTCGATATTTCAATCGCCAGACCGGGAAATGCCAGACCTTGCTCCCAGACGGATGTGAGAGCGAGATCGAAGCTCCAGCCACTCCGCCGACAAGCGATGCCCACGTGTGCCTCAGATACTACGATCCGGATAACCACAGCCGCGTCCAGCTCTTTACGGATAGCATGACCTGTCACGGCTACTACAGCTGCAGCTCCCAGTTCGCTCCAGGGGAATGGGCCAGCTGTCCCCCGGGCACCCACTTCCAGTGGTGGCACCAGCGTTGCACCTCCCCCGAGACGACCAGCTGTCCATACGATCGCTGCGCGAATCTGCGCTCGCGCTTTGTGGCCATCCTCGACACGGGGTGTCGCGAGTACACGTTCTGCCAGGATCAGCAGTCGGTGAGCTCGAGGCAATGTCCCCGAAGCCATCCCTACTTCGACGAGACTATGGGGCAGTGCAGAAAGCACTTCCCGAACTTCAGGATCTGCTACATGGGTTCCTGAAGTCTTGCCCACTCACTTACAATGACATTTAACTTGACATTTCGACGATTAATTCCCATTAAAGTCCCCATTCCCCGTAACGGATGGTTACTATATATGTATGTACGAGCATGAAGTGCGTTGAGAACATCACAGCACATCCGTGTGCTCTGTACCATCTTCTGCTTGGTGCAATCGATATACCATAATTAATTGTTTCACCATCAATTGTCTGTGGAAGAACAGACGAGTGCTCTCCCCCAAGGCCACGAGGCCACGAGGCAGCCCAGCCCCCAGAGAAACCGTAAAAAAGAGCTTCGCAACGCAAGGTTTTTGGGGGAAAGCGAGTGTCGCAGACAAGATTTATGCTCAGCACATTTTTCCAATTTTCCATTCAAAAATTGTTGCCATGGGAAGGAAAGAGTGGGGCAAGGCATGGCCGGGGCAGCACCATTTCTGCCTCTCCTCCACACCGAACCCCTCCGGCGCTTGGGTTGGTTTGAGTTGGGTTTGGGTTTGGGTGGCAATAATATCATAGTTCCCATCGAGCTTCAACTAGTAGCTGCAACATTTTAATAGTTCCATCATCTGTGCTGTAACATTTTAAGCGTTCCATCATCTTTGCTGTTAAATTCTGGTGAGTGTCGTGCTTTGCTTATATTTTATTCGGATATGACATTTTTTAGATGCTGAGTGGATTGTCTTCATATCTCCTACATATATCTGCTTCCCATTGCTCTGATGTCTACTGCTTGTACACTTGAACAGACTTGAAACCTCCTGGCGATAGTCCTTAGGTGAAACTCAAATTAATCAAAGAATAATGCAAATATTCCGCACCCAATGCCAATGCCAATGCCAGATATCCAGCCAATGCTGGAACCAGCTCTAAGCCCGGGACCAGACCAAAGAGCAGTAAAACGGTCCTGGAGATGGCCGCAGGCAACGCGGGGCATTGTCCTCGACCGAGGGGAGCACAACAATGCGCCGAGTCATTGAATTATGATGATTGACTTTTATTACACGGAATCGCAATTTATTTTACTCAACAACAAGCCGGCAAACACGAGGGGTACTCGAAGGGCGGGTGGTCGCTAGCTCGCTCGAAAGTTGCGAAAATTTGAATGAAAAGTTGTAAAGAAATTACGTTATTTATCATTCGCTGTGCCCGCACACCCCAGCGAGACACTCGGCTGGCCCCCGCATACCGTTTCCGTTTCCGCTCATTTATTTGCGAGACTGTCACACACACACACACTCGAACACACCCACACACACACACATACACACTGATGTCCTTTCGGTTGTCGCTGTGTGGTTGATGCACAGTTAAAAAGTTTTCCATCGGCGGCAGCAGAAATTCAAATTTATTGTTTTGCGGTTGCCAGGCGCCACGCCACGCTATGCCATGCCATGCCACACCATACCAGGCCACGCCACGCCTCTCTTTAGTCAATGGGCTTAAAATTAGTTGCGTCTTGGGCGAATCGATGGGCGTTTGATTTACGGCTGATGCGAGATTGAACCGCTTAATTGCCTTAAAAGTGGGTGTGGCCGGAACCATAGCCCCGGGAGTGCGAGTGCGAGTGGGGGGGAACCCAGCAAGAATTAATGGCGGGATAAGGCCCGGCCCGGCCCGTGACTATCCAATTACGAGTACGAGTACACAATGGAGGAGCCGACTGCCGACTGCCGACTGGCGGCAGTAAGCCGTTTCGGTTTTGCCATCACTTACCTTTAATTAGAGGGTTCCATTCCACTCACGGTCTGTGGTGTTTGGTGGGAAGGGGATTACTCGGATTAGAGTTTAGTAATTGCTTAAGAGCACTTTTTGGCTTACAGCGAAACAGCGAGTGGAAATGGAAAACAGACAAACCGCAAAAAGCCAACTCGGAAAAACAGAAACAACAAACAGCAACCACAGAGTCACCGGTAGGATGCGAAGGGATGGTATTAGCCAGTATTCAATCTATATGCTTAAAGCTGATGAATAAATAGTACATATGTACAGTGTAAAACGCTTCATCAGAGAGAAAGGATGACAGCAGCAACGAAAAAATAGGACACTTGGGAGAGTGCAAGTCCCCCGAAAGAGTCGCTCTCAGACGCACATATTTTAAGTATAGTTTTTATCATCAGCCTCATGCCCATAATAATTTTAATCAATTTCCATTGAAACCGCTTGGCTTCTACTTCTACCCTCATTTTCCATTTGAAAGAATGATTCGTAAACATTCATTTAAGCGTTGGAATAGCCCCATTGTCCATCCAGGGCTTTCGCTGACAGTGACGGACAAAGAACGCAGAGCCGTGAATAGAGCCGAATGAGGGAATGGGGAGAGCTGGAGCCAGGCATTCAATGCTGGATCAACCGCAGGCCGCTGCATTCCAATGCAGAGAGCACTTCTTTTGCTGACCGTGCAACCAAAGCCCTCGACTTGGCCCTGCCACATTCATTGCAGTTGGAACCAGAACCACAGCCAGAGCCACTGCCACTGCCAGTGCCAGTTCCAGGGCCAGGGCCAATGCCACTACCAGGACTGTCCTCCTTCTATGCTTTCTCGCCCTTAGGCGTGCGGATCTGCTTTTGTTTCTCTTGCCTCAACCTCAGACTTCTTGCGACTGGAGGAACTTTCAGTGGACCGATTGGAGTACCATTCTCTTCAGAGTCCTCATTTCCATCCTCATCTTCCGTGGCACTGCCGAGTTGTTTGTATGCGTCTGCTGTGGTTCATGTCGTCGTTGTTGACATTTAGTTGACACACACCACACACAACACAGATCCCCGTCTCCGTCCCCGTCTCCATCTCCGCCTCCATCTCCGTCGTCGTCCTCGTTCATGTCCTTGCCGTCTCTGTCCCCACTTCCGGCAAACGGGCCATGGCCATGGCAATGGATCATCGGGCATCTTTGTTTGCACATCGCCACTGAAGTTTACAGCTGCCTTGTCTCCGTCGCATCCTTGCCAGCTCTGTCTCTGGCTCTGTCTCTGTGCTCTGGCTCTGTCTCTGTGCTCTGGCTGTTCATCGTCAGCTGGTGCACTTTATTGTTGCTAACTAGAAAAGCCAGGACATCCATCCTGCTAGCTCTTTCGTCCCTCCTGGCCCTATTGCCACTGGTGTAAACAATTTTTGAAAGGTTATTTCTCTTGCAACAGCCGCGGTCCGCACTTTGTTCCGTTTTGCACTTCATTTGCTGTCCTCCGCCTCGGGAAAGTAAATTCTGTTTACTCGTTTCGTTGTCGTTGACGGCATCCTCCTAGTAGTAGATGCATCCTCCGAGGATGGCTATTTGTTATGTCATTTGACTGGGGCCGGCAACGGCGGCATTCATCTAGGAGGAAAAGCATGTGACTCTGCGTCATGGCGTGGTGCCTCCTCAGATATTAAATCGTCCCTGGGCGATATATCTAGCTTTCACTCTTCACAGTTTGGGTTGGCAATTTTATCCCTGAATAGACACTCACTTCAGGGCACATCTTATGGTTCCCCCCAGTGCAGAATGTGAGATTGGGATACTCATAGATTATACAAATTATACCTTTACCCTTACACATACATACATACATATATTTATAAAACTGGCAGTTGATCCTCTTATTCTACTCTTAATCTTAATCCTATTCTTTAGTTATTTGCGTCTTCCGCCTGGTGTCGGTCTAAACGGTTTCCGACGGGACTTTGAGTCCACGATGAGCACAGACTGGCGCTTGAGGAAGTTCCGGGAGGGCACTTCGGTGTCGTCGTCTGTGGTGGCAACTGTTGGACGAAAAGCAAACGACTCAAGCGAGTCAAACTAATTCAAAACAAAAACAAGCAAAGATCCTACCCGCTGCAGGGGCCTGCTCCGGTGAGGATGAGGACGTGCCGGCAGCACGTTGGGCGCGTCCGGCAAAGAGATTGTAGTAGCAAAGAGGCATCGGCTGGGGCTTCTCGCCCTCGGGTGCCGATGGGGACTTCGGTGGCTCAGTGGTGTACTCCTCCTCCTCCGCGTCCTGTTCGCCGAGGTCCAGCTTGGGCATCTCGAAGGGCGGCACATCCTCCGACTTGCTCAGCTCCTGGCAGCGTCTGATCTTCAGTTTCAGTATCTAAGAGGAGGAAGAAGGTACTGATTAATATTTAGCTCAAGAGTTGATCGCTGATCGCTGATCGCTGCTCGCTTCTCGGTGTACCTCAATCAGTTCCTCATCCTGTGCGGTGTGGGTGAGGAAGTTGGGAAGTTCTGCGACGCTTACGTGGAGCCTGCGGCCGGGCAGCTCGATGTTGCTTTCATCCACCTCCTGCACTTTGAAGATCATCTCACAGATGCGCTCCTTGAGGTACTTCAGCACCCCCATGGACTTGTCGGCTGCATCGGTGTCCAGCTTGCGATCCTGCTCCTTGGCGGAAATACTGTTCTTGATCTGTTCGATGATCTCCTGGTTCCTGGGGACAGAGAATTAATGAGTGTATTCTCCTTAGTCCCTATTCTACCTACACTTCGCTCTCCTTAACGTCCGAGAACTTGGAGGCTTCCAGCTCGCTGGTGAGAGCCTCCCGCTCCGACTCCAGATTGGCCTTCTCAGCCTCAGCCGCCTTGCGCAGATAGTTGAGGCGGGCGGCGGACTCCTTCTGGGCGCTGAACCGCTCGAAGACCTCGAGAGGCGAGGTAGCGCCGGAGGCCTCCATGAGCTGCTTGAATAGCGACTCCATGTCGTTGGTCACACTCTCCAGCTGCGAGGCGGGCTCCTCCTCCCCGTTCTCGGCCTTGACCGCAAGCGGGTCGCCGGACGTGGAGCCGACGCTGTCCTGGTGCACAAGGGTCTTGGTTTCGGCGAACAGCTTGCGGCCGATCCTCTCGAGCTCGAGCTTGCGTGCCTCCACCTGCTTCCGGAAGTCCAAGGCCTGGCGCTCACGCGTCTTCTGGGAGAGATTGGCCTGCTGCTCCTGCCGCGTCAGCACCACCTTGGCCGCGTCCCGCATCTCGATCGCCTCGTTGTGCACCTGCTGGAGCCGCTCGATCTCTGCCTTCTGGTCGCTCAGCGAGGCCTCCAACTCCCGCAGACTGCGCTCAAAGCGCTCCGCATCGTTCATCAGAGAGGCCTCTATGGAGCGGTACTTCTTGCGGATGTGCTCCGCCTCCATCCACTGAACATTTGTGCGATGTATCTCGTTCTCCAGCTGGCAGACGAGCTGTAATCCTCCACTGGTTACTACTTACTCCTTACTCCTTCTGGTGCTCATCGAGCGGTCTCTCACCTTGCGATTGGCATCCTCCTCCAGGGTTTCGGGTGGCTTCTCGCCCAGGTTTTGGTTCTGTGCCTCCTTGTTGGCCAGCAGCTCGCGATACTTCTCGACCAGCTTGCTGAAGTGCTGCTGGCGCGACTTGAACCGATGCCGCAGGAGGTCCATCTGCTTGCGGCTCTCGGTGATCTTGAGGTCAGTCAAAAAGAGGGCATCGTCCGCGTTTTTCGCCCCCACGGGGTACGTGGCCTTGCCCACAATCAGAGTGGGTGTGCAGCTCTGGGCTCTCCTCGGCTCGCTGCTGGACTCCTTAATGACCATGGGACGCTGAAGGGGATTTCGCAGTCGACTGGCCTTCACCGTCAGCTCCTTGAGGTCCTTCTTCAGCGTTCCGATGGTGTCGCAGTTGATGCGATTCTGCTTCTGCCACTCGGCCGCGTTGGCCGTCTTCTGGCCCTCTGCAAACGGGAGACAACTGAGTTCGAGTTGTGAAAGTGAAAGTGTGGGACACCCCGCCACTCACCGGCCAGCAAAATCCTCTTCTTGATCTCATTAATTTGCCTGTTAAGCTCGTTCAACTTGTCGGATTCCATGGCGTCATCTACTACAACTCTGGCGACCGACTCTAAGAAATCAACGTTTGATATTTGTGCTGGCAGCGGGCGGCTGGTGGCTGGTGGCTTGTTGGATCGATGCTGAAGTTGTTGTAGCAACGCCAAGTGCCCATCGGTTGCCAACAGCCAAGGAGGGGGTAGAGTGGCAATGAAAGAGGAAATATCCTTTCAAGACCATAATTTGACCAAAATTTATTCACACTTTGCACAATCCCAGAAATCAATTTATATTTTGATTAGGTATTTGGATAACGAAGCCTAAACTGAACTCCACAAAAATAAAACTCAAATTTGAACTAACTGAACATTATCTGCTATTACCAGCGGCACTTGCCCGCCCAAGTCTCAACCACTTCCAGGAGCTCTCGGGTAGTGAGCGAGTTGGGGAGTGCAGGGCAGTCCACACGCTCGAGCCTGCCCCCCGGAGTGTCCAGAACATAATTGAATTTGTTGCTGGTCGTGTAGGTGATCTGCCATTGTCCACCAAGCCGCATTTGAACGATCAGTTTTTCGGTCATCTTGTCCCAGAGGAGAATGTAGTATTCCTGCAGTCCAGGCTCCTTCCACATCTCGACGTGTACGCAGTCTACAAATGAGTCAACTAATAAAAACTCACAGCAGGATACCCTTCATACCATTAGGATTCCATGCAGTCATATCTTTGAAAAGCCAAATCCGGCGACCAGAACCCCGAATGTCCTTTGGAAGCGTAATGCCCTGCATAAGTCTCAGCGAAGTTCCCCCGAATAGCTTTTCGTAGAAAACTTTAATTTCTAAAGAAGTATTTTGGTTTTCAGCTGTACGATCGATCTCTATCATTTTTCTGGAGATGTCTTCCGCTCCATCCATGATTGCCAGATACCCCCGATTGGAGTGGGCTACGCAGCTCTTTCTCACTAAAAGCACAATATGTATAACACATGAGAACTCGTAAGACGCACTTACCGTTGGAAAGCTGCTTCATCAATGTGAAGACTCTGGATGAAAATGAGACCTTTCCGCTAAGAGACGCCGCGAATGGCGAGCAAGTGGCCCCCGATCTGGATCCAATGAGTGTGTTGATAAGTTTTCTGTGACTGATTTGCTGGACTTTGTGATCTTTCGGGCGGATCCACGATGCTTCCACATCTGGCATTATGTATGGATTTTCAATGGTTGCATTTATGACCCCGAGGCTACAACTGTTCGGCAGTTTCAGCAGAGACTCGTCCAACTTCGGTGGGACATCCCCGACATCCACGGCTGGAAAGGCCATAACGTCCAGTTGCTTCATCTGAGCTAGACCCTGGAGCAAGCCTTCCATCCCAGCTATGTGGTAGTTGGCGTTCGTAGCACATAAGTCGGGAAAATTTATTGTGGATCTGAGGTCCTCCGTAGCTCCCTCCAAATCATTAGATCCATCCATTTTTATCAACCGAAAATCGAGTGATAAAATCGAGTAAAATCCAAAAACTGAGAACACTATAATACTGTATATCTGATGAGTCGTGAGTGCTAAGTCCAAGGGAGTTTGTCATTGTTTCAAATATTTTCACCTACAAAAAACTCTGTCAGAGATTGCAAACGTACATATGTATGCTTTGTGCCATCTGTATAGTCAGCAAATGTCATGGCGCCCACTTGGCGCGTGTCTCGGGTTACAGGTTTGTTCTTTCTTATGCCCTGGATACTCGGCTGATTGTCTTTTGTCCAAGAGGAACAGTGGAGACGGGGCAAGGGGGCAAGGGGACAAGGGACGTCTAATTACAATCTGCTTTCTGCCCAACGGAGCGTATACGCAATCATAGTGGAAAGGGAATCAAATTACATTGACAACAACTTTTTTCCGTTGGCTTTTCAATGGACGTTCCCTGTCCTCTCCTCCGAAACAAAAAGCACCTGGGGGCCGGCCGCGTCAGGTCCAGACTCAGTGAATACTGAATGAATACACTCTCGTTCGCGTACTCGCACTCACACTCACGCCGTAGATGAATATAGAGTAGATGAGAGCCCGCAGCTAAATAAATACTCATGGGGACCAGTCAAAGCAAATAGCGGGGGAAAATATTTGGATCTGAAATATGCATAAAATGCGGGAAAGCGAATTCAAAGCGCTGCGAAATAAATAAATAGCGGAGGCAAACAGAATGGAACGAAAAATGAGAACGAGAACGAAACAAAAACGAAGGGAAACGAAACAACTTCCATCCTCAAAGTAAAACAATCAAAATTTGCGCTCCATTAAATTTTGTATTGTGCTCGTTCCAGAAAAGTTCTACCAACCCAAACCCAAACCCAGCACACCAACCCCCACCCACACCCACCCACCCATCCATCTCCGACTTTCGGTCTCTGTTTCCACAATTTTTCCATTTTGCCAGCATGTTTATACGCGTTTCACATTGGCTTTTTGCACACTCTCACTCACCTACCTCCGATACTCCTGCTTTGATTTGACTGCAACCCGTCCTCCAGCATCCTCCAGCATTCTCCGTACTCTCGCATGAGGGTTTTCCCTTCTTTAATCCCTGTAAATATTTTGTTGACACTTTTCTATTTGCGAAACCGATCAAAGGGAAAACAAAGGACACCAATCCCGTATATGATTGAATTTGATTTATGACTTTGTTTTTGCCTTTTGGCCGGTAAGCCTTTGTGCTGGATCGGAACTGCTTAAATTTCATCAGCTCTGATGCTTCGATGATATTTTCCTGGACTTTCGCATCCACAGTTGTCAGTTTTTCGCTCTCAAATTTAGGCATTCAATCATTTATTCATTGGTGCAATTATTTTCGTTTTACTTTCAAACAGTGAAATAATGTTAATTATTTGGAGTGCCATTTATTTGCTGCCAAATCAAACCCATTATCAACAGCTTGCATTCAAAACTGTTTTGTTTAATTATGTAAATAGTTCCCTTTTGCATATTATTTGGGTAAAATTTCATTTGGTATTTGATCCCAACTATCCGGCTAATATGTGTTTAAGCTCAACCACGTATTTTGTAGTCTTTTGATGCATTTCAAAGCACTAACAGAATAACATAGAACCATTTAATCAAGCAAATGCATTAGATTCATTTCAAAACCTTTGGTTAGGTGTCTTACACACACACCCACACACACACACACACACATCTTACAAGAATGAATCTATTTTATGCAAAATCGTGCAGCTTAAATGATATATTTCTGAATGTCTGCTGGAAAGTATGATAGAAGTTCATCATGACAAAAATTTCAAGCCTACGAGCATAAGACCTGTAACCCCATATGGTCTGAGGTCAGGAGCTGTCCATGTAGGACAAGGCTATCCGTACGGCAAACACAACTCGAAATTGAAAATTGATTCAATCAATTCGGGCGGTTGTAGCCATTAGTAGCCTTTTTTGCAAAAGCAAAACAATAATCCACTTCTGTATGGAAAATGCATCATCAAAGGACAAGGTAAAAGGGGATTTAGTCATTCGTGAAACAAAGTGTGATACTGGCCACAGAATGAAAGTGTGGCACTATGATTTATAAATGCAATATTAAGCTCGTAGCAAAGTAACATAAATAGGGCCAGGAATCAGCCCACCTGTGCTGTTGTGCTGTTGGCAAGGAGCTTACCTGGCCAAATGGGAGGGGGGCCAGAAGGCACTGGCGTGACAACCTTCAGGTGTGTGTGTGGTAGGGACAGGGAAAGCCGGCTGTTGCCAGGACAGCGGGGACAGCCAGAACGGCTGGGAGCGCATTAAAACTAATTACTCATAATCATTTCGGCTACTCCTCGACTCCAGCGAGGGACAGACGCAGCTGCCACACACCCATTGGAATTAATTAAAATAAAATGGAGCCTCGCGAAGCTGCACACATGGCAGGCTCAAGGCTGAAGGCTGAAGGCTGGCTCGTAGCTTGGGCCTGATTCCAATAAAAACGACTCAACCGCAGATGACGGCAAAATTAGTGGCAAAAAGTGGCAAGAAGCAGAGGAAAGAGCAAGCGGCAAAGGAGCAAATCCGAAGGCACAAAGTCAAGTGCGCGTCGGCGACCAATGAAAAATCTCTGCGAAATTAATTAAATTTTTTTTAATTTAAAGCCAAGCCTTGGCTTTCGTGTGTCCTATGTGTCCGTCTGGGAGTATGTGTGTGAGTGTATGTATGTGTGTGTGTGTGTGTGTTTGTGTCTGCCCCAGCTTTTACCATGATTACAGCGTGACACTGCCGCACCTACCCCGCACACTCGCACTCTGCTCAGCACAGCTGGGTTCGGTGACCTTTCCTCTTGGCACCTGCTCGTCATGCACGGCAGTGCAGACCAGGTCCATGTGCCACGTGGCCCCCACAGTACCCACACTACCCACACTCCCCGCACCCATGCGATGTTTGTTTTGTGTCCTGGGCCTCCTGGCAGCCACCTTCCGACAGATGGCGCTGCATTTGCAGTGCTGCCAAGCGCAACGCAGCGCAAAATTATTCTAATTACGGCGCCCATCCCTCCCACTGCCCTACTGCCTCCCCTGCTTCCCTGCACACAGTGCCTTTCAAAAGTTATTCAGCCAGAGGCAGTGCCTGAGAGAGAAAGAGGGGGTAGCAGTGTATGTTACTAATTTGGCTTCTTGTGATGGCTTAAACATTTGAGTTTAGCAGCCACCAGTCAGCTATCATCCTATGTTCAAAGAGCTAATGCGAAGGACGAAAGCCATTTTCCGCCCGCAGAAATTTGCAGGATAATTAATCAATTTTGTAGCTATTACGGAATGCTTTTTAAATTCGAATTCGCACTGCATGTTGGGATCTTTTTAATCGATTTTATTCATTTTTATGAATTATAAAGGGAAACCCGTTCACATCATCATACATTTGTACCCCATAATCTGTCACTTGGACAACTCTCAGGGGAAGAAGCTGCTCGCTTTGACAAAATGAAATATCCGAACGTGCTGGCGGCCCAAAATTTATGTCGCAATCTCACAGACCTAAGACAGACCTAGGGCGTAGCCCACAGGCCAGGACAACAGGATTGTGTGCATGATTTATCTGGAGCCAGACAAACAGAGGCGAGCACTTCCTGGGCGGGCTCGGGCTCGGGCTCGGACCCACCCTCTTGTATCATTTACCCCAGCAATCATGACTGTCAGAAAGTGGGGATCTAGGGACAGTCGTGCAACGGCAACGGCAAAGGCAACGGCTCCTTGTGGCAATGTGGCAGTGTGGCAGCATGTGCTTAATAGTTTAGCGCTTCGTGTGCCACTTAGCTCGGCGCGAATGCCTATCTCGAGAAGGTACTTCTCTCCTTATCCCTGTCACTGTCTCTGTCCCCATCCCCGGCCATCAGACAGCAGGTTCACTTCGTTCTTGCGCCACATGAAGATGATAATAATGATGAGGAGGAGAAAATGGATGTGGATGTGGATGGGAATGTGGATTATGGAGTGGTATAGAATGATGATGCGGAGAACCCCTATCCAAGAGCACTCGTTTTTCGTATCAGACCTTAGTAGATTCGTCTCTGTTACAAATCCGCGCAGTTGACGTTGTTTTCTGCATGCCTGGCGTTCCACCGATCCGCTCCGCTGCAACCCAATCTCAACCTAACCCCAACACAATCTCGTTCCGCCACGTATATGGTGGATGGTGGATGGTGACGTTTCTCCGATTCCGACGACAGCGAACGTGCTGAAACACGGTATAACCTGCCGGCGCACTGTCGCATGATGTATGACATTTTGCGCCTCATAAACAGCCACCTAGCGTCCTCTCCTCCTCTCCAGTCCGCCCCCCGATAATCAGGTGCCCCACCTGCGACAGTCCTGTACCTGTCTACCTGTCTACCTGTCCGCATGTCCGCCTGTCCGCTTTACCATCAGCACTCACCTGCCAGCACTCTCACTGGCATTTTGTTGCTCTTTTGTCTTTTTGCATAGTATCCAGTGGAAGAGGAGAGTGGAACAGAGCGGAGCGGTGCGGTGCGGGGAACCGGGGGGAATGTTTGGGCAGGGTGGTGGCCGGGTTAACACATGCTGCCCGGACAGGCCAGGCCAGGCCAGGCCAGGGTGGCGTGGCGTGGCTGCTCGTGTTGTTTGTTTGCTCAAACGAAATTGGCACGACTGGCAATGCCGCCGCCGATGCCGCCGCCATGTTGACTATTTGCTCGTTACGCTTCCCGTTAACGTAACTGACTTACTTTTCCCTCCGGCGCTATTCAAATGTGCCAGGAGTTGGGTCTCCTCCACATCGAGCCCGTGTTGGTTGTCAAAAGTCAGGAGTCGTCTAGTCAATTGACCTTTGGCATTTTCCGATCTCATTTGCGAATTCCATTTGTGCCCCCAGAAGAAAATTTGTCCCCTATTAGATGAGAACCGAACCTTCTTTGGATAACTCTGTCAGAAACAGTTTATGACCTTGATTCGTTTAGTTACTAATTGTATATGATTATAATCCCCTGCCGCTTAATTCTACTCGAATGGCGAAACCCTTGGAGTTGAATTATATCCCCAAACAAAAATTCCACATGTGTGTGATTGTGTGCATAATTTATTATTTATATGCAAATTGATTGTTGGCAAATATCGCATTTACGTAAACAGAGAGCACACCGCAGAGATTTGAATATGAAACATGCTGAATTTGCTATGTACATAAGCTGTGGCATGAAAATAGAGGATATAACCCTTTTTTCTCTCCCAATATTAGTAATTTTATACGGTTCGTGGTATTTTCTGAAACAATTTATGGTATTTCACTTGTACTAACCCCTGCTTCCACATCCTTAGAAATGAGTTCATTTTGGGAGCATTCCTATCGCATCCGAGCAGAAGCGGAGAGGTCAGGATGGTGGCCCCAGATTGCAGAGTTTTCCCTCCACTAATTGAATAAGTTTGGTTTTCCGGAATAGATTCCTCATTGTTAGACCAAATAGATTCCGCTCTTGCAACGACTCTATGCTTCCGTGCCACGAGCTAAACGAAACTTTTTGGCGGCCACACTCATGCAACCGGCATCTCGTGTCCTCGTTCGTTGCTTACCGTGTTGGCAATCCCATTAAAATCACATTTTGATTTAATTTGCATAAACAGAAGTCGAGAGCAGCCAACCGCTGGAAAATAAAGCCAGGAGCCGAACATGAACTAAAATGTCATTCAAAATCGATTCAAAATCAATTAGAGAGTGATTTGCAAAATATATTAGGCGGAACGCTGATCTGTGTTCGAGTAATAAAACCAATCCAATGAACTTCCCCCATCCCCCATCCCATCCCCCATGAAGTGGCTTCCACGAATCCACGAGCAGTCCATGAGTCCACGAGCAGTCCATGAGTTGTGCTTTTCAATGTCCGCTGGTTCCAGAGTCGACCAGGAGGGGATTATGACACTTTTTGCGGCTGGCTGGCCGCATATTCGGCTTTTGCTTTCGTTGAGCGAAATGAAAAATTCAATTAAAATGCACCATGTGTGCCATGCTCCATGCTCTATGCTCCATACCCAAGCGCCAAACCATCACATATCACAACCCATCCAAAACCCAGACTCGGACGCAGTCCCCAGTCCGAGACCCTAGACCCACATCTATTTGGATCCAGTGCCAGGAAAAAATTGAGAGCGGAACGAACGAGACAGGGCAAAAAAAAAACAAAAAAACGCCCAAGTGAGCAGAGCAGACTAAAAGGATGGGAAACGTAAAATGTGAAAAATCAGCATAACAAAGTGGGAAAAACTATGAAAATACACTCCCCTTGTCATTCCATTTTCGGCGGGCTTCTATCGTCACGCTCTATGGCACTGGCGAGCATCCAGCGCCGTACTCCCGTACTTGTACTCGTGTGTCCTGCCGCAGGACAGGCGACACAGTATATCTCTCCTGTGTGCCGAGTACTCTTCCCTGGGGAGGTGGATGTAGATGTAGATGTGGACGTGAATCCCCATTCAAGGAGCAGTGGCGTGGAGTGGAATGCAACTATGTAAATAGAAGACTCTTGTAAACAACATTTCATTTGTACATAGAATTAGGCCTAGAGGGCTCTTCCATGACGGAGGTCCTGAAACTGACCAAATCAGCATTCAATGGCGGAAACCTTTTTTTTCAAAGGAAACCTCAAAAGGTCCTTTACTTCAACAGTACTCAACGTGATGAGTCCGGGTGGCTACGAAACTTGTATGAGAAAAAGTGACAAAATGATTTTTGAATATTCAGTATGCCTCGTTGAAGGTTTGATCTGAATCCTAGAATCTTCAGCAAGAAATATCCATTAATTACAACCCAAATATGTAGATGTAGATAATGCCTTTTAGATAGAGTTGTCAGTATCATTATATTACCGAAATGAATTTCCCCCCTAAATTCTATGAGCTGTTAAAGCATTTAATTCAAAAAGAGGAAAATTGTCCCAATTTTCCCCTGTGTTTTCCTTAAATAATTTATAATGTACATACGTACATGCATAAGCAGGTGGACAGACAATGCATTTAATTTATACGAGAATCGGCCCAAATTGAAGTTGTTTTTCGTGTTTTCCATTTCATTATTGGATGATTTCGGTTCTGGGCTTCGCTTCTATGTTTCCACGACACTCGAATATTGCCCGCATTTGCATTCTAGAATCCGAATATTTAATGCTGGCAAATACTCGTAATGCATCGCATGACAATGGGGCCGTATATTTGGCGGTAGATTCATCTGTCGAGCGCAGCCCGAGCTAATGAAACAGATGCCTCCGTCCCTCTCCTTATCCCTGTCCCTGTCCCTGTCCCTGTCCCTGTCGTGTCTCTGTCCCTGCCACTGACCCTGCTGTGGCATGAAATTCTAGCCCCCTGTCAGAGCCAGAGTTGATACAGGAGAGCCGGGATACAGCGGCAGCAAACAAGATGCAAAGCCAAATTTACGGTTCCCGCTTTTGAATTGACAACCAGGGGGCGGAAGCGGGGGCGGTGGAGAGGGAGACGGTGGCCTCCCCAGTCCGGAAACGGGCGATAGGCCATGGGAGAGGGTGTCACTGTGGCGTAGCCTCGTTTTATGGCGGATTTTCGACAAAATATAAAAATAAAATTGGATTTTAGCGTAGAATGTCGAAAGCCGTAAATATTTTTCAATTCATAGCCCAGTGCGTGAGGGCTGGGACAGGGAAAGGGGCAAAGTGGAAAGGGCTAACCGGGTACCGGGTACCGGAGACCGGGACCTCGACTGGGATCCGCCTCCATATGCATACACACACACACACATTGATTTCCCCACGGGGAAGGGTTCGGTCTGCGGTCGGGAATCGCGTGCGAATGATTTGGCAGCATTAACTCCCCGACACCCAGCCGGGCGCTGGAGGCCTCGAGTCCAAGGCATGGGGCGGAGGAGCATCAACAAATGTGTGGAGGAGCATCCTCATTTGAATGCCGAGCGAAGCAATTTTTATGCGCAACCCTTTTTGATCCTTTCAACGGCAGTGGCTATTCCGAGCAGTATCCCGAGCCCGAGCCCGAGCCCCAGCCCGAGCCCTATCCCTCGCCCTGGGCGCTTTGTGCTTGTGTGTTCGCAGCTTTGTGCGTCGGATTCCGGATGGAACCTCAGCAAATCCCCTCCCAAAACTCATTTCCAGTTGCTGACGCCAAATTGATTTCATTGCCTGTTTGTTCTTTGTTTTCCGACCTAAATGAGGACTCGCCCTAATCCTGCAACACCTTTCCGATTCCTTTTCGGACACACAATTTTGAGTTTTACTTTAATGGGAATTGCTGCAGCATTTACGTTGGAATTTTGATTGGACGTTGGACTCCCCCTATTCAGGCCTTGAATAGTGGGCTTAACACCTGCTTTAAACTCCGCTGAGTACCTGGATCAATTTGAGAGAGAGAGAGAGACAACAGACACAGACGTGATACTGCCCTGGTGTCCCAATGTGTCGACAAGATTTTAAAGTAGTTCCCAGTAGTGGGACCATATCTCTACATGACTTAGTCGAAGCGTACCACCATCGATGAGACGAAGAACCCAATAACGGATGAAGTTCTGGATGATGTTATCATTCGGTCGCTTGGCGTAGGACAGACTTCTAGACACAGCCTAGTGACAATACTAGTACCTAAACTAGTGGGAACGTTGTGAGCCGCGGCAAAGGCCGCGGCTCTACCTTATACCCGATACTCAGTCAGTATACACATACATACATATATGAGCTTTCGATTTAGGCAATTTATTATATGTTCGCAAAAGGGACAAATTAAATTTTGGGCAAAAAATAATATTTCAAAAATGAAGTCAAATCATTTTTTGAATATTATACATGTTTCCAATTTTGTTTGCATATGCTTTTTACATCTGCTTCTAAATTTCTACATGACAATAACTACATATTTGAGACGTACCAGTGTTTGCAACAGAGAGAGAGGGAATGTGTCAGACAGACATCGCTATATCGACTCGTCTATTGATGCTGATCAAGAATATATATACTTTATGGGGTCGGAAACGCTTCCTTCTGGGCGTTACACTCAACCGTTATCCCCACAAATCTAATATACCCTTATACTCTTTGAGTACCGGGTATACGAAGAGAGTTCATGGACAAAATGTCGGTTCCTTCATTCAGAAAAGGAGCTCTCAAAAAGTCCTCCGAACATCACCTTGATATTCATTAAACTCATGCGTCTGTAACTGGGAAAATAAATGCAACTCCTGGAATAAGGATCATCGATCATACCATTATGCTATTTGGCTTGGGGGAGGGACCAGGGTATGCAATTGTATGATTTGATAGGATTACCAAATTCTTCCTTTTCCGCAGGAAGAATGTGTAAGAAGTGAGGGAATGTTCGGACAAAGTAGACCCATCTCGGGCAGTCACATTATTTTTCGTTTCTATGAAGCTCGCCTGGCTCGATGTCTATCAGGATCGCCAACAAGTAGGGTAAATGTTTAGGCGGACCCAGTGGAGGAGGGTGATTCAGAGTCTGCAACGTTTTCACAGCGTCGCCTTCAGCAAGAAGTACCGGCTCTATACAAACCTCGGAATCTCGATCGGCCTCAGCATGGTGGGCGACACCATTGAGCAGTCGTACGAACGCTATGTGGGGGAGATCGATGGCTGGAACAGGACGCGCACATTTCGCATGGGCATTGGCGGTTTCACGGTGGGTTTTGTCTGTCACTACTGGTATCAGTACCTGGACTATCGGTATCCGAAACGCAACATTGCGAATGTGCTGCGCAAGATACTCCTGGACCAGTTCATCTGTTCTCCCTTCTACATCACCATCTTCTTCATAACCATGGGATTGCTGGAGCGCCAGAGCTGGGAGGAGTTCAAAGCGGAGGTCATGGAGAAGGCACTCGTCCTGTACATGGCCGAGTGGACCGTTTGGCCGGCCGCCCAGTTCATTAACTTTTTCCTCATCAAGCCTCGATACCGTGTTTTCTACGACAACTCCATGAGCCTCGGCTACGATATATACACCTCCAAGGTGAAGTACAGGAAGAAGCCATCAGTCAGTAGCCCCGAAACCCCGGCGACGGGAAAATCTGATCAAGGCCAGAATTCGTAAATGTTCAGCAATTTATTCAATTAAATTCCTTCGTAGTCGATATACCCATCTATGCTATCCATAAGGCTCTCATTTTGTGCTGATTGTTCTAAGGAATGTTGCGAGAAAAGTAAAACTCGAATCTACATACATATATTCCATGTACCGTGCGATTTTGCAGTGACCATAAATCATTTGTGTTAAACAATCATTCTTTAACGTGATATTTTTATTAGATGTTGAGCTCTCCCTGGCTGACGTCTTGTCCTTGGATGGCACTCACGGACGAGCCCAGGAAAATGAACGGTGATGGAAGGTGCCGGAAGATGACCCTCGCCTCGCCTCGTGTTGGGTGGGAGAGTGTGAGACTTGTCAAATGCAGATACTGGGGCTCTGGCTCTGGCTCTGGAGCACAGCCCCACCACTGTGAGACTGCGAAAGAGCAGATAGAGTGAATGGCATCGAGGGCCGGAGAAACAGACACTCGAGCCGTAAGCTCTCGACGAGGAATTGTGTCAAGCATACAGAATAAATAAAGGAAGGTGCCAGGCAGGGCACAAAAAAAATGCAAAAGGAGGCGGAATCAAGTGACAAAATTGATGTCAAGATGAGCGAGTGGCGGGCCCCTGCCAGGACACACAGAGGTGGCGATGGCGATGGCGATGACGATAGCTTCACGGCCATCGTCAGCCCAGGCTGACACTGACACCCTCAGCCACCCAACGACTCACAGCACACAGACCCACTCACATGACAACTAATCCAATTTAAATCTCTTAACATGATTTGCCGCTTTCTTTTCATTCAGCCGGATTTCATGCCATTATCCCTTTTGTAGCCCGAGACCGGCCACCGAATTGGCAAGCAAGCGCCACACGAGGCAGCCATCGCTGGCTTTCAAACTGACTTCCTGTCCTCAAAGCAGCCCGTACTGTCCTCTCCTGTCCTCTCCTGTCCTGTCCTCTCCAGTCCTGTGCCAAGGAGCATGTCTTCTCCTTCTGCCACTGCAGGACTCCTCCAAGTACTGCGACCAAAGGGTTCATTTATCTGGTTTAGTGGGGCCTGCGTGGGCTGCTGCCCAAGTCGCTATATCCTCATTTTGTGATTTAATTTAAAAGCTCACCGAGCGACGCCTCCCCCTTCTCTGGTTGGGGCGGGCAGGGGAGCTTTACGGCACGTGGCTGCCTCGTCGTTTGGGGTCCTTGATGAGTTGTTGTGTGTGGTTGAAGTATCCCGAATGGGGCTACGTGTTGATGACCAAGTTTGCGATGTTATCGTTGTCTTTCCGAGAGTCGCCGCCAGCGTCAGGCCTCAACTCGGGCCGTAGACGGTGCTGAGAGTCCAGAGAGCCTTCAAAAATAGACAATTATGGAAAAGTATCTCCTTTATCATACATCTTAAGAGATATATTTTCAAATCTGAATAATTAAATTTGATTTAGGAACCTTTAAACCAAAAAGAAAAGTGCTGCTCCAGTATTAGGGACGTTTCTTAGTCCTACCTATCTACATGTATACTCGTAGAGGGGGTGTCGGAGAACTTCCACTTCCACCACATAGCTACATATACGGGTTACACTACCCCATCGAGAGGGTCAGGTGGGGCGCACGGAACTGGCGATGGGCTCCCAGTTAATTGGCACTCAGAAACTTCAAACAGAAATGCCAATGATGTTTGTCTACGCAATTGCCCCAGCGGGAAGGTCGAATGAATCGTCGTTATATGACTGAAGCAGTGCATAGCTGTCTGGGTGTGCGTGTGCGTGTGTGGGTGTGTGAGTGAAGGAGGAGAATGAATGGGGACCCAGCTAGAGGGCATTGTGGACATCCACATGCCCGGCAGTTATAATTCCTTTTGCGATCATAAAAATGTATTACGATGGTAAGCTGCTCGTAACAGGCCACTTAATTAGCGAGCCATTCATGGGGCAAGCTTTGTCTCGCGGCACGTGGAGGCCACGTGGAGGCCACCTAGAAGGATCCCAGACAATTGGTAACCGCATAACTACCTGCCCAGCACGTGGCATATGTTGCTGATGCCCCCCCCCCTCTCCACTCCACCTGCAACGACGCGGAGATGTCATAATTAGCCATAAATTAGCCAGGATTCATGAGTTTTTAGCCACTTGTTATATCGTGGGGGGGACTCTACTCTGTCTACTCTGTCTGCCCATGATGCCCACTAAGTCCATCTGTCAGCCGACTTGAACGAGTTAATTTATTTATCTTGTTGCAGCAGCCAGCAGCAGTCCTAATGCCAGTTGATTTATCTACAAGAGTTGCTCAAAAGTTTTTGCCCCAGACCCCTAGACCCCTAGACCCCAGTCGATTGCTTCCCATTGCGGACAGCATTGATAAATATGGGTGTAAACAAGCTGTCCGCCGGAGTGAAGATAGACTAGGGATTACGGTGTTCTTTCTGCCTCTGTTCTGTGGAAAGTGGCAAAACAAAGAGCACGAAAAGCAGAAATGCAGAAATGTACTGTACTGTACTTCATTGTGTTCACTTTGCATGCAGAGCGCAGCTTTCCTTTGCGCATATCAAAAATAATTATAATCGAATCAAAACGAGTTGCCAGTGGCCCGGCTGTCCGGATGCCCGGATGCCAGTTTTTTCCTTTAAGCCTCAACCGTAAAGTGGTCGATGGTACACGTATATGATATTTACATGCATGTATGCATATGTATTCTAGACCTATTTCCGTTCTGTTAGCTACGGGGTCCGGCCATGATATTTCACAGCTGTTTGGGTAGTAAATCAACCGTTAAATAAAGGCATACATAGTACATACATACATCCAGCCTCGCCTCCAGTGGGGTAGTAGCCGAAGCCACCCAAAAGCCATTGAGATTGGAGCTAGTCGATGATTAAAACCCTTAATTGTTGGGAAAACTGAATGGGCATTTGAGCATTAAAGTGCGCATCCGAGAGGGTATGGATCATGAATCACGGCAGGGCGATACTCTCTGCCTGTGCCTGTGTGCCCGTGTGCCTGTGTGTGTGGGCTGGCTTGGCTGTTTCAATCCGCTTGGCATTCCCAGCGATCCCAGCCTTCCATCCAGCGCCACTCTGGGCATTGCACTAAATCGGCAACAGCGGCGCCAACAACAATCCGACAACCGACAACCTACAACCTACAAGCTACAACCTACAACAATCGGGACGAGTGGGACAGAGAGTGAGTGAGAGAGAGAGAGAGAGAGAGCAACAAATTTTAACGAGCACCGCAAACCCCAGCGCTCTGCTTTTTTAAGCCGCTTTCATTTACCCGGCCTCCATGGCTGTGTAATTACAAAAAGCCGCGGGCCGAAGTCTCTACCAGAACTTGACAAATGGCACGGCTGGTGGGGGTGGGTTATAGGCATACGGGTGCGGGTGGCCATACGGTTGTGGGAACGCGGTACGGTTAACCGGGATAATGGGATGAAACAAATGTAAATGAAGGGGGAGAAGGCAAGGAGGCGGGAGCAGGGAGCAGGGACATCGGGTAGACTGCTCCAAAAAATAAACAACAACCGAATGCGGCACCAAAAAAAAGTAAAAATTATATGAGATACGAGTTGTCCAACCTTTCGACTATATGATACCCGTCAATCGCATTAGGTATACGAGGGGAATGATAGCTAAAATCAAACCTAATCAAAGTTCTATATAGCTTGAAAATGCCTGCCTGAGGCATCGCGAATACCCACTACATACTGTGATACTGTGGGTACCCTTCATAGCGAGACACGTGTAGAAAGTCAAGTCAGAAATCTGTTCAAGACAGTTCCAACTGAGTTTGGGTTTCGTTTCACGAGTACAAGTACCTCTGTGTCCCAAATGGAGCATCGCCGCAGGTGCGCGCCCCCCGCCCGCCCCATTCGAGGGCGAAAACAAAATCGCGGCGCGTGCCCCTGGCTGGGGGCGGTGGCACCCACTGTGCAGGCGGGGAGTGGCAGTAGCTAGTGCAGAGCTCAGTCTGTCTAGATTTCCATGCCCGATACTGCGGACTCCCGACAAATGTTTTAAGCTCTATCTTGATGCTGCCCGAATTCACTTATTTAGTGCATAAATTTAGCGACTGTTGTTTGTTTTCCAGAGTATCAAACAATTTGTTGCTGCTTTTTGTCAGACTGCAGACTGCAGATAAAAAACCCCGATACGAATGGGTGGAATGTCAGCTCTCAAACTAATTCCGATGCCGCTTTTATCCGGATCAACTATTTGACAAAAAATTCGGTATTATTTTCCACGCTTTGATTACAGCATAAAAAAACACAAAGGGAAAATGCCCCATGTTAACATGGAAGGCCATGGAAGGTGTCACTTACATGTGTAGTACACAAATTACAAAAAAAGGAAAGCTAAAACGGAGCTAATCTGCGTAATATTTCCGAATAAATACTCGGACATTTCCTGCGTCATTACGCTTTTAATCCGCAGCGTTCACAGGAACCCAATTGAGCGTGTACTCGAGGGCTTATAGATTAAATTCCTGAGAACTAAGACAAGTACGAGACGAGAACTTTGGGGCGTTGTCAGGGGAACCTGCGGCAACTTGCTGTACAAATCCGAAATATGTGAAAGATAATGATGTTTGGTTTGGATCGAAAATTAAGGCTCTAACTGAAGCATTTCCGTACATATGTATGTACATATATGTGTCCATCCAATCTATCCATCGAACCATAGAGAGTAATCATTGCACAGTTGGACTCCAGGGGAATGCACAAGCTCTCCACTTAATATGTTATTCAGTGTGCATTATATTTCGCTATTCGTAGCTGGAAATGTTCGGTGTTGCAATCAAAACACATTCAGACAGGTCCGTCCACTGATCCGCTCATCAGCTCCATGGGGGTGGGTGGGCAACAGTTGGTTACAGTGGTGGTGGTGGTCGAAGGTCCACCCAGGTACTGGTGCTCCTGCTCCTGCTGTTGCTCCTACTCCTCCTACTACTGTTGCTGTTGTTGCTGCTGTTTTTGTTGCTAATTCTGGTGCACAACATCTCTCGAGAAGCGGCAATTAAAATCTTGTATTCGAGCTGGGAGGCAGCTGGGAAGAATTTTAATTTCCCACGACGGAGCAGAATCAACATGGCTCCAGCGACGTAGAGGGGTAGCCCATCGACTTCTCTATCCCAGCTCACCCAACTCCCACACCCGAATCCACTCCCACGAAACGGAATCAAAACAAAACCCGCCAAGAGTCGGTGGGAGAAGGGGGGTGTGGGATACGGGTACGGGATTCGGGATTCGGGAGATACGGGTGCGAAGAGAGCGAAGAGCGGATGCGCATGCGCCTCCGCTGTACGGGAGACTGAGCGACGGAGAGGCGGCGAATTGGACGCCCAGAGGCCTCCAGAGATTGGAGGCTGCCTCAGTAGCTGCAGGACTGTCGCGGAATAAAGTCGACAAAGAAAACGAACGCACAGCTGGTGGCGCCATGTGAGAATCGTCAGGAGAACGCGCGCGTAATCTTCTTTCCCAGTCCCCCAGTCTGCCTCCGTTCGACTGTTCGACTTCGTGCACGTCTACGTGCTCGTGTCTGTGAGAGCTTTCGCCGTGCGAGTGTGGTGGAGTGTCTGCCTCTCTGTACGTGTGTGTGCGAGTGTGTGTGTGTGCGTCTTTGTACAGGTGGAAGCCCCAGACACGGAAAAAACCCGGAGATACAATAGATTGTCCGAAATCACAGAACAAAATTGTACTCGTATTGTGACAAAAGTGTGAGAAGTGACGCGAACTGCCACGCCCAGGCACCATGGAGCACCTACGTCCTCTGAGCTACGAGGAGATGTGCCAAATGGAGATGCTGCAGGCGGGCGCCGCTGGGGGGGGACCAGTCGGCTCCGCACCGCCCGGCATGATGCCCATCATGGTGATACCGACCGCCCTGCTGGCCCCTGCAGCGGGAACAGCCGGTGTCTCAGCGCCAGACGGAGGAGTTGGAGTTGGAGTTGGAGGTGGTGCCGGCGCCGGAGCTGCTGGCCAAGGCGGCGTCCTGGAGCACTACTATCAGCTGCAGCCCACGCAATTCCTGACAGCGGACGGGGCGAATGGCGGCGAATTGGCGCTCCTGCAAGGCGGCGAACAGCTTCCACACACAATCCAGCTGCAACAGCATCCACAGCCCGTCAACATCCTCTGCACGGGCACGCTGGGGCGGGCGCCCGCCGTGCCGGCATCTGGTCCGCATCCGCACCAGCATCCGGCGGGAGCCGCGACCCTGCCGCGCGGCTTCCAGCCGGCCGCCTTTGTTGCGGACGTCGAGAGTGACTTCGAAGGAAGCGAGTGCGGCGCTGGCGGAGCCACCACCACCTGCATGCCGCACTTCCGCTTCGGCGGCTGCGGCCTCCAGTCGCTGCAGCACCACCACCAGCAGCAGGACGCCGTCGTGGGCTGCGGTTCGCTGGCCTACATGATGGCCTCGGGCACCCTGGGCCGTGGCCGGCGCCTCAGCGGCCACAGCAAGCCCAAGCGCGTCTCCTTCAAGGGCGACAATCTGCCGCCACCCTCGCCGCCGCCCCCACCCGCCATGGAGCTGGACGAGAACGGCATGCCCATACCGCTGCACACCGACGGAACCGTCGGCGGCTGCTCCTACATGCACTTCGACAACTACATGGACTACCAGGTGCGTGAAGGGGCCAACGATAATCCTAAAGATTCCCATTCAAGGCCGACGCCCACACAAACAGCCCCACCCCCCGCCGAGATGGGGACCGTCCCAGTCTGAAAAGGGTGTGAGTGTGAGAGGCATTTACGATTATTGCCGTATCTTTGTGTTCGTGCCGCGATTCGGCTGACGACACTCTGTGTCTTAAAGAATTTAACGACCCGGCGGCCTTGAGCGGTCCGGGGATGTGGATATGGCCAGGGGGATGTGCCAGGCCATTTTATTTTAATTCTATCCAGATAGGGATCCGCTGTTTGCTTGGAGCCCGACGGCATTACGATTTCCCATATCCTCCCCCGCATCCTCTCATTAAATGATAGCATGCGAAATCGGTACCCGGATGCGATCCGCCGGAATGGAGGTGCAATTATGTGTTATAGCGAAAAATACTCAGAGGGCGAATCTAAACGCTGACTAAATCGGAGTTTCCTCGGATACTCCGGCTCCGGAAATGAGGTTTTGAAAATCGCTCACATCTACATACGAGTACATGTACAATGTACATATATACATGCCCCGCCTGGGGCACATTCTGCTGCCACGGCACTGATAAGTCTCGTGGCTGTGGTGCAGCCCTGATGCATGGAAATTGCATGTGGAAATATGCAAATTGGGTCTGTTGCAAATCTGTTGCGATTGCGTTGAGGTGCGGTGCGGTGTGGAGTCAAAAAGTTGCGTAAACCAATGCAAATGCGAGTGCATGAATGTTGAACTACTACTCGTATAGTATTTGTGGTTGCATGAATATGTAGATTTACAAGAAAAGAAATTGGTATCCTGCTGGCGGCACCACAGCTCATCCTGTGGCTGGCAGCCATCCAGTTTCCAGCTGGTATAAATCTTAAGAGCCCTCCTAAGGCTCTTGGCCATAAATATTGATGTTTTAACACCTAAACTGTGACGCAGTGCAAGAAATAAAGTACTATATGAGTCATGGGAGCACTAAGAAGGGTTTCATACATGCATATGAGTATGTGCATGTATGTGTGTATGTATATAAGGGGAGGGCTTGCTGTATTACGTGGGTGTCTGCTGTCAATATCTGACAGATGGCGCAGAGATGGGGATCAGGGTTGGGGACAATCCGTGACAAATGCGAGCGATTCTATTTACACACACACACACACATCTTTGCAGAGCACCAGACAAACGATTATTTGCATGTAACTCAATTTGTTTGGGTTGCGGACAACGGACTACGGACTACGGGGTCTAGGGACTGGGGCGTATCAAGTTCATCGCCGGATCCCTATCGGAGAGCACAGCTTTGGCTCGGACCACCAACAGCAAGCTGGCAAACTGGCAAACTGGCGAACTGGCAAACACAAATTCGAAAAAAGAAAGAACTGCCCAAGAAGCCAGTCAACCCCATAGATACAACAGAAAAGATGGAAAATAGTGCACTGGGGAAAATCGAATTTAAAGATATATAGAAGAAATCCTTTCATTTCTTGGATTTTCTCTTAGTGTGGATGCATCCTTGCGAGCTCGTGCACAACCAAAGACAGAGTGCGCTGGGGCAATTGTCCTTAGCGGCCATTACTCACGGCTAGGACTGTCATCTTTGGCCGCCGGCGCCATTTGTTCACATTTGAATAATAAATTAAATGATGCAAATTCCGGTCAGGCTACCCTTGGAGGAGCCCTTTCTGTATGCGTTTCGCCAAAGCCATCTGAATCGTCGTTACTATGCATAGACTGCCACGCACACCACTCCACTATCCCATCCCCGCTTGAGCTACCGCGACCTTCGCTCCTTATCCATGTCGCTACTCGTCATAGAGTTTGCCAATAGTTTGCTTTGACCGTCCATTGTCTTGCCGCAGCCACAGCCACAGCCACATCCCGACCACAAGCGACTCCTGCCGCTGCGTTCGCATTTCCAGCTGTGGCAAAACTTTTCACTCTGCACAGCATTTGCCGTGTTTCGTTGGAGAATAGTTTTGACCATGGCCCGAGAGTCAAGCTCTCCGCACACTGCTGCGAGAACTGGTCTTTGCGAAGGAGTCCTGATTGATGGATGTGGCTGCGCGTCAATTTCGACCATGCCCGCCCATCCCAGGGGATGGAATGGTGATGGTGATGGCGATGGCGATGGTGATGGTCCTTCCCTGACACATCCATTGTTCGAGTGGTGCTGCGTGTGGCGTGCTCCCTTTGTGTCCATGGCGATTGCCTTCTGCTGTCAGGCTCCATAAATTCGGCGTCGGAATGATGGAAACACTCTGTTAGCGGGCACGTGACTTTCGCGCGAAGTTACCCATTTTCCCAAACGAGAAAGCGATCCACCGAGCCACCGAGCCACCGACTTTGAGATACACACAACTTTTATTCGATTGCTTGCCGCACAGGAAGTTTCTTCATCATCAGTTAAACTTTCCCACTGATGGCGGCCATTAGTCAGCCCAGCGGATCCGGATGTGGATGTGGATGTGGATGCGGAATTCGGATCTGATAATTCAGTGATTCCACAACCCCCCCCCGACCATCTATTTACCAGGGTGTGCATAAGCCAATCGTCAACTTTAAACTGTTTAGCAAACACTTAAAACGCTTCGAATCCGCTCGCGCAGTCACAGCCACAGACAGAGACAGAGACACAGATATAGATATAGATATAGATATAGATATAAACAGTCCAGGACTGAGGGGTGTGCCGACAGTCCCCGGTCATCATCCACAGAGTACGTAGGACGTCCCAGGGGGACGGCAGAACAAACAAACGAAATGCGAAACACTAACACAGCCATTGTGGCCGATGCCAGCGGCGGTCCCTAGTTCGGTGTGCGGGCTCGGACCTTCTGTTGCCGCATTTGAATGGGTCTGATGTTGGGGCAAGTCCAGCACGGAAGGGAGGAATTACGTGGCAGCCACAAGGCAAATTGTGGACTCCCAGGGAAGGAGAGGACGAAGGCAAGGACGAGGGTGAGGGCGAGGCTGATGTCCATCAGCGTGAAATGGACAAATGATATTTGAAAAACTAAAAACTTGCAAACGCTGACACGACAACAGACGGAGCAACGATACCGCAGTCGAGGACTCGACTCCGGCACCCCACAGCGAGCTCCCCAGGGACCACTCTCTCTCTCCCAACCTCCCTCCCTCCCTTCGGAGTCCGGACCACTCGGACAACGGTCCATTGCGTCAGTACAATGGGAGAAAATTGATAAAGTTGGCCAAAAATGCCATGTACATTAGTTTTTCTTCATGACCAAATCAATCATAATCAACACTCATGGCCACTCAATAAATTTGCAGCAAAGTTTATTGCATTGTCTACGAAACTTGCCACAAAAGTTGCCTTGCCTCCAGGATGGATAGGAGGAGCGAATAGCGATAGGAGGAGCCCAGTAATCTGAAAACGACCTAACATGACACAAACAAGAGAGTAAATTGCCCAAAAAGATAAATGAAATGGACTTCTTATGCTTACCCCATAAAAACACAACCCTCAACGATTTTGAGAAATATTTTTACTCTTATCCAAAATGGAATTTTATCCCAAGACTTTTTAGTCGATGAAGAAATGTTTAGGTAAAGGAAAGAGGAACTTTTTGAGGGTTCTAACCTGTACATTTCAATCAGTGCTGCATCCTTATTCCTTATCTCAACATTCTAATCAAAGACATATGTATGAACATATTTGCCGAGACAAAATATGGCACCACTGCTCGTAATTTCAACAGTAGTTAATCTTGTTCACGAATCGTTTAAGGTAATCCCGTGTTAGGCAAATAATAAATCAAAATCTCTGCGAATCCGCTGAAACGTAACCAAAGTGGCACTCTTACCTCCGGTGGTGGGGGTGCAACAATGCTTACCCCGCTCTGTGTCTCCCCACTTGCCCACTCTATCATCCCTGGTATTCGCTAGTGTTGCCCGCGAATATTTATGGAATGGATTTGCTTTGTTTCCCACGAGTGCCGCGTACAACATGATGTATGTAGCGGGCATGAGATATGGCATGACAAATACTTTTCAGCATACACAAGAGTGCCCCACGGGTGCTGGCTGTCCTGCCCCTGCCCCTGTCCCTGGTGCCGCCCCTGTTCCCAACCCACACCCAGTGTTACTGCCACCAGACGCCCAAACCAACCCGTTGGCTGCTGCTGCTGCTGCTGCTGCTGTTGCATATGCGGCACAGATTTTAGTTGTTTTTAGTCTCGGACTAAATTCTCGGAGCGAAAAGCAAAACACAAGCCAGAGTGCTGCTAAAAACTGCCGTTGCAAAAGGGAAAATAATGGCGGAAACTATAAAGCATTCCGTTACAGTTTTTCTTTCTCCTGTTTCTATTTTTTGTGACGCTGCTTTCATTGCCATTGTCCTAGCTGACTATGGTCCTGTTGCCGGCTGCGCCAGCCTTTTCTACAAGCTGAATGGCTATGGCTATGGCTCTGACTCTGGCTCTGGCTTTGACTCCTCTGACATGGATGGCGCTGAAGCAGAAGCTGAAATGCTGATGGTGATGGTGATGGTGATGGTGACGTGTTGCAGGTTGCAGGTTGCTGCCATTGTTGCTGATGCTACATCGTCTGCTCATTTTTATTTAAAACTCAATTGGACGAGTCCCCGCTGCGGGCCATGGAGCATGGAGCATGGAGCAACAATGCAGCCAATTTGAGCGCTGTCCGCCAGACGCACAAGCGCCATCACATCATTCATCTCCATCTCCATGTCCATCTCCATGTCCATCTCCATTCCCGCCCACTTTTCATTCCTCCATTCCACTCACTTGGGCTTCTGACCACGCCCATGATTGTGTACGGGGTAGTACACGGATCGATCTATATGGGCCCATTAAGTGCTCTACCCATGAATGCCCATCTAACATACCAATCTTCAGTTTTCAGTTTTCAGTTCACAGTTTACGGCAAACAATGAAGTGTAAACGGACTCTTAACTCTCAGATGAACTGCCTGTTAACTTCACTAGCACAAGTTCCAAAATGTTTCCATCATAATTAGGATTTGTTGTAGTTTTGCCATGATTTTCGGTGGCATGTCAGGGCAGGACACGACCTCGGCTAAACTAATTATAAAGTTGGCAAAACTATGGCAAACCTGTGGGACAGACGGACGGACGGATGAACGGACGTACATGTCCATGAATTTTTCGGGCAGCTTTGCGTCTCTGTCGCCTGCCAAACGCGCGCCAAAGCTGTGGAAAATGTGGCCAGGATCTGCTTCCTGGCTTACAGCCGAGGCTCTTGCGTGTGACGCCGCGATGACGATGATGCGACCACCGCCGACAAACAAACTTTTGCGACGCTGCTGCCGCTGGTGTCACGCCCAGCTGTCCGTAACCCTGTCCCTGACAAACCACCTCCGAGCCCGTGGGAGGACACCCGCCCGGACGGAAAAAAGTGCACTTCCGTACAATGAAACGCCTTTTGAACCGAGCGACGGCTCCGAAACTTTGCGAATTTTATTTAAACGCGAAATCTAGACAAAAAATAATGTCTGTATGGGATGCACTGCAGCAGCAGCAGCAGCGGCAGCGGCAGTGGCAGCACGTAAAATATTTGCATTTTTATTAAAAATTGAATAAATTGAGATGAATTTTTGCACACCCTCCGCCGAAAGTTTTCCCCAACGGACGACTTGCCATCGTTTTTATTACTTTCGGGGAGCCGCAGAAAAGTTTCCCCAGCATTTTATGAAGGAAAAGTCGGTTCATTTCCCGGCAGCAGCAGCAGCAGCAACAGCAGCAGCAACAGCAGCAGCAGCCGCGCCAGAATCTGCCGGCTGAATGCTGTTTGAAATTCATAATTAAAAATAGTTTGAAGTGAAACACGCACTTTGTGACGCGGTCATTGGCCGTTGCCGTTTCGTGTCTCCCTCTTTGTGGCTGGCTGTATTTTATTTAATTTAATTTAATTAATTCTGCAGCCGACAAGCAAAGACAGCCGGCAGTCAGAGGTACGCAACGCTCTTTCATCTGCACATTGCTCATACGCCGTGTGATGCCGATTTTCCAGCTAATTAGCCGCACCCCAGGGTAAGCCCTCAAGTGCCCAAATAAGAGCAACCTTTGAACCAAGAACAGAAACAGAACATGAAACTGTAATGAAAAACTTTGAAATGAAATGAAAATGAATGAAATCTTCCATCCATGGCCATGAGGGGAAATTCAATTCTCTGTGTGAATGCAGATGTGCACAGCCTTTCTGAGTCTCGAGCTATCTGTGAGCTATCGTCCTGCCTGATTCATTATTCAATTCCATTAGCAGCCCTAATTACCTGAGTTTTTCCATGAAATGACTATTTTCGTTCGCCTATCCCAAATGGCAGAAATCTCTCCATTGCTGGATACATCGCATACTCTGTGATAGACGTATGTAGATGTAGCAAATTGTAGCAAATTGTATATTTCTGGAATGGAATGGAATACACATTTCCATCTTGGTGGGATCTTTCAAGTTCCGTCCTGCCGCTGGCAATGTTTTAAGTTTGTTTCCAGTTTCGCTTCACGCATGGGGGACGGGACACATTCTCCTGTCGTGGAGGTCCCTCGTGGAGGCACTCGTCTATGCGGAGCCAGGTTCGTAGTTAGATTTGATTTGTACTTTGTACAGAGTTTGGCATAATTCCTCAGGCAGTCGCCATATAAACATTGCCTGCCTCGAGCAAAACTTTTTGCCACAACACAACTTTCGCACGACAAAGTTTCCTTTTCCCACTCTGATCCAGGAATGCGAGGACTCGGGTTCTGGGGTCTGGGGTCTGGGGTCTGGGGACTCGGACCTGGGGACACATGTGGCCGGGGCTTATGAATTATGACTGAGGCTTAATTATGTCGGACCCGGATTAGCCCAGCAGCTGAGATTCTTCCATCACTCGTTGGGGAACACAAATACGAATACGAATACGAACACGGACACGGAGTGTCAGGGGGTGAGCCATTATATTGATTCTGATATGGTTATTCGGTTCATTAAAAAGTTTCGTGTTGATGTTTCATGCCAGTTATGAATATTGCAGAGCGCTAAAAGTTTCCATCTTCTGCTGCAGTTTTAATTAGGGCACAAAATCAACGGAGAAAACTTTGACGTACTTTTAATGAAGCAACTTTCCGACTGGAACGCTGGATATGCACTCCTCCTCCCCCTTTCCCCCTCCCCCCCGTCCATCATTGAGACATTGTTGAAACATTTCCTTCACTCTCCCTCTCTCTCTCTCTTGCAGACAACTGGCTTTGGGGGCCTCCCAGACGTCACTGAACACTCGAACATCCGCCGTACTCTATCCCGCCAGAACTCCATTTCCAACAGCGACTCCGGCGGAGAGATAGCCAGCATACAGAAGTCGAAGGTGAACTTTGGCAGCGGTCTGGCGGGCGGCGTTGTGGTTGGCGGCGACATTGTGGGCCTCGACGCCAAATCGCCCACGTCACTGAGCTCGTCGGCAGGAGCGGCCGGCTCCGGCAAGGTCAAGGGCAAGGCTGCACGCAAGGCCAGCGCCGGAGCGGACGCGGCTCACAAGGGGCGCCGCGGGTCGTGGCTGGTGGCCCTCACTCTGGTCAGCGCCATCTGCCTGCTGGCCATCGCGGCCACGCTCGCCTACCAGCACTTCTTCACGGCGCCCAGCCGCAACTCGCACGCCCAAAGACTGAGGATCGTCCGCCGTATTCTGCGTGAGGTGCCGCTTGTCGATGGCCACAACAATTATGCCTGGAACGTGCGCAAGTACGCCCACAGCAGCCTGGAGCTCCACCTCAGTCACGACCTCGACCACAAGTCCCTGTGGGCGCGCCCGGCCTGGGCCCAGACCGACATAGAGCGGCTCAAGCAGGGTCTCGTCAGCGTCCAAGTTTGGTAAGTAGAGGCCCAAAATCGATCGGAATATTTACTTTGTATAGATTATCAAGCATGATCACCTTTCGAGGGGCAGACAACACTGTCGGGGCAACAACCAGGCAGCAGACCTTGCAGCAGCCACAAACAACGACATTAAGTTAAGAGCTTTCACATTATTTTGGACGTACAATATGCCGTGATTTAAATCACGTTTAAATTGGATGTACACACACGTACTGGTACTCGGGACTCGTACTCGTATACCCAAAAGAAATGGCTCTGCTCAATGGGGCGGATACGTAATGGAAATGAAGCTACCAGCCAAGCCAAATCATGAAAATTGAAAAGTCACATAAAACGGCAATCAAGTCGATTCGATGGCGGCGTCCTCCGGCAGTTGCCAGTTGCCGTTGCCGTTGCCGCTGCCTGGGGCCAGAGAGATCTGACCCGTGCACATGGGCCAAAACATCGATGCATACAACCGGCTGGCACGCCCCCAAAACAACAGCCGCCCACTCCCTGCCGCCGCTCCCTGCGCGGCAATAAAAAGCTGCCAACAATTTGACTGCAAAATAAAATTTGGCAGCCGGCCCTGTGCCTCGGGGCAAGCAGCCAACCTGTCCGCCCCGCCCACCCAGTCGTTTGCCAGCCACTGCCACTGCCACCGCCACCGCTCCTCCTGGCTCTGGCTCTAGGTCTGGCGCTCATTCTATATCTGGGCCTGGGCCTGAGTCTGGGTGTGGGCCTGGTTCTGGTTCTGGCCAGACTTCGTCTTGCAGTGCAAAACGATTTGACAGGCGGCAGACAGCTGCAGCTGGGGAAAAAATGCTGATAGGCAATCGACTTGAGTTCCTTTTGAGGAAGAGCTCCAGCACTCCACCGTGCAGCCACATCCCCCAGACCAACAGATGGCGCAAGCGTAACTTTCCACCAATTTGGCGTTTCATTTCGATGGTCGACAATGTTGAACTTTTGGTTGGAATTCGGATGCAGCTTTGTCTCCCACTTCTTCCTTGAAGGGCGATTGCTCTTATGACTCGATGCTCCTAACTATTAACCTCTGAACTCTCGAATTGAGCAGTGTTCAGAATTTAGAAAATTTCAGTTTTAGTTATGCCAAAACCCTACAACAGGAACACTTTTTTCGTTCTTGCAAGGCATACCCTCGTACGAAAATAACCTTAAAAGTTAGATTTACGGAAAAGCTTTCCTGTTAGCACTTTAACCCCACACAGTGGCCCATAAAAGTCGGCTAACCTTTCCCCTTTTTTCGTCACTTGCAGGTCGGCGTACGTGCCATGCGAGGCACAGGGCTTGGACGCTGTCCAGCTGGCACTGGAGCAAATCGACATCGTGCGGCGCCTTTCGGACATGTATGCGCGTGAGACGGTTCTGGCGACCTCCTCGCAGGACATTGTGGAGGCGCACCGCCGCGGTCTGCTGGCCTCGCTGATCGGCGTGGAGGGGGGACACACGATTGGCTCCTCGCTGGGTGTGCTGCGCTCCTTCTACTCGCTGGGAGCACGCTACCTGAGCCTAACGCACCGCTGCGACGTGTCCTGGGCCGGATCCAGTGCCTCACCCATGGAGCAGGGCCTCACGCCCTTTGGCAAGGCGATAGTGCGCGAAATGAACCGTCTGGGCATGATGATCGACCTCTCGCACAGCTCGGACGCCACGGCCAGGGACGTGCTGCAGGTGACAAGAGCGCCCGTCATCTTCTCGCACTCTGCAGCCCGCCAGCTGTGCAATTCGACGCGTAACGTGCCCGACGATATCCTGCGGCTGGTGGCCGAGAACGGTGGCCTCATCATGCTCAGCTTTGACTCAGAGGACGTGGCCTGCGGCCGCCAGGCTCGGCTCCAGGACGTCATCGAACACATCAAGTATGTACGGGCCATTGCCGGCATACAGCACATTGGCCTGGGTGCGGGCTACGACGGCATTGAGCTGCCGCCTTTGGGACTGGAGGATGTCTCCAAGTACCCGGAACTCCTGGCTGCCCTGCTCGAAGACCACAACTGGAGCGAGGAGGACGTGGCCATGCTGGCCGGCCGCAACTTTCTCCGCATCATGGAGACCGTGGAGACGGTGCGCGACTACTGGAAGCGGGCCGCCATCCAGCCCATCGAGCAAACAGAGCCCCAGCCCAAGACGCAGTGCACGTACATGTCGTCGTGACCGCAGGCGCAGGCGCGGGCGGTAAGGACGCGACGCGACGATCCGCCATCAGAGCGGGTCAATCGCACCTCGGCGACGCTGTCGGGAATCCACTTCTGGCGGCAGGCAGAAGCACCATCGAATCGCACTGAGGTCACTCCCACGAACCGCATGATTCTCGCGGCCACGGCGACCACCTTCACAGTCAGCGGACTGCTCCAGTGAACTCCAAACGGGGGCAGCTATTGGTTTGGCTTGCAAAGCAGAATGAGCAGGTGGAAAGGTGTGGGTTGACTGTTCGACTCGACTGTTGCTCTTCCAGAAATGGGAGCGAACCATACTCGCAAGTCGCTTACGAAGGCAGAGTTTGTATCAAAAGAACTGTTTAGATATTCCGAATATTTAAGCAACACCATACCCAAATGACCGTGCGTGTGTCAACCCAATTCTGGAATCGTAGAACTGTCGTGGCAGCCCTCGTGCATAATTTAGTGTGTACTCGTAATTTTTTTTTCATAGGACGCATTAATAGGCGTATTAATAAATAATTATAATAAATGTACTAGTATTTAACCCATAGTTGTTTGCAGCTCTTCTTATTGGTGTTGTTGCTCTGCATAATTCATGCACGACCGGATACTTATTGATGTTGCTGGGCCACGGGGCGTATGCGCGATGCAGCTGCAAATCGAGAACAGAACCGCACACCAAAAATCTTTGTAGGCTTGTCTGTGACTGTATTATAGATGTACTACATACATACATACATACATACATATATGTATGTACATTGTACATGTGTACTCGTATCAGCATCAATGATTCATGCTAATTATCGCAATAAAGCGCAAATATATTTAATCACCAATATCGAACAGACAGAGCCCAAGAATTAACTATAAATCACAATTCAATTGCAACAATTTCAACCACCCACACTTAGAGTTAAGCCCTGGACACCGGACACCGGACATCGGACATCGGAGTCCACAGCCACGCGGCAGGCCCTGCATCCAGGGGCAATAGGAAGAGTCGGTATTGCATCCGGATCGAGTTGAAATAATTCTTCTATATCTCTGTGTTAAGTTAGCGTGAAGCCCAAAGAAAAATCAAAAATCAAAAAACAAAACACAAAACACAATGTTGTGCACGTTGGCACACATATTCGGATACACATAATAACTATATACATATATACTGAAATAAATATAACTATAAATATAAATATAAAATATATAAGCAGAAGCAGAAGCAATGCGAATAATCGAATAGAGAGACACGACACCCATTTCCATAAAAATAAATCGAAGGCAAAATCATCGAATGCGGTCTTTCACATTTGGGATATTGTGGTGGGAGTCCCGGTTCTTGTCTACCCTGCAAGCGCACAAATAAAATCAGACAATTGTTGTTTTTATACCCAATACTCAAAGAGTAGAGGGGTATATTCGATTTATTCTGAAAGTGGATGCAACACCCAGGAGACAGTGTTTTCGACCCCCACAAAGATATAGAAATGTTTGTTTTTCTGTTTCTCTATCCTAAGAATTGTTTAAGAGCTAAAACAACCTAACTTTGCGTGTAGGCTCTTATGAAATCCCACTCAACCAAGTTTGTTTCAAAATGCTGCCATAATTTTGATGATTTGGTTTAAACCGAAAACGCAGAGTCACAGAAAATGACCACATTTACGGATAATGATTTAGAAGATCTACGGGAACATTATAACAGAAAATAGGAACCAGTGAAACCAGTGAAACCAGTGAAATCCCCTCTCTTTCACACACTCTTCCTCTTTCTGTGGGCAACCTCTGGTGGAGGGAATTCAAAACAATTGCTTAACCTTCATAAATAAAATAGTACATAGTACATGTATCTACCATACACTTTACACAAATCTAGACAAATCAGTATGCTTCGTGTACAAGAAAATCCAATCGCAGACCATAAAATACGTTAAGTGGTCGTAAATCAAAACTCTGAAGGAATGGGAAAGTTCACAAAGTTTATCTCGTGCTTCATTCTGTTGAAAATAAGGCAGCATCCGGAATTTATATTCGGAAAGAATATCCATGTAAAGTAGTCTCTGCGGGGCCGTGGATATCCGGTGCGTGGATATCCTTCGCATTTGATAGGTTCTTTGTGCAGTCCACTGAGTTTTGCTTGAAATTAACGGTTCAATGGTACTCGTCAATCCCCTTGGAGGCACCGACGCCGAAATCATCATGAAAATTCATGGTTTAATTATAATATTTAAAATATACGCTAATAGTATTTTGAATATTATATCGAAATCGGTACAAATGTCACACAGCTCCGGGTATAGACTGTTGCTTCTTCTGGTTCAATTTAGCGTGCATGTCCAGGATTCCCGGACTGGCGGACATCATCATAACTTGGTTTATGTCTACATTGGCCATTAAATGTAATTACCCATTTTCAGGGACACCTTAATGTTAATGGATACGACAATCTATCAGGGAAGGGGAGCGGACAGCGACGCTCCCCAGGCGAAAATTAAGAACTGGCCGTTAACGAGACGGCCGCCATGCCATCGCATTCTCATTAACACGCCAGTCCGGTTTCAATTTCCTGTTTAATTTCTCTTTTCATTATAAATGGCTCTCCTCATGGTGAACAGTGGCCACAGTGTTTCCTGCTCCCGACTCCGACTCGGACTCCAGCCTCAACTGGGAAAAGCCATAAACAATGCGCCCTGACACAGCGACGACTTGATGGACAAAATAATGCCTGATGACATTTATAATGAGCAGAATACTGTTGGTCCTCATCTTCGCTGTCCCTGTGTGTGTGTGTGTGTTGGAGCTCCCTTCTTGTGGCCGAAATTCGCGCTCCATAGCATCATAAATCTGTGCACTTCAGTTTCCCCACCGCATGCCACCACGGGCACTCTCCACTTCTATCCAGACAATAAGAGCAGTTTGTTTAATCCAGTTTTAAATTAATGCAGTATGTACATGAAGCTGGTGCAGATTTTAAAGCTGTCAGACCTGAAGAAAACATATTATTCGATTTGAAGTACATACATATATACTATCAATAAATGCAGCAATCGAGTGCAGCATTCGGACCAACCTGTTCCCAACCCGTTCGATTTTTTTAAAAATAATATACATATATATCATAAACAAGTACTAATGTATAGTGTGATTATAATTTAATGGTGTTTAATTCATTTGTGATCGGACATTAATCCAGTGACATTTCAGGTGCTTTTTTTCCTGAGTAAGTTTAACTGTACATGCACATATGTATGTACATACATATATGTATATGTACATATACCTTTGTTGACATGCGTTTATTCGAGCTTAACCTGTGCATCATATCACATAGTTTTGTAGAGGTTTTCAAACTTCTCTTCGAAATTCAACAAAGTCGATTTTCCAACAACATTGTAGAACTCATTTTTGTTCATTTTTTCGTATTGGATATATCCCAAAAGAATGCGGACATACTTTGAATGTATGGCTTTAATTCTATTTTCCTTTTGGTCCCCTACATTGAGCTGGCTCATTTTCGTAACAGTACGACCCATGTGTTTCACATCGCACTCCTCCTTGGAACTGGCAAGCTTCTCGCCTTCAGCAGGCATTATTTCCGCGAATGTAGAAACGGAAGTGATCACGTCTTCAGTTTCCCCAACATCAGATTTTTCTGATTTATTGGTTTCTGCTTCAGCTTCTGCCTTGGCTTCTGTTTCCGCTGCATATTCAGAGTCCTCCGACGTTCCGGCATCGTGTAACCCATTTACGGTAACGTAGGCCTCGATCATTTTGAATCTTTCGACTTCTTTTACATGGTCTTCGGCGACAATGAGGTACTGCTCGAAGACGTCAGATGTGAGCATAAGAATGTCGTAGCAATTCATGCTTGAACCAAATCTTTGCTGGAGATGCTGCAATGATATAGGTCTCAGTGGCAAAATGAATGCAGCCTATGGAATCGCCTTACCAATTTGACGGAATCGATCAGCTCCTTGTTGTCTGAATTGTGAGCAGCCTGAAATAGTTCGACAAGATCGCCTAACACCATCGTTTGAGCACGCTGCTTGAGGAGCTCAACGCAATCTGATTGAATCGACGTCACCAGCCACTTGGTTCCAATCACTAACAGGTCCATTAGTATTGTGCTGCTGTGTTTCTTCAATGTCTCTTTGTTGTAGGTGTACACGTACTGTAAGAAATGTCTGAACAATTCCGGCGTCACATCGTTCAAAACAAATTGGCCCGTTTTTGACTCCTTGAAATTCCCCAGGAACATACGCTCAAAGAACTCGGATGCACTTGCTAAGATCACTTTGTGGCAATCAAATGTTTGAGGCCCCACAACGATACGGCAATCAGAAAACTTCTCGCTTTCTATCAGATTGGCAAACTCATTTCCCAGCCTAGAATACGAAGAGCCGAGTCGTACATAAGTTGACCAAAAACATGTACAAATGTACTGTAAATGCACATAATGTTACATTACTCACGGAGTTTCCATTTTGATTTTGTTCATTGTCAGAGCGACGTAATGTTACGAGTTTCTGAAAAGAGGAAAACATGTATTAGAATGTATGTATATATTTATGTATTTAATAAGTATATATGTATGTATGTGCATACATTTAACGACTCTAAGAAGATAATAACTCTTTCCACTAAGAACTACACTACGCGTCTCAGCGCTTAAATTGTTCGTAATGATATTACTATAGTTCCGAAGTTCGACACAACTTTTTTCATCAGAAAGTTTTAAAAACCTCAACCGACGCGCAAAGAATGAATAATGCCAGCCCAAAAGTTCTGGTTTATTGATTCACCGCCAGCTTTAGTTTCAGATCACTTCTTTGCTTCTGCGCTGCCACCCCTCATTCAAAAGAATAAACATTTGAGAGCGTTCTCTTTCTCACTGCATGCTATTCCCATAGGGCTTTTATTGCTGATCTTTCATTCTTCAGTTAAAGTGAAGTGCTTACGACCATTACGAATCATTTCAGATGAATTTGGACACGGCTTCGCAGTCTTTATATGTTACACTTATTTCCCACTTAAACGTCCTTAATGTGCACTAAATCGATGCTTAGTTATTTGTTAAATAAATTGGAATTTAGGTTTTCTAACTTTGGTAGGGTATTCGTAGATTCCACAATGACGAGAGTCAGGAATGCTGACTCGTATAACGGATGTTAGTGAAGCGTTGGACAGAGAGAATGCCCGGGTAGGAGATCTGCACACAAGATTGTTCGCAGTGGTTGAGTAATTCAACTAAACTCAAATAATATCGAGAGAACCAAACAAAGAGAGCTTCTCGGGCTGGTACGAAGCCGAGCACGATCGATAGACAGAGCGCGAGAAACAGCTAAAGAAACAAAGAAGAAGGCGGAACAAAGAGACGGAATAACGGATGCTGCCGCTTGCTGTTTATGTTATGGATGTACATACATATGTATGTGTAGTGGGCAGTGCAAACATTGAAGAATAATGAGAATTTGCGTTTTGATTATGCCATGATATTTATTGGAAAATATGGGGCTGCGAAACCCGACAGTATTTAACTAGAATCTGTTGGGGCAAGGGGCAGGGGCAAGAGTTCAGGGGGCTCTTCTTCTTCTTCCATAGTTTCTAGCCCCGAGCGCAGCAAACAGCGGTGGTGTGTTTCTTGATTCTAGTTCATACTGCAGTTCTCTCCTTCGTACCAGTCTCTCCTCACTCCAACACTCAGCACTGCCAGATCTAATACTCCTCTCTCTCCTTCAGCAATTTCCTTTGTATCTTTCTTTATCTCTCTCTCTCTCTCTCTGAGACAAACACGGCTACCCTGTTAAGTATACCTTGCCGCCGCGCACCACTCGGCTGAGACGACAATCTCTCTCGCCCTCAAACCTCGCTATCGGCAGATATACGAATGAAGCAAAAACGGAAAATTCTATCGCGTTGCTTCTGTTCTTATTTATTATTTCTCTTTCTTATTGCTATACATTACTGATTACAGTTCTGTTTACATCTCCTTTATCGTTTCATACTCATACTCCCTGACATATGGATCTATTTCTGTATATGAATGTATTTATCGGCGTATACCCCATTGAGCTATCGAATTACCTATTACCACAAAAGCAGAGCGACAACAATAATAAACCGGAGAAGCGGCGGACATAAACAGAGATTCGAACTTGAAAGAATTGCAGCGATAGCAATAGAAACAGCACATAGCCGCCATGTACATATGTACTGAGTACATACATATGAAGATTTGTAGTGGAGACGATCCGAAAAATGATTGCAAACACAACGGAAATTTATCTCATTTGTTCTCATTGCACAGACTAACCATGCAAGCAAACACACATACATACGTACATACATATAAACCAATGTGTTTCTCATAAGGCTAATTGATAATTCCGTTATCAAACCATACTCAACGACAAGTGTGCAATATATGACCATGGTAAATTATTACGAAATTATTAAGGACGAGTTGTCTTATAATTAACTTCTATTTGTCTTGCAAACAGAATCCATCCAGTCCCAAGTGGGCCCACCCCAAGTTTTTGGGTTGTGCGGGAGGCGAGGCGAGGCGAAGAGGCTCGTCTGTGTGCATTATGTGGCAGCCAGAGCCAGAGCCAACGGCAGTCCTCCTTTCAGAAAATGTTGGAAAATTCCTAATTGCTTTCGGCTTGGTGCGCTTTACTATACATATGCATATATACATACATACATATGTATGCATCTATGAGTAGGCATGGTACGAGTATTCAATGTGGGTCTTTGGGAATCGGTCTTACGCCCAATGTCTCTGTGCCGAGGCCGGGGAGAGACCACAATGCATTTCCAATTGATGGCTCTGACACACAATGAGTGTTGGATATCGAGTGGTCCACTGAAGTAAACAGATTTGTGATAATTTATATTTGTGCTGGCCAAACACATTCAGCACTCGTTATGCATTTTCTAGATGGCATTTTAAGCACGTTAAGATCCCGTTATCGGAGCATAAATTCGATTTATTGTCTATGCGTTTTATGTGTATGTTTTGTATGTTTTGCAATCCACATAATGTCTTTGGGCGTCGATATGCAACAACGACCGAACAAAATACAAATACTAATTACATGTGACCCTATTATTAACCTTCTAAATCATAAAAACTACTAATTTCAAGCTTCATAAGGCTGATGTCAGAGTGCGCGCTTTGAGCAAAGCGACAAGACAGCAGAGTGAGAGCTGTGCGAGAAGCGAGCTACATTGCTCTCTATTAGTTATTAATGTGAATGTGATAGTTTTTGCTCTCTTGGTACCATAGTAAAAAAATTATTACCTCAATAATTACGTTTTCTATTTTTATCTCGACGGGTGTTTTGAAAAAAAAAACGGTAATTAAAGCACAGAAGCAAGAAAGCAAGAAAACAATCGCACGCTCTCAGAGAGTTGAAGCGGTAAGCAGGTTGCAAACTGCTCGCTTTGCTCTCACTTTGACATCTTTCGAGCGATTGCACTTAAAAAAGCTTCCAGTGGTTTACCGCTCATTCTCGCCCAATATTATCGCTTCGCTCCTCGCGCGCACTCTGACAATTCATTATATCACACAAAAAAGGAAAGAATAGCAATCCTCATGAGCGTTCTATGAGCTCGCGCTACGTGTGTTCCTGGATTCTAAGTTCACAACAGAATTAGCAACAAATTGTTCGAATTTAGTGTTAGTGACTTTTCAAGTAAGTAGAAACATACATATACTTATACTATCCCCGAAAAGTATTCGTAGTTGTTGAGTCCGGTGTTGAGCTCAAGGTGTCTGTACATCCCACATCCGATGCCGGGGCATGCGTGTGCGTGTGTACTACTTGCAATTGATTTACTTTCGCTGCGAGGCAATTTGGCACGCTCATTTGGGCACACGATGGCTTCCAGAGCCTGGAAAGTACACTCGTAATTAAGCGGCTGTGCGTCCCCGGAGTGTAGTTAATGCTGTGGGGTAATAAATTTCTTCTTTGTCGGTGTTCCGGGTTTGTGTTTGCTCGGTTATTTACGACTGGCTGCTGAATTTGTCAGGTGAGGAAAACAGGCCCCAACAGCAGCGATGTGTGCGGATTGGGAATTGAATTTGGCAAACACTTTGCTTTCAAAGCTTAAACAGGAATTGGCTGCCGCATGTGCTGGACTGGGGATCATACTATACGTACATAAATCTTCCCTTAACTGAAGATGATTCTTCACAGTGATTTCATTTGATCAGACATACGGTGCGTATGAGCAAAAACTTTGGCTGGCCATTCCCTTAGCGGTGATAATTTACCTACTGGAGCCTGGTCCTTTCTTGGGGCTTATTTTCGCGGTAATTTGGCTGCCTTAAAGCGACAATACGACAACGCGACAACTTGCACTTAGGACACTTTTGGCTCGGGAGCGGTAGAGGACGACCATCAACAAGTTCTTGTTGTTTTCCGCTCCAAAGTGCATTTGCAATGTTGAACGGCGCACCGGGGTAGCATGAGAATGCCGAACCAGAGAGCGCCTCAAAGGAGACGTTGTGCAACGGAAGGCGCGACAGGAGCAGAGCAGTCAGTGGCACCAGGCACGAGGCAGAAGGCAGTCATCGACATGTGGGGAAAAGGATATGCATGTACTCGTATACAGAGCTGTCTAGCTGTCGACTTGTCCATCTTGGTCGTTATCTCGTGAAATATGACAATCTACGCCGAAGCCAAACATGAATGGGGAAATGGAAATGGAAGTGGAAGTGGAAGTGGAAGGAAGTCAAGCCGGAGCACTCCCCACTCAGGTACGCTCGCTTATGGACAGCATAATGGCAGATGCGGGTTGAGCGAAAAACCGCCCTGGAGGGGCGGAGAGACAAGCTCATGCAAAAATTCATGAGAAAAATATTAAAAATGAATTACCAACTCTGACGCACGGAACAAACGTTAGATCCCAGAGACACGTCGGTACACAGAGGGTTCAGAGGTGGCCCACAAATGTTTGTTTTTGTACAGCTTGTGTGTGGAACACATCCACAGATGTCTGCAGCTAATTTTGCCAGCATCAGTTTGCCCGATGCCTCTGCTGTCCCCTTGCTGGACTGAATGGAGTACGAAAACCACTTTCAGATCACTGCTTGGATGCCCACCGGCTTCTAATGACATGCTTTTTCTTAATTGGCTGACACTTTGCTGCAATTTATTCAATTACTGGAATGTCATTTAGGGCCAATTACGGGCTCTAGTAGCCTGAAAAACATAAGTCGGGCTCATTAATTTCAGAGAATGTAATCGGATCTCTTGACATTTACTGAGCCTTCAATTTCCTCTACCGATAAGATCTGGAATCTCTCCTAGAATACAGCTGTGCAGACAGCAGGCAGCAGAGAATCAGAATCATTCATCGATCAATGAAACCATCAGCGTTACATATTCGTCGTTCCATTTACATCTAAATGGTTCGCATTCATTATTTAGACATATTATTTGCATTGTACGTGACAGAAATACCAGAAGCTCTTAATGGATCTTTTCCTAGACTTCTGCGCACATACATACGCCGAAAAGAAGTAGTATTTGGTGGAATGGGTTCCTTGAATGTATAAACTATGTCAATTATCACTTTTGTGTAACTGTTTCGGTGTACTTTGCATGAAATATTGACGAAACAATGCATTATATTCGCGGTTAGGGATCGATAACTTTTATGTTGAGGCTTCCATTGAGCATAAAAGAAGGCGGAGCTGGCGGCTGGACGGGAGAAAATTCGATGAATGCAAAGTATTTTTATGGCTGCCATTGAAACGAAATGGCTTCTTATTTATCGGCTAAATGCCTTGAATTTCAATTAGGCGAGCATGAATGATTCCCCAAAAGACAATAACTCGTTGGACGGTCTCTGGAGGCGGACGGTCGGAGGACCCTATGGGGCGCCACGGCCAGGACTGTCACAAATTCAGAAACTCATTCGCTCGAATTCGGTTAATTTTCCCATCTCCAAAGCGTGTTCGTGCACTCGCAGCGCATCCGGCGGAAACGCACACACACACACACAAGGAGTCTCGACTTGAGACAAGGCCTGTGCCCATGCCCGTGCCAGCCGCTTCCTAGCCGTTGCTTCATGCATGAGCACGCCAATGGTTTCGCTCCTCATTCGCTTTCGGTTACATTTCCGCTTTCTTCTTATGCGACGAGTCGATGTCGCCCTAGGGGGGGCATCCCTTGAAGTCGGGAAAAGAAACATTTTCGATTCGATTTTTTGCCAATTGCCCGGGACCCTGTCCTGTCGGCATATGACGAATATGCCGGGTACGTGCCACAACCGCTGCTCATATGCCCCATTGGAGCAGCGTACCCGCCAGTCCACCAGATGAATATTTGTTTTTCGCTCGAACCGAAAGCGGTGGAGGAGCCTCGCTCGTTCCCCGTGCGATATTTGTTTTTCGCTTTTGCATATTTTGCGGGTAATTTGGGTAAAAGGATTTCTTCGCTCTGCTGTGGCGCCTCTCGCTTTGTGGCTTTCTCTTCTCTTCTCTCCTATCCTATCCTCATATCCCTGCTCGTTACTCCACGCCACGCCACGCCACTCCACTCGGCTCCTGCGCCGGCAAATCGCTCACGTAAAATATTCATGCGTTTCCTTGGCGGTTTTGGCTCCCAAGTGCTTGCAATTCAATTACATTTCGATTGATTTTCGTGTTTTGGCCCGGACCGGTAAACCGGAATATCCCAGCCGTGGATCTTGGGTTGATGTGCATGGAGAGGAGCGTGTCTGAACAAGCATTTGGCCCAAGGGAGTTTTACTTGGTGGCCACATTCTGTATGGGTCGTATTAGTGTGTGTTTGATTGCAGTACGATTATGCACTGCCATTGCCATGTACCGCCTATGAATGTCTTTCATAAGCGGACAGATCGGTGCCAGAAATTACCCTGCATGGATCATAGTTCGCTTTTGATTTATTCAAGCGATATTTTGGGGATATACTGGATGTATTTCTATTAAATGTATAAAGAAAGCCATTTCATTTAGTTGGAAAACTGGCTGATTCGATTATTTCTTGTGTTTAAGGATCAACTTAGTTTGTTTATTTCCGCAATCTGCTTTTTTGTATACGCTCTGGCTCTGGCCTCCGTCGTTCAGCAAAGTCATTACGTTCAATCAGCAGTTTTATTGCCAGAGCGCAGACAGTGGAAATCAGAGACAGTTAAACGTCAAGATATAGAGATACAGATACAGATACAGAGATACACAAATATATGCAAGACTCCATGTACGTGTATATTCGTAGTTACTCGTACTTACAATGGCCTTCCCTTTGGCCGATTGCTTCGTAGGAATAAAAAACGGGCAGCACGCCGAAAACAAATAAAATTAGATGGAGAAAAACGAAACGAAAATCCAAGATGCCTCCAAGAGTGGGCCAAAGGCGAATCAGGCTGAGGCTAAATCAATACAACGCACATCGAAGGAAGGGAGTTTGCAGATCCGCCATCTGTTGAGGGGAACCTTGTGATGCTGGTCGGATATGAGAAGGTTTCTCCTAATCATCCTTGAGATCTTCAAACACTTTTGCGTTCTCCAAACTCCAATAATATAGATTTATGTTTACGAAACAGCTCTTTCAATGGTTATTGATGTTTTTAATCAGTTTTCCTTTTTCCTGCGAACGCAGTAAATTCCAATAGGAGAGATTTATTCGATTGAATGATGACTCAATTAACCAAATGACATCGGCACACGTTTAATGGTTCTCTGGCAATAAATGTGCTAAGGCGTGGAGCAGGCTTCCCCGCCCCTGGCATGGCAGGGTCTTACGTGGGCCATTATCGACTAGACAAAGTGTGAAACAAAGTACACGGAATCAATTAAAATCTTCGAATCGCATCGCAAACATGCCCAAGGCAGTGCGGCAGGAGCTGTCTGCACACAAAATACTCCCACGAGACTCATTCGCCTTCAGAGTGGCCTAATATCAAACTCAAACATACTCTGGAGCCGCTGTAAATTGCAGAGCTGAGTGGTTTTCCCATATATACATATGTATATGTAGATGTAGATGTACGTGTACGTGTACGTGGGTGTCTGGTGTTACGAGTACGAGTCTGGGGAGATGGAGGTCGAGGTGGAGCTGTGTACCGATGGCGGAAGTTTGCATCTAGGGCAGCCTCAAAGACAGCTAGTATTGGCATCAATACGCTTTAAAATTTGAATTTGCTCTCTTTATTATTTCTCGGGCATTACAACGAATAAGATGGAAAGAGTTTTGCGCAAAATAACAACAATCCAATCCAATAAGCAAATGAAAACTCTGACTGACTGACTGACTCATTTAAGTGGACTCGACTAAGTTTTTCTAAATTAAATTTCAATTGGATTGATTGTTGAGTAAGTATTCGATTACCAGTGCATTCGTAGCCAATGCAAGAGCTTTTTCATTGCTTTTTCTGTTGCTTTGGCTCTGGCTCCGGCTCCGAAATGGTATATAAATATTAAATTTAATTTTGGCTTAAGAATCTGCCATCTTTTCAGAATGCACAAACACGAGAATCTGGTACTCAAAGATTGTATGTGTGTGTGTGTGTGTGTGTGTGTGTCTTGTGTGTGGGCCTGGGTACAAGTAAAAGTAGTGTAGGACGCTTAAAACTCGGGGGGAAACTGTCGCTGAAAGTGAGCTGCGGATGGCAGGCACAAAAAGGCTTCAAGGGGCAGATAAGCGGCTATAAGATTATTTTTACTGGCGACCCGTTGACCGTAAAAAGGAAGGCAAGGCCCGTGGCAGCTCCTCTCTGCGGTCACTAACATTTACTCATGCGGACATCCTGCGCCGGAGCTGCAGCTGCCCGTCCCGTCTCGTCCTGCCACCAATTTGCTTTGTTGCCGCAGCCCGTCTGTCGCCTCGTGAACTCCGAACTCATCTTCCGTGCTCTGGCCTTTATGCTTTGCCCTTTTATTTTTTCCAGAGTCTGGTTGCCTCTGGAGTTCCTACGGCGGAGGTCGGCCCTTCCCGGCGATGATAAGAATGAGGCATCGCCCATAAAGTTTTACGCGCTCCTGAGGTTGCTGCCGGCATCGGTATAGGTATCGGTATCGGTATCGGACTCTTCTACGAATCCAATATTTTATTGAGCACTGGATATTAACGACTGATTGACACTTTCAAAGCACAGCACGGAAACAGCGGAAATGACAAAAATTTAACAGTTTATGGGCCCTTAAATGATACTCCTACATGTACACCTTTTACATATGTATGTATGTATGTACATACAGACATATGCCATCATTACTGAAGATATTTTACACCAAAATGTGCTGTTGAAATTGTCTTATTTCTTTAGAGGCATTTTACCCATATGACCGATTTCTTCGTTACGTGTGGTTTCCTAGAAGCGCAATTCTCCATGGAACCCGCAACCAAGACTCGTAAAATATGCTCTGTGGTAGCAGAGATTTATTATCAATTTTATAAGTTTGTATATAGTTGAATATATTTAAAGTTTACGAAGATATCGTAGTTAATGTGATTTCTTTACGGCGAACAGCAACTCGGATCTCATTCGCTCCAGACTTATACCTTCTAGACGGACATTCGTGGCTGCCGGCATGCTCTTGACATCCTCTGCTTTCTCCTTCGGTAGAGCGACGAATTTCATGTCCATGGTGTCGCCACTCAAGGGATCATCTGGGGACTTGGCAATGCTGCGCAATACCACGGCCACGTCTCGTTTTCGTGTGGGTTTGGTGACATCTGAACTCGATGTCTGGATCGGAATGGAGATGGGTAATTCAGCCGCAAGTTGGCCAGTCATCTTCGAGTGATGGGCATAAATCTTGTACTCATCCGACAGAAAGGTCTTACCCCGCTGGGTGTATTGCTTCAGCGTCTTTGCACGCATTCTTTTGCGCGCCGCGGGATCTGTGGTAGTCGCCCCAATGGCCACCATAGCTACGTGGCACTGGCTGCACTGCAAATGGAAGCCGTCGCTCTGGCAGCTACTGACAACAGCTCGCACAACCTCTCCGATGTCCACCACACGTCGCCTGAGAGCACTCAAAGCATCCGCAATCTTCGGAATACTCTGCGGCTCGAAGACGGCGCGAGAAAGCGGAGTCAGCAGAATCTTGTCCCGTGGATTGTGCTGCGCCGGCGTCAGGGCACACAGCTGGCAGGCGGCAAGAAGACCGGCCTGCTTCAGCGTCAGATAGAGCTTTCCGTCTTTGAGGCGGGGCTGCCTATTGATCGGCCGCTGAAACGTGTATGTATGGATGTAAACGCTGCTGCCGCCACTGAAAACCAGGCGCCACATCTGATCCTCGCCGCTCTGCTTCACATGTCGCATCTTGGGGCCCAGCTCGAAGAGCACCTTGTTGGTAAAGTCCAGACTCTGGAGCTTCTCCGAGGACTGACCCTCTCGAAAGTCGGGGCAAATCGCACTGAAGGTGTCGCATAGCCCCTTAAAGTCTAAACCGTCGAACCGTTTTTGGTGTCGCTTAGCCATGATATGCTGAAAAAAGTCGAAAACATTGAGCGAATCAGAAATGCCACGTATCAAAATTTGCATTGAAATGTATACAAAACTATGCGCACAGAATAAGCAATCTTTCGTCTACGTCTTCCGTTTAACTGTCTGTATCCAAGCTAACTGTTTAGATAAAGGGTCGGCCACGCAGATACTCACATGTTCCTAGTGCGTTTGAGTTCGCAGGCAACAGACACGAAGCTACACGAAGCCGAAGCCGAAGCCGAGCCGAAGCCAGCCGAGCAGACATAGGGCCGACTGCGCTGCCCCGTGGCCTGCGCATTGCTTGGAACGCTGCCGATCGAGAGAAATATCGATACAGCTATCGAACTTTTATTGAAAACAAGCGATGATCTGACTCATCAAATTCAGTTTTTTTGCCGCCAGCTGCCATCCCGTGTGGTACCTCAATAATTTGCAGACTTTACATGCCTACGAGCGACCCAAAGAAAGCCAAGGATAAAGAGGCCCAGAGAAGGCCACTCGGGGGGAGATTCCATCAAGTAAGTCGAAGATAAAATAAAATACAATACACATGCATACTATAGATATTTTTGTGGGCAAGGTATAGATACATATGTATGTATGTACATATGTATATGTTTCGTATATATGCCTCATGCCCATGTACATGCATTAACTTGGTGACAGGCAGTGTATTAAATGAGTTTCCACGGCACGTGATTATTGGGCAAAGACGTACGTGTGGAGTTCAGCAGCCAAACTGTGACGACATCCTCCCTTGGTTGCGGACAGGTGTGGTGCATCAACCATACCGCATCCTCATCCGCCTAGGTGTACCACCACCATGGGTGTGCGACTTCCATCCACACATTCAAACTTTGTTGTTGTTTTTTTTCTGCTCCTTTTAGAGCAGAACATAAACAATTTTTCGCGACGCTGGGAAACTTTTTAACTTTCCCCTGTCCTACCCGTCCCCACATTTCACCCACATGTTTCTGACTCTTCTCGTACACAAGCATACAGAAAGTAGTCGTATGCTGGGCATGGTTACACGGGTATGTACTTTCTTGTATTTATGTAAATGCAGTCATGCAGTCAGCCACTCGTACCGCTTTTAAATTTTAAAATATGCAAACCATGCAGAACACTCGCTGACAAGACCAGGCATGACCGAACTGAAAGTGGGTCCCGCCCCAGAGCAAACTTCCTGATTAATTCTCTGGGAAACCATATCTATTTATTTCTATATATTCCATTCTGCATATTTCATTTTGGAGATCAATGAATCGATTAAGGGATCACTTTTTATCGCCGGAGCTTGCCGTGGGCTGGATGGTCGCCACAAATGGCATCCTCGTAATCCTTTTCATTGCGAAGTGATTCGAGCAGGTTCATGACTCCATCGACGATGTCGTCCATAGTAAGGGGACGAGCCTCGGCTATCATCACTGCCAAGATGATGGGTATATAGACTTCCCTGCGGGCCGACTCCATTGAAAATTATATTTTTTAACTGAGCTGTGAATTTCTAGGAAAATAAAATAGAGTGTTGTTTTTCGGTTCGGGAGATACGATAAACTGAAAAGCTGAGCCTGAATTCAATGCTTAGTTGACAAGCGGCGCCCAGTATACAGGATTCCTACTGGGGAGTGAAGAAACAGTCAGTCCTAGGGCCTATGGTACTCTTGGGAGAAAGCATCTACATACTTACTTATGTATAAAAATATATTCACATATATGTATTTTGTTCTGCATAATCTGGTTCCTATTGAATATTTAATTTGGGTCAACAAATCGATTGCTTTTGGGATCACTTCCTAATTCTAGAGCTAGTCTGGGCTCGACGACAGTCACCAGTGGCTCCCACAAAGTCCAATTTATCGCGCAAGGAGCTGAGCAGCTCCATGATTCCATCGACGATCTCGTCCAAACTGACTGGACGACTGTGGGCGACCATTACGGCCAGGACGATGGGTATATAGACGTCTATGCGGCTCGACTCCATGGAACTGTCTCCTTCCAATTTTACTAAAAAATTTCTAAATAAAAACAAAAAACCGAACGTTACTTTTGATTTGGTTGATGTGAGAAACTGAAATGCTTCTATGCCAGGAATTTATGACATTTCCCATTGACAAGCGCAGACAGGACCACTTCAATTTTGTGTGTGTGTGTGTGTGTGTGCGTCTGTGTGTCTGTATACAGTTTCGGTGGAATAAGGGGGTACCCTCCGCCCCCAGCCCCGCCAGCGTGCAATGGAAAAATTCAATTTGAAAAACTGTCACTGTCACTTGTCAGCTGGTGGTCACACTTCCGACTCGCCTTCTACTTCTGTATTGTGCTCTGTTTTGCCTTTGGTTAAGAGCTTTGGTACATGGCATTCAAGCCACTTCTGCGTCCTGTGCGGTGCATTTTCGGAACATATCGATACGACGCGTCGTCAGTGGCAGTGGCAGTGGGAGTGGGAGTGGCAATATGGATGTGGAGATACATTTCATATGCAAATTGCTCGCAACTCAGAGACGGGCAAGACAATAACAAAGATATACCATACATATGCAAATAAGCAATGGCAGTGGCAATGCTAGTGGTAGTGGCAGTGTCAGTGGAGCTGCCCCTCCAGGCAGAAAGAAAACGGAATCGTATCCATAAAGCAGCCAACATCAGAGTGGAGAGAGTTTTCGGTTTATTTCCTTTCATCTGGATATTCCATAAACAGAGTTGAACTACAGAACCCACCCACCAGGGTACTGCGATCTAAGACTTGATTTATTATTATTGTAACGTTGCGATAAGCATTGAAACCCATTCAAAAGATATCCAATTGTACAAAGCCTCATACACATTTTGGAATGCAGCAGATTTTCAGCAAAATCGGGGCTGATCGCAAGTATCAAAGTATCGGCTTCTAACGCCTGTGTTTACGTTCGAATGGGCTTTGGGATAGGGTTTCGATTGTTTATTGAAGAACCCTCGGGTCTGCTCGACCTTCATTCCATAAATCAGTTCTCGTGCAGCCGTCGGATCGGGAGCATTAAAAGTCTCGGGCTCTTATCGCTCACAGTGATTCATATATTTACCAGTATGTAAATAAATACTTATACAAAAGTGACCGACTTGACCGATCTGTCCGGACTTAACCGATTACTATATTACTAAACACTACAAAATTCTTTTGTCTTCTATCTAGTACTATGTAGGATTTATCTCAAATATGTACTAAATGTGTGTTAATAGGTACATATGTATGTGCTTTGTGTGTGAAAAATATTATATTGTATTAGTGTGCAAAAACAGGGGAAAAACTAAAACTAAATTCTATAACGGCACGTACTGAGGTTCTAACGTTCTAAAATTAAAAAGAAAAAAGTAACTTAATGCTTGGACGGCCGCTCCATGAGATGCCCTGCCTTTCAGAACGAATATTTCTATTGAAGATATGTACATATGTACATACATATGTATGTATGTAGTATATGTGAGAAAACAGACGCTGTTTCGCAAAATGCTGAGGATAGCAACATTTGCAAGCGAATGCACATACATATGTAGATCCAAGGCATTTACGAGCGTTTGTCTGGAAATCATTTGCTAAGGCTTCTCATTGAATTTCAGAACTATGGCGGCAATTAGTGGACCGAAATTCGTGTTGGATTTTGAAAAGCTAAAGGAGACATTCGCTGAGATTTGCCCGGACTTTGGTGAGGAGCCCAGCTATGAAGTGGCCAGTGTGGCTCGCCGCTTTGCCGAGCAAGTGATCTTCTCCTTCAGCAAGCAGGCTAAGGTAGCGAAGGCGGAGAAGAAGGACAAGACCTGGACCATACGGCTGGACGTGAAGAACGAAGAGGGATGTCAACTCCAAAATGAGGTGCACATACTGACGCACTTCTACCGGGAACCGCTGATGACGCAGCCATTCGTAATGCGCAACCAGTTGCGGATGACATTCAAGCAGGCTAGTCTGCTGGCGGTGCACAAATACTGTCAGCTAGTGCCGTACCTGGTACGGCGCGGAGAGGTAGTTCTTACGCCGTTGGCTGGAGCAGTGTTTGCCCAGGACGACATGCCGAAGCTAGCTGAGGAGCTGGGCGTGCCTCTCGCCGACCTGGTCATGGCTGTCATCAGCAGCTGCCAGACGGACGGCTACTACTTGGAGCACAGTCGCTGTCACATCGCGGTGGCGGCACTCGTAAAGACTGTCGCCGATGACAAGATGCGTGCCTCGATTGTCAAGAAGACCATTAAAATGTACAAGCACCACGGTAAGAACTTCGACATGGAAAAATTCAAGGTTTGGAGTAAATTTCAGCGGCGTTCTACTCCGGCCGAAAAAGAGGACGAATACGATAAGCTGGCCGAGCAGGTTCTGGCCTTCCAACTGGGCAGCAAGAAGGAGGAGGGGACAAACAAGATGAAAGTAAAACCCAAGACTCCCATGAAATGTGCGGCTAACTTTCAGTTCCCCAAAACAAACCACATGTGAAGCTGCCATTATCGCTCAACTGGATTCAAGCAAAAGGTCGCCGTCGAGCTATTCGGCAAGCTCCCTCATATTCTACATCGCAGAAGCGAATTTGTATTCTACTTATTCAATAAAACTCACTTTACTTTACTTAATGTGAAGACAATTTGTCTACACTATATTTCCAGCATTCTTATCAACTTTCAAGGGGTTTGCTGTTTTGCTGTTTGTCCGAATAATGATATAATGATACCAAATTAATATCTGTTTCTTACATATATTTCATATAAACATAGTTGTACGTTATTCCTGAGCTTCCAGAGGCCGCGAATCATGGATAAAGTTTCATAACACATCTTCAAAATCAAAAGTACTCGGAGTACATAAAACAAACAACTTTCCCGAGTATTTTCGTCATTTAAAATTAAAGCGTAATGCTATACGACTTGTTTTGGAAACAAGCAATCGGATTCGAACAGAGAACATCATTTCGGGTTCGATGCTCGTTGCATTTTTGGCGGTAATAAATGGAGTTTTGATTTCTTCACTAAATGCGACAGTTTGATCCGTTGACTCTCCATGTGGGTGACGAGTCCGACGGACTGCATATACTCTTCCTTTGGGCGCTCTTGTTGGACGGTGATCTTCTCGATCTGCGGGGTGCGCGTGCGGGCCAACGCCGCCTGTAGGTTAAGGCGGCTCTCCTTAACCACTGTGGTCGTGTAGGCGTGTTGCGGCAATTGTGGGGTAGACATTGTAGAGTCGATGAAGTACTTCTGCATCAGTAGCTTCTCTGTTGGTCGCTTCTCGACAACTTGCGGCGTGATCGTCACCTTTTCGGACAACACGAGCGGAACGATAGCCCCACTGATAATATCGTTTACCACTTGATCGTTTGGCTTCAGATCATGCTCGGTGAATGCCATACAGAAGCGATCAATGTCATCCTGCAGGCGCAACAGCATATACTGGCACTCGGCATTAATCTCGCACAGTATCTCCTCGATTTCGTGCAGGTAGGTGTTTTTGACGACGGGATCCTGAAAGAACAACACCATAAATCCAGTACTATTTGGTCGCTTATCGTGGGGCAGCTATGCATGTACTTACGGCGTCCTTCTGCTCGTCGAAAGCGCGAACAATGGTCTGCAAAAGATCAGAAGACGGCGATTAGAAAACGATGTACTTTCCTTTTGTTAGATTCTCATACACACCTGGTGCATCACCAGATGCGTCTTCATGGCCCGCTGACAGTAGGCAATATCATTAACCACTATGTCAGGCAGCTTGTAAAATTTCCGGAGGTAGTGCTCAAAAAAGCGCTGCGCACTTGGCATCGAGTTGGCTTTGCGCATTTTAATAAGGAATGCTCTGATTATCTCATAACGCTCTTTCGGTGAGAAGTCGTTGAAGTTAATCGACTCCATTTCGATCGTATAATTTCGCTTTGTTGATTAAATGCGCAGAAATTACTTTACTTGTTTGTTTTGATGCCAGAAATTGCCGCTCTTTGGATCTGCAGAGTGTGCAGGGATGGTTTTGAAAAAATCACCTGAAAAATACCAACTGCGTGGTGGCAGCGCTTGAATTGAAAAGATATCGATAGTGCAGGGATCGATATTACCAAAACTGAAAACTGATCGCCAGGTTTGAATTCAAATATAATTATATTTGCTCATTTCGTTCTTGCTATGGTCGCAACGAGATGGTCGCACCGGACCTTAGTGACCCGTAATTAATGCAAGCCATTTACGACCAGAAGCACGCACAGCTGTCGACCCAGCTCCCAGTGTTATAATAGCAAGCATGATTGATAGTCTCGGTTGTGGCGCTGAGCTCTGCTCTGGCTTCACAGAAGTGGCATGGCATGGACCTGCTCACCCATGTGTGTAAATAAATTAATTACTATTTAATTATTCACATTTCGATCAATTACTGTATGGACATTCTGTGTCGATTTCAATTATGTTCTCCCGCAAAACACAGTTGCAAAAATAGAACGACAGTTAATTATTATGACTGATTTACATTGCAGTGAAACCATTGAAAGCGTTCCAATAACGAAGGTAAATATACACGATGTACTGCTTAAATAACAAACATTTCGAAAATGTTATGTACTTGTAGCATCCCAATCCCTGTCCACAGAAATTGTGCACCGATTTTGAGGTATCTCCAACGAATCTCAACTCTTGTTATCCTCCTTTTTTTTTTTGAATATCCTCAGTCAACTTGAAGTCTTTGTGGCCCCAGACAGAAAACTTTTGACCACAAATGGATCTGGGCCTGGCGCTGGAGCAGCATAATCCACAAACGCCTTTTGCGTTGAAAAGGCAACAGAATACGCACAAATCTCGAGCAGGAAAGGAAGCAGGAAAAACGAAATGCAATCTGAAATCTCATCATAAGCCCTGCCTTGGCCAAATCCAGACTTCGCTTCGTTTCGGTCAGATGGAGACTAGAGAACAAACAACCACTCGGACCCGGATTACAGTGAGCGGTTCTTTATTTCCTACCAGGCCAGTGAGTGCCTCCTCCGAGTATTTAGTTGATTTTTGGGTTGAAATTTGTTTAGTACAGAGCATTCTTGCAGTTCAAATTTGGTTGTGAACTTCCAAAGAAAAAGTATCACCATCAAAACCTTTACAAGCGTAAGATCTAATACTAGTACATTAATAAATTATCTTTTATGACGGTTGTTGGGTTTTTTTGTGTTCAAATGAATAATGGAAAAGGCCTGCGTCCCATGCAAGCTAATAATAAAAGTACTAGTGTATAAAACATACTTTGACTTCAATGTTGAGGAGTGTGCAGAAGTGATACAACATAAAGTATGGTATAGAGTAGATAACTGATGGCTTCTGGATGCCGAGCAATATTCATGTTGTTGGAGCTTCAAAGAAAGAACGTGGGAACAATAGAAAGTGCAGGACGAGCAATCCCTAGCAACGGTTAAGAGTAAAAAAAAAAAAGGACGAGAGAGAGAGCAAAAAGGACAATGGCACCTAATGGTCCGTTAGTGGTGCTGGAGTTGCTGGTGTTGCCGGTTGGTTCCGGCCAGAACGGAACGGAACAGTACAGAACAGAACAGTCGCACGTGGGGCGACGACGAGAGTGTCCCTCATTTATCATTTACACACCAACGCACGTGAAAACAGTCCCAACACGGCAAGATGACGGCTCGGCTCGGCTCGGCTTGGTCGTCGCTAAGGTTTCCATTTCATATCATCCCCCCCCTGGCAGAAATTCCATTAACGCCTTCCCTACTGATGTTGGCCCCTGTGAATGGGTCCGGGACCAGGCCCAGTCAGGCTTACGGTTTCGGTTTTGGGTCCGTCCCCATCATTTGCATTGATTAAATCACTCTGCGGTCGGGCCGGCAAATGGCTTTAAAATGCGAACCAACTTTCCGCTCAATTGTTCGTGCGTCCGTTTTTATGCACTCCGATCCCGTCCGTATTTTTTCTTTTTACGCCCGTATTCATGTTGCCGTACAAATTGCCATTGTTTTTTTATTTCACATTTCCCCCATTTTCAAAAACCTAGGCAACCTTTGGCACTTTCTGCGGCAGCCTGTGCTCCGCACCGGCACCGGCACCGGCTCCGGCTTCAATATTTCCAATAAATTTCACTCTACAGCCTCGGGCTGTCAGCGTTGGGTTTCGGTTTTGAATTGCCACTGATGAGCGGCTGAGGGTTGAGGGGCTGAGCGGAGCAAGAGCTGGAGCTGGAGCTGGAGCTGTGCGAGTACACGATTCCCTCGAGAGCAGGGAAAATTTGTAATGTTTGTGCAATCAATGTTGTTGCCGCAACAGCCACACCACACCGTACCGCCCCGCCCCGACCCCCGCCCTACTCTCCCACCATATCGATTTTTGGTTAAATTTGGTTTTCTTGTTCGAAATCGTTTCTATTCCAAAGTTTCGCCTTTTCATAGGCGCCACTTAAAGGGTACAACAAGCAGTCGCTGTTTCCAACTTCGAAATGATAGATCGTCCTTTAGCCAGCATATTCCTCCGTGTTTTGCGTTTAAAGCCAAGCTTAACAAACTTACTCGATTGTGTGCTCCGAATATCATTATAAAAATGAATCAATCAGTTCAGCTGGGCAGTCGAATGCGAAAAACGTATGGAAATTGAATACGATACAGAGAGACCTAGAATGCATTCACTGCACTCCATTTTGCACCATATTGACTGCACCAGACTTTATTTTTGGTTGTTTTGTTTTGAGAGGATTGCGCTGTAAAAACACGGTAAAAAATTGTGAAACACAACCAAATGAATCGTTGATGGTTTCATCACGCAATAAAACTGGTGGCAGCGGGTAAAAAAGTGTGCAGTTAAATGGAAATGAGAACGAAATCGGATCAAATGCCAAGTGGATGGAATTAAAGTATTCCGAATTTACACAATTCTATGAAATATACGATATTTAATAATTCTCAGCATGGTTTAAATCGAGCAATATACATATATATGTACATAGGGCTCTTAGTCGAGGATGTGTTTACATTTCAAACACAACTGCCATTTAAGCGATAGCCGATACAAACGTATAACTATCTATCCGAAGGATGGCAACGCCACGCCTGACAATCAGCTGTTGCGCATAATTTAAAAAAAGCAAGACATTAAAATCAGGGTGACCGATTATGGTATTTTAAATACTCAAATTTTAGCTACAGATCTGTTCGAATATGATTTTACGATACGAATGTAGCGAACGGGCCGCTTCGTGAAGTTCATTTCACCACCAATCCAGCTCGATCCCACACGATCCCAGTGAGTCTGGTCGCAAGAGACCTCCACGTCGTGCTTTGCATTTGCAGAAACATATAAGTAAATATTGTTCATTGCGAAAACGTTGCTCAGCTCGAAGACTTCGCGGTTTTGGTCATCCTTGAAACGACGCTCTTGCGTGTTTCCCGACTGCCACATCCACCCCCGGAAACTCGACTCCACGGTGGGGCAGATTCCTTCCAGCATCCGCTTGATCAATGGCGGCGAATATCTGGTCCGGCTCGAATATGACAGCGGGACGAACCACATGCACCAGCTGTTGGACAGTCAGAAGCGGGAGCCGTACGAGCGAGGCCACCGACTTGAAGTCCTCGCTGGGATTGTTGTCCCTCCACTTGCATAGAGCTAGAAATATATCGATTTCGGGGGCCTAGAAGGTGCCGAAGAGCATAGCGGTACGGAGGAGTCGCACAAACGGGAAATTTCGGTGGAGGCGCCGCTTGAAGCCTTCAAGGTAATCCTAAAATATCTTTACACCGGGACTATACCTGTCTTCACCCTGGACGTCGACACCATTATCGATGTGTTCGAATTGGCCCATTGTTACGGGTTGCAGAACGTCGAGACAGACATAGACAAATATCTGCAGCAGAATCTGAAGTACTCCGAACGCTTAGCCAGAATGTTGCGATGGCCAGGCAGCCGCTGACCCTCCACCACGAACTCCACGTCCGAGTAGTCCGAGTTCATGCAGAAGCTGGCCATGTCCGCGACGAAGCTGTCGATGTCGTCGATAATGATCGCCTTATTTTCCTGGCTGCTCATTTCGTTTGCTGGATTCCTGTGGAGTGGAATGGATGATGTCTATATCTATATTCTTCATGTTCTAGGAACTCACTTTCACAATTTACGCGCACAGATTGTGTGGTTATAACGCAGGTCGATCAAATATTCTGCCCGGCCGAAATCGATTCAAACAAAAAAGAATTGGGAGTTAATGAAACGAAACCGAACGCACTGACTGTTTGCTTCAGGGTGACTGCGCCGCCAATAACGAAATATACTATAATATATAATGATTATCAAGTGAGGCATAAAATCAAGGCATATATCAACGTCAAGGCATAAAACGTAGGTGAGCATGAAATCCGCCGTAAGAAAACGTACATACGTTTTCAATTGCATTTATTTATTCATTCTTTTTATAAATTGCAAAAATAAATTCAAATTTTAAAGCCTTTTAGCTGCAATTCCTTTTGATATTTCGTGGTTTTAAATAAATATTCAAATAGTATATTTTGGTATTATACCGGGCCCAAAATAGTATATTTCGTTATTGCCGGCGCGGTCACCCTGATTAAAATGTTCTACAATTACTCACATCAGCGAGATCCTTTGACGCTGTTGTCGCTCAGATGGGTTGTCCAATAGGTTTTGACTAGAGTTAATAAATAGAATAGTCTTCGCTTGCTTTTAGTGGCTTCGAAGCAACAGTTAGACAAAGCGGCTAGGAAATCTGGGGCGACTGGACTCTGGCCAACCGATAACTGGAATGCAGGTCAGGAAGTGGTCAAGAAGTACCTTCCTCGATAAAGCCACTGAAAATAACTTTAAGAGCATGTGGACAGCACCAGTAAGCACTAGACCAGCAGTAATGTTCATCTGGAGCCATCCCCATCATGGTACTGCGGCACCACAATCCCAGGATCATGGATGACCTGAAGTACCAGCAACACATCACAGCACGGACACTGAACGTGCCAATGCAGCTTGTCGCCAACACTCAAGGATCTGCTACAGCTTAAGGGTTGGGATCTATGTCATTTCATCATTTAGGATCTCTTCAATTTCATGCTTTCCACTTTTAATTAAAATTCGATTGGTCTAGTTCTGGAAACTGCAAAATATGTGAGTATGTAGGTTTCGAAGGTATTCCGAAGCTAGTTTTCAAAAGTCACTTTCAAGAGAACTACATTCAGAAGAGCATTAAAACTTTAATGAAAGAAGACTAAAGATTAGATTCCACTAATCAGGAGAGAGTAACGATTGTGAATGCAATAAAGTTTGATTTCCAAAGTTAAAGGCCTCTCACAGAGGTAAATAAAAGCACAAAAGGCCTGGCTGGCGAAACTTTCAATTTGTTTTCCTTCGGTCTTTCCCCAATAGTCCCAGGGACTATCCCTGAGCTAGGCATTGCCGACGCCGTACGTGCACACAGGATGGGATGCTTACTTTTCTGCCTGATTTTCAAATGCCTAGAAGACAGGGACAGAGTGAGAGAGAGAAAGGGAGAGCGAGAGGAAAAGTAAGCCAGGAAAATACCAGCATCTTTGATTAAAAGTTAAGAGCTTTAACAGCAACAGAACACCGTTGGCTCATCGCCTGACGCCTTTTCCTGATTTGTTTGCTTATTAGAGGTTTTCTTCCGGCTTGTTTGCACAGGCGATTGAGATTGAGAACGAGAACGAAAACGAGAGCCTCCTTGCTGGCCAGGTCCCTGCGTAAATATAAATTGGCTGGCGGTATTTTTAGCGCCACGGAATCACCGATAACAAAACATGACGATTTGCAAATGATGTCATAAATTTACAAACAACACGCCCAAGTGGGTGATGGGTGATGGGTGGTGGGTTGCCTTGTTTATGATAAATGTCGCGGTACAACGGATATCACATTCCCGTCAACTGTCCTGCATTGTTGCCCTGTTACCCATGGAGACCCATGAGGCTGCCTGGCTGGCTGTTAGGTACGGGATACTGGCTGTTGCTTGGTGGGTGGTGGGTGGCAAAAGCTCGCTGTAGATTTCTCTTTTGCTGTTAGAACGACATCCACACTACTGTTAGCCGACGACTGTCTGTGGGAGGCGGCTGGGTCTGTCTCTCTGTCTGTTACGAATAATAGTTCGCTCAGGCAATCGTTTTGCCCCATCAACATCGTTAACATTTTACCTGATTTCGGGGATTAGGGGGTGACAAAACAAGTCAATTTTGATTTGAATTAATTAACAATCGTGACAATTAACGCAATTAAAGCGCTCAATAATGCGGTAGCTATTGTGCACGGTGTGCATGTTCCCGAAAATGTTTGTATTTGGAACACCAACGGCAAGTGGGGCAAGGTCCTACCTATCTAATGTGCATAGAAAAGTGCGGTGCTACCAATACAATGGCACTTTTTGTTGTTGCACTGCAAAACATGTGAATGTGTGTGCGGGTCGATCACTGATTTAGAAGGTGGGAGCTTAGAATTTCTGAGCTTAGAAATTCTCTTGATATACCCAATACCCAGTACCCAATCTATGTACTGGGTATCCATCTGTACACCAGTAAGTCCAGCATTATATATGTAGTACTTACGCGTATTTATCTTTTCAAAAGTACATAGTTGCAACTAAGGGTTGCTGCCGTACCCCGCAGTCTGCCCCCTCAGGTCTTCAGGTCTTCAGTCCATCATCGGTTTTAGTTTAACTTTTGAGCATTGTTCAGAATTCAAGTGGAGAAATGTCCAAGTCGTACGTACAGCAGACGCAGCGGAACGGAGCAGGAGGAGGGCTTCCAAGGAAAGAAATACACCTGAGCAGTGCGGCAACTGCTGCAGGGGACTCGATAAAAAAGCCATCAACGAGCGTTCTGTTTGCCCCAGTAACAGCACCGAAATCTACTCTGAAAACAGCAAAAGTAGCTGTAGCTCGCTCCAATCCAATCCCCAATCCAGTGCTCCACTGCTCCACCCCACACAGTGGACCCTTAACACAGTGCAGAGTCCAACGAAATGGCAGCTCGAAACTTTGGACAAATTATCAACTGAATGTAGCAGAAACAACAATAATCTCGGCGACAATTTCAAGAGGCAGCCCGCAAAAAAAGGCAAGCACTAACCAACTTTTATTTGGAGCTCCTTTATTCTGGTTATTGCTATTATTATTATTATTTGCATGGCATGGAGTCGGGGTAGTCCCGCCCTCCGCACCATCCGACGTCCAACGTCCGACATCCATAACAATTTCACCCTTTGTGTTTGGGGGGGAGAGTCCCTAAAAGTTGGTCTCAACTTTGGGTTTTTCGTTTCGCTGAAACAGTCCTCGAACTCCACTCGGCCGGATTTCGACCCCGTTCAGAGTTGAACACTGGATAAATAGGGCTTTCCTTCGGTATCGGTGTGGGGGGGGAGGGGAAACACTCTGGCCACGACTTTAAAAAATCCGTAAGCTCCATATAATCCGTTCGTTTGGCTTTAAGATATTTCCAGCACAACATCAAAGAAAACGAAAAGCCTCCACCTAGCCCCTTCCCCCATCCAACCAAAACGGAGGACACACGGAGGGACAAGGAAAACGCGCTCCAGGCGCAACGTCGGACCTCTTTCTGTCGAAGACCTCGCCGCCACTTTGCTTTTCCGCTTTTCCGCCAAGGAGAGACATTTTACGAATTTTCGCGGACTTTTCGTTGCCAAATATTTTCTTTGAGCAGGACAACAGATGCTCCACCTGATCTGTCCTTCCTTGGCGGCAGGGCAGGGCAGGGCAGAAAACAAAAAAAATAAACTCCAATTAAATGAAACTCTTTTTTCTGTTGTTCCTGTCGCTTTTCGAGTCACTCCTGTATGCTGCCGCGACAGCGCGACAAGAAGACCCATCGACTCTGCCAATGCCATCATCCAGATACGGCAGATACGACAGATACCGCGTCCGGTACAGTGGTAATGAGAGGTAAGACGGCTACGTAGTGGATACATTCTTCTTTCGGGGGGGTCCTTGAGCGGACACTAAAGAAGGAAGCGGAAGACTGTAAATTTCCATCATATATTCAGATGCACCAGAAAGGACTTACGTATATGGCAGCATCCTAGCTAGCTAGATCATAGCTGCTCCTTTATTATTAGTCCTCATGAACGGAAATTTTGGTAAAGTCTATTCAAGTGTGCGGCTGTGATGATGCTATTTTCGGAATTTGGCCCACTGCTTAGTCGACTGTAGTGCTTATTATCATTGGACGACCACCCACACCACAACACACCAATATCGATTGGTTCGAGTCGTCCCTATTCCATGCCCTATGCCCCACTCCCCTCCTCCGCTCCACTGAGATTAATTGAGCATAAATTTTCGATGCGCTTCGCTTCCATGGAACTGCGTGAACTGCGAAAAATACTCAGGGTGAACGGGTGGGCTGCGCAGAAAGCGTCCTTGAGCAATGTTTAATAGACTTTTAAGTCGATTTTTCGTGGCCCACAGCAGGAGAAGCACGAAGGCAGGCCATGCTCGGACTACGGACTGCCTACTGCGGACTGCGGAATGCGCCTCCATCAAGGACCCATGTCGCGAACGGCTGTCACCTGCCGGCAGTCGTAACCATTAATCATGATTACTTCGCACTGAAGTCGACAAACGGCCTACAGCCTGTTCACAATGGCCCGTAAATTCCGGTGCTATTACTCACATTAATAAGTAATTAATTGATTCGATGCCACGCACACACCAACACAACAACACAACACAACACACCAATACACCAACACACAATCGGAGACGACTCTCTGGGGGTGTGAAGGCAGGTGGCTGGATGGATGGATGGATGGACTGTGCTAAATTCTGCCTCTGATGTGTGATGTGATTTGTGACTCCTGATGGTTGCATTTCACACATCGACACGCATCGGGTCCGGCTCATTGATTCATGGGGCGGGTTACACATGATACGCCCACAAATTAATTTACAATCCATTTGCGGATGGGGTGTAGAGAGAGAGAGAACGGGAAGGAGGAACTTGTTGTACCTGTTTGTTATTACTTTATGCAAAATGTGTGGAATATATTCGCTTCTGTTCCTTAAAGATTATCTTATATGTACATGTACACACAAACCTGGACCTACAAAAACGATCCCCACATTGGGTCCGCGCTTAAGCGAATTGATTTGCTTGATAAACAGAAACAACTTAATCCCCATTAGATGGTCCAAGAGGAACGAAGCCCAGGAGATTTGCAAAGTAACGAAAGCGCCAGCACAACGATTAAAACTTTTTGCGGTGGCTCCCTGGCCCATGCCCTCTGCCCACGCCCCAGTCTCCTGCCAAAGCCTTCACCCACAGAGAACACACACACACACAGTCAGTCGAGGACGAGTCGAAACTTTCTGCTTTGCGGTTAATTCGTTTTTATTTTCAGTTGTGGCGATTGTTTAACCGAAAGCCTCAAAACCAACTGGCGCCAGACCAGGCCCGGCCTGACCCTCGACTCTCCGGTTCGGAGAGTGCCACAACAAGTGACATGTCAATCAATGGACCAGACAGAGGCCAGGACAACGGAGCGTGCCCGCCCGCCCGCAGTCTGCCACCAGATGTGTCTACTTGCCCTCGAACAGACCAAGGAATTGGCCCCGGAGCCGGACAGCTGACAACGGCCCGAAGCTCTCGATTGTTGAAAGTTGTTGCTGGGGACCCACAGCGGCTTTTCAGCTGGAATTCGATTGAATACCACACAAAGAGGGCGATTGCTGGGCGATTGCTGGCTCCTTATTTAAGGTGCCACAGAACAAAGCCACAGAAAAATAGAGCAGTACTCGTAGATAAAGTGGAGATATTTATTATCAACGCAACGGAAGCCATTGGGGAAATAGTTTTCACTCAAAAGTGCTCCTTTGGCTCGTGCTCGCGGAAAGATGGTCAGCAATTGCTGCGCCGGAAACCATCTTTGCCAGCCAAAAATGCTGTTGAATACTGCGGAAACGCGTAGACAAAGGCGGCTAGGGATAAACGTTTCGTGTGTGCGGGAGTGGGAGTGGGACTGGGAGTGGAAAAATCCCTAAAAAGCAGCAGCCGCAGGGAGGGGAAACAACACACGTATCCGCCGGGCATTATCCTGCTCGCCAGCATTCCGTGCGATTTGCTCAACCATTTCTTGCAGTGAGTCAACATAAGTGTGGAGCGACCTCTGGGGTCCAGGTAGCGGACAATGGACAATGGACTCGCATTCATACATACAAATTGCACTTTGAGCGCACACAGGACGCATGCAACTGGGTCAACGTACGCGTACGCGTACGCAGGGCCGTGCCCCATCCCGCTGCCGAGCCGGGCCGGGATAATGTCAGACCCAGAGACACAGACACAGACACAGCCACAGAAACAGAAACAGAAGTCCTGAGGTGCTTTGTTCTGTGCACTGGCGATAAGCATCTGGCGTTCAGCGTTCCACTGTCCGAGCGTCCCTCTGAAGCGCTTCCATCCAGAAAAGGCGCTTAAAAGGCATGACTTCTCGGACACAGCGCACACCTAATGGCCCTCAGTGCGAGTGAGTGCGAGTGCGAGAAAGGGTCCTAAATTGCCAGGACTAGCACCAAAATAGCACTTTCTTTAGTCATTAATGAAAGGTGTGAATGCTTTGAGTGTCTGCCACCTCGAGCACCTAGGATACCCCCTTCCGAACAGGGTATCTCAGAGCAAACTTTTTGGAACTTTGCACAGGGCTTAGCCCCGCAGATAGCTCTGCCAGCTCTGCTCTGCCACACAGAACATAAATGAAATGCGCTCAAAGCCTAGCTCAGCGGGAATGAGAAGCGCTCAATTGGGTTCTAGATGGGGGTCTGATGGGGGCATGGAGCGTGTGTGTGTGGGCGGGTGTACGGGTGTGCGGGTGTGCCCGCAATTGCGACGAAACGAGATACATTTTTGTACAGAATTCCGTATCGCTTTAATTCGGCGATGACTGGCGAGCAAACAGCACGGAAAATCTCTTCAAAGTCCAAACGTTTTCTAATTGAGTGTCAAGTTTAAAGATGATGAAAATCAGACTATTGCTGCTGCCTCTGCTGCCCTTCGTACTGTTAATAGGTACCCTCAGGGGTGAGTAGAGAGGACCCAACAGTAGAAGAGCCAGAACATTTAACATACCATGTCAACCCACAGCCAGCTGCCCCATCTATCTGACCATCTCGCTGTCCGGCAAGGCCTTGCACGACTCTTGCCTGGAGGTCAACTGGGGTCCGGACTGTGCTGGGCCGCCCGAATGGATCGGCATCTATGGCCAGGATCCGACCATTTCCAACTTCCAGCCGGAACTGCGTATCAATGGCATTACCAATCGGACAGGCAAACTGTCGACGCCCATAAAGCTGGGCAAGCTGCTGTTTCCTGGGGGATGGAATCGTCACGATAGCAACGAGGTGCCGGCCACACGGTATCCCAGGGGCAAGTGCCTGCCGCATTATGTGGCCAGCTACAATGGCACGGAGCTGCTGACCGTCGAATGTCTAAAAATACAGCCCAATTGGATGGCCCAGATCAAGGATGGGGACCAGATGCCGCTCAAGAGCCTCTTCCTGCCGGGTAGCCATGCCTCGGGCGCCTTCGTTGCCAGCTACAGCAAGACCAAGTCCCTGCTCGTCAAGGACTATCTGGTGGCGCAGCATTTCGATGTCTGGTCGCAGCTGGTCTTCGGCATACGCTATCTGGACTTTAGTGTGGGGTAAGCAGCATTGGTTCTTTGTAGTCTTTGAATGGATGACCAAATGATAATTATCTCCGTGTCCGTATACGTGTCCGTCCCCGCACAGCTACAAGTACATGGACAGTGACAACGATGCCGACAATTTCTGGATAGCCAACGAGAACATGTTCATCATACCCTTGGCGGGTGTGCTGCGCGACGTTCGTCATTTTGTGGAGCGCTCTAGGGAGCTGGTCATCCTGGACTTTAGCTCCTTCCCGATAGGATTCTACAAGCATCCGGAGATCTATAGCTCGCTCTTCCACCTGCTGCGTCAGGAGCTGGGCGAAGTGGCCTATCAGCGAAATGTGACCCTGGATGAGCATTGCGCTAACCGTAACTTTCGGCAGCTCCTGTCGCTGGGCATACACGTGGTGTTGCTGTTTCCCACCCAAGAACTACCTTATCCGGAGAATGGTAAGCTTCGGTAGGGATAATTTTTGATGATTTTGATGACCCATCTGCTTATCTGCTCTCCGCACAGAATCGGGCCTCCTCTGTTCGCCCTGGCAGCGCTTCAGCACCAGCTACATGAACATCTCCCAGACACTGGACTATATGCGATTGCTGTTCAGCAGGAAGCCAGATGGACCTGTCCAGGACGATGGCTGGATATTCACCGCTGTCAAGAGCATGGAGCAGACCCTCAACACACACAAGCTGCAGACGGCCAAGGAGCGGGCGGCAGTCATCAATCCCAAGGTGAATCAGTGGCTGAAGGGCCCATGGGGCATGAATGCCAATGTCGTGGCCATGGATTACTTCAGCAACACGAATATCGTCGATTTGGCCATACAAGTGAATGCCCACAAAGCCTTCCTGCTGGCCACCAAGAACAAGTTTATTAACATGGAAATATTGCGTTGAAAACGCTGAAAACGGATTATAAATATCGTAAATATATCCAATATCGTATATCAAATTGCAAAAGTTGGCAGACCCGAAAAGTTCTGACCTATCTAGCTAAGGCACAGTCCCCTTAGTGTGTGCAAGAACCACATGAAAAGCTGCTCTAGTAGATACAGGAACCCAAGCAGCAAAGCTTGAGCGAATAAACGAACCGGTTTTTTTAACCGTTTGTGCCGTCAACTGGCATTTGGATAGTAGTTCTCTCACGATATTCGGGTCTATGTAGTCTCGACCTTCATGCGTTGCCTACGCCGTAATTAAAAAGTGCACGCAATCTAAGGTCAGCGCTTGACTTTTCAGTCATTGAAAATGGTATGGAATGTAGATCACATCACCAATTTGCATAAACAGCATATCGGCTGTCAATAGCCATTCACGTTAGGATTTCTTTATGACTACTAGTGCAATGCCAATTCCAGCCAATTGAAAAATTGCAAGTTTCGAAACATGTAGAATTCTTAACAGTCCCAGTTCCAGGAACGATGACTCAGACAAATGTCATGCAATTCATTCATTCAATTATTTCCTAATCAATAGCCAGACCCCAGAGAAGTGCCAGGTCAGCTGGTATCGCTATCTGGCACGTGTGCCATCGGAATGATTGCATTTCCATTATCCATTATGCATATGCTCGAGGTACCCGTATCGTGGTGATGTAACCGCCAAGAAGCCATGTGACAACGGGACGCCAGCAAGACTAGTTCAAATCTCTCACCTTGGCTAATACGAAACCGGATCTGCCAGATCAGAATGTTCCATGCCGCAAGCAAACTAATTGAAATTAACTGCAAATTTATCCGATGATGTGGAGAGTGTAATTTTTTTTTTGTTACAGTGGTGATATTCGATAGTTCACACGATAGGCGAACAGTGGTTATTTTCAAAATTACCGCCAATTCTAAAAAAATATCGATATTTAATAGAAAGGTAGGGACAACAGGCATAAACAGCTGAACAAAATTGCATGGCTCATACGAACCTCACCTCACCTGCGATCATGCATATGATATGACTTAAGGTCCCCACGGTATGTTAGGCCATGGGGTGGATTTTATCTTGCATGCGTTCCATTTTCTTGGCCGTTTTGCCTGTTGTCCATACCCTCTTTTTCCTCACCAAGGGGAATTTTATAAACTAAACTTAAATATTTGTTAAATAACTGATCTCATAAACTTTTATTGTATATTAAGTAGGTATGACGAATAATTTCCTTGTTTTTAGGCTATATCAGTGAAATTTTTTCTTTTGCCAAATATGTGTATCGGGATCGAGGCCTACGGGAATTTATGTATGTATGTATATACATATATACGGGAATCTAATTAAATGCATGAATAGGTCAAAAACATTTCAATTTCAATAACCAAAAAAAATAAGGTTATTGGCTTATCCCATGTAAGGAAGATCTAGTTTTACCCGAAATTTCATAACTCAACCGTAGTGCAAATTAGGCTTTTATATTGTATATAATTTAGATGACCATTTTGTCTAGTACAGAATATAGAATTGAATGGAACTGACACTTCTGTAGTATACAGTGCTACAGTGGTTAGTGCTACTAGGCCTCTTGGAAGTGCAAAGTTTCTCCTGTCTGCAATTGCAGTTGAATGCACTTTGTGTGGACGCGTGTGTGCGCGTTGATTAATGCCAAGCGATATAAGCCAATGACTGATAAGGCAATCTTTATTATTCCACTGATCCAATAAAGCTTCCTTTGAAGCCTTTGTTGTGGTCAATTATCAGGACAACAGAGACGCTTTTGCAATACCCTGCAATTAATTCGAAAATTGGTACCCAAAAAATCATTTCGCTTGCAGGGTTAATGCCTCGAAGCTAGAGCTTATCTCTTCTCAAAAACGATAAAGAATGAATATCTTTTAGGCGTTTTCTCTACACAATTGAATTGCATCTCATTTGTATACCCGATGAAGATGAAGATTGATGAAGATATTTTCGGAATGAGTACGGGCAATGAGTACTTCTCTCGTGAGCAAGCTGTGAGCTCACCCGTGAGCCGCAGGCTGCGTCATAGCCGATGATTTGTTCATGGGCGTGCCGTGCCGTGTCACCTTTGTGGTGGGTGTGAGGTTGCTTTTTCAATCACCAAACCATCCATCCATCTACCTGTGTCTGGGTAATTTAGTAAAAAACAAACAACAAGTTGTTTTTCCATAATATGTTAGTTTTATTATAAATAACGCACGCTGTATGAGCGTACATATGCACTCTATTACTTGCACTCTTATCTATTATTACATTTGGGGCTTTCCCCCTCTTCTTTCATCCGATAGTTCTGCCATGGATTTCGCAGAGTAATCGAGTCTTAATCAAAATTGCATATTTATCTGTAGCGAAGGCAACGGCCAGCTGAAGGATCGCTCCTCCAGCTGGCCGTTGCAGCCGCTGATCGGACCTTAATTTGATACAATTTTGACTAGTGACTCTTATGTTAGGGTTTGTTCTTCTTAAGAAAAATATACACGCATCACATCGGTGAAGGGCTTCCGGCATAGCGGGCACTTGGTCACGGACGAGGCGCACTTGGCGCAGGCCACCACATGGCCGCAGGGTAAAAACGCCGTATTGTACTCCGCGGCATAGCAGATCTTGCATAGCTTTTCCTCGGGAATGACAGGCGAGCCGTTGGGCGCCGGGGCTGCACCTCCAGCCGTGCTGGGACTGGCCGCTGTTGCCGTGGTATTGCTGGCGGCCGACACGATCTTCTCGTAGATGCGAGTGGCCGCCGATGGGGCCACATCGCCGGAAGGGGCCTCGACCGACGCCGTCGCTGCTGCTGCTGCTGTTGCTGTTGTCGTTGTTGTTGTTGTGGAGGAAGCGGCAACTGCTGTCGTCTCGTCTGCGCTTGTGCTGCTCTCTTCTTTCTCTGCGACTGGATCTGGCTTGGCAGCCACAGCGTCGATGTAAAGCTGCCCCTTCATCAGCTTGACGAAGCGGCACTGGCTGAGCCAGAGAGCGTGCTGCTCCCAGGGCTCGTCGTTGTCGTCCCAGTCCTTGAGACCACCGCCACAGCTGAAGCAGCGGACGCGGTCGCCGACGCCCGTGTAGAAGAAACCCGCCTCGGCGAGCTGCATTGGCTTCTGCTTCAGGTTGCGCGGCCATTCCTCGAAGGTGCGCAGGCGCGCCGACTCCACGGCGTACTCGGGATATTCGGGAAAATAATTGCCGCTGGCCACTTGCCGACACGTCTCCGGCTGGACATCTCCGTTGGCCTGGGTTGCCGCCGTCGAGGTGGCAATGGAGCTCATCAACGGGGATACAGTATTGCCGATGGACTGTGCAATGTGCGACATGGGTATGCGGCCCTCGGCGTAGGCGCTCTCGCGTAGCTCGACCGTCGAGTCGTTGGCGCCGCAAATGTCGTAGCTGATTGGGGGCAGGATGCGATCGAGGGCCTCGCTGTTCAGCGGCACATTGTTGGTGGTGCGACGGCGCAGGAGCGGACAGTTGGGCGACCAGCGCAGATGCTCAGGTACAGGTTGATCATCGAGATCCCAGCGCCCGATCTCCACCTCGCAGAAATAGCACTTGACCTTATCGTCCTCGTTCGTATAGAACATGCCCGTTCGGGCCAACTGATTCTTGTCGAGCCAGGCCAGAGGCCAATTGCTGAAGGTTTTCAGGCGCGCCTCCTCCCGATTGTACTCGTTCATGATATTGTAGATGTTGTTCTTGAACAGTTGCGTCGCATTCGTATTGTTGTCCACCTGGTCGAGAACCGCTGTCAACTCGAGTGCAGCAGTCGGTCCATAAATGTACCTCGGGTTGGTTAATACATTTGCCATCTTGCTCTCTGTTTGTTGTTGCTTTTATCTGCTCTGGATTGTTGCTGTTGCTGATGATTTTGTAGTTGTGGGCGAAGCAGATCCTTTGTTTCTCCTTCAATTACTCCTCTCTGCTGTGCTCGAAACTGGAATGAAAGAGTATAAAAGAATCACGGTAAGTATATATATTTTATGGTACGTGTGCTTAAGGCTCACATTTTTGCTGTTGAATTGGATGATAAGAAGATAGATAAGGAAGCCTGGATAACGAAAACACTCCTATTGACGCTGCTCCGCGGTACGTGTGCGACCGACCGGCGCCTAACAAGGTACTAGATACTGTTTTTAATGAATCAAACGCTGTCTGCCGCGCCAAGTGACTGGTTCGTTCTAGCAATTACTGCCAAGTGTACTATAGGTGTAATATATTCTAGACCTATTCTATCTATGACCTGGCATGACATTTAAACCGAAACGTTTCCGTATAATAGCAAGCGGTAAGTAAATAACACATTTTCACAACATTACCAATCAGCCCAAAATATTTTTGTAGCTTGCTAAAATTTTCTTATCGCTAGAAACCGAAAGTTTTGCACAGCCCAAAAACCACTCTATCAACCTTATCACTTGATTAATAAATACCTTTTTTGATAATAAAAAAATAAACAATCCCAATGAATTTCGTATATTGTATTTGCCAGACTTAAGAACTCTGGAGTCCGGGACCGTTTTGTGTATGTGGAAAACTGAAAAACTGAAAGCTGAAACGCAGTTCAAGAAACTAGAGATGGATGCAGGCAGCATCAACGAACCTTAAGAGCCCTTAAGAGTCCGGGGCAGACTGCCGGACGACACAGTAGTCGTCTCGCTCGCACGCACGCACGACACGACACCACACCGTTTAGCGCCATCCGCAGGGTGGTTTTCCCTTTTGGGTAGGAATACGTTGGGAGGACAAAAAATACGCCAAAGCATGGAGTACGCAACGTTACAACCGCCCGTGACAGCAGTGCGCCGAAGCGACCCCGGCGGGAGGACATACGGACTGAATGGTGGGTGGTTTAACAGGGTGGCGCCTAGAAGCTGCGCGATAGCACGCGCAGGGGCTGACTCATTCGAATAGTATAATATAAGTAAAAAATGGTTGAGATGTCGAAAACAAGCTGTTTACAAAGGCGGCACGGCACGGCACGGCTGACGTACACGACGGCACTGCTGCATAGGCGGATATGCTAATCGAGCGATAGCAGCACACAGCCCACACAGATACCGACCCAGTGGTAGTAAGTATCGTGGCAATTATAGTAATAACAGGAAAAGACTATACTATCTCCGATCTGCCTAACAGCAAATACAGTGATGGCTCTCTTGAGCGGACTAATCGAAAGAATGGAAACCATCGGAGTACTATCTAATCGTATCAATAAGTAAAAATACTATAAACAAAAATTCATACGAAACAAAAACATTCCACTGCGAATGGAAAAGTCGTAACCCCATAGTCGGTCGTACCATACCATCGATCATTAACTGCAGCCGGAGGAAGGCCTGCTGCAAACTTCTTTAAACTGCAATGTATGGTGGTCTTTAAAGAGATTGTAAAGCCGTTTTTCGACATTTACGCTCAGTACGACTCTCGGCTTGGGGCATGGCACGAATGCGCTCGGCTCCGTTCAAAGTCCAAATTTCAGCCACAAACCAGCCAAACTCGCCAAACAATTGTGCATCGTGGGGCACCCAGGGGGTGGTGGTGGTGGTGGTCGTGTTGGTGCCATGCACTGCAGGCCTCTCTGACTGTGAGAAAGTTTTAATGGAATGCAGTCAAACCACTGTGGAGACGGCGCACTCTGCGGTAGAGTAGCGTGAAGTGGAGTGGGGTTTCGGGGGGGATGGGGCCTTGCATGGGGTTTGCCAGCATAAAGCGCAGCATAAGCCGTGCTCTGGCCAGGCCAGCCCAGGCCAGAGAGTGCAGCGAGTCAGCACTGTGGTGTGCAGACGAAAGAAACCATCAATGGGAAAAACAACTAACAACGAGAACACACACACACATGAACTAGAAGAGAGAGGAAGAGAGAAAGAGAGAGATAGGGAGAGCAGCAGAGGGAGCAACAACAAATGCAATTGTAAATGTACAAATGCTGCTGCTGCTGCTGCTGACTTCTTTGGATCTCTGATGGGGGAAATGGTGGCGTGGTGGAGTGGTGGCGTGGTGGAGTGGTTGAGTGGTGGAGAGAGCTGGGAAGCTGGAGGCTACTGTTGGACTGCCTGGCTGCTCTGTAGAGGATCCAGAAACTGCACACTGCATTGTTCAAGTGGAGCAACAAAAGATGGAGAGCTTGAGATGCAGTTGCTGCTGTCTCTGTCTCTGTTCAATTACAAACCGTACACATTTGCCGGAGACCAAAGCAAGCAAAGGCAAAGTGCGGTACAAAGTGCAGACCGACCGTATTGCAATTACAGCTGCCTACAAAGTGTAGACAGACCGTATTGCAATTACAGCTGCCTCTCGCCTTTCTCGCCGCTCTCTGTTATTTGTTATTGTGGAATGTCAGACCCAGAGCCCCCTCCCCGTGCCATTAACAATTGTAATGTAAACGCGCTGTGGCATTTCTCGCTTCTCTTATTTTTCCAGGAAATTCAGCCAAAAGTTCAAATCAGTGTCGCCATATGCCAGGGAATTTGCATTCATTTAATACATCTGTATGTATGTTTGTTTGTTTATATGTGCACACACTTACCAGGGCAGGCGTGAAAATACAGGGCTGGAGCAGCGAACTTTTACAATTACGAGTGTTTTGGTTTTGAAACTGTTTTTGAAACCGATCCAATTCAAACCGAACAAACCAACTACAAATCAAGATCGATATACGATATGTATGTACATACATAGACCGTGGAGCGCCTTCTCCCAGCACCAACCGAATGCACACTGACACAAGGCCTCCCTGGGTGCATGAAATGAATGGCATGGGAACAGAAAATCCCAGCCAAGAAATACCAAAGTGGAAAGACACAACAACAACAACATAGGAAAATCATAATCAAAGGCCAGGCCAGCCCAGGAGGCAAGGCAACAAACAGAGGAATAAACGAGCTCAAAAGACAAGACCCAGGAGGAGGAGGAGGAGGAGAGGAGACCCAAACCTAAAACGAGGCGGCAGCCCCGCAATGGAATGGAATGCAGTCGTGCAACTTTTCTACAAACTCCGCCGCATAAAAACGCTAAAGTTGGAGCTGCTTTTCGAGTTTTCTGATTGGAATAAACCAAAGCCAGTCTCTGTCTCTACCTCCGTCTCAGTCCAAGCTCTGGGCATGGGCCTGGGCCTGGGTGATTGGAGTTTTTACTTGTTCTCGTTCTCCCTGTTGTTGTAAGTGAAGGTAACCGCAGAGGCTCAACCATGGAAAAGGTTGTGTGTTGCGTCGCTCTGTGTATGGGAGCCCCTGAGCCAAAGCCGAGACTGTGGGAAACTATTATAAACACTTTACCATTCTTTTTGTTGTTGTCTTCGAGATTGGAATGCGGTGATACCAGATACGACAACAACATGAGACGGAACAGAGCAGGACAGATACATATATAGACAGAGAGACAGAGAGAAGATACCAGAGACCCATGCATGAGTCGCATCGTGCTCAAATCTCATGGAGAGACAGAGAGAGAAGAGAAATGGAAGGAGGCCCTACAGCAAAAACAAAAAAAAGAAATAAATAAATAAGGCAGGAGGAGGTAGGCAACCTTCAAGAGTCGAATCTTTACATACCCTTCCATAGCCGACCGATAGACCCTCGATCTTACAATGTAAACTATATGACTTGGCTATATCGACCAGGCTGTTCAAGTTGATTAAGAATTTGAATAATTGAAAAGTCCAGAATCAGAAATATTTAAACTTCTCTGCGTGGCAAACATCTTGTTAAAATCATAATATCCTTCTTGCAGAGGCATTAAAGCATCAACAAACATACACGCACACACAAAGAACATTCTTGCATGATCTCTCTCTCTCTCTCTCTCCACCTTCTTCTTCTTGTGCGAATGAGTGTGTGTGTGTGTGTTTGTGTGTATGCTGTGGCCTTCCAAGAAATGCAGCACAAGAGGCGGAGGTAGAGCAACCGCACAAAACGACCGCCGACGTCGCCATATGCCGCTGTCGATAAAATATGGGATGCTGGGGTTTCTGGACCCCAGCGCTCAGGCTTCTCTTCTTCTCTTTCCAACAAAGGGCAATATTGTAATCATAATAAATGCGCCTGAGCCGCTGCTGCAGAATGCATTAAGAGCGGCCTCATGCCGTCCCTTTCGGTCTGACGGTCTACCCTATTGAACATTGATCGATTGTCCAAAAACTAACGGCGGCTCAGTTCAAAGACCTCTCCGACCGCCCGCCCGCCACCACCAACACCGCCAGCGTTTTTATAGGGAATGGGAATAGGAAAAGCCAGCTAAAGAAAGAAAATTCCTCTCAAACCCAAAGTCAAGTCGTGCTGGCCTTTATCATGGCAGCATCGCGCATCGCATCGCATCTCTTCCATTCCATCCAATCTATGAGACTTCGTATGTGGGTACGCTCTCATGGAAATTCCCGAGAGCGCATTAAATGCGCCTCGTTAGTGGAAATAATGGTTGAAAGGTCGTTTTTCACGCCGGACGAGACGAGACAATACGAGACGAGAGGGGGCGAGACAAGGCAAGGCGAGGCTCAAAGGTCGGCAAGAGATGATTCAGCTGGAGAGCTCAGAAAATTCCGGGAATTCCAGAATGTAATTTTCTTCATCTTATGCTGCTCCCTCCCTTTCGTCTGTGTCCCTTTCAAGGGCCGCCCTGGTCCATTCCCATTCATGCTGATTGCCGTCGCGTCTGCTGGCGATAACAAATGAAAATAGGATGAAAGACAATACTTGTATCCCATTGTGTTCTGTTCTATTTCGAGAAAATTCAACTCCCACCATTTCCCGTACACGTGAGAGCTGTTGATTAAGCACGTCGCATCGTTATATTGGTGAAAAGCGTGGAAAATCCACTCCATATTAGTTCTTTCTTCGATGCAGTGTGGGAGAAAGAATTATAGGGACCACCACCAGCGTTGTGTAGGTGTATTGTGGGATTAGGTGTGGGTGTAGGTGTAGGTGTAGGTGTGGGTTCGGGTGCGGCGACAGACTGCAATGGAGACTGGCAATAATGGAAAAAGTTGCATCGCGGCGAATCGCAAAGTTGGCAGAGCAAAATATTGAGCTCGACTCGGGCAAAGCTCATGCTGAAAGGCGACTGACTTTCTCTTTGTTGTGTGTTGTTGCCTTCTCAGAAATGAACGCAAAAGTTCAAAGCAATGAAGCATAAAAGGCACAGCAAAAAGCATAGTGAACATTGGCAACAATGCACAACAATTTTGAGCTGGGCTGGAAGGACGGAAAGCACAGCACAACACAGCACGGCACGGTCTTTGACCATGGTTTATGGATGGACTAGGGCTGCTCTTCTGCTTCTGCTTTTGCTTCTGTTTCTGCAGAGCGGATCACGCATGAGTGCACCACTTCCGTTCCCAGCGGATGTGTCAGACAAAGAAGCTAATGCTTTGGTGGTGAGTGACAGAGAGGAGAAGAGCGGATAAGAGTGGAGCGGCGGCGCAGGGCTGGGCTCGGATTATGCGACATGAGCGTGTGTGTGTGTGCGTAAAAGGAAGTGCATTACACATAGTGTACCAAGTATAGTAAAAATTAAAGTGTGTACCCAGCAAGCGACGAGTCATTCCGTACAACATCTGTTCCTGGGTCTATGGTATATGATGATGCCATGATGATACTATTAGAAACAAACAATTCCAATTAACTTAGAACGGAAACGGGAACGAGAGAGAAGTTCTCTGCGGACGGAGTCGTGTGTCATAGCGTGACCTTCCAGTCTGTTAAATTTGGGAGCAAACTGGTATATTATTTTGCATGACTGTAGTCATCGTTTAATTATATAGACGAAACCGCGTATTGCGTATTCCGAAATTCGGATGAACACAGAATTGGTGGCATTGTGCCCGCCCCTCCCTCCAGCAAGCTCCTCTCTCTGCCTCTCTCATTCTCTCTTTTTGCCGAATTGAGCATGTTGTTTTTAAACGAAGTCTGTGGTCTATGGAGGGGTTGCGGTGCAGGGGGACGTTGTATGAAAAAATTTAAATATGAAACAGGGTTACCATATGGTGGAAAGTTTCTGTTTCAACAGCCCGAAAAAGCCGTACAAACAGGTGTGTCATTGATATTTACATTTTCACAATCAGAAAAATTCGCGGAGCCCTGGTGGTAAACAAAAGCGGGTAATTTTGTAAACAATGTTCAGTGAAAATACATATATCGCAACTCTACGGTCGCCATCTTGTTATAATCATCATACAAAAAACATACATACACCCGACAAAAATGAAGCAAACGTTTTCGGCATCTTCTTTGACTACAAATTTGAGCTGATCTTTGTTTATTAATTTATAGTGTGGTTTGAACTATATTTACTTATCACTAACTGCATATATACATTTGACCTTTTCTTAATACACCAGATTAAATTCGACAATTTTGTCATACGAACAACATTTTTACGATAGCCGTTTGCTGGTGTGCGAGTGTGTTTTTTTCCTCTGGTTTGTATGTGTAACAGCGACCAAATACATGAGCTTTTATTTTAGCTTTTGGGCTTCTGATGTCACGTTTTCAGTGCATTGTTTGGGTGTTTAATTCTGGTAAAGTACACCAAATATACACAACTGCAGCTCACCTTGACAATTTTTCTCTTTATGTTGAAAAACTCAAGTTTCCCTAGTGATTTCCCTTTTGCTGTGAGATTCGACGTCACAGAAAACAGCATATACAGCGCTGTTTTCACAGTTGAAACAGTTGAACTAAATCAACGAGAAACACAGAACGAACACTTTGTTGAAACGTACACACTCTTTTCTTTTATAAGTTCCGTTTTTGTCAACAATTTCAATGCCAACTATCACAATGGAGTCCGAGAAATACTTTAGTTTTTGTACTTATTATTTGTTATTCGTTATTCTATGATTAAATGCATAAGTTCAAATCAACATTTATGCGCCGCGATAAAAATGAGAGTTTTACAAGCGAATGATTTTTGCCGAATGACAGAAACGAACGAGCCCGGCCGACCGCGACCCGAGCAGTTTCGAAGACGAAAACAGGTAAGCGCGCAGGGTAAACTATTAAAAAGGTTTGGCATGTATAAGAGTGAGCATAGTAGTAGCGGCCTGTACCAAACACAATATAAGCAATAAGATGAGTGTGTTTTTTTTATTTTAGCATTTTTAGAGTTGGCACTTTTAGAAAACGCTTGCTTATATGTTTAACGTAGTATATAAGAATATATATATAATGGACGGATATAAAAATGTAAATACATATAATATATATATATATATATATATATTTTATATAATAATATATTTGATCACATATAACATAGTTATATGCGCTAAAAAAATAGTTATGTCATCCATGATTATGGTTATTGATGAAAATTTGTATGCGCAAGTACTGAAATCTGTATATAACCATTTATTACCTATCTACATATGTATATGTCACTAATATACATAATCATGGATTACATATATATAATTTTTCAGCGCATATTACTTTTTAATATTTGATCACATATATTATTAGGCATATAATATAATATACCATAAAATTAAATACACACTTGAGTATATACAGTACACTCTGTATAGTACGATTCCGGTACCCGAGCCGACCCCTTGGTATCGCATATACAGACTTCGTTACGCGACCGCCGGTTGTATGGTTAGTGGTTGGAGCGCAGCCTGTACACATTAAGAGATATGTATTTATGCCAACGAGAGAGCATACCTTGTTGTTAATGCACCCTGCCTTCACTTATAAACTGTATAAGTGCATTTACTCAGTCTGTGTTTTGGAACAGCTGTAAATTGGGAAAACTTTCATAAAATAAGCCCCCTATTTAATACTAGAAAAAAATGAATCTATTAATGATCTGCTTTGGAACATTTGCTTCGTATTCGTCATATTGGTCAAAAGAACACATGGAAAAACATCCACTCTACCCCACACACTCGAATGACTGGACGATGATGAACTGCATCCATCATCGTGTTGGCGCAGGCTCGTACAACCCTTACTACGGCTAGTATTAGTACGCAAGATTTACCGTACAACCGCCAGGACCAGCACTACGGTTATCCTTTTCCCACTAGCCAGAGCCCATTGGAACCTCCCGGATCATTGATTTTTTCGAACTCCTGCCAGGGCATGCGCCGGGCATGGCACGGCTGTTGGACGCGGCGCGTGTCAATGCACCATCGCTGCTGCAGTCACCCGGCCCTGCCCATAAAAAAATCCTCCGGCACCTTCCAGAGGCAGACGCCTGCTCCTCTGGATGGAGAGGCGAGTGCGTCGACAGCAGCTGCGGTTTTTTGTGTATGCGCCTGTTTCACTCCGGCCCTCACCTTTTCTCTGACTCTCTGTCTCTTTCTCTGCCTCGCTATCTCGCTTTAGCCCGTCTGGTCTTTTGTTGTTGCCAGTCGACAGCTGAAAATTCAGGGAAGTAAGTCTTTTATCACAACAGTATCTTTGAGCCAGGCCAGGCCAGGCCGGGCCTTAAACTCCAAATGTAAAACAGAGAATTCTAGAAATTACTAACAGCTGCAGGACCCAAGAACCTTCCTTTGTGGGGCTTGAGAATCGATTAATTTACTCTACTTCTTACCCCATTTACCGCATTTCATTCTGGGTAAATATTTTATAATTTTGATTAATATTCAAATAATCGGATGCCAAAACTGAAACAGATCACCGCTTATCACCACGTACATTCTGGGTCAAGAAAAGTGCGAGAAGATCGCTTTGACTGCCGCTCGAGCCGAGTGCAGATCTCAAAACTACGAGTCATTTTCTTTAGCTGATACCCACTGTTTCCAATTCTTCACTTTTCAGTTGCCCCATAGTGTAGTACATATTGAAAGATTAGAACATATGTAAGTATGTACATAGGTATCGTCTGTATGTGGGGACCACAAACCTCAAACAATATTTGATTTTATGTACATATATCCCTGTTAAATTATTGGTGTTAATAAAAAACAATCACACAGATGTACATATGTATGTAAGTAGAGATAATTTTCTCAGAGAATATTTCCATCCCGCAACTAGTTTTGTAATCTTTAAAGATAGTTGAAAGATTAAACTTGGAATCTTCAGTACTTTTAGGTACTTCACTCTTAAAAGGGTCTGTTATCGACTTCAAGTCGGGTTCATCCTTGATTGATAACTCGAGAGATATGTCATTGTTCTTTTACGTTTTCATATGCAAGACTGTTATCCGCTTATAGAAACCATACAACACCTGTGGTCTTAAATACTTGACGTACCCTAAGACACGCGCAACGGGAAATACCTCTTGTAGGTTTACCACGGACTATAAAGATTGATCGATTTATATAGATATTACATTCTCTTTGTTTTACTATCAAAAGAAGTCGAACTTCGTGGTGCTTTCTTTGGACTGTAGACTATACGTACTAAAAATTGTGTTTAATCAAAGCCGTTATGTGTGTGTTATTTTTAATTAGAAACCCATGACTGGCACAGTGGCCATATCTGACGGCATATACGTTGACGGCATTGTAGTTAACAATTTCAAAGGAAATACCAGCACGTTCATCGATATACTTGGGAACTGAGGGGATACAAAAAGATTGCCCGGTTGAATCATGGTGGAATATGGAAATCGGAGTCAGACTGGTGACAGCACGCGCCATTCGCATAGTGCGTCTAGGAACGAAACGGAACAGAACCGCAGACGCGATGAACTTTTATGATTTTATAAATAAATTATGCTAAATTTACCAAGAAGATGTCGCGACGCATTTGAAAAATCTGCCTATAAATGCGGCAAAAGTCTAGACGACTTTGACAGGTCTCCGCTGGGAGAGAGACCAAGTCGAAGGCGGAGTCCACAGTTCAACCGAAATCCGGCGGAGATGCAAATTCTATTTGTGGATGACAAAATGCAGTTTGGCTCTCTTTGTTGTAGTTTTTTTATTTGTTTTGTTTTCAGTTGCAGAACAACTGATCACCCCAACCCACCGCCCCCCGCCTCCCACGAGAACGCAGTTGTTGGACAAGTTTCAGCTGTAAGTCCCGGGCTCAAGCCAAACGGCCTTGCAAGGCCTTTTAAAGTTGTTGCACTCGCCTCGTTCTTGTTGTTGCTACGAGTATTTATTGTAAGATTACTCACCCATACACCCAAGCAGATCTCTCAGACTTACAGATTTGAGTACATATTACATTACCGATGCAGAGGGTATTATAACTATGATGATAAAACCAGCTATGAAAATAACCCAGAGCTTAAGGAACACCCGTGGCTCTGATGGATACAGATACTATTCCTCATTGAAGAACGTCTATGGAACGTTCCTTCTGGCATGGAAAGAACGGATCCGATCCGAAAGAATGGGTCTATTCCACAAGGCAGTTTAGGAGTACAAGAGTGTACAAACTTCGACATTAAAGAGTGCTCACCAGGGGCACTATTTATATATAATAGTGTCGGTTGTTTGTTGCTAAGTTTGTGGTTTTTAATTGACAGCCAAATGCAGAGAGCCAAAACCAGTTTGCTTTTGCTATATTTTTGCATTCTACTCTTTTGCGCAGCGATCGGCAATTGGCAAAAAGGTGTCATAACAACAAGTTGGGAACGACTCCGATTCTCGATAAGATTGCCTATTACAACATACATAAATATGCATGCTCTACCCCTGCTCCCACTTCTGCACCGCTCAGTGCACATACCTGCCTCAATCAGGGCTAAGAAGTGAAAAGGATAGGGATGTGGAATTGCCGTCGTGTGCCGGCAGCTGCAAGCCAATTCAAGCCGATCTGATACCCGAAAAACGGGGCCAACATCTGCTCAGGCCGACAGCAGCAATGGCAACGGCAGCCCCTTGTCTGTGTCCTTATTGTGTCCGCTGTCAGTGAAAGGATCTCGCGGCACATGACGTTGCCAGCTGGCAGCTGCCATTGCCACTTCCACTGCCACTGATCGGGACAGGGGATCCTTTGTCGTAGACTTGCGGCCACCGACAGACGACGAGGGATGCACTAAACACGTCCTAATGCAGGCAGTGACTGCACAAATGTGTGGATCCTGTGGATCTGCCTGGAACCCACATCTATTGATCTATTGATCAAGTGATCTGTTCTCTGTTGGAGTGGCATTTGAGTCTCTCTCTCTCTCAGTGTATCTTTGCAGTAACACCTTTAAATGGCACTGACATCTTGAGAGTCTCCAACTACTTTAGAAGACTCGAACTTTCAGGTATTTGATTAAGAAACAGCTGTCAATGCCATTCAGAATGAAATTTATTTGAGTTAATAAAACATTCGGTGTTGTTTAAAGATTGCGGCTGAAACGAGGTATGATCATGATCGATCATACGTTTCATGAAATAGATGTTATTTCTGGCAAAAGGGGCGGATGATACATACATATGTACATATATATTATTACTAAGCGTGGCGACCATTCATTGATAAAACAGATTAAAGCTTGTATACTATATGAGAAATTCGTAGTAAATCTGTATGACACATTTATTTCGTAACGTATGTAGATACCACAAGTGTTTTTAGTTCTTTGCTATTTTTTGTTGTGTTTGTAATTTCAAAGCCGGCGCCAACTGTCAACGCAGTCCGTATGGAATGTGTTTTCATTTTTATTTGCAAGTGGTTATGGATGTCCAATGTGCAATCCATAAATGTTTTAAAACACTTGATGCACTAATTAACGATAGATAAGATAAGATAAGATAATATACATATACATTTGTATATATGTACATATATATTGTTTTGTTTCGCTTACATAAAATAAAATTCGAGAGAATGAATACCCTTCCTCTCTATGAAATTTACCCTGCGTTGCAGTTTCGTTCCCCTCGAGGGGAGTGGGAGTGGGCTTACTTTTCGAAACTAGAATAATAGTGAGTGAGGTAAGCAGCTGATTATATAGTCGAAAAGCAATCAATCTTTGAAACCTACGCATCAGGCTGTAAATGGAAATGGCATTGAGCGGTAATTAAAAATAGGAAAATTCTAGTGAAGCAAGTTCTGGGCGTGGGTGGGTGTATGTGATGAAATGGGTGGCTGTGTGACTGTGGGGCTGTGGGGTGTTTTCTGGTTGGTTTCGTCATGAATGAAATGCGCTGCAACGTCAGCAGCATCATGGGGAAATATGTATAAAAGCACGGAAAAACAATCTTAAATGTGTGATAATCTCCCCAGGAGCACATGAGTTAGAGCAGCATGGCTATATGTACGTACATACATTATTTTGCATCCATAGGGGAACGAATAGGGTTGTGAGGTTTGCGTCTGGGCTGGGTCTAGGGGTGGGAGAGAGAGCATTCGAGATTGCACACGATTTCGAAATGCCTGGAAAATGCTAGTGGGAAAATGAGTGTGGAGTGGAGTGGAGTATGCATGACATGAATGAAGAGAGTCGTTCATAGTGTAGCCGGTGGTGGGGGGCGGCGAAGGGGGACACACAGAGTCCTATGCAACACCCCTTGGAACCTGGGAAGCATCAGTAAAGGTTCTGTGTGTGAATGACCCGCGCCTAAGGAAGTGCAACAGTCTATGGTCCCTACAGATCATCATTTCTTATATGTACATACATATATATTTATTCGATTTTAAAACTCACCAAAGACATTTTTAACGTTTAATTCCATCAAAATATCATTGAAAATAATTACCTGAGTTTCCCGCACTCAGATATTTTTTTTTTTATAATAATAGAGGGGTGATAGCGGCGGTTCTATGACGCTCTACTTTTTCGCAAAAAAAAATAAATAAAATTGGGTAAGATAATTTGCACTGAACTTTTAAAAAATGTTTGTTCTTTGATTGAACGGAACGTTTACTACGACCGACCGGTATGTTGGGTTGTCACGCTGCGACTACGGCAGCAAAACTATATTCTATAGGCCCCCGTCTAACCCACTTTCCACATATGTGTGTAGGTATGTACATATGCACATATTTGTTAGTTTTTCATTTGTTTTTTGTTTTGCTTGGCTTTCTAGCGTTCTGCGGCGTGGCGCAGGCAGCGGTGCGGAACGAATAGTCTTGCGCGCCAAAGCACTGCGCAATTTTTTTCGGGGGTGAGTTCTTTCAGCACTCACAAACACACGGCCCTCTCTCTCTCTCTCTCTCTCTTTCACTCTCATATTATCTCCTTCAACTCTGGGGACGTGGTCGCACAATACGCATTTTTGGCTGTAAATGCATATAAAATTCCTTTTCGCGGAGAAAATTCGTCCTTAAGTCATAAAATCAGGGAAATTTCAAATTTTGAAAAAGAAAAACGGTTACAAAACGTAAAGCGGTGCTGCCAGATGTCTTAAATTTAGACATTTCCCGAAAACGTTATGTTAGTTACGAAAGGGTCATGTTATGTTGACAAACAGCGTTGCTATTTTAAGTGATCGAGAACAGCTGTTCTGTAAAATTATAACGCGTGGTCGTACTTGCTGCTATAAAATTATAAGATATGACCGTACTTGCAGAGAGAGAGGAAGGAGCAAAAGGATGGTAATGGTAGTCTTGCAGATACCAAGAGTATGTATCGGCGTTTCGAAGCAGCTTGGAAAACATAATTTTAACATTAAAGCTAGTACTCAGATCCGTAAACATAACACGATTGCTAAAAATACGTTCCATTAAAACTACTAGCGGCCGAGTGTGACCAGGTGTGTATGTACTGCGGTAACACTGCATGGAAAGAAAATCCGTTCAAAATTCAAATTTTGTATCATAAAAAGCTGGAATGTATTATTTGTGGGCGCTGTGGAGGCTCGACTCTTTTCGACAGCCTTTATTAATTTAATTATGTTGGCGTCACAAAATTCTTCTTATAGCTTTTATGTTTTTGTTTTTTGCACTGTGTTGTTATCGTACTCACACACATTCACGCACACAACATCATTTTTAGCTGCATGTTAAGGCCTGTATCCAGCACCGCGAAAGGAAACTGCTCATTATTTCGGATGTGTGGAACTCAATTAAAATAGTGTGACCAAAAGCCTAAAAAGTGATTTGCCACTCTCATGAATCAGCTGTGTTTTGTAAACAGCGCCAATTTTGAAAATTAAACTTAAATTAAAAAAGGGAGAAAAGTAGTTCTAACGATGAAGTGATTGTGTTGGTAGCGGCACATATTGCTGTAAGAAGAAGTACAGCACAGTTGGAGGCGCCAAAATGTCCAAATTATCAAAATGCTCATTTTCCTTGATCCGACAAAGACATGGTATTGCCTCAACTGATTTTATTAAAGCAATCTTCTCCTCACTTTAAACATTTGCATATCACTCACCTCAAACAGAGTTTTTAAAATTAATTAATCTTGTGGAAAATCGTTTCATCTATCGGATAAAATTATTTGTTGGGGGTCTAGTATCCTTTTTAGCTATTAATATTAGCCGTTTATTTTTATATTGTTATAAGCGATACCTTAAACGACGGTTAATTAATGTGTCTATCTAAAACCAAAAATCAAGGCATTCAAATATTTTTTTTCGACTTTTCCTGAGCATTCGAAGTCAAAATTCGGGAAAAATACCGAAAAAAATTATGAAATTTCCATTTGGAAGCTTAATATCTTCCAGACGTTAAGTTGCTACAAAGTATCTGAGTCGAATTTATAGCTGCATTTGTCAGCTTTTTATACCCGGTACTCGAAGAGTATAGGGGTATATTAGATTTGTGGGGATAACGGTTGTGTGTAACGCACAGAAGGAAGCGTTTCCGACCCCATAAAGTATATATATTCTTGATCAGCATCAATAGCCGAGTCGATCTAGCTATGTCTGTCTGTCCGTCCGTCTGTCCGTCTGTCCGTCCGTCTTCATTTGCGCCTATATCTCAGAGACTATTAAAGCTAGAGCAACCAAGTTTTGTATCCAGTCTCCTGTGTGATCACACTACTCAAAGCATATTTCAAAATTTCGCCCCGCCCCTTTCCGCCCCCACAAAGGACGAAAGTCTGTGACACACACAATTTTGAAGATACAAGAAAACTAAAAACGTAGATTCATAGAGAATGACCATTTCAATCAGAGTGTTGAATCTGGATCAGATCGGATCATTATTATAGCTACAATGAAGAAAACCATTCCGAAAGTCATCGTTCCCTCTCGCTCTCTCTCACACGCGACCCCATCCGCTTTGCCCATTCGTATTTTGTGTCGCCTAGTTCTCAGAGACTATAAGAGGTAGAGCAACCAAACTTTCTATCCAAGCTCCTGTGATACCGAACCAGCACAAGTTTGTTTTAAAATTTTGCCACGCCCCCTTCCGCCCCCACAAAAGACGAAAATCTGTGAAATCCACAATTTTTAAGATAATGGAAAACCAAAAACGCAGAATCATGAAAAATTACTATATCTACCAGATTACCGAATCTGGATCAGATCGGATCAATATTATGGTCAGAAGAAACAAATTAAATTTCAGTGGCTTCGCAGCGCCTGCCAAGCGCTGACTCATGCCCTCTCTCTCTCTGTCCTGAACACTTGTACGTCTCAAATATGTATTTATACATGTCATGTAGAAATGTAGGCGCAGATTTACAAAGCATATGTAAACAGAAATGGAAACATGTATAAAAATTCCAAAAAATTCATTTTTTTAATTTTAATATTACTTTCGTCCCTTTTGAGAACATATAATAAATTTCATAAATCGTAGGCTCATAAATGTATGTATGTATATACTGACTGAGTACCGGGTATAAGGTAGAGCCGCGGCCTTTGCCGCGGCTCACAACGTTCCCTCTCGTTTTAACTGCAAAGTTCAATAAAACCAGTTAAAGGAAACTTAAGTTATGTGAAAAATAGAATCACTACCTATGACAAAAAATACCACATGTTTTAAAAATTCTTAAAAAAAAACTACTGCATGAAAAAACAAAAACATTCTTTAAAAAAATTTAAACATCCAAATTTATCAGAAAAAGTCATTTTTGGCCACAGCGGAAAAAAAAAGTTGAATTTTGTCGAGTAGTGTTATTGCAAAAACTAGTCAGTCTCTACCTCAGAAAAGTTTACGGTTTTTGGATATCTTGTAAAGACTGAAAATGGCTATCGAGATCGATATGTTATAAATAATAAATTCATCAAATGCATATTGGGCCAAAAAAAGTAGAAATGTGCAAAATAAAATATTAATTACGTTTTAAAGCAGCTAGGAAAAAAGAATTTTAACATAAAGAGGGTATAATTATGTCCATACCATCGTTAAGTTTCCAAAAGACGTGACATTCCATGCTCATTTACGTTTTATGCCTTGACCTTCCCTGTTTAAACGTTATTTTAGACCGAATCCAATAAGCGGATTTTTTTTGTAATTGGTCAATCTTGTAGACAATTGATTCATCAATCAGTTAAAAATGTTTGTACAAGGTTCAGTATCCTGTTCACCTAGTTATATTAAACAGAATATCAAAATTTGAGAAATTTGAATTTCGTTGGTATTTTTCTCATGATATATACTGGTATTTACCGCCACTCTCAAACTTTTAACGCGAAAATGAGTAAGAGAGAGTAAAAGAGCGCGACACTACTATTTTTGGGTTGAGCCAAAAAAAGGTATGGATAACGGGTGAATTCAGCCAAGGGAAATTTCACGCCTTGCACGATTTGCACCTTACCCGAATTTTTCCCCGATAGGACGTGTGGGCACGGGCGCCCACACGTCATGTAAATCAGGTGAGGTAGACTTTACCTGGTAGGCCTTGCATTTTCTGGGCCGTTTTGCCTGCTGTCCATACCCGATTTGGTGCGAAGATCCTCAGCAATTTCCCAGGGAAAAATATTATAAACTTCCTAGGACGGTGAGGATTTTATACAGCGGGCGGATTTGAAATGCGCAAGGGAGTTACTAAAATAGTGGATAAATTGCTGGAATCAAAGAAAACTGTTTCGTGGGAGACTAGTTATTCCATTATGTTATCTTTTTACTATTATTTATGGGTTTCCTTCCAAGGAGTAGCCTTAACACTTTGTAGCTCACACTATACTGAACAAATAAAACAATAGCCCCCAAAACAACTTACTTCGCCAGCCATTGTAAAATTGTTAAATGTATTATTTGCGGCCATAAACTGCAATATTATATTAAACACAATATCAAAATCGGGGAATATGATTTTCGTCGGTATTTTTACGGTATGTTTTTAAAATGAGACCGAAGTTTTCGGTATATTTCCGAGGGGCGGACGGTATATTTTATCGATAATGTTTCTCCAGCTCTACCGCTGTGTGCGGACAAATTTTTGAGCGAAAATATGCAAAATAAAGTGAAATACTTGTGCACCGCACAAATGAAGCGCGCAAGCATAGCGCCCGCTAGCCAATAAGCCCGATCGAATCGACCATATTAGCCACCTCAAAAGGACCCGCCGCAAAGAGGGGAAAGGTGCGTGGCCTGCGTTGCTTGTCTTTTTTTTGGTGTGTGAAAAGTTTCTACTGCAATCCATTTTTCTCTACGTGCGTACGTGTATGTGTATGTGTGTGTCAGTGAGTGAGTGAGTGCTGTTGTGCGGTGGAGTGGGGAGCTGTAAAAATGCCTTTACATAATTACACACAAAATGAAGAGTTTTTTTCCGTGCAGTACAACTAAAAAAATTATATAAATTGTGAAGACAAATTTGCGTGCGTGAAAAAAAGAGCGGCTTCCATCTTTCGTTCTATTTACCCGCGACGTCAGCGTCGCGGCTGTTGAATTTATGTCAAATTGGTAACACACTCACACAGCCATGCTGAAAATACGTCAGTGTTGCATGCAGGCCCTATCCATGTGCATGTGTGTGTGAGTGTGTTGAGCGAGTGTGAGAGCGGGAGAGAGCGCCCGCGAATGATAAACAAAGTGAAAAAAGGAGGCAAAAATGTTTTTTTTTTGTTCATATTCCATTCTCACTCTCTTCTTGTATGTCTTTCGCAGAATTAGAATGGCAAGATAGTGTGTTTTAAAGCAAATTCTACAAAAAGGTGCGTGATAAATGCAACAAACTGTAAGCCAGAGCGAGCGAGCAGGCAACTACAACTGCATGTGTTGTGCCGTCGTCGTGTGTGTGAGAGAACGCGCGTAAGTGTGTGGTAGAGAAAGATAGAGAGAGAGGGAGCGAGTGTGTGTGCAGTGGAGTGGGAAAGAAGCACGATAAAAAGAAACGCCAAGAAGTTTGCCATCATCTCCATTCGCTGATAAAGCAGAGAGCAAATACACGCACACACACACACACACACACACACATCATAGTGATACACGAATCGAGTGGAAAATAGAAAAACAATAATCAGCAAAAGAGGAGCGCAAAGAAACAGTAAAGTGTAAAGATCGAAAATCGAAAGTGTGAAGCATTTTGTCTATAAATAGTGCACAAAAACAAGCCAAATAACTAGAGGAAAAAAAGTACTAAAACCCCGCAAATAATCATCAAGACCTCGGAATAATCCCTAGTGGAACACGTCTCGGAGTCCGTCCGACACAGCCAAGCAGCAAACCAGCAAACCCCCAGTCGCATCATGTCCACCCTGGACGCGCGCAACAACTCGGCCATGATGAAGCGGGCCGAGCAGCTGAAGCGCTGGGAGGAGTCAGACACCAACCGGGCCGCGCCCACGCCCCGCCACGAGCACGGGCGGCGCATCAAATTCAGCTCCGGCTGTGTCTTCCTGGCTGCCTGCCTCTCCGGCGACAAGGATGAGGTGATCCAGCTGCTTGACCAGGGCGCCGACATAAATACTGCCAATGTGGATGGCCTAACGGCCTTGCATCAGGTGCGTTTTTTTAGTAGTCCATCGAATCCCTGAATTACATCAGACGCAAATGCCTGCAAATGCCTGCAAATGCCTGCATCACGCGATCACCCCCCGTTGGGGGTGTGTGGGGTGTGGCTGCAGGGTGCTGGCGTTTCGAAACTTTTGCGTCCAACTGCGCCTCTGACGTTGCACCATGGGTGGTGTGGCCTGGCCCAGTGGTCAAAATTGTTGAAAGGGGAAATATCTGAAAAAAATGTATCGACAAATGACGCCATATATGGTGGATAAGACAGTATTGAGTGCAATTCCTGCCCAGATATCTTTCCAAGGTCAGTGGAATCTCAATAAGGATTCATCGATTCCTACCCTACAGTTTTGCCCCACTGTGCCGTGCCGTGCCATTCTCTTGTTGTAGTTATTGTTGCGTATTTCGTGCTATCTCTTGGCGGTTTCAACACGCCGCCAAACAGCCGCCGCAACACGCCGCCACTAAAACATTAACCAATACAACAAATACATAAATTCCTAATGCAAGCCGACGATTTACAAGTCGAATGAATACCAAAAAAAAAAAAAAAAAAGCAACAGCCACAGCAACAACAACAACAACAACGCAGAGCAAACGGCACGGGCAACGGGCATTAAATAAGAAAATACTCAAAATGTGTTCTATTTTTAAACGGCAAGAAAATATACAATACTCGTAGCTCTTTCTGGGCATCGCACAACACACATGAAAGCGAGTCTAAATATTGAAAGGAAAAACAAAATCATTTTTCGCAAAATCATTTTCACATATTCGCTCATTTGTCTGGCGATTTGTTCTTGGCCAGCAAGTATATACACAGATACCAGAGAGAAATGGTTAGGCATGAAATTTATACGGAAAAACCCTTCGATATTTCATTTGATCATCGAGTGTTTGGGGGGAACCTTTTGTTTAACGGCTGCTTCTGTAGAATCTGGTTATACTATGCCTATTGAACCTATAGAAGAAGTATAATGACCATTTTATAATCAGAAGATGGATGGATGGGTCTCCCATTTCTCCTTACGTTTGTAGATCGTTTGGGCTTATTTCTTAAATGGAAAACACCTACAGATGTATATTATGTATTCCCTTGTTTATTCTCTCTCTCTCTCTCTCTCTCGATCTGCTGTTTGTCATCTTGCATGATTATCCCGCTTTACCGCTTGTCCGTCCACTCGCATTTAGCACTCACTGTCTGCTCCAATTCTGTGGATAATTGATTTTAATTATGCTGCGCCTCCAAGTGCCGTGCAAGTGCCTGCTAGAGTCTCCCGCTAGAGTCAGTCGTAGATTTTCACCGTTTAACCGCGACGGCGCACTTGTTAACCAGATGCTAATTTCCACACAAACACACACACCACTGGGGGGGGGTTGTTGGTTCACTGTAATTACAACTAAAAAATGGTAATAATAGCAATTGGAGGAGGAACGAGAGAGAGGGAGAGAGGGAGAGGGAGGCAGGGGTTAGAACAGTGCAACGTTTTGAATTACCTGGAGCTCGCATCTCCAGTTGTGGGTTTTGTTAGACCGCAAAACAGAAACATAATTTCACGATTGCCTTTATTATAATAATTATCTCATCATTTGTAAGTCCCTCAATGCCTCCGTCCTTTACCGCTTCCTTGTGCCTTTGGGCCTTCATTCATTCATTCATTCATTCATTCATTCATTCAGAAGCTTTGACAGGCAACAGGCAAACAGCCACCACCTTCGAGAGCGCCACACACCTTCGAGAGCGCCACACACCTGGCACCTGCACCACATTTTCAATGGCAGGCGCTGGCCGACACGAGCTGCAGGTGGAGCTGCTGCTGCCAGTGGTGGTGCAGTGTCGGCGCACAGTGGAACTGTGTCTGTGATACTGGAAATGACATTCGCTAGATCTTTTGTTTACACCTGCCATTGGTCTTTAATGATATTTGAATGATATTCATTTCAGTTTTCGATTAGATTACCTAAACTATAGTGTCTGCAGAGGGGAAGACTATCATCAAAGGAATGCGAAAAGGAAGTACAAGCTAGGATCAATAATTGCAGAGCTATTCAAAAGGTTTCCTGGTGGAATCCCAGTCGATTCCCTGACATCAGTACCACTGTGCACTGTTGTGGACGGTCTTGCACCTTGGACCATGTCTAAATGATGATGACTGATGGAATGAAAGATATAGATGGAGGAGGGGGTGACCGTCAGCCGTGTTTTCGGTTGACTTTGATTTTCATTTTGGCCTACAAAGCGACGCTACGCTCCGCGCGCTTTGCGGGAAATTATCGAAAAGAAATGGCCATAAAATTACACATGTTCATGAGTGTTCAGATGTGTGTAGAGATATATATACATATCTGATATATACGAGGATGGTTCAAGGATAATCCGAGGTTTCTTTCGCATGTATTTTTCTCTCAATTTTCTCATGGTCTCAAATTATAATTAGAAATATATTTTGGACACCGCAACAATCTATATTTTATAGACCGACCGATATGTGGGAGGAGTAGTCCAGGAATAGTTGAGTGAATCACGGAACCCACTTCCAGCTGTGGCACATTCTTGGGGAATCAAATCACCTTAAGGTTTCATCACCCCTGCCCCTTGAGCACGCCTTGAGCTGGCCATTTGAAATATGTTTAATTATCTCGTGCATTTCAGCCAATTAGCAGAGACAGAGGGGTGCGACAGGGGAGGGGAGGGGGGGCTGTGCACCGCGCATAAATTAAGAAATTATTCTGTCAAGATTCCACTCAAATTGAGCCATAGATTTCAGATTTCAGGCAGCTAAATGAATGCATAATAATCATAACAATCGCCGATCCCCGTTGACATGACGATCGTGATCTATGAATCGATGACCAGATCGAGCTCTGGAGATCCTGTGCTGACCAGACGGGGGGTGGGGGGGGAAAAGCTGCGTGAGTTTTCCTAAAACAACAAAATAATATATATATTTCAAAGATAGATGTTTGAGGTTTTTGGTTTGGGGTTTGGGGTTGATTTTTATGCGGTTTATTGTGTCTGTCGGCGGCTAACGCGCTTTATTGACGTGTTTTCTAACCTTGGCCCGGTTCTCGAACAGACAGACAGACATACGGACAGACCGATGGACAGATGTACGAACGGACGCCTCTGATGGGACGGACAGCTGTGGAAACGCACTGTTCAAACGGAGATAGCTACAGATACACAGAAACAGATACAGATACAGACAGACATGAAAATATCCTCTCAAGAATTAACAGCGCAACGCGTGTGTATATAGAGTGGAAGATGATAGTTTTAGTTTTGTATTTCTCTCTGTATCTGTATCGGTATGGCTGTATGTATGGCTGCTTCGTTTTGTATCTTATGGATTTGTATATAAATGGTAAATGGTTGGTAGCGGTCGGGTCGGGTTGGCCGGCTACACTTGATTTGATTTATTTCTCGTTTCGTGTTTTACACCCAAAATAACAAACGATTCTCAAATGCCTGAATGCCTGCCTGCTGGCTAAAAATCTTTGCGAATGATCAAAAATGTTACAAAAAAGAAAAAATGATTCGATGTGATCTGTGATGTCCGCAGTGCCTGCTCTCGCTCTCTGTGTATCTGTATCTTGTAGTGCTTGCATTGCATAATACCATTTCAAGCAATAGAACAGCAGCCACAACCACAGCAGCAGCAGCGGCAGCCGCCACCAAGCCACAGACTGTATGCCATTTCTGTGTTACAAAACCCTCTCTCTGTTCCGATTATTAGATATTTGTCTGCCACACAGATACAGATACAGATACAGATACAAATACACGAACGCATAAACAAAATGTAAATGAAACGAAAACTATAGCAAAATACAATAATTTTTGCCAAAAACCATGACGACATGCGCCCAGAAATAGTCCAAAAGGCTTCTCGTTTTCGTTGCTCCTCCATTGATCTGCTGTACAAATTTCCCCTAAACGAATGGCACATGCTCGAAATAAGCGAAAGTATGCGCATGAATGAGTGATTTGGGATCTACTTTACGACAAATGAGTGCACAAATATAACTAATCCAGTATTATTCCAGTCGAAATCTTGAATAAATATTTGACAGACGCAACAGAAAACTGCATTAAGGGAAAGTGTACACTGTACACTGCACTGGGGGGATTATCAGTCTAAGGTTTTCACACTTGAGGCTGCAATCTTGGGTACATAAACATAGCACCAGATAAGATATACCCCTATACATGTGTATAACCTATGTTCCAGATAATGAAAATCAATGGCAGTCTTTCCCAAAAGTGAAACAAGTTCTGTTCTTGCCGCCCAATCTATAAGCAAATATTGAATAACTGAAGTTGTGATAATGGGACATTTCGTTGACGTTGATCCGTAGATTCGATCAGAGGTCTATTTCGTGGGGCATTGCACCACACCAAGAGGCCCAAAAGACAGGCATCCAGGGAGAGGAATCGATGTGTCGAAAAAGTATCCAAAAAAGAAGCAGACATTTTGAAATCGATTCGTTATTTGTTTCTTTTCTGTTTTTTTGTGTATGTTTTCCCATCGTTTGTTTATTCGACATTTTGTAATCGCCTGTGTTCCATTGTTCATTATTTTTCACAAGTTTTGCATGCCATGCCCGTGCCGTGCTGCCAGATGTCTTCCCTGGGTCTCCTCTCCCCACCTGGCGGGCGCAGAAGGAAATGATTCTGCCACTGACCACCAGAAGATCCAGAAATCCCAAATAGGCCGGCCATTGAGGCAGGCAGAAACGTCGTTGGCCAAAACTATCTCAAGAACTTGTAGATATATGAGATCTGGCCAAAAGAAAAACGGACAGAGAGAGGGAGACACAGATACAGCGAATGGCTCGAGATATATAGATCTCTATAGAGACTCTATAGATACGTTTAGATGTATATTCTCTGGTTGTATATTCATATGGTTTATGTAGATTCTGGTCTTTTTGCACTTTTATCTCTCGTGTGGCATGGCGTGGCGTGGCGCTAATTCAAATTTGTAATTTATTGAACTCAAGCGGTTGGTCGTTTCGTCTATTTTCGATCGTCTTGTGATTGTATTATACATACACTTTTCGGCACAATACGGACCGATAGGATAGGTCAATGGGTGGCAAGGAATGTCTTTGAATATAGTCATAATTTATATCAAGATATATGCCATACATTATCTTGTTTGAAAGCTGCCAAGCATTTGCTTGGAGAATCTTCGAATGGGAAACTGTTCACTCACTTTTCCATGTACCTAATCTTTCAGTCTTCCCGGCCCCTCTAATATTTCCAGGCCCTGCCAAGGAATTAGTCGCCAGCGTCGATGAGTTGTAAGCCAGGATTGTGTGCAGACAAATAGACAAATGGTGCATGGCGCTTAGCAAACCGCCTGCATAATGAGCCGCGCGTTAAGCCGTCTCAACAAGTCGCTGTTGCCACTCGGCTCGGCTTTGGCCTGCGCTGCGTATACGTAATGTGGCGGCGAGGTGAATAACATTTGGCGGCAGAAACGGGCGACGACGGCAACGTCAGTGGCAGTGGCTGCCGCTGAAAATGCCGCTCAATGGCGTGCCAAAACAAAAGGCTAAACTTAGCATGCAATTTTCGTGTACCCTGTACGCGTAGACGGCACTGGGGGCATGCCATACTGGTGCCACCTGCTACCAATCCCCGAATTGAATGATATATGTAGTACTTAAAATGGGCATTCATCTATCCAGAATGCGCCTTACAGTCAATCAGGAATCTGCTTTAAAGGGTATCCCATAGTCGTCGTACTGATTTCTACCGCTGCTACTTATTGTTTTGGTGGCTTTTTTTCGCTCTCTGGGCCTCCCAGCTTGAAATGTGATGTTGCCTTCAATGCAAAATGGAAATAGCCCAGAGTTTCGTTGTTGTTGTTGCTCCTCTGACATTAAGGCCCAAACGGGAGGAGCAGAAGGGAGTAGGGGCAGAGGGGGCCCGAAGCAACAGGCCGCCGCCGCCTGCCCAGTAAATGGCTCTCGTGTCACACAGAAAAATATTTTGCATACCAAAAGTCATTGGACATTGGTCGTCGGTCGTCGGTCGTCCATGGACGGATGGAATGGTCGGTCGGTCACGCGTGGGCGGTGGCCTCTCCCCCTCTCTGCTGCCCCCTCCCTGCTGCCCTCCCTCTCTCTTCCCATGGCGACGATCAGCAGCGATGTTTGTCCGTCATTTCGGGGTTTATCAAAATTGTTCATAATTAATTAATTGGCTGAGTTCCAGATTTACAAATTGTGTTTGCTCGTCGCTTGCCCACCCGCTGCTGTCTCCCTCTCTCTCTCTCTCTAGCTGTTTGTCTCTCCCTCTCACTCCTGCTACTTCTAGCTCATTCTTTTGCTCTTTGCTCGTTCTTTCTTTTGTTTCTTTAATGCGTTTTACTGCGAAATGGAAATTGCTTTTAAACGACGGCCAAAAAGTCACTTTGAAGCTCACCCAAAAGAAGAATGTGAATTACCATATGCCCGGCGTACAACAGACACAGAAAGAGGTGGAAAGAGTGAGAGGGAGAGGCAGAGAGAGAGAAGAGGGAGAAGAAACGTAGGCTCTTATCAGAAAGCCAGCTAGCGGGCCGGTGCGGGGCGGGTAGGTTACAAAGGGGGTTGGGGTGGCGGGGGGAGAAATAGAGTTGGCGCTCTTTTTCTTTTCGTGTCGTTTCTTTTACTTTCTTTTCTGCTTTAAAGAATGCTTATCGGTATTCGTCGCAGGGCATTGGTTATGGGTCTGCGATGATGGGGGAGAGAGGGGATTGGGAGGGTGATAGCGGCGCGGTGCGGCGCGGCACGGCACGGCACGGCACGGCGGCCCCAAAGAAGCAACAATGCCGGCAGAGTCGCCGCCACACGATGATATCATCGTTGTGTCGCTGTTGCTGTCGTTGTCGTCGAAGATGTCTAGGCGGAGGCTTCAGCGGAAATCCGCATAAACAGCCAAGAAAAATTCTGGAGCGTCTGTGGGTGTCCCGTTCCGTCAGTCTCGCCGGTCCATTCCCTCCCGTATGTTTACTTTAACGCATTAGCAACAGATAAAGATAAACACAGGAATACACATTTTATTCAAGGAAAATCATTGCGAAAAACCGGAGGGGGGTGAGGGTGTCGTTGATTCAACTCTTGAAACGATCAAATGTATGCGACTCGGATGAAAATTGCGGCAAGAACATTTCCCAATTAAATTGTTAATAAATTTTATGGGCATTTCCATGGGAGAGAATTTTCCTTGGTGTCACATTTCGATGGAGTGTGTGGCAAAATCCGAACATGCGTGCGGGAGAAATCGGTTTATTGCTTTACACTACAACGAGCGAGATAGCACGAGCCGAAGTCGCATTGCCGAAGCCACACGCTCTAAATCAATCCCTTCTCTTGCCCTTTTTTTTTGGATATCTCTTTATAATTGGTTTTCCCTATGACCTATTTTCTCTTATACCTTGAAAATCTGATATACCTTTGACGAAACGCTCCTCCACTTGCCAACCATTTGGGGAAACAGTCTCTGATTCAGCAATGAAAACTGACAAATGTGTTTTCTTATTCGGTTTACAGGCCTGCATCGATGACAATCTGGACATGGTTGAGTTTCTGGTGGAGCGTGGTGCCGACATCAATCGTCAGGACAACGAGGGCTGGACGCCGCTGCATGCCACCGCCTCCTGCGGGTGAGTGCCAGCCACACAGCCACACCCCAGAATCCAAGTGATCCAAGTTCTAACTAATCCCATTTCGAATCGTTCTCTTAGATTTGTGAGCATAGCACGTTATCTGGTGGAGAATGGTGCCGATGTGGCCGCCGTGAACAGCGACGGGGACTTGGCCCTGGATCTGGCCATCGATGTGCAGCACATGGCCATGATCGACTACATGGAGAAGATCGTGCAGGAGCTGAACATTGATGTGGAGCAGGCGCGAAAGGCCGAGGAGCAGGCGATGCTGAGCGACGCCAAGAAGTGGCTGCGCAGCGATGCCGCCGAGGTGGACAGGCCCCATCCGAAGACGGGGGCCACGGCGTTGCATGTGGCCGCCGCCAAGGGCTATACGAAAGTGCTGAGCCTGCTGCTGGCGGGACGCGGCAATGTGGATCGTCAGGACAACGATGGCTGGACGCCGTTGCATGCCGCCTCGCACTGGGGCCAGCGCGAGACATCCGAGATGCTGGTCGAGTCCCTGGCCGACATGGATATACGCAACTATGCGGGACAGTCCTGCATCGATGTGGCCGACCGTAAAATAGTCAAATTCCTGGAAGAACTGCGGGCCAACAAGCGCAACAAGCGGCGTCCATCTAGTCAAATCAGGTCAGTCCTTGATTTTGCTCCTGTATTCCGATTTGAATAATCAATGGGCGAAAATGGGTCTTTCATTTGCAGCAGAATCTCAGATGCGATTGAAAATCATGTGGACAAGACGCCCACCAAACTGGTGCGCGTCGAAGTGAGAACTGATGCCACAAAGGATGGTGCGTACACAGCCCCCTCACCCCTGACCCCCTCCTGCCGAACGAAAGGAGATTTGCCTAATAATCGAATAATCGAAAAGCTTTCTTTGATTTCTCGCACAAAACACAACAAACACACACACAAAAAACGAATTGCGTCTTGTGTTTGCGTCCTTTGTACTTTGTCCTTTGTTTAGGTTCTCATGCGCGCTAAAAAAACAAAAAACAAAAAAAAAAACATTGTTCTGTTTTGTCGGAGCATTTATTGTAATTGTAATCGTAAAACATTTGCCACTGCACTGCCTCTCCGTCTTTGTATAATTTGCAAATCATTTGCATTCAAGCATTTTACGATCATTTTCAGATCATCTTTCATCTTCCATAGCCATAGTCATAGCCATAGCCATAGCCCCAATCTCTTTCACTCTCTTTCTGTATGTCTGTTTGTTCTCTCTTTCTCTTCTCTCTCTCTCTCTCTCTCTCTCTGTATTTTGTGTCTATTGTCTCTTGCTTGTAATTCACGCACACTGCAGCTGCCAGCAGTTCAAACTGCGCCTCCAGTAGTGAAGCTTCGCTTCCAATCGATGATAATAATGATGATGATGATGATAATGATGATGATGCTCTGGCCCACGAGAGCGATGCGGAAGAGCTGAGCGATTCCACGGAATCCTCACACACCACAAGTCTATCTGGCGAGAGCGAAGGTAGTCGGCATTTGTTTTGCGTCTCGATTCAGGAATACCCTCTCTCTCTCTCTCTGTCTCTCTGTCCCTGTCTGTGTTGCTGCCCGCTTAGGAGCTACTAATCCCCACTCCATGCCATTACCCTTTTGTGTGTCTGTTTGTATCGAATATTTGCACTATCTAAAGCACATTTTGCATTGCATCTTCTAGCCGAGAACGTGAAGCCCAATCAACAGCAGATCCATGGCGTCGAGCATCCAGTCGAGGAGGAGGCACCCTGGCGACGCAAGATGCCACGCGCACCCAACGACAGTCCCACTAATAATCGTAAGTACTTGTTGCAGGACAGTGCGTTTCAAGGCATCAAGGATAGAAGAGTGTAAATAGATTGTATTCGTATTTCGATCACGCAGTTAAAATCAACAATCAAAGAAAAGATATCGATCGATAAGTGTACAAATTCCTCCAACTCTTGCATACATTTCCATTGATAACGATGAACATTACTGATAAATCTATATCTATTCGTGGGCATATCATTAAGCTCTGAAACGCACTGAAACGCATCCGATCCGATAACTAATCTCTCTCTCTCTCTCTAACTCTCTCTTGCAGAAGTTCCTGATAGAGAGCTTAGCAGCAATAGCTCGGAGAGCGCCAACGATGTCATATTGCGACGCACCCAAAGCTTTGAGAATGATCAAAAGTGAGTTTTGAATAGAAGAACCCTAAGCTTTTGACAGAAATGCGTGCCTCACACACACACACATAAACAAATGCCACACATAACAGATTAACCTACATATATATAATATATAGCTAGAAATATATATATGTATATATATATTCATTAATCTGCCAAAAGTATCGATTAATTGGTGGATTTTGTTGCAGTTTTTGTTTCACTTTTGCTGATTGCATTTATCGCTTATCATTGTGCCCCCTAACACACTCACACCCACACACACACACGCGCATTTGAATATTGCAAAAACACCCATACACTTGTGTTCGTATGCGTATACGAATATCGAAATCAAAATCAAAGCGTAAACTGATAACCAAACAAAACAATATGATATGCGAATTCTGTGTACGGTAACTGTTTAAATATACCGCAATGCTCTCATGCTCTCTGGTCTGTCGGTCTCGGTCTCTCTCTCGCTCTGGGAAAACACAGTGAACCCAGTCATGTTATTCCTCCGAAAAAACGGTACCAGTCACTCGCTGCTCTCTCTGTAAGCAGTAGACCACTCTAGACCGCTCTATCTTTCACTAGCCTACCACCCATGGCTGCCCTCCTCTCTCTCTCACTCTATGATTCATATGCTCCCATTGCGCGGGGAGGTCTTTTGTCCCAGTTCCATTCCCGGAATGAATCCGGAAACCAGTGCACTTCGGCAAAGTGAAGCAGAAACAGCAAAGAGATTCAAAAATACAACTGAAACACCAAAAGCCACACACAAACAAGAGAGAAAAAAGTTTTGTTTTTAGTTTTAAAATTTTGTTTTTGTTCTGTTTTTTTTCTTTCTTTTTCTCCGCTCATTTATCGATAACAAACCGATCAAATCGATTAAAAACTCACCAACGCACCGCCAAAAACCAACAACAACAACTCATCATAAAAAAACCGCTTATCCAAAATCTAACCTGCCCGCTGCCCGCCCGCCCGCCTGTCACTGCCACCACCACCACACGCCTGCCACCGCCCGCACCATCGTCTAACGTCCAACGTCCAATCTGCCGCTGCTGTCGCTTGCCACAGATTCTATCAAAAGTACAATGAGCTGCGAGCCCGCATAAAGGCCAACTCCTGTCCCATTCTGCCGGCGACTGCGGCGTCACAGGCGGCTGCCGCCGCTGCCACTGCCGCTGCGAATAATTCCAATTCCAATAACAACAATAATCTAAGTAGCAATAACAACAATAAATTTAACAACAATAATAACAACAAAAGCGCTCTGCTGCTGGGCTCAACAACAACCAGAACAACAAACAGCACAAATAACACTGCAACAACAACATCCAGTACTTTCAACAATACGCACAACAACACAACAACCAACACACCACAAACAGCAGCAGCAGCAGCCGCAGCAGCAGCAGCTGCAGCAGCATCCACTGCTGCAACAACAAATCCATATTATAGCGTACAAAGATCGGCCTCACTCAAAGATAACTCAATGTATTACAGGTTTGTTCCGCACCGTACACACACACACACACACACCCACCCATTCACACAAGCTGCTGTCCTGTAGCTGTCCATTCCGAAAACTAGATCAGATATCTGTGTTCTGAAGATCACTTTGTCGAGAAACAAGGAACAGATTTTATCTATAAGATACAAATATATGGGGAACTATCATGTGTACTCGTGTATACCGATTATCGGGAGAGTACTACGAAAGACAACATAATACTACAGCTTTAATCACATTCTGATGAATGTTGTAAAATCTATCAAATAGAACTGATCTAGTTTATGGTGGACTACTACTACTACTTCTACAACAACTACTACTACTACTATCACGCCTACTCATATATAACTGCTAACCTAATGTGTCGTAACTCCGTAACTGAATCTGTGCTTTCGCTTAGCTACTTCGTTTGGTTTTTTTCCCCCCTCTAACCCCATAACCCTATAATCCATGAACCCAAGAGCCAAATACCATTTTGCACCAAACTGTGTTTAACAATCTCTTATATTCAGCCACGCACCAATGTCGTCTACCTATACTCTTGATTGTGTTCTCTCTTATATGCTGTGCAGCACTCTCTCTTATATGACATGCTCTCTGTTGTTTTGTCTCATTTTTTGTGGCAGGAAACCGACCGTTACCGTTGCCACGCCAACAGGCACAGCAGCCACAGCAACGACAACGCTAATCAGTTCACCATCGACGAATGTACTGACCCCACCAATACGCAGGTTAGTACTCTCATATTCTACGCTCTCATATGCAACTCTTATACTATATATATCTACGATTCTTGTCGAACGGTTAGCCAAATTACAGCGAAAACCACTGCCCAGAGCAATAATGGCAGCTCTTCTACGGCCAGTGCCAGTGCCAGCGATGCGGAGACCGCCAAGCCACCGCCCAAGCAATCCACGGGCAATATATTCAAGAATTTCTTCAAGTAATACGAGAAGCCACACAAGAATAACTGTTTTGCGTTTCGTTGAGTTGAATCTAACCTCAAAAGATAGCCTTGCTGCTAAGCTGACCATTTCGTTAACCTAAAAAAAAACAGCTGTCTCTATCGTTGGGAGTATCTTAACCTCAAAAGAAAGCATTGCTTCCGTCTGTCGTCAAGTGAAGCATAACCTCAACTGACAGCTCTGCTAACCTCAAAAATATCTGTCACTTTCGTTATGTGACGTCTAACCTCAAAAGCCAGCGATGCTAACGCCTTTTTCCGCTCCCATTTGCCTTGATTTGTGTAGCATGATTATTCCGTTCGTGTTCTTTCAGCTAGGATATTACTTGCTTATTACTTAAGAGATTTAATATTATAATATTCTCACGTATGTATGTCTCTCTCTCTCTCTCCTACCATTAGATCCTTTGTACCGCCTGTACGTGACGAAGAGAGCGAAACACAGCGCAAAGCGCATGCCAAAAGAGTCCGTGAGACGCGTCGGTCCACCCAGGGTGTTACTCTGGACGAGATCAAGAGTGCCGAGGAGTTGGTCAAGAAGAAGAACATGGGCATGGCCAACAATAACAATAATAACAACAATAACATCAGCAGCAGCGGCAGCGTAAGTAATCCCGTGTCCCGTGTCCTAAGACCAAGACACACAACCACCCAATACCACAATGCCACAGTACCCTGTATCATTCACAAATCAGAACAAAGATCAAACATTTTAAACATCCACCACACAATCGTCAACGCTAGAGAGAATTAGCATCTTTCTCTATGTCCATAGAATCGCATACATTACCCCATTATCTGTAGGGAGTACTCGTACAGACACACGCATACACGATGTCCACATGCAGTCCACACTTCCCCGAATCAATCAATCAATCAAATGTCCAAATACACACCAAAAACTAAAAGAAGAAAAAAAAGATTACAAAAACTGCTTATGGTTATGGTGTCCCCCTGTCCCTCTTGTCCCTCGTTCTCTTTGTGTATCCTTTGTATATTTTTATGTGTGTCTCTGTGTATGTTCATTCATATATTGCACAAATACACACTCTGGCAACCAATCAATCAATGAATCCCAGTTTAGCTGTGCATCTTTGGATGAGCATATATTAACTAGTTTGTATACTAAAATAATTAGTTATTTGTAGCTTAGCAAACATCATCCTGTCAAACTGAATGCAACAGTTTTCTGGTGGTCGCAAAAAAGTATGCTATTAAAAAGCGAAGGCAAAGATACACCTACATACAAATAACTCCACTGGAAACGATCTGAAGTCTGAAGCAGTTCCGGGGAGAAAATGTATCTGCCTAAAGAAGCTAGGAGTTATCTTACTTACTATGGAACATCGCAATATAATCTACGTAATATCACCAAATGATCTACAAATTGCTTGGCCAAATATTTTCCAACGAAGTAGAGGTCTAAGACACCAGTAGCAAAGGTTTCAAGGAATTCAAGAACAGTCCAAAAACAAGCACAGAATAAAACAACCTTTAAAGCCGACATTCTGTGCACACGACATGCATTTTGTTTTGACTTACAGGTGGTACATTGAGTGCCTAAGAGGATTGTGTCGAACACCTCTACATATGTGGAAACCCGACCCCCACTGGAATCTGTTGCATTCAGTTGGTTTTTTGTTGTCGTTGTTGTTGTTGTCTCACCCCAACCTGCAAACATCGCCCCATCCTTACGCTAGTTGTCATCACTTCACAATCAGATCAATCATCGATCAATCAGTGCTCATTTAGCGTACGTTGCCACCCATTCGATTAACCGCCAATCAAGTTGAGTTCTCTTTATGCGTTTGTGCCTCTGCCACGCCCCGTTATGCCTCGCCCGCCTCGCCCACAGTTTGTGCCCCCCGCCAGCCACAGCGTCAATCAAGTGCAGCCTCTCTCTCTCTCATCAATGTTGAGTATTCTTTTATAGCGTGTAGCATATTTCTTTATGATTTCCTCCAAAACAACCAACCAATCATCAGCATTGCCAGCATCCAGCGCAGATCAGTGAACCATAGCCGGGAATTGCCATTACTATACGTATTCGTATTCGTATTTTCGTTATCGTTTACAAATTTTAAGTTATTTTCTACTGCGATGATGGATGGGCCACATAGAGATCTGGTACGCGCGACCTCTACTGCTGGCCCGTGCACACGTATTATCCTATGTATAGAATATGTTTTGTATGTCTATGGAATATGTTGATGATTTTTTTCATTTTGCATGTCCCATCTGCATGCGTCCGTAGAGTATTCTCGATGCGGGTCACACTCGACGTATACGTATCCGTAATCGTATTTTATGTATACATATATCTATATATGTATGTATCTATTTATTACCGATTTAGTAGCTGTCCTCCCCCGACCCCCGAACCCAGAGATTTGTTTTGATTTTTGTTTTCGAGAAAACAACATCGCCTTAGGACCATTGTTTTTTATTTGTTCCAAAACTAATATTATTAACAGAACGAAACAAGCGAAACAGCGGCAGCCACAGGCACAGCTACAGCTACAGCTACAGCCACAGCCACAGCAGAACCATCATCCATCAGCGATGCAAGCCAGCAAGAGCCGCAACCGCCACCACCGCCCACCACGCCACCGCCAGCCATAATCCCCACCAGCGACGAGACGGAGATCGAGACCATTTTGGCCCCCAGTCCAGTGCAAAGTGCAAACGACACCACGGCCACCTTCACCCTCTCCGCGCCGTCCAGACGATCTGTGGTGATCGACGACGATGACGACGACGACGACGGAGGCGGTGATGGCGAGGCCGGGGGCGATGTCGATGATCCGGAGACAGTGGTCAGTGCCAGCTACACGATAGTCTCGCGGCGGGACAAGATCCCCGAGAGCGCTGAGAGTGAGCCAGAGCAGGTGGAATCAGCGAACAAACAAAAGACTGACGAGCAGCTGGCGGAGAGCGAGGAGCAGAAGCCAAGGCCAACAGATCTGCCACTGAGTGCGGCCCCGGCTGAGGCCATCAAGTCATCATCCTCGACCACGCCCGGCTCGCTTGAGAGTCCAGTGCGCTTGCGGGACAAGCGTGGCCTGTCCGGCAGCAGCCAGGAGACGGATACCAAGTCCGACACCGCCTCGCCAGTGTTGGCGCATCCGGACTTTAATGCCCGCGACTCTCTGCTCAGCTTGTATGCGCGCCGCACGACGGACGGCAGTGGGGGAGCAGCAGCAGCAGCAGCATCAGCTACAGGTGGTGCTGGTACCGGAGCTGGTGGTGCGGGTGGGAGTTCCACATCAACATCGACGGCAGAACGGCGTCCGTCTTGGCGCCTCAAATTCGATGCCGGCTCCAAGGTATGCCCCACACTACCCAACCTACCGAACCCTCTAACCGAAACCCAGAGTCCCACCTAATATACAAGATATATGTATATGTATATGCCACAAAAGACTGTATCTCGATCGGTTGTCTTTAATATTTTTGTTCAACTCTAAGTGTAGCATGGATTCAGTATTGTTATAATTTTAATTATGGTTTGCTAAAGAAATACCCTTGCCCGAAAATGGTTCAACCAAAGATCTGTAACGAAGAAGGCTACAACCAAAAAGCTACAATGAGCAAGTCCTCAAGCTAAACTAAATCTAAATCAAATATCAAATATCATATAGAAACCAGATCGCAAGGGTATTGTGAACGTTTTCGATTAAACGTATATGTTATGTATGTGTTTTACTTTTTGTAGGTCTTTAAACGCCTGAAATGTTTGTTCTTAAGTACGTTTTCTATTTCTCTTTAGTTTTACTTTACGCATTTTGTATTTTTATATCCATATGTTTTCATTTTGCCCATAATTTCATAATTTATGCTTGCTTATCGAACAGCAACTATCACTTATTTATGTATTATTTATTATTGTGTCCATAGTGTTCAGAAATGAACTGTTCCAGCAAATGAAAGGCGGCTTTTGCATTTGGCTGTTCTCTGCTTGTTTCTTAAAAGTGTTGACATTTTTCTAGATATATTTTGCATGCCATTCAATAATTATAATCCAAATGGTGGTTCAAGGGCATACTGAAGCTGCTTTAGCTTAGGTTTTAATAATGGTTAAGGGCACTCTCGCTAACTGAAATGGAAATGGGAGGGGCTACACCCCCACATGCAACACATGCCAATGGTGTCTGGATTACTTGTTTAATTATTGACTATTACTAAATGTATATTAAAGACTAACTGCCGCTGCACACAAACCACACAAAATAAACCCAAAGAAACATTTTCCAGCATAGCTTTTCTGTAAGACAAACCAACCACACATTTGCTCACAAAACAAACAAACAAACCAACCAACCAACCAACAAACAAACGAATATATTTAGAGGAAAACATTTCAAAACATACCTTAGATGCAGACTTTTGTATATGATGAGAGTGTAATCCGTGCGCATAATAACACGTGTGTCTTGTCCCTGCAGTTCAAGCTGGAGGACATCACCAGCGGCGGTACATATCCGCCCAACAACAGCACCATCATACCCAGCGCCCCGGCGGTGATGGCCGCCGCCAATCTGTCGACCACAACTGGTATCCAGCGACGCATCAGCAGTGGTCCCAATGCCCGTGAGTACTTGATAGTCCCCCTATGATGATTCTCATTCAAACGGTTCCTATTTCGGTTTCAGTCAACGCTTCCAATCAGTCACTGAACTCTGTGGGTCGCCCCATATCGGCTCCCAGCGAGAGCACAAACAACAGCAGCGCCTATGCCACGCCAGCAGTGCGCAAATATGAGACGACATCCACAGGAGCGGGAACGGGAGCGGGAGGAGCTGCTACCACCACAGCCACCACAACCGCTAATTCAGTGTCTGCAACCAGTGCCAATCATGCAGCAGGAACAGCCGCATCCACGAATGCCACATCCAGCCATGACGATAAGGGTAAGGCTGTGCCATGCTAAGACTAAGAAGGTTAAAGAATGTTGCGGAAATTAATAGAGCAACGCAATAGATAGCTTCGTAAGGCAAGGAAATATCAAGAGGAAGCTGGAAGTTCGTTATAATTTAAAATATAAATAAACACGCAGATACATAGAACATGGCTTAGAGTACCTCTTATATATTCATTCTTGCTATGAATTGAAACGCGAACAGGATATATTGCGAAAGACTCGCCACTTTGTGGATTCAGGAATTCAATTACCCCTAAGAGTTTTGCCGGATTCCATCGAATCTTCTTTGGATATATATTTGATCCACATTTTCTTTAGGATGAGTTTTATATCGGATATCGGGGATTCCATCAACGAGCTAGGGAGAACTGCTGACCGTTAAGTTCCATGCACAGAAATAATAAGAAAGATTAGAATAGATTATGCTTCTCTGCATCCATGAATGTTCCATCTATGTAATCCATCCTGCACATTGATAAAACCCGAAGATTTTTGTTGACTTCATTCTTATTTGACTTTAAAATTAACAAAATCTTCTCTAATCAACAGAAAACGATAAGGAGAACGACAATCGCACACAGACCGTCATACAGAGACGCCGCAAGCCGAAACGCAGATCGACCGGCGTGGTGCACATTGACATGGATGTAAGTATTGTTCAGCCATGCCCAATGCCCCATGCCCCCACACAGATCAGATCACAGATCACAGATCTGGCTCGTGTATGGCGTATCTGTACGCGTATTTCTGTACGTAATTGCCAGGCCATTTGTCAGACCAAATGAGCCGGAGAGCAGCGTGCCAACTATTTTTAGTGCAAATGCTAATTAGTCAAAAGATTAGGCACATACTAAATACGAAAATCTCTCTCTCTCTTTTGTTTGGCTGCTGCAGGAACTGGATCCCGAACGTCAGAACGAGTCGTCCAACAACGACAACGAGGAGAAGGACAAGGAGGTGAGTGTTCTCTTTCCCGCTCTCTCTCACTCTCCAAAATTTTTCAACAACAACAACAACAACAGAAGCTACTTGCAGAAAAGCAATTGAATTTTCACACCTTGCCAAGTAATTAAAATGTGTGTCAGGTGCTTGTTTCCGTGCTGTGTGCACCTGACACTCTTTACTTTTATTTTTTTGGCTCTTCTTTGTCCTCTGATGTGGCTCCCACAATCTTTTTTGGCTGGCCAGCTGCGGCCCGTTCCGTCACACCTTGTCACATTTTTAGATCGTTCCCCATTTGCAGCGTTTTGTCCTTCAAAGTAGCTACGGCCCCCTCCGATTCCCCATCATTGCTGTCTGTTCCAATTAGCAGACGACCCAAATACGAAATTATGATTTGCCATTAGAAAACGGTGCACGTGGCATTGTGCATGTGGATGCTGCTGCTGTGACTGTAGCTGTAGCTGTGACTGTAGCTGTGGGATGGATTATGAATTCAGTCTGTGCACTCGTAAGTGCAAGGCTACTGCGAAATCCTTTCATGGCCGAGGCCAGAACTATTAGTGCGCGTCCAATTTGTGGCTAAAAATTTGCAGCAGCAAAGCAAACCTGTTAACAATTTATCAGAGGCAAGTGTCAGAGCCGCCGTTTGTCACCTATTATTCAATTCCCAGACAATTTCTGAGTGCATTTTGTCATTCATGAACAATATTAGTGTTTAAGTTTATGTGTTTTTCGAAATTATTGTTAATTGGTGGACAATTGTTTGGATTTTTCATAGAATTTTCTACGAAAAATGTGTCTTTAAAACATTTTCCACGAAGCAAAAGTTCTTTGAATGTTCTTTGTTCCTTTTTTTGGATTAAATATTTATTTTCCAAGTCGTTCGATGTTATTTCTTATATTCTGATCGGTCTGTGATTTCAGAATCCGAGACATGCAATTCGGAGAATGTTTTCTCTATTTAATTAGGAGCGATATTCCTTTCTTATCACAAAACCTCTAAAAAAAGATTATACAAAGTTTAAAATATATAAAAATCCCTCCAGATGAGACTCAGCATAACTTTCAAGTATTTAAGTCATGAATAGATCTTCAATAAACCACCGTTATTTGTACCATTAGTACGCTTAATGTTCCTTAATATCTTCTGATCTTCTGATCGCTGGCCCTTAGGAAATTTAGCTGTTACTAATGATTCTGCCTTTTTTCAGTATTGCATGAACCCAGTTCTCCTTTTAGTGCATTTCCGCTTTCTTTGAGTTTCCTACTATTAAATCAAGCAAAATTCGAAGAAACGGGCACTAAAACGTTTCCATTTTGCTAACTTTGTGATGGTGTCCCTCTGTTATACTATTCGAAAAACCATCCGTCTAGCCATCGGTGGCAGCCTCTCTGTCGCTGAGGCTGATGCATGCTGCTTGCTGCCTGCTGCCTGCTGCCTGTGTGTCACTTGCAGCTGATGGACGATGTCAAGTGTTTTGCATTATCTAATGTTCGTCTGTTCGTTCGTCTGACAAAAGTGCATCCTGGGGGAGAGAAACACTTTCACAATCGTCGCTCGTCGACATTTTTGCATTCTATGACAAATTGGGCAATTATCGAAGCACGACCCAAATGAAAGCACAAACAAAAGGAAAACCACAAGAAAGAATCGGAATAATAATGAGAAATTAAGCAGACATTCAACAAATCGCTGACACACGTACATTGAACTTTGTTTTTGGCCAAAAGCGCTTCACCGACAGAAGCGGCAGGGGAGGTGGAACAGAGACAGATGTTCGAATATAACATGCGGTACTTCTGTGTGCTAAATTTATAACAGTTTGCTTTTAATACCGTGTAATCGTAGCTCATATGAAGGGCATGCTGTTGTAGTGAGAGTGCACTTGTCACAGGAGTCTAGCTAGACAACAATATTTGGTTGTTCTAACTCTTATATACTCTGTTTATGCTAGGCCCATTTCATGGAATCAGTTCATGAAATAAGGAAAAAAGTGTGGGCACAAACACCATTTCATGCACAAACACCATTTCACACGGAAGTTGACTATGAATTCAGCCTGGTGAATCGCTACCACCTTAACTTTGTAAAAATTAGGTGGCAACGACGGGCGAAAAAAGTAAATAAATGACGACGAAATTTTCTTAATTAATTGAAAATGAATGGGAAATCAAAATGATCCTTTTGGACTGATGAATGTGTTCGGCAGACTAGATGGATTTTACTTCAAAATTATTGCCAAATTACACGTCTGGCAACTCTGCCGATTTTAATTCTAGAATGAATGAAATTCATAGCATAATCATAGTAATAGTCTCTCAAATCTAGGCGCTCGTCGAGACGGCTAGACAAACATGACTATAGCAACTCGGCTATTGATCCTGATCAAGAATATATGTACTTTACACATCCAATTTTCCCACAAATCTGGTTATGCGCACCTTTTCCACACGACATGTGTTTTGTTTTTGGATTGAGCATTCAGTAAATTCGGTGGCAACCATAGAATTCATAGCATTCCCGATCGGATAATGAGTCTTCTTTTCTTAGCGTTTTACTCTGTTCCCATTAAAGGGTATCCTTTAGTTGTAATACTCGACTCTATTGCTCCTACTTGCTTGCATTTTTCGCCGTTGGCAAGCATTTGCTTCCTCATTCCCTCCTGAGAGGAGGCAGGGAACCGAGGCGATCATCATTTGCTATTTATAGAAGGAAATGCATTCAACGAAAGTGTAAACCACTGGACTGCAGCAGAGGGGGGGGCATGGGCATGGACATGGACATGGGTACACGGGCACATGGGCATGCTTCTGGCCCAGTTATGATGGGGCAAGAGCTCCCCCAAAAACTCCCCAATGGGATATGCACTGCACGCTACCTCTAAATATAGATGTAGATCGAAATAGGCTATCTATCTCTTTCTCTCTCTCCCGCTCTCTGTCTCTCTCCTTTTTGGTGCATCTGTCATGTGTCAATGACTGTGCTTCGCCTTTTGGCCCAGTTCTTGGGGCTGTTCCTCCGGCTCACCCCAGTTTCCCCTGTTGGCAGTTGGCTGTTGGCTGCTGCTGCTGCTGCTGCTGCTGCTGCTGCTGCTGCTGCTGCTGCTGCTGCTGCTGCTGCTGCTGCTGCTTATGCTCTGACCCCAGCATAGTTAACACTTTTACGTCTCGGACATTGGGCCAAATACGTGTGCGATTTACTAATTTTAGACCAGGTGAAAACTCGCACATTTTCGCCACACATAAGAGAAAATGCTGTGTGCGCAATTTCAAGTGAAAATCTCCTGCTCCTCCTGCTTTTCTTGGCCCTCTAACAGCTCTTTGTGGTGGCTTTTATTATTTGTTGTTTTCATATTTCAAATTATTATGGTATTCTGATTATTCCCGTGTTGTTCTTTCCGGCTTTTCCTCTACGGCATCTCTCTTAGAGGCATCTCTTTGACGCACTGACTGTCTCTCTTTCGAACAGATGTGATTCTCTTTGGGGTTTATTTCTGATCGTGCGCCAAGTTCCCATTCGAATAAAACATTTCAAATCTCTTGTGAGCAGCACAGTTGAATTTTGTGCGGCCAGCACAGCGGATCATCAATCAGTTGAGCATCTCAGAATCAGCATCTAAAGCCGTCTCTAAACAAACCAGTCTAAACTTTAATGTAAATCCCAATTAAACACAAGAATTCAATACGTCAAGTGATTCGAGACAAAAACGACAGCGACAACAAAAACGAAAAACAAAAACCACAAAAGCTGTCATCGAACGTGCCAAAGAAATATCAATTGCAATACGCTTAGATCGTCTTACCCCTGGGAGCAGATCAGATCAGATCAGAACAGATCAGTGGGGGATCGTCAGAGCCAGAGTTGATTTGACTGCTGCCAGCCTCAAACAACAAGTTGGCTTTCAGGCGAATTGCCTTTTTTGGGGGACTGCTGCGCATAATTTTTGGACATTTCCAGTTGATGTTCTCTTAAGGTGCCTCTCTCTTATTGGCTGCTGCCAATATGGGCAGCTATTTTGATAAGTTTTTAATTTGATTTGGAGTTTTTTTGTTTTTTTTTTTTTTGTTTCTGTAAATGTTAAAGTTTAACAAGCACACAGATTACTAATGAAAAGATGCACGAATAGATCTCTAAAGAGATGCCTTAAGAATTTTCTGGATTTCGGAATCGTTTCATCTAAAAATAGTATTGATTTTAGTGGTTTACAGAGGGCTGTAAATGGGGAATCCTAGGGGAACATTCAAAGACAAATTCTATTAAAATCTTGGCAAAATAATCAAAAAAAAAGCAATCGATTAGCACAAATACAAATAATTATAACAAACTCTAGCAATAATAGCTACAATTTGCTTTATTTATGAGTATTTCCACATCGTAATCCTCTAAATGTGCTCCCTCGACCCTCGATCATTTTTCTCAGTCATGACACCACAGATATTTTACGAGTGTGTTCCAAAAGATTCCGCTTTTTTATGCGATTTTAGCCAAGTTAAATGTTTGAATTAACACGAAACAGCCGAAGCAGCGGCAGGCGTTCAAGAGAGGGAAATTATTGCAAAAGGCCAAACATTTAAGCGCTGGGGAAAATCGCTTGGGGAAAAGCCGCTTCATTCATGGCCTGCCCGTCCTATAGATAGACCACAGACCACCGGTGTCTATATATGTATGTATATGGAGGTACATGGCATAGATATACTAGGAAACAGACACAGATCATCGTAAATTATATGCATTGGAAAATTGCTTGAGAAGAAAAACGTTTTCTGGTCATTTCGTTTTCATGTTTGTTGTTTTGTATCGCGTGGGTGTGGGGAGGATGAGAGGCATCAACTTAGAGAAACAAATAAATATCAGGCAGCACCCAGACTATCCCCCATAGATCATGGCGTGTATGTGTTTTCGATACATGTCAAGCTAAGAGAAACCCCAGCGAGATTGGGACACCCTGTACAGACCAGAAGCACACAAAGAAAATTGTCAAAATTTATGTCTTGACGTCACGTAATGGTTTGTTAGTGCAGCAGCAGCCCCAGCAGCAGCCACAGCCACAGCCGCAGCCACAGGAGAAACGATCTGTGGACGCACGGAGAAAACCACATGTCAATATTGCGTTCTCCATATTGAGAGATCGGATACGAGTACGAGTGTATACACAGATGTACAGATATATACATAAATACTTTGTGTATATCTTGATCTGTACATGTGCAAATACACACAAATTTTGTTTGTTTTTCCTCCTCCTTTTGTTTATACCAAATTCATGAACATTTTGTGCTCGCTTTGATTATAATCGTAATTGCCTTTTGTGCGCGAAGTCTAAAAATGGAACAAAGTTCAATCCCAATCGAACATTGAATGCTCTTCAAAGGTGCTCTTACCTTCAAGGGTTTTACTATTTTCGGAAGATTTATTCCTCCAAAGAGCTATGCTGTTTTCGATACAAATCGATTGAACAGCTCTTTTGAAATCCAATTCAAAATCGTTTCTATTCGAAAGACTTTCAACAGTGGCTTCCACTGGCACTACACGCCTTCTGTGAGCAGGACATAGACTCTTTGTTAGGGTATTCTGGTCATGTGGTTCTGGGCGGACTGTTTAAGCGTAATTGCAATTGTGTGTCGACGATTGATATACGAACCGGGGCGGGAGTTGTATTAATGGGGCCTGTGCTTTCTTCTAGTGTCCGTCAGCGACATGTCCTTTCGTTCGAGGTCGCGCACACAGGCGCCACTCTCCAGTCACCGGCGATCGCTCTCCTCGTCGAGAGTGAGCACCTCCGGGGCAGGTGGCGTGGGCTCCGGCTCAAGCGCGTACAACTACAATGGCAGCAGCTACGGAAGCGGCGCCAGCAGCAGCCGCCCACTGAGCACAGGCTACTTCCCCAGCAGCAGCGGCAGTGGGAGCTACCAGAGCCCCTACGCCAGCGTGTACAGCTCCCGGGAGAGCCTGTACGGAGGCGGGGCCGGACGCACCTCATCCGGGGGCTATTCAAGCTATGGGAACGGTAATCGATACGAGTACAGTGGTGGAGGCTCCGCCTCTGCAGCCAAGTACCTTCACCATCATCATCAGCACAACAATCACTACCAGCATCAGGCTAATGCTCACCAGCTTTCGCATCCGACAGTCGCCGGCAGTGGGCAATCAGTTGCAGCTACATCCCCATCCGCCTCCTCCTCGTCCTCCACATGCCACGCCACCACCTCCATAGCCTCCACGCCCACTACCAAGCCCCACAGCAGCCGCTACAGCTATCTGCCGTCGTCATCAGCTTCTGCAGCTTCTTCGGGCAGCCACTACCACATTGTCGTGAGCAAGCACAGCAACAGCTACGGTCACTCTAAATCGTCTGCTCTCTCCTCTTCTCTCTCAACCGCCTCCTCCTCGACGTCGTCCTCGAACGGTACAGCCAGCGGTGGGGGCTACGACAGTTCCCGGTACGGGTCCAGCGCGTACTCTTCTGGCGCGGGCTCTTCTGCGTACTCGAGCGACCGCTATGTCAGCCCCTACTCGAGCAGTTACGACAATGGCGTGACCACGGCCTCGCTCAGCTTCAAGTCCCCCGGACTGAGTGCCTCGAACTCGTTCAAGGGCTCTCGCCTGATGAAGACCAAGTCCCTCTCCACTTCCAACAGCAGCCTCACTGCCTCCCCGTACAGCAGCACTCCGACGACCAGCAGCAGCGTGAGCCCCGCCGCCACAGTGGCAGCCATTGCGGCCACTCGCAGCAACTCTTTGCGGGAACAGGAGCGCAAATCGCGCAATCGCACACGCTCCCGGAGCGCCGCTCAGCGATCCATTAGCGCCTCCTCCGAGAAGAGCGAGGGCTATGAAGTAAGCAAGGGTTTCCAGGTTCGAGGTGTGCTCACGCAAGGTGATGGAGGTATTTCTGCTCTTCGCTGTCTGCCAATGATCCACCTTGTGTTAATACACCTTGGCTTTTGACTAAGTACTTTCTCTCTCCTGTTGTTGTTGATAGTTTTTGAAAATCTCAAAAAGAGAACACAATTCCATGTCAATCCGATCTAATCCTGTTTTTGCTTTTCTCTCACCTGTAGAGCGGCAGCGAACGCACCTCTCGCTCTCGACTGGGCAGCACAACGAGTACGGCCGCAACGAGCACCACCACCAGCGAGTCGAAGGGCAGCAGCGACAAGGCGGAGAACGGCGATGGCATTGACTACAAGGCGCTCTGGGAAGCGGCCAAGTGAGTACAAAAACTGTCTTACTCTCTTTCTTTTTGGCAGCCAGCGTTGCTCACTCCGGCGTCCTACTTTCTTACACAGATTGGAGAACGATAAGCTGAAGCAAGTGCTCAAGCAGAAGGATGACGAGGTTGTGCAGACGCGCGCCACCCTCGAGAGATTCGCCAATGCCGTAAGTAGACACTGCCCTAACCTGCCACGCCCACACCAGCCTACTACTTCTACTACTATTACTACTCCTCTCACTCGAAACTCTTTCGAAAAGAAAAGAAAGTCAAAAGCAAAGCAAAGCAAAGCAAAGCAAAAGCATACTCTCTCAGCAGTAACAAACAAAAACAACAAACACACACAAAACAACAGAAAGCTCTCCCTCTCTCTCTCTCTCTCTCTATCTATCTCACTGTCAGCTCTGCCTCTGCTCCTCTTCTGTCCCCGGGAGAGAGAGAGAGAGTAGTGCTCTCTCTCAGATCTATACATATACATTCACTCATTAACCCATTTACTCTCACCAAAAAAAAAAACAACAAAAAATACACAAATGCACAAGGTGTGTTCATATAAGGTGAGGCATTCCCGTGGGAATGCACGACACCTTGTAGCAAATACACCTTGCTCATGCACTAGAAATTTAGCAACTCGCTCTATATCTCTTTTTGCCTCGCTCTGCCTCGTCTCATGTCAAGCTTTTTGCTCGCGTTCTGTCTCTCTACATCGCATCTCTCCTTCTCTGCGATCTCTGTCCAACCAAACCACCAAAAACCAAAAGAACAACACCACAACTGAACAAGAACTACAACAGTTACACACTGTACTTCAAACAAAAAAAAACAACCAAAAACAAAATTAGCATATGCAAAACAGAAAAGAAAAGAAAAAAACAAAACAAAATCTTGTTTCATTTCACATTCGCAGACCACTAAAAACTCACTCTCTGAGATTGAGAAACGTGAACGAAGAGCTATGGAACGCAAGCTCTCCGAGTTGGAGGAAGAGCTCAAGGTAATTACAAACGAGTCCTTTGCTATCCGTAAGCCCCAGCGGCTGCCACTGCCGCTGCCACTGCCACTGCCACTGCCACTCTATTGTTGCTGTTTGAAATTGAAATTGATATTGAAATTGTGTTCTGAGAATGAGAACAGGAGTCGAAATTGATTGCCTTCCCTCCACTGTTCTTTGTTTCACCCCTTATTTTCTGTTTCTGATTTTACTGTATTTTTTTTCTTTATTTATACATATATTTTTTTCTTGTTTTGGCCAAAAGTTTTAATTTTTGCTTTTCTTTATCAAAATAAACCCCAGGCAGGGCTGCATGCAACTCGCGATCCAATATAACACCCTTGCAGATATGTATGTTACTTGTATCTAATTTAACTGCGATCGATTGAAAGTCAAAACGAATCCGTTTGATTGCTAAGTGATATAGCTGATCGATCTGCAAGGGTATCCGCAGAGTTTCGGATTCCCGAAGCTTAACTTTTCCTTCTCGTTGTAATTTATTTTTTTATTTTTATTGATTAACCCATTATTATTTTAAGAAAATTGATTAATGCGAATTGTGCTTCTGTTCTTAAGATCAGAATCCGTAAATTCGGCTGCTACGTCCTATTCCTGCCTTTACCTGCCACACCCCACGCACCCCTTGTTGAAGCAATACGTATAAACATATTTTCATTAAAATACCCCTCGTTTCTTGCTTTTACCTTTTGGCCAGTTCTGCTATTTATACCCATAGAACACCAAGTTACCTAGCCTAGTCCCTCCTTTCTGTGGCACTGTTTCACCTGAATTTGATTTGATTTGAAATTGATTTACAATGCCCTATGCTACATATCTGCTGTACATTGAAGCGATTGTTTTGATTACTGTTTCCGTTTCCGTTGCCATTTGTTTTGACCCCACTCCTCCACCGAAAATTGTCATCATTATCATTCCGGTTTATATTTTTGTTTAATTTGCAAATGCGATTACAAGTTGCAATAATATCAGACATTTTCTCGTGATCATCTACATCTACATCGATAGTATTCCATTAGACATTACTCTATCGTCCATTATGTTTCTCTCTCTCATCATCTTCATCATTGTCATTGTCATTGTCAGACTCTCTCTCTCTCTCTCTCTCTGTCTCTCATTCTCTCTCGATCATCATTGTCTCCCCTTTATGATTTTTGATCACCGTTACCCCCACATGCGTTACACGTTATTCGTTACACGTTACACGTTACCCGTTGACCGTTATACGTCTATCTCTCGCACTCTCTTAACCGTTATAAAGCAATGCGCTCTCTCTCATTCAAATTAAAACAAACAAAAAACAAACGCTCACTCAAATTTGTTTTTTCTTTTCTCTCTCTCTTCCCACGCGCCTCATCGATCGATCGATTGTCTTTATCTTTTCTTGCGTCGCCGCCTGTTCTTGTATGATTTCGTTTTGATTTCTTTGATTGGTAATTTTTAGCTGTTGCAGAAGCTAAAGACTGAGAACGACCGCCTGCGCGCCGAGAACCGTGCCCTCACGCGAGTCGTCTCAAAGCTGACCACGTCGGCCCAGAGCCAGCTGGCCAAGGCCAAATAGAGTCATATCGAAACGCATTTCAACCGCCTAAACACACCGCCACCCCCCCACCCGAATCACATACACCCACAAACAAGAAAAAAAAAAACAAGAAAAAGAACAAAATCTCACAAATGCGCGAATATCGTTATCGTTTCTATACACGTACATACATATATATACATTGAATACTATATTTAACACATTTTGATGTCGTTTTGAATACTCAAATGATAAATAAGTATAATCCGAATATAGCAGCACTTGTAACAATAATAATTAAGTGTAAATTAGAATACCTTTGAGCTCATCATGGGGCTTGAGAACCGCTCACTGGCAATACATATACAGATAGAAATACCGATCTATCAATTATCCAATCCTTCGATGAACACTATGGGTAGAAAAAATCATTTATATATTTAAATATAGTACAATCTTGTTCCCACGGCTTGTTTTGCTCTAGATCAAAAAAATGTTTGCGAATTTATTATGTGTAATCAATATCAATATATGGTAATATGTACTTACTTATGGGAACCACAAACCACTTGAACAACTTGAACTGTAACCGCACTGATTAAGTAACGTAAATCAAAACCACCATACCCACACTCGAATCAAAGTAAAGCTCATTCAAAATCCAATGCAAAACACATCAAAAACGCTCAAATGCCCATCAGCATCAAACACACAGCATCAGCTCAGCATCAGCACCAGGCCCCGGCCCCGGTCCAGGTCCAGGTCCAGGTCCCGGTCCAAGGATCTACTCTCTCTCTCTCTTTCTATCTATATCTCTCTCTATCCAGCCGCACATCGGGGGGAGAACGGGAAGGTACAGCAGTGGTCTAGTGGATGCTGGAAGCTTTACGGTAAATCAGACAGACCCTCCACCAGACCCTGACATGTGACATTTCTATGAACCACCTGCGCCCAAATACTATTATCAGCTGGCTGTTGTTGTTTTGTTGTTATACACATACCACAAAAATAATTATACATAATAAAAAATATACATACATATATTTTATCTATAACTGTATTATCGAGTGTTTCAAAAACTTGAATCTTATTAGAGCCTGAAATTAATTTCTTAAAGGGTATGATTTCTAAAGTTGAAGTTGGATTGTAGCCTAGGGAGAAATATGGAAATATTAAGGGATTCATTTAGCTTAAATAAAGAAATAAATGCAGAAAAAACTTCAAAACATTGCTAAAGCTTAATTTGGGGATTCTTTATGTGTTGGATAAACGTTAATTTTTAAAATTAAATAACTATGTAGTTATGTGCATCATTTGCGATCCAACTTAAGCTTAGGAATATTGAAATAATATGCATATATATATATATATATATACATTATTAATCTGGATTAGAACTCTATATCAAATTGTTACATTTTGAAGCACTCTGAATGTATATATGCAATAAATATTTACTTAATAATCGTACTTTATTATACATACGTACATACATATGCATATACGATATATAGTATGTATGAAAAACCATATTTAGTGTCTATTCTAACTATTCTATGGAGTTTTTCCTCTTGTTGTTAATATTGTTACAAGTTTTATATGCCAATTTGTTTATCCTTTTGTGTGTGTGTTCTCGAAACCAACACCACAACGTACCCATCGACCGATCTTGAGTTATGAAATAAACGAAACCTTTGCCCACTGTCGTTTCTTATTCAACATAATGCTGCTTATTGTTTTCCATTCCGTCTCCATCGGACGGCATTATCCGCCATTATTATCCAGAATATCAGGCATCCACATCAGGCATTCTGTATTCATGTGATTCATTCGACATTATATGATCGACCGATCGTTTATAGCTTATCATGGCACAACGACACGCGTCATGAAGTCATGAAAAGCAGAGCACACGAATCATTGATCGATTTCATAGAAACTCTTCGTTCTATCGGAATTTCTGTACCTATAGTTTGTGGTTGCATGCATGTTGTCCCTGGTTCTCTCTTGATCAGGGCGTCCAGATGTGTCGATGTTTTTACGAGTAGGTAATTACTAATCGTTTGTTTGTTGTTTCTGTTTCTGTTGTTGTTGTTGTTGCTGCTGCTGCTGCTGCTGCTGCGGCGGCGGCATCATTCCCCAAACTAACGAAGCATGCCCCACGCACAATCACTCCCCGAACTTGTGCCTCCCCCCCTGTGCTCTAAGCTGTATCCATATCTTGTGCATACCTATATATACATATACATATACCCACTTTGTATCGTGTGTACTAATTTGATTCCACTTTGATCCACAGCAACTCGATGCCTACAAGTCGGATAATCATCGCCTGAAGGAGGAGAACGCTGCGCTGATTAGAGTAATTAGCAAATTAAGTAAATGAAATGATGGTTCCACTGTATCGTCGTATGGATCGAGGATCATCATCATCATCGTCTGTATCATTGAGAAACAACCATTTTTACACTATCCACCAGCTGGAAACGGGCTGAGAAATGAGAATAAGAGAGGAGGAGAAACAAAACAAAAGGAATGGAGAATGGAGAAAGGAGAAAGGAGAAAAGATGAAGAGTAAACGAGTAGAAGAAAAGGTGCAAAAATTCGCTAGAAGGGGGAAATTTGAAAATTTTGTTTTTTAATTGTGTTAGAGATGTAAGCATTAGGTGAAACCATGTTTCCACAATATCGTTGAAAATTGTTTCGTTCGTTTTATATATATAAACAAAAAAAATCATATGTATTTGGTCAAATTTTATATACAAAGTAGTGAAAATTATTAATTGATAAATTGCACAGATCAAGCCTAAATATATGCAATGTAAATCAATTGTGTAAGGATCGAATGAAAGCAGAAAGCAAAATGCAAAAATGCAAAAAGCGAAAAAACCTTTACATACAAACTGAGAACATATTCATCAAATGAGCCCTAGTTACAGATTAGTTTAACTACGTAATACATATACATATACATACATACATTTATACATACATATATAAATATATAAATATACATAAACATATATATTTTTTTTTCATATATAAATTATATATACACATTGCATATTATATATATTTAGAGCAACTGAATCATAAGTTCGACATTTGAATGTGTAATATCATCGAGCCACCCCACAAGAGAATCGAAGAACCGAAGAGAAGAGTTGTTTTCGAAGCCAGCCCACGCGTCAACGTACTAAGTGTAATCATTATCATCCGTATCATTCGTAATTGTGTTTAGTGTACCCTACTATGTACCCTACTCCCCCATATTTGACCCCATATACCCACAAACAACCACAACACACACCCCCATAATCTGAGGAGCGTAACGAATACAAGCTCCATGGCGCTCTTGTACAATATATAGTTGCAGATACAGATACAGATACGAGAGCATATCCGGATATGCTGCCCTGCATATACACTATTACTTCTACTATTCGATTACGTTAATTATTAATTAGCAGACACCCCTAGTTTCTCCCTCACTTTGAATCGTATTATATCGTACTATATTTTACCTTCGCTTATAACGAAACAAATGATCATACGCCTATCCATACATATTTCTGTTATTTATTAAATTCGCTTAAGAGATTTTTGTGTTACTCGTAAATGGAAACGATAAGCAAATGCATACATAAACAAACATACAACAACAACAACAAAAAATATAAATTAATATAAATCGTGAATTGTGTAATATGTAAAATTGTGTGAGAAAATATTTAAGAAAATTTGATTCAAATACGAAACTTAATAAATGTGATCGCAAGCAAATTGGAATCTATCTTATGGAATGGGTGGGTGGGGGCGTGTCCTGGTGTTGCTTTTGTATACCTCAACACGTTGTTCTTGAGCAGATAGCAATCTGTCGATTTCGTGAGAAATTCTTCATATCTCTCATTCAAGGTTTACAATTTCTTTGATAGCATACACGGTACGGTAATAATTTAATTATTTGCTGATAAAACGTTGACTGAAATTAACCCCAGAGCTTTTTTGGATTGTATCTACTTTCACGTTGATCAGAGTCCAATACGAATACCCTTTAGTCTTTAGTTTCGTTCCACTCATCAGAATAGCGTCATATTAATTCGGATCGCTATATCCTACAAACTGCTCTAGAAATAATCAGTGCTAGAATAATATTTAAAAAAAAATTTTAAACTCTTTTCATTGTAAAATTTGATCCAAATCGGCATATTATACAAAATAGGATCAAAGCCTCATTACCTTGGAAACCATTGGTCTGCATGCGATTTATCTTCTACCTTAACCGGGTATAAAAAAGACAATAGCAGCATACAGAGTGCTAAATAATACTTAAAAATTAGTGTAGATTACAAATTCTTGACTATACATTTTTAGTCCATGAGTCAAGGCAAATGATCCATCAAAATATCCGTATAGATCTACCTTTAAAGAAGCACAGTCTTGGCTAATTATATCGTGATAAGCACATTCAGATACAAATGCCTGTTGTTTTTTTTTATATTTGGAGCCACGCCTCGGCAGAAAAAAAGCTTCAATATTACTTTATGATGTTAGATTTACGGCTGGGACACAAGTCAAGCAAAATCTGGCAAACAGCATTATCACATGAAGGACCCATAAACGGTTGAAGGTTGATGCGGATCGGAGGTTGATTCCGCGAATTCCGGTCTCCCAGCTACTATATAAGGCACATCGGTTGGAGGCACTATATCAGTTTGAAGCTAACGTTGAGCAACCCAACTCCATAACATCCTACATCCCGAAGAAGAAAAATGCAAAACAACCTAACATTTTTGGCAATTGCTGCTCTGCTTCTGGCTTCTGTGGCGGCACAGGAGTGTAACAAATGCCAGGATGGCAACGATGCCATATGTTTGGACCAGACCAAGTACAAGAATTGCATGAGTAAGTTCTATGAAATGGGTAATTCAGGATGCCGTGCAATATCTAACTATCTATCTGTTTTTACCCAGACAATGTTGCATTTGGCGCAGAAGTGACATGTCCCTCCGGCACCGTTTGCAGCAACACTGACGATGTCTGTGTGAAGAGTGAATCCGTGGACGGGGTTAATATTCTGGACGTGTGTGGTGGTTCAGGCAGTGGATCCACTGGAGGCGACGGAAACGGTGAAAACTGTGGTGTCTGCATGGGCACTGGTAAATACGCTTGCGTCAGCAAGACCCAGTTTGCCCGATGTGTTGACCAAAAGGTTTCCACAACACCTTTCTCATGCGGTACGGACGAGACTTGTATCACAGAGGCCCTCGCCATTTATGGCAACCTCTGTGTGCCCAACTGTGCCCTCTCTTTTCTAGATGTATGTATACCGCGCTGAAATGTTTGAGCTATACTAATACTTTGCTTCATTCACAGTTTAAAACGGAAAATATTACTTGCACCAACGACGAATATGCGGCGCCGGTGGTACCGCCGGCTCCCACACAAGACGAATTGGAGCAAGCCTGCGCCCAAGCTGGTAAGGCAACTGCATTCTTCGAAATAGCTAATTCCGCCGACACGACATGCAGTAGTTATATTTACTGCGAGAATCTTGGGAATTCAAACTGGCTTGCCATCTTATACTCTTGCAAGAGCCCTACTCCATACTACAATGCGGAAACTAATAAGTGCACGGCAACTAAACCGAGTTGTACTCCAGTGACTCAAGAATAGAAATTATTCTTGTGCAGTCGTAGACGTGCCTTCCAGTTCCGCATCTAAAAGATTGCCACAGGATCAAAATATCTTCCTTATTATATTTCACTTTATAATCTCCTACAACTATGAATTCTATACAATTATGCACATAAATGGTCCCAAACGATTCGAAATAAATACCCGTATTTCATCTAATGAAACGTCTCCAACATTTTTCCAAAAAAAAAGTAATGCAGAAATATCCACTTTTGATTTGCAATACACTTTAATTGATCCAAAATTGACATTTGGCTTAGACTAATGGGTTCGGATCGTACAACTAAACAAAAATATAAGTGTATGTTGACTCAGCTCCAGGAGTCATGTCCAGGTGCAATAGTTAACGTCTGCGAAAGGAACTCTATGATAGCGGGTGTACAATACATATGTATATAGTATAAGCTATTGAAGTAATTAGAAGCCTCGAGATGTTAGGCAATATCTGCCTGGAAATATCATAACATTCAAAATTACAACAGCCAAACACCAAGCAATAAACGAAGAAACCATTAAAAAATAGAAGAATAAGTGTGTTTATAACAGCACGAGGGGAATAATTGTGGGAATATACATGCATACACACATACAAAATGGGAAAAGTTCAAGTAAAAGTAAAAGCATTTTCAACCTAATTATGTATTCATATTGAGGACAAATCAAAGATCTAGACCTTGATATTGTGTAGGCATATTATAGTTTAGATGTCGTCGAAATTAATGGGTTAAGTTCTGTACATTGATGGCCGTAAACACTTGGACATAAACATTTGCACACACACACACACACCCATACATATGTACGTCAGCGGGTCTAAATATACATACGGATACAAACATACGAATATGATACATATTCCCCACTCGCATGCCGCCTGTCTGATTTATCTGGCGCACAGTTGCGTTCAACGAGGGGAAATTTTAAATTTCAATATTCGAAAACTTATTTCATTGCGCGCACACACACTCACACACACATACAGACAAACACAAACGCCTCAGCATCTGCCCATATAGATATGGCTTACAACCTACGAGAATATAAGTACAATGAAAAGTTTTTTTCTTAATTATTCTTTAAATTTTATATAGACAAAGGCATAGCTGCTTCTGCTTGTGGTGCTGTTGCATTGGCAGCGATTGTCGCGGCAATTAAACATTAAATCAAATGAATTGCAGAATCCCGCAGAGATGACACTGAACGGCGGGCAGGATGGGTTGGGATGCGATGGGGCCGGCAGAGACACTGCGGCTGGCCAGTCCCCATCTAAATGCGCAAATGGAAATTATGACCATTGACGACGCATGATCGGCCCGGGACGCTGTATGTGGGCAGTGGCGAGTGTACAAACTGCAAAGTAGAAACACACAAATGTAAACACACACAAACGTACGGAATTAGAAAATGATGGATAGTGGCTGCCTGCACTGGTCTGGCCTAGCCTAGCATAGCAGCGCACTAACATACATACATACATACAAACCTTTGGCACTTTCTGCGTTGTCGCCATGTAGCCAACGCAAAACGATTGCGTCGTATGGCTCCACATCACCTCACCGCTGCTCTGCTTCGGATAGTAGACCAATGTCAAGGCGCCGGCATAGAGATCCTGCTGCTGTGGCAGCAGCGGAGAGTCGAGAAACTTTTGCGTGAACGTCTTGTGCAGACTCGTCACAGTGCAGTCGCTGATGAAGGCCCCGTTGCATATCTCTCTGGCTAGCAGCGTCTTCATCAGGTACTCCCCGTTGCCGGTCGTGCAGGTGGCTAACGCCAAATCGTCTGTGTCGGTGGCCCAACAGCCAGCCCCATAGGTTGCCGCCTGGCCAACCCGTCCTGGCACTTTCAGCAGTATTCCGCCGGAACTGCAGCCCGCTGCAGTATTGCCGGAGCCATCGACGCACACGGCCCCCACGGTGTCCAGAGATGCTGCGAGTTCCACTTCATTGCTCGCATCGGGCACAGGGACGGGCTCCTCGGAGGCGGCCTTGTTGTTTTTGTTGCTCAAAACTAAATCGTATTTACTCTTGTAATGATTGAACTGGAATTTCGCTTTCGATGAGATCATTAAGCTACTGTCTAAACGGAATGAGATAAATGCATTTAAATTAGTTAAGAGAAAAGTCCAGTCATAAGCAGATCTATTCTGACTAAGGACTATAGTAAATAAATATACAGAGATATATTGGATACAAACCAGCTACCATTGAACATCCTGCTTCGTCGGCATAGCGCTCCGCTCCGGTTCCAGCTAAGACCATGGGCGGTATGCGTTCCAGGAGCTGGGGAGTCGACTGCGCCTGACAAATCTTGCGCGCCAGCTGAATGGGATTCTTCACCCGACTGACATTTGTGCACGCCCCGAAGTTCAGCGTAGATCCGTCCATTATAGCGGCATCACACTGCACAGAGCCGTCCATGCAAAGATTTGAGCCGTAGCCGGCATTCGTGTAGCCGCAGTTCTCCAGGCGAATTATGGCCGCCTCGCAGGCATCTACGGCTGATCCCCCATTTCGCAGAATGTCCGTGGCCCGGATACACGCCTCCTTAATAACCCGTTGATATTTGGTCTCATCGATGCAGTTTCCAGCCCCTGAAACAATATGCGCCCATCAATCTTCTAGCTGTCTGCCAGCAGTCGCAGCCACAGCCACAGCCGCAGACGTCAAAATTAGTACGAACCTGTGTGCACCGCTACGAAACCGGCCATGTTACTATTGCAATTGTTGTTGTGTTTTTGATGCGCCCAATGCAGTCCACACACGGGCGTAAACAATTTGAAATAGGGATGTTAGTATATTTGATGTCAATATATGCTGGATATCGTTATCGATATTTTTATGCGATGAGTATTTTGAAGCACTAGCAACGTAGAATCGATGGATATCGATACCAGCCGGCTGAGTATTCTTCGATAGTAAAATCGACGTTTCTGCATCTCTACATTTTTGCAAATAAAATATTCGCACACAAAAAAAATATGCACTTGTACCACTGTAATGTATACTATATAAAGAAATAAATACAAGTTTTGAGCAACTAAATGCCCATGTAATCGAATGTACAGCCAAGCACAAGTGAAATGTGGAAAGAAAGTGATTTGTTAGTCGAATAATTGATTGTGTGTTTGTATTGTGTGACGTGCGCTTGCTGCGCTGCCACTGCGCTGTTACTGCGCTGCACCACTGCAACGCTGAATACGCAACGAAAATAGGAAAACCCGATACTATTATTCACACAACGGGGCTGAAGTAATGGAAAAGTTTCCACTGAAGGGCAGCAGGGAGGCTGCGGCAGAGGGCAATAGCTACATAACCGCCTACCAGACGGTAATGAAAAAGGTAAGCCCACGCATCAGAAATCGAGTGGAATGATAAGCCTGGTAGATTTCCCAATCAGCTACGTGCACACGTACATATGTACATACATACATGCGAACATACGTATTCATACGGTAGTTGCGACGCACACATATTTGGCATAAAGGGGCGGAAATGCTGCTGTTTTCGTGGCCACGGCTGTGATTTGAGCCACTGTATGTGTGTGTGCTGCTGAACGCAAAAGCAACAGTGTCTGGTCTGCGTACTAATGGTAGCTTCCCCCACACTGGGTCGAACAAAGATCTTAATCTTATCAATATCCGAGCGTAAACAAAGAACCAGTATACCGTACACATTCCGAAATCGCCGCTCTACATTTGTGTGTTCTTTCAGTCAAACGGTCACACGAGCGGCACTGGTGCGGAGGGCGAGGGAGATGCCAATTATCACGATCATCCGCTAGCGCCTCACTCAAAACTAACCACCTCACTCACAGCGCCGGCCACAGACGACGAAGACATGATTGACATAACGCCGCGCTCCAGTCCAGGCGATGTCATCGGCGGCGGAGGCGGCAGCAGCAGCGGTGGCTACCATCGCGAGACTGCCACAGAGTCGGACACTGAGCGAGATTTCGCGCACGCGGGCAATCATCACAATCAGCGGACAATGCACCATCATCATCACCACCAGCATGTGCCAACTCACAGTGCCTTCGGCGACCCCATGGACGGTGAGTAGCCCGACGACATTCTTGATTGAAGCAAAGCATTAACTTGTCATTGCGTAAAACACCGTGTGACACCAATCGCTCCGCAGAGTATAGTGCGGAGTGTTAATCAAGATCATGATCATATGAGTACAGCAGACGGCCGGGCCGGGCCGGCGACGTCACCTCAATTCTGATGCCGTGGCACAGCTGTACCCGCTTGGCTGCCTCAGTGCTCGGTCGTGTGGTTGGATGGTTGTGTGCTTTGGTGGGGAATTCAATTAATACATATAATGATTAGCATACAGACCGACATCTACACATGTGCATCGTTGTGGGGCCAATGTCGCGGTCGCCGAGTGCTGTGAATGCTGTCTGTCCAGCTGTCTGCCACCTATTGGCAGTTATTTATTTCAGTGAAATTTATATTGTGCATGATGGCAATGCTAATTTATGGAAATATCAGTTTACCTATGCCTCAAATATGATGTTAACATGGCGCTAATAACATCATTATTGTTACTATAACAAACTCCAGTTGGGCTCAAATGAAGAAGTATCAAAACAGGGGGTGTATACAGGGGGGTCTGCCCAAAGTATAAACATTTCTAAGAAAAAATCAATCATTCATTTCCATTGATATAATTATTGAAAATAACACAGAGATACACTTTAACCTGTAGCCCATTTAGTAGCAAAATGTCTAGGCACCCCACCCCCACTAGAGTAATTATGGTTCAAATTCAAAATGTTTTAAGAAGTCGAAACGAATGTATTTTTTAGGCGCACTATCGTTCTATGGCTCGTCGGATGTGCAAGATGATATACCTGGCATCGGGCAGTATGAAGATTTCCACACCATTGACTGGCAGCGGGACATTGCACGCGACCGTATGCGACATCGCTACATAGTCAAGAAGCGACAGGATTCTGTATGGGATCTCATCAAAGTAAGGCTATCTGTCACCGGCACCATGCCTCAATAAACCAAGTTTCAACCTCCAACAGGGCTCCATTGATGCCGGCTCTGGGTGGCTGTGCGTTCTGCTCGTTGGCATTGCGGCCGGTTGCGTGGCGGGGATGGTGGATATAGGCGCCAGCTGGATGTCGGATCTGAAGCACGGCATTTGTCCGCCCGCCTTTTGGTTCAATCGCGAGCAGTGCTGCTATCCGGCCAAGCAATCGGTCTTCGAGGAGGGCAATTGCTCTACGGTAAGTCCTAGTTCATGTCGTATCCGCACCGATTTCTCAATACACTCTTCTCTTTCAGTGGAAAACATGGCCGGAGATCTTTGGTCTGAGCCGCAATGGCACAGGGCCGTATATAATCTCGTACATCTGGTACGTTTTGTGGGCGTTGCTGTTTGCCTCGCTCAGTGCCTCTCTGGTGCGAATGTTTGCCCCGTACGCCTGCGGATCGGGTATACCGGAGATAAAGACCATCCTGTCGGGCTTCATCATACGTGGCTATCTGGGCAAATGGACTCTGCTGATCAAATCGGTGGGCTTGATGCTGTCGGTGTCCGCTGGCCTGACCCTGGGCAAGGAGGGACCCATGGTCCACATTGCTAGTTGCATCGGTAACATATTCTCGCATCTGTTCCCCAAGTACGGCCGCAACGAGGCCAAAAAGCGTGAGATTCTTTCGGCAGCAGCTGCGGCAGGGGTCTCTGTGGCTTTCGGGGCACCGATTGGAGGAGTTCTGTTCTCGCTGGAGGAGGTGTCCTACTACTTTCCCTTGAAAACGTTGTGGCGTTCCTTCTTCTGTGCTCTGATTGCCGCCTTCGTACTGCGTTCGCTGACTCCTTTCGGCAACGAGCATTCGGTCCTCTTCTTCGTGGAGTACAACAAGCCGTGGATCTTCTTCGAACTTATTCCCTTCGTGTTTCTGGGAATCATGGGAGTATGTCACGTCTGGTTGCCATATTATTCATCATTGCTAATCTGGTTTTACTTCTAGGGAGTGATTGGAACGTTCTTTATAAAGGCCAATTTGTGGTGGTGCCGCTACAGGAAGTTCAGCAAGCTGGGCCAGTATCCTGTCATGGAAGTTCTGTTTGTTACTCTGGTCACCGGCATCATCTGCTACCCGAATCCCTTCACGCGCATGAACATGAACGAGTTGATCTTTCTGTTGGTTAGCAAATGCTCACCTGGTGATGTCACCAATCCATTGTGGTGGGTATACTAAATGAATATTTCTACATGCAAATAGTTTCTCACTCATTTTTAATTGTTTTCACTTGCAGCGAGTACAAGCGCATGAACATTACAATGGGTAACAGTGTCATTGAGGTCACAGAGCCCGGTCCCGGCGTCTACAGCTCCATTTGGCTGCTCATGCTCACCTTTATACTTAAACTGGCCCTGACCATCTTTACTTTCGGCATGAAAGTGCCGGCGGGTCTCTTTATACCGTCCTTGCTGCTGGGCGCCATCATGGGCCGCATTGTGGGCATCGGCGTGGAGCAGTTTGCGTACAGCTATCCCAACATTTGGTTCTTTACGGGAGAGTGTGCGGACAGCAATCTCATTACACCCGGCCTGTATGCGGTAGTCGGGGCTGCAGCCGTGTTGGGCGGCGTCACACGCATGACTGTCTCCTTGGTGGTAATCATGTTCGAGCTGACGGGCGGTGTGAGGTATATTGTTCCGCTGATGGCAGCAGCCATGGCCTCCAAGTGGGTGGGCGATGCTTTGGGCAGACAGGGCATCTACGACGCGCACATTGCGCTCAACGGTTATCCGTTCCTCGACAGTAAGGAGGAGTTTGCGCATACCACCCTGGCCGCAGATGTAATGCAGCCCAAGTGAGTGATGCCTCTCAATGCTGGGATTTGTCTTATACAAAAATATATTTATTATATTTAACCCAACTCTATTTTTAGACGCAATGAAACTCTTAATGTCATCACACAAGACTCGATGACGGTGGACGATGTGGAGAACCTGCTGAAGGAGACCGAACACAATGGCTATCCAGTGGTGGTGTCCAGAGAGAATCAATATTTGGTTGGTTTTGTCTTGCGCAGAGATCTTAACTTGGCCATCGGTGAGTGCTGCTGTACTACGCTTGCCCACATATACCCTATATTACTATTCGTGTTTCTTGTAGGAAATGCCAAGCGTCTGATCGAGGGCATCAGCAGCAGTTCCATAGTATTATTCACCTCGACCACGCCAACCCAAAATCTGGGACCCCAACCTCTCAAGCTGAAAAAGATACTCGATATGGCGCCCATCACGGTGACAGATCAAACGCCGATGGAAACGGTAGTGGATATGTTCCGAAAGCTGGGCCTTCGGCAGACCTTAGTCACACATAATGGGTGAGTGTTCTATCTATTCTGGGATAATTTCAGTTTGCTCATGCAATCCACATTCCATTGCAGTCGCTTGCTCGGAGTCATTACCAAGAAGGATGTGCTGCGTCATGTAAAACAAATGGATAACGAAGACCCCAATACAGTGCTCTTCAACTGAATTTAGCAGCCAATCGGGAGCTGGGCGACCGTCGTCACCGCCGCCGCCGCTTCTAGTTATTACTATCGCAAAACCCACAATATTTGATATGTGCAAAGTGCAGATTGCAACCTAAGCTTAAGTGAAAAGTTGAAAGTGTGGATACGGAGTGGAAGGAAGTTGACTGGATTAGTAAATCGCATGGATCTGAGTAGTAGAGTTACGGTAGAGTCAGACGTTGGGAAGTGGAAGATTTAGCAAAATTGTGTGCAGTTCTATTATATATTTATATAACCCGTATATCTCGTTAATTGTATGTTAATTGTATAATTTATTCTACGCTAGGGCAAGTGCTTCAATACGAGCAAAAGTATTCATCTATTGCCATTTTGTAATTATGTCATTGTCTCTGTGGCTCGTCTGCAACCCAATACTTTTCCTTGCACTATACCCTATTATTTTTTATATACAAAATGTATTTACCACAAGCCTGATAAAATGTGTACACTATTGATTGTTTGGTAATGTAGATCGTGTTGAGAATGTTTTACTTTGTGAATTTTACGAGAATGGCGCAGTTTTAACGCAGATTGCCCCCCAGATACCCAAAAAAAAGTCAATCTAACGCAATAGTGTTTATACTTTTGTTGCATTTTGTTCGAAATTCTAAACAGAGAAACTCTTGTTTATAAAAAAAAACAAAAAAAGAAGAAAATACATAGTATATATATCTACACATGGTATTTGTTAGAGATCTGAGAAATTTTAAAATAAAATCGTGTAAATAGCAACCCTATGAGAAGATTAACCGTACACTAACTTAAGCAGTCATGCAAATACAAGCGATTATATCAAGACCGACACATGAATCTTTCAATGCTCTACGTAGAATATCTGAAACTCGTCGCCGTAGAGGCCCGTGATAAGCCAGCAGCTGTAAGAGAGTTTTAGATACACTTAAAAGGCATACGTGCGGATGGAAATCGTGCAACAAACCCATTATCACTGCTCCGGATTAGGCTGCCTTTGCCGCGCAAGGCTCCCTTGACATACGCATGCGCACCATCGCTGACCCTGTAGTATTCCAGGGCCCCGTCGGTGGCGGGACAGTAGATGATGTTTCCATCCCGGCTGCAGGCGACGACGTTCTTGAAGGGCAATGGAATCTGCACAATCAGCTGAGTCATGTCCTGGCAGAAAGATGACATTGTTAACAGGAGAATGAGATGGATTTGAGAGGGCATAACCACCTCGTCCGCGTGTCGCATGTCATGGTAGAACGCCTGTCCGCTGAGATCGCAGCTGAGAACGAATTGGTGGCCTCCCATTTCCGTCTTGAGCAGCGTAGAGACCATGAAACGATGTCGACGCAGAGACAGCAACTGTAGCTGTTTTTTCGCGGATGCGGCCTGGCGACCAGTGCTCCAACAGCGGTAAATGCCGCCATCGTTGGTGCCTACGACAAAATCATCTAGTCCCAGAGCTACCATGACCGTCAGCTCCGAGGTAATTGTGCCCGGCAGAAAGTATCTGCCAACAGGGGTGTAAATAGACGCGGCTACTTAAAGCTCTCGTTATTACTTACTCCCAATCCAAGGTCATCTGCTTGCTGAGGTCCCACTGGCAAACGGATCCGTTGGCATAGCAGGCGAGTAGAAGCGTTTCCGTAACCCAGTCCAAGGCAACGGCAGCACCCTGCGGGGAGGACACGCTATACATCTGTTGAATGTCCACATTGGCGTCACTGGTGCCACCTCGAGCCTGCTCGTATAGCCAGACAAACAGCTCTCCATCCATGGTGGACCCCGCGAACATGTGCTTATTAAACGGATTCGTGCACAGGCTGCGGAGGCAGGACTTCAGCGGCAGCGTCTTGACCTCCGAGTAGATCACAAAGTTGCTATGCGGCATTCGCTGGGGCACAAATAGCTTCAGCTGCTGGTCCACATGCTCGCACCAGTCGTCGTGGGGGGCCACCGTTGTGACCACCAGTACGGGAGCATTGTTTGTGTGAACACACAGCCAAATGGCCAGCCCCTGCGAGTTCTCAATGCCACCCATGACTATCTTTTGGTAGGTGTACGCCTTCAGCTCTTCCTCCAGCGTTGCCTGGCTCATCGTCTGCTCATCCATCAGGGGCGTGGGGTGCATCAGTTCCTGCTCCACCATGGGGCATATTTGCCGCAGCCACTTGACTAGCGCCCGCTCATCGTATTCGACGGCCTCGTCGCTGCTAGCGACCCGTTCTTCTGTTTGGGTGGCCGCATGCTGCGTCTCCTGAGTTGCGGTGTCGGCATCTGCACTTGGTGGCGGTGGATCCGTGCCCGTGCAGTTATCCACTAGTGCGTACTGCTTTTCCAGAGGCTGCGTTGCCGGAAACTCGACCACGGGCGAACTATAGTGCGAGAGTACGTCCATTTTCAGCTAACTCTAAAGTTCCAGTGTTGTGCTGCAACCGCTAACTGCCCCGTAGCCAAGGCAACGGGCAACCCCAATGCTTGTGAAACTAGCAGTTTAAATTTAGATGTTGGAAACAATGTTCATTATGGCGATCAGTTATATAAAACCGCTATTTAGGTATCCCAATCATATCCAGCTATATGAATGCAAATAAATGCGAATGTATCCTGAGGGTCTGGAATCTTCCATCCGTTTTCTCTTCATTCCAAAACAGACCGTTTCAAATCTATCACGCGCTTATTTTAAACCGTTTTCTTCACTCAAGTTCCGATCAAATCGTTTTCTAATAAAAACCTTGTAATCGGAATATTGGATTGAAACGTTCTGACTTCATAGTAGGCTTTGCTTTAAGCCCAATTTCTATTCTGGCCTGGCACAAAGAATTTTTATTTCATTTCAAAATCTGCTGAGCTAGCAGAAACATCCAAAAAAAAGGAAAGAAAATTAATTGAATAAAAATGATGGTGTCTTGGGTACGACTGGCCTCAGGTAAGAACAGAGTTTTTAAAAATTAAATGCTGGAGATTCTGAATTGGAAAAAAATTTGGGCAGTGTGTACACGCACTGGCCTAAAAATTGGCCAGCAGAAGGGAGCCTTGTCGCTGAGTCGCCCGATCGGTGTGGTGAAGTGTCAAGTGCGTTTTCTTCATGCCGGTCGCGTGTTCGCCTCCAAGGACAGCGACAAAGATGGACAATGCGATGATCCATGCAAAGTGGAAGAAAAGGCAGCCGATATCTGCGAGGAAACTCCACCCAAATCGAAGGATCCTTGCGAGTCAGGTGACTCGACAAAAGACAAGGCAAAGGGAAATATAAAACTGGAACGCAAGGGTGGCGAGGGCCACATTCACGCTGTCATTGGACCCGTCGTTGATGTATACTTTCCCGAGGAAATTCCTGACATTCTCAATGCCCTTGAAGTGGTGGATGCACCCATTGGGCGCCTGGTCCTGGAGGTAAGCACTTGGTTTTTAAATTTTCCTTTTATATTTTCAAAGTGTCCCCACCCCTCCCGGCTAGGTTTTCCACCACCTGGGCAACAACCTCGTGCGCACTGTGGCCATGGACGCCACAGAGGGTCTAGAGCGTGGTCAGAAAGTCCTCGACTCTGGCTATCCCATTCGCGTGGCGGTGGGCAAGGCCGTTCTGGGGCGAATCCTCAATGTGGTGGGCGATCCCATTGATGAGCGTGGCGAAATCAAGAGCGACTACCACTCATTTATCCACAACGATGCGCCCGTTCTCACGGAGCTGAGCGTAAAGCCAGAGATCCTTTCAACCGGCATCAAGGTAATCGATCTCTTGGCGCCCTACGTCAAGGGCGGAAAAATTGGTCTGTTTGGAGGCGCCGGAGTGGGCAAGACGGTGCTCATCATGGAGCTGATCAATAACATTGCCAAGACGCACGGCGGCTACTCCGTTTTTGTGGGTGCCGGCGAGCGTACCCGTGAGGGCAATGATCTTTACCACGAAATGATTGAGTCCAAGGTCGTTTCCCTCGAAGACGACTCTTCCAAGGTGGTCCTCGTCTTTGGCCAGATGAACGAGCCTCCCGGCGCCCGCTCCCGTGTGGTGTTGACTGGCCTCACCATCGCCGAGTATTTCCGGGACATCGACGGGCAGGACGTGCTGCTCTTCATTGACAACATCTTCCGCTTTACCCAGGCCGGGTCCGAGGTGTCGGCCTTGTTGGGACGCATTCCATCTGCCGTTGGCTACCAGCCGACACTAGGCACCGACATGGGTACCATGCAGGAGCGCATTACCAGCACCCGCAATGGATCCATTACTTCGGTACAGGCCGTCTATGTGCCTGCCGACGATCTCAGCGATCCTGCGCCGTCGGCCACCTTCGCCCACTTGGATGCCACCACGGTGCTTTCACGTCCCATCGCCGAGCTGGGAATATACCCTGCTGTGGATCCCCTGGACTCGTCGTCTCGCGTTCTCGATCCAGATGTGGTTGGGGAGGAGCACTACAATGTGGCCAGAGCCGTGCAGAAGATCCTGCAGGGGTACAAGTCGCTGCAGGACATCATCGCCATTCTCGGAATGGACGAGCTCTCTGAGGAGGATAAGATTACCGTGTCACGGGCGCGCAAGATCCAGCGCTTCTTCTCCCAGCCGTTTCAGGTGGCTGAGGTTTTCACCGGCACCCCGGGAAAAACGGTACCCATCGAGAAGTGCGTGGACGGATTCAAGCGCCTGATAAACGGCGAGTACGACGACATTCCGGAGATAGCATTCTACATGGTCGGCGATGCGGATGAAGTCCTGGCGAAGGCGAATAAATTGGCGGCCGACATGGCAGAAGATTCGCCGTCCAAAAAGGCAGCCAAGAAGCCAGAGGCCAAAGACGACAAGGACAAAAAGGACGAAAAGGGAGCCACCGCCAAGGAAGAAGAAAAGTCAAAGGATGACAAGTCGGCTGCACCCAAGGGGGAGGCCAAAAAGGACGACACTCCGAAGTCCGAAGACCCAAAGGGAAAGGGGGATTCTCCCAAGGACAAGAAGTAATCTTCCAAAACAATACAAAGAATACAAATACAACATAATACAATACAATAGAAATAATTCATTTAAAATGAAATAAACGTAAATGTAACGTCAAAAACTAAACTACCTATCGCACAATTCAAAAACCATCGCTATTTTCGATAGTATCATCTTTGGTTTTGCAGCCCTATTATACAGCTGTTTCTACCGGCTGCTTCCTCCAATGCAAAATGTTGCGTGCTTTCAATTTTCGAGTTGGAATAATTCGCTTATATTCTCTGAAAACAGCCCAAAAAGATGCCAAGAAATATACAGACACGATTAATTTACCTAAGACAAAGTTCCCCAGCCGCCTAAGTGCAGCCAAACGCGAGGAACAGGAGCGAAAAGTGCTGGCAGTAAGTCTTCAAGATCCCAATACGAAATTCCTTTTATTTTCTTACATACACTATTCTTTCCCCAGGACAAGTTAGCCGTTTCGTATGAATATCAGGAGCACCGACAACTTGGTAGGGAGAAGAAACCCACTTTCGTGCTGCACGATGGACCGCCCTATGCCAACGGACAGTTGCACATGGGACACGCCGTCAACAAGATCCTCAAAGACATCACTTTGCGCCAGCGAGTTGCCAATGGGCAGGTGGTCAACTACATTCCTGGCTGGGATTGCCATGGTCTGCCCATCGAGCTGAAGGCCACAAGTGCAACAGAGGGCCAGAATGCTGTTGAAATACGACAGAAATGTATGCAAGTATTGTCTAGGATTTGCAGAACTTTTAACTAAGGTATTGGTTGTCACAGCACGCACATTTGCCTTGGAGGCCATTCAGTCACAGAAGGAGGAGTTCAGCAGTTGGGGGATATTGGCCAACTGGCAAAAGGACAACATTTACACGACTTTTCATCCGGAATTTATTGCAAATCAGCTGCAAATTTTTCACGATCTTTACGAACGCGGCCTCGTCTATCGCGATTTGAAGCCGGTGTATTGGTCCCCGTCCTCCAGGTGAGTCCAGGTGACTCCCCCGAGTGTCAGAATGAGTGAGTGGCTTATGCTCTTTCTTAGAACAGCACTGGCAGAGGCCGAGCTGGAGTACGATGTCCATCACATAAGCCCTTCAGTATATGTGCGCTTCGCTTTAAATCCCAATGGACTGGAGTTTGAGACTAAAGGGTCGCAGATCTATGCACTTGTGTGGACCACCACGCCCTGGACTCTGCCCAGCAATCAAGCGATTTGCTTCAATGCCTCCCTCGAGTACGTTTTGGTCAGATTGTTGGATCGCAGCCCAAGCGAACTCTACCTCATGGCCTCCGCTCTCTTGCCAGACTTCGAGGCCTCCACTCAGCTGAAATGCGAGGCTGTTCAGACGCTACCCGGAAGCTCATTGAGCAAGCTTACCTATAACCATCCCATAGACAAAGCACAGACAAGTCTGCCCTTTTTCGATGCCAGCCATGTACAGGACACCAAGGGTACAGGCCTGGTTCACACCGCACCTGCGCACGGACCAGAGGACTTTCTGGTTAGCCTGGACAAGAAAATACCCGTCAAGTGCATGGTGAACGAGGCAGGCGTTTATACGAAAGAGGCGCCCAGCTTTCTACGCGGCCAATCTGTTCTGGAGAAGGGGAATCCTCTTGTGCTACAGCACATAGCAGAGAATGTTATACACTCTGCCAAACTGGAACATTCCTATCCCATTGACTGGCGGACCAAGCAACCAGTAATCATTCGGGCCAGCGAGCAGTGGTTTATCCACACAGATCGACTGAAATCCCGTGCTGCTGCAGCGCTGGACCAAGTAGAAATCTATCCACGTACCAATGCCGAGGCGAGCAAAAGGGCAATGCTCACGCAGCTACAGAAGCGACCCTACTGGTGCATATCGAGGCAGCGCGCTTGGGGAGTACCCATACCTGTTCTCTACAGTCGGAAAAGTGGACAAGTGGTGCTCAATGCAGCGCTGATAGAACACCTCTGCAGTCTGCTGCGCAGCGAAGGCTCCATGGACTTCTGGTGGTCCAGGTCATTAGAGGACCTACTACCTGGTCAAATTGCAGACGAGCTCGGCTACGAAGTAAAGGATTTGGTCATGGGGAGTGATATATTCGACATTTGGTTCGACTCGGGCAGCACTTGGTCTGCGGTGCTTAAGAACGAACAGGTGGCGGATCTCTATCTTGAGGGCTATGATCAGTTCACGGGCTGGTTTCAATCTTCGCTGTTGACGAGCATCGCTGCCCGAGACTACGCTCCTTACAAGTGAGTATAAGAATATAAGAGCATAAAGTGGAGAGAAAACAATCAATTGATGTCTCCTAAAAGGGCCCTCTTCGTTCATGGCTTCACAGTGGATGAGAAAGGGCACAAGATGTCCAAGTCGCTGGGCAATGTAATTTCCCCAAAACAGATTACTAAGAAGTACGGCACAGACGCTCTGCGTTGGTGGGTGGCCTCCCATGGAACCCAGCACATGTCCATTACGGTCAGCGACAAGTTGCTGCAGCAGGCGTCTGAGAATCTTAGCAAGGTGCGTGGAACACTGCGTTACCTAAAGGGTGTGATCGGAGAGAAGCGGAGAGAAGGCCGAGAGGAACTGGAGCAGCCAATTATTGACGCTAGCTATTTAAACAAGTATCTGTTGAGCAATTTGCTTCTCTTTGAATCAGAGGTAAGCCCAGATTTATTACAAAACGCTACGGGATTCCTCCTATTAAGAAACTGAATTACTTTTTCTAGATTGAAAAACTCTACAGTGCGTATGAGTACAATCGCGTGGTGGCCTGCATCCAGAACTTTATTGCCAATCAGGTGTCGTCCATTTATGTGCATCTAATCAAGGATCGCCTGTATTGCGGCGACGATCGGGAGCTGCTCGCCATTCGTCAGACACTGACCCATTGCTATCGGCAACTGTGCAAGAGCTTATGGCCCATAGCTCCCTTTTTAGTAGAAGAAAGCTGGAGCTATTATGATCCATCGGGCAGTGCCTTCCACGAGCAGATGGTACAGGCCCAAAAAGACTGGCATGATCCCAAAGCCATTGAAGTCGTGAACGCAGCACTTGATGTTAAGCGTATGATTAACCAACAGGCTGGAGATGTCAACAGCTGGCACCTGGCTGTTACCATCAAGAGCGGCAGCCAGCTGGAGCTGCTCCATGAATTGCAACCCACTTTCGGAGAGCCTATGCGTAGCTCCGAGCTGTGTGAAATACTGCAGGTGGGCAGCGTTGCAGTTGTACAGACTGATCTGGACGAAGATCTGGACATTACCTTGACAACACTTGACACAGCGCTTTGTCCGCGATGTCGTCGCTATAGTCTAAATGAAGATGCTGAGCAAGAGACGTGCAAGCGTTGCTCCCATGTAATGGAATTAAAAAATTAGGGTTAAATCTTGTTGTTAATAATTGTTGAAAGAAGATATGTATTTTTGTTTTTAAAAACTTTGTAAGCACTTCATTATGGTGTCGCGCAGCTTGAGACGCGTCGTTGGCCTTCCCCCGCAGATAATGTGAGTTTCGTTGTCCTCGAACTTGATGGTGGTGTCCTCGTTGACAAGTTGTATGCTTAGGGAGCCGTCTGTGCGATCCAATTTTATGTTGGTAAAGCCATCCTGCGTCAGACGCTTCATCACAGCCTCCACATCAATGCTGCCGTATTCGTACTTCACTTTCTGTAGCACATCCTCTTTAGTTGGCGCGGCAGCAGCCGCAGCACTACTGCTGCTGGGCTCCTCCTTTACGATGTCGGCACATGGCTGGATGCAGTGCACTTTATCCTTGACTTGTAGCACGCCCGTTAGCGTGGAGAAGGTCACTCCGGCGGCCACCTCACGTGGGAATATCTTCTGTGACAGCTCGTAGGTGAGATAGATGCGGTCCAGTTTTCTCTTCAGCGGCAGCCTTAGAATCTCTCCACATTTGAAGGTTATAATCTTCTTATCTGGCTGTTCGATGAACAAATTCGGCGCCGAGGGATGCGGCTTTGTGTAGGCCTCTGGAATGACCAGAACATTCGGTTTCAGCTCCTTGATCAGCTTGTTGGCCTGCTGGTAGTTGAGGGAGGTGTCGATGGGACAATAGAAGGCCTTCATGGCCAAGGGCTGGAACGGCGCTAATACTTGCAGATAGGGAAAGTCGGGCTCCGTGAATATGATTGAGTTATTGGGATTGTTGCCCCACATTTCAATGAAGTGCACGGCATCGCCAAAGCGCAGACTCGGATGGCCACAGAAGACCACGCAGGGCTGTGGAAAAATCCAGCATTATTTAATATAAGTTCTTGACTTATCTAATCTCTAATCTCACCTGTCGGAAGTCCTTGCTAAATCCCTCGGAGAACACGTGATTATAGTGCTTCAACTTGTTGTTGCGGAGGTAGAATGCGTGGGGAAATGGATCATCCGGCAGATACACCTTATTCTGCTTGGCAGAGCTGAGCCACTCAGCCAGGATGTTCGAATAGGCCAGGGAGCTGTCCGCCACAGGGGATATGAAGAACATGGGCACATTGTTGAGGCCAGCGTTCTCTAGATTCTGCGTGAGGCACTCAAACAGATCGTACACCACGCCCGACGGATAGCACGGTATCAAGGCGGACCCATTGTTTCTTATCGTCAGAGCAACGTTCATGCAAAGTTCGCCTAGTTTGGTGTCCGGATTGACGGTGGGTGCCTGCGTCAGTCCAGTCATAATCAGAACATCGGCATGCTTCAAAGCCGACTGATTGATAGGTCGCGGGTGCGTCGTCAGTGTTGAGGATCCGCTAACGTAGCATATTTTCTCATGAGCCGTGCTCAACACCCAGTTGCTGGATCCCAGACAGTAGCCAGAGCTGACAGGTGTAGCTATAAAGGCGCCCAGTATGTCCAGCTTCTCGTCATAGCCCATTATGGTTACTTTCAAGAGACTGCCCTGCACATCTTTCAGGCTAAAAATTGTGCGCCATTTCTTTGCGCGGAATGCCTCGCACAGAGGGCTCGGCAGCAGATGGAGCTTTTCCTTCCAAAGGCGTGCCGTGCACGCCTTAGGAGATACCTCGATGTAGTCGACCAGCTCCTCGAGAAAAAACCGTCCGATCTGCAGCGTTGGCTCGGTGGCGTAGACTTTGCCCTTGAACCCAGTGTTCTCCGTGATGTACGGCAGAGCCAGCATATTTAGATAATTTGAGATAAGTATCACGTCCACCTCGCTAAAATCCAGCATTTTATCCATGGGCAGGTTAAACTCGGGTGTGGAGTCCACGAACACGCGGCCACAGCATTCTTTCAGCTCGCCGTCCAACTGTGGATCGTGGTCGCGGCCGGGAATGAAGTTGGGCAGGCTGGACCACTTCTGACTTTGGACAAATGGCAGGGGCAGGAAGTTCAGCACGGTCTGCTCGGTGAGGCCGCAGTCCAACATTATTCGAAGGCCCTTGAAGGTGATGATGTAGCATGGTTTGGCCAGGTCGCCGCTTAGGCAATACTGTGAAACAAAGAGTCATTTCCGCTGATAATGTTGTTATTCTGTATTCAGGATGACATGACTTACCAATCGCATAGTTAAACAGCGCTAGTCGCAATGACGGGGAGTCCGATTGAACGGTACAACTTTATTGTTTATACTTTTGCCAGGGATGGGCAGCATTTCAAATTTTGAACTAGTTCGAATGGTTGCCAAACGTGGGTTCATTGTTTACGAGATCTTAAATCTGTCCTAATTAACATAGATAAAGCCACTTACTCAATATAACAAATAAGGAGCCTTATTTAACATAAATTACTTAAATAAATTAATTAATTCAGTAATTCCATGATTGTTCTTTTGCATCCCTGCAAACTTTGCTATTTTTGGCGCTCAATTTCATTTCTCAGAAAAGTCATGTTTTTATACTCGTACTCGAAGAGTATACGAATATATTCGTTTTGTAGTGTATGTGGGTATGTTTAACACACAGATGGAAGCTTTTCCGACTCCATAAAGTATATACATACATTTGTATATTCTTGACCAGCATTTTACAGCTAAGTCGATATAGTCATGCCTGTTAGCCCATTAGATACAAGAAAATTAAAACAGAAGAATCGTATAAAATTATCATATCTAGCATATCTATCTACCATTGCCGAATCTGGATCCGATCAGATTGTTATTATATCCGGAATGAACGAATCTGTATGTAGTGGCTACGCTCGCCCTTCCACGAGATCTATCTGTCTCACTCTTACTCGTGTAGAGAGAGAGAGAGAGAGAGAGAGAGAGAGAAAGAGAGAGAGAGAAAGAGAGAGAGGTATGAAGTCTTTTGTGGAATTAATTCGACATATTGTGTTAAAACTAGAGTTATTTAAGCTAAAAGGGTACTATTGAATAGGAATATGTTCAACAATGGATAAAACAAGAATTTTTTTTTAATTCTATTGGCCAACGAAGAAAGAAATTGGTGCATGAAGACATTAGTGCTGACTGAGTACCAGGTATAAAAGTAGTGCCGCGGCCCTTTCCGCGACTCACAACTTTCCCATTCGCTTTGATTGGTGTACCATAGGAATAAAATGTGGAAAAGCACACTTAGACAAGATAAAGTCAACTCTCTCCGTGGGTAAGTTCACATATACATAGCTGTGATTTAGATTCCGGCTAGTTCAAATAAAACATTACAATAGTTATAGTATTTGATCATTATATGGTTTATTAAAATTTGTTTCGATTTTGTATGTTATATTGGAAACGTGTGTGGGGACCGATGCTTGTCCACATCCAAGCTGAATAATGCATTCACTCGCCTAAGTCTAGAAAAAATACAATTTGTATGCTCGGTAGATATTGTAATTTGAGTTGGGGGTTTACTGTTACTTCTATGTGGGAGGGGGAATCTCTAATTGCCAATTGGGCAGCATGTTGGACATGTTTAGCTTCTGCCCAATAACGATGAGCCGCAATTGGTTGAATACTCGTGGAGAGATAGTTAGTTTATAGTTAGGTGGCACTCTAGGCGCGATTAAATTGAGAAAAAGTGTTATATTAGTAGCCTGTCTGTCTACGTATAAATCCTAATGCCGCTTAATGCAGCTTAAGCGGGCGAGCTGCTGGCTGCGCCTGTGACATCCTTCTTGGGTACTTTCTCGTCGGACCCGGTCTCCTCGATGTCAGCAGCCTCGGCCTCGGTACCGGCGCCTGCCTTGCCCGACGAGCGGCGACGCTTGCGGTTGATACGCCACGGGCGCACGGGAAATTTCATGGCTGGCAGCTGGTCCATGCCGAGCACTTTAAAGATCTGCCGGAAGGCGATGAAGCGCAGGAATTGCTGGGCCGACACAGTGAGATCCTCGCGCTCTTGCTTGCTGAGGACTAGCAGCGCATCGGTCGGATCCTTCTCGCAGGGATCCAGCAGTCCCGGTCCGTTAATCAGAAAGCCGGAAGACAATGCCTCCATAATGCGACGCATGCAGTCGCCGGGAGAGATTGGAAAGGCAGCCGATGAGATTACCTTCTCCACAAGCAGTTCCAAAGACCACTGTGGCAGTGCCTGCCACGAGGCCACGCGCTGGCAGAGATCTCGCAAAATGCGAATAACCATGACACACGATTGAAGGCCAGTGGCTCGGGCCTGGAACCATTTGGCGTGGCGCAAGTCTGCCAGTGCCTAAAAATCACACAAACAATATCAGTGTCGATACATGATTTCTGGTCCATTGTACTTACGCGCAGACAAGGCTCGCGTGGTAGAAGATCTGTATCGCCAGCATTAGCCAGATCGCCTTCCTCCTGCTTGACCGCAACCTCGGGTGGATTACCCTCGCGCAGCAAGGGCGATGTCAGAGTAATCTTCACAGAGACACTTTCATCCAGCACAATGACGGCTGCATCATCGGAATTTACCTCCACGCGATAGGTGATCTGCATGTCGCCTGGAATTGAGAGATAAAGGGAGGAAGAGAGCATGTCAGCAAGGCGGCGGCATGGAAGGAGAGCAATGTTCTAGATTCGGCTTGGAAAAAGAGACAAACATTGTGGGTGAAGGCAAAAGTTCCATGTGTGGGTCCGCAATATACACAACATTGTAAAATAATAGATCGGAGTTGTTTAAATGGACGTGACGCATAAGCATAAGCACGAATAATGTTTGTTTCTTCCCACGTTCCACACATCCGCTCTGTTCCCAGCAAACAGACGTTAATTTCTTCGTTCTTTGACGTTCGTTTGACTTGCGTGCTGGGATCGGGATCCATTTTAGGGGTCAGGTCGGGTCGGGTCGAGTCTCGTAAACGGAATTGCAGAATCGACTCTGATGCATCCACCACTCGCTGCAATTCCACTTAGAGCGCGAGCAGTTGTACAATTGAATTGAATTTTGTAATTTGAACATTTTTTCGGGTTAGTTGGCAAAAAATATTGAGCGAAATTTTTCAGTTGGTTGCGGGTTTTGCTGGGAAACGTTGACCCGGCCCGCCGGCCATCCAGCCAGTCAGCCGCTCTCTTGGAGGAAGAGTCAGCATTCTCCATTCACCACCGTACACGCAACACAAATTTCGGTCGCAATTTTTGTCTTTCTTTCACAATCAGTCTTGATACACACAAATCGGCTGCTTGAATACAGATACAGATATAGTTTACAGATATATTATGTACATAAAATATATACAGCAAATATGTATATTGCTTGGTTTCGAGTGAGAGATGGAGGCGGCAATTTTGGGCTCAAGCATTTGCAAATCTCAAAGCGCCTTTTGCTCAAATCTGTGTGTGGATCAATCGCATTGCTTCTTGGCTTCGTGTTGGGTGTTTGTTTAACATTTTATTTTGATTGTTCAACATTCATTGGGCCAGCCAGCAAAGGACTTTATTTACACAAAGTTTGGTTCTTGAATTTCCTCTGGCATCTGGAGAGGGGAGGGGAGCAGCAGCCCGAAAGACCGCCTAAACTTTGTATAAATATACTCCTTTGGTTTGGTTTTCGTTTCTTTTGACTTTTGGTTAAGTTTGATTGGGATTGATCCTCAATCAACGCCTCACAACAACTCATCTTCCTCTTGCGGGGACACGCGAGTACTCTGTTGTACTCTGTGTACTGCTTGTTACCGTAACGATCCGTTTATTGACTTTCCGGCTTGGCTTTCTAATCCACCACCAGCAGCAGCAGTAGTAGTAGCGTAGCCATATTCAGTAGTAGGAGGAGCAGGACAGCAAACGAGCAGAGCGACACACTGGGGGCAGAGCTGAGCGGAGGAGCTACAGACGGCTACAGAACGACTGAACGACAGTGAGTGACAGTCTCTAGGCTAAGCTTCTAGGCTAAGGCTCGGCTCGAAACTCTTATCCTGCAGAGAGAGAAGCTGAAAACGGCAAATACGTTTGGTTTTTATTGTGTTGCTTAATGGTTGGCTGGATCGTTGGGCACCGTTTGGAGCGTGGTCGGGCGACCGACCGGTCCATCGCACGCACCGCAACAGGGCTCAACACTAGTAGTAGTAGTAGTAGTAGTATTGTAGTTGTCCTAGTACATATCTTTTTTTTTCTTTTCACATTTTTCAATTTTTTACATTTCGCGTCGACTTTTTCCACACAAATTGCCCGTCGAACGTAACGAATAGCGAGTGTGAGAGTGAGCACGGATTGACACTGCCATTTGAAGTGTGCATTCATTATTTTTGCTGGCATCTCTTCAGCTTCCGCTTCCGGTTCAGCGGATATATTTTCATATTTCCATTGGCCATATTCACCTCAGTGAAATTGGCCAATCTATAAACGGAATTAGCTTCGTTCAGTTTTGATTTTTGCTGCTTTCATCACTCAAGCCATTTCTCTGGAAAAAGTTCTCTTCGCCTCACAATAGGACAACAACCATTTCATTTCATTTCATTTCTATATATCGCTCCTACATCCGGTAACATCCTACGGGAAGGACGAGTGTCGGACACATCCATTCGACACTTACCTGCCACATCCTTGAGCTTGTCTGGCAGCTTGGTGGCCACCCGCTGAAGGAGGCCCACTGTTGGCTTCTCCGCACAGAGTACGACCAGCTCGACGGCATTGTCGCCATGGAGCAGCAGACCCTTTGCCAAGTAGCCAACCCGCATGACGCCCTTCAGAATGCGCACCACATTGCCTCCGCTGTCGGCGTCCTTGTGGAACGAAAATATCTGGTTGTCGCGTCCGTCCTTCTCCGAGGGTTTGTCTGGTTTATCCTTCTTGGCAGCCGCGGCGGGTCCTTCGTTCGGCGAGTCAGTCAACGCATCTGACACGAGCTTCAGCGCACGCTCCGTGTGTGAAACAATACGCTGGATTGTCTGCAGCTCCTCTTCTTTGGGATAGATCTCGGCATGACGTGCAATGGCATGACGATCGTCAGTGCTCTCGGGGCGACGCAAATTGCCTCCGGGCATCATACCAAAGTGCGGTGGTGGCCCGTTGCCAATGCGCCCAAAGCGCTGGGCACCTGCAAAAAGTTAGAATTTTAAATTTAAAATCTTGGAAGACAAAGACTAGGCCATGGACTCACCTCCAAAGCTGCGCGACATCCAATTGTTGTAGTCGTACTCCTCGTTATACTGACGGTTGCGCTGCTCCTCCCAGTAGTTTCCGCTTCCCTCGTGCTCGTCACCACCGCCCCCACCGCGATGCGAGGACATGAGTGCACGCTGGGCCCTGGCCTCAGCCAATCGACGTTGGCGTGGGGTCGGCTTAAAGTCCACAACCAGATCAGGTTGCACCTTACGCTTGTACTGCAAGCGATGGCGGCGTCCCTTCATGTGCATCTCTTTGGCATTGGGGTCGTTGAACTTGCAGTCGCAGAGCTTGCAATTGAAGCTGAGTATCTTGTGCTCTTCGTCCTTGACCTCCTCGATGTATTCGCCGCCCACGGGCTTTATATTGTCAGTGTTCTCGCCACAAGAGTCGTCCTGATTGTCATCCAAGTTGTCAGCAGCGGCAGCTTCAGCCCCAGCCGCCTCGCTCTCGGTGGCACCTTCAGTCTTCACTGCAGTGGCCCCTGCAGCGGCAGCTCCAGTTCCAGCCGCAGCCGCAGCTGGTCCTCCAGCAGCCGCCGGGACAAAGTTAATCTTGCCCAATTTCTTTGGCTCTTCGGAGGGTATGGGCTTGCCCAGCTTCTGGTGCAGTTTCACTACCTTCTGGTGCTTCGCTCCACGCACATGGGCAGCGTAGGCATCTGTGCCTGTGCAAGTGACGTCGCACAGCTCGCAGTGGTAGTTGTTGCCACGGTTTTGGGTGGTGCTCGTGGCACTGGCGGACATCTTGAGAGAGGCCTCCCGCTTTTTGTGCTTCTGTCCCTCCAGATGCTCGCGATAAGTCTGCGGCCCGGCACAGGAGATCTTGCACACCTCGCAATAGTGCAGTTGCTGGGGGCGTGGCGGTGCCTTTGGTCGCAGGCCACGCAAGGCCGGTGGTCCCGGAATGGTTGGCCCCATCTTGCGCGGATACCAATTGTTGCCGCCATTTGGCTTGTTCGGAGGACCACCCTGGTGCTGCTGGTTCACATACATGCTGGCTGCATTGTAGATGGCCGAATCGTAGCCACTGTAATTGTTACCTGGACCCCCGGGTGGAGCCGAGATTGGGAGTTTGGGTCCTCCGTTGGATTTGTCCATTTTGCCGCCCTTGGCGTTATTCTTGACGGGTGGGGCAGAGTAGTGGGTTTTGCTGCCTGCTGCTGCTGGCCCGGAAGCGTTGTAGCTGGCCGGAGACTGCTGGTAGAATGTCTTGCTGCCGTCGTAGGACGTGGGGTTGCGGTAGTCGCCATAGCCACCGTAGTTGCCGCCGCCCCCAGACCCAGAGCCAGACCCGGTTGCTGCATAGCCACCGCCTTGGCCAGCAGCCGCAGCAGCGCTTTGGTAGGCAGCCGCATTTGCATAAGTGGCGTTGGTTACGGCCGGGTACGAGACCTGTCCCGAATTGTACTGGGTGCCGCCATAGTTGAACCCGGCGTAGTTGTTGTTCGCCATTGTCAAACAGTTGCTGCCTGCTGCTGCTGCTCTGCTCCTGCAATTACAGAAATCGAATTTGTAGCCAATCTCGTTTGTGCCTCCGCAAACACACACAGACGCCGCCGTCACCGATGGGTTTGTGTTTGTGATAGTTATATTTATTTGGTACTTACTTGCTATTTGACTGTCGATATTTATGCGGATTTATTCGGGAATTTAGATGCTTCCGAATAATAGCCCGTTTATAGCTGGAAAAAGCAAAGTGTTCTTAGTCACGTCATGTCAAGCAACCCCCACCATTTTTTTCCATTTTTCCCCCTTGCTATCGATTTTTTCGTGCAACCTTAGACGCACTTTTCGCGTGTGTAACTGACATGCAAGCATCCACACATATGGATTGAATGTGAAACTATGCTGGTAACACATTTTCCACATGATTTAAACACAATTTTTATCATTTTAATTACCTCAATTCGCTTGGTGAAAAAATTCGTCTATGCGCCGGTAGTAGAGCTGGAGAAACATTATCGATAAAATATACCGTGCGCCCCTCGGAAATATACCGAAAACTTCGGTCTCATTTTAAAAACATACCGTAAAAATACCGACGAAAATCATATTCCCCGATTTTGATATTGTGTTTAATATAATATTGCAGTTTATGGCCGCAAATAATAGATTTAACAATTTTACAATGGCTGCCGAAGTTAGTTTTTTTGGGGGCTATTGTTTTATTTGTTCAGTATAGTGTGGGCTACAAAGTGTTAAGACTACTCCTTGGAAGGAAACCCATAAATTATAGTAAAAAGATAACATAATGGAATAACTAATCTCCCACGAAACAGTTTTCTTTGATTTCAGCAATTTATCCACTATTTTAGTAACTCCCTTGCGCATTTCAAATCCGAGCGCTGTAAAAAATCCTCGCCGTCCTGGGAAGTTTATAATATTCTTCCCTGGGAAATTGCTGAGGAAAATGTCGGGTATGGACAACAGGCAAAACGGCCCAGAAAATGCAAGGCCTGCAAGGTAAAATCCACCCAGCTGACTAATCCGAGGGATCGGGGATTTTTTCGGGCAGGGTGAAAATAGTGCGAGTCGTGAAATTTCCCTTGTATTCCTTATATTTCCCTTCCCTTATATTTGGTATTGTTGCGGTAATTTTGAAAATTTTCAAAACTCATATTCCTCGCTTTTGATATTCCGCTAAATTTTACTAGCTAACTAGGACCCTCAGGCCAGAACACATAATTTTATACAATATATAAAACAATTTTCTACAAGACAGGCTAATTTTAGGACTTCGTTTGGTTGGATTGATTATAAAATAACGTTTATAAAACTTAAGTGAGCTGACATGCGACGTAAGAAAACGTAAGTGAGCAAGGAATGTATCGTCATTTGGAAACTAAACCGTTGGTATGGACATACGTATAACCTTTTCCATTTGATTGATGTAAAAATTATTTTTTTCCAACTGCTTTAAAACGTAATAAGTATTGTATTTTGCACATATTTACATTTTTTGACTCAATAATGCATTTGATTAATATATTAATCATAACATATCGATCCCGACACCCATTTTTAGTCTTTATAAATAGACCAAAAACCATACAATTTTCTGAGATAGAGACTAGTTTCTGCAATAATTGGTTCTTAGTAAAACGAACTTTTCTTAAATTCTATAATGTCCAGGTCCTAAATGGTATGAAAATGTTGCTAGTTCCGCGCAAATGTTGTGGGACAATGTCGCTAATATCGGGGCACATGCTGCTGGCCCATACAAACAAATTTTGCTAACGGTAAAATACGGAAGTGAGCATTGAATGTAAGGGAAATTGTTGCGGTGAAAAAGGTAATTGTTGTGATGATGCTGCCGCAGCCAAATCCCTCCACAAAATCCTTCAAAAAGTCCCATTAAAATATACGGTCTGACCTCAAAATATACCGCAATATACCAAAAATATAACATATTCCTCGATTTTGATATTCTGTTTAATATAACTAGCTTACTAGGACCCTCAGGCCTGAACACATAATTTAATAGGATTAATGAATCAATTGTCTAGAAGATTGGTTAAATTAAGTGACTTTTTCTTTTAGATTGTTTAGAGAAAAACAAAGTGAAAAAATTCAAGAAGATACATATACACAACAGAACACGATTGGTGAAAAAATTCGTCTATCTATGCGCCGGTAGAGATCAGTGTGACCAGTGTGACCGCTGAAATAGCGATAAAATATGAAATAATTCGAAAATTACAGTCTCATTTTAAAAATATACTAGATAAAGCTATTGATAAAATAAAGTACTTATCGATGTAGTTATCGACAGGTTGCCAGACTGATACAATATTATCCAATTAGGTGGCAGCCTTTTGTTCGCGCCGAAAACAAAACAAGACCGAAAGAAGTGATGTATTGTGAAATATAACTTAATTTATTAGCCGGTGGTTTTTTGTGTGTTGTTTAATGGATGAAAAGCGGTACCTCAAGCGCAAGGAGAAGGCGCGCAGCGATGGAAATCGAGAACAGGTGGCGGTCAGCTGTAGTCAGCTCGGTGACTTCTACAACCAGCAGGGAAAGTACAATGAGGCGGTCCAGGAGTACAAGCAGGAGGCGTCCATCTATGCCAGCATGGGCAAAGAGCTGGAAACGGCCAAGGCCAAGAGAATGGTCGGCGAAATGTTCACACTGCTCTGTGACTATGATGCGGCCAAGGACCATATCAACGACTACCTGAGTGAGTTCCAATGCAATAGAGAATGATCAGAGCACTCAACAACTTTCTGTACAGAGATTGCCAAGCGGCTGAAGAATCAGGTGGAGCAGCAAAGAGCGTATGCCACGTTGGGTCGCGTTCACCTGTTACATGGCCAGAGCTTGACGGACAGCTCCGCCTCGGCGGCCATGGAGCAGCTGAAGCTGGCGGAGAAGAGCTTCCTGCGCAGTCTCTTGCTGATCAAAGAGTAAGTGAAGGGGCTCTAGTAGAAGCGACAAATTAATTATCACCCCTTCTGGCACTCTGTAGGCTTTCGGGTCAGATTTCGAAATTGGAGCAGCTGGACATGCAAGCGCGGTGCTATTTGAACATTGGCGTGGTTAAAGAGCACATGGAGGCGTTCGAAGAGTCCATTGAGTACATTGAAAAAGCAATCAAGATCAGCAAAACACACGATTTGTTCGAACTGACCCACTTGTGCTACATTTCGATGAGCTTGCTCTACAACTGCAAAAAGAACGATGCAACGTCGGCTCTGCGTTTCTGCAATATGGCTCTGGAAATGGCCAAGCGGCTGCCCAACAAAGTCAAGAAAATCTGCGAGACACTGATTACCAAATCCGAGATATTGATCAAGGCCGGCGACTTTGCCAGTGTCAAGCAGATCCTCACCAAGGCCTACAAAAAGAATACCCCCGACGAAAACGATCGAGCGAGCATTGAGCGCACGCTTCGTATTGTGGTAAAGATTTGCCAGACCCTAGATGAGCTAGTCCTAACCAGCTCGGTGGACTATTCCAAGCTAAAGGGCTTGTACGAGAAACTAGGCGATGGCTGCTGCCACCTGATGAACTACGAGAAAGCTCTGGTCTACTATCAGAAAATGTTGCAGAACGCAGAGTTGAACCAGGAAACCGGCAAGAGTCTGGTGCCCATCTACGTGAGTCTCTATCAGACGTACAGGGACAACGGGCAGTACGACAAGGCTCTGGAGTATCTGTGGAAAGAGTTTGAGGTGAACCAGGACGTTCCGTCTGAGGCCTTCACCACCCTCTGCACCATTGCCGAGATCTGTGAGCAGCAGTCGCATCCGTTTTGGACCGTACACGATGTGTACCAAAAGGCACTGAGGCAGGCCAACAAGGCGGGTGCCGCGTCTACCAAACTGGAGAAAATTGCCCTGGTTCGGCTGAGGCGACTGCAGCTGAAGCACAATATGGATGTACTAGTCGAAGTTCTAGAGTCGGAGGCCAAGGCCAAGGGCATCGATTTGGCTGATGAAGCCAACAGAGAGGAGGAAGATGAAGACGAGGAGGAGACGGATCCCGAGAGAGGGGGGATCGCCGTGCAGCAAAATACACCCGACTGGGACGACGACTTCGATCTAGATATGCTGACCGACTCGGATGCCAGTGACATGGATGAGAGCGAGAAGGTGCGCCCGCAACGTGCCACTCGTGGCAGTCGTACACTGGCGATAAAAAAGAACAATAAAGGGGAGACACAGCTTCATCAGGCGTGCATCGCTGGCAACCTGGAGCTAGTCCGCCGCCTGATAGATCAGGGCCATACTGTAAACGTGAGAGATCACGCTGGCTGGCTTCCCCTGCACGAGGCCTGCAACCACGGGCATCGGGAGATTGTGGAACTGCTGCTGGACAAGGGAGCTGCCACGGCCATCAACGACAAGGGCGGCACCAGCTGCGACGGCATCACTCCTCTCTACGACGCCTGCGCCAATGGGTATCTGGATGTGGTGGAGCTCCTCCTGGACCGTGGGGCGGACGCCACGGTGCGAACGGACTACAACGAAACCTGCATTGTTGGATTGGACAAGTGGCGACAGTCGGCTCAGCTGGTGGAGGGGGAGCAGGCTCAGTATGCCCAATTGCGGGAGAGACTGCTGCGCACGCTCTCCAAGGTGGGAATTTGCAGCGAAAAGAATGCTGGACCCTTGACAAACGCCAATGTGAAGAGAGCTAGCCGGAGGAGCGAAAGTATATCGGAGGAAGATGAAGAGGAAGGTCTGCGCGAGAGTCAGATGCGTTCCCTCAGTCACAATCGGACGGGGAGCGAATACGGAGCTAAAAAGTACGGCTCCAGTCCAGCCCAGCCCAGCGCTAGCAAAGAGTATCGCAGTGTGATGGCGCAGCTGAAGCGTCCAAATCGAATTAGTGATGAGGCTCCCAGCAGTAGCAGCAAAAACAACCAGAAACGAACTGCCTTCCTGGACTCGGGCGAGGTAGATGCTGACAACTGGCTGATCGACGATGTGGGGCCAGAAAAAAAACGCAAGCGATTCAATTCGGGCAGCATCAGTACTCGTCCATCTAAGGAAAGTTTGCAGGACTCGGTATTGCCGCTGCAGTCAAATTGGGAGGATGATATGCAGGCCACACCCGAAGCCGATGCCAGCTCCCAGAAGCGACAGAAGCAGATGAGAAAGCTCACGCTGTCCCGCTCCTCAAGCATGAACAGCAACCACAGCAGCTCCGGCACCCGCAGGCCCAAGCAACAGACCACGCTGCTGGACAGCGGTTTCAGTCGTTTTCGTAGCGAGAGTCCCTTTGGCAGCGACTCATCCCTTGATGGTGCCGCCTCGGTGATTAGTTTGCGCACCACAGAACCGGACTCTACCACGGGCACCACAACCATACAGCTGCTCATCTCCCCGCGCAAGTCATCGCCAATTAAAGTGCAGGCCACGCCTCTAGTGGCCACCACCGTTTCGTTCAAGGTGAAGGTCCAGGATGAACTCTTGCTTGTTCCCGTTGAGCGTAAGAAGCTCCAGGACATCAACATGCGTTGGCTGGCCGAAGAGGCTGGAAGGCGATACAACAAGTGAGTTTTAAAGGGTGAATTCAATTCCTTACTATATTCTAACCCCTGCTCTCCACAGATTAACTGGTCTTACACCTTTGTTGCGCCTGAAGACTGCCGATGGCTTTGCCTATGAGGAGACGGATGCCGTGAGCGTGGCCCTTGAACAGAACATGCTGCTGGCCACGATTTTGGATTGGAAAATCTCGCCGCTTTCCCAGCGCTACGAGGAGATGTGCCACCAACTGCACAAGAGTAAGCTCAATCAATAAACTCAACGGATAAAACTAACTAGTGATGAATACACGTTTCCTTTCAGCTGTAGATAACAAGATCAAGGTTGTACTGGAGCGTTCGCAGAACACGCTAATGTTGGAGCTCTCTGGTCTCTGGCTGCGCGCCCATCAAACTGAGCCCGTGTTTAAGGCGCTGCTGCATCAGGCACGTCTCACGGTGTTGGACCTGTCGCGCAACTTTATTGGCAACGAGGGTTGCCAGCAGTTGGGCAAGGCTTTGCCCACGCTGCTACAGCTAAAAGCGCTGCGACTCAAATGCAATGGCATTGGCTACCAGGGACTGGAGGCACTGCTCTGTGGCCAGGGCATGGAGAAGCTGGAGCTTCTGGAGGAGCTGCAACTGAGCGAAAACCCTCTGGGTGATGTCAGTGTCAGGACGCTGCACAAGTTTTGTGGCAGCCCCGCTGGTCGTGCGCTCACTTCGCTGCATCTGGCCCAGTGCGAGCTGAAAGAACTGCAGGACTTTGATCTGGGGTTCAGCCAACTGAGCTGCTTCGACATAAGCTTCAACCAGCTCAGCCAGCAAAGCGTGCGGAGGCTTGCGGAGCAGCTAAACAGCTGTCGTTTGGAGCACTTGAACTTGAGCTACGTCCGCTGGCCGCTCGACGAGGCAAGCGGGTTGGCTCTGGCCGATCGTCTTGTATGCCTGCTCGAAGGTGGCACATGCGAGCGATTTGTTCGCGTGGAGTTCGCCGGCTGTGGGCTGACCGATGCGCATCTGTACAAAATTACCCAGCATCTGGCCAAGGCCAAGCATTTGCAGTGGCTAGACATAAGCGACAATGGCAGACTGAGTGGCACTGCCCTGGGCTACATGCTGGACGATCTGCCCCAGCTCCGCTCGCTCCTGGCGGCTAATTGTACAAGTCTGGTGGACGACGCCCGTCTGCATAAGCTCGAGCAGCACAAACAGCTGCCCAGACGCTTTGATCTGACCATTGATGAGAAAGTGTTTACCCTTCCCGGTGCATTGGAAACCCTTCAGTCCATTTGGCAGCTCCAATTTGGAGCCAAGGTCAAGTTTCAGACCACATCCAAGGGTCGATGGAATGGTAAGCTTTACAAGGGACTCCTCAGGCTCTGTGCGGATGAAAGCGAACTGGAATAGTTGATTTTACTTATTATGTTATATGATCCACCCCCCTCCGACTTGTATCTACTATGTGCCAGCCGTATTTTTTATTGTTTGACAAATATTAATAGCGAATCTAAGTACACCTTATCGCAGAGTAAATAGGCCAAATGGCTCAACTGAAGAGGGACAAACACACTCAGTGGCCCCACAGGACTGATACGATATCAGCGGATGACGGCAGTGACAATGAATATAGTCTGAACCCATGAGTACGAGTGGGATATTGATCTACTTGAAGCAAAGATTCGCAGACAAATAATCGACTCAAGCGGCTGGAACAAACATGTAATGGTTTCCCAATTTTCATTTTCCTGGAAACCTCGAGTGTCGAGAGTTTATGTAACTATAATTGTACTTTTATTTATCGAATTTGTGGATGTGGTCTACAATGAGTATGACTGAGGTGAATGAGGATGATTGGAAGTGGAGAACCTGCAACTTGACCTTAAGCTTTGCCCTTGGCCGCCTCGTACATATTTCTAGAGATGATGAGGCGTTGGATCTGAGAGGTGCCCTCGTAGATCTGGTAGATCTTGGCATCGCGCATCAGCTTCTCCACGGGATACTCGCTGTTGAAACCATTACCGCCGAAGATCTGGACGGCATCGGAGGCGATCTTGTTGGCCATATCGGCGGCATGGCACTTGGCAATGGAGGCGTAGTAGCTGTTGCGGCGGCCCTGGTCAATCTCCCAGGCGGACAGGCGCCACGCTAGACGCGAGGTCTCCACACCGATGGCCATATCCGCCAGCATGAACTGCACAGCCTGGTGGTAGGCGATGGGCACACCGAAGGTCTTGCGCTCCAGGGAATACTTGAGAGCCTCATCTAGGCAACGCTGGGCCAGACCGACAGCACCGGCTGCAACTGGAGGTCGCGTCTTGTCGAAGGTGCCCATGGCGATCTTGAAGCCGGCTCCCTCGCCAATCAGCACGTTCTCCTTGGGCACGCGCACATCCTCGAAGGTGATGCCGCGTGTGTCGGATGCGCGCTGTCCCATGTTCAGCTCCTTGCGACCGGGCGTCAAACCGGGAGAGTCGCGCTCGACAATGAAGCCGGTGAAGGCCTTGCTGGACGGGCACTTTGGATCGGGGTTGGTGCGGGCGAGTACGAAATACCAGTTGGCCACACCGCCGTTGGTGATCCACATCTTCTGGCCGTTGATGATGTACTCGTCGCCCTTTTTCTCGGCGCGTGTCTTGATGCCATTCACATCGGAACCTGCTCCGGGCTCGGTCACACCGTAGGCGGCCACCAGGGGCTCCTCGAGGAGACGGCCCAGGTACTTCTTCTTCTGTTCCTTGTTACCAGACAGGATCACAGGGGTTTGCTATAAAGAAAACTATTGATGTAGAGCAGCTGGAATTTCTGCGGGTTTGCTAAGACTTACACCCAATCCGCTAGCCTCGAGGGCAGTCATGATGCCGGTGCAGCCATAGGCCAGCTCCTCGGCCGTAAGACAGGTGGTGAAGACATCCAGATCCAGGCCGCCAATATCCGCGGGAATGTGGTTGTTCATCAGACCCAGCTCCCAGGCCTTCTTTATGATGGGCCACGGGTATTCGCCGGTCTTGTCGTATTGCGCTGCCACTGGGATGATCTCCTCGCGTGTAAACTTGCGGGCCATCTCTTGCAGCTGCAGCTGCTCCTCCGTCAGGGCGAAGGAGGTGCCATTGGGCGACACCTGGGACACGGCGGCATAGGACCGACTGTGGGCCACCAGCTGGCGCAGGGCTGGCGCTGCAATCTACAGGAGAGAGGGAGAAAACACAAACAACGTTTGATAACCAGATTCCGATCCAATTCAAGTGCAAAAGCTGTTCCATAAAACGGTGCTATTAATAATCGCATTGGGGGGCAAAGTACACGATGAACAGATAAGAGAAAAAAAAATCTGTTTATGCAGACGATCAACAAATTTGCTGGCGTCATTGGGTTATGAGAACTTTGTACTTCCTACGCCTTGGACACTACGCTTTTCACTTTCCCTCGGGCTGGGATCGTGGAAAGTCTGCTCATCTGCTCTCACCTTGTTGAGGAACGCCATTGGTCTATGCGAACTCTAATTCCGTACGAATATACACAATTTATAAAGTTTTAACTAGGTCGCCCTTGCTTCTGCTTGCTCACTCGTCGAGTTTTCGCCGCGGAATGAGGAATGATCCAAACGAGTTAGGCAAATACGCCGGCGAGCCAATGGCAGCCAATTTGGACATTGGACTCTGTGCGACGCTGCGTTGGCAGAGAGGCAACAAACTACACCAGACTCTCGACTCTGATGTCTAATGTCAGTGGTTGGGTACATACCCTTTACATATGTGGTGGACATATGCACATATGTATGTCTGGGCGATAAGGAAAGATGCTTCGAAATAGAAATGCGCCGAGTCTTTAGCTTTTTCAGAGGTTCCTCTACATGGGCTACATTCTACATTACACCGTCTGGAAAGCTTTCTTTAATGTTATTTGTAAATTCCTGAAAAGAATCAATTTTGTGAAGAGTATTGAGCTCAAACGTATGTCTTTGATTGATTCTAATTGGACATTCATTTCCAGTTTCAATGCTAAACAAGTTTCCAGGCGAGAAGTGACACACCCCCCTTTTTGGAACAGAAAATGTACTCGAAATACCCTCGACACATCTCGACGAAAGCTTCATTGAATGTTGAAACGTAGGCCAAAGCTTTTGGCAGACCGAACGCAACGTAACGCAGCAAAAGTTTGGTGCGCAGTACGTGTAAATGATAGCACAGCAGGCATATTAGGCGTGTGCTAAAAGTACATACATACACACCTGATCATAATAATAGGTACACCCATCGACGTAAAGTTTAACTTAACAGAACATTTTTGTTTTCAATATTTTAAATATAAAATTTGTTCTCAGTTATTCTTTCAGTATTTGTTTTCAATATAATAAACTTAAATATAATGTAGGATCATGCTAATTTAAGAAATAGATAAATTTCTTACTCAGAGTCAGTGTCAGGCTGATCAAAATAATAGGTACACTTCAAGTGTTGGTATGAAAAAAATCTACTAACTGCTTATTTATATTTATTCTTTGCTAAATTAGTATTTACTAGTAAATATCTTATGTGTCCAGCTCTATTTCTGCCTACCTTTACTACATTTTTTTGTCATACTTTTAATAAACGTATGGCAGGTTACTATGGGTGTCTCATACCACAATTCTTGGACGCCCTCGCATAATATTTGCTTATTTAAAAACGAAAACTTAGCCAATGTCCTTCTTTAATCTCCCTACAAGCTTTTGATTGAATTTAAGTCAGGAGATTGACTAGTTCTCTTCAAAACGTCATTTTTTGAGTCTTCAAAAAATTTGGTCAAAAGCATCCATGTGTGCTTTAGGCCGTTTATTTGCTGAAATAACCAACGAAAGGGCAAAATATTTGAAGCATATGGTAATATAGCACTATCCAATATAGATTTGAACACCACAGCGTTCAGTTTGTTCGTATTTTTCGAAAATTGGACGTACGCCGCACCAGGAGAAGCAGCCACATAGCATTACATTGCCACCTCAATGTTTGACATATTTTCTTGTGAAACGTGGATCAAATTTCTTTCATTTAGGGCGTCGTACATTGTTTTCATAATCATTCCCAATTAAATGTATTTTAGTTTCGTCGCTCCATAAAATGCTTCTCCACTATAACTCTCCGGCTCATCCTGCCGGAGTCTTTGGGAGCATTAGCAAAAGTTTGACCCATCGTTATATTTTTTTGGCACATATGTGGGACCTTCCGTGCTGTTCCCCTTAGAAGGCTGACTTGTTCTAGCCGTCTACGAATTGTTGGAGCCTCAACTTCTTGTCCAATTTCTGCGGCAATACTCTTTGACAACTTATATCGGTTATTTTTGCTCAAGGACACCATGTAGTGGTCAAGTGTTTGGATTGCTTTCTGTGGCCTTACCCGAGTTTCCTGACTATATTTCCATTTTAACACATTTCTAACAAAATTATGAGATATTTGCATTAGTTTGCCAAACGACCCGAAGAGATTTGCCTTCTTTTTACAGACTAAGAGCCAATCGTGCTTCTTCCTTTTTACAATGAGACTTTAGGCCCATTCTTGCAAGAAAAAAAAAATTATTTGTTTATATTTTGACTATAGCTAAATGAAATGTTCCTTAAATAGCTAAAAAAGAAAGAATTTCCAAATTATTCAATTAATATAGAAGAGATACTGTAACTGTACCTATTATTTTGATCAGCCTGACACTGACTCTGAGTAAGAAATTTATCTATTTCTTAAATTAGCATGATCCTACATTATATTTAAGTTTATTATATTGAAAACAAATACTGAAAGAATAACTGAGAACAAATTTTATATTTAAAATATTGAAAACAAAAATGTTCTGTTAAGTTAAACTTTACGTCGATGGGTGTACCTATTATTATGATCAGGTGTGTATATGTACATATGTATTTGCTGGAAAAGTGTCTCTATGTCTAACGATATCTTGATCGCATTTGAAGTTTGTGTACCTATGATAAATTATTGTCTTATGACCTATTTTATAAAATGTGCAATCTTTTCATTGAGCTTTTAATATTATTCCATTTTAAGATTTACTTATTCAAAAAACCATTTCCTTGGAATAGAAATGCTAAAGGTGTTAGTCTTACAAAGTTCGAATATAGTGTATTTTTATAAAATTGCCCTTCTAATGAAAGGATTCTAACACAGCCATTTGTCTTGTATACATTAATTAAGCTTCATTAATATTACCTTAAATCGAATCTGATTTTACCCTTCCCTTAGTACGTTTAGGCACTAAGCATACAGTATATATACTGTATGGTTAGTGGTTTAGGGTACGCCTCTGTTGAAATTAAAAAAAAATCTCACCTGTTAAGTGCCTTTAAATATGTATCATACTTTGGGGCTGACAAAAAATAGATTAAACAACAGAGATATTTTGGTTTCTGCGTTAAAAATAACGTACTAGGGACGGGAACCCCCTCCAGTGCTGTGGTTGTAGCAACAGGGAGGGTCCGTGACACACTTGGAGATGAAAGAAAACAGAGACGAAAGAATCGTCACATATGGAAGTCCATTAAATCAGCATCACTGTGGCGGTAGGGAAGGCGGAATCAGAAGCACAGCATCTCTTATCAGCTTCGCGCATAAAACTGGGTCCGGTTAAAGCTTCTAGCAGCCCAGGACGAACCCCGAAAACGAGAAGGAGCGCCACTGGCCCGACTCACAGCCGAAGCTCGATTCGGGAGTCCTGGCCAGAGGGGGGAACGAGAAAAGTTCCGTCGCATCTAAGCCACCACTGGGATCTGGCGGGGTCTGGTCTAGGCTTACCAGTCAGTCATTTGACATTGCTCCTGCGAGAAGGTTGTCCATGCTCTGAGCCAAAGTCCACCATTGCTACCGTCGCTCCGTCGCGTCCAAGTGCACAACAACTGTGTCTCGTCCGCCTTGCCCTCTGTGGGCTGTGTGTGCGTTTTTTTTTTTTTTGTTGGTTTCCACTCCGTCTCCGGGGTACTTGGTGTATGCCCCTTCCTTCCTCGTAGAGCAGTGAAAAATTGAAACAAGTGTTATCTAAGCTCCGTACTAGTGCAAATCTACAGTCGATTCCGAATCCGACTAAGACTACGACTACGACCCCCGCCGAGCTATTGAAAGTCTGTCCTCGCAGACATGGCCCAATTCGTGACACACATCCAGCCGACGCTGATGGAGGCGTCGCAAGGTCATGTACCGCACCACCACGGACATCAGGTGGGTGTGCAGCACTCGTCGCATCTGCCTCACAGCGGGCACAACATGCCATCGCCGCCCACCCACAACCATCATCATGGACACCACGGAGGAGGCAGTAGCGGAGGTCATCACCACAGCAGCTCTGCCTCCCCCTCCTCCCATCCGCATCATCTGCACAAACAGCAGTCATCTGCGCATCATACGAGTGGTCATGCTCCACATGCTGCTGCTGCTTCTGCTGCATCTGGTCATGCTCCACTGGCTCCCCATATTGGTCATACTGGACAACACACTAGTCATCCTGGTCACACGGCTCACACGAGCCATGGCCAGAGCCATGCCAAGACCCATCACAGCCCTCCATCCCAGCTGGCATCGCCGCCAGCGGAGCAGCACCATGAGCACGCTGGCCACTACGAGTTCTATCAGCACCAGCATGAGGTGGCCTTCCATCACACTGAAAGCGGGGTTCCAGGACCCCATAAGCATCACGACAAGCACGAGCATTGCCCCACAGGACACCACAGTGCGGTAAGCTTACATCATTTGACCAGTTGTGGGCTTGGTGTGGGTGTGGGTGTGGTGTGCTGTGGTCACAATAGGCCAAGTCTTGGGTCAACTTTTAATCATCAACATTTAAAAATTGATTACATTTCGGTCCCCTATTCCCATATGTTTAAAGAAAACTTTTTGCATGTCCCGAGGAACTTTTTGGCTACCTTTTTGTCATCTGAAGAGACAGACCACCCCACGCCACCCAAACCCACCCCAATCCAAAACCCTGAACAATGACGTAATTGTAATCCTTGGACTAGCTAAACAGAATGCGACATGAGTCATCCGGCCAGCAAGTGCGCTTCCGTTTGTCCTTGCTAGGGGCATTAACAGCTTCAGATGACGCCTTTCTGGCGGTTGCGCTTCCAAGGCATCATCACCGTAAAAAAGCAGTCAAATATCCATTAGGCGGCATCGCCATATGAATCCTTGTGACCGCCCCCCTGACCGTGGAGAACCGCTAACAGCGAAAAGCTCTTTTGATGTGTTTTCGGTTTGTTTGGTTTAAAAATAGCAGAACGTCCAAATATTCTGTTCTCTTTCTTTATTTTTGCACTCTTCGGTGTGTTCTCTGTTCTCTAGTCTTTGGTCTCTGGTCTGGTCTGCTCTGTTCCGTTCTATACGGTTCTGTTTTGTTCTGTTCTGTTCGGTTCTGTTCTGGGTTTATCGTCCGACGGGGCGCATTCGAAAATAATTCAGAAAACGACTCAAATCGCTCGTCGTGTGTTGATTTCGGTGCGGCTGCCGCGTGAGGCACTCTAGACAGAATATATATATATATATATATATAGATATTTCTGCGGGGTATATCATTTATTTATTGGCCTACAAGTTAATGTGCTGCTTCTGGAATGGAAACGCTAAAGAAACGCTTCCCATCGCTGCAGAGTTTGGGCGTAAGTTTTGGGAGACACCTTGGCCCCTTTTTATGTAATTCTGGGGATCCATCCGTGAGGGGGTTGCCCTATAGATATAAATATAAATATTGTGACTGCCAAATTGGCCGACGACGAATCGTGCGAAGAATTTTACAATTTCATAATTTTGTGCGTGTGGTTTTCCTCCCTCCTGCTTCCCCGTTGCCTCCTCCCCAGTGCAGTGAACCGAACGCGGTAAAAATGGTTCCATTATCTCCGGCCCCGTCGCCATCCCATTCCATCCCACGTTCCCAGGTATTACCTGCCACATTTTGGCGTGCCCAATTTGGCTTGCGTTTTTTAAGGTCGTCAGAAATTATGGGCAATCAGCCCCCCGACTTTGTGGCTGGCAATTTACTTAAGGCATTGCCCCGAGCACATTCCTGGCGCGGCTATATTTTGAGGGGTCGGACGAGGGCCATTGAAATGTAATATCGCAGGCGACAGCCACATCGACAACGACATCGACGCCAACACAAACATTAACTAAAATACTGGGGAGCAAAGAAACAATTTTCACAACGTTGAATTATGAATACTCTTCCAAGGAAAGTTTTAAGAAACCAATCCAATAAGACTCTCTTTTCGGGCATTGTTTTCGGCTCTACATTTTTCTTTAATTTAATTTCGATCACAACTAGCGGATGTAGATTTAAAGTTCCTCCGAAAATGTGCCCGAAAAAAGTAGTGTCCTATGTATATCTTGTGACCTCTCCCTGTTCCTTCTGGGGTTGAATCTTTAGTCAATAAATAATTTAAACCATTCTACTATCGATTGTGCTAACCCTTAGTGTGCTTAATAAACATCTAACCCACAAGGCCGGGGGGTTGTTCCTTCTTAAGCTGAAAATCGAAGTGAAGAGCCGCTCTGGTACGCCCCATTGGAAAGGTTAATTAAACCTCCAGTCTATTATTAATAAGGAAACCCCGAAGTGACAATAACCAGCCCCTGAAAGAGTATAAACATCTTTGGATTGCCAGGTGACATGCGAACATGCCATTTGGCTTGGTTTGTGGGTTGTGCACACATCCATCCCCTGGATTCGAAGGGCTTTAAAGTGCGGCCGAAACCCCTTTGGGCTGGCCAAAACAAATAAGCCAATGTTTGGCCAAGCGATAAAGGCCAGCCTGCGGCTTCGGGGCGGGTTCAGGCAGGCACACAGTGGAAACTCTTTAATTAAATTCAAAATGTGTCTCGCACCTTGCTCTATGCATCCATTCATCCATCCATCCATCCCGTAGCTGGTGTACGTAGCCTGGTCCACGTTCACTATTTTATTGCTTGCAACGTGATTCACGCACACTCACACTATTTTCCGGCGTAATTTGTCCCGGTCACGATGCAATTTCAAATGCAATTTTATGCAATCGCTTGCCCGGGGTGGATTTGCTTGCAGTAAGGGTTCTGCGATGCCACTGCCAGTCAGTCAGGCAGTCAGCCAGCCACCCCTTGAGGGTGGGTTTCCAATTCCTGTTCGCACTGCTGTCTAATTTGCCGGAGAACAAAGAAATCCGACCAGAAGTGAAGAACAGAACTGAAATTGTACCGTTGCTTGGCTTACTGGGCACAACGTGACCGGGAATGCAGCCGAATCTGATTGGGATGTGTGCCTCCAGATGCGGCCTCTCGAGGGGGTTGAGGGTGTGATTTTCGAAAATGAATTGACTTCGAAACGGGAAATACTACTCGTAAACAAAATCCAGTCCGAGGCAGTGCGTCTGCGCGGCTGAGAATTGGAATCCCTCCGCCCTCGGCCCTCGGCCATCTGCCACCCCTCAACCAACTGTGGAGTGTGTTTGCCATCCGCCGGGCCCTTGTTTACGGCCAGTCAACAAAGTTCGGAATCCGGAGCTAGCGGAGGACACAGGAGACAGGGTCTGGGCGGGTCCACTAGATGATGTCTGTGTGCTTAGCTAATTAGTGTAATGTGTTAACTGAGAATGTCGGTGGAATTTAATGCCTCGGCTGCTCGGCGGGACTGGTAATTGGGCAAGGAATGAGGGTAAGATTAATTCGGGTCTAGTTGGGATAGTTACACTTACACCCATCCAATGGCTGGATAGAGATAGAGACTTAAGGCCTTGAATAAACAAACATGCGAAGCCTGAAATGCGTGACATTCATCTAAAACTACTTTTTTGAGAATCTTCAATCGATTAAGGATTCTATGAAATGATAAATGATAAAATGATAAAATAATGATAAAAATACGAATGAATCATTCTTGGAATCAAACAGTATCTGTTAGAAGAAGGTCCTCCAAGTATAAGATATAGGAATGATCTGATGTACTCTTCGTTATGGGAAAACTGACCAGAGTCTCATATGTATGTAATCCCTCATTTGATCATTATTCTTCGTCTTCCCAGGATTACTTTAAGTTTCTTAAAAACAATAAATCTAGTGCAGAACAGCCCCATGGTATGGCTTTGTCCCTGCTCTGCCTTTAAAGCACGTGCGAGCTGCTTCCATGAGAACGTCAACAAAAACAACAGGCACGTGTCTCTCGGGGGAGGGTAGCGGTAGGGGTAGTCCTCCCGTTTCCGCTTCCACTTCCACCATCACTTCAACTTCCAGGAAACAACGGCAGCAGCAACCCCTGTCGCGAACGTATTCCAATTTCCAATTGGAAAGGGCGAGTGCGCAGGTCCTTCGAAATCCTGGCATCGCCGACAGTTCCAGCTACGGCTTGGTAGGACTTTTAGCTGGTCGGAAACATCCAGTCTGGAGTTGAACATTGAAGAAAACGGCAGCAAAGTGCCAATTGCTCCTCAAAATAACGTGAACCCCGAAGGGACTGTGTGTGTGTGAGACCAGTTAGGAATCCAATCAGACACGGACACAGATACAGATACACCACCACAGTCACTGCGACAAATACACGGACACTGACGCACACACGGACATACACTAGTGCACATAATATAACACACCCTCGCACACCCTTGCACTCGTGGACATATTGCTTACATAAAGTCCAAGGAAAAATCGATAGGAGTGCATTTAAAATTCAAAGAAAATCCCAAAGGAGTCCAGTGAAAACTCCGCGTGAGCTTTTCAAGTCTTTTTTTAATGGTTTTTTGCACAGTGAATCTAAATTATGACTAATCAGTGACGACATACTACGTGAGAGCCGCTTACACAATTTCTCTACACCCCCGAAAATCGCAGACGTGGAAAGATTTTCTCATAAGCGGACACATTTTCTCAACTGGCAACGATGGTCACAGAAAATGGAGCTCAGGTAATCCATCAGAGAGTTTCGTCCCATGTACTTTTCAGCGTCCGTAGACTTTCCGGCCCAACTGTGCGACTGTGGGGGCAGCCATGTTGGCGTCCATTTTGCGCATTATTGATTTTTCGTTGTCTGGCTGAAAATCGGCTCGAATTCAGCAAGATATATGTTAAATATGATGCTTAAAAGGAGCCTTGGTAGTTTTTTGAGAGACCAGGGGCCAAGGGTCTATGTCCAAGTGGAGACCTTGAGGTCGCACCCGTTTTTGGGGCCACCAACTGCAGAAGTTTATTGATTTTTCCGACTTCCTTTTCTGATTTGTGGGCGTTTACGATCTTTGCTCTGACAATGTGCTAAAAATAGTTGACTGTTTTAGCCGTAACTAGTTGGAGAGTCGAGTGGGGAGCGGAGGCAGGTGCTGGTTCACAGGGGTATTACCACCACCACCAGAACTATCACCACCAGCAGCAGCAGTTCTTCATGGCTACGAGCGGAACTGGGTGTGGTGCGTGCGTGTGCCCGTAGTGTAAGGTAATGGAGATTTAGGTTAGCGCTGCTGATGACATGCGACATTCGTCGCGACGAGATGGGGAAAAATCCATACTATGAGTCATTTTTCTCTCATCTGCCACTCCGGTAACTGATTCCTTGTTGGTCCTATAATGACATCCACTTGGGTTTTGATTATGTTGCCACTTGGGGCGCCATTTTGCGATACAAACTGAAAGCAAATCCACTTCAAGGAAACAACTCCTTTGGTTCAAGCACCCAATCTGCCCCGAGTGCGAGTGCGGAGCAGCTCGTTATACAATGGTGAGGCAAGCACCTTTGAACTTTTGCCCTCGCCCCTGGCTATCGTCAGAGTCTACATTTGCCCAAGACTTCTAAAGAGCCTTGCCACCGCCACCACTGCCTCTTCGGTTGGGTTGGGCTGGGCTGGGCTGGGCTGGGCAAACAGATACCAGGAAGCAGTCGTCGAAAATAACCTTCTTTTGAATTCGGTCTCCTACGAGTATGTATGCTCAGGGCATACGAAATGAGCCTGAAAGACAGCTTTGGTTCGTTCCCCAACTTCCGCATTTGATGGGGGAGGAGTACAAGTTGTGACCAGAGTCGGGGACATGGTCGAGCCCTCGCCTTTGAATTGCAACAGCTTCGAATGGAACGTAGGAAGGCAGAAAGAAAGCGGGTCTGGTGAGGTGTCTGCGCTGTGGCCGCATCGTCGGCATCGGCGTCGCGTCGGCTGAATGCCATCCAGTGGAAAAACTTCCAGTTGCAGTTCGCGAACACCGTGTCATGACGTCATTTTCGATGTCGAATCCTTGGAAGCGGCAGGGCGTAAGCCCTCCAAAAAAGAAAACATAAACAAAACGTGGGTGCCGTGCGATAAAATCGACAGCTGGGTCCCCAGTGGGTGGGTGGGTGTGCTGTGCGAAGGGTGTGGAGGGTGGTGGCCATTAAGCCGAATTACACCTGCGCCCGACTTTGACCCCTCGCCTTGACCGCCGTCGTCTCGTAGTTGGGTTGAACTTGAGTCGGAAGCGAGTGCAGGGAGGCCAGGTGAGCGGTGAATGGTGCAGGTGCAAGTAGTTTCCGGGTCTAGTTCGGGGCACCCCGTTTCAAGTTGCGCAACGAAGGTTACGGGTACATGGCAACTATCAATAAAACTCTAAGTGCAACCCCACTGGTTACACTCGTTGATGGATACGCAGGTGGCACGCAACTGCTTGAAGGAGATATGGATAGGGGGTTCTTTTCAATTTCTGCTAAACGGAAGCCACTGCCAAGACGAATGGGATTGTTGGTTATATGTCGGCTGGCTATAAATTCTTGCTGACCTTTTCCTTGCAAAATTAAGTCAAAATATATAAACTGGTTTGTATGGTGGAACTACTGAACTTTTTTATAGAGTACCTGGCAGTGTCACAAATAAGTTATTGTACCGGGTACTCGAAGTGTACGGAGCCCTTGTCGGGGCTCGCAACGTGCCCGCTCATATGTGTCTTCTTTCAACATATTTTAAAGTTGTCTTTTAGTTGGTAGAGTAGAACAATCATATATTATTCTGATCCTAAATTGATTATTCTATCACTACAGGGCGATGGCAACACATCCTTCCTGCGTGCTGCTCGCGCCGGAAATCTGGAACGTGTCCTCGAGCATTTGAAGAACAACATTGACATCAACACCAGCAATGCGGTAATAACCTATGGAAATATCTTAGCCAAGCTTCGCCTCTAATCTATTCAATATTTGGTACTTAGAACGGCTTGAATGCCTTGCATTTGGCCTCCAAGGATGGCCATATACACGTCGTCTCGGAGCTGCTGCGACGCGGAGCGATTGTGGACAGTGCCACCAAGAAGGGCAACACGGCGCTGCACATCGCCTCGCTGGCCGGACAGGAGGAGGTGGTGAAGTTGCTGCTGGAGCACAGTGCCTCCGTCAATGTGCAGTCGCAGAATGGATTTACGCCCCTCTACATGGCGGCCCAGGAGAACCACGATGCTGTGGTGCGGCTGCTGCTGTCCAACGGCGCCAACCAGAGCCTGGCCACCGAAGATGGCTTCACGCCGCTAGCCGTGGCCATGCAGCAGGGCCACGATAAGGTTGTAGCCGTCCTCCTCGAGAGCGATACTCGGGGAAAGGTTCGTCTGCCGGCTCTGCACATTGCAGCCAAGAAGGACGACGTGAAGGCGGCTTCCCTTCTCCTAGATGTGAGTATTCACGAACCTGTATAACAAATTTAATTTGAGAGTTGCTAATGCGGATTTTATTCTTGTCCAACCTTGCAGAATGACCATAATCCGGATGTGACTTCCAAGTCGGGATTTACCCCGCTGCACATTGCCTCGCACTACGGCAACCAGAACATAGCCAACCTGCTGATCCAGAAGGGCGCCGACGTCAACTACTCGGCCAAGCACAACATCAGTCCGCTACACGTGGCTGCCAAGTGGGGCAAGACCAACATGGTCTCGCTCCTGCTGGAGAAGGGTGGCAACATCGAGGCCAAGACTCGCGACGGCCTCACTCCACTCCACTGTGCCGCCCGCTCGGGCCACGAGCAGGTGGTGGACATGCTGCTGGAGCGCGGTGCGCCCATTAGCGCCAAGACCAAAAACGGCTTGGCTCCTCTCCACATGGCGGCCCAGGGCGAGCATGTGGATGCCGCCCGCATTCTGCTCTACCATCGCGCGCCTGTCGACGAGGTCACCGTTGACTATCTAACGGCTCTGCATGTGGCGGCCCACTGTGGCCATGTGCGCGTGGCTAAGCTCCTGCTGGACCGCAATGCCGACGCCAATGCCCGTGCCCTCAACGGGTTCACGCCACTGCACATTGCCTGCAAAAAGAACCGCTTGAAGGTGGTGGAGCTGTTGCTCCGCCACGGTGCCAGCATTAGCGCCACCACGGAGAGCGGCCTGACCCCGTTGCACGTGGCCGCCTTCATGGGATGCATGAACATTGTCATCTATTTACTGCAGCACGACGCCAGTCCGGATGTGCCCACTGTGCGTGGCGAGACGCCATTGCATTTGGCAGCGCGTGCAAATCAGGTGAGTTTTATTCACGCAAAAACATAACCTTAAAAAATTTCTTACAGCTCGTTTTATTTGTGGTAATTTCACAAAAATTTCATTTATTTCTAAATACAAATTTAGAAAAAAAAAGAAGTTTAGAAGGGCTTGCCGCGTCCGAATCCACCGCGGAACTGAAACTGGCTGCTGCCGGGTCCGACATCTCCTTTCTTGTCCACGTTTTTGTTGCCGGCGGTGGGGGGTGGGCCGCGGTAGGCGCTACGGTCGTCGTCGGCGCGACGTGACTTAGCATTTTCTAAGCGCGGGTCGCGCGGGCGCATGTGCGGGTCGCGAACGGGACGTATGAAGGTCGCGGGCACAACCTCTGGGGGCAAATGGAGGTAATTGCGCAAGTATTCGATGCCCTCGTTGGTCACAGACCAGTAGTAGTGACGCCAGCTGAACTGCTGCTTGACAATGTTGCGCGAAGCCAGAGACTGCATGGTTTTGATGACATGCAAGTTGGGAATCAATTTCAGCACCTCGTGCTGGACGTTGTTATCCTTTTCGGCCACCATGACGCCCTCCTTGCAGATGTACTCATAGATGGCGATGCGATTTGCCTTGGGAATGAACATTTCGGCGGCGTCTTACGGAAACGATGTAGCAAGTTTCACAAAATTTTCGAAAAGAAAAATGGTGGATTTTGTTGTTATCGAAGCTGCGATACGTATACATATGTACTTGGCATCGAATAGTTATCAAGCATCGATAAATGTACTTGTATCGAGACGAAATTATTTGAATTCTGTTTTTTCATTGCCCATTCCAGACCGACATCATTCGCATTCTCCTGCGGAACGGCGCCCAGGTGGATGCCCGTGCTCGGGAGCAGCAGACTCCGCTGCACATTGCCAGCCGACTGGGCAACGTTGACATCGTAATGTTGCTGCTGCAGCACGGCGCTCAGGTGGATGCCACCACCAAGGACATGTATACGGCGCTCCACATTGCCGCCAAGGAGGGCCAGGACGAGGTAAAAGAATTGATTGCAAAAAAGATCACGGACCACATCGACACTGTCTATCTGATGCAACTGTTTTGGATTCGTCATCAGGAGTTTTTCATTTGATTTTAAGTTCCTATATTCCGTTACATTAGTATCGTTTTAATCTTTTGTATCGACTATTCTGAGTATTACGGTTACTGTTGTCTCTTTCTTTTCCGTTGTTGTCTTTTTCTTTTTAATAAATGTTGCCACCTTGTTTTTTTTTGTAGTATGGCATTATTTGTTTTCCTTTTGAGTATAATTTTCGTAGAAACGGCTGCACTCGAAAGTTCATTTCACGTTCATTAGCCGTTGGCGATCTTTTGTTTGCTATTGAGTTTTGGCACAGAATCCAGAATGTATTTGGTAACCGATTGGTAAAATGTACATTTTCATTCAAAACGCTTTAGGTGGCAGCCGTGCTGATCGAGAACGGGGCTGCGTTGAATGCCACCACAAAGAAGGGCTTCACGCCGCTGCATCTGACTGCCAAATATGGGCACATCAAGATGGCGCAGCTTCTGCTGCAGAAGGAGGCTGATGTGGACGCCCAGGGCAAGAATGGAGTGACTCCACTCCATGTGGCCTGCCACTACAATAACCAGCAGGTGGCTCTGCTGCTGCTCGAGAAGGGAGCCAGCCCCCATGCCACCGCCAAGAACGGACACACGCCGCTGCACATTGCGGCGCGTAAGAACCAGATGGACATTGCCACCACTCTGTTGGAGTACGGCGCCCAGGCCAATGCCGAGAGCAAGGCCGGGTTTACTCCTTTGCACCTAAGCAGCCAGGAGGGCCATGCCGAGATTTCCAACCTCTTGATCGAGCACAAGGGAGCCTTGAATCATCCGGCCAAGAATGGCCTCACTCCCATGCACCTGTGCGCCCAAGAAGACAACGTGAACGTGGCCGAGATTCTGCAGCGCAACGGCACCAGCATCGACATGCCCACTAAGGCAGGGTTTACGCCCTTGCACGTCGCCTCCCACTTCGGCCAGGCCAACATGGTGCGCTTCCTTCTGCAGAATGGCGCTAACGTGGACGCGGCCACCTTGATTGGCTACACTCCTCTTCATCAGACCGCCCAGCAGGGTCACTGCCACATTGTCAACCTACTACTGGAACACAAGGCCAATCCCAATGCCCAGACTGTCAACGGACAGACGGCCCTGAACATTGCTCGAAAGCTGGGCTACATCAGTGTGCTGGACTCGCTCAAGTCCATCACCACAGAGGATGAGACAGGTGCCGCTCCAGCCCAGAGCGAGGAGAAGTATCGTGTTGTTGCTCCGGAAGCCATGCATGAGTCGTTTATGTCAGACTCCGAGGAAGAAGGCGGTACGTATCTCCTGCTATTGTTACACTTTGTTCCATCCGACACTTCCGCCATGCTAGTCCGCAAGCACATACAGACCACGACCACACCCAATGCCCATAGTTTTATGCCTAGTCTTAAGTGAATCCCCCCGCTTTCATGTGTGCCGTCAGATCACACAAATTGGGAATTGGACGCGTGCTACGAGTACGGCATTGGCATTGACCACAGCCAGAGTCATCGCCCCCGGCCAGACACTCACGTCTACATGCCGTATTACCAGGGCGACACACTCTATGTCACCAGTAAGTGTCCACAGGGCTGGCATGGCCTTGCCAGCAACTGAAAAAACTCGTAACTCGTAACTCTACTCGTATCGTATTCGTATCATACCCACTGGCCGTTATCAAGTGCACTAATTTGGCTGTAATTGGATACTGATATTGACCACTAAAGTTAACCATCATAAATTGATATATACTCGTGTATATGTACCATAATGGTACCATAATACTAAATATATAGCACTTGATATGGGGCTGACATGTATCAATGTATAAATTAATTCTTACCGTTGTTGTAAACCAAATGAGTTCAGAGACTCAACCACTTCCCCATCCTGATTGTTTCCTTTGTGATTTCTATATGTTTGGCTTGATTTTTTCAATACGCAATTCTATTTGTTGTCCGATGGAGTCTCATTATTATACGTATTTGTACTATTCGTCGGTCCGTTGGAACTACAAAAGAATATTCAATCGATCGGTATCTTTGCCCAAACTGTATATACATACCTATCTGAAACGACTCTCCCAATAAGATTGTATATTCTATAATATATAGGAACCGAATTATCAGACAGACTTTTGATTTGAATGTCAGCGCTCAGACGCAGATAAATGTTCCTGTATTTGCTTGTACTCGTACCATGGCATGAAATATACCTACTACTACTACTACTCGTATATTTGTACTTGTGTATCCCATGTATCCATCCGTTATCAAATCTATTGTATCAATGTATCAATAATATGCTCCTGTTTAATGGTCATGCTAGCTTTACATACTATATCATCCATATATCAATTATTATTCTACCGATTATACAAATACAATGAAGCATGTCGATTATACAACATTTTTAAACTAAAATCAAACTCATTTGCATTCTTCTATTTTCAATGCACCGCGCTCTCGCTCTTGCTCTCATTCCAATTGCAACTCAACAACAACAACAATAACAACAACAACAAAACTAAAACTACACCACAACTACACCAACAACCGCAACAACAACTACAATCAACGCTACTATATGGCCAATTGGACTGTCTTGTGCTTAATTAAAATAAAAACGATATGGAATGCAACCGAATCGGATCGAAAATGCAACTACCACTGCAACTGCAAACGAAATCGAATCCGTATCCAAAATCTAGGCGAAGATAATATGCTATCAGATCAACCATACCGTTATCTGACTGTTGATGAAATGAAATCCTTAGGCGACGACTCGCTGCCCATTGATGTGACCCGCGACGAGCGCATGGACTCCAATCGCATGACCCAGAGCGCTGAGTATGCCGGCGGTGTTCCACCCACCATTGGGGAGGAGGTTCTCAGTCCCCACAAGGCGCAGGTTTACGGCAACTCGCCCAAGGCCACCGTGGATGGTGTTTACATAGCCAATGGACATGGGCACGATGAGCCACCGCACGTTGGGTGAGTAAATCATATTCTGTTTAAAGCTTTAGTGTCTAATGAAATTGACATGCAGCCGCAAACTGAGCTGGAAGAGCTTCCTGGTCTCCTTCCTGGTCGATGCACGAGGTGGAGCCATGCGCGGCTGTCGCCACAGCGGTGTTCGCATGATCATTCCATCGCGCTCCACCTGCCAGCCGACGCGGGTCACCTGTCGCTATGTGAAGCCACAGCGGACCATGCATCCGCCGCAGTTGATGGAGGGCGAGGCCCTGGCAAGCCGCGTGCTGGAGCTGGGTCCCTGCTCCACCAAGTTCATTGGGCCCGTGGTCATGGAGGTGCCGCATTTCGCCTCGCTACGTGGCAAGGAGCGCGAGATAATAATTCTGCGCTCGGATAATGGTGAGACCTGGCGCGAGCACTCCATCGACAACTCGGAGGAGATCATCCACGACGTCTTGCAGCAGTGCTTTGAACCAGAGGGTGAGTCTGGGATGGGTGGGCAAGGCTCTAGCTTTTTCTTGACAATAACGTGGCTGCTTTCTTGTGTATAGAAATCGCCCAACTGGAGGAGCAGGCCGGCAATCATGTGTGCCGCTTTGTCACCTACGACTTTCCCCAGTACTTTGCCGTCGTTTCACGCATTCGCCAAGAAGTGCATGCCATCGGTCCCGAGGGCGGCATGGTCTCCAGCACAGTGGTGCCGCAGGTGCAGGCCGTCTTCCCGCAGGGAGCCCTCACCAAGAAGATCAAAGTTGGCTTACAGGTAAACCTCTTTAAACCGCGCAAAGGCGTTGCACCTGAGAAGCTACGCAAGATTAGCGTCAATCATGTGCCCAAGAAGAAGCGCTTCTCGCTCATCTGGTAAATCACAGAACAAAACCAAGAGCAGGCCAAAAACCAGGGCGAAATATATCTATACTAAATACGAACTACGAAATACGCTATCTGTCAGGCATATATAATCGTGCATTTAATATACAACTTCCCCAAAATAAATATCAAAATCAGAATTGAACTCCAAAGAATGCAAAATACGTTTTCCAAATGAGATAATACGCATTTACTATAACCATACTATACAATCCAATAGCCAGTAACCAGTTATCAGTAACCATCTATGTTAACCCGCCCCCTTAGTCCTGTGTAGAAGTATGGTAGATGGTATGCACCTGTACTTACTCGTAAACTCAATATTCAGCGCCATGCAAAGGCGATTCACAGTGAAGGACCGTCCTTTGATTGTGTAAATCCGGCAACTGTGAATGGCCTTTGCCGGCCTTGCTCCAAATCTTTCTCCTAAATGTTATTTATGTATGAAATATGTGCACTTTGTTTGAATTTATCGAAACACCTAAGAACTTTACGGCACTCAGCTTATTGAGCCATTGCGGAATCGGCTTCCGATTCCACTTGCTAACTAATCACAGATGCTAGATGCTATGCAGATAGTGACATACAATAATACTTATATACAACATACATATACATATATGAACCTATTGATTTTGATCATGGATCAAGAGAGACTTCTGTAATACTCTCGTAAAGAAATTGTCCAAGAGAAATACATTGATATCGAAATCGAATTATTATGATACATTTACCAATATGCTATAACTACTATAAACTATTATTCATACATTATTTATGATCTACTTATGCATAAGATTATACCAGTTCTCTGAAATGCAGTACTACCCAATAAATTTAGTTCAACAAAAACTTTATGCCAATGAAAATGTTTTAATTACTTTTCATTTGATTCATTTTTCATTCAATTGCTTTTTCAAAACGAATACAAAAAAAAAACACAAAAAAACAGCAAAAGATTATACATATCTTAAAAGCAAAAGCGAAATAGAGGTTAAAAGAATACTTAGAGAGTTACAATTGGGTCCCGGTTCGAAGTGCCTAAACGAAGTTGTAACATTTTAGCCTTACGGCATCGTAAGCAAAAACCGATTTTACAATGGCCCCCACTCATGAGTTCGAACTTTTCGCACGTTTTATTTGCATTTTTCTCTGTACCTACTCCTCTAATACTATATGTATGTATCTCTAATCTAATTCTTCGTGAATATTCTTCCGTTTTAAGTTTCTGATTTCTGTATAAATTGTATAAAGCTCTTAAGTTCTGTTCTCTTAAATATTCTTCAGTTGTAGTCGAAGTTTTTTTGATGACTAAATTTATTGGGACATAAATGGGCTTGAACATTGTTATCGTTTGTAGTTAACTTATACCGTATTTTAACTGAAACATGCTGAAACAATTGCTCAATACCACCATGAATACGAAAAACGATATGCATAATACATCAAACTGAATAATCATTGTACAAACAACAACAACAACAAAACCACACACGACCCACAGAAATAGCCAAGGCGAGTGCTGTGTTGGTCAAAACGGTTCGAATCGAATCGAACCGAATCGAATCGAGAATGTTCACCCTTTTAGCCCCAGACTCATTTCATTTTATTTTAATAGTTTAATAGTATGTTAATTTCATGTTGTGTGACAAACCAGAAGCGCATATTTCGTATATACTTGGTTTTGTTATGGATTTATGTTACCATTTTAAGTTCTGTTTATCTCATGTACATGGTGCATATGTACGTGCAGACATACATATACGTACGTATGTGTGGCCGGGAAATCGATTTTTGTCTATTATGTCAATCCGAAATTCGTTACACTCTCGTTCTAGGCCCAGCCGGTCGATCCCGATCTTACCGCCAAGCTGCTGGGTCGGGGAGTGGCCGTATCGCCGATAGTGACGGTCGAGCCGCGCCGCCGTAAGTTCCACAAGGCCATCACCCTCAGTATGCCGGCCCCGAAGGCCCACAGTCAGGGGATGATCAATCAGTATTCGGGCAACACGCCAACCCTGCGACTGCTATGCTCTATCACAGGTAAGTTGTAGCTGTTACCGATTCGCCATCCGATCTTTTGTGTTGTTTGTAAAATGTGATCCAAGCAGTTATTCTAACTATTATGAGTAAACCTACCCCCACTTACATTTACATTTACATTACGTTAGTTGATGTTTACGAGTACAGATCCTCTTTAACCTCCAATCTCCAACCTACAACCTCCTTCTCTGTCTCTCTCTCTCTCTCTATCTATATCTCAGGCCTTCATTTACTTCATTCCTGGTTATGATTTCTTGAGTGTATACTATATGCTTTGGTTGAGTTGATTTCGTATCTGCTTTCGTTGTTCATTTTAGTTGTCTATAACATTTAGAATACAAGTATCTCATGTGCTAATAAGTAGTACTCTATAAATAACATACATGCCATATACTACTACTACTTTAAATATCCAACCCAAGTACCTATGCATTATGTTGTACAGAGAAAAAATGCCAAAAAAAAAGAAAAATTAAAAAAAAAAACCAAAGATCTAGGGAGCATTTTCAGAGATGGCTCCGTGAATTCGGTCCAATTCGTTTGTATGTGTAGGTCTCTCCCATCTAATCTCCATTGTGCTTGTGTCTGTGTGGTAGATGCTACAAGTTGTTCTCGGGTGTTCCGGCAGGGCCCCGCCACACCATGCCTCGCCCCCGCCTCGCCTCGCATCGTATCGTATCGAGTAATTTCTTTGGATTTTAGCCCAGTTGTAGAGCATTCGTCATTCACCTTTGCATATGACACGGATACGCTCATACATGTACATGTACATCAACAACACCCACACCCACACACAAACAAAAACAGAAACCGAAACATAACACACGACACGACACTACATGATACGAAGTACAGTTAAAACAAAATACAACTCTTCCTGTGACACTTACTCCGCTCTAACCTCTATGTCATGTTCAGTGTGTCTACTCCCTCTCATTGTGCCTAACGGTGTTTGTTCCGTTACTCTCTTACTCTTACTCTCTTTGTTACTCTTTGCGTTCGTTCGTTCGTTCGTTTCAGTTTTCCGTTTCAGTTTCAGTTTGTTCTCCTGAGTTTCGATGATGATTTTAGTGTTGAGCAAAAGACAAATAAAAAACAAAACAAAACCCAAACAAACTTCAATTTCAATTCTTGATTGAAAACATATTTATGTAATTGTTCTATAATTTCGTACTAATGCGTCATTGCATATGTGTGCACGCATTCCGTTCTGTTTTCTCAATCCATTGAAGGTGTGTTTCGGAAAAGGTCTCTAAAAGGTAACTAAAACAATGGCTCAAATGTCACAAATACTAAAAATAAATAATACAAATTCAGAAATTCACAAACATGTATGAGGTTTCAAATTGAAACTGTTTAAAAACTATCAAATCGTTATTTGTTCATATTTAGTTGTTTCGTTCTATGCCAAACAAAATAAAATACAAAATACTTAATGATTAAAAAACAATAACCATTATCATTACCACATGGTATGGTTGGTTGTGTTGCGATAATAAGACAAATAACAAAATCCAAGAAGATATCAATTTGACAAAAAATTTGAAAATTCTGCATATTTTATTTATGATAAATTCTCTTGTTAAAACAAACTATTGCAAATATTTCGAACATTTATTTTCCAACTTCTCTATGCTTTGAAAGACTTTCATTTCCATTGAATTTTTGTTTCTGTTTCCATTGATTATTCAGTTTTCGGTTGTACCTTTTTTTTTTGAATTGAGAATTGATTTTTATTTAGTTGTTCTTTGCTTCAATTCGTCTCTCGCTGCCTCTTTGGGTTTACTACTGAAACGAGTACCAGAAGCTGAGGGTTATCTTTTGGGTAACGCTTTTGACCCCACTCCTATTGGCAGAGTTCTCTGGGCCAAGATTTTGCTTCCGGCTCTTTCAAGCAGCTTAGTTTTCCAATTTATCGTACTTTTTCGATCCTTAAGCTTGTGATGCAAACGTCTTTGCTGCCTTCTACTAACTATCTGTCTAACTACATATCTCTCCCTATAATATACCATAAAAGAACTACTAAGCGATTTTCTGAATGCACGCGGTTTATTGCTAAATATATACCTACGATATACGATACTAAATTGCACAATTTCATTCAAGAGTTTTGTAGGTTTTTGTAAGCTAAATAAAAGTAAATGCCAAATAAAGTTGCTCTTTGGGCCATTGAAACCGTACTGAAAGCCAGTTCTACTTCCTTGATTTGTTGTTTATGTTATTCTATTTTGTTTATGATTTGATTCTAACTCCATTCACACACATCACTATCATTATACATACATATCTACTTGTTAAGGCTTTCCAGCTATACGTTTCATTTTGAAGAACCATTTCAGTTGGAATGTTGTGCACCTTATTGTCGTTTGGTTATTTGTTGTTATTCGTTGAGAGTTAAACGTTTATGTTGTTTGCTTTATTTCGCGTTACACATAAAGCAGAATATTGTGTACATTAAATGTTTTCCAAAGTGAGAAAAAAAAGAACCGAATATGAATGATCAAATTTCGAATTTCTACTGTTTGTGGCACCAAAGAGAACTTTTCTGAAACAGAACAAATATCAACTATTGAGGACGAACCGAAAGTCAAGCTAATACTAAAGCTATGGCAAGCGATAATAACGATATTCGATATACGATATATTTGAATATAATATCGACAATTTGATGGTTACTATTACCGTTAAATTCCTTAAGTCCGTTGAAGTTTCTAGTCGTATGATTTCATAATTGATTTGTTCTTGATTTTGTTTCGTTTTGGGACTTTCGTTTGTTTTGAACACATTTACAACAAGAAACACGTGACACGCTCACTTATTTACCATTCAAGAGAAACCAAAGAAATATGTTTTTCCAATGTATTAAGCATGTTGTTTCGAAACAGCTTCGAAGTAAGCGCAACAAGTACCCTAGTACTCGTACCTCTGTAAATGCTACAGCCCTACTAAATTAATCAAATAACCAAAATGCTTGAAATCAACGTGCCACTCATCTAATCATACACTCCACCTAACAACACCACACCATACCACAGTCCACTCACCACCACCATACCACTTACAACACTCAGTCAAAGATCACGCCATGCGATGCATTCCATATACATACATACCATATAAATATACTACATAAACTACGAGTACATCTTAAAAAAGAAGAAACTTACTTACTATTTCCAAATCTTATCGCTAAATACTCGTACAATTTTAATACTATACCATATACTACTCGTACTATACTATATACAATAATACTTTCCTATTCCATATAAATGCTTTGTAATTAACACTCACACACACAATCGTAATTCTCTCTCTGAACAAGATTTTTAGTTTAATTTTATCGTTTCGTTTGTGAAATTAGTTAAAAAATTTTGGAATTCAATATTCAATTCAATATTCAATCTGCTAATGAGACAAAAGTAGAGTTTTCAAAGAGTTTTTACATACAATATGTAGTCTATGCGTATACCCCATTTATGCTGTGTCTTTGGTAATTGCGTGCCACATAACTGAACGTCTCCCATCTACCATCTACCCCCTAACTCGTCAGGCGGACCGTCCCGTGCCCAATGGGAGGATGTCACTGGCTCCACGCCCCTGACCTTTGTCAACGACTGTGTCTCCTTCACGACCACCGTTTCGGCCCGCTTCTGGCTAATGGACTGCCGTAACATCTCCGATGCCACCAAGATGGCCACAGAGCTTTACAAGTGAGTGCGCTGGCAGGTGACTAGGCTGGTTGGTTAGCATCTATCTGTAATCTTTCTTCTCCATTTAGGGAAGTCATTCATGTGCCCTTCATAGCCAAGTTTGTGGTGTTCGCCAAGAAGATTGAACCCTTCGAGGCCCGCCTGCGCGTCTTCTGCATGACCGATGACCGCGAGGACAAGACTCTGGAGAAGCACGAGCTATACACGGAGGTGGCCAAGAGTCGCGATGTGGAGGTGCTCGAAGGCAAGCCGCAGTACATTGAGATGGCCGGTAACCTGGTGCCCGTTACCAAGTCCGGCGACCAGCTGCAGCTTCAATTCAAGGCTTTCCGCGAGAACCGTCTGCCCTTCACGGTGCGTGTGAAAGATCAGCATGCGGACATTGTGGGCCGCACCTTGTTCATGAAAGAGCCCAAGGTGGCCAAGGGCGAGCCGCCACAGCAGCCCATCTGTATACTGAATATCGTGCTGCCAGAAGCTGTGATACCGGACTCGACCACAGCCTTCTCAGACCGCGTCACCTCCGCCTATAGAACCTCCATGTTCAGCCTGAGCAAACACCAGAACGACCACTACATCGGCGACATTCGCATTGTGGATCTGTCCAATCTGCTGGGCAAGGATTGGATACAACTGGCGCCAGAGATCGGCATCAACGCGGAGGAAATCGACGAGATCATCAACCAGAATACCGACAGCATAGCCAGACAGGCTCAAAGCATGATCCGCCTGTACAAGGACAAGCCAAACTACGACATCCTGTCCCTGGAAACGGCGCTCAAGAACATCGGCCGAGACGACATTATGAAAAAGTGCAAGAGTGGAAGACTCTCGCATTCGCGCGAGTTCGACGAGACGGACATAATGAAGAACTCGGAGTCCGTGGAAGAGCTGGTTCGCAGAGAAAGTAAGTAAAAGAACTGTAGGACTTGCACTCCATCAGACATTATATGATAATCTTTTGCTGATTATTTCAGGTAAGCGAATCCAGCAGATCAACGAACGCGAAGAAGTGAAATATTCTGCCGAGGAGAAGGAGGTCGAGGAGTCCGAATCCGACGAGGAGCAGGTCAAGCGGACTGTGGCTGAGAGACGCGAGAAGATCGTCAAGCGTCTGTCCATGGAACGTTCCATACCTGCCTCAACGCAAAAAAAGGAGATCACCCGCGAAATAACCGAAATAAAGCGAAAGAGTCTCATCGAGGATAAAAAGGCCCATCACGAGTCCGAGATCCTGATGCAGCTGCCCGCCGACAATGTGATTATCAAGACAACGACTGTGCCCGAACAAGTCATCAAGATGAAGATGGGCAAGATGGACTCGACGGAGGTGAGCAAGAGCGAGTTCGACAAGGAGCTGACGCACAAGTTTAAGTCATCCGGCCGCAGCTCTGAGGAGGAAGAACAGCCATCACCCGACGCCGTGGACAAGATCGTTCAGGATATTAGTTCTGCCGAAAAAACGGAGAAGGATGCAGTAACCTTCAGTCGGGCGACAACCATCACCCGCCAGGAGGCCCGGGATATCACCGAGGATTTCCTGGAAATTGAGAAACGCTGTCAACTTCCTGCGACAACTTCCACAACAGCCACAGTGCACGAGAAGTTCGTCGAGGAGGTGAAGGAGAAGAAGACTAGCCCCATGGCCTCCGTGACGCCCGAAACTGTGAAGGAGGTCGAGCAAGTCATCAGCGAAGTGACTGAGATCGCCAGCAAGAAGGTGGAGAGCATTATTAGCTCCTTTGAGAGCGCCAAAACTGAGGAAACTGCCATATTCCTTCCTAGCCAGACGGCGCCCGAGACAACGAAGGTCAGTGAGACGATTAAACATCTGGAAGACGCCAAGACAGTGGCCCAAGAGCAGGTGAAGACCGTGCAAGTCATCGAGAGCACAACTATCGAGGAGACAATCGCCGAATTTGAGGCGAAAAAAGTGAAGTACGACTTTCATGGAGGCGAGCCAAAAACACAAATCCCCAAACTAGTCAGAAAACCCAGCGAGGAGTCCATAAAGCCAACTGCGGCACCACGTGCTGTCGCGGAAGTTGAGGGCGACCTGACAGCCGAGTGCAAGCCCGAGAAGCCCCTGTCCAAAATACCAGTGAAAACTTCCGGTTCCGATGCCCAAAAGATTGGAGAGGTGGTGGACACACGAAAGGTGACCCACGACTTTCTGCAGGGCGAGAAGTTGGCTGCCGAGCCCAAGGTAGCGCCAGCAGCTAGCAAGATTCCAAAGGTGGAGCCACGAAAATCAGTGGATAAACTAGAGTCGAGAGTTTTGGATGATGTAGTGGCCTCTACGGCCAGCGTTATGACAGCAACAGGCTTGGGGTCAGAGGTGCCCAAAGACAAGTCTGTTGGACAGCCAGAGATTGCCGCCAAGGCAGAAACTCTCACCGAAAAGGTTTCTGAATTGATTGATACATTCCACAAGGTGGAGGAGAAGATTGTAAAGTCTGAGAAGCATTCGGAGATTGCAAGCAAATTGGAGAAGATAGTCCCGATCGAAGAAAAGCCGCTCGCACAAGTGCAGCCCAAAGAGGGAAAGGTGGCGGAAAAGATGGCCGAAGCAATCGAAACATTCCACAAGATCGAAGAGCATATGGTTACCGCCGACAAATGCAAGCTGACCCACGATTTTCTCAGCATGGAGCAGCAAAGCCAGCTGCCGAGCATGCCCCAAGCACCCGAGAAACCTCTCGAATCGACCCAGACATCCACAACAACATCGGAGCCAGAGTCGGCGATATCAGTAAAACCATCACCGCCTGCGAGCAAGATACCTGTGGTGGAGCCCAGAAAAACCCTAATCGAGGAAGCTTTGAAGCCCACGGAACCATCGGCAAAGACTCAGATCGAAGAAGCTGTAAAACCAACCATAGAGCAGCCCAAGAAGGTTCTCCCCGAGCGTCAGCTAACTGCCGATTTCTTAAGCATGGAGCAGCAGACACAACTACAGTCCTTACCGGCAAAAGCCCTGATTGAGGAAGTTGTCAAGACCGCTGAGCAGCTGGTAGAGCAGCAAAAGGCAAAGGAGTCTGAGGCAGCGAAGACACTGATCGAGGAGGCAGTGAAACCAATTGAGCAACTGGCCAAGCAGAAGGAGCCACTGCACGAGCGTCAGCTAACAGCGGACTTCCTGAGCATGGAACAGCAGACGCAGCTGCATCCAATGACCATTGAGCCATCAGTAGTGCCAGAAAGCATCGATTCGAAGGTGCTGCCAGAAAAGCTGGCTAAAGGCGATGGAATTGAGTCGGCGGCACCGATCGGAGATGCTGCGCTCTTCCAAACGCCCAAACCAGAATTTGCTTTTGTTACTAAGAAGCCAGAAAATCTGCCGAGTGTGGTCCAGGAATTTTCTGAGTACGATAGCGATACCTTTGACAAACGAGCCACCGTTCCATTGAGCGAGTCAAATAGAGAGGAGGGTCTCATCGCACCCCTGTCCATGGAGCCACGAAAATCCCTGACCGATGCCGAGTTCTGCAAGTCTGTAGGCGAGACGATCAACAAGAAGATGAGCGCAGGAGTCATTGAGATATCCGATCAGCTCAAGCAAATCGGTAGTGAAATTTTAATCCGAAATACATACATTCCCTCATTTACATTCCTTACTTTTCCAGCGAGCGACATTCCAGACTCTCAGACTCCACCGCCCACACCCAGCGACACGAAGATCGATAAGCAGAACGAGGAGCCGGAGCTGATCAGCTTGGAGCGTGGTAAGTGATGGTGGTGGTATATGGTGTTTGATTTGAAATCTTTTCAACCATTCTAATTCTGGTCCGGCAACAGATTATCTCGGCGAAACTGTGAAAACGCTGCACACGACCACAGAGTCGACGTTTGAGCGCGTCTCTGCCATAACAAAAATAGGTAAGTCCGTCGTATGAAACGAGTGGATGGCTCCCTGCTCCCCGCTATATTCTCTTTGCAATTTGTAATTGTTATGTAAACTTACTTTATATATTTTCCTATGTTTGCCTCTTTCGGTAAAAGACTATAAATTGTAACGATGATTTACTGTACACCTTTTCATTTTCATTCAAGATTGAATTTTCATTTGAGTTTGTGCCACAATCCGTAGTGTTTCTCTTGAACTGTTTTTTCGTTTCCTCCCGTTCAGTTCTACTCCCACTATTCTGCTGTCCAACATTTTCTATGTTTGTCTTGATTTGGGTCCAAAGGCTTTTTGTATGCAAAATACCATTCAACCATTCAACGATTGCGCTCACAGAGTACAATAGTTATCATAATTGTAATCGTATCGGTAAACGCGTATCTCAGCTGCTAGTGTGTGTATCTTAATCAAAAAAGTCTGTAAGTGCGGCAGTAAACTTAAACTGAAAGAAGGGATCATCCCAGATCCCTGATATAACTCAAAACCGAAGCTCATTGAATGAATCTGTCCACAACATCTCCCAGATACTTACTCGTAGCACTGAGGCAATACTGGGCTGTACAATGGCTGCCAGAGACTGGCTGCCAGGCACTAATCCAATTACATTGAACACTGCGCTAACACTGACGAAAGGTCGCTGAGACATTGCTAATTGTTCGGCCTGGCGCCGCACGGCACACGGCGTATACGTAACATTCAATGGCGGGCAATGTCAACGCCAATCGATCGATAGTTCGATCCACAAATCGATTGCTCTGTGCCTTCTAAAGTTCTGGAATTTACTTGAATTTACTTTCGGGATAGCTCCTCACGGGGTGTCTGGCGAAAGCCTATTAGCCATTAGCCCTAGTATCTGAAGGGATACGCAGTTAGTTCCAGTCGCCTCTTTATATAATTGGTGGATGGTGGATAGGAAAGTCACCGATTGCGCACTTATGTCATATGACCCCAGGGCCAGGGGCTAGGTCATGCACGGGGCCGGGGCTAGGCGCAAAGCAGACTGAAGAAAGCCGAGCGGTGGCGTATACTTAATTTAATTTGCTTCTGGAATACTTGCTGTGTTGCAGTGCAACGCCAGGCAACAGTTTCGGCTAGATTTAGTCTCGAAATTGTATTTCCCAAGAACGCGCGAGCCGAGAGTGTAATTTTCATATTTTTTTCCAAGAGATATACCTTTTTTTTTTTGGGCTTCCTGTGCGTTTGTTTGATTTATAGATTGATGGATACAAAATACCTGTGCATTCGTGAAATCTTAAATGCAAGTAGCTGAATATTTTCGCCCTGAGTTGTTGTTTGTGGTTCATTCAATGTATAACAGATTAAGAAAATAATCTTATCACAGAATAAATGGAATAATTAAAACTGAAACTATCAAAATAAACCGAAACCGATATCGAACACTAAAGTAACCTTAAGTCTATCGTATTTTAATGGTAAGTTCTAATGTACAATAACAATCAATTTGAAAAGTTGCCTAGGCATTAGGATATATGTTCTTTGATCTGATGTTTTCTGATGGGTATCGTCTGATGATAGGTCTCGTCTCTCAACATTCATGATACTCGTACAACAATTACGTTTGCAATTTTTGAACAACTATTTAAGCAATTGAGTTCAGTTTACGTTACATTCCAATATAACTAATTCGATTTGTGTTACCCTATGTAATTATCTTGTTAACTACTTATACTCGTATTCGTATTCGTATTCATCCGGCCTATGGATAAACCACAGCCTATAATCAATCTACTACTAATCTAATCTAAACATTACTCGTACGTATAGCGTTTACAACAAGATTTTTTTCATTAAGATAAACACTTTTGGCATACTTTCGCGAATATCGGATGTCGGGAATTCCAAAATAAAGATAGAATCGAACCAAATTGAAACCGTATTGGGATCCGCACTGTAAGCGCTGATCTCCATACGAGGACTCCTCATCGAAGAACACTCTAATGAACCACCATGGCTTTCAGTTTGCAATGTTTATGTTTGATTTTCTTTCAGCAAATAATTATACGTTCTGTTGCTTTCGTAATCTTTGGCAATCCCTAGTGAAGAGGCATACATGCATACTCGTACATATATCCATATAGTATATATGTTTAAAGATAATACTGTACTGAATTGTAACTGAATACTAGTCGAGTCACATCCAAACCTCACTGTAGCGTCTCTTTATATACATATACTTAAATATATGGTACTCGTATTCTTTGTCCTTATTTGCGAATTACAACTACAATATCTACTACTATACTCGTATTAGCCACACCATAACCATTGAAATCGTTTGATTTGTATGCACCCAAACCGCAACCGCAACCGAAACCCAAACCGAAACCCAAACCTAAACCAGACCCCACCAACCCAGCGCGCTTCTTATGATGTACTCGTAATTGGCTCTAGTTTCTAGATCGCATTCTGTGTTCTGTATTCTGTATCCTGTATGTGACATATGATGTCGTGGTTCGTTCTCATTCCTGCAGTAGCAGTACCAATTGCCAATTTTGCCTTTTGACTTTTGATTTCAAAGTAAACATGAACATTGCTTAAATACATTGCTTACCAAAAATGTGCAAACGTAATCAGCGAAGATCTTACTCGAATAATTATTTAACTTTTGTGCATTGTGCAGCAGCCAAGCTCTGAAGTTGGAGAAGCATTCAGCATCCAATCTCAAGAATCCACGACCTCATATGCGGCATATCCGCTTAGATCGGTACCATCTGATCTTTTGATTTTGCTTTTCAAATACAATAACCTACTCGTACCATAAGCATAAGCATTATTTGCATGTTTGTGCCTGCTGCTGGGTTTTTGGCGTACAGCTTATAGTCGAAGTATACTATATATATATATATTTATATATGTATATGTATATGTACCTACTATTCCCGTATATGTATGTACGTATATATTTATGTATTTTCAAAACTGTCAACTGCACTATGTACATAATAGACTAACCCACCATATCTACATTATAGATACGGTTTGATTGATTGTATTCGGTGTTAACTGTCTTTATACTATTGCCATGTTTTCTACTCTACTTCTACTTCTAACCAAACCTAAAAAAAACCAACATATTTCTGCCCTCACGGAACGAACGCCTCAAACAGAGCACTTCAGTGTTCATAATGTAAAAACCGAAACATTTACAAGAACCGATGAACCTGATAAGCTGCTTGCTAGTGTGGCAGCTTCCCCCGATATCCACAAAATGTACTCACCAGACACTACCTCATTTCCAGAAATGAGCACAAGTAGTCAAACACCGAAGATGACAGCACCCACAACCACAACGACGACGACTCTGACCACGCAAATAGATCGCACCAAGGTAGATCTGACTGCCCCTGAGGAGGGACAGCGTCAGCTGAAGGATCAGGAGATGAAGGAGAAGCCACAGCCAGAGCATACAGTGATAGAAACAGATACAGATAGATCTTCTAGTGATAGGGAGTACTTAGAGGAAATCATGGCCTGTGGCGACGTTAGACGCAAAATAGAGCGTTTGGAGAATACCGCCAGCGCAGAGACAGAGACCGCCGAGTGCCAGCCGAGTGTGGCTCCCAAATACATAGGTGATAATGTGCCGGTGGTGAAGGAGGTGGTGCAGAGCATTGAGGAGAAGATCTGTGGCACAGTGGTGTCGGCTATTCCCTTCGCAGTGCAGAAGCGGCAGCCGCACGAAGAGGCCCAGGAGCCGGATGTGGAAGAGTTAGAGAAGCAAATACTTACGCCATCAGATTTGGCGCTGGAGCAGTTGATTAAGTGGGAGTTGCCACCAGAGGTGGTGAAGCTGTCCCCCATCGAGGCCATGGCTGCTGGCCTAAAAGAGATTCAGGAAGAAGTTTGCGAGAAGGTTTGTAAGAAGCGGAAGGCCTTTGAGGTGGCCGAAGACTTAAGTGAAACGGAAAAGACTTTACCAGAACAGGAACTAGGCTTAGTTAAAAAAGTAGAACAGGTACCTGGCAAGATTTTAACCGAGGCCATTGATCAGCACATAGACTTAGTAGGTAAGGAACCTTTGGAGGTACTGCCAAAGGTAAGGGAAGTAGTACAGGACATCGAACGCCGATATCCCACAGCGGTCTTAGAGGCCAAGCCATTTAGTCCCCGAAAAATAAGTTCCCAGGACCGTCAGCCCGATGTTTTGTCTATAGAGCAGCATATTTTAAGCGACACTGATATGGTTTTAGAAGGATTAGGCTCCAAGCTTATTCCCCAACAGAAGGTAGCCTACCCAGGTTTGGCTTTGGCCAAGACGAGCCCCAGTATTGAAAACCTCGAAGAAGTCTGTGAAAAGACATGCTCAAAGCGCACAATCTCAGCCATGTCAAAGGCTTTCGAAAAACAGCCAGAAACCGAACTCCTGCCAGCAGTTGATAATGTAAAATCTACAACGGCCAAGTTCCTCGAAGGGGAAGCCATCAGGTACGATGTGGCTGAGAGCATCAAGGAGTTCGAGGCCAAGAGTGTGGTACAGGACTGCTTGACTGGGGTAGCAGAGAGTCAAATTAGATGGTTAACAGAATGTGATATTGCTGAATTTCCAGTAGAGGCGACTAAAGACACTAGACATGTAGAATTCCCTAAAATTGCACACACCCTTGAACGATTGCATTCCATTTCCAAAAGCGACATCGAAGATACCAAGGAGTTCGTGCACTCAGTTGGCGATTATGAGGAGAAGCTGAGTGAAATAATTGACCATGATATACAGTCACGAATTCAACCGGATAGTCAGAACATAGAAGAAGAGACAACCGATAGGTTTCCTATACACGATAAAATAGTCGAGCTTCAAACCCACCAGAACCTGGTCTTAAAGACCTCTGAAAAGGCCCAAATGACTGACAATACAAAGAATAAGTTCCCATCTGACGCGAAATCAGCATCAGATAATGTAGTAGTCGAAAGCGACAGTGACGAAGAGGTTGACAAAGCAAAACTACAAAAACTAAAGCATTTATCAAAAATAGAGACAGAATCCACTATAGATGCAATTAAGAAATATATTTATTTGTCCAATTACGAAGAAACGGTTACTCAATCGAAGGGCTCCGCTAAGTTTCCAACTGCGAAGGATGCATTGGGCGACAAATATGGCATAGAAGATGGGAGATCAACTGTCACGACGGAGGACAAACCCACAGCAGTTGTTGAATCGAAAGGCACCAAATACGACAGTATGTCCCTTCAGTATGATATTCCAGTTCTTAACCCGTTTCCTTCAGAACCTCCAATGGAAATAGTTAAAGGCGCAACCCCCCATGAAATGGCTATACGGCCAAGCACTGCTACCGATATTACGGAACAAAAAACTTACTCAAATATACACACACACATTGCAGTGCAGACGACCAACTTGAACACAAGTTCATTCACTGACGACAAATCTAAACTAATTGACATGACGGACGATAAACCCATTGATATGAAAGACGATAATGTCCCAGCTAACCCCGATGAAAAACCCAAGTCGCCTCTTAACCCAGTTGAGCCAAGTAAAATAGTTTATTCAATCGATGAAAGGGACGATCCCGGTAGTCAGTCAATTGCTTCAACAGTTCCCTTTGTCATTGTTGGAGATAAATCTCCGCTTAAAGACATCCTTAAACAAGAAACGACTGTTGATTTCAAGGCAGAAGAAATTGCAAGTTCAACTAAAACAAATATTGCCACTATAGTATCGCAAACCTCCGATTTGATCACAACTTCATTAGTTGGCGACGAACCTAAACTTATTGACTTGAAGGACGCTAAACAGGTTGACTTGAAAGGCGATAAGCTCTCAGCTAAATCCGAGGAAAAACCCAAGTCCCCTCTTGACTCAGTAAGGCCCAGTTCTACGGTGTATTCAGACGATGAAAGTGATGAGGAATACGGTGTTCGCAGAACCCAAGATATCTCCGCTAGTAAGCCAATTCCTTCATCAGTTCCTTCCATCGTTGCTGGTGAAACATCTCCTCTAAAGGACATCTTAGAACAAAAAACGACGATTGATTTCAAGGCAGAAGAATTTGAAAGTTTAACTAAAATAAATATTGCCACTATAGTCTCGCAAACCTCCGATGTGATCAGAAGTTCATTCACTGACGATAAACCTAAACTTATTGACTTGAAGGACGATGAAATATTAGACTTGAAAGACCATAAGCTCCCAGCTAAACGCGATGACAAGCCCAAGTCCCCTCTTGACTCAGCTAAGCGCAGTTCTACGGTGTATTCAGATGATGAAATTGATGAGAAATACGGTGTTCCCAGACGCCAAGATATCTCCGCTAGTAAGCCAATTCCTTCATCATTTCCTTCCATCGTTGCTGGTGAAAAATCTCCTCTAAAGGACATCCTTAAACAAGAAACAACTATAGATTTCAAGGCAGAAGAGTTTGCTAGTTCAACTAAAACAAATATTACCACTATAGTCTCGCAAACCTCCGATGTGATCAGAAGTTCATTCACTGACGATAAACCTAAACTTATTGACTTGAAGGACGATAAAACATTAGACTTGAAAGACGATAAAACATTAGACTTGAAAGACGCTAAACCATTAGACTTGAAAGACGATAAGCTCTCAGCTAAACGCGAGGAAACACCCAAGTCCCCTCTTGACTCAGTTAAGCCCAGTTCTATGGTGTACTCAGATGATGAAAGTGATGAGGAATACGGTGTTCCCAGACCCCAAGATATCTCCGCTAGTAAGCCAATTCCTTCATCAGTTCCTTCCATCGTTGCTGGTGAAAAATCTCCTCTACAGGGCATCCTTAAACAAGAAACGACTGTTGATTTCAAGGCAGAAGAATTTGCAAGTTTAACTAAAACAAATATTGCCACTATAGTCTCGCAAACCTCCGATGTGATCAGAAGTTCATTCACTGACGATAAACCTAAACTTATTGACATGAAGGACGATAAAACATTAGACTTGAAGGACGATAAAACATTAGACTTGAAAGACGCTAAACCATTAGACTTGAAAGACGATAAGCTCTCAGCTAAACGCGAGGAAACACCCAAGTCCCCTCTTGACTCAGTTAAGCCCAGTTCTACGGTGTACTCAGATGATGAAAGTGATGAGGAATGCGGTGTTCCCAGACCCCAAGATATCTCCGCTAGTAAGCCAATTCCCTCATCAGTTCCTTCCATCGTTGCTGGTGAAAAATCTCCTCTAAAGCACATCCTAGAACAAAAAACGACTATTGATTTCAAGGCAGAAGAATTTGCAAGTTTAACTAAAACAAATATTGCCACTATAGTCTCGCAAACCTCCGATGTGATCAGAAGTTCATTCACTGACGATAAACCTAAACTTATTGACTTGAAGGACGATAAAACATTAGACTTGAAGGACGATAAAACATTAGACTTGAAAGACGCTAAACCATTAGACTTGAAAGACGATAAGCTCTCAGCTAAACGCGAGGAAACACCCAAGTCCCCTCTTGACTCAGTTAAGCCCAGTTCTACGGTGTACTCAGATGATGAAAGTGATGAGGAATACGGTGTTCCCAGACCCCAAGATATCTCCGCTAGTAAGCCAATTCCTTCATCAGTTCCTTCCATCGTTGCTGGTGAAAAATCTCCTCTACAGGGCATCCTTAAACAAGAAACGACTGTTGATTTCAAGGCAGAAGAATTTGCAAGTTTAACTAAAACAAATATTGCCACTATAGTCTCGCAAACCTCCGATGTGATCAGAAGTTCATTCACTGACGATAAACCTAAACTTATTGACATGAAGGACGATAAAACATTAGACTTGAAGGACGATAAAACATTAGACTTGAAAGACGCTAAACCATTAGACTTGAAAGACGATAAGCTCTCAGCTAAACGCGAGGAAACACCCAAGTCCCCTCTTGACTCAGTTAAGCCCAGTTCTATGGTGTACTCAGATGATGAAAGTGATGAGGAATGCGGTGTTCCCAGACCCCAAGATATCTCCGCTAGTAAGCCAATTCCCTCATCAGTTCCTTCCATCGTTGCAGGTGAAAAATCTCCTCTAAAGGACATCCTAGAACAAAAAACGACTATTGATTTCAAGGCAGAAGAATTTGCAAGTTTAACTAAAACAAATATTGCCACTATAGTCTCGCAAACCTCCGATGTGATCAGAAGTTCATTCACTGACGATAAACCTAAACTTATTGACTTGAAGGACGATAAAACATTAGACTTGAAGGACGATAAAACATTAGACTTGAAAGACGCTAAACCATTAGACTTGAAAGACGATAAGCTCTCAGCTAAACGCGAGGAAACACCCAAGTCCCCTCTTGACTCAGTTAAGCCCAGTTCTACGGTGTACTCAGATGATGAAAGTGATGAGGAATGCGGTGTTCCCAGACCCCAAGATATCTCCGCTAGTAAGCCAATTCCCTCATCAGTTCCTTCCATCGTTGCTGGTGAAAAATCTCCTCTAAAGCACATCCTAGAACAAAAAACGACTATTGATTTCAAGGCAGAAGAATTTGCAAGTTTAACTAAAACAAATATTGCCACTATAGTCTCGCAAACCTCCGATGTGATCAGAAGTTCATTCACTGACGATAAACCTAAACTTATTGACATGAAGGACGATAAAACATTAGACTTGAAAGACGCTAAACCATTAGACTTGAAAGACGATAAGCTCTCAGCTAAACGCGAGGAAACACCCAAGTCCCCTCTTGACTCAGTTAAGCCCAGTTCTACGGTGTACTCAGATGATGAAAGTGATGAGGAATACGGTGTTCCCAGACCCCAAGATATCTCCGCTAGTAAGCCAATTCCTTCATCAGTTCCTTCCATCGTTGCTGGTGAAAAATCTCCTCTACAGGACATCCTTAAACAAGAAACGACTGTTGATTTCAAGGCAGAAGAATTTGCAAGTTTAACTAAAACAAATATTGCCACTATAGTCTCGCAAACCTCCGATGTGATCAGAAGTTCATTCACTGACGATAAACATAAAGTTATTGACTTGAAGGACGATAAAACATTAGACTTGAAGGACGATAAAACATTAGACTTGAAAGACGCTAAACCATTAGACTTGAAAGACGATAAGCTCTCAGCTAAACGCGAGGAAACACCCAAGTCCCCTCTTGACTCAGTTAAGCCTAGTTCTATGGTGTACTCAGATGATGAAAGTGATGAGGAATACGGTGTTCCCAGACCCCAAGATATCTCCGCTAGTAAGCCAATTCCTTCATCAGTTCCTTCCATCGTTGCTGGTGAAAAATCTCCTCTACAGGGCATCCTTAAACAAGAAACGACTGTTGATTTCAAGGCAGAAGAATTTGCAAGTTTAACTAAAACAAATATTGCCACTATAGTCTCGCAAACCTCCGATGTGATCAGAAGTTCATTCACTGACGATAAACCTAAACTTATTGACATGAAGGACGATAAAACATTAGACTTGAAAGACGCTAAACCATTAGACTTGAAAGACGATAAGCTCTCAGCTAAACGCGAGGAAACACCCAAGTCCCCTCTTGACTCAGTTAAGCCCAGTTCTACGGTGTACTCAGATGATGAAAGTGATGAGGAATACGGTGTTCCCAGACCCCAAGATATCTCCGCTAGTAAGCCAATTCCTTCATCAGTTCCTTCCATCGTTGCTGGTGAAAAATCTCCTCTACAGGACATCCTTAAACAAGAAACGACTGTTGATTTCAAGGCAGAAGAATTTGCAAGTTTAACTAAAACAAATATTGCCACTATAGTCTCGCAAACCTCCGATGTGATCAGAAGTTCATTCACTGACGATAAACATAAAGTTATTGACTTGAAGGACGATAAAACATTAGACTTGAAGGACGATAAAACATTAGACTTGAAAGACGCTAAACCATTAGACTTGAAAGACGATAAGCTCTCAGCTAAACGCGAGGAAACACCCAAGTCCCCTCTTGACTCAGTTAAGCCTAGTTCTATGGTGTACTCAGATGATGAAAGTGATGAGGAATACGGTGTTCCCAGACCCCAAGATATCTCCGCTAGTAAGCCAATTCCTTCATCAGTTCCTTCCATCGTTGCTGGTGACAAATCTCCTCTACAGGACATCCTTAAACAAGAAACGACTGTTGATTTCAAGGCAGAAGAATTTGCAAGTTTAACTAAAACAAATATTGCCACTATAGTCTCGCAAACCTCCGATGTGATCAGAAGTTCATTCACTGACGATAAACATAAAGTTATTGACTTGAAGGACGATAAAACATTAGACTTGAAAGACGATAAAACATTAGACTTGAAAGACGCTAAACCATTAGACTTGAAAGACGATAAGCTCTCAGCTAAACGCGAGGAAACACCCAAGTCCCCTCTTGACTCAGTTAAGCCCAGTTCTATGGTGTACTCAGATGATGAAAGTGATGAGGAATACGGTGTTCCCAGACCCCAAGATATCTCCGCTAGTAAGCCAATTCCTTCATCAGTTCCTTCCATCGTTGCTGGTGAAAAATCTCCTCTACAGGGCATCCTTAAACAAGAAACGACTGTTGATTTCAAGGCAGAAGAATTTGCAAGTTTAACTAAAACAAATATTGCCACTATAGTCTCGCAAACCTCCGATGTGATCAGAAGTTCATTCACTGACGATAAACATAAAGTTATTGACTTGAAGGACGATAAAACATTAGACTTGAAGGACGATAAAACATTAGACTTGAAAGACGCTAAACCATTAGACTTGAAAGACGATAAGCTCTCAGCTAAACGCGAGGAAACACCCAAGTCCCCTCTTGACTCAGTTAAGCCCAATTCTACGGTGTTTTCAGACGACAAAATTGATGAGGACTATGGTGTTCCTAGACACCAAGAAAAGCCCGATATTCACCCAACTCCTTCGTCAGTTTCTTCCATCGTTGCTGGAGATAAATCTCCATTTAAACCAGAAGAGAAAACAAAACCAGTTTACTTGAAAGACGATAAGCTCCCAGCTAAGCCCGATGACAAGCCCAGGTCCCCTCTCGACTCATCTGAGCCTAGGTCTAGGGTGTATTCAGACGATGAAAGTGATGAGGAATATGGTGTTCCTAAACCCCAAGAAAAGCCGGCTAGTCAGCCAACTCCTTTGTCAGTTCCTTCCACCGTTGCTGGAGACAAATCTCCACTTAAACCTGAAGAGAAACCAAAACTATTTGAGTTGAAAGACGATAAGCTCCCAGCAAAGCCCGATGACAAACCCAAGTCCCCTCTTGACTCAGCTAAGCCCAGTTCTACGGTGTATTCAGACGATGAAAGTGATGAGGAATATGGTGTTGCTAGACCCCAAGAAAAGCCCGCTAGTCAGCCAACTCCTTTGTCAGTTCCTTCCACCGTTGCTGGAGACAAATCTCCACTTAAACCTGAAGAAAAGGCAAAACCATTTGAGTTGAAAGACGATAGGCTCCCAGCAAAGCCCGATGACAAACCTAAGTCTCCCCTTGATTCAGCTAAGCCAAGTCAAATCGTGTATTCAGACGATGAAAGTGATGAGGAATATGGTGTTCCTAGACCCCAAGAAAAGCCCGCTATTCAGCCAACTCCTTCGTCAGTTCCTTCCATCGTTGCTGGAGACAAATCTCCACTTAAACCTGAAGAGAAACCAAAACCATTTGAGTTGAAAGACGATAAGCTCCCAGCAAAGCCCGATGACAAACCCAAGTCCCCTCTTGACTCAGCTAAACCAAGTCAAATCGTGTATTCAGACGATGAAAGTGATGAGGAATATGGTGTTCCTAGACCCCAAGAAAAGCCCGCTATTCAGCCAACTCCTTCGTCAGTTCCTTCCATCGTTGCTGGAGACAAATCTCCACTTAAACCTGAAGAGAAACCAAAACCATTTGAGTTGAAAGACGATAAGCTCCCAGCAAAGCCCGATGACAAACCCAAGTCCCCTCTTGACTCAGCTAACCCAAGTCAAATCGCGTATTCAGACGATGAAAGTGATGAGGAATATGGTGTTGCTAGACCCCAAGAAAAGCCCGCTATTCAGCCAACTCCTTCGTCAGTTCCTTCCATCGTTGCTGGAGACAAATCTCCACTTAAACCTGAAGAGAAACCAAAACCAGTTGACTTGAAAGACGATAAGCTCCCAGCAAAGCCCGATGACAAACCCAAGTCCCCTCTTGACTCAGCTAACCCAAGTCAAATCGCGTATTCAGACGATGAAAGTGATGAGGAATATGGTGTTCCTAGACCCCAAGAAAAGCCCGCTATTCAGCCAACTCCTTCGTCAGTTCCTTCCATCGTTGCTGGAGACAAATCTCCACTTAAACCTGAAGAGAAACCAAAACCAGTTGACTTGAAAGACGATAAGCTCCCAGCAAAGCCTGATGACAAACCCAAGTCCCCTCTTGACTCAGCTAAGCCCAGTTCTACGGTGTATTCAGACGATGAAAGTGATGAGGAATATGGTGTTGCTAGACCCCAAGAAAAGCCCGCTAGTCAGCCAACTCCTTTGTCAGTTCCTTCCACCGTTGCTGGAGACAAATCTCCACTTAAACCTGAAGAAAAGGCAAAACCATTTGAGTTGAAAGACGATAGGCTCCCAGCAAAGCCCGATGACAAACCTAAGTCTCCCCTTGATTCAGCTAAGCCAAGTCAAATCGTGTATTCAGACGATGAAAGTGATGAGGAATATGGTGTTCCTAGACCCCAAGAAAAGCCCGCTATTCAGCCAACTTCTTCGTCAGTTCCTTCCATCGTTGCTGGAGACAAATCTCCACTTAAACCTGAAGAGAAACCAAAACCAGTTGACTTGAAAGACGATAACCTCCCAGCAAAGCCCGATGACAAACCCAAGTCCCCTCTTGACTCAGCTAAGCCCAGTTCTACGGTGTATTCAGACGATGAAAGTGATGAGGAATATGGTGTTGCTAGACCCCAAGAAAAGCCCGCTAGTCAGCCAACTCCTTTGTCAGTTCCTTCCACCGTTGCTGTAGACAAATCTCCACTTAAACCTGAAGAAAAGGCAAAACCATTTGAGTTGAAAGACGATAAGCTCCCAGCAAAGCCCGATGACAAACCCAAGTCCCCTCTTGATTCAGCTAAGCCAAGTCAAATCGCGTATTCAGACGATGAAAGTGATGAGGAATATGGTGTTCCTAGACCCCAAGAAAAGCCCGCTATTCAGCCAACTCCTTCGTCAGTTCCTTCCATCGTTGCTGGAGACAAATCTCCACTTAAACCTGAAGAGAAACCAAAACCAGTTGACTTGAAAGACGATAAGCTCCCAGCAAAGCCCGATGACAAACCCAAGTCCCCTCTTGACTCAGCTAAACCAAGTCAAATCGTGTATTCAGACGATGAAAGTGATGAGGAATATGGTGTTCCTAGACCCCAAGAAAAGCCCGCTATTCAGCCAACTCCTTCGTCAGTTCCTTCCATCGTTGCTGGAGACAAATCTCCACTTAAACCTGAAGAGAAACCAAAACCAGTTGACTTGAAAGACGATAAGCTCCCAGCAAAGCCCGATGACAAACCCAAGTCCCCTCTTGACTCAGCTAAATTAAGTCAAATCGCGTATTCAGACGATGAAAGTGATGAGGAATATGGTGTTCCTAGACCCCAAGAAAAGCCCGCTATTCAGCCAACTCCTTCGTCAGTTTCTTCCATCGTTGCTGGAGACAAATCTCCACTTAAACCTGAAGAGAAACCAAAACCAGTTGACTTGAAAGACGATAAGCTCCCAGCAAAGCCCGATGACAAACCCAAGTCCCCTCTTGACTCAGCTAAACCAAGTCAAATCGTGTATTCAGACGATGAAAGTGATGAGGAATATGGTGTTCCTAGACCCCAAGAAAAGCCCGCTATTCAGCCAACTCCTTCGTCAGTTCCTTCCATCGTTGCTGGAGACAAATCTCCACTTAAACCTGAAGAGAAACCAAAACCAGTTGATTTGAAAGACGATAAGCTCCCAGCAAAGCCCGATGACAAACCCAAGTCCCCTCTTGACTCAGCTAAGCCCAGTTCTACGGTGTATTCAGACGATGAAAGTGATGAGGAATATGGTGTTCCTAGACCCCAAGAAAAGCCCGCTAGTCAGCCAATTCCCTCGGTAGTTTCTTCCACTATTGCTGATGATAAATCTCCGCTTAAAGACATCCTTGAACAAGAAACGACTATAGAGTTCAAGGCAGAAGAGTTTGCTAGTTCAACTAAAACAAATATTACCACTATCGTCTCGCAAACATCCGATTTGATCACAAGTTCATTCACTGACAATAAACATAAGCTTATTGACTTGAAGGACGATAAACCGGTTGACTTGAAAGACGATAAGCTCCCAGCTAAGCCTGATGACAAAAGCAAGTCCCCCCTTGACCCTGTTAAGCCAAGTCCAATAGAGTATTCAGACAATGAAACAGATGAGGAATATGGTGTTCCCAGACCCCAAGAAAAGCCTGCTGTTCAGCTAACTCCTTCGTCAGTTCCTTCCATCGTTGCTGGAGACAAATCTCCACTTAAACCTGAAGAGAAACCAAAACCAGTTGACTTGAAAGACGATAAGCTCCCAGCAAAACCCGATGACAAACCCAAGTCCCCTCTTGACTCAGCTAAACCAAGTCAAATCGTGTATTTAGACGATGAAAGTGATGAGGAATATGGTGTTCCTAGACCCCAAGAAAAGCCCGCTATTCAGCCAACTCCTTCGTCAGTTCCTTCCATCGTTCCTGGAGACAAATCTCCACTTAAACCTGAAGAGAAACCAAAACCAGTTGACTTGAAAGACGATAAGCTCCCAGCAAAGCCCGATGACAAACCCAAGTCCCCTCTTGACTCAGCTAAACCAAGTCAAATCGTGTATTCAGACGATGAAAGTGATGAGGAATATGGTGTTCCTAGACCCCAAGAAAAGCCCGCTATTCAGCCAACTCCTTCGTCAGTTCCTTCCATCGTTGCTGGAGACAAATCTCCACTTAAACCTGAAGAGAAACCAAAACCAGTTGACTTGAAAGACGATAAGCTCCCAGCAAAGCCCGATGACAAACCCAAGTCCCCTCTTGAACCAGCTAAACTAAGTCAAATCGCGTATTCAGACGATGAAAGTGATGAGGAATATGGTGTTCCTAGACCCCAAGAAAAGCCCGCTATTCAGCCAACTCCTTCGTCAGTTTCTTCCATCCTTGCTGGAGACAAATCTCCACTTAAACCTGAAGAGAAACCAAAACCAGTTGACTTGAAAGACGATAAGCTCCCAGCAAAGCCCGATGACAAACCCAAGTCCCCTCTTGACTCAGCTAAACCAAGTCAAATCGTGTATTCAGACGATGAAAGTGATGAGGAATATGGTGTTACTAGACCCCAAGAAAAGCCCGCTATTCAGCCAACTCCTTCGTCAGTTCCTTCCATCGTTGCTGGAGACAAATCTCCACTTAAATCTGAAGAGAAACCAAAACCAGTTGATTTGAAAGACGATAAGCTCCCAGCAAAGCCCGATGACAAACCCAAGTCCCCTCTTGACTCAGCTAAGCCCAGTTCTACGGTGTATTCAGACGATGAAAGTGATGAGGAATATGGTGTTCCTAGACCCCAAGAAAAGCCCGCTAGTCAGCCAATTCCCTCGGTAGTTTCTTCCACTATTGCTGATGATAAATCTCCGCTTAAAGACATCCTTGAACAAGAAACGACTATAGAGTTCAAGGCAGAAGAGTTTGCTAGTTCAACTAAAACAAATATTACCACTATCGTCTCGCAAACATCCGATTTGATCACAAGTTCATTCACTGACAATAAACATAAGCTTATTGACTTGAAGGACGATAAACCGGTTGACTTGAAAGACGATAAGCTCCCAGCTAAGCCTGATGACAAAAGCAAGTCCCCCTTGACCCTGTTAAGCCAAGTCCAATAGAGTATTCAGACAATGAAACAGATGAGGAATATGGTGTTCCCAGACCCCAAGAAAAGCCTGCTATTCAGCTAACTCCTTCGTCAGTTCCTTCCATCGTTGCTGGAGACAAATCTCCACTTAAACCTGAAGAGAAACCAAAACCAGTTGACTTGAAAGACGATAAGCTCCCAGCAAAGCCCGATGACAAACCCAAGTCCCCTCTTGACTCAGCTAAACCAAGTCAAATCGTGTATTCAGACGATGAAAGTGATGAGGAATATGGTGTTCCTAGACCCCAAGAAAAGCCCGCTATTCAGCCAACTCCTTCGTCAGTTCCTTCCATCGTTGCTGGAGACAAATCTCCACTTAAACCTGAAGAGAAACCAAAACCAGTTGACTTGAAAGACGATAAGCTCCCAGCAAAGCCTGATGACAAACCCAAGTCCCCTCTTGACTCAGCTAAACCAAGTCAAATCGTGTATTCAGACGATGAAAGTGATGAGGAATATGGTGTTCCTAGACCCCAAGAAAAGCCCGCTATTCAGCCAACTCCTTCGTCAGTTCCTTCCATCGTTGCTGGAGACAAATCTCCACTTAAACCTGAAGAGAAACCAAAACCAGTTGACTTGAAAGACGATAAGCTCCCAGCAAAGCCCGATGACAAACCCAAGTCCCCTCTTGACTCAGCTAAACCAAGTCAAATCGTGTATTCAGACGATGAAAGTGATGAGGAATATGGTGTTCCTAGACCCCAAGAAAAGCCCGCTATTCAGCCAACTCCTTCGTCAGTTCCTTCCATCGTTGCTGGAGACAAATCTCCACTTAAACTTGAAGAGAAACCAAAACCAGTTGACTTGAAAGACGATAAGCTCCCAGCAAAGCCCGATGACAAACCCAAGTCCCCTCTTGACTCACCTAAACCAAGTCAAATCGTGTATTCAGACGATGAAAGTGATGAGGAATATGGTGTTCCTAGACCCCAAGAAAAGCCCGCTATTCAGCCAACTCCTTCGTCAGTTCCTTCCATCGTTGCTGGAGACAAATCTCCACTTAAACCTGAAGAGAAACCAAAACCAGTTGACTTGAAAGACGATAAGCTCCCAGCAAAGCCCGATGACAAACCCAAGTCCCCTCTTGACTCAGCTAAACCAAGTCAAATCGTGTATTCAGACGATGAAAGTGATGAGGAATATGGTGTTCCTAGACCCCAAGAAAAGCCCGCTATTCAGCCAACTCCTTCGTCAGTTCCTTCCATCGTTGCTGGAGACAAATCTCCACTCAAACCTGAAGAGAAACCAAAACCAGTTGACTTGAAAGACGATAAGCTCCCAGCAAAGCCCGATGACAAACCCAAGTCCCCTCTTGACTCAGCTAAGCCCAGTTCTACGGTGTATTCAGACAATGAAAGTGATGAGGAATATGGTATTCCTAGACCCCAAGAAAAGCCCGCTAGTCAGCCAATTCCCTCGGTAGTTTCTTCCACTATTGCTGATGATAAATCTCCGCTTAAAGACATCCTTGAACAAGAAACGACTATAGAGTTCAAGGCAGAAGAGTTTGCTAGTTCAACTAAAACAAATATTACCACTATCGTCTCGCAAACATCCGATTTGATCACAAGTTCATTCACTGACGATAAACATAAGCTTATTGACTTGAAGGACGATAAACCGGTTGACTTGAAAGACGATAAGCTCCCAGCTAAGCCTGATGACAAACCCAAGTCCCCCCTCCTGTTAAACCAAGTCCAATAGAGTATTCAGACAATGAAACAGATGAGAAATATGGTGTTCCCAGACCCCAAGAAAAGCCTGCTATTCAGCTAACTCCTTCGTCAGTTCCTTCCATCGTTGCTGGAGACAAATCTCCACTTAAACCTGAAGAGAAACAAAAACCAGTTGACTTGAAAGACTATAAGCTCCCAGCAAAGCCCGATGACAAACCCAAGTCCCCTCTTGACTCAGCTAAACCAAGTCAAATCGTGTATTCAGACGATGAAAGTGATGAGGAATATGGTGTTCCTAGACCCCAAGAAAAGCCCGCTATTCAGCCAACTCCTTCGTCAGTTCCTTCCATCGTTGCTGGAGACAAATCTCCACTTAAACCTGAAGAGAAACCAAAACCAGTTGACTTGAAAGACGATAAGCTCCCAGCAAAGCCCGATGACAAACCCAAGTCCCCTCTTGACTCAGCTAAACCAAGTCAAATCGTGTATTCAGACGATGAAAGTGATGAGGAATATGGTGTTCCTAGACCCCAAGAAAAGCCCGCTATTCAGCCAACTCCTTCGTCAGTTCCTTCCATCGTTGCTGGAGACAAATCTCCACTTAAACCTGAAGAGAAACCAAAACCAGTTGACTTGAAAGACGATAAGCTCCCAGCAAAGCCCGATGACAAACCCAAGTCCCCTCTTGACTCAGCTAAACCAAGTCAAATCGTGTATTCAGACAATGAAACAGATGAGAAATATGGTGTTCCCAGACCCCAAGAAAAGCCTGCTATTCAGCTAACTCCTTCGTCAGTTCCTTCCATCGTTGCTGGAGACAAATCTCCACTTAAACCTGAAGAGAAACCAAAACCAGTTGACTTGAAAGACGATAAGCTCCCAGCAAAGCCCGATGACAAACCCAAGTCCCCTCTTGACTCAGCTAAACCAAGTCAAATCGTGTATTCAGACGATGAAAGTGATGAGGAATATGGTGTTCCTAGACCCCAAGAAAAGCCCGCTATTCAGCCAACTCCTTCGTCAGTTCCTTCCATCGTTGCTGGAGACAAATCTCCACTCAAACCTGAAGAGAAACCAAAACCAGTTGACTTGAAAGACGATAAGCTCCCAGCAAAGCCCGATGACAAACCCAAGTCCCCTCTTGACTCAGCTAAGCCCAGTTCTACGGTGTATTCAGACAATGAAAGTGATGAGGAATATGGTATTCCTAGACCCCAAGAAAAGCCCGCTAGTCAGCCAATTCCCTCGGTAGTTTCTTCCACTATTGCTGATGATAAATCTCCGCTTAAAGACATCCTTGAACAAGAAACGACTATAGAGTTCAAGGCAGAAGAGTTTGCTAGTTCAACTAAAACAAATATTACCACTATCGTCTCGCAAACATCCGATTTGATCACAAGTTCATTCACTGACGATAAACATAAGCTTATTGACTTGAAGGACGATAAACCGGTTGACTTGAAAGACGATAAGCTCCCAGCTAAGCCTGATGACAAAAGCAAGTCCCCCCTTGACCCTGTTAAACCAAGTCCAATAGAGTATTCAGACAATGAAACAGATGAGAAATATGGTGTTCCCAGACCCCAAGAAAAGCCTGCTATTCAGCTAACTCCTTCGTCAGTTCCTTCCATCGTTGCTGGAGACAAATCTCCACTTAAACCTGAAGAGAAACAAAAACCAGTTGACTTGAAAGACTATAAGCTCCCAGCAAAGCCCGATGACAAACCCAAGTCCCCTCTTGACTCAGCTACGCCAAGTCAAATCGCGTATTCAGACGATGAAAGTGATGAGGAATATGGTGGTGCTAGACCCCAAGAAAAGCCCGCTATTCAGCCAACTCCTTCGTCAGTTCCTTCCATCGTTGCTGGAGACAAATCTCCACTTAAACCTGAAGAGAAAGCAAAACCAGTTGACTTGACAGACGATAAGCTCCCAGCAAAGCCCGATGACAAACCCAAGTCCCCTCTTGACTCAGCTAAACCAAGTCAAATCGTGTATTCAGACGATGAAAGTGATGAGGAATATGGTGTTCCTAAACCCCAAGAAAAGCCCGCTATTCAGCCAACTCCTTCGTCAGTTCCTTCCATCGTTGCTGGAGACAAATCTCCACTTAAACCTGAAGAGAAACCAAAACCAGTTGACTTGAAAGACGATAAGCTCCCAGCAAAGCCCGATGACAAACCCAAGTCCCCTCTTGACTCAGCTAAACCAAGTCAAATCGTGTATTCAGACGATGAAAGTCATGAGGAATATGGTGTTCCTAGACCCCAAGAAAAGCCCGCTATTCAGCCAACTCCTTCGACAGTTCTTTCCATCCTTGCTGGAGACAAATCTCCACTTAAACCTGAAGAGAAACCAAAACCAGTTGACTTGAAAGACGATAAGCTCCCAGCAAAGCCCGATGACAAACCCAAGTCCCCTCTTGACTCAGCTAAACCCAGTCAAATCGTGTATTCAGACGATGAAAGTGATGAGGAATATGGTGTTCCTAGACCCCAAGAAAAGCCCGCTATTCAGCCAACTCCTTCGTCAGTTCCTTCCATCGTTGCTGGAGACAAATCTCCACTTAAACCTGAAGAGAAACCAAAACCAGTTGACTTGAAAGACGATAAGCTCCCAGCAAAGCCCGATGACAAACCCAAGTCCCCTCTTGACTCAGCCAAACCAAGTCAAATCGTGTATTCAGACGATGAAAGTGATGAGGAATATGGTGTTTCTAGACCCCAAGAAAAGCCCGCTATTCAGCCAACTCCTTCGTCAGTTCCTTCCATCGTTGCTGGAGACAAATCTCCACTTAAACCTGAAGAGAAACCAAAACCAGTTGACTTGAAAGACGATAAGCTCCCAGCAAAGCCCGATGACAAACCCAAGTCCCCTCTTGACTCAGCTAAACCAAGTCAAATCGTGTATTCAGACGATGAAAGTGATGAGGAATATGGTGTTCCTAGACCCCAAGAAAAGCCCGCTATTCAGCCAACTCCTTCGTCAGTTCCTTCCATCGTTGCTGGAGACAAATCTCCACTTAAACCTGAAGAGAAACCAAAACCAGTTGACTTGAAAGACGATAAGCTCCCAGCAAAGCCCGATGACAAACCCAAGTCCCCTCTTGACTCAGCTAAACCAAGTCAAATCGTGTATTCAGACGATGAAAGTGATGAGGAATATGGTGTTCCTAGACCCCAAGAAAAGCCCGCTATTCAGCCAACTCCTTCGTCAGTTCCTTCCATCGTTGCTGGAGACAAATCTCCACTTAAACTTGAAGAGAAACCAAAACCAGTTGACTTGAAAGACGATAAGCTCCCAGCAAAGCCCGATGACAAACCCAAGTCCCCTCTTGACTCAGCTAAACCAAGTCAAATCGTGTATTCAGACGATGAAAGTGATGAGGAATATGGTGTTCCTAGACCCCAAGAAAAGCCCGCTATTCAGCCAACTACTTCGTCAGTTCCTTCCATCGTTGCTGGAGACAAATCTCCACTCAAACCTGAAGAGAAACCAAAACCAGTTGACTTGATAGACGATAAGCTCCCAGCAAAGCCCGATGACAAACCCAAGTCCCCTCTTGACTCAGCTAAGCCCAGTTCTACGGTGTATTCAGACAATGAAAGTGATGAGGAATATGGTATTCCTAGACCCCAAGAAAAGCCCGCTAGTCAGCCAATTCCCTCGGTAGTTTCTTCCACTATTGCTGATGATAAATCTCCGCTTAAAAACATCCTTGAACAAGAAACGACTATAGAGTTCAAGGCAGAAGAGTTTGCTAGTTCAACTAAAACAAATATTACCACTATCGTCTCGCAAACATCCGATTTGATCACAAGTTCATTCACTGACGATAAACATAAGCTTATTGACTTGAAGGACGATAAACCGGTTGACTTGAAAGACGATAAGCTCCCAGCTAAGCCTGATGACAAAAGCAAGTCCCCCCTTGACCCTGTTAAACCAAGTCCAATAGAGTATTCAGACAATGAAACAGATGAGGAATATGGTGTTCCCAGACCCCAAGAAAAGCCTGCTATTCAGCTAACTCCTTCGTCAGTTCCTTCCATCGTTGCTGGAGGCAAATCTCCACTTAAACCTGAAGAGAAACAAAAACCAGTTGACTTAAAAGACTATAAGCTCCCAGCAAAGCCCGATGACAAACCCAAGTCCCCTCTTGACTCAGCTACGCCAAGTCAAATCGCGTATTCAGACGATGAAAGTGATGAGGAATATGGTGTTCCTAGACCCCAAGAAAAGCCCGCTATTCAGCCAACTCCTTCGTCAGTTCCTTCCATCGTTGCTGGAGACAAATCTCCACTTAAACCTGAAGAGAAACCAAAACCAGTTGACTTGACAGACGATAAGCTCCCAGCAAAGCCCGATGACAAACCCAAGTCACCTCTTGACTCAGCTAAACCAAGTCAAATCGTGTATTCAGACGATGAAAGTGATGAGGAATATGGTGTTCCTAGACCCCAAGAAAAGCCCGCTATTCAGCCAACTCCTTCGTCAGTTCCTTCCATCGTTGCTGGAGACAAATCTCCACTTAAACCTGAAGAGAAACCAAAACCAGTTGACTTGAAAGACGATAAGCTCCCAGCAAAGCCCGATGACAAACCCAAGTCCCCTCTTGACTCAGCTAAACCAAGTCAAATCGTGTATTTAGACGATGAAAGTGATGAGGAATATGGTGTTCCTAGACCCCAAGAAAAGCCCGCTATTCAGCCAACTCCTTCGTCAGTTCCTTCCATCGTTGCTGGAGACAAATCTCCACTTAAACCTGAAGAGAAACCAAAACCAGTTGACTTGAAAGACGATAAGCTCCCAGCAAAGCCCGATGACAAACCCAAATCCCCTCTTGACTCAGCTAAACCAAGTCAAATCGTGTATTCAGACGATGAAAGTGATGAGGAATATGGTGTTCCTAGACCCCAAGAAAAGCCCGCTATTCAGCCAACTCCTTCGTCAGTTCCTTCCATCGTTGCTGGAGACAAATCTCCACTTAAACCTGAAGAGAAACCAAAACCAGTTGACTTGAAAGACGATAAGCTCCCAGCAAAGCCCGATGACAAACCCAAGTCCCCTCTTGACTCAGCTAAACCAAGTCAAATCGTGTATTCAGACGATGAAAGTGATGAGGAATATGGTGTTCCTAGACCCCAAGAAAAGCCCGCTATTCAGCCAACTCCTTCGTCAGTTCCTTCCATCGTTGCTGGAGACAAATCTCCACTTAAACCTGAAGAGAAACCAAAACCAGTTGACTTGAAAGACGATAAGCTCCCAGCAAAGCCCGATGACAAACCCAAGTCCCCTCTTGACTCAGCTAAACCAAGTCAAATCGTGTATTCAGACGATGAAAGTGATGAGGAATATGGTGTTCCTAGACCCCAAGAAAAGCCCGCTATTCAGCCAACTCCTTCGTCAGTTCCTTCCATCGTTGCTGGAGTCGAATCTCCACTTAAACCTGAAGAGAAACCAAAACCAGTTGACTTGAAAGACGATAAGCTCCCAGCAAAGCCCGATGACAAACCCAAGTCCCCTCTTGACTCAGCTAAACCAAGTCAAATCGTGTATTCAGACGATGAAAGTGATGAGGAATATGGTGTTCCTAGACCCCAAGAAAAGCCCGCTATTCAGCCAACTCCTTCGTCAGTTCCTTCCATCGTTGCTGGAGACAAATCTACACTTAAACCTGAAGAGAAACCAAAACCAGTTGACTTGAAAGACGATAAGCTCCCAGCAAAGCCCGATGACAAACCCAAGTCCCCTCTTGACTCAGCTAAACCAAGTCAAATCGTGTATTCAGACGATGAAAGTGATGAGGAATATGGTGTTCCTAGACCCCAAGAAAAGCCCGCTATTCAGCCAACTCCTTCGTCAGTTCCTTCCATCGTTGCTGGAGACAAATCTCCACTTAAACCTGAAGAGAAACCAAAACCAGTTGACTTGAAAGACGATAAGCTCCCAGCAAAGCCCGATGACAAACCCAAGTCCCCTCTTGACTCAGCTAAACCAAGTCAAATCGTGTATTCAGACGATGAAAGTGATGAGGAATATGGTGTTCCTAGACCCCAAGAAAAGCCCGCTATTCAGCCAACTCCTTCGTCAGTTCCTTCCATCGTTGCTGGAGACAAATCTCCACTTAAACCTGAAGAGAAACCAAAACCAGTTGACTTGAAAGACGATAAGCTCCCAGCAAAGCCCGATGACAAACCCAAGTCCCCTCTTGACTCAGCTAAACCAAGTCAAATCGTGTATTCAGACGATGAAAGTGATGAGGAATATGGTGTTCCTAGACCCCAAGAAAAGCCCGCTATTCAGCCAACTCCTTCGTCAGTTCCTTCCATCGTTGCTGGAGACGAATCTCCACTTAAACCTGAAGAGAAACCAAAACCAGTTGACCTGAAAGACGATAAGCTCCCAGCTAAGCCCGAGGACAAACCCAAGTCCCCTCTTGACTCAGCTAAACCAAGTCAAATCGTGTATTCAGACGATGAAAGTGATGAGGAATATGGTGTTCCTAGACCCCAAGAAAAGCCCGCTATTCAGCCAATTCCCTCGGTAGTTTCTTCCACTATTGCTGATGATAAATCTCCGCTTAAAGACATCCTTGAACAAGAAACGACTATAGAGTTCAAGGCAGAAGAGTTTGCTAGTTCAACTAAAACAAATATTACCACTATGGTCTTGCAAACATCCGATTTGATCACAAGTTCATTCACTGACGATAAACATAAGCTTATTGACTTGAAGGACGATAAAGCGGTTGACTTGAAAGACGATAAGCTCCCAGCTAAGCCTGATGACAAAAGCAAGTCCCCCCTTGACCCTGTTAAACCAAGTCCAATAGAGCATTCAGACAATGAAACAGATGAGGAATATGGTGTTCCCAGACCCCAAGAAAAGCCTGCTAGTCAGCTAACTCCTTCGTCAGTTCCTTCCATCGTTGCTGGAGACAAATCTCCGCTTAAACCTGAAGAGAAACCAAAACCAGTTGACTTGAAAGACGATAAGCTCCCAGCAAAGCCCGATGACAAACCCAAGTCCCCTCTTGACTCAGCTAAACCAAGTCAAATCGTGTATTCAGACGATGAAAGTGATGAGGAATATGGTGTTCCTAGACCCCAAGAAAAGCCCGCTATTCAGCCAACTCCTTCGTCAGTTCCTTCCATCGTTGCTGGAGACAAATCTCCACTTAAACCGGAAGAGAAACCAAAACCAGTTGACTTGAAAGACGATAAGCTCCCAGCAAAGCCCGATGACAAACCCAAGTCCCCTCTTGACTCAGCTAAACCAAGTCAAATCGTGTATTCAGACGATGAAAGTGATGAGGAATATGGTGTTCCTAGACCCCAAGAAAAGCCCGCTATTCAGCCAACTCCTTCGTCAGTTCCTTCCATCGTTGCTGGAGACGAATCTCCACTTAAACCTGAAGAGAAACCAAAACCAGTTGACCTGAAAGACGATAAGCTCCCAGCTAAGCCCGAGGACAAACCCAAGTCCCCTCTTGACTCAGCTAAACCAAGTCAAATCGTATATTCAGACGATGAAAGTGATGAGGAATATGGTGTTCCTAGACCCCAAAAAAAGCCCGCTATTCAGCCAATTCCCTCGGTAGTTTCTTCCACTATTGCTGATGATAAATCTCCGCTTAAAGACATCCTTGAACAAGAAACGACTATAGAGTTCAAGGCAGAAGAGTTTGCTAGTTCAACTAAAACAAATATTACCACTATGGTCTTGCAAACATCCGATTTGATCACAAGTTCATTCACTGACGATAAACATAAGCTTATTGACTTGAAGGACGATAAAGCGGTTGACTTGAAAGACGATAAGCTCCCAGCTAAGCCTGATGACAAAAGCAAGTCCCCCCTTGACCCTGTTAAACCAAGTCCAATAGAGCATTCAGACAATGAAACAGATGAGGAATATGGTGTTCCCAGACCCCAAGAAAAGCCTGCTAGTCAGCTAACTCCTTCGTCAGTTCCTTCCATCGTTGCTGGAGACAAATCTCCACTCAAACCTGAAGAGAAACCAAAACCAGTTGACTTGAAAGACGATAAGCTCCCAGCTAAGCCCGATGATAAATCCAAGTCCCCTCTTGACTCAGCTAAGCCCAGTTCTACGGTGTATTCAGACAATGAAAGTGATGAGGAATATGGTGTTCCTAGACCCCAAGAAAAGCCCGCTTGTCAGCCAATTCCCTCGGTAGTTTCTTCCACTATTGCTGATGATAAATCTCCGCTTAAAGACATCCTTGAACAAGAAACGACTATAGAGTTCAAGGCAGAAGAGTTTGCAAGTTCAACTAAAACAAATATTACCACTATAGTCTCGCAAACATCCGATTTGATCACAAGTTCATTCACTGACGATAAACATAAGCTTATTGACTTGAAGGACGATAAACCGGTTGACTTGAAAGACGATAAGCTCCCAGCTAAGCCTGATGACAAAAGCAAGTCCCCTCTTGACCCAGTTAAACCAAGCCCTATAGAGTATTCAGACGATGAAAGTGATGAGGAATATGGTGTTCCTAGACCCCAAGAAAAGCCCGCTATTCAGCCAACTCCTTCGTCAGTTCCTTCCATCGTTGCTGGAGACAAATCTCCACTTAAACCTGAAGAGAAACCAAAACCATTTGAATTGAAAGACGATAAGCTCCCAGCAAAGCCCGATGACAAACCCAAGTCCCCTCTTGACTCAGCTAAACCAAGTCAAATCGTGTATTCAGACGATGAAAGTGATGAGGAATATGGTGTTCCTAGACCCCAAGAAAAGCCCGCTTGTCAGCCAATTCCCTCGGTAGTTTCTTCCAAATGACATCATTGAACATGAAACGACTATAGAGTTCAAAGCAGAAGAGTTTGCAAGTTCAACTAAAACAAATATCACCACTATGGTCTCGCAAACGTCCGATTTGATCACAAGTTCATTTACTGACGATAAACCTAAACTTATTGACTTGAAGGACGATAAACCGGTTGACTTGAAAGACGATAAGCTCCCAGCTAAGCCCGATGATAAATCCAAGTCCCCTCTTGACTCAGCTAAGCCCAGTTCTACGGTGTATTCAGACAATGAAAGTGATGAGGAATATGGTGTTCCTAGACCCCAAGAAAAGACCGCTAGTCAGCCAATTCCCTCGGTAGTTTCTTCCATTATTGCTGATGATAAATCTCCGCTTAAAGACATCGCAGAACAAGAAACGACTATAGATTTCAAGGCAGAAGAGTTTGCTAGTTCAACTAAAACAAATATTACCACTATAGTCTCGCAAACATCCGATTTGATCACAAGTTCATTTACTGACGATAGACCTAAACTTATTGACTTGAAGGACGATAAAGCGGTTGACTTGAAAGACGATAAGCTCCCAGCTAAGCCTGATGACAAAGGCAAGTCCCCCCTTGACCCTGTTAAACCAAGTCCAATAGATTATTCAGACAATGAAACAGATGATGAATATGGTGGTGCTAGACCCCAAGAAAAGCCTGCTAGTCAGCTAACTCCTTCGTCAGTTCCTTCCATCGTTGCTGGAGACAAATCTCCACTTAATCCTGAAGAGAAGCCAGAAGCATTTGAGCTGAAAGACGATAAGCTCCCAGCAAAGCCTGATGACAAACCCAAGTCCCCTCTTGACTCAGCTAAGCCAAGTCAAATAGTGTATTCAGATGATGAAAGTGATGAGGAATATGGTGTTTCTAGGCCCCAAGAAAAGCCCGCTAGTCAGCCAATTCCCTCGGTAGTTTCTTCCACTATTGCTGATGATAAATCTCCGCTTAAAGACATCCTTGAACATGAAACGACTATAGGGTTCAAGGCAGAAGAGTTTGCAAGTTCAACTAAAACAAATATCACCACTATAGTCTCGCAAACGTCCGATTTGATCACAAGTTCATTCACTGACGATAAACATAAGCTTATTGACTTGAAGGACGATAAACCGGTTGACTTGAAAGACGATAAGCTCCCAGCTAAGCCTGATGACAAAAGCAAGTCCCCTCTTGACCCAGTCAAACCAAGCCCTATAGAGTATTCAGACGATGAAAGTGATGAGGAATATGGTGTTCCTAGACCCCAAGAAAAGCCCGCTGTTCAGCCAACTCCTTCGTCAGTTCCTTCCATCGTTGCTGGAGACAAATCTCCACTCAAACCTGAAGAGAAACCAAAACCAGTTGACTTGAAAGACGATAAGCTCCCAGCAAAGCCCGATGACAAACCCAAGTCCCCTCCTAACTCAGCTAAGCCCAGTTCTACGGTGTATTCAGACAATGAAAGTGATGAGGAATATGGTGTTCCTAGACCCCAAGAAAAGCCCGCTAGTCAGCCAATTCCCTCGGTAGTTTCTTCCATTATTGCTGATGATAAATCTCCGCTTAAAGACATCATTGAACATGAAACGACTATAGGGTTCAAGGCAGAAGAGTTTGCAAGTTCAACTAAAACAAATATCACCACTATAGTCTCGCAAACATCCGATTTGATCACAAGTTCATTCACTGACGATAAACATAAGCTTATTGACTTGAAGGACGATAAAGCGGTTGACTTGAAAGACGATAAGCTCCCAGCTAAGCCCGATGACAAACCCAAGTCCCCTCTTGACTCAGCTAAACCAAGTCAAATCGCGTATTCAGACGATGAATGTGATGAGGAATATGGTGTTCCTAGACCCCAAGAAAAGCCCGCTATTCAGCCAACTTCTTCGTCAGTTCCTTCCATCGTTGCTGGAGACAAATCTCCACTTAAACCTGAAGAGAAACCAAAACCAGTTGACTTGAAAGACGATAAGCTCCCAGCAAAGCCCGATGACAAACCCAAGTCCCCTCTTGACTCAGCTAAACCAAGTCAAATCGTGTATTCAGACGATGAAAGTGATGAGGAATATGGTGTTCCTAGACCCCAAGAAAAGCCCGCTTGTCAGCCAATTCCCTCGGTAGTTTCTTCCACTATTGCTGATGATAAATCTCCGCTTAATGACATCATTGAACATGACACGACTATAGGGTTCAAGGCAGAAGAGTTTGCAAGTTCAACTAAAACAAATATCACCACTATGGTCTCGCAAACGTCCGATTTGATCACAAGTTCATTCACTGACGATAAACCTAAACTTATTGACTTGAAGGACGGTAAACCGGTTGACTTGAAAGACGATAAGCTCCCAGCTAAGCCTGATGACAAAACCAAGTCCCCCCTTGACCCTGTTAAACCAAGCCCTATAGAGTATTCAGACGATGAAAGTGATGAGGAATATGGTGTTCCCAGACCCCAAGAAAAGCCCGCTATTCAGCCAACTCCTTCGTCAGTTCCTTCCATCGTTGCTGGAGACAAATCTCCACTCAAACCTGAAGAGAAACCAAAACCAGTTGACTTGAAAGACGATAAGCTCCCAGCAAAGCCCGATGACAAACCCAAGTCCCCTCTTGACTCAGCTAAGCCCAGTTCTACGGTGTATTCAGACAATGAAAGTGATGAGGAATATGGTGTTCCTAGACCCCAAGAAAAGACCGCTAGTCAGCCAATTCCCTCGGTAGTTTCTTCCATTATTGCTGATGATAAATCTCCGCTTAAAGACATCGCAGAACAAGAAACGACTATAGATTTCAAGGCAGAAGAGTTTGCTAGTTCAACTAAAACAAATATTACCACTATAGTCTCGCAAACATCCGATTTGATCACAAGTTCATTTACTGACGATAAACCTAAACTTATTGACTTGAAGGACGATAAAGCGGTTGACTTGAAAGACGATAAGCTCCCAGCTAAGCCTGATGACAAAGGCAAGTCCCCCCTTGACCCTGTTAAACCAAGTCCAATAGATTATTCAGACAATGAAACAGATGATGAATATGGTGGTGCTAGACCCCAAGAAAAGCCTGCTAGTCAGCTAACTCCTTCGTCAGTTCCTTCCATCGTTGCTGGAGACAAATCTCCACTTAATCCTGAAGAGAAGCCAGAAGCATTTGAGCTGAAAGACGATAAGCTCCCAGCAAAGCCTGATGACAAACCCAAGTCCCCTCTTGACTCAGCTAAGCCAAGTCAAATAGTGTATTCAGATGATGAAAGTGATGAGGAATATGGTGTTTCTAGGCCCCAAGAAAAGCCCGCTAGTCAGCCAATTCCCTCGGTAGTTTCTTCCACTATTGCTGATGATAAATCTCCGCTTAAAGACATCCTTGAACATGAAACGACTATAGGGTTCAAGGCAGAAGAGTTTGCAAGTTCAACTAAAACAAATATCACCACTATAGTCTCGCAAACGTCCGATTTGATCACAAGTTCATTCACTGACGATAAACATAAGCTTATTGACTTGAAGGACGATAAACCGGTTGACTTGAAAGACGATAAGCTCCCAGCTAAGCCTGATGACAAAAGCAAGTCCCCTCTTGACCCTGTTAAACCAAGCCCAATAGAGTATTCAGACGATGAAACTGATGAGGAATATGGTGTTCCTAGACCCCAAGAACAGCCTGCTAGTCAGCTAGCTACTTCGTCAGTTCCTTCCATCGTTGCTGGAGACAAATCTCCACTTAAACCTGAAGAAAAGCCAAAACTATTTGATTTGAAAGACGATAAGCTCCCAGCTAAGCCCAATGACAAACCCAAGTCCCCTCTTGACTCAGCTAAGCCAAGTCAAATAGTGCATTCAGACGATAAAAGTGATGAGGAATATGGTGTTCCTAGACCCCAAGAAAAGCCCGCTAGTCAGCCAACTCCTTCGTCAGTTCCTTCCATCGTTGCTGGAGACAAATCTCCACTTAAACCTGAAGAGAAACCAAAACCAGTTGACTTGAAAGACGATAAGCTCCCAGCAAAGCCCGATGACAAACCCAAGTCCCCTCTTGACTCAGCTAAGCCAAGTCAAATAGTGTATTCAGATGATGAAAGTGATGAGGAATATGGTGTTCCTAGACCCCAAGAACAGCCTGCTAGTCAGCTAGCTACTTCGTCAGTTCCTTCCATCGTTGCTGGAGACAAATCTCCACTTAAACCTGAAGAAAAGCCAAAACTATTTGATTTGAAAGACGATAAGCTCCCAGCTAAGCCCAATGACAAACCCAAGTCCCCTCTTGACTCAGCCAAGCCAAGTCAAATAGTGTATTCAGACGATGAAAGTGATGAGGAATATGGTGTTCCTAGACCCCAAGAAAAGCCCGCTAGTCAGCTAATTCCATCGTCAGTTCCTTCCATCGTTGCTGAAGACAAATCTCCACTTAAACCTGAAGGTAAACCGAAACCATTTGACTTAAAAGACACATCCGCTACTCAGTCAGTTTCGATACCTTTTGATTCCATTGAAGAGGCTCACGAATCTCCATTAAAAGCTGTGGAGATTCCCAAATTGTCCAATGATGATGAGACAATGGTGACGTCATACTCCGATGAGAACAGATCCGTTCAGCAGATTGTGGAAGACACTTTGAGAGCAGGTGATGCTGAGGTACTAAAAATCGTAAACGAAACACTTAAGAGTGTTCAGGTACATCGCCACTTGGGCCATGTAAAGGATCAGTACGAATCAGAAGATGAGCGTTCGGTGGAGCAGATTGTAGAAGAAACATTGATGAGTGCGAAGCTAGATTCTTTGGGACTTAGGGATGAAAATTTGTGCCCCAGTAAAATTAAGGAGGCCGAACCCAAAGAAGTTCGTCCAATAGCATATTTTGTGAACCTTGATGATGAGCAGAAATCGCCATTGCCCGCTAAGAAACCAGTCGTCAAAACGCAACAGAAGAAGGTAGTGAAGTCGGAAACGGTAAAAAGAAATATAGTGAGAGATATCACTGCAAAGTCAACAGCTAGGAGTTCTGTGAGTAGGAGGACAGGTGGGGATAAAGAAAAACAAAAGTCTGATGTGAAAGCCCAGTCTTTAACATCCTCAACGCAACCGAAACAGAAGAAGCCAATGAGCAAGCAAACCGTGACGCGAAAGACATCTGCATCCGAAAAACCGAAAGTATCAGCCAAAACCGAGCCGAGAAGGTCGGTGACAAGCTCCGTTTCGACCACAAGTTCAGCCTCTGCCACAAGCCGTGTAATAAGTGAGATACATTTCGAGCGGTCTGCCAGTCCCGCATCCAGTTCTATATTCTACGAGAGTCACCCACAGGGCGAGGGCAGTCGCTCAACCACGCCCAGGCCTAGGGTGAAAACAGATGTCACACGAATACCCTACAATGCCTCAATTCGATCGTTGAGCCCCCCGGCCAAGTCTACCAAGACAGCTAGAGTAGCAGCTGCCTCGTCAGTGAAACAGACAGCCACAAAGCAAACAAAGACGACAACCACTCGATCTACCAAACAGCTTACAGAGAAGACTGCCAAAAAGTCTGACAGCAAAATCGCCAGCCAAGAGCGCGTGGAGACGAGGCGAATGATAACCCCGACACCCATTGCTACACATAGGTATATGCAACCCACTTTGTCCCACAATATGCGATATGGGTTAAGTGGCGATGCCGAGGGCCAGAGAGTCTCTCCGGTTCCCTCAAAGTCTCCAGCACCGCCGAAATCGCCGGCACCGCCTCAGACCAAAAGTACGTACAGAACTCAGACAAGTATGACAAGTGCCTTGACAAAGTCCACATATTTGGAACGAAAGCAGACGAATTCTATTATCGAGAAAGTACAACCCCAAGCGCATTCCCAGATCAAGAGAGGTTCTCAAAGTGACAGCAAGGAGTCGCTGAAGAGCAGCGAACGCCTATACAAGAGACAGATCTCCAAAGAAAACAAGCTAACAAAAGTGATAGGCTCCCAGAGCCAAGCAACCAAAAGCATGAAGACACAATCAGCTAATGTAACCAAGACCATTGCCCACAGAACTTCCATAGAAACCGACAACAGGCATGCCGCAGCCAGCCTTCAGAAGAAGGCCGCTCCAGCCAGTACACAGCGTACCAAAGTTCCGATTAGCGCGTCTTCCATGACAAGGACTGCAGCAGCAAAGCTGACTAGCAGGAGTGATGAAACCGTGAAGAAACCTCAGATAGACGTTAAGAAAACAGTCAGACGTACGGCAGCCAGCAGCACGGCTGCCACCAGAACGGTGCAGAGCTCCGTTGAGCCGAAGCTGCAGAAGAAGATGAAAGACAACATTAACGAATCGAGCTCGACCAGTGGCAGTACCAGTGCCAGCGGCTCTTCAAACAGCACCCGGCGCAGCGTGCGCTCGGTGACGGTCAGCCGGAAGACCGACAAGGAGATGGCCAACCTAAAGCTGTCGGAGAAGAAAAGGGAACCGTCGACATCGTCATCGACATCGACTTCCACTGTGCGCGTGCACAGGGAACCGACAGCGACAACCGCCGCTGTTAGCACCGTGCTCGTTGATGACGACTGTGAGGTGATAACCATACGTTCCATTAAATCAAGCGATAGTACAAAAAGTTCTACCTCATCATCCTCCGGTAGCGGCAGCAACAGTCGCAAGGTGCTAACCAGCGAGGTTTTCACTAAGACCTTCGGCCCCGACAGGCCCCTAGAGGTGGTCTACCGCCAGCCCGAGTTCGATGTAGAACACCACACCACCATGTCCGTGCGGCCGCCCTCCACAAACGAGCAGCAGCGGTGCATTAACGAGTTTGATGTTAGCTTTATCGATACCACCGATTCCAGTCTTTCCGACTCCGTAGCACTGCCCATGTTCGGTGCTGGCGAACCGGAGCGCCTGCTGGCTGCCAGTCCCGGCTCTCCCAAGCCGACCCGTAGTCCTCTGGCCCTCGTCGAGGAGACGTTGCGTCGCCAGCAGCAGCACCTACACCATCAGCAGCAGCATCCGCAGCCCTATCACCCGAGTGCAGTCGTGGCAGGGGCAGGGCCTGGGGCAGGACTAGGCGCCTCTGCTCTAGACCCTTCGCTGCAGCTGCATGTGGAGAGCGGCAGCATTGTGGTGGAGACTGAGGTGGAGAAGAGCAGCACATCCAAAGGTAAATATGGGAAGACACTTGATGTTAGGCACTTTGAACTTTGATCTTAAGAATAGCTTAGCTACGATACCCATCACACTCAGGGCCTAGATTCCGAATGCAACTTTTCTTATTGATATACTCGTACAGACTATTTATGAAATGCTTTCACTTAATCTAACTTTAACTTGTTCTCCACAAATAGCAAACACAAAAACCTATAACTAAATAATACAAAAATCAAAGCCATAAAATACTGTAAACCCACCAAACAAAAAAAAAAACCAAACAAAAAAAGAAACCTAACCCAAAATCTAACCTCAAACTTAAACTCAACAAAATGTCAAAGAAACTCCCAACTATATCCGTAACTGCCGATCATCATTCGTCGAATTCCGATGCATCCTCATCATCGTCATCTCGTGACTCCGACAGCAATGACATGGACTATGGCCGGAATGGCGCTGGCGGCGTAACCGATGTCGAGGACTTCGACAGCCAAGCTGACGTACTGAAGCCCAGCTCCCGACGTGGCTCCACAAATGCTGGCCCGAAGCCAAAACAGCAAAAGGCCAACCCATTCGACAACGATGTGACCGATGTGGAGGACTATGACACCGAGTCGGAGGACGAGGAGAAGAGCATTGCCTACCCAGAGCTAAAACTATCGCTGCGGGAGTTCTTGCAGCAAGGCCTACAGAACCAGGAAGCCCTCGACCAAGATGGCAAGGAGAGATGCGAAATAAAAGACGGTGACTTCGTGCAAGCACAAAACCTTAATGGCCTGGCCGATTATCTGACCGACTGCGAAGACTACGACACCGACTCCGAGGTGGACTACGGTTGCGAGAAGTCCGTTTGTGTGGATCTGGACAATGCCGTGGGCGATCTGGGACGTGTCAACATAGCCGATGGCGAGAAGAACCAGGATGACTCCGATGAGTATGAGGATGTGTCCGTGATCAGTGACATTAGTGACTTGGCCTCGGCCATGTCCGACTGCACCGGCATCGGTGTTCGTGGTATGTCCGAGGACGAGGTGCTTGAGGTCTCTGACAGCGGCAACGAGGAGGTCTGCCAGATCGCCTGCTCGGGCAGTGAGTCAGATTCGGAGCAAGGAGCAGCCGGAGGTCAAAGTGTAAGTGAAAGCAGCTATCCTATCGATGTGGCCTTCTTCAGCGTCAGTGGACAGCCTCGTCGCAACTCCAAGTCTACATTACCCATGGCTGGGCAGAAGCAATTTTTGCAACTAGCGACCAGGAACGAGGAGGTACTCACCGACATTGAGGGCATCGATGACTCGGCAGCGGAGGATAGCTTTGACAATGAGGAGGGCGACGAACAGCCCATACCACGTGCTGTAATCCTGGCTGCTGGCGATGATGGCACCTGTCTCACCGACGTCGAGGACATGTGGTGCGAAGATACGTCGCTGGCCAGCACAGTGCCCGAAGTTACGGCAGTCTCGCCCGAGGTCTTGCCGTTGCCGCATCGCGAGGTCGTAGAACTAAAGGAGGATAAGAACGGAGACACAATCACAAATGTTATGCCCATGGACAGCAACTACGAGTTTGGCATCTACAATCACCAGAAGGATACCGTCCACACCGACTCCGAGGACTACTCGTGCGCCGAAGATTGGAGTCTTAGTCACTCAGTCGCTGAAGAGGCTGCTGTGGGTGGGACAGGTCTCATCGAGAATGAGGTTATCGTTTCCAATGAGCTGATGAAGCAGCAGCAGAACAAACGCCTGGAGGTTCACTCAAACGCCGAGTCCGTGACCGATGTGGAGGAGATATTCGTGCCCGGTACGAACCGTCGCAAGAAGTTGAAGACACGCACCCTGAGCAAAGGCAAGAACAAACTGCTGGATGTGGCCAAGACCAAGGAGGATGGCGTCACCGATGTCGAAGACATGGATCTGAGTGAGTGCGGTCTGCCCCCTGGAGTGAAGCGCGTGGAGCAACTTAAGCACCAGGCCAAGGGTTCGAACAACTCCGATGCCGAGGACATATCCACCGACGATGTGTCTGATATCTCTGATGGTTCCGATGCACCACCTCCACCGACCACTGAGAGGGCGTGCAACAAAAGCAAGCTTCAACCGCTCCACTTGCGCCTGCTCAAGGAGGATGTGGTGAGCCAACAAAATACCGACACCGAGGACGTTCAGCTGCCTTCGGAGGCCGAAGACGCCCTTGAGGAGCCGCCCGTCATCCTTGTGGCGAACAGCGACAGTAAGGAGCTTAACGACATGCTGAATGAGAGCTACACCGTGGTGCACGAGAAGAGTGGCCGCAGCTTCAACAGCGAAGCCGAGAAGCTGCACATAAAAGGCATGATTCGTGATGCCCATACCGACGTTGAGTATGTTGAGTCCGACGAGTCAGCCGCTAGAGGAGGCAACTAGTGTCTTCTCCGTGCCCTGGTCTGCTCCGATACGATTCGGTCCCAGCTGTTGCTAAAAAGCATCTCAACAATAGTTCATAAGTGTTCATTGATACGAAAGTCCTACTGACAAACCCAACACATACACTCAAGCATTTTGTAAGTAAAGCCAACAAATACCAAGCATTTTCATTAAAAAGTTATCGCCACACTCAAAGCAGCAAAAAGCCTAATCCCAGCTCGCATTTCCATCATCCATCGCCCCCAATCTCTGTGCCCCGTGTCATACTAACTGTTACTGTTACTAACAACTACTACTAACCAACGTTCAACTCTAACATTTACACTGTTTATCCTAGTGCTAACAGAAACGTTCTTTGGAATCCGTTTTTGGTTTATGAACTTGCCTTATCAGTTAAATCAGTTGTGTGTAAATCATTCCATTATCATTTCGTTTGTAGCGTAAATTAATGTAGCCCTTAGGTCACTTTTTTATTTCCTGTCCCACAGCCCACTGAATGTACCTAATCGTTGTCTTGTCTGTTGCAGAAACCCTTCAGGAAAAATTAATCGACACATCCATTCTGAATACCGAAACGAGCTCACAGGAAATCGGTGAGTTCTCCCTAACTATTTCATGTATATATGTATATATGTATTAACTTATGTATTATACATATAGTCGTATTTTTGTTGATTGCAAACATTCCATAACGCTTCATTAAGTAATTAAATCTTATTAGTTTTAAAAATGCAATTAAAGCTCATTGAGACAACCAACTGACCAGCCACGACTCAATGCTAAAGATATCACGTCTCACTTCACCAACCAAATCACCACCATCTCGTATCTCGTATCTGCTATCACACCAAGCTAACTTTAAACGCACTTACCATCCACCTACCCACTCGCTTCTCATGCTCTTCATGATTTCCCAGCTTGCTTTTCCGATCTCATTCGATCTGTATCTCTATCTCTATCTGTCCAGTCTATCTACCTATCTACCAATGAATCTGTGCAATTGTCTTGCAGGTGATGTAAAAGTTGGTGGTGGTGGAGGTGCAGGTGGAGGTGATGATGTTGATGGTGCAGATCTTGTGGCACGCATTCGCGAGGAAGCCACTATCCTGGTTGATAGCGTGCTCGAAGAGAGCGTTGAGATCATTGAGAGTCACGGCATTGGCCACCAGCACCAGGCCAATGGCCACGAGTTCGTTAAGCAGGAATACAACTCGGAGAGTGACAACTATGCCATCACATGCGACGACATTGACGGCGTTGATGTCATCAAATCGCCTACAATCGAGTCCATGTCGGGCAAGTCATTCGATGATAACATGAGCTTCACCGACGAGCACATACATTTACCCTTGCATGTCCAAAACATAACCGCCACGACCACGACCACAGTAACCACTCAATACCAACAGCAACAGGCGCAGCCGCAATCGCAGTCGCACTCCCAAGCTGCCGCCACAACCTCATCAACGGCAAAAGGTAAAATACATACTATCCCGTCTAGAGTCCTAGAGCTTTGCGCTAGTCATACGATAGAACACTAGAAGATAGGATCGTTGCTGGCACTAGGCGAACTATAACCCATTGTGTTGCTTAGTCCGTTAGCTATAACCGTTCTCCCGTATTGTTTGCTCCCATTCCCGTTGCCATATGTCATGTACCATTCAGTACTAGAACCAGAGCCCGTACCCGAACCAATGCAAGTAACAGAACCTGTTCCAGTGCCTGTAGTATCTAGTCGAGATCGAAGCGAAGAAGAATTGGAGACGCGCACGAGACGCATCGAGCGAAAGATCGAGAAGCTATCCACTGACATGGACGATGTGAGTGCGAAGTTCGACGAGGCCTTCGAGTCGGCTGTGCACGAGGACGAGATCAGTGCCCTGCAAGGCGACTTTTCCAAGCTCAGCTGGGACGACAGCGTGTCGCCCACGACCAACACAATGGCCGATATGGCCCAGAACCAGATAACACCCGACAATGACATTCAAGAGCTGACTGCAGGTATCATAAGCAAATGCGAATAATCAATGCTTTCACATTGTATAGTATTTTGTATAGTACTCATATTGCCATTGCTGATTCGTAAAGAGACATACATACATATGTATCTCTTGATGTGTACGTGTGAAGTGGAGTCCAAGTGGCGGCCAATAATGACTTTTTGTTCAAGTTGAGCTCTAATTGCATTTATCCTATTCAGTTGTTGGTTTAGTTTGTACTCATGTTCACTCATGAAAATATGCATGTCGAACCTATCATCCCCACTCTATCTTTACCTCCATCTCTATGAACCTATCTATCTACATATCTATCAATCTATTTATCTACTCGTATCTTATGCTAACCAATCAGCATATACATATTTATCGTACTCCTCGAATGCATTTACCTCTGTTAATCACCCTGTTCTGTTTCCTATTTCCTATTTCTATCCTCTGTAATCGTATGATTGTGTTTACTCTTTCTCATCTTTTGTTCTCGACTTTCACAACACTTTTAAAACTGCTTTTGTTTTCACACCTATTGTTTTGTAGAAACAGGCGGCGATTTACCAATCTCAAGTGAAACCACTCCCGTACCACCGTCGGCCGTTGTGGCGACCACAGTCGCCACAGACAAAGAAAGAGCTGATGAGCCGGCGGTAGAATGCAATATATTGACTACCACCAGCCACGACACACCCACACCAAAACCACGAGTACTCAAGGCCAGCTCCCCCGTCTCCGAAGGCACCGGCACCGACAGCACTACCACCACCATTCCCAGCCAAGTACAGAAACCCGACATACCGATCGAATTAAGTTTTGATGGCGCCGCACCAGTTCCGAAGCCCCGTGCCCCCATCAAGCATACGGAACCGTTTGAGAACCTGGCCGCCCTGGCCGAGCAGTCTGATAGCATTAGCCTGCGTAGCTTCGAATTTACGGAGGACCTGTCCAAGACGGACGAGCCCTCCACAGAGCTGTCGATGCGATCCCAGCTGCGTGATGTGATCACAACCACAACCACCACAACCACTGCCTCGGAGGAGCACACGGAGAGTTTCGAGCCGACGAGCGAGATATCAGTGGACGATGCTGACACTGAGAAGTCGGAGGCTGCCGAGAAGACCACCAGCTTTTATATAGGCGAATCGAGTCGTAATGTCATCACCAAGACCACAACGAAGTCAGCTGGTGCGACACCCCAGGAAGAAGAGGCCGCTACAGACATAGGCATCGACGCTAAGGACATTTCGCTGATGAAGGAGGTGTCCGTGGACTCAGATGAGGCGAATGACGTTTTCAAGGAGTACGTGACCATGAAGCGTGACGACGCTGAGGCCGTGGATAGCAAAATAGTCAGACAGGGCTCCGAGACCAGAAATGATATCCTGGAGTTTGAAAATGCCGACAAGGAGAAGCCTGGAGAACTAATTCTCACCAAGGTAACAACGGAGGAGAGCCTAACCACGTCCACCGGCTCCAGCGGACGGGCCATCATAGAGGTAGCGCCTTCGAGCAGCGAAGACCCCGATGAGTCCGGCAAAGAAATTCCCGAAATAGTTAATACAATCTCCTCCACTGACCGGTTTGAACTGCCGCTGGAAAAGAGTGAGTGGGAGACATCGGAGAAAGAAATCCCAAGTGCGGGAAAACCGAAAGTGGTGCACTCGCCACAGCAACCACAAACTACCACCGGAACATATATCGTTGATGAATCACTGGCTAGTGAAGCCATTCTAGAACCACAGGACTCTCTTGATTTGGCAAAGAGTGATGTTAAAAGGGACGAAAAATTGATTGAAGAATCTCCAGCCGGTTTCGAATTTGATACTATGCCCCACGCATTTGCCACCGGTGCTGAGAACGAAGACATATCGTCTTTCATCGGCATACCCGACATGCAAACGTCAACATTGGACAGCACCCAGCCCCCTGAGGGCCTATTCGATACCACAATCAGGGAGACCCTGAACAAGCAAGCGGCAATGGCGCACTATGCTCAAGACGTTTTCAGCCGAGTGGAGAGGCGGGATGATCATGGATCCCTGGGATTCGTATCCACCGGAACCGCCGAAGAACTAAGCTCGATGGAGGAGCATATGGCGAAAGAAGAGCAGGCGTCTCTTGGGTTTATATCTACGGAGACAGCAGAGGACTTCAGCTCTATGGAGGACTACTATACAGAAAAGTTAGCCACTGCCAGCTTGGTTGCGGAGGAGATTGCTGCCGACAAGTCTATCACCACCAGCACCTTCGAGGAGGTGACATCGGACCAGTCCATCAAGCCGGTCGATTTGGTTGTTCATCGGCTAAAGACCGAGCAATCGCCGGACTCTACTAACCGCTGGTCTATACCCGACGTAGACAATTCCAGCTCCAGCGAGAGCTACCAGAAGAGTTTCGACAAAACCCAGAGCCGACCCCTATCCTCTGACATCGACATGCTACTGACGGCCACTGGCACCGGAACCTCCAGCGAATACCAGACTGCTCGCGATTCCACCTGTCGCGAGGCAACTGAGTACGTAAGCGCTGTCAGCACTCTGAACAGCAGCAGTGGCCAGACCATTAGCTCCCACGGAAGCATGCGCAGCTTCGACTCGCAATCAGAGACTTCCGCCAATCTGGCTAGTATCGACGTTTCAGAGTTGTCGGAGACATTGGTGGCCTCCTCAGCCGAGGCAGATCCCTTTGAGGTGGAGGAAATGTCTCGTCTGCGTGACCTGCGGGCCGATGATGATGACAGCGATGAGAGCCTAGAACTGCCAGGGTCCTCGTATCCGACTAATGAGCAGCAGAGCTTGATGAAGCGATCCCAGGAGATGATTTTCAAGCCCAAGACAGAGGCGGATGAGCAGCCTGTCGAGGCAATCCAAATCGAAGAGTATCCTAAGCCCAAAGAGGCCGAGCGCACCTGGGGTCTGGCCTATCCAATAGAAGACAGCAAGGCTGATAGTCCCAGGGAAAGCGAGAGGGCCGAGGACATATTGCTGTATCACGGTGACCCCAGGCGATCCATTGACGACTCCAAGCTGGCCTCAAGCCTGGACGAGGGCAGCATTCTCTCGGTCAGCATGTCCAGTACGTCTAACATTGACACCGTTGTGGAGAACTTCGACGACATTATCGGATCGGCAGGCTCGTCGTCGCTCACCGGCATCGAAGGGTTCCAGTATGGCCATGATGAACCAATGCCCTCTGCCTCTGTGCCGGAGGATGCCACATTCATGCTGGAAATGGAGAGCAAGGAGCATTCTCCTCAGGACTCCAATGCCAGTACGCCACCCGGCGGAGAGTCGAAGAGACGCGGACACAAGCGCAACGAGAGCATCTCCGGTGATGCTTTGAAGAACCTGGACAAGGAGGTAGCCTTGCTTGGCGAGGGAAAGGAGTCGGAGAGTGAATCGGACACAGATCCATACGAATCGGAGTATGCGCGTCAATTCCGCTCACCCAAGGAGCGCAAGAGCAAGAAAAAGAAGCAGGCTGCTGCCGAGATGGACCATAGTGCGGAGCTGGAGAAGCGTCCGTTCACCCCCTCCCAGCTGGTGGCAGAGATTATAGTGGAGGACGCGACCGAGGAGTTGGAGGCCGAGGCAGCCATGATTGAGGAGCGTCGCCCCTCACAGAATATGCAGGACTATTCGAAAATACCCGACATCATGGTAACGGAGGATGTAAAGTCTCCGATTTTAGAAGAGGAGACCGACAACTTCCCCGAGAAGTCCCTGTACAAAGTTCGTACAGAGGAGGAGCTTCATAAAGCAAGCGATACCTCTATGTACGAAAAGGCCAAGGCCGAAGAAAAGGAGCAGGACTTCCAGAGGCGAGTCCAAGAACAGTACAGGCAGAAACTGGAGGAGCTGAAGCGTGCCGAAGTCGGTGCGGAGTACGATGATCGTAAAGCCCCCGATTCGCCAGACTCCTTTGAAATGGTCGAGCAGCCGGACATATCGGACGAGTTCGTTATTATTGAGGAGGTGGCCAAGGAGGCTAACGAAGTGGATCTCGGCGGTAAGAGCATCAAGATAGCTCCTATCAAGTACGAGCAGAAGCACGACTCTGATGTTGAGAAGATAATTATCAAGTCGGCCCCAGCCGACCCGAAGTTGGGATCCCAGCTGTACAAGGATGATCTAAACTTTGAGTTCGAGGAAAGCCCGCCCACGGGCGCCAGCAGCAGCAGTGATCAACAGGAGGAGAGTGACTCCAGCGACACGGCGGCAGCCAACAAGCGGTGGGTGGAGATGCAGTTGACGGACAACCAGCTGAGATATCCTTACGACCTCACTGGCGCCGTCTTGGAGGACATTAAGGAAGAGGATGGGGAGTTCGAGGTCGGCAGTAGTCGCATCAGCAGCTTCAAGGACTCGTTCTCGAGCACACCCGAATACGATGTGATGGCCGCGCGACGGTACCACTCCCGCGGTGAGCACGACGATGTGTCTATGAGCAGTCTGCAGGAGTTCGAGTCCCTGGAGCAGGCCATTTCATTGGAAAACCGCAACCGCACCCACCAGGGCTCCACGGACTCGAGCAACGGCAGCTTCACACGTCGCTACGTGGTCCGACACAGCGGAAGTGGAACTGCGCCCGGCGACGATGTGTCCATATCCAGTCTAAAGGAGTTCGAGGGCTTGGAGAATGCCTGCATTGAAGCCCATCTCATTGAGATCAAGGCCAGGGAGGAGGCGGCGTTGCTCTCTCGATCCGACGAGTCAAACAAATCGAATGGAAGCGACAAAGGAGCCGCTGGCAATGTGGTGGTAACCAAGGTAACCCGCACAGTCACTCGCACTGAAGTGGTGCCTTCGGGCCAAGCGGAAAACATTGAAGCCCTGCTAAAACAGAAGCTGGAGCGGGAGGAGCGGGAAGAAGGTGACAATAAGCCGGGATCCGGTTCGGTAAAGATGGCCGACCTATCCGGTACTGAACTGGAGAACAAGTCTAAGATCGATAGTCAGGACTCCGAAAAGGACAGCATCGATAGTATGGAGATCAGCAAGAGCCACGACATGATGACCAGCAGCATTGAGAGTTTTGACATCTCAAAGGATGCCACCACGCGATCTGACATTGACTCCCTGGAGATTGATAAGCGCCACTCGCGCCAGGAGAGCATCGAGTCGTTCGGTGACGAGCAACTCGATCTCATGACCAAGTTTGTTAGCGGTGGCGGAGTCACACTGGGAGATGGTCTGACGACCACCACTACAACCACCACCACCAGCACCGATGCCGACGGGCATGAGCACACCGTGACACGGGTGATAACCACAACGACTGTAGGCGGCGGTGTCCAGGAACTGCCTCTAGATGAGAGCGGCATGTCGAAGGACGTGTCCATAGACTCCCTTAACCTCTGCGTGGAGCTGACGACCAGCTCTGCTGGCACCACGGCAACGTATCAGACAAGCGCAGGAAACTCGCAAATGTCCGGCAGCATCACGAGCTGTGCCTCGAGCACGCTTATGGAGGACTCGTTCCCTGGTGTGGGTGCCATGTCGTCGTCGCAAATGTCTGCTAGTTTCTGGTCGCACGACGAGTCCACGGTGGTCGAGGATGAGGGCGACCAAGTGAAGAAGCAGCAGCAAGGCCAGTAAGGCCAGTGGCGCAGGATGGGAGAGAGAGAATACTCGTACATACCTAGACGTATATGAAAATGGGGCTTGAACAGAGACATAGAATATTTGGCTAGGTAAGCATCCCGAGGCCAGGCTTCGCGGCTTTATGTTCTTTGATTTCCTTTTGATTTGTATTTACCTGGTCTTCGATATAGACGCAGAGCTCAACTTTGAAGGAGAAAAGTAATACTTGCCGCCCTATACCAGCATTTCAGATATTAAACATCATTATTTTCTTTCTGATATTACAGACAAGGCGCACTTCTAGGGGAAACACCGATGAACTACTCTCCTGAAGAGTAGCAGCAACATCTTCACCAGCTCTGAACATCACCGATTTCAAATCGCAGACCGAAGACCGAAGACCGAAAAGCGAAAAGCAGAATAACAAATTAGACAATTTGACATTTTCCATCTATACACACATTTTTAATGATATTGAACTGCATACCCGAGTTTTTAAATGCAAATATATATATTTTATATATTTATAAAAACTATAAAATCGCGAAACTGAATATGAATATGAATATGGCAGGCAGTAGCTGTTCAACGCATTTTCTAATTGGCTTTAATATTTAAAAATTAACTAAAAGCGAATGCTTTGTGCTACAGCGTCGTAATGGAATACAACTTTTGCTTTTAATTTGATGTAGTTATTACGAGTATCTATGTATATGTACGAAGGATATTATTAAATGAATCGCTTATTATTGTAGTTTAATTTAAGCAATTATACAAGCGCATGTGTAAACGGGGACGTAATGAAATAGTAGTCAAAGCCTGGAAAGTGAAATGCTTTTAAAGTCTCATTTTTTTACAAGAACCAAGCAAATTTTGACGCTTGCATATTTTAACATTGACATATACCTAAATATACAATTTGAGAAACCATACATACATAGATCAAATTTAAATCACATGTACGAACAATATATGGAGATTATTCACTTGAAGCTACCACTTAAAAAAGCCCACGACGTGTATCGCTAATTTTCGTAATGCACATCTTTCGTGTATTCGTCAAAAAAAAACCTACTTATTGAAAGGATTTAAACGTTTTAGCATCACCACTGTAATGGGATATAAATAAAATAATATTTGTGTTAAAAACATACAAGAAATATTAAAAAAAAAACATTATTGTATTGTAAACCACACGCGTACGAATAACCAAATAAAATGCTTAATAAAAATCGCTGTTGAAAAATTATATAATATCATGGGAAAGTATGTCGATTGGGGATACTCGACAAATTATCAGAAGGAGTGTTCCGCCAAGAGCCTATAAGAAATGGCGGAGTAAACCATTTTGTCCTTATTTTCCTTGATGTCATTTTAAGGCTGAGCCTTCAAAAGGACTTCATTATGGCCCACTAATATTCGAGATAACTTAATACATATGATTTGCTGGGGGAAATTCTTGAAATCACTTGGTATCACTTTTTTCACATACATATGTAGTTGCTAGCATTCTCCGCGGTGTCAGATGAAACAACAACAAACGAAGAGTGCAGAACGTGAATCGCTTGCTATCTCTTTCTAGCGCGTGTCTTTCTGAGAGGCAGGAGAGTTAAAAAAGTAAGGCTGATGACCTGTTACTGGTAGCTAGTTTGACTTGTTCCTGCGCAAGTACGCGCACACGAAAAAAAAAGAGATATCTTTAGTATCACGGCATATCGCTTTCATTAATATTACATATATCAGGATCTTGCGTATTCTATGACCACATATACATATGTACATGCTGTCCCTGTACCACAGCCTGCTCGAGAAGGGTCACTGTAACGTGACACTGTAAAGTTTACAGCCTCCAGGGCCGCGACGCTTGGCGGCTGCTCTTCGAAGTTACCCATGAATGCGATGCCCAAGGAACCATCGTTGTTGGCGCCGGCAAATGCTCCCCGCAGGCTGGGGCTTCGACCCTCGTAGACGAGTCCATTGCCGCCGATCAAATAATGGTAGCCTATGTCGGAGAACCTCTGCCTCGTCATCTGGTACTGCTGCAGGCTCAGCTTTCTCAACTTTCTGATTTTCTTTTGATAAATGGGCTTTCAGAAAACACAATATATCACCGTTTTGTTAGCTTTTTTCGTTTTTATAATTAAAATTTTTACCCAACCTCAAATATTATTTTTAAATAATTTGTCAGGACGATTTCATGCTAACAGCTGAAGAAACTCGATTTGATTATCGATACATCGGAATAAAATCCCGTTATGCATAACAGAGTCTAAATAAATGTACTAAATTCTGCACTTAACAGGACATGAGAAAATTCAAATATGCGATGACAAAAATTTGCGAAAATAAGTGAAACCAGAACCAATCTGCATAAATCTATTTTGTTACTTTTAGTGTGTTCAATTCGTAGGAGTCAAATAAAAGTAAGATTAAAAAAAGATGTCTGCAGTTCAATCGATCGATATATCGACACTTCCGTCCTTTAACCCATTTATCCAAAAACCACCCGATCCCAAACCACTCGTACGATATTGATCAAATTTTGATATGCGGACCACATCTGGTTTGGTATCAATTATATTGCATAAAAGACACTCGGAACAGTATAAAACGATTAGGATTCACACGAGAAACCTATATATTCACAGGTGAATTTTTTACAAAAACCACGAAAAATAATGCTGTTTAAAAACTCTCCTCCATCTTTCTTCTTTTCTTTACAAAAACAATTATTGCGATAGCTTTCATTTGTTCGGCGCTAACATTCTTAAAGTTTCGTTATTTTCGTGAGTTAAACTTTCAAAATTTAATTTAAAAAATATACAAATTTATACAAATATTCAAAAAAATAAAATTAAAAATTAAAATGAGTCCTTAACCAATCTTGTGGGAAATTGATTCATCAAAAATATAAAACTTAATAACAATATCCCGGATTATCCCATCGTGATAGAGAACATTGTTGATCAGTGGATATTTTAGTACATAGGTACAAGAATATTATGTAACATGAAGAATTTTAGCGTAGTTTAGGTGTTTTTTTTCTTTTTCTTAAAACCTAGTGCACAGATCCGAAAACGTTTGCCTGCAAAAAGTGTTATATAACACTAGATAGAAATAAAATCCGTTAAAAATGCAAATTTTGTATCAAAGCAAGCAGGAATTAGTAGGAGCTGTAGCGCTGGAGAACGACAATGTATGGATACAGAACCACATTGTTGGATTAATTTGTTTTTGCTAAACGGAAATGCAATCAACTATAACATATAGCAAACAACCTTAGTTTTAAATCTATATGATCTAAAAATCTAGGGACTGTGAAAAATACTACAAATTCCATGAAATACTTTTTTAGCATATTTTGGCGTGTTAGTTGGGTGATCTGAGTACTGCTTTCGAATTGACCCTAGCAAATACATTTTGCAAGAACATTTTTTTTATCGGTTTCATACAAAGATCAATATAGATCATAAATAAATCATATAGATTTTAAATCTATATGATTTAAAAATCTAGGGACTGTGAAAAATACTAAAAATAACATGAAATACTTTTATAGCATATATAGGCGTTTTATCTCGGTGATCTGAGTACTGCTTTTGAATTGACCCTAGCAAACACATTTAGCAAGAACATATTTTTATCGGTTTCATACAAAGATCAACCCTGAGTCTGTTCATTAGAGAATTTACAGCACTGTTATTTTCCGCCGTTTACCTCAAGCTTACATATGTAGATGTTTTGTAATGGTGGTTTAAGTAGGTTAAGGTGAACTCAGTTCGTTCGCAGTGAACGTTCGTGAACGACTAGTAAGTAGGGCTGCAAAACCATCGATGGTTGTTCCAGCTGGTGGGGCTGCTACGTATTGGGGAAAAAGCAACATCACATCACCGTGAAAAAATTGGGAAAAAATGTGGTTTTTGGGCAAGTAGGCGCTAGGAGGTGAGCAGGGCAGTGGAAAATCGAATGAAAATTCGTTGAAACGCACAAACCCGATATGAAATAGCTGAAATTGCTTTCGCATTTCGTATTGGTACGAGTATCATCGCACCAAGAAGCAAAAACAGCGACAGAGACACAGACACAGAGGCATAGGCAGTGGCAGAGTGGAAGCAAGAAGTCGAGGCAGATGACCGATGCAGAAGTAAAATCTACGTGCAAATTCGACAAACAGAGCTAAGATAGCAGTTGGGGCAGATATATTGCCGCAAACAGTTCTAATTATACAACAGCCGTAGTGTGTTCCCCCCCCTCCCGAAGAACGAAACTGGTTATACACACAGCAACGACGACGGACGACGAAGGAACGGGAGCAGCAGCAGCAACAGCAGCGAAAGGCAGTTCGGCGCAGCGGAGGGTGAGGGTGAGTAAAAATCGATTTGTTGCACAAAACGCCACACAAACACACGACCACGACCACACTCTGCATTCGGGGTGCGAGTGGGCGACGGCGGTGGCGGTGGCAGTGGCAGCAGCCGAGTGAGGTGGGGCAATGGCGATAGTGACAGCTTCTGGTGGTGCGACTTCTGGGTCGACCTGGGCCCAAATCTGTTCCGTTCCACGGCAAATCCTCGGATGGGCTGCCCATCAATAAATTGGAATCCAGCTCAATACGATTCATTTTGATTCCAGGCACTCAGAACTGCTGTTCGATGGACAAAATCAAATTAAAGGTTATTGGCGTGCTGCGCGAACGCGACGGAGGCACGAATGTCAATCGAAGCGGCGGCGGAGGCGGCGGCGGTGTCGGTATCGGCATCTCCAATGGCAACGCCAATGGCGGCAGCGGCGTTGGCAGTCATCAGGTGGGCGTGGGCGTGGCCGCTGCAATTGGGGTCACGCAGGACAATGGCAATGGCAACGAAGGCAACGCCCCTGGACCAGAGCGAAGCGATGCCCATGCGAACGGCAGTGCACTGGCACCCGGCACCACCGGAGTGGGTGGGGCGGCACGCACCTCGGTGCTGTCGCGACCCCAGACATCGAAAATCAGCGCCCTCGACCTGGCCGGTATATTGAACACGAGGCGGCGTCTGGAGTGGACCAAGGAGTGGCTGCGCAAGAACCAGGCCGAGTTCCTAAGCAAGGAGAATCTGCTGAACGAGCTTCAATCGCGCAAGGACGAGTGCTATCACTTGAATTACTTCCTCGCCATAACCGAGAGCCAATTCCGCTACCTGGTGCAGAAGCTGGAGCCGATCATCAGTCAGTATGCGCCACAGCGGAAGAAGAAATCGTTCAGCGCCGAGGAGCGTCTGGCCATAACGCTCAAGTATTTGGCAACGGGTAAGTAGATCGATCTAGTCTTAAGGAAACTGCCCCTTGATAGAATGGTATAAAATCTTTATTTCCACTTCGATCAGGTGAAGTGCATTCTTGTCGAAACTACTGCTTCCGTGCCTCGAAATTTGTGATAAACGAAATGATTGCCAATATCTGTCTGGGCTTCTACGAGCACCTCAAGGACCAATACGTGACACTACCAAAGACTGATGAGCAGTGGCGCAATGCGGCCACGGACATGGAGCGCAAGCACAGCCTTCCCCAGTGCGTGGGTAACCTCTTCATGCGCAGCATTCAGCTTCAGAGCAATGTGGCCAGCAGTACCACTAATGGGGACGAACGCAAGCGGGCGACCGTAATCTTCACGGGCATCGTGGATGCCGACAACAATTTCCAGTATGCGAAGGTAGAGCGAGCGGCAAACAGTCGCCCCAACGATATCTATAACCAGACCACTGCCGTGGAGCTGATCGAGCACAAGATGCACGCCCTGGAGGCGCAATCAAAGCATCGCAATGGCTACTACTTTGCCGGGGACTCGGTGCTGCCAGCCACCTCATACTTGGTGACCACACGGAACTGGCCCAGGGACCGGGCCGTGCTCGACGCCCTCGAGCAGGTTAATGCCCATGCGGACCAGACCATGCGGATTCTCTGCAACATGTTTCCCATTCTGGCGCAGCCTCTGCGCGTCAGCGACAAGCATATCCGCGAAGTGGTTCTCGGGTGCGTGGCGCTGTACAATTTCCTGCGCAAGTCGGACGACTCTTTCCGCCGCAACAGCGACAGCATCGTGCAGCAGAAGCGTGGTGCGGAGCAACAGCAACTAGCGTATGCGGACAGCGAGGAGATCGATGATGACTGCATCATGCTGGCCACCGAGGAGGAGTTGCGTGAGCGGGCCGAGTTCACGCCCAGCGTTGGCCTGACCACCTGTTTCCAGCCCCTGTGCGCGCAGCGTGGCGAGACGCCCGAGGGGCTGGCCAAAAGGGAATGGCTGCTACAGCTGCCACTCGCAAGCGGCGAACAGAATGGGACAGCGAATGAGAACGAGAATGAGAATGAGAATGGAAACGTGAGCGGGAGTGCTGCCAATACCAATGGAAGCGGCAGCGAGAATGGGAGTTTATATTAGAGCAATTTACCTAAGTACTAAGTTTACGAATTTTGTATAGTTCCTTGTTTTATATTTTTTAATCTATACCTCTTACCTCTTGTTTAGCGCATTCTTCTTCTGCATACCATACGATTACCATTACGATTACCTGCGCTGTTTTACCTTCGTTCGTTCGTTCGTTCTGTGCTTCTCCTAGGGTCTGTATAGTTAGCTTAGTTTCTTATGGAAGTTCAGGTTCAGTGAATGACGCTATGTGATGTCTCAAATCTCTATTGTGGCCCAGTGCTCCTGGGGAGCTTAGCAATGCGGCAACCACCAGATTGTCGCGCGAACAGCGGTGTGAAAGTCGAAATTCGATTAAATAAAACGGAAACAGATCAACAAAATTAAAATTTTAGTATTCGTATTTAAGCAAGCAACAAATTATACATAATTATATTTACAATAAATGTGTAAGGAATGGTCTTTACGTGTCTAAATCTAAGCCCCATCCCCTCCCTATCGCATCTGTTTTCGTTTCCCTTTCAGATCTCGCTCCAGTGAGGCCAGTGCTGAACCAGGGCGTACAGCGCATCCCCGGGACTCTTTGTGGCGCTCACTTGGCGGTGCCCCAGCAGCTGATAGTTAGCCACCAGCTGTCCCTGTACCACAGCCTGCTCGAGAAGGGACTTTACAGCCTCCAGGGCCGCGTCGCTTGGCGGCTGCTCTTCGAAGTTACCCATGAATGCGATGCCCAGGGAACCATCGTTGTTGGCGCCGGCAAATGCTCCCCGCAGGCTGGGGCTTCGACCCTCGTAGACGAGTCCATTGCCGCCGATCAAATAATGGTAGCCTATGTCGGAGAACCTCTGCCTCGTCATCTGGTACTGCTGCAGATTGCGCATCAGGTTGGCACAGCCCTGATCGTCACTGCAGCCACCTCCACCCGTGTGGGCGATCACGGCTCGAGCCAGAGGCGTCTCCATGCTGTCCACATCCCCACTGGCTGGCCGGGCATTCCATTCGGCTCTTGTTACCAGCGCAACATCGGCAACGACGGCTGTGAGCGCCACAGCAAGCAGGACGAACCACGTTCCGATCATTCTGGCACCGTGTCTGTCGATCAACTGGGAGTGATCTGGGTCTGGAGCCGCTCTTATTGGTCGCTGATAAACCGCGTGCCCCTGGGCGATAGCTTTTTACCCCCCCAGAATCTACATTCATACATATGTATGTACACATACGTATATAAACCACACGATTTGAGGTAATTTTTCTGAGCATTGTTTTGCAAATGACTTCCCCGAGAGGGCTAGCCAAAGAGTCTGCTTAGATACGCGCACACCATGACGCATGTCAAAGATGTGACAGGTAAAAAAAGGTACTCACGATCCATATGGGTAGAGGGGATTTTTATTATCGACTCCCATCGAGGGTTGTCCAAAGACTTTTAAAGAACACCTAAGATATACGAAAATGAACATTATTTCAGAATTAGTGAGATTAGAATTCCCATGAGAGCCATTTCCCTTTTTATTTGCATACACTGGTATGGCCATTTTCGAAACTCTTAGAGCAACCCCTGATCAAGTGATTGTCTGTGTAAATGTGCTTGTCGCTGATAAATTACTGGGACTGTGTGGATCACACATAAGTCACATTTGAATGTAGGGTAGCCATGGGGATCCACCGACTTATGTCACCCCTACTCTGACTCCTCTGACTCTTCCCCTCGGACTTTGCTCTATTGCAGTTCATACACTCGAAGAAAAACCTCAACTTGACACAGATGTTCTACGCAGTAATTTAATTAAAAAACTTTCGTAATTAAATGCAAAACAAGCAAAAAATTGAGCAGAATGCGAGGAATTATCCTGCGCCTGCGGCTGGAGGAGGGACCCTGAAGCGAAATCGTAAAGTGACAACGAAAATGCAAGTAAGCGCCGCCCTCAATTAAAAGCCAAAATTGCTATAAAGCGCCATAAAAAAAGAGGGCAAAGGCAAAACCGCAACAGCCAAAAAGCCGAAACCGAAAATAAACCGAAACCCGAATAAAACTCTGCTCCGACTGGGAGGAAAATGCGCTAGAAAATGGCAGAGAATCAGAAAAACTGCACTTGTGCGGTGGGGGAGACTTTTAACTTGAATTTAAACGAGTTTCAACTAATAGGATAGGGGGTTTTCCCATCTCTCTCCTCTCTGCTATTGGGCTTGTTGGATGGTTATTCGAACTGTTTCCCCACTTCCACGTACGAAACTAGGTTAATGCCACCCAAATCCCTCCTACCACCCACCCTCCGAGGCGGGAAAAACATATTTTTTTCTGCTCCGCATCTGGCTGGAGTCCTATGTCCTGTGTTCTGTGTTCTGGGGATGCGCCCACTACGAGTCACCAGGCAGCAGGCAGCAGGCAGCGGCGCCAGGCTGGCTCATTTGCAAAATTGTCAGATTTATTTCGCTAATTGCTGCTCATCCGTTTAATTAAAATTAAAAGAACTTGCACAAGTTAGGGCGAAAGTTTTTATGCGAATTCTCTGGAATCTCGCATTGGGCACGTTTAGAGCTCTCCTCGCACTCCTCCTCGCACACCTCTCCCGGAGTACCACCCATTGTTGTTACTACAATGCCATCTATTAAATTGCTGTGCAAAGTTGGCGAGCGCCGCGCACCTGGCAACAAGCAACTTGCCACCAAGAAGACGATGTTGAAGACGACGACGACGATGATGATGATGTCGCTGAAGGCGGCAGGCGCCCCGGGTAGGCTTTCAACTCTGGACAGGCAACAAATTAAACTGCAAGTCTTGCAGGCTCCGTTAAAGCTGTCACATTTCCCAAAAGGTGTCAATCGGGCCAGCCCAAAAGTTGCGGCGAACAAGGAAGCATGAAAGCAACAACTATTTGCAACTACAGCAACAGGGACTGGGACTGGGACTGGAAGGGGGAGGGGGAGGGTGAGGGGAAGGACTCCCACAACTACAATTTGCACGCAATGCTGCACCATCTGGTGTGGCACCTCCCTCCTCTGGCGCCAGAGCGAATCGGAAAGAGCAAAAGTTGCCTGCAACCACACTGTGGATTCGGATTTTAGCAACTTTTGCAGTGCGGATTGCGGATTGACACCCGCCGCATGCCACGCCCTACGCCCCATGTCCCATGCCACATGCCCCATGCCACATGCCACATGCCTCATGCCTCACGCCCGATCCAAGCAAGAGTGTCGATGGGGGCGACATTTTTATGACAACTTGCTTAAATTTCATAACAGAACTCACACAGAAAAGGAAAACTTATTTCGTTTACGATTCGGAAAACTTGTCTGTGTGTGTGTGCGGATATTTTCCCGCCGATGTCGATGTCGCTAATGAATAAAGTTCGCTTGTGAATATCCATGGAAAGCACTTGCTCGGGATTCGGGGTTGCATCGTAAAGCAGTTGGAGGACCCCGGCCTGCATCTGCATCTCACGGGGCTAGGGAGCACACCGATGCTAGCCCACATCCCAGCTTAGCCATCGATTGCGCCACAACCTGATTGAATGCATCTATTTTGAAGAACTTAAATTACAGAATTGAGTTCTTAAACCTGCAGTAATCTAACTGCATTCGATTCTAATACATCAGAAGATAAAATATTCCGTGTTTTTTTCTTTTTACTCAGTTTTGTGGGTAAAAGCTGCATGATGCTCTGACGTTGCACTTTCGAGGGCCCCCATTGAGTGTCCTGAAAGTTGCTGTACTATTTTTAATATGGAACGAAAAACGAGAAGTATGCGCAACAATATAGCGCAATATTAAAGTCAAACGATGTGCGTAACAGCAAGCCTCATCATGATCGTCATCATCATGCTGCCCTGGCTGGCACATCGACATTTTGGAGCGTCCTGCATTGGCAGCAGCTCTTGCTCCAGCGCCAGCGCCAGCGCCAGCTCCTGCCGCAGCTCCAGCTCCTGCTGACATCTTGTCAGAAATTTTCATGCTGCTGTAAGCTGTTTTCATGCACATTTTGGGCACTTGTGCTCGGCAAAAACACTTCAATTTGGCTTCAAGGATGCGTGCATGCGGGCAGGACCCATGAATGGAGACAGGGCCATGGCCATGCCTGGGCCAAATCCAGCTGCAGACGAGTCAGAGCTGGAGTCAGGGAAAAATCAAGCAGCACGGCAAGGGTAAGGGGAAGGAGGAGGAGAAGAGAAAGCAGCCAGTCAAAGTGCCGGAAGGAAGTGCGCTGTGACGTTGCAGGGGGATATGACGCTGCTCCTGCGAGGATATACTCGTGGCTCCACTCGTATCGTATGCCATGCTAGGGATATGGCGTCAAACAACATGCAACTCTTTAACTATAACTTTTGATATATGCCGAGGAAATATTGTGGGAGTGCACTCAATCGTGGTTGCCCAGGCATCAGCAGGGGCATCAGCAGCAGCAGTAACAGCAGCAGCAGCAGCAGCAGCAGCCGCTTCCCATCCGAAGGATCGGGAGCCCCATCAACTACTTAGCGTCAAAACGCTTAAAGTGGAATTTGTAACGCTTCAAGTGTGGCAGCGGCACAAAGCCAATGGAGTGTGTGAGGGAGACAGCTCTCAGCCAGCGGTCGGAGTCCCGCAGCGAGAGAGAGAGAGAGAGAGAGAGAGAGAGAGAGAGAGAGAGAGAGAGAGACAGGGCCAGAGACCTGTCTAATGCCAGTTTACTCATCTATTTTTATTAAATCGCCACGGAAACACACTCCTACACACACGTGGAGAGCGTGGATGCTCTGTTGCATCGCTGGGATACGCCGACAAATGTAAAGTTACGTATACGCAGCAATGTCTATTTTCAAGGACCAGAGAGAGAGAGAGAGAGAGAGAGAGAGAGAGAGAGAGAGAGAGAGAGAGAGAGCTAGCTACGCGTGCCATGCCAAAGCAAGGAATTCATCGCTTATATAAATCGTTATTATTTTGGGCTCGAGTTGAAATGTTTTCCGTAGGCTCACGACCGTAGATATTGTAGAGCCATTTCACCAAAGCAGATATTATTCGATATATTCGGTTATTGTCCAGGGTATGTGATGTTTTCACCAGTCCAGACGTGAGTCTACAGAGAAACGTGCAAAAACATATTCTTTTCTTTTACTGGGAACTTTTCTTCAAGCTTTAGTAGCGCCTCGGATCTCTTACTCTTACTGGTGGAATGAGGAACCACCTGAACATTTCAGAACAGTGGAATGCTTGCTCCGTTATTGATATATTTATATTTACAAAAGGGTTTTCCTCCGAAAATTACTTTACAGATTGTTGCCAACTGCTTCAGACCCATGCAGCATCCTTGCAGCAGTTAGTGTATGGCAACTGACTTTAGACACTTGGTTGTTACAGCTGCAGAGGCAGCTGTTTATGCAGCCACTCCCACAACCACCGAACTCCCACTACCACCACCACCACCACCACCACCATTCTCAATCCCATTTCCATTCTCTCCACATACAAGCTTATTTTCGGGGGTTTAATTTTGATTTAAACGCTGGCAGACAGCTGGCAGCCCAGTGCGTGCTGGAGCAGAAGCACAGACATGGACTCGCTCGGACACGAGAGCCGGGGATCGACACGAGGGGGTTTCACTTTGGGCTTCATTGAAATTTAAGTTGCACTTGCCGCTGCACCCAGGCACAGCGGGAAGCCCAGAGCCCTGGATACTCGGAAGGGAGCTAATGAAGGGCACTCGCTTTAAGGCGGTCTCCTCCACAAAGATCGACGGGCACCGTCAGCCATTTAATTTTCATTAGATTAAGGTAACCATCGTACACTGCACAACATCCCATTTCCATTCCCATCCGATCTCATCCCATCCCATCCAGGAATGGGGAACAACAATAGATATCTACGTGCATTTGTCTGCTGCTAGCTGGGTTCGATGCTGCTCCGCTCCTTCTACTGCTCCTGGACTTCCATCTGCTGCTATTGCTGTTTGCTTTCCTTCTCGTAAATGTAAAAGTTGCAACTTGTAGCCTCAAAATAACCACAAAGTAAACACCAGAGTGGCAGTGGCAGTGGCAGTGCCGTGGCTGCGGCGCTAAGGAGTGGGGGAGTGGAGAACAAAGCACGGAGTACTGGCTGCTGTCGGGCAAAGAGGTATTTGAATAGCCGGCCAAAGACATTGCGTACACTGTTACGGGCACCACTCCGGACAAGGACATTGTACGTGCGGGGGGCCCGGACACGCTTCAGTGTCCTTGTCGATGTCAGGAGGAGCAGGAGCAGCAGCAGCAGCAGCAGCAGCTTGAGGCTGGGGCTCGTGTCCTGGGCGGTCCAAAATAAATAAGTGTGTAATTTAATATTTAAGGCTTTGTCAGTAATTATTTCAGCACAGATGGCGAAACTTTTGCTTTGTCGTCGCCCTGGATACATCTCCATCCGCATGGGGATAATGGGGGCTCCGATGGAGGTGGAGGTGGAGGTGGGCCGAGTGCAAGGCGATGGGATATGCACCGCAAGGATGCTGGGCAAATTCTGAAAAGAGCTTCTTCAGCGCTGCTCCCATAACTCAGGGGTCGCATCGGTGGCCGTAAAATTGACCCACTTGCTTCACATTTGTCTTTATTAAATGGGAAATTACGAGCTGGCACTTGAAGGAGCGAACGAGTACGCGTACGCGTATGCGTTCGCGTATAAATTACAAACCAATTTAATAACCCGCACCACCAGGACCAGAACCAGAACCAGAACCAAGACCGGGACCAGGACCAGGACCAGGACCAGGCCAAAATGAACTACCAATTTGCGGAGTACTTACTCCACATCGCAGCGTAACATAATAATGGCTTCGGGAGAGCGTGAACATGAATTATGCTGGGAATTGGGTGAAATTCCTGGTGGGGGTGCCGCCCACCTGTGGTAGCCCCCTCCCCTTCACAAAGTTTTCCCTTATATCCACTGATACATGCGTACATACATACAAACGTACTGCGTATGCATTCCTGGACCTCACTGGGGTCTGAATATGCGCATAGTTTAAGCTTGTAATTATTCCAGCATTTAGTTTAACATTTAGCCACGCCCCTACGCCCCCACGCCCCTATCCCGAAACTATCCCATACACATATCTGGCCCCCCCCCTCCCCAGAACCCCCTGAATTTCAAATGATTTATTGCACGTCTCGTATCCCGTGGCCACACTGATACGAGTACTACAAATTCAACAATTACGGAGTCAAAGCTGTATGGTATTACTGCCCCTTTAATCCCCCACCTCCCTAGCTCCCTCGCCCCCCCGCTCCCCACTCTGCTGATTTTGCGAGCTGCCAAGGTTTTTGCCTTTGTCACTTTTCTGTAAAGCACAGAGGATTGAGGGGAAGAGGAGTGACGACTCGTTAGCATATTAATTGTATGGCGGGTGGCTCCTAATTGCATTTGAGCCGGAGCGGAGTCCACTCCCACTTCCGCCACTGCCCCTCTGGTCGCAGGCAATATAACAATGGAAGAAAAACTCAACTCTCAAAAATGCCAGCGATCATAATACTCGCAATTCGAAACCGCAGCTCCACCCGCACAAATCTGCCCAAAAATGTGCACTTAATGTGGGGCAACATTTATTGGCCAATTCCGCCAGCTGTAAGGTGGCACTGCCTGTTTGTGGGTCTCGAACAGTAAGGGCGGGAGGCCTTCCAATCGCTTACATTTCTTTCCGTGGCTGGGGCAGCATCAGAGACTGCGAGAACCACAGGTCGCGGGTCGTAGGTGGGGCTTCTTCTGGTCCATGCTGAGTTCGCTTGGCGGTTTTCCCCTCCCTTGTGTGCATTGTGTGGTTTTGTTCCTTCTTCCCATTCTCCTGCGTCCTAGCACTTCTTGGACTTGCAGGACATCTTGCGGTTTTTGCAAGCCTTTCAACCGTCGGGGACCGTCGCGGATATATCGAAGTAGCTAAATGGTCTTCGACATCATCTGTCATTCGTCAATAGATCCAAGAAATATCTGAGAAATTATAATCTCTTTTTCTTTGCAAGTGCTACGCCAGTGAGTTGTGCAGATTCCATTTTTTGGTTAAGATGTGATGCATATACATAGCAGCGGTCGAAATGGGATAGATTATACATTTGACATGGAATTCGAGAGAGTAACTTTCGCCCTTTTAATACCCTGTATCGGATAGTATGACGAGACGAGTCCATTTAGCGTCTGCCTGTCTGTCGTTTTGAAATGGGGAGCAATCGGGATCCACACAGGATGAATAGAAGGATAAATCGAACCAATGGCCCTTGCCCTGCCTATGCACTGTTATGTCTGTTGGTTCGAGTATAAGTTGTGGCAGGTTCGAGGGGAATAGCAATGGAACGCATGTGAAAAGGACTCAAGCACATCGAACCAACTGGCTTTCCCCTGTCCCTGCACAAATATGTTGGTATAAGCTGTGGCAGGTTCGAGCGGATTCGCACTGGAGAGTCCTGTATGACTTCCATTTGCACTCAAGCACTTCGAACCACGTGCCTGTCCCCTGCCCATGCAGTTATGTTGGTATAAGTTGTGGCAGGTTCGAGTAGAATCGTAGTGGAATCGGAGTGGAACGTATGTACTGAGGTTCGAATGGAAGACAAGTTCGAAGCGAAATGGGGGAAATTCCGCTCAATCAGTTGAGTGTATATTTTCGAGTGCATGTTTCAGCTTTTCAGACTCTGCCTTTCGTTGGGATAATATTTGAATAATTCCCGATAATTATTAATAATTGCACTGCATAATTTGATAAATAAATAAAACCATTACAGCGCCCAGGACCACACCAAAATCAGGAAAACTGAATTTCGGATCAACTTTAATCGAAAATCCCATTAATCTGAGAGTGTTTTAAAGCCTATTTTTGTGAGATATTGTGTCCTTTGGGATAGCTTAGAAGCTGTTTCAGGATCAATAAGATTGCAACTCTTAGGAGAATTTTTCACATTCCTTGTAGCAGATAACATGGTTGTGCGTTGGATGGAGGATGGATGGAGGGCGCCTTAAAAAGGTTGTCGCCAAAGCACAAAAATAAATTGATATCATAGCGAATTTGAATGTGACGTATCCAATATGCAGCTCCCTCTCCCGATACCTCTTTCTCCTGTCTATTCCATGCTCCATCCAGCTCCTATCCAGCGTTTTTCCGTACTGTGCGCGGCTTCTAGTTTTTTCTGTTGCCATGAATTATTTTGCCGGGTGCATGGGAAATTTTTTGGCCAAACAATTGGCAAGCAGCAACAACTAGCATGGATAGGAAAGGCTTGGGCTTGGGCTTGGGTTTGGGGCTTGGGGCTTGGGGCATGGCGCATGAATATGATGCATGAAATAACAATGATGAAATGACAACAAAAGGCGGGTATAACAAAAGGATTGCCCGATGGGGCGAGGCGGAGGGGAGGGGAGTTGCAAGAGGCAGAGACTGACATGTCCAGCTAGTTGAGCTGTGACCGAGTCAGGCATCAGGAGTGGACAGGAACGGACAGGACAGGACAGGACAGGACAGGACAGGAGGGAGCCGGCCGGCCGGCCGAAGCGAAGCAATTCAAAATCAAATGTGATTTTTGGTCACTTTGAAAATTGTTGATTAGTGACGCCTGAATGCAGATGCAGCCCAATGAAATCGGACGCTGCATTAAAGCGCTGTCAAGATCTGCCCCCGAACGGGAGGGGGAGGCGGGGCAGGCGAAGGACATGGCAGCGGAGCTGCAACTGCAGTTCATCGAAGCGTGCACGTGGCACATCAATTGGGTGGTCGAAACAAAAAACAAAAAAGCAAAAAAACAAAAACAGTGGCCCTTCCGACCATAACCTCCATTGGCAATTTCATTTAAACAATTAAAGCAACATAAATTAAAAATGTGGTCACGACCAAAAGCGACAAATTGCATGTGCACCCATGTCGTATACGTAACTAGAGCCACACTTTACACCCACACACAAACGTGTATGTGTGTGTTTGTTTGTGTTGTATATTTTGACCACATTCAATAGCATCCTGTGACACGCCCACCCGCCATCAATTGCCATTAATTCAAGCATATTAATTCGTACTCGAAACTACATTCGCGTTTTGCCACTGTTTTTGTATAAATGTATATATGTAGGTACATTCATATGTATGTACATATGTAGGTAGTACATATTTATATGTGTATGTAATACCGCAGAGTGGGTGGCGGCCTGTCACAGCTCCGCTTATTGTTAATCAATTACAATATGCGGGGATGAGTGTTACATGAAAAGCTGACACTCAACTTGAACAGATACAACAGATAGATAGATTATGTGCCATGAGAGTACTGCCCACAGACGTAATGAAAGGATTTCCGAGACTAGCCCAGTCACATCTGTTAGTTTACCAATTGAACAACTTTATACTCTAGCATAGAATAGTTAAATAATATTAGAATACAATTAAACATCTCACATCGAGTATATGGATATATTAGATTTGGGGGTAAGGTGGATTCTTCCAAAAAGAAGAAAGCGTTTCCGACCCCATAAAGTATACATATGTATATACTTTTCTTGATCAGCATCAACAGCCGAGTCGATATAGCCATGTATGTTTGTCCTTCCGTCCGTCTGTCCGTGTTCATGAGCGCCTCGATCTCAGAGACGATAACAGCCGTCCCCCATAAAGAACGAAAGTTCGGATTATTATTATAGTCAATTATTATAGGTCAAGGCCTGTTCCAGACCCGATGGCAAAGCCGTCGCTCCCGCCGTATTGTGCATGAGCCTCCGGATGGCAAGCTTGAGGGGATCAGCTGGAGGCTGATGTATGGACACTTGTCCACTTGTATGGACTTGTATGGACGGCAGAGTGGTCTTCGTCCATCAGTTGTTGTTCAAGTCCTGCGGCAGTAAGGGATCAGGGAATCGGTGGCGCCAACTTCACGCGTCCTGGTCCAGATTGTTGGAACAGTTTTTCAGATGACGTAGAAATTCTTCGCGCGCGTAATCCAAGAAGCTACACTTTTCTGTATTTTCATACATTTTGTTTTCCGGTTTCCAGCACTGATTTTGGTCTTTCTGTTTATTCAAAAACTCGTTATTTGAATACGTTCGCGCGTTTGAGGCGGGACGCGCTATGCGGTATTTTGACAACACAGTCACTCTAATTAGAACAGCTGTTTCTGTGTTATTTAACGTGTTTTATTTATTTTATAGTGAAAAAAAGCTTGAAAGTACACTGAATTAAAAACGCCATAGGGACACATTAAGGTTGAACAAAATGTTCACACTTCGTGCAGCGCTGCCGCGTGGCAAAAACTTCGCTGTGGCACTTGGAAATACTGCACGCCACATTCCCCTTGCTCCAAGCTGCAGGTTCGCCGGATCCGCGTGGACAGCCGTGCCGCTGCAGCAGCAGAAGCAGCGTATGCAACAGAATATACAGTGCATGTGGCTGGCGGACCAGGCTGCCGGAAAGGGACCTGAAACCGAACTTCAGCGAATCTACTACGGCACGCTGGCTCCCCGCATGAAAATGGTCAAGTTCTTCTCGCTGAGCACCAGCCTAGCCGGCATTGCCGCACAGCCCATTCTGCTGGAACAAGGCATGAAGATTGGCGGCACCGGCATGGGTGTGTTCCTCTGTACCATTGGCGGCTTCTTCACCTTTGTGACGCCGCTGCTGCTGCATTTCATCACAAAAAAATATGTTACCGAGCTGCACTACAATCCCGCTACTGAGGAGTATACCGCCACAACGATTTCGCTCCTGCTTCAAAAGATCAAGGTACACTTTGGTCCCATTTGAGGGTCGGGTCTCTAAATGCTGAAACTCTTCATTTCTCCGTTGTAGACGAAATTTCGGCCCAGCGACGTGACTGTACCTGAAGTGCCTGGCATGTTCACCTCGTTTCTGGTCAACAAGCGGCCTCTTTTCATTGACCCGGCCCTGTTCGAGGATCCCGAGCACTACGTGCGGATCATGGGATACGACAAGCCCGTCGACTTTAAGCTGGACCAGAGTCCCGCCTCCGAGAAGCCCACGAAGAGCCAAAAACAACAATAAAACCAATTATGAAAAGTAAAAAAAGTATATTCATAAGAGATCAAGTTCCTTCATAGGGATATTACAGTTTTGAGATCAAACAAAAATGATATGCTTCAGTGCATTCAGGTACATCCTGCGGGATTCTCAAAAAATGGAATGTGTTATAAAAAAAATGTAAATGAGGAATTACAGATTTTTGATAAATCGAAAATAATATGCTTCAGTGCACTATAGGTACATATGCTGCAAGATTCTCAAAAAAAGTAAAAAAAAATGTAAATAAGTAAATTTATGGAAGGTCCCCGTCATCTCAGTAGTAGGTAAGACCAAACAAAAATTCCATTTCATCGGAGGTCATGCGATCGCGATCGCGGCACTTGGTGAGCGTGCGAAAAATGCGGCGAAAAATGCGCAGATAGTCGCACCTCTGGCTATTTGATATGGTTTCGAAGAGATTCAGTTCCGGCACCAAGTAAAATGGTAAGCGGTTTTTGACAAGGCACCAAATCATCTGTAGGGACATCTGAGTGAGGGGGAAAAATAGCATTATAGCAAAGCCACCACCAATAGTATGCTTGTTTTGAACACTTACACGGATAAGTATGCGTCCGGGAGATTGGTTCCAATTTTTAGACTTCCATTCGGCGCAGTTTAGAAAGATGCTCTTGATCATGTAGCTGACCAGTGAATTCATATGATTGGCACTGCGCATGGCTTTCATCAGGCGCATGGCGTCCTTTAGGTTCTGCTTTTTTTCCACCACCATGCGCTCCCAGTGAGGAGCGCAGACTATAAAGGTCAATGGATCCTTCGGAGCATTCTTGCCACGGATGCTACAGGGAACTGCGTACCAGGTGCGATTCTCATGTCGATGCATGTGCAATCCCCTGGGCCATTCGTTGGCTTGGAACTCAAACGCCGGCACAAAATCAAAGTAGATTTTGCGTTTGCGGTCGTTGCGACAGGTGGCCATAATGGTGTGAGCCACGCCGTAGCCGAGTTTAATGTATTTTAGGGCATACACGCGGCCACCTGTGCAGCAAATGTTTTGCAACTCTCCCATTACCGCGCAAATGTTCTCGCGGAACCAGGCCTGCAGCTTATCGCGACTAATGTGGTCAAAGCCCGAACAACGATCGACCAGGTAGGTTGGCGCGTTTCTGTCACTGACGCGCAGATATACATATCCAGGGTGGCCTGCCAAAGGGACAGGCTGCAAATGGCAGTTAAGTTCAATTTTTGTCAACATGTCGAATTCATCCGGCAAATTAATCTTCGATCCATCTAAATTGCTGCCAGTCAAGGAAAGTCCTCTGAAAGCGCGAGCAAAAGCGCGATCGCGGCGTGAAATGGCACGAATAAACACATTCTCAATTGTTTCGGCGTCTTTATTAAAGCTTATACGCTGAGAAGACTGAATTGAAATGTTCTTCAGAACCAATTCGATGCCCTCGCCAAAAGTGCAGTCGCTTGAGCCCATTGCGAAACAAAAAATGGTGGACGACTTATAAGACTTATTCTGGGAAGAACGCAATTACAAAAGAGCGGTAAAACGGCAGCGAAGAACTAAAACTGCGCGATGCGTTTTGCAGCACTGTTCAGGTTGTACATCATGTAGAAATGCCCCAGGTGCCTTCATAAAGATTTCATCCCTGTGTAGTTGCCATGTAGCAAAATTAACACAATCAGCGTGACCATTAATGGTATTTTAAATACTTTATGGTATTTTTTTATGTCAAAATTGTGCAAAAAGTATTTTAATTTTAGACCTTTGCCAATAAGGAAAACTTGCAAATCTTGTAGAAAATATTTCATCTATCAGTTAATACTATTTCTTCGGGATTCAGTATCCTATTCATCTATTAGTATTAAATATAATTGTTACATTTTGGCTTGGTTCCCTTTGGGCAACGCCGGCTAGCTGTCGATCCCAGGGCTGGATAGTTCCCCTTGCCCGCCAAATGTACACAAAGTTTTCGAGAAAAGCGACTTCTCGGGACATCTAAACATACAAGGAACCAGTACTAAACGTCACGTCAGCAAACAAAAAGAGAAAAGAAAAATACCACATCAAAGCAAACAAATAGACGGCTGTCAAGTGATTGAAGCATCGGTGTTTCCACTTCGCGCGCCCACCCTGCCTGTGGTCAAACTTCAAACGTTCGTTTTGGCCACCCTCTGCTGGAACGGCTGCGGCTGGTCTAATCCATGGTCAAGGCCACGTGCCCTCCCCCTAAAGTAATTTAAGCCTTCATGATATTCATTCTAAACTTATATTTCAATATTTTACACATATCATCATTTAAATCAGCAACGAAACACCAAAACGTTCAACCAACAATAACTATCAGTGAATGATCAGTTGATCGCGATTAAGGCCCGTGTTTGTTTGGGCGTGTACGGAGATACCCTTACTCCTGTGGTGGTGGTGGGATATGTGTGTGGTGGGAAATGGAATTTGTTTAATGTAAAGGGGCCCTACCGAGACTAACCTACCAAGAGCTCTTGTTAAGGGTCAACGGGGCAGACGAGACAGGTATTAATTAGGCGGATTTTATTTGTACCTCACATATCACAACATACCCGTTGGGATTCAGTGACCCCACGTCACACACAAAGGGTTAAGCCCTTTGCGTCCGATCAGCTGTTGGCAATGTCCCGAAGGTGTTGGCGTTTTTACAAATACACAATACTACAATAATTTACTTAAATGGCTAATTGTTTTACATATATACAGAAAGGACAACACACGGAACAACACAACGTTCAAGGCGGCTTCAGTTTTGGTCCCCACGGTTCTCCCGTGCGTATGTGCTTGACTAGGCTTTGGCGCGGTGCACTCCAGGATGAGGGAGGCAAGGCACTATGCGAGGAGGTGCTGATGCCACGATATGACTGGCTCACAAGTATGGCTGGCTCACCGGTATAGCCGGCTCAGCGGTATGACTGGCTCATAGGCACCCCAAGGTAGGCCTGCTGCCTGCTTCATGCACCCATGGGACGGACTCACTCGGATTTTGGGTTTGATGTTTCGACCACGAGCTGATCCTCTCCAGTAACGGCGTTCTCGGCGAAATTTCCTCTGGCCCGGCCTCTCGGTGATCTTCCGGGCCAGGTTTTTAAATTGCCGGCTCTAACCAAAAAAAAACTGATGGGTTTGTCTGACTCGCACTACCCTCCGCACCATGAGAAAGAAAATCGAGAATCCACGTTTCTCTAAATTTTCACTCCTACTTATCCCTTCGGATCCTCACTAATACCTATATCTTATCCTATTTCTTTCCTTCCATTATTTCCGTAACGGATTCTATACCGGCTTCCCCCCCCCGATGTCATCCCGCCGTATGGAGCCTCTCTGGGGACCCGATAGATGGCGTTTCGCCCCGCCCAGCCCTGGAAAACTATCGCTCCGGTGGGACTGGAACACCACCACGAGTATGTCGACGGACCCAGGAAGGACCACATACGCGTGAGCATGACCACCGGATTAGATGAACGTTTGCCAGCGTACCTTACGTTTGTCTGCCGCGCCCAACGTAGGCCACACCCACATCTCACTACAGCCTCAGGTCTTTGGCGTGGTATACCCCTATGGGACGTCCATTCAGGTCCTCCAGAGCGTATGCGTTCTCTCCCACTGGCTTTACCACTCGGCATCGCGTGAACTTCCGCGCGAACTTTGCATTGAAGCCTTTGCCAAAGTCACTCAGGACGAAATTTCGGCGGAAGACCTCTTGACCCGGCTTCGCATAAAACACCCGAGCTCGCGCGTTGTACCTCACCCTGCTACGCTCGTATGCTTGATGGAGGCTATCGCGAATCTTCTCCTGGATGAGTTGTCGCTTGTCCTGACTCTCCAGCAGGGATATGTCATGCTCGCCGATGGACCACAACCGCTTCGCCAACTTGTAGCATGACCCATGCAAATAGATGTGTTGCCCGAAGACTGCAAAGAAAGGAGTCACACCCGTCGCCTCATGAACCGAGTTCCTAATGGCCAGTTCTATCTCCGGCAGATGCGCATCCCAGTCCCGGTGGTCGTCTTCTAGATACGTCCGGATCGCGTTGAGGACTGTGCGATTTACCCGCTCGGCTGCGTTGCTCTGCGGAGAATAGACTGGGGTCCTCATATGAGTGACTCCGAATGCCTCCACCATCTCCCTGAATGTTTTGGAGATGAACTGCGCTCCATTGTCTGAGTGGATCACCTCTGGAACTCCAAACTTATAAAAGACCTCATGGACGAGAAAGCTCACAACTTCCTTCGCGGTGGCCGCTCTCATGGTCTTCAAGAACGTGAACTTCGAGAAATGGTCAACCACAATGAATATCCACGCGTGCCCATTCCTTGATCGCGGATATTTGCCCAGAAAATCAATGTAGATCTTTTGGAATGGTCGCTCGGTGACCACTTCTTGCCCAATCCCGACCTGCGTTCGGTAATTCGGCGCCTTTGCCTCCTTGCAAACGGAACACCGGCGGATATGATCTCGCACCTCTATAGCCATGTTCGGCCAATAAAATTGCCTACGCAATAGGTGCAAGGTCTTAGCTACGCCCCCGTGCGCCGCCTTCTCGTCTAAATGCGCCTTCTCTATCAACGCGGCCGTCAGGGAACTCGGAACCCACAACTTCCAGATGGACCCCTCCAGCTGGTCTTCCAACCGTTCGAAGCGCATTCGCTTGAATATCATTCCATCTACTATTTGGAGATCAGGTAGGCGTTCCTGGTTCTCTGTGATCTCTTTCTTCAGTTCTTCATATTCCGCAGATCCAAACTCCAGCGTCTCAAAGCCCAGGATGCTGCTGGGATCCACTTCCAGCTCTTCGATACAGCGCGACAATGTATCTGCCACTACATTGTCCACTCCTTTTCGGTGTTCTATGCCGAAATCGAAGGCCTGTAATTGAAGGGACCACCGAGCTAACCGACCATCCAGATTCTTCATCGTCATTAACCATTTGAGACTGGCGTGATCCGTAATGACGGTGAACGGCATCAGTTCCACATATGGACGGAATTTTAAAATTGCCATGAGAGCTGCCAGACACTCTTTCTCCGTGACCGAGTAATTTTTCTGGTGGCAATTCAGCTTGGCGGAAAAAAATGCGATGGGCCTCTCGTTCTGTTTGTCGTCACGTTGGAACAGTACGGCTCCTACCCCATAATGGGACGCGTCGCACTGTATGTAAAAGTGCCGCTTGAAATCTGCGTGCACCAAAACTGGTGCCGAGGTAAGCGCAGCTTTCAGCTCACCCATGGCTCGTTTTGCCTCCTCCGACAATCTAAATTTCCCTTTCCCAGATTTTTTTAGTGCGTCTGTCAGTGGAACTGCCAGCTCAGCAAAGTTCTTGATAAAGCGACGATACCAGCCCGCAGTGCCTAAGAAGCTTCGCAATTCTCGGACTGATCGTGGCTCGGGGATGCGTAAGATCGCCGATACTCGATCCGGATCCATCTTCAGTGCTCCTCCGCCTATTCTAAATCCTAGGTATTTAATCTCCTTATAGCAGAAGTGGGATTTACTCAGTCCTATCGTCAAATTTGCTCTTCGTAGGCACCCCGCAACCTGTCGGAGGATCTTCAGATGCGCTTCGAAGTCCCCAGCTATGATCAGTAAATCATCCAGGTACGCATGGACATTTGCACGCATCTCTGCTGGTATGACCTTATCGACCAGTCTGCATAGGCGCTGTGCAGCGTTGCAGAGGCCAAAAGGCATCATCCGGAACTGATACAGCGGTCGTCCCGGCACCGTGAAAGCTGTATACGCTCGACTCTGTTCCTCCAGCTCGATTTGCCAAAACGCGAATTTTAAATCGACGCTGGAGATGTATATTGTCTGATCGAGACGAGACAAAATCCCCTCGATGCTAGGCAGAGGGTAAGCATCCTTGATGGTCAAGCTGTTGAGCTTCCGAGCATCTAGACAGAACCGATTCTTGCCCGGCCGTCGCACAACAGTAGTGCGGTTGCTCCACGGGCTTTCACTGTTCTCGATGACTCCCAAGGCCAACATCCTGTCCACCTCCACGCACACCACTTCCTGCATCGCCGGCGACAGCGGGTAATGTCGATCCTTAACTGGCTCGACATTCTCCACCAATTGGATCTTGTGCGTCTCTATCGACGTCTTGCCCAGGCCCACGGCTTCGAATGTTAAGAACTCTGCCTTCACCTGATCCAAGGCTGCCTTTTGCGCTTCAGACAAATCCCACTTCTCCTGAACTATGTCCTTTTCCGGTCCTTCAACATAGTGGGCGACTTGATCCGCTAGGACTTCCTCCACCAATCTGGGTGATGCTCCTACTGGACCTTCTCCCATCACCTCAGGAGCCAATGAAAACGACCGCCAAAAGTCTACCCCCAAGTAAATCTCCTGTTCCAAGAAAGGGCATACAAAAAACATTAATTTCTTTACCTCTCCCTTGTACTCCACAGGTAATTCCACTCGGCCAACGATTGCGCGATCTTCTCCATCTGCTACCTTCACTATGGAAGAATATCGGCGAGCCTCCACTCCCAGCTTCTCCAAGAATTCTTGCCCCCTCCGACCTAACATGCTATGCGTAGCTCCAGAATCCAACAAGCCTCGTACGGACTCACCCATTATCCCTATCTCCGCAAATACTCTCGGGTCCTTCCTTCCACAGCACTTCACTGAAGCAATCACCTGCCTCCTCAGATCTCGACGCTGCTTAAACCGGGATCGCGCCTTCCTCACCCGCACCGACAGCGCTCGCATTCCATCCACTCGTAAATCCGAGAATATCTTATTCCTAACTTCTAAATAATTCCTTAGCCGCTCTTCATACGGTAAGTTCCTTAACCTAGCATGCACCTTATGACTTCTACTTTCACTTTCATTTGACCCTACTTTCTCTGCGCAGGCCCCATCTGCGAGCGTGATTCGCCTGCTTGACTCACACTCTTCTTCCCGTTTCCCGCGCAATTCGGACAGGTCGGACAGTACGCCTCGGGCTTTCCACATCGGTAGCAGAAAATTCGCCTTTCCGCTGCCATGCAGTCCCGGAAACCATGATCGGTTTGCCCGCAATTCCAGCAAACCAATTTTTGCGGAACACGTCGTGTCACTTGGGCCTCCTCAACGATCTCCGTCTCCTCATCGCTTTTCGACCGATCCTGCACGACCTCGCTAACGTTAGAGTTAGCTCCGCGACCATAACTTGTGGACTTTGGTGTTGTTCGCCACGACGATCGGGCCCTTCTTTTCAAATGCGCCTCTATTTCCACGCATTCATCCCGCAGTTGGTCTAGGGAATAGACTCGTAAGCCATAGACAAAACTGGCAATTTCCTCTACTAAGGCCTTCTTGACGATCTTTATCATTTCTTTTTCAGATGGCGGCGTCTCCAACCTCGAGGCTAGTTTCCGCATGGCATGAAAGAAATTGTCCACACTTTCGTTATGCCGCTGCATCCTCTCCCGCAGTTCTCTCATCCGATCAAACTCGGAGGCCGTGCCTCGGAAACGTGCGACCAGGTCATCCCTCAACTCCTGCCAAACCCCTCCGCCATGGTCCCTGATATACTGCCAATACCACTCCCGAGCATTTCCCGTTACCAGGTGGTGAAACCCTTTGAGCACCTCGTCCCAGGGACATCGACTTTGAGCCTGTAGGAACTCTATTCGAAATACGAAATCCTCGACAGTCATTTTGTCAATTTCTCCGTCAAAAGTGACGTCCCACTTTTCAACTCGGCCCCACCGTGGCCACTGTCTATACCCTGGAGGGTTTGGATGCGGATCTTCCTGTGGGTACCAGCCTGGCCTCCTACTCTCGCCCCGACTCTGACCCGATTGTCGGTTTATCGGGTTTCGCCAATTCCGCGCCGGATGTTCACCCCGGCGGTCCTGTTCCCCGGATGCGGTCGCTCCTACGCCTGAAGACGGCTCCGGAAACAAACCCCCCCTAGCCGAGCGAGCCAAAAATGGTTTTGGTGGCGGTACCGGTGCATCCGTTGTGCTTGACTGGCTTCTTTTTGGGATTGCTCCCCCATGCCCCTGCTTGAGAGGAACCTCTTCCCTTCGCTGTCCACTCGACTGTACTGTTGGCTGTCTAACGGCCTGCAGTACCAGATTGAGTTCGCGCATCATCTCCATAAAGCCGTTCCTCAACTCTTCTTGCAACACCCGACTTATTGAGTCACTCTGCGATGCTCTATGGGTCGCGTGAGCCTGAGCCAGCGAAACGTTTACCGCCGACGCCAGTTCGGAAGCAAGTGTGGGCGTCGGATCCGACGTTTGCCATTCTTCTCTCCTGGCCTGGACCGGAGTTCTTGTCAAACCTCCCATAGCTCCAAGTTCCTCCCGATCTTGGTCCCCCATTGCGTTTGCGCGAGAACGAGTATTGTACGGTCGATTTCCTTCTTGTGGCATTCCCACCGAGTAAACTACTACTCCCTAAACTAATAATCACTACTAACTAAAATAAATATATAAATACAAATAAATAAATAAATACCCGAATAAATCAATAAATACCCCCAATAAATATCAGCATAAATAAATAAATAAATAAGTAATATATAAATATTTGCGGCCGACAAACACGACACCGAAACTTCACAAACATGCACCTACACAAACAACTTCTCAACAACAATTCCTTCTTCAATCAAGATTCATAAAGAGGGGGACACGTGACCAACCGGGACCAACAACCGCTCCAGTTTCTGCGCTCCACTTGACAGTCGCCCTACGGATACACTACAATTACAAACACCACTTGTGTGACCTGTCACCTACTCTAGTCTTCGCTTTATGCGATGGCCGATAGGTGAGAGCCTCACGGTGCATGAGCTCACTTTCCTGTGTCTTGTTCCGGCCATCCATCCTACCAATCCGACATGACAGTGGATGCATCGCGGGCTATCTTCACGACACCCGGGACACCCACTCCTCACCCCATCTTGGCGGACGGACGACAGAACCAAAACACGAAAGCGGCTTATTTACAAACAAATAGGCAAAAATTACACTGAACAATTTACCTACACAACTTACTCTAACTTATTTCAATATCACATTCTATCACAGATTTATTCGATATCACAGTCCACCAGGCAATGTGTCCGTCGCAAACTCCCAGTTCATTATTTGAACGGCAGTGACTTACGTCCACCAGCGACATCGAACCGTGACAAAATGCTCAAGCGAAATTTGTAAGTCCTCATCTATTAATTTCGTAGCCTCTTCCGTCTATCTCTCCCTAGCATTGGTCACTCCGCGCAATTAAGGGCCAGCTTGCTGCTCCCCTTAAGCCTGCAGCAGCGACTCCTGCCGGGACAGGTAAACAGCACTTCGCGAGCTGTCGTCTTCTCCACAAAATTTATTTTTTCCTACTCCCATGCATCCTACTCCCCACGCCCGAGTGCCATTTGCTAAAATGACTCCCGAACCTGGGCTAGTCCGGATGCCTGCGAATCGATTGGGCGCCATTTGTTACATTTTGGCTTGGTTCCCTTTGGGCAACGCCGGCTAGCTGTCGATCCCAGGGCTGGATAGTTCCCCTTGCCCGCCAAATGTACACAAAGTTTTCGAGAAAAGCGACTTCTCGGGACATCTAAACATACAAGGAACCAGTACTAAACGTCACGTCAGCAAACAAAAAGAGAAAAGAAAAATACCACATCAAAGCAAACAAATAGACGGCTGTCAAGTGATTGAAGCATCGGTGTTTCCACTTCGCGCGCCCACCCTGCCTGTGGTCAAACTTCAAACGTTCGTTTTGGCCACCCTCTGCTGGAACGGCTGCGGCTGGTCTAATCCATGGTCAAGGCCACGTGCCCTCTCCCTAAAGTAATTTAAGCCTTCATGATATTCATTCTAAACTTATATTTCAATATTTTACACATATCATCATTTAAATCAGCAACGAAACACCAAAACGTTCAACCAACAATAACTATCAGTGAATGATCAGTTGATCGCGATTAAGGCCCGTGTTTGTTTGGGCGTGTACGGAGATACCCTTACTCCTGTGGTGGTGGTGGGATATGTGTGTGGTGGGAAATGGAATTTGTTTAATGTAAAGGGGCCCTACCGAGACTAACCTACCAAGAGCTCTTGTTAAGGGTCAACGGGGCAGACGAGACAGGTATTAATTAGGCGGATTTTATTTGTACCTCACATATCACAACATACCCGTTGGGATTCAGTGACCCCACGTCACACACAAAGGGTTAAGCCCTTTGCGTCCGATCAGCTGTTGGCAATGTCCCGAAGGTGTTGGCGTTTTTACAAATACACAATACTACAATAATTTACTTAAATGGCTAATTGTTTTACATATATACAGAAAGGACAACACACGGAACAACACAACGTTCAAGGCGGCTTCAGTTTTGGTCCCCACGGTTCTCCCGTGCGTATGTGCTTGACTAGGCTTTGGCGCGGTGCACTCCAGGATGAGGGAGGCAAGGCACTATGCGAGGAGGTGCTGATGCCACGATATGACTGGCTCACAAGTATGGCTGGCTCACCGGTATAGCCGGCTCAGCGGTATGACTGGCTCATAGGCACCCCAAGGTAGGCCTGCTGCCTGCTTCATGCACCCATGGGACGGACTCACTCGGATTTTGGGTTTGATGTTTCGACCACGAGCTGATCCTCTCCAGTAACGGCGTTCTCGGCGAAATTTCCTCTGGCCCGGCCTCTCGGTGATCTTCCGGGCCAGGTTTTTAAATTGCCGGCTCTAACCAAAAAAAAACTGATGGGTTTGTCTGACTCGCACTACCCTCCGCACCATGAGAAAGAAAATCGAGAATCCACGTTTCTCTAAATTTTCACTCCTACTTATCCCTTCGGATCCTCACTAATACCTATATCTTATCCTATTTCTTTCCTTCCATTATTTCCGTAACGGATTCTATACCGGCTTCCCCCCCCCGATGTCATCCCGCCGTATGGAGCCTCTCTGGGGACCCGATAGATGGCGTTTCGCCCCGCCCAGCCCTGGAAAACTATCGCTCCGGTGGGACTGGAACATAATATCAAAATCGAGGAATAAAATGAGACCGTAATTTTCGGTATATTTCTGATGGTCGGACGGTAAATTGTATCGATAATTTCGCGGTCACACTTTTAATTTGTAAACATATGGATGATTTAAAAATTATATTAGAATTCAGGTAATATTTGTCTTGTGGTGGTCATTGCGACTTCATGCCAACAACCCTCTGTCCTTCAGCGCCGGAGCGGAGCTTCTATTTGGCAACATCAAGCGCCGGCAGCTCTCCCTGGACGGCCATCAAAAATGTGAGTATGCTGCATCTTGGATGCGGGGCAAGTGTGTCCTAAAGTATGATTCAATGTTCCAGGGACCATTGCCAATCTTCTGAAGTGGATGCATGCCAACATATTAACGGAGCGACCCGAACTCTTCCTGCAAGGTGACACGGTGTAAGTGGCGAGAGCTTTGACAGCTAAAATCTCCTTCTAATGGATTGTCTTGTACTCTGTTTAGGCGGCCCGGTATCTTGGTTCTTATTAATGACACCGACTGGGAGCTACTGGTGAGCTATAGCCATCAAATGGTGTGACACGATATTAAAATATTGAATTTTCAGGGCGAACTGGACTACGAGCTGCAAGCAAACGACAATGTGCTCTTTATATCAACGTTGCACGGCGGCTAGAAGACTTAAGCCTTTAATTATCGCAGTTGATTATAAATAAGCAAAAATTATATTTTTTTAAATGCAAGCTTTATACATAAAAAAAAAAAGTAAACAAAACTAAATCAGAATTACGTCCCTCTACCAAAATTGGCAAAGGCCCACACGATGGTTCGGGGTAGTAAAGTCTTCTTCATCTCAAGTTCTTTCACTCTAGCCGCTTGCGTATTTATATTTTAAAACCGGAAAAAAGCGCTTGGGAATTGTAAGGCATTTTGCGGAGGAAAGCATTTGTTTGCGAAGAGAATTAATAACATTTTTTTACATTTGAAGCAACGTTTATTGAATTTAAGTTTTTGCTTATTGCATATAGTTATTTATAAGATATATCTATAAATATGTTTTTGTTTAAGATATTTTAATGGTAGGCACTTAGTTTTACATTACATACTAACTGTACGCAATGATTTTCGTCGATCTCGATATGTAGGGTGGGGTCGGCCAGTCTCTACTCTACGCCCATGGCTCCGCCTCCGCTCCCTCTGATCTGTTTCTATCTCTATTTGTGAATGTGTGCAAATTTTCGATTGTGGGGTGGATATCTAGAACTATGAAATATGTATGTATTTCGACATTGACACATTGAATTCAATAATTTCAATTAGTTTCCGAAACGCGAATCATGAATGCACCCAGGGGCAAAGCAAATGCGGAATAGGGATTAATTATGACAAATTAACACAACTAAAATGTATAATGTAATAAATAATAAATAACAAAAAAAAAAATGAAGTAAAAATAATAATGATTATGGTACTCGTATCGTATCGTATTGTATCGTATCGTATATTATAACTGGATCCGATGAAACCGTTCCGTTCTTCTGCTAAAGCTATAAATCGTTCTTCTGTATACCTAGGGCCTGGCCTGGCCGAGAACCTATTTACTGCTCTCCGGGGCAGCGGATTCGGCCGCATGCGCATACGACTTGTACCGCCGCAGGATCACCGTCGAGGCGTTCGCCGTGGATGCCGTTGCCGATGCGGTGGATGTGGACCAGCTGCCCCTGCTGCCGGTGCCGGCCAACTGCTCGGCCGCGTGCTCCTGGTCCGGTGTGCCGCACATGTCTGAGACAATGCCGCTCTCTGGATGGGGGATACGGGGAAAGTGTGAGAACATGTTGGATCATTCAGTCGAAAGGATCGAGTCGTGTGGATTGAGGGTGGGGGTGGTAGAGTCGGGAGACACAAAAACAACATGCAGCACGGAGTGTGGTGGTCGGGATGCGGAGACACAGATTACGTGTTAGGTGTGGTGTTGTGTGGTGTGTGGGGATTTTATATACAGTTTTGTGTCTAGTAATACTGAGGACTTCTAGTTATATACAGGGGCCAAAAACAACAACAACAACAATAACAACAACAACTAAAAGCAACAGGATGCGCTTAGAAGAAATAGCACAATTCAAGCTCAATACCCATGGACAGCTGGCTGACGATTGTCGTCGATCGCTTGGGATGACGTTTGCTTCCGTGTCCGTGGTGTTCGTTGGTCGAGGAACTGCTTCTGCCCTCGGAGGCTTGCTCTTGGCTCTTGTGACTGCCACTGCCACTGCCGCTGCCACTGCCACTGCCACAGCCCTTGCTCAGCTTTAGGGTCTGCGTCTCATTGATCAGTTCCAGGGTGGCATTGCTGTGGCTGCTGCTGCTGTTGTGACTGCCGGGGAGCTTGCCAAAGTGCAGGCTGTGCCGTCCGCTCTCGTGCGCCCCATGGCCCGACGAGGAGCCGCCGCTGATGGAGGAGCTGCTGGTGGTGCTAGTGCCACTGGACAGCGAGCTCTCCGATATCAACGAATTGGGACGCCGCATGCTGCCCTTGCCGGGCTCCGAATGACGCAACTTTGGTGCTGCGAGGAAAATGGATTACCAATCGATCCTGCATTGAGGCATACTCCTGCTACTCACTCTTGTTTAGCTGTGTCAGGGGTATGGAGCGATCACTGATCTGGTTGTTGCTCGGACGTATATCTAGGCAGGGCTTGCTGCCAATGCCCATCGAGGACATCTCCGCCAGACGAATTTCTGTGGAAAAGAAAATGTTAGAGATGTCAGGACTGAACGTGGGGGTCGTGGCGAATGCGCACCTCTGTTTCGTTTCGCCTGCTTCCAGAGCAGCTTGGAGATTTCCTCGGTCCAGGCGTTCTTGATGTCCTCCGACATGCACTGCAGCATATAGGTGTCGTCCGGCTTTCGCTTCCGGAACCAGATCTCAAACTTGGTCGCCGAATCGCCAGTGTGCGCCGTCAGGCCAATATCCGAAGTCTTGATACTGTTCTTGTAGATGTAGATGTCCAGGTTCTGGAAGCAAAACATATCCATTGAATGAAGAGGTTTCTTCCAGGATATAGTGCCGCATTTACTCACCTTGTGGTCTGGGAAGCGGCGCGCCTTACTGAAAAGAACCAGCTCCTCGAAGAGGAAAACCTGGCGCAGCGTCTTCTTGCCCCCGCGACCCTGCCAGACGAGAAACTCATTCTGGCGCAGCAGACGGCCCTGCTCCTTGACGTTCACGTCACAGTCTCGCAGCGAGTCCATGGCCAGCAGATCGTTGCCGTGGCGCAGCTGGAACTTGACCATCTCCTCGGCACGCTGCAGTTCCTCGACATCAGCGGCGATCTCCTGCAGGGCCGCTCCCTCCACACTGCGGCAGGCCTTCACCAGCTGCTGCAGAAGCAGCGCGTACTTGCCCATCCGCTGCACCGGCTTCAGCAGGTACGAGGCCAGGTCCAGCTTGTCCTGCAGTTGGAGCTGCTTGGGCTTGAAGAAGGAACTGCCGTACTCGCTCAGCAGCGTGTCGCTCTTGGGCTTGTTCTTGTTGTACAGCGCATACAGGTAGAACTTGGACTCCATCTCCAGGAAGGCGGCGCCCACCTTGAGCGGATTACGCTCGTACCGCTCCAGTTCGCCCAGGAAATGCGAGTTGTGGAACTCGAAGATCTTCTCGATGTTGCCGAAGATCACGTTCCGCTGGCCACGCAGCGGCTGCGGAATGTCTTCGCGCAGCAGCTCGTCAATGTAGTTCTCGATCACGTAGTACAGGGAGCGCACGTAGTCGCGTTCGGTACCAATCATTTCGCGCATGATCAATAGAAGCGTTCTGAGGAGGCGGAGGAGTAGGGGGAGAGATGCGAGAGATCAGTGACAGCTCTCGCTGGATTGAGAGTATACTTCTTACTTTTGTATTTTGGGGTCTAGGCAGCTGAGCTCCTCCAGCTTGGGCAGCTCCAGACTGGAGCCATGGCACTGCAGATGGGCGTTCGCCTCCATAGGCGAGTGCATGTCCATGTAGCGCTTCGAAGGTCGCTCAAAGCACTCATCCTCGAGCAGCTCGTCGTGACTGAAAAAGGAGTCCAAATGAGCAAGAGTTTTGGGGTATTGCTCCTCCAGCACTCACCTCTTCTCGTTGAGGCTCTGGCAGGAGCAGATGCGTGCCAGCTTCGGATTGCGCTCGCAATTGTCACAGACGCCCACTCCGGAGTCGGCAATCTTTGACTGCTGCTCCTCGCCATCGCCATCGGCGTCATTATCGCAATCGTTGTCCTGCTCCTCCTCGTCCGGCTCGTCCATGTCCTCCAGGTGGCGACTTTCGCGCCAGCAACTGCAGTTGCCACCCGGCATGCCCTCAAAGGAGCTGCCGCTTCCGGAACTACAGCGATAGCTTCCGCGCTTGCCACCTGACGGCGCCGGCGTGCTACTGGCTGCCGGCAGAGTGTTGCTCTTCCTCATGGCCGGCCAGTGCTTCTCCAGCAGCGGCGTGGCGCCCAACTGCTCGGCCAGGCGCTGCAGCTCCTCGTGGGCGGCCACCTCGCGCTGGTGCTGGGTGAGCAGGTGCAGCAGTCGGGCGGCTGCCTCGAACCGCTCGTGTGTGAGCTCCAACTTCTGGGCAAACTGATCCAAGGCTGTCTTCAGGCTGGCGGCGCTCTCGCTGAGAACGGAAACCTTGATGGCCGCCGCATGCAGGTCGCGTCCCTTGGCAAGATGTTTCTATGAAATGAAGCGTGACAGGATGTGTGGGTTAGTCTCGCCAGAATCTCGCACCACTCTGCTGCCACTCACCATCGCTATGAAATAGTACTTCTCGAACTCCTGCTCCTGGGCCTTCAGTTGGGTCTCGTTTTCCCACTGAAGTTGTGAAAACTTTTGCAAATTCTCCGCTCCATCGCTGTTAAGCCAAGAGGTGACCTTAAAATGGAAGATTAAAAGAGATTTGCATCAGTGGGTAAAGCCTTCAACTTCATGTCGTTCACGCCCACGCCCACGATAGGCCAAGGTTCCACTCTTCATCGCACCCCACCACATCACAATCCCCAATCCCCAATCCACGATACTCAATTCCCCAATTCCAGAGAGATGAAAAGTGAAACTCATCGAAATGATCAACGAGACGCTCTAATTAGCCTCCACTTTACAAATTAAAATCCAATCGAACACAAATCAAATAAAACGACTCAACTATGAGTATTTTGAGGCCGGCCTCCCAAAGGTATTGAAAACGACAGACCCCCAGCCCCCAGCCCCAATCCCCCTCCAACAAAGGCACATCCACGGGGGCAGACGAAGGCACAGACGGAGACAACAACAGCCACGGGGCAATGGCAATCGACGATCTCACATTGATAATTTTGTAGCTTTAACCAATTTTTAATCACCTGCTGCGTCCAATTGAATTGATACAATCGACGATGCCGATAATGATGATGATGATGACGATGATGATGCCACGGAACCACCAAGCTGCGGGGCTGCTGCTGCTTCTGCTGCTGGGTGGGTAACTAACTAACCAGGCTCCCCCCGCACACCAATCTCCGAGCTAAGCCTCCAGCCAGAGACAGAAACAGAGACAGTCGTAGTCCCAGTCCCAGTCCAGGTCCCAGTCCCAGCTCTGGGTCGACACGCGTGTGCACCGGCGGCGCATTCACTTTCCGTTTTTGGGTTGACTCTGTTTCTGTTTCTGTCGATCTTTGGTTTCCAGATAATGGTACCCCAAACCTCTTTTGGTGCGCGCGTCCTAACCAATGAATGAAAATACGAGTCCCAGTACCAGTACCAGTACGAGTAGTGTCTGCCACCAAGTGGGAGTGGGAGTGGGAGCAGAGCGGTAACTGGAGCAGGGGCCGGCCGAACAGCTGCTCCAGTTTCACAGTTGCCGCACAATCATCCACCGACGGAGATTGAAATGGAGACGGAGACGGAGACGGAGACGCAGACAGAGACGAAGACGCGGACTCTTCATGCTCATCAGATATGGCAGGCACGGGTTTTAGAAGCACATATATATATATATATATAGGAGTATACTCGTCTATGCCACATACAGGGTGATGCAATCAATCGATTTCACAATAAAAGCACTCGAGTTGATGTCTTAATTGATTTTGTTCTCTAATTAATCTAATTGCCACTCTGAAAGCATTTTTCCATTAAGTTGCAGCACCATGAGTACTGATAATTACCTTGTATGATCTCCCAGATATAGTGCGCTAGTGCGTTATTGGATCGATCTGCTTTTCTAGAGAATTTTCAGATACTTTTCCAATCAACACATTATTGATTTGGACCCTGGATAAAGGGCTACACATTTACAGACAGAAACGGGATCACATCAGGGCACTGTCACCAGAGATTCTTATATTCTCCTGTAGATTCTGTCAAATGGAACATGCCGAGCACCTCAACGGGATTTGATTCCTCTTCCACATATTACTACAATATAATAGCTATAATAATAATACAAATTTCAACGAATCTGTAATTCTGGCAAATGCATAAGTACTATATTGGGATATAGAAAATGTGCCCTTGAAATGCTTATTTTTCGGGTATTCATTGTTTCGAATTGAATGGCACACTGATCTATTGTACGAGTACTAAAGGTAACAATCCTAGTCGATGATGTCATGGGCCACCTTTGAATGGCACACATCATTCGATTTAGCAAACTATACTCCATTCGATTGATTTAATTGTAATACGAGTGTGTATTAGGAGTGGCCATTAACTACAGTAGGTATATATTTAAGTAGTAATTCAACTGTTTTTAAATTGCCCAAAAAGAAAACAAAACTTAGAACCACACTCTCGATCGATGATTTCATTGGATAATGCTGGCAAAAGACAATTGAAACACAGCTGCGACTGGTATATGACACTACTTCTTGGATCCATTGGCGGTTGGTCCATTGAATCGGCGTCACCCTGTATGCAGAAATACAGTGAAGCCGGGACGGACCGCACTGGAGCGACCGGCTTTGCACAAAGTGTTTACATTGAGAAAAATGCTCGCGTTTGGCCTTTTTGGCTTTGAGGCTGCGGCTGCGGCTGATGCTGCTGCTGCTGCCATTTGAAAGATTGTTTCTCAACGATTGCCGCACACACAGTCAAGGCAGGCCATAAATTAATTAATTGATTTAGTAAAACTCTGCCCCAATGGATTTTCACCGCTGACCGACGGACCGACCGAATGATAAGCTAAAGCTCCAGCTCCAGCCGGCGGTGGCGGGAGGCGGGAGGCATGGGAGGCATGGGAGGTGTGGGGGCTGATCTATGAACTGTGAACTATTGATATAGTAGCGTCCTTCATTGATAGCTAACGCAATCGTTTGATTCTCGATTGATTCCATCGATTGATTGAACACCGGATGACTCACATAGTTGGCTATTTCGTTGGCCAATTTACTGGCGCTTGGTGCACATTCACTTGCCGGCGCCGCCGCTTTTGGAGTTGGAGTACGACTTGGAGTGGCAATCATGAGGCGATTGTTGCGGATGGAGCCCGATAAGCGCGACCAGATCTGCGGCAACATGCCAGAGACAGCTCAGAATAGTGACTGGAAGTGAAAAAGCCGATGCTTGACGATTGCTCCCCCTCCATCAATCATCCATCCATCCATCCATCCATCCACCCATCCACACACTATATACACACATACACATACACACACCTACACATATACAATATGTGTTTGAATGTATAGATATAATGAGGCATTTTCAAATTGAATTTTCCCGTCCCCATCGGCGGCACTCAATGAAATTCAATAAAATCCAAACAATTAGCAAACGTAAACAAAAGCGAATGCATGGATCGCTTCGGAACGGATTGGAACGGAACGGATCGGATCGGATCGGCACGGCACGAGACGGTCACCAACTGGCGGCTGTATGTATATGTATATGTACATATGTACATATATGTGAATACATACAAACGGAGTCGGAGAGTTGTAGAGTCGGCAACGCTGATGACGAGATGTCACCCATATCGTCAGAGACTTGAATTTGCTTTGTGCTAAGTAAATAGGCAAATGTCATCCATCTATCTATCGCTGAGGCACTGAGGCGGCAGGCAATCTCCAGGCAATAACTCCAGGCAGCTTCTTGTTCGCGTTCTGTCCCGCGATAAGCTCTACTTGCACTATTATTTCAGCGGCGGATGTGGTGCTCGGCTGCACCACTGATAAGCGATTGCTGCTGCTGCTGTTGCTGTTGCTGTTGCTGCCGGGTTGACTGCACTCTGCTCTCTCTCCCTCTCTGTCTCTCTGTGTTTGCCACTTCGTAGGAGGCAGCTCTTTCTAGAGTTTCTTAGCGTTTCCTGGGGGAGCTCGTTCTGTTTGATCTTAGAATCTCATTCAAGTGTTCTCTGGACGATCGATCGGCCACTTCTTAGGTCTGGCATAAAACGCAAATTTAACGTGACAGTTTTACAAGTTGATCGCATGAGCCATAAAACACATGCAACACCTACAACAGCTACAGCAACAGCAACAGCAACAGCCACAGGCTACGCCTTGGGAGCATGCGTGGCTTCCAGTGGTGGCCATAGCGGCGTCTGCATTGCAACTCCTGCTTCGGCGGATGGCGGCGGCTGCTGGCGGTTGCTGTCGTGTAATTTACACAAATGTCGCGCATTTATCTCATGGCCATAAACATTTTTTAAGCCACAATATCGAATTTATTTTGACACTTAACAAAGTTGTCGCCGATGTTGAAGTTGTGGTTGTTGTTGTGGTTGTAGTTGTAGTTGTCGTTGTAGCTGTAGCTGTTCTTGTGCCTGATATCATAGACAACAACAACAACAAGAGGTACGAGCATTGGCATATACCCTTTTCGAAGGAGTCACTGGAGCGTCGGGCGTTTGAGCTTTAAGAACATCTTCTTCAAGAGATCGTAAGGGTACTTATTCTTTAAGAATTCTGCCCCAGTCTACACATGCAGTCCATATTGTTCTCGTCCATATATCATACATGTACATATATGAGCCGTTTCTAAATACTTCTGTTTATAGTCTGTACTTAATGGAACAGATCTATGTAACACTCCCTAGTCTACTCTACAACGATTTACGATGTTTAAATCTATATCATATGTTTTCCGTTTAAAGGCCAAGGCAGAACATTTTCGTAATGCTTGATGGCACCATCATCCAGTGCTCCATAGAGTATCTTCCATTCGATAGGCTTTGGCCAGTATTCATTTTGTGGGCCTCTTCTTGGTATTCCAGGGATTCTGTTTCTGTTTCCGTCTCCGTCTCCGTTTCTATTTCTTGTATTGGGTAATTTATTTGGAAGTACATCTTAAATGATATGCTCTCTTGCCATTTGGCTGTCTCATTTCTTGTTGGCTAATTTGTTCTCTATGTTCCGAGGGTCGTTCTTTTGGCTCTGGCTCTGCCTCTGGCTGTGGTTCTGGTGGTTCCTTCATGCATATCGGAGGCAGCTTATCTCTAGCTTTTAAGTACTTCTCTTTTGGCCGTGTACTTTAACGACTGGGCGTCGTGTGGTTTTGCATTTGGATTTATGGCAGCATGCTGGAAATTATAGCAGCGATAACTGGCTCAGAGATCAGAGAGGAATCGCAGCAATTGAGGAATGCTGTCTGTCCGTCTGTCTGTCTGTCTGTGTGTCGGATGTCTGTGCGCCAAGTGAGACATTAAACATGAATGCCGCACATTAATGGACTGGGCACTGATACTCCTTCGAGGAGAGACAGAGGGAGTGAGAAAGAACTTGCAATTGAAACATGTTTTTCTCTTTGCTGTTTCCCTCGTAAATATGATTTATTTCAATTTTTATAGCTGTCCCAAGTCTAAGACGACTATAATCCCTTGTGGGTCGCACCACTTATAAACTATGTCCCCCCCACTGTGAAGGCAGTGGCACGCATGACTGCCTGCTGCCTGCTGCCCCTCCATTCCCGAATAATAAAGCAATTTCGTTCAACTATTTTATGGCAAAAGGCGATTACAATTTTACTTATTTTTCACTTTCCAAACCAAACCAAACCATACCGAACCGAACACCAATCCTCCCCAGCACCAGCCCCAGCACCAACACCAACACCAACTGGGAGCGAGAGAGAGGAGGTCTCTCTCCAGTGCGGCACGCACAGAGTCATAAATTGTGGCCACAAAAGGCCAAGACGTTAATGTGGTGACAATATTGCATGCAACCGAGACTTGGAGTCTCGCTTGTACTCGTAGCTGCTGCTAGAGCTGCAGAAAAGCCGCTTTGCCGCCACAGCACAGCAAGTGCATCATCAGGCAGGGGGTCTAGAGCTGTGTGGCAGGCAGGGGCATGGCCTGGGGTGGCAGTGAATGCAGCTTATCGTCGATCAGGCGACGGGCAACGCTGTCCAGCCACAGCCATAGCCACAGCCCCAACACACACTCTCCACTCCGCTCTCCAACTGCCATGGAGCGGACGTGACGACGCTCAAAAAATGATGACAGCTGTTGATGAAGTTGACGATTTCTAAAAATGCGTGTAAAATTAGTGTTAAAAAACATGTCAAACCCAATGTGACAGTTACATTTTGACATGACAACGCGACAACAATTATACTTTTGTCTGGTCTGCCTTCCAGTAATACCAGAGGAGTAGTGCCATTGCCATTGCCAGTGCCAGTGCCAGTGCCAGCCACAGTCCACCAGTCCACCAGTCCCCCAGTCTCCGCTTCCCGCCCCAGTCAGAGACTTAGTTCAAGTCCAAGAGCAGGACCCTGGCCTCAGTGTTAATTCAATAAATACTCATACTCGGAGCTGCATGGACATTCTAAGTAAGCGACGATTGCCATCGGCGATGGCTGCCATGCTAAGCGTATGATTAACGTCCGTTTTGATGACACAGCCAGCTCCACAGGCAGGAGGCAGGCAGGCAGCATGGAGGAGCTCCGCTCGAGAGCCACACCATTCGAGAGAAGGAGTAGGAGGAGCAGGAGCTGCATTGTTTGCTTGCGTGGAACATTTGCATGCAACAATCGGGCTGCAACCGGTTAAAGATTGGCGGCACTTGCGGCCAACCATGTTGTACATTTCATAGTCCGCAGAGATGACAGCCGCCACGAGGGAATCTCATACACACATACACACAAACACGGAGTCACGCACGAAGGCCAACACGAAGGAGAGCGAGAGAGAGAGCAATAAACTTGGAAAAACTTTAAATCCTTCTTTAGGAATAGAATATTATTTAGTCCCTCGCATTCTATATCCATAATCCTTTTAATCACCTTAAATTTCTTGCTTTTCAAGTTTCTTTCTAATGCAAAAAGTTTTCTCATTAGCTGAAATTACTATATAGATTCTTAGACCGGACCGGACCGGCATTTATCTAAGTGTCAATTCGCTAATCGACAGTAATGTGACGGTTAAGTATTTAACAGACCGATAAATCCAGCATTAATGAATTAGAACGTGACAGAGCAGAGCAGAGCACAAACTGTGTGCAACTGTGTTTTATGGACAGCTTTGCCATGTATCTGCGATTTATGGTCAAGGCATTTGCCAGTCTGAGTCTGAGTCGGCCTCGGTCCGTCCATACAACCATGTATCTCTCGTTAGTTCATTGGTTTAACCACCACACTCATTGATGTGGGATTTAAGAGGCTAATCGACACTTTAACAGCCCCAAATCGAGTGTCAGGATCATTGCCCAAAAGAGACCTAGCCAGACAGCCAGCCAGCTAGCTCTGTCCGTAATTGTTGTATCGTTTGAGTGTTCCTCGTGGGCTCCCCATCTCTAGTGTGCAAAAAAAAAAGAATAAAAATAAAAACGTATTATGCCTGCGAGGGCTAATACATGCAGTTATTATTAATGCCACTGCGGATGGGGTTCGCTGTACGGACTGTACGGGGTCCAGGGTCCAGGGTTCGGGGTATGTCGACACTAAATAAGCCTTCATTTTTCATGGCTCTCGCCTGACCGAATTCTATGCAGCAGCCAGCAGCGGCAGCCTGTTCTTGGATGCCACAGCTGCAGTTGGGAAAAACTGTAGTTATGCCGGGGCTGCCACCGCATTCCACGGCCAAAGACTGGTAGACGGGGTTCAAATGTCAGGGGCCATAAATAAGCCAAACCAAACAGGCGGCCAAAAGGCCTTCCGCGACACCGATGCCATGCGATGTGGATGCCCATGCCCCTTATCCCATGCCCCCCATACCCCTGCAGATGCTTGCAGATGGACTTGCAGAAGCCAGATCGCTCCTTTTGGCGCGATTGCAATTCAAGGCGCGAAACAATTAAACATAGTTTTCATTGCACAAAGACCGCCGACGACATTGCGCAAATTAATTTGAGCAAACACACACACGCACACAGTGAAAAAGAGCACACACAAATATCTCAAAGAAAGCGCGCTAAACAAATCCAATTTCACCGACAGACGACAGAAGACAGACGACACACAGCAAATGTTTATCCATCTGTCTATGGGTCTATGTCTTTGAAGGAGGGGTGGCTCGCCTCTTGGCTCTCTTTCACTGGCAAAACACCCAAGGCTACCACCACCAACCACACCACTCACGGCCATATTTGTGGAGCAATCCACAGATCCCCAGTCCCACCTTCATCTCTCTCTCTCTCTCTCTGTCTCTCTCTCCTGCCAACAGCATGCGCTCCCAGGTCTAATGCAGCCCGATCAACAATTTAGATATAATATCGCATATCGCATCATAATGTCGTCGTCGTCGTCATCATCATCATCATGGATGTGGATGTGGATGTGCTAGTGGTTGTGGGCAACAAAATGGCGACACCAGTGGCACCACTGGCACTGGCACATCGATCGGTGGCTGCCACCGCAGTGGCAACAACCAACAACCACCACCACCACCAACACGGCGGCGGCATCTTTTTTCGCACCTTGTTTGAATGCGCACGCCTAATGGACGACAGCGACATTAGTTAGTCCGCCGACGGATCCGTAGACGAGGGGTAAGGTGAGTGTGGGGAGGGGCTATCCGAGAGGATGGGATTGCAAGACTTGGTTTTCGTGATCCAGTTATTTTTGTTGTTGTTGTTTTGTATCTTTGGCCGAGAGATTATAGATTTAATTAAAAAGAAAGAAAGAAAGAAAGACACATTCGAGACCAGCTTCAAATACACTTTCGTTGGATTTTATTTGTGAAAGAGAAACCGACAAGAATTTCAGATCATCTTTTGAATACTTAAGATCGCATCTCAAAAATATCAACTTTCTCGTGAAATTCATTTGAAATTATTCCACAACAGAAGGAGAAACCAGGAACTTATATGTACATAGATATTGTATCCAATATTGCTGATTTTTGCTATATTTGTGGATAATAGCCAGATATTTGGCTATACCAAAAATTAGTACAGTATCTAGAACATTTTCAATGGCAGATAAATATTTGTTCTTCTTCTGCTCCCAAACTAAGAAACCTCTTATAAATATATTATTACCTATAATTTATAAAAATTCCAAATGCTTCCTTCCAAATTTTTCAAAATATCTCCATTCGTTTCGGTTTGACGTACATATGTATGTATACGGTATACCCCAAGCGGATGCTCAAACGGTTAGAGTATCGCAGGGGAAGGTGGGGATGCTGGGAAAAGACAAAAGCCAACACCAAACGATCTGCACAAAATTGGTAGCTGTCAACGCCTTTTTTAATTGAAAGCGTGTTGGTGTTAAATACTCGTAAGTATCTCTTAGTATGATTTTTGCGCCGATCGCGATATGACAACGCTGGACAAACGGACAGACAGACAGACACTTGAAGCGAGCGACAGTCGGTCTCTCTGTCTGTCTGTCTGTCTATCAGACGGGAGTGACAGACAGATGGATGGACAGGCGATTGGCGACTGAGACTGAGACTGGTCGGGGCTTATCGGTGAACTACTTTTTGAAATGGAAATGAATGAAATGAGCCAACGAGTCATGCGAATGCGAATACTTATTTATTTCTTTATTTGAAATCAATGGGCAGGCAGCAGGCAGCAAGCAGCAGGCAAACTGCCGGCAAATCGATTGAACGCCAAAGAGAGGAAAAATATCAAAAATTTAATTTCTTTAACCTTGCTTTCACTTTTCTCATTAACTTTTCGTCGGCAATTAAAATTCAATTTTAGCAACAAAAATCAACTCAGATAAATGGCCGCACATTTCTCAAGCGGATCGGATTGGATCGCCGAGCGGATTGGCGGTTTTTAGAGGAGGAGCAGAGGGCGCGGGGGAGCGTGTGAAAAAGGCCAAATGGCCAGCAGCAGCAGCAGAAGCCAACAGCCAACAGCTGAAAGCCGAGAGCCAAGAGCCAAGATATGTATGAGAAAACGCTAACAAGGCGATGCCAATTTTTAAATGCCAATTTCCGCAAATTATTAAATGAAATTGAGGATTCCAAAGAGCTAGTATGTATGGTAGTATCTGCCACATCTTTGGGGGAGCTATGGGACCATATATGGTAGCTGCGTGTCGTGTAGCTGCAATTTGACATACTTTTGTTAACCAGCAAACTGCAACTGCAACTGCAGCAGCAGCAGAAGCAGCATCAACGGCATCGGCTGTGTGGCATCAACAATCATAGTAATAATGGAAAAAAAAGAGGAAAAAACCCACTTAATAGTATCGCGAAAGTATGACGAATATGTAAACGCATCGGAGGCAACCCGGCAACAGCTAATCCCGCAACAAATTATTGTGATTAATCAGCGAAATTGCATTAGCCAGGAGTCGACGCCGAAGTCTCTCCATCTCTCACGGAGGGCGTTGCTGCAACTGTCACTGGTCGCTGATTAAGCGACTCCTGGGAGCCATGGATACTGGGTCCGCTGGGGCGACTGGGAGCTGCCGTTGTGGGTGCGTGCGTGCGCAATTATGCTTCGGGGCACGACGGTATCCCACAGCAGAGACACTCATTAACAAATCAATTACAGTGCCAGGAAATGGCGGCGACAAGCGACAAGCGACAAGCGACCAGAGATGATGCTCTGGCAGACGCTCCTCGAAAGCTCCAGTCCCCCCGTCCAATCTGGTAGCAGGCCGGCTGAGGCTGAGGCTTATCTAACGGCTCCATTTGGCCGCTGACTGGCGGCAGCCCCATCTCTCAATCTCAATCTTTCAGCCCGATCCTAAAACTAATGCGAAAGTGGCTTTGGCTTTGACTTTGACTTTGACTACAGCCTCGGGGAGTGGACACTGAGCGGATGCGCGTAATAAATTAATAAAGCCAGCATTAAATGCAATGCATATTCAATTAACAATGTCAGAGCGACAGAGACAGAGACTGCATTGCGTATCTGGCAGATACATGTGGCATTTCGCTGCGCATGCCGCCGCCGCGCATTTCCTGTCCGAATCTGAATCTGAATGTGAACGTGAAGCCATATCCCCAGAGGAGCGAAGCTCATTAAACCGCATACAAAGTTGCTCCTGCTGCCGGCTACTGCTGGGGAGAAACCGTCTTTATAGATATTGTAAATCGTTCGACGAACTTAGGGAACACTTTACGATCCAAAGTGGATTCTCTTTTGCATTGCGAATGTCGGAATTAACAAAATATCTCCCTGATGCCAGGGGGAGGAGTAGCAGACTCTCATTTCGCTGGTACTTACCTCATTCATCTCATCCTCCATGGCCCGCTGCCTCGTCAACTGCCGCAGGCGTTCGCGTCTCTGTTCGGTCAACTGCTCCAGTCGCTGGGCAGCGCGGTCCACCTCGTTGAAGAGGAGCGTCACCTTGCGCAGCTTGCAGGCGGCATCCGCATTGAGCACCGTCATCGGTGACCCCACCGCCACCCCACCTCGCAGTGGTGCGGCGGTGGCGGTGGCGGCACTCGCCGGGCCAGAGGTGATGCCTCTGGCCAGCTCCTGCAGGCGGGAAAGCTGCGAGGCCCCCAGCTTGCGGAGGCTGTGCAGCTGCGAGTCCATCAGGGCACGACTCAGGGCCCGATGCTGGCCGTAAAGCTGGCGGCGCGTCGGCAGGCCCTGCAGATCGGCGGCGCGTATATCGCTGAGGGCGCTCACTAGATGTCCGCCGGCGGCCGAACACTGCCTCTGGAACGCCTCCAGCTGGGCGAAGAACTCGCGCCACTTGCCCGCGTCGTGATGGGGCTGCTGCTGTTGCTGCTGCTGCTGGCCGGACAAGGCAGGGAGCGACGGCAGCAGGCCACTGGGTAGCTGTGATGGCGCAACACTTGTCGTGACTTGGTCGACGCTAATGAATTTAACCAAATGCGATGGCGATGCCGGCTCCTGTTGGGGTCAGAGTCAGAGCAAAAAAAACCAAAAAAAAAGAAAAGAAAAAACACATAGCGGAATCGTTGTCATTAGTGGATTTGGCCGGGGAGTTCTGTTTATTTTGCCTGGTCTGGTCTGGCCTGGCCTGGACCTGGCCTGGTCATGTAGATCGGGTTAATTGGCTCGGACTGGGGTTCGGACTTGCGACTCTTTTTGGGGCGTGAACCCGAACTCCAGTTCGAACTCGAACTCGAATGATTTTTTCTGTTTTGTATATTTTGTGCAATCTGAAAGGTCAAACTCTAAACTTACCGGGTGATCATTGTGGTTATTGTTGGTGTTGGTGTTGCTGTTGCTGTTTCTGGTGTTTCTGTTGGAGGAGGTGGAGTTCTGCTGCTGCTGCTGTTGCTGCTGTTGCTTCTGTTGCTGCTGCTCGTTGCACAATTGCAGCAAATTCGTATCGCTAGAAACGACCAAAATTTCACAATTGCCAATCTGCTTGCTTAAGAGCCTGAGACTTTGGCAAATTAATTCGATTACGCATAAATGTTGCGATTTCTCGATGGCAATTAAAATGGTAAATGTTTGCTGGGCGGGTTGTTGTTGTTGTGGTTGTCGCTGCGACTGCAACTGCGACTGCGACAGCGACTGCTGCTGCTCCGTACTTTTATGGCCATTGATTGTTGCGGTTGTTCCTGGTGTTTGGGGGCCAGGAGGCGGTGTTGTGCTGCAAATGTGCCAAGAAAACGGCCAATGAATGAGTTGTGGCGTGGCTCTACTACCTCTGCTGTGGCCGAGAAGTGCACGGCACACGGTACACGGTCAAGTCGCATAAATAACAACGAAAATGTGCTTTTGATGCAGATCGGAGCTGCTCCCGTGCAGCTCCACGTGCGGAACTAGTTCACGCGCATCGATCTGCTATCGTAATCGGAGTCATTTGCGGATATGACATTATCTTAATTGCAGTATTATTTGGGATGGGAAACCAATTGGACTACAGATCGGCTTATGGATCGAATCCTTTTGAGCGTAAAGAAGGTTTCAGAGACCACTCTCTGGAATCAGAGAGGATTCCTTGAACCATCTTCCTGGTTTGCTATTATTTCGTATTACTTTATTTGTTTATATATTATATTTATTTATAAGAAACTTAATTCGAAAGCATGTTCTTCTCTTCCATGTTATATTTAATTTATTTTAATTGGTTTGAGAAATTTCTGGTTTCTGGTCCCGCAGTTTTCTAACTAAATTAGCTAATGGCAAATGTTGAATTATATTCCCCTACCCCTCTTATTTTTATTGGCGCTTGGTCTGTAATTTCTCTGTTACGGTATATTGCCAGAGTTGCACTTCCATTAGCGAAGGGGGAACCTTGAGAACTAGTTCATATGTGAACGCTGCACAAGCAGCTCTAAAACTGTGATTAAGGCAATGGGGTGGCATGTGGCGGTGCTCTAGGCCAGGCTTTAAAGCGCAAGCAGTAGCAGCACCAGCGGCAGCAGCGGCAGCAGAACATACAAACTTGGCAACGCCCAAAACAAGTTCAACTTAATTGGCAATAAGCGGCCTCTGCACTTGGCTCAGTGTCTAGTCAGCCACTGCCACTGTGACGGTGGCGGTGGCGGTGGTGTGGCAGCCTCAGTGTCGGAATCTGAGTCGCACTCAAAGTCCGCAAAGCACTTTACCTTTCAGTAAATCAGTGAAGGAAAACCACGTAACTATGACAAGTTGGTAGCCACTTTTAATCAGCGTAAATAAAAATTGAAAATTGCTGCTAATGGCAGCTGTTCAGGGGAGTAGGAGGAGGAGGGGAAGCATTAAAGCCATCAAAAGCCCGGAGTCCGAAGCCCACAGCCCACAGCCCGGAGCGGAGCGGTGTCTTAACACTTTAGTCAAAGTTTGTCTTCGAGCCACAGGCAGAGCCAAAGCCAGAGCCAAAGCCAAAGCCACAGCCAGACATTCCTGCTGATCCGCTGCCAGAACGGACTGTAACTGTAAACGCATGCCGGGGCCAGGTTCTCACATATTTGCCACTCGCTGTTGCTGCCACGGTGGCTGTTGCACTCACAGTCCACCCCCGTTGCTGCTGCTGCTGTTGCTGCGGCTGTTGCTGTTGCAAATTGCACGCAATGCTCGGAGGGAGATCCCAGAGATCCAGCAGAGATGTGGCGTGCTCCGAAGCCACCGTGGGCTTAATGATGCCGCCGCACACTGCACCGCACTGCACTGCACTGCACGGATTGGCTATAAAGAGCGGTTGGCATTTCAATTTCAAAGCAGCCTGCTATGTACATATGTATGTACATATACATATATTTATGCTGTCATTAGCAGTGCGGTAATTATTCCAAAGCGAACGGGGAATACCCTCTCTAACTCTAACCCACAATATATGTAGACTCCTATTCTTTGGTATCACATACTGCAGGACTTTTTCTAATGATATCCAATAAAATATTTCAAACGTAGCTCCCCGACAACGGGCTATGGGCATCAGATATCTAAAATATTTCTAAAATCTACAATGCGTATGTTCTACATTATTAATCTTGACAAAAACCTATTGAAATATTTCCGCATACTTTGGACGTTTCAATGGAATGCTAGACATCCATTTGTTTTCCCGGAAACACATTTTCCAAGATTTTTGTGTGCCCCCAAAACGGCTTAGCCCCTGCCCCAGGCCACCACCTTTTCCCTCACATACATATGCTGGTAATTATAATTTGAGACCTTTGCTGATTTCTTTTTCCGATCCATTTGGGGTCTCTCATTTGGCACACACTGCCGCGAGTTCTCTCATCGGCTCGGCTGAGTGGGACAGGCAGGCAGGCAACCAAGACGACGACGCACTAAAATATGAGGAGCAATACACAAACACACAGTCCTGGGCCCAGGTCGAGCGTGTGTAACCCGAGCTTTGCTTTTATATTCGTATTATGCGCGGGCATGCATATTTATACCTTATAGCCAGACTCATAGACTCGTAGTCATAGCCGAAGATTCCAAGAAATGCAGAGCCCCACACACACACCACAAACTCTGTCCATAAAAACAAATTTAATTGCAAGCTGTCACAAACATGAGCCCCCACCTCCTCCCCCACCTCTGGGTAAGCCTTGGTAGGGAGGGAGTCTCTTGAAGATGGAGATGGAGTCGAAGCTAGAGCTATAGTCAGAGCTCGGGTAAGAGTCGCTGTTGGGTGTTGGGGTCAGACCCGCTTTTTGCCCAGGCCCATCATATGCTTAGACAGACAAATGATGTAAGTTTTTGGATAACCATCTATTGCCCATCTCTCTGGTGTCTCAGTCTCTGTCTCTGTTTCTGTCTTTGTCTCTGTTGACACTGCTAGGCCCAGGCCTCACTTTGGCTCACTTGGTGAAAACTTTACAGAGCTCAAATATTAAATATTTGCGTGAGCAAGTCCATCTGTCCATCCGTCCATTCGTCCGTACATCTGTCTGACATTTGGATTTGGACAGGCAGCTAATGAATACCTTACACATGTCGGCAAACAAACGCAAATAATGTCAATGGCTGCATCAGGCCCGAGACTCTCAAGTGGCTCTGCCTCTGACTCTGCCTCTGACTCTGCCTCGGCCTGTCCTGTCCAGCTCTCAAGCTCCAACTCGTCATGCGTCAGAGTGAGAGACTGGCTGATGCTGAATGCTGATGATGATGATGAGGCGGCTGCTGCTGCTGCTGCTGCTGGTGTGCCAGTTTTCAGCGCAAACTCCACTTCCAGACTACCAATCTCTATATGTTTGTCAAAGAGTTTTCTACACGATTTGGCCGCGTTTTAACCACCAATTGGCATTGAAGCAATTAACATTAACATGCAGCTGGAGCTGGGGCTGGAGCTGGAGCTGGGGCTAGAGCTGGAGCTGGGGTTGAACTGAAAACTGGAACGGGAATCGCGATGAGTGTTCTCTTATGTCGATTTAGATTTCACAGATTTTCTGATATTTCCAGGAATCGTGTGGCCGCCTGGAACCTTCCCAACATTCAGCACAAAAAGCAGCAACAGCAGCAGCAGCAGCAACAACAAAAAATATAAAAGTTCACATCATAAATCTTAAAGTGTCACGAATCTGTCTGAAAAAAATCATTCATTTGCCCTGCAGTATGCTCTCTCTGTCTCTCCCCCACTCTCTATCTCTCTTTGTCTCTCTTTCTCTCTCTCTCTCGCTTACTCCACAAAGGGAAGCCGCACACAGACGACGTGCCATGGAGTCCCACCCCCCTCCCGCAGCAACAGCAACTGTAGCCGCCTGAGTGGAATTCTAATTTACACTAGACAGCAGGAGGAAAAACTCTGTTCCTGAGAACTGTTTTTACGGCTTTTCGATTGATTTTTCCCAGGGACTTTTGACCCTGATGGGAGCCTGATGTATTTCGGGGGGGAGGGGTTTCCTTTGAAAGAGGTCTAAAGATAGTTTTGATTGTTTTGTCCAGATATGTGCCTAGAATTTCTTTATCGATCATTTTGTTCAACTAAAATCCCTTTCAACAGAACTCGATTCGATCATCAAAAAGCCTTTTCGTGAACAGGACATGTATGTTGTTGTGTGTATTATTCTTGGACATTTTCTTTTAAAGCAAAGACAGGCCTATATATTAGGCTATTCGAAACCATCCATCTAAAATCTTGCGTCACGATGAACTCCTTCTAACAATCTCTCTTTTCCCAAGGTTTTTCCCATGATTTTCATCCATAATTACATCCATAAATTACAGGCTCATTAATGTCTAAGGGGGTTTCCTTTTCTCAAATATCCCATGAAACATGATCCTCAATAACATCTTAAGAGCCGTTTCCTACCCACACGAGTACCTGAACCTGAGCACAGGAAATATCTTCTAATTAAGTTTCATTGACTTTCGCCTGGGAATCTGGTGAGACTGGGAATCTAAATTTGAGCTAAAAAGGCATTCAAATATCTTTCGGGAGATCTAGGACAGATACTGGATATCGCAAACTATGCTGGACAGTGCCCTGCCCTCCCCTTCCCTCCCCTCCTTCCGCCTATCGACTTTTACGCCAAGACTTTTGTTCTATTTTCTAAGACCAGAAGAGCCCAGAGTTCTCGGTTCTCTGTTCTCGGTTCTCAGCCACAATGCAAGTGCTGTTCGATGTTGTTGCCGCATGTTTCCTTTTAGCCAAAGTGGCAAATTGACTGACATGCATTCGGTCAGACCATCCAGCCATCCGACCATCCGACCATCGATGGAATGGAGCAGAGTGGAGTGGAGTGGTGTTGAGGAAACGTCCGACAGTCCAACGGTCTTAAAGGCTTAACTGCTTCGTTCCCAGCGCCACTCGGAGTCCGTCTGTCTGTCTGTCTTGGTGTTGCATTTGCACATTTGCATATCTGCTCGTAAATATGGATGGGCCGTCTCGTGTAAGAAAGAGAGAGAGAAAGCTCTCCCCTGGCTGCCGAGGTCTCTGTGCAAAGCCTATGAACTTTTTGCCAGACAAATTGAATTGCCTGATTCTCCAATTCTGATTCTGGTTCTGGGTTGTGGGATCTCTCTCTATCTCTCTTTGCCTCTCTTTTTGGGCCCATTCCCATGCGTTACTTTGACATTAAACCGATGAGGCTTTGATTCTAATTCTGATTCAGATGCAGATGCAGATATAGATAGGATATGGATGGTTATGGTTATGGATCCCCTATTCTCCCTCCACTTACTTGCGCTCTGGTATGGTGCTGTAGTAGAGCAGCAGTGTTGCAAGCTCATAGCAATTGAGGCCGGCGGACGCCACACAGGCCGCATCCACGCTCACAAGTGGGTCGCCGTTGAGGGTGCGTGTGCCTGCAAAAGAACAGATGTGGAAATCAGAATCGTAAAAGATCACAAATGCAACTCCTCCGTCTCTCAATTGGTTCGCCCTGGGTGGTCGATAATGTGCGAAAAACTGTGTGCGAATTAATTGAAAAGCCCCGCCCCTCCCCTCCGCTCTCCTCCGCACTCTGCGGGCATGCACTACTCCGCCAGCGGCAAATTGCCGTATTTTTTTTCTTTTCTTTTGCGGGTGGATGGGGCTTGGATTGCAATTTATAAGCAAATTTCGTTTAGTTTTCAGTGAAAGTCTAGAATTAAATGGAAAGTTTTGTCACCTGTGGAACAGGAGGATGGGCACTCACCTGGCAGATAGACGCCGCTGGTCAGCAGTTTCTCGGGCAGCTCCCCAATGGAGCTGGGCGGCAGCAACTCCGTTTCGCAGGTCTCTGGAAAAACCAAACCAAAGCGCGGACAACGGGTGAGAAAACACATGAGAAATATGGATGGATAGATGAATGGATGGATGGATGGATGCATGAAAGGATGGGGGAGGGGTGACCACGTATATGGGTTAATTGGGTTTTAAACGCTCGTCGACGAAAACCTTGAAAACTCGTTCAGGATCTGCGCCGTTTGCATAATAATGTCATTTGATTAATTTCGTTGCTGCCACTGGGGCACAGGCAGCAGTCAGCAGTTAGCAGTCAGCAGGCTCCTGCTCCTGCTAGGAAGGGGGCGTGGTCTGCTCCGCCCCGCCCCGCCCCGCCAAAAAACAGGTCCATCATAATTCATTTTCAGTGTCCACCGACTTTCCCATGCGACAAAAATATTTCCATATGATAAATGCGGCACATTTCAGCGTCTGCGAAAATTCTGCTGCACTCCATCGCTCTGAACGTCTCTCTCTCTCTGTCTCGCGGGGCCACCTGTTGGTGCAACTGCCACAGAGAGCGAAACCGAAACCGAAACCGTATCCGGAGGCGGCACTAGGCACTAGGCAGTCGGCAGTTGGGACTGGGGGACCTGGGCATTGTAATTCGATATCCCGACCACAGAGACCTGCAGCAGCCCCCGCATTTTTGCGGCTGATTTATGCCCGCTCGCAAATTGCACCCACACCCAACATACCACTAGTCGGTCGTTCGGGGTTGAACGCATTCCGTCGCACAGTGGTACCAGATATAGCCATTCATCGGAATGACTGTGATATGGCATGATTATAGAAATACCATCTGCAATATCTATAGACATATGGCGGAAGGAATCCAGATAAAAGGCCTCTACCTAGAGCTGCCTCCCTATAGCTGCTGCTGTGGCTTGAGAGCAATCCAAACCCCAGCACTATACGGTTAAACACGTACAGATGTGCAAGTGTGGGGCTAAGAGAGTTAATGAGTTATGCAAGTGTGGGGCTAAGAGAGTTAATGAGTGAATGATTACAAGCGAAGGGAGGAAACGCAATACAGTGCAATGCATTGGAAGCAAAAGAAGGATTGGAATGGATGTATGGATATTCCAGAGCACATTATCTGCCCTAGAGTGAGACTGGGAAAGGATGATCACTTCTTGTCACGTGAGGCAGTAGAGCCGCTCTTGCTCTCTCCCTCTCTCTTTTCTAGTATATGTCTATACAAAATCAATCTGAAATCAACTTTCAGTCAATATCCCACATTTTGCATGCCATTTCGTACCACTGTCTGGGCCCGTGGGGGCACACTGCTTTGGTTTCTCATTTAATTTTCATATTTTAGGCTTTTGACAAATTAAAAGGCATTTGCACCGGTGTCGCTGTGTCTGTCCCTGTCCCTGTGTCTGTCTGTGTTTGTGGCTGTGGCTGCTGCCCCTGCGGCTAACCAGAGTCTCGCCGGATGCCGTGGGCGGCTGCGGCTGCGGCTTCGGCTGTGGTTGTGGCTGCTGCTGCTGCTGGTTTCATTACGGTGGACATATGTTTGGGGCAGCACTCTCTGGAGTCTAGATTTCAGATCCAGAAGCTGCTGCGGCTGACGGTGCCTCTTTCCACCTCTAAGCGGATCACTTCGTAAAGGGACTTCAGCTTATAGTGCAGGGCCATAGTCACGAGAACCATACAGAAAGTGTACATATAGGCGTTGCACAGGACAAACATGGGCCAGCCGGGAAACATGGCACCCAAACAGCCGTGCTCGTAGATGTTGTCGGGGTTCACGGTCTTGTTCCGGTAGCAGGTCGACGGGCCCGGTCTCCGCGGATAGTTGTAGTCCTCGGGCCCCACCATTCCGCAGCAATGGAAATACTGTTCGGTTTCGCCCAGCTGATTGGTCTTGAACATGTAGACCACGTAGTAGATGTCGTAGAGGTCGTGACCCAGATAGGTTCCGAGTACTAGGGGGCAAATACCGACAGAAATGAATATGCCCACCCACTGGAGGATTGGAGGATTGGAGGAGTCGAAGGATTGTTCATTAAGAGAGACTCTCGACTGTGGCCAGGGCTCAGCCCAGCCCACTCAAATAACTCACCAATTGAGTGGCATTAAACTTGACCATGTACACCATAATGGCATCCGTGATGAGGAGGACCAGGCTAATCGTCTGCAGGAGCACCATGAGCGCGAAGCAAGGAAGGTAGCTAAAACTCACGGGCACATTCTGCATAATGTATATATTCTCTCGCGCATCCTCCAGGTAAATGATCTGCCATTCAGTGGGGACCAGGGGTATCAAGGATCAAATAGGACACCACACTGAAGATCGAAGCTTACCACAATGATTATATTTACGATAATGCAGGCCCAGTAATAGTGTCGCGGTGAACACTCACAAGCGCAGTACTCAGGCATAACAAATGTCCAGTTCCCTGCCAATACTTTCTATAGACATCTTTGACTCTGGGGGAACAGGATACTGGATACTGGATATTCCAAATCCAATATGTACCCAATATGTACCCAATATGTATAGTTTTCACTCTCTATCTCTGTCTAGCTTTGAGAATTTGGGACAGCAACAGCTTTATCTGGAGACCATCGCCTGGCGTTTAATTGAATTAAATGTCCGGGGCAGCATTTATGAACAGAAAATATATCAAATTAGCGCTAAATTTGTGGCGATATCTGACTTCAAAGCGCCCCGTTCGGAATGGGCACAACTTTGACTGGATCTCGGTGCTGGCCTGGCCTGGCTGTGGCTTTTGGCTGTGGGGCGTTTAATTGAATAGTTCGGGCAGCATTTTTATGCATTTGCATACGATATTGCCGAACCGAACCGAACCGAACGAACGACGGTCCTCGGACGAGGGGCTCGAGACTAAAACAAATAAGACAAATCACGCCCAGAAATGGCCAGCGATAAGCCACGAACTGAACTGGATTCGTGTCGAGTCGAGTCGAGTCGCGGTGTCTGTTGCAAGCGAGATATCTGGCTGAGCAATTTCTGATGCTGTTGGCTATTTTGTTCATGGTGAAAAACGTTGCGCATGCGTAATGCAATATTACGTATACGTACCCAAAGATCGTTCAGCTGCTCCTCCTCTGCCTCCACCGCAGCCTCCACCACCATCGCTGGGCTCCTCATCGCTATCGATATGCGGAAAAGAGTTGCCCAAGCAAAACAGCGGCAAGGCCGGGGATGCGGATGATGCCTCACTCTTCTCACTGTTGCCGCTGCTGCTGCTGCTGCTCCTCTTCTTTGTGTCGCTGTTGCCACATCCTCCTGCATTCTGATTATTATTGCTGAGCAGCTCCTCGCCGGCACTCGAGCTGGAGCTGGAGCTGCTGCTGTTGCTGCTCCTATCGCTGACATTGCTATTACCCGACGAGGTGGAGTTCATGCTGTCCTGTCTGTTGGTCAGACGCCGCAGCATGTAGCGGTTGTTGAACAGTTTGTTTTTGGTAATCAAATCGCTGCGCCTCAGCGCGCACTTGGGTGAACCGGCAATGCTGTTCGGATTACCCCCATTCATGTTCCCATTATTGTTGTTGTTGTTGTTGTTGCTGTTGCTAGTGTTGTTGTTGGTCTCATCCAGTAGTGGCAGATCCTCGCCCAGTGGTTGGTGGGGCATCTGCATCTGCATCTGCAGCTCGTTCAGTGACACGCGCTCAATGCTGCGCTCCACGCTCACCAGCAGATTCTGCAACAGCTGCGGCAGCTCCCCGCCGTCTGTTGTGGCCATCATCATTGATGCCGCCGCCGCCGTCGTCGTCGTCGTCGTGGACATCTCCAGTTGTAGCAGGCTCAGTGGCAGTGCCAGGGGATTCGTATGGTCGATGCAATATCGCTGGATGCTCTCCACGTTCGATGAGGAGCGCCAAACAACATAGAGCCGTAGTGTGGCCTCTGCGTCGTCGTCGTCGTCGCTTTTGTCGCTTTTGTCGGTTGCTGCTGCTTCTGCAACGGTGGAAAAGAGAAAGGGGAAGAAAGGAGTCCAGCGATTAGTCGAGTCTGTGGCAAGAGCAAGAGCAAGAGGGGGTAAATGAATGTGTTTCGATCTAATCTTGGCTTGTAGCGCTCCGGATAGGACCTGGACAAAGCCAAATGCCACTGGAAGGAGTTTTCTTTGGGAAAACATAAAAAAGGAAGATTTCCACAGTGGAAAGTGATCTATATTTCTTTCTATGGATGTGTATATTTCCTGGCAAACTTCTCCAAAAGATCAAAGAATTTAAGAAAGCTCTCTTTAGGGTTCCCCCATGCATTGAAATACATTGAACGTGGCTCGAACTATTCCCATAAGTGGGGTCCTTATGCTTGGAATATATTGTACCTTATATCTACTACTAACTTTCTTTCTTTTTTTCTTGCCTTACAGTGATTAGCATTAATATTTGCAATTTAGAGGCATTTTAGTCCAACATCTACCTCTACATCTACCTCTACATCTACCTCTACATTTACCTCTACATCTACCTCTACATCTACATCGACAGTGCCCATCGGTTAGGCTGCTTTTCTGCCTGCCTAGTGTCACTTGTTGGTGGTTGGTCTTGGCACTTATTCTCATTATTCAAATGGATCTACATCTCTAAAGGTACAATCCAATCAAGTAAGAAAAGGCAGGCGAGCTACAAGAGGTATTCCCTGAGGCATTTTAGACCATGCATGGCCTCAAGAGCGAAGCCAAGAGCCTCCTCGGACCAGCGTTTAATGCTGATTGAGGGGTTCCTTTTATTGGTTAAGCATATAGCCGTACGGATGAGGGATACTGGGATCCAGCAAGGGATCGACCCACTTACCCAATTCGATGCACAGATACAGCTCTGCGGGACGAAGTGCGTGCGCGATCTCAGCGTCGCTCAGATGCAGCACCAGCGCTCCATTGGGTGTTGCCAAAGGCCAGCCGGCGTGCCATAACCAGGACTGCAAAGACGGATAAACATAAACGGATGATAAACGCTGATGGAAGGTGGCAAGAGCGAGGGGCAGAGAGATTGAGTAACGAAATCATTTGCAAATTTTTATTATTACAGCGATTACATGTTTTGCGGAGCATAAGAGAGCCAAGAGTCTGAGCCAAGAGCTGGAGTCTGAAAATTATGCAGGCCACAACACCCGCAAGTGTTAAGCTGCAGAAAAGGAAACCAAAGCCGTGGAAAAATTGGGGGAAAAATGCGCGAGGCTTAGACTGTCTGTCTGTCATAGCCAGGGTCTCCCCCATACATACATACATATATATATATATGTATATATGTATTTGTATTTGTCTGTGGGGGTCTCAGACTGCGGCATGGGTATCAGAGATGTGGCCACAACTTTGTGGCATGGCCGGGGCAGGACCAGACCAGACCAGACCCCAAAAACCCGAACACGGCAATAGGCGATGGAAAATTATAGATAAATCATGCAAGTCAAACTTTTTTTTCTTTTTTCTGTTTTTTTTTTTTTTTTTGGCAATTTCTGCTAATTTTTGGTTATTACCCTTTCAGCGTTTCAGCCAGAAAAAAAAGGCAGCAAAAGCAGAAAAACGCAGATTTCACCCCTACGGGAATGTGAAATCGAATTTTGAGACTCGGACCTCAGAGAGGAAGCCCCCCTCCCCTCCCTCCAGCCCCCTCCCTCCAGCCCCCTCCCTCCAGCCCCCTCCCCCCGTCGCAGGCCTGCCGGCCCCCCAGCCAACGACCAGCGATCCCTGTGCCACTATTAATTGTTGCAAAGCGAAAATGTTGCCATCGCATTTTGGTGGCTAATTTGCCAGATAGATTTCCTTTTGCATTTGATTTTTCGATTCGCAAAAAACAGAAAACAAAAAAAGAGGGCAAAAAACCAAAAACACAACAAAATAAAAGGTGCGCGCTGCGCACTGGCTGCTTGATTTATGGCTTGGATTTCGGCTTGATTTTATTGGTAACAAAGCGTTTTTGGGCTTTTGTTGCACATGCCACAGACCAGGGAGACCACAGAGAGACACACAGACCCCACAGAGACAGCAGAGAAACAGAGCAACAGCAGGGGCAGGAAGAGATTGGTGATGGTGGGGGGGCAGACACAGTGAAGCATAAATCAATTGTTGTCGCACGAGAGAAGGAGAGAGAGAGGGAGGGGGAGAGTGGGGGGTGGGGGGTGCCGTGCCCCCATGAAGAGGGTCCGTCGCTATCCATCGATATCCATTCAAACAGAAAATGATCAATTTTGTCATTTGATCAAAGCCGCAGAAACGATCGAATCGATCGCAACGATCGCAACGCATCGTTTACAATCGATTGAACAAAATGATCATCGCCGATCAACCGAACGAAAAACCACACAACGACAGTCCGCACTTCCTCTGGAGGAGGCTTCACTGTCCCCACTCCTCACCTCGCAGTCGCCGTCGCAGTGTTTCTTTTTTCGGGTAGGTATACATATCGTATCGCTGTCGCCACATGCTAAAATAATGATTTTTCGTAACATTTTCTGCTTGATTGCCTGCCCCCTGCCACATGCAGCAGCAGCAGCAGCTTCGAGCAGCAGCAGCCCTGCTCCCAAAGTCTCCAATCTGCGATCCAAAGGGGGTTCTAAATCATTGGAATCGGTTACGTTTCAGTTTCATCGTCATTGACCCAAATGCGCGCGTCGCTCGGACGCCGCTTGTCATTGTCATCGTAAAGCGTTCTCGTTCTCGTTGTCGTTGTCGCTGTGGTTTGCACCGTTGTCTGGGATGTTGATGGTGTTGCCTAGAATGGAACCCACCCCGAAGCAGGGGCACAGGCAGTATCTGGCTCCAAGCTTCCAGCTCCATTAAGCAGTCGTCGCGCTGATCGATCGATCGCTCGATGTTACGTTTTCGATTTTCTGCTCTGAATTTCTGCTTTATTCAATGTCAAGTCGCATATATTTTCAAATTCCTTAGAGATACTCTAACTTTGGGTTCGAATTTGAGAGCAAGCAATGACAAAATAGGCAGACAAATGTACTATGGATTATCGATTAAGAATCGATTATCGAAAGCTGACATTCAACATTACTCCTAGTTTTAATCTCTGTTATGAAATAGGTTTCATTCTAGTTTTAACCACTTTACCTATCCAAATAGTTCTGCTTTATGCGATAATTATTAGATAAACATTCTATCGATATTATTTACCCTATATAATAGATTTTAAATCAGATAGCGATAAGAAACTCGTTAAACATTTAAATATCTGGCATCCCTTCAACACAAACCTTCCATGAAATATCTATTCTGTTCTTCAATGATCATCATCTATTGTTTCCAGATAGAATATTCTATTTCCTAAGAACATGAAATAAATATGTGAGACCCCAAAAAAAAGGGAAACACTCACACAGACAAAAAAGTAAAGCAAAGCCTTCAAAATTTCCGGGAATTCTAGCAATCCAATAATAAAATAGAGGGTATGAAAGGCATCACCATCAACCGCATCCCAAAGATACAAAAGTATCTTTTTGTTCTTGTTACCGCATTCTGATCGCTTTTGTTGGTTGTTGTTGTGTCATTTTCGGTTTTTGTGTACAATTTGTTGTGGGGCGACAAATTTCCGTTCCGTTCCATTGGCGGCTTTTGTCTGTTTGTCTGTTTGGCTTTTTGTCTGTTTGGCTTTTGAGTGCTTTGCCGAATGCCTTGCCCCTCGTTGGAGGCCATAAATCTGCCGGGGGTTCGGCATTTTTTTGTTTTTTTGCTGGCGAGGATTTGTCTGGGGATCCTGGATGGATCAGAGCGTGTATATCATTCCATCATTCATACGCGTTTTTTATATGCAGCACATTCCCACGCCTTTGATGTTGAAAACTAAATTACCGACCGGCACAAAAACGCCATCGACAGGCAGCGGCAACGGCAGCGACAGCGACAGCGACGGACTCAAGGGGACTCAAGCGGATCGACAGACGGACAGATGGACAGATGGACGGGCGGACGGAGGGGAACTGGGTGTATGAGTAATCAAGCCGACATGGCATGGTCTCTGGCATTAGCATATATGCAGATATATACATATACATATATGTATGTTTGTGTATATATCTGAAGAAACAGCAACAGCAACAGAAAACACATATCCCGGCGCGTGTGGCGCCCCAGCCTATGCCAATTATTCAATGCGGGTGCAGCCAGCAGTCGTACACGGATTCGGATTCGGATTCGACTCGAAGTTTTGGTGGGGGCAGGGGAGGGGAGGGGAGGGGCACCGACATCGTTGGGGACCACCGTGGTGTGCAGCCAGAGAATTACGCATGCAAAAGGCGCACACAGGGCGTTGCACAAAACGAAAAAGAGGGACACACACCGGCACTTGGCTTGTTTTGCTTAATAATTTATAGTAGAAACGCATAAAAACAACAACAAAAAACCAACAAAAACTCAGACAACTTGTTGGCCGCTGGCCGCCCTCCCTTCCGCCTTCCTGCGCCACTTTGGTGGCAACTCCGCACTGGCCATTCGTTTCGCTTATTGCCAATCGTTTCAGCAGAGTATTTCTCTTAATTTTCGCAGCTCTAACAATAATTAATTTGTTGGGAAAAAAGGGCCACACCTGAGCCCAACAGCCCAAGAGAGCGCCCCCTCCGGCAGTGGATAATTATTATCCACGAGGTGGTGTACGACCTCGGCCTTTGCCGCCGCCGCAAAAGGGAGAAACCGTTTGCCGTTTGCCGTTTTGTTTCTTTTTGGCCAAATCGCTTTCGATGGCCAACAATTGATTTCGCAGGTTACTTCATTCGTCTTTCATTTTCATCTATTGCCAAATTGTCTGTTGCGTGTTTGTTTCATTCAGGGTTTCGTTCATTAAGTTATTAAATTAAATTTCCAATCAGATAGCATTCTTCGGAAGACCTCTTAGGCCTTGAAGCAGCGCCTGATGAATCATTTCTGGTACGGGTGCGTCGCAAAAGCCTTCGGAATGGTGTGCTACGTATCATCTGGAATATTCCTTTAGATTCTTGACTTATGATCTCATTGAATTCAGTGGATCTTTTAAATATCCTTTCATTTTGGGAAAGACTAGCTAAAGAGAGAGCTGGCGATGGAGAGAGTGAGAGAAACATTCTTTGAGCTAAGCTGCACTGGGAAAGAGCAAGACAAAGAGAGCGAGGGATAGCTAGATGGAGCTATGAAACTGTACTCGTATGAGGAATAGTTTTGAGGAATATATAGTGAAACAGATTGCTAGAATACGAACTATATACATCACTTGGATTCAATTCTTAACTATTGATTCATTTATTCACAGATTTCTGAATAAAAGAATAAATTCATACATTAATCGTTATACCAGGAAATATTTTCATCATTATTGTGTCAGAGTATCTGAGGTGTTTGACGATAATATCTGCTAGGTACATAGATTGAAATCCTCCTTCTAATGAGAACTTCACAGACCAAATAATTATACCCCGAACTATTGTTGGAGATGTTTACAAAGTTCTTCTTTGGAGAGTTGCCATTAATTTGCTCGAACATCATCATTCTTCCTGTGGAACTTCCTGCTCTAATTCCAATTCCAAACTCCAATTCGAATTCCGCCTTTTATCAATTAACACTCCAAAGAATCCGCGCATTTCTATTTATAATCCATCGTTAAATCCATCTTCCGGCACCATTCCATTGCATCCAGCAAAATCAACAAGAAATTCTGCAATTGCAACTGCAACTGCCACATTTTGGGGCAAAGAAAAGTGAAGATATTCTGGGGGGAACAGAAACAGAAAGCTTTGAACTTTTGCACTAACAAAGCGGTTCACATTTTGAGTTGTTTTTTTTGTTGCGTTTTTTGTGTTTTTGTTATTTATTGCGACGTCACATTTCCGCTTGATCTGCCACAGAGAGCGGCCATCAAACGGCGTGGCATGTCATCGGCACTACCATCATCCATGCCACATGTCCATGTCCATGTCCATGCCCCTGCCCATGCCACAGCCATTCGATGCGGCCACACCTACAAATTGTTTGTGTTTCATGTGTGTGTATGTGTGTGTGTGTGCGGCGGGGGCGGAAGAGAGGCTCCGTATATCGTATATATATGCAAGATATATGCATGAATATGTATGTATGTGGCATGCACCATATGCATATGGCAGAATTTTTGCACTGCTTTGCGATCACAGCAGAAGCAGTTGGAGAGGGGGGGAGAGCTGGGGGGAGCTGCACCAAAAATAGATCAGGTCTAGGCTGTCATGCATGCTGCACGGCCGGAATGTGCCGCAACAGCAGAACGTTCTGCAAATGTTCTTGGAACGTCTGCCTGGCCTGGCCTGGCCTGCCCTGCCCCGCCCTGCCCCATGGCTGCCCCCTGCTTGGAAGCCGGGGGCCCCTTGCAAATTGTTTTTCTTTTCTTCTGCATTTTGGCAGTTCTCTCTCTCTCTCTCTCTCTCTCTCTCTCTGCCACACTTTGGGGCACAGGAAGTGGCTCATTGGGTGTTGAAATCTAATAGGGTGCATCCAGAATAATCAGAGATCTGATGCCTGTCACATTTAGAGGCAGACCAGAAGAAGAGCCTTAAGATAACAAAAGACCGTTCCGTTTCGATTTCGTGTGGCAACATCAAAGACTTAACGCTGAGGCAAGCAAACTGTTGCAAGTTACATCAGCAGAAGACACACACACACACAGAGAGACAGAGAGAGAGAGGGGGGCTGGAGGCAGCCTCTCAATTACGAGAGCAATTGTCGATCGAGTAACAGCAAAAACCGGTACCACAACTGATGTTCTTCTGGAGACTCGAGAGCAGCGAGCAGGGGGCAATGGGGCAAGGGACATGGGACATGGGGAGAGCTGCTCCAGAGCTCTGCGGCCACTTTCCACGCTCCGTTCACAGCTGATCATGAACTTCGTCTCGGCTCGGAAGGGGAGAGGGAGGGGCTGCTCCGGCTGGCTGGCTGGCTGGCTGCAAAAATCAGCTGAAAACGAGTTTCTTATGGCATAATAACAGAAAAACGACGCCACAACAATGATTGAAGATCTGATCTGATCTGATGTGCTGTGCTGTTGAGTGTTTTGGCTCTGCTCTTCTCTAGCTGTAGCTGTAGCTGTAGCTATAGCTGTATCTGTGTATCTGTATCTGTGTATCTTTCTATCTGTAGCTGCAGCTCTGTATCTTTCTCTTTGGTGTATCTGTAATTGAAAAAGTTGTTAGCCACATCAATTCCAAAAACGTCCATAAACTTGTTAATGCATTCGATAAAAAACACAAAAAGCAAAACACAAAAAAATACACACCAATAACCGTAGAACATTTGTGCTCTTGCAAAAGGGTATTCCCCCCATCCCCCCATCCCCTCCCCCTCCCCCACCAGCACTCCATTCCATTCCATTTCAAAGGAAGAAATATCCAATAAGGAAGTAAAAAGCGAAAAAACGAGTAGCCAATATTCGTTTTCTTTCTTTTGATTGTTTTTCGGTGAAAATTCTAGGAAATACTTTTCAGCTGAGCGAAAAACCACGAAATGTAATTCTGTTCTGTTCTGCCAGGAAAAAGCTTCTAGCAGACTGAGAAAGAAAGAAAAACTTAGTGGTAGGGCAGGCAGGCTGGCTGCCGGGAGAGGGATACGGAGACGACAGGGAGGACTCTTCCACAACAAATCGAAATAAACTTTATGCACGTAAATTTTTAATGAGCCCAGCACGAAGTCAATTTCAATGCTAATCCGGCGGCCAAACAGAGCCTGTCTCTTAGTCTTGGACTTGGACTTGGACTTTGTTGGACATTCGTTCGTGGACATTCATTCAGGAGTCGGAGGCGACCACCACAGAGGGCCAGACGACGATGACTTCTTCTGCTTGCTGCCGCTCGCTGCTCGCTGTTGTTGCACATGTGCCCTTAAGCCACAAATCACGAAGGTGGCGCAATCTGACATCCTACTCAGAGGTGGCCCTCAGGCCTCAGGTGTGTTTGTTGCTGTGCTTTGTGGCCAAAGAGATATCTCTAGAGTTACGCTTGAACTTGACAAATGCACAAATAACGTGATGCCGAAACGAAATCCTGGCTGTCTGTCTGGCTGGTTGGTTGGCTGGCTGGTTGGCTGGCAAACGCGAACTTCAAAACTGGTAGATAATTTATTATTGAACCATTTATTAGAGCGTGTCGCAATAGTCGTCGAGAGTTGTCGAGAGTCGTGGCGGGGACGTTGTGGCTGGCTGCAGCTGTGTGCTGCAGCAGCAGCAGCAGCAAAGTCCACACAATTGTCGCTTCGGTCGCTTCGGCCGCTTTGGTGAGCTAGGGCTTGTCAGTCATTCGGTTTTGACGGCTTCGTTTGTTGGCTGCACAATATTTATAGCGTAAAAAGATACTATTTGGTTTGCTCGAAGCGTTCCAGGCAGTCGATTCCCACGTCCACGTCCACATCCACGTCCATGTCTGGGCTCTGGCTATGGCTGTGGCTATGGCTCTGCCTTTTGTCTTTGTCTACCTGTTGGCATTGCAGGAAGCATTCACCTCCCGTTGAAGCACACGCACACCGTGCACAGGTACACAGATACACCGATACACAGCTGTAAATACACAGATACTTAGATACTTGTATCCAAAGAAAGCAAAGACAATGTACATCATAATAATGAGGATAATCACGATGATGAGCAGACAACAAGAGCCACAGACACAGACACAAACACAGTCGCAGGCAGACAGCACACACACACACAAACACAATGAAGAAACAACAAAAAAACGTATGTATCTGTATCTGTTTGTGTGCGAGTGTCTGCGGATTCGGTGTCTGCCACTTGACGAGCGAATGCCTGCCCCTGCCCCATACCATTCTCATTCTCATTCCCAATCCCCAATCCCCAGTTCCCGTCCAAACGGCGACTCATCGCCTGCGGGGACTGCGGCTTTTGTGCCTGGCTTAATTACTAAGCGAATCACACACGCGCCTGAATAATTCAAGGCTATCTTCTGGATGCGCTGTATCTATTGCCAGCTGCAGTATCTGTGTGTCTGTGCAACTGCTACCCCTTTGAAACTTAATCCCTGGGCGGGGTGGGGCAGTTATGACTAAGTATTTTATAATCAAGTGGCAAAACTATCTGTATCTGTATCTGCTTCTGCGCTAATGCATCTGTATCTTTAACTGCTTAGTTCTTTGGCTGGGCTGACATTACGCAGCAAATTGTTGGAGTTCTTTTTTTGTTCATGGATTGCCAGACGACACTTTGAGGAATGTCTGCCATCCATCCATCCATCCATCCATCCATCTGATGCATTTTCATGACTGGCTCTAATGGAAAAATGCAATGCGAGATGGGAGATACAAGAATTCCTGTGTTAAACTTTGAAATACCTTTGCGATTGAGCGGATAATCATTAAAAAATAATCCAAAATTATTCAAAATATTTGAATCTGAAGAATGATGTATGTATTTCTCTTATTGTGAAATAATTTTGTGGGAATTCTATAAGGCATAATTTTTATATTTCATTTTATTATGAAATTCCTTAAAGATTATTTTCATATTTCTAGTTTCTAAATTTCTAACCCATAAGATCTCCAAAATTCATAAGGGTTTGCGCAGAGGAAAACACAGTAAGAACCTTTCATACAAATTTCGCTTTTAAAGGACCTTTTTTTATGGTTTTATCCGACAATAATCCCAAACTTGTGGGCCATTAAGCCATAAAAACGTATCAAAATGTCAAAGTTGTGTTCGAGAATGGCAAATATATCTGTCAAGATGAAAACCCCAATCTACAAGTCATCTTTTTCCAGCTTATGTACATAATAAAACCATTTAAATGATGTGTTTATTCACGAACAGCACTCTGCCTCACTCATTTGTGAATCCAGTCACATATCATCATCCGTCCGTTCGGGTATCCTGAACTAAAGACAACTTCCTTCCCCAGTGATCGTGTGTGTGTGTGTGTGTGTGCGCCCAAGGAGTATGAGGATGTGATATGTGATGGCCATTTGGTCATTCAAACACGTGTTCGAATGTGCCGAATGCACTCACGGAATGAATGGAGTTGCGAGTGCATTTTTACAAGTTATTTTATGCAAGCCATAAATATGCACTTTACACTTTTGCACACACACACACACACAGACACACACATTTCTCTATCCTCCAATACTCCATGGAGTCTCTGGAGGCTCTCTGTCTGTCTGTCTGTCTGTCTGTCTTTGTGGTGGAAAAACAAACAGCAAATGCCTTTGCCAGATGCTCTTAGTTAGACCAACACAAATATGTATCTATCTATCTATCCCATATCCCATACAGAGAAAGAGAGAAAGAGCACCCAAGTGGTGTCCGGAGTCCCCCCCTGGAGGGGAGCTGGAGGCGAGCTGGAGGGGCGCTGCTGTTGGCTGTTGACTGCTAGCTGCTAGCTGTTGCTGTTGCATACAAATTATGTACAAACATGTTTTGCAGAAATGTTCAATTCATTATCGCTAACAAATGCCGATCATGTTGTGTGTTCAAAGGCAAACACACAACACAGTTCAAAGCACTTTTCTGCAAATTATTGCAAACACAGACACACAGATCGAAAGAGCAGACTCCAATGGACACAATCTGCTGCCCCAGCGATTGATGGACACACTCCACACACTCCACTCTGGACGCACAGCGTTCAACTCGGAAGCCCACTGGCCAATGGCCATCGTCTAATCGTAATTGCTGTTCCACTAAGTGATATGCCGTGTTCCCACTCCGACCCAAACCCAAACAGAAACAGAGACAGAATTAAAGTTCACTTCGAAAATCTGTTTTTTTTTTTTTATTTTTTGTTTAGCCATCGACTGTACCTCTGCACTTTGTTCCCTTTTTTTCCCCCTTTTCCACTTAATACACAATTTCCGCTTCCAGAGCAGAACAAAAAGGGGCAACGACGACCCTTCAGCGTTTGTGCGGCTGCTGCTGCTGCGTCTGCGCAGAAACCGAATTAAATTACAGAACGTGCCCCGTTTGGAAATCCCAGCAATGGAGTTCCATTGAGCAGAAGCAGCCGCACCATGCAACAAATTAAAAGGCAATTAACATGCAAAGAGAGGCCACAGAGGCAGCTGCAGCAACGAATTGCAATCGCTGTGGCAGGTCAAACGCACAAGCACACACACACTCACAGTTTACGACTCCTCCAAATCAGCTGCAAATGTGGCTGAATGGCTGACTGATAGACTGGCAGACTGGCTGATTGATTCAAATATACTCAAGTAGCAAGTAGGTCACGCAACCACCGCGAGCACCACCAGCCTCCCACAGATGTGCCACACAGTGCGTATGCGTTACGACAAATACAGAAAAAAAAACCTAAAAAATTATTATAAATTACACTTTAGACACACACACACACAGACACATTTATGGGGTCGGCCACTGATAAGCAGCGTTAAGAACCAACTGAGAATTCAAATTTGTATGGTCATGACTAGAGTCTTGGAAGGGGCTCAGACCAGAGACAACCCACACATGTACTTGGTTTTTTTTTGTCATTGACTTAGCCACGAAGCCCCTTCCCTTCCCTTCGCTTCGCTTTTCTGTGTGGCAGTGGCAGTGGCAGCACCTCGCCTCGAGAGTGGTCTTTGAGTGATTCTAACAAAAACCGCGTGGGCCTGACCCGAAGGACGCTTCCGCTGGCCTTTGTGCCCGCTCAATGTGTGCATGTGTGCGTGTGTGTGTGTGTGCGTGTGTAATAAGTATGCAAATTGCCAATCGAGTGGAAAACAATTGATTTTTTAATGAATTCTGAGGTCAGGGTCGTCGTCGCTCCACACTCGACAATTATTGGCCATAAATACGTTACGATAATAAAGTTTGAAATGAAAGATCATAAGATCGCAAATCAAAAGCCAGATACCAGATACAAGATACCAGATAACAGATCCCTGATCCCCCATCCCAGATACCAGATCCCAGATGCCAGTTATTTATGTATTACCTCCAACTAGTGGTGTTGTTGCTGCTACAAAAAGGGAATCCAATACGGAGTCCGTTGATTTATGTCTTGGTTTGTCGTTAATTTCTGTAGGTATAAAATTAGATGCACTTTTCTTTTGATTTTTATTTTACGATTATTTCTCTTTCTTTAGATAGTACAAAAAAATACAACAAAAAAAAGCACTTTGAAGGCACTCGCTTTTTAGTATAACGTTTTTTTCAGGCACGAGATATATGTATATTCCATTCACTTGGGGGATATTCAATTTATTTGCATTTTTTATTTCTGCGCGAATTTCTTGGGGCCGCTTTGAAAACTTTGAAAACGAATACACGAAGATACTCTGAACGTTGCACGTTGCACGTTTGTTGTGTTGCACGCGCTGCAAGGCTCTGCTATCGGATTCGGTTCGATTCGGAATCGGGGAACGATTTCTGTTTCTGCCGCACACACGACTGCGCGTCGCAAAGGCCGCTTAAACTTTGGGGCGGCAAGGCCGTTTTCGAATCGGCCGCCCGCCTGCAAAAGCTGCTGCTGCTTCAAAATGTTGCTCGGCAACAAACGCGTGTTGCCGAGCGAAAAACAGGGTATGGACAACAGGCAAAGCGGCACAGAAATTTCAACGCATGCAAGCTAAAATCCACCACAATGCCGAACATACAGCATATGATCAAGCCACCGTGTGGTGAGGTGAGGTGCGTGGGCCCGCAAAATGTTGCTGGGCCTCGTTCGCCTGTTGTCCATACCTCTCCATAGCCAGCGACAGCACTGTTCGGGTGTGAAGAGCGAGCGAAAGGAGCCGAGGTTCGAGTCCGCACGACCGCACACTGGGCCAGATGTTGGGCCGATGTGTGGCCAAAATGTGGTAGAAATATGACAAATTGATGGCCATTAATAATCATAAAAAGAAAATTGTATAAATAATTTTCAAATAATCAAGTCAATAAATATGATTGCTCAACAAAAACTAGCAAAAGCTGAACCTTATATGTGAGGATCAGTCTGTAATTTATCTCAGGTCTTATATATATCATTACAGTAAACCGTACCCAGTTTCAAGTCTTTAACATAATTTTTCAAACTTATGGCAATATTCGATTCCAATCAAACCAAATGTTGCTCAACATTCCGACTCATGTTCTTAAGGCACCTAAAAGCCGAGAGAAGCGGAAGAGAGCGCGGAAAAACACGAGCGACGAAGATACGAAATGGCATAAAAACCCGAGAGAGTTTAAATAGCAGCAACTGTTAGCGGTTAACATTGGATGTACCAGCACTGCTGCTAATTACTGCTGCTGTTAATTTCGACTTATTTCAACAGAGCCTCTGTTACAAGTCGAAATACGTATAAATTAAAAAGTTGAAGAGGAAAAACCTAATGGGAGTGCAATTTAGACAAAGAATTATATACCATTGGCAGATATTAGTTATTTAAGACATTAAATATAAATATATTGAACACCTTTGGGGTATATTATAGGTTTGGGGATCTATTCCGAGCCACCATTACTTTTAATATTATATTTTGGTTAATAGTGGGACAAGAAGTGTATGTGGATATTTAAGGCCTCCTTATAGAGAAATCGGATAAGCGGAAAAACCTCCAATTACCACCAGTCGGCATACAAATTCAATTCAGATTTGACGATTGCCACAAGACTATCCACAGTAAAGGGTGAAAAGCGTCAATCAAGACTCAAATCTAACTCCAACTGAATGTTTTCAGTAACTAAAGATCAATCGATCAACAGATTATATGATACTTCTATGATTCTATGATTAATTTTCAAAGTACTTTAGAGGACTAAAATTCCGAGTCACAAAGGAAAATCACATCTCAAGAACTAATTTAGGCCTCAAGAGGCTCACTTAAAGCGTTCCCCACCTTCCAACTTCGCCCTTCCAGCATTCTCCATCTGCTGCTCCTTTTAGTATTGCAACATTCCAATTTCTAGAAGGAAAACCAACCCAAAATCAAAGTAAATTTAGCTCCGATTTAAAGAACTTCATTGCCAAGGCAGAAAATTACTCCTCGAGTGGGCTAATTCCGCAGCCTGCTCGTAAATGATATATCTTTTACTCGGATTTCCACACAGATTGCGCGCCAGGACCCCCTCTGGGAGCCCCCTCCGCTCCTTGGGTGGATTCTTTACGACAATTGACGACCACTTACCTCGCCAATTCGATGAGCGGCGCGCAGTGTTGTGGCAATTTGTGCAAATTTGCATAGGAAACGCTGCTCGAAGCGGTGCAAACAGCCATCGAAGGAGCCGTCGAGCCGCTCACGTGCCTGCTGGATTAATATTGCACGCGTGCGTGCCCAGTAGACGGGATAAATGTGCGACAGATGGCTGTCAATCAGCTGGGCCAGCATGGCGTCCCTATCCGCATCCACATCCACATCCTCGTTCTCCATCGCCTTCGCCTCGTCTTTAATGTCAGCCTGCAACGAGGGCGGGGTGGGAAAAGGGGTTAAGAAAAAGGGCCCCAAAATGTATTTGCGGCTGGCTAACGTACCTCGGCAACGTCTGCGGCAGAGACAGCGCCAGCCAGGTGGGGAATGGGATGCATTTCCACTTGGTGGACCGCCTGCTGCTGTGCCCTGAGACTACAGTCAATGGACTGGGTGTCCGCATACGCTGTGGAGGAGGCATCATCTGAGCAACAGTCCCCTGCCTCCGCCTCCTCCTGGTCCTCCTCTCCTGCCACATCTATGGCTGTAGCTGTCGCTGTCGCTGTAGCTCTTGCTTTTGCTGTTGCTGCGGCAGCTTCATTCCTGATCATTATTATCGTGGTAGTAGTTGTAGTCTTTGGCTGTGGCTGCTGACCCGTTAGGCGTTGCCTGCATTTCTTGAGATATTCGCGAACTCGCGATGTGCCGCGGTTCAAAGTTGCCACAGCGTTGTTGCTGTTGCTGTTGCTGCCGCTGCTGCTGCTGCTTGTTGCAGGGTATTGACAGCACACATAATTAGCATTTGTTGCCACCACTGGATCCGGATCCTCCACAGCCTGCCCCTGCTCCTGCTCCTCCTCGTCGTCGTCGTCGTCCTCTTCCTCATTGCGGGCTATGGGCGCTGGCCTGTTGGCCTCGTTCCTCGTGTTGGCCATTCCTCCTCTGCTTACCTCCTCCTGGGGCACACTCGTGGCTCCCACTGGGACATCGATTTGCGTGTCATTCAACACCAAGATCTCGCCCAAGTCCTCCCTTGTCTGCTCCTCCTCCTTCTTCTGTCTCTCCTCTTTTTCTGCTAATTTGGGGCGTTCGGTTGGCCCTGCTTCTCCTCCTCCCTCCTCCGAAGGTGGTGGCCCTGCCTCAATGTTCGTGTCGTCGGCCTGCAAATAGAATCGAATCGGAATGAAAAAAATAAGACAGACTCTACAGTGAAGACACGTGTGAAATGAAGTTCAGAGTGCGCCCAAAAGGGTACACGGAACACGGAACACCGTACACGATACGGGAATGGTGGGTAGGGTGGGTAGGGTGTGTCTATCTGCCAGATACACAATTGCCGCATTTCAAATGGGCCAAAGTTCTTTGGGCTTTGGCTTTGGCTTTGGCTTTGGCGTTGTCTTTGGCTTTAGCTTTAGCTTTGGCTTGTGGCACCACATGCAATGGTGGCCCGTGCCACCAAAGAGCCGCATTAAACACAATTCATTCCGTTGCCCAGGGCAACACAGTGACGGGGGCGGACGAACGTCACCGGCGGGGTGTTCAGGGCGGGAGGGCTGACAGTGGGGCAACAGAGAGAACTGATACTAGGGCACAGTGGGGTAAACGAACGAATCGGAGAAGGATTCAATCGATAAATAAGCAGAAAACGAAACAAAAATTGTTTAAACGGAACAAAATGGAATCTAGAATCAAAATTTGATAGAACAAAGGTTGGAATTTCATAAATCTGTAAGATAACAGATCTTAACTTGTTATGGAACTCCTTTACTACATTCAAAATAGGAAATAAAAGTCTTCTATTTTGTCTTCTACTACCATTTCGTTTCGATTCTGATAATTCCTCATAATTCCAACATCTAAAACGCATTCTTTATGTTTTCCAAAGAAAATACAGGACTTGTAATCCATTTGCCGTCATATTTTGATGTTTATCCTTGATTTCGGAACTCCTTTTAGCCCCAATTCGTATTTGTTATTCAAAATTTGGTGCACCTTCCCATGAAAAGGCAGTGCCACACGGTGCAACCATGAGGTGGACAGTGCTACGCCTTGTTGCATGTTCAGAAGTTAAACAGAAATCAATTGGGGACAGCATTGATCCACAAGACAAGACTCGACTCGACTCGCAAAGGGATGGGGCATGTGGCATGGGGCTTTGGCTATGGCTATGGCAGTGGCAGTGGCTGGGGCAGGGGCAACTGCATTGCATGACAATCAAATGAAACGTCAAACGTTCGTTACTGTTGCAGTTGCTAGTTGTTGGCTGCCGTTGCCGCTGCCGTTGCTGGCTGCTGATGTTGTTGCTGCCACAGTTGTCGTTGTCGATTGTCGATTGTCATAGGTCAAGTGTAGCACAGTAGAATTCACTTTCTTTCAGATACACACACACAAACACACACACACATGCACTCACATAAAAAGAAAGAAAAAACATACACAGACTTAGAGACGCCGCAAATTTGCAGTGAAAGTGGACGGGGCGGGCGCCTCCTTTGTGCCCCCAAAAACTTTGACCATAACACACACACTGCGGCACTCTGTGGGGCATAACAATGCCATGGGGCATGTTAAATTTTTTGTTTTGGTAAATACTTTTGCCCTGACAATGCGACATTGTGCGGCACCGAACAAATGAATTTTCCATTTCAGTTTTTCCCCGTTTTCTCACCTATCGACGCCCACGCCAAGCCAGCAACTAAATTCCGGTCTTCAGCACTAAACAACCAACTATGTAGTTCTGCAAGTCCTGCAAGTCCTCGAAGGTGGTTCAGCCTCGGCCGCCAGATGTCGCCCTCGGGCGTGCGCATGCGCATTGCCCAGATACAGATACAGATACTCGCACAGTGGTACGACGATGACAACGACAACGACGACCCGCAGAGATACTGAGATTTCCGAAAGATTTCCAGAGCGCGCTTATAAATTTCCACAATTTGTTCGGGCGACGGCGGACTTTGAAGTGCCGTCCAGTGCCGTCCGTCGATGCCACCGCCAATAAATACCCATAAATATATCATCAATATTTCTGTTCCGTTTTTGGGCCGCCGCATGCACTGGGAGAAAAAAAGGGAGCTCGATGCCATGTGCCTGATGGAGAGTCCCTCCCAATTCGAATTGGTTCTCATTCATGAAAAAGTAGTGCAATTATACATTAAATCGAAACCCATTCATTATTTTCGCTCTTTCATGGCACCATACACTGACCAAAACCGGGGGAAAGTTGTAGTTGGACAATAAGTTGCATGTAAATACTCCTGAATAAGTTGATGGTTCTCCACATATCCAAATATTCCATACAAAATGATCTGAAACCAAAAATATTGAATCTTGCCCTCATCCGAAAGTGATGATTGCTGCTATGGACAAGGAATTTCCCCATTTTCATGCGCTCAAAATCAAACAGGAGTGAGAACCATTGAACAGGTTGATCATCGGCATGGATCCAGGTTGAAACTTGTTCCCGAAGTCCATTTTTCTTGCAGTGTAGTACATGATTCTGGCTTGGCGCATTCCAACGACTGGCTGGCTGCTGCTGCTGCTGCGCTTGCTGTCTGCCACTGGATCCAATGACCATGGCAATGGCAATGGCACTGGCACTGGCAATGGCAATGCCACGCACTCCACACGATGAACAGTTGGAAGCAGGCCGGTGCAGGGGGGTGTGGAGGGGGCACGGGGCACGGGGCAAATGCAATTTGCTGTCATGCCAAAGTCTTGACCAAGTGCCTGGACAGTGCTCATCAATTAATTGCTCTCTGGTCTCGCTGGTCTGTGGTCACTGGCTCCAATCTGGTCTCTGCTGCCGCCTGGGGGCGTTGGCTGTTTGGTGCGTGAGGAGTCTTGGGCAGTGGGTCGGCGGTCTGCTGGTGCTTGTGCTGGTGCTGCTGCAACTTCTGCAGCTGCTGCTAGCCCGCTGTTCAAGTTATGGCCGCGCCATCAAAAGGAAATCGAAAATGTTGCACTAGTTGTTCGGGCAGAGCGACAAGCCATTAAAGGAAGGTCGAAACCAAAGCGCAACCTTCGGGCGATCCGATTTGGACCACTTCTACCACATCATCGTCTGGGCAGACGGCAGACCACTCTCTCACGCATCTACGGTTTCACCTAACGCCACAACAGTGACCCACATCCACATCGGACATCAGACATCGGACACCAGACATCGGACTCTCAACCCCAAACCCCATCGCATCCATCGCATTCAATCCACTCGTAAATCACAGAAGAAGCGGCAGAAAACAAGATTGGAAATTAATTTTTATGCATCTCTTGTCACATTTGTGTTAATCAAAACATTATGACTGCGTTTTCTTTTATTAATTGGACAACCACCTCCGTCTCCATCTCTAGGAAGGCAGCGAACAGAAACAGCAGCAGCCGCAGCCGCAGCCGCAGAGGCATTCATTACCTGAGGAGCAACACCTGTGCCTAAGCCTGAGCCTCTGCCTCTGGTGTCTTTTCTGCAGTTTGCTGCCCACCAAACAAATTAAATTTATTGCGTGTGATTTTGATAGCAGAGAGAAAGAGAGACACACACACACACACAGACAGATACACACAGAAATATTGCGTCAGTAACTAATTTGTTAGACGGCGGTACGAGTATAACGGGGCGCCAACTCCAACTCCAAGACCAAAACCAAAACCAAAACCAAGTGCAAGCTCCAAGCTAAAGATCTGAAGCGGGGGAGGATCTGTCCACGTAGGTAGTGAAAATTGCGTTCGCCACAGACGCAGACGCAGACTTCTTTGAGAGAGTGTGACCATAGAAAAGGCTCCTGCATCGGTGTGTGTATGTGTGTGTGGCATGGCACGGCGTGGCGTGGGTGGCTGCTGCAACTGCTCCCAAATTAAGTGACAGCCCAGCCACGAAATTGAAAATGACTGCGAATGCGTGTCGTTAATGGGTTTGATGCTGGCATGGCCTAACCCCTGGACCATACACCATAGCCCATGGACCATGGACCATGGACCATGTACCATGTACCATCGGCCATGGACCAGTCTTCTGGCCATCCATCGAAAGAGAAACTGTTTTTTTTTTGTTTTTGGGGGGACTTGCAGCGGAGGCACTGGCGGGGGCATGCTGCAATGGAAAAAGCCATTTGCATACACGAAAAATGTTGGAAAAACTAGCAAAACATAAACGAAACTATAATTGAACAAGACAGAAAAATGAATTCTCATTTACTAAAGCGATTAAAACGATTAAAGCGATTACATTTTACAGATGTCCGAACAGTTTTCGGTAGAGAAAACACTTTTTAATCAAAAAATACATTTAAAATATTCAACAGATCGGTTGGGTCATTCATGCCACTTGCCACGCTTCGCTTTGTCCTCCCCAGTGGTCTGCTCCCCTTCGTGCTGATCCTTGAAGTCCACCCAACTATTCCGCGATGGGTCGGAAGGGTCGATCCAGAAACTCCTCCAAAATTCGTCGATTCCGGCGAGCGGTGGACGGTCTGGGAGTTGGGAGCCAAAGCAGGATCCACTGGCGACGACGGCGATCGATGCCGAGGGAGAGGACTTTACGAATGGGTAATCCCTTATAAATGTATGGAAATGTCATTGTTTATCCTTGGATGATCCATTTCCTCACACCTTCAAAAGGTTCCTCTTCCTATTCCCCTTCCCTGGTGTTCCGTTGTACTTCCTTTCTTTTGGGTTCAAAGATCAGATGATTTGGATAACAGAAAACCCATTTCCCGATATCAGCGATGGATATCTATGGATATCTCTTCCCCAAGCTTATGAAAGGTTCAATGTTTCGGTCGTTTTTGCATGCCAAACTTCAAGATACATCCATCCATCCATCCATCTATCTCGCAGAAAGCAAAACGCAGTCCGCAGATGAAGATGGAGATGCAGATGCAGAGATCGGGAGGCGAGGAAGAGACGAGGGACGATTCAAAGACTCAAAGTCTCGAACGAAAATTCCCACGTCGTGCGTGAGTGCGCGCGGGAAAATATTAAATAGATTTTCCATGAATCTGTCTCTGTCGCTCTTTTTTGTGTGTCTCTTTCCGTCGCTCCATCTCCAGCCCTCTGTGACTCTCCGTTGCATTTTCCTTCACATTTTCTCAACGGTTTGGTTGGCGGAGGTTTGGGGGGTGGAGGTCGTAAAAATCGCTCTTCAACTGCATTTAACAGCTTTTTTGGGTAAGAGGGGGGGGAAGGGGGGATTCGATTTGAAAGCCGTTCGTCGTGGTGTGCTTTTGTTGCATTTGTTGCTGTTGCTGTTGCCGTTGCATGTCGCAGCATATATTTTTTGTTTTTGCATGATTTCCAGAGCTACTACGGATAAATAAATAAATAAATATGCATGTGCCACACACAAAACAATGTGGAAAACCGAAAACCGAAAACGAAAACTGACGAGCGGATGCACACTGCGATCCCAGCGATCCTCCCGACCATCCGCATGGCCAACAAACCAGCTACCAGCCAAGTTAACAGGCAACAGGGAGCAACAGGCAGCAGGCAACGCAATTAGCCATCGATTCGGTTTTGGTTTTGGTTTTTTGCTTTGTTTTGTTTTCTTTTTTTGTGGTTTATTGGCCATCGATTGATCCTCCTCGTGGTCCTCCTTGCTCTCCGGGGTTCGGGGCCACAAATGAGAGCCATTGATAAATATTATAAGCGGCACAAACCAGCCACCAAAGGAGCCACCACCAAAGGTGCAACACTCAAGGGGATCCCCAGTGGATCGGTGGTCCGGTGGTTCGTTGGCTGCTGCCACATTTGCCACCATAATCGCAATTTATTTAAATGCGGAGCGATAGAGGGGTACTACGACTACTACTACTACTACTACTGCCTCGCACTGGCAGTAGTCGCTGCCACTAAAGTTAGTTAGTCTACAATTAATATCGACATTTTAACACTTTACGTTGAATTATTGCATCTCCTTCCCCACCCCAGTGCTGGTGGGGCTGGTGGGGACTGTTATTATCAAAATGTATCTCAAATGCGGTGCAGCCGCAGCCGCCGCAGCCGCCGCAGCAGCAGACACTCATCCGACAGTCGTCCGGCGTTGGCGCTTGCTTGTTTGGTGGTCCAAAAGGTGCCAGGCTCCAGCGCCAGCTCCGGCTCCGGCTCCATGCTGCAGGTCTCCCCATCAATGGACAACTTTTTACCATGTCTGCAACTGCAACAGCAGCAGCAGCATCAACTGTTGCCACTGCAACATCACTATCGACATTGGCTTTCAGTTTTTTTCTGTATTTTTTCGAAATCTTGAGTATTTTTCCTTTGGTTATTGCCGGCACTATCGCATTTCGTTAATGGGCGGGAAATGCAACTGTCAACGCAGTCGAATGCCAACAACTGGAGTACCCCTACTGATATCCAAGTGATTGAATAACGAGCGATTCCATGCATCATGCAACCACAGGAGTCACAGGAAACATTAGCTAATCAACACACAAAAAAAAACAACACCCGCGAGAAACAAGTCTCGTAAAGTCTTCCTTAAGTTTTCCTTCTTTTGAAAGTCTTTCTGAAAGTCTAAAAAAATCTATGGCTACTCTCAAGGTCAAGCTACAGTGTCAGTCATTCGTAACCAGCCATGGGAATTGTTAATTGTTACACAACAATAGTGAGAGTTTCTGAGATGCACTTTATATTACAATGGACAGGCAATTTATAATATCGGGGAATTCTGAAACATATTTGTAGGAATTTCCATTCCAGAACGACTTCCACACTGAACTTTAAAAAAGCAGCCTTACCATTTGCATTTGCTTTATATAACACTTGAATCTAACGGCTCAAACAACTGCCGTTTACTCGGAGGACTACCCATCCGTAAAGTGTGGACCCCGACGGAATCGACGATTTTCGGAGGAGTTTCTGTACCCCTTTCCCACCCCTCGCGGTCTGTTCGATGTCCTTTCTGGGTTTGACCAGCAGGAAGTGCCCTCCACATAAATCTCTGGAGTCCGAAACACCCCACATTTGATGCCACAGAAACCTGCTGCCTGGAAATAAATTCCCAAAGACCAAAATAAAAAACTTTCCCCAGCTTTGGATGTGTCGAACTTCCTTCCCTTAACGAAATACGGAATGCTGCAACGTTTAATCACAAATCAACTTTCACGCCCCCCAACGAAAATATGAACTTCCCTTTGGGCCTCTTTTTGAGCGCTCACTTAAAGGCAAAGCCTTTGAGCTTTAGGCCACATTAATCCACAATTACTTTTGTGGCCAGGCGAGGAGAAAAATGACTCAATTTAAATCAATAAAAACAAAAGGGCGCAGGGGAAAACGTGCCCCCGCCAGTGGTTGCAATGGTTGCAAGGAAAGGGAGATGCATTTATGCAGAAGAAAAAACCCACCGTCTGAATGGCCGCGTATTCGTACGACGAATGCCAGATCAATGTCGAGTGCTGCTGCGTATTGTAGTGGAGGCGACGAGCGTATTGCCTCATGAATATTTTCCAGATTACATAAGCCATGGCCTCCTCCTTAAAGATCGATGCAGCGGGGCAGCCTACTCCTACTCCTCCTCCTCCTTCGAGTTGGATGCAGCAGCGGGACAGCAGCGTCTCCTCCTTAAAGATCGAATGCAGCAGCAGCGGGACAGCAGCGTCCGATGCACATGCAAATTATATGCGTGCCAGGAAACTGCCGGCGGTGGTGGTGCCGCCAATCCATCGGTGCATCGACATCCGAAGCAGAGGGAGAAAGAGAAGGAGAGGGAGAGAGACCGAAAGAGAGAGAGAGAGAGCGGGAGGATTGGCGAATTGGCGGATGGAGAGTCCCCCTTTTTTCGAATGCGTTGCGTTTATTGTTTTCATAAATAAGGAAAATCTCTTCGAAAATTTGTCGGTTTACATTATTATTATTATTATTACGAGTATTACGATTCCTCCACCTCCTCCTCCTTCTTCGTCTCCTCCCCCTCTACTCTGCTCTGCTGTGTGGCTGCAACAACAAAAGACTCACGAGAGAGACTGAGATTCACTTCATTTTTCACTTTGAACAAAACGAAAATCCACAGAAAAAAAAAAACAGGGGGAAGGCACATACAAAAGGAAGGCACTGTGTCTCTCCCTCCCGTCTCGTGGCTCTTGGTTGATTTTTGTGTATTATTTTTAATATTTATTTACATTTTGTTTGCATTTTTTTTATACGTTTTTTGCATAACGCGCACAGGTCACGACGGAAATCGTTGGCTGGCAATTTATCAATACATAGTTGTACTCCACTGTACTCTGCCACTCCACTCCACTCCACTGCACCGCGCTGTACTGGGGCTGCACTGGGGCTGCCGATGGGGGCCTAAAGGTACGAGCCAGATTCAGATTCAGAGTTGGACTTTCGAGAGGTCCCAGACGAGGTCCAGAGACAGTCCAGAGCGGGCGCCCAAGAAATCAAAAAACAACACAACTGACAAAAAAAAGCGCGCACAAAATTTTGTTCAGTTTTTCCGTTGGATTTTCCTTTCAATCGAGTCGAGTTTTTTTCTGTTTTTTTAGGCCTGCGTTTGCGGCAAGCGCTTTGTGGCAACTAAATTGAAATGAGGTTCAGAGTAGTGGCGAGGGTGTAACTCACAGATACAGTGACAGCCATAGATACAGATACACCTATACAACAGAGAGAGAGAGAGAGACCCATCCCATTCCGATTTCCACGTCACAGCCATTTGCAGGCTTCAATGATTTTTCCTCCATGCGTGCGAAACGCTTTAAATGAATGGCGATATTTGGCTCCCACTTCTCCCCCAGCTTTCCGCTGTATTCCGCTCTTCTCCTCTCCTCTCCACTCCATTCCGATTCCCACCTCTCGTTTGTGACTCAACGAACGCTTCGATTGAATGGACATGGACGGCACGGTACGGCAGGGTTTGCTCTCGTGGATCATCATCAATGGCAACCATCAGTGGCAACCACACCCACAATTATCGGTTGAATTTGTAGGATATCAGCGCTTAGACATATGGTTTGTGGCACTAAGTGTTGCCTGAACCATTAGACTAGTTTCGATCGTTAAGAAACGAAAACTTTTTCCAAATATAACTTAAAATTTGCAAAACAAAACAGAACTCAGCTTTTTCCTTCTTTAATGTGGTTCTGTTTTAACTTTTAAGTGTCTTCCAGTCTTTAATTTGAAGTTGAAAACCGTTGCGAACTTTAATTAAAGATCGAAATGTAAGTTCTTGGAGAAAATGTTAAGAAATACACATCAAAATAGGGCAAAATCAACGATGTTTACTCTTTTAGAAACATTAATTTCCAAGAAAGTAAGAAAGAATCTCTCCTCAAAATATTGTAATTATATTCGAGTAATTTACAAAATGAAATAAAGGATCTCTGGAATACAAAGAATTATGCCTTTCAGGCGGAATTCACTCTTAATAATTCCTTTAAAGGGTACATCACTCTTCGACTTTTCATAGCACAAAATCTCCCCTATAGTCTTGCGTTAGTCGGTGGCTTGACGTGTCGTGCCGTGTCGTGGGGAGGTCTGTTTTATGCACATTTCCATTGCTATTGTTGCTATTGTGTGTGCGGCTCCACCACCGTTTCCTTCAGTCGCCCCAAACCCCCACAAATTGGGGTATATAAAGCATTGAGACATCTGTGGAACAAACTTCTGCCTTGAACTTGGTGGCATGTTCTCTCATTTATGGTACTACATGCATATGTATATACTTTATGGGTATATGGCGTTCGTAGTTTTTGCTACTTTGTCGGTGGCTTAGTTTATGCTTTTCGGACAGGCATTTGTTTACGGCTGCTTCAAACTTCCCTCAAAAACACACATACACACACACACACACAGAAACAGGGTTCAGCAAAAGCGCTAACGAGGAAAGACCATCATCAGGGGAGCTATGGGGGTCCTGTCCTTTTCAAGAGGTTTCGATAATCGGGAACATGCGATCCGTTGAGTGTTGTTTATTCTCCTTTCAGTTTCATAAATCTGGAGGTTTGAGTGGGAACCTGAGAATAAACATTTGTCCAGGGGATAAACAATGGCTCTGGGAGGAACAGACAGCCAAACAGACTGCCAGACAGACACTCCAGAGAGTGCCATAAATATAAACATTAAGTGCCCTCCTCCTCCGCCCTCTCCCTCTCCCTTTTCCTGTCATATTTTCATTTGCAATAAGAACATTTTGAGCGGTACTGTTGCTGTTTCTGTTCCGTGGCGCAATAAATAAATAAATAAATACATGTGTGATTAAGACTATTAATATTTCCGCTTGCCAGCGAATCAATTAAAATCAATTAATTTACTAGATTAATGCACAACCCATGCACATGTGTGAATCATACCGCAATCGTGCTTCTGATTTATATCAGAACTCATTCGTGAGGGCTTTAATTGACGGTTAAAGAGGGGGTAAACATAGGGTTTGCTCATTTCTGACAGCTCTCTTGATTCGGGACACTCACTGTTTTCCAAGGAAGAACCTATGCACAACCAGGCTCACATGTATAGTCCGACTAGTGAAAATTGTTTCTATCATTTCCATTCCATACTAGTCTTTCTGGCAGTCGAGGATGAGTGATCTCTTCATTAGGAAAACTTTTGGAAACCTCAACAGCTTAGATTGATGCGCAACAAATACATACTTTCAGGGTTATGCCCGCCTACCATTTGTGTTGTGGCAGTTTATTGGCTTATATGTACATACATGTGTGTTAACTGTATTAGAAAACTCTTTGATATGCACTAAGCATACCCAGCATTCCCCTTCCCTTGTCCACGCTACGTGCCCGGCCGCCCAAGATCCGCATAGTTACCCGCAACAATTCACAAAAATTTCGAAATCGCACAACAAATAATTGCCAAAAATCAACGGAAGAGTCAACTTTCATAAAATTTGATTTGAACATTGAGGTGGAGACCGCACCAAAAAAGCCCCACAACCCCCAAGCACCACTCACCCATCCGTCTGTCCGTCTGTCCGTCTGTTGGTGGGAATTGATAACAGGGCTGCAAAATGTGGCTAAATGGTAAATGTTTTCGAAACTGACAGCCATAATCGCTCAACGCCAACTATTTTGAAGGAGGGATGAAGAGTGCCAGAAGCATAACCAAGCCTATGTCTCCCTCAGGTCGATGGACACACCTTTCCGTTTGGAGGGGTGTTTATGGGGTGGTTTTGATGGTCCGTAGAATAAGCGGAAACGGAACAAAGCCTCAGACATCCCCCACATTCCATCCTGCGGCTTTGGGGCTGCCTTTTGGCGTCTGATGGAGAAATTATCGCGAGTCACGCAAATGCAAAAGTTTTCTAACCCTTCTGGTGGCGGCTTTAGCTTTGGCGGCGCCCCCGATTACAAGGAAATACAAAATTAGCCAAGAATTGCGGCAAAAGCCACCGAAATGATTGTCTTTAATTGAATTTGCAGGCAGACACTGAAACACTGAATGATTTTTAATTGAATTCGGGTTAAAAATGTTCCCTCAAATCCAAAGAATAAGGGATGACGTGACCCACTTGGGACCCCCAATTGGAACCTCGTAATACTCACGCGACTGCGGCGTCGCGCCAGGCGCTTTTTAATCCACTTGAGCGCCCCCTGGCGTCGGCGAGTAAAGGACATGCTGCAGAGCTGCCAGATGTGGAGGATGAGCAGCAGGAGGCGGTGCAGCCAGAATCCGACCTGCTGGCGCGTGGGCAGCGTCAGCTCCTCGAACATTAAGCGAACCAAAACACTACTCGACCGAAGAGGGAGGTGGACGCACCGCGGCAGCCAATCAACATAACACTTTTTATAGGGGGGAACAGAACTTCTCCTGGGAATCGGCAATGAGATTATTTACTGCGGAATTTCACTTTTCACTGTATCCACTTTCTGGCTGGCTAAGGGGGCTAGGGAGGCGTGTGTTCCCTGCTGCCGGTGCGCGGACGTTGTTTCTTCAGTTGCGTTTGCGTTTGTTGGTTGTTTGAATGAGAATGCGGCCGCGCTTGTCGCCGCTGCTGCGGCGAAGGCGACGACGGCGCTAGTAACACGGGGAGAGACAGAAAGAGAGAAAGAGAGAGACTCACGTCGAGGCCGGCACTGAGGCTCAAGCTGAGACTGAGAGTGCTGCACTTGCGATTGTCACCCACTGATACTCTTATTGATACCCTGCCAGCAGCTGTTATGATTCTTAAGAAATGTTGAAAATATGCTAACATATATGTACATACATACATATTTCCATATACATATACATACATATATACGCATTTCTGTATATGAATGTATATGTTTGTACAAATATTCTTGCCGCAACTCTGCCAAAGCAGATCCAAATTGTAACATAAGCTGCCTTACAGACCATTATTCAGCAAGTGTATCAAATCATCGGCCTGGGTGCAGTTTCTTTTTCTTCTGTCGCCTAAGCGCTTTGTTTACACATATTTTGTGTGGCTAGCGTGCGTGTGGTTGACTGCAAAACTACATAAATAATGCAATAAACCGAACAAAAACCGAAACTGAAAAATCGAAGCTCAAACCGGGCCTTTTTTGCAGTCAAAGCACATCGCGCACTTCAACGCCGTCCCGGCTAGGCCCGGCCCTCGTCGTCGCCGCACCCTCTCCATCACGTTCGCTGACGCTGTCGCTGCAAACGTCGCTGCCCAAAAACTCTAGCCTAGCTGTGCACTAAATTTGATTGTCGGCAGCGTCAAATAGTAACGGCATCATCTAGCAGCAGAGGCCGCGGCAGTGGCAGAAAGCGATAGCAAAAGCAACAGCCGGTGAAGGCGAAGGTGTTGGTACTCGTATCGTACTCGCACAGTGGATTTTAAAAGAAGAAAAAGTGGAAGGTGCTAGATGCTAGTGGGTTTTCAATCATTTTAATTGTATTATTTCAACCATCGATACGGGTGTAACACGTGCGAAAATTTGCTTTTGGAAAGATATGAATATGTATGTATCTATGTATGCACATATGCACAATCCATTTCTATTTCAATTAAATCAATCCCACTGTGCCCTGAACATGTGCGTGAGCGTTTCTAGTCAATTCCCTGCGCAGAAGAGCAAGTGCCAAGCGCTGTTATTCTACTTCCAAGCAAAAGCTCTTGCTCTTATAAAATAGAAGGAGAGGAGGCAAAGACACAAACAGAAGCAGAGACAAAAGCCCACGTCGGATTAATGTTGTTGCTGTTGGTGTTGCTACCTGTCAGCGTTGTTATTTACTCGCTGGCGTTGCCAATGCAATTTGTTGCTTCTTTCGTTGCTGCTGTATTACGGTTATTTATTTATTTATGTTAATGTTTCTGCTGCCGACGACGGCGCCGCTGCAGCTGCTGACGCTGACGCTGCATTTGCATTGTTTAGAATGAGAACGAGAAAACGAGAGAGAACAGCAGAAACAGGGGCTAACACGACAAGTAGAACTCACGCGACAAAAGCCCATAAATAAAAAGAGAGACAACTAACTTCGGAAGCCGAGAATTTGATACCCTTCTAGATACATACATACATACATATGTACATGGAATGTTTATATGGTATTTATCGGATATTTTCCGATCTTAGGGGTTACTTATAATGTGTATAATGTCGACAAAAAAGCTTCAAATCTTTGCAAGCATCTGATCAAAATATTAATAATAGAGACAGGAAAGGGTATAGAATGTGCTCAATGTGGTTACGCTAATAATTCGATATTTTCGTGTATGAGTTCTCCCATGATACACTGAGAAAACGAGAAAGTTGTAAGATGCAATTTTGAGCTTTTTCTCATTGCAGAGAAATTTAGGAAAAATTCTCAGCACGTTCGTTCAGCTTAATAAATACATATGTACATACATATGTATATACTATTTCTCCACAGATGTTCGCTTGATACCCAGCCAGGGCACTTGTGAAGCAGATGTCGCCGATCAGTACGATGGGATCCCCATGAATTTTGATGCTCATTAATGGAAAACAAAGGTAAGGTACGTCAAACCTTCTGCCTGGCACGGCTGGCAGGAGAAAAAAGAAATATGATTACCATATTTGTAAGCAGGTAATCGGACTCACTGGGAATCAGAGTAAGTTGAGACCATTGAGAACTTAATGTTAATGAGCACTTGAGCTATTTACATATGTACAGCTCACAGTCTCAGATATTGTGTTAGAAAATGTTGAGTGGGGAAAAAATATACATTTTTTTTTTGTCCTCACATCTTAATCTACATCTCATTTACGAGATTTGCAATTGTTTCATTGCTCTTCTATTCTTCGCTCACCAACAAACACAACAATGCAGCAACTCTACTCTCGCTCTCAGCAAATGCTAAAAGGATTAGCGTAGTTGGCTTTTTATTTCTTTTCGCAGAATCGACGTAATGATAAACTTTGCACACTTTCATAAATAAGTATAGCTTTTTGATAAATGTAAGTATTATATCACTCCACAAGCAACCTCCTTTATTTCATCTACGCCGTCCGTCTAAATAGGAGCCATGACAACAGGCATTATAGTCAGTTGTTTTTTATTGATATTCAATGGTGTGTGCTGCCAGAGTGGCAGTGAACAGGAGTGGGTGGACCCGCAGCACACCTGGTCGAGTTTCGCCATAGACTTCGATCAGAACCCTGGCGAATCCTGCGCCAAGTGCGAGAGCCCGGCAATGCCGCCAAAGTCTCCGGCTGCCATTGAGGACGAACTGTCCCTCACGTATTTTAGGAAGTTTGTAAACCTGCTATTTCAACGCAAACGTTTGCAGTACGACGCTAACGCAACGCTCTACAAGCGGTCGCTGCTGTTCTCGCTGCTTCCGTCGCAAGTAGACGAGCTGGAGAGCGTGCAAGATGTGCGCGATCTGGATATTCTGCTCACCAGGATACTGGAGAGTGCGGAAGCAGCGCCACTCGTTGAAGGCGCCTTCGGATGCGCCTATGCCCAGCAGGGGACGGGCGTGTGGGCCTTAGTTACGGACAATCTCAAGGATGTTGTGCAACTGTTGAAAATATCCGAGGTGCAATTCATGCTCTTTGCGGCGTTTGCTATCGGAGCTGCCTGCATTGTGCAAAAGCGCTTCCGGTTCCGGCTAATCACCGTTGTTGGTGGTGTGTTTCTGTGTGGATACCTGCACACGTATTTGGAGTGCAATAGAAAATTGCAAGTTGAGGCTCTGCTGGAGGTCATCGATAGCCACCAGGAGCAGCTGAGCTACGATCAGATGTCCTGGATGCAGCGACTGCGACACTTTGTGGCCAGGCCATCACCGGAGGCCGAACAAAAGGAGAGACTGAGAAAATCTTCAAAACTCAACCTCACATACTGCCTGCCAGATCGTGTGTTCCTTATGTATATGAACGGTCTGTTCCTCAAGCAGTTGGAAATGCTGTTGGAGAAGGTGTCGGAAACCATGACGAAGCTGTCCTCTGAATTATCCTTCCCCTACAACCTGATTGCACCTGTATATCTGGGGTATCTGGTGGGGTACATTGTCAAGCTCACCTTCAAGTACATCGGTAGACCCATAGCCTGGGCAGCCCTACCCCACACCAGATCAGGCCATTCCGACGCTCCGCCTGTGCCTCAGGCTGCGATCGCCACAGGAGACTGTATATACTGTATACAGGGGGGAAAATCTGAAGATGCTGCTGAACGTGATAAGCGTCAGACAAGAACTGCCGGCCGTATCGGGAGTCCAGGAGCTGATGGAACCCCTGGAAGCTGCTTCCGCAGCAGATGGAAAAGAGAAGCTAGATGGCAGCAGCGTCGTCGAGGAGAATGGATTCACATTGGTGGATGACCCCCAGGAAGATGAGGTTCACAACATCTAGCAGTAAGATCGCTTTAAGTAGGCCACTAAATCCACTCCCCAAATCGGATATACTTTCAATTTGTTGTGATTTGTTGAACATTTCGTATTTACAATGTGGCGTTCATTTTCCTATTGGGTTGCATATTAATTGAATGTAAGCGAAATGTAAAAACTAGTTCAATATGATGCGTACAACTAATATATTCGATATACATGCTCGTATTAAGTATCTATGTATATAGATCTATACGGTGTGTGTATATATAAATAAGAATTTCGGTGTAAATATATTTATTCGTTGTATTTAAATCATGCACTGTACTTAACTTGTATCATACTCTAATTACACTTCACTGTTATAAATGTAATAATAATATTATAGCTTTTTGATAAATGTTATTATTTTTGTTTCAAAAACCAACAACCGAGTTATAGCTTTTTCGTTATATCTCTGCGAGAAGTGTGCGACTGATTTATATTTACATGTGTATCTAATATCTATCAATATTCAACGCTAGACGATAGACGCATAGCTTTACGTTTATATATATTTTGATAATGGATTCCGCCGATTTGAATAAAAGTGTCGAGGAGACCGTACACACCGTCCTCAGCAAAGACGACCTGGAGAAACAGTCGCGAAAGATTCATGATCTGAGAGGCAGTCCCAAGTTGGATTTGTGGAGCTTTGAGAGTGTGGGTGGCTTCTTTATGCCCACAGAGGACATTGTCAAGTTGTCACTGGCTCGGCAGGAACAGCTGCTGGTGCGCAACCTCATCTACGCCTTCTCGGGCGTACCCTCGTCCCACATCAAACCGGACGCGAGCATCGACCAGATCTCAACGATGCAGCAATCGGGCCTGGCTCATGTCCGCTTCAAGATCGATGAAGGGTTCAACAGTAGCTTTCGAGCCCTGGCCAACGATTTGCTGCCCCTGATCGGCTACTACATAAGTGTCCAGAGCTACATTGAGACTACTAACATGACACCAAGGGGCGGACGCACCAGTCTGGTCCTGGCCGCTGCCTTGGGCGATAAATTGCAGGAGTACTACGATCTGCAGTCGAAGTTGGAGACGCAGATGCAGGAGCGGAAGCTCAATCTAAAGGAATTGGTGCGGCAGGTTCGACCCTGGCTCGCCATCCTGAAGGTGTTCTGCTCGATGGCACTCAGTGCCCGCGGCAAGAAGACAGGCGCCCAGATTCTCAGCAATTTGGCTGAGATCTATCAGAAGCTGAAGTCAAACGAGCGGGAGCTAAAGGAGCTTGTAGAACAGATCCTGATCTCCGTCAGCAGCGTCTACATGAAGATCGTACAGCTGTGGACTCAAAAGGGTATCATCTACGACATGCAGCACGAGTTCTTTGTCGAGGATTCGGAGCGTTCCAATTCCATGAGCAGCACCCTCCTGGCCCCGGAGCAGTGCTGTCACGCCTACTGGGAGAATCGCTACACTCTACTGCCGGAGCGCCTGCCCGATTTTCTGAGTCCGCTGGCTGCGGAGATATTCCATGCCGGCAAGTACCTCAATATCCTGCGGCAATGCAACGTGAAGCTGACTCTTATGCAGAGTCCACTCAGCTACAGTCCCAAGGAACAGAGCCATATGGAGATCATTCGGAGCAGCTATCAACTGCCGGGCATGAAGCTGCTGGAGGTGCTGAAAACGGAGCACAACCTGGAGCAGCATCTGAGCAATCTGCACGACTACTTCCTACTGCAGAAGGAGGAATTCGCGGAGGCACTGCTGGCCAACTGCCAGGACCATATGCAGAGCAACGTGGACCACATGATTCCGGAGACGCTGCAGAGCCTACTCACGGAGACACTGCTAAATATCGACGATCCCTTCAAGGACCTGCTGCGCTGCCAGCTCAAGAACGGCGATGTGGCCTACCAGCTGCAGAAGCTGATTAGCCAAGAACATGGAAAAGAAGACAAGAAGGAGGGGAACCCCAGCAGCACCAACAGCGACGAGGAGGATGATCCCTTGGATAAGCTCGCTCTCTATGGCTACGAGGCCTTTGCCCTGCGTTACGAGACCAAGTGGCCGCTCAGTCTAGTCCTCCACTCGGAGCCCCTGCAGAAAATACAACTGCTGCAGCGCGTCCTCTTGTTTCTACGCTACGTGCAGCGTCAGCTGTCAGCTCTGTGGCAAGCACCGCCCGAGAGCACTAGCCCCATCTGGCAGAACACTCGCTCTGACGCCTTGCGTCAGCGTATGCTGAGCAGCATGATCAACGTGGAGCAGCACATCACCCAGGACATTGCGGAACCGCGCTGGAAGTTGCTCACTGCAGTGGTGGCCGACAGCACCCAGCACATCGACGAGGTGCTCGACCAGCTCTCCATCACCCTGGATGAGTGTCTGCGCCTGGGCCTCCTCTCGGGGGCCATTGCCATTGTGCGATCCCTCTTCACGCTCGGCCAGGTGTGCCTCAACTTTTGCAGCTTCGCGGAGACCCCGCTCTGTGACGAGCAGTCCTTCGAAGATGGCGTGGGCGAGTACGAGACTGAGTTTGGCAGCTTCCTGCACAGCATCCTGGATCTGGTGCGGGAGCTGGCGAACTCAACCAGCACCGACGAGGATGAGCGCGAGTCCTGCAAGCAGTTGTTGCAACGCCTGGAAGCCTACAATTAGTATTTTGTTTCTCGTTTTAAATTTGTTCACGTTTCGTTTAATGTGTTTCTTTGTGCCACAGAAGCATGTCACACCTGGTGGCATGCCACCACTTCATGATCTATTGGTCACTCTCCACACCAACCAAATTATCAAAATTAGCCGTCCAACTAAATTCGTAATGCGCGCCCAAACCCAAACCCCAAAACCCAAAACCCAAAACCCATTGTAAACGCAACCAAAATTCAGCCACGCTATGAGGGGTTTACACTAAGTTCTCTCAATATTTCGGACATTATGATCTCACTTTTGGTCTCACAGAAGAAACTCTGGCATCTATTATTTGGACTATCTCTAATTTCAATAAATATTTGGCACAGAAGAGCGACTAATACCAAAAGGTTGCGTAAATATCCGCTAAGGCTGACAGATATAATAATAATATGAGACTCGTATCAGTCATCCACCAATCAATGGATGAAATATTATATTAGGAAATGTAGTTAGTATCTATAGCTATAGTTTAGAGCAATGAAACCCCCATATTATGAGGGGTCTAGCATAGGCCTAGTGTAAACACAGCACAATAGTCGGCACCTGCAATGCGACTGCACTTTTGGATCGCTTTGGCCCCATTGTTTGCCGGCTGCCGCACACAATGGGCGTGAATAATCGATATATGTGTGCTGTGGTGTGGTGAGGTGAGGTGTGTGGTTAATTCCTGGGCAGTCGCTGCGCACACCGGCGGCTGCTTATGCCCCGTCACGGTGGGGCACGGCAAGTAGGGGGCGCGTGCAACGAAATGCAGCGATTTGCATACGATCGTAAATAATTTTAAATGGCGGTAAACAGATTTTGATGCAGTCTCCGCTGCACTGCCTGCCGACTGCTGACTGTCTGTCTGCGAGCCTGCCAATTTGAATTCAAAGGCCAATTGTTATGTAAATGCACCTTGCCTCAGTTGCAGACGCACGCAATGCGAGGCAAGGCGAGCTGCATGAAATTTGTAATAATAAATAAAAAGAAAAATGCGAAATGCGAAATGCGAACCAACGTACCATCGAGAGAGTCTGTCCAGAAATCACTTAATACTTATAGCTTTAAGGACAACAGGTGGTCCAGGTCCAGGTCCAGGTCCAGGTCTCGGTCCCAGCCACTGCCACTGCCACAGATACAGATACAGCCACAGCCACAGCCACAGTCAAGACCGATGATGATGCAACAGTTTGTGGCCAATAATAATGCACTCGAAATTATGGTAAAGTTCAGATACATTGCTTCCGAAATGTATATGATTATCTGCTTGCGAAAATGATGGACTGCCCGCAGTCCATTTGCCTTTTACTCCACTTGCATTGGATACTCCACTCCACTCCACTCCCCTGCTATCCCCCCCCAGTCCCGAACCCGATCAGAGGTTTAGCTGAAGAGCCGGGCTCCACTTATGTGTCTGGTGGTACGATGACCAGTCGTGGGAAATCCGCCAGCAAAATCCGCCACCGCTGATGATGGGGTACATGAATGGGGGGCAGGTTCATTAAACCCATGGCACGCCCTACAGATGACTTCATTTGTGTCTGTTGCGCCTAGAAATGCCATAAACTTGAACCCTACTCAGCCAGCAGTTGGGTTATAAAGCGGAAGCACGGCTTCAGGGTTCACTAGGCCCCCGAAATTTACGAGACTTTTGGCAAAACAAACAAAAGGCAATCAATCGGGACAGCCGGGTTGAGGGTTCATCATTTGGATAGCTGAAGGTTAACTAAGAGAACATTTATTAACATTTTTTGGAATAATTTTAATACTTCTGGCAAGCAAAGGAAAATCGTTACACATCCTCCGATCCTTGAGGAGTCGAAGCATACGTGCTGGACATCGGTATAACATCTGATGGACCTACACTCGGAGTTGGAGTAATACCCGGATGGCCGGAGTCTGGGCGCATGCTGTACAGGAATTCATAGCCAAAGTTGCACTCGTAGATCTCCATGTTTTTGACCTTTTCCTGGTACCAGAGCAGGCGATCCGTGTTGCCGCCCAGCGAGTGATCGACCAGCCTGCGACGCTGACGGCCCCGCTCCAGGAACTCTATGTAGTCGATGGGTTGGAAATCGTTGAACCTGTTGAGTATCTCGAAGGAGTCTTCCGAGACCTTGTCATACGAGTCAGACATCTCCATTTCGCGCCTGATGCGCTCCTGGATCATCTCGTTGCGCTGCATGTCTGGCACCTCGATGGGCAGGATGCGCGAACGGATAGTGTTAATCTCGTTGTCCAGCGTGGATAGAAGCTTGTCGAGCGACTCCTTTTTGGCTGCCTCGTAGATTAGCTCCTCCTTCTGCAGGGCCGTCTCGCGGGCCAGCTTTTCGGGGTCCATTTGCTTGCGTGACATCAGGATGGTCATCATGCGGTTGAGATTCAGCTCGTCCCAGAGGACAGCCATGCGCTCGTTGTAGGCCAGTCCTTGTTTTGGCTTGCTGTTGGCCCTGCAAAAGGATTGATTCAGGATTCAGTTGCGTGGCAAAGGATATTGATGATGTGTTTAACTTACTCGTTTGCCTCTTCATCCGCCTGTCGTTTGCGGGCGTTCAGCTGCTCCTCTCGTTCGATGCGTTCCATCTCCTTGCGCGTCTCCTCCTCGGCTTCGCGCTTTGCCTCGATGAGGTCCTTGTTGAGCTCATAGTACTTCTGCTCCCATGCCTGTATTGCAATCTTGCGACGCTCCTCTTTGAGCACATACTTCATCAGCTTCTGCAGCTCGTTGTCCAGGGGCACATCGAAGGTGTGCGGCAGTTTTACCATGCGAATGCTGCTGTTGTAGTCCCCGATGCCGAGGATCTTGGATGGGAGCGAGGGTCGGTGCTCGGTGATGCCAGTGATAATGCCACCGCCCAGGATCTCAGTCAGACAGGGATCATCGTCGCGAGCTTGGGGATTGTTCCGCTTTTGAAAAACCCTCTCAATAAACCGCTCGAAAAAGAGATCAGCTTACCCAGAATATCCCACGCCTCGAGTATACCATCGCTGCGGGTTATATAGAGGACAGCAGGACGTGTTTCGCTCCAGGAGACGGCGGTGAGGTCGGCGGGTCGTTTCCGCCAGAAGATCGCCGAATAGGGATAGTCTTCCTTCCACAAAGCGAACACAGTGCGCCCTATGGAGACGAACAGCTCCGGATAGAAGGGATTCTTGCGGACACACACTATGGGACCATCGTGCACCATCGCAAATTGCACCGAACTGTTGACAATCTCCTTCTGATCGGCGTCCGCGTACATGCCCACCCATTCGACGCGATTGATGTGCCCATAGAACGTGGCCAGGATCATGGACTGCCTTAGAGTGGGCGGATTCTTGGCCACCAGCGAAATGGGATAATTAGCAGGGTTTTCGTTGATCACCTTGGGCGATGGAGTGCGAAACGAGAACACCGAGGAGTCTGCTACGATACCCGTCAGTGGTTCATTGAAGTACAGATTGTAGATGGGCTTCACCGGCATCGCCTTAATGGCCGACTCGCTTTGGGTCAACTCCTTGGGCAGCAGACGTGTCCGCATTTTTTCTTTCTCCCGCTTGGAGCCCTGCTCGAGATTCCAGAAGCTGACGGTGCCATCAAAGGCGCAGGTAATCAAGAACTTGTGGTGAGCACGTGTGTCCGGATCGGTGTACACCTTGCCAAAGGTATTGACGTAAAACTGATTGCCCAGCCAATAGAATCCAGTGATGGCGCCCTTGGGAGAGCTCTCCAGCGATGAGGCGGTGGCCGGGGCAACCATCATGTGCTCGTCCAGCTCTATGGTCCAATTGAGAAAGTCCCCGATCATTCCACGGTATTTGGCCTGGGCGGCTGTCAGGTATTCCTCGTCATCCAAGCGTTCGCAACGCCCCTGCAGATCCCATATGACCACCTGTCCGTTCTTACAGCCGCCCAGCAGCAGATCCCCATTGAAGGGACAGAAGGTCAGTGCCGTCGTCTCGATGGGCGCCTCAAACTCCAGCTTATAGTTGAGATTGTCCGAGAAGCTCCACAGCAACACGGGATTCGGCTGGAGGACCGCCTGCTGTACAAAGTCCACCTGCTGGCTGGCCGGTTTGGTGGTGGCGGGAGTGCTGAAAGCATACGAGACGGCAAGCAATCCGGACAAACGCGGATACCAGTCGGTGCCAGCCACAAAGCGCTTGTTGCTCTTCGAGATGTTCGCGAAGCAGATGAACTCCTGAAGGTACGGATTGGTGTAAGTCATCACGGGCTTGTTCGATATGAGTGTATAGTCATCGCTAAGGGGAAAACAGCTCTACAGATGGGCAAAGAAATGAGATCTGTGGAGACGAACCCACCGATAGCTGTCGATCTGGTTGAAGTCGAGTGTGTTAAGCAACAGCTTGATCTGACTGGACATTTCGGGTGGCGGCTTCACCGGCACCTCCTGACCTTCCACAGGACTTGTGGGCTTCGGCTGCTTACCCTCCTCCTTATCCTTATCCTCCTCCTCATCGCTGTCGTCCAGCTCGAGATCTGTTGGCAGCACAGAGATTATAAAGTCGAAGTTAAGCAGTGATAAAAGAGATGCACTTGCCTCCTTCATCGATCTCGTAGAGATACTGCGACCAGGCATTCGAGGGAAATGTGGGATTTGTCTGCTGCTCGCGGTGTATGAGCTCCGGGGCGGACTGAACGGAGACGGTAATCCGACGCCGAGTGACATTGTCGAACTTTATGTTCTCGTTGGGCAGCAGCTCGATGACTCCGTCGCGCACGTCTCGCGCCATGCGGTAGTCAAAGGCCACATGCTTGGGCTCCTGGATGGGGTACACGCTCTGGATCTCGACGTCAATGGGCTCGTCCCTGAAGTGCTCCACCAGGATGGTCATCTCGTCCTCGGTGCCCTGACTAACCCAGCGTCGGGCCTTCTTGCGCAGGCGCCGCTGCATCCGCCAGCGCTCAAAGGCCTCCATGTTCTGGATGATGCCCATTGCCGTCTTGGTATCCTTGGGACTGGTAAAAAAGACGAATGGATCCCCCTCCGGTGGATCGTCCACGGCCTCGGTAAGTATGGGACAGAAGCCGATCAGCACGAAGCTGTCCGGATTGAAGTTCTTGAACATCTTCATCAGATCGACCACATTCTCCAGCTCCTCGAAGAGAATATCCCGCAGACTCTTGTATGTCACCTGCTTCCAGGGGTACTCCTGCGTTACATTCACACCCACCTCGATGTTCATAGCCTTCTGAACGTTCGCTCTGCGGAAAGGAAGGGATAGAGGTTGACTGAGTGACTGAGTGACTGGCCCTCAATCATCTTTCCACTCACGAGACCATGACCTTCTGGCAGCTGGGCAGCGACAGGAGCGTGCGCCAGGACTCGTGGATATTGTATAGCTGCCGTAGATCGGTATCTAACTCCTCATCGGAGTTGGGCTCTGTGAACTTCTTGAGATATGGTGTCTTAGGTTTTTGCGTAAGGGGCACCTCATTTTCTCCGCTTTCCCGAACACCACCCGCCTCCGCGTCCAGCAGTGACGCGCCATCCACATCCAGTGTGGTTACAGAACCAGCCTCCATCATCCAATACTGTTGAAAGCGTTGAAAACGGTCTTTCACACCGATTTGTTTTTGGTTCAAATGTTTTCTCTACTGACAAATATAAACTGAAAACCCAGATACTGTTATGGCAATACGATACGTGTACTACTGGGGCATGCGCAGGGCAGGCGGTGTGCCTGACTACACTGACAGAAAATCCTTTGAAATTTGATAGAAATAATATCTACAGAGCCGAGTGAGAGGTAGTTGGACCCGAAAGTATCATATTTATATGATTCGCCTGCGAATATCTATCTATTCTTTCCTATATGTATGTAGCTACCATTTTTAGTGCCTGTAAAGAACAATATCCTCTGTGACTGCATCGCTCTATCTCCTTCTCTCACCCTCCCTCAGTGTGGCTTAGCAATACAGGGTGATACAGGAGAGAAAGCTTCTGAGTTGGACTCCTACCAAGTCCTGAAATTCGAGTATTCTTCCATTCTGAAGGCTTTCTTTGTCTCACTGTAGATCTTCTGGAAGGAAGCACCGGCATAGCAAAAGACGAAAAGGTGACTTTTGCTTAGGTCTCAGAGTTTATTTGTAAAATGTTGTATAGTTTTTCCTCAGTGTCATTTCTCCGGTTAAGGTTTTGTTGAATTTCTCTCCATGACGATCCCCTATCCTCCCCTACCCGCCCCTTGACCCCGTGGCAACCGTGCCTTGAACGCACAAAAACAGAATTAAGTTGAAACATTTTCACTCATTTACATGCATCCGAATGGCCGACTCCGACTCTGACTCCTGGCCAATTTTTCCGCAACAATTTTGAGTGGGTGATTGCCTTGTTGTGGAGCTGTCTGTTGGAGCTGAGGCTGGAGCTGCAGCTCCGGACTTCGACTTCACCTTCGCCTCTGAAGCTGTGGCTGCGGCTGCGGCTGTGGCTGAGGCCTGTCTTCGATGTCGTTGTCGTTGGGGATGTTGGAGGCAGCAGCCAGCCGCATTTCACATCATTATCTCTGACCAAATACGGAACTATGCGCAAAAAACGCAATTGTGTGTCACTCATGGGGGCTTCAAAAAACCGAATCCGAGCAGCATTCAGCAGCAGCAGCAGGCCGAAAAAAAAACGTATAAAACTCTGGCAAGAAATATGTGTTTCTTGTGTGATCTGTGGCAGCAGCATCAGCATCAGCATCAGCGGGAGCAGCAGCAATAGTTGTTGTCCGAGTCCCAGTGCCAGTGCCAGTGGCAGTGGCAGTGCCAGTTCCTGACCCTGCCATCCGTCTCCCGCTTGTTGAAGAGATCGGTTCAACAAACGCCACAATGGAAAGTCTCCTGGCGAGAGGAGTCTCGTCTCGTCTCCTCTCTCTCGTCTCTCTCTCTCTCTCTCTCTCTCTCTGTCTGTCCCTCTCTGTTGACGAACGCACTACGCAATCGAAATCGAAAGTTCTCTGATGGACAGCAGCTGCAGCAGAGTCAATGCACTGTGCGCCGCGCAGTGGCATGCCACCGTGGATGAGTGGCACACATTTAATGGATGCACGTCGCTCACTTTCATTCTGGGCGGCGGTGGCAGCGTCGGCAGCGTCGGCAGCGTCAGAGGCAGCGTCTGCCCAGCCAGTGCTCAACTTTCGATTTTAAATGCAATTTATGCACCTGTCACTCAGTCCACTGATAACTTGCAACTCCGATTAGCCACACCAGGCTATTGTGTGCCTCCGCTGCCACTGTTACTGCCACAGCCGCCTCCGGATACGATACTTGCGGTGGCAAGTCAGAGCAGCCACTGCCGCCGTCGTCGTCGCCGTCGCCGTAGCCGTCGCCGCCACAAAAGCAAATAAATCACTGGACAAATTGTTGACAAAACATTTCGTAATTTAAATAAAAGAAAAACGCGACAACGTTGCTGCCGATAGTCGCCAGAGCCGTTGCCAGCCGATAGTTGGTGGCATGCAACAAATGCGGCCCAGACCCGATCGAACCGCACAGGCTCCACAACAACTTCCTCATCCGTCCAGCCGTTCAGCCGTCCAGCACTGGCACAGGCACAGGCGCAGGCCCCACAACAATGACGACAGCCAGCGCCAGCGCCACAACAACGACAACGCCGCCTCTCGGGGGCAGGCTGATAATTTTCTGATTGTGCCCCTCATATGTGCCTCTCTGTGTATGAGTGTTTCCGAGGTGCAACAGCAGCAGCAGCAAGAGCAACAGCAAGAGCAACAGCAGTGGCAGTGGCAGCTCCCCCCTTGACCTTATTGACAACGTTGCAACGTTCAGATGGCAGAAAAGGAAAGGTTAAGTCATCAACTCGAAGATTGGATACGCTAGGGATTGGCACTGGGATTGGGATGATGAAAGGGCCGAGCTGCTCGAAGCCAAGCAATCGGAAAGGGAAGGGTTTTTTGACTCCAGATTGGTCACAAAAGTGACTTCTTTCTTATCCTTTTTTTTTGAATATTTAATAAATATCTCCCCCAAAGATTTCGAGCAACAGCTAGACCGTTTCGGATGCAACTCAATTCCTAGCAGAGATTTCACTCTAGAGAGTGTCTTTTTGTGAAAATTGAATCTCTGTTCAACGATAAACGCTCTATATTCGTATTCTTTAGGAACAATTCCCGATCCTCTCGCAGCTGATGGAAAGGGGGGGAGGGCGGTAGGGGGCAACCTATTCCAACATTCTTCTAATCGCCTTAGAGGGTATCAGGTATCAGGGACCTCAAATCCCGCCTTGGCTGCCATCATAATCCCAAAAAAACCTGGAAACCTCCAAGCAACACAGAGGCAACATTCGAGGTAGTGGCAGCGAGCGCAGCAAGCAGCAAGCAGTCAGCAGTCAACAGTCAGGAGTTGTACAACTGGCGACAAAATGTTGCATGTTTGTGTCGGCTGTCACCGGAGCTTGGCCAGGAGTCGTTGCTGTTGCTGTTGCTGATGCTGCTGCTGCTGCTGCTGCTGCCGCCCCACCGCACCCCCGGAACGAACAACCGATTGGGGGAATGTATGCAAAGAGGTGCTAAAAAGATCAGAGGCAGCGATTTATCTTCATTTGCATTTGACGTCGCTGGCTGTGTGTCAAAAAGGTGTTAAGTGCCAGCCAACAGACCAGACCCCCAAACCGATTTGAGGCGACTCGAAGCCCGCTGCCCCGTACTGCGGCGCCGCTTTTGATGACAACGGCAGGGGAGGCAGATAGAGAAAGAGAGAGAGAGAAAGGGATGGCTGTGGCAGTGGCTGTGGCAGCCCCATCAACCAGTAGCCGATGCGCATAATTTTCTATATTTTATAACTTTTGTGGTTGCCGAAAATATCGAGAAAACTCTGTTCACACAGCGCACATCAATCCGTTGAACCGCCACCGATGCCACCGTTGCCGCCGCCCAATAAGGCGCTAAAACCCCCCAGCACGAAATGCTATTATGGCCAGGAAAATTTGCCAAAAAGAAAACTCAACCACAATGGCCACTTCTAGCCGGGCCAAGTTGTGCCGGACCAAAAGCTGAAGCTTAAGCTAAAGTTAAGGCCAAGACGGTGACGGTGACGGCGACCAAGACCAAGACGGAGACGGAGACGAAGATGGAGACGGAGACGAAGGCTAAGCGTTAGATAGTCGCACCGATAAAAGGGACATGAAATTCAAATTTGAGTGTCTGCAAATTTGCCAGGCGACTTATCAGCCGAAGAGTGAAATTTGCAACCAACCCGTAGAAACGGCTTCCGTATTACTACCGACGTTTTGTGAATTATGTGAGAAATTTGTTAGTGGGCTAAATAGTTTACTGATTTGCCTGCCAGCCTGCCTGCCTGCCTGCCGCACGATGGCGCAACATGTGGTAGAAGGAAGTGCCCATAGATTTCTGGGATGAGATTAGGCCAGCGGAAAGCCGTGGAATACCATTAAAAATGGGCCATTAAGACAGAACCCAAAAATAGACTACACATGGCTTAGACCCAGCTTGGCTGTCTTTAGTCTTAATCTTTAATCGCAGATCTCAGTGTTTTTCCCTTGAGAGAGCGACTGACCTGACTAATTGTTGGCTAGTAAAAACATCCATCGTACTATGAAATGATCGCATAATTTTCACAAGAGGAAGCTCTTCCATTGGTGAAAGTGAAGACACTCTCGGCATTGCCTCTAATTGACTATGAAGCGATGTAGATGTACGATTTTGTTATCTTGTAAACATGCAGCATGAAATGTGTATCATGTATTGAATTCCTCAAAGAGAAATCACTCTTAACATAGTATCTTTTAAAGAATATAAGCTCTACAGTTCTCAACAATGAATTGAGCTGCGCATTCCGTTTAATTTCGATAGACATCAATCAGATTTTGGTTTTTTTTAGTACTAAGAATTCTAGAGAGATCCATTACCTATTTCCAATCAGACATCCTTTTATCATGATAATACATATGTATGTCCCCTCCCCCTATATCTGCCTCAATGGGAATCCTCTTATGAATTGAATAAAACTCAAAAATTAGACTACTGCCACATTGGATTGTAATTGGAATTAGGAATTAGGGGCAGAGAGACCAAGACCAAAGATCGTGGCTGAGTTGGGGAGCTGTAGCTGTAGCTGTAGCTGAAGCTCGGGAGTGTGACAGAGTGATAATCCCCGGAGAAATATGCACACAAATTAGGTATGCATGTGCCCCAAAGTGGGGGGAGTCCAAGAGGTGGGGGCTTGGCCATTGTGTGGCATATTTAAAGTTGTAAAATAGCAAACAAAACACGTTTGACCGACATTCGTGACCAAAGTGTGGCGGCGGCTGCCGTAGTCTGGGGGCTTCATCTACAGACGGAGACGGAGGCTGAACCAGGATTTCAATTTCAATTTCGATTTCGCTTTGGCCGGGCGACAAATGTGGTCCGGTGCTCCGGTGCTCCGGCGCTGACCGTGTGACTACTTTAGCAAATGAAAATGGTTCGGAAAATAAGGAAAACCAAAAAAAAAACAAAAACAACAACAAATACGAAGGAAGGTTGACTGAAGAAAACGCCAGAGTGGAAATAATTTATGATGCACTTTTTTTTCCTCTAGCTGGAACTGGGACTGGGGACTGTGACTGGGGCTGGCTCTGAGCCGCACTTTTAGTGGATATGTGAGTCATGGTACGCCGCCACTCGCCGCCAGGTGTCGCTCAGTGCTCGAAACAAAAGTGAAACCATTCTCTCTCTCTCTACCGCTCTTTCTACAGCTGTATGGCTATCTCTTTCAGGGTTTGTTTGAGGGTAAAAAACCCACAGAGACCGCAGCGCAGCAGAGACCCTAAAATATGGCGCATTTGATATTTATGATTGTCTGCGTTTTAGCGTTTTAATCACATACCAACGGACGGACAAACGGAGCAGCGGAGACCCAGAGACCAGGGTGCACTGACCTGCCCCAACCCACGTGGAACGGCCAGCCAGCCAGCCAGACAGCCAAACAGCCAGCTACTTGGTTTGGTGGCAGTGGCAGCTACTGTATTTGCGGTGAAAATCCCTACCAATGGAGCTCGGGACCTGGGGCCTCCTCTAACTATGTTAAACAGCGAAATCAGGCTCTGGCTATGGCTATGGCTCTGACTCTGGCCAAGAGCAGGCTCATGACTTCCAGCATCATCAAGATAAAGCGCATGACATACGGCGACAAGAAGCTACCAGAGCGTGCCGCCGGGAGGAGGTCGCCTCTATCATCATCGTCATGGCCACAGCGGTCGTCCAAAACTGAACCTCAACTGAACCAGGGGCTGGGGCTGGGGCTGGGGCTAAGGCTGCGGCTGCGGCTGAAGCTGAAGCTGAGGCCTGAGACTGAGGCCTGAGCCTGCGACCAAATTTGGTCAAACGTGCAACATTTCAGCCGCACGCTGTCAAAGCGTTTGTGGCGTAGAAAGCGAAATTTTCGCTGGGAGTCTCTGCTGTGACTGTGACTGAGGTAATCCAGGCTACTAAACTACGAGAATTACGAGAATGTGGCAACAGTGAAAATGAAAGTCTTTTGGCGAAAAACTTCGAAAGGAAGAGGGGAGACCCTCTCCCCTGCCCCACACACAGAGATAGATCTCAATTTGGCAGACAGTACGAATGCCATCTTTATGGAAAAATGCCATTTGAAGTGTCATAAATCATTTGGCAAATCAAGGTCCACCTAGGGAAAGACAATTTATTTTATAATCGTTGAATCGTTGAATCGTTGAATGGGTGCTTGTTTTTCCTTTTGCCACTGATGACATCACGAGGCTCTCTAGCTCTCTGGCTCTCTGGTGTGGTATCTGTGCGATCATTACGATCTTGTCAGGGTGCTACGGTGGTGCATGCCTCAGTGCTGTTCATTTGTGGCAACGTGGCAACATCAGCATTAACGCCAGACATTACCATGCAGCGGCGGCGTCTGCAGCGGCCCACGCGGCGAATGTGTAATCAATCAACTGGCCATCGCGGAGGCCAAGGCAGAAGCAGCGTCCATCGAGCTCTGGCAGCCTCTGCCGCTGCTAATGGTGCCACAACCAACAGTGCCTAGTGGAGACTGTCAGGGGCATGGACGGCAGGCTGCCTGCCACACGAGCTGGGGCTGGGGCTGGTGTTAGTTTGGTGCGTTGCCCGTACGCCATTAGAGGGCGTAATTACATTTTTATTGAAGTCCCCACACACAGGTGTTGCATCTGACTCAAGAGGCAATGTCGGTAGAGCGAAAGGGTGAGAGGAAGGGGAAGGGGGAGAGAAAGGGACAGAGCAGTGGCAAATGAAAAGCTCTCATGAAAATTAAGGCTCGTTTCCGGCGTACAGAAATCGACAAAACATCGACGAAAATTTACATAGTTTGCCGCCCCCGATGGCAATTTTAATGATTAATTTTCTCAGGCCTCCCCTCTACCGCCCCGAAGCAAATGGAAAACCAAGGCGTCAAATGAAGGAGTTTTAATACCCTTTCGGGCAACAACTCTTTAGCACTAAGCCACTAGGCCACAAAGCCACTAAACAGCTCTAACTGGGCGATTAATCTGCATCTAGACAACTTAATCGATGCTTAAAGCGGCAGCTAGGTGTAAGCGCAAAAGGTTTTAGCCAAGTCGAGGCCGAGAGCAAAGTCCCCTCAAACTTCATGGGAGGGTATGTGTGTGTGGCACAGCTCTCAGAGCTCTCAGAGCTCTCGAGATCGATATAAATCTACAATTTTAATTTTATTTGGCAGCAATACTGTATATGAATGCGACTGTCGATAAACATCGAGGGGCACGACACAGCAGCCAGCATTCTGGCTGCGACTCGGCGCAGTGCCAGAAGTGATCTTGGCCGAAACCAAAACCAAAACCAGACCGAGCTGACATTTTCGTGGGTGTGGGCCAACTGCACTCCACTCCACTCCACTCCACTCCGCAAAGACAAAGCCGCAGATTGGGCATAAAAAAGGTCAACAGGCAGCAATCAAAATAGTTGAAAATAACTCAATTTTCTGGAGCAATTAACATGCTGCCACTGGCATCGATCTGGAGATCGATCTTTTATGCCAAAGCGATATACCCACACACACATTTGGCGGCAAACTTGAATGCAACACACTCATTACTCGTATTCGTATTCGTATTCGTATATTCAAACGAATATGTGAATATGTGGGCATGGCAGAGACAGACACAGAGACAGAGAGCGAGAGAGAGATAAAGAAAAATTGCATGTAATTAACAGTTAATAATCAAAAATTACGTATACGCATGCGCATGCGCGGCCGAGTCGAAGCAATTAATTTGGCCATCGATTTTGGCCACTGTCGGCACTTTGAGAGTCTCCTCTCCTCCCCCAACCACAGATCAGAGTCTCTCTTGGCCTCTCTGACATCCAGCAAAGTGGCAGCCACAGCAGCCACAGCAGCAGCATCGTCAGTGGCCCCACCAAACCACCAAACCACCGAACCATCGGTGAGGAGCAGCTTCACCCGCAACGAAAGTTGCGCATTCTTTTAGCTCGCTTGAGTGAAATGAAAAGTGAAATTATTTATTATTAATGAAATTAATATATAATCATGTTTCTTTTTTGTATTTTTGGGTGCGTATGCCTTTTGTATGACAGCAGCACGTACATATGTTAAATCACAAAAAAGCGACAATAAATAACCAACGAAGCAACCAACCAACAAAATACTCCCCAGTCCAGCAATCCAGCAGCCCAGCAGCCAAAAGACTCCAAACTCCAACACGTTTCTCAGCGTCCCAGCAACAGCAGCAGCGGCCCCAACAGACACAGATATAAAGATACTTTGGTCCGGCATTAAAAAAGTTCACTTTCGTTTGTGTCCAAAAACTACATTGTACATGGCATATGCTCCCAGTCGCTGTCGCAGTCGCAGTCGCAGCTTCCATCTACCATCTTCCCATATGATAATGAACACGTAAAATAGGGGGAAAAGATGTTCGCAAAAATTGTCCAAAAACCAGTTGCTGCACCAAAAATCATTGCAAATCGCTGGCAGATGCTCCTGCTTCTGCAGCTCGAACAGATGGGGGCAGGATGGAATCCTGCAGAGAGACGGACAGTCGAGTCGCTGAAGGTCGGTGCGTGCTGGTTAGCGTTGTCACAGAATATCTGCTCAGTCATAAATTTCGCCTGAAATATGAACTTGGCTTTGTGAAATATGGTCTGCCAAACGGTACTAAATAATGACAAAAAGTGAACACCTATTAAGAGCAGACCAGCAGGCCCCAACACTACACATAGCCCCAAGGAACACAAAGCGGAACGAGTACTATATCATGCCATAGAAGTAGTGAGACAGGAGTTTGAAAGTAGGCTAGAGAGATAGAGATAGAGAGATGGAGAGAGAGTTGCAGTAGCCTAAATAAAGAACAGTTTGTAATTAAGAAGAGATTTAAGGGTACTCAAAAGGTGCATATATCTGAGGTACACTTAAAGAGAGTTGCAGGCGACAGTTCGATCATAGCCCCACACACAATAGAGTCGAGTCATCAGGAGAGTGAGTCACTAATAAAACAATATATGTAACTGCATATTTGAGTAACTGTACTCCATATACTACACAAATACAGTATGCACACACTCGTACTGTATAGCGTTCATCAGGATATCCGCCAATTGAATTGCCAAAATTTGTTCAGGCAATACACTCGCACGTACACTCGTTGTGCCATAAACAATCAAATAACTAACATATAACTTAATTTGGCTTAATGGCATTCATAAATTGCACCCTATAAAAATCAAATAAAAGTGCAGTCGAGAGTCGAGAGAGGTCCCTCTCTCTCTCCCTCTTTCTCTCTCTCTTTCTCTCTCTCTATCTCTTTCCCTCTCTGGCCTGCACTCAATGCGTTACAAATTAAATACGAAATTTATGCAATTTTCAATTTCCTTGTGGCCTTTTTAATTAAAACATAAATATGTATATGGAATATTTCACAACTATCTCGCTCTCTCTCTCTCTCTCTGTTTGTGGCATCCACATCCACGTCTGTGGCAACACATTATGAGTGCGAGTACGAGCTGGAGTCTGGCCAAAATTAATTCAGCAAATAAATAATAAAATCATTTACAATATAATTGCAACGGGCCAACAAAAACACTTTCACCTTCGCCACGAAATACCCCACCAGACACCAGACAACAGACACGAGGCAGGAGGCATGAGGCATGAGGCATGAGGCAGGAGGCATTGGCCAGGGGCCAGGGGGCAGGCAGCGCAGGTGGCAAGAGGGGGGTGGGGGGAGTGCAGGCCATTGCTGGTTTTTATTTATGCTTTGTGGGTGTTCAACATGCAGCATTTGACTTTTTACCACTGTTTCGGCCCCACCACGACTCGTGTGGCATGCCTCTCGTGTAGTGCCGCACTGCCGCATAAACATATTTATGTACAGATGTATTAAGGCGTACAGATTTTATGGGGATCCCAGTGCCTGCAATTAGCAGCAGCCACAGACGGAGCCACAGTCCCAGTCCCAGTCCCAGCCTAAGAAAGCAAATCGGTGCGAAATGTGTTTTAAAAATGGCATTTAATTTCGACCCTGGCTCCATGGCTCCATGGCTCCACTCCCACTCAAGACACTCATTCCGTCAGCCATTCATCCACCCATCATCCACTGGCATCTTTCTGGGAAATCTTCGATCAACATTACAATAGAATCTGGCGTTTGCACCTGCCGCCCAGCCACCCAGCCGCCCGTCGAGAGCCGCCCAGCCCCTGTCCCCATTCAATTAATTAACCATTAAACACAGTTTGAATTGGCTTAAAGCACATACACATACATAGACCGAAAATATACCAACTTTATAACGAGGCTCGACGACAAAGATATGGCAGCGTCTCCTCGGCAGTCAACTGATTGCCCAGATAAGTCTTCAATGCGCTGCACACTGGCTACAGACTTGAGGAAATCGTTGGAAACCCAATCTTTTTCCCAATATTTTCGGTACTCTGAAGTGAAGGAAGGAACCTTGGGTTTATACTAGAGCTACTTTTAGCATGTAATCCGATACTCAACAATAGGATTGAAACAGAATCAGGAAGGAGCTATACAATTGTAATGCTTGAAAAGAGTGTGAGCTATAAATATACATATGTACTTTATATAGGTATGTAATCGAAGGAAAGCCCAAGCACAGCACATATGTTCCTTTTCCTTTATAAATAAATATAGAACATATACAATCAATTCTTTAGATTATTCCCATATTCGTATGCCAAATATTCCCCCCACACTTTTTGCCCATTAAATAAACAAAACGACACCTGCCGCTGGGTCCTAGTTCTAGTCGAAGGGACAATCAAAGTAAGTATCGATTTCCAGGCAGGTGAATGCCCATTCTATAATAATTGATCTAATGTTCGATGGCTATGGCACCAGGCCACCGGTGGCTCATAAGTCATTACCCAAGTGGCAGGCATTTGTTATGTGGCACACACACAAAATGCCAATGAACTCGCGGGCCAGAGCCAGAGTTTTATCGGGTCTGATTCCGCTTAGAAACTGCCATAAAGAAACGGAAGCGTCCTCAAGTGTAATTTGCGGCCACTTGACATGCATATCGATGCGACTTTTGTCCAATCCACAAAGAGAGGGGCAAGACAAGGCACTCGAAGGCCATTCGTGGACAGTGGACAATGGCCAGAGAGGGATCGCTGCGGATGAACGGATGGATCTTTCCGGCGGTATGGGTTTGCCTGGCAACGGCTTGAGCCGGGGGACCGCCAAAGTGCATGCTCAAAACGCGTTAAACGATGATTTAATGCCAATAAATAAGTGTAAACGTTCATTACAGATAATTAATGTATCTGCACAGAGGTCAGACAGTCAGAGAGGCAGAGACTCTGCCGAGACTGTGAGGCCTGTGTCTGAGGAGGCCTGGGCACGGTTGGATCTTCGGGTATGGGTTGGATATGGGAAAAGTGAAACTTCAATTAGACGGCTTAACAGCATTATGGCGTGGACGATTAAGACTTAAATTACGGGTATTCGTATGAGAGGAGCTGGCAGTGTGTAAATGCATAAGGAATTGACATTTCACCTGTGCCACCACCGCCGACGCCACCGCCGCCGCCGCCGCCGCCGCCGCTGCGAAGATCGTTTCGGGGCCGTCACTGCCATTGATCTCTTTATCTTGTTCATAGACCCGAGGGTCGGAGAGATGGCGCAGTCTCGGTCTCCGTGTCCGTCTCTGTCTGGGCTGGTGTTGCACATGCCCCAAATCCATGCAACAATCTCAAAATGCTGGCTAGCTGGCTGGCTGGCTGACAATGTCGCCCAATTCGTCTTGGAGTTTTCATGCCTGGCGGCTGCGAAATTTTGGCCCCCAACTTTGGTCCCCGTTTCAGTCTCAGTTTTCAGTTTTCAGTCTTCAGTTTTCGGTTTTCAGCGCTCCGTTTTTGCTCAGTTTTTCGCAGTTTTGTCAGTGTTCGGGGTGTTCGGTGTTCGGTTTCGGCCGTTTTCGGCCTGCCTTTTCAATTTAAAATGTAAATCAAGTGTGAAAAACAAAATCTGCAGCGAAAGTGTTGCAATTGCAATTTGCTCGTTGCGATTTTTGACATTTCTTGCTCCGAGGCTGTGTATTGATTTATTTTGATTGTTAATCAATTTGGCCAGAGCTGCCCCTCTCCGCCCCGCCCCTCCCCTCAAACGAGCGCTCTGTGTCGCTCTGGTAATAGTTCAATGAAATTATAAATCAGTCGCCGCGGCGCGACCAGCACTCCCCGAGTGGCTTCAGCGGCGCGTCCCATCGTCGCGTTGCGTCCTGTCCTGTCTTGACTCGACTTGATTCTCCGGTTGATTGTCGCCTTATCGAGTGCCGGGCTTCCACATGGGCGGGCAGGGGTGCGGTAGGGGTGGTACACAGGCCCGAAAGAATGCAAATGACACACTTTTGCTCTCTTTGGCCGCCGGCACTTTTAACCCACTGAGGGTTTTTGCCACATGTTGCCACAAGCACGTTGAGAAAGTGAAAACAAATGTATCTCTGTCTCTGTAGCACTTTCATCATTAAGATACTATCCTGTAACTATAAGCAAAGGATGTATCTATATACATAGCATGCATATATAATACTTATTCCTAAGAGGCTTTTAAAGTGAAGAAATTCTTTATATTTCCTCAACTTTTGTTGGTGGCATTCCAAGTATTTCTCAATTAACTTCTGCCATATTCTTAAGGAATTCCAACGCTCAACAGAGTTGGCCAGAACACCGCACATCCTTGGGTTAACCTGGTCACATGGCAGCTCATTTGTCAGGCTGATCTTTTGTGGGATTAGTGAAAAGCCAAAGCCAATGCCAATGCCATTGCAGGAGAAAAGGAAAAAGGTTACAGGCGCCATTTGCGCATGCGCATGCGCGTGCCCGTGCCCGTGCGACTGTGGCTGTGGCTGTGGCTGCACGCAAATTACGCAGTCATAAATCATGGGAACCCACTTTATGGCTGCTTCCTGGGATGGGCTTTTTGGGGGAGTAGCCCCAACTGTCACCGTTGCTGATTGCCGGTGGCTGCCACTGATGCCACTGAAGCCACCGCGGCCGTTGTTGCTGCGACTCTGGCGGAGATTAGCGAGAAGCGATAAACACATAAACTCAAATAAATTGCAAAGAAAGTGGATGTGAACATCGGCCAATGAATGCTGACTGCCTGACTGCCTCACCGCCTCACCACCTGCCCGTCCGCCTGCCAATAGCGACGCGACGGTCGCGTGCGTAAGCAATTACATGGCTTAGGTGGAAGCCCAGTCACAGTCGCAGTCCCAGTCTCAGTCCCAGTCCCGTATCCCAGTCCGTATCGCTGGTGTCCAAGCCAAAAAGTGCAGTGCGGGGCATCGCGGTAGTGGCAGTGTGGCATGTGTGTGTGCATCTGCGGTTAGCTTTGACATTTGAACGCCTGACCCTGACCCACAAAAGACACACACGGAGCGGGCCACAAGCTTTTCAAATTGAAATAAAAAACGGAAAAGAAAAGAAAAGAAAACTCTGTGACGTCAATCACACTCTCTGGCACTTGATTTTTCCAGCCTCAGCTTCAGCTTCAGCTCCAACGACTCCTCCTCTTCCTCTCTGGTGGCATGCAAATCTTCTTGTTTTCTTCTTATTTTACCTCTTCACTGGTATTTCTTTTCATTCCATTTCGCTTTGTCTTGTTTTGGTTGCTTCGTTTACTTCTTGTCGGTCGCGGCGGTCGCGGTCGGCTGCTGCTGCTGCTGCTGCTGCCGCTGTGCCCCCAAGGTTAACGGCGCAAACAAAGCGGGCCAAACATCGGGCCAAATGGATTCAACCAAAATGAAATGGAACGGACTGTGGAGAGCGGCGGATCGTCATGGATCGTCACTGGGGCCCCAGTGGCTAGAGATGGACAAGTGACAGGCCGCGCGACTCTCAAGAGATTGAATGAATCTCAAGCGCGAATGTGGGCTATGGGAAATCTCATGGGAATAGTAATTTTTTTCTTATTTCGATTAGTAATTTTTAGCTGAAAAGTTTACTAGTTCACTTGTTCATTATTTTTGTGGAATAAGCATTTTATTTTATTGGTTTTCGAAGGAATAAACCACCTGTAACTAACTAATGCCAATATATCCGTTCTCTAAATATTATATACAAAATATATCCTATTAGTTGAAGACAACGATTCGCTTAATATAAACGGATGTCCCATTCAAGTGGCCACAAAATGGTGACCCCGATTTCCGCCTTTTTTTCAAATGGCAATCATTCAATAGAAAACTGATAGAAAACTATTTTAATGGGGTTTCTTATTGTTATTAAAACATAATTGGAATATTTAAAGGTAATAGTTCCTTTTGATTCCTTTGAATGTCCAATTTTTGTCGGAAAACCCCTAGAAAGATCATTATTATATCCCCCCCCATAATCGTACATATTGTATGTGATACCAACGACAAATCACGAGAGACGAGACTCTCACGCTCTGATTTGGCTATGCGATGGGAGACGGAGACCGAAACCGAGACTGGGACCGAGACCGAAAGACCCTCTCTAGGCCCATGGGGCACTTCGGCACTGACTTTGTTCTTCTCTCGATGCCAAACCCAAAACGTCACTCCAAAAAGCCAACACTCAACCCGGTCCCAGTCCCGATCCCGGTCCCGGTCCCTGTTGTGATCGCGATCGCGTTGTTGAGCCTGAGATTCCGTTGAGTAGCCGTCTGAGGAGCAGGCGGCACTGGGCACTGGCATTGGGCACTGGCACCGGCACCGGCCGCTCTGACAGCCGCCTGGCATATTCATTTTTATGGGCTCAAAAGCCGGGCCTCGCTCTGAGGAACAGCTGCATTCTTAGAAGTCAGAGCCATGACCGCCGCCCCTCACCCTCACCCTCACATCTCTGTTGCTTGGTTGCTTCTCTCAGTGCCTAACTCTTGCGGTATTTTGTGGCTGATTGAAGAGACGGACGGGTCGTCGTCGTCTCAATGCTGCTGTGGCAGCAGCCGCCATCTCCTCTTGTGGCTTCTTGGCCACATTTGGTAAGGGCGTTGCAGAGAGGTTCTGATTACAAATTGAATTTTATTAGTTGCCTTTCGCGCTGCTGCATTGATTTATGATTTTTCTACAAAAATTCAGTTTCGTTCGTATCCATTCCCCAACTAGAACTGCGGTTCGTAGGTTGTTTTTTAATTAAGTCCAAGTGTCAATATGATTTATGTTTCGGCCACAACACACACAAACATACACATATCTATAATTAAAAGAAATGAAAGAGATTGGAAATGATTTCTAGTCACAGCTCTTCCCTGGCTTTCCCTGGGCTCTCAGGCTCAGGCCTAGAGACTCCTCTTTGGAGGCGGAGGTGGAGGTGGAAATGGACGTGGAGGAGGATATTGCGTGCGATTGCATTACGAGTGAAATTTGCCAGTTTTTACAAAAGATCTTGAGATATTGATAACCTTTTTGCCTAGGTTTTGGGTTGCTTGCTGTCTCTCTGCCACCACCACCACCACCACCGATGATGATGATGATGCCGATGCTGATGCTGACATCATCAGAGCCAAAGCCAAAGCCAAGCTGGCAATTTCATTGAATGCCATGGCATCGCATCCATTTGGGTTGGTTTTGATTACATAAATTTGGCGCCAACGTCGCCTCCGTCTCCAAAGCGATCATCGTGGGGCACAAAACCGATGCAGAGCGATGCAAAGCGATGCGGTTCCATTTGCATCTTCAAAGTCCAAAGCTGTGGCTGGCTGGCTGGCTGGTGGGCTGGTGGCTCTCAAAATGTGGGTCAGCGGTCGGTCGGTCGGTCGTTCGGTCGGTCGGTCTTCGATATGGGTGCGGCTCTGGACATCGCCATATGTAATTACAATAACTGCAACTGCAACTTCAACTGCAACATCACATCCAATGCAAACAACAACGGATCGGATCGGATCGGAACGGAACATATGGAGTGCTCTGGCGGTGCTGTATATCAAAGTAAAATGTCTCGGAAACCTGTCGCTTTTAATTAAAGGCCCCGCAAAACTCCGACTCTAAGTAACTTTTCATGTTTCAAGCTATGCGTACAATTTTAAGCGACAGCGCCACCAACACTGGTCGCCTGCTCTGCCGCTCTGCTGCTCTGCTGCCCCATGCCCCATGCACCACGATCAGCCGCCACACAAAAGCAAAGGCATTCAACATCAAAATAACTTTTGCATTTAGTCATAACTGCATTTAAAATGCTTCGACTGCCGTGTTATTGTTGCAAGTAAATATGGTAAATGTTTTTCGGGGTTTCAGTTGTCGTATGCAAAAAAAAAATAAAAATTTGGGCTTGGGCTTGGGTTTGGGTTTGGGCTTTGGGTCCGACCCACTTCTGTCATGTTGCACGATAAATACGCTGGAGATTTATTGTTTGCCACAGTGGCAGGCATAATTACAATTTATGCCCAAGGTGGTCTCCACACACACATCTACACACACTCCTGCAGCAGCACCTTGTGCAATAGATCCCCCCAAACCCAAACCCCAAACACCAACTCCAACACCATCTCGTACCGCTTTGAGCCAAGTTCAAAAGCATGTTTGAGGAAGCTGTCGCCAGAGACAAAGCCCCATACAAATTGCCAAAGGAAGCTGTCTCCCTCTCGTTTGCTGTTTACCTGTCTCGCAGTTGCCATTATTCTTGCCTGAATCAAAAGCGAACACCAAAACAATATGGCTTTAAGGCTTTGGCTATACGAAAACATCGAAGATAGCAATACCCTAAGAACAGATTGTAAGATAAGTGATAATATAGTGGCGGCATTAGAACACTTTGCAGCTTTCAGCTGGGTTTTATCTTTTAGGATTGTTCACCTCATATCTTTAAGATTTCATTACCATTATGCCAAAATGGATTATCTAGCTGAAGTTCCCCATGCCATGCCATCCCATGCCCAGGCATTCCATAGGTACATCAAAAGGCGAAACTTTCGCATTGGGGTGGCATTAGGGAAGGCACACAGAGGCAGTGGCAGAGGCAGTGGCAGAGGCAGAGGCATTGCATCATGTGACTCAAGTCGAGAGTCAGGTCGAGTCGAGTCGAGTTGAGTCTTTGAGCACTTTTGGTCTATTGTTGAGCACATAATTAAGCACCGCTTAGCTTATGTAATTAACGTCAGGCCAAATGGCAGGCAGCATTCAGGCAGGTCGAGAGTCTAATGAACCACCACCACCACCGAAACCGACTCCCGATCCCACAGCCAGGCGAACAGATCCGCGAACAGCTGCGTGTGTGCTATGCTGCGCTGCGCTGATTTATATGCGACTTTTCGTGTTTATTTATTTGTTGGCCCAGGCCAAATTGTGTTTTGTCACCGTCACCCGTCACCGCACCGCCTGACGGGCTTCGATCGCGCACTTAAACTTCATTTATGCGCTCACAGAGGCTCTCTCTCTCGCTCTCTATCTATCTCTCTATGAGAGTACCGAGAGGAGAGTACTTCAGTTTTTGACTTGGGGACCCATGTGACATAAGTTGCCGGGTGTACGAGTATATGCCATGATATATGAATATGACAAAGCGACATGGACAACTTTATTGGCTCATGAAAAGCGCTGTCACTGCGCGCTGACTGACATAAATCACGGAGCATAAATAGGCACTCACTCAGCGCCCCAAGAGCCAACACACAGCCAATCGCAAAAATAAAAACAAAAACAAAAACAAAAACCGAAAGCCGAAACTCAAAACTCCAAACTGCAAACCCTGAAATAAATCAAAAATCAATTTTCTTAAATTTGCGACCGACAAAAAGAACGGTAACACAAGCAAAAAACCTCACCGGAGCACCACCACAGCACCACCACAGCACCACCACAGCACCACCAGAGCACCACAGAGACGTGGCCAATGTTAGCTGTCATTCGCGAAGCGAACATCTCTGTGACCAAAACGAGGATGTTGACTGCAGGACGGTGTGTGGTGTGTGGCGTGTGGCGTGTGGTGTGGGTCTTGGCCCAGTCCCTAACTTGTTTTAAAATTTGCATATTAGAGAATAGATTTAGATCGTACCAAATCAATATCACTCATGGGAAGCGGGGCGGGAAGGGGGTGGCTCCTATCTGATTTTGTGGGAACTGTCAACCCAGCCGGACGTTTCACTTCATTCATGTGGCGAGTGGCACGTGGGGCACAAAAAGTGCTTATGAAAACTGGAGCAACAATTGGACATCGCACAATGTTCTATAAATAATAACTGAGTGCAGACTTTATTGACCAACATACACACACACACACACCTCCCCTTTCGCCCTACTCGTATGCATATCTGAAAGTGTGGAATCGAAGGCACGCCACGCCTGGACACGCTATGCCTATAGACACATACGAGTACAATTACAATTACGAGTACGAGTACGAGTACGAGTATGTGTTTTACGAGTAAAGTATACCCTATGCCTAGAAGAGGATATCTCTTAAGTACTAAATAGGTAACATCCATAACGGCCATAATGGAGATTCTAATGCGTTAGTTCCCCAAACGGGAGAATGTATGAGGAGAACTCTTCGCCGCAAAGTGAATTTGTATCCCCAACCCCCGAACCAATCAATCTGCTAGAGTATCTAAGGCTTCTGCCACCCCAAAGCAGCCACACTTTTTATTCTATTTTCACTTTCACCCTGCTCTCGGTGTTCCTTTTTCTTTTTTCATGCCGTGTGCAGACCTAGAACCCTTTTAGCATTTGGCCCATAGCTACGGGTCGACGTAGGTAAGTGTGCGCCCAACGCGCATGACCTCAACAATTTGGCTTCACTTGAAGCCAAGTGCAAACGCACATGCAAACACTTGGCCGTGCCACGCCACCGCGAGGAGCTCTTGTCCAATGCCCGGTCCGGTCCGGTCCGCTCCGGTGGTCCTGTTGCGTGCCCCAGCAAAAGGTCTTGCCGCGGAGAGAGGCATGCGGCATGCGGCATGCGGTATGGGGCATACTGTGAGTGCTGTACTGACCCTTCACTTTAGCAGCGAATGTTTTGGGTCAGTGTTCAGTTGCGTGGAGTTCGTGACCAAAGGCGGGCGTACTTTTTTTTTGCACATTCATATTTAATAAATCTGTCATTACCGTAGCCGTAGCTGTTGCCGTTCTATATACCGTTGCGAGTATCTGTACAATCACCTAACGATACGATACGGGATTCGGTCTTCGATCAGCATGGAGCAGCAGCATTGATAGCAGCAGCCCCACAGGAGTCATGGGCTGTGCCAGCAGCACTCCCATGGTTGCAACGGCCGGCAGCGAAATGCTGAAAGCCGCCACCCATGTCCGGGAGAAGGGCGAGGCCGTCGTGGAAGGTAGGCGTGTGGGTCTGTCTGTGTCCGTCTTTGTGTCTGTATGTGTATGTGTTTGGTGTGGCCCTGTCTTTCTATGGGTTTGTTTTGGCTGGCAGATGACATTTACGAGTCCGTAATCGAAATGGCAACTGAAGTTCTTTGAAGGAAGCCGCCCTCCCCCCTAGCCGTCCCCGCCTAGCCACCAGCAGAGGGGCCCTGGGGCGTATACTTAATAGTCACATGGACGACAGGACATGGTGACTCGCGCAGTGTGTGATGTGTGGGGATGATCGATGGAGTCCTTGAACCGTTAACGTTTCCCCGTTTGAATCAATACTATTTCCAGCCAATTAATTAATGGCAAAAACGAATGGATTTCCCAAGAAAGTCACAAAGAAATCCCACATTTCCTGTACGAAAAAGTACACTGCGATTCAGAAAAATAGTTGAAATATCGTGAATTTATAGTGGAACTCAATAGAGACCATCGTCAGGAATCGATTCACAGTGCCAGCAGCGATCTACCAATGGAACTGGAACTGGATCCTTCAGAATACTGGATATTTTTTGGAGAGAGTCCAAGGTCTTTGGGTTTTCGCCCAGTGTTTTTTTTCCTGTGCTCTTATTTCACATTATTATAATAACAAGCCACGTAATAAGGAGCAATTGGCCAACAATGCGTGTCGCAGAGTCTTTCGGGCTGCTTAGTGGCTTACATTCGACCATTACTCGGTGCCGACCATATTTCTATGCGAGTCGGGTCTATGCGGGGGTCTATATTAAAAGCATATGAAGAAAAACGACCTGGTTGCGTGACCGCGCGGCGAGCCCGAGCCCGTCAGCGAATTAGAGCAAAACATTGACTTAAAAATATTATATGTACATATATATATATAATATATTTATACACATGTATACTCTCTCGCACATTCTAGCAGGAAATGGTAAATGAAAGTGTTCTGTGTATGTGTAGCCCTCCTTTGTGTCCTCCTTTCAGATGCCACTCAGACGCTGACCACGGGCCTGGACACAGCCAAGGAGACGGTGGGCGCGGCTGTGGCGGGGATAACCAACGATCTGGGTAACGCCTTCAAGGAGGGCACCCACGCCCTGGACGAGGCCAAGCACAAGGTGATGGAGGGCCTGCACCTTGAACAGCCCGCCCAGGAAGAGGAGGCGACGGGGGCGACGACGGAAGCTGGCGAGGTCATGGCCGAGGTGAGCTCATCCCGGGCTCCAACCCCACAGCTGCAGGGAGATGCGGACAGCCTGAAGACCTCCACCCCAGAGCCAGAGATCGAGCGAGCACTGGCCAACGATGAGGAGAGTCCACCCACGCCACAGCCATCACTGGAGGAGCTGGCCCATCTAGGTGCTCAGGTGGAACCGATTGGCGATGCCCAGCCACCTCCTGCTCCTCCTGCTCCTCCTGCTGCTGCTGCAGAAGCAATGCCTGCTGCTGCAGCTCCTGTCGAGGCTCCTGCCCCCGCTGCGTCCGTGGAGTAAGTAAGCCTAGAGAGAGCACCTGCCGCATCGCATAGCATACCACGTATCCACGTACCCACGTACCCCGCCCGTAGAGCCGTAGAGCCACTGCACACTGAAGTTTTCGCGTAGTACCCGTAACCGTACCGTTTTGCTTATGATTCGTAGTTCTCGTCGTAGTATCCCGATCTTCTAGTACTTATACCTTACATTACTATTATTATTATTATTATATCTTAACCAACATATTGCTCTCTTCTTTCTCCTCTCTTGACTTGTATGTAAATTGTAAATAAACTTATTTTATTTCTATGTACATATCATATACTCTGACTTTGTTTCCTTGCGATTACGAGCCCAAACCCAAGCAAATCAAACTAACAAGAACCGCAACAGCAAAGTCTTGTACGTACTTACTCTCGTAGTGTGGTAATATTCTATTCCTATCTAAGCAACACTCCATCCAATATAATACACCCAAAGCGGTCGTCGATTCGGCCAACCGCCGCCGAATGGCAAATGCTCTTGCGAAACTTAAGCAGAAAAATCTCTCAAAATGAATCGTTTATCATTTCTTGTCCGGAAATTACACATACGCTTGGGATATCCTTAGACTCACATCATTGGGAATTTGTCCCATGATTTTTGCCAAAAATCAATACATATGTTGGACTTACATTTCTTTCCGACATCCCATTAAACACCGTATCTAATATATCCATAAAAGTGAGGCAAATCATTCAGGATAGTTTTTTATGGTAATTTCTGGGTTTTTTATGCATTCGCAAGAGTTGCCCGTACACCAACACTCACATATAACGTATATACACACACATACGCCAAAAACCCACCAAAAACATTGAAAACCCCTAACTAACACAACCCCCACACATACTCAACCCCCTGCCCCCTCGCTGGCCTGGCACCCCACCAGAGGACGTTGGTTTCGGCGCAGGGTCGCCAAACAGGAGCAGGAGCAGGAGCCAGAGCTACCCCGACCAAACACCACCGAGTGGGAAAAGTTTGCGGATCAGTTGGCCAAGAGCAAGAAGTTCAAGCCGTACGAGAGCTTTGCCCACAGCAAGAACCATTTCTCCGTGTACAAGGACCACACGAGCCTCCGGGACAAGCCCGGCCACACCGACGGACACTTTAGCGGCGGCAATTCGCTGTCCAGCACCTCCCAGTCGGATCTCTCCAGCGGCCACGTGACGCCGGCCATGAGCCGCAAGGGTCAGCGGGAGTTTGCCAAGTTCGTGGGCTCCGAGGGGCCGGCAAGTGTGTCGAGGGCCAGTTCACGGATCTCGAATGCCGGCAGCTCCAGAGCCTTCGACTTCAATCCGACGCGCGATCGCATCAGTGTGTTTGAGGCCACGAGCGGAAGCCGCAGTCGCGTCGGCTCGGCCATACAGCGGGCGCCTGCGGAGAGGATATCCCTCTGGGGCAAGCACGCCGCCGTGGCCGAAGAGGAGCCCCCCACGGCAGGACATGGCCGGAGGATGAGCACAGGGATGAGCACCCAGAGCGTGCTGAGAACTCCCACGGAGTACAACAATCCCTATAGCATTCGTCGGGCAGTCCGACCAGTATCCCAAACGCGGAGTATCAGCCGAATGGAGAAGCAAACTTCCTCCACACCCAGAAAGCAAGGACCTCGGAGAAATCCTCCCAGCGAACCTTCGCTCAGAGATGTGGTTGTGGTTGAGAAACCTTCCAGAATGCCACACCCTGCAAAAGAAAGGAGACATCCCAGCCACGAGAAGGAGGACACATCGCAGCTTTCGCCACCTGTGGCGGAGCCACAAGTTAAGCCACAAAAGAACATAAGACCATTCCAGATTCCTACACCTCTAGAGGAAATAGCAACCGATCTCAGTCCAAGTCCCACAGAAGACGACGGTTCTTCCACTCGGCCTCTTCCAGCGAACCAGAAACAACCCTCTGTACCTCTGACACTCCACAGAAAGGGTCCATCGCCAGAAGGCGTTTCCACTCCGAAGCTGCAGTCATCCTCCAATTGGAAGTCACCCTTTACTCCGAAGATTCGGACATCTTCCACTCGGAAGATCCATTCACCCACCAGTTCGAGAAGGCATTCACCTTCCGCTTCGAGAATGCATTCACCTTCCGATTCGAGAATACATTTAGCTTCCACTCCAAGGAGGCAGTCACCAACCACTCCAAGGAGGCAGTCACCCTCCAATTTGAGAACCGAGTCACCATCGAACACGGGGATGGAGTCACCCTTAAACTCGAGGCTGCAGTCAAGATCCACTCCAAGGAGGCAGTCACCATCCAATTCGAGAACAAAGTCACCTTACACACCAAAGAGGCAGTCTTCGCCTGCCACCGCTGCCCTACCGCTGTCACCTTCTCCGTCCCGTGCATCGACGGCCAAGTCATCGGACAGCAGTCTGGACGTGGTTATCCGGCCCATGAGCAAACTCAATACACCCAGCATGAAGTCCCTGACGCCCGACCAGGTTGTGATGGCGGAGTACGAAGATGCCGCCTTAGAGGCGGCCCTCGCGAGGCTGGAGCTCCTGCGTGGATCCACGACCACTCTCAACTCTCACCGCTCCTGCAGCCCCGGGCGGCATACGTACACCGCCGCCTCTCTGCTGAGCTCGAGACGCACTTCCCCGTGGGTCATGCGCAAGGACTACGGCTTCTCCAAAGGCAAGGAAAACAAGCCATCGACTGCAGTGGCCGCAAGTGCCCCGAAGTCCACACCGTCGCTGCAGCAGACACACGAAAGGTGTGACATTTGCTCGAATGAGTTTGTTCTGAATTGAGAGGGGGAGATGCAAGATACAATTTTTTTTTTAATGTTTAAGCAGTCTTAGAATGATCTATGGATAATGATTAGAGACTACAAGCTTCCCATCTTATTATCTGAGAATAATATTTTATAGCCTGTTATCTACTTATAGGTACACATGTGAAAACAATTCTTACTGCCATTATATATTACTACGATATGAAAGAAGTTATTTTGAAGTTTCCTCTTTATGTGGCAGCAATTCATACGAGTAGTTAGGAATAGATTGTAATAAACATTTTATAAACAGTGCAATAAGATAACCTAATGGATCCAAATGATAATTGCCATATCCTCCATTCATTTATGCCTACCAATGAAACTTTTTCTTTATATTATGATATTTCTACCATACGATTTTCCCCCATTTTGAAGTATAGAAAATGATTGTAATTTACCCACTGTATACTGTATACTGTATGCTGTATTTGATGACTAGCAATGAAACAATCTAATTTTTATAGCGCCTCCAGCCCAACGACTCGAATGCAATACCAGAAATAAAGAAGTTTACAATAAACATCGGACTCGATGCGGACTGCAGTCGATCCGTTTAATTTCAGCTAATTCCAACGCGATAAATCCACTCTCCCCAAAGTCCCCAAAATCGAAAATCAAAATCGATGCAGTAGGCAGTAGGCAGGCAGCCCCTACGATCCCTCGAGTCTGATTCCTGTTTGTCTAATTGATGACTTAATAACAAAATTGAAATGTTTATCTTGCCGTTCACTCAATTATTCTGCCACTTGAGAGGTTGCTGCTGCTGCTGCTGCTGCTGCTGCTCCGATCGGAGCCCAGAGTCGGTTGTGTCGAGTCTTGGGTTCAGTTTACGGCTACACGTTCCGTGATTCCATGATTCCATATGGCTTCCATGTCTACCCGTCCCGTCCGTGACTTAATGAACTATTAACAGCAATGATAGTAATTTGTTGTGGACTCCACCGCCGTCACAGCAGCAGCAGCAACAGCAACAGCAACAGCAACAAATGAAATTGCTTTTAGGCAAGGCAACAACATGAAAGAAAGTCTATCCTTGGATACACTTGCAGATTTATTGTTACCATCGAAGCAAATCCGTATAAGGATCTGATAGTGATCCAGGCAGCAGGCAGGAGGGTATCATCTCGACATATTTTGAAGGGTTGCTCCGAAGGCTTCAGGGCAAATATCGGATACAAATCATAATACCTTCTGCTAGGGTATAATCACAGCTAGAGAGCAACAACAAGTTGTCTTCATGGCACTTTTTGGCAAACAAATAGACAATTCAACAAAGCGACATGCAGACAAATGACTGCAGCGGAGAGCAACCAGCCTGGTCCGAAGCCGGGACTAGGACTAGCCTCGGCCAGAAGTCCGGACAGACAGACAGACAGACACACAGATGGATATACATATGTATGTACGAGGCATATTTGCGGGGGTGTTTCTCTGTTCGGTTCCCTCTCGAGGCACCTGCAGTTGTGCAAATTGAGTTTTGGCTCTGACTCCGACTCCGACTTCGACTCTGACTCTGACTCGGGCATCTATTTTGGCACGATTTTCAAATTACGTACATTGACTCGCAAAATGTTTGGTTTATGCCGCAATTAATTTCAAAGCGGAAGAAGCAGTGCCCCCAAACCAAGTGAACACCTTCCCCACCGATTAGGTGCTTGTGATGTGCTGGTGCTTGTGGGGTTGTGCGGTTGTGCGGTTGTGGGGGGTGCCTCAAAGTTGAAGGTCTTCTGCGGCCTGGCGTGACATTGAAAGTGAAAGAACAAGTTTTTGTTTGTTTCTTTTTGACGATTGTATGTGTGTCTCTGTGTTTCGTTTTGCGGAGCTGGCATTTCTATTTTAATGACTTGTACATGGCATTCGTCGGTGCCAAGTGTCTGGGTGCCTGCCTGCCTGCCTGCCTGCCTGACGGTTCATTGAACGCTCGCTCAGAGAGCCGCCGCTCAGCCGCTCAGCCGCTCAAACGCTCAGCCACGCACCGACCACCGCTAATGATCTATGAAGTGTGAGTGTTTGTACTTTTACTTTCATTAATCACAAATCACAAATGGAGGCGGCATCTGCTCTGCTGCTGGCCCAGACACGAGGGAAATTAGCAATAGGCCAGGAATGCACTTGTATACCCTTGAAGGGGGCGGCGCGTGTGTAATGGTTGGGCTGCCAGGAGATGCATTATCTCTATATGTATAGCATTATCTTAATCGTTTTGAATTCCCATGATTTATTTATATGCACATATGTATTTGTTTTATTCAAATCGCTTTGCAAGTGTATATAAATCTTCGGCCCCACGAAGAAAGTCTATCTTTCTTGTTAGCACTTCATTTTGTAGTTGCTGTTAGCTGGATTTTTGTGGTAAAACGTGCTTTTAATCAAATTTACATGTGCCAGCTATGTTTTGATCATACGCACTGTGGGCAGGCAGGCAGGCAGGCAGAAGGCAGTAGGCAGGGGCCACAGCAAGACAACAGCAAATTTTCTGTGTAAAATTGATTTATGCAATTGTTGTTTGGGGCAAGCAGCAACAGCAGCAGCAGCAGGAGCAACAGCAGCAGTTGATTTGTTTATATGCGGCAGCAGCGAGCATGGCAAATCAATAAGTTTATGCAACAGGCAGCAGCAGGCAACAGGGAACAGGCAACAGGCAACAGCAACATTGATGGTGCGATAAAATCAAAGAAAGCAGCACAAGAAGAGAAGACAATGCCTGCTACAATTTTAACAGGGCTTCCGCAACAGCTAGAGCCACTGCCTGCCTGCCGCCGCCACACTGCCACATTTTACAGTTTTCGACCAGTTTTAACAGAGCAGCTTTTAACAGGGAAAACGTGCCCCAGTCGAATGTTCGTGGCTGATGCGCATGCGAATTTTCAATTAATGATTTTCCTCTTCATTTTCGTTTGAGTTAATGCTGCCACGCACTTGTTGTTGCCACCGAGAGACTACGACTCCGGCTGCGGCTGCGGCTGCTGTTGCTGCTGGCTGGGAAAATGGCAATCATTTGTTAGCCAAACATTTCTACTTTTCGAACGCTTTCGTTTGGCCTTTTGGCAAACATTTTGCATAACCTGGGTCAAGACGGAAATGCAGGCGGAGGCCGGCCATTAATAATCTTCGGCTTTCGGCTCTCGTCTGCCTCCTGTCTCCTGTCTCCTGTCTTCTGCCTGCTGGCCAGGGACGGTGACGGTGACTCTTCTTCGATGCGTCTGCGTCTGCATCTGCATCTGCTTTTGCGTTTGAGTCTCCAAAAGCCTTTTGTTTTAACGGCCAGTTGGCCCAAAACGTGCCCCAGCCACAAGCCACAAGCCACAATCCACAAGCAAAAATCAGCCGTAAAGTCACTGTTAAAGTCGCAATCATTTTCTATACCCTTTTGAGAGAGTTATTGTTATTTTTTTGCTGATGGCAGGCCTTATGAAAGTGCACCTACAGACTACAGAAACCATGTTGTACGTACTATATGTTTCTGTGGTTTCTACGGGAAAAACACTGTTTTAATAATTATGATTATTATCTGGTTGTATAGTAAATAGCTCTTCTTTGATGTTCTCATAAAATAAACCAAGTTGAAAGTATTTTTATGGCAATAAAATTCCTGATAGTCCTGTAAGGGCATTGCCGCTCTAGTCATTTCCTTCCATCTGGTTTTCGTTTTTCTCATGGCTCTCAGAACTATCTGTTAGGGTGTATTCATGTCGATATTCCACTTTTCTGAATCGGAAACCTTTTTTATCAGACTTGCACCTTGGCTTGGGGTCTGGGGTTGGAGCTGCGGCTGCGGCTGAGACGTGGCGGACCTGGGACCGGGTGTTGTCCGGTGTTCAGTAGCCTCCGCATAATCCAAATTAAATTGTCAAGAGAAATGACAATTCAATACACAAGATCTTGTTAAGCAAATATGAAAGAAAATACCAAAACAAAAAGCACTCTGTCATCCCATGTCCGTCCGTCCGTTCGTCTGTGCTGCTGTTGCTGCTGTCCGGCACTTAAACAAAGCAGAGTCAGAAACAAACGCAGAGTGAAAGAGAGAGAGAGAGAGAGTGAAAGAAAGACAGGGATAAGTGAGAGTGCGAGTGCGAGAGGGGACCAAAAAAGTGTCAAATTAAACTGTCAGAGCGACTTTTAACCCATTTTCGTGGACCATTACATAAGCTACTTATCAGTTGATAGCTAGAAACATCACTCTCCACCTCTTTAGCAGGGAAATGGAATGGAAATGTGAGTGTGAGTGTGAATGTGAATGCGTAGGTGGTGCGCGGTCAGGCGCATAAATCAGTCCGGACATGCAGCAGACAGCTCTGTGGCTCTCGAGCATTCGCTCATGCGTCAGCGAAACAAAAGACTTAGGCAACGAACTGCTGCCGCTCCAGACTTCCAGATGTTGCAACAGAATGCGTCTCTTGTGCTGTGTGTGTTTGCGTCAACAGCTGGGACTGTCGCTTGCCTGCTTGCTTGCATATTCTTAGCCATATGTGTCTCTGCCCCCAAAAACCCAACCCTACAATCCCCCCGCTACCCTGCTGCAATCTCATGTGAACTGCGCTAATTCGTGACTACTTTGTTGGGCGACTGCTGAGGACCCTAATAGACAGTCGGACAGTCGGACAAACAGACAGACAGCAGCTATAACGATCGTTTGAATGGTCTCCCCACGAATGCTGAATGCCCTATGCAGTCGCAGTCGCAGTCGCATTTGAATTTATGTTTCCCTCTTAAACAGAAAGAGAAACAGAACAAAGCTGGCATCTGTGATAGATCCCAGTGAATGAATGACCCAGCCAAGCCCTGGGACCTGGTACCTGGTACCTGGGCCCTGGGAGCTGGATGCTGGATGCTGGCGCTTAGCCCTGTCTCTCTGGCGTGTGAGTCATGTGGAAGGCGGGAGATCGTTTTCCTATATGTGGCACTGTGGAGAGAGAGGGGCAGAGCGGGGAAAGAGCACGGCCCACGCCGCGAGCCCAAACACTTTACTTTTGTTTTCAAAAGCGTCGCGGAGTCGTAGCCCCAGTTGCAGTTGCAGTCGCAGTTGCAGTCCCAGTTTTAGTTCCAGTCCCAGATCAAAGAGACACACACATGCAACTGTTATTCTCTGGTCTGTTGCTGTTGCTGTTTCGATTTTCGATCTTGGGGTTTTTCTTCTTCAGCATTCGACAACGTTGTCGTCGTCGTCGCTGTCGATGTCGTTGTGGTTGTCGCTTTCGTAGTCACACAAAGATAGAAATCGCATGACACGATCTTGTAGACCGAAACAGGCGCCAGTAACCCAGTTTTCAGGTTTCAGCCATCGGCAAAACAACAACAGCCAATACAACAACAACAAAAAAACTACTCCGATGACTCCCTTTTGGCCCAAAGCCAAAGCCAAATGAAAATGAAACGTTTTGGGCATAAATAAATAATGACAACGGTACGGAGCGCGCACTGCAGCGCCTGGTCTCACCCAGCAAAAACCAAAAAGGCAACAACAAATGATCCCCCAGTCCTCTTTTTGTATTTGCATTTGTTTTTTGCCTACCACTGCCCCAAAAGGGGGTATAAACACTTTCTTGATGGGTTATTGGTTACAATGGAGAGACACGGATGGATGTATTGACTGCCAGACTGCCAGACTGCCGGATGAAATGGTTCTTTGAATATCATTTGGCAAGATTAATGTGTGTTCTCTTGTGATTTCTCTGCGTGCTTATCAATTTCCTCAGACATTTTCAACTTTCTAAAAGAGAGTCAGAGTTGCAAGTAATTGTTTTGTAATATATTAAGTATTAGTACTTAATATTTTGTGTATTTTATTTGAGATCTCTTTTGAATTGGTCGCTGGGTACATTGTAAGGGTACATTGGCTTCTGTGCAACCGATCGAACAGTTTCCCTCCCTATTTGTTTGGTTTTTTGTTGCTGCGGCATTTGGTTTGTTTTGTTGCAAGTTGTTTGTTGTTTGTTGTTTTTGGGGGCCCAGCCTAACAAGCAGCCAACGTCGACGTCTGCCCATTGTCTTTGCTTTTGTTTTATTTTATTTTGTTTTGCTTTGTTTTGTTTTGTGTGTTTTTCCCCCCGTTTTCATGTGGCATTTTTCTAGATTTGCCAACAACCCAACCCACCCCCAGCGACATGCGCTGAACTCTGACCTCGCGCTCTCGATTGGCGGCTCGGGCAGCTCCACTGGAGTGCACCTATGTACTACTCCCCCGGCAATGGTGATGGCTGGGCTGGGTTGGAAGGAAAGAGTACTGCCAGGAGGACGAGAGTCCATTGAACTTCAATGTCGAACCGCGGGACCAGGCCCATAAATTGATTGATTCGCCATACAATGGACGCCAGCCGATCCCCTCCGATCCGCTCCGAGCCATTGGTTTTCCCTCAACTTCAATTCTAAGCAGCAATTGTTGGCAGCAATTTCACTTTCGTTAGCAGTCCGTCACCCACGACATCGACGACGACGGCAACGACAACGACGACATTGGCCATCATCTGAGTCGGGGCTCTGAGAAAGCGATTCACCCTACGCATCGCGGGGGAATCTATCGCGTCGCGTCGCGTCGCATTGCGTCTCATCTTGTGTCGTCTCCTCGGAACGGTAGCCGGGGCCGATCGACCGACCGACCGAGCGACCAGGCTATAGCCATACCCATAGCCATAGTCCAGACCAGCGAGCATGCCAAAAATTGCATTTTCTACAACAAATCAAGGTGACTGGACATCAAGATAAAAACATAACAAACGATTTGACTAAGCCAAATGGTAATAGGCCCCGGCAACAACATCACCACCAATATCGGCACAGCCAGGAGTGCTGGAGTGCTGGAGTGCTGGGGAGACGGAAAAGGAGAAGGAGCTGTAGCTGTAGCTGGAGCTGGAGCTGAGATCGTGGAGCCGTGTAGCTCCACTGGAGCGATCATCAGGGGCCGCCGTAGACCGTTATTGTTATTGCTGGCAGTGCCTAGCTGCCTGGCTGGCTCCTGGCTCCAAATTTGGTGCGAAACTGCGTTGTCGCGGGCGCTTTTTTCCCCTTCGCGAACAGCGAACAGGCGCACAGTGGTTCCATGGGTCCCAGGAATCGATTGGATTGCTTGTATTTTGAGAAAAGATAAGCTTCCAAATCTGTGCTCTCCCGTTCCTGGTTGTAGAAAGGAATTCTACGACGAAGGATGACATAGATCCGAAGGTTGGCATCGATTTTCGAATTCTTGCACATCTCTTGGATTGACCTTCATAGCTGAGTGAATGAACCCACTGTGGCTGTCGTTGTCGTGCCTGTCGTCGTCGTCATATTGAAATTGAAAATAAGAATCGTATTTGGTAATTGCAATGAAAGCGAAAGGAGTGAAAACTTTTCTGTGGCTATTGCTAGCCGTGGCCTGTGTTATTTTGGCCACTAAGATAGATCACCAAGGATAGCGGCTAAGCAGCGGTCACTTTCTATCAAGCAGTTCAATGACACTGCCCCAGAGTAGTACCGAACCGAGTAGTACCCTCCACAGCCCCCGCCTCCGCCACCTCCGCCACCTCCGCCTTCTGTGGCCACCTCTGGGCTTGTGCCTGTGTCTGTGTGTGTCTGAAGTGGTCTCGAGCTTATGGCAACACTTATCGATGGCTAAGCCGAGAGCCGGGTCTAAGATCTGGCAAGTGCCTAAGCCATAAGCCACTAAATGGCAATAACAACCTCAAAATGCCAATGAAAACCTTTTGACATTTTTATCACGCACAGCTCAAGCCCGCAGCTTCAAACCCTCCCCCCCCATCTATGTATATCCCCATCTGAGGCTCAATCTACGCTGAAACTCCAAGCTCAATCTTAGCCCCAGCCACATGCTAATTGACCTTGACATGCGGAAGATTTGAATGCGGCGACAACGTTTACTCTGCACCTCCTCTCTGCCCGATTCCCCATGCCCGATGCCCGATGCCCAATGCACTTCAAAACGAACTTGAATGCTGCCTGCTGCTGCACTTGGCCTGGGTCTGGGGGTCTGGGGTCTGTCTCTGGGTCTCTTGGGTAAGTGGCAAGTGGCAAGTGCTGCCTTGCGATGCGATGCGATGCGGTTGCAACATCACCCCAACACACCGACAAAATGTGAATGCATACTCGTATGCACAGGCAGTGTTAATTGCAATTACAATTGCAGTGTGACCGAAGTGCGTGCAGTTCAATATGTTAAGTGTAATTTGGAAATAAATTACTGAAATTACTGGTTGAAATTACTTTTCCATCGATTAAGTGATCAATGTTAGTGAAATGTGTTCGATTTATGCATGTAATTGTTTCCTGGGTTACAGGGTGCCCGCGCGCACACACACCCGAAAGCATAGACGAAAGCCGAAAAGCCGAAAAAGCCACATAAATATATGTATGGTTAATATAGGATAATTGTACATTGGGTAAATATTCAGACTGGTCTTGGAAAAAGCCGAGGAACACCTAGAACTTTGCTGCTCTCTTCTGGCCTCTTCCTCTCATCCAGTCGTCCAGTGAATTCCTCTTTTTACAAATTCCGTCAGGCGGTCACACTAATTAAAATGGTGTCCAGTGCACTTGATTAAAAAAATTGATGAATAAACAACGAAAGTGCAACACAAGTTGGAGACCCATAAAAATGACACCAGACCCGGCCTGGCCTGGCTCGGCTTGGCCTGGCCTGGGGCTCGACACTTCACCTTGGAGTTGTTCAAGTTGTTGCAATCATGGTGTCATGGTTGTTGCTGTTGCTGCCTCCTGGTTATTACTGTACAGTCTACACGCTTTCAGCTACAACTTTATTTTGTGTGCGGCGTGGCCTGGCGGCGCCTTAATGTGCCTTCTGCTATAAAATGAAATTTTACGCACTAAGTGCGGCATTTAACATAAAAGCGAGAGAGGAGAAACAAAACCAAAAAAGCAAGCAGCAAAAACGAAGAGAAATATGTATAATAAAAGTGAAACAGAAACTAAAATGACGCCAAGGTTGCTCCATAGGCACTGCCCACTGCACACTTGCCACATGCCACTTGCGACTTGCCACTGAATTTCTCCTACCACCACTGGGGGGGACACGGCCAACTCATTTGCAAAATGTGACATGTTGGCACTAAAATTGATAACTCTATTGCCCATTTTGGCCAGGAGCTGATGGAGGCTCTGAAGCGGAGACTCTTGGCTGCTGCCTGCTGCCTGCTGGCTGACGGCGGACGGGCGATCGTCAATTGCTCACCTGATGATTGATTTTGCTGATTGGCAACGAGTTTTCGCATTTCGCATTTGCATTTCGCATCTACTGCATATTTACCGCGGCCAATTATAATTAATTTCCATGCGTTGTCGCGCAGCCAGCTCAGCTCCAGGAGATCTCCAAGATGCGCCAACAGCTCTCACTCTCGGCCCCATCACAGAATCCGATGCATTTTGTCAACAGCAACAGCAACAGCAGCCCAGCCTCTTGGAGAAACACCGAAAACGAAAGTCCACTGAAACACTGACTGACTGGCCGACACCGACACCGACACCGACTGACCGACTGTCAACTCTCTCACAAAGAAAAGGGAGGGGGGCTTTTGCGGTCCCCGAGGTGCATATGTTCATACGAGTATCTTAGTATGTGTGTAAAGTGGGCGATTAGCCCAATCATTGCCTGTCATATTCAATTAGGATCGAGGAAATATTCAGAGACTCAGAGCCCCAGAGAGCCTCAGGTGCATCTGCACATGTAAAAGTGGTAATCTCTGCAAGACGATGAAGCCTACATATGTGCTCGTATCAATGATTCTAGCATAACTCAGATTTGGTGTCGATGGAGATTATGGTAACATGAAATTCTACCCAGACTTAAGCTGATGGATGGGAGTTGGGATTAAAGATTACAGAAAACAGGTCGTTGCTGTTGAATGTCCAAGTCGTAGCCAGGTAACAAAAAATAGAAAAAACTGGAGCCCCAACTGATGCCATGTCATGTCAATATAGCATAAACATATGTATATATATACATATATAAACATATATTTCATTTATTATTTATTATTCCGTATTTATTACGGAATCCCGTCAGACATCCCTATATCTAATTGGCCCTCATTTTCGCAGTTTTCCTTTACCTATCAGGCATTTTGTTGCCATTTTTCCCTCTTGCTTCGCCGACGCTCTTGAGGACAGCCTATTTTACTATCACTGTTTAAACATTTTCCATGTATTTTAGTACATTTTCTGAATGAATCAAACTTGGTTTTTTTATGGGTCAAAGTATAGCCTTGAATACGCCATTACCATCATTAATTTTCTTGTGTGGGAGAACTCGATTAAAGTTTTAAATGATTAAAATAAAATAGAAGCCATTGTCCGCCCACCTTCTAATGCCATTTATTGAAGCAATTTAAAGATCTACTATGTATGTATGGATATCTATGTATCTGAAACTCTATAAACTGTTTTGTCTTGGCTATATCGGCACTTTGGCGGCAAACGGGTTAATGCCTCACGCGGATGCACTGAGAGAACTTTCCATTTCATTGGAAAAGCATTTTGCAATCGCAGATGGAAATTGAAATGACTTAGACCTTGTCCGTCAGTGTTTACTTTTGCTGTGTGTGTGTGGACCCCACTGTGTTTGACTGGCTGGCTGACTGACTGACTGACTGACTGACTGACTGATGAGCGATGAGGGATGATGGAGAGAGGAGGCCTGGCCAGCCTAAAATGGATTGCAAATGGAAATGCATCTGCATCTGCATCTGGCTGGCTGTGCTTCGTGCCTAAAACATTTTGCATAATTTGTTTTACCCATTTCTTATACATATTTATTCCGAACGTAGTAATTTGATTGCGTTGTTGATTTTATTATGAAAGTTGCGAGACAACAGTCAAAGCAATAACAGATTAGCATGGACCGGGGACTGACTCACAGTCCCATTGCGGGGAAAACTGGGAAAAACTGACTCCGGGGTTGGGATTGGTGGGGTGGGCTGGATTGTAGGACGGTTGGACTATACTGCTGGGGTACTCTCCTGGCTGGAGTGCATGCTGCCAGCAATTGAATAAAAACCCTTTTCATGTTAATGCAACATTCGTTTGTCCGTCGCAGCAGTTCGATATAAGCCACGGCAACGGCACCAACAATTGGCGGCGGCTCTTTGGCTTTGTACTTGTCTCTGTGGCCGTTGCTGCTGTTGCTGCCTCTGCTGCTGCCTCTGCTGCTGCTGCAGTTGTTTCCTATTAACGATAAAAATCACATGACACGAACTGGTTGCCGATCTGGCTATGGTTTGTACGAGTATAGTCTTGGTTTTTGTGTCTGTTTTTGGTTTTTCGGGATTTGGCTCTGGGTCTCTGGCGCCGGCGCCACTAACCCAGTTTATGCCTCCACTCTGCTCCACTCCACTGCACTCCACTCCACTCCACTGAGGGATTTGCGCTGGGCTGGCCAATTATGCCACATTATTGGCAAGTTGATTGCTGCTGTTATCGCCCCGCACTGGATGACTGGATGACAGGATGTGCGGCAGGGCCAGGGCCAATGCTGCATATTACGCAACGTCAACGTCAATTAAATCAGTTTTACTCCAAATATTTTAAGCCAATGTCAACGACAAGCCCCATCCCTGATGCTGCTGCTGCTGCTGCACTCTTCATCTCCATCTGAAACTGTAGATGTTCCTGGGACTGCGACTGGGACTGGAACTGAAACTGAGACTGAGAGATATATTGACAGCGGCTGCCCATCGCTTGTATACCTCTCTCGCTCTCAATGGCCACGCCTGATTAAATTTATGGCCGCGCACATCCAACGGGGCCCTCGAGGGTCTTTTCGGGCCAGATCCAAACCCAGACCCAGACCCAGTCCCGAGCCCGAACCAGCCTCGTAGCCAATTGTTTACACAAAACTTTCACAAATTAACCCAACCTGTGAACTGAAAAACTCAAAACTTAAGACTCCAAAACGCATCGACTCGATTAAAATGCTGCAAACTTAATTGGGGGGTGGGGAGGTGCCTGCAGTTTGTCGCACATTCTGGGTGGCAAAAAGGGCACAGTGGTGGCAGGCTGATATGATATGGTAGTACGGATTGGTAGAGAATGCATTTTCAATGATATGCGCTTATAGAAAAGCTATCTTGCATTAGAAAAGCATGTGTTTCAGTGAGAAGAAATGGAAACTGGAATCACAAAAGAAGGAAAATTCACCTCGAAAAATTTCGAATTGGCATTCGTTTATCAAAAATCTTTTCAAGTCTTTCCATTATCATTTTCCCATACCCTTAATACCACTGTGCATACCCCATCCCCACTCTCAGGGTGCATTTCTCTCGCTGCTTCCTGGTCCTACTGCTCCTCGAACCAACTCCAACTCCAACTGCAACTCCTACTCCTACTCCACCTCTTCCTTCTGCTGCTACTCCTGCTGCTCCTGCTCATGGTGCTCGGTCAAGTGCAAGTGGCAATTTAAAGAATCGGGTGAGGTAAACGTCGAATCGAGTGTCCCAATGTTGGCGCCCCCATATGCGCATAATAATTTCGATCGAGCGCCGAAGAAAGTTGTGTGGTGCAGGGTCCGGCACCTCGGCACCGTTTCATGTACTGGTGCTGCTGCTGCTGCTGTTGCTGTTGCAGTGGCAGCAATTGTGGCTGCTGCTGTTGTTGTTAAGTGAAATGAAAAGTGCATAAATCTGAAATCTGGTGAGCAGTCACACCAAACGATGCAGCAGCAGCAGCAGGCAGAAAGGCAAAAAGGGGCAACCGGACCGGCAACGATAAGAATCGAAGCTGCGTTTTGGGGCAAAACGAACCAGAGACAAAAGAACTTTCGCTTTCGTTTCGGCTCGGTTCGGTTCAGTTCAGTTTTCGGATACGGTCTGTCTTGGCCTGCTGCCCAGGTAAAAGTGGCCCGGTGCATTATTTAACCAAATTTGGCTATTGAAATGCAACCGGTACGATGCAGTACGATCTACTCATACTCATGCTCGGTACATGCCTTCGATATAACAATTATGTGCGTTTAATGAGCAGCAACATGCTGACGATCATGCCGCTGACGGATGAGATTGATTGCATAAGGCGCAGCAGCATGCAGTGGCAGTGGCAACATTGTCACCGTCACTCCCCAGGGGAGGGTCACTGGGGGTGCCAGACACCGCTTACAGACACAGACACCACATCGTTTACATCGTTTACTTTCACTGGCGATACCAGAACCGCTTAGAAGCGCACTGCATTGCAGCAGCGGCAACAGCGGCAACAGCGGCAGCAGCAGCAACAGCAGCATCAGCGGGCGAGTGATAGTAAAAGTGATAGTCGTTTTCAATTGGAGATTATTATGGCTTAAATATTTTACGACTTATATAACCGCACACTCATGCAGCAGCAGTCGGAGAGCCAGAGAGACACACAGAGACAGAGACGTCAAAGCAATTAAGCCACGCTACCAAAACAGCTACAAATGCAGGCACTTTTCTAATTAATTTCGAAATGAAGAGAAAAAAAAAATCTCAATAAAATTTCATTTTCATTGACAGCCGCTTTTCAACTGCATCGCTGAGGCTGCTGCTGCATGATGTAGTGTGTGGATGCAACAGCAACAACAACAGCCTGGTACACTTAATTGACAAGTGTGAAACTTTCGATTTCTGTACACCCATTGACATACAAAACGAGAGCCAGAGATTGGGGGTCGGCCTGAGGCAGAGCCAGAGCTAGAGCTAGAGCTAGAGGTAGAGCCATAGCCATAGCCAGGCCTAATGATGCCGCCTGCTGCTATGATTTGTTGTGTCTAAATGTCACAATTCTCCAAAGTGATGGGGCGGTACCCATGGAGGCGGGGTGTTACGGGGTGTCTGCTAGGTGTGCCTCCTCCGTCTACCCATATCTCCCAGCTCCGATGGCTTTGGTTGATAATTATTGATATGCCGGGCTCTGGTCGGGTGCGTCTCGCGTGCTGACTTGACAAAAAGGCTGCTGCCGCTGCTGCCGCCGCTGCGCGCAATGCCATCAAATGATTAACTAACGGATCAGTTGTGGTGTGGTGTGTTGTGGGGCTGGTTGGTAGTGGGGGGCTCTAGTCTGGTTGGAACGTGCGAAATGGGTGAAATTTTGTCGGCTACCTGGCGTGTCTGAGTGCCGGGTCCATGCGATTTTACACTACAGAAATTATGTTTCAATTATGCCAGAGAAAATGAAAGTTGCTGCAGATCAATTGAATGTCTTAATTGCTGGCCGCTCTGTGATGTGGATAGTTCAGAGGATTAAGACAAGATCTTGCAGAGATTTAATCAGACAGACAGATCGGATCATCATCACATCTCATCTCATCTCTCAGAACTATAGAACAAAAAGTTCTTAAAGGATCCCATCCCTCGTTCCCAGAACGCCAGAACAGACAGACAGCCGTCCGTCGTTTGGCATTTCAACATGTTTTTTGGCAAACCCATAATTAAAAATCAATTTGGCCCAGAGGGTTCCTACATATTATGCAAGCCAAAAAAAAAAAAACAAAAACATGATCATAATACTTGGCCACGTTCGTTGTGTGAGTCTTTTGTTTTGCAGTTTGTCAAAGGTTCAGCCAGCAGCAGCAGCAGCATCAGCCGTCTCGTCTCGTCTCAAAGCCCAGGCTCTGCAGCAGCCAGACATCAACGTGAGCCGCACATATCAAGCATAATATCTTAAGTTGGGTCTATTCTGGGTTCAGGCCATGTCAGGCATGAATTCGCTGTTCCAGGCAGAGGGCAGAGGAGCAGACGGTGGCGGTGGCGGTGACGGCTCGAGTGGCTGCCACAGAAACCCATTAATGAGCAGCACACAGGCTGCCTGGCATTTGACAGATTTTTTAATTAAGGCATACAAATTGCGATTCTTCACGCTGTTTTTTGTGGCCCCACGAAAACTATAACTGGCGAAAATAGTATTACTATCGGTACCGCCACTTGGCGGCGAGGCGTGAGAGCTGCGCCCGAGGACCTCGTCGGCATTCCTCAGACACCATTCCAGCACCGCCACTTCTCCGGTTGCTCCTGCTCCTCCAGCTCCTACGATAACCGTGGTAATCACAGAAATACCAGCCTTATCAGATGCCGATATCTGGCAGCTGCTGGATGCTGCTGGATGCTGGTTGCTCCCGCACAATAAATGAACCCCAGGGAGAGAAGGAAAGAAATTTGCATAGGCAGGCGCCTGCCAAAAGCTAATGAATTTTTTCTGCCCGCTGCCCGCTTACATAATTATCAACGCTACGGCATTATTATGGCCTGGCCAGGTTCGGACTTGGGCCAAGTCCAAGTCCAGTCAGTGGCAGTCCTGCTTTTGCTCCTTTCACTTTTGCGCCGATCGCCTGGCTGCCTGGCTGCCTGTCTGCCTGGCTGGCTGCCTACTGCCTGCTGCCTAATTATTCCTGCCCGGCCGTGTCCATTGTGTCCACTGTGATTTCGCACATAATTAAACTGCGCAAAATTTACATTAAATTAATAGTTTTATTGTTTCGTCCGCGCCAGAGCCTGCCTGGCTTCAAGCCATGCGGAAACGCTGCCCTACCAAAAATGGTCAGCCAAAGCCCCCGCCACAACAACAACAACAGCAACAGCAAAAACAACAACAACAAAAGAGGGGGAGGGGGCCATTGACACCGTACCCGCTGTAGGAAAAACCCAAATCACTAAAGAAGAAAAAACGTGGCACACGCAAGATTAATGCGGCACACAATTATTGAGGAATTTATGCAAAAGTTAATGGGAGTTTGGATTGGTACAAGCGCCGATCATTTCACTTTCATGTCTAGTCCGCATAGAAAAGTTTGCATAGAAGAGTGTCCAAGAAGATAGATGGATTCTGAACAGATGGATGGTGAATGATTTTTTATAAGCCTTAACCCATCAGTGCGGAACGTGCACTTTGCTGAGAGTGGGTCTCGATCATATTTATGGATGGGTTCTTAGACTTGTAAAGGGAAGATAATGCTTAGGCTAAATGGGAGTTTCTAGCAAGAATATTAATTTACATATGCATATCCCTAAAATTATGAAAGATTTTTTAAATTTATTAACTGATTTCGGGGAGATCAGATCAGAATATGTATTATTTTTTAGTTTAAAGATGCCACTTTGGAACCCAAATATAAGATAACAGGGCGTATATATGTATGTAGCTAAGAACAAATTTAGGTTATTTTTGGAGCCATACCAAAAAATAGCTCACTCACTCGGGAGTAGGGCTTACATTTTCTTGGATACCTTCGGGCGTGGTCTGCAGTGGGTTAATTTTGGCAAAGCCCCGTTAATCGACCTGACCCATTCGCCATTCTATTGAAGAGAAATGGCAAATGACAAACCCCAATACAGGTTTTAGGTTCGAAGTTCCAGATTTGGCTAAGCGTGAATCCAATTAAGGAATCGGCAGAACCAGGTGCTAAGAGGTCGAGAGGTAGCTTCACTAGCGAAGCTCTTTCAGTTTACACGCGACCGTTGGTCCGATCAGTTATCGGAATGGATTGTAGGCCAACTGGAAGTGCCATTGGGATCGCCTTCTTTGCCGGGCTGTGGCTGCTCGCGGCGGGCAGAGGACAGCAGCAGAGTCTGACATTGGGCGGCTATCACATGGGCAATGATAGCTACCGGCACCACCCACAGACGGTATCGCTGGGCGGCTACTTCCTGGACAATGGCACCCACTATCTGCTGTACGAGGAGCCCAGGGTGAAGCGGCCGAGCTTCCTGCCGCTCACCTATTTTGGCAATATCTCTAGCAACCCGGGCGTGAATGCCCTGGAGGCGCTGGACTATCTGCCTACCAGAATTGTGAATGGCAAGAAGATCAAATGCTCGAGGGCGCCCTACCAGTGCGCCCTCAGTTACCAGAAATACTTCATCTGCGGCTGTGTGATCCTGAATCGGCGTTGGATTCTCACCGCCCACCACTGCATAGTGGGTGCGGCCGGTAATTACCAGGTGCGGGCGGGAACCACGCAGCAGAGACGTGGCGGCCAGCTCCGCAATGTAAAACGGATCGTTGCCCATGCCGGCTACAACGACTATACCATGAGGAACGATCTCGCGATGATGAAGCTGCGCACGCCGTTAAAGTACAATCGCTGTGTTCAGCGAGTGCGTCTGCCATCGCCGAAAATTAAGCGCTTTCCACGCTGCTACCTGGTCAGCGGCTGGGGTTTGACTTCGGCCAATGCTCAGAATGTCCAGCGGTACTTGCGCGGCGTGCGTGTCTGCAAGGTGAGGCGTGGCCGTTGCCAAAAGGATTACAAGGGTACCGGCGTCAAGATCTACAAGGAGATGATCTGCGCTGCGAGCCCGGGTAAGGACAGCTGCTCTGGCGACTCTGGTGGTCCAATGGTCCACAATAACATCCTCTATGGCGTCGTGTCCTTTGGCATTGGATGCGCCAACCCAAATTATCCAGGCGTCTATGTTAATGTGAAGCGAGAAGTCAAGTGGATAAACACAGTCATGCGAAAGTATTAGCCAATATTCCTGAAATATAAATAAATCTCGTGTCACGGTGTTGGTGGTTCAACTGTCCTCCCTAACGGCTTGGCCGATTTTTATGAAATTTTTTTTTATATTAAGTAGAGAATAGTATTTTCCAGCTTCATACCACCCACCATTTTTTAATAAAGTAAAAATAAAGTATTTTTTTATATGTATGTATATTTTTGTGTGTGCTACGTGTTTTGTGACTGTGAAAGGTTTGCAGACAGAAGAGGATAGAAAAGACGAACGAGTCTAACAAGATAACAAAAATGTGAATCTTAATCACAAGAGACACAAGATAAACGAAATCAACAAAAACAATTGAAAAGGAGTTTGCAATTGACAGTCCCCGAGAAAAACTAATCACCACCAAGAAAACCACGCCAAAGAGTACATCGAGAATTCGTTTCTCATTCGATCATTAGCCAAATATTGAATATTCGCCAATTCGAAAATGCTACTTACCGATATGGACAAAGGATGTCCTACCTGTGCTACCTGAACTTGAGACCCACCCTACCAGAATCACTGATATTACAAGAGTAAAGGAACCCCCGAGGTTATTCAACTCTCTGCCTGTGAAAGAGAGTTTAATCAATGCCGGAATTATAGGAATATCATTAAAATTGAATATATTAATATTCAGAACTTGGGCAAAGCTAAATCATCGCTGAAGAAAGGCATCCGCAAACATACACAGAACCCATGCTAAGCTGTATGCGAATATCCAGTTCCATATGCGGTAATACCAATCTATGACTACAAAGAAGAACTGAAATCCAACATATTAAGACAGCTGCTCTGGGGGCTACCTGCCTTAACTCATAGTCGACGTTCTCATCAATATTCATGTGATGCCAACTTCAGTGGGTCACCAGCGGCGGCGTCTTGTTGGGTTCATTAGCATTTAATAGCACGAAGTTCACACCCAGAGGTCAAGAATTCGGCATCCAGTTTTAATTTGGTACTGGCGGTTCACGGTTCATTTTGATTTTGTACGGATGATGATGGTGAATCCGCACGCATTGGCGATTACTCTCCTACTGCTGCTCTGTACCCACAGAATATGGGCCACATCCCTCAAGGACCGGATTGTGGGTGGCGTAGAGATCCCCATTCAGATGACACCATGGCTGGCCTCTCTCTCTGTCCAGGGCAACCATAGCTGTGGCTCGGCCCTGATCACCTCGCGGTGGCTTGTGACAGCGGCCCACTGTGTCCTCTATCCGGAGAGGTACTCTGTCCGTGCCGGATCCTCGTCCGTTCGAGGGGGTGGCCAGCAACGGGCTGTGGTTAAGATCCTCGTGCATCCAGGCTTTAATCCGCGCACACTCGACCATGACATCGCCCTCCTTCAGACTCGTGAGCCCTTTAAATTGGGGGCGAATGTGCAATTGATAAAACTCCCACTGCCCGGCCTCAATGTTCTACCCAAGACCCTCCTCGTCGCCGGCTGGGGAACAGTGCACGCGAAAGCGAACGCCACGGAGACTAGACTGCGGGCGACCCTAGTGCAGACCATCGACCAGCGCCGATGCCGACGCCTCTATGGAGCATGGGGACGCCCTATCACGGAAAACATGCTCTGTGCAGCAGCACCTGGAAGGGATCACTGCTATGGCGACTCGGGCTCCCCCCTCGTGCATCAAGGCAGCAGCTATGGCATTGTGTCCTTCGCCCACGGCTGTGCAAATCCACGTTTCCCCGGCGTCTACACCAGATTGGCCAACTATGTGTCCTGGATATTCGGTTTGCTAAAAGGTGAAGCTAATTAAATGAGAAACGCTATTGACAATAAAGATTTCTTCGGATATCCTCGGATTATCTGATTTTCAAATGCCATGACTGTTTTAGCTCAATCTTCTTCTCGTTCGGAAGGAAGAAAACGATCTGCTTCACGTGGATGGATGTTGTATGCTGGGATGCTCTTCCTGCTGGGATGTTATACAATATGTAAGCGTAAGCGTTTTCCCATCCTCATGCAACTGAGGAGACGCCGCACTCTCCTCCCCGTTCGTGGTCCGCCAGAGAGCGATAAACTTATATTCCAGCAGGCAGTTTTCCAGTCGACGGCAAATTTGTGTAAATTATGTATTTGTGCATTTTGATTTCATTTAAACGAAGTTTCCTGATGGCCCCCAGCGCATGTCAAATATCAAAAACCGAAACGCGACTCTGGCAGCCACTTGCGCAACACATATCCAGCAATCCATATCCATATCCCCACATTCACATTCACATCCACATCCCATCCCCATTGCCGAGGTCCCATCCCATCCCCGATCCGATCCGATCCGATCCCAGCTGGTTGGCCAAAATATCACTGCCATATGCCATATGCGGTGGGCGTGCTCCGTTAATGCTGCACTCTGGCGGCCCCCCGAAATTAACATAATCGTGCTGCTGCGTTGTGCTGTGCTGTGCTGTAGTGTGGTGTGGTGTGGTGTGTCGCTCTGACTGTGCCTGTAGCCTGTAGCCCGTCGTCGCATTTGGCGCCCCAACAAAGTGTTGAATGCTGGCGCTGCCTGTCAAGTGGAGGCTCCCAGGCATCGGCACACTCATGCGGCAAACCCCAGATTGAGCCACGCTCCTCCTGGGATCGTTGTGCAATGGGAGCATCAAATGTGGTCTGGGTCTGACTTTTACAGGCATTTTCTCTTTGTAGTTAAAATAGATTTTAATAATAATATGAAAATACGCTTAAAAATTTGCATTTAGCAAGTGTATAGTATGGTTTATATATATATATATATATATATATATATGTATATATACCTATATATATAGTATGTGTGTGTGTTTGCTGTGTTTGTGGATTTATGTATAAAGGGTATCAGCGCTGCAATCTCAAGCATCATTTCACATCACCATCATCTAGTGGGGCAACGGGTTCTCTTTATAAGTATGTATGTATATTTCGTTATCATTAAGTTACGCTTACACAATTCATTACGTATTCTAGCCTAAATGTATACCATTTTTTGTTTCGTTTTTAGTTCCACACTCCTCTTTCTCGATCCGCTTTTACAATAATGGGTTCTCTCTCGCTCTATCGCTATCTCTCTTTGTATATGTGTTTGGGGTTCGTTCGTTCTTTCTTTTGTAAATTTGAAACTAGTTTTTATATGTGTAAAAAAATGATTTCAACAGCAAAACTAGTGCACGCTCGCTGCACTGTGTTTGGTTCGGGGGTGGACCAAAAGCGAATACATACAAATATATATATGTATATGCATAAACGAATCGACTGACTGCTTTTAAAAAATATCAGTAAAAATGTGTGTTTAAAAATCGAACTCTTGCGCACGCACAATATAAAGTGTTACAAAAATGAGACATTAACATTTCACAATTACAATTACAATTACAAGCACACATTAATTGGTTTATCCTCTGTTTTTAACATTCTCTTTGACCAATGCAAAATTTAAAGCTATATAACAATTTGTTTCTCATTTAGTTTTCATTTTTGCATCTCTCGTTTGGACTCTCGTTACCGTGATCTGCACTCTCTGGCGGCTGAATTTTTTGTTTTGTTTGTTTTGGTGTGTGTTTTTGCAGCCACTCGACAAAAGCTGCGGTAACAGTGGGGGTGTATCTGTGTGTGTTTGTGTGTGTATGTGAGGGGAGTATCGACTAAGGGGCTAGACTCCCCCTCAACAGCAGCTACGCCACTCAACTTTCTATTACGATTAGAATGTGTGAAGAGTAGTAAAATAATTTCATTGCCTGTTGAGTGGCGCGTGTGAGTGTGTGGGGGGAGGGCTTTCCCTATGCTGCTATCTTACAACAAGGTTTACATGGTTTCAGTTATTGCAAATGTGATTTCTAGACTCAAGTTCTGTGGTTTAATCGGGGCTTCCGTTCGCAGGATTCCAGTGTGTTCAGAGACAGAGTGGCGGTCCGAATGCTGGCCTGGCCTAGTCTGGTGTGGTGGCTGTTAATGCTCTCTCTATCTCTCTCTCTCTCCCTCTCTCTCTCTCTTGGTTCTGTTCTCTCTCTCTGTTTCCTTCTCTGTTGTACATCACATATTTTACAGTTTAATAATACTTTCTTACACATAATTTATTAATTAATTCATATTTCTTTTCGCAGTTGGTAGAGCTAAATTGCTGTGGTTTGCTGTCGTTACTGTGGTTCTTTATTGGCGGCCATTGCACCAGCACCCCGCACACCAGCCAAAGCCTCAAGCAGAATCGACTCTCTGGTTCTCTCTTTCTAGTGGTTGACTCCTCCTTTCTCTCTCTCTCTCTCTCGCTCTCTCTCTCTAGTGACACCTCTTGAATCCCGCTGCTGAATCCTTGTTCCTTATGACAAAAATGGATTTGTTGCTCCTGCTTCCGGTTTGATCCAAGGCATGTTGTTGTTTTGCTGTAAGATTCAATCCCAAATTAGTACATTTTTTCACATATTCCAATCAGTTTAAGAGCTAGATCGAGGAAAAAGCAAACTACATTCAGAGTCAATCAGCCATGTTAATAGTTACTAAGGGATTAGTAGTTATTAAGGTTTAGGAGAGACTACGAGCTACAAAGATCGATTAGAGGCAGAGAGCATGCACATTCGAAAAAACATTTTACCCATTTGCATTTATTGCATTTTGTATGTGTTCTATTTAAGCGTCCAAGCCTCCATGGTTGGCTACAATTAGAAAATATTATGGATCAACTGATGCGATGGCAGACCACCTGCTGGTTAAGAGATGTGGTTACGTGTTTGGTGGATGAAAGCAGCGAAGAAAACCGATTTATAATTATTAGATGCATTAACATGTATATCCTGGTGATACATTTATAGTACACAGTATACAGTATATATAACAGAAGGTATTTCAGGTGCCTTAATCTTCATTAACAGGCGATATCTATGCATATATTTTACAGTCTCTACATAAACTCTCAGAGTTTAATGCAAACCACATTCTTATTTCTAAAGATGTTCGAACGTAGCATTGGATATACATATATGTACATATTTTCACATCTATTGCAGAGGTGGGCAGGCTCGACTTCTCTGGGACTTTTTTTTGCAGAATTCGCTTGTGCGTCTCGAGTGGAGCATCAATGTGGGATCGATGGGAGCAGTTGGCAGCAAGAACGTGCCCACCGCTGACTTCTGACTTATGGCATTTGTCTAGCAATCTGAACATTATTTTTCTCTACGATCCACCACACTGTACGTCGGTTTCCTTCACTGCCTTCTCCAATAAAGCAAGTCTGTAGCAACAATTTGTTAGAGAGATCGCATACATTCAAGTCATGGAAAATTTAAATAAAATTAAGAATAACTAAGGAGAACAAACCGAACAACTAAAGCAAGCAAAAGTATTATATGAACAACAAAGACGAATAAACGGCGACTTCTGGCAGCGGGAAAGAGGAGCAACAGCAGCACAACTTCATCGCTGAGGAAAGGACATCAAATCAGAGACACACACACTCACTTCCAGGTTGCAGCCAGCCGGAGCCGTAGCCGTGGACATGCCATAGTTGCGTAAATCCTCAGATAGATCCCCTAAGGTCAGCGGTGCAATTTTGATGCCCGGCGTTTCGGCCAGCGAATCGGATAGGGCGCTGCTATAGCTGGACGCATATGTTGAGTACAGCCCCTGAGTGCCATAGTTGTTGTTGTTGCTGTTGTACATATCGGATATATATCTCGGATCAGCCTCGTGGGCTGTGGGACTATTGAAATACGGACGCTGAGGCGTCTCGCTGAACAGATCCATATTGCGTATGCTGTCGACGCCAGGACTGGGATTGCTGGTGCTCTTGCTGCTGTATGGATAAGTGTATACCTGTTCCGTATTCGGGATGCTGCTGGGGCTCTTGCTGCTGTACGGATAGGTGTAGAGCTGTTCCGTATTCGGCTGTGGATGGGCATTATGGGGATGGGGTGGTGTAGCAGAGGGAATGACGGGATTACTAAACGCTTTCAATAGCTGAAATTCGCTCATGTCTGAGGCATAGACAGGGGCCGATGGCATCCCCAAATTAAGGCTAGTCGGACGCACGGGAGGTGGTAGCTTCAGCTGCGGTTTTAGGGACATTTGCATGCAAAAGTTGCTCGAAAATAAGATGACAAGAAGGCAAACGAAAGACAAAGGTGGAAACAAAATGCACAAAAGTAAAATGAATGATAATAGAATTGAGTTTTTGTTTTGTTTTGGAAAGTTAACCGAGAAAGTACCGAGAAATCATTAAAGAGAAAGAGATGAAACCTCAAAAAATAAGTACAAATACGAAGAGTAGTCCCCTAACAGGCCGCTTCACTCACCTGCGACTGACTGACGCCTCCCCCCATGACTGGCGCCCAGGGATCCTGGTTCATGCTGACTGCAAACGGCGCCTGCTGTTTCAGCTGGTTGATGGACGGCACCTGAAAAACAGCAGGCCACAAAAAGCCATTTAAATACATATCGAATCAAAGAAATCCCTAGTTCCACTCACGGCTGGCTGCTGTTGCTGGAATAGATTCGTTTTGGGTGGCATCACGTTGTCGCTGAATGGATTGTAGGCTGGGGCATTGCCCGATTGCGTCTGTGGCGCTATCGGTTTGATCAGATTGTCCAGATTAACCAGCGCCGAGTTTTCGCCCAGGAACGAGTGCGGATCCTTGAGCGGTTTCTTTGCAGTGGCCCCTGTCGAGGGATGAACAGAGCTCGTACTGCTGATGGCAGCTCCATTGCCGTAGTTCAAAGAAAGCGGATCCATGTCGTCGAGCAGAGAAGCTGCAAGTTCGATAAAGGTTAAAGCAAAACCAAAGATGATGTAGGTTTAACCTCTTACCATTATTGTTGTTGTTGGAGGCATTCGAATGGCTTTGATCGGCGCTCTTGTTGCGGTTGGTTATCAAGTCGAATTCATCAAACTCGGGGGATTGTTTCTGGAAAGGGAAAATATAATTGATTTAGGATTAATCATTCTGGGTACCATTCTTGAGCGTACCTTTATAGCGCCCGTTCCTGCTCCAAGTGCCTTCCAGGGATCATCCAGCGCTGGCTGCACCGGTGCTCCCAGTGTCCAGGGATCCGCTGGTGCGATGGCTGCTGCACCCGCTGGCTCTGCCAGCCAAGGATCCGCAGAGGCACTGCCATTGTTGCCGGCGTGGTTGTTCGCTGGAGCCGCCGCTGCCAAAGCACTGCCTGCAGTGGTTCTCGTCATCAGAGCTTCGAATGGACCTCCGCCTGCGGGCGTGGCCCCGCGACCATTTTGATTGGCATTTCCATTGGTTTGTAACCAACCCTCATTCGAGGAGCCGGAAGCCACGGAAGGTGATTGTGTGCGCAGACCCCACGCATCACCGGTGGCGGTGGCTCCCATTCCCGAGGGTCCTCCCATTGCCGAACTCATGGGCACACCGGCGCCCATGATGGTGCGCGGTGCGGCCGAGGGGTGCCAGGGATCCACTTGCGGCGAGGAGGTGCCCGACCAGGGGTCTGACAGCTGACTGGGGGCACGGGCGGCACCGGGCGTGGCCCAGGGGTCGACGACGGCCGCAGGAGCGCCGCCAGCAGCGCCCAGCGGCGGACTCGAGATGCTTGTGGCACCCAGCGAAATGTCCAGCAAGTCCAGCAGATGGCTCTGGGGCTCTTCCTTCTTGGGTCTGGTAATTGGTTGGCCGCTGATGAGAGAAATTAGGTACTGGTCAGAGTCTGCTATTGTCACGTGAGTCGAGAGTTCTACTCACTTGAAGTCCTGCTCGCTCTGGCTGAGGGCCAGCTGCAGGCGTACATCGTCACTCCGTCGCTTGGCCTCCTCCTGCTCGGCCTCCTCGCGCGACATGGCCATGGCCAGCTGGAGTTGCAGTTCTTCCTCTCCAGCGGTCTGTGGCCTGACCATTTCCAGTTCCGATTGGGATTTGGGCGGCTCCTCTTGCCAGCCTGGCGGCATGTCACGCTGCGAGGGCCCATCAATGTAGCCGTCGCTTCCAAAACCGCTGGGATGCAGAGCGAAGCGCTCCTTGGCCTTCAGCGCCTTTACCCGCTCGTTCTTCAGCCGCTCATCGTCCTTGAGGAGATTCACCAGCTGCTTGGCCTTCTCGCGCACATGGGTGCCCTGGTCCTTGCCCTCCTCAAAGTACACGAACTCGCGCAGCGTCTGGATGGCAAAGATGTTCTCCTTGCACTGCTGCGCCACCTTCTCGGTGCCCGTCTTGATGAGGTACTCGAGCAGGATGAGGGCCTTGTAGACGTGGCGCCAGTTCTTGCCGTGATCGTTGAGACGCTTCCAGATCATTTGCATGATCTCCGAGAAGGCCACCACGTTGTATGTGAGGTCCGCTATCTCGCCCATGATGGCCGCCGAAGGACCCCATGGATCATTCGAGGTGGCCTCTCGCACTTTGACCTGCACAAGAAAGAAGAATCGAGTTCAGTTGGACCTTCTAGGGAAGATCTAGGAATGGACAGCTCACCTGGGCATCGGAATAGTTGTGCGCTAGGTTCTTGATGTTTCTGCGTAGACCGGCGACATTGACCTGCATATCGTCCTTTTGCTTTCTCACTGTGTGACGAGAAGAAAGCAGGGGGCTTTTAGCATTGCTTTATAATAGGGATATTATGTTCCTTTGGGGTGGGACCAGGGTTCAATGGTGGGTTGAGGTCGAGGTTGGGGTTAGGGCTATGGCTATGTTATTCTTTTCAGGGGGTTACGAGTTTTGTCTAGCTAAAGTTTGATCCTTCTGTTGTGTGTTTTCGATTCATTTTGGATTTACGTTATTCGAATTTTGTTTATGTTTTCTGAAGTATATTCCATGGGTATGTTGTGTTGTGTTGTGTGGCATGTAGCATACTTGGCATATGGCATATGGCATGTGGATCAGTACAAAAGCAAAACAAAAACAAAAAAACACAAGAGAGTCCAATGTGTGGATGGATGGGTGTCTGTGTCTGTAGCGGTGGGCTGTGTGAGGGTGGGCGGGGGTAAGTTTTGTTCTGAGTCCAGATTTCACAGATATTTTTCTTTAATCTATTGCTATATGACTGTATGACTATATGACTGTATGGCTTATGTTTTTCTTTTTTATTGTCTTTTCGTTTGTTTTTGGGTTTATGCGGTGTACGAGATAGAGAGAGACAGATATAGAGAGACAGAGATAATAATTGGAATATGAAAATGGGAATTAACATTGAGACTTACTTTTCGTTTCGTTTTATTTTTGCTACACACAAGAAACTTTTGTGACTGTTTTTTTGATTGTGTTCAAAGGCTAGAGGTTTTCTTTGCTTTTATTATTTTTCGATTCGTTTTTTGTCTTTATGTTTATTGCTGTTTAAGTGCTCCAAAGCAAGCTAAGTATGAGATACAAGATAAATACAATCAAAATACATGGTATAAAAGTACAGATACAGAATATACAGAATACATATAGATATATACATATATTTAGTTAGACGATGGCCAAGATCTCCAACTTGCACAAACAACAAACAAATGAGTGAACAAAAACAGCAAAGAAATAAACACACACTCTTTAAAAAAACATAATTTTACTTTTGTGGAAATCAAATGTGGGAAAACGCCGCCGCAAGTCCGCACGCGTGCACTGCCTTGGTAGATCCAGAAACCTACCCAAGGGCCCAGAACCAGAGGAATAATTCAATTTGCGGGCAAACAAAATGTGCAACAGAAAGCAATAACAGCACACCAATACCAAAGAAATTGAAATAAGCAAAGAGTACACCCCACCGCAGACCGCACCGCACCCCAAAAGCAGACTGTGCAAATGCTCTTCCTGTCCCAAAGAATGGCTCAGGCTACATAATGATAAACGTTTACAAGTGTGAATGGATACAATATTTGGCATATGCTTCAACAAATAATGCTATAAATGAGGACTTCAGATATATAAAAATGAATGTAAATTGATCGCTGAGATTTCCGCTTCCCCCTAATCGGTTGCTCGATTGCTCGCAACCTGTTTCATTTAGCTAATGGACCCCACCCGTGGGCCCTTCATGCAAGGGGCCTTTTTCTGCTTGAACTTAACCCATGACAGACCGCGAGACCCAAACAAGAAGCCGCAAAAATGCAAAATAACCGATGGCAGGAAAATGGGAGAAGGGCAGACGGCAGACAGCAGACAGCAGCCCCGTGTCTGGAAGGAAGGTGAATATGCAAATCTTGCCAACCCAAGTCCGAGACCAAGTTATGCCTTGAGCAACAACCACAACAACAACAGTATCGCACAGCTGGCAAGAAAATAGCATGAAATTAAAGCAAATTAATTGATTTTTCTCCCCCACTTTTTCTTGGACCGAGCTGCAGATCTATTTTTAAATGCAAAAAACAAAAATGCACCCAAGATAATCAAATCGTTATCGATTGAATGGGACGACAACAGCACAGCAGCGAAAGTTCTGCGAGAGAAAAAGTGTTTAGGGGTCCCCAACCTCATAGACGCCCCCATATAATCACATTGAGAGCAAGCGTACCGCAAATTGGACCTGATTACTGATAAGATAGGGGGGCTATATAGTGCACATACGACATCTACATGCACACATATGTATGAACATACTTTGTATGTAAGTTAGGGGAATGGGGGCAAACACTTTAAATAACCTTACAGATCAATCGATGCTACAGAAGTTTGATTAATCTTATGCACAGTTCAAGTCACGCTGTCGTAGGATTATCTTTAAGCACTAACATTCTGACGTTCTACCGATCTTTGCTGATAAATATGTACAATGTACATACTTGAGATTGTAATACAATCGTGGGGGCTGGGCGGGGTTCTGTTTGCTGAACAAATAGTTGAAAACTTTCAGGCAGTTCGACAACTGAGGAATTCGGTTCATAGAATAGGTGAATCATTCCAAGCTTCTGGAAAGGTTATAACAGTATGTTTCCGACTAAAAATCGGATAAGAATAGTTATCAAAATACACAGTTGTCGATTGCACACACCAAACAAAAAACAGTTAGTTATCAGTTAGATAATTGAGGTGAATCGAAAACTAATTTAACCTGTAATTTGAAACTCCATCATCAGACGTCCGGTTAAAGTCCCTTATTACATCGAGAAAATTACCAAGTAGACATGAATGAAAACTTTTCGAGTGATCGATCAGCTAGCTAACTGTCCTAAGACAGTTTCATGGCTAGTTGAACCTGATTTTCCGATTTAAAGCTACTCGTTGTTGCACCTGATCTTCACAACTATAGCTAGGCCAGCTATTGGCCACAATAACCGGTTGCCTCCACATATTTATTGCCCAATTTTACTACAGTTATTTACAGCTTGAAAACGCTGTAGAAATGATCCAAGCATATGGTACATACATACATATAATATATTAACCCGTTAATGGCTAGAAATATTTTTGTGATTTCCTCCTGTGGATTTTCTCTCCTCTCTTCTCCATTTCTGTTTTTGTTTGTTTGCAAGAAACGCACTTGACACATATTGGAGAGAGCAGAGCCAACGGCAGTATGAACGAGACAAAAATCCACCAAGAACTCGAATCTGGGCGAACTGTAACTCCCAGATAAAACCCGTTCTTTCCAAAAGTCCAAGTGAGAGAGAGAATGAAAGAAGAGAGAAGAGATTCATTGACCGACCGCTTTGCTGACTTAGTAAAGATCAGATGCGGGGGAGGGCAATGGATAACTGTGTTTGTTTGTTTGTTTTCATTCTGACTGCCCCCCACACGACGTTGCTGAGGAAGGCGAAATAATTCAATTAAATGTCGCGCAGTAAGAGAGAAAGAGAGATAAAACCACTAGGCAAATGAAGTGCAAGAGCCAGGAGAGTGAGGGTGTGGGGTGGCGCGGGGTTGCTTGCTTGAACTTGAACAAATTAAATGCCAGACCAGACAGAGCCAAAGAGAGAGAGACAGAAGGAGAGAGCTCAAGTGTGAGAGGACCAAAGTCTCTGTCTCTGTTTCTGTCTCTGTCTGCGTCTGTGGCTGATTTGAGGGGCGGCAGACAGAGGGAGGTAGCTTTCTTTGTGTTTATGCACTTGACATTCGGCAAACGGCGACGTTTTATTGCCAAAAATAATACAATATACATATATATGTTTGCGTGGATATACATATGTACATACATACAGACATATGAATAAACACCGAACGAGTTGCGGATTTGCTTTGTTCCAGGGGCAAAACAGAGCCTTGACGGACTCGAACTCGGGGACGGACCGACCCGGTTCAATGAACGTAACACGCAAAAAGCTTAACCGCTAAAGCACACTCGGAGGAATCGCCGAAATATCCAAACACTGGAGATCGGAGGGCGGCAGCCACGACGTTCCCCGATTGTTATGCGTACTGCAACTGGTGGAGACTCTCAGTATTTTTCTAAATTGAATAGCAATTACTATGTTGTACATACAGTCGAGCAAGTCATTCCACATATTCACGAGGCTGTTTTTACGGCATCATTGTCAGGCGTTTAGCATGTGCTAGCGAAGTGGCGATTCTTTCTGTGATCTATTCAAAAATAATATAACTCACAGGTTATTCTCTCTCACTTTATCCGATGCATTAACTCTGAATCAAAATCGACGGATCTTCCATTAACACACAATAATTATATAGTTATTCACTTTAAATTATGGAAAGTATTTGTATTTTCCATACAGGTGCGAACTGGTAAGCCGCAGAATTAAATTCGCAACATTATCAAGCTAGAAACATTTGCAGAACATTCTTATTATCTTCTTAAACATAATATATCCACCACTATCTGTCTCCTTTTTGATAAGATTCTCTGGAGAAAAATGTTTGCATTTGGTTTACGATAATCTGCATGACAGACAGGTACATATTGGGTTAAAATCTTCAGCCACGAAGGTCATCGCTCGCCTGACGCGTCCCACTGTGCGCAACTTGAGCTGCTGCTGTTCTCTGATCAGTGGCGACGACGCTTAGCCGGGGCTTGGGGCTTATCCCCCCGCTTAACAACACATTCCCCTTGTTGCATCTGTTGTGCATGCGGGCGTAAAATATGTGTGTGCGGATGTGTGTGTGTGTGTGTGTCTGACTGCGATGGATGGGTGATTTTGTTGCCGTTGCCTCTGCACTGTAGGTGTGAGTGTGATAACGAGTCAGAAATGCGATTAGATTTCATTTGTGGCACACACACATACAATCGTACGGTAGGACGGGGTACAGCGAGCACGCACACACACACAAAACTGGCGGAAAATGTGCGAAACTTCATTCATTACTCATGCCCCGGGCCCCCAGCCCTGCCCCCGCAGCATAAACCAGTTCTACCTTTCGACCTGAAGCTACCGTGGTATTGCAGTAGGGGGTGAGGGCGGCTGATGACTAACGCACCGACGCCGACGCCGATTATCAGAACCGAAAAAAGATCTCAGCGAAACTCTTATCAATAAAAGCACGCTAATGCGGGAGCTTTCCCGCGACACAAACAACAGAAACGGGGAATGTTAGAAGGACGTCACAGTTATGGGGCCAGCCTTTTACGGCACTTGGGAGGTAGATCGTTTTCAGATCAATGTAAAGCGAATCCCAAGCGGATATTCAACTGAAGAGAAAACCACTGCGCTCTGCCCACGACCGACGGAGCCGCCCCCTCTCACTGCTCACCTGCTCCACTGTTGCAATGACTCTGCTCTCTTGTTGTTGTTGATGTTGGTGTTGCTGCTTCGTTGCTGCAGTCAGTCCGTGTCGGTATGGAGCTCTCTCTGTGCGTACGTGTATGAGGGTGTGTGTGTGTGTGGTGTGTGTGTGTGTGTGACGTCGACGACGACGACGGCGGCGACTACTCGTCCCCTTCTATCTAGTTTTTCTATATTTTACGACTTTCTTTTCAAATGCGCTCGCTGCCAGCAAACGGATAGAGTCACAAGACAGTGACGGGCAACGGCGACTGCGACGGGACGACGAAAACAACGACGTCAGCAGAAGTAACGCGCACGAAAACGGGACGACGCAGATCCTCCGGATGAAGACGAAAATCGGTGAACAGCAGAACGATATTTACACTTTGCACTTTGCACAAGACAAAAAATGGAGCAGCGGAATAGCTACGATTCTAGCTTTTGCTGTGGCTTTTTGCGTTTGCTTTCGCTGCTGTTTTCCCCAGTAGAGCTGCAAGACCATCGATAGTACTTTCGTTATTATACGATTATATCGATTAACTTTTTCACTAACTATGCGATTATTCTAGAGACTTGTAAAACTCATATGATTAGGATTAGATTGAGATTAATTTCAAACTAAAATTAATTCGGTGCGGTTTTAAGTCTTTAAATATTTCATTTTGCAAGTTCACCAGCACATCAGCGGTCAGTGAAGTATCGGAACCATCATTTCTTGAGTGTTGGTCAACGCAAACGACTATCACGAAGTTGTAAATATTATCGACGCATAATCTATCGATATTGGCACATACAGCTGCTCGCGTATATTTTGTGAAAGAGGAAAACAATTGTAAGTATATTTTTTTCAAGTTGCTGCCTCTGTGCACCGCCGGTACAGAATTACACACTGCGTTCGCAGCCACATTGAATTGGATAATATCTTCCATAAACCGAAGTACTGAGCGAAATTCGTGATATTCTTATTAATTTGGCTTTGTTTACATTTTTCTTCTTCTGCTTTTTTTATCGATATATTTCATATGGAGCGTTCTAATTTTGCGCTAGTTCTGATTTATAATTTTATACGGGACTGTCACTAATAACTTTATCCGGCACTGTATCATATCCATCACTGATTGCTGAGCAAATTTTTTGCATTGATTGCATTTATTTTCGGAAGAACACCCAAATAGTTTGAATACCCCTTTTGTCACTTTCGATGTTTCAGTTTTTAAATAAATCGATAGACCAACAGCTGACTGCTTTTGAATAATTGTAACTGATAATGTGAGGGATGTAAAGATTCACTAAGCTACAAAGACCCAAAGGATACGCGTTTCAAAATAAATATTTGGAAAGGATGGCTTTAATGCGAAAACTGAATCTGACGGCGGGCGCTGTCTCGTGCAGGAACACGCAGTCCATCAGCGGTAAGAGCTCCAAACAAAACGAAAATATATTCAAACCAATCTTTATTAACTTTGCGTACAATGTAAAATGTAGTGAAATGACGACCCCTTCATCCTCAACAGTAGCTAGAAATGCATAGCATTACGCAATGGTCCAATATTCGCCAGTAAGTTAGAAGTTATCCGGAAGTTATCCGAGGATCCGGTACGATGGACGGTACAACATCCTGTACAGCCTCAAACGAAATTGATAGATAATATGAAATGAATTCAGTCCGAAGAAATGAAGGTATTATGCCACTGCGGTTTTCCATCCATATACTCATAAATGATATTACTTTCCGCACCTCCTAATAACCAAGAGGGACGTTTGGCACAAAGCATGCGACAGCAACACTCCAACAGCCAGCAGTATGACTAGCTGGCACAGCCCAACAGGTGCAATCTGGACCCGGTCTTCCAGGTCGAGTGGAATATTGAGAAAGATCATAGTCTGAACACGTATTGAAGCAGGAAACTGTTCTCCGAATGCTTACTAGATTGCTTCTGGGGCTGAGTTTGATTCTTGAACATGGATTTTTTCATATTAAATTTTGTTCATAAAAAATATGCAAAAACAAACGACTGTTTTTCGATATTTGACTTTTATTTACGATTTTTATTTAGAATACCATTTTCCTTTTCATATAATTACACGCTAAAATCTAGTTTCTCATCTTGTTAACGAAACGGATAACACTATTGTTATATATTTTTTGTTTTTCGTTTTTCTTGTATAGTGTGTGCGTGTGTGTGTCTGTGTGTGCGTTGCTACGTCTGTGTGAGTGTGTGCGTTGTGAATGTGTGCGCTTTTTTGCTTAGTTTCTCGCATTTTCCGGCTCGTATTTGTTATGTTTCGCTGTTTTCTAGATCTAAGTACCTAATATTTTAGACAAATTTCAACGAACGTGTATGGTGTGTACAGTTATTAAATATGTTTAATATGTATATTTATATGTGTATGTATGTATATGCATATTCCATTACGCCATCTGTTGCGCTTCCTTCCCTTCACTTTCACGTCCACTTCCGTTTCCGCTTTCACGATCTTTCACGGTTCGTTCTTTCGTTCGTTTCTATTCCTATTCCCACACACACACCGTTAAATTGAGCCCCCAACAAATAAGCTTAAAGCATAAGACAGTACCGTTCGTCGGTCCGCGTTGCGTCACGTCATGCGTCCATGGGTCATGAGTCAGATGTCATCGATACTCTTCTCCAGTTCCACTCCTGCCTGTTGCCCCGAATTGAGTAAAATCGAATCCAAAAAAAAAAAAAAAAAAAAACAGGTTATGTCCGGTCCCGGTCCTGGCATCTTTTTGATTTAGCGATCGCTTAAATAAAACGTAATAACTAAATTAACTTAAAGCATACTCGTACGATACACATCCAAATCCCGTCCCGCTTCGTCCTGCTCTTCCACCCGCGCTGCGATTTACATTTAAATATTCTTTACGTCCCCTAACACGGGGGCACCGCCTCACTCCTCGGGCGGCTCCTCGGGTACCTGCAGACTCTGGGCCGACTCCGCGTGAACGGAATTCGCCTGCGAATCGGAGTCCTCCTCGAGCACATTCGTTTTGCTCGGCGGCGGCGTGGGCGGCTGCACCAGATTGGGTATATACTCCACCGTCTCGTACTCGGTCTTGGCCACTGACTCGTGGTCCAGGTCTCGCTCGTGGTCGTGCTCGAGCGGATGCTCAACCGCGGCAGGCGGCACCGCTTGATCCGCCTCCTTGGGTACGATGGGCATCTCCCCTCCGGCGATTCCCGTGTCATTGATAGGCATAGGGTCCGCGTGCGGCACTACATTCGGTTCCTCGATGTCAAGGATGATGGGCAAGGTCTCGTTTGGCTTGGGTGTTGTCGTGCTGGTCGTTGTCGTTGTAGGTGCAGTGGTTGTCACCAGTTCCGTGGCAGCCATATGGCTGTTGGGCGTTATTGGTGTCGTCATTGTCGCAGCAGTGGTCGTGGTGTTCGCGACCGGCGGAATGGGTGTCGTCGTTGCGGTCTCATTCCTCTCCAGTTCACTCTCGATCGACACTGGCCAAGGCGTGGTGGTGAGTAGAGGCGGCAGGGTACCGACCGCCGCAGTGCCAATGATCACTGGATTGATCAGTGGCTGGCCCAGAGTGGCTATGAGCGGCGGCAGCAGCTCCTCGTTGGTCTTGAGCAGCGTCGGCACTAACATCTGCACCACCGGCTTGGCATCCTCTCCCCCACCGATCTTTAGATTGGTCATCAGCAACGGCAGGTCAATCTTGTAGAGCATCGGGAGGACCGTGCACACTTCCTGGTCGTTTTCGAAGCACTGCGATCGACCACGGATACGCGCATCTTGGACGGCCATCAGGCGACAGAGCTCATTAAGGCGCACATCACACATGATCGGATTATCTGTGGAAGGAAATGGAGAGGCATAAGGAATCGCGGTAGTCTGGAGGGTCTGGGTCTGGAGCACTCACCATCTAGATGTATCTCCAGTTTGCCGGCTACATTGTGATTCTTGCAGCGCGTGTTGGTCACGAGCTCGCTCGAGATGGTCGTGATTTGGTTGTTCGTCAGATTGGCTTGGCACAGCACGGGCAGCCCATTGAAGTCCCGCTCCAGTTTGGTGATGTTGTTGAAGGCCAGCTTTAGGATCTTTAGATTGGGAAGCATCGTCTGCGTGCAGGAGAAATAGAGTGCATTTCAGAAAAGCTTTTGAGATATGGTCGGGGTCACCACTTACCGTTTCGAGAGGCTTGAGCTCCACCAGCTGATTGCCTGTCATGTCGAGGATCTCCAGTCGTTGCATGCCATCAAAGTCACCGAGCAAGAGATGCTCCAGTCGGTTTGCAGACAAATCGAGTATTCGCAGATTTCCCAGACCGGCCAGGGCGCCATCCAGAGAGACAATGTGGTTGTGATCTAGTCGTAGCTCGAACAGCACCAGCTCCTGCACACCCTTGGTGCTGGGCAGGAGCCGGCTGATGCGATTGTTGGACAGATCGAGGCATTTCAGCAGGCGCAGGCCATGGAGCTCTTCCATGGAGAACTGTTCCATTTCGTTGAACGAGAAATTGGCGATCGTCAGCTTCACCATTGGTAGGAGCGAGGAGTTCAGAGAGCGAATGTGGTTGCTGGCCAGGTGGAGGACCTCCAGGCGACCGCAGGCCTGAAACTCGTCTTGGGCCAGGTACTCCAGCTCGTTGTTGCCGGCCAGCAGTTCTTCGAGGTCCTGGGAGTTCCTTAGGACGCGGTCGAATGATCGCAGGCGATTGAAGTGCACGTGGATCGTCTGCAAGTACCGCATCCCAGCCATGTTCGCCGGCAACCTTTCCAGCCGATTGTTGTGAGCCATCAGTAGGCGCAATCGACTGCCATCCGGCAGCTCCCCGTCCAGCTCGCTGATATTGTTCGCATTGATGAAGAGTGACTGGAGCACGTGCAGATCATGCAGCGACCCGTTGAGCGACTCTATTTGGTTACGGCCCAGATGGAGGATCAGCAGGCTCTGCGGAAAGGCGCCTCTGTCCAGCCGAGTTATGTTGTTGCTCGGCAGGATGAGGTTCGTCACCACCTGTATGCCCTTCAGGTCGTCCTGTTGCACCGCCCGTATGTTGCAGCGCCCAATGTCCAGGGTCGCCAGACTCGGCATGTGGTTCAAGACGTGCTTCGGGATCTCGTCGAGTTCGTTGTCGCCGACGCTTAGGTAGGTGACATTCGATAACCCTCGGAACGGCAGCTCAGGCAGCGATCTATAAATAGCACCAAGAAAAAACACACACATCCATTACCACTTCGTGCAAGTATTATTAGAAGAAGCCCCGAATCGGATTCGAGATCATCAGATGGAATGACTAGACACCGTATCCCGATCATCGAGTTATTAGTACCGAAATTATTGATTTCCAATAAAGGAACCACTTGGAACTAGTATTAATACTGTATAATGGGGCAGATATAAATAAATCTATAGGGGGATGTATGGAATATCTAGATCATATAGCAGCCTGACCACTTTAGAAACGGCTAGATTGTCTCCATTATTGATTTAGAGTTTAGAGATTTTCTTACAGAAACTTTTCATGATTTCGTACAAACATGCACTAGTCTATCTAGTCTATCTATCAGTCTTATCGGATGGGCCCCCTAGAAGCAGAACAGAAGCAACCTTTAAGAACAATCCAGCTGTTTCCGGATAATTCCACTGTCACCTATCACGGAAATCTGAATAAAGTGACGAACTATGTTTGTTTATGAAACATTCAAGTGGCAATTTCGTAAGTGGCGATGCAATAACAGCGGCATTTGTATTCCCTTTCTCTGGCATGCTCTTGAGAAACTTCCCATTCATCATAAATTTTACTGTTTTTCAGATGTCGATACGAATATTGGATACACAATGTTCATCAAATAAATATTAGAATCGATGATTCATTGAAAGCTCACATTAGTTTCTAATCGAATAAGGAAGGTCTGGGTCTGAGTCTGGTCTGTTCAGCCCAGCCCTGGTTCCATCCACACTTTGGACTCGATGACGTAGGCTTATCTGGGACTGAGTGCCATACCCATTCCAGTAGCCGCTCCCCGCCAGAGATCTGTATCTTTATCGATGTCTGCAGGTGGCTATTAAGTTGTCGCCGTCGAGGCGCCAAACTGGCCCATGAATGCCATCCATATTCATGATGGGAACTGGGCTGGATGGCGTGCAAATTGGCCACTGGGGGCGGGGGGACGAGGACGGGTACGGGTACGGGGACTGGCCATAGAGTGGACATCCTTGGCGCCCGTTATTGGTACAGGTAGTACGTGTAGAGATACAGATACACGAGCAGCTATACACGAGCGAAAGCAGTGCAGTTTCTAGATTGATTGGCAGGCGCTATTTTTAGAGGCATCCAGATCCAGCCAGACATCCATCCCAGCCACATGATCTTGATTGATTGTCCGGCTCCAAGGAGGAGGCAGAAGTAAGAGCAGGCAGAGCACTTGTCAAGCGTTGATTATGTAATGAGAAATGCTACAAGTGGCTGCAGGAGAACAGGAGCTCCTGCTGCTGTTGCTGCTTCTGTTGCTGTTGCTGTTGCCTGCCTGCCGTCAAAGATACTGTATCTGTATCTATAATGAGCCCGTTGAACTTGAGCACATGTGCCAGTACATACGAGTAGTAGATAGATGGAGATACAGATGAAGATGAATATGAAGATGGGTGATGTTCCTGTTGGAGATATGTACATAGCTACATAAATACTTAGAGGTGCACAGACATCTTTCTCTCTCTCTCTGTGAGTGTGTGTGTGTGTCATGTGTATGTGTATGTACCCGATATATGTATGTATCTTCAATTCCTTAACGTCAGCGGCATAATTGTCACACGACCTAAGCTTGGCCCCTCGATCATTGATTGAGCGTAATAATAAAATTCAATTGGACTGCCTGCTTCTCGGCTCTGGACTGACCCCCAGATCGCAGAGCACCACACAGAGAACCCCAGAATTGAGAGGAGAATAACAAAAACATGTTCGAAACATTCCATTTCAGTCGTAATCATGGGCTATTGACGCTTCGTTTCAGCCCCAAAAAAATATCAAAACATCGAAACTTTCCTTCTCATCGATTGTTTACTTTCTCGATTTAAAAAAAAACAACCCGAAAATCCATCATCTTCTATCGGAGGAGGAGGCGGAGGAGGAGGAGTGACTGTGGCATTATCGCTTTGGCCATTGGGCCCAGACAGACATCCAATAATCGGGGGAATATTCCATCGTCGATTTGGTCGTGCGGGGGCATGTCATCCATTAATTATGCACGAGAGTAGTTATGTTATCATAATTAATTGTCAGGCGAACGAAGCCGTCAACACTTTTCGCACTTTCTCAGGGCTGCCTGGTGGTGCTGCTGCTGCTGATGCACTCTGATAATAGCAATAACAACCATATTAATAGCCTCAAACAAATCTGCGAGTGATTGAACATATAACCCACGAGAGTACGCAGACACAGACCTATACAATGTACATATGAGATGGGATGGGATGGCATGGCATGGCATGGCATGGATGGATGGCTTATCGCCTGAGAAAAGCACAAGACCAATATGATCAACCTATCAAAAAGGTCATATACGAGAGAGTGCATGTCTTGTATTACTCATTCCCCTATCCTCATCTCCATAGCGTACCATACCACACAAGACCACACCATACCATCGTGATCTTGAGAGCACCACACACTTTTACATTCCTCTCGGGTGTCCTGTGCGCCGCAGAGTTCATTCGAGGCTGTGGCGGCTGCCTCCTCTCATTCAATAGTTGTCTACAACTCGAATGAGTTCCGATTAAACCGATCGTAAAAAGCAATCATAAAAATTGAGTTTATTATTTTGGCGCCAGTCATAAAACACAGATTGTACATAAATTAAAATCAACAAAAAAAAAACCAGTATCTCTTATCAGGGGACTGTTTTGGTTCCAAATGTGATCCATACATGGGCTAAGAATGGAATTTAGGAATGTACTTGGACTACTGGCACTTTAAAATCAATCCAAGCGAAACCTTGGGACAATTTCCAAGAGAGGAAGAGATATTTTTTTAATTCCATCTATAAGAGCTCTGAATGGTTCTATTAGAATCGGGATTAAATGAAAAACCAAAAAGCATCTCAAAAGAGCATAAAAACTATATAATGTTATCATATTTTGGGAATTTCTTGTAGAACTATTTCCATTTAAGGATTTGATTCGTGATTTTAGGTCATGATATGTGCTACAAAGAGATATATCTTTTAATTATCCTAAAGTTCGGAGTCGTAATGCTGCAGTGCAGCATTTTCTTTCATTTCAGATCGAATCTTTTTGTTTGAGAGAAGAGACTGATCATCGGGCTTGTTCTAAGAACTGGACTGCAAATGGATCATCAAGATGTGAGATGTTTACAATAGAAGAGTTTCTTCATTCATTATGGGATTGTCTTTCAAATGTTCTGTCGAATCGATAACGCCCGGAATCACAGACTGAGATGAGGAAACTCAACCGAGCCGCTGATACGAGGGGCTGCTATGAGCGGAGGAATCATGATCATGATTCGGTCCCATCAGTCGGTCGGTTGGTGGTGTCTCAGAGAACAACACACACACACACACAGAAACGCACACAGGCACAGGGTGCAGTATTTTTCCTGACTTGGTTGGCATGATTTGGTCAGAGCGCGATATTAAGGCAATAGGTCAATTATTATAAATTGACATCAATGTAAAAAGTGTTCGCCAGCCACCGATTCAGTGGCAGTGGCAGCACGCGCTCTTCGCTGAATGCAAAGACGGAGACAAGAGCATGACAGAGATCGGAGATCGGAGATCGGAGATTGGGGAGATCGTGCAACAACACTGATTCGATTAGGTCAAGTAATTAAATCATTCAGTTTTACATACGAGTATGGTATGTGCACACTCGAGTGATTGATTGAATGATTGATTGGGAAATGGCTGAGAAAACTAGAAACTGCTCGAATGTAATCCCAGGAAAATCTAAGAACATTCGCATTGGAAGCTTCTGGAAAGCCAGCCCAAAGTGCAGAGAGAGGCTTAATTTATTGGCTAGCTCCACCCTCAAGGGAGGTAACGTAGTATATTTCATTCTTAATGCGGGTAAGATCTATAAAACCTGCATGGGATTCCCCATGAGGTTCAAAACTAATAAACTAATGCGTACGAGTATATCATTAACTTCTAAGAATTGGTTAATGTTTCTACGACTTACAAAAAGATAAATAGATTTCACTGCTGTTTTTTTTTTAATAATAAAAAATATTAATGCCTCTAAGATTCTAGGAACATTTAAAGAAGGTTTAGTGCAAGTAAAGTAAAGTAACGAACGTATTATTATTGAATGAAACACGTGCCACAAAACAGAAGGTTTCCCAGAAAATACCAACGAATTTCAGTGCTAAAATGTATGGTATACGTACTAAAAACCCATTTGGAGTCAATTTTTTTGTGAGTGATGTTCCTTGAATGAATTTCGTGGCGTGGGGCACAAAGACAGCCACAGCCACAGCCTTGAGTCATGCGAGTATTTTGTTTTGAGTCCGATCTCCATTATAATTATAATGCCGACGAAGTCAAATATCAATGAACCCCCCGGCAGCCGCTTATGAAATAGGCTCGAATGTTGTTTCTACTCGTATATTTTTGCAACTGCAGGGCGGAAACAGAGATGGGTACAGGGACAGGGACATGGACAGGGGGTCGTATTTATTTATATTTGTTATTTATTATTTATTATTTTTAAATTGCAAATATATAAAAACACAACAAAACAAAACACAATACAACGCAGCGCAGCGGCAGTGAGCGGCGGCAATGGAATCGGAATTCATTCAGAGTCAGAGCCAGAGCCAGAGCCAGAGCCAGAAAACGTGCAAGCGCCGCCGCTGCAAAAGCGATTCCAATAAACTGCAATTATCAATTTTGTATACGCATTAAGTATACGACGCGTCGCTGGCGGTGTCTATAGTCGTATATGCCATATATACCACAAATATATATGTATGTACATATGTATGTACAGATCGTAGGTACCGCGAGTCGCTGTACAGCAGAGACGGGTGCTATATGTACATATGTACATAGATGGGGAGCCTCCTCTCTATGTATGTATGTATGTATGTATGTACATACATACATCATGTGTACTCGGTGGAAATTGATAAGCCGCAGCTATTCAATTATCAATAATACAAAAAGACGAAAGCCGGGACGGACCGAGAGCGGCAGCCGCTTCTTCTTCAGAGATGCTTAGTTGGTACTGTATACCGATAGGATCCAATCGAATCGAATCGAAACGAATCGGCTTTAGATCGCATCGGATCTAATCTGGTGGCGCAAACAAACGTCTTGCCTGGAGCCCCGGCTCGTAATTTGTATCAATTCATGGCATGGTTTGGCTTGGCTTGGCTTGGCTTAGCATGGCATGTCATGGCATCGGATGGATCGGTGGATTCCCGACTGGCAGCAGCAAAAGGCGCGCGAGTCGGGCCTTTCCACTTCCTAATTGAAAAATTAAAATTAAATCGGTAATTATGACTCTCGACTTGACCGGGTCCACCTCCACCTCCATCTCCATCTCAATTTGCCCAATTGAGGGATGGATGGCCATAGATAATGAGGCGTCTCCATCTCGGATCTCTCTTTGACGTCAACTCAAATCCACCCGATCTGTCCGTGCTGTCCATTCTGTCCGTTGTTATTGTTTTAGTATCTACTTGGGATGTAAACAAGCCCTGGGAGTAGCAGAAAGCACATTTTTCGTGCATTTACATAAGTAGAATAATATGTACTGTATATGGAAATTTGTATACTTTTTTCATTATATTTCGCTCGGTTTTTATTGGGTTTAAGGAACCTAAATTGATAGCCATGCGAGCGGAAAATTCTGCTTCTCAACGGTACCCAGGGAACTGCCGCTAGGCCAGGCCAGGGGAACTCTCTGCTCTGCCGACAGCCTGGCCTTGAACCATGCCCATGTCTTTGGGTCATTAGCTAGCTAATGATACACGATCGATATCTAATTTCAATTAAATTCAATTCAATTCAATTCAAATCACCTTAGTCCATTCCATTGCATGCGTAGTTTGTATAGGTTGAAGTTCATATCCGTAAACGATCGCATCTCCAGATCGTCCAGTTGGGAGTGGGTGATCTTCAGGTCGGTGTGAACATCGGGGTTCAGCTTATTGGCCAGGGTGTCCACAATGGCGTTAAAGGACTCCAGCTTTTCGCAGGAGAGCTCCACATAGTTGGAGGCCTTGCCGGTCTCGCAGGTGCAAGGCGAGATCTCCGGACGGACCGAGCACTGAAGCGAGGCTATGTGGAACACGGCGTACATGAGGGAAGTCATCTTCCAGCCGTTGCTCTTTCACACTCTTCTCGTTATAATTAATTTCTTGAAATTTCAAAAAAGGCGCAAGCCAAGGCACAGGCACTTTCTCTGTGTCACCAGTCACAAAGTCACAGTTCACAAATCACTCTATTCACTGTTCGCTGTTCGGATCGAGGATGCGGAGGTGCATGCCGTTGGGCGGCGGATTATCAACTGTTTGTACGATTCAGTGGCGGCGCAGGCAGCTCGGGGAATATCGCTGGCTGGGCCCGTGGTCTGGGGAAAACACACATGCACACACACACGCACACACACACAAAAACACAACCAACGTCTCGGCGATGGGCTCAATCGATGGGCTAAGCGAACAGATGTGTGCGTGATGCGGGGGTTTCCATAGTTTGTCTTAGTTTTCCGGCAGGATTTTTCGGATTTCGTATGGGTATGGTATTCTGTGGAACCGATGCTCACTTTTTGAGCTCTGGCATCAAATTTCACTGACTTCCCGTTGCGCTTAGGTTGCGCGTAGGTCTAACGGCCAAACACACAGGGGACGGACCGACACACACCCTCTTGGATCGGGAATTTGGATGGGATGGGATGGAGATTGGGCTCCAATCCAATCCACTCCGCCGTAGTCGTACCGCGCTCGCTCACTTGCCGCGCACTCTCTCTTTCTATCTCAGTCGTTCGGCTAGGCTGACCTCTTGACCCGCGCCCCAGTGTACATAGATCAGAGCAATGCTTGGAATTAATCTTCTAAAAAATTGTTGTATTGTTGATTTGTTTTCGAAAAAACCGCGACTACTTGGAGTATTCTGTATTCTCTGTGTGGGTTGTGCTCGTATGGGTATGGGTATGGGTACGGGCAGTACTAGTCGTATAAGGTATAAGGTTCGATCGAATCGAATCGATCGCGAATCGCGCACTCGTAATATTTCCCGATTTCTAGCCCGGTGATCACGTCTTTATACCAGCACGGTCCGCTGCGAGTGTGGGTCTGGTCTGGGAGTGGGAATCAAAACGCTGAGGATCCGATCCGATCCATCCGTATGCTGCGCTGCCGCAGCCGCTGCCGCTGCGACGCGCCGCTGCTGCTTCTCGTCGCTCTCTTTTTCTCTCCCTCTCGCTCGGGGTTTTTGTCTTCTGTTTCTGCTGCACTCGCAGAGCTCTCGTGTCTCTTGTTTCTCTCTCCTGTGGAGCGACTTTTGGGTGGTTCGAGGCGCAACTTTCGGCCCAAAGGCTATATCTATATGAGGTGAGGCATAGGTTTCTGTTGGACTCTAAGAGGGCGTTCTCTCAATGGGCACCTATGTATATTTAGCCGTGCGAGAAAGAGAGAGGCAGATCTGCAATCAATAGGCAGCTCGAAAGAGCGGGAGAGCCTCCTAGATTATGAAAAGGTGCATGTTTTCCAGAGAGCCCTCTCAAGGTAGATGAATGGCCCCACCTTTATTTAATTACACCTTGGCATTGGCCAATTGGGATGGAGGCAGGTAGGGTAGGGGAGGCCTGCTGCCAGGCCACAATTGTCCACGACACTCAATTACATGTGTTCCTGGTCTCTCGGCGCCAGGCATCAATCTCCATCTCCCATCGCCCATCTCGAGCTGCAGCAGCAGCAGTCGGCGCCAGCGTTGCCTCCTCACGTTGTTGCCACAGTGCCACTGCTTGTGCGTGTTCTCCTCCAAGATGTGCCCCCTTTGAGCGCGAGGCTGGCAGTTGGCTTCTCAGGAACCTAGGCCATGCCGTCGTCGATCTATGTATGGGGCATCATTATCATCACATCATCATCGATGTACGAGTACGAGATGCATATGGATATGGACCCATGTTCGATACATATGCTGCTCTGCTGCCACATACCCACGCACATACATATGTGCATATATACAGACAGACCTATTCACATACACGTGTACATATGTACATTCATGTGGTGCATCTTGTTTATGCTGCTTGTCTGTCTGTCTGGCTGCCACTTTTACGCACTTTTGATAAATTGTCCTTTACACACTGCCACACTGCTGCACGCACATACATTCATACATATGTATGCGCACTGCCGCCTGCCACACAATCTGGCAGCATCTTCTGGAGCTGTTTTTAATTACTCCGATCTGCTCCGATCCGTTCCGTTTCAGTGCCTTATAACGAGATGATCATCTTGGGAAAGGCTAGGCTCTGGGCCCTGGTCGTGTGGTCAAGGATTAGCGACGACACTAATTGAGATCGAGCCAAAAACATTTCAATCCCCCATGGACTGTGATGAAAATTTTCCATCGAACCTACTTGGCGCCAGCCTCAATCACAGTGCAGCAGGGGAGCAGGAGGGCTGCGAGGAGCCATGCATCAAAGTCTGTAGCCTTAATTTATTTCAAAGTTCTGGGGACCCGCATACATAATGAACCAGGGGCCCCTTAAATGCCCAGGCTGCGAATTCCGCACATTCCCCAAGACTGAGACCGGAGACGCAGACCAGAAAGCAGAGAGCAGACCCAACCGAACCGCTTTCAATGCGCGTGCCAGCTCTCCCCTTTTGGGGGCAATTAATCATCGGGTGGAGAGGCCTTCAAGTGATTGCCACTTCTGCATTCTGGCGGTGACACACACGCCCAGTCGCATCAGCAGCATCGCATCTCCATTTAGGCTGCTCTCTGGAGCAGCTTGGGTATTGTTCTTTATATATGGAGAGCTGTCTGATCCTTTCAATCGATCGACAGGGATCCGAGTCTTGCCTGGTATGAGATTAGCTAGGAAATCTCCAGAATATGGCTTAATGTTTTGGCTTAACGGTGTCTCCCAAGCATCATTTAGTTACTGGATACAATTCTTTATCCAAGGACGTACCACATCGAATTAAAATTATAGACAGACACAATGACAACGTGATAAAATTATCAAATGATATCTGCTGTTTTTTGGTTTTACACTTTCGAAACGCACTGTCCACTGTCACAACCGAATAACTGTTGGTATTAAAAATATACATCGATTACGTAGCCATTCTATTTATAAAATCCAATCATCACAGAGTAAATATTTAAAGAAAAGCGTGATATATTAATTATTATTATTTATTCGTACAATTTTTATTTTCTTTTTGCTCGATTTTTGTTGTTTCTGATTTTGCGTATTTCTCCTTGTTTTTGCACATAAATATCCTCAACAATTTTTATGTGACACTTTTTCGTGTTTCGAGTGCAGGCGACAACAATATTAAGAATAGGATAAAAGAATTTCGTGACGATGGGGGATGGGGTCTGGTTGGATGGAAAGACAGATGGCATGCCCGGTCGGTTGGTGTGGTGTGGTGTGGGATGGGATGGGGTCCGGTATTGGTACAGGTCGTTCCCTGTAGAAGCACCCTCCGCTCCATTAGTCGCGCGTATTTTGTTGTAATGGGTCTGTTTTTGCACTGTCGCCACTTGAGCGTTGGCTGCAAATTCCTGATTGTTCGTCATCAGCAATCATGTGCCTTCAGGCGGCTCACGTCAATGGGCGCCGGCCAAAAATTTTAGCTGGAATTCGGCTGTCGTCACGGGTCTCTGTTGGCCAATACCCAATACGTCATGCGACACGGGGACGCCATCGCCACTTGGACTGCAATTGAAAGCATTTGGATGGTATCTTGCTCTACCATCGCATCATCGTGTGTGGGCCCAAGTCCACATCCGTCGTCCATTAGCCAACGTCGATCGCCCATCGCCTTTGTTTCGGTTAGTATGCTCCTTTTTTGTATTGTTGTATCGTTGTCCCAAATGCTTTCGCTTTTTGTGTGGGTTTCATTTCGTTTCCAACAGTGTGTGGAAATATCGGTTGGGTATTATTATTATTTTGTTATCGTTTTACTCGGTGCGCTGGGGGTGGTGGTACTTCCGTGTTCTGATTTCGATTGTGGTTTGTTCCGATTATAGTTGGCCTGTTGTCGCCGCCGCTGTCGTCTCCCCATTTAAACAGAACTTAATAATTAACTAAAGTTATATATGTACGGTATGATTTAAGGTATAATGTACAACAAGCATCACACACGCACACAGACACACCGATGATGTGGTGGGCTGGTGGGGTGGTGGTCGCTTGTTAGGCTCCAAAAAGGTTCTTCGTCTACTTCTGTTCGGTGAACTTGGCGATCTGCGGATACTTGCTGGGCGTATAGTCAACGTCCTGCTTGATCCGATCCCGCATATTGGTGCGCATCGCGTCCGTGTAGGAAGCCTGGAGGGCCGCATCGTGGGTCATCGAGTCGATCACAGCATCTACGTTCACTGATGAGCTTGCGGCAGTCCCGTTTGCATTGACACCCAGCCCGGCGCTCTCAACGGCCCGCTGCACCCCGCTGGCAATCAGGCACTCCACGCTGGCCGTGGGCTTATCTGTCTGGATGATCTTGCGACGTTTGGCGGACATTCCAGAGATGTACGCATCGGAGTAGGGTGGCTGTGGACCGTTTTGCTGCGGAAACACAACTATATATTAATTTCTGAGCAGGTGGGGCAAGTTGTGGGGCGTTTACCTCAGTCTGGGTCTGAAGGTCGCGCGTTATCGCAGGCAACCAGTCACTGGGGAAACTCATGTGCCAGGACTCTGAGCCGACAACCACCGGTGGAAGAGGTGTCTCCGCTACGGGAACAGTGCTGGTGGTGGTGTTGGTGGCGGTGGTGCTTGTGCTGCTGTTGCTACTACTGCTGCCGGCCACTTCGGTCATCTCTACGTCTGTGTCGAGAGCCTGCGTCTGTGCCTGCTGCGGCTGCTGTTGCTGCTGTAGATTAAAGGCACGAGACGGTGGCGCAACGAAAGGCTGCGATTAGTTGCGTTTTGCATAAGTTTTGAACACAGGAGCTTGGGAACTTACTTCTACGCCAGCAGCGGGAGGATCAGTCTGCGCGCTTCGCAGGACGAGGAACTGTTGGGCATCTGCAGTGTCTGTCTGGGTTGGGATTCTGGGGTCAACATAGACCGACCAGGCTTGGTTGTGGAAACCTGCAAGAAGAACAGTGATTAGGCCAAAATAGTGCCAAACAGTGAATGAGAAAGATATACTCACTGGTACGCAGTGGAGCACGCAGTATGGTCATCATTTGGTGCCAGTAGATCTCTGCATTGTCACTGCCCAGGCACAGGAAGAGGACGCTGAAGAGGCGTACGCGGAACTGATCACAAATCTTCTTGAGGCTCTGCTCGAACTCGGCCACAGTGCTGGGGGCCGAACTGCACAGCTCCATAATGAGGCGCAGACTTTGGCGCAGGATGTTGGTCACAGATTCGCGGGAATTGTACTCTGGAAGCTCGTACTGGGGCAAATAGATCAGGCTCCCGTTGAACCAATCAAGAGCGCGGCTGATGGCGCCAGGTATGGTCTCCTCGTTGATGGGCGCCCCATCGAAGACGCTGGCATTAAGGAAGCTGCTCAGCTCCGAGCGCAAATTACTCGATCTATCACTGAATTCTGATGATGTTGTCGGTGTGACTGTTGGTGTGGCTGGGGCTGCAGGTGTGGGTGCAGCTGTGGGTGGAACGCCAATGTTGACCGCGTTTGTGCGGTTGGGGTTGGGTGTGGTGAAAAGGTTGACCATTTCGGCAATTCCATCCGTGTTGTTGACGGTGGCGGCTGCAGCTGTTTGCGCAATATTTCGTACATTATTAAACAACAAATTTGTGAATCTGGATGGGGTTAATTGTCTGAGTGAGCGGCTGTTGTTCATGCCATCCATGCGATGTCGACGTCGCCGGGAGACTGGCCTATCTTGGTAGGCAGGAGGCCAGGCAAATATAGGCGGGAACCAGCTTGAATCATAACCACTATTGAGTCGATTGCGACCAGAATTGACTATGATGACATGGATAGAATGCAGATTAGATGCGAGAGATGGAAGCCAGTGCCCGAAAGGTGTGCCTTGTATGCACACTGCTGCTTCTGCTCAAGTTGGAGCTGTAGCAGCCAGCTCCAAGACACACCCTTCTATCGGCAACCGTATGCATTGTGGTTTCCGACTCTATATCTGTGCAATGAGCGGGGATAACGATGAAGAAGCGTGCGGCGCAGCGTGATGTCAGACAACGAAGATGTTCTAAATGATAGATATAGCTACCCATCCGTGTATTAATACATACCAGATGGCACACCTCCGCCTGCTGCCGAGCCTGAGGAGGAGGCACCGCCGGCTCTTCCTGCCGTGGCTGCGTTAGTCCTGCGATTGTTGTTGGTGCTGCTGTTGTTGTTGTTCTGCGGCAACGGCTCCGGTTCGCGAATGTGGTGGCTGTTGCAGGGCAGGAAGCGGTCAAAGGCCGTGTGAGTCGGCGCGATGCGTCCACCCCAGTTGTTGTTGCCACCAATCTGGATTTGGGGCCGTGATGTAGAGCGCGTCTGTGTGGCTGTTGTCGGCAATGTATTGGCCCGTTGGTCCCCACTGCGCGTGCCTGTAGAGGTCGAGGCTGTGGCCCCTCCCGTGCTGGCACTGCTGTTGGCCGCGGTAGCTTGCTCTTCTGCAGCCGGTCCACTTTCGGTGGCCGCTTCGGGTGCCGATTCTGGCCCCGGGGCTGGTGGACGTGTAGCAGTAGCCACCACATGAACGGGCAAGTTAATGGACATAATGTTGGGGGCGCTGAATTCCACCTGCACATCGTTATTATCGTTGGTGGCTCTGTTCACCACGGCCTGAATGAGTCGGGCCATATCCAGCTGGGGATCTGCAAAGGAAGAAGCTTTAGCAGGGCCTCCTTAACACCAACTGCGGGCAGGGATTACAGATTAGAGGCTGGCAAGCCAAGAAAACAAACAAAAAAAAAAAAAAGGAAACAACTAGGTTAAAACGGAACTGAGAGACGGAGCTAGCAGCTCGGCGAACAGGGGATGCAAACGTGAATGAAATGAGCGTTACGGGACCATGTCTGCGATGACGGGTAAAATCAACAACAATTAAACAACGAAACATACTGGGCGGTGGCAGGGCCACGGGCATATAGAGCCGCAGCCTAGGTGGCACTCGGGGCCCTTCAGATTGATCTGGAGCTTCATCTAGAAATTCGACAAAGGACATATGGGCGTTTCAAAAATCAGGATACAGTTGAAGAATTACAATTATGGTGTTCTTCAGGTATTAAATCACAAATTATAGATCTGAAACGCACTGTAAGCTGATGGACATCAATTTCTTACCCATTCCGAGACTCTGTGCCTGTGGCTGGGTGGTCTGAGGAGCTGCATTGCGTGCCACCATGGGCTCATCGACGGGATCCTCAACGGGTCCGCCCTCGGTAGGTATGCCAATGGCGGCCACCGCTCCGACAGCCATCTGAACAGCGGCCTCGGCCGCTTGGGCTGCCTGAGCAGCCTCGACGGAAGCAAGGGCTGCAGTTTGAGCTGCACCCTGGGCCAAGGCCGCGGCCCAGGCTGCCGGATTCGTATTCGTAGAGGTTGCACTCGGCGGTTCGGTTGGAGGCGCATTTGCTAATGCCGCATTTGGTCTGGGATTTCCTCTGGCCATGGCCGACGCGTAATTAGCACCTGCATGTGCAATTATCTGTGCAGCTGCACCCAAAGTGTTTCTTGTTGCCTCTTCGACGGTCCTTGATAAGCCCGGGGGTCGTGCGCCGGGGGCACGCTGGTCCACATTATTGGTGGCCTGCTGCATGACCTCAAGGGGCGGAAAATGGGGCGCGAATATGTTATTGGAGCGTATGTAGCCGCTCTGCTCCACCAGAATGGGCCGACAGGTGAGCACGCGGGGGCCGGGCCGCGAGAGGTCCAGCATCAGGTCGGATATGGCATGCTGGGCGTGCGATAAGTAGTGGAAGGCCTCTGAGACACGATCAAAGGTGCGCTGGGCATTCTCCCGTCCAGTAGTGTCCTTTGGGGGAGGAGAACGGACTTCAGTAAGGGGCAAAGACTAGATATGGGTTCCCTTTTGGGTACTTTGACTTACATTCTCCTCAAATGTGGGATCGTTCACGAGTATATCGTAGTAGCGATCAACAAAGGGTGCCAGACGCGTCTGAACACCGCGATAGCGCTGAATGACATGGCCCAGCACCTGCGGGTGAGTGCGACGACGAGTAGCGCCACTCGGACCACCATTGGCTGCAGCGCCTTCACCGGCAGCTGCAGCATCGCTGGCACCATCTGCAGTGCTGGGACCGGCAGCAGCACCAGCATCAGCTTGACCTCCTACAGCTCCCTCGGCATCCCCTTCTGGTGTGGGGGTGGCGGATCGGTCTGAGACACCGTCTGGACCATCTTCATCGTCCGAGTCAATAACATCTTCAATGATGACGGTGGCGGCTGTGGTCTCGCCATTGGTGTCGGCAGCTGCTCTGGTGGCTCCCTCAAGAGTGGTCTCGCCGGCTCGCGGCTCAATCGCCTCCCCAGTCTCGTTGGTGTAGACCGTGGGCAACTGGAGGACAGTGTAATTGCGTGCGCCGGTGCGAGTAAGGGCGGCTGTGACCGCGTCCTGGACCATGTCGATGATGTTGTTGTTACGTGGCATATCAGTGGAAGAGACGCCTACCTCCACCACTGTCGACTCCATGGACCAGCGACCGCGCTGCAGAATGTCCAGGGATTGGTTGTTCAGACCCACCGAAGGGTTCTCCAGATAGGCGGCGATGTTGTTGGCGCAATCAATCATGTGCAGGGCCACAGTGATACGATTGATGCAGAAAGATGACGAGTTCGGGAAGCGACCAGGTGGAGTGCGTGTCTGCAGATTGCATACGGATTAAATGTGTAAGCATCAAAAACTAGAACCCTCTCCTGAAAAGACTTACCCCAGCCGCTGGGGCACCGCTGGGCACTGGTATGGACATCGTTCCCACTAGCATGCCGTCGAGGGCGCGGAAGTAGGGCGAATTGCGCATGACGTGCGGCGGCGGACGTGTCACTGTTCGAACAGGACGCATGGGCTCATCGTTGTGGCGAGCATTGGTGCCGCGCTGCGAGAACGGGGGGCGCTCGGCGACGTGCAATACCTTGCCAGCGACATCTGCAAGGGAATAGGCCAGCAGATTAGCAAAAAGCAGGGGGGCAATAGCTACGGACAAATGACTCACCGTATTCCTTGACTTGCTTATCGTCGGCCAGCACACGCCCCTGGTAAATGATGCGCTGGTTCTCTGCTGCAATGCTGGTCTTCTCCGCTATTTGGTCCTTGAGCTGGCGAATCGTGATCTACGGGAAGAGAGAAAGAGAGAAGACGTGCGCGGGTTTTAGTTGAAGCCCCTAGACTCTGGACACACAACCTCAAAAATTACCTCATTGTCGATGTTGAATTCGTGTGTGCGCGCATCCAAGGTTTTTACCTTAAGATTTATTTGCATTTTTGCTGCCGTCTGTTATCTGAACTGCCACGAAAATCAGTGAAATTCTTTTCTTTTGCACCGCACAAAAAATTCCAAACAGAAGGTTGCAAGGGTGCCGACGGGGGGAGGGAAAATCGGTTTCGGTGTCGCTGCTGTCACCTTCTGTCTCGCTCTCCGTTTCTCGCGCTGGCAACTTTATCGTTTTACCTTTGCTCCTCGCCTTTTCTGATACTCTCGTTTGTCGCTTACGCACGCAAAGTTTACCGAGCTGTGAAAAGTGTATGACGTATTTATAAGTTATATGCTTATATGTATATATTTATATGTTACAATTTGGTTTTCCAAATAGTTCCAATAGTTTAGTTGTTGTTCAGTGTGACCGCGGAATTATCGATAAGCTATACCGTCCGACCCTCAGAAAAATACCGAAAATGACGGTCTCATTTTAAAAATATACCTACAAATACCAACAAAAATCATTTTCCTCAACTTTGATATTTTGTGTTATATTACTAGCTGAATAGAATAGGATCCAGCACGAAACACATTATTTTAACTGATAGATGAAAAAACTTTCCACAAGATTTTTAAAAACTCCTCTTTTTGGATACGGTCTAGAGTAAATAAATATTTAAATAAAGCTCGATTGTTGCTGCAGCTGCGCGCCAAAGTTTGAACATAAATGGGTGACAAGGAAATCTTGATGAAGAAAACTACAATTTCGGAGAGAAAATATTAAAAAACATGCGTATAGACATTTCTATACTCTATGTTCTTTAATATACCTTTAATAATGAAATGTAATGCATCGGTGAAATATACTATTATATACCGACATAGCGTAGATATACTATAATTTTATCGATATGACGATGTTTATGCATTTGTTATAATTGTAATGTTGATGTGGATATAATGTTAATGTTGATTTTTTTATGTGGAATACATAATTCAGGACAAATCGAAGAAAACATCGAATGTGTTGTTGAAATATGCGATGCGTCTTTTTTTAGTCAGTCTGGCAGAACTGCTGTCAGTGGGCCACTTTTCAATGGCGCTTTTTTCAACAAAATCTGAATGTATTCGCTGTTTTAAGACCTTTCCACCTTGAATTAGCTAAAACGACCAGGTCCCAACGGAATTCCTTTGATTTCGCACCAAAGTGCTCATTCGTACAAGTAACTGCGACTGAACTCCATAAAAACGTAGAAAGAACGCCACACACACATGTGTAATCCACCCCGAGACCCATCGAATCCCCATCCCCGTGTCCCACCAGTCCACCCTTCAGATCAAGCTGCCTTTGACTGCATCCTGTGGGAATTTTTCGGCACTGCACACGGAAGCGGTGCTTGAATAATAAAGAAAACGAAAACAGGGGAAAGTCAGCCAAGACGCAAAGGTGTGGAGGAACTTTTCGCTTTGAATATTTAAGTGGCGTTGCGGCAGCAGCAGCAGCAGCAGCAGGATGGGTAAAGCAAACCGCAGCTAACACAATTTTCCGTACCGCAACCCGCGTTGCAAGAAATGTGCGGAAATTTGATTTAATGTCTGCGATTGTGAGCCTTTTCACCGTTTCAAAATGATTGGGCCGATCTGAGCCCTTGTTCTTGCGGGGATATCTGCTACGGAAACCTGACCCTGACAGATTGTTAAATGGCGACACTGGGAAGATGCCTTTCAAACGGCACATTTTCTTAAAGGAAAAATTGCATTTTATCCAGCGCCAAGCTGGCAGTAGCTTTGCGATTCACGGCGCACAGTTTAATTGTATTAGTGACACTGTCCCAGACACAGAAACGTGCTCGCAAATAGGCCTTTTTAGGTTAGGTTACGCCATTAATTTTGTTCTAAACTGTTCTTTTTTCACATTGGCAGGAGCCGCCATATTGTTAAAATGCTACATGCTGTCGGTCTTAACCTCACAGCTCTCGCCGACTCACCAGGAAAAATCGGAATCCCAACAATCCAGAGCACGGGGAACAGATCGAACAGCTTACAACACACCAAACACGATCAACGCACTTGTGTAAGTCTTCTTGTGTGTTTTTTTATTCTATATTTTTCGGATATTTTTAAACTATTTTGTGTTCTATGTATATCAACTCGACAAGAATATTATACAACGTAAAAATATAAAACACCTCACAGTCTGAAACGTACTGGCAAAACGAAAGTGTTACGCTTACGCACAAAAATCAAGGCACTGTGAGAAGCTGTATCCAGTATTGGTAAGCGTCATAATTGTTTGGAAAGTGTTGAACAGTGCAATTGTGCTTTCGTTTCACTGTAAACGTATCCACTTACCCGCGTTTGCTTACAATTAAATGAATATATAAATATATGTAAAACAGTAAATATTAGCACTGTTTTGGGTCTTATGAAGAATGAATATGTCAAGGCCGATCCGCGGCATTATTTATATATGAAATTTGTCTGTATTTTGTATGTATTCTAACTTCAAATAGGATACGGACTAAGCCCTTTTTAAACGGGTTAGCAGTTGATTGGCAGCATCACATTTGCTCTCATGCAAAGTACTTTAAATAATGGAGAGAAGTCGGAAGTAGCCTTTGGTGATGGACAAATCAATATATTTTTGTTGTTTAATTTACTACATAGTACCATTCAAATTTCTTTTGAAATTTGAACTACGCATAGCTGGACGAAATAAATAATAATTATTACAATTTATAAACAGCCCGTGCCCGTGCCTGTGCTAGGCCTTGGCCTGGGTCTCGGCCAAGTGCAAGTTTCACAATTTACAAATTGCTTTTAAATGGGCTGTAAAAAAGTTTTAATGAGTTTTCCCATCCCCACCCCCCCACGAGTCGTCCGACTTCTAAACACCACATCCCTCGTGCACCCATTCCCCCCCACTCCTCCCCCGCTTGGCTATTGCTGTTTATGCATTTTCATTATCATTTTCTTTCCTTTTTTTTGTAAGTATTTTGTTGTTCGCGGGTACTTCCCTCTCGTTTTCCATTTTCCATTTCCATTTGTTATTTAGCAAGTATTTTTCGTTATTTTTCATTTCAGTAAAGTTTGTCCTGCCAGTGGCACAGGGCGATGGGCGTGACACTTGCTGTGCCATTGAATGGAAAGCGCATGGACCGGGGCCGAAGGACGACGCTTAATGAAATTATATCAATCGGGGGGATCAGCCTAGACAGCCACCCCCAAAGAGCCAGGACCTTCCCACGTCCAGTGCTCGTCCTCGTCCTCGTCCTCGCCCTGGCATCTGGCAAATGACATTTGCTTTCTCCAATTGTTCATATTTTCATTAAGCGAAATTTGAATTTCCCCCAAATGTGTAGCCCGCATTCGTTTTCTATAGCAGTACACGCTTCAACTTCGGAATCGGATTGAGCTCCACAGCTCCAGCTCCAGCTCCACCTCCAGTCACTGCCACAGCCACAGCCACAGCTCCACAGTCCTATTTCTTTCTACTCCCCACCCCGATCCCCGACACTGGTTATGGTATGTTGCCATTTCTAATTTCGTTCTGGTCAAGTACAAGGTCCGTGGGCAGGTCTCACGTCAAATTAAATCAAGCTGTAATATAAAGAAAATTGAAGCCAAGTCCCCTTTGTGCCATAAAGCACGGCGATGAAGGAGAAAAAGCCCTCGACGCGGCAGGGGAACCCTCAACGTCGAGACGCGATGAGATGAGGCAGGCAAGGAGATTTCTTTGTGGAGGGCATGGGGGGTGCATGGGGGGTGCAGCAGCAACTGATTGGCAATATAACACCAAGGAATCTCCGGCTTCAGTCCATAGAGGCCCTCAACCCGTATGGAGTGCCAGCAAATAAGTGTAGTACAGTAAAACCACATTGCAATAAAACGATGGTTGAGTTCTGTTCCGTTCTTATATGAAATATGAAGGGTAAGATCCACTGAGAATTAGGATATAAATCTAGATTTAAAATCCGAAATGAAACCCCTTTAAAACTGAATGAATTTTGATAGGTATCTCTAGTATTGTCCCGAATCCGAGCATATTGCCAGTCCTTGCCTCGCACAGACACACATACATATGCTCATGCTTTAGTCTTAGTCTTCTGTGCACTTGTGTCTGTGCGGGAGTGAGTGCAAAATTATTTCGGCGGGTCCTGTAATTGCCAGTAAATAATTTCCACTTGCCAAATGGCAATTTCCAACTGTACTGTCCTCATAAATACCACCGCGAACTAACCAAACCGAACCGAACCGAACCGAACTGAACCGTACCAATTTATGGTCCACACTTAATCTAAGCTGTCAATGTGGATGCAACAGAGCAACCGGAACAGGCCAACAACGGTCAGAGTGGGGGAATATGGGGGGGAGTGTCGATGGGAAACACTACTCGCATCGTAATTGCCGAGGGCATTACGACAAAAACGTAAAAGTGTTAAGTTTGGAATTGACCAAAGTGAAGAAGTCGTAAAGTTTTAGTAGCATTCTGGCCTGGGTCTGGGCCGTCTTCGCTTTCGTCTTCGCCTTCGCCTTGGCATCGGACTCTTAATTTATGTTTCAGTTCCAATTAGCCAAACGAGGCGCGGGCTTTAATGCTCCTTTCAGCCAGTGGTAATTGACTTTCGGCCTGGCCCTGACGAGTCATTTGTAATTGTATATCAGCGGCAGAAGTAGCAACAGCAACAGCAGCACCAGCGGTAGTAGAAGGCAGTAGAAGGAAGAAGGCCAGACCAGCAGTGTTTATTAGCCATGGCCAAATGCAGCTAATTGAAGTTCAAATTGCGCTGCTTCCAAGAGTTGCAAGGTAAAAAGAAACCATTGAAATGTAGGCACTCCCAATCCCAATCCCAATCGGTCTCCCACTCGCACTCACGTGTGATTCCTGTCAGTTCAATAAACATTAAGGCAAACGACAATGCAGACCTAGACGTAAACGAAGACGAATCCACTTAAGGCCACGTAAGCATCAAAGAAGGAAAGTCGAAAATAGCCGCCAAGAAATCAATCGACTACAAAATACTTCCTACTCGCGGATTATCCAATTACGACTCTTTGGAAAATTAACAAATAGGTGAATACCGCGCTGCATTCGATTCTGGATGGGCTAGTTATAATATTGCTGGATTCTTCCACCGATAATTAAATCGGAAAATAATTTCTATATCCATAGGGACAGATGACATCTTTCTCATGTGTGTTACACCCATTTGAACAAACATAGTATTTTCGTCATACGTGTGCGGGGTATCAAAAGAAAGCAGAATGAAGCGAAAGCCAATTCAAACACTCAAACACAAAAGCAAAGGAAATAAAATCAAGCATAAATGCAATAATACAATTTATGTGCCAAATTTCATAAGGACCATAATGGACACAGCACATACTCCCCCCCAGCACACAGCGAAAATACTATGCCACATCGAAGGGAGTCGCCAACAAAGGTGACTCTGAAATCGGACATGGAGTCGGAGTCGGAGTTGGAGTCGAGGTCGGAATCGATGTAATCGTAATCGCATTTGATGCCGAGATGTTGATGCTATTTGTGTGTCATTTTCATTGCGAAAAACTTTTCCGTCTTTTCCGGCAATCGGCAAAGGTCTGGACAACAATGTCCCCCAAACAAGCGCACTTCCATCCATCTTTCACTCTCTCTCTCTTCCGCACTACCATTCCCTGTGCCTTCTGCCGCTTTTTGGCCAAGTTAACAACATTTTCTTGACGTTTGCCAATTGCATTATGACTCAATTGGGGGCTGAACGAACGATTTTATAGAGAGGCAAGGGAGAAGGCAACGGTGGGGCAACTTCGACGCGAAAGATGGCTACGGCAGGAGATGGAAGAGCAAAAGTTGATCGGGGATCCGATGGTGTTTCCGTATCTGTGAAAGAACTTTCATGACCGACTTCTTAGAGGAGTAGCAACAGCAGCAGCATTGAAAGCCCCACACACACATTCTACTTAATTCTGCAACATTGTTGTTCTGTTACACACACGAGTGCATACATACATAAAGCCGTTTGTTTATCGTTTATCCGGTATCCATCCGTTGGTCCAATTGAAAGGCTTGAAGAGCACACGAAACGGAAAATGCATTAACAATTTGGCTGCGTCGTTAATGCATCTCCAATGGGCCATAAATTGTGCTGGCCGTTGTATGTTTGGGTAATGCCGTGCACTTGATGGCCCTTCAGCGGTGAGCTGCCGCCTGCCATCATCTTCTCCATCGCCAAAGCCATCGCCGTGGCCAGCCGTGGAATGTGGAGCAAGTGCGCCGACCTTAGGACCACAGGCCGGCCCTAGCATTATGCAACGCCTAGGCAAAGACGTGAAATTCGGTAATTGGGTCGACGACACGCCCTTCTCCAGCACATGCCACACTTGCTCCGAGCCTCCATGGTTATAGCTGTGGCTGTGGCTGTGACTGCGGCTGTGGCTGTGGCTGCGGCTGTCAATGCTGAATTGATTTGCCACGATCAAGAGATCGAGAAATGGATTTCTGAAAGTCACGCAAAGCCCAATTGCAAAACGGGTTTAGGCCGTGCGGCAGTGCGGCAGTGCGGGCGGAAACATTATGAGTAATTGCCATTGCGGTGGGCAATATTCCAGCTCCCCTGCCTCCTATATATGCCCCAGCGGCGGACACAAATGGCAACAGTCGCTACAGATATCCCACAGCTTCAACATGGCCTACCAGTTCATCAGCTTCGCCGCCTCCCTGCTGCTTATCCTGGCCCCCGCCTGGGCCGGCATCATTGCACAGCCGTCCCTCGGCTACTACGGGGACGAGCACGCCGTGGCCCACACCCAGCAGAATGTGGTGCGTAGCTTCGACGGCACCGTCTCGCACTACGCCAAGTCCGTGGCCACACCGTACTCCCAGGTGCACAAGCAGGACACTCGCATCAGCAACAATGTCTACCAGCCGGCGATCGCCAAGACTGTGACGTACGCCGCCCCAGCACCAGCTGCCGTTGTCTACAACCACCACGCCCATCCGGAGCCCCAGCTGTTCACCCAGGCTGCTCCTCAGGCCGCAGTCTACCATCAGGCAGTCCATGCAGCTCCTGTGGCCAATGTCTACCACCAGGAAGCTCCTCAGGCCACCGTCTACCATCAGGCAGCTCCTCAGGCTTCAGTCTACCATCAGGCAACTCCTCAGGCCGCCGTCTACCATCAGGCAGCTCCTCAGGCTTCAGTCTACCACCAAGCTGCTCCCGTGGTCAGTCATCAGCCCGCAGTCATCCACTACTCGCCTGCTGAATCCGTTTCCCATATGAGCTTCGATGGCTTCGGCACCCATTGGGGCTTCTAAAGGATTCATCTCTCCACCTCTCCTCACTAATTTGTTAAATTAATTTTAATAATTAAATCATTTGTTGAAAGAAATGCTTTGAGGATGATTGATTGGTGGATTGAGTGCAGGAATGAGACCAAAATCCATAGTTTTTGGAGCCTGTTTTTCGGGAATCGCTCTATTCCTTGAACATATCTCATAGGGGCTCTCCAACTTCGAAATGCTTTTGAATTCCTGTTCCACTTATCATCCCAAAAGATAGATTTCCAACTGTGATTGCAACTAATTGAAATGCGTATCTCGAAAACAGACCAGAGACCACAGCTTCAATGCAAACCTGCAGTATGGAGTAATTTACTTTTCAAAAGTGCTTTCAAAAGAGGCACAGAGCAGGGAAATGCATCTAATACTCGTAGATCGTAATGCTGATAGGTTTTTGTCTTCTTACCCCCTGTGACGTGGCTCAGCGACATATCTTAGATGTAAATGTAGGAATCTTTTCACATTTCTGTCCGCGTCCCGGTGGACCTGCATCACGAGTCCTTCGCTTGTCTGGCGGCTGCAGCGAGCTGGTTTCCGGATGCTCCTGCTTGTCTGCGGCCCGCTCCACTGCCTGCTTATCGCCCACGTTCGGGGTCTGTGTAAACAAATCATAAAAATCCACACAAAGTGCACTACAAATAGCCCCAAGAAGGACATTAGCTTGGGTCCTGCTTTGGTCCGTGCCTGCTTGCGGCCCAGTCGGATGGGAATGGGCTGGGAAAGCCAGTGGGGTACGTGATTTGTGCAGCGCAAACTTAAAAATCGGACATGGAAGCTACGTGACTCGCATGGCCAATCCGAGGAAGCAGGCAGAAGGCAGCAGGCAGCAGGAAGCGGGAATCAGGAATCAGGATGCTGCCATCGACTGACACAGCTTATGAACTAATAAGATTTTCCCCTTCCCTCGTAAATTATGCACCTGGACAACCTGGACAACTGTGCTCGAGTGGCGTAATCTTGAAATTGAAATCACATTTTTGCAGCCTCATTAATTTTGCAAAGAACGATCTAAGGACTAAGCCACAGAGAAGGCACAGAGCCACGACCACGACCATCGCCAAGAGAGTCAATAGTCAATTTGTGATCAAAGTTTTTTCCACATAGTTTTCTTTGGCATAAATGATGGCTTCATTAGCTGGTCATCAAAGTAATGGCCAAAATGATTACCAGCTACCGGAGTGGGGGCCAGCCACCGTTGGACTGTTGGGCGCTATTCTCTCCCTTTGCCGAAGCAAATTGAAAAAATGAGCAAAAAGGCAAAATGAAGCCGTAAACTCTGCTTAAATGCAATAGTCCGGGATACCCAGAAGCCCCCACTTTTGTCCGCCACTTGAGTGCTAAAAGGCGCAATGATAAAATATTTGCCTGGCCCGGGCCAAGGCAAGTAAATTGTTGGCTCAAAAGTTGAAACAGCCAACAAAAACTCCAGAGAGAGTGAGACGGATAGGCAGAGAGAGAGAGCGCGAAAGGAGAGATGAAGAAAGGCCGTGCTGTCAGTTGCTGTTTTTGTTTAGTTGCTGCGCTAAAGTTTCCTCCGTCCTTGTCCGGATCCTCATGGCCATCTCCATGGCTATTCGCATCGCCATCCCATCCACATCCCAGGACGTCGCGATGGCCAAAAGGAAAGTCGGCAAAATAAAAATGCAGAAATGCCCAGTAAGACGTATTTATCAACATAATTACATTTTTTAATGGCTTTTTAAACCGCAAAATGGCAAAGCCGTAAGCCGAGATAAAACTGGCGCACAAAAATGTACGAAATACGGGGAAACTTATTCAACATTCCATGCCCCATGCTGCCCGGAGACCCTAGAAAATGTTAACTCAATTAGTGGATCCTACGATGAAAGTGTTTGATAGACAAGAAGAAACACTGATGATGCTTGACTTTTCTTTTGGGGCTGTGTGGATGTGAAAGGATGGGATGGGAGAATTAGTCATGGGTGCGAATGACTAGCTCTGCATTGGCATACGCACGATGAGTTTTCCGGTGATTCCGCTGATGCAGCCAGAGCTGATCTCGGATTCCCTGGAAAACTGACGCCTGCTGATACGGGTATTGGGCTTCTTTGCGATACGAAGCTAGTATATAAGGGCAGCCACATGGAGGCATCGAGCCAGTACAACTGGTTGAACTTTGTTGCAGCATGTGGCGAGTTGTGTGTCTCCTTTCCTGCATCGCTATGGCAGCTGCCATGGACTTGCCTCAGACTGATGAAACAACACCAACAGTCGACTTGGCAGATGAAAAAACACCAATGCTCGAATCGATGGATAAAATCCCACGAAACGCAACACTTAATTTGGAGGACTTCTACGGCTACACCGGCATGATGGAGTATTTGCGAGACCTGAGCGACGCCTTCTGTTGCACAGTGCAGCGCGAGTCGCTGGCCGACACCTATGAGGGCCGATCCGTGGAGCTCGTGCGCATCTCGAACGATCACTCGGCGGATAAGAAGGTCATTCTGCTGGATGCTGGCACCCACGGCAACGAATGGATAACCACCACAGTGGCCCTGAAGATTGTGCACGAGCTGGTGGTGAATCACGCCGAGAATGCCAGGCTGTTGGAGTTGTGCGACTGGTACGTCCTACCCATGGTCAATCCGGATGGCTACGAGTACTCGCTGGAGCAGAAACTAAGGGCGTGGAAGAAGAACCGCTCCCCGAACGGTGGCCCGTACGGCACCAATCTCAATCGCAACTTCGATACGCATTGGAACATGACGAAGCCTGCCCCAAGAGACAGCCAAGACTTTGCAGGGAATTCTGCATTCTCCGAGCCCGAAAGCAGGGCAGTCGGTAATCTCATGCGAAAGCTGGTGGAGATGAAACGCGAATTTCTTTACATAACTCTGCACACAGAGAACAAGTCGATCTTTTATCCTTCGGTTTTCAATGCGTAAGTCCTATCTTGAGCCATGAATTAGCTCTGTTTCTACCTAGTTCTCTCTGTTCCTTCAGGACGCCAACCAAGACGGATGGAGTCTTCCATGCGATAGCTCAATTGGCCAGTACAGCGATATTCGAAACGACGAGGTCGGTGTACGTGTCCAGTTTGGCCTATGGATACGACGGCGTTGGCGGCACCAGCCTGGACTACGCCTACGAAATCGGCATCCCATTGCCCTTTGCCTTTGAGCTGCCCGAGACGAGAGCGGAGGCTGAAAGCAAAACCACCTTCATCTCTCATCAGGCCAACGAGGGTTGGGAAGGAGTCAAGCATCTGGCGTTGGGGGCGCTCGAAACGTATGACTCCAGACCACTCAACCAAAGCTCGAATGATGCCCCATCTGTGTTTGGGAGGTGGAGGTGGAGTCTCCCCGCAGCCACTTTCAGTGCCCTTCTGGCATATGGCATATCTGGCCTCTGATAGAGAAAATCACTGATAAGTGTTCAGAACATTTTTTTTTTTTAGAATTTCGAATGCAAAATAAATAAGAAACCAAACAAAAGCAGTACCAGATAAGAAGAGAGCAATGGAATTTATAATTTTAATATGTGCTGGAAGAATTGCCCTTTCATATATGTAGATATGCTTATATTTTGGGAAAACTCCAACGAATTTTATATCTCATTTGATCATTCATTAACAGCTCGAGAACGTCACGCGCGTAAAAAATGTCATATTGCATGGTCGGATGCAGTGGACCAGTTCGAATTGGATTTACACAATACATCCATATGTATATAAGTACATATTTTGCAAATTACATCAGAACAAGCAATAGCTTTTGACATATATAATACATATCTGAGTATGATTGCGCATGCCCGCGAGTTAATTCATGAGAAAGCCTTATCTTCAGGCTACTGAGAATTAGCTCCAGTTTAGTTTAGTTTAGCTCCAATTGGTCCCGTCTCAAAAAAGAATCGTTTGGGGAATCCTGATTGGAGGTGGGCTCTAGTGTCAAGCGAATATTAGACTTGACTCTCATATGGAAATATATGGAATTTCATCCAATTAGATAAGCGTTTCTAGGTCTGCCCTGTGGCTGTGATGGTTTTATATTGATATTTCCATTCGAATGTCGAGGGTAACTGCGGCTTCGAGCCCAAACAGAAGTAGCTCCAGATGCTCAGCCATCGGCGAACGATCCACTCTATATTTATAGCGACGATAATCGCAGGCAGAGCCAGTGCCGCGGCTTTTTGCTCTCCGGAAACATGTGGGGAGCTCTGTGCGCAATAATCTTGTTCGTAGCCAGCGTCGATTCATCGGCGCCAGAACTGGACCTGAACGAGTACTACAGCTACGAGAGGGTGATGGATTATTTGCATAACCTCTCGAGGGAGTACCCAAATCGGGTTCTTGTTAAGGATGCAGGCCGGTCTTATGAGAACCGCATGTTGAAGACGATAACCATATCGAACGGCGATCGGGTGTCGGGGAAGAGGACGATCTTTATGGACGCAGCCTTGCACGCCCGAGAGTGGATGACCCCCATGGCCGCGCTCTATGCCATCCACCAGCTCGTGGTCAACTTCCAGGAGAATGCCGATCTACTGAACAACTGTAACTGGATCGTACTGCCGCTGGCCAATCCGGATGGCTACGATTACTCCCGCAACTCGGACATGTGGTGGCGCAACAACCGCTCCCCGGCCGCCGATGGGTGCTTCGGAACTAATCTGAACCGCAACTTCGATGTGGCCTGGGGGCAGGGATATGGCCAGCTGGCAGAGCCCTGCACCGAATCCTACGCCGGCAGCGAGCCCTTCTCCGAGGCAGAGACCCGCCTAGTGCGGGACATTATGCATCAGCTGGTGGACAATGGGAGTGGCATAATGTACCTGTCCCTGCACACGCCAACTCGAATGATATTCTATCCGTGGGTATACGAGTCCTCCCCAACAAGGAACCATCACGAGTTGAAAGAGATTGCCGAGTTCGCCACGAACAGGATACTAAGGGAGACGAATACAACGATCACGTCAAAGCAGGCCTATTACCACACCGGAATGATGGGCGGTACGAGCCTGGACTACGCCTTTAGGGTCGGCTTCCCATTGGCCTTTGCTTTCGAGCTGGCGGGCAAGGAGTTTGGTGAGGAGAACAAGTTCTTCCCACCGTCCACGGAGATCCGAAGGCTCTCGATGGAGGCCTGGGTGGGCATACGAGCGCTGGCCGAGAAGGCCATTGAGAAGTATCCACCAGGCAGAGCCATACCTCGGATTCAAAGAATACAAACCAGTAACAGTGCGCCAGGGAGTCAGGACTTGAACATCCTTACTGGTTTACTGAGCACACTTTTGGCTTACATAGCCAACCATTTGATTAAGTAGTTGAATAACTGAATATGTTATCTATAAGAGACTAGGAGAATAGCATCGTTTGTTGTGAACAAGGTAGGTTTTTGTATAAACCGAGTTACGGTCGAGCTTTGAAACTGGTTTCAAATGAGTCATCGAATGCATAACCACTGCATTGCATGCCAATATTTGAGCTATACCCTATATCTATCTACAAGTAAATACCGGTAATACATATATAACTATTTGTTTATTTTAGGGCAGGGGAATCCACACACAACTTTAAGCTTAAAATTCAGCCAGAAATCTGTACGACTTTCTGCATTGGATTCTCTGGGGTTCTTTCTTTCTCAGCCTCCTCCATGCATACGCATACGCCGCATTGTCTGCTCGTCTATCAACGTGACTTGGCTGCTTCGTCTGGGGGATATGTACAAACACATACACACACACACATGCATATATGTATGTATATGTGTATGTACATACACGGCGGACTTGCATATCATTCGCATTGTCCGATACATTTCACATGTTGCAATTAACGCAGCAAATTGCATTTTTAATATGCAAAATTAATGCAGAAAATCTTTCTGTCCGAGGCAGCGGAGCAAACAGAAACAGAAATCGAGACAGAAACAGAGACCGACACCGAGAACGAGACTGAGACTGAGACCAAGACCGAAGCGAATGCGAAACGCGAGATATCCTTGGGATTTTATTTATAAAAGTCATTGTTAAAATTGAAAATTCACATTCTGTCTACAATTGAAAACACTTTTCGATAACCGCCCTACGCGGCCCACATTTATACTCGTTCCCACCCCATGGACACTGTATACACTGAATACTGCCTGTCTGGTACGAAGTACGATTATTTTAAAAATAATAATAAATGCCATTACAAAGTCAAAGTTGCCTGGCCCAGGAAGCTACTGTTAATTAGTTTTTTCGAAGGCTGCTCCGCTCTGGCAGCTGACCGTCCATCCATCCAATCGTACACCCATCCCATCCCATCCATCCATTTGAGGGCACTCCATTCTCGGGGTCAGGGCAAATGTTTTAATTTCCGCACGAGTGTCTCTAACGGAAATTACTCCAAAAAAAGTTCACGACTCCTGGCCAAGCGTCCCACACCCCCTACCCCTTGCCAATGAGCCCGGGGGGGCCCGCGGGGAGGGAATGCCTCGTTATCACGCCGTGGGCCGGGCAATCGCCACTGAATCGAGAATAATTAACATAAGTAATCGCACTATTTACTTACACTTGCCTAAGACTACCAGTAGTCCGATTTGATAAGGACAAGTGCCGCCGCCGCTCAATTATCGGCTTGGGTCCGAGTGGCATGCACTCTGCTTTGCATTCGAATCGGACTCCGATTAGATAGAGTCTTACAAGCTGATCCGATCCGCGGATCCACTGCTCGAATCAGAGTGCAAAATGCTGTTGTTGGTGCTGGTTCTACTGCTGGTGGCCGTCGCCTGGCTCATCCATCGCGGCCAGGCGGAGCGTCGCCGGGCCGTGGCCAATCTGCCGGGACCCATATGCTGCCCGGTGCTGGGAGCCCTGCACATCATTATCGGCGTGAACCCAAAGAGTATGTCCAGTCTTTAATAATGATAGTCGGTAAAGTGCTCTCGAAATGGAATCAAAATTGAATTGAATCAGATGATGGATTTCGGATTACGGATTGCGGGAAACTATGGAAACCCCTGTTAAATAACTATATATACTCTCTTTCCGTGTTTTGTGGGGAGGGTAGATCGCTGATTAATCCCGATATTCCATCCATCCATCCCTATTCTCTCTTTTCCAATGACTTCTGCATCAAATGATGCACGCGAGCGCTAACAGGGATTACAAGACCACAAAAGTTTTGCATTGTTGACGACCGCTAATGGGAGAAAGAGAGAGAGAGAGAGAGAGAGATTCAGATCACCGACCAATCTACACTTTGCTGCATTTGTTTTGTTCTCTCACGCTCTCTCTTAAGCGATAAGAGCTTTACTTTGTGCTAACTGTAAACCACACGTATAATTTCCGTTTCTCTTTGGAACTTGTGCTCTCTTGCTTTTGGAAGCTTCAAAGCTTCACGAAAATCTATTCGCAATGTTATGAGAACGAAATTAACTACCTATCGATGCTGTCAGACAGGAATCGAACCAGAGATTTCGGGGCGATCTTCTTGAATTTCCTTCCAGCATTAGTTTGAGCAGACATGTAACCTGTGACTCCCAATTGGTTTGCAGGAACAAATTCGCACTACTACCTATTGTTATTATTTGATATGTTTTTATTAATGCACTGGGAACCATAAAGATGAACCAAAAATAAACCAACTGCCATGATAAAGCAAACCTTTAATCTTCAGCTTATAGTGGTTTTTTGTTTTTTGTGTGTGTTTTTGCCAAACATTCAATCGAGATTAAGAGGTATTTCTGTTTTCAGTAAATACCAATGGCCACTTGAGCCTCGTACCTTATCATATTTTCATTCAGTTTCAGTTTGGACCCCCAGATGGGGATGCATATCTATTAATACACTGTTTTTTATGAGCTTCAGCTATCTATGGATTGAAGAATTAGTGATAACGATGCCATAGCGATTAAAAGGACTTATCAATGTGTTATTTCTGCTATTCTCCACCCGCAGCCTTCCTCAAAACGACAAGTAAGTTTTTGCGCAAATATGGACCCCTGCAGCGGGTGTGGATCTTGAACCGCCTTCTGATCGTGAGCGCCGACTCCGAATTCAACGAGCAGCTGCTGGGCAGCCAGGAGCATCTGGTGAAGCATCCCGTGTACCGGGTCCTGGGTCAGTGGCTGGGCAATGGGCTGCTCTTGAGCGACGGCAAGGTGTGGCATCAGCGCCGCAAGATCATTACACCCACCTTCCACTTCTCGATCCTGGAACAGTTCGTGGAGGTCTTTGACCAGCAGTCCAACATCTGTGTGGAGCGCCTGGCCCCTCGGGCCAACGGCCAGACCTTTGACGTCCACCATCCCATCTGCATGGCAGCCCTTGATATCATTGCGGAGACGGCCATGGGCACGAAAGTGCACGCCCAGGCCGCGGACAGCACTCCATATGCGGAGGCAGTCAACGAGTGAGTTCATCCATTCTCAAAGAGGACCCCTCAAACCATTTTCCAACTCATAATTCTCTGATGACAGGTGCACTGCTCTGCTGAGCTGGCGCTTCATGTCCGTCTACCTGCAGGTGGAGCTGCTCTTTACGCTGACTCACCCGCACCTGAAGTGGCGCCAGACGCAGCTCATCCGCACCATGCACGACTTTACCACCAAGGTGATCGAGGAGCGCCGTCGCACACTCGAGGAGCAGCAGCGGGTCAGGATGAGCCCGTCCCCCGACGACGATGTGGGCAGAAAACGCCGGATGGCCCTGCTCGATGTACTACTGCTGGCCAGCGTCGATGGACGGCCACTGAGTAACGACGAGATTCGCGAGGAGGTTGACACCTTCATGTTCGAGGGTCACGACACCACCACCAGCGCCCTGTCCTTCTGCCTGCACACACTGGCTCGTCATCCGCAGGTACAGGAGAAGATGCTGGACGAGATCCTCCGGGTGATTGGCGCCGATCGCAGTCGGCCCGTCACCATCCGCGATCTCAATGAGTTCAAGTACATTGAGTGTGTTATCAAGGAGTCGCTGAGGCTGTATCCGCCCGTGCCCCTGGTGGGACGAAAGCTGCAAACGGACTTCAAGTACAGTAGGTGTCAAATAGACCAAATAGACTGCTCTCTCCAGGCTGTATTGCTTCCCATTTTCCTGCAGGCCACTCCAAGTACGGCGATGGCGTCATTCCGGCCGGGTCTGAGGTTCTCCTTGGAATTTATGGCGTCCAGCGGCAGCCAAGCAGATTTCGCGAGGCCGAACAGTTCATCCCGGAACGACACGAGGACGGTGAGCGCATTTCGCCCTTCGACTTCATCCCCTTTAGCGCCGGGCCACGGAACTGTATTGGCCAGAAGTTTGCACAGCTTGAGATGAAGATGATGCTGGCCAAGATCGTGCGCGAGTACGAGCTGCTGCCGCTGGGCAAGCCCGTCGAAAGCGTCGTCAATATTGTCCTGCGCTCGGACACGGGCTTCCAGTTGGGAATGCGCAGGCGCAACGAGATACAATGAAAAGGTGAACCAGATGTTGAACTGATGCAGTATAGTATTTTACATAACTAAATTCCAAAATATATTCATTAATATTAAGTTGTTCTTCAATGACATGTCTATCCTGATGTTATCCTATCGCGGATTCAGAGCCAATTGAAAGCCATTAGTGGAGCCCAGCGAGAGTCGCAAGTCGAGGCGAGGGCTATCACCATAGGGCAGCAGCTCGAAGTTGTTGAGGATGGGGGCGATTAGGGTCTTGAGCAGCACCATGCTGAACTTCTTGGCCGGACAGCAGCGTGGCCCTAAGCTGAAGCTGTAGAGCTCTGGCGGGGTATCCAGAAATCTCTCCGGCCGAAATTGGTTCGCGTTCAGATAGCGCTCCTCGTTGCGTTGCAATTCAAAGAGATTCACGTAGATCTCGGTGCCAAAGGGCAGAGTGCCATCCCCCACCTTGCTATGGGCTATTGGGAATCGTTGGAAAAACAGATCAAAGATGTATCGCATGCCATTCATACGAGTACTCACTGTAAGGCATATCCTCCGTCAACTGCCGCCCGACAATCACCTGGGGAGGGTACAGGCGCAGCGTCTCCAGCAGCACGGCCTCCAGGTAGGGCAGGTGCTGCACGTCCCAGCTGTGGTCTGCTCTCTGAACCTGCCGCAGCTCTTTCAGGCAGCGCTGCTGCACAACCGGATGCCGGGCAATGGTGATCAGGGCGAAGCAGAGGGCCGTGCTGCAGAGAAGGTATCCTAGATAGTTACAGGTGTTCAACTCCGCGCAGATGGCCTCGTCCGTGATAGTGGGAGCCTGGCTGGGGGCCAGCAGAATCTCCAGCAGTGATTGATGCCACTGCGGAGGCAGTGGCTCGACCAGATCCAACACCACGTTTCCAGCCTTGAGTAGTTCCTCTTGCTTCTGCAGTTTTCGGTATCGATCTATGTACTCCATGTGCTCCCTGTTCACGCGCCTGATGAGTTTTGCCTGTCGCCGCCGTACGATGGGGGAGCTGAGCCAGAAAATGAAGCCGTTCACCGACTGCAAGCTCAAGAATCGCTTCCGGTAGATCTCCGTGAGACTACGGAAGAGAGGCGATGTTCTCAGAGGAATCCCAGAGGAATGCGGCACACGCCACTCACCCAGTAAAGGCGTCGGCATACTTCTCGCTGGGGCGCACGCCGCATGTGGTTAGCACCATCAGATCCCGCACAGCGGGGGCCACAATCCGCCAAGCATCGAAAACAGCTCGGTGTTGTCCATGCTCCGCCAGCTTCAGCTGCAGTAGCACCGCCTGCTGGCGGCACAGCTCCGTCAGCGGCAGCATGTTTCCCTTGTTGAAGATGTTGCCTATGAGCCCGTGACGCTGGACCCACTGGGTCTTCTCACACATAAGGACGCCGCCACCCAGCCAGTGGCGCATCAGCTCGTAGCCCGTCTCCAGATGTTCCTCGCTCTGCAGGACTTGCTTGGCCAGCTCGAGGTCCGCCAGCGGCATGAAGAGTCTATGGAACACCCAGAGGCGGGTCACAGCTCCGTATTTGGTCAGATAGTCGCGGCTGAGCTGGAAGAAATCTAACAGGCCTAATCAGAGCAGAGACATTCAGGCAGAAGCCTCCAGAACCACTTACTCTGCGGCTTGAGGAACAGAAACTTGTGCATCGCCCCCAGCAGGGGCCAGGAGAAGGGTCCTCCTAGATTCTTTACCAGCGACCGCTGTCGGCGCGTCCTGAAATAGTTGATGGCCGAGGCCACGCAGAAGCACAGGAATGTGGCGGTCAAGATCATGGTTGCAACTAAGCCGCTTCACCGCCGCTCTGTCTATGCTAATCGAAGCGTTTATGGCCCTCCGATTGGTATCACTAATCTCTCAAGTGCCTCGAAATTGGCCAGTTCTTATCGATGGCAAAAACTGGCAAACGGTGTACTTATTTAATTTGAGCAATCTTTCCAGCCAGGGATGGAATTTTGATCAAATCCTTGACTGTTCATAAATAAAAATTTCCTATAGGACAAGTATATCGGAGAATATGTTGAATTGAATTTATTTTGGAAACAGTTGAGAGGTTGAAACTAAAAGTACGGACATCAATTTCCATTATAATTTTCAATGTTTCAATAACTTTCGAATGCGTTCCAGCTTGTATTCCACAAAATGTTGTGCCGCATGCGTTCCACAAAATGTTGCCAGCATGCTGCCATAGCTAGCAACATGTTGCTATGGTGGCGGGAATAAATAGTCGAATTTGTATATGTTTTCTGGAAGCTGTATAAATCGACTCAAATAACTGTTCTAGAACTATCAATGGCACAATGCTAGGGAAAATTGATCAGAAGATTGGTTTCTACGATCCATGAATATTTTGGAACTCCCAAAATCTTCTTCAGAGCTAATCGAAACTGTAACCTCTGTGAAAATATGTGTGTACATCGAATGCGCGCTAACAAGCCAACTTGATTGGCCAAGACGAAAATTGCCAATACCCAGCGGAGGTGCTGGAGTGGGAGGAGGCAGATGGGGGCGTGATGTGTGCGCCAGCTGTATGATACGAAACACAAGATACACCATCGAGATTGTGGCACGGCATTTGCTAATAAATATTTAAATACTTACCTAACATTTATTGCTGCTGCTACTGCTGCTGCTGCTGATGGGGGGGACTCGCAACAGATTCAGAACTATTAAACCAACCAATTTGTGGCAATTGTCTGGGGGGTTGGGAAGGGGAAGGGGACGTGGACTTGGATTTGGACTTGGATTGTCTCCCCAGACCGCTGCCACTTGGCCAGCGGGCATTATCCGGGCCCGAAAGCAGCTGTTGTCCTGGCAAACAAATCTTTTGTCGACTGTGGTTGTCGGGGTCACGGCAAGGGTTGGTCAGCTCTCAACCCTTTCAAGAGTTGAACTGTCAAAAGTACATTTGCCTCGGTTACGCCACAGAGGAAATATCCTTGAAGCATGTAATGACAATATCAGGCGGCCTTCCCATTCCGCCCTGCGGCCCCTTGGGGCATCTGGACCCAGTGTTTCTGAGGAGTTGAGTACAAGAGTCGAGGAGTTGAGGAGTTGAGGGGCCTTGAGTGCTGAATGTGTTGTGCTCCATTTTCATTTTGCGGCGCTGATGAAACTTTAATGACACACCACACGCATCGCATCCAAGACTGGAGGCCATGTGCCCAGTCTCAGCTATAGCTACAGCTCGGCTTTTGTATCTCCAGTACTTTTCTGCACAATTTCATTCTGGGACAGACAAAGCTGGCTAATGGCGGCTAATGAAGCCAGTTTTATTGGGGATTTTGTGGGTCGGTGAACCCAGGAATAGAGCACTCCCAGGTTGGCCATATCCCCGGCACATTTGAGTGTGTGCTTGCATGTATTTATGAGGAATTCATACGTCAATGTCATGAACAACTCCGAATGGAGCCCCAAACGGAGTGCAATGGCCAACAGCGCCGTGACCGGCAGCAAACAGCAAACAGAAAACACCAAACACATCCTGCCCCCTGTTCTACCGTATGCAAATGAACAAAAAATTAGATGACTACGCTATGACAACGACCAGGACAACGATGACGACGACGAGGACGACGACGACGACGACTACGGCAGCGGTGACAATGAAAACTAAGCTACCTATACGTAATACTCGTAAAAAGCCAAAGTCCGAATGTTGTTGCGGTTTCGAGAGTTACGCAAAAAAGTGGCATTGCAAAAACATGGAAAAAAAAAGGTGCACCAAAAGCGGCAGAAGGATACAAATCCATTCACAGGCCTCCAGAATATGCGCCTGACTCCTGGCTCCTGGCTGGAAAGCAGGATAGAAAGCTGGCGAAAAAATTAAAACAAAGACATAGCAACAATTTACATTCCCATTGTTTGACTCTGTCCTCCTTCCTCTGTCCTACAAGGACACAAAAAACTGCCCGATGTGTAGATACTCCTGCATGGATATGTATGTACATGCAATGTCACAGTGGGTTTCAGAGCATTAAGACGGTCTTGAGAATACTTTAAAAGGGTATCCCAAAGAGTAAAGAGATTGTATTTACCTACTTACTTATGCAGATCCAATTTGTTGTTAAGCGTTATACATGTATGTACAGCTGAATAATAGTTTCGAAACGCACTGCACATTCGCCTATAAATTGCAAACGCAGTTGGTCAGCCGGCAAGTTACAGAAAGAAAAGAGAACACATACGACACCGCAGCAAGGACAACGATGATGATGATTACGATGATGATGATTACGATGGCGATGGCAATGGCAAGGAGGAGGGCTGTCAGCGAGAGGCACGGCACTAGTCGCAGCTAAAAAATTGAGGCAGAGAAAGACATAAAGCCACCAGAGAATGCTCGATCAAATCGACACATATTATGCTCTATCGGCAATAAACCATATTTGCATTTGGATAAGGTAAAGTGGTATGCAGCACAGGCAGATATGCTTTTATATAGTTCTTTTTTATTGTAACTTCTTTGAAACCATCACAACCCACCCATGTTGTATGCAGGGTATTCGGTAGACCATGTATGTCCGGAATATTTCTCGCCATTGTCGATGTCGCAATTGTTGTACGGGTGTACGGGAGTTTGGTGGGGGCCGTTTGCTGGCACCAGGAAGCATTTTGCATGAATTGCCCATAAAAGTGATATGCACATCAAGATTGTCTGATATGAGTGCGGCGATAAGCGAGAAAATTTGCTTACTGGGCTCCCACCGACTCGACTTTGGAGCAATTGGAAATTGTTGAAAATTTGTCGGAACTCGAAGCTAGGAACTTAAAGGTCTCTCGCTGGGGCACAGGTCTTAATCGAGACAAACTACATTGGGCTAGACATTTAATTTGCCAGTGCGGCTAAAAGGATGCCATCAGTCTCAGGCACGCCCACCTCCCATTAGCCATCACCCATTATGACATTGGGTTCGGTTCGGTTGGGTTATGGTGTGCTATTAGACACCACACACACACACTCGCATATTAATAGTCCACTATCCTACATAGAGTCGTATCTTCAGCTCCCATGTAACCACGCTCCCCAGTTCCCAGATGTCATATGTCTGGCAGCTGTAATAATGCCAGCTGATGACTGCGTTATGATTACTGTCAGCGGCAGGCACACGGCACTCCATGAATAAGCAGATGAGTCAGAGAGGGAGTCAGAGCCTCTTACTTTTATGTACACACACACACACACACCCACATATAGTAGTATATCCTTGCGCGCTTATGGTGCCACCCACCCTCCTCCTCCCCCGTTCCACATATGACTTGAGGCGCCCCGCAGCGCCGCTGTGGCAACAACTTTGACTCTGCAACAATTTATCACAGCCAATTTAACCACTTAAGTGTGGAAAAGGTTTCCGCCAGAGTCAGAGTATGCACTACAGCCACCACATACATACATATGTATATGTATGTAGCATTGTACATACATACATACATACATACATCATATGCGTGTGAATAAATACTCGTATATGTACGTGGACATATTCACAATCCGTATTGAGTAAAATGAATGTAAAATAAAATATTGAATGAAATAACTTTGGCAACAAGGCAGGCCGCAAAGCGCTGAACAGAAGGCAGGCCAATGCCAGTGCCCAATGGCCCCACCGGTATTTCAGGCACGAAACTGACCACGCTACACTCAGAGAAAACAATATGCTATATGCAACATCTGTTTATCAGATTGGGCATAAAGAGTGATTCGAATAAGAAGTATAGTCTCGAGTCTGTTTGAAATCTGCTCACAATTTCGAGAGCAGAGCATATTCCTGATTAAAGAACCTTCGTTTTTCTCAGTGCACCCCCGCTGACCACTCAATGTCTGCATATGGGTGCGTGTGTGGCATCTGTGTGTGGCACTGAGTGTGCAAGTGTGTCTGCTGGCGGCATTTATTTGTTTACAATCTGTTTGCGCAAAAGCTGCCGCAAGGCTTAAAAATCTGCATTTGCATGCTGACACTATTCGAGGGTACATACATACACATATGGATATATGTACATACTACCTACATGTGTGTGTGTGTGTGTGTTAGAGAGAAGAGGAATCTACATACATATACAGGCAGTCATAAAATACATGCATACATGTATGCAGCCATATATTTGTTTCTTGTTCTTGCCTTCGATTCTGATCAATATTGAAAATGCATATTTTAGATAGGCGGCGAATCATTTTTCAGATTGGGACTTAGAACTTATATCTTTGTTTGTTTGTAGAAGAGCATCTGGTCCTTCCCGTTTGGGCTACTGGGATTGGCCTTGAGCTCGGAAGCGGTTCTTGGTCAGCAGCTCTTTAATCCTCTTCAACTTATCGTGATCTTCGTCCTGGTTCAGCGCGGTTCATGCGCTTGCGTCTGCGTCTGCCCCTTGCACTTACCGCAGATGCGCTTGCGCACATTCCTCGTTATCCAGGGAGCAATCAGATGAAGACGGATCCACCGAAAAAGCTGTCGTGATTTGGAAATCATGTTCACTGCAGAGACCGATTCCTTAATCGGTTCTACGGTGCTTACAGATCGATAGTCAAGCTGCGGGGACCAGACGGCACAAAGGACTCGTCGCACTGGGCTCGGTGCTCTGGGGACATCGTCCGCCGTCTGTACTCATCGCCTTCGATTGGGGTTTTTCTTTTTTTATTTCATTTCATTTCTTTGGTAATTTTTCAAATACAATATGTGTAGACACAAGCATCCCTGGACTCCTTAGGAGCAGAAAGCCGTCTTGACACTGCGTCGTTTATTCAACGATACCGAACAACACATACCATATGGAAATCCCCTCCGTTGTAGCCTGTTAATTGTTCCATTTAACAGCTTGGATAAGTACGATTTCCGACCCATTCGCAGACCCAGAGCAGCTCAGTCTTCGCCATATGCGGAAGAGGGTCTGAAAGGGCTTAACCGTAAATGCGGGCGGGGCATCAAATCGGCTTTCGTCGCACTTTCCCTGTCTACCTCTCCACCTCGCTCACTCACTCGTTCTTTTCCCTCTTGCAGACGAGCACACAGTCATGCTAGTGTGTGAATAAAAGTGCAAATTCATGTTTAGTTTGACAAAATCTGTTTAAATCCAAAGAGCAAATGCCAGCAGTCAACTCCGCTTAGCTCTCTCGCATGAGAAGGATTCGAGAGAAGGAAGCGAGAATCGCAGTCAGGGAGCAGAGCAGAAGCAGGAGGATTCAGAAGGTAAATGTGTTCTTGGCTTCCTGGCTGGGGCTGTGGGTCAAATGGAATCATCCGCTGTCAATGAGCTCCCGGTAGAAATGCCCGGACCACGACACGAATACTTGTTGCTTGAAAAGGCAATTTTCACACTCATTAAAAATTTGCATAATTACACCAGCCTCCCCTCAAGTGAAGGCGGCGGCGGCGGCGGCGGAGCTCAACGGACTCCAAACGGAGGACTCAAGGACACTACGGACACTCATAGCCCGCAGCCGTAACGCAAATGAGCTTTCCATGGGACGGACTCTAGAGTGAAGAGTCGCGGCCCTCTAAGCGCCACGCGAATGTTAAATTATAAATGCATGGAAATTAAAAACAATTACATGAAATTACATTTAACACCCCCACAGTCCCACACACACACACACAGACACAAATATTTATGTATGTATATATTTAAACAAATAAACTGTGCATAATGATGCTAATCCCTTAAGTCAGCCCACGGAGAGGAGTGGAGAGGAGAGGCCATCGGTGTGGACAGGGACGATTTCAGGGTGTGGCTGAAAAACAGGCTATCAATTTGCATTGCGTTCGGCTCATTAGCGTCCAGGCCGGTGCTTGCCACTTGTAAATTTTTGCCTGTCTATGGAATATTTATAAAATTTATTGCCTTTATACCCAACATTCGTTCTCCGAGAGTAGATTCGGACGTATACATATGACTGTTTTTATATTCAGTCTGAAAAGTGAGAGAAAACTGTAGATGGGGAGTATTTTCGATATTTTGGAACACCCCTCGCTGTGCAACCGCTTATGAAATTTGACAAAATATTGCGGTTTTCACAGTGTCCTGCTCGGAGCTACGCACACATTCCATAAGCTTGAATTACGGCGAAAGCTGGAAAAATATTTATTTTACACATTTTCGATGGCCGATGGCTGCCAAAGAGCATACTCGTAAAGCGAGTAATTAAAAGTCAATAGTGTTAAGTCGAACAAAGAGCCAGCAAACAGTTGTTAAGCGATGAAGAAACCGAATCACATTCCACTAAAAGGCGAGGAGATGCGATATCAAAGATTATCGAATCGCAGAACAGTTTATTTTGGATTGAAGGAATATTTAAAGCCCTCCCCCGCCATTCGTCTAGGCTTCAAATTTGAATATTGAGCATTGAAGAAATCCGACTAGGACAAGAGACAGGAGACAAGAGACGGGAGAGAAGAGGCACTCCCGACTCGCACGAACTTGTTCAAACTTATTGGCCAGAATCGCTGAATTTGCAGTGAAAATTGCTGCTTTGCTAAGCCGTAAGTCCGACAAGAAAAATCACTTTTCCCCACCCGACGAACAGGACAGCAGAGGAGCAGCAGAGGAGCAGCAGCAGCATGAGAAGAAGAGGAGGACAGGGCTTTGGCAGAGATTTGCTTTCGATTTTCGATTCAGACTCTGATTTCCGACTGAGTCCCGCTTAATATGCCAAACACAATTTGACTTTTATTCAATATGCAAAAGATACGCGTCAATTTGTTGTTTGCCTGCTCAACTTTTTAATCTTCCTTTTCTCTGGACTCTGGACTTCTGGACTTCCCAGCTCGCGGTGGAGTCTAGTGCACTTTAAGTCTTTAATCGGGAGATGCTCACGTGGCTGGCATTAACTTCTTTGGGGGCTAGTGGCAACATAAAAGATGTTGTGGCCAGATTTATGTTGGCAGTTTTACAGTTATTTTAAGCACTACCCCAGACAAACCGAGTTAGACCAAGTCCGAGGCGAGGCGAGCGGCGAGCGGCGAGGAGAGCGGCAAGGAGAGCTACTTAAGCCCGTGCTGAGCAAACTTTTGCAACTATTAAAGTATTAAGTAGAAGTGGATAAAGAGAAGCTGCCGCAGTCAGCTAACTGTAAATGCATTCCAGCCACAGCAACAACAACAACAACAGCAGCAGAAGCAGCAGCAGCAGCATCAGGTTGCAATGGAAAACTTTGTCTTGGACTGCTCTACTTATGCGGCATGCCCCAACACTTTCTGTTTGTTTGAGGACAAGGCAAAAACTGGCTTAAGCACACATAATAAGCGTTAGGGGTATTCCGTGGTGTAGGTGTTGGTGTTGGTGTGGGTGTGCGTTTGTGTGACTGGGTCAGAGCATGTGTGCGGGCGCCAGGGTTGCCAGGTGCATTGAATAGTCAATGGAATCCGTAAAGAGTAGCGTCTGTCTACACTGAACAAAAGAAAACTGGGGTTAAACTTCTCAGAAAAACTTTCGCATAAATATGCAGGACATATGACAACCCTGGCTGAGTCCCTTTGTGCTTAACATTTTTTGACACATGATAAGAGCAAACGAAATGTCAAATGTTTTTCAGCTTCCTACCACTCTCTCTCTCTCTCTCTCTCCCTCTCTCTCACTTCCCAGCATCCACTCTGCACCACTCTTGTCACCCGGCATTTTTCCTATAATATGCATCCTCCTTAGCCTTAAATCAATGTTGACAAAAGTTTTATTGGATAAGTTTGTTTAACGACAAGCAAAAGTACGAATAGACGCACACGAAAGGAAGGGCAGGTAAAAAGGCGAAAAGTTCTACTTTTTGTTGAAAAATCAAATTGAGCAAAAGTTGATCTCAAACAGAAAAAGAGAGAAGGGAGAGTGGAAAGCTTGAAAAGTTTTCTGCAAAAATCGTTGGACGCGATAAGTTTGTAATTTGATTTGTGCTCAATGTGCGCGCAATTGATTAGCCATTCTGCCAGTTCATGAATACCCTGAATGCCACTCTGGCACTCACACGCCCACTAACACTCACGTTCATTCAACAGCATCTTGTGTTCACCTTGCTCCCAAGAGCGGGGCTGGGGGCAGGAGGTCCTGCTACTGCTATCTTCATTTGAAAGTTTGCCTTCTGCTCCACTAAAATTTTGCGGCAAGCACTAACAACTGTTGCAGGACTCTCTTTCCCAAACCCAACCACACACACACACACACACACAGACACGCCCCGACGCCCACAGGCTGGCAGCATTGTGGCTTCCGACCGCAGACTCCTGCTGTTTAATATGCTGTTAAATTGCATTAAAATTTGAAAGAGTTGGCATACAATTGGGATTTTGGTCAGGCCTTTTTCCATGTGTTGCTGGTTCTCGTGTTGGTACTGGTACTGCCTGGCTTTCCAGATAAGCGCATTAAGAGCTACAGATCAGTGTGACCTTTTATGGTGGAATATATGTATGTATGTATATTTTTTAGTATATTTTGACCACTTGTTTTTTACGGTATTTGAGGCTCAAGAAAAGAGAGAGATCTCCTGGAAAACAAGCGCAAACTGAACTCAGAGCTTAAATGTCAGGCTGCTCGGCAGTAATTGCCTAGCATAATAATTGAAAATGAATTGAGAGCGTGGAATGAACCTGCTCCTGCTCCTGCTCGTACGCGTGCTCGTGCCGCCGGTCCTTGATCTGACCCTGCCTCTGGCCAACAGAGTGAGAGCTTGTAACGCATTTAAAATGCAATAACCGGATTAGATTGTGTTGCTGCCGCATCAGCATGTCCTCGCCGGACTCGCAGTGGTTTGCTGTTGTCGCACGTTACTCTGGTATTTATAGAGTTTTAACGCAATCGCAATTTCGGTTGACATTTTGCGCTCTCGGCCATTTTCCATCCTCCATACTCCATTGTGCTGGCTCTCTGCCGTCGCCGCTGGCTGTCGATAGATGTCTACAGGTAGCTTGTTGCTGTTGCTGTCCCACAACTTCGGCCCCAACAAAGCAGCTTCCCATCCTCCCATCCTCCCATTTTCCTGGCTTTCCAGCTTCCCAGCTTCCCGCTCCCCCCATAGACAGACACGTATCGCTGTCTGCTTTATGAAAAATGCATTTTGTCTGTCGTCGCTGTTCCATGAAGCGCACCGCGGCCGTGTGGCTAATATTATTTCATTTGGCTTTGGAATTCTGTGGCTATGCTGTGGCTGATACTTTATTTTGTCATTTGAAAATTTCTATTCATTTCTATTTAAGTGGCTTTAATGAAAATGCCTCAATTGGTCCCCGAAGCCATTATTGGAGCTTACATATTGAATGGATGTTCAAGAACTTAAACTTTGGATTGTCTGCAATTGATATTAGTAGCTGTCGTTATAAAAAGAAGCATTATTTTAATCAGTTAGAAAACCTTTCAGTCCGAAAGAAAAGAAATTGCCTGCAATGAGAAAGCTAATCAAATATTCACAATTTCTCTTTATCGTTTATGTATGCCAAAATGTGAGTGATTTTTCCAGATTTAAATCAGGCTTTCCCGATATCCACACCCACACCCATTCTGCGGGAAACACTTTTAAGAATAAATCTCATAATTTTTGTTCAGCCCAGTTTGGCCGTCCATCAATCACAAATGTGACACTTGCAACACCTGTGGCTGTGTAAGCCGCAGCATCCCCGCCACCAGTGCCACTACCCTTGCCCTTGCCCTGGCACAGTGCTGTTTTCGGGGGAGGGTGTTTTTTTTTTCTCCCGCATGGCATATTGATGTTCGTACAAATTAAACCGAATGCAAATAAGTCAATTTCTGCTCAAACACGAGCGAAATGAATGTGGTACAAAATAAATACGACAAGACAAATGTATTCGGCATTGAGCGGGTGCCAAGTAACAAGATAAACGGGGATCCCTATCCCCATCCCCATCCCCATCCCCGTCCCCGTCCGTATCCGTATCCATGTCCCCGAAGTGCTAATAAAAATACACGAGTCTGGGTGCTGGGCTGTGGTGTCCTTGCAGAGAGCGTGTGAAAAGTGCCCCTGGCCCTGTGTTTCCCTCTGTTTTCTCTCACGTTTAGCATTTCAAAAGGCGAGTTGTTTATTTTTTTGTGCTTTTTCTCTTTCCTTGTGCTTTTCCATTCAACGTTATTTATCAGCCTTTGCCTCTTCCCTTCTCTCACTCTCACTCTCTCGCTCTAGCTCTCGCTCTAGCTCTCGCTCCCCCTCTGGCCTTCCTTTGTAATCCAAGTTCACTTTCGTGGCTCGCCTTTGCAGTTAGCTTCTTTGTAGTTTCACTTGCTTATTCATTTCCTTTTCCCACACACGTGAGAAGTAATTTTTTTTCGCTTCCACAAAATGAAAATGAAACGCATTCGTCCGTCCTCTCTCTTTGGGAGTGTGGAGAACAAGTGCAAAGCTGGAAAACTTGTCACGTGATAAACTCCGAAAGGAAAAGAATGTCACGTACCAAGAACGTAGCGACAACCTTTGCCACTTAAAGTTTTAAGCTCTGAGACAGAAATATGTTTTAATTCCATAATCAGCTTGCACTTGGCCAAAAACCAAAATCAATTCTCCATTGTTTGGCTAGCTAGAGCCCATCCCCATCCCCAATCCCATCCCAAAATCGCAGCATACTTTGGCGTGCGACAAATGCTGGTCACGTATAGCCCCCGCCTCCCCTCCCCAACCCCATTCAAAGGGCGAGGGACAGATGTTGGGGTGCACTTAGCATTGCTACATAATTTCTGATGGCGCCATTTTAAGAATTATGAATGCCACGTGACTTTTGCCGGGCAAATAAAAGGACCCACCCGGAAATCAGGGATGAGAGCTCCAATGCTCAGCAATACCGGAATGATACACTCTCAAGGTTGTTGCCAGAAAATGGGTCCCAAAGAATAATATCGTATGGGTGTGGGTGTGTTTTAAATCGGAGTTTACGGCACTCTATGAGAAAAGTATATACATATGTGGGATTGGGTTAAATGAGGGAATAGAACCGTCCAGCCGCAGAGCTATCAGAGCTCCCTCTGATAGCTACAAAATTTCGTTGAGTGCTGAGTTTTGCGATAGTAATTACCCACTAAAGATATGTATATAGTGTATACAATTTATAGCCCCAACATTCATATATGTACATATAAATTCTTAGTCAGCCTTAAAAGCTGTCTTTCAGCGTCAAAGCAAAGTTCTACCTATCTTTATCCTCTACGAGAATCGCCTAATTATATTTGGGCACTCTCCTTGTAAGCCATATTATCTGCTATATTTAAATCAAGACATGTTTTTATTGCCTCTTCCGATTTGTGGCCGTGGCTTAAAGCTGCTCAGCTCTCGGGCTGAGTTTTAATTTATATCGTTTGGCAGAGAGCGGCCTGCCCTTGTGGCACCTTTGCGACCGGGACCGGTCAAAGGTGTCACACATAAACCATTCAATCTGACAGTCAGCAGTCAGTCGGAGGAGAGAGAAAACCGAGACACAACCGATAGATAGAGGAGAATGACAATGCCCAGCGTTGACCGCAGTCAAACTTTCGATTTCAGTTTGTTAACGTGGCAAACAGGACTGAGCACAGGACACAGGGAGACGTGAGACGGGACACGGGAAACGGGACACAGGACACGCTGCCACAGCACCATTTCACCATTTCACCGTTTCACCGTTTCACCGTTAGGTGGGTTAGCCGTGTGCTGCAATTTATTTTTTCTGCACATTTGTGGAGTGTATTGGTCGGTTTTTGCTGCTGCTGGCCCTCGTTCCACATTCATTTTGGTGGTGCAAATTGCGCACGAAACCTGCGAGTGTGGATGTGTGTAGGGTGGATGGTTGTTGCAGAAAACCAATTTGTAATAAAGACGGAGAGGAGAGACATGTTCCCGTACTACTCGTACCCGTATTGTGGTGCAGAATGAATGAATGAATGGCGTGGCGTGGCGCGGCTTGGCGTGGAGGGGGATTATGCGGCATCAAAAGATGTTGACACATCACGCAGTCGTTGTCGTTGTCGTTGGCGTCTCTGTCTCTGGCATTTGAATGCTTTCAATTAACTTTATGTAGATAAATAGCACAAAACTAGCCGCGTTGATTGTCCCGCAGTTGCCCCGGAGAGCGGATCCTTGCTTTAAAGGCTCGCCAAGGCGCACAGCAAAAATGAAACATTGCACAACAGTAAATTACACGAGGGCTGGGGCAAAATAGCGCTGGCGGAAATTGCATTATCAGCGTCAAAAGAGCAAAGGCGCACAGACAACGTTGCGCCCCCGTCCACGCCCCCGCCACCGCCACCACTCCAGCCCTCTTGGTGGCATGTTTTGCCGCCGGCTTTTGCCGCTTCCACTTCCTGCCCCGCCGTGGCGACGAGACAATGAGTTGTGATAGCACAACTTTTGCAGCGGCGTCGCATAATTACAGTTATATGGAATGGGTGGAGGGGGGGAAAGGGGAGAGTGGCAACCGAGAGCGAGAGCGAGTTACTGTTACTCAAGACTGATGAGCAGTTTATGACTTGACGCTTTCGCAGGGCTTTTAATACCGTTATTGTGGCGCATTTGTAACTGGCAGTTAATAACGGACACGATGCGACGCGCTGCAGCTCCAGTTCCAGTTCCAGCTCCAGCTGCAAAGTGGATTACCCCACGGTTGGCCATTGTCTGCCCCGTTCATGATCGTTCATGCCCATCATTCGGAGCATTTATATGAAATTTTAATAAATTGTAAAGCCAGGACATCTTGGAGCAGCCAGGAGCAGGGATACCACACATACACACAACACACCACACATGTGCTCTATCAGACAAACATTATCAGACAGAGAGAAGCAGAGAGAGAGAGAGAGAGAGCGGGAGAGAGAGTGGGAGAGAGAGCAGGAGAGAGTGCTGGTCTCCACTTCAAGTTCAATAAAGTTGAGTGCCTCGCACAAATGGAAATTTTACGCATACGCCATCTGAGAGAAAGAAAAGCGGGGAAAAGTGCTCTTTAAAATCACTTTATTATGCGAGCGTGTGAGAGCATTTTCCCACCCCCGCCTTCCCCACACCCTGTCTGTGTGTGTGTGTCTGTGTGTGTGTGAGGACACATTTGTTGGGGCGACAATTTATAAGAAAATTCCAATCGAACTCCGAGCATCGCTGGGCAAATGTCTTTCGGCCGATAAAAACGTACCCGGCACGCGCTTTAATCATGAAAAATCATATTGAAAGCTACACTCGACCCCGTCCCCGTCCCCATCCCCAACCCCGTCCCCGAGCATGCAGGATTGTAGTAGGCGTGGTAGCCATTAAATGAATATTTCAACAAATTTGCTTTTACAAGCTCTCGCTCCGCAGGATATTTAAGAGGAGACACACACCCACACACCTACACCCAAGCACATGCACACACTCGCCAAACAGCTGCACAATTTCCGTAGAAAACTTAGCATTGGAAACTTTTGTGTGCGACTTCTTCCAACAACAACAAACACAACAACAACAACAAGAACAATAGGAAGAGAGCTGAAACTTTGCGAAGAAGCTGCTTTTTAAATACCCTCTAAAACGAAAACGAAAAGCGTAAAAAGCCGTTGCAGAACATATAGATTATGTTTTGGAAATAAGTCAAATATGTGCCTAACATATTGCACCTCTAGTAGATATGTTTACTCCTCTCTCTCTTTAGAGACCCCATGCAAAAAGCGAATAGTCGATGCTGATGCCAATCAAGAGACCGAGAGACAACTGCAGTTTACATTTCGATGGAGATACCGATTGCTATACAAATCTCTTAAACTTCTGAAAAGAACAATAGATTTGGGGGGTTTCAAAGATCTGTTCTGAATTTGCTCTTTAGTCCAAGCTAAGGTCTGGCACGGAATACCCACCCAGGCATACCCTTCACTGACAAGTTGGAAGTTTCCGCCGCATGCATTTCAATTGCGTTGCCGTCGACGCCGACGTCGACATTTACATGCCAAGTCATTGGCCAAAGTATTCGCCACCCCCGCCCCCCGCCCCCCAGCAAAACCCCGAACCCCACACCCCGAGTGCCGGCTCCTATGGAGAGTGCCCGCTGTCGCTGCCGCCTGCACAGTGTCTTACATCTCTTTGACTCTAATAGATTTTAATCAGCCGCAGGACATACGCCTGGACGACGACGACGACGACAACGACGACAACGACGACGACGACATGCTGTTATGGCCCCAAACCGCTTGGCGACAATCGCAATTTCTCCAAGAGAATCGCCCCCAGGGGCCTGGCCTGGCCTGCCGTTGCAGGCTTTAATTATGCCAGTTGTGGAATTAAAAGTATGAATAAAAAAGGAACACGAATATTCAATTTTTGGGCATATTTTTCCATGTATTTAAATGGAAGCTCGGAACACGTCTTTTTCATCCCCGATTCGGTTCTAGCTAGCGGCCAGCGACCAACCACTCACAAAAGTAGATGAGTGTTGGAGTGTTGCCTCGTGATGCGGAGGAAAAGCGCGTTTTTCCACACAATTTACCAGCAACACCTTCGGGGCAGCGCCGAACACCTCTAATGAGCCACTCCAAACCTAAGCACCTCTCCCCCCACCACACACACACACACACATCCTTGAAACTTGCTGCATTTTTCAGCACTTTGACACGTTCTCCTACAAACACAAACACACACATACGAGGGTGTAGAGAGGAGTGACGATAGAGTATTTTCTCTTTTTTTTTGCGTAATTGGCCAAATGCTGAGTGATGTGGCCGCACCGGCGACTTTATGGCCAAGAGTGAGAGAGCCGGAAAAGTGGCGAACAAATTTAATACCCTTATCGGTATCCGTTGCTGGCCATAAAATGACCCGCATAAACCAGAAGGGGATGCGGAAGAGCATTACACATTTCGTTCGCCCCATCTGAAATATCAGCTATGGACATCTGGGCCAATAAAAGTGTCAAATGAAATGCGTATAATGAGCATCGGACTCCGACGCTGACGCCGACGCCGATGCCGTCCTCCTCCAATCGAACGATGTCCGACTGCCGCTGGATGATGACTTCTGACCGACTGCGAAAGTGTTTTAAAATGCAAAGTGTCATTATTTGTGTGCATCGTTAAATTTCATTTAAAAGCAACGCCATCAACAGCATTAACATCAGCAGCAGCAGCAGCAGAGGACAATATTGTCCTCTGGTAACGCAGGACCCCCTGACGGGGGTCACAGCTTCCGCTTATCTGCTCATTGCGATCTTTATTGGCTGCCGTTATGGTCCTGCGGGTGTCCATAATTCCGCATGTAATTTGATTACCCACACAACCCACACAACTGCCAAGCGTTTCCCTTGGTCTCAACAACTTCATCGGCACTTCGAGGAAACTTTAAGGATCAGGAGGGTGGTGCAGAAAACTAAATGCTTGGAGAGTGTTAAAGCGACTCTTAATTAGTCGAATTATACAAACTTGTGTGCTGATAATAATCACATTTAATGCTCATTGTACGGATGGAATATTCACAGGTATTTGCCTAAATTTTCTAACGAAATGGAGGGTCTTCACCATCATCATCCTTTATTCTCAGGCAATAGCATGTAAGCAGCAAAATGCAGATCAACTGTGAGTGATAGTGATAGTGGGATGGAGAGAGGGATGCTGATGGGTATGGGAATTCATTACGAAGAACAACTAGTGCTCACCCCTACGACCAAGCACAGTTTGTACCAGTGATGAGTGATCAAAAGCTCGACGATTCCTCCTTGGCTTCCAGCAACGATCCAGAGCGCCATCTTCCCCAGGAAGTAGGATACCAATGCGAAAATAAGCTGAAAGTTTTATGAAATGCATTTTAGACCAAAACTGTCTGCAGGTTCTCTGGCTGCAACGAACCACTTGCAAGAGCTTGAGATTCTCGCGAATTGCCGCATATAGGCCCGCACAGAGGACGACTATAAGGAAGGAGTTCAGGACGAAGCAGACAATGAGCAGAAGTTGTCCTTTATTTGGCACCTTGTTCATGTTGTTGATGCCTTCTATTATGCCCAACATATTGAAGACCTGTTAAATATGCCATGGGACGGATTTAGCTAAGAACGGATGTCGCGGCTCCAACTTACTCCCAATAGAAGTATTGTTATCACCACTGAGACCTTGAGAACAAGCACTGTACAGAAGCACATCTTCTCGACCTTCTGGAAAATTTTGCACATATTTTCCACCCAGACACAAGCACAATTGACAAGTTTCTCCACCCAACGGATGGATAGTAAACCAATATGCAAGTACATCAAAATAAGGGACTGAGAGGAGCAGCAAGAATGGAAGGAACACGATCTTGAGGGCACAAATGGTGGTTCTCGAAGGCTCGATTGCCTTGTTCGAGGAGTGCTTATAAAAATGTAACAACTTTTCCAGCTCCAACGTAGTTATTTACAAGTGATAAGCCGCAAGATGTTTAAGTGGCCCTAACTGGGTTCTGCCACATGTGTCGAGCAGCCAGGACAACAAAGAGACCACCAGCAACAACATGGTTGACAATTTCCAGTTGAACGCACAAAGCAGAGATGTCTCCTCCTGCTCCTGTTCCTGCTCCCGCCTGCTTGGGGCAGCCCCCCGCTTGGGTTCTGTTTGTGCTCCATCTGCTGATGCCTCCTCTGTCCTCTGTTGTCTGTTGCCTGCTGCCTGTTGTCTGTCGTTTGTCGTCTGTCGTGTCCTTTCCTATCTTGCTAAAATAATCGCCACAATAATCTGTCAACGACAGCTGTTGATGTCATAAAAACCTTTTGAAGATGTGAAGATGTCGTTGTTGTTCTTGTTGGGGCACACATACCCCGCACACCAGCCGCATCCACCCTCAACAGGCTAATGATAATTTGCCACAATTTACACTCAAACCTGCCACAGCAACAGGACTTCTCCCAACCACCACAGCACAGCCACTGGCCCACCTCGCACTGCTGGCCCTGCCCCAAATGGCTGCGATAAAATCATTGATGAAGCCAGAAGCTAATTGAATGTTAATCGCTTGGCATTGACATTGCACGTGGCAGGATAGCGGGATGGCAGAATGGCAAGCAAGCGGGCAGGCAGCCAGGGTAAAAAGACAGACAGGACAGAGAAAGGAATCCTGGAAGCGAGTCGCCACAGATGAGCAGATAAGGCTCAAAGGTAAGCGGTCAATTTGCATAAAGTAATGATAAATCAACAGCCAAGACGACCTTCGAAGGGCCACTCGCAACTCGAAACTCGCCGCCCTCTACTACTCCCCCTCCACACACACACACACACAGCAGCCAAATCCATTTGTTTTGTCCCGCAACAAGACTGCAAATAAAATACAAACAGTCTTTAAATTAAAAATTAAATTTTAATCAGCCTCCGAGCTCCGCGATGCGTATCTGCGGAGGGTTGCCCTTTGTCTGCGTCTGCGTCTGCGTCTATGACATATCGCGATGGCTGTCGGGGCGGAACGGGACGGGGCGGGGCGGGAAAGGATGAGACGAGTCTGCTTTCTTTTCTACTTCAGCTCGAGTGGTTATGGCGTTTGTGCAATACAGTTGTGGATAGCGGAGCAATTTGCTTTCGCTAGTGTGGAATCGGGATTCGGGATTCGGTATTCGGGAATCTGGGCCTCGTTATGGAAGGGGAAGTAAGAACCTTATCTGGGAGTTCTCCAAGCTTAAGCTTCACAAATTGAAGAATCAACTCATATGTTTAATGTGAAGAGAGTTTACTATTTGGTTCTGCCTCTCCCAGCAAAGTATTGGCTATTAGCACCCATGGAAACAGATGCGTGTACCGTGCCACGGAAAACATCTAAAACAGACACAGCAGAGGCCACAACAAGGCAACAAATCTACATACACTTGCTGCTTGCTGGCAACAATTCTGTTGCAATGGCATGCTTCAACTGCGGCTGTCCCTGACAGCGGCAACATTAAACGCACTCACAGTTGCCAGCTCGGACCAGGGACAGGCACAGGCACAGGGACAGGGACGGCCCTTTTCTGGTTGTGCAGAGTCCAGGTCCAGGTCCAGGCCGGCATAGAGATACCAACAAAGATGCAAATGCAAATGCAGATACAAATACAAACAGACAGACACGAGACAGCCCCATCAGATGCATCAATTGTCTAATTGTTTGCCGAGACAGAGTCGTCATAATGTCCATCAAAATGCTGTGCCCTGCCACACAGTCGGGAATGCTGAATGCTGGAGGGGAATGCTTATCGTGCCCTTGTTCCTTCTAAATGTCTGTGACGGCATTGTCTGACCAGAGCACTTGTTCGCATCCAGTCTGGCGGCTGCCCGTGTGGGGAGCCCAGGAGGACAGGCCCGTGGGATAGGTAAATTTGATTTATGACTTATTATGCGTCTTATGTCCAGCCATAATTTAATTATACCAGGACACAGTCCTGTGCAGGACTGCGTCTGTTGCAGCACAAAACCGAAGCCAAAACGACTCTGTCTGCACTTTTTCGCCCCGCCCCGCCCTGCCACACACCCACACACATGGCCAGATAAATAGAAAATCTGCCACACATAATGCTGTTATTTAAATCATGAAAATTCGCTTACCTAAATTGCATTGCATTGCAACAATTGCCTGTGCTCGCTGGGCTACACCGTCCGAAAAGCTGTCCATCTGCAGGGGGGAGAAGACTCCGGACAGAGCACACTCAAAGCAATGATTTTCCCTCAGTGTAGCCCCCCCCTGACACCCTGACACCCTGCCTTCCTGCCTTTCTTTGTCATCTGTGCCGGCAGCTTGGCCAAAAATGCAAGCCCAAATGTAAATGTAATTAAAGTGCAGTTAGGTCACACAGATACAGATATGTATGCATGTATGTATATATCTGTGTCTATAGAGATGAGAGTGTGCTTGGCATGCGAAATGAAATTGAAATAAATTATTGACTAATTGTCAACTCAGACAAGGACAATGTGGCACATCTTCCTCTCTTGTTGTCCGTGCAGGGGGCATGGGGAATGGGGAATGGGGAAGCATGGGGCGTGTTTGCAATCAAATCGCAAATCAAAACCAAACAACAAAAGCAACGGCAAAGGCAGCTAATTTGTCAGGGAAAAAGTACAGGCCTAAGACACTCCCCACTCTGCTCTTTTTGGCCACGTTTTCATTTAATTTAATTTGATTGTTCTTGTCTGGCCCATGTCCAATGGCCCCAGGGATGGATCAGCTCCATTGCATGTCTCATTAGTGTCACCTGAAAAAGGTCATCAAATTTAAACCGCACCTCCCCCTCAGATAATGGCTTGAAGAGCCTTCAATCAAGACTTTGAGTTATCTTTAATTGGTTAAGGGGAGCTTTTACCAGGTTAAATGTGACTATGTCTGGTAATTCAAGGTCAGATAAACACTACAGAAGACATTTATTACTCGTTTACCTGCCTGCATACTCGTAGAAATAAATTCATTCAAGAAATGCCTCCTATTATATCATAATTTCTTAAAGCAATCTCTCTTTTAATGATCGGAATCGGAGGTTAGGGTATCCCGCACTTGAGTCTGACTCCCACTCCCATCGACGGACTTATGCAACCCGAGTGGCTCGCCCCATTCCCGCTAAAATATCACTGTCAAAACAAGCATTAGATCTATTGGGCCCAGATTGGGCAGCTCTTTCCCTCCTTGCAGCGACCTGTCAATAGATCCCATTGAGTCCATTGAGTCCATTAAGTCCATGTTCGAGTACCCATAGAAACATTGCTCTTGGCAAATGTCAAGATGAAACTGGTTTTGTGGGCTGGGACTGGGACTTACACTGTGATTGGAACTGTGGCAGGCAGCATGTAAACGATTAATGTGCGGTGGCGTTGCGGACCCGTTATGAGAGCATAAATATCCGTTAATTAACCGATGATGATAATAACAACAAGTGCAAAAGTAAACGCGTGACTGTCCGCGTGTTCGGGCTCGTGTCCGGCTGCCAATGGAATTAACCGATTCCAGTTTGTGTGGATTACATTGGCGAATGATAACGATAACCCTTGCAGGAGGTATATTGACTTCATGACAAGATGTTGCCAATAAAGAGAAATACGCATTATGAATCCTATCAATTCACTGCCGCAACTAAACGTAAATATAAGGGACATCTGTGAAACTGAATGTGCAAATCGCAAGCCCCAAGATCTGACTTCAATATCCTGAACGCGGGTATCGCAGACTAGGGTATCTAAATATTCGGCTAGCCTTTCTTCCGTTTCATAGATCGCTTTGGCTTCTGGTCCTGGGAGTAAGTGGGGGCGGAGGTTTGCGAAATATTGTATTAAATCCAATTAAAGAGCCATAATGTAAAGCGGCAGCATACACGACACGGCCACGCCTCCGCGACTTATCGCAAAGCCGCTTAAAGCAGCCGCCCCTCCGACGCCGACGCCAACGCCGCCTACGCCCGTCGAAGGCCGATGACGTAGCGGAAAGCAGTCTTCAAAATATGATATAATGTCTAGTCTGGGGTCGAGCCCATTGTTCGATCCGAGCCGATTCCGATTCCGCTTAGCCCGCGCCGACTGTGGCCTGAGGTCAGGCTGCGGTCCCCCAGAAGGTCTGCTCTGCTCATGTTTGACTTGCAACAATCGATCTTTGTTTTATTAACAGGCAACATTAACAAGAAGCTATAACAATATCTGCCGCCACGAAGTGGTGGCCTAGAAACCCCAGTGGGTGCCGAATCCATCGAAGCTCATGTGCGAGACGCTGGTGGCCGGCGAGTACTGGACGGTCTGGGCGCTGCCGTAGCTGGACACTCCCAAGGCGGGGGCATTGTGGGTGTATGTGGTGGCAGAAGGTCCGTGGTTCACATTGGTGGTGGCCAGGGGAGCGGCATAGGACACAGTCTTGGCCAGCACTGGAGCAGGAGCAGCATAAACAGTCTTGGCCACAACTGGAGCGGAGGCGTACACTGGGGCGGGAGCAGAGTACACAGTCTTGGCCAGAACCGGAGCAGGAGCAGCATAAACGGTCTTGGCCACAACTGGAGCTGGGGCGTACACTGGGGCAGGGGCCGAGTACACAGTTTTGGCCAGAACTGGGGCAGGAGCAGAATACACAGTCTTCTGTACAACCGGAGCGTGGACGAGGGTCTTGGCCACCACAGGCGTGGCCTGGGTGTACAGCGGCGCGGCGTAGGTGGCTTTGGCCACGGCCGGGGTGTACACATTGTTCTGGATGCGGGTGTCGCTCTTGCGGACGCTGGAATAGGGCGTATCGACGGCCTTCGAGTAGCTGGAGACGGTGCCGGCGAAGGAGCGGACCACGTTCTGCTGGGTGGAGGCTACCGCGTCCACAGACGGGTTGGCTACGGCCACATGGCTGGCCAGGAGGCCGGCTTGGGCGTAGGCCACCAGGGCGCAGAGAGTGATGAGGTAGCGGAAAGCCATGTTAGGGCAGATCGGTGAGAGACGGAGAGAGTCTAGCGGATGGAAGCGGATGGCAGGCTGGCTGGCTGGGCTGCGACTGATGCTGATTTGGTCGAAATGTTGCGGTTTATATACGCGTCGGACGCGTGCCAATCCGCTGGTCCGCTGGTGCGCTTTTTCGGCCATTGGTAATTGGAAATTGGTAATTGAACTGCCCACAAAGCGATGCCTGTTCACCTGTCTGCTGAGTGATTGGCGCAATTGCTCGAAAGCCAATTTGCTCACATAAATTAAACGCGGTAATTAGGCTTAGGGGCGATGTGTTCAGGGCCCCCAGTGTAAAATTAATAACAATTTGCCAAAAGAGCGCCAACGGAAGAGCCAGCCCAAAGTAATCACAAAATTTGTAGCTGTTGCTGGAGAGGAAAGGTGTCGGTGTCGGGGTCGGTGTAGCTGTTGCTGTTGCTGCCCCAAAGAGTCGCATCCCAAGTTGGCAACACAATTCAATTTGGAGCAGCGTCAACTTTGGTAATTTCAATAAATATTCATCATGCGCTCCGTGAGCAGCGGAGCTGGTAAATTCATTTCCCAAACTTGCGAAAAACAAAAAGAACTCCCGGGGAGGTGGACCCACAAGACAGAGAAGAAGTCCTTAGAACTGAAATGCTGGATGCCCTATCCGTAAGACGTCTCTAGTGAGATGGGAAAGACCCACTCCAGACTCGTGTAGTATATTTATTATGAGAGATACAAGTGTAGTTCCTTGCCACAGATACCTTGCGTATCCAATAATGATATTCGATCTTTGCCTTCCCTCTCCTCAATGTATCACATCTGCATTCCTCCTTCCAGTTTCAGATGTCTCCTCTTGAAGGGCACAACAACTTCTCAAACTCTCGTGGAATAAAAACAAACAAAAATCATAAACAAGTCGCCGCCACCACCGCCCCAATTGTGGCACACACCCCCCCCGCTGATACAAAAGTTGACACAACATCCGACGGGGGAACATCCCCCTCGATAGACATGGTGCGGGGGGGCGGGGCGGGGCATATTTGCTGCTTGAGTTGAACTCAATTTAATGGAAAAATACGCCGAGCAAATAAAAGTTTTTCGCTGTCGTTTCTTTTGGCTGTTCTGGAAAATTTATGAGCTGATGATAGTATTCAAAATAATTCACTCTCCCATCGAAGTGTGAGGCAGGAACTTCTCAGCTGGCCTCCAGTTCACATAGAAAGAGATGGGGCACAGGGGTAAATCGAGAGAGAGAGTGAGACGGAGAGGGAGAAAGACGGTTTCCGCGCAGTCATTTGTGGACCCATTGAACCAGTTTTGGGCTCTACGAGTACATGTCGAAGCCGCTTAGGCCTAAGTCAATCTGTCACACACACACTAACACACACACACACTAACACACAGAGACCCTCAGAGCCACATTCGACTCGATGGCCGTGAAATTTGGCAATCGGTTCGAGGTTTTGTCGGTTTGTGTCAGTTTTGACTATAAAAACTCTGAAATCGAAGCAGTTAGGCATCAGTAGCAACTACAGCTCTATTCCATCATCAGTTCCAGTTCCCATTCGAAACTAAGACTCAAACTCCTCCAGCCATGGCATTCAAGTACGTCCTGTTGTCCCTCTGCGCTCTGATGGGTGCGACTAGCGCCGGCTTCGTGGCTCCGGCCACCACCTATGCCGCAGTTCCTGTGGTGACCAAGCTGGCCCAGCCCCACTACGATGCCGTGGGCACCACCCAGCAGAACGTGGTCCGCTCCTTCGGTGGCACCGTCTCCACCTACTCCAAGAACGTGGTCACCCCCTACTCGAGCGTCAGCAAGGTGGACTCCCGCACAACCAACAACGTCTACACCCCCAAGACTCTGTACTCTGCACCCGCTCCCGTGATTACCAAGTCCATCTATGCCGCTGCTCCTGCTCCAGTGTACGCCGCTCCAGCTCCAGTCTATGCCAAGACTGTGTATTCCGCTCCCGCCCCAGTTCTGGCCAAGACTGTGTACGCTGCTCCTGCCCCAGTTCTGGCCAAGACTGTTTATGCTGCTCCTGCCCCAGTTCTGGCCAAGACTGTGTACTCTGCTCCTGCCCCAGTGTACGCACCAGCGCCCGTCTACGCCAAGACCTACGCCGCCGCCGCCGCCGCGCCCACAGCCTTCGTCAAGTACTCGCCCGCCGCTGTGGTCTCCCACGCCAGCTTCGATGGCTTCGGCTCCCACTGGGGATACTAAGCGGAATGGAATGGAATGGACCTGACGAAGGTCCTGCCACCCACCCGTTGACACTTTGTTGATTTGTTCGTACGCAATAAAAAGCTACCAGTAGTCGCATAAAACACGAACTTGCTTTTTAGCTAATTACAGGAATGGGAATGGGAAGGGGAAGGGGAAGGGGAACGGGATGAGGGGCACACGGATGAGCAACAGGATGAGGCGATGGGGACGCACAAAGGTCCGCGCACATGTAGCGCTAATTAAAATGTTCCAGGAAATCAATGATAGCCACTAAGGTGAGTGAGTGGTTAGTGGGTGGAAAATGGGGGTCTCCATTTCAGGATAATCCAGAGTTTCCTTGCAGAATGGTAATAGCGTCAAAGAGAGTAAAGTCCTCACAAAATTTCAGCGAAACACAGTTGCTAGACTCCGTTTGAAATGCCATAAGTAACCCCAACTTAAAACTCGATGTACCTTCAATTCTGTTCTGTTTTGTGGTATAGCACTTTCACACTTTCCATTTCAGAGTGTGTGTTTTCCCTTTGTGCTGCCATTTCTCTAGCGTTTAATGGGGCGTACGATGTGTGCCAAGTAATTCTATGTCCACTCCATTCCATTCCATTCCATACCTGAAAACTGTGGCGTCTCTGTTTCTGTCTGTTTCTGTCTATGGATCTCCACGTAGTAGTCGACTATTTTTTTGCCCCAAATATTTAGTGCAAAACTTTCTGTTTGTCTTTGTGGCCAGGGTGCCGCAAAAAATTGTTGGCCAAAGTTTAATGAGCCACATGACCCTTTGGTGTTCGGCAGTTCGGCTGCCTTTGCCGCCATAAACTTTGGATGGGTCGCTCCTACAGCAGCTTGACCAGAGTGTTGTTCGGGGCTATGGGGATGGCGGTGGCGGTGGCTAAAAAGTTTCCGCCAGAACACCCATACGTATAAAAAAGGCATTAACGATGTGGGCCGGAGCAAACTATTTAGCCATAAAGTTGGTCGTTCCGCTGGACAATTTTGTATGCATATTTTATGGATTTTCAAATGCTGCAAAATTGTTTTCCACGACCAGAATTTAATGTTGACAACAATAAAATTTATGTACGGACATAAAAGAGGAATAAACTCGAGATGGATGAGATGTGGGATGGGATTGGGATGGGATTGGGATGGGATGGGTATGGGTATGGGGGGATTTGGATTGTCCTTGAATATTTGCCGCTTAGCTGCATTTGCATATTGTTGCGAATGTCGAGCTCTCCGTGTCCGTGTCCGAGTCCGGTTCGTGTCCGTGTCCAAATCCCTGGCTATCTCTTGGCATTCGCAATACTTTTTCAATCGCCCCGACATGCTTTGTTGATTTCTTTATTGGCTCATCCATATGCATGCCGGACACTGGACGCTGGACTCGGCGGGACATTGAAACCCTTTCGGCAGACTCAAGAGGAGACTCGAGTGTTTATCGTTATTGATTGCATCCGGTGAAATATGAGAAATCCAGGCAGAGTCCAATCCAATCCAATCCAATTTGTCCAGCACGCCAGTCTCAATACCAGACCGAATCCCAAACACCGAATGCAAATGCAATTTGTTATTACGGCGGTAGATGAATATTCTCAGTGTTCAGTGTTCTGAAAGAGCGGACTGGAACCAGCTTGCGCTCCAGGTACCTCTTGTGGAGGAGGATGATCACAATCAGGACGTACTGAAAACGAGGCTTTGAATGCTTTGATGGCGCTAATGGCGCTATGGCCCATGGTGTTCCTCTCACCTGGCAGAAGATTGTTACCATCTCGCCGACAGCCAATTCAACGGTCGCACTCTTCTTGGTCGAGCAGCCAGCCTGGAACAGGTCTTGGGACCTCATGCTGCCCTGCTTAAAGCAGCTCTTAGGCAGCAAATCGTTGTTATTGATATAGTCCTTTGGTCCCGTTATCCCGCAGCACTCGTACTGCGTGTCAAAACGGAGCAGCGATATGGTGGGAGATGATGAGGGATGATGAGGTTCTCACCTTATCTTCGTAGAACTCCAGGCTCCCGTGACTTTTCCAGGCTCTTTCGATGTCATGAATAATGGGATACTCGTGAGTCAACACGAGTGTTAACATCATCTGCAACCAGGTGGCCAAGAACAGTGACATTACGACCTGCAAACCGTACTCGTAGAGAATTAATTGTATACTGATTTGATGGGGGGGGGGAGGCACTCACAAAACGCAGTCCGCGGGCGCTGCGCTTAAGCACCAAGACGGCGGTCACGCATAGCAGAAAGACGACCAGAAGCACCACCAACAGCAATATGACCTGGTATTGCAGTATGAGGCACCGACCGCACCCACTGATCGAAGCGAGGGCCTCCGCATAGATAAACATATCCGCTAGGTTCAAGATCTGTGAGATTTTGCACGGATCAAGCACTGCGACTACGACCAAAGTAATGGACGAACTCACCAGACAGACGCTTATGAGGGTGTAAATGATAGATTGACAGAGTACTAGAGTGTAGCCTGGTACTTCCCTCGGGATTGTCCTAACGCGCTCTTCTGGAGGCGGCATATCTGGCGCTCTACTTACGGGCCAAAAACTTTGAATTTTCTCTCGGCTTTTTATTGTTATTTTCATTTCAACTTAAATAAACTGGGAAGTGACATATCGGTCGCTAAAATACTGATCTATCGTTCCGTCCCTGGGCTGCTGCCCAACTCGGTAGCTCTCTTGCAGGTATACCTATTCCAGAGATGATTACCCGCTCCACTCATCCGCTAAAGCTCTGCCAAGCACTTAAAGGGGTCTCTGGAATTTGCATAGATTTAACTTGGCAGCGTTTCATCGTGCCGGCATTCATCTTCAGCCACGTTGACCGCGGATAGGATTCCGGATTGGATTGGGCAAGGGGATGGGGATGGGCAAGGAGATGGGGATGCGGTCGAACTAGAACTACACAAAAACAGAGACATGCATAGGGAAATACATGGCGAGCTGCTATGGAATTTTTTAATCAAACAGTTGCCATTAATTACTGCAAAATTCTGTAGCCACATAACAGACATTTTTTCGACAGGCAGCCGCTGGAATGAATGAAAAGAAAGCTGAATCGTGCAATGGAAAGGAGAAAATAAAGCGTTGCCAAGCTGCCAAGGCGTGTTCCCTCTCTGTCTTCCCTGTCCATGTGTGTTAGTGTGTGATTTGCTCAGACATTTACCAACTAAGGGATACCCTCTACTCAGACTTGGACTGCCAACCATCTAATGGGAATGGAATATACCCTTGTGCCCCACAAATACTGGGTACAAACAGAACGCCAAGGGGCAACCACAGACAGTCCGTGCTCCGCCGCTGGAGTCGCCACCAGAGCAGCAGCACCCGCATCCGAGGCAGAGACTGTGGCAGAGGAGGGCAGAAACTAAAAATCAAATTAGGTGCAAACGAGCAACCGTCAGCGGCAGGCAGCAGGCAGCAGGCAGCAGGCGGCAGGCGGCAGGCGGCTGGTGCCCTTTGGGTGGGAGTGGATGCTGCAGAAAACAGAATAAAGAAGAGTGGGTGGGGGGTTGTGTGGGTGTGTGGGGGCGGGTCGCGGTTGCGTTTTGTAATGAATAATTTATAATGCGCCCCTCGCTGTTTTACTTGTTGTGTGTTTTTGTTAGCAGCTTTTAGTTGAGATTAAAATTTTGTGGTTTTTCACTTGAGCCTCGAATTAAAGTTCTTTTCAGCGGATTGAAAGTTCTGCCACGATCTGGAAGGATTCCCCAGAAGGAATGGCTGGCTGGCTGGCTGGCTGGCTGGCTGATAAATGTGCGTGTGCGGGTGTCAAGTGCACGCTCGTGAATTCAATTTGATACACAAACTGATTTATCGACTCGCTGTGGCAGTGGCAGTGGCACCATCACCATCACCATCCCCCTCTTTTTTTCCCTCTTCCACTATGCCTCAACTTCCTGCCACACGCCATTCATAAGTCAGTCCGTCAGTGGGAGCGCAGTCAGAAGTCAGTCGGAGCCGGAAGTGGAGACGATAAAAAATTACATACACTTGTAACTGTTATCCTCCAGCAGCAACCAAAGCCCCCACCCACCCGTACAACCACCTTGCCACCAGATACGTCTCGACTCCGCTGGGTTTTCTACTGGTACTATGTACCAGTAGTCGCTGTGCTCGTAGTGCTGCAGCCGCCCCCTAACAAGGTTAATTTGTTGCGATCGCAGTCCTCTGTCATTTATCTTCCCTGTCAGCGGCAACTCCTCCTTCGGATAGATAGATAGAGCCAGCATCGTTCTAATTTGAATTTAACAAGCTCGCAGAGAAACGGCAGAAAAGGAAGTCAGGCAGCCAGGCAGCCAGACAGTCAGCCAGTCAGTCCATCAGGCCGTTAGTCTATCAGGGAAGCATTGAAAATTAAAAATTTATTGCCAGGCGGGGTGTCAATCATCGCTGGCATCACTCTTAGCCAGAATGTAATAAAGTAACGTTGACAGAAAAGCAGTCCATGAATGGGGGAAGGGAAGGGCGAGGGGGGTGGCGAGTGACCTGTTACACTGCATTCGAAATACTCTACTAAATGAGGTGACTGAAATATTTGAAGGGCTATCCCTGTTCGGTACTTTGGATGGTAGATGCTGGTAGATGGACTTTCCCTGATAACAAACCTATGCGCAAAGTCGACGTATCCCCATCGAAAGCATCAAAAAATCTCGATAAAAATCCTGCCACAGAGTGGCACACACACACACACACACTCTCTTCACTCACTACATCATCATCAATTTGTGTGTGTTGTGTGTCTGGAGCACCCTCCAAAATTCCCCTCGCATCCACTCAGTGCTCTATCTACCTAAACTTCCCACCAGCCCAGCACTCGGCACACTATCCGTTGAACGTTTCAATTTCACTTGTTGGCTTCGATTGTCGCCTGCAACCGATGGTTGGGGCTGGGGTTGGGGTTGGGGGCACAATTGAAAGCGACACTTTTATGGTTTTCAGATTTGTGTCCCCTTGTATAGCTCTCCAGTTCTGCTCTACTTTTTTGCTCCGTGTTAACATTTTTTGTTTTTGCTGAACGGGCTGCGCCCCGTGCTTTATTGCATTTGAACTTTTGTTCTCTGTTCTCTGGCTCTCTAATTGAGAAATTCTTGGCCGAATTGCGAGGGGCGAATTATTTTTTAAAGTGTTCACAATTATACTTCCAAAGCATTGCATAATAGTTTCAATAATTTTAGTTTTATTCGAGCCAAGTTCTGGTCGAGCTGGTTCGGGCGGGCTCGTATTTCGGGGAAATAAAATTTTGTTACATATTTTGCGGCGTCAAATGGCAGCCACAAAAATGAATAAAATCGTAAAATTTCCCCCTCCACTCGGACCGCAGTCTGCTGTGCAGCCGGAGAGAGAGAGAGAGAGAGAGAGAGAGAGAGAGAGAGAGCTAATAACGTATACTCGAAAACCGGATGCGCCACAGACCAATGCCGCACAATAGCTGACCCCACATTTAACCCACTGATGGCCCCCTGTCCCAGTCCCTGGCCCCATAGCTATCACAGCTAAGTCAGCATGTGTGTGAGTGTGAGTGAGTGTGTGTGTGTGTGAGGAATTTAAGTGCCGAAACCATTTTTCGGAGAAAGCGAGGAAGCGGAAACTGAACGTCTAACATAACCTCAATTTGTATGCGTTTCGTTCGTTCTTTCATTTGTTTGTTTGTCTTTGTGTCTGTCTGTCTGTCCCTCTCTGTCTATTGCTCTCTCGTTTTGCTGGAGATTGCAATTGCATTGCCCGCCTTGCTCCAGCTCCTGCTCTTGCTCTTCCTCCTCCCAAGCCCTCAGCACTGAGTTTTTCTCGCGCTGTGTAAATATTTGATTTTTGCATTAAAGTCAATTTGCTTTCATGATTCCGTAATTCATTGTTTACTCACGCCAACTTCTATTACGCCTTCAGCCGCACCCCTCACGTGGTACCGCCCCCTCCCATCCCCCATCCTCCACCCATCAGCCAACCCGCTTTGATTGTTTATTTTCATATCCCCCTGCCATTAAGCCAGAACCTTCCTGCACCGAAATAAATATGTAGTATACATTTCGATGATTCATTGAATAACTTTTTGTAAAACAAGAAAGCTGTACCTACGGAAAAATATATGTTTTTATATTATTTACCATTTATACGAACAATTATTGTTGGTTATTTGTGGATATTTCATTGGATCGGGAAATTGATATAATTTTTTCTGAGTGTGCCATTGGGCTTCCCGCATTTCCGCTGCATTTCTACAGACACGACACCAGGCCGGGGCTTTGCGATATCCGCATCATCTTTGTTTGTTGCTCGCAGGAAGGTTTTCCTCCCCACTATCACCCCTGTGGCACTGCCTTTTTCTGCCCCCAAATCCCTTGCCACAATCAACAATCCACAGGATAGTCCCTGCCTCCGTTCCAGCTACAGCTTCAGCTCCAGCTCCAGCACCAGCACCAGCTTCGGTCTGTTTTAATATGCGCACTCAACGTTAGAAATTAAATCTGGCTCTCAAATGTTATTTGTGCTTTTCGTTTATTTATTTATTTATTATTTGCTTACGCGGCTGGCATTTCCTGGCACCAGCTCCACCTCCAGCTCCAGCTCCACCTCCACTTCCAGCTCCGATCCGGGATACGGAATCCTGGATCCCGGATCCCCGTTCTGTCCCAGTTTTCATTAGGTAATGCATAATAAGCTCGAGAAGTTGTGCGAGTGAATTTAATTTATATTTTTGCGTATGTATGTGTATGTGTATGTGTATGTGTATGTATGACTGAGAGGGTCTCTGGTATGGTCCCATGGAAAACCAATTACAAAACTGAATATGAATGAAAAGCATCGGACTTGCAGTTCCATTGTTAGTGGCGAAACGGATGAAAATGTTTGAGAAGAGTGCAACGATTAAAAGATACCTTAAGCATGGCTATCACCATCATGTAAATGAAAGAAAATAACTACCAATAAACGCAACCTCCATCCCATATGAGCGCCCATATGTCGAGAGTTTATTGCTTCAACTTAGCAGCCACTTAGCCCCCCCAGACATGGCCGTGGCCATCGTCAAACATCAAAGCTTTTATGTTGGATCGCACGGGAAGCACAATGAAAGTCAGGCATTACCTCATGCATTACGCAAGATGCTGTGCTCGGAAATGGCAAAGCCAAACCAATACGACCCACCATCAATATCCCTCCATCCATCGAGCATCCATGGAGCATCCATCCGAGAATCGAGAAGCAGCGACTGGCAGCATTATTATAAGAGGCGCGTCGCGTGCAATTTTAACGAGCTTACGCATTTTATCGCCAGTAGCAGCAGCAGCAGCAGCAGCAGCAGCAACAGCAGCCGCAACAGCGTGGAGCCCGCAGGAGAACACTGTCATCGCCTCATCATCAACAGGCGATGTGACTGCAGTAAAAAAGAATCTAATTTAGTGCGAGGTTTGCATACAAATTGTGCTCCGACCACGAGCACGACCACAGCAGTAAAGGAATCCCTGCGTGACAATGAGGCGGTAGTGAGTGGTGGGAGTGCGGATATGAGGTTCCGAGGGTGTTAATCCGCCATTGATGTCACGATATACATTGATTCGCCATTTGGCTTATGCATTTTTCATTAATTGTCTTGTCGCTGGCAATCTCATCTCCCTTTGAAAAGAGTGTGTGTTGCGAGTGTATATGTGTGTGTGTGTGTGTGTAGAGGGCTGTGCCAAACAATTTAATCAGAAATTCTAATTCGAATCCAAAGTTGGGCACAAGTTTTTAATGACTTTTCCAACTCCAAGTCTATGCAGGCTCAAACTTTCAGTCGGGGCCCAGCGTCGGAGCAACTGCAATTACTGCAATCGATGCCAGGGCTCGGGGGCTCGGGGGCTCGGGGGCTCGAGGGCTCAGGGGCTCAGGTGTTGTGGATGCTCCATTCTGGCAGGTGGCTTTCAAGTTAGACACAACAGCAAACAAAACCAGGTAGAACGCAAACCGCTAATCGCGTTACACAAAACTTTGCCTCAAAAGCAAAAGCTCTCGCGGCAGGCAATCGAGTGCGAAATTCCACATACGACCCGTGTGACGCGGTGCTGGCGTGTGACGTGGCGATAGCGAAAGCATTCAAGTCATTTCCGCTTAGGCAATCAGTTTGACGGCATCCAGGTGAGCCGAGACATGACACATGAGGCCGCGTGCTGTTGTCGCTCTGCTCCGCATTTGAATGCCGCAAAAGGCTGCTTGGCGTAACCGACACACAAGCAAATAAACATGGCTGCCATCTGGCCACTAGATGGGGCACAGTGCGTCACATATTGCGAAGAAACTGACGAAAATATTAGAAATATGCACTTGGTTTCCAGCAAATGTTCTAGCAGATGTTCGCAGATTCGCAGCACGGTGCTTCATCAACCGGAAACAGGAAACCGGAAATTTAAAGCCTTGCCAGGCAAATCAAACGATTGGCCGCGACTCTGCTTGCACTTTGTTATTTGTTGTTGCTATGCAGTTGATTGTTACTGTTCCATTCGTTGCCTCTGTTGCTTCTGCCAGACACTGCGGACAGCTTGAGTTGCATTGTGCAAAAGTTTAATTACAATTTGTATTTTTTTCGAGATATTTTCCGTAAAAGCTGTAGAAACTTTTTATTGATATTGTTGTGTGGAGGAGAGCGTGCGGGAGGGGAGCAAAGTGGCATCCGCCGCCTCAATGTCAAGTGTCATGTTATCCCCCGACTTATTCATGTCTGCCAACAGGACACAAAGCGGCGGAGGGCTCAACCAGAACGGAACGGAACTGAGGAGAAAGGAGAAATTACTTGCAAATTGATTACTGGTATTGCCAGGCCTGACTTTGAGTGGCTTTTGCCCGTACTGCTTAATAGCCGATGTCGCTTTATCAGCATCTGAGCGGATTCAATGATGTAATGCACATACACACACACACACACACACACACACACACACACTTGGATAAACACACAATGTAGCGGATCAAAAAGCAGAGATGCCTCCACTCTATTGGCCGCTTCGGACAGCAGAGAGGGAAGGCAAAGTGTCGGTGGAGTAAGAAGAAACGGTTGTTCGATGGGTTAAGGCTAGGTATTCTGTTACTCCCTGGGCCAACTTCGAGCTACCTTCCAGATATATTAAAGCACCCCTCGTGTGCTGGCTGTAATCAATAAACCTCTCGAGACAGCCTTGGCAGCCATCAGTCGGAAATTGTCATAAATTCATTTTTATATGTGAATCCAATTGGCAGGCACGAATGCGCCACCGATGCCACCGATGGAAAGTGCCTGAGGCAGATGGCTATGGAAAGTAATGCCCAGTGCCACGCCCATTGCAGATCCGCAATTGTTGCACTCTGTGCCGGGCGTTATATAACTTTCGCACATGTGCATGGAAATTTTATGAGGTATGCAAATGTGTCAACTTTATTTGCAATATTTCGACACATTTCGACACTTGTTGCCATAATATACTGCGCCCGTCCAGGACCCTGTGTCCCCAGGACCCCATCCCCATCCCCGTGCGATCCATGCATACTGTATGTATGTACATATTTCAGGAGCTTCGTCGCAGGTCACGTACGGCAGTCGCGCCCAACTGTTGCACAACTCTTTGGGGTTCACTGTTGCGTGCCGCCATTTGCACGGGCTCATAAGTTCTGTTGCCTGTCTGACAATTGAATTAAAGCAAATGACAACGAATGCATACAGTACAGTGAGTACTGTGCTGCTGACTGCATCGACGTTGCAATTTTAAAGCCTACTTTCCAGGGACCCGCCGTGTGGCTGTGGCTGTGACTGCGACTGTGACTGCGGTTGAGAGTGGCTAAGTTTGCCTGAGTGGGAGTGCATAATTGCAGCTATTGTTTAAATATTTGCCAACATAATTAACTTAATTCAATTGGATTTCCATTAGAGCAGCACGCACAACTTGAACCCTCGTATTCGTAGTCGTAGACGGAGTTGGAGTTGGAGTTTGAGATGGAGGCTGAGCACGACTGAAGGATGAATGCAGTGCAGTGTTTGCTCAGCTAAGGTAGCCCCACCATCTAAGGATATCGAATCAAAGGATTGGCCCTGCATAACATATGAGCCTGAGGAGGAGCGTCATCCGAAAATCGACGTTCCACTTTGACTTTGGCTTCGACTGCGACTTCGACTTCGACTTCGATGACGTTGTCTATTGACTTTGGAAATCGAATCGAATGCGGCAGCAAATCACACAATAAAATAATTGATTCCATTTCAAATGCACACACACCCGGAGGGAGAACTTGGCAGAAGACTTGGCAGGATGTGCGGGTCGTATCGTGTATCATTGGTATCGTACCCATGCCAGTGCTGGCAAGGACACGACTCCTTTGGCTGTCTGGTGCTGAGTACAACTTTATTTTCATTGTTTGCAGATTTAACATTTAGCGCAGCACACACACGGAGCAAAAAAAATGTAAAAAAAACATACTGCCAGAGGCAGCTCTGTGGCCAAGTGCCATTTGGTTATTTATAAGGGGGCTTTTCCATTAGGCCTCCTTGTTGGCCGCATGCAGGTGCTCTTTACGGGTTTTGCGGCGCATTCGCAGATTGGAAATGAGACGTACGGTGCAGAAGTAGACCAGCTCCACGATGCTCAGCATAGAGACGCCCATGAAGAGGCCCAGGAGCCCGCCGCAGTTGGCCAGAAAGTCGGTGGTGCCGTACAGCTCAGAGCGGCGTGAGGTCAGGAACTGGGCCTCCTTGAAGAACATCGAGACACGCGACATCTTCATCCTGAACAGCGGGAACAGCGGGAACAGCGGGTAGAGAACTGTTAGAATGGATCTCTTTATGGCCTTCCGATATTTGGTTGCTTACCCTTCTAGCTTTTTCTGTGCCTCCTGGCCCTCGGGCGTGTCCCTGTTGCTAACCGTCTGGTAGTCAAAGTCCGCCTGGGAGATCTCCGCCTCGTAGGCTATTGAGGTGCACGACGGCAAACAGTTGCACTCGGTCTCACCACGGGTATTCTCAGCCGACGAGACCAGCCCTTGGGTGAACTCCCTGAGCAGCAGCTCGTCCTCCGCCTGGTTGTAGCACTTGAGATTGGCCGCACCGCAAACGGGCATATTGACATTGCCTACACGGGGAATCGGTGAAGGAGACTTAACGGATTTCGAATGGGAAACTTACGCGGCATCGAGAACTTGACGCATCCGCACTTGGTGAGGGTGAAATTGGCCAGACACTCCAGTTCGCAGTTGCTCTGGGAGTAGATATTGAAGAAGCGCAGATCGCGCTCCTTTTGGAAGTAGCACTGCCGGCGGTTTGGCTCGTAGTGCTTCAGTCCGTCCGAGGTGGTGATGATCTTGGGACGGATGGAGATGAGAACCTCCTGGTCGAAGGGTATGCGGAAATACTGCTTGGATACTTGGGCCACATCTCCGGGGGTGTGTAAAAGAATCTGAAATGAAAACATTAGTTCGAGGACGAGAACGAGAGCGAGGGATATTCCACCTTGAAACCCTGAACAGGACCACGGCACATATCATCAAAGTCCATCTCCACGCCACCCATAAAGAGGTAGAGACCGGCCCTGGATCCAGGCCCCAGCACTCGATTGGGATACGGGGATATATCGGCGCTAGCACTGTAGCCATCCTCCACATTCCAGTCCATGGACAGACGATTCTCCTCGCGGAATATAAAATCGGGAATGATGCTGGAAGATTTTCCAGTGTAAGTGGGTCTCACATTCATTGTTGCAAACCAGCCGCAACTTACCCCTCGGGGCGATAGATCTCGGCGGGACTGAGCGAGTTGAAGCTGTAGCAGACCCCATCTTCGGTGACGAACTTGTGGAAGATGTCGCTGCACTTGACGGGCGTGTTGCGCCACTTGCAGTTCAGGTAGGTGTCGTCGAAGAGAGGCGACACTTCGTTCAGGGAGTCGATGATCTCCATGCCCTTTTTGGTCTTCTGGCCCAGGGCAATGTCGTGCAGATGGGGTTCGCACACCTGGGTCACGGCACCATACAACTCTTTTCTATGAACGGAGACGGAGACGGAGATGGAGACGGAGAGAGGTACGGAAAGACCGCCAGGATTGGTTACGGGTGGGAGCGACTTACTGCTTATCGGTAAGATCCACTATTCCACTGACGTTGTTGGAAAAGTCGCGAACCTGGTGGTAGCTGTCGGTGAAGTTGAATATGGAACGTCGCGTCTTCGTCTCGGGACAAACGGTGACGGCTGGGAATGGGATCTGCCAGACGGGCGTGGACTTCTCAGCGAAGCTCACGATCACCGGGTTGTTGTTCCACTTGTCCCAGATGTTGAGGGTCAACTTGCAGCAGGTGAAGATGGATAGCAGCAGCACGCTGACCCAAAACAGGCGCTCCAGCCAGGGGCGCTTCTTCTCGCCGAGATACCGAATGCCGTGGATGGTCGTGTAGTCGCAGTATTCATGGATGATGGCCTTGGCCGCCTGAAAGCCGCTGCCGTACTTAATCTGCTTCTTGGTGTCCACCTCATCCTCGCTGTCATCCGAGATGGTCTCCCGAAAAGCCGGCGCCGCCCTGGCCATCAGAGCAGCCCGCTTCCACTGGCTAGCACCGGTCAGTTGGACCCTCGTCAGGTCGTGGCTGGGTGTATGTGGCTGGGTGCTGTCGGTAGACATGGTCGAAACTGGATCCGGTCCGACTTGCTGCAATTGCGTTGACTAAGTCAGAGGAGCGCACGCAAAGGCTTCGTCTTTTATAGCTGGCCGGAGAGGTGCGGCTGCCCAGGAAGCCCGTTGGGGCACTGGATCTGCCCCCGAAGGATTCCTGCACGCATCACGCATCGTATACGAGGAAATTCGTCAGGGCTTGGAGCAGTAAAGGCATGAGAATGGGAGGGGAGAGGGAGAGGTGGGGGGGTATGAGCGCCTCAGTTTTCGGTGGCGTTTCAATTACTTCACTCGCTAAGCTGTTGTAATTTGCAAGCTCGCACCCGGGAAGAGTCGGACTGTAGAGCAGTCCCCGGGGCAGCAGCAGCCGGTCGGAGTAATTGTCAGCGCTGACCCAATGCCGGCTAAATGTTACCTTCGAGCCCGCTCTGGGTGAGGCATTCTAATTAGCACTCGCGCACTTTAAGCTCCCCAGGCCCCAAGCCCCGGGCCTGGGCCATGAGCATGGGCTTGGGACTGGGCTTGGGCTCGCTTCAACCACATCTGCATCCGGTGTCGAGGTGGTGCACCTGAACTACGGCAAAATTGAAAAGGCTGTTGTTCCCATGCCCAGGACCCAGGGCCCAGGGCCCAGGCTTATATATTTTAAATCCCGGCGTCGAGTCGTCGAGTGCAGGCGCTTAGAGCGACCTCGAAACAAAATGGCAAACGGCCGCAGACGCAGACAATGTCGGGTCAAATCCTCAGGTTAAGCGCGGCATAGCGGAACAGTAACAGAAAGGAATACAATATTTGGCCACTTGAACACTTAATACACTACCTTTCCTTTCGAAAAGAACATACAAAAATCGGCAAACTTTCCCATAACAAAGCAATTGTATTTTCAAGTCCAAACAGTATTGTTAGATAATGTCGATATCTAATACCCATCAATAGGTAGCCACAAAAGGGCATATCATGCCGATCGATCGGACTCTAATGATTACGAAAAGACATTTCACGCCCTTATCGGCTGCTCTATAGCCTACCTATGAAGTACTGGAAAAAAAACAATATTTTAATAATCTCGCACAAATACCTTCCTAGAAGCATTTCGATAGGCATTAAAATCTCCATGCCCCAATGCCACTCCCAGATCGGCTTATTTTAGCACATGCCCAAGGCTGGTTTGAAAGTCATCATACCCTTCGTTTGTGGTCCAACACAGCGCCCCAATAGCCAGTGGCAAGGACATGCACAACAAAAAGGAGCACATCAACAAGAGGCGCCACACACAACACGATGCGACCGTTTTCGTTGCGCAATTTAATAAAGTTAACTGCATTCTGGCTGGGCATTGTGTCTAGATTTTTGGGGGCAGGAACTTGCAACTCCACGTCGGCCAGGAACTCACCTTTTGTTGGGACTTTTTATTATCGTGGCGCTTTGCTTTCAACAATGTTGGCATTGTCCTTGCTCTCCCTGTTGCCTCTTGCCTGCTGCCTGCTGCCTGTTTTCGGTTCTGACTCTAAATATTTACACACTCCACTGTCTGGCAGGGTCTGACGTCGGTGTCTGCAGGTGCTCTGAGAGTCTGGCGATCTTCATTTATTTTAATGAGCTCGACAATAGAATTTCTAATGCGTAGCAAACACCCAGCACCCAGCGAGCTGTTGCAGCCAAGGACAGAGTCCCAGGGTGCCTAAAAACTTTCCCTTTCAAAGTTACACATTAAAAAGATTCGGGCGAATATGTTTATTATCTGTATATGTATATGTATATGTTTTTTGGTATATTTTAATACATTTCATTTGCTTGTTTATATGCTTAAGCTGGAGGACATTGAATTGAATGTTGTTACCTTTACTAGTTACAAATTTGGTTGCCTGCTAATACATAATAGATAGGTTTATCCTATTTACATAGTCACTACTTTTGATATTTGTGGATATTACAGAGTACATATATAGCTATTAAGTTTACGCGTATTCGATTATGTTACTATATAATAGAGCTCTGCGCCTCACAAGTTTCATCGAGTTTGTTTTTGAAACACCTGTTGTTCCTATGCCACTTTTGATATACAATTATTGTGGCTTCATTTTTTACTTTACGCTACGATAATTAAGCTTGATAATCTATAAATATATATGTATAAAAAAAAAAAAACAATTGAAATTACAATGAAAGCCTGGGCGTTAACAATGATCATATGATTCTTTAATTTGTATCCTTGTAATTGCTGTTTAACTATATACAAAGCTCGTTGCCGTTTCCCTTTTCCCTTTTCCCGTTTCCCGTTGCCCGTTTAATCTGCCCCATTGTCCCATTGTATTGTAACATTTTCCACACTTTCCCCACTGTGCAGACAGACGCTGACAGTTTAAGCCCTCCATAATTTTACCTATACGTTCACTTTTGCAGTTCTGAAACCCCAACAAATACCCTCGTTTGAAACGCTAAACCCAAAGGACATGCGAACAACACAAACATAAAAGACCAATACGATTACAAGTACATATTGCACACACTCATAGTACACACGAGTATCCGTATATGTTTGTAATTGTTGTTGTTATAGCTACCGTAGTTATATCTGGTTTATCTGTATGTCATACGTACATATGTATAAGTATATAATCTATAGCTAATTTAAAATGATATGTTTGCTGTAATTAACGTCCTCTTCCCGCCGGCTAGTGTTAGTCTGTTACAAAAATACTGAAGAATTGCACTTTTATCGGATATCGAATAAAGATAAACCCCCCACAAAACCCCAATCCAAAGGCAGTTCTCTCTGAATACTGCTGCTGCCCGATCATCGACCTATTGCGGGGCCAGGGCCAGGCTCAGGCTGTTCGACATCAGGCTCAGGGCAGTGGCCGCCGCTGGTGCCGCAGTGGGGCCAGACGTCTCCTGCGAAAGAATAATCAAGGATATACATCGATATGTAATTCGAACACGCTAGAATCTCTCTCTTGCAGCTTTAACTTGCATCTGCAACTGTTGGGGCTTATGGGTTTTCTATACTCACAATGCTCAGAGTTCGCACAATGCAGGCGCGTGTGGCCGGCGGCTCATCCGGCTCGAGTCCTGGGGAACTGCCCCGCGAGGATACGGACCCGTTCAGGAGCTTCTCATCCGAATGGTGCGTCTGCTGCGAGCTGCTGGACATCCTTCCGTCCAGCGACAGGTCGTCACGCTGCTGGTCCTGCAAGAGAAGCGATTGAACATCAGCAGATCTGTGTGTGGGGAAGGGGGCGACACGCACCTCTTTGGGACTGGGGCTTGGACTGAACTTGATGTCCACCAAGCAGTTTGTCTCCGTGTCGCTGGCAGCGCCATTCTCTACCGATCCGGCCAGAACAATGGCCTCGCCTGTGGGCGACATGTGGCCATTGCTGATGCTGTGGTTATTGTTGCTAATTTTGTGATTGTTATTGGGCTCCTTGTTAAGTGTGGATGAGGCAGGCATCTGCTTTGTGGCAGCCTCATCAGCGGCCATCGTTGCATGACCATTCTCCACAGTTGCACTGGCATTGTTCAACAACACTGTGTTGTTCGTGTTGTTCGTGGTGGCGCCGCTGTTGGTGGCATTGGCATTGGCATTGGCTGCCTCATCGCCTAACTCGTAAATGTTAACCATGTGCGCGGCCTGTGCGTGGACCATCAAATCCCAGGGATTGGCGAAGGCATCCTTGCAAACGGCGCACAGCAATTTGGCGCTCGATGGTGGTGTCTCTGCGTTTGTGTGTGTGTGTGTGTGCGTGGGGAAACATGCGAGAATTAATTAGTTATTTAAGTTGGAATTTGCAGAAGGCCGACGTTGAGGCCCTGTCCGCATAAATAACTCAATTTTAAATGCATTTGCAAGCAGCCGCAGGCCTCAGGACCATGCCACAACCAGACAAGCTGGATATGGATATGGTTATACGGATCTGTAGCCAGATGTTGCTGACTTGCAAACAGGCCAACTCCCCGCTCACTCACTCACAATGAGCCTTAGACAAACACTTTGGTCTGAGACTGGGCATGGGCATGGGCCTGGGCCTGGGCCTGCATTTGGGAGGGTAAAAAGTGTTTAACAATCATAAATTAATTGCCAACAGACAAGCTGCCACACCCAGTCTTGGTCATGGTCCCAGTCCCAGTCCCAGTTGCATTCCCCATCTCGCCCCACCACCACTTACTTGCACTGTCCGCAAAGGCAACATCCTGGCACTTGCATGTGAACCTCAGCTTGCAATAACTTTTCTTGTGGTCCAATAACTCAGACAGCTCGCCGAAGCATTCCCGGCAATTGCCGCAGATTAATGTGTCCGGATTGCCTGTAAGTATTGGAATAGAGTGGCACAAACGAGTTGTTTAGATGCTACCAACAAGACTGAGAAAATTGCAACACTTAATACTCTATTGGTTTTAATTCTGTTCAGCATTCAATCATAATTTTTCTAACATTTTCTAAGTCATTTTAACCACTCAATTAACGAAAACTTCTGAAGTAATTTTTATAATTCGAAATCAAGTAAAAAAATATACTTAAAGGACCAATATAATATTCCCATCTCAGTGGATACGACCGATTCTGTTCCTAATATTGATAGGCCAGAGCTTCACTTCGGCCTGCAGCAGGTGCTGCCTGTCCAGGACCCGACGCTGCTGGCGGCCAGGGCTCACCCACTGTAGTCGCTTCTGCCTCAGCACCTGCAGATCCTTGGTCTCCATTTCGTTTTGTCCAAAGGTTTCGCCTCTGCTTTCTTGGCGATATCGGAGAAGGTTGCTAATGGCATCGATGTGAAGATCGGGATGGTAGACATGACGGTTGGTGCGGTGCTGTGGCTGATGCTCCTTGGTCTCCTGGCTCTGCTCATCCTGGAAGTTCAGGGAGAAGCTGATGGGCATCTTGCCTTGCAATTTCTCTTTGGATGGCTTGGTACAGCAGGGTAGCTTCTTGGTGGTTTTTGTCTTTGTCTTGGGCCTGGGTGTGGTGGTCTTTTCCTTTGCCTTGTTCTTGTCCGGCTTGGCAGGCTTCACATCTACGACGACCTTCTCTCCATCCGTGGGCTCCTCTGTCGTTTCCGCTTCTTCAGGTGACTCCGTCGCACATTCTTCAGTGTCCACCGAAGTGCCAGGAACCGCGGTGCAGGCCAACGCAGCCCCGCTCAGCTCTGGATGGTTCTTTGGGCGAATCCCGAAAACCTGTTGGAGCTGCTGCAGCAGCTCGTTTCTACGATCTGCCTGTGCCGTCCTCTGCTGCCGAAACTCCTCCTGCTGCTGCAAGTCGAAAGGATACTGGGACGTGAAGTGCCCGTTCTCCTTGGGCTGCAGATTAATAAACGGAACCTGCTGGGCAATCGCTTCAACCACAGCGGGCATCTCCATGAGTTTCTTGAGGGATTCGTAGGAGAGCCTCGACGGCATCAGCCTCAGCTGCTGCTGTTGCAGTTTCTCATTTTGCTGTGGCTGGCTCTTCATGCCTTTGCGGTAGTCGTCCGGCCTCTTGAGAAGGCTCTCCTTCAAGCTCAGAACACCGCTAACGTAATCAGGTGCCAGAACGGACGGAGGGGCAGATAGGGGGAATGACTGCCACAGCGACTGCACATGCTCCTGAAGCTGAATATCATGGGGCTGGCGCTGCTGGGGCAGGGGCTGCTGGCCGTTGACGATTCTCAATATGGAAATGAGAACGACTAAGCGAGCGACGGCGATGACATTGCCACTTGCCCCGCTTTGAAACATTTCTCAATTTCAGAGAAACACACATGTAGGAATCGACAGACTTGTTTTTGACATATTTATCAAAGGAAGGCTTTTCGATTGTTCAATGATTGAAATCAATCAATGATAGTATTCGAATCTAATCTAAAGCAATTAAGCTGGTTCCGAGCCTCATTTACTTTTGCGCTTTCAGCCAAAAGGTTCCGTTTTCGTTTTAAGGTGCTCCCGTTGTCGCACATTTTTATCTTCGATATGTTTCATGTTTCAAGCCGGAGCCTGCCTGAAGTAACCGCTCTACTTAAAGCAATACAGTTCGAGTAAGCAGTAAGATAATATTACAGAAGTGCTCGATGGCCCCACAAACTGTCCTTAGAGTAGAACGAACACACACTCATTAAAATATTCCTTGTGGCATCCCCTCCCGCTAAAGCCATTCAAGTCAATACTCACTGTACACTTTGAAAGGTCCCCAGTGCTGATGCAAACTTAATTGCTCCTGTGCATGTTGTTGCTGTTGTTGATGCTGTTGCTGCTGCTGCTGCTGCTGTTGCTGCTGTTGCTGCTGCTGCTGTTGTTGTTGCTGCTGTTGTTGTTGCTGCTGTTGATGTTGCATCAATTGGCTGTGCAACTGAAGCGGCGTTGCCGCCTGATGAGGCTGCGGTTGCTGTGGGGACAATGCCAGCGTCAGTGGTTGTAGCAGGCATCCCAATTGTTGTTGCTGCTGCTGCTGCTGTTGATGATTCTGCTGATGGGCAAAGGCTCCGGCCCCATTCCCAACACCGACTCCAACGCCAACTCCGACGTTGACTCCACCAGGATACTGCTCGGCGAGCGCCGTTTGATTAGCAATTATTGCTGACTTTGCATTCTGCGGCGATGTCGTCGCCTGGACAGCGACGCTGCTCTTCAGCTGAAATCCAAACTGGGGCTGGGGCTGCTGCTGCTGGTGCTGGTGCGGATGAGTGTGCGAATGCTGATGGGGATGCTGGTGCGGATGCGAATGCTGTTGCTCTTGTTTGTATTGAGACCAGTGGAGGGCACCGGGTGCCGCCGTTGTGGCTGCCGTGGTGGCCACTGCCGCCGCGGTGGCGGCATTGGAGAGCAGACTCTGCTGATGCAGCAGCAGCTGCTGTTGGGGCAACAAATTGGCCATGGCCGCCATGGCAACGGCAGCCACCTGCTGCTGATGATGGTGCTGCTGTTGCTGCTGCTGCTGCACTTGCTGCGCCTGCTGCTGCTGTTGCTGGTGGTGGACGGCTGCCGCCGCAGCAGCGGCCACCGCGGCGGCACTATGATGGTGCGGTCCATGCTGCTGTTGCTGCTGTTGCACGGCCACGGCCAGGCCGTTTCCGTTGGTCATCAGGCGCTTCCGCTTCTTGGCACGCACTCCATTGGAGCCTCCTCCGCCGCCGCCACCGCCTCCGCCCCGCAGCAGGGTTGAGGAGCAGTAGCTGTCGTAGAAGTAGTCCCTGGGGGAGACACAAGCAGAAGGCAGGATATCATTACACAGACGGAAATGCGCTCGGCAAACATTTGCTCGCTAATTGAAGTGTCGGCAAGTGCCCGGAAAAGTATGCAACAAAGAAATCAACTCGAAACATGGCCATGCTCCGTAGATACAGATACAGATCCCGATAGCCTAACCTTTCCCTTTTCCCATTAACTGAAAATGAACAACCTGCCAACTGTTGCCCCGCCGCAGTGCAGTGTCTGCAAGTCAGTCTGTCAGTCAAGCCATCAGTCCGTCTGTCAGTCAATATTTGTTTAGGCCTCGCATTTCTCGCATTTCTGGCTGCCCCGCCGTTTGTATTGTCATTTGGCAATTGTGCTTGGCCTCCCGCCGGGTTATGTTACCAGTGATTGATACAATGACCCAAAACACCCTTCACCCTTCCCCCTCACTCACTGAAGCCAGCCAGCCAGCCATTTGTGGTCAAATGAGTACCGGAGTGGGCCATTCAGGCTTTTGGGTGCTGGAAGGGGGAGTGTGGCGCAACAATTGCGGCTTTTTCGGTCGGTTAGTGTGTGGTAAAGGGAGCCAGAGGGGAGGATGGAATAAAAGTGGGGAGTGGGGCAGCCGTTTAATGACAAACAGGAGAGCACCTGGACAGATCGAATGGACGGGATGGGGCTGGAGCGTGACATGTTTGCGTTTTAATTACAATCAGGTCGATGTCAGATGGATTTCCTCTCCTGCCCCACGGCGATGTCCTTTTAAAGCCTTAACGCATTTCACTTCGGCGTCATTAAGCTTAAATTAAATATTTCCACACGAGTGGAAAAGGCTGGCAAGGCGGCGCGGCCGGGACTCAAGACCCAAATAAATTGTGGATGTCGCTCAGTCATCATTAAGGCCGCACCAGGACAAACAAGTGCACATGTCAGAGCCAGTACCAACCCCAGCCACAGCTCCAGCCACAGCTCCTGGCGGGACGGGCAGGACAACCGGGACATTATGGCATACATTGCAACTGTCACTCACAGCGCAGAACTCGCAGAAAGAACCCGGAGTGTGTTGACGCAGCACTCGAACTCTCTCTCCCCACGCGGACGAATAGACTGGCAGACGCGGACGAATAGACTGGCAGACGCGGACGCGGACGCGGACGGACACAGGAATACTCGAGTGACCCACACTGCAGACGAGAAATGGAGACGAAAACTTGGTCTGGCCACGGCTACAGGCTACAGGCTACAGGCAACAGGGATCGGGGAGACTCGGCCAGCAGTTGACAGCCAAATATTTTATGCCAGACGGGCGATGAAACAAAGGACGCCCTCATGGCCATCGCCTGATGAATTGTTCCTTATTTGTTTATTTATTTGGGCGGAACTTTGGGTCTGGCCCATACATAGGCCAGCATGGAGCAACCCCATGGTAACGCTAACGGTAACACCAGAAGAGTCCAGGCGAAACCGAGCGAAAGTCAAGCCGTTAAATGATATGTAAATAAACTCTAAATGAACGCCACATGGCGACGTTAAATTGACCAAAATAAACTTTTAGATTAAGTTCAAATGAGCTGCAATGGAAATGTATCCCAGAAGGCATTCCGAATAGTCGTCATCGTAATTTTCCCCGGAGGGGGGAAGCACTCACCAATCGTTTCCCGTCTTGCTCACATTTTGTCGCTTCCTTCCAATCTGGTGTGCCTTCGGCTCGGCCACCATGTTCACATCTGTAATGGAAGACAGAGAGAGAGAGAAAAAAGAGATTAGATGGAGGATTCGGATTTGGACTCGGATTCGGATTCGGATTCCCCCATTCCTAATTGGAAAAGGCAATCTGCTGTGGGCCCCAAACAAAAATAAACAGAATACACACAAATTTCGGGGTCTTTTGATGTCATTGTTTCTCTAAACAAGACCGGCAGGACAATGGAATGGAATCCTTTTCTATCTGGGCAGGGCCTTTATCATTTCAGATCCTTTCATTATGCAAATGAATGGACGAGCTGTGAGTGATTAAAAAATTGCTATGCCATGTCTGCATGCATTGGCCAGCTGCATTCCCAAGCCACGACTAATTCAATCTGACTTCACTTCACCCCCCAACCCCCCCAATCATTAATCTTAATAAAAATGCACCACAGGCAAAGCTGTATACATTGTCAGTTCTTGTTTATGCATAAAAAAACAATGAGGCCAGAGGTTGTGTCTTTTTTAGGAAGTGGCAGAGCATATTCTCTATACCGTCGCGACGGAGATACATGTTCAGATTTTAGGCAATTTTTAAAAAATTTCGTATTTATAAGTGGTTAAAACTCTGACTGAAATATTTCCGTTTCCACTCTACAAGCTGTATGAAAATGTAGCTGTTCTTTTCGGCTAAAGGGTATACAGATATGTGGAAGGAAGCAAGAGATTCGTGCATTTCATTTTTCAATGAAAAGGGTGCGACAGAGGCTGTTTTTTTTTTAGAGGAATCTATGGGACGGGATTGTGCAGGAGGGAGGGGAAGACACTCGTACAGCCCACGCTCGTTCATCATAATTCATGACAAAGTTTGAAGTGCGACGGCTGCGCCGCTGGGGGGCTTAGGGCCAGAAGCTACGCGGCCAAAACACAAGCCGCAGTCGAAGAGAGAGGGAGAGGGAGAATCAGAGCAGGGAAATGGTAAATGGGAAATGGTAAATGGGAGTGAGACGTTGCTATAACTACAAATTGGTGAGTGGGGGGGAGGGGAAAGCTGATGGTGGGGGTGGGAGGCGTGATAGCTTTTCCACTTTCTTTTTTTCAGGGCCTTGCCTTTGCCATCTTCTGCTTTGTTTCAGTATTTTCCATTCCATTCCTTTTCTTCCTCTCTGTTTTTGTTTCCTGCTCGCCGCCCTGCTGTCTGACTGCTCGGCTGGCAGGCTATAATTAAGATTAAGGATAAAAGCGTAAGAAGGATTTCCACCAAGGCTCCTTCTCCTGCTGCCGCCGCTGCCGCTGCTGCTGCTGCTGCTTCTGGCCTCGGTCCAGTCCTGCTCCAATCGGTTTAGCTGCGGCCTGGCCGCATTCCACCCGACTCCAGAGTCCAGAGTCAATGGCGCGTAGCAATGAAATATTACAGTCGGCGGCGGTAGCGGCTCCACTTCACTCTGCGACTCGAGAGCTGTTGGTTCTCGTTCCTAATCAGAGGAATTAGCATTCCACATTTAGCATTCTGCATTTGCATAAGCAGAGCGAAAGCTTTTTATGAGTGCTGTTAAGTTCTTTCTTTCTTTCCATTTGCCTGCCAGCGGGGCGTATGAATATGAAGCACCCGCATCGTTGCCAGCATTACATCTACGTCTCCATCTCCATCTCCCATTCCCTTACTTCTCATCATCATCATCAGCCTGGCCATCATCTCTGTCAGCTGACACAGCGCGCTAAGTGCATTAAGTTGTTCTTCACACGAGCAAAAAGGACGACTCACAGCCAGAACGCACGTCCAAAGAATGGCGAAAGCGAATTGGTGGCACGTCATCGTTGCTGCAGCTGCAGCTGCAACTGGCAACTGGAATTATTTCATTAAACGCTCAAACGAAATTGCCAAACAGCCAGCCAACCAGCCAGCCAGCCAGCCAGACAGTCGACGGTAGTGCCTGCCAGGTAGTCAGGCTGTCAGACAATCAGACTGTCAGACAGACACACACAGACAGACAGGCAGCACAACATTGAAATTTCATTAAAAGTATCGCGCCAAGATTTATGTCGGCCGCACTTTAAGTTTCTGCGGCCTGCAGCCACTTCCGCTTTCCCCGGGAAAAATACTCAGACAGCCGCTTGTGGCGGGGTGCCTAAGATATGGCCACTACACATGCCAGGGTCGCGGTTGCCGTTGCCAGCTTGCCAGCTCCTTCATTACCATTGCCTCCTACTATGTATAGTATGTAAGCTAAAGCCAAACCCATACTCATACTCATCCTCAGACTCTGACTCTGACTCTCCCACTTTGTGGCTTTTTTCGCGCGTTGGTTCGATTTTAGTGCTGCGCTTCCGGTGCCGGCGGCCATTAACCTGACGACCCGCGCTATCCTTGTGCCACAATGGACATGCAACTTGTCCGGGGCGAGGGTTAAGGTCTGGAATGTCTATGCAAAACAGCTGCCTTCGACGTGGATGATTTTTAAAGTACAGTGCGTTTCTTCCTCGCTTCTTCAAGGAGGAAGTATTCAATTTTAGTGGAATATTGAATTGGGATATTCTCTTTCAAAGATCTTCAAATATTCACTGATATCACATGATATATGAAACCCATATGACCATATATGTATGTATGTATCCCACAAAACATCCACAACTACTGTGCATTCTTTGGCTTTTTTAACCAGCAGGGGCCGGCAGGACTCACCTAGGGTCTGGCTGAGGACCGTCTTGCCATCCTCGCCGTGGCAGGCGTTGCGGGCATCGAAGGGGTTGGTGAACTGCACAAAGGCATAGCCCTTATGCATGGATATTCCTGAGACAAAAGCAAAACAAAAATAGCGTTACGTATATATTCGCAGAGGAAGGACTTTCTGTTCTGCTCGAACTTACCCGCTAGTCGGCCATAGATCTGGAACATGCGCTCCACATCCGTTTTGGAGCATTGGAAGGTATTCAGATTACCCACAAAGATGCGCGAGTTTACCGCCTGCGGATCCTGGGAATTCGTCTGGTTGGAGAGCTTGGACAGCTTCATGGTTGAGGGTGGCAATGTCACTGAGATGGAACCAGGACCAGGACCTCCCAGGGACACGGGCACGGGCACGGGCACCGGCGCAGCCGCGGCGCACGTGTGTCCAAAGTATAAGAAAGCAATCCTGGCGACTCCTTTCCTCTGTTCCTCTTTCTGTTCCTGCTGCTGCTGCTGCTCTTGTTTCTGTTTCTGTTTCTTCAGCTGTTTCTAGTGCGGTTCTTGCTCCTGTTTTCTGGTGCCTTTTTGTGCTACTTTTTCAGTATTTTCCGCGTTTCGCTGACTGTTGTTGTGGCTTAGACGGCGCTTTGTTGACGGCTTTGTATGCACCGCTGCAGCTTATTTCATTGGCAGTAGGATTGAGTCCAACCCCACGGCTCTGCTGATTCCTCACTTTTCCAGCGAATCCAAATCTGTGACTGGCCGCAGATTGTCCGTCTTTTGCTGGGAAATCTGTAAAATAAGACCAGAGCAAGTGCGTCCACAATAAATACAAATAGCATTCACTTTTGTGTCTGTGTGCTTTTGTCTGTCTGTGATCCCACTCCCACTCCCCCTGCCTTTCCCACTACCATTCCCCCTCCATGTTCCCTCCCCGTCCCTGTCCCCGTAGCTGTCCCCGTCGCTGTTGTTTGTCGTTCGGCTTAAATATCAAATGGATATCATCGTATCGTATCGGTCGCATCGGTTTCTGTCCGCGTATTTGCGTTTCATTTATAAGGACATATACACACGAGTACTACGTATACGGAACGGATTCCGTGTTGTTTTTGGGGATTTTCATCTTATCGCGTGGCAATTAAAATGCAAAAATGCCTTTTTAATTGAAAGGAACTTTACTGCCTTCGTTTTTTTTTATTATTTAACCTCTCCCGTGAAAAACAGGGGGGTTTTCAGGGATTTTTTGCTTGACTAAACCTGCACCGTTCCAATTTTAGATATATTTTAGGGACTGCTGCCCTCAGCAGATCTCTGATCAATGAAATATTATTCTTAAAACTTCCTTAAATGGAGAACTGAGAAAAATCAATGGCATTTATTTAAAGCCCTTTCGAAATGCATTGGAGAACGATATCCTGGAATTTCCTGGATTTTCTAGGTCTTCTCTTTCACTTCATGCTTCCCCGTTTCCTTTGGAATCCTTTTCATATTTATGTCTATTTGCTTTTACTTGGAACATGTTTTGTGCTTGTTATTAAATTAAATAACTTTCAAATGGCTTACACATACGAGGAGCAGTACGAGGACGAGGACGAGAACTCGCTTTAGCAACACCATTACCCCTCCCTCGCAGGGATCACACTTTGCCAACACCTCGTTGGTGAAAGAGAGAGAAAAACATATATAAGGATATATGTATGTAAGTGAGAGGAAGGACGTAACTCTGTTGGCGTCCATGTAAAAGTGAAAAATTAAGCGTTTTTATTGCGCATTCGATGGCGCAACACTGCACTGCCTTCAGTCTTCCGCCTTCTGCCGCCTGCCGCCTGCTGCCGACTGTCTCCTGGCCCCGTGCCACAATGTGGCAACATGTGTGTTCAATGTGTGCGTGTGGTGTGTGGCGGTCCTTTGCATAGCTCTCACTCCCCAGCTCTCTTTCACTCGGCAGGAGGAAGGGCATTAATATGTACAAAAGACGTGCATGAAATAAAAATAAAACATGCAGCAATAAAAATAAAATACTCGTGTACTAGCAAATTGTTAATGTGATTTTTATGCAATCGCTCGACGCTATCCAGACCGGTCCCACCCTTCCCCCCCTCTCTGTATTTATTGCAGATTTATGGCCTCGCGGCAGTTGGTGTTAATTGGGAAAGCTTTTTGGGAAGCCCCGACTTGAGTCTAATGCGGACAGAAATCAGCTGATTAAAGACTGTTAAAGTGGAGTGAAAGAGAGAGAGACAGAGAGGGACTGTGCCACGAGATTCTTCGTGATTCAAAAGCCCAGAAAATAGGTGCAATTCCTTGAGAATTGTGTATCATTGATCGGTATCAAAGGCTTTGGCCATCATTTTTATTAAAAGCGTTTTTCGCATTGTTTGGCATTAATAAAACAGGATGCACGGATAGACAGAGAAAGACAAAGAGCGAGACAGAACGAGCAGACAGAAAGAAAGATATAGAGGAAGAGGTGGGTGGTGGGGGGTGGAGGGGGTAAAAGGTAGCTGGGATATTCATGGCGTTGGCTGCATTGTGCACCAGTTATGAGTGAAAGGCTCTTTATTTATTATAATGGGATTCCTGCCTGCCATTCTCGCCTCATCCACAGCCGCGTCCTCCGGCCTGGCTGCCCGAATCATCCATCCATTCATTCACCCGTTCAGGCATTCACCCATTCACTCACTCATTCAGTCAGTCACTCATTCAAAAGCTTTCTATTTTTGTGTCGCATTGTCCTTGCAAATGAAGGAACATCCCTGCGAGGCGGCATGTAGCCGCCGGTTCAATTCCGAGCTTCCCTCAGAGCGGCCTACGTTTGTTTTCCCCCCATTGTTTGTGGCCGTGGGAGAGGCATGTACAGACAACAATCGGAGCAGGAACAGAACCGTATTGAATAACCGTTTGAATATGCAACACTTTTCGTGGCCTACTTCTCGGCGCTGGAGGCGTTTTAATGAACGCAACTTTAATTAAGAAAAACACCAAGAATCAAGTACCAAGAAGGACGATGACGATGACGATGACAAGGCCCTGACACATTAAAGCTGCTGCTGCTGCTGCAACTCCTCCCTCAGCAGGTGGCTTCTATGTCGTTCTATGGCCTCTGCTCCGGATCCTGGCTCCTGTGGCTGTGCGGTGTGGATGTGGATGTGGGCGGATGTGTGCTCCTCCAGTTAAGAGAGTGCCTCAAAGTGGTTAAGTTAGCTCGGATGCTTAATTATAATTAACTGCACTGCCGAGCGGCAAGCCCAAGCCCAAGACCAAGCCCAAGCAGATGCCCAAGTTCAACCGCTACGAACACGGTGCAGCAAATTGCCGCAGTTCTTTTCCTTAAGCTTTCCCTCTCTGTCTCTCTCCTCTCTGAAGCTGTTTTAGGCCCAGGACAAAGCTTGCCAGTGGCTGCACTTTTATTTTCCAGACGCCTGAGCGCAAAAGTAAATTAAGACGCTTTCGTGGCAAGTAAGTTAGCAAAAGTCCCGGCCAATGCAGTGGAGTCCTCAGTCGCACACACACGGCTCCGTCTCCGAACGGGCTTTACATGTGAGCTGAACTTTGTAATTGCGTGTGGAAAACACACACTAAAATACTCTGAAGAAACCCGACGAACGAATGCTCTTTCGAGTTTAATTCTCCTTACTTTCTCTCCAATAACTTTTGTAAATTTGTGAGCCGAACCCTGTTTAGTCCTGTAGCCCAAAAGAATGATTCATTTTCATAGCAGTTTTGTTTTCTTTACAAGACAAACCTTGCCAAACATTCGGTGGACTCCCCTACCTATCGAGTCCTTAATTACTTCAGCTGCATCCTGTCCGGGATCGAGCCGCCTAATGCCCTGCATTGTCTACGGCTTAAAGTCAACGACTTGTGTGGACTATATTTCTGGCTTCTTTTTTTCTGCACTCGTGTTAAAGCGTACTGATGGGAAACACGACGTGCTATAAATAATGCAGCAAGCCATTAAGCTGCCACCGCTGTTGAAGCTGTTGAAGAGTCAACGATGTGGCGATGCTCTGGCCAGGATTATCGGAGGCAGGCGATCAAATGTCAAAGGACACATTTCGTCACCACGCCTGTTGCTATTTACTGCCTATAAGTGTGGGCAAGGGGTGGCACATATCATCTTGTGTGTGTTTCTTTTTCCCATCCATACATACAGATGTTTATATGGCAGAGAACTTTTCATTTCAAATTGCTCGGGGGAGTGATGACGATGACGGCAGCCCTAATAGCGCTACACAAAAAATGAATAGACATCTCCGTGGCCCATTCAAAAAGCCGAAAAGTCAACAAAAGGAACCACCAGTGGAATAGGATGGTCGCCCGTCCTACTGAGAGTCGTGCCAGATAGAGCGACAAATAACCCCAATTGAATGGAGAGCATGGGGATGAGGATGGCGATGCTGATGCTGATGGGGTTGGGGCTGGGGCTGGGGCTGGGGATGAAGGCGGTGGAATGATGCTGATGGCATGTGTGTATTGACAAGGCAGCAAACAACTTTATTCATAAGCAGTCAAACAGGATGAAACCCGGACGGACCCGTCCAGACCATAGTAGCAGACGTGACCCTCCCGACCTGGCCAGGCCACACACAGACAGACAGAATCCGCACCCCCCGCCCGACTCGAATCCGGGGAATGCATATGCGACCAGAGATGACTTCACGTCTGCCTGCGATAACTCAGTGGAGTTTATGGAACACAGAGCGCTGGGCCAGACCAGTATGCTCCTCGTTCTCATCCTTAGCAAACTTTTAAATTCCTCAAAAGAGCCCAACATTGTCGATAAGCGGTGAACGTGCCAGTGATGCGGTTGTACCCGCTTTCTGTAGGAGTATTCTGGGCTCCGTTCTAAGTTCATGTTTGGATGGATGGATGTATGCAACAAGCTCAACAAAGAGGCTGTGTTCCCCAGTATGTCCCTAGGCCCCAATGATTTCCAGTGATTTGAAAGTATCTGTCTTTAATTCTCAGAGTCTTGCATCCAAAGGTCATGCGTTTTGCACTCCTATTAGATCTTCGAAAATAATACATGATTGTGAATTGACGAAACCCTCGAAAATGGAACAAGGATACTGTTCTGAGAACATACCATTCTGGTGCTGTTAATTTATTGTAATTTACAAAGCAATTTACAAAAAACAAGGCAACAGAAATACATCTGTATATATTTTAATATATACATTTGCCAGCGTGCGAGTATTAAGTGCCAACTATTTGCATAAATAACAAGAAATTAATAACAAACACACGGCACCATGGCAGCAGCCGCACAAAAGTTAATAATTGCTGCATGTCAACAGCAGGAGGGGATATGCCGGGACTGGGGGCTAGGGGCTAGAGGCTGGGGGAGTGCGCCTGTCATGTGGGGCACATATAAATGAAAAATATCCGAAAAGGAGGCGGTTGGTGTGAGGATAAACACACTGGGCTGAGCTGAGCTGGACTGGGCTGGGCTGGGCTGGTGGGGGGGTGTAACCGGAGCAGCCTCGGCTGAAATACCATTTTATCACTTGACAGTAAATGCCTTTTATTGCGCTGCTCATTAAATAAATTAAATTTGCAAACGAACAGCATGAAAATGGATACGGAAAAATGGCAAAAAATAAAGTATTTAAACAATTACCCACAAAGAAAATCCACGCGCTTTAACATGCCGGACACGCGACGGATGGACGGACGGACGGACGGACTCTCGTCTCCGCGGGTGTCCGACATGCCAGTGCCAGTGCCAGTGCAAATTTCACTTTTCGATCGCATCGAATGGAATTTGTCTATATATTAAGTTTAATTGCTGCCAGAAACTTCAATGCCACATGCGACACTGTGAAAAGATACATTTAATTTATTTATAATTACTCGAAAGCAATCTTAAAGGTTGCGCGTTCCAAACTGCTTGAATTTGAATAAATAAAAGGCTTTAAAACGTAATGGTTATGCTATTCATATAAGCCACAAGTTACGAAAGCTGAAGAAGTCCTCACCCATTGGTAGCCCTTTGATAGATAGGATCGCTAGATCGGTAGATTGAATACAAGTATTCAACAAATGCTTTTCTGAAAATTAATTTTTGCACAAAGCCTGAAAATATGCTTTTAAAAATATTTCGTTTCGAAACTGGTATCTTTATAGAATTTTTGAGGAACATTATGAGGCAAAGGATATTTGATTCTGCATTGCAATTAAACTCATGGCCAATTGAGATTTTATATTTATTCAATTAAAAATTATCTGCTAATTATTAGCAAAGATAATAATGGCATTAACGATAAATACGGAAGAGGAAAGAAAGAAAAAAAGTTTTACAAATGATGGTAAATACATATTAAGTTCTATAATTTTAAAGGCATTTTTCAGCGGATATGGTTTGCCAAAGTCAATTGAAATTAATGGCACAGAACCCTAAAGGGTTCATGGTGGGTGTAGTTTGATTGGAAAGTGCGGATAGGACTGGAAGGAACCGCAAAGTCAATCTAGATCCATGTATCAGTCATCATACACTCATGATCGTTGTTCGCGCTGCCTCTTGCGGCTAATAGTAATCGCTCTTGTGGTAAGAGATAAAAAGAAGATCGCTAGAATATTGCTTTCCCTGGAAAACCCAAGTGTTTTGCCATGCGGTTTGGGAGCTCTTTCTGAAGCTACAGCCTGGGGCCCCTGTTTACAGGACTGTTAAAGTGTTAAATTTATTGCTGGTCGTCTGCATTGTTATTGTGGGTTCTGTCCGCCGTTGCAGTCATGTGGCATATCTTTGTTTTATTCCGCTTTTTTCGGGTCGGGTCGGGTCGGGTCGGGTTGGGTCGGAACACTGGTTCTACGGTTCAGACTGCGGTTCTTTAGCGTGCATTCATTCATTATCGCCCGTCTGTATCCGTATCTGTATATACATATATATATATATATATATATATATATATATGTGTGTGTGTGTGCATGGGTAAATGTGTGTTTGTGTTTCTGTGTGCGGTCCGTCTGGTGTGGCAATAAAAATGGCTTGAATATTTTCCAGTTTGTTATGCATTTCTCTGCCACTTGGAGTGCAACAACAATTATGAATAACTCTCTGCACATAATGGTCCGGAGCTGGTCTGGAATGTGGGGGCGTGGCATGTGTGTGTTTGCGTGTGTGTGTGTGTGTGCGGGATCGATTACGGACGAGCGGACGGAGAGTGTGGTGTGGAAAATGCACATACACATATATCACTTCACCAATTACGTGGCAGCGAAAACAGATGGGGTAGGGGACCTATGGGAAGGCAAACGATGACGTTTGCGACAGTAATCAAATAATTGTTGCTCTGACTGTCATATATGTACATATACATATCATTCCTTTGCCATATCTCTCTTTTCGCTTTAATTATTTGCACAGTTTTCCATTTTTCATTTTCAATGGAACTGATGCGAGCTGTTCGAAATGGGAGTCTGCTGTAAAAAGGATTCGCGGATAAACGTCTGAATATGCCAGCGATTACCACGAAAGGCTCATTGTTGTTATTAAATCTATGTCATTTACTCTTAATGTTGTGAATGATATGCGAATGTTATCCGCTTATCGTATTTTCACAGCCAAGCGGTTATTGTATAGCCAGTAAGAAAAATTCTGGATCATTTGCTTTTAGAGCGAAACTGAACCAGAACTCCAGCTCTTAGGTTTCAATTTAACAGAAAAAAGGTTCGTTTTTTGAGAGCTTTATTCCATCATCAGTAATTTTTTTTTTTAAACGCCCAACTCCACTTAACCGTCGAATCGTACTATATCGAGATCCAATGACTGAATTGAGTCGAATCCAGCAGCACGCATTTCACCGAAACAGAAACAGTTATTCCACTTGAATGGATTCCATTTGTGATTTAATTGTGGCGGATTTTTAACAATAAATTCCATTAAAAACATTTTGAAATAATTTTGATTATTGAAATTCACACTCACACTGAGTCAAATGCATATTTATATTCATATTCATATTCTCAATCACATGGGGGACTGCTGCCAAAGCATTGGCGCCTATTTAATTATCCAATTACAGTGGCAGCAGCGCAAGAAATTAACTTAAACGGAAAAACATTTCCCAGGCAGCACTTTAAAACACTTCAATGCAAAAATGCATGGAAATTCATTGCATGTGCTGGAAAATTGTACAAGTGGGAGGCTGGGGGATTGTGGGGCAAAACGGAAACAAAAACACACCAACATCGGTTTTTGGTTGGATTTTTCGGCTATCGTTTTTGGCTGAATGCGGATTCTGTTTTGGTTTAGGCCTCGGTTGTGTTTTGGGATTCGGTTTGGTTTGCTGTCGATATTTGTGTGCATTTTTAAACCCTTCCAAAGGAGGGTATATAATATTGTAAATGCTTTTTGCAGCGCATGGATGGCATCGTTTGAAACCGCTTCTCAGGCTCTGTCAAGGTTTTCCCTTCGCTTAGTTTAGCATCCATCTTCAAGAGTATTTGACGCTTCGGTCTTCGGAAATGCCGTCTTTCAGCAACACACGCATTTTTGCGGTCCATTAAAACAGTCAACGGCAGAGGGAGCAGAGCAGAGGCAGAGCAGAGGCAGCGCAGCAGCAGAACCCATTGGTCGCTGTGTATTGTATTGTAACTAATTTTGTGGAAATTGTCGCACGAAAGAAATGGCAACGACAACATCAGCAGCAGCGGTATCATCAGCGGCGACAGCGCTGATAGCATAACGGGCAGGGAAATTCATGGAAAAGCCGCGGACAAATATAGAAAACTCTACAAAAAAGACCAAAGCAGGGTCAAGTCAAGTGAAGAGAGAGCGCAGCCAACCAGCCACAGTCTCCCGCTCTCTGCGACGTCAACGATTAACGTCACCACATGTGTGTAGATGGTGGATGACTCATTCGGCGAGGCTTCGGCTCTCTCTCTCTTGCTCTGGGGAGCGTGCGCAACACACTCAGCGGCAGGTAGCTGGCGCATTTGAGCAAGCGGGATGGCCTATGTTCGAATGGCCCCATACACACATGGTATATTAAAGGCAGGTATGTGGAAACTCAGCAAGGCCGCTCTCATTGCTTTCAGTGGCGAGAGAGCGAAGAGCGAGCCCAACCTCTGCACCATGGCCCCACAAACTTTTGGAGAGTGCCAGCGCGTTTGATTCTGCCAGCCATTTTCATTGCTTCTCCGCTCACCGAAGGCGTCGTTGTGGTGTGTTTTCTGTAGCTGCTGGGCCCCACCGATCGCATGCACTTCTGGAGGCAGTCTCCTCTCCCCCTCTGTGCGGGCACTCAATTAATTCATTAAAAAAATCGTTGGATAAAAAAGAAGAAATAAGAAAAGTGCTATCAAATATTCATTGATTGCTGGAATAACTGTTGATCTACAATTGCAATCCACGAAACTGTGTGTGTTTGTGCGTGTGTGTGTATTAGTGCGTGAGCAAAAATTATTGTATAATCGCCAAAAAAAAATAAAATAAAAACGCCAACGCGAGAGCGAAAAACTTGTTGAACAGCAGAGCCCCCCGCACACTCCCGCTGAAACAACGAACCAACGAGCCGACGAACCGCCGAACCACCGAACCACCACCCACCAGCAATCTATATACATAGATTCCATAGCAGCGACTACGTCATGCAGGCCATCAAATGCGTTGTTGTTGGCGACGGAGCCGTGGGTAAGACCTGCCTCCTGATCAGCTACACGACCAATGCCTTCCCCGGAGAATACATCCCCACGGTGTTCGATAATTACTCTGCCAACGTGATGGTGGATGCCAAGCCCATCAATCTGGGACTGTGGGATACGGCCGGGCAGGAAGACTACGATCGGTTGCGTCCGCTCTCCTACCCACAGACGGACGTTTTCCTCATCTGCTTCTCGCTGGTCAATCCCGCCTCCTTCGAGAACGTGCGCGCTAAGTGGTTCCCCGAGGTTCGTCACCACTGCCCCAGTGTGCCTATCATTCTGGTGGGCACCAAGCTGGATCTGCGCGATGACAAGGCCACCATCGAGAAGCTCAAGGACAAAAAGCTGACGCCCATCACTTATCCGCAAGGTCTGGCCATGGCCAAAGAGATCGCAGCCGTCAAGTATCTGGAGTGCTCGGCTCTGACCCAGAAGGGTCTGAAGACGGTCTTCGATGAGGCCATCCGCTCTGTGCTTTGTCCGGTGGTGCGCAGGCCCCCCCGTCGCATGTGCAAGCTGCTGTAGGGCGGCAACGGTAACGGCAGCGGCAACGGCGACGAAGACAAAGAGAGAGAACAAAGTGCAGAAAACTCTTTTTTTGCAAAAAAAAAAACATAAAAAATATTGCATGGGTTTACAGTTACAGCTAACGTACGTGTGAGAGAGCGTGTCAGAGTGAATTTATGAGAGAGAATGTATGTGCGAGTGAGTGAATGAGTCAAGGTATATGAATACAAGGTGAGGCGTTCCCAAAGAGAGTGCTCTTACAACACAAGCCCTATCCTGTTTCCGTTCACCTCAAAAACGAAATCGAAAGAGAGAGTGGGAATTCGATCAATTTGATCAGCGGGAATGCCTCACCTTATAAAGAAACACCAGCGTAATTTTTTTTTTATTGTCAGCTTTATGTGTGATGTGTGGGGGTGGGGGAGAGCGCTACGCAGCAACAGCACCAGCAGCAGTAATAATCGTTGAGAGTGCATCCAGCAGGGCGAGGCGGGGGGCCAGAGAAGCACCCATGTGTGGATTGTGAATGATACATACATATGTAAGTGTCTGTGTCTGTGTGTGTGTGAGACAATGGGTGTCTCAGGCAGCAGGAAATGTATGACAAATCAAATAAAATTAATTGTAAATAAATCTAGATACACACAAACACACACACTGACATTGCAGGAGATAAGAGCCGGGAGCCCCGCCCAACGCCTATCATCGAACTGAAGAGTCGCCCAATACGGGACGATAGGGTACAGGGGATATTTGGGGAAAATTTCAGTTTTAGTTTTGTTGTTTTTTTTTGCATTTGATTTATATAACGTTTGAATAATGTCTGAATTATGTATGATTAATGCCACACTAATGCCTCCATTTAGCACTACTTTGATGTTAATTGATCCACTGATATATTTATAACACTTTTTTTTTTAATGAGAGTGCGTGCGCAGACACTTTGCCAAATTGTTTTTACCGACCAGAACCCTAATTTATATAAATACATATATTAACCATAATTAACTACTAAAGTGTAATGTTAATAAAACAATACCATTGTAAAAAGCAAAATAACCGGATTTCAAGTGAATTATTTTGAGGGCAGGTGGATTTTCAGGCGCTGCCTGGTAGGAGACGGGAGGGAGGCCATATATGAGTGTATCTTTTTAGTGATATCTGTACGATTTATGCAAAAGCATCAGTTTTTTGTACTGCGATTTTAGTATGGAATACTTTTTTTTGGAAAAAGCAGCATACTTTCGGGTGGCTGCCACAAATCGTATACGCATCAGAACTCTAATCTTATCGTCAAAAATTCTGATAATTATTTCCGATTGCCGGACGACCGGATGTCCAGAATCCCCTTTGTCCCCGTTGACTAAGCAATTTGCCAGGGCCTAATCATAAACAATATTCCCCATCATTCACGGCTCTTTTCTGTTGCCAATTTCTATCTATATTTCGATTGTCATAATGAGCGAAAGCGACAACGACGACAACCGCCAGCTGTTGATTGATTGCCCATAGAAGAGCGGGAGTGGGGGTGGGAGGTGTTGTGTAAGGGTGGGACGAATGTTGTGCCGATGTCGACTGGGTGGCCGGGGAGGGGTGTGAAAATGTCAGTGGGCTATGGCTCGTTAGCGGTTGGGTCTGTCCTAGAGATGGTCCCGTGCCTCCAATGTACATTCCGCTAATCCACGTACTGCCTTGGCTATTAGGAATAATTTGCCAAAGATGAACATCTGGTCTCCGAAAAATCCGTTCCTAGAACATCTTTAGATGGGAGAAGACTTTGAGCAGCAGGTGCTACATATGTCTGTACATACAGAAATTGGAATTCGATTCTCAGAATGGTAATTCGATTCTTAAAATGGTAATCTTAACAGCTAATGAAATTAAATCTAACTTTATCTATCGCCAAAGATTGCGAAACTTTTACCAAAAAAGTACACATGGGGAAGCACCTTTTCGAGATAACATACATACGTATTCATAAACATTTATAATTTAATTGGAAATTACCACATTTTGGTATCGCATTCTTCGGGAAAAGTTTCAAGGAAAACGAACCAAGCTATCAGGTTTCGGCGAAGAACTGCTTGCAAAACGAACAAAGCGTTCAGGTTTAAGCAACGAGCTGCTTGATCGTTGGCCTGTGAGCGAAGAACTGCTTGATCGTTGGCCTGTGGGCGGAGAACTGCTTGCAACGAACCAAGCCTTTTGGTTTCAGAGGCGCACTGCTTTTTTAGTTGCTTTTCAAACGGAACTAAACAGAAGCTTCAGGCTTACGTGGATAACTGATTGGAGGATCTGCTCTCAACTTCTCGAGACGTACATTTACGGACCCGCACGGAGCATAGCACGTGGCCATCTCTAGTCCGTACATCTCTTCTCAGTGTGAATTTGACAAATAATTACATAAGGCAACCTGCTGTTCCGCCTCCTCAGAAGGTGGGGACTCCCCTGTCTCCCTCTTCCGTACAAAGCTTCTCAAAGCAATTCAATGCCAGGCACTGCCTCTGATGGATGTGCTGCTGGCACCACCGCCGACCCGCTGCCCCGCTGCCACACCACCTATCATTTTTGTCTGTGACGCGACGAATCGCATAATTGACCCACATTTTGAACAAACATCTCTGCCAGAAGAGAGATATAATCGTACGCGTACTCGTTCGCGTAGAGAGGCTGTACTATGCACTAAAGTCAATTTAATTAGCATAAACATTCCCAGAGCGTCTGGGAACTGAAACATGCACCTTTGGCACTCGACTGCGCTGCTTGTGAGGCGGCGATGGAGGTGGCGGACGAGAGGAGGAGGAGAGGGCGTTGATGGAGGTGGCGCTGACAGGCGCGGAATTTATAGAGAATACCTAGTTGTGCGCCCCTATTGCAGCCCCCTTTTAAATCGTAAATTGTACGAGGAAACATTGATTCGAAATAATGTCAATATTTTTTATATCTAAAATACATTTCGAAAACAACAATGTTTTTGCGTTGGTGCAGAGTGGATATAGAATGCATTTTAGATTCGAATATCGTATAGTTTATTTTTTAAAGTCCTCGTCTATTGTAAACGAATACATCAAAGGAAACACATATAAATAGAAATATAATATAAATCAATCTTCCATAGGACCACAAAACAATAGAACCCTTTGTTTTCTATGATTGATTTGCTTTTTCCGACTCTTTTTCTCTGATAAATGAACAATCTTCAATTCAATGCAATCGTATTACTCACGGTCTTCACTGGATTTCTTTGAATTTCGAATCTAAACATCTCCAGATAATCAAATTCAAAGATAAATAAAAGCAGAAATGCATATAATTAAAAGAATCTCAAGTAGAAAAATAATAAAGACATTGAAATCTAACGGAAAATTGTGTAACTTTAGTGTAATCCATTGCCCATCCATCCATGGCTTATCCCCTGATTATAGACACCATCTACACAGTAAATGGGAAAACTGTACTGACTACGGACTGCCAGTCCGAAGGGCTCTGCTCTGCTCTGGCATGCAAATCCACTGACAAGTGTCCAATAATCAGGGCCGACTGCCGAAATGTAAAATGCAAATGCCAAATGGCAAATTTATGCACTGCATGCGTGAAATTAAAAGGTTCCCCAGGGCGGTAGGACCTGTTCCTGTTCCCCTGTCTCCCCTGGCAGGACGGTTCTCTGCCTCCATCGAATGGCCCGAACAATTTGGCCGCGTTCAGTCGGTTAACAATTTGGCTAAATCAATTATACGCACAACGCACAATGCGAATTCAGATGTTTTAATTGAGAGATTTTCCAGGGAAAATGTACATAGAAAGGGGAAAAGCCAAGAAAAATTTAATGCGAAAATTGCTGAACCCAAAGCGAAGCGAAAGAATTCATAGCTGGCCACAAATTTCCTACAAAATGCCAATAAAATACGCTCCAGCGCAGAAATTCCATTGCACATAAGGAGAAGGTAAATTCTGAAAAAGGAAGGCATGGAAATTGGAGGGGTGAGTGGTTTGGGGGCATGCTACAAATATTTCACACTTCCGCCTGGCGGCTAGAGAGAGAGAGAGAAAGTGTCGGGGCCACCTGAACCTCTGGGCCACCACCACCGCGGCGTCTGTCAGCGATGCCAACAGGATATGACAAGCTCGACCATGGACTCCTCTCCCACCTGGTTGCCCCAACAGCCCCCCGTCTGCCCTTCGCCGTCGTATTTCAGCATACTTCCAGAGGCAACTTCCTGCCAGAACACATTGCAAATTATTATGTGAGCTTTTGGGCGGAGGACAGGTGGTGCGAGGACGGAGAGGTTGGGTATTCCAAAATTGCCAAATGGCTGTTGGTTTTGGCTCACGATGGAACAACAAATGGAACAGGGAACGGATGCTGGCTGGAACTCGGGGAGCATCTTCAAGGGAAGACACACACACCGAAGGACAATCGATTCCATTGGGGGTAATAATCGCCAGAATTGTGATCTGCATCACAATTCCTAAATACGTCACGATGTTTACTAAACAAACTGCTAGCTCTTGTAAGCGAACTTGTCTAATTTGGAATCCAAATTTAAATAATGTTTCAAATGAAATGAGTGCTTCATATAAGACTATCTATGATGCCATCAAATATTAGTGTAAATGATAGGGCTATACGTGTTATGGATGTTCTCTTTCATGGACAGGACAGGACAGGACAGTCCTGTCCTCCTGGAACATCCAATGGCCAACAAGTTTTGTGGCATAGCCAATATCCGCTGCACACACAGCGCACACAGATGCATATCTTCTTTGGACTTGTTATTGATAATCTTTGTCAGGGCCTGACGTGAGCTTCGACAACAGCCAAACAAAAAAGGAAGAGTCATGGCGGCTGGCAGCTGGCGGCTGGTGGCTGTGCTGGTGGCTGGTGGCTGGCGGCTTCGTACAGGACACGGCCAGAGGAGTAATGAACCGAGGCACGCCACAGACCGGCGACGGAGCCGTGTTTGTCCGGGCGATCGATGCAGGCTGCAAGCGGCGTGGTGCAGAGTCGAGAAGAGTCGAGGAGTCGAGTGTATTAAAAACAAAGTCACAATGTGTGTCCTGCATCCTTGTGCCCATCGCTGGCATTGCAGGCTGTCGTTGCCAAAGTCAATGAACAGGGACACGGACACGGACACAGATACCGACACGGACACGGACACGGGATATATGGACTATGGAGCAGACAGGATATGAAGCGTATGCGAAAGTTTGCCACAATTAGGATGCGGATGCTGCCTCTCCCGTACAGACGCTCTCGCTCAATAAAAAACTTTAAAGTTGCGTTTAAATATGCATTCCATAATTCATGGCCCTCCCCTCTCGTCCACTCCACCGCCGACAAGGAGCTGCGATTTGAAGTTTGCCTCGACAGCAGCACGTTTCCGCCATTTTGTGAGCGCTGCCAACTTGTTGCATGCCGCATTTGAATGCCCACAAAAGAGGCATGACACCCAGACAGCGGGGGGGGAGCGAGGGGAGAGCCCATTCTATGGGCCTGGGGAATGTTGACATCCCGAACATGCTGAAATTTCCGCTCTCGACGGGCGGACATCGCGCGATGCCACAAGCTGAAAAGTTGCCACAGTCTGACATTCAAAACGTCGCCTCCTCCATCCATCCATCCATCCATCCATCCCCCACCTGTGTGCAGGTGTGTGCGTTCTGTACATGCTGCATCGGTATGGGGGGGGGCGGGGCAGAGGCTTTTCATTTTCAATTAAATACAATTACATCGGCCAACTGTCAGGTTTTTTCAGTTAATAACGAAAACTGCATTGAAAATGCCAGCCACATCAACGGGAGGGACACAAAACGGGGCAGCAGCACTTAGAAGCGCCCCAAGGTGTGTGCGCGTATTTTTTTCAATTTTTTCCTCAGCTTTTCATTATTTTTGACCGCTTTCCTATGCTGGCTGTAACACAGTTCAAAGATTTTCCTCTTTCTTTAGCTTATTTATGTTTTGCTCTTTATAAATATTTAACAAAAACACACAGATACAGATACAGATACTGATGCAGATACAGATACAAATACAAATACTTCTGCAGACAGTCAAAGGTTGGTTCTATTTAGATTTGCATAAAATAAATGCTCTGTAAATAAATATAATTCTTAAGGGGCTCCTAAGCGAAATAAAATCAAATGAAATGAATTTACTTTTTGATTATAATTCGCTCACTATAAATATATCTAGAGCAGTCGAAACTGATTCCCTCGGGGCGCAGATTGACATTAATTGTTCAAATTGAAGCGGATATCTGTGGGGAGAGTCTTTACGAGAGGAATGCTCTCGTGGAAATCATTACTATTTAATTGGGAAGATAAATAGATGGGAATGGAAACGGAGATGGAGATGAAGATGGATTATAGTCAGCAGAAACTATGGAAATTGGGTTAAAGTGATGATAGATCCAATTATTCAGAGCAATGGCAGCAATTTCAAATCGTTTATTTGTTCAAGAGTCCCTTCATGAATATCTTGAGAGAAAGTGTTCCGAATTTTTGCTGACATATTTCAGTCACAACATGCCCGTCTCCCACCCACTAAATTATTCAGATATGTGTACAGGGTACACCCCCGAAAAGCTCTTGCATTTGACACGATTTCTGGGAGTTACTTTTCCTCCCTCAAACACTGAACTGAAGGACTCTCCGAGGACACTTTATCAGAGCTCGCGAGGCTTAAACAATTGTCGCAAATGGAGCCTTGGCGGCTAAGTGGTTTTATTTTAAATCTTTCACGTTCATAACGTTGCGAAGCGGAGGAAAGCCAGCCGGAGAGGGGAAATCTGCAGGCAGCCTGCCTTATGACAACAAGTTGCTTTCGCAAAAAACAAAAAAAAAAGAACCCAACAGTCGCGACAACTGTGTTGTAAGCGGAATAATTTGGTTTTTCTGTTTTTCCGCTTTTGTTTTTCCAGCGCCGAACACTCAACTGTTTGCTAAATGTCAGTCTTCATTTGTCAGGCACTCCCACTCCCAGTCCCACTCCCACTCCCAATGCTAGGGCCAGCACCAGGGTACCCAGAGACACCCAAGCGGCTGGCTTAAGTGGCTTCATTGTCTGCTGGATACAGATACAGATGGAACAGATTTATACTACAGATATACACACACACACATACATATACATATACAAGAGTAGATATATCCCATGTACAGTTTAATCTAAGCTTTAAGGACTCTGTTAGCTGCACTGAGTCCTGTGCTACCATTGCCCCTTCACCATTCCTCCTGACGGACGTTTAAATTGCAGTGGAAATTGTAAAAAAATTTCCACCAGAGACATGCCATGGCACTTCTCGACTGCCTGCCTGCCTGTCGATTGTTCTTCGATTCGTTTTGGTTTTGGTTTTGGGGGGGGAGCGGCGGGGTGGTGCTTGGCCTCATACAGATCCTATAAATATTTATTATGCACTTTCAAGGACTAATCCTGATTAATTTATCAATCGATTTGCTGACGAGCCTTGACATGAAATGTCAGACGTTCGATTTATGGCCCAACATTACGACCATTGCCTTGCTAATTATTTGGCTTTTAGCGTGGCTCTGGATCTGGCAATAGCTTTGGCTCCTTCTCCCTCGGTTTCGTTTAAGCTGGAATCAATAAAAGCCTCGTCGGCGAAAGGTGCGCGGCATGGCAACAGCAGAGGCAAAAGCAACAGAAGCCAAATAAAAATAAAAATCGAATGAAAGTGAATTTCACGCCATTGGCCAAAGCGACTTCCTGGCAGGAAGGCATCAATCAGCCCGCAAAAAGACTACTGCTCTATGCCACACATATATTTATGAGCCTCTCTCATGGCGTATGCGTAATATTTCTGCGATTTTCTTTTTTGTGTGAGAAGCAGTAAAGAGTTGACCCTTGCCCCTGGCCATATAAATATTCATAGGATTTTTTCATTGATTTACGATCAATACGAACCTTAGAAATTACCCAAAAAGGAAATCAGAGTGTAGGGGTAACTGTAATTGTGCTATAGTGAAGCTGAAACCTTTTTCTTTTGGTTCTTTTAAATCTAGCTGAACTTCCTTTCATTGCATGGAAATGAAGTAAAGGCTGCCTAAAATTTCACAGAGGTACAGAATAAGCGCTGTCGATTCGATTCAGCTGTTAGTTTAAACTATATTTCGAAATAGTTTGAGTTCGTTTTAAATAAATACTCGTTCTCTTCAGCCCCACCCCGCGCTCTGCCTCCCCGACACGACAGCTGCTGTCCCACAAAGGAATGCAAATCAGACGGCAGCCAGAGGGAAGCCAGAGCAGTGGGATTATCGACCTGTTCTTATTCCGGGGTTCGTGCTCCCTAATCTCTAATTGAACTCTTTTTACTTTCAGTTACTTCTGGTTGGGTTGGTTCCTCATTGCTGCCAAATGGGGCATGCAAATGCCTTCGCTCCCTTTCCACTGCCTTCGCTCCTTTGCAAACGACCTTGCGGGGGCCTGTGCCTGCCGCTGGGGTTGGGGTGTGCGACTGTGTGGGCCATCTTGTTCAACTCAAACCGCAATTGGCTGTTACATTAACCCACACAATGCACAGCTCATAAATTAGCTGGCATCTCAGCACCTGCGAATTGCAGTTGCCATTTCAGTTGCACATGCACAGATGCACAGATGCACAGATACACAGATACAGAGGCAAAGACAGGGCCAGTGGCAGATGGCTTTAATATGCCTGGAATTTCCCCTTAGACCCGTCATAAACATAGAATTTGATTTTGACTGCAGAAAAGATTTGAATAGTTTTAGATGAAAAGTTAATACGCGACGGACGGGGGCCTTTGATGGTATGGGAGTGGATACGGGGGCGAGAGGAGAGGAGGGGCGGTAGGCAGGGGGCAAAGGTGCAATGAGGTGAAGGTGAGTCGTCGTTTGCGTGTATACAGCCATACGATCTGTTTCAGGTGTATTATACATTCAAAATAGTTTTGCGTAGAAAATCGCTCTACAATATCGGGCGGGGCGACGACGACAAAGTTGTTGAAATTTTTATAATATTATTACAACGCTGGAAGAGAGCAGAGAAGCGCTGCAGAACAGAACCCATTCACGTAGAATTACTCACATAAATTAAGCGCACATAAATAAACATCATCAAGAGAGAGAGAGCCAGAGCCAGAAGCTGAAGATGAATCAGTTTAGTGATCTGGGGGCATGCATATGTTGGGGTCCTCATCTGTTGTGTTGTGTTGTGCTGTGTGACCTGCGTGGAGGCAGCACAAAAAAAGTTACCGAAAGCAATTAAAAGGCCATAAAGTTTTCTCACACGCATAAACGATATATACATCAGAGCCATAAACCATAGGCACTACGAGTATATAGTTTGTCTATTTATCTGGGCAATCGTCACCTGCAAACTCTAATCGGGGCACATATGCCCCAGCCAGGGATAAGCCGTTTCCTGTTTGCGATAGTTTGTTGATGAAAAGTACTAAACTTCTACTATAAACTAAACGGTCCTTGGATAGTGCCATCTTAAATGAAGGTTTTATGACGCCCAATGAGGCTAATTAATGAACAACAATTGCGAATACCAATCGCATTCGATTCTCTTGAGGATAAGCCAGGGAATCAGATGTTATACGCACTTGATCCTCCATTCAGGGTGGGGGAATGGGAGTAGCCATAAAATCCACTTCATCCATTGCCCCCTGTGAGGCGTTCAATAAGGAGAAATACGTTTTTAATAAACGACATACGACAGCAGGCGATAGCATTTATTCGCCAGAGGGGCGACTCCCCAACTACTATGTACACATGTATGTATATTCATCGACACTAACAACGCGACGTGGCAATAACCGAAAAAACTAATAGCCATAAATGTGGGGATTTCTAACCAAAAACAGGCCGTAAAAATTTCACTGCCTCTCCATACGAGTGGCGTAGGATGAACCGAGACCGAGCCCGATACGGGGACCGCTCCCTGTGCCGCCGTGTGTTTAACAACATGTTAACATGTTGACTATCGCAATGAACCAACCTTTCCGTCTGCGGGTCGGGTCCGTAAATCAGGCAATCGACTGTGAGCCGCAAGCCAAACACACAAACACACACACAAGCTCCTGGCCCATCTCTCCTTCCGGCTGCAACAGGAGGCAACATTTGTGGTCGGGCGGGCGGCCCATAATATGATTTAACTTGCGGTTAAATGCCCGTTTGCATTTGCTTTGATTACCGTAACCGATTTTTGGTTTGTTTTTGCAGCTCATTTGGGAATTTTTGAAGAGGTCGAATACATATATCACAATATTTTTTGGGGATCAAATTCATGGATGAAGTTCATTGAATTCGGTCAATAAATGACATGAAAACGTGGCTTGGACTATTCCAGCAACAAAATGAACGGATGATCTTAAGAGATCTTTCCATCTGGCTCAAGGAATGTGTAAATAGTACTTGGAGCATCGTGTCCGATCATCTCTTTCTGTTGCAACAATGAAAATACATAATTTGAGAATACTATTTGTTTTCTCTTTCTGTAATTAGCCGCCAGATCTGATCTGTCCCTAGAAATATCCATTGTTCTCCTCGCATTGTTTCCCCTGGTTTTCTCCTCCTTTTTCCTCTGCTGTTCTGTTCGGCTCTGTTTTATTCTGGTCTCTGCCTTCTTTTCTCATTTATCTCTCCACTCGGACGGCCTGCCTCGTTATTATGCTGTTATTTATATTTCAGCGCGAAATTCACCCCGCCTCCCTGACCGACCGAATGTTGCACAATTTCATTTTTTGTTTTTTTTTTTGGTTTTTATGTCATCAAACATGTTGCGTGTCTTGCCGCCGTGTGCAATTTAACCGCTGACGGGTGCAAGGGGTGTGGACGGGAGGCCTGCAAAACTTTCGCCACGTAAATGATTTGTTTTGTCAATTATTTTGTTAGCCAAAGCATGCAACATGCAAAAAACAAACCAAGGAAGACTCCGACTCAGACTCGTCTCTCAGCTGATAACATCAAAACAAGGGACTTTTTCCCCCACCCCACCCCGCATGAACCCACGGGGAATGACTTTGTGCCCATTTGTTGGCTCAGTTGTTAATTGAGAAGGCGTGGCAGGACAAATTGCATCAAGATAAATAGACAAATTCATTGGGGGAGGGGAAGCTCTAGCCCCAGAGCCAGCGACAGCCCCAGCCGCCAAGAGGAAATCTGACATGATTTGAGGAAGCACCAGATCCGATCGGATCAGATCGATTTGATCGGTATCGGTATCGGGAGTGTGGATCACATAGCCATCTGTTTGGAGAAGTGCGCGTCCACTTGCATAAATATTTATCACGAAGGCAGAAAGCTAATTATTTACCCGACAAAAGAGAGATTAAAAAATCATGAAACACATGTGCACTCGTTGCTGTTCTGCTGTTGTTCTGTTCTCAATTTTCAAATTAAAAATAATGCACATTTGTTTTGTCCGCATAAAAAACAACTGCAAAGAATGGTGCGACGCATGGGGATAGAGTTCTTCATGTGAGAGAGGGCTGGCGTATAGCCGGGTAGCCGGGTGTTGGGGGACCAAATGGAACACATACAGAAATCTGTTTTCTGAACAGGCAATTGAGTGATGGATGGATTGCCAATGGCCCCTGCCGCACCACTCCCATTCAGCATTTCCATTTGGCTCTTGGCTTTTCCTTTTTTTTATGTGTCTTGTCTTAATTAACATGCGCAACGGTTTTGGTTTTGGTTTTGGTTTTTCTGCTGTGACAAATGTTTCGAGGGAATATTTATAGGGTCTGACGTTAGAGTACTATATTACCTTCGAATGGAGCCGAAACTCTTACTCTCAAGCATACACACACACGCACACACTCGCACACACACGGGCGAATTTGAATCGAATTTGATGAGTCCTCTGATATAATTCATTTGCTAATGATGCGCCTGGCTAGAGCACACAATTTCCCAATTCATTGCACTAAATTTTGTGGCACTAATTGCACTTAGCCGCAATCGCGATAACTCAAAAAAAAACACACTTACAGCACGGCCACTGGGCACTGGGCACTGGCAGACTCGCACGGGCACAAGCACTCAGCACTCAAAATTCCAAATATTATTCTCAAAAACGTCTCAAATCGTTCTTCAAAAACAGATCTTTCAGATTTCAGATCTCAGATGATTTTTTGTCAGAGAAAACACGTCCGTTACAGCGTGTGGGCCGTTGCCAACTGAAACGAAGGCTACACGCGAACGCAGTGTAAAGGCAAGGCAGGTCTTCGCCATGCGATGGCTCACTCGGGTGCTGCTCGTGCAGCCATTCGGCTGTCGGCTGTCGGTCGTCGTCGTCGTCGTCGTGCTGCCAAAAGCCGGCAAAACAAAATGTAAATAACGGTTGTATGCATTGTCTGGGGGAGGAGAAAGGTGGGCGGTGGTAGTGGGGGTGGGAGTGCCTGAACAGCCGGCTTTTGGTTGAGCTTTGGCAGATTTTAAGCTTTTGCCGTACGAAAAGCGACTAAGCGTCAGACGAATGGGCATGCCATCACCATCGCCGCCTCAGCTCCAGCTCCAGAACCTGCACCAGCACCGGCACCAGCTCCCCCCCCTTTTGTTTGCTTTGCGGCTTTTTGGGGTTGTTAGAGAGCATGCCTGTGTGCGTGTGTCTGTGTGTGTACGTTTGTTTGTATACACTTCGGCTTTGGCCTGCAATTGGCGGGAAACTTCTGTGGAACCCATTGGCATTGGACCAACATTAGATGAGTTCTATATGAAAAATGATTATAAAAGCTAACTACAAAATAAAAGCCATTCATTTACGACATAATTATCTAAAAAATATTGTAGTTTTAATGTATTTTCTTATAAATTATCACAAATTTCAATCCACAAGGCGAAATTATTTCTTGGCTTAGCAACATGATGCTAGCCAAATGTTGCCAACCAATATTGCTCATGCGCCCTGCTGTACCATTCGCCAGTTTTCTTTGCTGTTTTTCCTTTGGGCCTCCCCCTAGTGCTCTGCCCGACTGCCGCCTATAGCCAATCCATTGCCTATCCCAACCAACAAGAGCGACCGCCTAACGCTACCCAAAGTGACAACCTTTCAGTTTTATCGCCTCTCCATGGGTGTGGATTGTAAGTGTGTTCGTCTGTGTATGGGTGTGTGTTCGTGTGTGTGTGTGTGTTTAAATAATGTAACAGTAAATTAGCGTGTTTGACACACTGGGGGCGTGGCCAACGGTGCGTGCCTCGAACAATCTCAATCAAGTTAATATTCGTAATTTGAAGATGAACAGAAGATAAAAGAGAAAACTGTTGGCAGGATGACCTCGAGGAAGATTCACTTTAAATGATCCAATGCTCATGTTTTAACTTTGACAATTATCCAGATGGAATTGAGTCAACGTTTCCAAGAGTTCGGAAGTGAATTAATTTGATATTCAAGTTGGAGTTGAGAATTACCAAAGAATTACTTCAAAGGAACAAACGAGACTTTAACTAGAGAGAGATTAAATATGTACTTTTATATATGTATGGATAATATCCAAAATAATAATAACCATTCCATATCAATCCCGTTCTGAATATTAAATACACTAATTAAAACATCCATTACCCTTAAAAGCGTAAAACATTTTGCGATTCATTAAATCATAACATGAAATATGTAACTTGATTAAGAGTGATTATAAACGCATTCATTTGATTGAATCTAATTATGTACGAATTTTTCTTTGCTTCATAAAATCGAGAGGAAAATACATATTTTTCTATTACCGTCCCTGGCCAATTACAACTTACAACAACAATGAGCATCCGCTGTTTTTCCCCACTAAAAATATACTCAACCAACAACGAAATCGAAAAAAAGAAACACGAAGCGGAAAATAATCAACGTCAAAAAATACTTTAGACGATTGTCTCGAGAGAAATTTACTCATTAATCCGATTAATAAGACAATAACATTTTTTTGCGTAGAACTCATACAAAATATTTGTATTCAATAATTTGTGGCAATTCGGCATACGTACATCACATTATTCGTTGATAACGTCTAGTGTTCAATATCCCTTCTTTCGATCAAGATATCCCAAGATTACCCTGTACAAAATGAAATCTCGTTGCCGAAAAACAACAAAAAAAAGTCTTAAGAAAAATAAACAAGCGGACGAACCGAATTGTGCTCTAGAACAATAAGATATTATTGCTATAGGAAACACCGCCACGGCAGATGGGGAGGAAACAGAGAAGCCGAGAAATACTGAATACAAATTCGATCGCTTCTCGTTCAGGGAACGTGGAGTGGGGCAAGACGTAGACAGAGAGGGAGAGAGAGACAGAGAGAGAGAGAGGGAAAGATCTTTTGGAGGAAATCTGTAGAAGTCGACAGCAGGCGCCACCAAAGGGCACACGATGAGATGACGCTCTCCCAGAGCTCGGCTGGGTCCCGCCACCAAGTGATCACAGACTTTTCGCACCTGTACGTATTTTTGGTTCATTGCCAAATCGTCTGAAAGTAGCAGCGACTGACTATGCAGATATAGAGACCTGTACAGTATACAGTGCGTTTCGGAACTGGAAGGATTGTAGAATCCACCAATATTAAATCACTTTTTCTACTCGGAAACAGGTGCCGGAAATTCCGTTTGATACAATCCTTGAGTTGATTTTTGCATCTTTCGATCTTCGCACTCATATCAGTAGCCTTAACGTAATGAAAGCCACTGTATTTATGTAGAATTTTCTGTTTGATAGCGGTCTTCATTGCGTTGATGCGTGCGAGCAAATAATTTTTTATGCACATTCCCAGGAATTAATTTAGCTGGCTTTATTTTATATCTCTCTCATTTTCCCCTCTTGGCTTTCGTTTTGCCCTAATTGTTGCTGTTTATTGTTACACTGGCCAATGACCATTAATTACATTATGCTTGGCTAAAAACTGGGAACTAAAACACAAAGCACTACGGTACACAGGACCATAAATAGTTGAGATACAGCGGAAAAGTGGAAAATGCAATGATTAACACTTCAAAGCCTATAGTAAATTATAATCATGGTCAATCAATTAATTCTGCCTCAAGACTTTTTTCATTAGAAGTAGCTCGGGAATCCGTCCAATTACATTTCATTGTGTACGGTCTCCAGTGAACGTCCCAATTGGGAAGCACAACATTTGACTCGCCCCTCGTTTCATCCACTTGAGCACGTACAATAAATCTGTCTTTTATTTGCATCAATTAATACATTCGAAAACAACTGAGAGCTCCGGACAGGCCCAAAAGGGATTTCGCGGGCCGTGACTTCTTGGCCGGGACGGGGTCTCCGGCCCCGTGGCGCTTGGGGCAGCGAGACTCTCTCTGGGATTGCCCGAGTGAGCTGCTTTGTGGCTCTCTCTTTGTGGTTTTTTTACGGTTGTTGTGTAATGCGCCAAGGGAATTCTGTTGGTCTGAAATATGCGAAGCATTTTTAAGGCTTAATTGCTATGGCTGTAAATAATACTGGCCGATGATATATGGGAATACCAGGAACATTTTTGGAGTTCCTCAATGGCTCAATTATCGTATTTACAGAATGATTTAGGAGGTTTTAAGTATTTTTAAACGGCTATGATTTGGTTGTTTGTGTATAAGTCTTAATTTTGGATAGAAGGTTTTTGGGATTCTACACTTTTAGATGTTTCTTTAGGTTATTCTTAAGAATAATTGCCCACCAAAACTTTCTTTTCCTAACTAATTCATTAACACCCACCATCCATCTCAATGGAATACAGAAGATTGACTTGTTCAGCATTCATTCTAAATGTATACCCTGCCCGCCCCGCCTCACGTGATGAATGCATTTCCATGGGGGCTGGGCTTAGCAGACGGCATGAAATAAGCCCATCAAATGCCCAGGAAATATCACTTACGAAAGTCATTCGAAATAATTGCATAATGAATAGGCAGGTCGATGGCAGCACTCGCCCTAGGACTTCCACCAGAGAGCTGCGTGTGGTTAATCAGCCCGATTAATCTACGCAAGACGACTGCAAGTGTTTTGCAAGGGGGTAGACCGGAAACTGGAACAGGCACCCACCCGACACCCGCCACATGCCACCGGCACCCACCACCCGCCGCCAAGGAGCACAACCCCCCCGGTAGCAGTCCCCGTTGATGATACTGTTAATTTGCACATAAGTTGCACGTGTAGCAAAATGGGACCGACCGACTGGGCCGACTGGGCCGAGACGACGGGTCGAGGGTCGCTCCAGCAATTAATTTACTTTGGCAGGACATGCGAGCGCCCGCTGAGGCGATCCGAGCTCAGAAACGAACGTAACAGATCCGTCCAGGGGGTGTCCCTGTCCCTGTCCCTGTCGTTTCGACTCTGCCTCCTCATTACCGTTGCGTGGCCATTGTCATATGCCAAGTCCTTTGCGGATGACAATGTGAAAGCCGCATTTAATTGGCATTGGGAATTTTCCGGAGCAGGGAAAAGAATGAAATGAAATGGAATGGAATGGAATCGTATGACAAGCAAACAGAGAAATGACAATGACAACGACTTCTGTTCAGTCTCCTGTCCTATCCTCGGGTCCTGCCCTGCCCTGCCCTGCTCTGCCCTGCCCTGCAGTGCTAGTCACAGTTGGAGACTTTTGATTGACATGTCCTAAATATGCACAGTGCAGTGCGTTACTCAATTGTAATGCAATTGAGAGTCAAAACTTGGCTGCAGCGCCAAGCAGAATATATGACGAGCCAATGCCTTAGTTGGTTCCAATTAGATGCCTAAATAGGTGACTGATCTTAAGTTTTAATATTTATGGAAACCTTCGCTCAATCCAGTTCGGTCACACCTGTCGTGTACTTTTGATACGAACTGTATTCCTCCGTATTTGTGGTATTTGCACTGAATTTTCCTTGACGTACCTACATGTAAATGAAAAGTTTTTGTTGAGTCAACGCAAACGGAAGTGCAGATCACGAGTCTTATTAAAAGTTTATTTTTGATCATTAAGTGAATAATGCGAATATTTCAGCATAATGCATATAAACACATATACATATATATGTATCCCAATATCTGTATATTTAAAGCATGAATAATTGGGCAGGTGTGCAACAATGCGACTGAGAAGGAGAGAAAATAATTTACATTTCATTGCAGGCCAACAAAATTTTGAAGTAACTTTTGCGGCTGAGGAAGATCTGGATTCTAGAATCAAGATGGGTTTTTCTTTGCTTCTGCCGTTCAGAGAAGCGGAAATGACGCCCATAAAAGGCAACTGCCGCATGTGGCAAGAGGGGGAATACGTGTAGCTAAACAACCGTAAAATATATGCATACCCTTCTCCACACTCGCACCCCCACTCGCACTCGCACTCGCAAAGACACGCACCCTCCCTCGCACGCACACAGGCACGCGTGTGCACAGTAAAGACAATTAGTGTAAGGCAAACGCGCATTTGCCTCGACAACCTTACTCCCCCTGCCTCCTGCCCGGCCTCCTGCTCTTTGAGCGCCCCCCAAAATCCTACTTCGTGACTTTTGGCGCTTCGCTTGGATATGTTTGGCTTCCCCCCCTTCCTCAGCCTTCCTACCCCCTCACCTTTCTTATGCCCTTACAGAGGGTATGCGATTTTGAACAAGTTTTTAAAAAGCTGGGAAACCCATCCGATTGGAACCTAGTGCAAACCATCGAAACCGTGAGTACGGATCGGATACCTCCTCTACTTCTCTGAGGAAGAAGCCAAACCCACATATCCCTGCTACTTCCACAGAAATGATGGCTCTGCAAGGGTATATGAATCGTCGGTGTTCCAATGCTTTTATTCCTGTATTTTTACAATTTCAGTTACCATTTCACACATGAACATTTCTTTATTTGCACAGACCGAGAGTTGGGGACGCATGAAATAAGGTGCGGCAGAGGCCATAAAGCGAAATTAAATATAAAAAAATACTTACATTTGAAACAGAAAGAGCTGGGAGGAGGGAGCTGGGAGGAGGGAGCACGGAGCAGGTGAAAGGCAGAGCAGTACCAAGGATAACCAAGTCTTTGACTTGAGATTTAACTTTCGAGAGCGGATCTCCAAAAATGCTCCCCTCAAATGTTGTGTGTGTGTGGGTAATACGCCGTTTTGCGTTTCCATCTGCAATTGAGTTTATTCCGAGACCTAATTAAATGCCGAGCTTGTGGCAAGGTGGTTTGCAGAGATGGGAGCGGAATGGGAGTGGGTTTAAAATGGTTAAAAATGCGATTAAGGGATTGTGGGTAAGGATATGCAGACACATATCCGCAAAGGAACAACGATCTGTACAAATGTACTTGTACTCTGTATTGTATTCTGAACAAATAGAAAACTTAATCAAATGCAAATGCAAATTAAAATAAATTTGTTGAAAATATTAAGTAGAATTAGGTGCTGAGAGTACTTCCATCTATAGCAAGAACATTCCAAAACTGGCTGAGACTTTTGGTAGACGTAGACCAGTGCTCGGATAGCAAAAGTCTCTGCTGTCTTCGTGTGGCCTCGGCCATGCGACTTCGGCTCTTGCTATCTCGGGTTTTCCAGTGTAAAGCAATAAACCGATTTCTCCCTCAGGCATGTTCGGGTTTTTGCTACACATACCAGCGGACTTGAGTGTATGCGTGTCGAGCACTGATGTAGACATACCATTTCTTGACATTCGATGGATAGTTTGGATATTATTCTGCAGTAAGGGTCAGTCCGGAGTGCCTGTGCCTGTTCCTGTTCTTAAGGAATGATATAAATTTTCCTACCTAATTACCATTTCAGTGGGATCATCTATTACTCAGTTCCAAGCAGCATTCACTGGCCCAACACACGCCATTGCCACATCATACACACAGTATGGCGAAAATTGCTGGGTTCTTGGCAAAAAATTAATGAATTCCCCCCCCAATTCGGCCCCCATGCCAGTGCGGCGGAGTGCGGCTTTAAGAGAAATGCCTCCAATCGAATTAGTGAAATTAATTTTTGATGATATTGAAATTAGTTGCAGACACCGCACCAAAAGTCAGGCCACAAATATCAAGCCCAGTCCTTGAGGGTGTGGTGTGTCTGCAGGGGGTTGCATGAATTGTATACGAGATTCGGGGAACTACAAAACACTTTTGGTCGTCCCGCATTCCTATGTGGCGTGTGGGTGCATAAATTTACTTTGACAGTCGCAAGCGGCGCCTTTGACATCCGGGGTTGGACGGGGCACTACCACTGGCATTGGCTATGCTTTGCTATGCTATGCTCCGCTCTCTTCGATTCGGTTTGACTTTGGTCCTGTCGATTTTCATTGTGTTCTTTTCGCTGGAAAAGAGCCGGGGTAGTTCTCGCCCCACCATCACCATCACTTGACGCTGCCCCGCACAGTGGCGACGTCTTCCACCTACATTATTAATGACTCTTCGACATGTGTGTCAGGTTCGCCCAAGTTTTCGTTGAAAAGCTATTTTATTTACTCTTTGTAATCAGTCGGCGGGTGTATTGGGATCGTTAGGACGTATGTAACGGGCAGAAACAGAGACGAAGAGTACTCCATAGGATATATGTTTTAATTTGAGATCAGATGAAGCCTTTTGGCTGATCGTTCTTGGAGTCTCCCATCTTCAGAATGCGTAAGCTGAAAGGTCCTTTTTAAAACCCATTTCAACATATAATTTTCTTTCATTTTTAACGGGTATCCCAAATGTCGAAATTTCGTTTAGCTATTGCAATCTTTCCACTTTTGCTGCTGATTTTCGATTGGTGCTTATAAATTAGGTCTGCTATGTGTCATGTTATTATTTATTGTGTGCTGCAAATTAAATGCCAAAATATGTTAAATATTTAATGGAGGGCTGCTTAAAGTTTTCCTCGCCCACTCGCTCGCTATATGTATGTATGTATGTATGTATATCCGGGGCACACGTGAGTCGGAGTTTGAAAGTGGCTACATTTCCTACATTGTCCTTGTCCTTGGGCACCCACAAACCCCCTCCACCCTCCAGCCAAGAGACACCCCCGTCGGAGACATGATAGCACTCTAACTACTCTACTCGTCGGGGGGTAGGTGGGCGGGGGTGGGGTGGGTATTTGCATGTCAGCGAGTAATAAGCACAAGGGCCATAATAGTTTTGCCAGTTATTTTATTTTTTCTTTCTTCAGCCATCCTTCGCTGGCTTCACTGTCCCCCCACCCCCGCCCCCCCCTTAAAAAGCCTCTGCGCCTGAAATTCCGCCACGATTACTTGGCCCTGACTAGGAGCCGCCTTCTGCCTTCTGCAGACCAGACCACATCAGAAGACCCGCCAAAGCAGGCTAAAAAAGCCAGCCAGACGCCTCCTCGCCTCGCCTTGGACCGTCTTGGGAGGCAGACATAAATGTTGGACATTAACGGGTAATTTTCTTGCAATTTTGTAGTCGTTAGCGTTTTGTGGCAAGGACGATGACGCGGCGCCGCGCCGCGCCGCGTTGACAACAGAAGGCGAAAATTTAATTTTCCCAAAACATTCCGCCAAAGGATGCATAAATATTTCAGCTAATTTTTGGTGGCATGGCACCCAGCACCCAGGACCCCGCCAGATGATTTAGACAAAAATGTTGAAGCTGAAGGAAAGCTTTAAAGTGGATCTCTGAAAGCAAAGCAATTTCGAATGGAAATCCATTAGCGGCGGACAAATTTGTAATTTCCGCTTTGAGCGCACGCACGCAGGACACAGCAGGACACAGCAGGACACTCGCAGGACAGGCCGTGCCGCTGCCTTTGAGGTGTGTCCGCTCGTTCGGTCAGGTAATTTCATTTACCTTACTCATTTAGCACGTTTCTTTGTATGAGAGTCAGGAGAGTCAGGAGAGTCAGGGGAAGTCGGGGGAGTCGAGGAGTTGACCAGGGTGCTGTCCAAGAGGGGGATTACGAGTAAATGAGGGTGGAGGTCATTTTCCGGCTGTTTGCATGATAAAAATCACATACACTCCTTAAATTTCAACAGCACGCGATGTCGGATGATTATCCTTGAACCAAAAAAAAAGCAGAACTAGAGGAAACGGGTGTGCAACCCACTCTCTCTATCTCTCTCTGTCCTCTGCCCGCTGCCCTCTGCCGTGGCCTTTGTCTCCTTGGCCAGGAGCAGGCCACTCAACCTTTCTGACTTACTTGATAGAAATTAATGCTCTTGCTTTTTCGTCCTCATAAAATTTTATAGGGAATTGTCTGCTTTTCATTTGCCCAGCACACGCGACTCCCCCTCCCCCCCCCACAAGAGGGGAAAGTCTTTAAGCAGGCAACTTTGCCTTCCACAACAACTTTCTAATGAAATTCCATAACCTGGCAATCAAAATCCTGCACCCAAATGACCAAAAATATGCCCAACACAACGTCACCAGAGCGCCGGCAAGACCGAACGGAAGTTGTAAATTATTCAGTCTCACACTGCCACACTGATCCACAGGACCATCCACAGAGAGGGCGGCTCCAGTAGTTCCGACCATACTGAGAAATGTGACCCTCTCTAAGCTATGCAAAAAAAAACAAGCGGACAAGGTAATATTAATTAATAATAATATACAATATAATTTATACGTAATCGAACCCGATGACTGCCTCATGTTCTCTCCTGGCAAAAGTAGAGAATTGATTTGTTGGGGGATCTTTCAATATTGCTCGAAATGAACGAGAGAGAGAGAGAAGAGAAGGTGCAAGACCTAAAGCTATGTTCTAAGGTGGATTCCTGACCTATTTCATTGGAAGCTCATAATATGGTTTCCATTCTTCCGCTTTCTCTCTCTTGTCTGGCAGCTGTGTTGCTATCTCGCTTCCCTCCAGGGGACGCACACTACACGATTAAGAGTGAGAAAGAGAGGATTTGTTAATTCCAGCAGCAATTTTAATCCGATCTGGTAGATATATTCATTTTCGAAGCTTATGTTTTGCCTTTTCGGTATTCTCTTAAAGAACGAAATGGGAATTATTGCATTCCTCGTTTAGGTAATAAAATAGATAAATGATCAAGCAGAAAGATAAAGATTTTAGATAAATATTTGTTTAATTTAAAAGATGAATCCAGTTTATATCGAATACTTGGCTTCAAATGCTTTAGTGCACATCTCGTGTGCCTAATTTTGGTCAGATCAGAGTTCAAATTAAGCTGAAATATCCTACCAATCTGCCAAGCTGCAATCTGTCTCCGGGCAGGTCTCCCACATCGCCACAAGTCTCCTGGCAGCAGCCTAGGCTCAGTTTAATTTACATTTATCCACACGTTTAACCAGTTTGCAGTCGGTCCTAGCCCCCACCTCCAGTCGTAGTTCATTTGCCAAGTCTGGGTCCTGGTGCTGGTCCTTGTTCTGGTCCTGGTCCTGGTCCGAATCCCCATGGTGCCTTGGCACGCATACACAAACAGGAAGCTACTGACACCGTACAAAATGTTAAACACTTTGGCAACATTTGCTTAAAACTTTTGCGCCCGTCTCTGACTTCTGCACGATGGAGATGGAGATGGTATGGCCGTGGGGGGAAAGCCTGCAGCCTGCCTGGATGGTCATGGGTGGAACGGAGTGGAGTGCTCTACAACTCCCTTCTATCTGCGGTTGCAGCACACAAAAAGTCACAAGGCACAATGCAGTTAAACCAACAACAGAAACACCAGCAGTAGCAGCAGCAACAATGCCAGAAAAGGTAAACGTGGCAAACAAAAGGCACGCCCGGAAATGGCAAAGCTGCTTGACTACAACAACATCAGGAGCGCACGAACAGGAGCAGGACCTGGAGCATGAGCAGAGTCCTAGAGCAGACGGCACCTGGCCACTCATTGTCGGTCGCCATGGTGAATCCTCAGGTGTTTTCCGCACAGTTTACTACGTTTTTCATTTAACAAACGCTGGCTGGGGCTACCTATGATACCCTGCAAAAGGGTATTCCAATTTCGATAAGGTGTTTCCCAATACAAACAGATAAGAACAGATTACCATATTACAAATTGTAACTGGTACCACATAAGCCACCAGTCCATAAGCCCCCCCTTTAAACGATGAATCTGCAAGGGTATCCAAAGTCTCGACCTCTTCAAAATAGTCCTCCTTTCCTGTTTGTTTCTGGTTCTAGCTTTGGTTCGGGTTCGGGTTCGCGTTCGGGTTCAGGTCGTTTGTCCTGCTTGTTCCTGGCTGCTGCTCTTTCTGTCCTTCTGTTTGTTGTTTGGTTTGCGGTTGCCAACGGACAGCAAACGACACCTTTTGCTGTGATTGTTGCTGCTGCTGCTGCTGCTTCTGCTGCTGTCCGAGCATAATTAAAAATTCACATAAATTTAGCTTAGCGGTGACACACACACATTCTAATTGGGTTAATTATGTGTCGCCTGGACCTTAAAAATGTCAGACAGCTACGCTCTCACCGCAGCATGTGTGAGTGTTGTCAGCTCCAGTTGGACAGTTGGACAGGCGAGGACTTCCAAGTACATTAACAGCAAATTATGTTGTCGCATATGAGAGGTGAATGGCAGAGGTCGGGAGTGGCTGTGAAATGTGGCAGAAAAATAAGGGTATTCCCGGCAGAATATGAAGACTTTAGCTATTTTTTGTCTATACCTTTGAAAATGCATGATTAATTATATTTTTTATACTAAAAGATAAAAGGTAAAGATAATTTAACAGCTGAAAAGCTGTTAGTTAAGTAGAGATGATCCCCTCAACTCTAAATTCTAATTTATGTATATATACAAAATAGTTGTGTCTAATCCCTTTCCTTCCTTATAAGTCCTCCTGAGTTCCTTCATCATCCGCAATTTAAACTCTACCTATACCCATTCCATTCTCCATCAATATTCACTCTAAACGCTTTCATTCTTAATGCTGATGCCCTGTTATATGCTTAATTACACACATGCCCCTTTTGACATGTTCCGGAGTCTGGTCCGCTTTTACGGCCACCTTGATGCATAATTTAGGCCACAATTTGGGCTAGCTAACGGCTTAAGTGGCCAGAAAAAAAAGTTTTTATGCCACCGGATCTACGTGTGCGGTCCCCAAAGGCTGAACCTGAGGGCAGCAGCAGCAGCAGCTGGCGGAGGTGGCAATAAAAAAGATTCAAGTCAAGAAAATAACATGAAAAGTGCGACCAAGAGCCACATCAAAAATAATAAAACATAATAATACTCGTAATAATAATAATCCGAGGAGGGTATGGGTATGGGGGGGGTATGGAGGGGAGTTGCTACTGTTACTAATCCGAAATGTTCAGTGGCACTCGAAGAAACCAGAGACGCACAAAAGTATGCAACACATAATGGCAAATGTCAACAGTCTGAACAGAAAGGGGATTTGCCTTCTTTGGGGGAGGCCCTGCTGGATGGATGGATGGATGGAGAGAGGGAGGTACGAGGGAAGAAAGGAAGCCAGCCAAGGCGAGACAAAATTAATTACTCTACGTGGAAATGTAATTACGAAAATATTTAGCCCCCAGCTCAGCGGCATGCCAGGGCCACAGAATGCCATTTGTCAAGCGTTGTCCCGCCGAGCAGATTTCTTCGGGTCAGGACATTGGGGCCTGATATCATTCACCGAGAAGTGTCCCCAAGTGAGGGTTTTCCTTCCTTACTGCTTACTGCTTACTGCTGCCCTTGTGGTTTACCAATAATATTTCCGCATTCTGTAATTAATGATTTATGAGCCTCAGCAATTAATCAAATTAATCAAAATTTCATTAAACTTTGACGCAGTGCAGCAACGCCTTTTTAAATACCTCTCCGGAATAGATTTCCTTGCCCACAACCCCTATCTATATCCTCATTATCTCTCTCTCTCTCTCTCTTTCTCTCTCTCTTGCTTCTGTCTTCTGACATTTGTGCGTGCCATATGCACATTAATTCCGCAAATGAAAAACTTTTCCACACAGCGCGTGGAAAAAAGTTTACTTTATGGCCCACTTACATACATACATAGAGATACGTACGTAGGGGGGCCACAGAACGATGCGGTTTCCCTTCGCATAGGGTCGGTAGGCCTTCTGCGGTAATTATCCACTCAGCTAGGCTACGGCCTGCGGCCTACTGGCGCTATTGCGTTACAATGTAAATTTACTCGGAATTGGTTTGCAGTTGCAGTATTGCAATGGGATTGTAATGCAAATGCCAGGCAATCGCCTAGATGGGTTTTGCTTTGGCAAAAGGTGTGATGTTTATATGGTTTCCAAAGCAGAGACCATCGATTGATCATTTTGAGACTCTTTGTTAACTTTTATCCATCCATTCATTCATTCATCTTCGCTTGCATTCACAAAGATAAGTTGAGAATCGACAATTCTATTATGTACGTATGTATTCCCATTCGGAATCATAATCTGTGATTCTTCAAATGCCTTCGCCCCGAAAGTATGCCACTGAATCCCTTTTGTGCCTGCTAACCAAGCGGCGCAAATTGAATTCCGACCCAGGGCCAATGCCAGAGAGCCAGAGAGCCAGAGCCAGAACCAGAACGATTATGCGGATGGCTATAAGGACGTCGCGGATGCCGATGCGGATGGCTATGTCTCGCTTACAGTGTTGACAGCTCCGCTGACATCGCAAGCCATAAACACTACCCAGGCTACCCGGGCAGAGCATGGGCGCTGGTTATGGCCAGGGTGGCGGCAAGCATGGACCGGTCTGGGTTTGTGTGCTGCCTCCGGGCGTAAAACCGCAAAATTTAATTCCCTTATCAAAAAGTGACAAGCGTGCGTAGTTAATGCAATTTTGCAGCGCATTTAACATGACGTGACTGCCTCTGAAGCAGAGGAAAACGGAAGAAGAACGGCTGATGAAAATGAAGGCAAAGCAATCGAATAACGCCAGCTCTTTTGGTCAGCGGAAGTTGTTTACGCGAAGGACGTATCTGAAACAAACTCACTCCTGTCGCGCTGCTTGCTACGGGGAAAAACCTCAATTTGCACTGCTGCGAAAACTTGCCCACTTTTGCAAGTTTGGGGCAAATTACAATTCCGCTGATTGCATTCCCACGTCGTGGCATTCTGACGTCTTCTTCTATCGTCCGTCTATCTGCTAACTCAAAGCGCCTTCGGCTCATTCACATTGCCACGCGTTATTCACACTTTACGCCTAGATTTTGAGCGCCATCCTTTAGCGGATCCTTTAACTGTTTTGCATATTTGTGTGCCATACGAAACCCTGGATTCCGTAGTCCTTGGTTCTTGGTTCCTCCGCTGTTGCTGTTGCTGTTGCTGTTTTTGTTTCGTTTGGTAGTTTTGCATTCATTGCGAGAGAGATAAAAATAATGAACATTGCAAAGGCAAAAGTCGGGAAGCGAAAGAAAAAATAACACCAACTCAACAGAGCTCTACCTCTCAGTCCTACCCCTACCACTACCCCTTCCACCCCCTTTCACACTGACTTTGGGTCTGGGATCTGTGCGTGCAACGGTTCTGCTGCGATTCAGCCAAGTTTTTGTTGGCGTGGATTTATGTGTACAAATACATGCGAGTATATCCGTATACATATATACACACACACATACATATATATAGAGAGTATGAGTATGCATGGGTGTATCCTCCTTCTTTGAGTGAGAAATGGGCGTTACTCCTGGGTTTTCCTTTCCTGGCGAGCACCCCGCATCAGGCAAATTGCTTGTAAGTTCAACTCGTATTTTGCATTGTGCCTCACTTCCGACAGTTAAATTAAAGCCATTGTCTGACGCGGTCCGACTTGGTCCGACTTGGTCCGAGTGTTGGCCGCCCACAGGGTGGCGGCCAAGAGTGTTGGCCGTTAGTTAGTTAGTTTTGTGCGCCTAATGTAACAATTGCTGGCGTGAGGGGGGGAAGAGGAAGTCGAGAAACAGGAACCACCATAGACGCCAAAAACAGTTGAAATACGACAGCGAAAACAATTTGTTGGCCCCAAAAGTGTTTCGTAAATCTTATTACGAAGATCTCCCTTCCCTACCCCTACCCCTACCCCTGCTCCGCTCCTGCCCCTCCCTCTGGTTTTGGTTCGGTTTGGTTTGGTTTGTGGTTTTTTTAATTAGTCCAGCGAGCGTCGAAAGGTGGAATCCTTATGCCATGTAGGTCTCTAGATTGCGCGGAAATGGCTTTAGGGAATCGGAGAAAAGAAATAGTGCTATTAGTAGTAGAACTTGCAGTACATTTATTTCATAAGTATCTGCAGCTATGGCCCATCCAAAGGCAACCACCACTCAATGCACAAAACAAAAGGCAACTGTAAAAATCGCATTCATTACGGGTACTCTGTGGCAGTGGCACACAACGGCAGCGGAAAAGAAGGAAGAAGCACCCATCCACCCATCCGAGGACCACAGACAGACACCACAATGACACACAGAAAGTGTTGAGCTGTAAATGAGGGAACAATGTGGCCAAAAGCGGGGCGAAAAAAAAAACAGAAAAAAAGAAGAGAAATGCCAAGTGGAAATGCTTCGAGTGCAGGCCATGCGTGGCGCGAACCGAGCGAAACGAAACAAACAAACTCGGGGAAAATGCAAAACGGATGTGTAAATAATTTAGACGAGTTGGCAGTCCACACACACGCGCACAAAGAGTGTCCCCCATGTGTGTGTGTGTGAGTGTGTGTTTGTATCTTTTTAGTTTATGTATCATTAAAAAATACTTACAGCAAAACAAAGAGATAGAGAGAGACAGCGAGACAGTGCGATAGAGAGACAGCGAGAAGAAACAGGGACAGCGCAATGGTGAAGCATAATGAGAGCCCGGGAACGGCGGCGGCGGCGGCGGCAGTGGAAAAGCGGAAAATGTGCCATTTGCCAAATGCAAGGCAAACAGACGGTGAAGGGAGTTGTTCCACCACCTTCCCTTCTTTGGGGGGAGTTTGGGAGTATGGTTGCTGGTCCTGGAACGTGCGAGAAATGCAATAATTATATGCATACAAAGATACGAACACACACACTCTTTTTGACATGCTGCAAATTAAACAGAAGCAAACGAGAGTGGAAGCGGAAGGACGGAAGGACGGAAGCAGGGAAGCAGGAAGCAGGGAAGAAGGCGGCAAGACATTGGGAGAAAGAAAGAGACTATGAGAAGAGAGAAAGAGGGAAAGAGAGAGGAAGTAAATTACTTTTTTGCAGCAAACTGCATACAATCAAATGCAACGGGATTAAAAACCATCCTGTAAGTGTAAATGTAACAAAAACGATAGAATATACACTGATAAAAATTTCAGAATTGTTTCCCTTCGAAATCGATAGGCGAATAAATTCAGTTTGAAGTTAAGTTAAATAAAAATGCAGTGGAAAATAAAGATAATTCCTGCACTTAATAAAGTTGGTCAATAGAACAGCAGCAGCAGTTTCCCCCAGTGCACTGGGTAGATATGTAGATTCCCAGTCTCTGAGAGCTGTCAGTCTGCTTGTAGGATAGAGTGGGATAGTGGGATTTGGTGGCAGTTGCACCTGGTAAACCTCCAGCGGCATTTGCATACCCGATGCTAAAAAACTATGTTAATGTGTGAGCTATACGGAATTGAGGCGAATTTAAAAGCAAGGCATGCCACAGAGGCAAACATGCTCGAGTCCGCCTTCGGGACAAACCGCAGACATTGAAAGTGTCGCACTCTGGTGGAGCAGAGCAGCAGCCCCGTGTCTGTCTTTCTGTCTGTCTGTCTGACTGTCTCTCTCTTTCTCTCTATAAATCTCTCCGGATGTGTTGTTAACTGCCTCCGGGATAGCTGGCTTCTGTTTCCCCCCACACCTTTTTCTAGGACTCGGATAGACAGGCAGACGAGCGGGTAGACAGGGTAGCCAGGGAGCGCCTCAATTTGCACGCTTCGTTATTCAATTAGACACTTGGCACACACACACACACATGCAAGCACACAGACACACAGACACACAAACACAGTAACACAACCAGAGATAACCTCCGACAACACGGATACTCGTAATTTTGATTGATGGCCCAATAATGGCGGTGATTTATCATATTTGCATGCTAGCTCTCGACTCTCAGCTCTCCAACACGCTGGAAAATTAGCCGGATAATATAATTAAATTTAGCTCTTTTCAACCGTTTGAATTTTTACAACAAAAAAAATGTACCATAGCAGCATTGAGATTGTTTAATGAGGGATTCAGAGCTATAAATACAACCATTAGCATGCCTGATTTAGTTGAATATTTTTAGCAATAACAATATGCATATGCAATTGAGTCTATTTTTACAATAGACTATTTTTCATACCTAAAGACTCATTGGTCTTTGAAGAAGAGGTTTCCCCTTCATCTATTCGAAATCCTTCTTGAATGCAACGAAGTTTAAATATCCAATGCCCCAATGGGCCCCTACAAAACCTGGCTAAATAGCTGAGAAATATACAAAAGCACATGCAATATACACGTATATGTATATGTGCATACATATATGCATTTGTGTGTGTATGTGTGTGTGGCGCTAATTGGTCTTTTGGTCTACAAATGAAAGCGTTGCTCTGGCAACGAGTCAGGGGACCAGGCCACGTGCTGCAGCTGCTGCTGCAGCTCCTGCGGCGACACCCATGGCGTATACGCAATATTTGTATTTTTTCACTGCACTCTCTCTCTCTCTCTCTCTCACTCTCTTTCTGTGGGGCTACCTGCTCCTCTGCTGCATGTCTATAAAATCCGGCTTAAGCCTCTTGCTACCTGTGATATGTATGAAATTTTTGCTGGCACTCAACACCCCACACACACACACACATGCATATATACGGAGTATACAAATGGCCGACAATGCCACACACACACACACACACACACACACACAGACAGATACAGCAAAAAAGAACCAAAAGTGGGACGCATTTTTGCCAGAAGCTTTAGCTGCCGGCGGTGACGGTGGCGGTGGCGGTGGCAGTAGTGGTGGTGGTGGCCGATGGTGGTGCTGCCTGTGGCTTTGCCGACGGCTTGGGACGCTGGTAAACACTCAAATCCAATTAAATTTAATACGACTTACTTGGCTTTGTTGCAGCCGCATGTGTGACAGAGACAGGGCGAATGAATGAAAGAGAGGGAGAGTAGAGCGGAGCGGAGTGGTGCGGTGCCGTGTGGTGTGGAATGGAGTGTCGTGTGCCGTTTGTTTGGCATTTGGTTGCTCTCGTTCTGGTTTCCCCCGTCCACCTTTTATTTTTTTTATTCTTTTAATTCACTGTTTGTTTTCATTTTTCAACGCTCTTTCTTGGTTTTCTTCTTGTAATTCACTCGCAGAGGGTATAACGATTCTGATAAAAGCTTTCTATTGCATATTAAATTCTTAATCTTCCCAGAAACCAGCAAACCAACATATGCTGCTCTCTCAAGAACCTTTTCCGAAGCAACTTTCATAAATCTGTGGAATGTCTCCATCGGAAAAATTTAATTGCTACACTGGGCGACAGTCTTTTTGTACTTTTTAGATCACTCCCTCTTTATATTTGATAATTTAATTTAAAAGAAAATTATACGATCTTTCACAACGTTTTTGATTTGTGTCGATAGAATGGACTAGTGCTCGGTAAGGCCCTATCTAATGTGGATAGCAAAACAACAAAATCTTGGTGTGACTTCGGGTCTTGCTACCTCGATTATTCCAGTGTAAAGCAATAAGTCGATTTCTCCCGCAGGCATGTTCGGGTTTTTGCCAGCGCACTTAAGTGTATGCGTATGCGTGTATACTTTGGTATGGACTTTTTCAGGCTTTAGTTCTTTGGTGGCTTAAATTTGGAACAAATGATGCTACTCATTTCTAAAAAATGTCCACTATTTATTAAATAATTTATTCAAAGTGAAAATGTTGCATTTTTTTGTAGGTTTTTACAGTCTGCAAGGGTAAACAATCTTCGGTGATGATGCGATGTGATGTGATGCTGCAAGTTATTTTTGTAATGTTATTACGGAAGCTGCTTTTGTTCCGTTTAGCCAAAAGCTTCGGACTTGGCTTGGATTGGCTTGGCCTGGCCTGGGTTGGCTTAATTAAAGCTTCACTTTGGAAATACAATTTGCAGCTGGAAATGAGCTTAAGCGAGCTAATTGAGTTTTTGTGCGAGTCTCACCTGGAAGTCACCTCTAAGCGGCTGATCGATAAACTCAATTGTCCGCAAACCGGCTAAGCAAAAGCAGGAAATCAGAACAATTACAGGTTAAACCCTCTCCCGACTCTGTCAATGAACGAACGAACGGCTGGTGGCAGGCGATCAGATCTGGTCCGGTTTCGTTGTGCTCCAAAGAACGTTATTTATACAGCAATTGTTTTGTGGCTGTCGTGCGCCATGAATATGCAGGAGCCTGCCGTTTGCCCCCCCGCATGGAATATGCATGAAAGTGTGTGAAGTGCCATAGCAGTGCAATCTATGTCACATGCAAAACAGGGTCCTTCGAATGTCATGCATTTCACGTATTCGGAATTTGTGGAAGATTTTGCATGAAATTCATTTGCGTAAGTCTCTCGATTATTCCAATGCTTAGCATATTAATGGCTTCAGCTGTTAGACAACTATCACAGACACACCGAAATCATTCCAGGAGAAAACACACAGCAAATACTTCATCGAGGAGTCTGCATCCAATGGAAAAGTTTTGAAAAGCCAAGCCTTTTCTTCGTTAAGTTTAATATTTTACTTCGCTCTCTGTTGCTGCTGCAGTTATTTCAACTGTTTCAAGGAGTCTTTCATAGTCGCAGTCCCAGCAACAAAATGTGTGACTACATCTGAAACTGGCATTCAGTATAGCAGTCCTTATTTGGTTCCGGCAGACCGATTGATTCCGTTGATTACTAAGAGAGGAGAGTGAAGATGTTGGAAAAGTCAAGTCAATCCCCAGAGCCAAGCCCAAGAAGTCGCCCCAGGAAGTCCAGTGGCCAGTGTGCCACATCTTCTTAGGAATGAGAGAGAAAACTTCCCAGAACAATCAACATGGAGCTGCCCAGCCATTGAAAGATATTTGAGACCCTGGAAGGTCCCAATCCCATACATATCAATTGCAGATTAAACGACAGGCTGATGTAGTATAGCAATGCATTTTGCTTAGACTTTATTTATATCAACATCTATTGTTCTTAAGCCAATAGACTGCTTCGGCTTGAACTGCTCATCCCAGGCCCCGCAAACTGTCCAATTTCCGTGCCCCGACCCTCTCCTGTGGTCCAACCAATGGCAGTTGCTTCGCAGAGACAACCCTTTGGGGCATCCCTAGGGCCTGTTGCACATCGGAGATCTCCAAACCGAACGCCAGCGGCAGCAGCGAGATCAGACAGAGCGCGACGAGAATGAGTTTCATCTTTGGCCAGATCACGGAGCAGAGTGACTGCCAAATGCGAGGTGGGGCGGGTTTTTATACCCGCAATTATGGTGCGGCCTTGAGGCTGGAGAAACAAAGCTTAAACAGCTGGAGATCTGGCGGGGCGGATGGGCTTCTAAATTTAAGTGCGAATCGAGTCCGAGTCCAATTCCGAGTGAGAGACGCATTTAAGCAGCGAATTCCTCGTGGATTTCCGGCTGGCAATTAAGAAAATTGGCCAACCGGTGGATGCTGACAATACTGGCCTTACTAACCCTGCAAACACCCACCCCACCACCCACCCACCCGCCACCGAACACTTCCATAGAGATTACATAATAAATTGTAAATATTTAACACCAGCCAGGCAGCCAGGCACCTAGCCACCCACTTAACCCCCAACCAAGTTTCTGTGGCCTTAACAATGAAAACAATTTACCCCATTCACAGCTTTTTGGTGGCGCCTCCGAGCCTCTTACCCTCCCCTCGTTTTTGGTCGAAGTTTCTCCAATTACTTTTTGCACGATTTGATTTTACATTTAACGATTTTTCGCACTTAATTAGAAGCCAGTGTCGATGTCAGTGGCAGACCAAGGAGTCCTCCAAAACGGGGGGGTGGGTGGCCATGATTTGATTAAATGTGAAGATGAATTTTAATTAAAATCCAACAGCAACCCTAGCCCCAGGCCCAGGCCCAGGCCCAGCCCCAACCCCAGCGACTGCTTCAACCCCTTACCCATGGCAGGTTGCGGCCAAGTTTTTGACACTCAACACTTTCCGGCCCCGTCTCCACCACATCTAATAGAGCAATAAAAGCCGCAAGTTCATGCCCGACTTTATAGGGGGTGGGGGGTGGACTGCGGGTGGTAGAGAACAGGTCCTTTTGTGGGCTTAGTCATTGCCAGCATTGTAATTTATGCAAAATGAAAATTAAAGATCCACAGCGGGTACAACTTTTCCAAGGATTAATGCAAATGGCAGACAAATGAATTTTTGTTGAAAACTACTTACAAGTCATTTGGCCAAAACGGTGCCCCTATCCATATCAATTAAAGTGGCCAAAAGCCCTGGACTGCCATCAATCCTTTGGCAAATAGCGTATGCATATCTGTGTTAATATTCGGAGGAATACGACTAGCCCCTGACTAACAATGCCGCTTTGTCCTCCAAATGGAAGACTTTTGGTGAAAGTTTTCCAAAGCCAAAAAGAAAAGTCGAAGTCGAAGGAAAAGAGTGCCGAAACAACTGTGAATCAAACGCACTCGTCCTACGCCCTCTCTTTTCAGACAGTCACAAGCTGCAATCCATTAAAGAAAAAATCTCAGGAAGACAGTCGATAGACAAACAATTGATACCCTTTCATGGAAGACGACTATACACGTTTTGGTGATTATAAAGTACAAATTGATGAAATGAATTAATAATTTACCCCAAAAGAACTCGGCTTTTTGAACCGAAAAGCAATCGAATTTCAATTCGCAGTAGTATACCCTTTAATCTCAATAGGGAATATGAAAACTGTTCCACAGTGGAGTTTCGGTCCTGTTGGATGAAGGGAACTGTGGTGGGCTGTGGGGGAGCGGGAGGGGAGGGACACTCGCACTCGGTTGCCTGTCTCCTCCAATGGGCCGTTCAGAATTACGAGCCAACAGTTTCCGTACTGGTTTTTTGTCATTTCCATGCGCTCATTGTCAGTTTTAAGTAAGCAACTTCCTCGTTTTTGTTGTGGTTCATGGGGAGCAACAGCAGCAGCAGCAGCAGCCAAAAGTTTTCCGACCAAAACTCTGCCTACAAATGCAGACAAATATGGAAAAACTCATGAAATGCAATAAATTTTCAAATATATTTCGTGTGCGCGGCAGAAGAGTGTGAGTTTTTTAGTTGTTGTCTGTTTCAGGCGTTCTTTTTCGTTTTTCTTTTGTTAGATATTCATTTTGCAGGACCTACATACACACATACATATATGTATGTATGGTATAGAGTTTTCATTGTTTTAAAGTGGAAACTTTTTTCTTGGTGCAGTGCCACACACAGAACGTACTGATAAAGCCACGTTTTGCCAACAATCAAATAACTGAAACAGGGACAGAGACGGAGACGGAGAAGGAGAAGGAGACGGAGACAAAGACGGAGATGGCGACGGCGACGGCCAGAGATATGTACTGACTGTTCGGTCGTTCGGTCAAAAGAACTGGGGGCCAGAGAGTGAGGCCAAAGGCAGAACAGCACAGCACGGCATATAAATCATAAGAGTTATTGCGTAAAGCCAGATGACAACAATTTACGAGTCACTCTATTGGAAAGGCCGGTCAAAAATAGCAGTTATCGATGGCTGAATGACGAATATACATTTTTCATTTAAAATTCCTTAACAGCGAAAGTTGTTTACTGGTCGCTAAAATGCAATCAAGTCATCACTTGGTGTCCTGTAAAGTGTGTAACCACTCAGTCTATTCAGTTTCCATCGAATCCAATCGCCTAATAAGAGTACTTACCAGGCATTCATTTGCTTCAGCGTCAAAGCCGCGAGACTCGGGACCGATTTACTTAGAGCTAAACTGTCAACCACCTTGTCAGTTTGTCAGTTTGTCAGTGGCTGTAAATTTTGAGAGATTTTCCAATGAATTGCCCAAGCGTTTGACAGACACAACAACAATACTGGAAACTTAGTCCCATCACAAAAAGAGAATCAGCCATCGCCCATTGATAGCACTGATAACTGAGGTCTGATCAAATTCTTCAACGCGCATCGCCTTCTCCGCGATAAGACGAGACCTGTCAATACCCTACTGCTGAGTGCCATGAGCGAGAGTTGGTAGGCGTTAGGGTGCCTATATAAAGTAGCGACCGCTGGTTCTACAACTCAATAGACGCCCCGTGCCAGAACCCAACGGAACGGAACGGAACGGAGCCGACAAAATGCTTAAGTCTTTCGCTTTTCTGCTGCTGCTGTGCGGCGCTGCCTTGGCAGCCGACAGCTACGATGGGTGAGTAAGATGGGAATGGACTGTTAGATGAGTGACGATGACGGATCATCCATAGTTACAAGATCTACGACATCAACACGCGCACCGTGTTCGAGAAGGAGCTGCTGCTGCGTCTGTCCCGAAATGCGGACTTGGATTTCTTCGACATGCCACGCTCCTTGGAGGCGGCCAGCCGTGTGATGGTGCAGCCAAAGGACCAGGAGGGCTTCGAGCAGCTGCTGCAGAAGTTCGGCGTTGAGTATGCGGTCGTCGACGAGGATCTGGGCGTGTCCCTCAAACAGGAGCAGTTGGAAAACCAGAGCCAGCGCCTAATGGCCCAGCGTTCTGCCTCGCGCAGTATCAGCTTCACGGCCTTCCATCGCCACTCCGAGATCAATGCCTATTTGGACGAGCTCGCCGCGGCCTATCCCAGCCGTGTGTCCGTCCAGGTGGCCGGCAAGTCGTACGAGAACCGCGACATCAAGACGATCACCATCACCAACGGCGATGGCGTGGCCGGCAAGAAAGTGATCTTCCTGGATGCCGGCATCCATGCCCGTGAGTGGATCGCCCATGCCGGTGCCCTGTACGTGATCCACCAGCTGGTGGAGAACTTTGCCGCTAACTCGGCTCTCCTGAAGAACTACGACTGGATCATCCTTCCAGTGGTGAATCCCGATGGCTACGAGTACACTCACACCAGCACCCGCATGTGGCGCAAGACCCGCAAGCCCGTCAGCTCCTCCTGCTACGGCACCGATGCCAATCGCAACTTCGACTACCACTGGGGCGAGGTGGGTGCCTCGAGCTACTCCTGCGCCGACACCTTCATGGGAGAGACCGCCTTCTCCGAGCCGGAGACACAGCTGGTGCGCGATTTGCTGCTCGGCCTGAAGGGTCGCGGCAAGTTCTATCTGACTCTCCACTCCTACGGCAACTATCTGCTCTATCCCTATGGCTGGACCTCGTAAGTCATGGCGTGATCCGAGATCGGCACACATTTAACCGCATTTCACATTCTCTGCAGCTCTCTGCCGGCCAGCTGGCGCGACATCGACGCTGTGGCCCAGGCTGGAGCCGCCGCCATCAGGGCTGCCACTGGAACCAAGTACACTGTGGGCAGCTCCACCAACGTCCTGTACGCTGCTGCCGGCGGCAGTGATGACTACGCCTTCGCTGTGGCCGAGTTCCCCATCTCCATCACCATGGAGCTGCCTGCTGGCGGCACTGGCTTCAATCCCACCACCGCCCAGATCCTGCCCTACGTCGACGAGACCTGGGTGGGCATCAAGGCCATGGCCCAACATGTTGTCGGAAATTACTAAGCGAGTGCAATAAAACGCCCAATGATATGCCCCAAATCCAACCACCCCCCGCCCCCCACTCACTTTCGGGCCTCATTTCGAATTCCGTTTCCGTCCCAGAGGCGCCCCGCAGAGCGATTGGGAGTTGTTCGGGCGTATCGCACCCAAGTGGCATTGTGGCATTGACACACTGGCTATAATTGCGTGAGGCAGGCACTCGACATTGGCCGCAGCTATCGCCGCTGTCTGCTAATTGTGATCATGGAGTGCCCTCCTAAGTCAAGTGGCATCGTCCCCGTTCTACCCTAGTGGCTCTGGCTTATCACTGTTCCTCCGAAATGGACAAATTAACTGGCACGATCAGCTCTGATGGCTATCGATGGAAACAGAATAGAATAGATATTGTTGGTGTAGATTCCAGATAGTGGCCGATATGGGTTAACAGACCAATAACACGGCTATCTGGGGCTATCTGAGGCCAGCTGGGAATGTCCGCAAGGTATGACGTTTCCACATTTTGTCGATACAAATCTGATATTGTTTGCAGGTTTTATTATGGTTATATCTGATAACCTGAAGCTATTCTTAAATGAATTTATTATTGGGAGCAGAGGTGGCGGGCCTTATGCAAGCGGATACTTTTCAACCACTTTCCGAGCCATGGCCGCAATCCCAACCCACGTCTCCTTGACCATCTGATCGATGGATGAGGCTGGTGGATCGAAGCCAGTGCCGCCGGGTGGCAGTTCCATGGTGAACGATATGGGGAAGCCGGCATTGAAGGCATAATCATCGCTGGCCCCAGCAGCCACGTACAAAACGTTGGTGGACGAACCGATCTCGTAGACGGTGCCCGTGTCTTCGAAAATGGCATCGTATCCCGCCTTAGCCACCTCGTGCAGATCATCAACAGTGTCCGGCAGATCCCTATGGAAGGACAGAAAATAAAGAGATGCTTGGACAACAATGGGAGATGCACTTACGAGCTCCAGCCCCATGGGTAGAGGATATAGGGGCCATAGGAATGCAGGGTGAGATACATTTTACCGCGACCGGCATAGCTGTGGATGAGATCGCTCACCACCAGGGCCTCCGGTTCAGAGAATGCCTTCGAACCGGCGTAGGTCTCGGCGCAGGGATTCTCGGAGGCTCCCTCTTCGTTCCAGTGGAAGTCAAAGTTGCGGTTCGGATCCGTTCCGATACAGTCGGGGCTGCTTGGCTTGCGGGTCTTGCGCCACATGCGCGTGTCCTCCGACAGCTGGGTGTACTCGTAGCCATCCGGATTGACCACGGGCAAGATGACCCAGTCGTAGTCGAGCAGCAGATCAGCATTGTTGGCCAGATTGTTCACTAGCTCATCGATCAGGTACACGACAGCAGCGGGAGAGATCCACTCACGGGCATGGAACCCGCCATCCACAAAGATGACGTTCTTGTTCTGGCGGCCATCCCCGTTCGTGATGGTGACAGTTTTCATGAGGCGCCTCTCGTAGCTCTTGCCCACGGTCTTGACGAACACACGGCTCGGATGCTCCTGGGCCAAGTCCTCAATGAACTGGTTGATCTCCCCATGACTGTAAAACCGCTCCGTGCCCAGGCGTCCATTGCCTGTGTAGGGAAACCTGTTGCGCAGAATGCGATCCGTAGCGAACTGTCGTCTCAGGGTGTGACCCACGTTGCTGTTAAGGACCCTGTAGCTCAGGGAGTGCCCGTCCATGAGCTGGACGAAGTTCAGCTGCTCCTCGGGATGGACCATGATGCGGGCCGGCTGGCTGCCGCTCGAGAACACCTCATAGTATGATTCATTCCTGGCCAACTCAGCCAGGGCCAGTTCCACCACAGCCGTGCGCGCCTTCGATTGGACCTCATAGATCTTGTACCTAAGCGAATCAATAGAATTTAAGGCTATCCAGAAAAATAGAGAGTGCTTTCTGGTGATGTCCTACCCCTCGTATTTGTTGGACTGGACCTCCGTTAGGGCCAGGCAGCTGAGAGCGAGTACAATCCAAAAAATGCCCATCTTTCCACGTTGCAGGTCCACGGAGAAATAAAATTCTGAGCTATCGCCATGGCCCTCCAGAGCAGCAAAATCGAATCGTTATCAGTGTCTAATCAACGAGAAAGGTTTCAAATCGGGAAAAAACTTTATGATTGTTAAATTAGGAGAACATTGTTAATGAGTTATTTACCGAATGCGACACTGAGGAAAACTACATGGTGTAAGAGAATACATTTGGAAAATCCCCCTTTAAAGTCGTTATTGTCGAAAAAATGGCAGCATGTGTCCGTGTCCCTAAGTAATCAGAACTTTGCACATTATTACAGAACACATTATTACATATGCACCTTCTCGAAAATGCTACACACAACCACACACCGATAAGAATGCTGCCAAACTACTGCTGAACCGTTTAAGCAGGCCTTAATGTAGCTTACATCGATTTGACATGTAGATAACATTTAGACTTTATAAAGATGTCACAACGTAGAATGTATATGTAGAATGTATGAGCCATGTCACTTCCGTTCATGTCCATTCCTGTTCCATTTCATTCCGTTCCTCTGGAATCGGCTTGCTCAAATTCGAATAACATAAATACAAAAATATTTATTTTATTCAGCAAATAAAAAAATTGTCTTCCAAGCTGAAGTGCTTCTAGTAAATCTCGATGAGCTTCTCGGCCATAGCACGAATGCCGATCCAAGTCTCGGTCACGAACTCGTCGATGCGCGTGGCTGGGGGATTGAAGCCGATGCTGCCGGCTCCCGGCAGCTCCATGGTGATGGACACATTGAAGCCCGCATAGAAACCGTAATCGTCGCTGGCGCCGGCTGCAATGTACAGGACATTGGTGGAGGAGCCATACGTGTAGACGGTGCCCGTGGCGGTCTCAATGGCCTCGGCACCAGTCCGGGCCACTGCATCCAGATCCTCCCAGGTGTCGGGCAAGTCGCTAGAAGAACAACGTTTAAGGCTGAGCCAAAAGATGGAAGAAATGCGACACGCACCTGGTCCAGCCCCAAGGGTAGAGGATATAGTTGCCATAGGAGTGGATGGTCAGGTACATGACGCCGCGATCCGCCAGCGAGTGCATCAGATCTCGCACTGCGATCGTCTCGGGCTCGGAGAAGGGCGTTGGACCGGCGTAGGTGTCGGCGCAAGGGTTGGAGGAGGCACCCTCCTCGTTCCAATGGAAGCCAAAGTTGCGGTTGGGATCGGCTCCATAGCAGGTCTGTCCGGCGTACGTGTACGGCTGGCGGGTCTTTCGCCACATTCGGGACAGGGTGCTGCTCTGGGAGTGCTCATAGCCGTCGGCATTGACCAGGGGCAGGATGACCCAGTCGTAGTCCTCCAGGAGGTCTGCGTTCTGCTCAAACTGCTCCACCAGCTGGTCAATCACGTACAGCACTGCCGCCGGGGATATCCACTCGCGGGCATGGAAGCCGCCGTCCATGAAGATCACCTTCTTGCCAGAGCGCCCATCCCCGTTGGTGATGGTGATGGTCTTGAGTACACGCCTCTCATAGGACCAGCCCACGGTTCTCACGAACACGCGTCTCGGGAACCGATCGGCCAGATCGTCGATGTAGCTGATGATCTCCGCGTGGGTGTAGTAGCGCTCCGTGGAAAGGCGACCCTTGCCCGTGATGGGGCTGAGGCGGCGCTGCAGTTGGCGCAAAGCAAACTCCTCGGCTATTGAGGCGCCCAGGTTGTCATTGACGAGGGTGTGGGTCAGCTGCTGGCCTCGGAGCAGCTTCTCGAAAGTCTTCATCTGAGCGGGACTAACAATTACCCGCGATGGCCTACCCGGCAGACGGCTCTCGCTAAGAAAGTCGAATCCCTCCAGACTGAGCTGGTGCAGGAGCTGTCCCTGGACAGCATTTTGTGGTGTCACCTCGTAGATGCGGTAACTATAGGGATATCCATAGATTACCAACCGTCACATCTGCGTCCACGCTTTTCCTTACCCTTCATAGCCTTGATCGGCGGCCACCAGAGCCAAACCTCCCAGCAAGAGAAAGAGCAGACCCAAGATGTTCGTCATCGTCGTTTAACTAAGCAACCGCGTGCCATGGGTCTGCCACTTAAATAGCCGCCCGCCGCTGCCAGTCGACTCCATATCTAATCGGCTTGCACATTAATAAATTATTGGGAATTCGTCCGATCGCACTCACAGATCAGAACTGGCGCAATTCGGCTTAAATGTCTCTTTATTTACGATCTTCAAACTATGCTGGGTAACGCCTTATCACCTCCGTGGCCATGGCACGCACGCCCACCCAACTCTCTGTGACCAGGCCCTCGATGTGCGAGACCCAGGGATCGAAGCCGGTAAAACCGCCAGCAGGCAGCTCCATGGTCATGGCCACTGTCGCATTGGCCACGCCCAATGCATAGTCCGCCGTATCGCCCGAGGTGGGATACAGGACGTAGTAGGTGCTGCCATAAGTGTAGATGCCGTTAGTGGAGTGAATAATCGCCATGGCACCGGCTTCGGCCACGTCCATCATGTCTTGATAGTGCTCAGGTAAATTACTAGAAACGAACAAGAATTATATCCAATTATTCGGGAAATGTAGTCCACACCTTTCATTGTTGCATCATATGGAAAGCAATCAAAATTTTTGGATACAAAGTGACTATGGTGACATATTTCCACCCGGAAAGCACAGATAACTTGGCCATGCGCTTCCAATATCCAATACTATCTGCACATGTCCCATAAATCTCAGTACATTGTAACTAGAAAATATTGTGTTACGTAGTCTCGCCACAACCCATGGCTCTCTATAAAGAGAGTACATCCTCTAGTGATCGCAACAAAATGTCTCGAGCTGTGTTCGCAGCTATACTACTTCTAGTTGGTGCCTCAGTCAGCTCGTATGGGATTCCCCATCGACAGGGACCTGCTCTTCGGACGGACGACTATTATAGCTATGAAGGTATACTGGAGTACCTAGATGGCTTGGCCCGGAACTACGGCAATCGAGTGACGCTGAACGATGTTGGACCTAGGACCTACGAGAACCGGACACTGAGGAGCATAACCATCACTAACGGAGACGGGCGAAAGGGTAAAAACGTTATCTTCATTGATGCTGCCTACCATGGCAGGGAGTGGTTGACCCCTGCAAGTGCCCTGTACGTCATCGACCAGCTTGTTGTGGGTTTTAAAAACAACAAGAAGCTGCTTGAGGACTACGACTGGATTTTGCTGCCTCTGGTAAATCCAGACGGATACACCTATTCACGTACAACCGATAAAGAATGGCGAACGAATCGCAGCCCAAGTGAAAGCGGATTTAATGGAACTGACATAAATAGAAACTTCGGTGTAGGATGGCGTAAAGAACTCCACAACCCGGAAATCTACTCTGGTAGTGGACCATTTTCCGAGCCGGAGTCACAGGCTGTGAGGCTAGTCATGGACCGTTTGGTGCAGACCAAAAGGGGAATCATGTATATTACACTTCATTCGTTTCATAGACTGATTTTATATCCATGGTCTCATTCAAAGTATGTTCCATAACACCGCCTTATCCCAAACCCTTTCCCATATAAATTTGTTCCCCAGAATCCCCGCCAAAAACACCAAAGAGCACATTGAGATCGCCCTGGCTGGCATAGATGCGATGGACAACGCGCCATTCAACTCAGCTTGGAGAGCAATTCCTGGATATAATATATATAACGAATCTACGGGAGGAACCTCCACGGGAGGAACCTCCAAGGACTATGCCTACGCCATTGGTTTTCCCCTTTCCTTTGCGATGGAACTTCCTGGAGAGCGAGGGAATACCTTTTTCGGTTTTTTTCCTCCCCCCAATTTAATAAGGGAACTGGTCGCGGAAACTTGGATTGGTATACGTGCCATGGCCGAGAAGGCCATCGAAAAGTATCCGACCTCCAAGAGGACCTTTTCTAGAGGAATCCTATCGAGAATATCTGGTTAAATGCGGGAAAATCCTAATAAATATGGGTCTGCGACTGGACTTTTGAGACTAATAGAAGTCGCATAAGAGCGGTACTCTACCATTACACAATTTTACTTACTTCGTGTAGCCCCAGGGCAGAAGGAAATAGTTGCCGTAGGAGTGGAGCGACAGATACCAGGTCAGACGCTGGCTGTATTGCAGTAGAATGTCCCGCAAGACCTGCGACTCGGGCTGATCAAAGGGACGCTCGCCACGGTAAATATCCTCGCAGGGATCCGGCGAAGAGCCCGCATTGTGTCCCCATTCGTGGGCAAAATTTCGATTGATATCCGTGCCTACACAGTCCGGATCGGTGGTGGGCTTCCGTGTCTTGCGCCAGTAACGGGACTCCGAGTGAGTGTACTCGTACCCATCCGCATTGACCACGGGCATAATGACCCAGTCGTAGTCCTGCAGCAGCTCCTGATTTTCCTCATAGTTGTCTAGCAGCTGCTGGATAATGTACAGGGCCATTGAGGGTGAGATCCACTCTCGCGCATGGACAGTGCCATCGATGAGGATCACCGGCTTATTGCGACGCCCATCCCCATTGGTGATGGTCAACACTTTGAGGGCACGACGCTCGTAGCTCCAACCAAACTGCTTGACCTGGGCCCGCCTGGGATACCGCTCAGGCAGGCTATCCAGATAGGCATTGATCTCGGCGTGCGTGTAAAAGGCCGCCAGCACATCGATGTGGGGCAGCTGGAGGCGCTGCTTGCTGTGCAGATTCTCCGCACGTTGGGCTTGCACCAGTGGAGACAGATCCTCGATCAGCAGTCGATGTTTAAGCTGATGGCTATCGAGGAGACCAACCAAGCTGGAGGCTGCCGCGTGGGGCAGCATGACCCGAACAGTGCTCTCGTTGTGTTTGCGACTGGGACTGGGACCAAGAAAATCCCATTGCGGCTTCTCCCTGGCCAACTTTCGGAGTAGGCTCTCTTCGTTGGTATCTCGCGGTGTCAGCTCATAGACCTGGTAGTCCTTGTAGTCCTGCCAGGCAAACAGTACACTGGACTGCAGGAGTAGCAGAAAAAGTATATGTCCAATCAATGTCATAGCTGCCTGATTGTCAGATATTGACTGAGCTACCAAATGTTACTCGACAATTATCGTATTATCAAAGTTTATCATTTTATTGGAGACACACTGCCGACTTCTAACGATATGATACCAGCACGACATCATTTATATGCTTCCGTTTATAGCTTAAAGAAAATAGCCCCCATTTGATCAGCAGGGATGGAGAAAAGCTCGTCACTGGAACACCTGCCGGAACAGCAAATGAAAGTAAAGTTATAGCCTGTTTACACTAGGACTGCCGAAGAGAGCAAAAAGTTGAATCGTCCCCAAATTGCGTCTATTCGGAAAATTCAACTATTTTCGCACTTCCAAATGTAACATTGGCAGAACATCCACAAATTCTGAGCATCAAGTTTCTTTCCTATATTTTCCGGTCGTTTGTTATAATTTGTTTGCACACATAAATCAGCTGTCCTCATGACGCAATATCCTGCGTCTGCTAGTGTGAGCGCCTATTCTGCGTCATGTCCTCTATTGTGATATCGATAACGAACGCGCGACAGTCATTCAACGCTGACGGGAATACCCCTATTATTGATTAATGATCAAAGACAGATTAATTAGATTAATTAATTTCTCCATCTATTCTCAGTATTTCCTTTAAGAATTGTGTTATAATATTCATCTCTTTAATGCTTAATCCCTAATTATTTTAGTTAACAAACAATAAATTCAATTTGCTTAAACAGTTTACAGAATACAACGGCAAGGCTTGTCCTCTAGGCAGTGCTAGTACAGACTAACATGCCGGATGAACTCAACGAAGCCGGCGAATGTCTCCTTGCAGACGTGTATGATGTCCGAGGATGGCACGTGGAACTCATCGCCGGGCAGCTCGAGCGTGTAGGACAGTGGTATGCCCAGGCTGCCGTAGGCAAAGTCATCCAAACTGCCGGAAGCCTCGTACAAAATCGAGGCAGAGGTGCCGGTGGTGTAGCGGGTGCCACGGTACTTTCCGATTTGGTTGGCGGCTCTCAGGGCCACCGAGCGCAGCGTTCCCACGGTGGGGGGCACGGTGTTTCTGTGTGGATGAGGGCGAATGCGAATTTAAATGGAATACAGTGGCAGAAATATTCGGATTTAATTGCTTTTAGCAAATAATTGAAAAGTAAATTGAATTTCTTTTCGGTCCATGTCTGGACACAACGCAATCCCCCCCCCGGGATACCCCCCGGGACACTCACTTCGCATAGCCGTAGGGATAAAAAATGAATTTGCCAAATGAGTGAACATCCAGGCTGAGTTTCACACGATGCCGATTGAATTCCAAATAGCGCACTACGGCCGAGGTTTCCGGCTCAGAGTTGGGCGCCGTGCCCGAGTACACCTCCGAACAGAGCTGTTGTTTGGTCAGAAAGAGACGGAGGATTAAGTCGGAAGGTCAATGTCGGTGCAACAAGTCGCTTACGTTCTGACTGGCACCCTGATAGTTCCAATGATTTCCAAAGTTCCGATTGATGTCCACTCCGGAGCAGGCATGGCCGGCATACCGGTGACGGTTCTTACGCCAGAATCGATCCTGAAAGAATCCAACGAGTACAGAGTACAGAGTAGGCCCAATCCACTCAACTCTCTTCCACCTACCGATGTGTGCGTGTACTCATAGCCATCAGGATTGACCAGCGGCACCAGGAACACCTCCACATCCTGCAGCACCCTCTGGAAGGCACGCAGATTGCTCAGCAGCTCGTAGGCCAGATACAGCACTGTCTGTGTGGTGATCCATTCCCTGCCATGGGCCGCTGCCTGGATGTAAGCCACGCGGCGAGGTCGCGTTCTGGTGTTCAGCGAAATCGACAACGCGGCAATGTGACGGCCCTCGTTGGAGCGCCCCAGCGACTCGTAGCGACAGTACTGGGGATAGCGAGAGGCCAGGCCGCTCATGAAGCTGAGGATCTCGTTGTAGCGCGGATAGTGAGAGAAGAAGCCACGCGCCTGACGACGTGAGCGACGCCGTGGTCTCTGCGACTCCTCACAGTCGGCCTCCTGGCACTCCTCGTACTCCCCATCCTCGTCCGCAAAGGTGCTGTTGGCCTCCAAGGCAGCCATTAGCTCCATCAGCGGCTGCACTTGATAGCTGACACCCAGATTGGAGAGACGCGACTCGAATTGCGACTTGCGTGTGGGACTCACTGTCAGCACGGACAAGTTGCGGGTGAGCAGCCAGAAGTCCAGATCCGCATCGTTCGTCTGCAGGTCGACCATATAGCGGAAGGCGTTCTCATTGCCATGCTCCACAGTGTATTTTGTATAGCTAAAAGTACAATTAAGCCGTGTTATTCAGATATCTTAAGAGGACACCCATTCCAGTGCACTATCGACTGTGTATTCGTACACAGAATCGATTAATCAATTATCCCCATGCTGCTGCACTGAGCACGGCGGGGGTAAATCCCGATGATTGCTCCACATGTCTCTCTAGCTAATTGGACAACAAATTAATTTACGGCTCTCGCCCCCGCCCTCGCCCTCGCCATCGCCCTCGCCGTGGCGTCAAAGTGAGTTGTTGATTCATAAATTTATGCAAAGCAGATCGGCTCGGCCGCCTCTGCTCTCCTCCCATCGTCTTTGTTGGCGTTTTGCCACCTCTCACGAATTTGTGGCCAATTTATCATTTCGTAAAATTCCACACAACGGAATAGACGGACAACGGACTAGAAATAATGAAGCAACAGGCAGCAATGGCAATGCCAAACGAGCAACATCTTTAGGTCCATACATATTCATATATCACTGCCCAGCCGCAGCCGCAGCCCCTACCCCTGCCCCAGCGCCTGCACCTGTGGATGACAAAGATGCGGCACCGAAAAGCGAATCACGTGCAGCAGCCGACAGCGGAATTCAATGTTAATTTAATTAAGACCCCCCACACCCCTCCCTGGATTATCATTTTTCATTTTAACATAAAAATACGGTTTACCATTTATGAATTTGTTAGTTTTTCCCCAACAAATTGTAAACCAAATGAGTAGCCATTGTTGATCGGAGGAAGGCCTTGTGAAAATGTATATACTATTTATGTATATCTCTGAATGTTTAGCATCTATTTTGGGTGTTGAAACACCCCCCCACCCCTACTCCTACTCCTAGACAGGCCAAGAGAGTTGTGGCAGGAAGCAGCCAATTGATGACTGCCATTGCCATACGGAATACGGAGTATCTACGGAGTGGGCCACATTGGTGGACTGCGACCGCAAAACAATCATCCATCATCATCGTGGTGCCGCTGCTGCTAACGCTGCTGCTGCTGGTGGATTCTGTCTGGTGAACATTTTGCCTGGCGATAGCTTCGCAATTACAAATCGCGCAAATTATCAATGCAATTGCCGTTTATACGGCTCGGCTGCTGGCCACTGACCAAAACGACAAAACGTTTAGTGCCGGCTTCTATTCGCTGCCACCGACGACCATGGCCCCTGTATGCTGGATGCGAAGTGGCTGTCTTTACTTATTGAAAAACTAATTGAATAAATAAAGTATATATAGCTTTCATGAAGGATAAAGCTTGGATTAAATCCCCATTAGATCAGATTTATTTTAACCTAGGAGCCACCTCATTCATGGGAGTTGAAAATGGAAAATTTCTTTAGGGAAACAAACTGCCAAATAGCCTGAACTGAATCCCAAGTAGCACATCATTTTTAAATCCAAACAAGAGTCTCGACAATGCCGAATACGGTTCAAAAGTTGTTCCAATGGGTCTATAAGATCTTTCGCTATCTGTGGCTAGCATCCGTGCTGATGATACCGTGTATGGTCCTGAAAATGGAGGTGGGTCAGACCAGCACACTGGACCTCTACATAATGTTTGGAGCCATAGCAGTGGGCGCCATCCAGTTGATAGAGACCCAACTTTCCCGACGACATTAGGATGTGGGAGCGGAGTCGGATGGGTAAGTGTAGGGGGCAGGGCCTCAGTGCCAAGATGTGAAACCCGTTTTCAAGATGATGCTACCAACTAGTAGTCCGAGTTCCATCATACTATACGTATATATATTAAACACTTAACAGATTTTGGCAAACCAGAAAAAAAACACAAAAAAAAAAGTCAATTAATGACTGGCCCTAAAGGCGGGCTTGCTTGATTGATGGGTACTACATTTTCAGATTATTTTTACTTGTTTTGACTTGTTTTTTTTTTGTTGGTATTATAATTAATTCGTGTATCTTTTATTATTACCCTTCATAGCCGGCCAGATTGTTGGCGAGACTGGTGCCCGCCAATCCGACCAGACATAGCGTCAAGCTGCACACGATCCGCTGCCACATTTTTGCACTACTCGTACTACCAACTGGCCTCCGACTATGTCTATATATATGTATATGTATATGTTTATATACACTCCACGATCTTTTGTTTAATCGTCTGGCCAATTATGTATTAAAATATGCAGTTGCATGGACAAGCACACGCTTTTATTTTCTTTAGTTTTGTTCACTCTTTTTGTGTGTTTGTGTTTGTATTGTTTTATTTGCCGTTTTGCACGCTGCACTTGATGCACGATTATGCAACGAATATCGAATAGTACACAGATTGTTTGGTTACGATAACTAGTTAAGCATTTCTTTGGGCTGGAAATGGGTTGTCTGTGGGCTAAGAGGCGCGATCCGTGCGTTCCATCTCCGATTCGGGCGAAGACTGACGGGCAGCTTGAAACGCGGCCGAGAAAGAAGACGATGCTGGCCAAAAAATATATCGCCGAATAACCGAAGCCGAAAAATGGTTTCGGAGCCGCGCTTATTGTTTAGAAAAGTGAGTGTCAAGGTCAGGGCTCTACGACCACCACCACGACCAGTTTCCGAGATCCAAACAGATCGGACGCTTCGAACGCGTCACGAGACAAGATGCTGGAAGGCAGACAACCCAAGTCCAAGTCACCCCAGCCCGATGGCTATTCCAAGACAACCACGGCACGCGTCTTGTCTATATATATTTCCGATTAGAACCTATGGTTGCTTTGATGTTGAATATTGATTCTTGGTCTTCAGTCTATTAGTTTTATGCTAATTTCCTCAGTTTGGAGAACTTTTTCTTTTCTTTAATTGCGTGCGATAATTTTGATTGGTTTGTCGTCGGTCGTGGATCGTCGAGCGGCGATCGAAGATTGGAAACTTGTTTTCTATAATTTGATCACTTTGACTGACACACACCAACAAATTCTGTTCTTTCGGTTTATTTGTGGATATTTTTTGCATCCGCATGTGGCGGTTCGTGAATCGATTCTGAAGCCGTTGCTTGTTTATTTTCTGGTTTTTATAGAGGAACCCGAACTCGTATTGGCTTCCTAATGTCAAGCCGCTGATCTGCTGATGGTGATGGGGCAAGTAGGGGTGTTCTTTGAATTCGATTTGAAAGTTTCAGACATTTGATGGGCAGAGCAGACATTTTGGGCACTGAACTTTCCAACTAAACAAGGTCGTACCATCGAGGAAAAGGCGGAAGCCCAAACCCAAGCCCAAGTCTGGTTACAGACTCATCCCATTATCCAAATGGAGTTCATTAAATCATCGAGATCTATTCAACGTCGAGTTCGTGATGATCGTCTTAGGACAGAAGCCAGGTCACTCAACACCATCAACCATCAGCCACCAGCCAGCAGCCACCATCGATACATCTTCAAAAAAATGAAGGGGTGGGGGGAGGCTGATGTCTTGACTTTGCTTTCGATTTCGCTTTTGTGTGTAATTATAACACTTGGCCATAGCTTGGGGCACTTCCGCACTTCGGATCGATCGAAGATCGTCGGAGATCGTCGGTGCTGCACTCTGGGAGATCGTCGAGGGAGCAGATGAACTGATGAACAAATGAGCCGCCGTGCAGATCCATTGCCATATTTCCGGTGAAACTTGAAACTAGTTTATCCGATAAAATTTGCATTTAAAATTTGTCCAACTGCTTTAGCTTAATGACTATGCGACTGGCTTAATGCCAGTTCTTGATTTGTGTTCTAAATCATTTAAATTTATTTATCTCGCAAAGAGCCAGACAGCTTCCAGAGTCAGCAGCACAGGGCATTCAACTTTTCTTGCACGCGGCAAAACCGAAAAAAAAACAAAATTAAATTAAAAATTCGCTATCTTGGCTCAGAGATCGCGCATTAGCATTAGCTCTGTGTGTATTGCATATAAGGAAAGATCTACTATGTTGTGGTTGTTGATATTGGTTTGTCTTCAAGGCATATGGGCTTTGAATGGAGAAAGATTTGCATTTGAAGAAAAGCTCAGTGGACAAAAGATGCGTGCGGCCTTAACCATGAACATGAACATCTCTATTATGTCTGTATATAGTGAGTATGGTACGGTACACTGCCATAGTTTTAATGAGGTGTTTATTGGCTTGCTATGGGGATCTTCTCGAATCGGACCATTTACTCTAATCAAAAACTGTGCCCAAATGTCATAAACAAAAGTTAGATTGCCCTGCCGCATGGCAGAAAAGAAAAAACTGAAATTGCCCCTTGTTTTTGGGGCAGGTCCAGGGGAAACTTTCAACCAATCTGAAATTCGTTTGGGCATAATTGTTTGGAATTTTGTTCGTTAATTTGTAAACAGTTTTATGGTACATTACTCGTACAGTTCGTCATTCCAAACAGGAGACAGCCATCAAGGCAGCAGCGGGACCAAAAGCGAAAAAAAACGTACAAAAAATTTAACAAAGTTTTGGGCCCTTTATATTTGCCAACATGCTAATGACATAATGTGCATACTTCAGAAGGGGTTCCGAAGACCGAGGACCGAGGACCGGGGACCAACTGACTGACTGACTGACTGACTGAAAGGACTTCCTTCGGCTCGGGCCTTTGCGTGTCTATGGCATTGCAATACAAAAAGAAATTCTGGGGGAATAAGCCAAAACAGATTGCTGGATTGACGACTGCGGAATATCCTGTTTTTTATTATTTTAATAAAATGAAATATAAATAATAGTAATATTTATTGTTTTATTGCAATTGATCCTCCCTGCTTTTTTTTCTTAAATGCTTCCGTGAGAAAAGTTCCCGCAAAGTTTAAGAATGCCTCAATCTCGTCACTAATCAGCCTCAATTTGTAGCTAGAGGGTAGCACTATGGAAAAAGGAGTAACAATGTATTATGTAGACATAGCCAGATGTAAATATATGGCAGTCACTGTGTCAGGAAGTTTACTAAAAGACCGTTAAATGAAAATCGGCACGAACAGGGGGGGCTTCGCTTCGCTTTGGCATCGGCTTTGGCTTTAGCTTTGGCTTCCCGTATAAATCAACTGGTTGCCCTGACTGTTGCCTATCCTATACCAATTTATACTATACATATATATTTAGCTGTACATATGTATGTACATGTACAACGACCTGCCGCGCACTTTTGACTTTTGCGTTGACATGACATTTGCCAGGCAATGAAAATATATTAGACTATGCAACAAGTTGATGGTACAACAGAAAATACGGATAGATAGAGAGAACACAAAGTGAGCCAATTGAGGACTTTTTTCACGAAAAAAAAATTATGCAAAATAATTTAATAAAATTAAGTTTAAGAAAATTTGGCCAATCTTATAGAAAATTGTTCAATTTATCGAATACAATGATTTTTCCTAAGGTCCGGCTAATGGAGATGTCGACTGGACTCGGAAAAGGCCATCTTGACAATATTCTTTGGAATAAAGATGCACGGAATTGAAGAGGAAGGTTCTAAAAACGTGAATATCCATTTTATTCCTTACCCTGTGGCACAGTGTATATCTGAGGCAGGAGGAGCGCAAATCTCCAAATGGTTTCCCCTGTAAAACGCTTAAAAGGGCTACGACTACGAGTAGGTCTTGAACTGCTCCTCGTTTCACAGGCCGCACGCCAGCTCTGGGAACGAAACCGTGGGGCCACGCGGCAACTTGTTCCCTGGTTATTTGCATTGAAGCGTGCCCTGTGCTTTTGGACTCCCACGCCCATGCCCACGCCTACGCCCACGCCCACGAGTCACGTCAGGCCCCCCTCCGGCTGTCTGACATTTAGCATATTTGCGTTTTGTGGCAGCACAAGCAGAAGCAGGAACAGGCACAGGAGCAGTTGCAGCCAGGACAAAAAAAGGGATGGAATGGATCCCCAGTATGGGAATCCAAATCCAATTCCGCATTACATGCTACCCGTGTGCCCCAACTTATTAAACGTTGTCGCTGTCCCATTTACCCAATGCGAGGGCTCCATCCCGGCTCTCGGCTCCCGGCCCCCGACAACCGACCTCCGACCTCCGTCCATCAGAGGTTGTGTGCCAGTTCCAGTCCAGGCACAAAACTCCGACTGCCAATGGCCACGGACCGCACAATGGAAGACAATCCCAAACAGAGAGCACGGCTCGCCCTGCTCGTTGTCGAGCGGCTGGAGCTGAACATCAAAAACCAGGTGAAAAGCAGGCCTAGTCTTTAGACTAGGATCTAAAATAGCCTGCCCCTCTGTACAACCGTTCTGGAAAATCAGTTTTAGTTCCGATCCCCCGTGCGATACATCACAAATATTAAATTCTCGAGTAAAAATAATTTTTAGCTTGCAAAATTTCTTTTTCTTGTTTCTCATTTTTTCTCGGAAAATGCAACCCACCAAATCGAAACGCGTCGTGAAGCCGGCAAAGGGAAAAGCCGCTGTGCCGAACCAGCGGGACGCACCGGTTGCTCCGCCTCGCCGCGTCATCATACCGCGTCCGGATGTTTTGCACAACTATCTCGATCACAAGCAGATCTGCCAGTACCTGGATTACCTGACCAACCGGTATCCGCACTTTGTGAGGACCTACACCCTGGGCCTGACGCACGAGCGACGGGAGGTTCGGGCAGTAGAGATCAACTGGATGAACTCGGCGAATGTGGAGCTGTCGCCGCATCTACGCGAGCACACGCCGCCGCCGGTGGATATACCGCAGTACAGCAAGATCGCACGTCCAGTGGTCGTCAAGGGGGATCTGTGCCGCAACACGATCTTCATCGAGGCTGGAACCCATGCCCGCGAATGGATTGGTGTTTCCACGGCCCTCAATTGCATCTACCAGCTGACCGAGCGGCACACGCGCAACATCGAGGTGCTGCGCAAGCTGCGCTTCATCATTGTGCCGCTCGTGAATCCCGATGGCTATGAGTACTCCCGCACCAAGGTGAGTGCAACGAACGGTACCCTCTCACTCTTAGTCCTCCAAATTTTCCCATAGAATCCCAATTGGCGCAAGAACCGGCGACCACACAAGTCCACCAAATTCGTGGGCACAGACTGCAATCGCAACTACGACATCTTCTGGAACAGCGGCTCCGGCAAGGTGAGCCGCAACACATACAAGGGCGAACGGCCCTTTTCCGAGCCGGAGACACGGGCCATGCGCAACATGCTGGACCGCCTAGGGCCGAATCTGCTGTTCTTCCTTTCGCTGCACTCGTACGGCCAGAGCATCATGTACCCATGGGGCTTCAGTCGGGACCAGCCGCTGTTCTGGCGCGAGCTGAGCTCTCTGGCCAATTCGGGCAAGTGTGCCATCAAGTCGTACAACGGACGCGAATACCGCACCGGCAGCATAAGCTGTCTCACGAAGCGCACAATTTCCGGCTCAGTGGTCGACTATGTATACGGAGTGCTGCGCGTGCCCATGGCCCTGGTCATGGAGCTGCCTTCGCGGGACCTCGGCTTCCAGCCACCCGTCGAAATGGTCAGCCAGATTGGCCACGAGAGCTGGTACGGCATCCGGGAGATGTGTAAGCGAGCCTACGATCTGCGCAGTCAGATCAACCGCGAGGCGGAGCCATTGCTGCCAGCCCCCGCTAGGTTCCAGGAGGGAGCCGGCGATGGTGCCGAAGACGATGCTGCTTCCAACAAACCAAAACCTGGAATAGAAAATGCTGAGGCCGACGAAAAGGCCGAGAAGAAGACCACGCCCAAGAAGACCAAGAAGCGAGTGAAGCGCTCGGTGCGTGCCCAGCACGAGTCCATCCTACGGCTGCAGAAGAAAGCAATGGGCAAACCTGCCCAGATCCAAGCCGGACTTTACCCCCGACAAGTGCCCAAAGTGGCCTCCGCTCCTCCAGTACGTACTCGTGGCGGCCATGGCGATGGACCCGTCGCACTGCTGACCAGCCGCGGCAAGACCCCAGCCTCCTCCCACATGCCTCTAGGCGTCTTCTTGTAGACATTATTTTCATTGATTGTACCCCGCGTTAGTTAAACTACAAATTAAATGTGTTGGCCAACTTCCACTGGGATGGATGGTTATACCCAGGTTATACCTTTGGCGTAGGCTTTAATTAGTTTTGTCTGATTAATCAATCGGTTGCATGGGATGTGGGGGGGTCGTAACATATTCGTTTCTTTACAGGAATTCTTCACTTTTCTCTTAATATTGATTGGTTTTTGTAGGGGGTGGGGTGGGGTTTTTGTGCTTAACGACTAATGCAACAAATATATTATTGTTGAGATTTACTTAGCATCGAACAGTTGCACACGAGGTGCGGCATACTTCTGGCGCAGTTTGTCGTAAACTTTGCGATCCTGCAAAGAGTTATTCAGAGAGTTAGGTTGTGGCTGAGGTTTGTTGCCGGTCGCCTATCTTACCTGCTCACTGACTGAGGGTCGTAGCTGCTGCAAGGCATCCTTGAAGTGCTGTCGCCGCACACACAAGCCCTCCAGATTGTTGTCGTCCTCAGCCAGGGACTGTCGCAAGGCATACATGGAGGCCTGCTTGACTAGCCCAGCCAAATCGGCACCGGTATAGCCCTCGGTTTGTGCAGCCAAATCATCCAGATCTACATCGTCGGCCATAACAGGACGTGTGCCATTCTTTGCAGATTTGGATAAAGTTTTATTGTACAGCAAAATCAAACTGGTGTAATGCTTACCTTGGTGGTTGCCTTAAGGATCTCGGCGCGTTCATTCTGGTCGGGAAATCCCACATACAATATGGTGTCCAAGCGACCTGGACGCAGAATGGCCGGATCAATAATGTCTGGTCTATTGGTCGCAGCCAGGATGTAGACTCCCTTGCGCTCCTCCACGCCATCCATTTCGGTGAGCAGCTGGTTGACAATGCGCGTGCCCGAGTTGTTGCCATCGCCGCCATCTGATCGTTTGGGGCACAACGAGTCGAACTCATCGAAAAAGATGACGCAGGGCGCAGAGTTACGGGCGCGTTGGAAGCAGGCGCGCACGGCACGCTCACTCTCGCCAACGTACTACAGAAAAGGCAGTCCATTAGTTGGGGAAAGGAGCTTTTTCAAGTTGGGGACTCACCATGTTCATCAGCTCTGGACCCTTCACCGAAATAAAGTTGATGCCCGCCTCGTTGGCTATGGCTTTGGCCAGCAGGGTCTTGCCACAACCAGGTGGACCGCATAGCAGCACACCAGAAGGTGCAGTCAAGCCAAGACGCTCCAGTTTCTCCGGGTACTTGACCGGAGCCAGGACCGCAAGCTTAAGCTCATCGCGAATATCCTTCAGCGCCCCAATATCCTCCCAAGTGGTATCTGGGACAGTGACAAAGCCTTCGCGCTTGGACGATGGCTGCGTCACCTTAATGGCATCCGTGAAGTCAACTAAAGTGAGACAGAAATTGGGATCGGAGAACTCTTCTGGCGGATTGTCCAGAAAGTTGGTCAGTTCGGCCAATGTGGGCTCGTAGTAATCATTCTCGTCTGTCAGTGGCTTTTCTTCATCCACATCCATGGCAACGTCTGATGATTTGCCAGCCGTCTTTCCATTGGTAGTTCCTTCGGCATCTTTCTCTACATTTTCGCTATCGGATTTATCAAGTTTCTCGCCGTCCGCCTTGTCTTTATCTGTCTTGTCACCGTCCGACTGCTCCTTGGCACCTTCTGCCTTTGCATCGGCCTTGACGATTGTAGCAGACTCTTCATTGGGCTCATCGTCGTCCAGCTCGACCGTGGTCATGTTCTTCTCGCTGGCCGCGTGCAGTTCACGGAACTTCTTCATCGAACGGCGCTTGACGGCAATGGCGGCGGAACGGCTGACCAGTGCCATTAAATCGGCGCCCACATAGCCGGGCGTCAGTTCAGCAATCTTGTCGTAGTTGAGCTTAGGGTCGACGGACAGGCCCTCGCATTGTATGCGCAGTATCTCCCGTCGCTCCTTGCGCGATGGTATGTGTATGGCGATTTCGTGATCAAGGCGACCAATGCGACGCAGGCCGGGATCGAGGACATCGGGACGCGTGGTCGCCGCAATGACGACCACAGACTGGCCGAATTCATTGACCTTCAAGCTATCCAGGCTGCTAATCAACTGCGAGACAATGCGGCGCTCCATGTCCTTGGAGGCCCACTGTCGATTGCCAGCGATGGCATCAATCTCATCGAGGAAGAGCACGCAGGGCGAACAGTCCATGGCATGCTCAAAGACGTCGCGTATGCGCTCCTCAGACTCCCCAGAAATGCCACCAATGAGCTCTGTGGCCGGCACTTCCAGCAGAGGCATTTTTAATTGCTGTTTATAAAAAGAGTTTATAAATAATCGAAATCTTAATAGACCACAAACCGCCACTTACACCACTAATGGCACGAGCCAAATAAGTTTTGCCACACCCCGGCGGACCATGCAACAGCAGACCCCTTGAGGGCAGCAGACCCAGTTGGAAATAGAATTCCGGCGACTTGATGTGGATGAGCATCTCGCAGAGCTCCTTCAGTGTGCTATCCATGCCGCCAATGTCGCGGAAACTTTCATTTAAATGCTGCAACTCCAGTTCCTTTCTGTTCTTACGCGACCGTCCCGAATGTCGGTCCGATGGGGACTGATCTTGCTGTCGCAGATGCTGGTAGAGCCCCGGCAGGTTACGCTGATCTTTGCGTGAGCAGCTGCCATCAGAGTGATTCTTGCCAGCGGCACCTGAACCTGAATGGACTGATGGTTGACAGAGTTTGTTACACAGCGTTATGAAAATATCGCAGAAATACTCACATTTCTGAGCTGAGTCTTGACCAGATCCGTGAATGATATTGACATTTGGCTTAGCTGCTAATATAAAAAAAGGAACAAAGTTAAATACCACCCATTCAATGAGTCTATTATGGTCACTTGACTCACCTTTTTTTGCTGCCACGAGATTAGATTCCGGCACATCTCCCAGCAGGCGTTTCAGTGAATTGCTACTGATTGTTGGCGGTGGAGGGGCCTGGCACGCTTCGCCGTTTGCGGTAGAGGAGGGCGAATCATCCTCGATTTCATCACCACTGGATATGTCAATGGGCTCAGGGATCGGCTTGGCGGCCAATGGCTTCTTCGACTGGCTGTACAAGCTGTTCATCATGTTGTTCATCAAACTGTTGGTAGGGGGCTCGGACTCGTCGCTAGGACACTCTTCCTCCGAGCTGCTAACCTTATCCAAATTATAGCTGTCTGAGATAATCGTAAATGCTGAACACAAAGCAGTAAGAGAACAAAAATGGAGGCCATTAATTGCGACTGCACATGCGAAGTGTCAAAAGCGGTCAAAGCGTGTACCTTGATGCACAAGCTGTCTGAATGGTCCGAACTTGCGACGCGAATACTCTGGATATTTGCTCATCAACTCCTTGGTCATCAGTTTCACATCCAGATAGGTCTCGCCAATGTGCTCCTCGAGATACTGCAGTAGAAAACAACAATTAGCAATTCCAATCTGCGACCTAACCTTGTTTCGTCCTCATTTTCGCATTTCGCAGCTGCATCTGGCGCCGTTTTGCCGGCTAGCTGCTATCGGGGAAAATAATTTTCAAGTGCTTGTGACCCTCACCTTTTTCACTCGAATCGTAATCAGATGGTCATGCAGCAGTGGCTTGGATTTCTTCATATTCTGAAATCTAACATCCGAAATAAATCAACAATTCCACACGAGAACAATTATTACTTTACCGCAAATGCAAACGACGCCGTCGAAATCGGTGGTAATATCGATTCCATTGTTGCTGTTTCCACTGCGCTGCTATACAAATACTCCTTCGTACATATCGATATTATTAGTTGTTTCCTTTAATAGTATTCATTGCAACCTAAATCTCGTTTAACGGTGCAAGTCAAACGCATTTTATATTTAAACGAATTGTTATCATAGCATCAATTGTTTGATTTTATTTTCATTTTATATACTCGTTTTAATCATATATATATCGCTGCTGGTGGAAACACAATATCGATATATCTCGTCGATATATTGCTTAAACAGCTGGTACTTCCCCTTGCCCCTTTACCGATGTTGAAAACAACGAAAACACGCAGTAGGCGCTGGAATTATTAAGTTGCAAAATTAAATGTGCTTTACATCTGGAAATGCTTGGAAAGCATAAGAAATAAATTTCGTTCTATGTACTGCAGCCAGCCGTCGAAACGAGTGTGTGCCATCATTTAAAATGATGCTCTAAACGATGATCTAAGAACAAAAGCTAAAAGCAGTGGATAAATCAAGAGTGGCAGCAATAAGGGAACGAAAAAAGAAAGCTTCAACAATGTGCGACGGTGAAATTTGTGAGTTAGTGACTCAGCAGCAAACAGGGCAGGCCTCGCCGCAACGCATGAATGGCGGAGAAGAGCAACGGCCACAGGATCATTCCCCACTAGAGAAGAGCCATTCGCGCGTGCCCACCAGCGCCCCCAAGGTGGTCAAGACATTAGAGCCCAGCGGCTTAATGGATCCTTGTAAAGTGGCTGTCTGGGGGCTGGACGAGGTGGTAAACTGGGCCACCATGGAAAACTTCTCCGTAATCTTGATTGGTTGCATCCGCGCAGAGCTCATTGACGGCGAGGTGTTGCTAGCCCTGACCGAGGAGGATGTCCGGGCGCTGCGCTACAACCTAGACTACAAGCTCTCATTTGGCGAGCTCAAAAAGTTCTGGATGGCTCTCGTCAGGCTCCAAAAATTGGTGAAGCAGAGCTGCGCCTCCGCGGACGACGACGCGCTGTTGTTCGGCCTGACACAGAAATCCAATTCGCAGCCGCTGATTGGATCCTTTGGTCCGCCTACGTCATGCGCCTGTCCGCCGCCACGGCCGTTAGACTGTCCCAGCAATGTGTCCGACTGCGAGTCGTATTTGCGCATGGGTAGAGGCTCCATAGCCCCAGAGTACTTTAAGACCGCCATGAGCTTAGGTGAGTAGCCAATTGGCATGCAGGTAGTTTTCTAGTCAATTGTGAAGGTCAATTGTTCATTGATTGTTTCTCCTACCTAATCGGTCGTGTGCCAATTGTGTAGAGAGAAGGAGCGAGATAGAAAGAAAGAGAGCACCATTTCCCTTCAATCCATCTCCCGTATACTCACTATCAGCTGTTTCAGTCATGAGTGTGTTGTGTGCTATCAAAAGTTCAATGTCACACTCTTTTCCACATACGTCACTTTAATTATTATGTTAATTATAGAGCAGTAGTGTTCATAGCATAGTGTTCTGTTGACGCGCGTTACTGATATTTATTTCTGTCTGCAATGGAGGTTATGTGGAAACGCCGCACGCTCGGCTTTCCGCTCTCCCCCACCCCCCTCGTTCTGGCCCTCCCATTCGTAGCGTCGTATTGATTGCAGGGGAATTTTCAGTCAAACAGCCGTCTTTGTGTAACTTTGCGTGCATTAAATTTCAAATGTCGTTTTTTTATATTTTTGTTTATCATATTCACGAGTATGTGTACCCTTCACGCTGGTGCCGCCTTGCTTTACTCGGAAACAGTGAAAACTCCCATGACAAAACCATACGCAGAGTGGTTTGGAAATCATTTTTGGAAATCATTTAAAGTTGTGACGCTTACTTCGAGCACATTCCAATAAGAATTTTTTCCGTTTACTCCTGTCTAGAGATGGGATTAGAAGTTTTCTGATAGCTTTCTCTCTCTCACTGCGGACTTCAGCGCTGATTCCTAGTCAAAGATGGAACCTCATTGATCTAAGAACAATACTTAGAATCAATTTCTATATGGGTCTCATTGTTTTCTTTAGTCTTGCATAATTCGATCAGCTTAGTAACCGTGTTTCTATTGTAGGTTACTCGTTTGTCGTGACCTGGATAACGTCGTTCGTTATGGTGATTGTACACGAGCGCGTGCCGGATATGAAGCGCTACCCGCCGTTGCCGGACATCTTCCTCGACAACGTGCCGCACATTCCCTGGGCCTTCAACATGTGCGAGATCACGGGATCGCTGCTGTTTACCATTTGGCTGTTTGTCCTAATCTTCCACAAGTACAGAATGGTGCTGCTGCGGCGCTTCTTTGCACTGGCCGGCACCGTCTTCCTACTGCGCTGCGTGACCATGCTGATCACGTCCCTGAGTGTGCCGGGCACACATTTGCAGTGCAATCAGAAGGACTTCGCAATCGACGATACCAACGTGGATATGGTGGGTGCCCTGCTTATGCGCATGACCCGCGCCTATCGCATCTGGAGCGGATTGGGCATGTCGATACAAGGAGTGCGAACGTGTGGCGACTACATGTTCAGTGGCCACACGGTCGCCCTTACACTACTCAACTTTTTCATCACGGAATGTGAGTTCTGGCAAAATGTATTCATTCATTGACTGACTAACTCTCTTCCTGCATTCATTTTAGACACGCCACGCAATCTATACTTCCTGCACACACTCACCTGGCTGCTGAACATGTTTGGGATCTTCTTCATATTGGCTGCCCATGAGCACTACTCCATCGATGTGTTTGTCGCCTTTTACATCACCTCGCGTCTATTCCTCTACTACCATACGCTGGCGAACAATAGGGTAGGTGGCCCGGCTCCATTCTATTTGCAACCATACTTATATGTTCCTCACACAGGCTCTCATGCAAAGCGACTCTAATCGGACGCGCATTTGGTTCCCCATGTTCAGCTACTTCGAGAGCAGCGTACAGGGAATAGTCCCAAACGAATTTGACACGCCCGGCAGTCTGATCGATGGCCTGATAGATCAGATATTTAAGGCCAAAGATCTAATGATGGGGGGAGCATATCGCTTCTATATGGAAAGACATTTGTCCTCCAAATCATCGATTCATATATTTGGCAGCGAATCGGAAAGATTCCTACAACGGCGCGGATACGATTCGCGACAGACGAGCACGAGTGCCATGGCCACACCAGTGGCCAGTGCAATGAACACAGCTCAGCCCCAGGCACAGAACCTGAATGGGGGTGTCAAAGATGTCAGCCTTGACCCCTACTCCCCAAGTGGGAGCGATATCTCGGCCCAGACGCTCTACAACGAACCGCTGCTGCGTGAGAAGAAGGTGCTATGATTCACAGCCATTTGGCTCTTCCAAGGGGCATGGCCCGACACTCTCAAATCAATTTACCGATGCCGTTCTTCGTAAAGCAAACAACATGCTGAAACAAAACACCACACCGACTGATATTTTTATTTCGAAATCTACATTAAACCCCCTCCCACATTGCAGCTCAGATTCCCCTGCAAGTTTGCCTATCTCTCTCTCTCTCCCTCTCTATCTCCCTGCATTCTACCATTCGTAGTGCCTTCCGGGTGCATGTGTATCCCCCAACCCCAGGATGTCAGAGCTACCATTTATATTCCTAGCCTTTACCGATCGGTCCATAGTTTACGTATTATTTTGAAAAATTAAACTTTATTCGCCGGCAGATGTTCTGCCTGGGCGATAGATCAGCTATTAATCATAGTCCCTCCTCATTCCGTTCAATTAAGCTTTGAACTAAATGTATTTATTATTGAAGACTTCTTTAAAACATTTTTTTATAATTATAAGCATGTGAAACAAGTGTATTTTTAGTTATTTAGTGTTAAGCTGAGAAAGTTTTTCTTGAACGCACACAAAAAAAGTCAATAAATCATTACGAATATTCTCAGAGAAGGCCAATCGGCGAATTGTAGACAAATTCATGGCCTCATTATCGCCAATTGCATGTGCATTCCCCCACGACGTCAGGGCTACCAATATTGGAGACACTCACATTTTTTTTCAGATTCGGTTAAGGAACGGAACATTTATAGTGATTTGTGCATAATTTTGTAAAGTTATTATCGCTATTACAGTAGATCCTACCAGTAGCATTACTGAAACATACAATTTTTGACTTCTGAAATCTATTTTGTAAATAGTTTAAGTTTCAGTAATCTAGTGCACGTGCTTGCTCCCATAGTTCGCACATGCCACGGCTCATCGATGCTCGACTCTAGAGAGAATGCCCGAGAATACAAAAACAACATTCATACCGTGTGCGCAACGAGCTAGGCGCATTGCTTGTTCACTCGAGCCTTGGAAATCAGCTTTACGCATAAATCACCTATCTTGAGCAAAGTTTCCAAGAGTCTCCACGTCATACATATAAAGATATAAAAGTATAACTCTATTAATCCTATAACAGAACGGTCCCATAAAGCTTTCATTATACCCCTATACTCTATGCGTATATTCGATTTTTGGCGAAAGTGAATGTATATGTGAGTAACACCCAAATGGAAACGTTTCCGAACCCATAAAGTGTACATATTATATTCTTGATCCGCATCAAGAGGTTAGCCGATATACATATGTAGCTGCATATGTCTGTCTGTCCGTCCATCTATCTTGTTTGAGGCTCAGAGACTATAATAACTAGTTCAACCTAATTTTGTATGTGTGCTCCTGTTGTATCGCACTAAATCACTCTTTTTTCAGAAATAGCAGAATAAATAAATCCATTCCATGCGCTTACTCATTCTGACTCTCTCTCTGCCTCACGCTTTCTCACACACTCTTTCTCGTGCAGTATGCGCGCCCTGGCGGAAGGAACCGAGACAGCTATAACCACTGGTGTTGGTATGAGAGTAGAGAGATAGATGTGAGCCCTGTGCAGCAGCTCACAACGTTTCCGCTCGTGTTTTGCTGAAGTAGGAAATAAAAGTTAGCTATAGCATAACCCACATAACATAATCTCTCTTTGGTCAACATTTCGGAAATAAGTATTTCAAGAAAGACTCGAATCACAAGAGCCCGAAAGATAAGAAGGAAAGAAATCAGTCACTTTGAATGATGGAAGGGATTATCAGACTAAGGACGATGCGATGATAGCAGCAGCCTCTGGTAAAATAATAAGGATTTGAAGAATTCGTCGAGTTTATTCAGTTATTGATTTTAGGCCATTTGTGGTACAGGTTGTGTTGTTAAATAATAATAATCGGACAAAATGATAATAACTTATAGAGGTAATGAAATGAAATCTAACGTTTCAGCGACACAGATTGTAAAATGAAAGACCAAAGGGGGCTTCTACAATTCATTGTTTTATTTTTGTTGGTTTTTTAATATAAAAATGGCATTTCTTTACTAATTGTAAGTTTAAATTACTAATTTAAAGTATGTATGATTGCGGTAATTGAAAAATATATATATCATTTGTATATATACATATATATATATACAATATATATATACATATATATATATATCTAGATATATGTATATATATTCTTGTGTATATTCTCCAAGGTGTGAAAAAAAAATTGTTTAATGAACATGAAACGTCTTCTCTCAAGCGTATATGAAAGCGTTCAAGTTTTGACTTAAAGAATAACATTTTTTATTGTTTTTTTTTTGTGTCGTTTTTATTGGTTTTGTTTTGTTTTTTTGTTTTGTTTTTGTTTGTTTTTTGTTTCTCTCGGTTTCCATTTCCGGCTTGGGTTTTCATTTTGTTTTTGTATTATAATATAAAGCAAATCGAAACGTTTCAGTTGGTGTGTCATCTTCCAGCAAAAGAAGGAAAACAATTAACAAACGATATACTCGAGATGAAAGCACTCGTTAATCCTTTTCTATAGTACAACTAATATGCAAAAATAAACTATGAATGGTGTGTGTTTCATGAGTAGGGTAGTGTAGTGTAGTGAGCTCTCCACTCTCTTCATGCTGATGTAGTTCCTTTGCGTAGTTCCATCCTTATTTACTTCGCTCTCGTCCTGACTACTCCGAAAAAAATATAGTTCGATACGTTCATAATCATAATACCTTATATGCTAGGTGTGTGTATGTGGGGTGTGGGCTGTGGTGCCTAACATTTACATTTACTGTAATTTCTGTCTGTTATGCACGAAGCTAGTTGAGGTTTCATTGAATCATCATACATCATTCTTTCTACGGATGCACCACTCTCTCATCGCATTTCGGATATGCCTGTCCATCCATCCTGTCTGTTTGTATAGTCCTTCGCACTAGATTTTTTTATTTTATTTTTTTTTTTTGCCATTTTCGCGTTATGTGAAAACATAAATATAACAACGGATTATGTATTTGTTTTGTTTTGTCGGTTGTGGCTGTTGCCTGCCGCCGCTATGTTATTCATCCCCTAGCGCCTAGGCCTAGCGCTAGCCAATACAGTATATAATGTAATTCTAGTCGTAAACCATAACTGCTTCCTTCGCGTATATTTCAAAATATATAACATAAATACAATGTATGTTTGTATGTATGTGTAAGTGGTTTTTGTTGTTGTTTAGTTTCTTATTTCTTGCTTTAGTTTAAATGAGGGCTGTTGTTGTCGCGGTAGATCTACCGTCGCATAAGATCGTAGTGCAATTATTAATTTCTTTCTTTTTCTTTTTTTTTTTGGTGTGGCTCAAAAGCACACGCAGCCTTACGACAAGTCTGAAACGGAAAAGTGATTAGGCAATGCAGTTTCCAACAGTGAGGAGAGACTTACAGCTAGGCGCTGCCTCGTAACGACGCTGTATCTGGTCGTACGTGAATTTCACAAAGGCATCGTACTGCTCGGCCAGTTTGGTGGTCAGCACGGACTCGTAACGCTCGCGCAGCTGATTCTCGCGCTCCTTGATCATGCTCTCGCATATGAGCTGCACCTGTTTGAATGTGAACAGCGCCTTTTCGCCATGGCGCATCAGGTTCGGTGGGCTGTCCGGGCGACGCGGGCTCTCCGGTCCCATTTCGGAGCCGCTCGACTCGGAGTCCTGCATGCGCTCAATGGCGGCAGCTGTGATCGGCAATTGCTTGCGCTTGTGCAGTCTTTTGATTTCGTTGCACAAATTTTCGGCCATTTTGTCTGCAGGTGAATTGGGATTAAGGATATTATTAAGGTGTGTACCTCCCCAGCGAAATTAAAAAAGTTACAACGTTCTTACCAGGCGACATCTTGGCCAGAGCGGCCTCCGAGAATGGGCTGGGCTCGGTGTTGTCTTTGGCATAGCGATTGCTGGGGGTCTGAGTTATCCCGGAAGAGATGGTGGGTCCATCACGGTCCCGCGACGGGGAGTTGCTGCCCGACTGGCCGAAGGGATTGCAACGCCTACGCTTGGGGGGACGCTGGTTCATCGACTCCCAGTCTAAGGCGCGTTTCAGTGTTGCACAGGCCATCGCTATTGTTAAGGTTCTCGGTGAAAAGTTGGTAAATTTGTAGCTGTGTAAATTTGTTTCTGATTATTGCCACAGTTGCTGCACAGCTGCTGTTGGAAGCGTCGTTCCCTGTGAGAGTCGGAGAGAGAATAATACTCGATGGATTAGAGGGGTTCGTTCTCGCACCTTGCTGGGAATGAAGCGAAAACTGGTTTCAAGGAAAAACAGGATTCACTTGCCACACACACATACAGAATACAACCAATAAAAGAAAATGGTGCAGCGATTTATGGCCTGCCAGACAGTGCAGTCCATTTGGCTTTTTTTCTCAGCATATAGCTAGATTTTCGAAGTGCCAATCACAGTTTAGCTGTGATTTTCGGTTTAATTAAATTCGAAATATGTAAACAGATTCCTCTTTTCCTTGGTTATATTGGAGCCGAAAAACTTTATCTGAATTTCGTTTTCATCTATTAAGCTGTTTTAAGGCTAGCGATACCGCTTAGCGGGCAACATCAATGCGCTGCAAGCAGCTGCTATGCTATGCTATCGGCACAAGAAAAAAGGGCGATTCCAAAGAGAAAGAGAAACGAAACCAAAAGGCGCAGCGCAATTACCAACACAACTACAAATGCATAGCAATGCAGAAGAAAGAAAGAAAGGTGTAACCCAATGCCAGAACAACCACCACCACTACCAGGATAATGCGTAGCCTTTTAGGCATGGAGCGGCAGTGGTGGCCTAGCTGACGGCGGCTGTACCAGCTGTTTTTCACACTCACACTGTCTCACCCAGTAGAAGTTCACAGGCAGGGTTCAATCAATTTGCAACACGTGCGGAAATTACTGCTCCGAGCTGGTACATGGAGATACAATGTGCACCGTTCGTTTTTAATAACCATTAACGTTTAGCGTTTTACGTGACAAATACCAGGCCCGAGGAGATTTGCTTTCAGAAGAAGCCCAAAATGACAGCAACTAATGCGATCACAGTGGTTGTCTCGCTCTGGCACACACACTCGCTCGGACACGCACACTCGCACAGCACAGCACAGCTGCAAGTGTGAGTTGGAATGTTGATTTCATGAAATTTTAAAAATGGTCGAATCGTATATCATTATCAGCGCCGCCCAGTAACAGTAGTGGAAATCTGGCAAGAAATATGTGGCCGCACGCTTTTCACACCACCATTGCACTTACTTTAATAGTCTTTTCGGTGTTGCACTTATATATTTCCGTCGAGTTTCTGCACCACTTCACACGCGCTTTATTTACTTTTTATTGTATTGTAATACTCCTCTGCTGGAACATACGCACGCACAAAATGAATCAGATTGTAGTTAAGCGTATAGGTAATATATAGTAGAAGCTTTCTAGTTATTTGAGCAGTATTTCAAAGGCCACTAAAATGCACTGTCGTTAAAAGTTTTATTAACTCTTATTTTTCCATAAAGTTTACAAATTTTTCCGTCAGATTCTTAACAAAAATGGACGACGATGCGTGCGTGACGAAGATGTGAAACAGAGGGATAGGGATGGGGAACATATATCGATAATAGGTATTTTTCTTAAAAAATGTATATAAATATATCGTACTTTTTGCGATGTTTTCCATGGAACTCCTCTGAATTTACCAGGCTTGGATTGCAGTGAATTTCATAGAGATTTAAATTAATTTTTCGTTGGTCAATTCATTCGTTTCTTAAATTAATTTGTTTGCCAATATTCGTTTCGTATTTTCTGTTTGATTAGCGGCCATTTTTGTTTAAGTAATATTATAAAAAATTTTAAATAATTGTTAACATTAACAAACATACGGCTTTGTTTCCCATCGCTATCCGATTAGAGGCAAATGCATCGATAATACAGATATCGGCTCTTTCCGACTAACTAGTTCCGTTCGGTGGTTCAACTACAAAGTAGGAAATAATTCCAACAATTGACAATTTTAAACATTTTGCACCTCTTCAAGCCACTACAGCATTTTTTTCCGTGTCTTCGCAGCAATCATCAAACCTTAGTGAAAAATCTTGCCCAGTGCGTGCACGGGAATAACAACAAAACATTACGTATCAGCAGCACCAGCATCGTAGGGGCCAAGAGCAGAAGCAAAGAAAAAGAAAGATCTAAAAATATTTTTAATCGTCGTACTCGAATATTTTCATTTCGCGAAACGCGAACAGATAGAGCTTTAAATTGAAAAAACAACGCATTATTAAACGCAAGCCAAAAAATGGTATTAAAAGTCTACGTCAGCGGCATGTCCGGCAACAAGGAGGTGAGTGTGCCGTGGGCGGGGTGGCATGGGGCGAGGCAAAGCCTGCATAGAGTCGAGTCATAGCTGCACCTCGGCGGCTCTGGTATCATGTTAATGGAATGTTTGGGCCCTGTCATTAGCAGCCAACAACGCAGCTACCAAACTTAGATAAAAGACGGGTGACGATATGCACCGCAAATTCTATTTTGTTCTTCAGCCGTTCTTCTGCTTTTTGTTAGTTGGTGTGGTGTGCGTGTGACGATGGTGATATATACATATGTAAGTAGTGTGTGTACAGTCGAAACGTCATGCTAGCAAGTGGGTATTTTCTGTATGGCTGTGTGTGCGTGTGTGGTGGTGGCAAGAAGCAGCACAATGACCGCAAACATTTCATTGCCCATATATGTATGTATGTGTGTATAAGCTTTTTTTGTCTGTCAACTGTGGATCTGTGCAACTGTAAAAGAGAGCGCGTTCATTGATCACATCACAGTTGCTTCTCTGTGGATGCGTGGGCCCTCTCCTCTCTTATTAGTGTGTGTTTTGCATGATTCAGTTTTTCGCTTTTCTCCTTTGTTCCATTTGCAAATATCGAATAAGAACAATAACATAACGGGCTTTGTGCAGGCCATCGACAGCAAAAACATAGAGAAGAAGAACAGCGGCTACGTTGACAATAACAATCAGGGCGTGAGTGAGAGAAGCACGACTTGATGCCATTGTTTGTTGTTCCTGTTATGATACCCCTTACCCGCAAAAGAGAAAGGTGTATTATCTTTTTGTAAACTTGTATTATCGAGCAGTAAAGAAGCTGTCTGATTTATTTAATTATATCATTAAACATGGTTTGAATTATTTCCAGAGATGACCTCGGAAATAAGATGAATTCCATTAGGTACCGTTTTATGTAGCTCACGAACTGGCGATTTCCCGCAAGGTATAGAGGGTGTGTTATAGTCGGAATATCTACTATTGCTTCTCTTGTACTGAGAGCGCGGGTGCGTCAGCCTCTAAAATAGTGCGTGCAGTCAAACGAAAACCGTGACAACTCTTTATCTTGTGATAATTACACGAAGAAAAGAACAGTTCCAATTGGATTTCCTTATCGGGCTTCCAATTGTGTGGATATAGGTGTGTGAGTGTGTTTGGGCTTGCCGGTAGATATGTATTCATTCACAATAGCTGCCAGGGATGGGCACAGCACACCGTTGGGGGCAGGGTCTAGAAATCCGCTTGTACTAATATCGAAATTCTTTTAATTACAGGTTAAGAAGCGCCAACAGCGCGTTCTTATGATCCTCGATAGCAAGAACATCCAGTATGACACCGTGGATATCACAGAGCCTGGTAAGGAGGGGGAGAAGGAGATGATGCAGAACAAATCTACCAGCAATGGCGGCACAGTCAGCGACCCCGATCCCCGCCATCCGCTCCCTCCTCAAATTTTCAACGATGCGGACTACTGCGGTGACTACGACGCCTTCGACATGGCCAACGAGATCGACACACTGGAGGTGTTCCTGAAGCTGGCCCCTGCCGACACCACGGCCGTGAGCAGTGCCCAGATCGAGCTTAAGCAGGAGAATGGTGATGCCAAGAAGGAGGAGGACGGCGAAAAGGAAAAAGCGACAGAGGAACAGAAGGATGAGGCGGCACCCGCAGAGGATGGTGCTGCTGAGGCCAATGGCGAGGCGGGGGAGAAGCCAGAGGTTTGAGCTTAGGCCATTTACCGTATTTTCCGTTAATTGTTATGAAGCGACACACAACAAAAAAAGTACCAGTAAAAATAACAGCAATAGAATTAACATCAACTTTAACAACTAGGGTCACACTGGTGGCCGGCATAATGCTAACAGCAGCAATAACCCCTCATGTTATCTAACAACGAACGTATCAGCACTCACAGGGTTACCGCGTATAATTATTTAAATATGCTGCTAGAAATTTTGCTCGTATGGAGAACAACCTTCAAATGAATAAATTGATCTGTAACAATTTATCCATTTTTATGGCATATTTAGCTACAATAAATGGTAACCCTGCCCTGCCACTCTACCACCCATCTATATCTGTCTCTCTACAGTAAAGACGCTTGTATTTGTGTTCTTTAAACATTATATTACCCCGACGACTGCAATTCTTAAAATTTAAGTTTCGAAAATTAGACACTGCACACGCTCTTAATTAATTGTGTCAACACTGAGAAAAAAAGACAATTTTAATCAAAATATTTATAATCATTAACCACCACATCCGACACGAAACGTCTGTATGTATTTCACAGCAGCACACTTTAGGTTCTCATAAGCTTAAGTTCTATCATCTTAAATGAGAGTGAAGAAGAAAGCTGTAACGTTTGTGCAGCAGTTATGTTAATGCGAAAACATAAAAAGCGCTGCCTATGTAATGAAAAGGAAATATATTTGTATGAACTAAAAAAATTATAACCAACAGCAAGGCTTGTTTTTCTAACACTCTCATCTAACCCTGCAATAATCCACACTTACACTTTTTGCGAAGCCACGACTGTAGAACTCGCTAGAACTTAACAGCGGTCGTGAACTAGAATGCCAGCACTTAACAGAGACAACCGCGACTGTAGAATGCCAGAACTTAACAGCGAAAGCCGCGACTGTAGAATGCCAGAACTTAACAGCGAAATCCTAACAGTGGTAGTACAAACACAAGCTGCGACTGTTCTGCTTTGATTTTTCTAATGTGTGCGTGTGATTCTCCCAAAGAAGAAAGACGAAGAAGACGCAGAGACGTCGAGCGAGGATAAGGATAAGGCAGAGGGCGAAGGTGCTGACGCAAAGGAAGAGAATGGCGACGAAAAGGTAATAGATCCATATGAGAAAATAGCATGGAAAAAAGCTAACATAAGATTAGTAGCGGCTTTAGGAGCTAATCACGGCATGTTCTTGCACCGTAGACGCCAGATTTCTGATCGTATCTTGTACTATATGCATTTCCTACTTCCCTTAAAAACCATTCATAAACACACGCACCACTCCCACAACCCGCCCCCATATACCAGACTGAAACCGAAGCTGAGGAAGAGTCCGGGAACCAGGCAGCGAAGGAGGACTCCACAGGTAAAGAATCGAAGGAGGAGCAAGATGAAACTGAGCAACCGGAGGGAGAAGAGGAGTCCAAAGAGAAGAAAGACCAAGAAGGTGAGCCGGACACTGAAAAGGCTGAGGAGGAATCCGATGAACAGGGCAAGGATAATGCCGAGGAGGTTTCAGAAGAAAAAGCCTCCGAAAAAGAGGATGCAAAGGAGATAGTTGAAGAAGCTGGCGCGGACAAAGTAAAAGAAGAAACTGCGAAAGAAACCGATGAGGAGAATGAAGAGGAAGAAGTTTTAGAAAAGGACAAGGAAGCTGTGGCGGAAAAGGAGACACAGGAAGCAGGCAAAAAAGAAGGTGAAGCTGAAAAAGAAATGGATGCGGAGCCAAAGGAGATCGAAAAAGATGATGGCGAAGAATCTGGCGAAAAAATAGCAGAGACAGAAAAAGAGACCGGAAAAGACGTTGAGGGAAAAGAAGCGAAGGAGACAAACAATGTTGCAGAAGCAACAGAAACCGAGAAGGTGGAAGAGACACAAGACGAAACTGCCCCCGAAACGGTTGAGACCGAAGATGCTGAGGAGACGGAGAAACCAGAAGAAGCACCAAAAGAATCCGCCTCCGAAACGGCTGAGACCGAAGATGCGGAAAAGGACACGGAAAAACCAGAAGAGGCACCCAAACAATCTGCCTCCGAAACGGCTGAAGACGCTGAAAAGGAGACGGAGAAGAAGGCAAGCGCTGATCCAGAGAATGACACACCCAAAGAGGAAGCAGAAGAGGAAAGCAGTAAGCCGAAGGCTGCTGAAGAAGGCGAAGAAAAGGCAGAGGCGTCCGGCTCCTCCGGTGAGGAAGAGAGCGAGACGGAGGAATAACAGTAAATAAGACCAAAAACCAACAAACGAATAGACCTAGAAACAACAACATCCGCACAACTGGCACCTATATCCAAAGTGTATTAATGCAAGGTAAGGCATTACCAGAGAGCGCTCTAACGATAGGCGCATACCTCGTTGCAGTACCTGAAACAAAGGAGGTCGAGAGTCACCTTGTATTTTTACACCTTGGAACAAACCAGCGAAGAATCCACACGGCACCCACATGACACACACACGCACGCGCACACATTTAGCATATAATGCCACAATATTTTGTAAATAAAAAGAAAACCCACTAATCACACGAATTCAGGTGGTGGGTAACGAACCTTTAGAGTAATGCTTGATACACCCCTCCCCAGCTCTAGTGATTTTTCAACAATTTTCTTCCTTCCTAACCACCCATCGACGCCCCCTATCCTCCGTACCGCAGCGACAACTTTCTGCAACGACGACAACGACAATAACAGCCGCAGCAGCAGCCCCCCCATCTGTCGACCAACCACCCACCACGACAGACTCTGACCGGCTATTGGAAAGCGAGCGTGCCGCGACTGCGCAGTAGACGACAGCAGAGACAGAGGCAGCGGCACAGACAACAGCAGCGATATCTGTCTTGACTGCGCAGCCTCAAATGTGGAACTCGTTTTCGCTTTGAATTTATTTTGGAAATTATTTTTCTTTTTCAGTTTTTTGACCACAAAAATATTTAGTAAACGGTACATGATTTACGTCTCTCATTTTAGTTTTTGTATCCAAATAACTAAATATACAGTACATTATAATTATGTTTAGTACAGTACACGGTAAAATGAAGTTTATAATTATTTACGCTCTAGTTCGGGGTCTTTTCCATTATAAAACTAGTCAAAATGCGAGGGGTCTCGCCACGCGAAAATCATTTACTAAAAGGAAAACAGGGGGGAAAAGGGCTTCTGTTTGTTGCAGCTGCACATATCTCTGCGGAAAGGAGGGATATATTCACTCGCAGGGGCATCGCCAGTCACCATACTGGGCTTGCGACTCGTCTCTGTCATGCTCGCTCTCTAGTCGCTGTCCTCCTCGTCGGACGTATCTGTCGTATAGTCACTAAGATTCTCTTGCTGATCGTTGTGCTCCGGCTCGGACTCGCTCAGATCCCACTGGGGATGGTCTGTCGGTGGTGCTGGTGCCTTCTGCACGTCTAGCTTAAGCTCTTGTTGCTGATCCATGCCCAGGTAGGAGTCTGCAAGAGAATTATCATTAGTGTCTCCATTCGAAAGCCAGTATCGACTAGCCAACTTACCCGATCGGAGGCACACTGTGAACGTGTAGACGCCCGGCCAACGCGGCGCCGTGAACTTCAGCTGGATCTCCTCCTTCTCGACCAGGTTCGTGACGTGGTAGGGGGCCGTCAGGAGCGTGCGCGATTTGCGGTCGCAGATGTAGGTCCACCAGTACTCTTGCTTCTCCTCGGGGAAGAAGGGACAGTGGACGGTGTGCGATAGGCGCGACTTGCCCTCGAGACGCTCGCGCTTGTTCAGTTTCTGCTGCAGGCGCTCCCACTCCTCGTCGTCGTCATCGTCGAGCGAAGAGTTGTTCTTGTTCTGCTTCTCGTCGTCCTCGCTGACGCTGCCGGCTGCCGAATCCACATCACTGTGATCCCCGGCATCCGATTCTGCCTCTGAGTTGGCGGCCTGCTCCTCCGACGCTGCGGCCGACGCAGTCGCCGCCACGTTGGCTGTCTTGGGCGGCACCTTCTTCTTTTGGTTGTTGGCAGGTTTTTTGCCACCCTTGCCCTTGCCACCCTTGCGGGGCTTGGCCCAGGCCGACGCCTTCTTCACGGGCACAGCAGCGGCTGCAGCCTCGTCGTCATCCCCACCAGCATCTTCATTGGCCTCGTCGTTGATGCCCTGCTTCTCGGGAGCCTTAGTGTCGCCGAACAGAGTCTTCATGTCCTTGCGTTCGAGTGTCACAGTGACAGTGACGATGGCCCCGGCCGTGACTACATTGGTGTTCTCGTCGTCAATGACCTCGCAGCGTATGGAGAAGTCGATCAGGGGCATTTTGCCCAGCACTTTCATGGTATTCTCGTACTCGAAGTCTGAGAGATTCTTGAGCAGCGTGCGACCCTCCTCCGGCTTCAGCTGGGCGAACTGCTGCAGATTCTTCACGTGCCTCTTCTTGTTCATGAAGTATAGATGGTCCTCGGTAAGGTGCGGCAGCTGCAGTAGCGGTGACTTGAACTCCCATAGGCCCTGAATGATCATCGGCGACATTTTCATGCAGTTCTCGATGGTTTCGATGCTAGGCAGGCGGGGCACGCGCCTGGCATAGGCCATCATAACGAGCTGGTGCACACAGGAGACCATTTCCTGCACCAAATACGGGCACTTCTTCACAATGAACTGACGATCGCGCTCCAGTGTCTCCGGGTTCAGAGTAATCCGTGTGAGATGGGCATGCAGGATGGCGCGTGCCTTGATGGAGTACATCCTGCAAAGCGGGTGCTCCTTGCACTTCTCGTTTAGATTGGGCAGCTGCCGGATCAGCTGCATTGACAAATCGTAGGATTAGTAAGGAATGAACAAGAATAATGTACGCCAAATTCACTAACCGCTGGAACTTCGTCGTTGTCCGATTGGCGCTCCGTCACCTGGGAGTTGTGGCGCTTGTCGAACTCCAAACTAGCAGCCAGCACCATCAGGGCGCGCTTGAGCAGCATGTGCGGGGTCTTGTGAATGAAGTAGAAGTACATTTGGGTGGTGTCGAGAAGGACCTTGTCGCCGCTGAAGCGTATGGAGCGGTACCACCAGACTCCGACGGCCGAGGGCATGGCGACCATGAAGACGAGACCATACAGGCCCAGCACCCATACGCTGTTCTCCTTCTCCACAATCCACGAGGGCAGGGCTATGCCGAAGGACATGGCTCCGGGTCCATCGGGATTGCCGTACTTTTCATAGTTCTCCTTGGCCACGTCGTCGGTGAGGGCCTGGTAGGCCTTGCTGAGCATCATGAACGATTTCTCGTCGCCCGTCTCTTTATCCGGATGAAGTATCTTGGACAGCCTGTAGTAGGCCTTCTTGATCTCAGCCTGCGAGGATGTGGGCGGCACATTAAGTATCTCGAAGGGATCGAAGCTGGCCATCTCATAGTCAAACTGCGAGACACGATATGTGAGGAATAGCAACAGGGCCCAGCCCAGCACAATGACGAGCTTGATGGTCCACGACCTGAGGGCTCTGTATGGCTCGGCATTGGCCAGAATGGTCTTCTTTTTCAGGCAGTCGGGGCACTGACATTCTTCGTTTCGCTTGCCGGGATCTAGAATAAATTTAACAATGAAATAATACTACGATTCTTAAACAAGAATAAAGAGTAAGAAACTAGGTTATTGCAAGGGTTCTGCTTTGGATAGACTTATGCATGGCTTCGATTCTCCAATGGAAAGTGTGCGCTCAAGAGAGGCTGCTGGCCGCACTCTACAGGAATTACATATGTTGTCTTTTGCGACGAAGAGAGAATATCTATTTTTTGTAGAGAGTATGTAGTAAAAACGATTGTAAGAAATGGACCCATACTCTCTCTGTCTCTCTTTCAGACAGAATAACAGGATTTGGATCAAGAGAAAGAGTGGCCCCGGAGGTGTGTCTCGTTTATACGACGGCGCATCACGACAAGTGGGCCAAGTCCACACACTCGCTCACACACACATGTATGTACTTGTACACAAGTTAAGCTGGATCACTCCAGAGATCCGTTCTTAAACACAGACATCGCGATATGGCGGCGACGTGTGAACGAACGCATGGAGTGCTTGGTGTCCCAATTGTGAAGTGAGCCCGACTTGAAATTCGTGTAAGCGCAGCTTTCACCAATACGAAGACGCTGCGGTGACGTTGTTAGAATAAATTACTGGAACGTGTCCATTTGCAATTGCGAGCGGAAAACACATGCACGTTGTTGTTGGGAAGGGGGGGATAAGCACTCTCACACATACAGCCACAGACACAGGCAGGCAGGCACACACCAACACACACAAAAACACTAAAATTCAGGTGCAGGTGGAGAGCGATTATAATCAGCAGAAGGCAGCACTAACCTTCTTTCTTTTTACGTGGCCAATAGTAAATCGTCGTTGGTATCAATATTAGGGCCAAAAACGATAGCACAAAGTAGTAGAATGTTCCGCCGCTCTCGTCATATTGGAACTTTTGACCCGCCATCGCCTATATGTATGCGTCGGTAGGTCTGGCTATATACAAAGATTATCAGCGCGCAGCCTTTCTTTAATTTGCTGCCAGTCTGCAGTCTGGAGTCTGGAGTCTGTTGTGTGGCCTTTTTCCACTTTTCTTCGTTGTGGCGGCGGCAGGCGGTGGCGGCGACTGCAGCTCCAGCTGATGGTTTGGCACGCTGGCAGGCCGTCCCTGGCCAGAGAGGCTTTCCGTTGAATTATTAATGAAACTTAATGTTAGCGAACGCGGGTAAACAGCATAGGCTGTTCTGTAGCAAAAAATGCTCGATTTCTACACCGAAAACTTAAAAAAGCTATGTATTTACACCGACGCATGAGACTGACACGTAGGGTTGTTTAGCTCAGGGCCGAACTAGTTCGATTCAACCGGGGCGGTTCGGTGGTTTTGATACCGGAATCTATCGACATACCGATTACATTTGTTGCTCTCGAAGTAGATAATTCATCTTGAAAGCGCGCATCTTCAGATGCTGCAACGGAAATTATATTTCAGCCATCGTTGCGTGCTATTTATGAAGTATTATACAATTTTTATAAATACGTTCGTGCAGCATTACAGCGTATTCTTTGTTCACAGCTAACACCAAACCCTTGCATAATTCTATAAAAATCGAATGCTTCCCACATACCTAGTATTTAATCCGTAAAAGCGTTCACAAATTAAAAGGTTTTATTAAAAAATATTCAAACAAAATTCGAACAACGAAATATCGATAAGTGCAGCCGGTGCAGATGCAGCTCTGCGAACTATCGATCGCAAAGCAGTTTGCCGGTGGTCGTCGATATAAGTGATTTGATCAGGTATAAATGGGTACATTCCCGCGAATAGCAAGCCACATTTTGCAGTCAGAGGCAGCGAAGGAAACATCTAATGGCAGAGGCGAACAACAACAATAGAGCAGGTGCCCGTACCGCTCGCGAGGTTCAGCAAAACTTTGCCGAGTCTCTCGGCTATGCCGAGGAGATTATCTGGGATCTGTGAGTATTGCGCAGTTGTCTTACTGCACATGCACTGCTTGCGCACATGCTAATGACATCATCCCCAGCTTGTCCCAAGAGCAAAACGAAATCTTAGTGCGAAAGCTCAACGAGCTGATACGCGATCAGGAGGCACCGGAAAAAGAAAATCCGGATGAAAAGGCCGCACGGCAGAAGAAAATCGCCGCCAATGAAAAAGTGCGAAAGACCATTTTCAATGCGGTATGGGAGCAGCGTAAGTTCAGATTCACTAAATTGGTCCAATCAATGAGTCACTTAGCTTCTTTATTTTTAGGAAAATATACAAATCGCCAGTCGCTCCATTCCATAATATACGTAATGGTGGTCACCGACGAGGCGGACGTGAATCGCGCGGAGGATTGCCAGTCGTTTTCTTGTCACCCGGTTTTCCGCACGCGTCGTTGTATCAGTAAGTTGTCCTGTCTATCGGAAGAATGTGTATTTATTCCTTTAATTTTCGTTTGACCAGCCGGAAGCAGTGGCAGAAGTAGCGACAGCTCCAACTGCTGCATGGTGTTCGTAGACGAGAACGGACGCGTCTACCAGAACTGGTCCTCGTATGTGGCCACCAACGAGCTGCCTGCCGGTGTGATGGTTGCCCCCCAACGTGGCATTTACAAGATAGTCAACGGGCAGGTGAGGTTGGACAAGTACACGACCCCGGCTGGCACCACCAACCGAAAGGTACTCGGATATCTGGACAAAGGCAGTGCGATCGGTGGCTTTGCCGCTGCATGCATACCTGTGGCCGCTCTCCTCACGCTACCGGTTTCCGCACCCCTGATGGCAGCTGCCGGAGCCGTCGGCCTTGCCACTGCGGGCTATGCCACTGCACGTTCCAGTGCCAAGCTGGTGGATCGCAACCAGCACGAGCAGTCGATCAACGTGACGGACCGTGACGCACGTGGCCACTGGCTGGGCTTAATCGCTGGAACCGTGGGGATTGGCGCTGCAGGAGCTACTAGTGCACTGTCGGCTGCCACTGCTGCCGGCAAGGAGGTCGGAGCGGTAAGTGTGTTTATTAACCCTAACCTTGGAAACGTTTACATTCTTTCCACTCTATTTACAGATCACTCAGCTGACTGTCAATGGGATGAACATATCCTCGATCGTCATCTCGGGCACTGGCGTGGCCAATGGGGTGCTCGACCTGATACTGGTAAGCCATCCATCGCTGCCTTTCGACTTTCTCTAATGTCTTGCCTGCAGAAAGCCCAGGATGGCGACGATGTCACGGCCATGGACGTGCTGCAGCTATCGGCCTCCCTAGTGTTGTTTACGCACAGCGTTTACAACTTCCGTCTCGCATCGACAATTATCAATGATACGGCCAACAGCAAGCTAGGCAGCTATCGCGAGACTCTAAGCAATCGCCAGCGGTAATCATAATACACTATAGATTTATTATCCTCTATTCTTACGGATTTCGGTTTTGCATGCAGGCGCTCCTTTGATAAGGTGTCCAAGGAGACCATACGCATCCGTGGCAATACCAAAGGAAAGCTGGACATTATACGCGGCGTCAACGAGGTGCCCTCAAAGCAGCAGTTCAACGATCTTTACAAGATCAACAAGCAGTTGAACAAGGAGGGCGTGCGCGCTGCCTTTGCACCAGATGGCAAGGGTTTCGTGCTGAATGACCAGGTGCCCACCAACACGGCAGAACTTCGTGCAAGTGTCCAGCACAATCAAGGCCCCGATATACTGGGTCAGGTAACTCAGCCGATTCCCGCTAGCCACGAGGCTGCGGGCAATACGAGAACGATTGGTGGGTCCCGTCTGCTGGGTCCCAATCCGACTGCCCTCGACGGGCCAGAGCCCACCAACTATTCCGTGGGGGCGTTTACGCTTCAGCTTAGCTCCGTAATGGTCAGTGGTGTGCTGTTCGTCCTACAGGATTACGGAAAGGTGCTTTTTGAACACATTGTCAACGCCGAGAGTATTGAGGTCATGATCAACAGCATGGCCAAACACCTGGAACCCGATGTCTTCGATTTTATAATGAAGCTGACGCGTACCTTCATGGACACTATGCTGGATGAACTAACGTCGGTGCTGAAGTTCTTCATTGCCACGGAATCGGTAATGTACAGGATCCTTAAGCATATCATCGATAACTATCGCGAAGAGTCCTGCGATGTGATTGTTGGACACACCATAGATATTTTGACAGCCGTCAGAGCCTACTTCATGGCGTTGAACCCGAACTCGTACACCGAGCTTCTCAAGAAGTGTGACGTCTGCGATGGCTACTACAGCGTCTGCCAATTGTAACCAAGTCGCAAACGATTTGAAACTAACAATTCCCTCAAGAAGGAAGGAGCTACAAATCTAACCCAATCACAAAGTGAACGCGAATGCAGTGTTAACCAAACCATTATAAATGAGCACAACTTGACAACAAATAAAGAGGGCTGTAAGAATTTTGATAGAGTCTATAATGTACTACAAATGTTAACTAATAAATAAATGCTTTTATTTACCATTTGACAAATCGTAAGATTATTAACTGTTCTATTAATTGCTCTCCGCATAAGAATCCCCGCTGACTGTATCTTTTCTCCGTTACTTGACTTTTTCTTGTGATTTTCCTATTCTATTGCTTGTACTCGTGTTAGCGAGATGGTCCTTGCTAGCGAGAGGCGAATATCTGGCATAGAAAAAAGGCTTCACAGGACATTGAACATATGAATGGAAACATATTCTTCTTGAATTTCTTGAAGCCCTATCTTTAAAACCATTTGTTTGTTTTAGCTATCGAAACTTGTTAAAACTTATCTACATGATCGACCAATAGAAATAGTCTATAGTATTATACCCCATACTCAAAGAGTATATTCGACTTTTCTATATTTGCTGCGAAGAGACCGATAGAACGAGAGACAAAATGCAAAGTTGGTGTTCGTAATCGTATCAAACCACGATTCCCGTCAAGGCGATCATAGTGGTCACGACATGTACGTTGTTTTCGTCGGTAACACTCGCTTTGCCGCATCCGGTATCATATAGTATCCTTGGAGAAACTTGCCGGAAACCTTAAGACTTGGAGCATTTGCAAAAAGTATAACAGAATGATTTCAAATTGAATAAATAAATGAAATTATAATTTCTGCATTTAGTTTACTCGGTACTCGCTCTTGTTACAGTAATTAAAATAATGATAAGAATAAGACTTATGAATAACATCGATCGATTTCTCCTCCGATTCCTCCTCCTGCTCCTGCAGGATAGAAGCAGGGCGGCCCCGAAAGCGTGAGATTTTGTTAGCTTTTTTTGCTTTCTTTATTTCACGAAGACAACACAGACATATTAAGATCCAAAATATATATATATGTATTTATATATATAGATATATGTAAACGTGTAGTTATGTTTTGTTTGTAGCTTGTTCCTTTGCTGAAAATGTGTGTGTGTGTTTGTGGTATGTGTGGCATGCGTGTAAATTGTTTGTTTCCTTGTGTTTGTGTGTGTGTGCGTCATCCGAGGGGAGAGGAGTCGAGTGAAATGGATGGGGTGGGCAGGGGATAGCCATCCATACATCCAGCTTAGACTCGCGACAACTGCTGCAGCAGGTTGCACGGCCAGAATGCCTCGACGCGCTCTTTGAGCAACTGAAACGGATACGAGATCCAGGTAAGTACTGTCTGTGCCAGAAGGCCCATCGGCTCCGGATACTGATGCGTGAGGAGGGCCAGCAGGGCCGTGAAGGAGCAGAGGCCAGCCGTAAAGAGTATAAAGAATGGCAGCTCCTTCTTGGGATAGACGGACACCTCGTGGAAGGCCGGCAGCAGTTCACGATCGGCGCACTCGGTGCACGTTGGATATGGATAGAAGAGATGGCCGCGCTCTAGCGGATACGGCAGCATGCGAAATGTACCCTCCCAGGTGCAGTGCAGCAGATTGAGGGCCCCCTCCACCTGCTTCCAGTGCTTCAAATGGAAGAATGCATAGGCCAGGGCCTCGGAATCGCCGCGCTTCAATATGTGCTCCGGCGGCAGAATGAGCGGCTTCGTCTCCAGCAAATACTTGGGCACATGCGGATTGAACTCGACTGCCCGATGGATGGCCTCCACGGCGCTCATCTCGGCCGGGCTCAGGCCACGCTTCGAGGCAATGTCCGGCGAGAATTTGTCGGCAACGGCGCGCGCCTTGAGCAGCGCCGCCGTATAGCAAATGGTCGCCGATTTAGGCAGCGAGATGTCATCGTACTTGGCAAGAATGGCATGGCAATCGGCATAGGCCTGCATCTCCAGCAACGTTTCGATGAGATTCTCGTGGATGTTAAGCACGCTCATTATGGAGGGGATCTCCTTGGTGAGGTCGCGAAACATCTTGGCCGCCTCCTTCAACTTGCCCAGCTTGCGGGCGCACATGGCCAGCCGTCGCTTGATGTAGATGAGAACGTTCGTATCCCTGCGATGCATGCCGTCTGCGATGGCTCCCTGATGCTGGGTGGCCTGCGATTTACGATAGTTGATCTCGGCCACCTTCAGAGCCGTTTTCAGTATCTTCTCGGCCTCCATGATGGTCATAGCCTCCTCCTCGGCCAGCAGGATGTAGGCCGGGGCACATTCGGCATTGATTTCTAGGGCATTGTGAGCGGATTTGATGCGCTGCATGGGATTCCGTTCACGCCAGGCCGTCTGCATGATTTCGTACTCCTCCTTGCGAGCATCCCCCTCGCATGTAAAGAACGTCTGATGGTCCTGGGCGCTCAGGTTCATGTCATAGTAGGTGAGCGGCTCCTTGCTGGTCGCCCAAAAGAAGCGCTGATACTCGGCGCCGCGAAACAGATTCAGTGGATTGCGCCACACTTTACACTCGGGCATCTGGGTGCCCGTGGTGGTGGTTGAATTGGTTCCCCCACCAGCGCCCGGTCCTCCACCTCCTGCGCCGACGCCGCCACTACCACCACCATTGCTGCTGCTACTGGAGCCACTGCTGGTGCTGCTGCCGCTGCCGTTGCTAGAGTCCGATTGGGCATCGTTGCCATTGATCCAGGGACTGATGTGATTGATGGACACTTGCTCTGCAATGCCAATGGATAAATCAGTTGTAAATTGCAGATCACAGAGAGCCAGTAACCCGCAACTTACCAATAAAGGATGTTCCATATTTGCGAAAATACCACCACTCGAAGATCAGGATTAGGCCCGATATGAGGCTCGACGTGCCCGTGAGTGCCACATAGAACTTTGGCGTCAATGTGCTGAGAAACATGGACGAGTCCCACATCCTGAGACACACTGCACTGCCACTAACTTTTGGAAATTGTGTATTTGATGTTGTTGTTGCCTGACGTTGCCGTTGCCGCCACGACCGAGCGTTTAGCAGCGCTTTCGTCGCCTCGCGTGCACTTCAAACCGCCTCCGAAGAGCAGTGGTTTACGAGCCGAACAAATCGTTTACAAACAAATATCCTCGCTTTATCCTTGGATCCTGCAGACTTTTTTTCTATAAAGTATTCATCGGAGTGGTGCAGGGGGGGAGAGCATTTAGATTTTCGATTAGAGTGACCATGCACCAAAACACCATAACACCAAATAAATAAATGCCACTCATCGCTAGGCAGTCTATCGATTATTTTCTTACATCTCTAGAAAAATGGCCGCTCGCTAGCAAAAGAATAGATTTTTTTTAACCAAATCGAAGAGTCGAGTCGCGTATCAAGAAGTTGGATAAACAGAGTAAGATAAGTAGTCTTTTCAGAGGCCATAGAAAATTATGGCACAGACGGCAAGCGACAAATTAGACGCCAAGGAGCCCACCCAATGCGAGGATGTTGGGCCAGGCGCACGCGTCGAAGAAGAATCAGAATCAAACACCGCAGCGGAGGAGGGGGTAAAAAAAGCGGGCTCCGATCCAGAAAAGTGTAAAGACCTGCTCGATACAAATGGTCTCGAAAAGGGGTCGACAGCCATGGACGAGATGAGTTCATTGGAGCTGGAAATAGCAGAAATGCATAACATAAACCCCTCCGATCAGGCCCTAGAAAATGCTGTCGAAAGTGCCTCTGCCAGCAGTGGTGGTGAAAATGGTAGCCCTGTTGCAGGGGGCGCGGACGAATCCGCCCAAATGACTGGCGACGGGACGACATTGCCCGAAAAGCGACAGGACAAGGTCAGAGAAGTGGAGGCCAGCGAACAGGCTCTGGAGGAAGTGGATTTGATTGCCCTACTAAAGGGCACGGATACCAATGAGGAAAAGTCAGCCATGGAAAAGACCCTTTCCGAATTGGACAACGTTGATGTGGAAGTGACCATCGTGGGCGAGGGGCAATATCCAACCATGGAAGTCGACGATGACGAGGACAATGTGCCCCCAACAGCCGCCGCGAAGAACTTCAAGACATCAATGCCCTCCAAATTGCTCAGCAAACCTTCCTCCTCCTCCACCTCGTCCTCCCTTTATAAGCCCAAGCTCTCGCCCGAGCAGGCACGGGCTGTGGCCCTAGAGCAAATAGCCGACTTAAAGGCACAAAAAGCGCGACGCAAAGAGCCTGTGGCCACTGTGGTCAGTGTGGTCAAGCCCAAGGACATTGTGAGCACCCTCAACGATGACTGGACCGACTGTGATTCCGACAGCGAAGCCCCAACAGTGACTTCGGCTCCAGTCGTGGCCAAAAAGGTAGCTCTGCCCCAAGTAAAGCCCATCAAGGTTGGGCAAAACAACAGCCACCTGATTCCCAATCAGCTCAAGGTAATCCTGAAACCGGTAAGCCCCAGGACTGTGGCTGCCTCCACGAAATCCGTGCAGAGGCCAAAGCCTGCAACACCCACAGAGCCCGCCGCCAGCGAAGCGCCTACAGGTAGAGTACAGATACAGTGAAGATTTTTGCCAAAGGGAAACTACAATTTCAGGGCTTAATGTTTTTCAGGGGTCAAGCGCAATCGTGTGCCGAAGATAATCTGGGATCCGGATGCGCCAGAGACGCAGAAATCGTTTGCCCAGTATGCCAGCTCCAAGGGAACGGCGACACCGACACCGCAACTCACACAACCAACAGTGGCTGGCGCTGGCCCATCAGCATCCACAAAGACTGCGAAACAAAGCTCCAGCAATGCGGCTAGGAGTATGCTCAAGAAGGAGCCGCGGACCACAACAGTGACAATTTTGGGTGCTATAGCGCCGGAGGCCGCCAAGCGTCGCTCCCGGACGCCAAACACAGGGCTGTTGCGTGCAGCAACGCCGGAGGTGAGGGCACCCGCCAAGCGTCGCTCCCAAACTCCAAACACTGGCCTGGCCAATGGCGGATCCCAGAAAAAGAAGAAAGTGAGCGAGATTGATCGTCTGATGGGGGATGAGGGTGCGGCCAACATGATTCAGGCAGTGGAGCACGAGCAGCGCGAGCTGAGTGCCGGCGAAACCTCCAACAAGCCGCGTATGCGCAACCGGGCCATGACGGTAACCATGTCGGTACCCGGAGCCGCACGGGTGAGTTGAAGCCCCCAGCATAAGGTGTTTCTTCCAGTTATGAAGTCCTGTTTCTTTTTCAGCCTGTCCAGACCATCCAGCACGCGTCGCCCAAGAAGGAGACGCCCAATTCAAGTCCGCCGAAGACCAGCAAACGTTCCGCATCTGGTGCATTCAATGCGGTCACTTCGAAGAACGCCACTCTCCCCGCCACTAAGCCCAAGCCACTAGCCTCCGACTCGTGGGACTACGTGTACAAGGGACGGGTCGATGAAGAGTCCATGATTATGCGACGGCGTTCGAACAGCTCGTACTCCAGCAATGCTTCCGTCAATCGTCTCTCGCTGGACAACAAGACCGGAGCCGTGCTTTCGGACGATGCTGCCGAGCCGAATGATCCCACCTTTAAGTTCCTGAAACCGGAGAACAAAGCGAACCAAAGAACTTCCACTGGAGGCGAGGAAGCGCACACCCTCACCAACGACATGAAGCGCAGTGCCCAGCCCAAGGAGACAAAGTCAACCGAACTGGTTGTCCTGCACAAGCTAGACAAAGTGGCGCATCTGGTGATCAATGTGCACCGCGGCAAGGCTGGACACACCTACACCAGCCAGCTGCTGCAAAAGCTGAACGAACTGCTCATCAGCGTGGCGAAGAACTCTCAGTACAACACAGTGCTGCTGACCGTACAGGGTCCGCACTTCTGTCAGGGCATTGACTGCCAGGAGCTGGTCGTGGGCTCTGTCGAGAAGCGCAAGCATAGTGCCAGTCAGCTAATGATGGCCCTTAAGTGAGTAGAATCTACGAATCCACCATAATTCCTATCTTATGAAGTGTATTTTTCTCTGTATAGAAAATATCTGCGTACGCTGGCTACATTCCCGAAGCCTCTGGTGGCTGGCATTGTTGGCAATTTAAAGAATCTGGGCGTCATGCAATTACCGCACATCGACTATGTGGTGGCCGCTGACGATTGCTGCTTCGAGACCGATTATGCCAAGATTGGACAGCTACCCGAGGGCTATGCACTCTTCCATAACCATCCAAAGGTCTCCACTCACGTGGTACGTTAAAATCCTTAATTGTAATTGATATAAGAGAGTTATATCCTGTCTTTAATCGCAGCACTCGCGCCTGTTTCTGCTGGGCGAAAGCTTGAACGCTTCAGATCTGTTGGGGCCAAACAGCTTCGTGGACAAGATTTGCCGGGCACGAAGCGTCGAGGAGGAAGCACGGGCAGTGGCCACATTAATATCCACAACAACGGCAGAGGTATATGAAGCATCTTGAAATTACCTTATGGCCATCAAATTATCTTTAATCTTGAATCATTCGCAGTCGTATCGCAGTCTGAAAAAGCTAAATCACTCGGCCAGTTTTTCGGCAAACTTGCCACGCATGGACGAAGAGCTGAAGTCTATAGCGGAGCAATGGGCCACCGCCAGTGTCCAGGGGAACTTGAAACGATACCTGAGTGAGGTTCATTTGTAAAGCTACCAAAATGCTCTGGTAGTCTACATTCGATTATTATTCACTTTAATCAATTAAAGTCCACCTGTAGTTGATCTAAATTCGGATAGCAATTTTAAATTTTTTAAATCGGAAAGCCACCATCAAATAAGTATATTAATACTGTACAAAAACATAACACATAAAGAGACGATCTGAAATACATACATATTTCACCTAAATTTATTTATCATAGGAATAATTAGATGACAATTCAGTTTTCCAGGATCTGAAAAAAACCCTAAAGCCAATGTTTTCGGTCGAATTTCCTGTATAAAAACCAATGTTTTTGTAACTATTTTTGGAACGTGTTTTCTATGGTCGGAAATGATACATTTTCTGCATTAAACGCACCTCGGAAAATAACACCCTCTGTGCACAGATACATTAATATTGTGAGGCCACCAGCCTGATCCTGTTAATAATGGACTGGAAAGTCGCAACCTCTACGTGGTGGTCGACGGTGGACAGTCCAGTGCGGAGTGTGAGACCGAGTTCACGAATTAGAACGAGTCCGAAAAACCAACGAGAGCTGTACGGTCGGCAATCCTAGTGCCAAATGGGTACTAAGACAACGGAGGAGCCACAGGACCGAGGCCCACACATACATCCGCAACAACGTACGGTAGAGCTTACCGCTTAGAGGAGAGTAGGGTGAAGAAAGGTGAGGCGGAGTCGGAACAGCACCAAGCGGAGCTACCCCTGGAAAGAGTCATCGAGCGATAAAAAGAGCGTAAAGATAAAAGCTCCACAGACTGTAGCCTAGAGAATATACATAATAGGCCTATGATACCAACAGAGTAATTAAACCCATCCAGACGTGCAGTTCTTAATTGTCGATAAGGGAATATATATGTACATATTTGTTGCAACGAACCCACCGACCGCTGAGCAAGCTTAACTACAATAATACAGTCAGTTTTGTTCTCGGAGTCTGCAGTTTTATTTTGCTCCAGTTTCCATTTGGCGCCAATCGATTTTAGCCATTCGCCTCGAACACCCAACAGCTAGGTGCTGCTTACCAACACTGCCAGTATACAATTCAAATATTTCGGTTTTTTTTTTTTTTTGTTACCGGTTTATAAGTATATTGGGGTTCTTCTATTTAATGTACAGTGTAATGTAATGCATGCAACTAGTAATTAGACTACTAATGTCTACGTTTGATGTATGCCCGACAGCAGCTACTAACTAGAGGATGCTTAAATGCACATTCCGCCGCTCCGTTCCGTTCTCGCTGAACGCCTAGTTGTGTTTCTCGTCCTCGTTGTAGGCAGGCAACTCGGACTGAATACGCAGAAGGCGCACGTCGGTTACCAATTTCCATTCGCTCAGCGGCTGCTCCTCGGACTCCACAAAGCTGGACGTGTAGGTGACCAGCTCCTGTGACCCATCCTGGTCCAGATCGGCTATAAGCATCGAGTGCTCCTGGTTGTTAATATCCGGCTGGCACACCATCTCGTTGCGGTCCTGGCGGCAGAACTGCACAATGTTGCTCTGCGATGTGTTCTCGATTCGTGTGTCGGCGCCCATGAACAGGACGAGAATGACTGTCTCCGTAATCTTTTGCATTTTGTAGCTGCTGCCTCCGCTTCCGTTCACAGAGCTGGCATTTGTCTGGTTCTTGTAGGGGACGCCATAGGCTTCTCGCTTTTGGATCAAATGCTCAAAGACATCGAATTGCTGGCTGGCCGAGGGAAATTCATGGCCTACTTTGGCTTCTCTGCGCTTCAGACGCTGCTGCTGTTGCTGCTGCTTTTTGCCGTGGGACGACTTCTCCGTGTCCTTGAGGGAGTTCATATTCTTGGTGTTGCTGCTGACACCAATTCCATTGCTCTTCTGCACATTGTTGTTGCTGCTATGTGCGGGCGGTGATGGGGACTGCTTCTGTGCCTTGTTCCCGACATGCCACTTCCAGAACTTCATCACAAAGCCGGACAACTGGGATTTGGTGTTCTTAAAGTGATACTCAGCGGGCACCATGCCGTACATTGCAGTGTTTGTGAAATTCTGTAACACATGGGGCTTCCCATTGCGCACCTCGGTCAACACGAAGGTCACGTTGCAGTCCTCGGGGCATACGCCCCGGTTCTCGACCACTAGCTCGCGTCCGCTCAGCGAGTAAATGTTGCGCTGCGAGTCAATTTCCCGGCGCTGTCCGTGGTTGCGGTGCTGGGAGATCTTGGAGGCGGACAGCAGGCGCTGTCCCACAATCGATTTGTTGGTTATAAGGGCATATAATTCCGCCAGAGACTTGGAACGCTGCTGATCCGAGTTATTGGGCCGCATACAGATATAGCTGATATTTCCGGCTTCCAGCTGTAGTCGGCTCAGCTTCTGGCAGTCGTGGACACGGAAGCCATCGCCTATAGGCCTGCCATGGCGCCCGGATAGCAGGCGCAGCACATTGCGCGCCTCCAGTTGGGCCGGGGCCTCGTGCTTGGGCTGGATAAGTGACTTGGTGCGTTGCTCTAGCGACAGGCTGCACACGAGCAATATGTCCAGCACTCCATCGCCATCCAGGTCGGGCAGAATGATGGGGAAGTCGTAGGCATCGATTTTGTGGGCCGAGCGCTCTTTGAAGCGCCAATGCCACTGTCCCGAGACCGGATTTATAGCTCCTAACTCTCCGTACTCGTCAATCACCAGACAGTCCGTCTTCCCATTGTTGTCCACATCGATCAGCGTGCAGTCCAGGGCCGCTGGTTCGTCCACCATCTCGTCGTACCAGGCCACAGCTCCAGAGCTGCCGATCAACGAGATAATCCCATTCCGCTTGTGATTGCCCGGCCGGAACTCCGGAAAAAAGGCATCGCCGCGGTACAGAAATATCAAATTGTTTTCCCAGGCACGCAGTCCATTGACCACATTAATGCCGCCTTTGAGCTCGATTTTCGTGTAGTTTTTCTGCCAATTGTGGGTCTTGACGCGATCGCCCACGGCTGGGCAGGCCCCGGTGCCATCCGGATTGCCGCAAGGCACCAGCCAGACAAAACCGACGACCGCAAACAGGCACAGCAAGAGAGAGGCTATAAAGCAGCTGCGCCTTGCCGTCGACATGGGCGCGAGCTTGGATTCCTCCGTACTGCTGCCCAGAATGGCCACGTTGTCTGACGTAGCATCGAATTCGCTGTTGAAGTTGGAGAACTCGGCTCCCACGCTGCCGCCGCCCAAGTCGCTGAGCATCACGGAGCGGAAAGTGTTTTGCATGTTGGTGGTGTAGCTGCTCGTGGGCGTCTCCAGCTGGAACTTCTGCGGCTGTGGATTGGACAAGGACTGGCACTGAGACTGTGGCTTGCTAACGATACGTGTGGCTGTGGGCCGCGTATGCGGGGACTTGAGCGCCAAGGTATTTGGCGGAATGCGACTGCGTTGAGATTGGCGCTCCTGGGGCGGATGCTGGTTTTGCTGCTGCTGTTGCTTTTGCTTCTGCTGTTCGATATGGAATCGCTGGCGATGCTTGCTTGCGTTGTGAATCTCGATCTCTTCGTCGGATTCGGAGTCGGTCATGGCCTGACTTAGCGGTGCGTAGATGCCTTGGTGGGTGGTGCTGGTGGGCAATGACTCCGTGTGCAGCATTTTAGCTGTTAGACAGGAAAAATCAATAAGTTTCAATGGCAACGACTCCACAGCGTAGATAGGAGGGTAAAATTCTTGGGCTTACTGACCTTTATTTGATGGCACAAGCACTTGCTAGTTGCTGGCATCCACATAGCTACCATTTGTTGTGTCTTTATTGGATTAGCCGAACATTAATTTCACAGGCACAGCCCCAAAAGCAACCCCAAAAACCAGAAGCTATTCGCATTTGTAACGTATGTCAGCCTGTTCACGTACACTGTGACTGCTGCCAGACAGTGTTGCAAAATGTTATTGGGGCTTATCGATAGGAATGTGACCAATGGAATGCCCATCACTACATGCAGCAAAAACAACAACAACAGCGTTTGTGGTTTACGTGCGTGAAAATTAGTTAAGTTTTTATGAAAAAACAGTATTTAGGACATTGCAAAAGCAATTCCAAGTGATCCGTATGCTGCGCCAAGGCACTGTGCAATCGGTTATCAAATGCATGACAGGCTAAAAGGGCAGAACGGAGTGAATAGACAAAAGTGAAAACGTCTCGGCAGTCATAGGAAAACGGTGCCAAAACGAAAAGAAAGAAAGAGCACGCTGCCAGAAAAGCACACAAGTACATAAAAAGATACACGCACTGCACTCGACGCCCCTCCCACACTTTTTAATTAGTTTCATTTTCCAGTAGTGAATAAACCCAGAAATCAAAATTCCCCACCGTTCGAGACGTGCAATCCAAAAAAAAAAACCAAACCCAATCACCACACACACACACATACACAACACTTTAACCTACACGCACCCACACATACATAGAAATTGTGTATATTGCGTAGCAGAGAAACGCCAACGTCGACGCCGCCAGCCACACCAGCAACAACAATAACAAGAACAACACCAGCTCCAAAAGGTAACCCCAACGCCAACGCCAGGCCGCCCATATGTCCACCTACATGATGGCCAAAACGCTGGAGGAGCAGAGTCTGCGGGAGTGCGAGCACTATATACAGACTCACGGCATCCAGCGCGTCCTCAAAGACTGCATCGTGCAGCTGTGCGTCTGCCGACCCGAGAATCCCGTGCAGTTCCTGCGCCAGTACTTCCAGAAATTAGAGCGGGTGAGTCCTCCATTCACATGTATGTATGTATACCTGCATGTGCTTTGATTGTTTGATTGTGGGTGCGTGCCACTGTCTGCGCGAATATAAAGGTTGGGGGAGACCTTCAAAGGCTCCTCTGGGAAGCATCAGCGTCTGTGTGAGTCGCAGGCGGCACTTCTTCAGGTCCATGGTCACCAAAGTAGGCAGCCTGCTGTACTGACTGCTGCTAGCTTTTTTGTATAGGGAACGGCGGCCAGGGTCCAGTCGCCACCCACCCGCCTTTACTATCTTCACTTTCTTTCAATTCGCATATTCGATTGTACTTCGAGTCAGCCATTGACGCTACGACGCGTCCTATAGTCCATGGCCAAGCGAGTAGGTCCAAACGGGGGCCCGTCCCTAATAAAGGTGGATTCATTCATGATTGTGATCCATTTCTTGAACAATTTATTAACAAAGAAGTTGGGGCATGGCATGGTTTTCAAAAGATGACTTTTTGAGGGGCTGGTAAGTGCATTATGTGATAGCGAGATAAAGACCTTGGAAATTGGTGGCTGATAAGGACACGGCCACCAGCCACCAGCCTCCATCTCCATCTCCTTCCATGCGAAAGCAACAAGCGGTGTGTTTGGGTTGGTCAACTGCCACGGCCAATGCCGCTCCGTACGAAAATCAATATCACCTCCGGTCTATTTTTAAATGCAAGGCGTTGCGGACACACGCTCATACACGCTCCGTGTCCATTCGGCAGGGAGTGTGAGGGGCATTTTAAAGCAATTCCTTGGGGATGTGTGGGACAGCCGGGGGAAGAGAGAAACAGAGAGAGAGAGAGAGAAAGAGTGCGATTCTGCCAGGGGTTGTGCATCCTGCAGTTGGCCGGAGCTGAAAGCTTGTCCTTTCCCCAGGCAGCAGACTGCAGAGAGCGTTGCTTGCAAGCAACAATGCAATCGAGCGCGCTCTCTCTATCTCCATGTCCTACACCTCCACCTCCATCTACACCTACCTCTACCTCTCTCTTTCTTTCATTCCGTGTGTGTGGGCACTCTCTCGGGAGCTGCTGCTGCGGCTGTTGCTGCGGCTGTTGCTGCTTCTGCTGCTGTTTTGCCTGTTGAATGCCCGAGCCAACTTTCAGTTCTATAAACATCCTGGCGCCGAGCAGAAGCAACCAAAGGAAGTACCCGCCACCTATAGAGTCCGTCGGAGGATTTGTTTTTTTTTTGTTGTTGTTTTCGTGACTGCAAATCTGTTGTTGCGCCGCAATGGGCAACCAACTGAGTATGAATAGCATCCAGGATGCGGTCATGGATCGCCTCAGGTCGGTGGCTTTAACCACCGACGAGAACGGAGCGATGCGCATCCGTTCTTTTTCCGAGGGTGGCGTTGGAGGCACCACGGGCCACCATCATCATCAGCACTGCAGCGGACGTGGTGGTCGCATACTGCGCGAGAGCAGCATCGATGGGGGCGTTGCTGTCTTCGACGCGCTGCTGCGCGACGAGCACGAACATCGTCTCAGCCTGGACGCCATGCATCGGGTGCGTCATGTGCGCACTTCTTGCACTACGATTCCCGAGGAAGAAATCGTAAGTGATCCCAAATTTCCCCCCTTCCTCACTCCCCCCTCCCTCCTCCACGAAATCCATGAGAATTGCGCTTTGTCCGTGTATGGTCCGCCTAAAAGCTCTGGGGGCCTACAGCATTCGCTCGCTCCCTCTCGCTTTAGTGCGAGAGTGTGCGCGTGAGAAGAGCTTTGATTACAGTTATATTCTGCCTCCGCGTCCCTGCTGTGCGGCATTAGAACAAAACAAACAGATTCCTAACGAAGATCTGATACTCATTATGGTAAATCTGTAAAGCGGAAATCTGGAGTGGTATTTTCTCAAACAATATTTGATCTAAAAATAATTATTTTATCCCATATACAGCCTCACGAGGATTTAAATCCACTCCATCCTTCTACGGCCCAAGCCCCCTCCTCGCAGGAAGTGGCATTAGATAAGAGCTAAACTTCCGGAGAGATTCGGGCCTGACAACAAATGGCTGGTACCTGGATACTAAAATCTTTTTACTAAAAAAAAGATAAAAGAGAGTTAAATCATTGTCTAAAGTTTTTGTTTTTGAATAAACATACATATATACAAAAGCTATTTTATCCAAATGCTGGTACCTGGATAAAAACAGATAAAAGAGAGTTAAATCAATGTCTAAAATCTTTGTTTTTGAATAAACATACATATATACAAAGCTAATTTATCCGCATTATCCGCATTTCGAGGGAAAAGTCAACAGAGAGCTGGTTGGCCCGAGCCAAGCCAAGCCCAGAACATTTTCTGATGGGTACAATGGTATATACTCTGCCCTGCACTTCTGCAGGGTATCAAAAACTTACCTGACGCACAGCCAAACACTCTTACTATCTCTCTCCCTCTCTGTATCGCTCCTTTTATCTGTCTCTCTCTCTCTTAACTCTACTCTCTATCTCTCTCTCGCTCTGTTTGGGCAGCTTTTTTTTGCAAGTTAATGTCGAATTTGCACTTGAAACTCGAAAACGAAATCAAAGCTGACTTCTCCTTTTGCTCTTGCCGAAGCTTTTTGCCAGCCGCTGCGTTATAGCTGTATCTCTCTGTGTGTGTGTGTGTGTGTGTGCGAAAACTTTACTTTTTGGCCATATATATACGTATGTGTTTGTTTGTATCCTTTATCTATGCGTGCGTATTGGTGAAGGTCATCCTGTCGTCGTCGTCGTCGTCCGTATCTCAGTCAGAGTCAGAGTGCTTTCCTCTTCGGTTGCGTGTGGGCTTCTGTCTCAGTTACTGTTGGGCCACCGCCGCCACAGTTGCCTTCTGTCGTCCGTTGTCCTCGTTACTGTGTTACCGTTACTGTTATTTTTACCGTTTGCCATTACCATTGCTGTAACAGTGTCTGTGTCTGCGTCTGGTGCCGCTACTTCTGCCGCTGATTGATTGCCCTCGGGGTATTCCGGCAGCGCGTCCGCTCCTGATCATCGAATTGTTGACCACTTAATGGTCGTGTTTATAGCCGCGTTACGCGTTAGCTTCCCCCCCCCAGCGTTACGACCTGTCATCGCTTCGTCCGTTCCTCCCTCCGTGCTGTTTACGCCGGCGTGTGATTAGAGGACCGAAAATCGTGGCAGACAAACGGCTTTACGACTTTATCGCCATTGACCGCCAAATTGGACCGTAAAAGAAACAACAAATCATAAAACGTAAAGAAAAGCAAACGAGGACAAGGAGGAACCAGAAAATAGAAAACAGAAAACAGAGACCAGACACCAGGAAACCAGGAAATCCAAGCGAATCAGCCATGGTGGGTACACTGAGATTTGCATTTGAATTTGTGGGGATGGATATGGTAGGGATTATCCTTCAAGACTGAACCCAAAATCTGATTTGGTCTCATTTTGTTCCCTAATTGGGATACTTTTCGTTGATTTATGGGATAGGATTTTCCTGGAATTCAATTTGATATTGAAATGTTTTGTATATGTATTTCTGAGAATAATTGAGAGGAGTGGAGGTATACCAATCCCACCTCCTGGCCAGGATTTTCCGACTTGTGCATAAATAAATCATCGTTTTGTGTCGTGGGCGCAGGTTTCTGTTTTCATTTCGAGGGCCTCCATTTATTGGGAACCAAACCAATGCGAAAACTTTTATGTAAATAATACACTCGCCCCCACAGACCCCATTCCGTTTCGTTAGCTTACCATTGAATACCCAATACCCCAATGCCAGACCTGCTCCCAGGACAAAACCTTTCTTCCGTATCCCCCGTATTTCGGTGGGTATCTCCGGCAGGATGTGGGGCGACCTTTTGTGTGCCCTCATCCATTAGACGGCTTATAAGCGCCGTTTGCTTCAGACCAGCAGAATGGCACATGAATAATTTGGCTAATAAGAAACCGAGGGCCAGAAATCTCAGTCCTAAAGTGCAGGAATGGGCAAACTTAAGGCTGAAAATGGATGGGGGAAAACTCTGGCTTGCTCCGATGAGCAACAGTTTTTAAGGGCTTACATTTCTCTTTCCTTTAAGGCTTAAGCTCGTACTATTCCCCAGTATTTTCTTTTCTTTGATTGTATATCATATTATTCAATATAGAACCAAATATTTACACCCAAAACGCACTCTTTAACACACAGAATACAGGCGAAAACTGTTAATGTGTGACAACCCTGGCACTAGCTGTTGTATTTTCAGTGTGTACACATCGGGTTTAGAGCAAAGGTTACACACTGTTCAAGGTACAGTCATTTCAAAAGGCCAGGAACCCCGTTAAATGTATTTAAGCGAGAATTTCTCAGCGATAAGCCTGTAGGATGATCTGTGCTCATTTTGAGAGTTGGATTCAATCATTATTTTTACCGAATAACGGTCTCTGAAGATTGGAAATTCATCGAATGTTTCCTTGAATTCGTTGCAAAAAAAAAAACCATATTTATCCTTTGGCCAACTGACGTCAGAGCCAGTCAGAGTCCTCGGACATCGCTTCAGCTGTCAATTTGCTGCTTGGCGATGACAGCTGTGACGACGATTGTCGCTGTCTCTTTCGCAGGACATTCGCTTACCAGTTGCCAAAAGCATAAATGAGCAGCGAAGGGCCATCGAAGGACCGTCGAAGGCATAGAATAGATCCCAGTTATCGATATGGGGACGCCTTTGTGTCCCCAAAAATAATGTTTATGCAGGCTCTGGCAACAACAGAAGAAGCTTTTTGTGTAAACGATGGCTCCGAGAGGACTCCCGCACCGCCACACACCACAACGGTGTCAGGGGCAGAAGCAGGGGCAGGAGCAGGGGCAGGAGCAGGGGCAGGAGCAGGGGCAGGAGCAGGGGCAGGGGCAGGGGTAGGAGCCAGTGTCAGGAGCAGAACAAAAAGTTCACTGAATTGGAAATTTCGCTGAACAAACTTTTGTGGGTGGGTGGGTTGGCTTGCAGCGCACGGGTGGTCTTGTTTTCTACGGGTCTTTTTCCATGCTTTACGGTTGAAACATTTAAAGCGCAAAAACACGCCAAAGTGGGGCACACACAGAGCGCGGGAGTGGGGCAGAGGAGCAGAGGAACAGAGGCGAGAGAAACTGCGTCAAGTAGGGCGCAAAATTTTAATTAATTCGATTATAAAACGCAGTCACACACACACACGTTTGTTCAGAGCGGAAAAATGCCAGAGCGGAAGCGAGGAACCGAGGAGACAAAAAGCTTTTCCGCATTTCAATGCAGCGCATCCTTTTCCGGCTTGGTCCGCCGTGAAAAATCGAGTGTTCCATGAGTTCCACTCAACTGTGAGGCGATAGAAAGTTATGGCCAGTGGCCCACATTTCAGAGTGCTGCTCCGTTGCAAAGTGCTGCTGTGGGACAAAGGAAAACCAAAATTTAATTTGCCAGAGGGCCATAAAGGAACAGTGAACAGGAATCTGAACACAGAGAGGAGTCAGGGACAAAATAATTCAAGGCTCTGTGATACATACATAATTCATTTCGTTCTCTCTCCGACATTTGCTGATGTCCTGCTACAGAACCGCGGTAGGCAATGTCCCATTGCTCCGAGATTTATTCTTCGAATGACTGAGAATCCAAAAACAAAATATATGTCGTGTGCATGATGCACAGTGCTGAAGATGATGCCCCTTGATGATTTACCTTGAAGGCATGACAAATTGCATCCACTATCACCCACTCGAGAGGCGCATAGAGAGGCATCTCTCCTCGAGGCGCTGCTCAGATTGCCATACTTAACCTGTCATCCAACCTGCACCTGTGCCTCAACTGCCCCAAGGCCCAAGAGACAGTGGCAGAGGCGCAGAGACTCAGAGATAGCTGGTAATCCGAACTAGGCGCCTGTGGAGGGCCCTTCGCAGCGTCCATCCCAGTGCTAATGAGAGTATTCCATGATGATGGTTTCGCTTTCGAGTGCCCAAATCGTCCAGCTAGCAGCAGAAGGGGGCAGAAGAGGCATGGCACGGAACGGCACGAGCACGAGCACGAGTATGAGATATAATTGTAATTGTTATTGACAATTTATCCAGAGAGTGAGCAAGCGGCGAAATGTGCGAGCTGCGAGTGAATTTGCATATTTATGGCCACACGAAACTATAAATTGCTGCCATAGCAAATCAAATCTGTTTCCGCCGCTGCCCTGCGAAAAAATACTCGTAAAACCGCCTACAAACGATTTTGTATACCCTTCCAGAGGGTATTGAGATCACATCAAACATATGCTGACACCATGGATCCGCCAAGAAATACTGTATAAAAGGATAAGAGCTATCCACTCTCTTTATCACTCTCGCACGATGCATCGAAAGATCTGCCATAGAAACTGTAATAGGGAAACTACAGATGTATAAGTTGTATATAAGGGTATGAAATGCCGCGACCCCCAAATCCAGATTGTTCCTTCTTGATTTCTTGTCTTCTTGTTATTTTTGCAGTTTTTCCGTTTTGATGTTGTTGTTATTATTGTTGTCTTCTTCTGTTGGCACTGGCGCTCAAATTGATTTGTTTTCAGAGACCTGAGAGCACCGAGAGGTGCGCGATTCTCGGCCTTCCATTTCCTCTCCTCTGCTCTGCTCTCCTCTCCTCTTCGGGCCAAAAAGCGCTCTTGGCCACACTTTGTGGCTATGTGGTTGTGTGGCTCTTATGCTTTTTGTAGTTTCTGTATGATTCCCACTTTTTAAATATTTTTTAGCGAATGTTACTTTCGTTATAATTGATAGAGCCGGCCAGAGGGTCATTTTGTGGCAACACTGGGAGAAATTTGTAAGCATAGAAAGTCATACAAATAGGAGATTCAAAAACAAGAGGTCCAAAAAAATCAGACCTAAAAGAAGGCCTGCGGAAAGAGTTGAAGCCAAAAACTTAAGGCCTTACTACTAGATATTTGACTAGAATTTGTAATCATGCACACGACATTTATTTTGTTTTTGCAATCTAGGAGCAATGGGTTCAGTTGGTGGCATGGGAGTGTCTGGAACAATGGCTTCATACATATTTGTGTCCTCCATTGGGACCGTTTCTCATTGGTTCTTTCTCGCAGTGTATTTGGGGCCGTTGGTTTCTGCTGCTGCCCACATCTTATGGGGGCTGCCTCTTGGCCACAGCAACCTACCACAAAAGCAACCTCAAACGGTCTTCAGAGCAGAGCAGAGCACACACCACACACATAACGGTTCACCCACACCCACACACAGATACACACACAAACACACACACACACTCACACACATGTGTAGCAGGATGAGTGGGCGGTGGAGGCAACTATTGAGCAGAGACGCGAAGCCGCGACGCTGCCGTCGCTGCTGCGGCCGCGACTGCGGCTGCTGCTGTCAGCCGCACAGTTTTGCGGCAAACGGAACGCGATTTCGAATTGAGTTTTCAGTTTGTGTCGCGCCTCCGTTTTGTAAATACGCGAAAAGACAGACACACGCCGAGTCCAAGTCCGATTCCGAGTACGAGTCCCGGGTCCGGGAAAAGCAGAAAACAGAAACAGAAGCGGCAACAACAGCAACAACTACAGCGGGTAGACACAAGAAACACACACACAGAGACACACATAGAGAGAGAGAGAGAGAGAATATCGCCACATACTGAGTCGTGTTCCTGCAATTGGATTAATTAAGCAATTATACGAGACAGTGTATGGCAGGAAGGGAAACAACAGAAGCGAAAACTGGCGACTCAAGGAGCAGCACAGAGAAAGAGAGAAAGAAGAAATTAAAGACTAGAAAAGAAAATTAAATCACATAAATATGTGCCCCACTAGTGACGCACGATCTCATAATGATATATTTTTAGGATCTCTTTTTTCCCTACATATAGTTTTATAGCCAATGGCATCGCACATTAATGCCAATTAAATTCGTTGCGATTTCTTTTAATAGCCCCCTGTGTGCCCCCAGCTAAGCAAATATTAATCATACGCACTGCTGGACACTGCTGAGCGAGCAACGCTCTGATCTGCCGCATTTCTTTGAGCGGAAAAACCCTTTTCTGAAGAGCTCTACTTATTTGACCACCTGAACAGCAAAAAAGATTGTCTGCTGAAGGAATTTTGTACCCAATTTGAAGAAATATTTCTCAGCATTTCTGAATATTTATTTTTATAAAACTTTGACATTGGATTTGTCATTGCTGGCTGGCGGCTGGCGGCCTGGTGGCCTGTCCACGCTGCGGTATACGTATACGTAATATTTCTATAATATTTCTCACTCTTCTTTGCCGTTTCTGTTTCTGTTGCTGCTGCCGCTTGTAGTTTTGTGGCTAGTCGTTGCTGTTGCTGCCGAGAAGCATAAGAATCACAAATCCAACAGTGGAAGCATTCTATAAATCTCACAGCACGTCGCGCATTTTCATTTCGTTGTTTGTTTTCTGTGTCCATATTAGAAGTGATTTTTTTTGTTTTCAGAATTTGTTGTTGAACATTGAGAAGTGGCACACACAGACACACACACAGAGAGACACTAAAAAAACACACCAAAAGCAGAAAATATGCCTAAGGTTTGCAAAAAAATGGTTTTGTTAGTGCCATAAGTCGATAAGTACAACCATAAGTCCAGTCTAGCTGTTACTGCCTTTCATTCATTATACGATTTTACGAGTACTCACATGTACCTACATACATATAATATATATATATGTACATACATCTAACATTCGCTTGCACAATCACTCGTTTATTCATGCTCATTGGAGGCAACAACAACACATCCCACACAAGCCGCCACAAATTGCATTCAACGGCCAGAGCGTGGAGCTCCCAGGCCCCTTCATTTGTCGCCCAATAAGTGCTCTATTGTCACTGTTATAATGCACTTTGCCAAGAGAAAATAGGTTGGGGGAAAAGAATGCTTAACTAACTTTTATATTTTTGGGGTACACGAACTGCAGTTGCTGCTATATTTATAGTTGTAGTTATATTCGGACTCTACCTACTATAATGCCATTCATCACTGCACAGAGCTGCTCTGAAGTATTCTTCTATCCGAGATCTAATCGTTTAGGGGCTCTTTGAAAACTTTTCACTACTAAAAACACAATTTCTGACATCCTTTGACAGAAAAACTTTTAGCTATAGCTTCAGCTAATAATTTGTACCCATTCTATGTGACATTTTTCACATGTCAGTTTCTTGTGCCACCTTCTTACCGTATCTCCAGCACGCCACGCCCCCCACGCCCTGGCCCCAATTTGCTGACATCTACGAGTAATCAAAAAGTGGCATGGCATTTGTCACCGTTCCCCCCATAAATGTTGTTTGGCCTTTATTAGCGAGTAATTTTGATAAGGGCCTCCAATGTCGTCGAGCCTCGAGCAGTGACGCTCTCGACAAGACACCACTCCACTCCACCCCACTCCTCCGCACTGCACTGCACTCCACAGTTGCGAGTCGCGAGTCGCGCGGGGCCTACGTGGGTAAGACGAGGTTTTACCAGCCACAAAGTCAACTCATCCAAAGGGGAGCCAGAGCAGGGGTAGGGGTAGGTTTTTCGATTCAATTTACAATGCGAAATCGATTTCCGCTAAATACGAGTATGTCATCGGGAAGCGCTGCTAAAAGCGGAAAACCGTGCAGCTGACAAAACGTCCGGAAAAGGGGAAATTCACTAAAGGAAATAAATCGCAAAAGAGTTTTCGTGCTTGTGTTCGTGTTCGTGTTCGGGTTAGGGGTTAGGTTAGGGGCAGCACCCGTAGGGCATGGCCACTGCCACTGCCACTGCCATGGCCACGGCTACTGGTTGGCTGGGCGCCGACTCCGCGTCTGCACAAAGGTCACGGTCATGTCGCTCGTATCGCACGACGGCAGCGTTGGCTCCTGGCTCCTGGCTCCTGACCCTGACTGTAGCCCAGAGTCAACAAAGTTGCAATTTTATTGCAAAACCCTGAGCCGCTGGCGGTGTTTGTGGTGGCTGACTGCATGATGAATTTTTTGCTGCTGTTGCCGCCCGATGGCTGCCGCCGGCTGGCTACCCCCCCACTCCTCCGAACGGCGCTGGAAAATATATATGCAAATTCTGCGATGGACTGCGACCGATTGGTGCACTCGACGGGAGGGAGGGAGGCTGATAATGGAGCCATTTGTATGCCGGGCCGGTGGCATCGAATGGGGCGGTACTCGACTGTTTTGACACCTGAATCCATTCGAACGGCGAGCGAGAGCTGCCTGGCAGAGGCCCAAGAACACTCCACACCACACATTCGGAGTGGCTCGTGCTATGATTGTTTGGTTCACTTTATAATTGCAATTCCCTCTGTTTTATATTCTCCTTTTCTCATCTCAGGCCAACCGCTTTGTTTACACTAGTATTCACTCGCATTCGGCATTCGTGCGTATTTCATTCGATTCCCAATTCCCAATTGTTTGTTTAGACAATAAAAAACTGGCGCCGTTTCATTTGAAGTTCTGTGGCCCTGCCCGATGATATTTTATGGGTAGTCATAAATGATTTTGGATGGTCGTTTTGCTTGGTTCGCTTTCGTTTTCGCGTTGGGAGTCGAAATCAAAATAAAAGCAATCCAACTTTAGAGCAAATATTTTGCCTGCTTCAGAAAATCAGTAATAAAAATTCCAAGAAAATCTTTTGATATTTGGCTTTTGTTTTTATTGAGTATTTTACGACATCTTGAGGGAAGGTTCGAGGTTTCTTTTAGGTCGTTAGATGCAAATAATAAGGTAAACCCCTGGATATTCCAGTTTTTTCCACTACATACACCTGGGATATGCCTGTGGATGCATCTTGAACCATTTGGATATTTCGATGTTGTACCATTAGATGTAAAATATCCCATGCAAAGCTATTTTGGGGCGGAATGCGAATGCAACTACAACTGACAACTGGCCGCCACCACTTGCAGCCGCATTGAGTGACGGTTTAATGCAACTTAATCATGCAACTTGGGGCAGCTGCTGGTCAGAGTTATGCCTGGCTGCTTTGACGTCAGAGGCGGCCCCCCCTCCACCCACACAGCCATTTCCAAAACCAGAGCCTCAGCCTCGTGTGCAATAAATGTATACTAAATATATGTACACTGCAACTGGGAAGCTGGAGAGCTGCCCGGGATGGATGTGGAATGGGCCCTAATTTTCATAGGAAGCTAAGACGCCGGGCAGGATACGGACACCGCGCGTCAGAAGTCGGAATGCAAAGCTCTTCAGCTTTTAACTGCCGGGTGTTATGATGATGACGACGGGAGAGCTTAATGACTTTCGCGTGTGCGAAGCGGAAGGGGGAAGGAGGAGGGGGGTAAGGAGCCACAACAGAACGGAGCTTTATCCGGGTTCCGTGCATCTGCCTTTTGACATTTAAATAATGTACTTCTGAGAAAGAGCTCCTGATTGCAGTTTCTGTATCCTCGGACGCCTCCACTCCCACGCCCACTGCGAATGACGCACATCAAACGCACGAATCGGAGTGGGCCCCCAAAAGGGGGAGTGGGACTGGGAGCGGGCGTGGGAGTGGTGGTGGGCGTCGCAGGACGGCAGGCAAATGGTGTACATCCTTCGAAACTGCCAAAAGGTTATACAGATTTGTACATCAAAATATTTAACAAAATAAAGCAAATGTAAGGATTCTTAATCTTTCCTTCCCCCTTGCTTTGAGGCTTCTTCCCTTGTTCATTCTCTGAGTTCTTTTGTGTTTTGTTTTACGGCAATAGAGCCCGCCGATTACCCTTTTCGTTCATTTCGACGGAAATTACATTAGAAGAACCTCTCATTTTCGCAAATGCCGTGCTTCTTAGCAGTTTCCTAGTGCATGACCTAACCAAATGCCAACTTCAATTACATTCACAGAGGGCCTTCGACAATAATAATTATTATAATTTGTAAATCGGATTAAATGTACAGGGAAATGTCGGACATTAACAGTTTATGGTTCGGATAAAGCCCACTTTTACAAGGCGAAAGCATTAAACGCAGACAGTTTTGAAGCAAACTTTAAAGAAAATATTAGCATAAACTGAAGATGAAATCTGTATGAGGACACGCCTGCTTGCTGCTCTGAAGTCCCTCGGAAAATACTGGTAACGAGATTGCAAAAACAAAACAGTCTCCACTCGAGGGTAGCTGAACAGGAGGATGGTTTTTCTCTCGTGCCAACATCTGGTTTAAGATTTCTAATATATATCTCGCTTGTCGCCCGATAAAACATCTATGGGTGATGACTGATAAATTGCATTCCGTCGCGGGTATTTTTGTTGTGGCTTAAGCAAGGAAGACAGTGGTTGGCATGGGGATTTCCCCTGAGTAGTATATACATATACTCGATTTTGATTTGATATAACTTTTATTATCATACAAAATATTATAACTATTTTATCAGCATTATATTGTCACGAAGTTGTATTATATGCAGTCGTAAAATGCCTAAGACCCTGATAAAGCGCTATAAAATATAATCTAATGAGATAATGAGACCGATATGCCGTGATACTAAAGATATCTCTTGTGGTTTTTTTTTTTGGTTTGTGCGTCTGCATTTGCAGGAACAAGTCAAACTGGATGCCAGTAAACAGGTCATCAGCCCAGACGACTGCGAAGATCTCAGCCCAATGCCACAAACAGCTGCCCCACCGGTGCGCAGGCGCGGCGGCATCTCCGCGGAGCCTGTCACCGAGGAGGATGCCAGCAACTATGTGAAGAAGGTGGTGCCAAAGGACTACAAGACAATGAATTCCCTGTCCAAGGCCATTGCCAAGAACGTGCTCTTCGCCCATCTGGACGAGAGCGAGCGCTCCGATATATTCGATGCCATGTTCCCCGTCAACCACATAGCCGGCGAGAACATTATCCAGCAGGGCGATGAGGGCGACAACTTCTATGTCATCGATGTGGGAGAGGTGGATGTGAGTAGTCCATGAATGCTAGTGCTTTCTGTATCTCTGACTCACTGACTCCGACTCATCTCTTGCAGGTTTTCGTTAACTCCGAGCTGGTGACCACCATTAGCGAGGGTGGCAGCTTTGGTGAACTGGCCCTGATCTATGGCACACCTCGGGCTGCCACCGTGCGGGCCAAGAGCGACGTGAAGCTGTGGGGCATCGATCGCGACTCCTACAGACGCATTCTGATGGGCTCCACCATACGCAAGCGCAAGATGTACGAGGAGTTCTTGTCGCGCGTCTCCATTCTGGAGAGCCTTGACAAGTGGGAGCGCCTCACGGTGGCCGATTCACTCGAGACATGCTCCTTCGACGATGGCGAGACGATCGTGAAGCAGGGAGCGGCGGGCGATGACTTCTACATCATCCTCGAGGGATGTGCGGTGGTGCTGCAGCAGCGGTCAGAGGTGAGTCCATCCACAACATTTAAAAGTATAATTATTAAACTATCCTGATCTTTTCCTTAGCAGGGCGAAGATCCTGCAGAGGTGGGTCGCCTGGGCTCGAGCGATTACTTTGGTGAGATTGCCCTGCTGTTGGATCGGCCACGTGCTGCCACTGTGGTGGCCCGCGGGCCGCTCAAGTGCGTCAAGCTGGATCGCGCGAGGTACGTAAAAGCAACTGCATATAATTAAGAAACAATTTTGACGCGTCTAATCCTTTCCATATCCTTCAGATTCGAGCGCGTTTTGGGGCCCTGCGCAGACATACTCAAACGCAACATCACGCAGTACAACAGCTTCGTTTCGTTGTCCGTCTAAATCAAGGACAACAGCAGCAGCATAAAGCACACCACAGCAACAACCAACAAACAACAAAACAACAAACAACAACGCAGCGAACGCCCACAACAAACATCTACAACAACAACAACAAAAAACAACAACAGCATCTAAATGAAGTCGAAGAAGAACCCGTAGAATAAGGGGTTTAATGCTCAGTAGCAAGAAAAGAAAGTCGTAAACACTATATGAATTTGTAAAGTTAATTGCCCTCCATCCTGTCCCCAAGGGATGGATAGCCATAAACCTATACATATTGGAGATGGTTGCGATGGGAGGAGCTGAGGAGGTGAGGACGACGTTTCCAGAGCCCAGGACAAAACTATGTTAATTAATATGATTCTGTATGTTGTGCTGAAAGTTACATATACTATTCGTGTACGTGTGTTGTGTTCTCTGTGCACAGATTGCGGCGGCATGTTCCCCTACGTGACTCTGCGCCACTGGAGCTAGTATTTCTTTTCGTTTTTCGCCAGGCCCCTAACTTCTGAATGCTTTACTCTACAATTTCTCTACACCGAAAAGAGTCTCTCTCCGAAAAGAGTCTCGGACTCTTTTTCAAAAATCTATTTGTATAACGAATGGAACATGCTGCCACCCAAAACAAAAAAGAAAACTAAATATGGAAAGAAAACCAAAAGAAAAACGTTTCATTAAATATTCAAAAGATGTCTGAATGTTTATGAGCAAAAGAATTAAAACAAAATTATAAAAATATGTGTATTAAGGAAAATTAGCCACAGGCACACCTACACCCACACATACACTCACACACACAGATACGATTGCGGGCGAGAGCTGGGAGGAAAAGTCATCTATAGGAAATGTGAATGGAGAAAGAGCAAGAAGAAAAATTATGAACAGCTTTTAATTTTAGTAAATTATTTTTAAACCTACAACTTAGCGGCCAGCATGAAGTCGGAAAATTCTATGAAAATATTTAACTGAAATTAAAAAACAAACAAAAAAAAACGAAAAACAAAATAAGAAAAATACCCATTTTATCCCTCAATTCTTGTTGTTGTTTCTTCACGAACGAAAGGGTTCTGTAATTCGAACTTAGTTTAATTATTATTTTGTATATTTATGATTTGTTAACCCACTAATTTAAGCTTTTAGCTTACGTTTTTGGAACTGTTATACCTTTGAAATTAGTAGTTTTTACACACACTCACACACACATGCACAAGCATATGGAATGCATGCATGAAGGGTTTTTGAGCCATTCAACAGCTGCCAAAACAGAGGGTCAAAGGCGTATTACAAATTTGTAAATTAATTCAACATTTTTAATAAATTAAAGAAAGTGCATACGCATGTGTGTGAGTGTGTGTGCGTGTGTGTGTGTAGGAGAGTAGAGGTGTGTGTGTGCGTGTGTGAGTTTCTCATGTCACATCCAGCAAAAACAAAAAAAGAAAACAAGAGAAGATGCATTTACAAAACATTCAATACAACAGTCGACATTTTTGTGTATATATCTGCTTGATGGATCATCGCACATTATTTTAAGCTGTTGCTGCACCACTCTCTCACACACAAACACACACACACGCGCACATACACAAAGAAAGGAAAGGAAAAGGAAAAGAATGCCTAGGGGATTCTTAAGAGCCCCCCAGTGGGGCATTAAGAATACACCCCCGTACCCGCCGGCGGGTTAGGCTAAAAGGTCACAGAGAAATATTGCAAAAAACTAACCTTAACTAAAAAGCAGTGAAAAAGAGGGAGATAGAGCTATCAAGAAAGAGAGAGAGAGAGAGAGATGGAGTTACAGAGAGAGAGAGAGAGAGAGAGAGGACACAGAGAAATACAATTAAATACAAAAACATAAAATTATCAATGTAAAATCGTATGTACTATATGCCGAAAAAGGAAAAGCAAACTAAAACTGAAAAAAAAAACACTGACAAAGAAATGAACAAAAAAATACACAAAAAATACAACAAGAATATAAGAAATAAATACATTTACATAGATGTTGCAAAAATCAAGCAAAGAGAGCGAGCGATATATGGAACTGGCACTGGCACCTGACCACAATCCCAATCCCACTTCCATTACCTTTCCCAAATACCCATCTCTGTGGATTTGTGTTTCCTGTCAACTGGAAAACTACAGCTATCATTCCAATGTTGCTGGATACCATCTTTCTGATACCCAGACTCTTCACCTATGGCCTCATTCTGCTGCTCATCTGCATAATGTGCTTTATTGTGGTCTACATCAGTCACAAGATCTACATCTCCATTTACGACAATCTGCCGCTGGCTGGACATCCACCCGTGCCTATTACCCATATGGGCAACATTCGCGACCCGATTGACTCGCCGGTGCGCCAGTTTCCGAGCGTCCAGAGAGTCAACAGTAGAACGTCTGCTCAGCAGACGGCCAGCATAGATCAGCGCTACATTTTGCTGCCGACACGATCACAGTTCCTCCAGTCGACGACGGGTAAGACGCGCAGAAAAATCGTAGGGACCTACAACTAGGACATCAATCTCGTTCTGCTTGCCCTTTCAGTGCGGATCACGCTCAACCTGGAGCCCTGCTATCTGGTGGGCATTAAGTTTGACATGTGTCCCAGCCCCCGTCCTATCAGCTTTATGTGCAGCTGTGATCGTAAGCCACCAGTCTGCGCCTGTGCCGCCATCCCGCAGCGCCCCTGCGAACCCATCCGCATAATCCGCTACCATGACCAGCTCTCCAAGATCTCGCGCCTCAAATACATGCTCAAGTGCAACCGGGATCCACCGCACGTCATGCTGCGGGAAGAGCATCGTTCGGATCGCACAGGACAATATCATGCGGAGACGAAGCGGATCCCCAATTCCGGAGAGGAACAGTAGGATCGTCTGCCATCTGCCGATAGCACAGCAACGCAGGCCGATGGAATGACTGCGGAATGTGGGGCAAGAAGTGGGGGGCATCTCTGATGCATCTATAATTAGGTTTTTCATTTTTACTTTTGTGTAGAACTCGTTTCGAGCGCTTGCTCGCTCTCGCATCGTGCATGCGATTAAAATGGAGTCGTCGTCGAATACTCTATTCATCGTCTAGTCCGCAGAGACAGGCCTCTCTGTGGTTTCAGGGTCGTCCGGCCAGTGGGTCGTCGTTGGGCACACTGGGCTCACGCCAGCCTATTAGAATCGCGTGACGGGCAAAGGCATGGTATGGGGTCGGTTTGGCTTCGTTTCGTTTCCAGTGCGGTGCACGGGGGGAATGTACTCGCACCTGTGGCACCTGTCTCTGTCAATGTCCCCAAGTCTGGCTATGCGCTTATCATTGTGAGTGCGTGGAAACGTTATCAATAGATAAAGAGGTTCTCCAGTTCTAAAGTTATCCCCCCCCACCCACACGCTTATCGCTGGTAATGGCCAAATCACAAGCAGAACATCGCCCCACCACCACCATCATCATCATCATCACAATCATCCAGGGACCCCAAGCAATTTGCTAGACGCCATTTCATTCTTTATTGAGGCAACCAATTAAGAAGGCGGCGCTGCTGATTTGATTGCAATGCTCGAGTAAGAGTACGACTGGAATTCTATGAATTATTCACTTATAGGTCTAGTGGTTGTGTCCAGGCACGTCGCCAGATAAAAAGCATTGAGCCCTGGTCAAAGGGAAAGCTCCAGAACCTGTCTAATCGCGTCCGAGTCACAGATTGTTTTTACAGCATTCGGATTGCATATGCCTCTTATCAAAAAAAAAAAAACTACTCTCAGACAGACTGCGGAGCACAACAGTCTCTACAGCACCAGGCACCGGGCACCAGCACCAGCAGCACCAACACGACGACAAACAATCTGGCAACGAATCGTATACGTAATGCCAAACAAAGTTCCATTCATTTAACTCGATTCGCTCGATTCAGTTCTCAGGCAGGTGTCAAGCGACGCACACACGACCCACCGACGCGCGGCTTTTTTTTTCACCAGGAACACACACCATACAATATAATATACGATACTTAATTAGCATACGCGTTTCAGTTCTGTTTCGGTTCGGTTTGACGTACTCTGTCTGTCGTCCGGTTGGTCGGTCGTTTGGTCGTTTTGGACTGTCTCCGGAATTTGCCTTTGCTTCCACTGTCACTGTCAAATAATATACTTGCACAGTCTTTTTTGTATCGGGATTCCGAACAGTACAAAGTATCATAAAAATTTAAAGCGTGTTCAAGTAAAGAGCAACGAAAAAACACGACAATCAAAATGCTGGACCCCATCTCGGACACCCCTCTAGTCTTAGCGTATGCATTCATGTCGCTACTGGTGCTCATTCTGTGCTTTATATTGGTCAATGTGGTCCATAAGCTGTATCGCAGCATCAACAGCGTCGATCCCATATCGAGTCCGATTTCTACACACGAGCCGAAGACCTCCATAGCGGAGATAGACCCGCTGAAAACCGGTTAGGAAGGCGCAGCAACAGCAGCTGGCGGCTCGGCTACACATAGAGCGGCGCGACGCGGGAGAATCTCAGCAAAGCCCGACGACAGAATGCTCCGAGTCTTGGAGTCGACAGCTGGCGGTACACCCACGTACCACAACAAAAAAAACACAAACAAAACCTACTCGTAAACGCATCCTGATGTAAACTAAAGCAATTAGTCCTTAACCCTGAACATACACTTAGACTTACACTAGCCACATAAGCCACTGCCCAGCCCACCGTTGAACTGGGGCCTGGGGCAGTCTCTAGTCACTTAAACGTTCTTATTGTCCTAAGGTTAGGTTACATATGCATTATAATGTACATAAATAAACGACTTGAGCATTAGGCAAGCAGCAATTAAGATCGCAACGCAAGTGCGGAGTAATTGGGGCTCGTAAACGTCGCCTGATCGAAAGTAAGCGGCATACAACCTTATCGTTTGGCGCGTACGTAACCTGCTATCTATCCAAATAACTTGAGTGAGTCAATCGTAATCAATAAGTGATAAGAGATAGAGTATAGTAGAGGGGAGAGCTGCTGAAGCCCCCTGGCTTAGTCATAGATTTATACATAGTTTATTTAAAATAGCATGTTCATCTATAAATGTTTGCAATTGGAGCGCAGTTTCAGTTGTTGGTTGCTGAAGCTGAGGATGAGTGTTGGGCTTTTGGTGCTCCTTGTTGGCCCAGGGCCTTGCTTGCATCTGCGACATGTGTAATGTTAATATCTGAACTGATTGGTTTGTTTGGGGACTTGGATGAGCATACGTTTAATGGCAGTCAACCGGGATCGTGAATCCAGTTGCTGGTAGGGTGGTGTTGTGCAGCTGCGGTGGTATCATCAATCTGTGGGATCGCTGTAAAAGTAGAAAATGTTCTAATTACAAATTCTAAAATGGATGTTTACAAACTTACCCTGAATAGGTCTTTGGATGCTGCGACGTTAGGTCATCATCCTGGCTGCCCAGAGCCTTTTTCACGTACTGTAATTGAAATTAAAGATAATTTAGAGAGAATCAAGCATTTTTGAGTGGCTAAAAACCTACCATGGGGTTCAATATAATCTCCTCTTCCATTTTATTGATTTGTTTAACTAAATCCAGAACCTGCGTTATGTTCGTTTGCACATTTAGGAACATGTCCGGAGAGTTATATTTCTCTGGATCGTCTTTGAACAAAACCATGCCGTCCTTTTGATTGATGCTGGCGTAGATTTCCCCCGATTTTATCTGTGGACAGGGACACCCATATAGCAGCACGATCAAACAAAACCATTTTCATTTCACTCACCATGTTTAGGATGTAGCGCTCTGCCTCGGCTGCACCGGACAACTGTACACGACTGGCCACATCGCTAAGGGAGAGCGTCAAGAAGGTTTTCGTGAGCCGCTTTATGTTCCGCTTGTACAAGGAGGTGGCCACCTAAAGACAAAGAGCTCGCTGGTGATAATCTTTTGGGGAATGGGAATAATCCATCGATATACTTGCCTGCTTGGCCAGACCCATGTTGCTATCACGTGTAAATGCTTCACTGTACTTGAGGATAAGGATGCGCAGCTCCTCGCTGGAGGAATTCGCGTACACATTAACCAGATCGTGATAGTGACTGGCCATTGGCTTCATGAAGCGGCCAATAACCTGTGTGTTTTTTGGTATAAACGCTATCTGTGAATGCAATTAGGATACAGATTATAGGACGGTTCGATGTGATATTGGATCAAAAAGCTGTCTTACATTGCCCTCTACGATGAGCGAAACCATGAGAAACTTTTTGTACGCCTCCAGCATAATGTGCGACATGGCCATGGCCGGGGTTGTGATGCACACCTCAAAGAAGTACAGAGCACTATCGTAGTCCTTCACAGCCGTGTAGATCATGCCGCCGTAGTAGTAGAACAGCAGAAAGTACTTGGCATCGTTGTTTGCGTCCTGCAAGGCAATCGGATTAGAATCAGCTATTTTAAAACGAGTAAAGCCTTTCACCACCGTGTGTTGGGACTGCTGCTGTTGCTGAGTCTTGCACTCGGCGGCTGCCGTGGATATGTCGGTGATGTCCACGTCCAAGTAGGGCAGCACCAGGTTGAAGTTTTTCGCCTTCAGACTCAGCAGGCAGAGATCGGCATGTATGGGGGTCAGCTGTGAGTCCATTTGGCGGATCTGGTCAACGGCGCGCGCCAGGATTTTGATGCCCAGAATGCTGAGGTTCTTCTGGACAAGATAATCCGTGAACAAATGGCAAGTTTCGTAGACTGTGGAGTAGGAAATTTTAGTGTGTTGGTCGCACAATAAGGCTCTTTACAGCCCAGTTATACCCACAGGCGCATATGGCGAATCGCAGTTGCTCCACATTGTTGCGATGCACAAAGTCGCGCATCAGCTGAATGATTTGCACAGGCTCCGGATTGGCGGTCGCCGCGCTGTGCAGTTTCGCCAGCAGCACATAGAGCACGCCCAGCGTATGCTGTTGCACGTCGAGCGTTTCCAGCACATTGTCCAGTATGCTCCAGTTGCGGGCCAGAAGTGAAACCGACTCTGGCAGATCGTCTGCCAGCTCCCTGAAGCTGCCTGCACTCCAAAAAGAACAGTCATGCATAAATAAGACGCATAAAAGCAGAGGCAAAAATTCGCAACTTGCCGGAACACTGGCCGGCTTGCCGTAAACACTTACCGGACGCGCTCATCGTGCGCACTTGATTCACAAAGTTTTCTAGTGCGCTCCCCATGTTGGTTAACTCCGAGGACTATATTTATTAGCTAATTATTTCTTAAAAACGCTAATTTCCTACGGAAAGCCGAATAGAATAGTCGCACAATACAAGGAGCATAGAGGCTGCAAAAAAATCGCAATTACTATCGATATAGCGTATTTCTTATTTGCGGCCTACTATCGATGGAATTTTTTCAATACTGGGTTTGACGTTTTGCTAACCCCATTTGCCGCGGTTTGACGTTTCCCCACACTAGATACCCAAATTCGGCAAGAAAAATTGAACAATTTTCAAAATTATAAAATGAAAAGCCAACTCAATATGTCTGTAAAGCAAAATTCAAAGAATTACAAGGTGGTGTTGGACTTCAATGGAAGGTAAATGGAATTGTGAACATAATATTTATATCAGTGGCACATCAAGAGATATATTTACAACCCACGTGCTTTTTCCGTGCAGCAAAAATGCAAAAATCCCATCTCCAAGTGCACTGGTAAAAATCAAACTGAAGTAGTTTGCGATCAGCGTTTGTTTATAAAGAAATCATGGATTCTGGATCTAGGACTGCTGAAAGATGTAAGTGCCGACCATGCTGTCTGGATGCAGAACGTTCTAACCTTTAAATTCATTGCAGATGCCCATGAACCATGGTCCTCATGTACATGTCCGTCAATTCGATATGTGGTATGTCCAATGAAGTTCGCCGCAATGTTCACAGCTCAAGTAACCTCGAATGGCCGAAGATGGCCAGGGGACTGGTCAACGCTTATTAAATAATATTTAAACTAAATTTCATAAGCGAATTGTAATGACTAAGCGCGATATCAACACGTCAGCTTGTGGGGAACAATTAACCCAATGAAATGACTTTCTACAGAAGTTGGATTCAGTTCCAGTTGTCAGAGTTGCAGTGCGGTCGCATGTAAGAACAGTTGAGGCAGGACCAATAAGTGACATCCTGTACCATATGCCAGCATTAACATCTATTTTGTTTGGTATATTTGCAAAATCTCAAAGTCGAGGAACATATTTCCGGAGTTTACATAGTTTCTCTAAGCAATAAGGCCAGCAGCGACAATATCAACCAAAAGATCCGATTTCTTTCTGCGCCAAACCAAAGCATCGAATGATAAGCACGAAACTATGGGAAATGCATTTGCCAATCTATTTAAAGGGCTCTTCGGCAAAAAAGAAATGGGAATATTGATGGTCGGTTTGGATAACGCTGGTAAAACCACAATTTTGTACAAACTCAAATTAGGCGAAATTGTTACAAGCATACCTACCATTGGTAAGTAAAATTAACGCAAGCAGCTACATGTATAACCATTTTCGGTACTCATTCTATTTGTTTTATTCTGTTTCGCTCTCCGCAGGTTTCAATGTGGAGACCGTAGAATACAAGAATATTACATTTACAGTGTGGGATGTGGGTGGTCAATACAAAATTCGTCCGCTGTGGAGACATTACTTCCAAAAAACACAAGTAAGTGACTGGATCTTGTCATCGATCGCAACTGAGACGAGACCTTCTAAATGATGTTAACAACTTGTTATGATTCATACTATGATTATTCAAAGTTTATTTTGTTTCAAGACGGGACTGATTGATCAATAAGTACCCCTAAAAGATTATTGCTTCAATTCCCTATAGATCCGCTAATTGAAATCCTTTTTGGTTCATTATAGGCTCTCATCTTCGTCGTTGACAGCAATGACCCAGAGCGTATCGATGAGGCGAGAGATGAACTGATGCGTATGATGGAGGTGGATCAGCTTCGAGTCTTACTAGTGTTAGCCAACAAAGAGGTAAGCATGTGAAGCGAAGATGAATCAAATCTGTTGCTATATAACCAATCCATACGGTGAAAAGTTAAACCCGTATACGTATATCTATTAATATACGTTGATAAGTTAGTTGCAAACAGTATAATAAAACTGTTGCAATAAAGTGCACTTTGCTTGGTTATGTAGCCAGAATTTCCTCTTAGATGATGTTAATAACTTGTTATGATTCATACTATGATTATTCAAAGTTTATTTTGTTTCAAGACGGGACTGATATGCTAAGTATCGTCAAGACTACATATATGTTTCAATTATCGAAAATTCTCACATAAACCAATTTTTGTTGTTGAATCGTTCTAGGATTTGCCAAATGCAATAAGTGCGTCTGAAATAACCAACAGGCTTGGTTTGCACTCAATCAAACACCGCAACTGGCACGTTCAAGCGACGTGTGCCACTAGCGGCGATGGACTCTACGAGGGACTCGACTGGCTGTCTAATCAGCTGAAGAATTCTTATCGCTAAACACACTACAACTATTAGCACAACAATTAAATATTTTGAAGCTATGGGTAATTTTGGCAACACTGGGAGCAATTTTAGACAACGAAAGGCATGAAACGCAGGAAATGCAGGCAGGAAACGAAGGAAAGGACAGTCATATAAAAAGAAAACAAAAGAAGGTCCAAAAAACAAGATCTGTGTAAATAATAAAGGATGTGTATAAATATTTTTAAAAGGTTTTTTTATTTTTATTTATGGCTAACGCATTAACGATATTCATTGGCACCATTACCAGGGCTATTTAGCTTCGGCACTCTTCATACATAATTATTTTAGCGCAACTACAAATTTGGCATTTGAAATAATTGGTCATTCAAATACAATTGCGCTGTCGTCAAAACAGCTGATGAAGCCCGACTCGATTATTCTGTTAAACACATAACAGAGGCTTTTGTGCGCACAATACACAAAATTGTGCGACTAACAGCAACTCAATTGGGCGCTAGCGCTCACATGCCCTGTAAATTAGGTGGGGTGGATTTTACCTTGCAGGCCTTGCATTTTCTGGGCCGTTTTGCCTCTTGCCCATACCCGTTTTTTTCCGAAGATCCTCAGCAATTTCCCAGGGAAATATGTTAACTTCCCAGGACGGCGAGGATTTTTTACGGCGGGCGGATTTGAAATGAGCAAGGAAGTTACTAAAATAATGGATAAATTGCTGAAATCAAAATAAATTGTTACATGGGAGATTAGTTATTCGATTATGTTATCTTTTTACTATAATTTATGGGTTTCCTTCCATGGAGTAGCCCCAAATTACAGCCTAAATTATAGGGAACAAATAAAACAATAGCCCCCAAAACAATTAATTTCGACACAAGCGTTACAGAGCGTTGCCCACAGCCATTGTAAAATGGTTAAATCTATTATTTGCGGCCATAAACTGCAATATTATGCTTTCTTATATCGCATGTCATGCTCACTTAAGTTTTATAAACATTATTTTATAATTAATCTAACCAAATGGAGTCCGTAAAATTAACCTGTCTTGTAGAAAAATGTTTTATCTATTGTATAAAATTATGTGTTCAGGCCTGAGGGTCCAAGTTAGCTAGTAATATTAAACGGAATATCAAATTGGAAAAAATTTAAAATTTAGGGGTGTCTGGCAAAAAAATCGATGCTTGGAAAACTATCGATGTCTGCTGTTAAGACCCTAACATCGATTATATCTATGTTAACATCCCTGTTTCTCCAGCTCTAATTCTTCTTCTAGAATCCTGCCCAAAAATATTTTTAAATGTTTAAAAAGTAGCATGATGTCAGGCTATGAAGATGAAAAAGGTAGCAACCAAAAGGGGAAGTTGATTTACAATCTTCGCCCGCAGCATGGTAAGTCGTAAATGTATTCCTTTGTTACATTCGGAGAGTAACCATTCGATTTGTAGCATCGTTTCCCAACAAACAGCCAGCTCAGACTCGTCTCAAGCGCTTGCAGACAAACTTGAAGCGTGTGCAGGATAAGGTACACCAGGGTAGTAAGAGAAGCCACCAAAATGCCTTTTCGACAGCCTCCCAGTCTTCAGGTGGCCCAAATAGCCGCTTGTCCTTGACTTTCGCACCGTCTCCATCGGCATCATCGACACCACAAACATCACGCTCATCACAGAGTAGCAAATATCTGACCTCCGCAGCGTCGCAGACACCAGAGACGGTACGTGTTCCACAGAGTCGCAAGTCAAATTCCTTTGCACCGTCGTCATCGCCGCTAACACCAGAGACGCCACGGTTCTCACAGAGTCGCAGGCCAAATGCCTTTGCACCGTGGCCATCGCCTCTGACACCAGAGACGACACGGTTCTCACCGAATCGCAGGTCAAATGTACTTGGACTGTCGCCATCGCCGCTGACACTAGACACGCCACAGTCCTCACAGAGTCGCAGGTCAAATGTCCTTCGTCCGTCGCCATCGTCGCTGGCATTAGCGAAAAATATACGCGAAAGCCTCAAGGATCAGGCGAAAACGTGGGAAAAACCCATGGCACTACTGGACGCCAGCAATCGTCTTCAATCGACAAGTGGTAAGTTCGGCGAATGATTGCCGCTTCGCTCCCCTTCTCATCCAGAGTCTCTCTATATTCTCACGTGCAGCCAATCAGCGTCTAATGCAATTACGATCTTCCTTGACGCAACAGCAGAAGCAGGAGACAAAAGAGCGGAACAATAATGTCTCTCCAATACTGCCAGATATTCCGAATGCATTTATAGCAAAAAGCGCGAAAGTGGCAGAGCCAGAGTCAGACCAGGAGTCGGAGCCAGAGCCAATGGATTGGGAAGACTGTGATATGGTATTTATAAACAAGAAATCAGAGAACGGTGAGCTGAATGAACTGCCAGCCCGTCGCTTGGATCACATGTACTTTATCCTCGACACAAATGTGCTCATGCACAACTGCTCATTTGTGGATGAGCTCACTAAAGTTGTGCTGCCTGGCACCGTGGGAAGCATGCTATTTATTCCCTATATAGTTATCAAGGAGCTGGACAGGCTCAAGATCAGACAAAACGATGACAATATGAGGCGCGATATGGCTGTTCGTGCCATTCGTTTTCTAAACAAAAAATTTGATGAAAGTCTAGAGATACAAGGTGAGAGCCCGTTTACATGTTCTTTTCTGTTGGCTAACCTATGAGTATTTCCTACATTCATCAGCTCAATCAGCCGAGGAGGAGTCGGACCACCTAATTGAAGTGGATTGTGGCGATGATAGCATTGTCAACTGCTGCCTTCAGCTAAAAAAAGAAGTGCCCCACATGATACTCCTGACAAATGATGCCAATTTACGCCTGAAGGCCAAGTCCTCGGCCATATCGGTCTTCTCTTACTCCGACCTGAAGGCCGCCTATAGCGATGAGTTTGCCGCTCTCGATTGAGAAGAACACCAAAGACTGCATGTGTGATACGATAAGAGTATATACAAAAATAAAGCCACTGCACCGAGGCCATTAGTACAATCATATCAAATTATATTTAGATTTATTTACATATGTATATACAAGATATGATGGATATAAAGGCATTTTATACAACAAAATGAATCTTTCTTTTAAAAGGAAAAAAATAGAAGACTTTATGATGCATGAAAGTAAAATTGACACCATGCCCAGGGCAATATAGCTTGTGCGCTTTTTATAAATAATTTTTTCCAATTTTACCATAATATCTCAGTCAACAGCATTTTACGTTTTCGTGCCAACAGCTGATACACCCAGATGTCGTTATCGGTATATGTACGAATGTTACATATAACAGAGCATATGCTGTTGTGCTCTTAACAGCACTAAATTGTGCACTTAATATCGATGACAAAAAATTACGAAAACGAAAGTTTTGGCGGAAAACGCAAAAGGGAGTGCAAACCGAAATTAAAGAAAATAAATAGGGTATACAAATATGCATACTACTATCTACTAATACTTCCACACTTACGTTTTTACATAAACATGTAGCTTACATGTAGCACATGGGTAGTTGCCGTGTATTTAACGAAACAAAATCAACAGATTGAAGCCAAACAATTCAAAATTATTTATTTATTATTTAGATAAGAAAGAGATGGAGGCCCCACCTCGCATCGTGTATGTGTGCAGCTTGTGTCTCCGTCAGTACGATCTAATGGAGGACTTGCGTGGTCACATGGTGTTTTACCATGGCTGTCAGCCAGTTGCCGGCAACAAAGCAGCAAAGACTCCAACAAAGGCACAATCGAATGCCTTCAGGAGCACCCTGGAGAAGCAAACTATTGAAAATCAGTTGGAGATTACAGCACCGCCACCAACAGATCTGCAGCCGATGCCATTTAAGGATTTTCGACTCGTACTGCGCGCCAACATGCGAGAGCCGTGAGTGTCCAAGCTGGCTCTCCTGCAATTTTTTATTGAATCCCAGGTGAATTTGTAGGTGTTCCGCGAGCAAGGAATGCCCATTTAAGTTCGAGAATGTCAGCAAGATGGAGGTGCATCGTAGATGCCACAAGGGCAGCAATTTCACTTGCTGCGAATGCGGCCTGGAGATGGCAAACTGGAGGCGTTGCTCTGCCCACTTGTGGAAAGTCCATCAAATTGATGTGGATTTGCTACGCTGTCCCGCTCTGGACTGCACCTACAACGCACCTGTGTCGGCGCTCGTCTGGCGGCATATGCGAGTGCATAAGAAGTGGCGTTCGAGGGTTCTCCGCTCCCTCGCAGCTGTCCAACGACGGCGCAAACTGAAGGACCAGTCCGGCGAGTCGGTGTCACAGCCAACGATGTCGACTGCGACGCCAAAGAAGAACAAATACTATGCTGAGAAGACCTGCGAGATTTGCAATCGTAGATTTGTCAATGGCAAAACCCTCTCCAAGCACGTAAAGACGGTGCACAACAAAATCAAGCCGTTTATATGCAATGTTTGCGGCAAAAAGACGGCGCGTAAGGCTAGTCTGATAGTAAGTGCGCCCCATGGTTACCCATATAATTATTATTATACTGCCTTTCTATTCGTCAGATCCACATGCGTCAGCACACGGGCGAGAAGCCGCTGCAGTGTGAACAGTGTAAGTTCTCAACGCGAGATCCCAGTGTCCTGCACAAGCATCGACAACGCCATGGCAGCGTGACCAGGCAGAGCACCCTAAAGTGTGGCCACTGTGATTACGGCTGCATCCAGGCCAATGCCTTGAAGCGCCACATGCGAATGAACCATGCCGATGCCTACCGCGATCTGTGCTGCGATCTCTGCAGCTACACCTCGATCAACGCCAACCGACTGCAGGCACACAAGCAGGATCATCGTCAGGGGCTGATTACCAACTGCGAGGACTCCATGGATGCCGCCAGGGCCGCTGGCTTCAAGTATCCGCGCAAGCTAAGCGACAAGAACAACGAGGTGGGTCATCGTACATATACAATGTTTATCGTTTTTTAAAGTTTTAGTTTAACGTGTATGATTCCGCAGATATCAGCAGATTGCTTCATGCCGCTGGAAAGCGTTGACTCGATGCCGCATGAGCCAGCCGTGGACACGGGCGGGGTAACCATACCAGCGCCGACCTCAGACGACACCCAGTTTCCCACGTACTTGAAGGATTGAAACGACTTTCTCAATGAATCGTGGCACATATAACACCTATGGGGATATGCTCTGTTTTATGTATTTTTGTAATTCCAATTCGCTGTAAAGAGTTTTGGGCAGGGAAGGGGAGTGGGGGTGTGAAATAATGTTCTCGTGCTGTTTTTTGGGGGATTTAAATGCTTGTTTATTAAGTTGTTCAGTTTTTGATTTAATTTTAATATCATTTTAGAATCTGATATGATTTCTTTTTTGCAACATTTGAATTTTAGTCATGCTGGTTTACCGTGTTCCGTGTTTATCCGTTACGTTTTAGATTTAAACTAATTTAAAATTTAAAATTCTAATTTTCATCCATCCATATTTGGATTCAAGATCAGCGCAAATATCGATCGCATTCGCTAAGTCTAAGTTTACGACAAAATTGTTTCAATTCGGGCAGTTTTTGCTAATAACTTTGTAGATTTTGGTTAATCTTTAGTTAATTTTAGTTAATTAGTTTAGTAGTTGAGCATTACGTTTTTGTTTAATAATGTATTTTATTTATTTACTTTACGCTTGAATGTATTCATCGGCAGATCGTCCACAGATCTGACGATATCCTAAATTATGTATCTGCTGTTCTCGTTACGTTCGCTATAAGTAAGGGGGAGGGGGAAAAATGGAGGTTCCTCTGAGCCACAAATTAAGGACTTTCAACGTTTATTGTCTGAGTTTGATTCGAATATCAAAAGATGTTCACTATTTGCGAGCGCAACTCAAGGAGTTTGGAAGAAGGATACTCGTAGTATAATGATTTTGTAATGGAAATAAAACGCTCAATGTAAAATTGTTAATATCATACAGCTTCTATTCGATTTTATTTACAGTTCTTAAATGGAAAGAAAGTTTCAACAAAATGCACTTTCAACTGCAGAGATTCATTTCATTCTCTGTGTTGCCTCTTTGGAGTCCCTGATCCCTGCTCCCTCCTTTCGCCCGGCCGGGCATGCCGGTCTTTGCCTTGCTCTCTCCCTTGATTCCCAAGCCTTAGATCTTGGTCTCAACGACGGCCTTTTTCTTTGACACAAAAAAAGAATATTCAAAGAAAGAATACAAAATAGAAAAGGATTCGATTAAGTCCCGGGCCAACGAGAACGAGACGACGATTACCATGCAAATAAATTTGATTTGGTTTTGAGTTGTTTTTTTTTTTTTTGTGTGAGGGAGCAGGCGCTAGATGATGTGGGCATGGCTGGTCTATGAGAGCGAACAGTGCACTATTGAAAGACGGCAATGGGCGTGATTTTTGAGAATGACTTTGACTTCGACTTGGCTACACTCCACTCCGACTCCACTTACGACGGACGCACTAAGACCTCTAAGTTCTTGGCTTTGATTTAAGCTTTGATTTAGCTTTGATTATGCTGATATTATCCATGATCACTACAACGTCTATTAAACAACTAACGAATTCATCTAGCTTCTATATATATTGACATATTCGACTATCCTCCCCTCACTCTATCTCTGATCCACCTCAAATCTGGCGACTAATTTACGATTTACGATGCATCATCCATCAATCTTAAAATGTAAAACATCATCATCCACTTTCACTTACGATCTACTTGGAGTTGTCGGTTAAATATCCTACCATCTGCTTGCTCCATTCGGTATATTAGTTATATTTATTTATGGTTTCTTCTTTCTTATATTTTCTTCTTGTGCGCCGCATAATAAATGCTATGGGAGTTTCTCAAACATTCCCCGAAAAAAAAACTACGCTTCTCTCTCTCATTGATGATCATCCGATCCTTTCGTCCTTTCCGATTAGTCAGTTTTGGATTAGCATAGTACGACGATACACTTAAAGGCTATTAGGAAACAGTTGTATCTACATAGGTCTATGAGTACTCTGCAAGAACCAAAGACACAATCCTAGTGGAAGTTGTAACTGATCAGAGTCCAGTCCGTACGGGTCCGGGTCCGTCTGTCCTGTCTGTTCCGCAATAGTTTTGGTATGTACAGTGTGTGTCAGAGGATCAGAGGTCTGGAAATTATATTTCGAAAATACATACGAAAAATCCTAGGCCTAAAAAATTGCTTATAAAAATTGCGCGACAATACGAAAAAACAAACGAAACACGATCCAGTCACGATCCGGAAGTCTCGCGATCTACATGGTATAAAATAGAGATTAATACAAATAGAGAACCAACGAAATCTGTGGCGATCGATCTGTTGCGGTTGTCTGTTTCTGCGCGGGATTTCACTTTCTTATAAATGCATTTTAAAAAACAGGTGAACGAGTCTGATTTTGATTCTGGTATTGGTTTTTGGTTTGATTTTGATTCTGATTTTGATTTCAAGATACGATACGAGTGGCCTGTTGTTTTGTTTTTGTTTTTGATCGTTTCATTGTTGCGTTTCGCATTTGCTTTGGGTTTCAGTTCCGGGGCACAATTCTGCACGTTAGGGGCCGTAGAGCATCAGACCGTGGTCACACGATCGATCTCAACGTAACGCACAGAATTGTCGCTTTGTCAGCAAATCACCTCCTTTTCATCCAGCACAGCCGTATCCATGGAGCTGAGCGACTTGAGGCGCGTCTGTAGCACCGATGAGCCGCGGAATTTGCGTTTGATTTTCCTGTGATTGAAAGGTATTCAATGTAGATCAAATCAGATCGTAATCAATGATGATCAATGTCTTACTTGTAGGCAAAAGCAGCAAATGCACAACACGAGAGCACAAATATTAGACATAGCGTGGCCAGAATTTCAACTGGAAGCTTCATCAGGGCCGAGCACTGCAGGAAGGCCTCGTCATCGCCCGAGGGACAGTGGATGACGCCGTCGCACCAGACGCTGGCATTCACGCAGGCCCCCAGTTCCGGGCACTTGAACTGGCAATCCTCTGTGGGGATAAGGCAAATTAGATTGGAATTTAGGCATATTCAATGGAATGAATAGTCCATCCGACTTTCTTCTTACCCGCCATGCTGAGGGTGGGCCTTGGCACCAGCTCCATCCAGTTGAAGGTATACTCCCCATTGCCAGGGCGCAGGAACTCCACGCTGATGGCCCTGGACCGATTCACCAGAGCAAAGTTGGGTCGCTCGTTCCATCCAGAGCTGAAAATCTCCACAAACTCATAGCCATTCGAGTCGGGGCTCAGCGGACAGGCCACAATGGTCAGACCTGGAAACGATAAGGGATGCATTTGAGGGATGCCGCGGGAGCAATGATTACAAATGATTGGATAGCGCACCTTCGGATGTAGTTAGAACAGCTCTCGACTTGGTCTCACAGCGCCAGGTATCCGTCTGCAGATAAGTCGAGTTCAGGGTCTTTGTCGGGTTGTATTTGCTGAGGAAGATGGCCTTGAGACGCACGTACAAGAATTTGTTGCCATTCGAGGGCTCAATCAGCCATGGTCTGGAGCGGCATTCAACCTGGAAGTAGATCATTTGAATAAACCATATTCAAAGTTTGAAATGTTCTATACTCACATCGCCAAAGGTCATGTCTATGGTACCACTGGGGCCGAATTTGCGCCGTCCATCCTTACAACTTGTGGGGGCCTTCACAAACTCAAACATTCCCTCAAAGTTCACCGTGTCCGGGTCGTCCAGTGTGGTCATATTCTGGGCAACGAAATGGACCTCCACATCGCGTCCAGTCGATGTGTATTCCACTGGCAGATGGGACTGATTCGAGGAGTTGCACACACAGCCACGATGCAGCAGAATCGAGTCGTGATAGGGTCGCTCAAAGATCTGCAAAGGATACACGCAGACAGGCTTTAAAAGGAGGTCCGTTTGAAGAGGCTTATCCTCGCGCCGACTCTACCTCAATTCTGACATTGGTGTCTCCGTAGCAGAAGGATCGATTGATATCCTCGTCCAGTCGCGAGTAGCAGTTCCGATTGGTGGTCGTCACCTTTCGAAGCTTGATCCGCACCCTCTCGCCGCGCTGCGCCTCGAACTTGTAGATGCACTTGAGGTGGCGAGTGCCGCCCCTGCCGAACAGAAAAATGTTTCGGACACTGCGGAAGATCGCCGGGTCTTTGCGGTCCATCATGCTGCTGAGAAACTTCCTGTTGCAATCGTGCTCCCCACCGCCCCACGGCAGTCCGTCCTGGTGCAGGTCAATAAACTCGTACTTTAGCTTAAAGTCCAGTGGTCTGTTAAGAAAACAAGAGAAAGTGGGTGAGAGCGAGATGAAGATAGCTGTTGATAAATATAGGACTTTACACACCTCAACACAGTGGATTCGGTGTTGCGCAGCTCCAGGGTAATAGCATCGTTGCTGGAAACGTAACTCTCGGAGATGGTGCAGGGTCTGGCATAGGTCTCGTTGATATTGGAGCGGTCGCAGGTGCGCGGTATCGTGCCACGACAGAATCTGGCAATGACGTTGGTGGAATTGTGGGCGTAATGCCCGACAGTGTTGTAGCTATTGGTCTCCGTAACGCTGGAAAGATTAGAGCCTAGTTAGATTACGGCCGGCAGGAATCAGCTGCCCTGTCGCTCACCAGTTGAGGTCCTTGCATACAGGCGGATCTCTGAGTGTACCATCCCAGATGCGCAACATTCCGCTGCAGTCCTCCTGGGTCTGCAACACGCCAATGGCTCCCACGGATGTCTCATCCATTTGCCCAAACTCCGGATCCAGATTGAACTTCAGAACTGATATCCAGACCTTGAAGCGCGACAGAGGCTGGTGCATGCCCGACTGGCTGTTGATGCGACGCGACAGGCTCAGGTGGTCGAAGGTCTTGAAGACGCCCATGCCCTGGAGATGGTACAGGCACGTGGAATTGGGGGCCAGCGAGTGCTTGGGATTCTCGAGGATGCCGCGACCAGCACCGCGGATCCAGAACTCGCAGGGTTTCTTGTTCTTCGAGTACGTGGGGCTCTGTATGTCCACGAACTGAACTTCGACCTGTGTGTGGCAAGACAAGAGTGATTAACACGTCGCGACGGTGGGTGGATGGTGGCAGCGTTCTCACCTCCAGTTGGAATCCGTAGAGTGGCAGCACCTGCGATGAGGTGCCCGTAAAGGTGCCAAACGGGGACGTGCTGAACTCGACCAACAATTCCGGGCCGCTGGAAACGGCCGCCGGCACCGCCTGACCTCCGCCGCAGAACTTCAATATGATGGGGTCACGTGTGGTGTAGCCATCGTAGACGGTCACGTAGTCCTGCGGGTGCCGGAGAGCACGGCAAAAACACAGTCGGAGAGAGAGAAACAGAGAGAGAGAGAGAGAGAGAGAGAGGGCGAGAAAGAGAGAGAGAGAGCAGAGTGGATGATGAGAGAACGAAATGAGTGAGACGAGCGACAAATGTGGGTGTTTTTTTTTCCTGGGTGCACACTGTGTGTGCCCCCTCAAGTGGAAGAGTGTGGAAGGATGTGCGGCAGGGGCACTAACTAGTAACTGATGCCGAAGGCCGTGCAGAGCCAAAAAAAAAGGAAAAAAAAACGGTGAGGGAGGGAGGGCTTGGAGTGCGGAAGAGAACGGTAATTGCTGTAAAGAAGTGGACCTAAGTGCAGCTGGCAACACAGTGCTCTCGTATTACTTAATGGCCACTGGACGTATACGTGATTTTTGGTTACATTCCTCTGGCTGTGGCTATCGTAGGGGGAAGGGGGGTGGGGGCATATAATAGGTGGGGGTGGCTGGTAAATGGTCGAGCCAGCAGTGCCTCTAAGTAGTTGAGCACAATGGCTTTGATGTGCTCGGGCACTTGATGTCCACTAAATGTCGAACATTTAAAGTTTGTTTTAAGCATGAGCAAACGTGTTCATGCGGTTGTGTTCCCGTGTCTTTGAGTGCTATGAGTGTCTTGTCGGAGGGCCAAGATGTTGGCTATGAAAAGGGTACACAAATTGAGTATATTTAATGCTGGGAATGCATTTTCAGTTTGTAAATAGTTGAAGACGTTTCCGACAACATTTACCCAATAGTGCCATTTCCATTTTCATTAATTTTGAAGTAGCGTGTCTCCCCCTATGCAAATCAATCTGTGATTGAATGAATGAATACATGAACTTGTGGCTCGCATAAACTCTCTCTCTGGCCATATACCTACTCGAATTTATGTGCGGTTACGGTTACGGCTGGCTTTGGCATTTTGCGCATAATTGTGCGCATTTTAATTGAGTTGGCCTTGCCACGTGGGCAACGTGGGCAACGCGGGCGTGTGGGTGTGTGTGGCATCCCAAAAAGGTAATGGGAATGGGCCCTACCTTTGGCCCAACGCATGACAAATTAGTTTTGTGGCCAGCGACTTTCTGCATTAATTTAGCTGAGGTTTCTGTTTCCTGGCCGGTTCCCGGTTTTGTTTGTGCAGCTGGCCGCAAATTTAACTATGGCCCCTGCCACAGACCTCCACCAGATTCAGATTCAGAATCAGAACGGTAGCCAGAGCCAGGCGGAGAGGCGCTGAGGCGGAGGGGTTGGTCCAGGTAATTTGTGACCACAAATTTATTGAAAGCGCGGCATTTGTACAAATTAGTGGAAACACAGATGCACGGTAGTTGGTACCCCTCCGCCCCCATCCGTTTCTCTGTGCCATATCAGAGAATACACATACAGTCGTAGCTTCCACTACTGGCATTCTCATGCTCATGGTGGCTCCTACCATCCGGTGATTATTCACACATGCCGCACCAAAATGGCCAGCACTTTTGGACATTTTGGCTTAAGAGCGCGCGACAAAAAAAGCAGCAAAAAAATGGTAAATGGGAGCGCAGGACAATTTGTAGGCAAAGTGCAGGCTCCAGCTCCAGCTCAGGGCCAGGACCACGACCACGACCATGACCAGAACCGTGCAATCCCTGCAAATGGCGGCAATGTCCGAGCGGTTTGCTTTCCAACTGAATAAGCAAAAAGTAAAGGGCCGGGCTACCCGGGCTTCCCGGGCTAGGCACAGATCCATGTGTGGAGTGTGGCAATATCTGGCCAGGGATTTGCACGCCTTGCTGCCGCAACGAGCATTTAATGGCAAGTGCTAAGGGGGAATTAGTACCCATTATCAGAGGGCAGCATCCTTGAATCCTCGAGGATTTTGTTGCAAAGCGAAATTGAATAGTTGCTGATGACTAAATGGACGAAAACTAAAAGCAACATTCCTGTCGTTAAAACGTTTTATGGACAGACACAAACCGAAAGGGGCTTCCAGCTGGAGCTGAAAGTGGAATGTCTTTGACCGCTGTGGCGGATCAGCTTAAAGAAGTTTGAATGGGAAAAGCCCGGCTGCCCGGAAGTGGGAAAATCCATCACCAGTGGCATCCCATTCCCCCCCTCCCATTCATCGCAGTGTGCTCCCGAATACGAGCTTTACAAGTACCGAGTTGATGTATGCGAGGATATATATGGATATACATATATGATGAATGCCTGGTGCAATTATTTACATGAGACCCGGGCACGTTCGTCCACTCTCCTAATGTCCTTGATAAGGGGCCATACTCCAGCCATTCAGCTATCCAGCTATCCTGCAAAATCCCCAATCTCCCAATCCACCGACTCTTTGTGTGCGATTTATGATGTGCGTGCCAAGTGTTCATTAATATAAATCCAATGACAGATTTCTCCCCCCATTACGTCCCATACCCACTCGCAGTCTTTGTGTGCTGTGCGTGTATGTGTTTGTGTGTGTGTGTGCTGTGCTAATGAATATATTATCCAGTCCATAGATATCCCATAGATGTCGATTTACCCAGATCATTTTTGATTTGTCGTCTGTTTGCCTGGTTTCTGTGCGTTCTGTTATATAATTCGTATGGAGGGATAGAGTGGGGTTGTGCATACATTTCGGTTGATTAATTGCTTCAAATAGCCAAAGATGACAAATAATTGTTGCTAATAGAAGCTTGAGATAGGGAGACAGGGCACAGAGAGAGAGAGAGAGAAAGAGAGAGGGGGAGATAGAGAGAGAGATGGGGTGGGGTGGGGTGGGTGTTGTGGGTTGAGGGGACGTTTCGGTGGTGGGTCAGAGTTCAAGTGCTGTCTATCTAAAACTACAACTAAGATATTGCTTTGGCTGTTTCGTGGTTCGGTGGCATCATGAGAGATAGATTGATTTTGACTGGGCGAGCAGTAGGAGTGTTTGTTCTTTAGTTGGCATTTACCGTCGATTTCCATCTGGGTTTAACACTTTCCTATTGGAGAAAATATACATACATTTATAGGTAGGTACTGGTACTTTTACATATCATACAAATACATAGTTCTGATTCTAGTTTGTATATTTTTTTGTGCATTTTGGCGAAATGAGGTGTGGTTCAATAGAGAAGAGTAATGCTACGGTAGAGGCAGTTGTGGGTCAACCTGCGGGTCGGTTATAATGCAGGGAGAGAGCAAGTTGCATTTTAAGTACAAGTTTTCAACAAATTCGCTCAATTTAACGCGAAACAGGCTGTTATTTACCCTAGGGAAATACGTACTCGGGCGTTTAAATAGTTTTCAATTTATTCCCCTTTTTTAATATTCGTTTATAGGGACGTAAACTGAATTTTAATAAAGGTTTCCCCTTTTTTAAAAAAAATCAGATATTTGAGTGTGTGGAAATTTGAGTACTTTTTCAGGGGGGTGGGTTGGTGCCCAATCTATTAAATTTCGCTACTTTCCATAGGCCTTCCCTTCTCTTAAAGATTTGAACCCGTTTTGCATTAATTTCTTGTCCCCATTTGTTAACAGATCGTTTCAGTTCCTCCTTAATTTTTAATATCATTTGAGTAATATCATTTAATCACGCTTCCTGGATTCTCTCCAGGAAACACTTCCTCCCAAGCACATCCCTTCTCGGTGCATCCCTCTCATCTGTCATCCAGGCTTATCCCACATTTTGCATACACAGCGCTCATTAAGAGCTCATCCAAAAGTTGGCCCTTCCAACTGGCGGGGGTCTTTATGGACTCCACTCTCTCCATTTCATCCCGCCTTTCCGCTTTTCCGCTTTCCCGCTGACAAACAAAAAGAGCCTACGAAATTAACACTTCCCGCGACTTGCCAGAGAAGCCTATCGAATGCTCAAGGCACTGTGGGATGGAGCGACGGACTGGACTGGTCTTGGACATGAACATGGACGTGGACCCACACAATGGCAGCGGGAAAGGATATGGAAACAGATAGAGGGAGTGAGAGAGAGGAGGGAGTACACCGTGCAAACAACTGATTTCAGATTTTTGCTCATTTCTTTTTCAATTTGTCGTTTTTTGCGCAGTCCGTTCTCCCGCTGCCTGCCCAGCCGGGCAGCCAGGCAGCCGGGCACTCTGTCCAGCGGGTTCAGTTGGTTCCGTTTGTCCAGTTGGCTCTGTTTGCCGGCCACTGGCCAACAGAGGAAGTAATTTTTATGCTGGATCTCTCGTTAAAGTTGGCAAATGCAAACACAGAGAAGCTCATCGGGCAGGGAGCACCCCGGAGCAGGACCATGAACAGGGACAGTGGGATACAGTCAGAGATACAGATACAGAGAGATAGGGAAAAAACAGAGCCAAAGAGAGAGAGAGAGAGAATGCATTTAAAGGCAGATTTAATTACCTGAATGTAATCGCAGTCGTTCCATGTTTTCAGCCTCGGCTCAAACTTCTTGTCCTTGTCGCTGGCGCTGGGCGGTGGCGCCATTTTGTTGGCCGACGCCGTTTCCTGGGTAGAGATCCACACCAGATTGCCCTTGGGCTGTTTGACTAGAATCAGAGCGTGTTTGCCATGGGGCACGTCGTGCTGTGTGGACAGGAGAATTAAATGCAAATTAATGAGCCACGAACTGCTCTTCACACGGCGCAATGTTTGCCGGGACTCCGGATGCCCGGAGATAAAATAGTAGGAGGATTAATTGGAACATTCGAACAAATGGCATCTACAACCTAGATTTGCAAACGGAAGGACCTGATTACTCATTGAAAAGGACATCAAATTTAACTCCGAATGATGTTCATCTACTTAGCTATTATACCTCTGGAAACATGTCTTCTGTCTGAGCGATATTTAAATGTACACATCTTTACTCGAAAGTAAAACGTTTCGCAAGTGGAAAACTTTTACCTTGTTATAAGCCCGACTTATGTTTGTCTTTGATGTGGCACTTTCAAATATTCAAGTGCGAGTATTTTTGTCTATTTACAAATTTGCTAAAAATAATGTCTGCCCATGGCCAAGATAGACCCAAAAAATGTTCTACAAAAGTTCAACAGCTAATAAAAAATGATGTAAATTTGGACAAAAAAAAGAAACACCCGTCACAGTGCCCTTGGCAACGGGTCCCTGCAAGAGAAGTCTCCGGGCAGAGATATTAAAAAAAAGGCGCCAGGCAGAATCGAGGGGAGACGAGGTTGGGCGACCGGGAAGTCTCCCGCTCCCCCAGTTAATTATAATAAAAGCTCATTCTATTTTGGAATGTAAATTGCTATTTAATTTTTTCCTCTCTTGATTTTTGAACTTTGCTGTGGCATGAATAAAAATAAGGCAGAGGGCGAGTGCTTCGAGGGGCACACGGGGCGACGTAAACGATATTGTGGTATTTTTATGGGCCCACGACGAACGAAGGATAAACCCGGACGCTTTAATGCGCTGAGGAGGCCGAAGAGGCGCGATGTCTGGGCCATGATGACAGGCTAACCTTTGGCTTTGGCTCCTTGGTAATCCCAGGGAAGCGGAACAGGAGCCGGGTCTCTGACTCCTTGGTGACCTTAGGAGCGCGGGACAGGAGCCAGGAGCCAGGAAGAGGGACCGAGATGGTGTTTTAATTTCGTTATAATTGTTCTTTGGTTTGTACCTGACGCACGGCATAGTAGCAGGTTAGATTCCGGGGATAAATTCCTGGATAGTTCGGCGACTGCAGGCGACAGGACTTCTTGTCGCAGTCACTGAAGATCCTCGAGCAATAGGTGCCCGGAATGAGATCCCCTGTGTTTCAATGAGAGAGATGTTATCTGGTGGATCGAGCCAAAACTGTTCTTCCTTGCGACATACCCAAATAGTACTTGGGTTCGGTGTAGTTCTGCTCGTCTTTGGCAAGCGACTTCTCTAGGGATGCCATGAAGGTCTTGTTGTTCACGTACGCGCTGAACAGACTAAAGTCCTGTCCATACCGATCCGAGCGGGCGCCACTGGAGTTGGTAAAGTCCTCCAAGACGCCGCCATCCTGCTGGTGCTGTTGTTGCTGGTGTTGCTGCTGCTGATTGAGGAAACTGCTGCGGTTGTGCCACTGGGCAAGCTCTGAAAGAGAATTGGAAGGGAGTTGAGCGGATTAGGGATTCGAATCCAATCTTGTCTCTGTTTCCGAGCACCCACCTGCCAGCTTAATCCCTCCGTAACGGGTGACGGCACTGTCGCGGGACAGAACCTTGTATCGAATGCGGAAGTCGAAGTTGTAGCCGCTTTGATCCCTCGCCAGTCTGCCAAAAAATAGAAGGTGACACAGGTGGAGTCGGTCGTTGTTGTCACAAAAGGAAACCAAGGTGGCCAAGACCTGCGAGGACCTACCTGTTCAGCTTGATGGTAAAGATGAGGGAGCGCGTTTCGCTGTAGAAGAGCACTGGACCCCAGGAGCTGCCACACCACATGCCCCCGATGGGGGTGCGAGCCGATTCCGCTATCTGCATATATCCATCCGGGCAGCCCTCGTGCACGTAGGATGTGAACCTGCCAATCGTGAAGCTGTCCAGGGTGACCTGGTCGACGATTCGTACAATGAAATATTTCGAGAGGTAGGAGTAGGGGGTAAGCGAGTACTCGTAATAAAGTTTCGGTCTGAGTAACAGTATATATCTCAGGGGCAGGAGCAGGAGCAGGGGCAGGGGCAGGGCTCTCTCAATGAATGCCCTCGGGACGCACTCGAGCGTGCCAAAGGCTTTGGCTTACTGGCTCCAGCTCAAGCTCTTGCTTTTCCCCTGCCCTCAGTTGTGAGGTTCGATGTTCGAGGTGTGAAGTGGCGTAATAACTAACAGGCGGCGGCACTTGCTTCCTGCCAGTCCAACGGGGAGGGGAGAGGATGATGCCACTGCCCTGTCAGTTGAAGTCACGCCTGGTTGCTGTGCTGCTGAGACCTCGGACCGGACCGGACCGGACCGGACCGGAGTCGGTGTAGGATTTGCAACGCTTCAGCGATTGGCTTTGAAATCAATATTGCCTGTGCCCGGCTCTGAGCCCCACTTCCATTGTTGTTGCTTATCTTTTAATGGCTTAGTTTATCCCGTTTACAAAATGAAATGTGAAAGGTAGGAGCAGGGGAGCATCGGTGGCAACAGGAGAATGAAATGGAGCTGGGAACTGGGACTGGTTCTGGGACTGGATCTGGGACTCACCTGCACCACATCGCCGTGTTGGCCTCCTGCCGCCGTGAACGTGAGCACACACACAAAGGGCACGCGATCCTGTTTGGGTCGGTGCAGTTCCAAGGAGTACGTCTGTCCTATATCTCCGTAGTATGTGCGATTACAGCCTGTGGGGAGTGGAGTGGAGACACAAATATATTAAATGCAATTAGCGTTAGTTTGGCAATTAGTTTGTTTGCCGCGCTGCCTGGCAACCACAACGCAACCAAGGGATATCTCTTAGCCACCGTCCCACCATAGGCCCCGCCATCTCACCTCCAACTCCACCTCTAGCAGGATTGAAGGTTGATGAGGCGCCACGGGGAATGGTCTGGCAATTGTCACGCCATAAATCATCCAATCCACAGGGAACGAACACAAGATGCCAGCACAAAGTAACAAATTAACATAACATTTACTCTACACACATACATCCAAAGCATTGGGACATCGTATTGATTTGGTTAGAACCTTATTAAATCCTAAAAACTTAAGTTAATGGCGTTTAATTGATTCACTTTCGGCTGGAGCCACCACAATTCGGTAATTTCATAGCTGCCATGTTGTTGTAATTTGTACCAGGGCCTCATTGAAAAAAGATGTGGTGCAGCCGTTTACAGAGCCATGTTAATTTGACAGGGAAAGAACAACAAACAGAGAAGAGGAATGTTATGTTAACAGTGAGCTAACATCGTAAGAAAACGAGTGTGAGAGATCTAAACATGGTGAAATTAGTAATTCCTTCCATCGTCATTTATGGTCATTGAATTTTTGTTTGTTTTTTTTTTCTTTTCAGGTTATATAAAAATAATTTGCATTGCGAATATCTACACATTCATATTAATCAAATTCAGAAAACCTCAAATGGAGGCATACATAAGTATATATGTATGTATATAGTAATTCCTTGGAAAAAGTACGTTAGATTTCAATACATGCGAACGCGCTTGACAACACATTGATATTTATCAAATGAGGATTAAATCTGTTAATAGTGTTGTCCTCTTTATGCCCCGGAAATTTCTAGCTTTTAATCTGTGATATGTGAAATTTGTATAGGTGCATTCTGATAGCTTTGTAAGGTGTTCGTTTACATTCAAACCAAAGATTATTTATGCTAGGAATTTCCCAATTAAGTCTCCATTTACTATATGAACAAAAAAAATCAATCGATTTACATAGTTCTCTCCCAATTTAACTCGATTACGTATTCCTCCTATTTGGAATTCCTTTTCATAATTGAATGACCACAAACTAAAATGATTTATGTTTGTGAGATTTGCATTTATGGAATCTGGCTGCTTCTTCCCCCTTCTTCCTTTAGGTGTTGCAGTTTTGCCGTCCCCACTTGGATGTAGTTTGCATGGAAATTGCCAATTTACCGCTGGCTTCTCGGCCAAGTGTCCTGGTGGCCCTCCCTAGCTCTCTCTCTTCCTCCCATCGTACGACTCCTTAGGCATTTCAATTAGTTTTATTAAAAATGCATACGAGTCGAGCAGGGTCTGGGTCTGTCTGTGACAGAGAAGGAGTTATGGAAGCACATAGAGAAAATGATTCAATTCGAATTGATTGCTAATTCTAAGGGCGATGGTCTGTTGCGTTTAGTTTTAGTGTCTAGTGCTTTCTCTGCATTCAATCAAATGTAATATGCGCACAAACCATCAATAGTCAATTAGATAATTATAGATATTAGTTTGAACTAGCTGTAGGCGCACTTCCCTTTCGCACTTTTGCCTGCCTGTCAGTCGGTCTGTCCATTTAGGTGAGGGCCTCGTGCTGTTATAATTGCCAGAGCAATGAAGCTAGAAAGGATCCTCAGGGAAATATTATAATTATCTAAATTGGATTATAATTTGGATTATATTTATATTGTTTCATTTCATTGTTTCAAAAGCTGCGAAGCAATAAGGCCATATCGATGATACCATATCGATTGTTTATAGAAAAGCGTTGCTGTAAAATGAACTGCGGTGCGGTGCCATTCTGAACTTTCTTCTTGTCATCATCGTGAGGCTAAGAATTGATTTGGGAAAATTGGAGTTGTTTAATCTAAATTTTCTCCAAATTATAGTTGAACTTCTTGTAAATTTCGCAATTCGAAATCATGTTCCGCAACCAATACGACAACGAAGTCTCCGTGTTTAGTCCCCAGGGACGCTTGCACCAAGTTGAGTACGCCATGGAGGCCGTAAAGCAGGGATCTGCCACCGTGGGTGTCAAGGGTCGCGATTGTGTCGTCCTTGTGGCCCTGGGCAAGTCTTCGGAGTTTTCTGTGGCTATGCGCAAGATCGTCCCAATTGACGAGCACTTGGGCATATCCATTGCTGGCATCACGGCCGACGCTCGAGTGCTGAGCCGCTATTTGCGTACTTCGTGCATGAACTATCGGTACACTTACGACACAATTCATCCAGTGAAAAGACTGATAACGACTCTGGGCAGCAAGATGCAGAGCACCACCCAACGCTACAATCGCCGGCCGTACGGAGTGGGCCTACTCGTCGCTGGGTATGACCAGAAGGGACCAAGCCTCTATCAGGTCATGCCCTCGGCCGCCATCTACAACTGCAAGGCTCAATGTATTGGAGCTCGCGCGCAGGGTGCTCGCAGCTACTTGGAGCGCAATCTCCAAACTTTCTTGACCTGTTCCAATGAGCAGCTGATTTGTCATGGAATATTGGCTTTGAAAAACGGCCAACCAGTTGAAGGGGCTTCGAGTGGACAGGCGAAAGTACCTCCCCAGCTCACTGTGGCCATTGTCGGAAAAGATCAGCCATTCAAAATTCTCACCGACGAGGAAGTCCAGAAGTTCACTAAAATGGCCAACGATATGGGGGCTTTTGCACAGCCCCAGGCCTCCTTCAGCCCTGACGATGACGACAATGACAATGACGACGACGGGCACCCCACATCGGAGGATGGACCGGCTGCTGACCCGCAACCAGATGTGGCCGTGATGGAACATTAGTATAATATTAGTTCATTTTGAGCAGTTGCTAATAATTGTAAAATTAAAGCTTCTAAATACTCGCTTCTTAAGTTTTTCACTAATAAAATACGATATGCATTAGTTGCTCCCTAACATTGTAAATGCCTCATAACTCGATTTGTATTCAAATTTGTTTGACCTACTTATCGTCTATTTTGAGTTGACCATTGAAAGCTATTTTGTACGCACCTTTCTTCGACTATGTACATACTATGTACATATATACCTTTGAGAACCTTCTGCTACATAGATGTTACAAGCTGGGTAATTGAATTTGGCATTTGGATGGCCCGGCTGCCACCATCAAACAAATACGCAAAGGATGGAATGGACCCTCTCGATAAGCTCGTTGTTCAATTAAAAAATCCAACGAGTTGTCGCCGCTGCCTGTCCTTATTCAACAGCAATTGGAAGCAGGAAGCCCCCTGCAGCCTCTCTTCTCTTTTGCCTGTTACCTCTGCTACCTCATTGAATGTCATTGAAAAATACTTAATTAAATTCATCAACGCTTGACAGGAGCAGCCCCGGCAGCAACAGCAACAGCAAAAGCAACACCGTCAGCAGGAGTAGTGGGTGTAGAGCAGGATGGAGGGAATTGGAGCAGAAAGAGCAGTTGAGAAGGGGCTTACAGGCAGCCAATTGGCAAAAGTGAGAAGTTCACTTTGCCGCCATTATGAGGGCCAATGGGTGTAGGTTGCTGTGAATGGGTTGCGTGGGGTGGCGGGGTACGGGTTGGCCCTTAATTACATTTACACATGAAGGCCATGTTTACAGGGAGCAGGCAGCTGTGGCAACGCCGTGCCGTGAATGGGTGCACTGGACGTAGGCGGAGACGGAGATTACCGGACAGTTATAAGGTTTGACAAGCTTGATTGCAGCCAGGTGCAGGGGCTCCTGCCATTGGGGAAATCCACCTGGCTCTTCTCCCTCCTTTGACTGCCATCAATCGGCCGGCAAATTGGGCAAACAATGGCCTCTCGCAGTCCATTTGGCAGCTTCGTTTCTCATTATGCCGCCCCCTCCTCGGCCCTTTTACATAATTGCTTTTCGGCACATTCTTCTCGTACGATAGCACGCAGCAGAGTATGGTACTTACGTGTGCAAAAGCGTGGCTCATCGCTGCCATCGCCGCAGTCGTTGAGGTTGTTGCAGTACTTGCTCAGCGGCACGCAGCGTCCATTGGAGCAGCTGTATTCCGCCAGGGAGCAGCCGGCCGCCGTGCTGGAGGCGGAAGCAGGCGCCATTTGCAAACTGGCAGGTTTGCCAGGACTAGTCCCTGCTCCTGCCGCGGCGCCCATTCCTCCTCCAGCGCCAGAGCCAGCAGCAGCTGCCATTCCCAGGCATAGGCCCAAGCAGAGGAGCAGCGTCTGTGCCGACGCCGGAAATGGATGTCGCCGTTGGTGGTGTTGCTGCTGCAGCTGCAGCTGCTGGTGCTGCAGTTGCAGCTGTCTCTGCTGTGACTGACAATGGCTGACGCTCCAGCTGGAAGCCATTGTCGAGGCTGCTGCTGGTGGTGTTCCTGCCGCTTTAATTGCTTGACATTGTGTGGGATTTGTTGTTGCAGTTTGCTGCATTTGCAACATTTTTGCGACGTTTCTGTGTCGTTCATTTGGCAGCCATTTTCTGTGATGTTGCCGTTGCTGCTGCTGCTGCTGCAGCAGCATTCTCCTCCTCTTGCTCCTCTCCCTCTGAACTCTGGTCTCTCTCAGTCTGCTGGTTCTTCGTGTTGCTTTTGCTTTTGTTGTTGTTTCTTTTGTGGCATGTGTTGTTGGTGTTGCTGGGGCAGTGCTTGTTGCAATTGTTCGTTGTTTCAGTTTCTTTGGCCTTTTTCTGCTTTTGTATTTCTGCCGCCATTTCAATGTCATTATTGTTGTGCCTGTAAAAAGAGAGTAGAAGAGAGTAAAGAACACGAATGGTTAAAGGATTTTATACAGATACGCATCCCCAACCCAACCCATATTTGAACTCAAAAGGAAAAACCGAATTTAATCGATAGAGAAATGCCTCTTGCACTCATTATATTTATATTATTTCTTTTTGTACGATACATAGTAATTATGTGGGCTGCTTTTTCATGGCCACATTCATGATCTGGTCGAAAAGTTCGTAGCGCTCCTGGTTATATCGACGAGCATGCTCCTGCCAGTGCTTTCGTATGCGCTTCCAGCGGGCCACATTGGTGGCGAGAAGCTCAGCCTGACTGACGTCTTTCAGGTTCTTCTCTTGCTTCTTCTCCATCTCAGTGAAATCCAGAGGTTGTGGCACCCCCGTCAAGGTGGTGGAACGGGCCAGCGGCAATTGGGTCAGCATTTTGAGTTTTCCGTTCGTCAGTTGGGCCAGGACCTCATCGGCATTGTCCTCGCGCTGCTGCACAGTACCATTGTTGGCTGCCTTCTTGGAAGTGGCCAGGACGGTGTTGCGCGACTGATTGGACATCCAGGCGCGGCAAATCGAATACAGAGGAGTCGACTCATTGAATTTGGTACGGTCCATGGAGCGGCCGAAAACGTCGACCACATTCGAAACGGCTGGAGCTTTCTTGGGCGGCTTGACCAAAATCGCAGTCTCAACGTTGTTTTGCTGCGGGATCAGCAGCTTCTTTGAACGACCGTGTTTGGACAGATCGGGTCCGGCGACGTCGCCGTCCTTGGGCGCCTCCTGCGGTATTTGCAGCTTCTTCGTAGTATTCTTCCGCTGCTTTTGCTTTTGCAGCGACTTCTTCGACGGACCGGCCACCCCCACGATTGGTTGTTCCTTGTCGTTTTTTTGTAATTTCTTTGGCAAAGGCATTTTTTTATCGGACTGCTATTTGCGTAGCAGTTAAAATTAAAAATGAACAGAAAAAAAAGAAAACGAAAAGTGCAAATCACTTTTCATATGCTAGAGATGTGCTGAAGGCATAGAGGGATGATATTCTTTTAATCGGAGCCCCCGGCATCGAATTCTACTCCGCTCTGCGTCCCCGGACGCGTTAGGGGGGAAAATGGTGCTTCTTCTTCTCGACATTTTGAAACTTCTGGCTTTCTGTCTAATGAATGTTTTTGCGGTTAAATAATTTAAAATATTCAAACGCTGCTGGGCAGCACTGCAACTTTCCCACCACCCCACCCTCCCCGCAACACAGCCCCGCGTTGCCCGATTACACGCCAAATTTATGGGCAAATATTTATCGCGTGGGCATAAACCAGAACACGAAAACGAAAACGGACCTCGGAGCCTCGGAATAAATACGAATACGCTTCGAACATGGGAATAAATTTCCGCGTCGCGGGAAAACCTTCGAACGATGAAAATCATAAATACTTGCAGCGTAAACAATTTTCTTTCTGGTTACAGCTTTTATTGTTTTTTTTTGTTTTTTTCTGCGGGTTTTCCCTTTATACTATTTTTAGGGGTTTTTCTCTGTCTCACTCGCATATTTTTCACGCCAGACTAAGGACGAATTTTCACGCGCGCTGCACATTATGGAAAGTTACGAGTGCATTTTCCATTTTTTTTCGGTTTTTTTTGCTGCGCTCGCAGAGCGTGTAACGGTTTCATTTCGTCCTTGTTTTTCCACTGCACACTTTTCCCGATCTACTCTCGACACAATGGAGGATGGAGAGGATGTACTATGTATGTAGCCCCGAGACGATGTCGGTGGCAATTGATTAATGTGTTTTCTGTGCAACGTCGCGTCGTTGCCAGGGACGGGACTGCGGCAGGCAGTCGTCTGCTGATTCTGCGGAGCAGGGAACGGCGTCGGGGCGGTGGCCTGTCGATTGCAGCGGCCCCCCAGCCTCCAGCCCCCAGCATCCAGCCCCCAAGCCTCGTGATAACGATGAGTAGAAAAACAACAATAGTTGGGGTTGCACCTCCTCCTGCTCCTCCTCTGTGAATGATTTATGAATGTTGTTTGGGGGCCTTGCAACGCCTGACCCCAAAACAGTGTGTGTGTTGTCCAACAACAGCAGCATCAGCAGCAGCAGCAGCAGCACACGAGTCAATGAGTGCCTGCCAAAGGGAAATTATAGCATTAGGGGAGGCCAAAGCTTGGAGAGAGCGGAAAAATCACAGAAAAGTGCGCAAAAAAATCACACAGTTGCATAATAATTTTAAATTAGAGGCTCAGACAACGAGCAGACATGGGGACGGGTGCCTTGCCACCTGGACGGACGGAAGCTGCACCGACAGCAACAACAACTGAGTGCCACGTGGATGGGGACGGCAGAGACAGCAGACAGGGACAGGAACAGCGACAGAGACAGAGACAGAGAAGGCAGACAGCGGCGTCAGCAGACAGCAGATGACATCGGCAGTGAGGCGGAAAGTGTTTCTGTTTTCGTTTTTTTCCGCCAGTTCCGAGAAAGCTTGTTGCACGGTGGAGCATGAAAATACCAGAGAGAGGAATTCCATGGAGGGTGTGGAGATAGTGTTTCTTATTCCCGATCGGCCGAATAATTATTTTAATTAAATAAGAACACGGCGCACAAATCAAACTTCGAATTTAGTTGTTTATCGCCTTGTTTAAGTGCAAGTGAGACAAAGTCGGAAAATCACTGAGAAAACTTCTGAGCAAAAAAAAGAGTTAGAAATTTGCACACAGAATAGATGGATGCCTGAAGGTTGAAGGAAGCTAAGCCCGATCTTTGATGCATTCAATCTTTCGTCCTTATGTTTCCAATCTAAAAGGAGACCGCTCCTCTCCCCCATTAGCCAATATGGCTGGAGGGACTGACTGTAAGGAAACGACCATGTTGTTTTCAACATTTTTATGGCCCAGTCAGTGCCGCACAGCACCGTGCCCCACCACGCCCCGCTTCTCCTTTGCTTGGCCATTACGATGTCTGGCGTCAGTAGAATGTGCCACAAAGGGAGACACACAGCAGGAGACGAAGAGAGAGGGCTGGACGGTGTCTAGTCGTGCATTAAATTGCTAATCATTTTTAATGTGGCCAACTTTGTCTTAGCCAAGTGCAGTGTATCTCTGTTTATGTGTATGTCTGTGTGTGTGTGTGTGTGTGTGTGTGTTTGTGTGTGTTGCTTAAAGCATAAAGCGAGGGAGAGCTCTTAAATGGCTGCCTCCTTAACTCATTGAAGCATTCGCATTCGCATTTGCACTTTAGCAGAGCCAAAAACAACGACGACGACGACGGCATCTCGTTTAGTTTATCGTGACTCTTTGGCTTATCAACCGAGAGACCCGCAAACAGACCCAACAACACACACACCCACACACAGGCAGGCACACTATCTGTATCCTTTCTGTGGCTCATATCCTGTTTACGAGGCGATGGAAAGGCTGCTGCTGCGCTGACTTTAATGGGTCTCCAAGGAATGGCGGTGCGCGTTGATATCAGCTTTCGTCAAGAGCAGGAATGTGCGATTTCCTCAACATTCCCCAACATTCCACAGCATTCCACAGTTATAAGATGTCCCTCTTGCTCACCGGCCTCCTCCTGTGGTCTCGAGTCGATTTACATCCAACTCCAACATCCACATCCACATGTGGCAAATATGTACATACATCCCGCATATGCAAAATAGTTGCACATAAAAAATTGTGTTGAAGGACTTGTGACTTGTGTGTACATATTCTTCTAGCTAAGGGATGGCTGGCTGGCTGGCTGCCTGCTCGTGTCAGCTGTCGTCTCTGTTGCTGCTGGGAATGGTATTGTCGGTTGTCATCATCGTTCTCCTCCTCCCCCTCCTCCTGCAGCAGCAGGAGTCTTGCTCGTACTCCTATTCAAGCTCTTGCTCTCGTCCTCATCCCCAGCCAAGCCGGAAGAGAACTTGACTTATAGCACGTCAGTCTTTTCTCCTTTCCCGTCTGCCATTTTTGCCCCAAACAAAGTTTGCGCCTCAATAACGCAGCGGAAAGGGAAGTGCAGAGGCGCACACACACACACACACACACACACACACACACACCTGTGCAACAAAGTGGAGCGGCTGGCAGAGGGGGTGTGACTATAATTTGTGTTGCAAGCGACATGTCTCTGTTCGGGTCTGTGGTTCAATGCATTGATGCCTCATTAGCGTCTCAGGGCCAGCCCATCCAGTGGCAGCCAAAATGCCAAATGATAATTGCAGCAATTTTCTCGAAAAAAAGGCAACGAAAAGAAGAAAAAGGAAGCCGTAGCAATTTGTATCGTAGCAAAACTCAACTCAACCCAAATTGGAGAGGCAAGAGCTGAAGGAGCAAAGACTTGGCTCTGGGGCCGAAATGTTAACGAGCTGAACATTGCTCCTGGTCCCTGCCCGGAGTAGTAGTCCTGGCCAAGTTTTTCCCCCTTTCATAAGAAGTCAAATTTCTTTTGGGCACGTCAAACTGAAGCTCACGTCATCAAAGTTTTTTCTTTTCGTATGTGGGTGTGTGTGTGTGTATGCCATTAGGAGCGGAAATGCCACAGACACAGAAACCAGGGAAAGCGGTGAGGAAAATGCTCTTACGTACATGTGTGGTGCTGCATGCAGAAAGCGCGTCAAAGTTGTTTAAACACCAAAGCGACTTTCCTTCGCCCCCGCCGCAGCCATCCAGCCAAACAAACACCCAGCCACCCAGCTCCAGCTTTCCTGCATCTCAAGTTTCCCCCAAAAGGCTGTCATACTCGCACTCGCACTCGTTTCCGTATTCGTATTCGTATGAATATATATATTCATGTCTCTTTTTAGTCGATGCCTGCCGCACGCATTCGGCAGGCAGGCAGAGGACTTTCACTAAGCCGCTTAGCGGCTCCGACACTGCCGCCCCGTCTCACTTCCCGATTGCATGCATATGTATGTGTGGTATGGCGTGTGGTGTGGGTCTACCACGTACGTGAGTGTTTACTTAACATAGCTAATGAAACTCAAGAGTTGGCATCAATCTTTCCTCTTGTTTTCTTTTCTTTTACTTTTTTATTTGTTGGCAGAATAACTTTGGTTTTTAGGCAGAGCGAAATCCAGTCAGAAACGGTTTGATCTGATTGGATGGTTTCCATTCACAAATAAATAATCCATTTAAAGCGCAAACAAAAAGTCGACTTTTGGCTCTATCAGAATCCAATGAATCATTATCGTTCTACCAATATATTTCTACCCAACCAGCTCTAGACTTTCTGTGACATATTTTAGCCCCATTTAACACTTGGCACTGATCTCTCTTGACCTGATCTCACCGCACCGCACCTCAACCTAGAACCCACTTGATTCTCTTGCCCAATCCGAAATGCTTCATTTATTTGCAGAAACTTGTTAGACACCAGCCCCAAAAATATATATATGCTTAATCCTCTTATATAATTTCAAAACATTAACTTCTATATTCCCATTCTCCTCCCCCCAACCCTCAGCTCCACTGCTTCCCCTGGCTTCCTCTGGGTAATTTTTGTTTTACTTTGTACTCAACTTATTTGAGTTTTACTTTTCCACTCTGCCACTCATTCATTCGCTGCCACTCGTTGCCTTTGCCCCCGTTCTCCTATCCACTTGTGGCGTGGTAAGTCATAAAGTTGCCACACGAGAAAATTAAGTTCGTTTTCATGGACATTTAAGATGTCAGGATTTAATTACTGAAACAGCACGCAACACTCGGAAGCTTTCATCCGCACTTTCATCCGAATATTCCGGTACGGTCCGGTACGGTCCGAATTGATGGCACTTTCTTTTTCGCCTGTCATTCGCCGCGCAGTTTTTGGCGAAGGAGAAGGAGGGCGGGGTGGAAGGACTATCATTCATGAAACATGGTTCCATCTGGCATGGCATGGCATGGCACGGAACCCCCCCCTCCCCTTTTTATATCGATTCGAAACGATGGCGCATTCCATTGTTTAGCCTTTGATTGTCATTCACTCAGCGCGCCCCGTGCTAAAGTGTATTTTAATTTGATTTCATTGTTCGCTGTCATTGGCCGTCATTTGATGGCCCAAAATGAATATGAATTGAACGTCGCGACGGCAGTGGCACTGGGGCGGTAGTCCTTTTTTTTTTGGCTCAAATGACATTCGTTTCATTGCGTTTCAACAATTCGATTAGCACCCTGCAGGGAGATCGGGGAGGAGAGGATGGAGCCTGGCTGTCGAGCCTTTCGAATGACACGGCTTTTTAATTAGTTTTCAGCTGTGGCAGTCGGCCAGGCAGGCGCCGACCAAAAAGAGAGAGAGAGAGAGAGACAGGGGGAATGGCTAATTAATATGACAGAATCAGTCAGCAATGGACGCTGGCCACTCAGATTGGAGCGGGCCTGGAAATTTGAATTCCATTTTAGTGTTTGATTGTGATTTTGTAACGGGTCAGCAGGAACTATCCACCACTCCGCTCCTCTCCTCTCCCTGAGGGGAGCCTTTAATGAATTTTCGATGGAAATTAGTACGGAATTCGGAGCTGATTAGCCCTACCACTGGCACTGGCACTGGCACTGGCAGCACTGTCTAATGAGCCACATACGACATGAATTAATTTGGCTGCAAATCAGATTCAACCACAAATTTGATTTCAAACTCGAATTGAGAGAACGGAACACCAAATAGAAGGCAGAGACGACTATACATGTGTAGGTACAGAATTCCATTTAATATTTCATTTACACTCACAAATGCACCGCATGAGACTCAATGATGCATGAAAAACTTGTCTGACGGGACAAAACCCGTTTTCGACCCACCAAAAAATAGTCCAAATAAAACCTGGGGACAAGAGGAAAAATATAAATATTCCATTGCCTCGTTCGATTCGACAAAAAATCAAATGATTTTTAATTAAAAATTTATTTACAACGGTTAGGGGTTTGGCCTCCTCCACTTTGATTCCTATTCGAACGTGAAATATCAAGCATACGCCATGTTGTGCTGCGCTGCGCTGTGCTCTATTTGAATTTCATTCTGTCTTCAATTCAATCAAATTCAATATGGAATGCTATGCATTTTCCATGCATTGCAAGAGTAAATATTGAAATTTGTTCATGGAAAATTTGGCAAATAGTCGTTGAAATCATCGTTTTGATTGATGTGCGTTTAAATCGATTGAAAAAGGGGCGTCGTATATCTCTGCATCTGGCTCTGCCACTGCCCCCATACATATGCACATACGACGACTACGTATGTCATTAATTTTAATGCCTAGAATCCTCGCACTCACACGATATATGCATATGCCCTGTCCCTGTCCCTGTCAGCCGTCAGCGTTTCGTCCTTCATCTTTGCAACGATTCATCGTCGCATCATCTCGGGCTTGCTCCTGCTTCTCTTTCAGCTCCTCCTGCTTCTCCTGATGATGTTGTTGATGATGATGATGAGTATGGTGATGCCTCTGCCTTACCCTGCTCTGCCCTGCCCTGCCGTTTCTGCTGCTGTTGTTGTTGTTGTTGCCATTATTTTGCTGAACAAATATCTGGAAATGTGTGCGTTGATTCTTCAGGCGCATTGCATGAATTACTTGGGCCTTTGTTAAGAGCCAACACAATGCCTAAGCTGATGATGGACTGGGAGTTGGGAGCCAGCTGGAGGATGCTGATGTGCGTGCCAAGGATTTGTAAGCTGTGAAATGTTCAAGGATACGCGACCCACATATACACATATACACACATACACACACATACGTACATATGGAAAATGAGGCCTAGAAAAACGGCGATGAAGAGGAAAAATTCTCCAAGCAAGAAATATTCAAATCAGAGCCCAGAGATGGAGACGGGGACTGAATTTACTAAACATTTGTCACAATGTCTTCTCTCTCAGCTCTGGGAAATGGGAAGGAAAAGATTTTCTTTACAACTAAGCAAATTGCATAAGTATGGGTACGGCTATGGGTATGGGTATGAGTGTGTGTGTGTATGTGTTTCTTTTTTTTGTGTTGTAGGAAAACAACTTTGTCTCTCATCTGTCGTTCCGCTTCATTTTATTTTAAAAGAGAAATTGTTTTTCCCTCAGTAATTTGTTTTCTATGCAAATTTCCATCATCAAATCTTCAGGAATATGTCACACAAAATGTACGAGTGCGAGTGCGAGCATTCCCAATCCCCAGAAAAGACAACCGATTTGTGTGTTGGCTTCCGAAGGTGACTTGGCCGGAAGATTAAGCCGGATTGAGGAGGGGGCTCGTCTTCTGCCTCCGTGCTATAATTTCATTTAAGTGCTGAAAATCTGCTGCCGTTGAGCGCTAGTCACTTGTGCCACTGAAAGCAAATGAATGGGGCACTCTTGGTTGTGCAGCAACTTCATGGCATGCCACTTCTCTCTGCACTCTGCTCCACTCCACTCCATGCTCCATACTCTGCACTCCGCACTACACACTCCCGCACCGCCATCGACAAGTGGCACTCAACGTTTTTTACAAGTGAAGTGAGAGCCGCCGCGCCGCGCCGTGCTACGCCGCCAAGACCTGGGCGAAGTGGCTTCCCAAGGCAGATTTTTGCAACAAATGGCAAAGAAAAATCGAAATCGAAATTGAAAAAAATCAAATTTCAAGTGGTCGAGACGCGGAGGAGGAGGTTCGCGAGGATAGCTATTTGCATAATGCGACTGCTGCATGAATAAACCATTTCGAAGATGCCATCGTCTAGCGATCAGCGGTTGCCTGGCTGGCTGGCTGGCTGGCTGGCTGAAGAGTGGAGAGTAGAGGGTGGAGGGTGGAGGCCCGGCAACGGTACAACGTTTAAATCAAATCAGGCAAGGAATGTTTTTTACGGTAGATCCTCCCTCCTGCTGCCCATCGAAAAAGCCTGCAGACAGAGAAAGAGCTTATGATGATGCACACTAGCAAACACACACACATACCTAGAACGGTGTACACCCACACCCAGACACACACCCACATACACACAAGGGATATATGGCCTCACAGGAGGCGATAAGGCCTCGCACGCTTGATTGAACATTTTTCGCCCCGGAACAGCTGCAAAGTAGGAGAGTACCTTTACCATTCCCCAATCCCCATTCTCCATACTCCCCCCTCTCATAGTGCTCTCTCTCTTTCTCCATTCCATTTAAGGACAATTTATGTGGCTTTAAGGACAAAAGCGTCTGTGCGATGGGCCTTTGCCCCCATAAGTATGCCATGAAAAATGTATGGCAGCATGGAAAAGGGATAAAGGGGCGGAGAAAAAGGGAAAAAAAGCGGCAAATGGGAAAAAACGTAAAAGAAAAACCCTTTGGAAAACTACACACAAAACTGACAATGAATATCAAATGTCAATGACAGCCGCAACGCGCCACCAGTGTGGAAACTATTCCGCAGGACTGTCAGGACTCGCACAGGACTCATAACACACACACACACACACACACACACGAAGCCATTGATGGAGCGGGAGACCCAGACCAAATATGAAATAAATCACTGGACGGGTTATTGACACGTAAGCAAATATTTGCCACCGTCCTGGGCAAAGGCAGCAAGGAAATGTCAACTTTGTGCTCATCGTCTCATCGTCCTTCGTCCCTGAGCAAACACGGTGGCATGCAGAGTGCCGTATGGTGCACGGTGAGCGAGGAAGAACTGAACTTCCAAGAACTTTTGCGGACGACCTGGGCATGCTAAATATCCGACCTGCACCGCCCTCGTCAAAACTCCGACACCGACTCCGACTCCGACTTCGACCAGGATGTCGACAGCCAGGTCCACTTAATCCCAATTCTGTAAAAAATCGTCAGCGCTCGAGAGATGGAGCGGGGAGGAGCGGGCAGAGCGCAGAACCTGCTTCTTCAATGTTGCCTCAACCTTTCAACCGGCACCCAACTCCCGACTGCGGTTCCGACAAGAGCGGCAATGTCAAACAGATGACATGTGTGTGTGTGTGTGTGTGTGTGGGTGGGTTGTTTGCCCGGTGGTATGCCATGTCATCAATTTCGCCTTGAATTTGTTTGCCCGCCTGCCCTGGTGACTGTCATTTCCGTTGGCAAAGGAGTACAAGGATGGGGAATCGCTATTTGCAGCTCAGGGAATGCTGCAATATGCTTGCTGCCTGTCTATCGTTAATTAGGGTATGCGGAGGTGCTGGAAAATGTCCTTTAATGTGACATTTTTGGGTCTACCTTTGGGACGTCTCAGGTAAAACTAAATATTTTTCTCTTGGAAGTGCAATTCATTCTCAGAAATGAATCCATCTATGTGATATCGCATTTTTGTATCACTCAATGCATATCCTTGACTCTCACACACACACACATAGCTGGAAATAGATATAGAAGGAAAGCGAACTGCTTTCAGTCAAGCATTAATCTGCTCCAACCATCCATCCAACGCCTCGTAGTCGTACTCGTACTCGTATTCGTTTCGCATCGTATCCAACATTCCGCAGTTAAGTGATTGGTGAAATGTATTTGCATAATTTTTACAGATTTCTCAATGGCTGTCATGCATAATGTTTGGCAAGGACCTGCGTTGAGTCGAGTGCTTGCCAGCAGTTGCACTGATAGGATACGATAGGACATACACACCGCACCCACACCCACACCCCGCCTCAGCAGATGTGTGAGTGTGTGTGTGTGTGTGAGCAAGCAAACACGCCAGTTAAGCTCCCATCACCATCCAAAAAACTTCTTCTTGGGCTCCGCTCCACTCCACTCCATTCCGTTTCCGTGGCAGTAAGGCGGGGAAATTTTTGCATATGCGAATATTTTATGCAGATTCATGTCAACTTTTTCGGGCTACGTGTCCTGCATCCTGGCCACGTGCATTTATTGAATTAGTGTGAGTCCCCGCCTGCCACGGCCACTGCCACACAGCCAGAGCCAGAGCTAGAGCCAGTGTGCCGCAGCCAGTGCCTTGTCAGTGTTGTAAACTGCCGTAGAATGTTGTACACTTTTCGGGCATCAGCTTGCCCTGACACCGGGCGCCCACCACCCCCTCCCACCCCTGCCAAATGGGAGATGGGAACACGGGAACAAAACTGTCAGCCAAACAAGCAGCTAACAACAACAAAGTTGTTTTTGGCCCCTACTCAGAATGTCCCCTGCTTTACCGTCGCCACCCTATATGCCCCCGCTCCCGCCCCCGCCCTCTGCCCTGTCATCGCCCACACACGCATGTGTACAACAAACAGCATTTTGCAATTGTTGTTGCTGCTGCCGCTGCCGCTGCGGATGTCGCCTGTCGCTGGAGCCTGTTTCCTGTCGCGCTACGACCTATTCCCTGCCCGCCCATCCCTCATTCCATCTATCCCGCCGCCCGACCACTGCCCATTTTCCACCGTACTTTTTTTTCTTCTTTTTTTTTTATATAATGAAAAGAGAGAACTTATCTCCAACTTTATGATGATTTCCACACAGAGAAAGCAGAGGCGGGGAAAGGGGAGGAAACGAAACGAAACGAGAAGGGAAACGAAGGAAAGAAACTTCAAGTTGGAGAACGAGGACGATGCTTTTCCTTCTTCAACTTGTCGCTGCGACTTCTTGTTTGTGTTGTGCGCTGCTTTTCCATTTCCTTTGTGTCCGTGTGTGTCTGTCTTGCTGTCTGTCTTGCTGTCCGTCTGTCTGTCTGTCTGTACGAGTATGCCTGCCCCGTGTCGTCCTGTACTTTGGGGCAGGGCAGGCATGTTTGCCCAGTCAGCTGAGGACTGAAGTGGGACAACACTTAATTTTGTGTAAGTACTCACTCAGCTCATTAACGGAGCCTGAACTCAAAAAGGAAACTGGGCCTGTCTTGCCTCGGAAAATGGAAATACCAGAGATTCAAAGGCGCGCCTGCCTTCGCGCAGGGGAAATTAAATTTAAGCGAAAAAAACCTCAGCGGAAAGCAAGAAGAGAAGAAGAAAATGACAAGAGCAATTTACCAGAGTCTGGATGTGGATCCGAATGTGGGCAGTGGCCTGTGGTCTGTAGCCAGTGCCGCATCTTCTGGCCAAGTGGCAAAATGAGAATTGGGAATGCGAATCCATTTAGTTAGCGCCAAGTGTAGCCATCAATCAGACGGCACGCACGCACGCATGCCACATCCTGGGGCTCCTTGGCCATAACTCAGACCAACACTTGCAGGCAGTTTGTGGTCAGCAGCCAACAAAGCAGCCTGCAACTGCAGTGCTGTATGGCTTGAATTATGGCAATAAAATTGCATTCAAAATTGCGGAAATGACGGAGCATGAATTTCTTCTTCTTTTCAGAGCTGGCTTACGGAAGGGCAGAGGACCCCCCGATTTTGATGCGGAAAGTCTGAAATTTTGGTACTTAAAGTGTTGGCAAACCTTCACTATTTGAAGTTCTATTTAGATTCTCATTTCTGTAGAACTCTTGATTTAAAATGACCGAGAAAACAATCAGAGAAAACTACCAATAATACTAATAGAAGCACACGAATTTTTCAATTAAATATAGTGTATATGAACATAAATATACAGTAGCAGATTAAATATTGAAGAAATCGAAATATGAAAATATATCGCTCAAATATTTGCATATTCCTTTTCAAATTGCCCACTCGCGGTGTTAGTCCATTCTATTTTCACGATTTTATTTCTCTGGGTATACAGATTTTACATTAAGGATACCAAATTCCAGAGAGGAACCATTGGGCATTCGTGGTGATAGGGCTCTGGTATCCAAGGCTAAGGAATTCGCTCAACTTTAAGGCAATTCAACGCTTTACATCACTCCAGAGAGATAGAGAGAGAGAGAGAGAGAGAGAGAGAGAGAGGGAGAGGGTGAAGGAGAGTGTAGTGGAGTGAAGTGGAAGATGGAACCACTTCAAATAATTACAATGCACAAATACAACGAAAACAACAATTACAATATGGGAAGTGGTCCGACGGCAGGAAAAAGAGAGCATCACAATATGAAAATATTTATATGTGTGTATGTATGTATATGTAAATGTAAATGGGGGGAACCGCAAAGCACACACACACAAATATGTACATATGTACATATCCATATATACAAAAACGAACATAAACCCACAAAAACCACAATGGAAAAACAACATTTCACTTAAATTAGAAGCGAAAATGGCGGAAAAATATACATATATTTCAGAGGAAGTCCCCGTCTGGGAGAGGCAGAAAGAACCACAGGATTTCAGACAATAATATCTGTGTCAGCGCAACAACAATGGGGCATGCCCTCCCCACAATCCCCATAAACCTCCGCAACCTACAACCCCACTCAACCCGATCCCAGCCATAGTCCCAGTCCAACCCCAACAACAACCCCAACCCCAACCCCGTTGTTGGCCAGGTAAAGGTAAATGGCGGCTAAGCGCCAGAACTCGAAAAACTTAAATCTCCGTGTAATATTTTTCCATAAAGCAGGAGAGAAAAGAGTAGTCCGCAGGGGCACGAAAAGTTGGGGGCGCCTGGGAGTTCTGGCCACATATTTAATGCTGAAAGTTGAACCGCTGAAGCCGGGCCAGGGATCAGAGGAGCAGGGAGCAGGGAGCACCCAGCAGGCCATGGCAGGTGCTGATAGAACTCATTCGAGTTGCGGTAAAGTTGAGGAGCAGCAGCAGCCTGGCTGAAGAAGCAGAAGGAGCCTGGCACTGGAGAGGTAACTGGAGCATGCAAAGCACATCCGAGTGGTGGATGCAATGGGACTCCGGGGAGGTCCCGGCCACTGCCCTGGCGACAGGTTTAAGGAGGTCAGCCTCAGCCGGCAAAACAATGCCTGCCTGAAACGGACTCCACTGGGCATTCACTTTCGGGGCAGCAGAGCGGGACAGAGAGTGGGACAGTGCAATCCAGAGTAGTCCAGGAAAAGTTACCCATTCAACCAATTAGCCAGAGATTATTTCATCGATTTTTGCCCCATTCCTACTCTCCCTCCCCTTCCGTACGTCCGCGTCCAATCAGGGGCATGGTAAATGAGAATACATAGACAATGGGACACAAAGCCACTTTTGCGTGGAACCAAGACAAAGCCCACGCAGCGCAGATAGAGCTGCAGCTGGAGCAGGAGCAGGAGCAGGAATCCTCCAGCTGCAGCTGCCTTTTGTGCGCTCCAGGATCCTGCCCTGCATGTGTGATAAAAAAAAAGGATAAGAAGAAAACTTTAGCACGCCCACGCCCCCAAAAGCAGTCCTCCGCCCGAGCACAAGACAATATGCTCACGGCTCCATGGATAACTTCGTGGTTTTGACAAAGCGACGACGAGCAGCAGCAGCAGCAGAGGCAGCAGCAGAGGCAGCAGCAGAGGCAGCAGCAGGACGAGTGCAAGTACGAGTACCAGGAGGAGCACCACGAGGACAACGATGGCGTCAGCATTGCATGAAAAATGGCACTTGATAAGGTGCCTCAAGGGTGAATCGTGGCAGGGTGGCAGAGAGGGTGCAAGAGGCGTCAGCATCCTGCCGAGCAGGAAGTGTGAAGCGGCGTGCATAACAAAATGGAGGAGTGTTACCCGGGAGGAGAGTCTGGGATTGAAATAGGATAAAGGCAACTGTGACGAGTTTTGGTGGGTCTTGGGTAGAGTAAGGAAAGGGGCACAGCACTCCGTGCTGCTGCTGCTACTGCGTCTGTCGAGGAGCTGCAGTTTGGCCCGCGGGCTGCTATTTGTCTGTCCGTGAATTCCCCGCTCTCTGCTTCCATGCAGAGGGTTTTTCCCACTGAGTAAATAGCAAAAGGCGCGTGTAGTCGCCTGCTTGCTCCTTCTTTTTCTGTGTTGTGTGGCCAGGATCTGGCTGCTCTGTGTGGTCTCATTCCCCCATTCCCCCTGCCTTTACTCCTTCTCCTCCCTGTGGCTCATGGATGTAAGTAAGTGGCTCTTGGTTAGTTCGTTTGCGTTGCCACTTCCGCGTCACGGAGCAGCTCCTCGCGGAGGCGCCACAACTGCAACTGTGTCCACCGTCTTGCTCTAATTTGGCCACGTTCCGTTTCCCAATTGGCGCAGCTGGATAAACAGACGGCGAAACAACAGCAGAAGCAGCAGCCACCGCCGGGGGGGGGTGGCCGGAACCCCTTTAATCACTGTAATCATCCTAATGGATAATATCCAGCGGAAGTCCGAGCTCTGTCTGACCCACAAACGGGCATAACTGTCGCTTGTTACTGTCAGCGACGGGGATTGCGATGTCAGTGGCCAAAAGTCAGCGAAATGAATTATTGTTTGAGCCAAGGAGGATGCCAAGGAGGGGACATATTCATAGTATTAGCCACCGGGTATTATTTATGGCAACTACTGAAGATCTAAATGGTAATTTATTCATGAATCTCTGCGCATAATTGTGGTTACCCTGATTAAGGGGTTCCAAACAAAGCTTAAATGTTGCACTTGAATGGAAAAGACTGTTCGTTGAGCCACTAAAAGGCAAGTAAATGTTAAGAATAAATTCCCACTTAAAAGATTTGCCATTCCTTTCCCCCTCCTCTGCTTCTCACTGACCACAGTCACTCACAGAGAGAGAAAGATAGAGAGAGAGAGAGCGAGTGTCGAGGAGTCTCAGTCAAAGAGCGATAGATGCCTTTTCCTGTGCTTTTAGCCTGAAAGTGACAAATGCTCAGGCAATTGGCAACATAATGGCAGAATGGCATAGCCCAGCACATCGAAGGAGGATGCTCATCGAGTGTGATGGCCTAATCAAGGGCAGCCTGGCTGTGTGTGGAGGGTGGATTCGAGTCGAGTCGAGAGTAGTCTGCAGTTTGGTGTCCTGGCCCCGTGGCTGCACTGCCAATCGCATGAAATCAGCGCGGAACAGCCAACTCATCGATAGGGGCGTGATGCAACTGGAAGGGGAGGATGTGGGAGGGTGGATGTGGATATAGAATACTTTTCAGGGATGCTCTGGTGCTTATCCCAGAGTGCTGGTGCTTGCGCTGTGCTGTGCTGTGCTGTGCACGTTGCAAATTAACTTAATGTTGCAGTTTCCTGCAGAATCCTGGCGGGGATGGGTATGGGTACAGGGATGGGGCAAGAGAGTGGCAAGTTGCTTGTCTGCTTCCTGCTGCAAAAGTGTCCTTGAGTGTTGCTAATGCCTCGGCACTAGATCCACGGGAAGGAAGCACAGAAGCACAGACACAGACGCAGAGACACACAGTCACGCAGGACTAATGGGCTAATGACTTGCCTTCTTTGCTGGCTGCCACTTGTCAAGTTTTTTTCTTGTTAAGTTTTTAATAAAATAAGAGATTCCTCATTTCCTCGTTTGCTCTTGCCCCCAAGAAAATACAAGTGGCTGCTGTTGCACTTCATCTCTATGCTAGAATATCCATAGATACTCGTAACTTGCCGCATGAAAACATCAACAGCAATTCAAGTGGACTCTCCTCTCTTTTCCCGCTTTCACCGCTCTCTGACTCTCTGCCTCTCTGCCTCTCGGCTTCTCTGCTGCTCCTCTTATGTAAGCGGATATTATAAATTTTCAATTTCATATCCCTGTCCCTGCCCCTGCCCCTACTCTTGCTCCTGTTTCTGTTGCCTTTTTGCCTTTGGTTTGCCTTTTCCGTCTTTGACTTTCGTCTTCGGTCTTCGAGCTTCAAGTTATTTTCGCAGCGCTCTAATGAGTTTTCCCCTTATACCGAAGCGCTTTAAATGAAAATATGTTTGCTTTGTGGCTGTGCTGCTGCTCCTCTTTGCATCCTATCCGCCCATTCACCCACCCACAATGCATTTCGATGAGAGGCTCAAGCACTTCGCCACTTAACTCCGCCTTCTAGGATCCTTTTTTATGCGATATGATGAGAGCACAGCGTATCCTTCAAGTTCTTTTTCCACGTCCTTTTGTTTCCACCAAATGCAAGCATGCCGCCGCGCGGGCCCCACATCCCCCAGAAAGGAGGTGCTGAGGCATGCTGCCAAGAGACCTGAAAGCCGCAAAAGGTGGAGACACTCTGGCCAGGCCAGGCCTGCTCTGGTCTGGTACCGTCTGAGGCAGTGGATTTATGCTCTATTTTCCATTTTCCATTTTATTCTGCATATGCTGATTGCTATTTTTCTCCATTCTCCATTTCTCCATTCTCCTATTCCCCATTCCCCATGCTGTTGCCACTCTTTGCGGCTCGACTTTTCTCGTGTTATTCCATCGATTTGGGGCTGCGCCTTTGCCACAAATGGTAAACTTTCTGGGAATGTTCTTCGCTCAAAAAGTTACCTTATTTTCTCTCTGGGGAAAGTTTAGTTATCCCGAATTGAGAGATTATTAGTTTATTGAAGCTGCTTGCTGCATTTCTTAACTTTTTTGCCAGCAGCCTTTCCGATAGTCCACAAAGGAGTAATAGTTGGCTAATGCCAGCCGATAATTCGCAAATAAATAGGATATTGAGCAATTGAAAAGCTTAGATAAATAATATCCTGGCAAAGACTTACTTGCAGATGATTGGAGACCATAATCAGTGATGTTTAGAGATTGCCGAAAATTCTGCCGGAGAAGCGTCTAGAGGCCAAGACATGGCCTCTTTGATATGTGAGCAATTTAATGTTCGCTTTGCCATTTACCAGACATTTTTTAACCAATGAGTACGATGCAATTGTTTCACAATTTTTCACCATATTTTCGTTTCGTGAAAGTTTTCACATTTTTTCAACAATGACACAATAATTTCCATAATGAAAATGAAAAATGGTGAAAATAATTATATTATACCATGGGAGAGGTTTTGGCCATTATACTCGTACCTAGAACCCGAAACTGAAATAATTTCAACATTTAATTTGGTGCTGCACTTAGTGGCAGTGCAGCACAGGGCATGGCAGGGCAGGGCTACGTACGTACGCAAGTTGTGTTTAATTTAATTGTTCATAATTTGTACTCTTTATGAGAAATTGCTGTCGTGCGACGGGTGACTGCATCTGATAACTTCCATACTTCCTACCACCGTGCAGAGCCCTACGTATACGTATACGTATATGTACCTATGTATATGAATTACTGCAGCTCCCCCCCTGCGCGCAGGAGGGAGGAGGGAAAAGGAGAAAAATGTCAGCCACGCAAAAATGTCAACGCGACATGCAACAACATGAACCGCAACAACTGCTGCAACAGCAGCAACAATGGAGAGAAATATGCAACTGGTAGGCGGCAGGGGAGTAGTGGTGATACATGCCAGCAGTTGCAGCTGCCGTTGACACAGATTTACAAACACATCCATACACACACACACACATGCATACACACAGGAGACCAAAGGAATACACGCACACGCGAAAATGTGGCCATAAATAAGCGTTGCATAGTTTTAAGCATGCATTAAATAAAATTGTGGATGTGGCAGCCAGCCTCCTCCTCCTCCTCCTCCTGTATGGGATCCCTGTGAGGTGGTAGGAGGGGAGGTCGGAGGAGGTCGGGCTTTAGTCCCATTTGAAGAGGCTGCTTTTAGACGATCCGAGTGCAGTCGGTAGACCTGCCCCAAATCGATTTTGGATAGGCTATTACGGCGCCACATACGGATACGGGTACAAGTACAAGTACGGTAAAGGGTAGGGGTACGTGTACGTGTACGGGTACGGGTATTGCAGAGCCAGCACTCGAGAGGGGCGGCCAAGTGGCGACCCAAATCGATGCGACTTCGAGGTAGTTAAGTAATTCCAGCCAGCCAGCCAGCCAGCCAGCCATCCGGCAAGTGTGATAATGACAGGGGATTACCATATTGCAGGCTGAGCTGCGACCAAAAATTAGTGGGTCGATGAGGACTTGAGGCAAGCAAAAAGCCGCTTTCAGGTCGATCGGATGTAGGAACATGTAACATTTTATTCCTGATTGGCCATTAAGTGAAATTCGGAATCGATGAACTATTTACCAGGGTACATACCTATATAATTAACCGAAACTGTAGGCCATCTTTTTTATTTTCCAACCCAGACGAGCAGCTCCTATGATCTGAGGCAAGTTTAGTTGGAATTCGCAAAAGTAAACGTATAATGCTTGGACTTTTATCCATTTCGAAACAGCTTTTCTGGTGATTACCTTCGAAGCAGGTCAATATTGAAGGTATAAAGGTTACCCCCAGCTTGAGCTTGATTGTTTGAGTACGGATCCCAAGACAAGATTCAACATTTCAACTATCAGAGCAGAGCAAACACCATTTGGCTGCCCGCACGGAAATTCCTTGGCTGGCCATGTTGGAGCAACCAACGCCTCATTAAGAGTTGGTTCACGCCCACCTCCTGGCAGGAGGAACAGGGGGGTGGGGGGGGGGGGGGGGGGGCATTCTGCCATCTGCCGGCACTCGAGGCGTGCGAAAGTTGAATTTTAATTTGAATGTGACCAACTTTATGACTCCGGAATGAGTTCAACGAGGCTGGAGAACAGCAGTTGGAGCTGCAGCTGCAGCTGGAGCCGGAGCTCGAGCTGGAGTGTGCCCAGAGCTTCGTGTTGCGGCCATGTTGTTTGCACTGCAGCAGTGTCCTGTCCGAGCACAAGGAGTGCAGCACGCAAGAGGACACACACAACCAGATGCTTGTATATAGTAATGTGCCCTCACACAGACACTCTTCAAGCACCCCGCACCACCCTGCACCTCCCTGCCTTTTCCTGGTACGAGTATTACTTTGCATATTTTTCCGCCTGCTGATTTCCGATTTAAATGTAGTTCATTCTCTCGTACGAGAGTACGTTTCCCTGCTCCTGCTGCTCCTGCTGTTGCTGCTGCTGTATTTTTCTCTTATTGAATTTTCATTTGAAGCATTTCCTTTCGCTATTCGATTGTAAATTCAGTGGAGCTTATTTTTATAACCGAATAAATAAATATTTGTGTGTTCAGGGCCCGTCGGTGGGTCTCGTCTCGTGTAATCATAAATAAAACGAAAATTGTTTTGTGGTCATAAAAACTCTGTCAGAGCGGGAGGGAGAGAGAAAACTTGTTTATTTCTGTGTTCCTGCGTAAATATGTATATGTATTTAAAAAGGATATTTCTCTCATTCTCTGGCTGTTGTTTTTCTCGCATTTTCCTGTCTCTCTCTCTCTCTCTCTCACTCACATTTTGTGCGGTGCGTAATGTGGCAGCTGGTGCTGAGGATTCCCGGGATGGAGCAGAGCAGAGCAGCAGCAGGTCCTGCTGAAGCTTTATTATAACAAACTTGTTACGAAACGTGCCAGGACAAGCAAGCCGGCAGGATATATGTAATAAGGATATGCTTGCCATTAACACAACGTCTTTGCCCTTATCCGCAGGAAGAGGCAAATCCTTGGGCAAATAAAAATAAACACATAACATGGCCGGGCAAAGGGCACACAAAGGAGGAGGAAACACAGAAGACCGACTGGAGGAGGCTGAAACATTTGCTTATTCCTGCCATAATTCGAACCCAACCAGAGCCAAATGGAACCCAAAAACACACACACACGCACAGACAGAGGGATAGGGAGGGACAGAGGGGAGGGGACACACGCACGCACACATTGACAGAACAATTAAATTGAAATTGTGACACACAAACACAGACACAGACACAGACACAGAGAAAGGACGATGCCGATGACGATGACGACGAGACGAACGACAGGGAAACCGGGATACGAATACGAATATATGCCACAATAATAATTCCAAGACATTTGTATAAATTTGCAATTGCATTTTATTGGTCCGCCCTATTTGCTTATGTGTGTGGGTGTGTGGGTGTATGGGTTATGTCCTCTGTCCTGTGTCTTCTGTGTTTGTGCCTGGCATACATAATGTGCGTCTTTATGGCACGCGTTGCGTATTCGCCATGTTGAGGCTAATAGAGAAATCAATGCAATCAGTCCAAAAAATTGAACAAATATTCTCTCTATCTCTATTTCTATCTCCCTCTTTCTCTCTCTCTATTTCTCTGTCTTTGTTTTGGCGAAATGGCTAAGGGAACGCCATCGATATAATAGCTCATTAGTATCTGTAGATACAATTATTCTCATAAAGATTTACCTACACACCTTACCTATTGCCTATTTAAGAGTTCTAGGGAATCGAGATCATACATTTAACCAAATCTTCCCTGTCATTTTATACAGATATGTATGTACTTTCCCGATGGATACTTTTCCTCCTCTGATCAATTACATCCTTATAGAGGGGACTTCTTTATGGCATGGTACCGCGTCCGCTCTTTCAAATCACATTTCAATTTATGCCTGAATGCAGAGCAGGAGCAGGAGCAGGCACTCTGTGTGGCAGCCACAAATCATCATCAGCTGCCTGGGCTTTAAAAAAACTGTTGACAATGCAGAGAGACATCAACAGAGGAACAGCAACAATTTCATTGACACACTTTTCTCGTTTTCTTGGTGGAGAACAAAAAAAAATACCAACAGCATCAACAGGAAAAATGTTGACTGGTAAAATCGATGGCCTCAAAAGGGCCAGAACAGGCGAGAATAAAACAAAATGAAAACCGAAAGCAAAGTCGCAGTAAATCGCACAGAAGTGTGCCCCCAGTCCCAGCCCGCAGCCCACAGCCCGCAGCCCCCAGTCCCAGATCCTGCTCCTCCCAATCTGTGGCAGTTGTACGTGTCATTTGGCTGCAGTTTTATTTGCTTGGCCATAATGCAAGTTTATGTTTATGGCTCTGCTCTGCTCTCCTCTGTCGCAGCTGCAGGAAAAACTCCTGACTCTGGGTCATTGAAGTTAGCTGATCTTGCACTCGGCTAAGCAGAAAACACACAAAACTTGGGATAGACACAAACGGAGAAGTGGTTGGTGTAGATGTGGATGTGAATGTTGGATGGCTGCATTTCCCAGTGTGACATTTTTGCATGCTCTTAAATGTTTATTGGGATAAACGTTTCAGCTCTTATGAGAAAAGGGATACTTGAAACATTTGAATCAGTTTAATGATGATCTAGTTGTAGATACTAGTAAATACTGTAAAGAGTTTTGTATTGGTATGGGTTGTATTTACCAGTAGCGAGTACGTTCATGTTTATCGATGGTTTTATGTACCGAATTTCCCAAAGCTAAAGAATGCCAGGCATACATATAGCCAGTCACATACCCTTTCCCTAGAAAGGGAGAGCGAGTGCTCTTTCCTCCTGACCCTAATCGCTGGCACATGACGTCGCAGGGACTTTCACGATGTTGCAAATTGTTAAAAATAGATTTCGCTTGGCATTTTGCTGGCCAGACCTGAGGCCAACACCAGACCACGGCTCCAGCACCAGCTCTGGCTCTGGCTCTGGTTCGTAGTTGGGACATGGACTTGGGCACGTTTCCATTGCGCTGCCGAGCAATGAAATGTTCTAATGCCATTTGCAAGTGGAACGGAAGAAGGAAGGGCCAAAAGAGAACAGGGCAGAGGCAGAGGCAGAGGCAGTGGCAGTGGCATCTCCGAGTCAACTCTGGACGGGATGTTGGCTTTTCAGATGGCAGACAGACGGGCGGGCGACATTTTTTCGGGAGAAATAAAAATGGAAAGTTGGCATAAAAAGTAAACAGCAGCAGATGGCAGGGAAAATGGGAAGAGGGAAGAGGAAAGAGGAAAGTATAGGGGATACAGTGGTTACAGCGGGGGATATAGCGGGTGCAGAGGAGGAGGTGCAAGTGGAAGGTAACTAAACGGAAAGCAAAAGCCAATGCAACAAAAGCGAAGGAAAAACAGAGAAAATGCAGCAATCTCTCCCATTCGGAGGAGGATGAGGAGAAGGAGGAGGACTGGGATGGGATGGGATGGAGGTTGGGGGAGAAGTCACTAAATCAGGTCAGGGATTTGGATGGTGAATGCATTCCTCTGTCTGTGTGTGTGTGTTTTTTGTTGTTGTTTTTGTTTCTGCTGTTACTGCTGCTGTTGGTGTTGCTTTGTTGTTTCAGCATTTTCTTTTTCGAGTGAAACTCTCTCTCTCGCTCTGCCTCTCTGCAGTGCGAAAAAGTGAAATTGAAATTACGTATACGCCGCGGTGTTGGTACTGGTGCTGGTCCCGAAGCGAGCATTAATTTAATTAAGGCGAAAACAACAAATTGAACTGAAAAGCCGGCCAAATGAGTGCGCCACGCCGCATAGTCGAGTCTCTTTTAGAGCCAGCTTTGTGTGTCACTGGGGCAGCAGCTGCCAACGGAGTGACAGAGGGACAGAGAGAGAGAGAGAGAGCGGTGCAGGGGGAAGTGCAAAAGAAGTGGCATCAACATTTGCCCGACAACCGCAAGCTGCATTTTTAATTGCGCACACGTGCACCACTCCCGCCCCGAGGACAACTCAAAGGGGAAACAGAGACAGAGACACAGCGTGTGTGAAAGAGAGAGAGAGAGAGAGAGAGGGAGAAAGAGGAACAGCTGGAACGGCTGCTCTAGGAGCTGAAGGAGTAGGAGCAGCAGGCAAAAGGAGATGCGGTGGTGCCGGCTCTACTTGAACTCATTTGGCGTGGAAATTATGGCACGCTCAAGTTGATTTTGACAGGCAGCACAAACACGCAGCACACTCCACACCACACCCCACCACAGCAGAGCAGAGCACGGCACAGCACAGAGCACATCCCATGCCACACTGTGCCGCGCACGCATCCTTGAATCCTTGAAAAGTTTTGCGCAAATGTTCGGCACGTTCTGCGTCCCCGGCCAAGTCCGTGGGGGCTTTGATCCTCTACGACATGGCCTGCAGCTGCTGCCAATGAGAGGAGGAGTGGCGGGTACAGGGACTGGGACTTGGACTGGGACTGGGACTGGCAAGTGGCTGTGGCACCTAGAACATGCTGCCATTTGGTGTGTTGCTCCTGCTGTTGCTCCTCTCGGCTGCTGGCTGCCCCTTAATTGATATGCAATAAACATTGGGCATTGAACGGCAGACAGGCCTATCAATAGATGGTCCTGAAGGAATCGGCCTACCGAACGAACGAACGAACGAACGAACAGACGGACAGACGGACGGATGCACAGCTTTGACAACTAAATCCGGCCAGGACTCCGCTTCTCCATGCCCCACTTGCAATATTCTCCGTCTTTTGTTTCGTTTCGTTTGCTCTTCCTCCGGCTGCTGCCTGCCTGCTGCCTGCTGCCTGCCTGCCTGCCGCTTGCTGCCTGTCAAGTATTCAAGTTTAATGCGCTTAGCTGCTGCTGCTGCTGCTGCTGCCTCTGCTGTCTACTCAGGCTCTGACTCCGACACCGTCTCCGGTTCTCACTGTAGCTGTGGCTGTGGCTGTGGCTCTTCTGGTGCTGCCATCCGAACCGTCTCCTTTCCGTCTTCCTTGCTGATGTTCATTTGTAGAGCGTTTAAGAAAATTGAGTTACAATGTATTTTGTTATATTTAGCAAAAATCGTTGCCTTCTAATTGAGTCTGTGCGAGTATGTGCGGTGGCGTACCCAAGGGATATTCCCACATTAAGTATACACTTTAAATTGCATTACATGGGTATTAGGCATTAATTAAGTAACCATCTCTTCATGTGCCTGCCTGCCAGTTACCCAGAGTGCTTATGTGCCCTGGCATTTGATTACATCGAGGAAACCGTTAACAAGTTGTGAAGCATTTAATCTTTCATCTTTCATCTGCCATCTAGCACTTATGAAATATAACTACTATTCGTGGTTTGAGCAAGTGATTGGGAAGCATCCAGCCAGCCATCAGCCATCAACCATCCACCATCAACCTCGTTATCTTTGCTCCCTCGGCTGTTCGGTATTGCCACCTTGGGGCACATCCAGCTCCCACCCCAGCCGCCGCTACAATACAAGCGAGTGGTCGCCTAGTTTTGGGGGGCAATTTCCACATTTAGAAAGCCACAGACTGCCTGAAAGATAATGGGGGGAGTGGGAATGGGAGTGGGAATGGGGGAAGGTCGCAATTGAGTACTTCATTTATTATTTACGATTACAATGTTGGCTCGAGGAAAGAACACGAAACCCCCAAACTAATCGAAGTAACTCAATCTAGTTGTTTGATTTGAACAAGACGAAGTTGATTCAGACATGTTACGTTGACAGAAACACATTTAGCAACTTTGTAATTAAAAATATATATATATATTTGTATTACTAACGATGGGATTAGAAGGGACTGCAAGCCAGTAAGTAGTAGCCACTTAATTGGCTATGCATTTTGGGGGATTATTGGATGTTCGTATGTATGTATATTTCGTATACTTACTCATTTTGTCAGAGGCAACAATGCCTATGCGGCTGTGCCTGTACGGCTGTTGGCTTTTGGTTTGGTTTGTTTGTTTATCACGTATACGCCTAGTAGCGCATGTTGGCTAGCACCACAGAAAAGAATGAACTTCGTACTTAATATATGTAGTGCCTAATATGTGTATCTATGTATACGTTATGTAATTCACAGTTTTATTTGAAGTGTGCGTTTGTCGTATCGCGTTTCGCGAATGCTGAATAACACGGAAAACAGAAAAGAATGGATGGTGAGAGGGGGGGATCACACAAAAACACACACACGCACAGCTAGTGACAGCTGCAGATACATAGATACATAGATACATCCATAGAGTGAGACCAATGGCATCTGCTTCTTCTGCTGGCAATGTATTGCATTGTTTTAGCCTTTTTCGCATTGGTCCTGGTGCTGGTGTCCTGGCAATTTGTCTGCTCTTGATTGCCATTTAAATGTGCATATTTAATTTATTTATTTATCTATCGGATGCCCCAACCCCTAACCCCACCCACGAAACAACACACTCACACACACACACACACACAGCCAAAACAACACACGAAGCCACTCAAATGCAATTTGGGTTTTAATTTTAATTTATTTATGACATTTATTTAAATTCTACCAAAATATTTGTTTGAGGGAGGATTTTTATTTAAGCGCCATGCCTTTTGTGTATTGTGTGTTCTGTGTTGTGTGTTCTGTGTTGTGTCTTTGCTTCGATAATTTATGCAAATTATTTTCCAATTCTAGCTCTCTGCTTAATGGGGCATACACATACATATGCATGTACATTTGTATGTGTGTGTGTGTGTATGCATATCGGATTCCGCTCCGGCGGCCATTATTTATTCACGATTTGAACAAAGCCATATACTTGGCGGATCGGATGGCTGGAGCGTCGACCAGAATTGAATGAATTTTGAATGATAATTCGCTTTAATAAAAGCCGATGAAACTTTCAAGTGTTAAATGAATAAGGCAGCGACCGGATCCACGTACATTGCATACATAAATCGAAAAAGGCAGAGCGAAAAGGAACAAAATATACACACTAGTTTTTCTTTATTGTACTAGTTTGTAGAATTTATTGAAATTTTCATGGCATCCCTTTATTATCCTTTGAGTCGGCCCCTCGCCTCTTTTCGCTTATAAAGGGCAAGGCCCTACTGCCTGTCTCTCCACTTAACCCCTGTTTGCAGGGCTTTGCACACCATGAATGGAATTTGTATGCAATTAATAAATTGTTGGCTCGCTTCTCACGGAATTTATGCGCCGCACAATTAAAATTAACGCCTGAATACCTACACACACACACACACACTGTACACTGAACAGGCATATATCCTGGCGAACGTGTGTTTAATCCCCGTTGGGATGCCAACAAGGAGATTAATACAAAACGGTTGATTAAATTTGTATAAATGCAGTTTATTTATTCAGTGTTCTCCAGGCAGGCCGATCTCATTATCCCGAAATGTTATTAACTATTTAACGTCCATTCGAAGGGAATACCAGCACAGCAGTGGCACACTAAGGATACCGAGGATAGCTTGAAGATATTTTGGCATAGATACCTATCGAAAGACTCTCCTGATATGCGGATATTTAATTGAAATTTTAGCACAGACAATAATAGAGCAACAGAGCGGTAACTACTCTGTGGCATGCACATATTATCCATGTGAATTATCCACTGCAAATTAATACTCCACTCCCTGGAAATGATACACACCCACTACTCGTGGCTCGTGGCTCGTGGCGGTGCAAAAAGTGTACATAATTGTCATTTTAATTAAAATAAAAACGCTCGCTTCGACAACTCTCCGATTTGTTAATGCAAATGGCAGAGGCAGAGGCAGCGGCAGAGGCAGCGGCTGTGGCAGTGGCAGCGAGGCAGGGGTATTAATTAAATTAAAGGCCGGTGGGCAGAATCCGTTCAGATTGGCCACGTTCCAGTGAACCGGAGGCCAGTTGTTGGTCCGTTGGCCAGTTGGCCAGTTGGTCCAGTTGCTCCAGTTGGGCAGACAAATTTGGGTTTTTGGTTCAATTTAAAATAATTAAAATGCCGCATATAAGCCTCGCCCGAATCCTTTTTCCGACTGCGAACCGAACCTTTTCCCAACCGCAAATATTATAATGCGACCCTGAAGCCTCAGATCTCTCTCGTGTCTCGTGTCTCTTGCTCCTCTCCACTCCTCTCCACTCCTCTGCACTTTCTCTCTACCCGTCCCCGGAATTGGAGCACTTGAGCGTTACTAAGCAAGATTTATGAGCCGCTGGGGAGGGGCGTGGCATTGGCATTGCCCTGCCACTGCCACTGCCTCTGCTTCTATCCTTTGGTTATTTATTTTTTTAGTGGTATTTGCCAAGGTCTCTCGTTTGCCTCTTGTTTGCCTTTCTTTGCGGCCTCGCAGAAGTTTCTGCTCTCTAACTGGCCTTGCTCTTTTCTATCACCCCCTCCGCCTCCTGGGAACTTGTGGGGGGCCCTGGCATTTAAATAATTTAAAGCATCTGAGCATTTCGGGCAATTTGGTTAATGGCCTGTGCCTGTGCCAGTGCCTATGCCTGTTCCCTGCCCTCGGCCCCATAGAAGGGTTTGCGTTGCCTTTGCCTTTGCCTTTGCCAGAAGTCCCTAAAACGAGCTCGTAAATAACGCCAAGCGAGGCGATAACGATTGGGGCTCGAACCGAACACCAACCCAAAGTCGGATAACGCAGGCCAGGCAGATAAATCCGGTGAATGGCTTTAAGACGAGGACGGGGACCCTTTCGCAATGATGCCCCATGTGACGCAGGTTCGTGCAACGCTCGTTTATGTGGCACACTAGTTCAAGGACTCGCATCGCCTCGCCTCGCATCGCCTCGCCTCGCCTCGCATCGCCTCGCCTACCCGATCTACCCGCCCTACCCGCCGTATCAGTCCAACCCAATTACGCAAAAAGTACAGGGAAGTCACATGTACTCGCACGGATGGGAATAAGCGTACTTTTGTGTGTGTGTGTGTGTGTGTGGGGCATCCAACCTGCTGCCTGGGCAACCTTTAACCCTAAAAATGCGACGACCCGACCTAGAAATGTGTGCGCTCGCTCTGTGGGCTTCCACACCCATATGGACTCGATGGGGTTTTTTTTGCACAAAGCTAGCGTGCCATGAATTTTTGTTTAAGCTTATGCCCCGCAAACACACACGCACACAAACACACACGCACACAAACACACACACACACACACACACACAGGCAAGCATAGAACACGACGAGGAGTCGCGCAAATGTGCCAATGCCAGAGTAAATGGACGCCAGAAGGAGGAGGCAGGCGAGGAGGCATGTGGCATGCAGCAGCATGAGGAGGCTTGACTGACAACGACAGAGCCATCAGCAGCAGCTTATGCAAACGTTCAAGGACACCGCATGCCAGCAGCCGTTGCACTGGTGTCGGTGCTGCCTGCAGGTTGCGCAACACTTTTTTGTTTGTCCATTTTCCTGTTTGCCCTTCGGTCTGGCAAATGCTTTGGCTTTGGCTTTGGCTTTCCATTCCATTCCTCTCATTTCCTTGCCTCTAATTGCTGCCAATTTGTCAGGCTAATTTCCCAAAAACTTGACACCTCAACAAATACAAATACAAAAAACACACACAAGCACAGACACAGACACAGAAGGAAAAAGATATTCAGCCGCGCTTGCTTCTGCCACAAAACACTTACGAATTAATGACGTCAAAAATAAAACTTGCTCTGCTCTGCTCTGTCTCTGCCTCCTTTCCCTTTCCCTCTCTCTCCCTCTTTCCCTCACACACCCTCTCCTTGGTCCGAGCTGTTCGCTGTGTATGTGTATGTGTATTTGTGTGCGTGTCCCGTGCCCCTTGTGCGTGTGAGCAGCTGTCTATTTGTGTGTGTGTGTGTGCATGCTGTTTTCACTTTCACTTTCATTGATTTTCAAGCATCGCTAGCAAAAAAAAATATAACGCTAGCCACAGCTCCCCGCTTCAACATGTTTTCCATTCATTACCAGCAAAAAACGAAGAAAAAAAAATCAAAAAAAAATACTCTTCACTTAAACGCTAATTTTTGCACGGAAATTACAGTTTGTTTTTCTATGTATTTTATTCGCTTGGTTTTTATTGAACACTTTCGCTGGTCGTCGGGCACTGGCGCGTGGACTCTTTGCGTGGCATCATGGTCCGCTCGGGGCCACTGTTGACTGTCGTCTGACGGCGGAGACGGGGCAGTTGTCAACGTCGAACTGCGCTCACTGCCAAAACTGAACTGAACTGAACTGAGCTCTGACGCTGGCTGAAGCGTTGCCATGGCCAAGAGGCAGCAGCAGCAGCAGCAGCAGCAGCAGTGGCACTGGCACAGGCACAAGCAGTGGCAGTGGCAGCAGCAATACTGGTAACAGTTATTCGCAGTTGGCGGCGCAAGCGCAGATACCTGTTCCCATTTCCGTTTGCCGTTCCCTGCCGTTTCTCTGGTCACAGCTCGCATCACACTGTTGCGTTCTGTTCCTCTCTCTCTCTCTCTCACTCTCTCACTCTCTCTCTTTGTTTACATTGTTTTCCTCTGGTATTGGAGCTATATTTCTGTGACTGAATTCGTCTCATGTCTATAAATAAAATTACGCATACGCCACGTGGACGGGGTGGCTGAGCGTGAAGGTGCGACGGCAGTCCCTCAATTGCGTGATTGATGGTTGAGATCTATTTCTGTTCTTCCACGGAACTTGTCCTCTCGGCAGGAGCTCTTTTTATTAGCTTCGTACATACATCCATGCAGGACCATGTCTTGGACCACGTGTCGAGCAAATTACTTGCCCCAGAGCAACTCAATTTGAAGAATTCGAAGAACCAACGAGCAGACCGCAACATGCCTCAAAGAACAACGTGTGTGTGTGTGTGTGTGTGTGTGTGGGTGTATTTGTGTGTCCTTTTCTGTAGTTGAAAAAGAGAGAACAATTTTTACGCTGATTGGTTTCCAGTCATTTTTCCATCGCTGTTCGCCGTTCGCCGTTCGCCTTCGCTTTTCATTTATTTTGTGCTTCGCTCTACACAAAAAAAAGTCAACGAGCCAAAGCCAAATGTCAACCAACTGTCCTTCGCCTCCCTCTGGCCCCGTCCGACTGGGGCACCGCTCAAGGACCTTTGGAATTTAATAATGAAATAGCCTCGTCCTTGGCCTGAGAGAACAATTTTCAATTTTCCACTTTCCCCCATTTCGGCTTCTGGCCTTCGGTCTTCGGGTTTCTTTCAAAATTGCGTTTGATAAATTTACCAGCAAAATGGTTTTCCCATCGCATCCCATCCCATCCACCCCCCCAACCCCCTTCACCCGTCCACGATCCATTGGCAATTGGTAGTGTGTGGCAATTACGGTGGCAGTTGCAGGTTGCACGTTGCAGGTGCAAGTTTGCAGTAGCCTAATCAAATAACCATTTGCGATAACTAATTAAAAGTTGTTCCCCCCACGCCACCCCCGCCGCGGGACAATTTAATTTAAGAGGCAACTTTTTTCTGCGTGCCGCAATTGCGTTGGCTGTCCCATCGATTATGGGGTTCCTCCGCCTAGCGCGGGGACGGCGGGGGAGCCATAAAAAAACAACAATTTAAACACATTGCTCGCACAGCAGTAGGGGCGTGGCTGGTCCTGGGGCGGGAAGATGGGGGCCGACGCTGTGGGGCGTGAGACAAAGTCAAAGCCGAAAAGAAGGATACACTAAGGCCATTGAGCCTGACGGGGACCAAGCCCGAGGACGATTTTTATCAATGAACGATGGGCCGATGCGACAATGTTATTATACGAAAAAGTGGGCGGTGGATGGTGGGTTGTGGTCGTGTCGGCCTTGTGCTTTGTGTGGGAAGATTGTTGCTAATGTGTCGATGGGAGGGTGTGTGTCATCTGAGAGTGAAAGTCCCTTGGGTTTTTCGTTAATGGCAGTGCAAGAGAATGGGAATGGGAAGATTGAATACCCTTAACCCAAGGATAGTTTGCTGGCCCAAAGCATGGTAACTTTCTGTAGAATTTCTTATAGCATGTTAATGAAAATTAGGTGACTCCCACTCCAGTGCGTGGGGTAGCACTTTTCTTTAAATATACTTTCAACCTTTTTGGCCCAAAAGTGTATGGCAAATGTTGTGTCTGTAAACCCCTTCACCCAAGTAGGGCCTCAAATTCCATCCAGCAAAGTTCTGGCCACTCCTGGACTCTGGACTCCCTTCGTCATGCCTTTCCGTCAGTCTGTCTGCCACTGGCACTGGTGCTGCCACTCAGCTGGCGGCCATCCTCCCACCCTCCCATCCTCAATTGAGTGCCAATCGAGTCGTGATACTTGCTCGTTCGTTCTGCACAGCATCTTCGAACTTTTATGACAGCATCGAGTATTCGGCGGCTAATCATAACCGATAACCGCCGCGAGGCGAGATTTTTATGCTCGTTCGTTCATTCCCACTATCTGTCGAAGGACCAAGTTTTTTTTTCGCTTTTTTGGGGGCTTCGCTGCTCATTAGATGGAAACTGTTGCAAGATTCGGTCCCCGTTTGGCTGCCTCTTGCCTCGTTTCTCTCTCTCTCGCTCTCTCTCTGTGTGTATTTGTGTGTGTGGGTGTGCGCTGGGCGCACTTACACTTAATTGAATCCTGCGGGCGTGGATGATGGTGCGGCTCTGAGGCATGCCAAAGCGTTTAGCAGCCAAATACTCTTTGCCGGGGATCCCCATCATCCCATCCCCGTGCCGTCCCTCAGTACTCCGCACTCCGCAGAGGCTTTGTTGATGTTCCGGGGAAGCTATGCGCTTGCTCCGGCTCACATCCTGCCTCCGGCGCATCGTCATCCACTGAGCCACTGAGCCGCTGAAACGGATGGGAATGTGGAAAAACGGGAACGGGAACGGGAAAAGCGAGGGAGCGAAGCAGCAAGCGAGTGCCCCTAATTCAATTAGCAAGTTCAGCGCCAAAGCGGCAAATGGCTCGTTAAACACGCTGTGTTTTCATAGCTGCCACTCCCACTCCCACTGCCACTGCCACTGCCACTCCTCCATTCTCCTGTCGCGACCGGCACCTTGCCACACTTTGCATTCGCCCGGACTCTATCCGGGTTTTGTGTCCTCCTGCTTAATGCCACTTCACTTGTGTGCTTGCTCGTTTTTTAAACATGTTTTATTACATTTTTTGCGCTAGCTGGCGCCATTTCGCAGGCAACCGGAAGTTGCCACACACCGGCACCCGCACCCGCACCCGCACCCGCACCCACCCACATATAACACACACACACAAAGTGTAAGCACTGAGCAAATGAGGAAAATGTTATAAATTGCCAAAAACTCCTCCATCCTCCATCCTCCATCCTAGCTTTTCTTTGTTTCTTTGTTCCCTCGGGTTCTGGTTTTTTTTTTTTTGGTTCCATCTCCTGTTTGGTTTGTAGTTAATGCATGGAAACAATCTTGTTCACTGACCAAATGTGCGGACCCTGTCCCCCTCCCCTTGCCCGCTTTACCTTTGGGATAATTATGAGCTATGTGTGGGTGGAATGGGGCTAGAGCAACAAGAGCATTCCTGGAGAGCTGGACGTGTACCTTCCTTCTAATTTATGCACAAATAACCCCAGCAAATTATTCGCTTTGTTCGCCAAATATGTTGTTCGAGTGAATTGTGTTTGGTTTGCCGGAAAACTCTGGTCAGCAGTCCTTCATCTTTGCTCTGTGGAGATTAACCAGAGACCTCTCCACTGGCTGCTCTCTCCTGGCTCTCTCTCCTGGCTCTCTCTTCTGGCCAGTGATAATCTCCTTTTCTTTCCACTTTTCAACATATGGCCATACCATACCGACCATCGTTAACTGCATATTCTCTGTGGATGCTGCCTCCCAGCAACCAATTTCCCCAATCCGCTTGCTCTTTGCTGTCCCCCTCCCCACCCCCCTTCTCACTATCCCCATCCACTCTGTCCATTCATGGCTTTTTCCTTTTTGCTTTTCACACATTTAGTTGGGTTTCAGTTGGCGCTTTTCCTCCATTTTTTTTTTTAGTTTTTCTTCCTGCTGGTGCTGCTGCTGCAGCTGCAGCAACAAAAGTCCATTATCCTTTTCGGCGTTATCGGTAATCAATTTCAGTCCATGGACCATTGCTGGGAGAGGTGGTGTCTACAGGGGGGAGGGGGGTGGGGGCTACAACGCGGACAACAGCGGAAAAAACTTTTCCAGTTTTTGGAGCCCTTTAGCTTTGGGGCAACAAAAGCCGGAGCTGGAGCAGCAGCAGCAGCAGTAGCAACAGCAGCATTGGCAACAACCAGAACAATTGTTAGTTTTGAAATATGCACGACCCTCTGGGCGGGGTCGCCGTTGGCTCCAAATACACACCGCACCACCCCTCCTCAAACACGCATGAGGGGCCTAACAAAAGCTTTTTGAATTGTTGTTTGCTGTTGAAAGTGCCCCATGCCCCATGCCCCACGTACCGCGTCCCTCGTCCCTCGTCCCACACTATGCTGCAAGAGCATTTTGCACTGCAATTTCAGTCGCCCGTCGAATAATTCAATTCCAATGTGGAGCAATTTCTGTTATATTGTTGCCCCGATGTTGCCCCGTTGCTGCCCCGTTGTTGCAGTTGCTGCCAGTCACTTACATAGTTGTCGAGTTGTTGAAAACTTGATTTTTTTTTGTTGCTTGCTGCCAGCTTTGGATGTTGGCTACAAATTGGCTTGTCGAATTAGATGGGGGGGAGTGGGCGATGTGCGGGTGGCGGCAATGCCTGCCAAATCAGGCTTCAGCCTTGCGCTAGATTTGAGCTGCATGTCCATGTCGGTCCTAATTGAATGCGGACGGACACCCAACAGAAGCAGCAGCAGCGGCCTCTAAAGCCTCTAAAGGGGGGTGGGGGGCGGGACAGAAACTGGGACTCTCTCTTCCAAAATATAATTACACTTTCTATACCGATACAGTTATCTAAGGCAAGGATTCGTTGCACAGCTGCCGCTGCTGCTGCTGAATTATGCAGATGCCTGTGATGCAGCCTGCTCATCCTTTTGTATGCCATGGAGGGAGATGGAGCCGTCTGCCTGCTCTTTCTTTCGGCGGATGTCGGATAGCAGGGGCGGAGGAAGTGGCAGGGGCAGGGGCAGGGGCAGCGAAAGTGAAATTGTGGCTCACTCTTTAGCGCTTTTCAATTTGGCGGCTTCCCTCTGGTTCGCTCTTCTCCACTCGACGGGGATTCGCTTGGCTCTGCTCTCACTTTTCAATTAATTCTTGCGGCGCGGCTGCTTTTTGGGGCTTGCCGCGTTGTGGCATTTTATGTAAGCACTCCCTTGTTGGCTTCTGAGTTCCCTAAAACTACAGAGACGAGCACACTGGATCTGTTCACTTTGAGAGTGACTTTGGGGAGTCCCAAGAGCTCGATTTCTCCGATCGAATCTCTCCAGAGAATTGTAAACTCTCTTCATATCCAATCTATGGGTTCAAATCTATTGGTTTCCTTCTTCTACATATACATTTATCTCCTTGATCCATAAATTGTCCTAGAGCATTCCGAGTTCTCTCTATCCCTCCCCCGAGACATGGTCGAAGCATTTGGCTTTTGGCTGCCCCGCCATTAGTTTCGACTATTTCTGAGTGGCTTTTCTATATGTGGGTCAGTGCAGATTTTGGCTAGTGCTCTCAGTGAGAGAGAGAGAGAGGGTGGACAGGACACGTGGCTATTTGGAACAATCGGGAGGCCTGGGCCCCGGCTTAGCGGAAGCTCCTGCTGCAACAATGTGGGGCGAGTGTGTCGATTAGCAAATTGAAAATGACAAGCGCGGGGCGCAGAACGAAATGCCACAAAACTGGGGCAGGAAACAGCTTATTATGCTGAAGATGATGCAGGAATGGAATGGAAAAATATCCAAGAGGGCGACCGACTCGACTCGACTCTCCTCTCTCGCCGGGGAACTGGGTCAACTGTTCAGCGAGTGGCTGTGGCTATGGCTGTGACTGTGGCTGTGGCTGTAGCTGGGGTTGTGGCTGCCAATAAGAGCACATTGTTGCAGCGAGCGGGAACGGGGCTGGGGAGCTTTACAAGCCGCGATATATACGATGGATAAATCACAATTTCCAGTGTGTCCAACGATGGGGCCCACTCGGCGTATGAGTAATTTTCTCTAAGCGGTTTATCCGACGACCCCGCAAGTCCGGCAAGTCCGAATGACTGACTGCTGCCATGCGGAGAGGGTGAGGGTGAGGGAGAGGGAGAGGGAGGGCCATGCAAAATCCGATATACGATTTATTTTGGTTAACTGCACATCCAATAAACTACAGCCATGATACGTACAACAGGGGTTGGGGCACATGGGCAGCGGGGGGCAGCGAGGGTAAGAGGGGCAACGGGGAGATGTGTAAATATTGACTTTCGAAAATCGAAATCGTCAAAATGTTCATAAAAGTCCAATGGAAACCGTTCAGCGCAGCAAATATTTGGCTCTACGAACAGACATGGCTCTCAGTCCCAGTCCCAGTCCCAGTCCGAACCACTCCCCTTTGTCCTTGTGTGTGTGTGGGTGTTTGTGTGAGCCATGTCCTGCGGATGTGCTGGGCCAGGAACAACTTTGACCAGAAGCCATCTCGTCTCCCTTCTGGACTGGACTCTTTGCCATTTGCTGACTTTGCTGAAGCTTGCTAAAAATCACAGAGTATAAATAATGAAAAGCGATTTAATTTCTAACAGCTGCAGTTTTTGTTTTTGTGTTTGTGTACTCGTCCCTGTTCTCTAACGGAAAGAGAGAAGTTACAGAAGGAGAAAGAGTATCGCGTGTCCAGCTGTACTCGTACTGGCTGACTGAGTGACCAGCCCAATCCATTCCAACACCAGACCGATCCGTACCACAATCTATACCGAACGTACGCCGGCCAGTACTCACATGTCACACTTCATTTGGGACTGGCGATGGCTGGGATTTGCAAGGATTTGTTCGGTATTTAACGAGTTCGCCGATGAAATTGACGCGGGATGCCGAGGATGACTAAGTCAGGTGGCTCAGATCTCAGGTTGGTAGCCAACTAATGGGAGTACTTAAAAAGATGAAAGACGAATGATTTCCCTTATTAAATGTACACTAATTAAGGCACAATCAGATGGTCGAAAGGGCACTTAGTAGGCATTAAAATGTTACCCTTTTTTATCTAGTTTCTAGATTTCACACTCGGAGCAAACACTATCCTGGAGCATACAAAGCTGCATCCATTTTGGGAGACATCTTTTATGCCGTGTTCGGAGCCAAAGAACTCTTTGACTTTTTATGGCCTTTGTGGCCCGGCAGACACACACACACACACACACTCTCCCCATGCCGCAAAATGGCAGGACCCTACATGCGTATGCTCGTATTCCCTTTAGCTCCAGTAAGCCAGCTTTTACGACCATTTAGCTGTGCTGTGCTGTGCTGAGCTCCGCCTTACGACTCTGGCCGTAAAGAGAACTTTGGCCATTTAAAGTAATTTTCATATTTTAATTTAATGCCGCAGCAGATTGAATCCCGAGGATGCAGCCACAGCCAAGCCACAGCCAAGCCACAGCCAAGCCACAGCCATCGCCACCTGAAGTGCGCGGAATGCAAGAAATTATCAGAATGGAGCTTGGGTTTACATTGGTACTTTCATAATTGGTCATAAAACTTGGCCATTAATGTTGTAACTGATTAATTTTCAACTTGTTCTGTTCCCGGACATCTATTTAAAATGGGAGGAAAAGTTTCGTTCTTTCGCTCTTGCTATCTGTGTGTATCTTTTTGCTGGGATATAGATACAGCTCCCACGCTTACAGCAAAGTTGACATTCATTAAGGCGCCAGCAGAAGAGGAGCTCGAACAAGTGAAAGAAAGTAAACTGGAAGCGGAAGCTGCTTGGCTCGCCATTTTCTTCCATTTCCGCCATGATGGTCCTCGTCCTCGTCGTCGTCGTCGTCCACATCGGACAATGGCAACAGGAGAGGCGATTCTGAATTAACAGAAGTAGAAGCAGACGCAGCAGCAGCAGCAGCAGCATAGCTGAGGCAAAGAGTGTCCTGTGCTGTCCACCTCCTTAGTGGCTGTCCCCCCAACTCCCCACTCCCCACTCCCCTTGCCACCGTCTCCTCTGGGTATCCATGGCCCGCTGGCTCATCAAAAACTGTTTGAAATGAGTTTTTATTAGTTTTTGTTGCTGCTATTTTTTTTTGTTGCTGTTGCTGCTGCTGTTGTTGTTCTTGTTGCTGCTGCTGCTGCTGTCACTTGTTGTTTGCTATCTTTCACTCTCCATCTTTGCTCTCTCCTCGACCATTCTCTCTGTGTCTGTGTTGTTTGTGTGTGTGTGTGTGTGAGTATCGGAGGGGTTTTTTTGTGTGCGTGTTAATTAAATTTCAAATGCACAAAAGAACTAACGACACGTTGCCAGAGGACGGTCAGAACATAAAGGGATGGGAGAGCCGGACCGGAAGCGGGTTGAATAATGCCAAACCCATTCTCGCCTTAATTGCATCCATGTGTGTAAATGAAAATGTTTGCCATGTTTTTCCTCATATTTTCATCTCCTCCTGCTGGTCCTCTATTCTCCTCTATCTCTCTTCTGCACTGTTTTGGCATTTTTGCATTTGCCTCACAACAATCCATTGCAATGGCGGGAGAAGGGGAGGGGCCACAGCAGCAGCAGCAACAACAACAAGGACAAGTTGCAAGTTCAACGGGAAAGATTTAGTCGGACCAGCGCCAAGTTCCGAGCCATAAACTTTATTCCGGAGCTGTATTCCGGCTTTCATTTTTTTTGTTATTTATTTTTTTTTTTTTGGCATTTGTTTTGCGTTGGTTTTAATTAAGTTTTAACTGGCGCTAGACCAAAAATGCACCACACTTCTGGCGATGCCCCACCAACCAAACTCCAGTGCCTCCCCAGCAAGAGTTGTTATAATTTACACACAGGCCCCCAAAAGAGAGAACAGAATAGAACAGAGCTAAATAAAATGGTATAGAATGGAATAGAAGAGAGGGATGAGATGGGATGGGATGGGATGGAAAAGCCTTGCCCCTGAGGCAGCAGTTAGCTTTCGGTTTCGCTTGGCCTGGCTGATGTTGATGCTGCTGTTGCTGCTGCTGTTGCTGCTGCTGATGACAGGCGCCAGTGAAATTGATTAATGTGACTTGTATATGGCGCCAGATGGGGGCCTAGAACTGCCTGCGCAGCAACTGCAGCAATTTGTGGCAGAAATTGTTGCGCCAAAAGTGTCACATGCAACTGTCCCCCCTGTCATCGCAAGTACCCGTCCCCGTCCCTGTCACCCCCGTCACCCCCGTCACTTCTTCCTGTTTCGCTCCCACAGCTATTAGCCAGAGTCCTGACTGTTGGCTCCCTAGATCCCTCCCTGGATCCCGGGGTCCTGGGGCTGTGTTTAGTTAATAGGCTACACAATAATTAACAGCCGCCAAGCAAACAATTTCAATGTTTGCCCGGGAATGAAAAATGATTTCTGGCCATTGTGTGGCATGTTTCACGTGGCAGCGCCTCATAAATTGTGCGCCTCGTCGTGTCGTTCTCGTTGTTGGAAAATTTCATTATGCGAAAGTGAGTTGAGTTAATGTGTTTCCCCAACAGCGCAGCGACCGGAGAGCGAACGCCGCCAGGCAGCGCCCAAAAATTATGCACAAGACAAACAGCAAACATTAGCGGAGCGTCCTCGAGTGTTGCGCAGGGATCGACTGACGGATGTCCTGTAAATATGTAAATATTTGCCAGACCTTGAACTACATATGTACATATATATTCAATGGATGTTTGAATGCCATTAATCGTTTCATTTGCTTATCAGACACACACTTGGAAAGGAGTCTTTTATAATCGATAGTCCCTTCTAGATATCAAAGAGTTTTCCGACTAAAAGGCTGGAAAAACGAAGCCGCATACCCTTTAAGTACTTTTATATTAGGCTGTAAATTGCGCTGAATGTCTATTTGTTGGGCTGCTAACAAATCAAAATGGTGCTTCATTGTGCAGGTTTCTAATTGTGTGATGCATTGGCTGTTTAGAAGCTGAAAATTCAGCTCAAAAATTCACTTTTTCAAAACACCTTACGAACCTCATACGCAATGAATGAGGATGAGGTCCTCTTTTCATGTCGTTTTCCATTGCAGGTGGTGTCGATGTAACCATAAGCATTTGATTTATCCCATTTGCCTTTTATGTTTGCGGAACGGCTCCTTGGGAGGGGAGGAGCGTCACCGTTCAGGCAATTGCTTTTCCGTTTGTCATTCCATTTCATTTTTCTTGGTTCTTGCCTTCTCTTCTGGCCATAATTTATGCCAAGACGTGAAGGAATTGCTTGTGCCACAACAGCCACAACAACAGTCACAACAGTCTAGGAGCATGGCCAACTGCACGACAGACAGAGGCCAATGTCAGCTTAACAATATAATGGGAACATGGCCTGGCACTCCACCGGCTCCTCCTCATCCTCTTCCTCATGGGAGTGGGGAGCGACAGCGAAGTTAACTGGCTTCGTAGTCATCGTATTGGCTGGTTACGCGCTCGATGCAAATTTTCTGTAACGCGAAATATGCAATTTCTGCATTAAGTCAACAGAGAGAAAACGAGAAGAGAGCGTGGGTGGGCGAGGGGACAGTGGCATTGGCGATGCCTGCCTGCGTGACAGTTGTTTGGTTTTAATTTCGGTTCAAAGGTTGCCCTGGCAATGCCAGGCTCCATCACAGAGCCTGTCTGCCACCATCCTCCTCCTTTGCGTGATGCAGTAACCAGCGGGGAAAACGACAGGGAACGAAGAAGAACGCTGGCAAAGGCAAAACACTTGCTGTCGACAAAATGTTGAATGCAGAATTGAAATATTGCATGAAATGCTGGAATTGGAATTGCTGGAATGCACTATGCCACTCCTCATCGCCTCCACTCCCGTCCCGTCCCCCGCAGAGGGAAATCGGCCAACATACGACGCGTCGTGGAACTATTTAATAAACATCAGCAGCAGCATCAAACCTCCCTGCAGCACTCATTTTGACTGCGGTCGGAAAAGCTTTTGATGTCTCGCTCGGGTGCATTTAATAAGCTACAATGGAAGGAGAGAGGTAAGTACATATGTCTGCATGTGGGCGGAGGGGAGTGTAAAGGAAGTGACTCAAAGTCAATGAGCCTGCTGCCTTGGGGATTTCCAGGGAACGAAACGGAAATAGCAGCCTCACTAGCTCACAGAGTGTATGTACTTCTGACTGGAGGGAGAGGCGAAGCGCTCAGTATTTTCCAGCAGCTGTGGTGCAGGGAAAAATTCCAATTTTGTGGCAAAAGGTAAATTTGAATGCAACCTCTTCACACTAAGATATGGAAGGAAGCGAAGGAGAGGGTGCCGTAATCACATGGAACTCATTTTGTGGATCATTCTGCTGCTGTCGGCCTGTCTGCCTGTCTGATTCCAGCAGTTGTAGGTCTTTGTAATGGACTTACCTGACGAGAGCAGAGGACCCTCTTAGGCTACTTATAGCCGTAATTGCAATTAGCATTGGCCTACTAGTCGTATACGTATTGTATCGGCCATTGTAATGCGATTGGAGCGAAACAAGAATCCATTGTGTCAGATATTCGCAGGACATATTTTCTGTGGTCTGTTCGATATTTGTTGTGCAATCTATTGGATTCCTCTAGTTTATTTGAGCAAGCGAGTGCGAATGGAGCACAAAAGAAATGTTGTTTGCGAATGTGGGTAAAGTAAACAAAAAGGCAAACGATTGCCAACTTGCAACTGCTGCTGCCTGGTGGCTGCTTCTTCCACCTTCAGGGCCTCCTCCTGCTCCGCTCTGGCCGGGTGCCAGCTGCTTGTTTAGATGGGAATGGGAATCAGAATGGCACTGCCAATGGGAGGAGGCATCCACAACAAAGCCGGTCGAAGAGGAAGTGACGAAGGCAGCTGCTGATGCTGCTCCTGGTGCTGCTGCAAACAAAAACCGAAAACTATTTGCACTCAACGGAGGTGGCAACAGCAGCAGCAGCAGCAGCAGCAAATGTTGTTGTCCTATGCTGTTGTGGTTGTTGCAATGTGTTGCCTTGTGCTACTTACGGCTGCCATTTGATGTTGTTGATGTGCCTTACCGGTATGTGCCTCACTGTACTCGTACTCTGCTGAGCAATGCAAATATGGAGGCGCCTTGCGATGTGTTTACAAGTTTGTGAATTGCTGTCATTGTCGGCTGCTGGATGTGGGTCGTGGATTTAGCTTCATCTTGGCCAACATTCAGCCCGCTTTTCATTACCAATACCCAAGCGATGTGGACCGCCCTTCCCGATCCGCACCGCCCTTCCCGCATCAGGGTAAACATCAATCAAGCTGCATTATGCAAATATTCGCCTGAATGTTGCAACAAAAGCGCATCGAGAACGTGGGGGAAGCAAAAAACCGGCGACTGCTGGAATGGAGAGTGGATAGTGGAGAGCAGCCTGTCAGACGTCAAAAAGCAGTTGCTATCCGTGTCCTCAGTATCATCCATTTTCCCCATTATCCCCTCTCTTTTTCTCTCTCTCTCTCTTTGTGTGTGCCCCTGCCAGTTGCATCACTAAGACAACAAAAAGACGCCTGACTGAGAGCAAAGAAAACCCATCGTCAGGCAGCTGCCAATACTTCGACGCGGCGGGAACTCAACTCCTTTTCCTCGCTCCTTCCTTCGCTCGCTTTGGGCTGAATTAAACGATAACGAGTTTTGGCTTTCATCGCTTCATTTTGATGCTAAAAGCAACTGAAGGGTTGTTCCCTGCCAGCGCCAGAGACAGAGCCCGAGCCCGAGCCCGAGCCAGCCAACTGTTGTTTATGCGTAAAGTTTCGCGGCCAACAGAAATACATAGGAGACGGCACTGCAACTGAAGGAAATCTGAAATTAAAACGTCTCCAGCAATTTATGCCAGCACTTTAAAGGGTCGCAGACATCTCTTTCTGGGATCCCACATATAGTCGTACGATGCCCTGCCTGCCACGAATCCATATTCTCGAATTCCATTTCATTTTCTTCTCTGAAAGTTTCGTGGGAGTATGGATGTGGATGTGCTCTCGCCGTTCCAACTTTTCCTCGCCTGCTGCTGCTGCTCCTGCTGCTGACAATAAACAAAGCTTTCATCGCCAGTGAAAAAAAAAGAAGAAAGACGAAGAAAACGAAATTCTTCCACTACTACGAACGATAGTTCGAGAAGTACTGTACAGTAGAGTAGAGTAGAGTAGAGTATGGTGGAAGGACTGATGGCAGCAGATTTCAGTTTGGGGTTTCCCTGCAGTTTGTTTAGCTGGCAACACTTTGTTGGAAAACTTTGCATAAACTTTGCGTTTGGCTTTATTTTCGGAAGAGAGGCCAAAGGAAAGCATTGCAGTGCAGGGCGGGGGGAAAACTTTGTAAATTACTTTTTCGATTTTCGAACAAAATGCAAGCGAAGTACAACAGGGCAAAAATTGCCGTGTGCTGTGCTGTGTGCTCTGCCGTTAATTGCGAGCAATTTGCGATGCATTAAAAGTTAAAGGCCTCCCACCCGCATTTGACTGGATCTGGTTCTGGATCTGGCATATTTCTAGCTTAAAATTTTAAGCAAACATTTGCACTTGAAGACGAGTAGCTTCTGGATCAAATCGAAATAATGTGCAAAATTAACATGCAATTTGTTGTGCCCCTTTGCCCTTGCCAATTTGCCCTATGCTTCTTTTGCACAATCCTACGAGCACGAGTACGTATGTATGTTTGTTAAGCTGTAAGTAGTTGTGCCGGGAGAAATAAGCAATTTAATTAGGCGACCGCTTTTGGCGGTAGAGAGGGGGCGATTGTCTGTCCTGTGTCTTTGTGCAATGCATCTGTGTGTGAAATCAAATATGCGTAAATATCAGCTAAAACATTGCTACTGAGCCCCTCGGAACCCGCACAGCGATACACGCACCCTGAATCCCGCACCCCGCACCCCGCACCACTGGAGCATGTCTAAACAAGACGCAGGCATGCGTAATTAAATTTACATGAATTTGATATTGAATACACAAGAGCAGGAAGCCCAACTACGCGCGCACACGGAACGCAGAACGCATACATATGTACATACACGCACACATTCTATCCTGCGTTACTTGCAATTAGCATTGCCTACTTTTGAGCGCCTTCGGAAGCAACTGAAAATTCTATTGCCTACTTCTCGGGGGAGGCAGATGCGAAGGAAGGCGATGGTGCTGGCGGAGGAGGAGGGAGAGTTTCTAAGCCGCCATTTGAATGCCAAGTCGCACACTCAGCCACACACAGACATGTGACTCACATACTCTTCTGCTCACATGGCACTCACACAAATGAACTGTGCAAAAGTTCATTGCGAAGTGGAAACTTTTGCCATTGTCTGCTTTGCTGCTCTCTCTGTCTACCTCTCCCTCTCTCTCTCTATCCATATCTCTGTGTGCCCCTCATAATTGCCCCGTCCTCAGAGCTCCAATGAATCTCTAATTTGGCGCATTTCGGAGTTCATAATAATTAAAATTACGCGCTGTCTGCAATGATGTTTGTCTCCGCATGTTGCTGTTGCCGTTGCTATTACTGCTGCTATTCCTGCTGCTGGTACCACTGCTGTTCTTGCTGGTTCGTTCGGCTTGTTATATGTATTATTTATGGCCTGCGAAACTTGGTCCTTGGTGACTTTTGCCTTTGACTTGGACTTGATGCCAACTTTTTGGTATTGCTCTTGGCATTCATCAACTTTTTGCGTAAATGTCACAGACACAGAGACATAGATGAACAGAATACGGAAATATAGAGATGTAGAGCGCTATATGCAAATAGAGATTTAACTCTCAATGCTTTTCGCCACATTCCGCAAATCTGATTATGAAAAGCGTTTAATTTATATGAAATTTATGTGATTATACTTATAAATGGAGAGGAGAGATACGGTTGTTGAATGAAAAACTTAAATGTGACAGGCGTGCAAAACGCCCTGTTTGATGAGCCAGCAATATTGCAGGGGCAGTGGCAGCAGCAGCAGCAGCGGCGGCAGCGGCAGCGGCAACGAAAGAGGCGGGTAACAACAGGGAGTTTTGTTATTGTTTCAGCTCTTGACAATGTCAACAGTTTTGCGCTTTTATCTGTTTGCACAATGGACTGCCTCTCGCTCATTCACACACTACCACCCCCCTCTCTCTCTCTCTCTTTCTTACTCCTGCTGTGTGTGTGTGTTTGTTTAACATAAAGCGATTAATTGCTTTTCATTAAACGTTGCTCGTTAGCCTCTCCTTCCTATCTCCTACCTCCTATCTCCTCCCGTCCTGTGCCAGTGCCAGTGCCATGCCACGGGTTGCCTTTTGCAGTCGGCGCTTATTTAACTTTTAATTTGAAGTCGCGTAGCGCGGCAATTTCCAGATGTGTTTACCTTGTGGCAGCCCCAACGAGCTGGAAACTTTAGATGCTCCACGCTACGAGTATCTGGCAAATTGTGGCAGAAGTTTCCGGGATAGTTTTCTTTTAACAAGGCTTAAAAGTTGTCTGCTCACAAGTGGGTCATATGACAAGTAGCAGTTCTCACATATAATTGCGGCTTATCATATCCAACAAACCACCTGAGGAGGGGGTGATGTATGTCTTTTGTCTTATTTTATTACATTTAATATATCCTACAGACAATAGAAGCCATTTCCATCACACTTAATCAGATCTCTGTCATTCACAATTCTTTTTGCCACGAGCATGCATAATATATATAATTGGCCATTACGCAGAGTCTGCAGAAGGCAAACAGCAGACAGTCAGACCGGCGTGTGTTTGTCGCAAAGTCGTGGCCAAGACAACGCCCATTTTGCAGTTCAAAGGTGGCATAGGGTCAAGGCCGCGCTACCAACCTTACCAACAAATCAAAGCAAACCAAAAACCAATCCATGGCGAGACGAGACGAGACACAAACAGCTGGCGAACGGATAATTGGCGTGGGCTTAGCTGCGTCTGGGTCTCGCTCTGGGACTATCAACCAGATGCGATGCAGACCTCCAGCCAATACCCAGCGATATATCATCTCATTTTTCTGTATATGTTTGTGTGCTTAGCAAACGGATTTTATGGCCAGGGGAAAGCCATCAAGGCAAAGCAATAGAAACTTTACAACTTGCAGACATCTTTTTTGGTCTGTCCACAGCAGCAGCGGCACAAGCAGCAGCAGGACAAGAATTTTGAACTTTCATCGAGTCGGTCGCCCCTGCAACTTAATATGGATTTCGGTGTGGGTGTGGGTATGCATACATGGAAGAGCATTGGCCCCAAAGTTGGCCTCTGGACAATGGCCAGCCCCAAAGGGACTGGGTATGGCCTGATGCAGAGGGTGGACAAACTACAAACTGCATTGAAATTGAGCTAAGCAGCAGAGCAAACTCTGGGCTCGAAGTTTCCGAAAAGCATTTCCTTGTCATCATTGAACTTTTTTCGGCCTTGGCCCCCGCCGGTCTTGTACTCCCCGCAGATTCACCGTCCAACGCGGGCGCTAACATGGGTGCTAACAGAGGCGCTAACAGGGGCGCTAACAGAGGAGCTAATAGTGGCGTTAACATAGGCGGCAACAGAGGCTATTCAGAGCATATCATAAGCCAACAGAGACAGTCTAGAGCGCTAACAGCGCTCTGTTATGCGAGTGGGTCGACCACGTGCTTTCGACCAGAAGTTCAGGGGCCTGCGCAATGGGTTATGGGGCCGTGGGGTCAGTTTCGTGTAACCGTTCCCAGTATTTAGGGACGACTGTGCAAATGATTGATAAACCAAAATAAATATTTGCCAGCCTCCTTCTCGATGCTTGGGCGCCAAAACAGAGCGGACAACTGCGATTCTTATTTCAAGTACGGAATGGTCTTGGAAATGAAAATGGGATTCGAGTGGAATTTTTTAGGCGTTGGTCGCACGCAATGCAAGGGAGGAGGGCAAGGCCCAATGAGAGTAGGGTCCAAACATCTGTGTTATTCTGCCGACACGCACCCACGCACACTCGCACAGAGCGGAGCCACACACAGATACAAAATGAAGGCAATACAGACTGACAGCCGTGACCTTGAGGAGGCACTGAAACGAGAGAGAGCAACGGCAACGGCAACGGCAACAGCAGCATCATCTCTCTGAATGAACGTCTATGTAAGTGTGTGTGAGTGTGTGTATGCGTGTGTTTGCGCGTCACGTGTGAGCCGTTTAGTATCTGCGTGTGGATGCGTGTGTGCGTGTGAACATTGGTCTCCTCGGCATTATAAAAACGAATGCAAATTTAATTTCTGTTTGGGGAAACATTCCCCAAACACCGGCCAATAAAGTTGCCCACATGTCCTGCCTTTGATGATCCTACTCTGCCCCGATTATTGTGCTCATTATGAGGGGGATACCCGTACTGCGTGCCCTTTGGCGCGGGGTTGAATTCCCACTCCTGGAGCAAATCAGGTGTCAATTAAATTCTCTCGTCAAACTGATTAACAGTCAGCCTCCAGGACACTCCCGGGACACAGCTGCCATGGCAATTGTGGGTTTCCACTCCACCTCCCACTGACAATTCATTGAATTACAATTTAATTGTTGCGGCAACACCCACAGCTCTCCCCCATCTGTGTGGGTCTCCCTCTTCTCCTGCTGCTCCTGCTTCTCATTTTCCCCTTGCATGTCGGCTATTGTTGTTTTGTGCTGGATTTGCAACTGTCAAAGTGACAAACATTGGCAACCGCCTGGCCTGGTGGCTGACTCGACCCCGTGCTTCCTTGGCCCCCTGGCTCTAACCATCATCCACTTATTTATGCCATTTGAGCATTTGTTGTGCACTAAATACTGCTGCTCCGTATACCCTGCTTCAGCTCCTGCCCCTTCCTCTGTTCCAACTGCGGCTCCTTCTACGGCTGCCCCATGTTGTCATGTGCAGGAGCCACATATAAATTGCATGTGACACGGTCCGTTGACTTTTATGAGCGGCAATGAGCTCAAGGATTGTCTTGGCTCGACATTCAACACATTTCAGTTGCCCTTTCCCTAATTAGAGCCGACTCCTAGATAGAGGTGCCCATCATTCCGAAGAGAGCTGCTTGCTCCTTGCTTCTCCATGCTCCTCCAGTCGGTTAAGCGCATTTAACAAGGCAACGAACGTCAGGGGCAGACAACGACTCCAATTCCGACTCGGAGTCAGAGTCAGAGTCAGAGTCAAAATCAGAATCAGAGGCGGGGAGCTGTGACCGCAAGCACAGGGGGGGAGGAATGGGGTGGAAAAGAAAGGAAAACTTTGTGAAATAGAAATGTTGCAAAATATTTTGAAGGAGATTTTTCCCACTCTCACACTGTCTCCCTTTTCCTCTTGCTCTCTCTCTGTGTCTCCTACCCCGTGCCTTCCTTGTGGCATGAACAACTTTTTGTTTCGTTCAGGTTAAATGCGCGCGAATTGTTTTTGGCCAGCGAAACTTTGTGATTTAACTTTTGAATAACAGCCAGAAGGAATGGCAGTAGGGGAATGAAGGGAATGGGAGTACGAGAGGGAGAGGGAGGACTGGTAGACTGAGAGACTGTGCCAAGTATTTAAGTGAAATTCCGTTTCAGCTGAGTCAGCAGACACAGCAGCCAGAGAAGCCTGCAGTGACCTCGCAATGGATCGCCAGGACCTCGCCAGGAGTCCTCGTGTTCTGCCAGAGCCACGACTGTCGGACTGGTTTGGCTTGGTTGTCATTTGTAAACGCACTTAACGACCAAGTGTGGGTCAGCTCGTGCTCCCGAGAATTGGGATACACTCTATGCTGTTAACCTTTTTATGCAAATTACAATTTCCAAAGGCAACTGGATGTGGGTCTAGCCCGCTCTCTCTCGGCCTGTCTCTCTCCATCTCTTTTTGTTCGTTTCCTGCCTTTGGTTTTTAGTCACATTTGTGGCTAGATGGGCAAACAATGATTCTGCTGTGGTCTCCACTTTTTGTCCATCCCGCTGGCTAATCAACTTGTTTGCTTAGGCCTAAAGAGTCCTGCAGAAGAAACAGGAACTGTAGTAGGGTCAAAAGATTTTTTAATTAATGCACACACGTGGCGTATGCTTAATGCGGGAAAGATCAGCCACACAGCCACAGGACGAATTAAAAGATATTTAAATGGGGTTTCGGGGATGGAACTCTTAGTTGCTGAAAGTAGGAGATGAATGTCCTTCATCCTCGCCTGCCCAGAGCTCCACCTTCTCTTTAATTTACATACAAATTTATCCATCCTTGTATCTCATATTCTCCGCTCTCTATCCCGCCCGCAGTTCACGCATTTCATGGCCATTAGATTTGCACATAAATTCCTTTTCGGCTTTTTCAGTTTATTTGCATTTTTCAGCTGCGGCTTTGGCCCTGCCCCACCGCCCTGAGCTGCTTTCATGGAAAGTTATGAAAAATATAAATTTGAAAACTCCGAAGCGGAGCTGGAGCTGCAGCCAGAGCAGGGGGGCAGGGAGGCATGGGCCAGGGGGACAGGGCTCGGCCTGGTTGACCGACAATTTATTACAATCACGTCAGAACTCATTTGAATGGCTGCCATCGCATGGCCGCAGTTGCTGGCCATAAATCAGGAGCTGCACTGCAGCTGATAATGCCAGCAATAAGAGGGGGGAGGGGTGAGGGGAAAAGTGTGGATAGGAGAGCAAGGAAGGGGAGAGAGTATAAGCAAGATGCTCAATTGAATTGGCCGCAGATTTCTGGCCAAAGGCAACCCACGCAATGCAGGAGCGGAACTGGGAACCCAGGGCTAACAGGGCTCCCAGAGCCCCTTTCTGGGTCACAGGCAAATGGGTCAGACGAGGAGGAGCCCGCGCTGGAAGGTTGCATAAATCACAGCGAAAGTTGCCAAAATGAAAAGTGAAAATTGCTTAGAATCTATTTCAGTTTTACCCAAGAGCAAAGAAGGAAGAGGCAAAGAGAGCAGGGGCAAGAGGTCACCTGATTTATCGAGCAGCAGCAGGTTCCAGCCATCGGGGTATGGAGTGGTTTTGCTAGAAAAGTATATTTTGTACTTGAGAGGAGGGTTGAAATATATTACAGATATTTATATTCAATACGAGCATTAAATAAAAACTACAATGCGAAATATTTACTCAATTCAAAAGTTTGATTGAGATACTCAGTCTACCATTTAATACCAGACTAATGGCTATTCTTGTGTGGAGTCCATTCCATTCCATCCCTCCATTCATTCAAGAGCCGGATCGAAAGATAAGACCGCCTTGGTCTAAGACAAGAAACCCTGAATAAAAGCAGCACAAATTGACTTGTTTATGCGATGGGTTTTCGCGAGTAAAGTCGAACAATTCGATTATTTAGTGATTTCCAAAGGATTTCCAAAGAGTGGGTCATGGGTTGGGGGTTGGGGGTTGGGGGTTGGAGGTTGGGGCGCCCAGATGTTTGCATCTTCACGTGCCTTGGAAAATAAAACAAGATTTATTTAGTTGGCCCCGGCATTAACTGTTGCCCTTTTGTTGTGCCACAAAGTCCATCCCTTCCGCTCGCCTCCTCTCTCTCGCTCTCTCTCCCTTTCTTTCCCTTTCTTTCTGTTTCTTCTGACAGGAACTCTTCTATAACGACTTTGTGTGTGTATGTGTGTTAGTGCGTGCGTGTAGGAGCGTCTAAGGAACCAACGACGCAACCAACACATAAAACTTGGATGGGTTTTCTTTTCATTAAAAGCGGATTTACGCACACACACAAATGGCTTGGGGGAAAGGGAAGTGAGAGCAGCTTATTGCACAATAAACACGAATACGCTCTTCCACACACACACACACACACACACACATGCATATATACACACACACAAAAGCACACAAATTATAGGGCCCCTCCCTGTCTTGCCCCTTGCCAAGTGGGCTGCTGAGTCAGCTCTCTAAGAAGTTCCTTTCTCTCTGGCAACGATGGCGATAACGAATCCGCAAGGCAAAGGATGTGCTCGTACGTGTGTGTATCTGTGTGACTTGTATCTCCGCATATGTGCCTGTGTGTGTGTGTGCTGTGTATGTCAGTCGTCAACTGGTCAATGTTGTCACAGACGAATGTCAACAAGAGATAAGCCATTCATTTTATTCATTCATTCATTCATTCAGGGTCTCCCCCTCCCCTATACATATGTAGCTCTAGCCCCAGTCGCCTTGCCTCTCCTCTTCTCCCCTCTCCTCTCCTAGCCCTGATATGGCAGTTAACTATTCCGTAATTTGAGTCTTGTTTGCTGTCACTCGAGACGAATATAATCGACTTTGCCACGCCGTCATCCCAGCGACATGTCTCCGATTTTGTGGGGGTCAGCCAAGCGAATAAACGCGTGAATATACCCGTAAAAATATGAAAGGAAAAACACTTTGAGAAGAGGATTCGAAGCGGCGAATACCCTATCAGTTTTCTCAAGGATCTGTGCTCTCCAGCAGAAGGGAAAGCCAAGATAAGCTGATAAATTAAAAGAAAATCTAAGCACTATGGAATCTTTCATGTTGTTTTCTCCAAAAAATGGAAACGGCCTTTCTCTGGTATACATTTTTTGTTAGGGGCAAGGACATGGTTTGCCTTGAATGATTATTTTTCCATGTCTGTTCTGCTCTGCTCTGCTCATGTCGGCTGATACGGACACATGTGTTTGCGGCTAGAGGAAAAACCTAGAGTCCTTTTGCTAATTATGCCACAGAGTTTTGCTGTTGACTTTGCTGCTCCTGGAAATAAATGATAGGATGCCTGCTCAGCTCATTCGCATCCTGGCCATGTTTGTTGACCGTTTCTTGGGCTCTTGGCCATTTGCCCAAGACAAAACAAATGTTGCTGCATCCGGGCTGGGCCGGGACGGGTCTGGCCCCGAGCTCTGTCAGAGTCCTGCCTGCACATGTACACATGTACATCCTGTGGCGGCTGCCTCTGTTTTTCTGTGTGGCCACGCCAAATGCATTTTTCAACTCCTGACCAGACCAGACCAGAGCAGAGCAGCTGCCTCGGCTGGCTTCTGCTTCTGCTCCTCCTCCTGCTCCTGCTCCTGCTCCACCATCGGTTTTTGGTCGCCCGCCTCGTTAGCCACAGCAGCTGGACCGGGCGAATGTTGCACGTTGAAAAATAACAGAGCACAGGATGTGTCGCCCATGCCAGAGCCCATGCCTCTCCTCTCTGCCTGAGCTGTTTGAGTGCTGTTTGACTTGCGTATAAATGCAATTTACAGTTGCAGGCGACGCCTCATGAATTTCAAGGAGCTGGCTGGCAGGCTGGCTGGCAGGCTGGCTGGCTGGCTGTCTGACTGGGTTGCAACTCCGGACCCTGTCGGTCTCCGGAGTAGTAGGCGTGGCCCTCTGGAATTACTTTGTGTGTGATAAATGCATCACTTAATTGTGTGAACTCATTTCTGATAGGTGGGCGTGTCGGCGAGGCCTAACCGGAGAAAGAGAAGTGTTGCAGCATGCAGATGGCAAATGGTGAATGGAAAATGGAAAATGGGAAATCGAAACTGAGAAGCCCTGTGGATCCAGCGGACACACGTACACCGTATACGTACTTCTGTGCGGACATTGCGTATACGCCTACGTATCGGGTATTTACAGTTTATTGGCGGGCTCTTTGTGGCTGCTGTCCAGCTCTCCCCATTCTCTGCGCTTATTTATTGCACATGTTTTTATTGAATTCTTTGGCAGACAGGCAGCCCAACGGATGGAGTGGTGGAGGGGGGTCGGGGCAGTCCGGGAGGACTTTCGATATAAATATTTATGCCCGGACGTAGCATTGTTTCGAGGGGGGTAATCGAATAGGACTCTGCAGACTACTGACTTCTGCTTCCTGCTCCTTAACGTTTTTTAAATTGATTTCTGGTGGCCATTGTGCCGGAGCGGAGCCGCCACAAACAGATGGGAAGATGGGCAGATGGGCAGACAGACCCCTCCCTGAATGGCGAGGCATTTATCTTGCGACCCTTTCGGGTCCTTGCACACACGCCCCACGACTGTCGCCTCGCTCCCTAAATTGGCTTGTCCGCACTTAAATCATAATCAATTCTATTAAATTATTGAGTAAGCTGCTTTCGCTAATTGTGGGCGGAGGCGGGCCCAGTTAATGCAGCAATCTCCTCGTCATCCTCCTCCTCGGAGGAGCGGGGGAGGAGGATAAGGAAAACTTTTCTTTCTTTGCCTTGCTTGGCCTGTCATCGTGCCCGGATAAACTTTATTGCCAACTTTATTCTCGCATTCCCTTTTCGGGATTTGTCACTGGAGGAGCCTTTGCGGCCGTCTCTTCGATATTTTGACTGTTATCTGGCGCATTACGGCGATTACAGTCATGTCCGAATGTCCTCCGAAGGAAGGGCGGCGAGTGGGGTGGGGAAGCTGTGGCATTTACTACACGTGGCATATGTCTGCCAGTCGGTTTTGCCGTTTATCCTGTCATTCCGACTGGACCCCGAATGAAATTGCTTGTCGGATATAAATCAACAAAGGTCCAATTTATTATGCGCATTTCTGTGAATTTTAATAAAAGAGATGACAAACTGATAGAAGTAATAAATAAATACGGCAGGCCACAGACAGCCCGGCCTGACACCTCTTTAAAATAAAATGCAAGTACATATATCCTTGATAGCTGTGCGCACGAGGATATTACATTATAGCGGATTAATGTCGCATAGAATATCACTCAATGAGCACATAGCAATGTAAAGCATAGAAAATATAAATTTCGACCAAATGACATTCATTTATTGAATGATTTCGAATGGTTGAATGGTTCGTGTATCTACACTTTTTTATAATTGGTCTAGCTATTAAACTGTATATTTGCCTTTGTTTTGTTCTTACTGTCCTCTTCAAGAATAGCATCGCAAGAGACAGCAACTTGCAACTAGAGCTCTCAATGAAAATTTCACAAAAGCATTTAAAACAAAGTTACTGTACGATGGAAGGGATTAATACTATAAATAAAGGTATTAACTCTATTTATACAATAGAAAGTATATATACTTCCTGCAGTGTTTTGAATAAATCGGTATTTTGTCTAATGTACATATTAGTGTGGACGTTATGTGATTGTCTTTGTTGTGGCTAGTTAGAGTTTTCGTTATGACCGCCATCTCACAAATCAATAAAACTTGTTGTACATTGTTAATTAACATTTCAAGATTATGAGATGTTTAATTCCGATATAGATCGGAAGGGGGGTCGGACATACCCTAAAATGGCATTTCTACGCAATGTTACTTTAAGAACAAAAAAGCCCAAAAGTATGCAGCACTAAATCCCAATCACAAAACAGCCGCCGCATTGTTAACAGAGCCATGGACTGTTAATGGAATGTTCGTGGAATGGAATGAAATGAAATGAAACGTACCACAGGAATGGGCACATGGAATGCAAAAGAAATTACAATGTTTATGCAATTTAGAGCCGCAATTAAATTGAAAACTCTCTCAGACACAGAAACAGAACAAAACCAAACGAAACGAAAGAGTCGACAAACAAATATTGTTTATGCTTATTCCGTAAATGCAGCACAGACAAACTTTTAATGAGCGAAAGAGCGAAGGGTACGAGAGATATTTGCCATTTGCCGGCTCTGACTTTTGCCCGAAAATTTAATCTGCACTTGCAACTAAATGAAAACTCTAAACATTTTGGGAAGTGGCCATGGACATGGCTCCCTGCTCCACCCTGGAGGTGGCATGTAGTAGAGGAAGTATGCAGTGAGGGGGTGTGGGCGGTCTCAAGTGCGGTTTGCAAAATGATTTTGTAATGTTGCACACAGTCAAAGCGATGCGCTCAGCTGTAAATGGTTGAACGCACGGGCACAAATGCGCATAAATAAACATTCCAGAGTGAATATTCCATAGCGTGGGACCGGCGACCAGCAGGGAGCAGGTAATAATCGGATGTAGCTAATTGAATAAAGCGTGTTAAAGCCGGGACAACGCACACACACACACATACACACACAGGACATTGCACTCGAGGCAGTCTGGCTGTCTCCCAGGACGGATGCAGGCGCATTCAGCAGCTCTGTGCATTAGCCAAATCCACAGGGACCCAGCGGACATGGACCCGTACCCGTACCCGTACTCGTACCCGTACCCTCACTGGAACTCCTCGCTCACGGGTCCCGGCCCATGCAAGCGGAAATGCACTCTCCGCTGCTCATGTGTCGCCTCCCTCTTTGGGGGCTGTCGTACACCCCCAGGATATTGCTTAATGGCCAAACTATTTAAATTTTAACTCGCTTTGGCATGGCCCAGAGAGTTCATTAGACCTTATTGGACACGTTGTCGTTCTCGTTCCCGTTTCATTATGAAAATAGCCCCAGATTTCCCCGGCTTTTCTCACTGCTTTATTTCCGTTTACTTGCGGTCGAAGCCGTGTAACGAGCTCTGGGCCCTAATCCTGTACACATTTAGCAAATCACGTATCCCACATACATCAACATACACACAGACACACACACACACACACGTGCACTAGTACAATTCCATTCATATTCTCAAACGATGTACATATGTACATGTACATATGTGTATGTGTACATCTGACTTACCTGCTTTGAGGCCCTGCAATTGCCCTGCGTGGCTGCTGCGTGGCCCATTCTGATGATGATTAATGAAAACGAATCTATTGAATACGTGCCATGCCGCTCTGCCGCTCTGCCACTCTGGACCCCCGCCCCCACCTCTCTATTGTTGCTGTCGGTATTGTCGTCGCCCGAGCAAACATAATACCCCCTAAGACCCCAAAAGACCTCTGGGGCCAAGCCGAAATTTGTTTCCTTTTGATTGATTTGTCGAAGGCGGCCCAGAGCCCACCCCGCCCAAAAAAAAAAAAAAACACTTCTTAATTGGTAAATTCAATGATTGGCAAAAGTCACTTTTATGAACTTAAATTTAAGGCGATTTCAACGGAAGTCCACTACAGGGCGGGGGGGGGGTCGGGGAGGTAAGAAGATTTAGTGTGTGGAAAGATGGAAACATTATTTAGGGGCGGCAGGCTAGGGACGGGTGCTCTGTGCACTGCATCCGTTGGCCACAACAATTTGATTTTCCGGAAAATCAAATCAATTTCAAACTCCAGTCCAGCCAAAATGTCAGAGGCTTTTCGAACGTTTCACGACTGAATGAACTGGCTAATTATTTTGGCCAATGGGCACAGACATAGACATAGATATAGACATAGACATGGACGATGGCCATGGACAGTAGGAACAGCAGGACATGTTGTTCGGGATCAGGATGCAAAGTCCATGTTGGCATCGACTGACGCCTACACAGAAGACAGATTAACTAGCTATGGAGGGTGGGGGGACCAGTCACCAGTCCCCAGAGCCAGGCCCAAAGTAGATTACCAAATTTAACGCTTCATTGGGTTTTTACATCCAGTTCATGGACACGGACACGGACACGAACATGGACATACGACATACGACAGAGTCAGCGACAGAGACAGAGACAGCGACAGGCATTGACCCTTTTGCCTTTTGGCATATTTTAAATTCCATTTGGCTGTTTCCCAGTTCCCCCTCCCTTCATGCCTTCATCATCGATGGATATTTCATATCTTTCACATTTATTTGCCATTTTTAATCAAATTCACACTCATCGCGCGGGAACCCATGAAATATTCAAGTTTCGGCTGTCAGCCAGATGTTGTGGGCTGGTCTCGGTTATGTCTGTCTTTCTGTCCTGGAATCAGCAGAGAGATATCAAACCAGCCAGCCAGCCCACTGTCAACCCGGAGCTGCCAACTGCCAGCGGCATCTCATTTTGCGTCCTTTTGGCATTTTTATCGCTCCTCACACATTGTTTTTTTGTCAGATGAGTTTCTGTCTCTCTGTCTTTGTGTCTGTTTTCTGTTTTCTGTACTGTGCTGCTGGCTTTCTGCGGGCATTTTCCCTTTTCTACGTTGACAATATTTTTAATGAAGTTCCATTCTTACGTTTGGTGTTGCCGGCAGAGTGTCAAATTAAAATAATCAGAACATGACAGCTACCGGTACTGCTCCTCCTCCTCCATGTCCCTACTCTTGCCATTGCCATTGCCATTGCTCCTGCCCCACGCTCCCAAAAGTTGAGCCGCAGAAATATGTTTCATTAGCGCGAATTTCGGCGCATTTCTTGCAACTTATTTCCATCGCTCCATTAAAGCGACAAATCCGATTAGGCGGCCCAGGCCGGCCGGCCAGAGGTTTCCAGCAGTTCGATTTTGCTCTCCCTCTGACTAAATAAATTGAGAATGAAATCGAACGTGAACCGCAACATGAACATTAGGCGGCCAGCGACTAAGCATTCAATGTCAGAGCCCTAGAGCCGCAGCAAAGAGAGCAGCAACCAAAAATCCATAAACCAAAACACACACAAAAACCCAAAAGCAAATATACAACGAAGCAGCCGGACCAAAAGAAATCTCAAGAAATTACCCGCCAGATCAGCGAATCTCCTCTCCGTACCGAACCATCCCGTACCGTACCCTTCTCAATATTTTGCTGCTGCCTCAAAGAAGGAGAGAAGGGTCCGGCGGCGGCGTAGTTGGAAATTTGAGATTTATTAATTCTTAGAATGATTCCTATAAATTTGTCTCCGCATCTGACCAGAGACCAAAGACCAGAGAGAGAGCTTACAATTGAGCGCACTGAATGGGGACGGTTCTGGGTTCTGGGTTCTGGTTCCTTTGGTCTCGACAGGGCTGACAGAGCATGCAAATTTCAGACTCAGCGCAAATTATTTTATATATCCAGATGAATTGCAATTTCGATTATGGATGGCGGACGGACGGATGGGGGAATGTGGGGATTCGACTGAATTAAAGAAATCACGATTCAATAAACATCCGCTCTATGTATATTCCTCACTGGATATATGTTTGTATATTTATTGTCCCCCCGACTTTATAGACTGACAAAATCGCATGAATCGATTCGTAATCCGCTTACAACATCAATTCCGAACTGGACTGCCATTTCATTAATGCTAATTGCCGCCAGGGTGGGGTTTCGAGCAGCTTAATACTGTTTTCTTGGCAGATTAAATGAAACAAAGGCTATACCAAATATTTACATACTTATTAGCGATTCCCCCACCCCCAATAAGTATATATATGTATCCACAATACCCGCTGACTCTTTTCTAGGGTCCACTACAATTGAAATTTTAATTGAGAGTCTATTAAATCAGGATTTACGTAGGGGAGTGTAAGGTATAGTGGCGGACACTTTTTTTTTGCATCTCCTTAATACTACTGCATATAAAATGTCAGCACGATACAAGACATCGACCTCAGTGATAAAAAGTTTCAGATGTGGCCTGCCAGATTTGACAAGACTCCCCTTATGTAAATGATTGTCAATAGCGCTCTGGTCTTCTGTTCATCTGGGTATTTCAGATAATTACAGATGTCCGACCACAAGCCACAATATTCGATCAATAGAGCGCAATATTCGTTAGAGGTTAGAGCAAAGACTTGCATATTGGCTTCCATACACCCCTACCCGACACGACCCCAGCGGAAACTCTAATCTGGCAAATGCAACTCACACAAATATCGCATTATTCAAGCCGGCGATTGTGGCATCTTCTATTGGTGGAAGCTGCTGCCTGTTGCTGTGGTTTCTTGTGGCCACAAAACGACACCCAGTTGGCTGAAGACGTGGAAAAACAAAACTCCCATGCATCATGCTTGGTTATTTAATACATTTTTCATTTTTCCCAAACACAAACGCACAGAGAGAGAAGGAGAGGGTGTGCTGGTGTGTGCTTGTCTTGAACAGGAACACCTGGCAGCGAACTATCGGAGGCAACTGTTGCTGTTGCCCCAACATCACCACCCGGCCCACCGCAAGCCCCCTGGCAAGTGTGTTGGCCCTACAAATTGCTTCCTCATTGGCTACAGCAATTAAAAGTAATGAAAAGTTGTGCAAAGCAACAAAAAGTTGCCTGCCCCTTGCTCTACCTCTAACTCTGCCGCTGCCGCTGCCTCTGCCTCTGCCGCATGCAACACATCATCATCTCTCTACATCGACAGGCCCGGGACAGCCAGAGGTTCACTGGATTGGAGAGTGTTCACTGGATTCGTTAGAGTCGTCGCATTCGTCGGATGCGGCGCTGCATTAAAGTCAAACAACGGTAATTATGCAAATTGCAAAATAGAGCGACTGCAGCAGCACCCCAGCGACAGGCAACGGCTGTCAGGCAATGGCTCCAGCTCGAGCTCCTGCTCCAGAGCTCCATCTACAGGCACACAGCCAGAGCCACAGCTCCAGCGTAGGCCACACATCGCACTCGATGGTCTCCGCCTCCTCCTCCTCCGATGGTGGCGGGGGGCAAGGCGACCGCAAGTGTTGCCAGTAGGAAATCAAATTAGCGCGCCACACCGGACGGGGCAGCCAGCTGGGCAGCGGTGTCCACTCGCGCAGCCTGCCTAGCTCCTGGACTAGATTCAGACCACAGATATGGCAAGTTGTTGCAGTTGTTGCAACTAAAGCTGTTACTGTTACTGTTGTTGCAGTGGCAGTGGCAGTGGCTGTGGCGGCAGTGTTAGTGGTGGTGGCTGTTGCGGTGGCCACCAACACGCACGCCAGCCACTGGCAACTGCTCTGCATATGGTCTGGTATGAGTGAATGCGATTACCAGCGGACTGCATGGACACTTACACAGGAACAGGCCACAAAACGCCTGTCCTGTTTTGAGGAGGGAGGCATGCGGCATGCGGCATGGGGCATGGGCAACGTGGCATCGTGGCATTCGACTAGAAAAGGAAGCTTTGAGTCAGCGGAAAGGCTGAAAACTCAGGAAATGGCTCCATGAGATCTTCTTATAATCTATGCTAAGCTCTTTGCTCAGGCACTTTGCCTCATGTGGCATGGAAGAATGTTGGAATAGTTAAATGATACCTCACAGTCCGCACAGTCTCTTCCCGCCATCAAAGCCAGATTACGAATACAGTTAGCCTGGAAATTGAAAAAAAAAAAACTAGCTAGAGAAAATAATGGTATGGTTTCGATAGATTGATTTGATAGACAGGTTTCACGACACCGAAGAACATCTCGAGGAGAGGAAATGGAAATGGCAAAATAAAGAGAAAAAAATATGTTTAAGAATAATGAAATCAGAACATATCAGAATTCAATAAATGTTTCGCATAAAGTTTTCTTAAGAAATCATAACCATGGCTCCCATTTCTGATCTCATAAGAAGATTCGAATTGAAATTTTGTAGAATTTGCTTTAAAGAATCTAAATAGAGTTCTGCCCCGGGGCTACAGCTACTTGGGTGTTCCACAGCTCATCGCAGCTGCGGTGGATGCCATTCAAACTGAACTCTCAATTGTGCTTCATATTTCCCATTTCGTACAGACAGATAGCAAAGTTGTAAACAAATATACATACATACATATACGTATGCCCTCATGTTACAATGCATACAAATAGAATTCTAGTAGAATCCATCCGCTCTCCTATTTTCGCTCTGAATCTTCTGCGTCTGCGGGCCAAAAGTAGTTTGAAATAAATGTCCATGACTAACGTAAATTTAATTAGTTCTTCCGTGCCAAATTGGAGGGGCACAGCCCCAAACCGACTTTCAGCTAGGGACACGTATTTGTTGTTTTCTTGTTTTTGTTTTTGTTTTTTGGGATAATTGACGTTTGACGACTCTTAGACCTAGGAGCAAATTCTTGCCTCCTTGGGGCTGTGCTGGGTGCTGGGTGCTGTCCCCCATCCATCCCAGCCATCCAGACATAAACTTGAACCCGTTTCGCTGCCGTCGTTCCCTTTTGGTTACTTCTGGAGCTGCCTGCTCCTGCTCCGTGGAAATGGTCGTAAACTTCTGTAGCCCCTGTGCCGACAGCAGCCTGCAAGTTTTATGAGCATTCCGCTCCTCTCTGGCCGAGACAGAGGGAAATGCGAAATGCAAAATAGCGGAAATGGTTCTGCCTGAAAATGGCATCAGAAGTGCGCAGCGATCTCTCTCTCTCTCTCTCTCTCTCTTTCTGTCTATGGCAGAAACGTCGCCGGCGGGACTGGCCACGCCGCCATTTGAGGTGTTGAAAATGGACCTGGCCTGGGGACAGTCGGGCAGCTGGGAAGCTGTGGCAAGGTGACTGTCTGTGGCCCATGACAGCTACGCTAATTGCAAACTGCCATAAAAATGCGCAACATATTGGGAGTGACGGCAGAGATCTGTTCTATGAATCAAGTTTGGCCAAAATGCATTTGCCATTGGCCTGGTCCCAGTCCGAGGACAGATTTACCGAGAACTGTCCAGCCAAATTGGGTCCGCCTCTACATGCAGTGAAATATGTAAAATTGCAAAGAGATGATGGAACGGAGCAGCTACATCCATTTAAACTCCTTTTAGAAGCTCCACTTTGTTCGCTCTCTGCTCTCTCCAGTTCTGTTCGGTTCGGTTCGATTCCGTTCTGTTTTTCGCTTAATTGGCATCGAATTGCTTGGATATTTGGTGTCCAAAAACAACAAGAAGCACAGATGGGGCAGGCGCTGGCCGCGGAGAACGCAGCGGAGGCTCATCAATACAATGGCCAATCCAATACATAGCCCCCTCGTCCCTCTTCCCTTCCCCCGGACCCGTGGCATTTTTCAAAGTCCGAAGCGCGTTAACAAAAATCCTTTTGAACATGTCTGTGCTCCTAATCAAAATTCCAAAAGTCATCAGCTCTTGTTTGGCCCCCTTCCCCCATCTCCACTTTGGGGCAGAAAGTTAACTTAACTGCTGCTGCCCCTGTTGCCCCCGATCCCCACTGCATGCCCCTGTGGATGCTGCAGCTTAATGACTGCCGCAAGGAATTCTTAAGCCGACTTTTGGTCCACTCTCCGCACAGACGTACCGAAGTATTACTACAACAAGAAATGGGAAAAAAAGGCAAAAATGGATTTCTTTAATTTATAATTTATTGATGTTACCGATTCCCCTGTCGTTGTTCGTTGTTCGTTGTCCGTGCCCGCGTCTGTGTCCGTGTCCGTGTCCCTGTTCGCTTGTCCCTGCCCGCCAGTGTCCAGTGTGTCCTCTTTGTCCGCTTTCCACAATTGCTCATTAGGTGCCGGACATTAATCATGCCGGGAGTGACCCAGAGACGGCCACTAGGTCATTCGCTCCGAAGGGGAAAGTAAACAATTTAACGCCCTCGAATAGCAGGCCCCGAAACTTGCTAATTATCCACACATTGGCTGTGGCACATGAGGCAGAGAGATGATCTTGGAGTGTCGGTGTTCTTGGAGTGGGTCAAAAGCAGAAATATAAAATAAAATAAAATAAAGCTTCTGCGGGGGAAGAGGTGGAGAGTTGTAGAAAGACCAGAAAGAGATACAGAGCCGAACAGAACAGGACAGAACAGAACAGAGGCAGAAATCCAATTTCGTTTCACATCAAATTGTGCCACGCCCCGCTCAACGCCCCAAAGAAACTACCGAAGTAAGTGTGGAGCCAGCAAGCAGCTGGTGTGGCACTCTACCGCGAGTCCCTGCATCTTGCATCATCCATTCCCCACTCCTGCACTCCTGCACTCCTCCACTCTTTTTTCCACTGCACTTTCATTCCAATCCATTCCTTCCTTCTTCCTTCAGATATTCCTCCATTCCATTCCATTACCCGATTCCGTCCAGTGCGTAGCTGTAAAATGCAAAGGGAAAAGTGATTAATTTTTGATATTGTTGAGGAGATTGCCTACTAGGGGGAGCAGAGCGGGCATATGAAAAGGGATAGGGATAACAGAGGAAGAGGGAGGGAGAGAATGTTTCACAGGTGCCCCACGCAGGAACGAGTTAGGAGCCCCAGACCCCGAAACAGGATACGCCATGGCCTCAGGTTGGTAACGCTCCACACCGCACACAAACCATCCTCCGCACTCCTCTCTTTGCAGATATTCTCTCCTCTTCTCTTCTCTTCTCAATTCTCAATTCTCGTTTCCCTACCGCTTCGCCTTTCGTTGCTGTCTGCCAGCTATCAATCAGCTTTTGACATTTTTAACTGGAATTTCATGAAAATTTATTCGATTTTAAATTAAAAACGAAAGAAAAAAAACCAGCAAACCAAAAGGAAGACAAAGGACAGACAATGAAAAAGGAAAGGGAAAGGGAAGGAAGGGTAATGGGCAATCCTTGATCCTTTATTAGCTGATGCGTAGCTCTGGGCCCCGAGGTGCGGAGGCGCCTACAAATAAGAACAATTTCTGGAATTTACATAAAAATTTCTGCATTCGAAATGTTTAACGAGTTTTATGTGTTGTTTATTAGCTCCTCTACCACTCACTCTGCCACACAGGCACAGAGCCACTCAGCCACTGTGCCCCTCTGCCCCACCACTGAAATCCAAAGACAAACAAAAGAAATAAAGAACCTTAAATGGCAATTTAATGAACTCAAAATCCATGAAATGAACGTCAAGTATTGCCCATCAAAATTCATTTGCACTCGAACCGCTGTCAGAGAGAGATACGATTCCGATTCCGATGCCCAGTCCCAATTCCAGTCCCAGTCCCAGTTCCAGAGACCGAATGCAGCTCCGAGGCCACTTTTGGACCGCTTTAAGCTGCTTAAAACATCAGATGATTGCGGCTGATTAATCAGAGGCGAGCATTTAAGCCGCGAACTGCTGCCCCGAACCCACGAAGGCCCGAAGGGGTCCACCAGATCGAACAGGATAGCCACAAATAGAAAGAGTGAGAGACAGAGACGGACAGAGAGAGAGAGTGGGGGACGGGTTTACGGGTATTTGGGCCATAAAAGTGTCATTTATCAATTCGAATAAAAACGAATCTGTTTTTTCTTAATTTTTTTTCTGTAGGTTCTCTGCCACACGCAGTGGGAGAACATTCTCGCCCTCTCCTTTTCTCTGTTTCTCCCAGTGCTTCTCCCTTTTAATAGATCTCTCGCTTAATTGGCTGCTGCCTTCTTAATGTTGTGACATCAATCAGCAGATGCTCAACTCTTTCTTTCTGTCTAGTTTTTCGTATCCACAAAACCAAAAGACAAAGAGAAAAACCCATTTTCAATTTGGTTTTAACGGTCGAATCGAGTATTCCCAATTTGTGTTTATTACTCTGCCCCCTCCCTCCCCCACACCTTCCCAACACGACCACCACCACCCGCTCTCAGTTTACACCCATTGATTGGGGCATGCCTCCATGTCACATGGCCATGTCAGTTGTTTTGTCAACCTTATTTCTAATTGGAATTGGAGAGGAACTACAATATAACCGCAATGCCATTAGGCCGGGTCCTGCTCCTGGTCCTGGACCACCTTTCTCTCTCTCTCTCTCTCTCTCTATCTCTGCGTCACTCAGAGTACGCACAAAATCAAATAGGAGCCACCTCCACCCACCAACACACTCTCAGATGACGCAATATCCATGTACACTATCACGGAGCTCGCTCCGGCATCGAACGCCTGTCAATATTTACACTAATTCCCCGAGTTGCACTCTGTGTCCCCGCTCTCCAGCCCGGCAACAGCTGTGCATTTCGTTAAGGACTTACCAGAACCAGGATACCACCCGTAAACCGTAAACTCCCGTGTCCTGTGGTGGTTAGATGACTTTTATTCGTAAACTGGAAACAGAAACTAAACTGAAACCAGGAAAAGTTGTACGAGTGCAGCCTCCCTGAAAGTGGAAAAAGTGGGAAAATTGGGGAAAAGTAGGAAAAAGCGTTGCGGTTGAGGGCCTGGCAAATTTTGTGCCTTGTTGTGGTCACTCCTTCTCGAAGCCCTCTCCCCTCTGGAACCTTTTCCTGCTCTCTTGTTAACGTTTTTCAAGCATACATACATATTTGTCGTTTTATTCGTTTCAGTTTTTTTAGTTAATTTATTTCAATTAGCGCAAGAATGTGACGCAAACTGTTTCCGATGGGGCAGCAGCAGCAGCAGCTGCAGCACGACCGACACATGTCAGAAAGCATTGTGGCCCCGCCCCCCAGCTGCCCCTCATATCGCCACCCACATTAGAGGCATACGCTAGCGCCAGACAAAAGATACATTTTGCTCTGACGTTTTTGCTCTTTTGCCGCCTGCTTGATTTTATGGCGCGTGACAATTGTGCCTGCCCCGATCCCCCGATCCCCCGACCCCCCGACATCAGCCAGCAACAGCAACAGACCGCTCCACATTTGGTCTGACCCCTGCATTTATTGTACTGCAATTGCATTTAAATTTGCCTGCAAATTTCGTTTAATTAACGGCCAACAATCCCGACTTGTGCCCTGCCTGTGCCCCAAGCCAAGCCAAGCCAAGCCAAACGACAGCGATTGTTGATTGTTTTGTCATTGAATCCGTCGAGGCAATGAGGCATGAAGGCAGAAGCAGAAGCAGCATCAGCAGTAGCAGTAGCTCTGCCACGCCCTGAACTGCCACACGGCCACAAGCGGAAAGAAGAAAGCAGCAAGCAGATGAGGGGGGGGAGGCTGCCCGCCCCACCACTACCACTACCATTACCACTACCCCTCTATCACTATCCTTTAGCGCCACTCAACTTTCACATGACTCCGCTCTAAACTTTTGGCCAAACTATTTTCCGTAGTAATCGAAACATTCTGCGAGTATTCTGTGCCCCGTCGCTTATGTTGCTGTTTCATGCATAGTTGCATAACATTTTTTGTGTTGGCTGGGAGTAGTGCTACTCCTACTACGAGTATGTACTGAAAGTCTGAAGCTTATGCAGATACAATGCAGATTGGACGCATCCTTTATGCTGTCCTACCTTATCCTGTTCTGTTTTGTTCTGTCCTGCCTGTCCAAATATTGGGCCATGACCCGAGCTCCAAACTCCAAAGCGAATAGTGAAGAGGATCTGCAGCATTCACTCACTTTTCAAATGTCGGTTAGATCAAAACAACGACATTGCGAAAATTTATGAGCTGCACGGAATACAAAAGACCAAGCGGGCAAGACACCATACCACACCACATCACACATGTGGCAGACACGAGACGTGGCAGACAGACAGACAGACAGACAGTCTCGAGAACCCCAAAGTTGTTGAATAAAAATGAAAATGAAAACGGAACGAATGAAATGAAATATATTATATTTTATGCCCATAATAATGACACAACACCAACTCCCGAAGTAGAGACATGAAACATGGACATGGACAGGGGCAAGGGCAAGGGCAGACACAGAGGCAGAGGCAGAGACATAGGCAGAGGCGGGACCAGAATCTCGCCGAAAATGTTATAAAATGGATGATTATGTGAGCGATGCGATTCAGACTTCTGTGTATCTGAAATGTGTGAAGTTTATGAACTACCACCACCCGAAGGTAGATCCAGGGACAGGGACAGGGGCAACAGCTTTTCTGTAAACAAACACTCAGGCAGACACTCCGACAGAGAGACAGACAGACCATCTGGAATTGTTTCAAGTGTCCGCCCCATAAAAAAGACATCAATTCCGCGTTTGTTTGGATACAATAATAATCCAAGAAGCAACAGCAGCAGCAGCAACAGCAGCAGCCCAGATCTACGCCGAACTCATTAACAAAATGATCCAACAAAACATTGTAATTATCGAGAGCCAAGGGGCCCCAACAAAGATGTGGAGCCGAAAGGCAGAAGAGCCACGAGGAAGCAGAAGACGAGCCGGAGTAGGAGTAGGAGGAGGTGGAGTACAAAAGCGGGAGAAGGCTTCTCTATATAGCCTGGGGGCTATTTTCAGCAGCATTCCGCAATTAAACACTTGAAATGGACTTGGCCGTGACCCAAGTGGCAGAAGCTCAATAGTATCCGTGCTTAATACCCTAGATATCACCCAAAAGCCGAGCGAGGGCACTCTTGATTTGCGCATACATACATACATATGTATATAAGCCCCTAAAATAATATATTGTATATCGAGCCGAACATATTAGGTAGCACTCAGTGGGACTGCTGTGGGAGGCATGGCTGTCTGCACAGTTAAACGTCTAAATATAACGGATCATAAGAGATCATATAATTCGTAAAAAAAATAAAACTACATTCGTTATTTGGTAACACTTTTTCCAAGAGTCTCTAAAGGGTATCTCCATTGTCGATACCCCACTATTCGATGTTCTTGTCCTTATTTTTGCACATGTTTGCACTATGGTTGATAATTATAGGCGCTGTTCATAAGCGACTGTGCTTGTGTGCGCGTGTGTGTGTGTTTTTGTGAGCGGGTTACTGCTTCCGAAGTGGGCGTGTGCCACAGGCCCTCTCTTCTCCTTGAGAGAAGGTACGAAAATGAGTTGGTAATAAACGCCGCTGGCCGTTGGCCACTGGCCAGTGGCCACACCAACGCCAACGCCCACGGGGTGACCAGCACTCGAAGGCCGGCCAGAACATGAAGAAGAACTCTGGACACCTCTTGAAATCGAGATGGAAACCGGGAGATAGTCGACCCCCAGACACTCCCCAACCCTAGACCGCTTGCTTTTCTACAAAATTTTAAGTACCTCTGTCTCTGTGTGCTGCGGTGCTGTGTTTCTGTGATTTCCAGTGAAACATGAAAACGGCAAATGAATTACGAACGACTGAGCGACTGAGCGACTGGGAATGACTAACTACTCACGCGGTGAGTGGCACCACTTCAGATGGGCCAAAAGCCGCTGATAAGACGACCAAGAACCAGAAACAAAAGCGCTTTTAGTAGTAGGTTTCGCTCCCTCCACTTCTTCCACTGCTTTGAGGCCACTCCAGGTGATGTACATTTTTGACAGAGCAAACAATTGAAATGAGAAATGAGACAAAGAGACACATACCTGGCGCTGAAAGGTCTCTCTCTCTCCCTCTCCCTCTCTCTCTCTCTCTCTCAGTGTGATTCTTTTCCTTTTTCTTTGTTAGTGTGGATCTGGTGGTTTCCAGGTTGGGCTTGTTTCGAGTGCGTGCCACAACATGAGGTGGGGCAGGGGCAACGCCTGATTAATTTGAACTGATAAGCCCGTCATTTGCTTTTGTGTAGGTTGGGAAACGTTGCGCAGGCGCACAACGCACACATTTTCCAGGTCATACGCCCCGACATTGTTTTTATCTTTATCGCATTTTGAGTGAAACATGAGCAATGTTGTTGCCGCTTTTGCCGCGGTTGCCGCTGTTGCCGCTGTTGCTGTTGTCTTTTACCTCCAGCCACGTTCGAAAACAATTACCCCACAAAAAACCCAGGCACTGAGCGCAATGAGGGAGGCAGATAAAAATCGGAGGGGGGAAAAGGTTTTTAACGCATCGTCAACAACGCCATAAGCGATTCCACACACCGCCCAGCGGCAACTTTGACACAACTGTCCCACAGTCCGACAGTCCGGCTGTCCGGTATCCGATATAGTCCTTACCGCGAATTCGGCGTAAACCTGCTGACGGAATCATCCAGAGATCGGAGCGTTGATCGAGAGCAGGCAGCAGCCAGCAGCCAGCCCTAATAAAGTTGTACGAGTATGTGGCATGCAACCGTTAAGTATCTTTGCCAAACGCTAATAGCCTGCAGCTGTGCTCTGCAACAATCTGGGAGAGAGATCTACCCCCGATCGGAGTGGGCAAAATGGCTAGGAGATTGTGGAGTGAAGGCACAGATTTCTCCACTCCACTCCACCCAGAGGAGAACATAATTTAGCCGAGTTGGGGCCATAAACTGCAACGGCAGCTTTAAGTTATGAGCGGGTTGGCAACAGCACCAGTAACAGCAAACTCAAACTGCAGCAGCAGCAGCAGCAGGAACAGAAACTGCAACTGCAACTACAACTCTGCAGCTGAGTTCATTTTGCTGCCTCACATTTCCAATTATAGACAGGGAAGCATATTTCACTGGGAGAGGTAGATATTAGCACAGGAGATACCCTAGACGACTATACTACATAGTACACAGATTTCCCTTGAAAGGTTTCCCTTGAATATATTTCATATTTGCACTCTGAAATTGAATGGTGTGGTTCGTGTAAAGAAAGATGTTCCCATTATTCTCACAAGAAGGACACTATTCTGTTCCCATGTACTGTTCAGGACTTATCTTCAGCTCTCAATCAATATACCCATCAATCCACATGTCTGCAAGGGGTATGGGTATGGTATGGGTATGGCACTCTTCACCTCACTGGCAGTTGATCTAGTCTGATGCCCGTTTCACCTGTTGCTGGATGCTGGATGCTGGAGCACTGGCTGATGCTGGATGCTGAAGCTGTGACTGTTACTGGGGATTGGAATAGCGAACTCCATTCCGCATCCACGCCCCGATCGTTGGCATGCACAACATAAATTCAGTGCGGCACACTTGGGTGTTGGGTCTGGGGCTCCTCTGCCTCTACCTCTGCCTCTGGAGGCTCCTGCTGCTACGGCTGCTTCTGCTGCTGCTGCTGCACTAATTTATAGTTTGCAGACTAGTCGAGTGACTGACAGGCTGCCTGCCAGCCTGCCTGCCTGGCTGGTTGGCTGAGACGGAGAAGACACTCCCGACAGACGGACAAATTATTTGCTTGCCCGAGCTGGAGTTGGGGCCTCCTTCGGCCTTTTTTTTTGGCTGCTACCGATTCAGAAAGATGTGCTGCTGCCGATGCCTGGCTATGGCATTTCGCTGGTCTCCAAAATTGAATGCAAACCTCGGGATGGGGTTGACAAGGCTGGCGGACGACGACGATAAGCATCGTGAAGCAGATACACAGATACTCGGATACTCGGATACTGGGATGCTCGGACTCGTAAAGTGGGCACGCATTGACGAGAGCGGGACATGCCCAGGCCACTGAGCATCCACTGAGCAGATACTTTGCGTTCCTTATCGCCTGATCAGCTTGTTTCGGACATTTTCTTGTGTAATTTGCGCCTCGTCGACTGCTCTGCATACAAATGAGCCTGCCAGCCGTCACTTCACTTCACTCAGAGCCCAGGCCCAAAAGAGCCTTAAAAATACAACGGCTTAGAGTTCTGCTTGCTGCAAGACACTTTCCGTATACGTAACCATATCTCTCGCTGGAACAGTCGCCCCAAATCCTTTGCTTTGCCCAAATGCGAGTACAAGAAATTCAATTAAAATTATGATTTTGCATAAATTGAGTAGAGCATGAGAACGACTCAGACTCAGAGTCGGAGTCGGAGTCCGAGTCGCCACAATTTGTATCTAATGAATCGCTCGGTGGCAGGCAACCCACAAATTAAATGGTCTTCAATGAGCAGTCAGTCGACAAAAGAAACCAAAACCCATCCGCCATCCGCTATCCGCTCTCAGTTCTCAGCTCCGATTCGTGGGCGGCGCCCAAGTCGAAGTGAAAAATGCTTGAAAGGCCTTTGTTATTGCCACTGGATTTCGGTTATGGCTTTATCTTTTATGGCCCACTTGCCCCGGCCTCAGCCCCAGCCCCTGACCGCCGCTACCTGGCCGCTACCGCCCGGCCACCGACTTTGTGGTTAGAAATGATGAATGAAAATCCCAAGGAAAGGAAAGGAGAGGAGAGGAAAGGAAAGGAAAGAAGTGCGTGTGCCAGAAAACTAAATGAACATGAAGAATAATGGAGTGGGATTAAGTTGAAGCAACTCGAAAGTCGAACGGAGTCCGGAGTCTGGAGTCTGGAGTCTGGGAGTTTCGGCGTTTTGGAGTTCATTAAATTCTGAGATCCGTAAAATATGCAAAGGCGTGCCCGGGCAGAAGAGATTATCAGGGGGCGACTGCTGCAAACTGACTTTTAATATATGATAATTAATTCATTATCGATGCTGGGACTGCAGACAGCAGCAGGAGTGGAGCACAGGAGGACAGACAGCGGGATGACAACGCTGACAAGGATTTCACTTGCAATTAAAACGAACAAGACACAAAAATTGCCAGCCAAGGCAGCGGATAAGCCGGCAACTTGGGGACGGGACTAACACTCGGACTCCCCCAGTTCCAGTCTCGCATCTCCATCTCCGTACCCATCTCTCCATCTGTACTCCTGGCCAGGAGACACTGTCAGACCAGACAGAGAGACAGCCAGACAACTGGGCATCTCCTGGCTGGCTTGCTGGCTTGCTGGCTGGTTGCCTTGCTGGCTAGCTGGCTGGCTGGCTGGCAGGCAGCTTTCATTCATTAAAGCGCACCCCAAGCCGAGCCTCGACATGGACTAAAAACTGATTATCTGCATATAAGCCAACTAAAAACTGGATACACCAACAACAGCAGCAGCAGCAGCAGCAAAGCAACAGAGCCATCGCCATAGCCATAGCATCGCCATCAGCCACATCAGCATCTGCAGCAGCGAAAAGGAAAAAATAATTGCCCAGAACTGTTTAACATATCACGAGAGTGGTGGGGCGCAGGGAGCAGCACGAGGAGGAGGAGAGGGAGATGCCTCCCCAGTCGAGTGAGTCTTTTATAAAAATTCGCAACATGTCATTGGAGTCGATGCGATGCTGGGGCGCTGTGCGAGCGTATCGTGAGGAGAACTTCAGCCAGCAGCAGCTCCCGAGGCACCCCCAACTCTTGGACCCGTTCATTGTCTGGGCAACTTTGACTGCGCAGGACACGGACAGGGACACGGACATGGACATGGACATCGGCATCGACGTGGACATGTCAATGTCTATCTCCCTTGCTCTCTGTCTCCGTCTCCGTCTCTCTTTCCCTCTCGCTGTCTCTGTCTCTGCCTGCGACTCCGACTCCGGCTCTGATCCATATCGTTAAAAGTTAACGCTTTAGCGGCTTAAACATGGCTTTTAGCGTTAATTAACAACGAATTTTCGAAAAATGCAAAATGTGCGCCACTGTGGTAGTGCCACAGCCACAGCAGGAAACGGTCGACCCAACAAGTAGACAGAATGTTAAGTGACACGGAGCCGATAAGCTGCCGTTGCCCGCAGCTACATGGATACCGCCGAAAAGTCGACAGAAAGCAAAAAAACATCGACATTGCAGGACCCTCGCATCCAGCGATTTCCACTTTCAAATGCTGCTTGTTTGTACAATCAATATTTTTTTCGAGCGAGTATTTTCGGTGTACAGTGCGGTTTGATATAGTATTCAATATGGAACCCAATCCTCGACACACACACAAAAAACAAGCAACCAATTTTACTGTACAATATTCTTATTTTTTTCAATTTTAATTACATGTAAAGTCAGGGAAATGAATTTCCATATATGTGTCTTTATGGAGTGAAATATACATATACCCACAAAAGAAAAATATGCACCATTCGCAACGATGGTTAAGCATCGATTCGATAGAGATATGATCTCCTCTATCACATATCTTTTGAAATAATGTTGTTTTTCCGTACTTTAACTGAACGATGAAAACCGCTGAGAAGAGACAGTTGATCCATAATCATTGCCAACGAGAACTAACGCAAATCCTCTTAAAGTTTCAGTTACCTCTCCACCCATAACGACTCTGGAAAGAAATCCAATCAAATACATTTCGCATAATATATATCATATCATTTTATTCAAGCAAACTAAAAATTAACAAATTGTTTAACCAAAAAAAAATTGCTTAGACAAAACTTAGGGCCAATAGATCCACTATATTTACACACATACTCATTCTCTTACTATATTTATTGCTAGTTTAGGCGATTATTAGACTGCATTACAGTGTTACACAACTGCCACGGACTACGACAGCAGAGGGCAAGTGTTATAGAGCCTATAGTCGTGCTCGGTTTGGAAGCCAAAAAAAATAACTTAAGCGTAGACTAGACGATTAATTTAACTATCAGCTAAATTGATTGGAAGAATCCGTGTTACTACAGGCTATAGGGAAGCACTTGGAAGTGTGTCGGAATTGCAAGATCTGCGAATGTTGATCCACAGATACAGATACATACAGTAAACCTTATACCTTTAGGAAACATAACTTTCATTTATTAAAAAAAAAATTAATATTTACAGAACCATTGTTCATTGTTCGTTATTCATCATATATCATTCGTTATTCATTATTCGTATAGTACTTTACAGTTTACAGTTTACACCTTAAATGTTAGATCACAGTGGCGAGATTGGTTATTCGACGCCTGCCACATCGGTTCTGAACCGAATCAGGGGGGGGCGGGCGTGTGCCTGCAAACAGCCAAATGGAGGATCCGTCCATTGAGGACCCATTGGGAACTCCGGCGGACACAATCATCTGGGCGGACAGAAGCTGAAGTAGGGGAAGAGCTGGCAGTGCAGGGAGAAGAAGCGCTTGGGATCCGTCTTCAGATCGAAGCCATCCACCTTGATCACGTTCCACTGGTTCTTCATGTGGGCGTAGCTGAAGGACACCTGATCGTGAAACGTATCGGAGCGTATGAACTCCATGGGCTCCAAGTGCGAGTGGAAGTTGTCCACCACCGTCAAGGGCACCTTCAGGAGATGCTCTGCGGAGACGAAGGAAGAACAACAGTTAGTCTGGTCCTGGTCCTTTCCTCTGCAGTGTCCTTCGAGTGTGTGTACTCACCTATAATGAAACCCATTGTGACATCATCCGGAAAGCGTATCTTGTCGCCGATGCTGGTGAACTTGCCGCCACCTGCTATGGGGCGCATCTTGAGCGTCAGGGCCCGGCTCAGACAGAAGCCAGCGCCGCCAGTGGCGAACCAGAAGGTTATCTTCTTGTTGGTTGTCGTGTTCTTCTGCAGAGAGGGAGAGACCAGACAACAGAGAGGGGGAATATTAACGGAAGAACTGGCTTATGAATGGGGACGAGGATGAGCAGAGCAAAGGATAAACTTGGATAAAAATCCATTTTTGTTTCTTTTTTTTGGCAATGGCCCAGAGAAAATTGCTTCAAAATTAAAAAAAAACAACAACAAAAACCTGAAAACCCAAAAAGCCGAAAACTGGCCCATGCATCTCGTATATGATTAATTGACCATGTAAATGGACATGTGCGAGGTGGAAACTTAATACGTGGGTCTCTGGCTCAAAGAGTAAGCTGAGACCTGCCCAGGATCTCGTCTCCCTCTTGCCACCCTGTCTCTCTCTTTTGATTCTGCTCCTTGGTTTTGGTTTTTGGTTTTGGTTTTTGGTCCGCAAATCAAGCGTAAAGTTTGGGGTTTATTTTTTAATTAGGTATGGAGTTGTGGAGTCCAGGGCTGGACTGGCATGCTCTCTCAAATAAAAGAGTCTAACAGGTCTGCTACTAAATTTCTCTTCAATCGATCGCCATCCCTGGCAAGCACTGGCTTAAGCCGACAAAACTGTGGCAGCCACATTTATTGCGGGATCAGCTGGGGCGATATTTCAAATGGTCTGGAATGGGAACGGGTTCAGGCTTGGATTCGGATTCAGATTTATGTAGATTCAGGCTCTGCGCTTGCTGCTGGCTGCTGGCTGCTGACTGCTGCTATGGCTCTATAGCTCTATGGCTTTTGCTATTACTGTTGTTGCTATTGCCGCGCCAGATCATATCGGTTATTAATGATAGCCTGCGCTGGCAGCTGGAAGCCAAATGGCGGCATAGACAAATGGCCCGGGCGGCCACATAAATAACACAAGGCCCGGCCCCGTACCAAGCCTGTTGTTCGAAGCGAGCTCCAAGGAGAAGATAGAAAGGCGATCGGAACGACGGAACGGGACGGGGCGAGACGGTAGGGGGGACGCGACGAGGCAAAAACTTGTAATTACGTATAGGAAAATGGGCAGAAATAACAGAGATTTGCACTTACACTGTCCAAGTGGATCTCCAGCGGCGAGGAGATGCTCGGCTTGCCTAGATACCAGTCCACACTGGGGCTATACTCGTCGAGCAGTTTCACCAGCCTCGGCACATTGACATAGTTGTCATCGTCAAAGTGACAGAACCACCTGGAACGAGAGAACAGAACACAAAATACATTACTAAAATTCGTAACACGACAAGATCACATTCAATTTTTCGCCCGTACAAATAAAACACAAGTAAAAGATATGCCCTCCCACGTGCAACTGACGCTGGAGGAGCTGGTGAGGATTGCCGTGGGCGTGCCGGAGATGACACACGTCAACGTGGCCGTGTTGCACAGTCTGCTGAATGTGCTGCTTAAGAAACTGAACTGCAAGGACGATCTGGTGACCATTGGCGGGTTCGAGGGCAAGTGCATGGAGCGTATACTGGAGCAGTCCAAGCTGTCGACGCTGCCCTTCGACGTGGAGGCCATTGTGCCCATCTCGGAGCAGCTGGACAAGATGGGGCAGCTGGAGAAACGCATTGCGGACCTGGAGAAGGACCTGGAGTGCCACTTCAAGCAGATACGCCTCTGCAACAAGGCCAACAGCAAGCAGTTCCAGGCGAAGATATGGGAGAACTACGCCTCGCCGTGCGAGGACCTCTGCACCGCCTGCGACGAGGACAACAAGATCGCCTGCAGCCTGCTGGCCAACGTGGACTTCATGAAGAAGCTGATGCGCCAAATCGCCGGCCCCATCCTCCTCCAAATGGAGGATATGGGCAAGCGTCTGGATAAGTTCTACGAGACCCTCAAGGTGTTTCTGCGCCAGACCGAAGCGCTCTTCCAGCGCCTCGAGCTGGTCAAGCAGTGCGTCGTGGAGATCGAGACCCTGCGCAACCTGGTGCATGAGTACAACATCACCTTCATCGGCACCATGGAGGAGCTGCAGGACATGCTGGACAGCAAGCTGGACAAAGTCCACATGCCGGCCCTCAAGAAGTACATACGCGACCGTTTCGACGACATGGATCAGCGCCTGCGCATGATCGAGGACAAGGAGACCTGCCCGCGGGCCGCTGGATTCATCAATACGGGTATCAGCTGCCTCTCCTGCGGCAGCACCCGTGTCGGCGCCGATGTTGGCCCCCAGACCATTGCCTTGATGCCCGACGCCCCCAACCGCGCTTCGCCGGCCACGGTCGCATCGCCGCTCAACTGCCACAAGAACCTCGTGTGCCGCTCCATCGAGAAGGAGCCCACTCTGATGGCGCGCGTAAAGAACCTCGATCTGGGGGTTATTTCCTCCCGACTCAACCGCCCCGCCTACGGGAAGGTATGCAAACTGCCCGAAGCCAATGACACCATCTACGGTGTGCGTAATTCCTGTTATTCTGGTTAGCTATTGCCATTGCAAGCCCCCCCACCCCTCCCGCGCTCCCTGCCACACCCCTGTTCAACCATGTTCCCCGTATGTTAGTCACCATCCCAATCCAAATCGTTTCGTTTAAGCAATAAAACATAAGACCCCTCGTCCCTGAGGCCACTCTCAAGGCTGTTTCCGTTAATCAGCAGAAGCGTACAAAAAAGTGCACTAATTTAGATTGCAATTACCGTGCAGCCAGAGGAGGCGGCACAGAGGAGGAGGCGGCATAGGGGGGCAGAGAAGGGGGCCCGAGGAGGAAGGAGATAGAGATCGCCGTACCCCGGCCCCAGTTGTAGTTGCAGTTGCAGCTGCAGTTGCACTTTTTATAGTGACAAACGATCAGCCATATCCGGTAGCCAGCGGTGGACTAATGATGGCATTAAGCGGCAGCTGAAAGGTCGACCGCTGGCCACGCAGACGGAGAGTTGGAGAGTCGGAGAGTGAGTGCCAGCCAGCCTGGGAGCCGAGGTCCGATCCGCGGTAGGGGATCCTCGACTTTGCACTGATCTTGACAGTGAAGGAATTTGACCATAAAAAATCAGAACATATTCTGGAGAAGCCCTGAGGGGGAGTTGGACATATAAAGCAGGGAATATAAGTAGAACTCGTAATCGCTCTAGAGCAGTAGTTCCCTTGGGTACTCCATGGTCTTGCAGGGTATCCATTGGTCGGTTTGTGTGTCTTGGCTTTTGGCTTGGCAGCAACTTTCGTTGAGCCCATAAGTATTCAATAAAATCGAATCGAATCTGGGAGGATTGGAGGATTGGCAATGGCTTGTCTTGTCTTGTGTGTGTATTTCTTGTTTTGGCGTCTAGTTGGGTAATTTAATATAATTTTTATTGCATAAGCCGCGATACAAGAGATGGCAGGGTGTGTGTGTGTGTGTGTGTGTCGGTGGGGTAGATAGATACATAGATACTACTCCTAAGCCTGGCATTCATAAATTGCCTGCTGTTTCGATGTTGTGTCTATTGCTGCTGCTGCTGCTGCTGCGCGCGACTGCTGTGGCTGCTGATGTTGTGGCTGCCACATGCGATACCTGTGCGAAACGGCAGCCACCTCTCTATATCTCTCTCTCTCTCTCTCTCTCTCGCTTGCTGCTGTGTTGTCTTTCCCCGCTTGGAGTCGCATCGTGACGCATAAAAATGCGCGTTTAATTTGCTTAATTATGCGCAGAGCATAACCCATCTCCCCACCATCGCCGCCCCGACCCGACTCCTGTGTCCCGTCTTCTGTCTTCGGTCTTCTGTTTCCCCCATTGAGGCTTTCCCTGGTTTTCCAAATTGAAATCTAGCCGCTATTTTATGTTCGTTGTCGTTTAATTAACGCTCGTATTCCCCCCCTGCCTTCCGCCTGCCTGCCTTTGTGGCATTTATGAAAATGTTTTCATTTGGAGGTTCGCTGGGTTATCGATTCGGGAATCGGTGCCTCTCTCTCTCTCTCTTGCAGATAACTCTTCTTATGTGTAGTAGCTTCAATCTTTGTATCTGAGAAGTGTGCGTGTGCATGTGCTTGTATGGATGTGTATGTGACCATTGAAATACGAAACGAGTGCAAACTTTTGGCTTAGTTTATTTCCATAGCTGTTTTTCCAATTATTCGCCGCTGCTCCGCTCTGCTCTGCTCTGATGTGGGCAGATTTCGATCAGCAGACAGCTGCTGTTGCTGTTGATGTTGATGTTGCTGCTCTCCATCCTGCCCCAAAAACCCGCTCCCGGGGCGTTGGCGGCTGCTGCCTCCATGCCATTCCCAATTCCCGTTCAAGCAAGTCCGTGCCACATAGCAGGCGAAATGAGTTTATGTCTGGAGCCACAATAAAAAATGATTGACGGGGCACTTCAACTCGAGAGCAGAAGGAGAAACTGTGCGCTGTGCGATGTGCGATATGGGATGTGGGATGGGGAGTCCCGGCCGGAGTCTTAATAGATTTCGCATTAAGAGCGACCGTTGCAGAGGCAACTAAGTTGTGGTGCACACAGGCAGCGCTAAAAGTATTTTGACAGCAGGCGAGAGATAACCGATCGCCGAAAACCCAGTGCCCAGTGCCCAATGCCCAATGGATGACGATGACGAACTGATTTCGTTCGGGTCTCTCTGTCTCTCCATCTCCCTCTCACTCACTCTCTCTCCTTGGAGAGGCTCTTGCAATTAGCAATAAGTCAGCTGTCATCTGGTCTGGCGAACGGAGAGCAGTGCGAGGCGAGGCGAGTATGCTTTATAAGTATCTTTCGGATGCCAGTTTCGCGGATTGATACAAATCAATGTGGTCGTGGTCGTGCTGGGCAGGGGAGAGGAGGGGAAGGGAAACCAACAGACAACAAGATATTTACATTAAGCAGGAGTCCGTCCGACCACTCAAATCAGCCAGAATGTCCGCTGTCCGATGTCCGCTGTCTGCCTCATTAACAGAGACAACAACAAGCAAAAGTCGGAGACGGAGACAGAGCCAGAGACAACAGCGAAAGGGAAATTAATCTTCCCATTTTGGATGCAGTCTGCTTTCATCTTTAAGTGCAGCCATGAGTCTGAGATTTATAGGGGGGGGGGGAGGGTGCTGTTGCACGCCTGCACGCCTGCACGCCTGCGCACCCGCTATTCGGCTGTTCGGCTGTTTTGTGGCAGATACAAAAAGCGTTTCACTTCTGAGCGACTGGACAGAACAATTGAAATGCATTTGTCAAATGCTCGCCCTGACAAAAGCAAATCATTAATTCCGTGGCAGCGGCTCAAGTGTGAATTGAATGTATCTTGTGGATACACAAGCCTGCAAATTGAAGGCAATTGTCGGCGATTATGCTGTGCTCGTGGGTGGCTCTGTGTGTGGGAGACTGTGCGCGTGTGTGTGTGTGTGTCAGATGCTGTGGGAGGCGCTAATTGAAATGTGGAGCAAAGCAGAGTTCTGTCTCCCTCTCAGCCGCCAGCAACTTCCCGGATGTGGATGTGGATGTGGAGAGTGGAGTCGCTTGGAGTCGCCTGAGTATCTATCAAATGCAATTGCATTTCCTAATGGAAACTCCGCATGCAAATGCTGCTGTTGCAGTTGCAGCAGTTGCACGCAAATTGCCTGCTTCCGCTGCCACAATTCTGACAAAGATTTCAGCTCTGTTTTTGTATTTTTTGCTTGTTTTTTGTCAACATTCGTTTAAGGTCCGCTCTCTCCTCTCTCATCGAATCAATTGGATAATGGGGATTGCTGTTGCGGTTGTTGTTTCTGTTGTCGCTGCCTGCCACAAGTGGCAAATAAATGAAATTGATGCGTTTCTCTAAAATGGCTGGGGGAAGTGTCGCCCTGGTTGGTGGTTCTTCTTCCCCTAAAGGAAAAGTCTCCACACACTTCACACGCATCTCCCTTTCTCTCTCTCTAAAAATAGTTGCCCCTGGCCGCAAAAAAAAACACTCGTGGAAAGAAGGAAAATTTTCTCACACATTGCCACAACATCTGCTGCTGCTGGCTGTTGGCGTTCCACATACGAGAGTGCGAGTGCGATTGCGAGTATGCCACGGAATGCTCATGTGCTCCCCCTCTGTCCCACGTCCCATCGCAGAGAAAATCCCCCATTGCATTTCATCCAGCGAGTGCATTACAAACAGCGATTAAAAATGTCGCAGCCTTAGATGGATATTGAGTGTGTGACTGACTGTCTATCTGTCTGTCTGTCTGTCTGTCCGTCTGCTGCGGTGGCTCTGCTGTCTGTCTGTCTGTCTGTCTGTCTGTCTTTCTCTATTATTTTATTGCAGCTCAGTGTTGGGGATTAGCAGAGCAACAAGTTGCGGTGGTGGCAGTCAGTCGAAGAAGGGTGGAGAAAGGGCGCCTCTCTCACGCTGGGAAATTTCATTGATGGCCAAACCAGGCCAGGCCAGGCCAGAGCGAATCATTCGATTCCCACGCACCCACAAAACAGGCAGCAGACACCATACCACGCAGGAGGTGGGGAGGGGAGGGGGCAGGGGGCAGCACTAACAGACAGGGCCAAAAATTTAAGTAGCATGTAAAATCATTATCATCGTCAGACAGACTTTGGCCTCAGTTTCAAGCCAGTCTGTCACGGCTTTGGCTCTGGCTCTGGCTCTGGCTCTGGGAGCTCTCTTCGACTTTGCCTTGATTGATGCCGCTGATGGGCCCATCCTTGAGGCCCTCCATCGGCATCGCCATCGCCATTGCCGTCTCCATCTCCATATCTCTTTGTTCCATTTACATTTTATGCTGTGAATATTACGCATATTACGTGTTGTAATTACCCAAGGGGTGGGTAGTGGAGGGCAGTGGAGTTGATATGCCGTTATTATGTCAAAATGTTGATTACGAAACGTGCCGCACTCGTTTGCACTCGTCTGGATCTGGATCTGTATCCATGGGATGCGTCATTCGAAAGGGAGACCAGTTCCGCTCTGCCCTGCCCTGCCCTGCTCTGCCCTGCCCGCCAGTCAACCTCGGATTGCAATCAGATAAATGGGTGTTTATACAATTGCCTGACAAGTTTTCCGTGCCGTACGAGTATCTGCTGGATACATACTCGTAAGGTTAGGTGTGGCATACACACACACACACATGCACGCGCCCAATCCGACCGCGAGTCCGAATCCGACTATGAGCAGAAACAAAAGATAAATTAGAACTTGAAACGAATAAATCGAATGAGATTAGGCAGGCAGGGAGGCCAGGGAGGCCAGGGTGGCCAGGGAGACGGAGAGCCGAGCTTCGAGAAAGGAATTTAGAGTCGAAAAACACACACAAAACTAATTAATAAATCGTGGAGGCAAGGCTCCAAACGCTCCACTGTCGCGCACAGTGGGACGCACCCTTTCCCGTAAACACCTCTGGCGCCCCGAAATGTGGAATTTCTTTATGAACACTGTCCGAGCGGGGTCTATAATTGATGACTGGCCGTCGGTTGATTTGGAGTAGGAGTAGGAGTTGGAGTAGGAGGAGGTGCTGCTGCTGTGGATTGGGTATGGGAGATTGAAGATTGGAGATAAAGGAGTGACGTGCCAGGTCATCGCCTAGTCGCTGTCTGTCTTCTATGACTTGCAGTTGCTGTTGTTGTTGTTGTTGCTGTTGTTGTTGTAACTTTAATTAAATTGCACTAATTGTTCGGCATTATAATGGATACCCAACACCGACAACAACATGGCTGCTCTCTGTTTCCACTGCCACTGCCACTGCCACTGCTGCTGCTGTTGCTGCCACTGCAATTAGCCATTCAAGGCGATTCAAGACGGAAAGGCGGTTCAGTTCAGTTCGGTTCGGTTTGGTTCGGTTCCTTTCCCTGTTGCCCGCGTTCGCACAGTGGGGCAAATAATTCATGTTTTATGGCAAATAAATTTGCATTACGCCGCGTAACAAAACGCAATTAAAAGAACTGGTCAGATTTGCATTTAATAGAGCCACTCTGGGGCCAGGGGAGACGGCGACGCCCCACAGTTGCCAGCCAGCAGACTGCAGTTCCATGCAACATGCTGTTGCTGTACGCACAGCAGCAGCAGCAACAACAGCAGCAGCAGCAACAGCAGCACAGCGTTGTAAAGAGAGAGTGTAGAGTGGAGCGGGGGCAACACAGCGTGGCATAATTGCCAGTTCGAATGCACGTTAATTAACCTCTTTTTCATGTTTCGCCTGGATTTCTGTTTTGGGATCCAGAGGATCCCCAATATGTGGCTGCTTCTGCTGCTCTTGCTGCTACATTTCGTCGCAACATGAGCAAGGTTTTAAACGTTGCCAATCAGCCGAGAAGGATACATGGCTGCCTCCATGTGCAACCGTTCGTTCGTTCATTCGTTCGTTTGGTTTCCTGTGCCACCTGATACCATTTCGGGACCCAAGCAGCAGCCACATGCAGCCACCAGCAGCGCCAGTGTGCAGCCTCATGGCTGATGCCTCATGCCTCATCTGGCTCATAACTGCACATTTTCATTGCTGGTCATTTATTTTATTTCAGTTTTGTACAACAGCAACACAAATTGTTGCTGCTGCCGCTGCCAGCAGTTGTTGCTGCTGTTGCTGTTGCTGTTGCAGTTGCAGTTGCAGCTATTGATTGCATGCTCCGCGCTCGTATAATGACAGTTTCAAGTTCTAAGCCAAAACGGCAAGTCAACTTAAGATGAAAGCAGCCAGCCAGCCTGCCAGCCTGCCAGCAAGCCCCATCCAGCCATCCAGCCATCCAGTCGTCATCGCCATCCTCCATCATCTAGAGTCCGAGCATGTCCAAGTTGTTCTAGATTTCTGGATGATGTTGTGTGCCCCTCCCCCACCCCCTGGTGCTACTGCTGCTGCTCTCAGTGTAATTACAAATAAGCGAAAAGGGAGGGAGGGGCCATGGCCGCAGTAAAAGAAAAACCAGATAGCAAAGTCGAGCTTCATGGATGGCGAGGCTTTTGATACTCTCGCAGATTGATCGCTTCCTTTGTTGGCTATAGTCAGCACTCGTCCTTTAGCTGAGCGGCCAACACGCTGATGAAATCATCATACTCTGTTCCCAAAAAGGGTATAGCAAAAACGAGTAGAATGTCTAGGCTGCTCCTTTGGGCGCTAGTTGAAGTGTCTTTTTCTGGTCCGCTCCTTTTATTCTCTGGTTGCGGTCGCCGGACAAGTTTGGAGTGGATTGCTGCTGGGGCACTGTTGCTGCTGCTGCTGCTACTGCTGTTTGCTGCTGTTGCAGCGTCTTAATTGCGCAAATTAGAACGCATGGCAGCTGCAGCACAGAGCCCGAGAGTCGAGTCGAGGAGAGGAACGCCCGAGCACTGGGTGTTTTGTATTGCCATTTTGCCATTGCCCATGGATAGATTGCTGTGATGGGCTTCTTCTGCGGTCGCTTATTAAAAGCATTAAAGTCTATTATTACAGAAACAGCAAAGGCAACAGCAACAGCAGCAACAGCAGCAGCAGCCGCAGCCACAGCAGCCATAGACACTGCCACTAGCAAGGAGTCATTGCTCTCGGAGATGCCTCTCCAAGTTGTTAAACAGAAATGCATCGAATGAACATTAAGCTGGCAAATATGACAACATTTTAGGGGTCTGTCTGCCCTGCAGCAGCAGGGCAGCAGCAGTCCGTACAACAGTGTGATGCTGCATACCCATCTGCAACATGACCTCTTGCCGCTCGCTGCCCGGGCTAATGCAGTAATTCTGCATGAAATTGAAGTCGTACGAGGCACCACCACGTACGAGTACGAGTACGGGTGCAAGAGAGTACGAGGTCTCACTCTCATATGGGTAGCCCACAATCAATATCTTATATACATATATTTGCAATCTGCAATCTGGTATACTCACTTCTTGCCGCTCTCCAGGAAGACATCCAATTCGGCGGACATCTTGCAGCAGAGCGCCTTGCGAAAGTGGCCCTGGGAGCACTTGGTGTTGATGAGGTGGCCCTCTGGAACGAAGAACAGAACAGAGAAAAGACATGAAAAGGGGGTAAAGGGGGGCTTAAACATTTTGATAAAGATTGGTAATTAAGCAGAAGCCAACGAAGAAACAGGGAACAGAAGGAGCCACTGCCAATGCCTCTGCCACTGCAACAGGCACTCGGTGGCAGTGGCTGTGGCATGGTTCCACTTCTATGTTAATTAACTAAAAGGCCAAGTTCATATCGCCCCAAAACAGGAGACGGGGCACCCGAACAGTAGCTTGTTAGTCGAGAATGCCGCTCATATCCAGCGGATACATTTTGTATCGTTTGACAGCCGCCGCCGCCGATAAAGATGCAAGCCCAGGGAAAGGGCAGGGGCAGGGGCGGCAGCAAGGGCTCTGAAAGCAGAGCACAACGCACAAAAACTTTTGCGCCTTAATTGGATGAAAATTGTTGAAATACTTAAGAACACACTCGGACACAGGCACAGCGAGTGAGAGAGAGAGAGAGAGAGAACTTATCCTTTGTCCAGTCCGGCAGAGGCAGGCAGGCACACACATAACTCAAAATCCCCGAGCGTGTTTAGCAGAATCCTTTTGGCCAGCTTTCGGCCTAATCAAAATACCAAAAACGCAGGGCCCCAAAGAGGAGTCTGCGTCTACGTCTGCCGCTGCCGCTGCGGCTGCGTCTCCGTCTGTGAAACCTGAGATCGTCTCAGCCTCTCTGCTCTTTTCAGATCATTTCTCTTGTGTTTCTGCTGTGTCTGCTGGAGTGTATGCAAAAATGGAATATACAATTTTTTGTTTAAGCAAAAATTGAAATTTGAACTTTTTTTTAATTAAACTCTTCTCCGCTTCGCTCTGCTCTCTGCTCTGCTCTGTCTCTGAAAGTCTGGAAATCGAAGCGCAGTCCAGAGCCTGCAATTCAATTAAAATGCGGGTGAGTGATGAAGTTCCCATCTCCCTCCGCCACTCTCTCTCTCTCTGTCTCCCTCTGTCTCTATGGATGATGGAATTTATAAACTTTAATCGGTTTTCGGATTGTTTGTTGCTGCTGCCTGCTGCCTGCCCAACAGACAGTGGCCAATATTAGGCGGTGCTGTGGGCGTGGCCCTTGGCTGATGTGAAACTAAATTGAGAACAGGCCAAAGCCAACGAAACGGATCGTTTTTTGGATCGAATCCAAAAGGTAAGAGGTCGAGGGTCCAGGGTCCAGCGTCCAGGTATAAAGAACATCTTTTGTGATAAATTTGTTTTTCCATCCTCTCCATTTTCGGATATATGTATATAGTATATTATTTTTGGGCGCAAAAAAAACAAAAAGGATAGAAAGCGCGGGTGCGGGTGCGGGTGCCACTGGGGGATAACTTATGGCTTCCTCTCTCTATCTGTCTACTCACTTGTCCTCTCCTGGTAGTAGTGATCATCCGTGTCCGTAAAGAACCAGGTCTGCAAAAGAAAGAGAAACAGAAACCAAAGTTAGACTTAGATTTGAGATTTGCATATGAATCATGTAAATTACAAGAAGAGAAAAACCAAGAGGCCAAGAAACCAGAAAACAGAAAGCTGAAAGCAGCAGCCTGGGAACCCACTTGTGATTTTTACAGCCACGGGACCTAAACTAAACTTAATTATTCGAAGACACAAAACAAGAAACGAACGCGTTTGCGGCCTACAAGAATCAGCCAGCGTCCGTCCGGCAATCAGATAAGAAAATTCCCACACACCCTTTAGTCTTCGCACTCTACGTCTACGAATAAGTCCCTCTCTGTCTCTCTCTCTCTCTCTCTCGCTGTCTTTGAGAGCCGTTCAAGAAATAACTCAAGCAAAAAGCCAAAAGAAAAACGAAGTGGCCCAAAGAAATCAGTCAACTTTGGCGGTGGCTTTTTCCATGCATCGCTGACTGCGGTAGGGTTCTGTTCTTCTCTCGTTCTTATAGAGGGAGCGGAACCCCTCCTTCTCATTAGTGGTCGGTCGGTCGGTCCGTCTGTCGGTCGGTTGCTCTCTGGGAGGCTTTCTCTTTCCACCTCGGCTTTAATCTATTTGGCTTTTTTCCGTGTGACATTCCCTTTAGCTATTTTGCATCTACTATATGTATTTTTTTTTTGCTGCTCTTTCTCGTAATAAATTTGTTAACCCAACGACTCAATTGGTTCCCCCACCACCTGCACCTCCTCCGCCGCCTTGGGATTAAGATTGGGATTGGGCCTGAGTCTGTGTCTGTGTCTGGGCCTAGGCCTGGGTTTCCCTTAATAACCTTTTTGCTTTTTTTCTGCTTTTCTGCTTTTCTGCTTTTTTGCTTTTGCCGTTGTGTCAAATCAGGCGAAAATCGTTTTAAAGCTTTGACAACTACACGAACAGCTTGTTGTTGGCCCTGTTGCACCGTTGTTGCTGTTGTTGCTCTTGCTGTTAGCCATGTTGCTGTCTCTCTAGCTGCTTGGAGAATTAAGAGGCAGGAGAGGCATGAGAGGCAGCAACAACTTGGGCAAACAATACGCCCGCTCCGCAAGCATTTTGAGAAACGACTTGCAACAGTTAGAAAGTCAACGTTGCAGTGCCTCCAGTTCCAGTGCCTCCATTTGGAGTTCTTTATACACAACTGCCACACAGCAACACCACTTGCAGCAGCAACAAGAGCAACAGCAACAGCAACAACAACTTGCTGCAAAGTTTTTCATCGTCGTCTGGCTGAATTTTCATGGATTTTTACGAGATTTTTGCAGTTTACTTTTTCTACTTTTTCTTTTGGCGACGGAGGCTGCTGCTGCTGTCGCTTCTTCCCCCTTGCCTTAGGGGCGAAAATGTTAACACCATGTTGCAGTTGCGGACTTGTTGTTGCAGTTGCTCCTATTGTTGTTGCAGCAGCAGCAGCAGCAGCAGTTGCAAGTCCGCACTTGAGTAGCTTTTAATTTATGTGACTGTTCAAACCGTTGACAAACAGCATTACAACGTGTCTCGCAAATTTATGGCTCGACTCGGCCCCGCACTGATGGAGCTGTCCCATAAATACAGTTCTTCGAAGAGAGTGAGAGAGAGAGAGAGAGCGACAGCATGGCATGGCATGGCATCGATTGGGCCAAGTTAATTGAAAGGAGGAAACTCTAGCCAAAGACATTGACAAGCAAATCTCAGAGATGGCAGCATCGCATGGCTCCATGGAGGACTCGTGTGTTTCGCTAAGGACTTGCCATGTGCTCATAAATTTGGCCGACACTTTTGGGCCCAGCAAGCATTTAATGGCCAAGTGCACAGGGAGCGACAGAGACAGCGACAGAGAGGGAACCAAGTTTAGGTTGGATTTCCATGGCGTGGCAGGCATTCAATTGGAACGAAGCGATTGCCACAACAATTCGTTATGTTTTCGGCGCCCAAAGAGCAGCAGCAGCGGCGGCAGCAGCAGCAGCGGCAGCAGAGGAAAAGCACAAGCCAAACAACAGCTCTAGCCCCAACTCCTAGTTCCTAGCTCCACCACTTGGCTAACTGACTCTCGGACCAACAATGAATGCATTTTCAATGGCGTCTGCGTCTCTAACTGCAGCTGCGGCAGTTGCCCCAAAGGCAGGCTGGCTGGCTGGCTGGCTGGCTGACTGGCAACTCTGTGGCCAACCATTTGGACAAACCATCGAAGCATTTTTGGCTTTTGGCGTTTTTCCTTTTGCCTTTTGCCCCATTCGCTTTGTTTTTCTCGGTCGCGCTAAAATTTAATGCCCACCCTTGCAGCACACCCTCCTCCCCCACCCCCACCACTGCCCACCACTGCCCCGATACTGTGCACTGCTCGGCTCCCACCTGAAAGCACGTGGGGTGCGGTCAGCCGCCGCCGCCGTTTGGCCGTTTGCTGCATGCACCTCGAGGCCGGCCGCCGCTGCGCGCATTTTCCGTCTGCGGTTTGCAGCTGGACGACCAGCCTTACATCTGGACCAACAGCAGCTCCCCACAGCCCCCCCTGGCTCTACTACCCACAGCTTTAACTTCAGGTCCCAGTTGCAGGCCCAGGCCCAGGTCCAGGTTTCGGGCCGGTCACATTTTTGTGCATTGGCCAGCCCCAAACGAAAAGTGGCCAAAATTATAATCTATGCACAAGGGGCGTGTAGCGTAGGCAATGGATATGCTTTCCAAACTACCAAAAATTGTCCAAGACCAAAACCAAGCCCAAACCGAAGCCGAGACCGAGGCCCATGCTGCAGCTGGAGTCCACTCGGAGTCGAGTGAAAGTTTCCAAATGAATAAGCCAGCCTCATGGGATGTGACTAATTTGGTTAATGCCAAAAAGAGTGCCACAGTTCCACAGGCGACTACTCAGCATCCAAGTTCAGTGAGCAATTTGAATTGTAAATCCTAAAAACTATGGAAAAAAGTAAAAGGCAAAGGACTCTTGATAGTTCAATACATAGAGCCCCCCCATTCTGATGAGTTTACCCATCACTCGCAGGCCACTCGGGGGCAGAGCAGGGCAGGGTAGGGCAGGGCATCCATCTCCCAATTCAAGAAGCACTGAACCAACCGCAAGATGATCTGTGAGGGGCGTTTCGCATTTTGCGTAATCTTTCTCAGCTACGAGAGATCCCATCCCATCCCATTCCCATTCCCACAAAAAAGGTTCAGTCAGATATTAATTATAGGCTTTTGGGGGCAGCTCTGTCTTCACCTGTCTGTGAGCGCGCCTGTGCGTGCCCCCGAGGGGCACCAGGTCCATCACAAGAGTGTTAAATACAACAGAGAAAACAAGCAAATGAATCAATTACTTGTGTGATTTGTTGTGCATCAAATGTATCTGTGAATAGGCTTGGAATATTATTCATTTGATTCATTGCCCGACACATTCAATTAACGTGATGGAAAACTGATTAAGAACTCATAAACGAGCCAGAAAGAGAGACAGAGAGAGGGAGAGCGAGAGAAAATTGTATGAAAATTAAATTGAATTTCGATATTTCGGATAAATATAAACGAGTGTACACACACATATGTACACAAAATATGTGTGTTTGGTCGATGTTTGGTGGCCGGCACTGTTGCAGATTAAAAAGGAAGTCCAGTATGCGGGTGGGTTGATGGAAAGGAAAGGAATGGAAAGCGGCGACTGGTCTGACGGATCTGTGTCGCCGCCAAAAAGCAACAATTGAAATTTCAATTTAATGCGAAATTGAATTCAATTGAAGAGCATTGAAAGAGCAGAGGAATGAGAGCACGAGAGACGAGTCTGTGGCCAGCGCCACAGAGGTTCAGGTTCAGGCACGGGCTGTTACTATATGATATATGTATGTACTACACAAAGAGGGCTATTTAAGTGCTAGATACAGTGCACTACATTACCATATGGACTGGCAAAATAAATAAACTTTAATTCAATGGAAACATCATGCCCAGAGGTTTGGGTCTTTGGTCTTATTTCTCCGAAACGTACTGTACCCTCCTCATCTGTCTGTTTCTGTTTCTCTTGTGCGTTGGCGGCACACTTTTGGTGGAGACTATGTCCATTAATTGAGCTTTAATTGGCATTTGGCATGTACTACTCGTACTCGTAGATCCGTATGACAGAGGCATATGGCTCTCGAGGAGAAGGCAAATCAAAGTACCCGGCACCGGACGACAGCTAAAAACTTGAACAATGAGCGACCAGAGACAGGCGGAGCTCTGGCTGTCATATGCGCGATTCTGTTTCCTTATTTATGAGCAGATGACATGGTCCGTTGTCCAGCGCTGGGCCCATCTAGTGATTCATCACCGGGGCCTTGACTGGCACACTGGGACTCTGTCTGTCTGTCTGTCTGTCTGTCTGACTGTCAACATGCCAGGCGACGCGTCGCGGAGATTTGGCGGCGACTTCTGGTCGCTGGAGCACCACTACGTGCTGAAACTTGTGGCAGCCACATTAAAGCGAAATGCGAGCCAAGAAATAGAAGAAGGGTTAATGAGACTTGGCCATCAAACTGTTCTGTGTAACGCATGGGGCATGGAGCTTGGGGCATTATGGTTTTGGAGAGAAAAGCCTACAAGAGGCAAGACGCGCAACATTTTACGACATAGTTTTCCACAGGGCTACGTGAAGTCTGACTGCTTTGCTCAGAATCAACATAAAGCGACAAACTTACCGTCCGACCGAATCCGACTTCTCTGCGAATCAATCAAACAATAAGTCAGGCAGCCAGCGTGGGGTACACGGGCATGCGGTACACTTCATTAAAAATAAATAGTAAATGGTAAATCAAGACAAGCAAATCGAGACACGGACAGCCACCCACAGGAAGCGGAGCCAGCGGAGCAGCAGCGGACCAGACCGGAGCCCCGGACCGTAGCCCCTTCTCGAAACACTCTCCACTCCATGCCATGCCACACCACTCCACGGACAGCTGTCAGTCGGTGTTCCCCGATCTATCTACGAATCCAGCGACTGCCTGACATTTGACATGCGTTTGCGGTGGCTGCTCTGTGGCTCTGTGACTCTGTGACTCTGTTGCTCTGTGCCTCTGTGGAGACCCCAACAAATGAGGGAGCCCCAGCAACTGACTTTCAAGGGGCATGCAAATCCGGGACAGACGGTAGCCAAAAAGTCACTGCCAGGGGTCCCCAGCTCTGGCGGAAAATCCAAATGGTAATACAATCCGAAATGCAAAGCGATTTTCCGCCGCCACCGCCAGCACCACCGCCGCATTGGGCATTCAATCAAAGTCGAGAGCTCCGCTTGGGCCTTTCCAGTTTTGGCCAAAACTCTTTACAGTAATTTATGCTCATTTGTAAGCATGAAAAATTTGAATCATTCATCAAAGACTCTGTCCGGAGAGACAGACTACCAGGAGGCTGCAGGGAGCGTACGGTGTGCCCGATCTCTTGAGGGGATTTTGTGGGATTTTAGGCTGAAGAATGACCTTTCTAGAGGAGCAGCCCCTAATGAACATCCCCAACATAATCTGTAAGTTCAGGTTCATCTGAAGCATGACCTCTTAAGGGAAATCCCATTCCAATCGATCTCCATGGCGGTGCACCCCCAAGCACTCTTTTGTCTGAATGAAGAGATTGTCGCAGGAGCACCAGCACCCCTCAATATATCAGAGGAATACCTTCTCCTTCTGCGTTTGCCTTCGACAATCACTTGGCATCGGAATGGGATCCACAGATCTGGTTTCTTGCAGGCAGACCTTTTATGGGCGCTGGCTACGAGGAACGACAACGAAACATTAATCAACAGCAGCAGCAACAACATCAGCAACAGCAGCAGCAGCAACAGCAACAACAGCAATTACAACAAATTGTTTCAAATGCGGCAGGCACACAGCCACAGCGACAGCCAATCAAATGCGAACGCAACATCGATGTTGTTGCTGCCTGTTGCACGTTGCTCGTTGCCGCTGCTCCACATTGCTGTTAACCACACGGCAAATGACGGGCCAACAACAACAGAAGTCGACACACAGCATCATCGACAGGCCAACACCAGCAACAACAGCGAACACAGCCAACAGAGTTTCCATCAAAATAATTGGCCAAAAGCAGCGCAGCGATCAATTGTAGTCGGCGGGCAAGGAGAAATGGATGCGATGCGATGCGATGCTTGCTTGCTGGTTGCTGGATGGATGGATAGATGGATGCCATGCCATGCCATGCAATGCCGTTTTTAGTGAGGAAATTACCAATCGATATGGTAGCGAACCATCGATACCGATAACGATAGCCGTTTATAGCTTCAAGTTGCATGTCCCCTTTGAGTTTCTGTGCCTCCCCTGCTGCACGGCTGCCCTGCAGTGGTAAGCAAATATGACACAGGGAAAAAGTTGAAGAAAAATAAATATTACGACTAGAGGATACCCAGCAGGAAGCTTCAAGTTTCTTTCCCAGTGTGGCTCAGCACTAAAGGGTGGCTTTTCATCCGCCATCTCTCTCTCTCTCCCAGTGAAGTTAGTAATAGTAGTAGCAATGATCACAAAGATATGCTACTTCTACGGTTCCTGCTATCTATTAGGATCCATTCAGATCCATCACATCGCATACCCCTGTGTACTGTGCCATTTACAGGGTATACAAGAGTACTACATGCCCTGCAGCATTTGCCCCTGGCTTGGGGGGCTGGAAACTGCCTGGAAACGTGCTCGTCAAGCATTTTTACAATTTTCAAAAAGGCATAGCACACACACAAGCACACATGCAATTCCCTTTGGGGTTATTTATTTGTGTGTTGTTCAGAGGTTTTGTTTTTTCTGTCGCTGCTGTTGTTTTCGTTGTTGCAACGTCAATGGGGCACCGGCGGAGGCGTGCGGTGCAGCACAGAGTGCAGTTTTGTGTAAACAATAACGAAACACATTTGTGACGCGTGATTTTGCATAAGTTGGCACACACACACAGTTGGCTCCTCAAACAAGAGGAGTGGGGGTCTGGGGAGATGGCACTCATGCTGCTGCTGCTGCCACAATCATCCTTTCACCCGAAACGAAACACAAAAACCTATTGAAAGAGAGACCGAAATTCGATTAAATGTCGGTCCAATGAAATCGGAAACAAAAGCGTTTATCCATCCGTTCAGTTATAGCCGCAAAGAAGCAAACTCCATTAACCCCACCATCAAAAACCAGTAGATATATCCTCAATATGTATATATTCGTACGAATTGCGAGTTTAAGCCACAAAATGAATGAAGACATTTTTATGGCCAATTAAGCGACCGCCACAGAAATCATAAATAGCCAAAATGAGCCCCCAAAAAACAAAAAAAAGCAGAGAGAAAAAAAAAACGAATAAAAACCGATCCAAAATCGAATCAATTCCAGACAGCTTAAAAACTCATTATGCAAATTGGTTTTGTTTTGTTTTTTGGGCTGGGGGATTGGCAAATCTTTCGAACGAAATCTGTGGCAACCTTTGGCGCTGCGGCTGTCGCTTGCGGCTGGCCTTAGTCCCCACTTGGCCCCACACAAATTGTCGGCCACCCACTCGGAACGAGTCGGGAAATTAGCTGCAAACTAATCTCCGATCTTCAGCGGAGGAGTCTCGCGAGGAGTCTCGAAGTCTCTCACCTGATCGCGGGCCAATTGGAACCAGGTCTTGATGATCAGCGCCAGTCGGGTATCGTGATAGTTCTTCGTTGTCTTCACACTGATGAAAATGTCATCCAGTTCGGTGATGGGCGGCTGTGGCGTCGCCGTCACCGCTCGCTGCGACAGGTCGTGGAGCAGCTCCCCGTTCCGGCTGCGGCGCGCGAGCTCCGTGAGCAGCGTGGCCGTTGGCCGCTCGCTGACCTCGATGTCGCTGAAGTTGAAGCTGCGGATGTCCTTGCGTATGATCACGGTGGTGGGTGAGGCGGCGGCGGCAGCTGCAGCCGCCGGCTGGGTGGGCGTCGAGCTGGACGAGTGCAGGGCATAGTCCTGGAGCAGCTGGTCGCGATGTGTGGTCACAACAGGTTCATTGGCATTGGCATTCGCATTCGTATTGGCATTGGCATCCACCTGGCTATGCGGCACCTGGCAAGGAGTCAGAGAGAGTGGTGAGAGGGTGGGTTAATGTAAATTTGTTGTGTAAATCGCACGTAGGGCAATAAAGAAAGATTGAAGACGCCTATGCCACAGAGAGACAGAAACAGAACCAGAACCAGAGACGACCCATCATCTGCAGGTCCAACTCCAACTCCGCCTCCGCAGGCGTTCGAGGCATTTTCACCTGGCAAACAAAGGCGAACTTCAATGGCAAACAACAATGGCAAACAAATGAGCGGCAGAGGCAGAGGCAGGCAGAACAAACAGAACAGTGCCACAACATCTCCCCCTGCCTCCTCCCATAAATGCTGAGTAAGAGCAAACACACACAGAAAACACACCGAAACGGGGATCGGGATTGGGTTTGGGTTTGGGTTTGGGATAGGGGGATCTGGGGATTGGAACTCTTTGGTGCTCTCTCTCTCTCGCTCTCTTCTCGTTGCTTGATTAATTTCCACTGATAACAGGTTCATTTGCTTTTGTTGAATGCTCGTCGTCGTCGTCGTCATCGTCGGCGGCTCTTCAATTGCTCTTTCCAGATCTCCTCCATCTGCGCTCTTTAATGACCCACTGGAATGGGGACAGGTGGGGAGTGGTAATGTTGGTGGTGGTGGTGGTCTCTTTGCTCTGAGGCGATTCTGATTGAAGAGTGCTGATAAGTGGCAGACACAGCACTCGAACGACGAGACACCTCGACCTGAGGAATACCCTGGTAGCTATAGATCTACTTTTTCCCAATGAGTTTCCGCTTCTCTATGCAAATCAGAAAACCCCACTTCCGTCATAAATCCATTCACAGAATACAGACTGAATCTCGATCCCTCTCTCCGTTTTGGGAGCTGTTTCACACGATATTGCCCCGTTGATAGCACCAGCCACAAAATGTGGACAGATAGTCTCATAGAATTTTATGGCCGCACGATCGGCTGGCAGACAAAACGGTGTTGGTGTTTCTGCTGCTGTTCCAATATATAATAGAGCCAGCCCCGAAAACGATGATCAGCGAGCCAGTCCCAGAGAAGAGGCTGCCGCTTCCTGAACACAGAAGAGATACATATGTATGTGTGACAGTGGCACAGGTGTAAACGGCTGGGAATTGGAAAGCTGAGACGATCTGATGATGGGCTGCTGCCTCTGCTGCTGCTGTTTCAAGCAATTAAAAAGCTGAAATATTAATTTGGCCGAAAGCAGCAGCAGCAGCAGCAGAAATCGCGAGCTCCAATAAAGATCTGAACGGTAAAGATACTCGCACTCAGGGAGAAGTCGTGACGGGAATCGTGTGAGCGAATGTGAGCGACAGTGAAAGCCGTTCGCTGAGTGGGTTGCATAAGCCTCCCCTGGGGGACACGCCCCTGCGCCTCAGTGCCGCTTTCAATCAGAGCCTTCGAGGCTCGAGCCGCATGCTAGATATTCAAGGTTCATGGTGCATGGATTAGAATGTGTGGTGGATGCCATGATGCAAGCAGAATAATATGCAAATGAAGAGCATGGAGAACCGCAGCAGGCAAAGCTTTGCGACACTTTTGCTCGAGCGGCGAATTACTGGAACGTGAGCAAACTAACAAGCGACAGATACGGATACAGACACCGAAACAGATACAGATACAGGCGGAACGTGTGCCCATATATGCTGCACGCCTGCACACACTACACACAACAGATACAGATACAAGACACCAGATACTACAAGTACAAGTACAAGCAATAGAGACAATCCAATGGATACAAAGAGATACAAAAGAGAAACCAAATCAAATTCGAACAAATCTACAACTCTCTGGGGTATCGTTTCGGAGGGGGGTACCGGAGGGTACCGGTGCCCCCTTCCACGCCCACTCCAGTGACTAATGCTTCATTAGCCAAGTGATTAATACGTTTATAAACATTTCCATGTCAATTAATAACGAGATTGGAGAATGGAGGGGGCGATATATGTAGAGGTGAAGATGTGGCCACAGATGGAGGCCACGGAGAGGTGTGTTCGTGTGTGAGAATGATATAAAAGGGCGCCAAATCTACTCTGCGTTCAGCCCCCTAACTCTCCGGAAGATTAATGAGTAAATCTCTTACGAATTTTATATAACGGAAAACATAAATCAGCGAAAAATCAAAAGAATTCCCTAACCAAAAAAAGCCATCCAGCTGGGCGGCAGAAAGAAAGACAGACAGATAGAAAGACAGACAAAGAAAGAAAGAGAGAGAGAGAGACAGAAGAGTCTGAGATCGAGCAGCGGAAAAATCTTCATTAAATGCTGTTTAACAATATTATCCGTAAGATACAAATCTAAGATAAGATGCACACAGGCAGGCAGTCGGCTCAATTAAGCGACCACCAAAAGATACTCTGCTGCTGCTGCTACTTCTGCTGCTGTTGCCGCTGCTGCAGAAGATACAGATACATTGCGCCTTTATCAGGCGCCTACAAGCGCTTGCTGCAGCTTAATGTCGTCAGCTTTTTGGGCCCTCAAGTTGGCAAGAAGATGAGGAGATGCTGCTGCTGTTGCCGCTGCTGTTGCTGCTGCTGCAGCTGGTTTGGCCATGGGAATGGCTGGGATGCATGGGTCCCGGCTGGGGCACCTGCTTTCGGTCGATCGGGGGCCGTGTGGCAGAAACAGGAATCCCATACTCATACCCCTACCCCTACCCCTACCCATGCCCAATGCCCAGACCATCATCAGGCAGCCGTCCTCTGTCTTCGCTGATTTGCATGCTCCTCAACTCGAGAGCCCCGAGAGCCCTGCCTGTTGCTGTTGTTGTTGCTGTTGTTGTTGTTGTCATTATGTATTTACCAGGGCCACAACTCCAACCACGACTCGCAATCGTAGTCGTAATCGTACTTCGGTACTCGAATCAATCTCTTCAGGGGAACTGGCCATCAAACGCCACCATTCTGTGCGCCACTTTAAACAAATTCGTTTGACGATTATTATTTGTTTCGTTTATGATTTATGCGTCAGTCACACGCGATTGCAGACGTGACATGGGGGGCTCCAGGGCTGCCTGCAGTGCCCGCCACACACCTAATTTCAAAATTATTGCTTTATCAGCCCGAAAGGCCGAACCCCAAACACCAAACCCCACACACGACAATTGAGAATCGAGACACAGTTTAGTGGCGTTGTCCAGTTTCGAGGAATCCGAAACGAGTCAACACACAGCAGTATTTTCCGTTTATGTTTTTTTTGTTTTTTGTATTTTTGCGCAACACAAAAATTAAACAAATTGTACGTTGCATGCAGTTTTGTGGTCGCTACAACTACCAGCAGCAGCAGCAGCAGCAGAAAAAACTACAAAAATTAATTGGGACAAGTCACAGACCTCTGATGGAAGAGGAGGCTCTGCTCTGCCCTGCTCTGCTCTGCCCTGCTCGATGGAAAAAGAACTTCAATTGAAAAGTGCTACAACAGCAACAGCAACAGAAACATAAACTGGCAGTTGTCAACTGTTTTTGAATCCGGTTAAGCATTTAGTATGTGTGTTGTATGTGTAGCACTGGTCATTGCTGTCTGGTTTCCGGTTAGCCCACACCAAAACAATAACTACATGGGAACACAGCAGCTACAACAACAGCTGTAAGATCCGCAGAAGCAACAGGCCAAAACATCCACAACGTTGTCCAAATTAAAACAACATAAACATAAAGTTTTTAATTATACTAGAGGCCGAATTACTTGCACACACAGGAGGAGTGGAGGAGCATAGAGGTGGCATAGGGGTACGACGAGCCAACAGAGTGAAGACCACAAGGCAAAGATGAGCCAAAAGTTGGGCAATTGAGTTGCAAATTGCGGAGGCAGGGATAGGGGCGAGAGCTGAGGCAGTGACTGGGACAGGGCAGAGCAGAGTGACAAGTGCAGAGGCATACAGGGAACAGGGTCTGCAAATTGGATATTGGATAAATGGATATTCTTCAGGGAACAAGGATGGTTTCTGTCATAAAATGGAATCATATATGAGGATGAGGTAAGGCATTATCGTTAGAGTGACTAATTCTTGCCCCAGCAACGGGCATTACTCATCGATAGGGGGCTTTGCATTGCGGTTCTTGGGAATAATGTCAATTCTTTTTATTTGATTTCCACAAACTATCGCTAATCAAAATTATTTGGAAAAGTTGTAAGTGATCAAAAACGATCAAAGCTATAAAATATTCGATAATTGCAATTCAAAGTAATTCCAAGCTATTTTAAAAGATTTTTCAATGAAACTAGTTTGAAATTGTCTATATGTAGAAAATTGCAAGATCCTTGAGGCAGAAAACATTTATTTCAAATAGAAACAATTGTTTTCCAGATCCTATGAGAGCGAAGAGCTCCTCTCCCATTATTTCCCGAAATGCACAATATGTTTACTATTTTTGGATGCAACAGGAGCCGCGCTGTAAGCCAATTCCCACGTGCCTCCGCTATTCGTTATCTGTGGATATGGCTGATGCGACTCTCCGGCTAGTGGACTCTTCCTACGACACCTCCCTCCTCCCACCCTCCTTCCTCCTTCCTGCACTCCTTCCTGCCGATGGCTGGGTAATATTAGCACACAATATTTTATTACACAAAAATTTATGCAAAGCCGAACAAAAAATCAAGAACAGCAACAATAAACGGGGGACAGGACAGGTACAGGGACAGGGCCCTGACAGTCAGACAGAACAGAACAGAACGCAACGGAACGGGGGATATCTGAAAGCTTTGGCGACGCTCTGCCGACGGCATCTCAGCGAAAAGTAAAAAAATAACGAAAAAAAAGCAACCCAAGCCCAAACTGAAACTGTTTTATATGCAAGGCAAAAGTCCAAAAGGGGGGAATCCAGCTCCAGCTCCAGCTCCAACTCCATTTCCAGCTCGGAATCGGCCTCAAAGACGCAGGCAAGGGCGTAAAAAGGTTTTAACGGCCGGAGCCGGACGTCGGACCTGTGGGACGCATGCGCGCAGCTGCAAACGTCGCCGGCGTTGATTTATGAAAGTGCACGATCGGGTGGGAAGGAACTCGGACTCGAAGTTGGAGCGGGAATGGGAATGGGAGCGGGAGCGGGATCGAGAATCATGCAAATTTGGACCACAGAGATCCCTGCGTATGACAATTGCCAAAGCGAGTGCCTCGCCCACGCACATGCGCAGAGCCAGTTCTATTTTTTCTCTCCTACGTGGTGTGGGGAGGGGTTGCTTCACTCACTTGGATGCCCGGATATCCGTAGGCGCTCTGGTAGAGCATCAGCGTCATGTAGACGACGGCAACGGCGAGTGTCATGGCTTGCAGGAGGCGTTTGAAACGTTGCGGCAGCGAGAGCACAGTCAGGCTCATCATATGTCGGACACACCGCACTACGCGAACATCGATCCGATCTGTCGATCGTCGAGTACTTGTCAATCACTGTCTCAGTCTCAATCTTAATCACAATTCCAATCCCAATCACTGCATATGGAAATTCTCGCAAAAAATTGTTACAGCTTTTATTTGGCTTTCGTTCAAAAAATAACGCGCGCGCATACGTCTTGCTTGTTGCAAGTTTGGGGCGAGACTGACGAGAGTGGCGGCGTTCCAGCGAAAATCGTAAACAAAACAGAAACCAGAAAGACCAGAAAACATACCCCGAGCAGGGAGAGCCACAGAGATCGGGAAAGAGAGTTCACTCTCTCAATGCTCCAATTGGAAGCGTGGGCCGGCGAGAGATAGAGAGAGAGCGTTCAGCTGCAGCTGGATGTGCATTAACACAAGAACAACTGCAGTTTTCCAATCGGAGCAAACGGCTCTCTCTCTTCGGCACTTCGTGTGCGCATGCGCTCGTTCTTAGTCGTGTTCCGCTCTCTGTCCCTCTCTCTCTCTCTCGCTCGCTCGCCCTGTGGATCTGCTGATCGGTCGGCGATCGTTGACTGGTTGGTTCCGCCTCGGCATGTGCCACAGTAGCTGCCGAAGGCGATCTTTCTCCAACCCGAGTGGGGATCTATCTCGTGGGCGTCCGTCCGATCCCCGTTCTTTGAAGGTCTCTCTGTCCTGTCTCGCGGCCCTTGGCGGCATGTCCTTATACAATCTGTATGCCATTCCTTACCCAAGTTGGCAGGGCTCCGAATTGGGAGACTACTCTTCCAGTCCTCCAGTCCGCTAGCCTCGCCTCGCCTCGCCTCGCCACTCCTCTCTGCCGTCCCCACTCCCATTGCGACGACAATTCCATTAAAAGTTGTACGTTGTCACTTTGCGTTAACTTATCTGTGGAGCATGTTGTGCGATCGCATTTTTATTGTCGCCATTGTCTCTTTTTCTCCCCCGTCCTGCCCGCCCTGTCTCTCTTTTCCAGCGCTGCCCACACATTCAAGCCTGCCACATCTCCTCACGTGCTTCACCGTACTCCTCCTTCTCCTTTTTGCCTTTTTGTCGCATGGATTTCTGCGGCACTTGGTCTTTTCCTCACTTGACAATGCTTTGCATGCTCCTCCCGCCTCCTGCCTACTGCCTCCTGCCTCCTGCCTTTTGCCTCTTGTCTGGTTCTCTCGCTTGTCATATTCCATGTTTGTGGCATCTACAAAAGCTCTTGCGGCTGCCTGTGCCTCAGCTGACGCAAGCTTCGCTGCTCGCACAATCAGCCACTCGGCATCTTGTTCGCCGTCCCTTTGTGCGCCTTTCGCCTGAATTGCATTAACCAGAGAGTCAGCAGAGCCAGAGACAGAGCCCAATCCCGGAGCCAGGACCAGAGCCGAGGCCCCAAACCCCAAGCCAACCTTGTTCTGCCACAGAAAAAGACATCGGTCGACTCGATTCCACCTCCTCCTCATCCTCATCCTCCTCCTCCCGCTGCTCCTCATTCCTCATTTTTAATGTGCAATTTTGTATGTACAGCTCGTAGCCATGGAAAGTATCTCAGTGTGAGTGTGTTTGCATAGCTGTGCTGGTTAGGCATGTGCCACGGCCCCAACCTCACCATCAGCTCCAGCTGCAGAGTGGGGCTATGGCTGCGGCGGCGGCTGCGGCTACGGCCTAGGCTGCTGCCTAGCTCCGTTTATCGGCCGACCTAACCTTGTTAGGATTGTAAAATGTAAACCGAAGGCGTTGCTATGGACTCAGTCCTCCACTTGGACTTGCACTGGGAGAAATCTTAGAGCTGATTGCAGGAGCAATCACAGACCAAAGTAATCTTGAAGGAGTGAATAATCGCTGAATGAAATGGACTCAGGTGTTTCTCTACGTGTACTAATATACTAGGTCTATCTCTAGTTCTCTCCACTCCACTCCACTTCACTCCACTATCCTCTCCACTTCGTTTGGGCTGGCACACGCTCAAGTTGCCCCCGTCCTCGTTCATCGTTAATCGAAAACGGGCCCCAGCACAGTCGCCCTGCGGTTAGGAGTGTCGCCAGGCCAAAGCGAACGAACCACAGCGGGCTGGCGGATGGTGGAGCATGGGACATGTAACAGTGGTGGATCGCTCGTGGTGGTGGATCGAGGAAGGTGGAGTAAGCCCTGGCTGGCGAACAACTGTGTGCGCGTGCGCAACCGCCAATCTGGCAATGTGTTCATTTCTGAGTCCACTTTGGGGTCCATATTTTCGCTTGGGTCGGGCTAAAAATTATGCCCGGTAGTCATGCCAGACCAGGCATGGGGCAGACCAGACCAGAGCAGTCCAGAGCAGAGCAGAGCGAAATTAAAGCGAGCATTTGACTGACGGACTGACGCAGTCAGTCCCAGGAACTGGGAAAACCAAGTGAGTGACTAGTTGACTGCCCAGACACACGGCTTGATTGCACGCCTTGTCCCACGTCCACATCCACATAGCTGCATTGACGTCCACGTCCACGGAAATGAGAACAGGAATGAGACTGGAAATGAGAATGGGAATGGGAATTGGAATGGGGTATTGGAGGCAAATCAGAGACACCGACCGACACCCAACCGAGACGCAGCGGTCGACCATACGTCATGGAGCATGGACTCGAGTCGAGTCGAGTCTGTTCTATGCATTCATAGGATAGGTCCCCCCACATGGCCCCGTACCCATACCCATACCCACAAGCGTACACAATTCGCATTCGATTTTGATGCGTATTGATGGGTGCCCGGCCAGCATGTCTGACGCTAAGCACTCGGAGATTAATGGTTCCGAATTAGTCAGTGTCACTTATTGGAACGTTGAGCCCTCTCTGCCTCTCTGTGCGCTGCATGCAGCATGCTTCATCGGTCGGGGAAACGGGAACCGTAAACCGGGAACAAGGGGGGGGCTTAAGCTTACCCATTAGTCCAGCAGCCGGCTTCCAGCTGTAGTCAAAATAAAAGGCAATTACAAGTCACAACACAATGAGTACGTACAATTGAAGGTACAAGATCGTCGAGGGCTAAAGGAAAGCCTGAAAACTGAAATACCGAAAGAGGTACATGAAAATTAATTTCTACATTGTGTTTTCGATATTATCGATCAATAACTGTCAACACAGCGGTTCGATTTTTGTCTGCGATACACTGCAAAAGGGTATATGGGTTGTGAAGAGAATTCCGACTGGGAAAACAAACAAAAGACAGTACCGACTGAACAGAGGATTAAATAAACCACATAAAAAAACGAGAACGAACGTTGTGAGCCGCGGTCCTTGCTGCGGCTCTACCTTACACCTGCTACTCAGTCAGCATATAATATATATGACAGAAAGATAGACGGACGAACAGACGTGTCTATATCAACTCGGCTATTTGATGATGAGCAATTATATATGTATATACTGCATGGGGTCGAAAACGCTTTCTTCTGGGTGTTGCACATCCACTTTCTCCACAAATTTAATATACCCCTATACTTACTCCTCGAGTACTGGGTATAAGAACGCCAATGGAAGGTTGACGAATAAGCAAGTCTAATAATGTTTTATGGAGAATCGTTTAGCTGAAAATCGATAATCGGATGGATTCAGAGAAGCATCACAGAAGGGCATTGCGAAATCGACTTGGCCTCGCGACTTGAGTCGCTTTTTATGTGCTGCACCCAAAATGTATTACAAAATTGTCTTGTATTTATTTCTTTACAGATTCTTGGTGAGTTTCGATTTAAGATTGCGGGTCACAGTGGAGAATGGCTGGGATACTGGCAGATACTGGGAGATTGGGAGACTGGGAGACCACCTGGCGTCTGCAGACCACGCTAATTGCATTGATGGTACGTAGAGGGTACAAAGGAAAGTTGCCAGGTGATGATATCAGCATGATCAAGCACTTAAGTAAGTACAAATGATGGCCCCCTTTTAAAGCAGAGTTCAGAGCCCCCCCTCTGCTCCCTACTCCCTCCTTTCGAGTCCCGTCCGAGCATCACGGGGGCTGGACTGAATAGTTTGAAAAGTTTACAATTTGTTGATTCAACGCGGCATGAAATCGGTTTTGAAACTTTGTTGAACTTTAATTAACCGATTTCTGCTGGGTTGGGGGTGGAGCAGACAAGCAGAAATGGAGAAATGGAGAGGACGAAGAAAAAGAGAGAATCATAGAAATAAGTTAAATTACATTTAAGCCGATTAAAGTTCAGTTTGTTTTCAGCAAAAAACGATTCGATTTGATTCGATTTGTCTCGTTTGCGGGATGTTTGAGGGCTAATGTCGATCGAATGTCGACTGTAGACTGTCGGCACAGAGGGTTCCGCTCACAAAGTTCATTAAGACCATGGCCGGACGGGGTTAATACGTTGAGCAAAGCCATAAAACTCGAACTTGTTTCCCGGTGGCAGAGGCAGAGGCAGATGCAGAGGCAAAGGCAGCGGCAGCGGCGCGCTACGCATACTTTTGTGATGATTTTTCCCAAAACCTAATTTTCAATTTACCAAAACAATTAACAACAATTTTATTGGCTTTTAAGCCATGCAAACACTTGAGACGCTCCACTCGCAGGGGAAAACAGTGAGCGGGGCGCATCGTAAAAATTCACGAGTGTATCTCTCGGATACACACACACACACACACATTCATACATACAGATACACACACGCACGCACAGTGTGCCGCTATTGATCAAGTGTTTGTCCATCTCAAACATTTGTTTGCCTTCCACCAACCAAGTCGAGCATTCTATAGAAATGCCCAAATGCTCTCGAATTGTGCCCCTTCCTTCCATGTTTGTGTGTGCGTGTGTATCTTTTAATTAACAGTTCCGAAATGGTATCTATAAAACTGATGTAACCCGAATCCGCTCTACCTATTTGATTTGTTTGATTGGCAAATCTCATGGTAACCCCAGTTCCAGTTCCCAGTCCCCAAGTCCCCAAGTCCCCAGTCCCAATCCCAGTCGCACCACTCCATTCCATTTCGCATCTGTGGCAGACAGGCATCTGTAAATCTCTGGATTTGTAAAGTAGGTGCCAGCGTGCATGTTGTTTTGCATGTTGGCCCCCAATATCCTCCACACTCCACACTACTCCATCCTCCAGTCACCTCCTGCTGTCCTGCCGCTGTCCTGCTATCCACACTGTCTTCCTGCTCCAGACTGGCGTTCACCACGTGAGCCGAAATGCTCCAAGAAAGAGGCTGAGCCGCGTGCTAGGGTCCACAATGTGCCATAAATTTATGACACTACTAAAAATAGTAGTGGTAAATGGCAGTCAGGGAGCAGTCTGTGTGCGCTGGATGCTGGAAGCTGGTACACCGAGAGTATCTGTGTGCATCTTCGTGTTGTTATGGCGGCTGTTACATTATGTTGCCTTTGTTTCTGGTGCGCATTACACGGGAATGAGAATTATATGCAAGTGAAAATGCCATTTAAAAGCAGATAAATAAACTTAATGCGAATCCGCACCACGGGAACAGTGGGTCTATGGAGCTGTAGATGGCAGCAAAGTGTCATTTGTGGAATATTTATGTTGGATATGTGTCGGTTGGTCGGTCGGTCGGTCGGTCGGTTGACTAGGTCTCTCTTTATAACATGTCCAATGTCCTGTGGCGTTGCCGAAAGGAATCTAGAGAATATCTTTAAGAAAATACAACTCGTGGAGATTCCTACAGAAATATATGAGCACACATATGTATGTACATATGTATATAATTTTTGGAGCTGGTTATTCCTCACCCACGACGTCTGTGGCTGCTCTATCATTAGGTGAACCGTTAAGCCCGGCTGCCACATCTACTTCACTTCTACCTGTGTGCCCCAAATTGCCTTGCGTGCCACAAACTAGCGTCTGGCTGCAAAAGGCTTTCCCTGCTGGTTCTTCGATCCGATCCCAGCGATAAATGCAGCGTTTGCGATGCGCAAAAGGAAGCTATAAATAACAATTAATTGTATTATTAAACTAATTCGGCAAACGCAGCTCCAGCTACAGGTCCATGTCCAGCTCCAGCTCCAGCTCCATGTCCAGGTTCAGGGCGGACGAAAGGCCGTCAGTCATGCGATGGGCACCGTCGCCTGCTAATTTACATTTTGATGGCAGACAGGCAAAAGTAAAAGTACCAACCGTCCAACGTCGTTTCTAAAATTGTGCCCCTCGGCCAAAAAAAACCAAAACCAGAGACCAGCGACCGGCGACCATCGGACAGGGACCATCGGACAGAGACCAGCGACCAGGGCAGAGCCACAGAGCAAGTCCCAATATCCAGGCCCAATCAATTATGGAATCAGTCAATGATCAGCAAGGAGCTGCCGTCCGCCGCCTGCACGCAAAGGCAATGGCAATGGCCCGAGTCGCTCAAAAGAAGGGCGCGAAAGTTGCAGAAAGATGCAAATAATGACAACAATTAACGCCCGAAAATGTTGTCCTGTCCTGTCCTGTGCCATTGCGTGTTGAGAAAGCGAATTAAGGGGCCTCAGCAGCAGCAGACCCGTCGAGGTATTCATTAAGGCCAACACACGAATAGAAAGTAAGCGGAATGGCAATACTCTGAAAGCTGGGAGAACTCTTAATTAATAGCAAAGATTCCTTTCCCAAATAATCACTATATACTTTATCAATATATCGAGCAATTAGGGAACAGCAGAAGGCAGAGTAATACCAGCACTGGGCCACTCGGACAGATCGATACGCGTTGATTCCAAATCGAATTTCACATCTATTTGTGCTTCAACAAAGCCGCCATGGATCTTTCAATAAACGGCTTGACAAAGCGGACATCTGTGTATACACCGGGATACCGTGGGCTGGCACATCCAATGCCAAACGAAACGATGCCACAGGCCTGATTCTTGTAGACCAAAGGACCGCCCGAATCGAAGGTGCATGCGTCCTTCTTGCCCAGCACTCCCGCGCAAAACATGCTGTTCGTCAGGTTAACTGCAGAAAATCCAATAAATTAGCAAATGGAAATGATCATAGATCGCAGATCACAGTAAGAGGAGCACCACTCACCTGTTAACCTGTAGGTGTCTATGCAGGATCTTCTGCTTAGGACCGGTACAATCACCTTTCGCAGCATGGTCTGGTGGGTAGTGCTCTTGGGATCGATTAGACCCCATCCGGCGATGGTCAGCCGTAGTCCGAGCGTTAGCTTGGTCTGGCAGAGCTTTAGATACGCTATATTTTTTCCCCAGATGGGCCGCGCTATGCGGGCAAGGGCCACATCCATGTTCATGTCGTCCTGGCGAAACGAGCTGGGCGAGATATACTCCTCCATGGGCACGCGCTGCCCGTGCTGGGACAGTGACGAGACGCCCGCCTGCACCTCCCACCTGTTCACCAGCTCACGCCCAACAAAGCAGTGGGCTGCAGTGAGGACTATGCGGCTCGTTAGCAGACTGCCCCCACAAATGAAATCGTTGCGGTAGCGCAGAGCCACCAGGTAGCCACCCAGCTTCTCAATGGTCGTATACTCGCCCCCAATGACGCGCGTGTGGACCGATGGCGCGGACACCAGCTTCTTCAACATTTGCGTATCGATTGTCTGGTTTTCCTTTGAGTGGACATGATTCACAGCTGCCAATAGCGCGGCCACCAGAATCAGGAAAAGTCGCATTGTAAGGACGGAATGGAGATCAGTTCTTAAAAGCGAGTAGAGATATATATCTATGAGGAGCCAGCTGGAACTGGAACTGGAACCCGGCCATAAGCGTGGCCAAACGGGTTAAGTGAGACCGATGGGGGTTATCCAAAGGCCAGAACTCCATCTGCTGGAAGGGAAAAACTCGGGAAGCATGCCAATTGAGTCTAATTGTTGTTAATTAAAAAGTTTATGCATTTTTTGTTTGCTCTGCTGCTGTCTACATCGGTTGGAATTTTGTGTTCCTACCCGAAACTTAAGGGTCGGATCTCCTGCAAGAGCTTGCGTATGTAGTACATCAGCTTCGGATCTCGATTCCGAAGGTCTGTGGCATTTGCATACATGGAGTTGATCAGCTGATGCAGGTCCGAATAGTGCTGAGCGGAGAATTATCTATGAGGCAGGATGAACAAGTGATGCTGTTTTGATCCTTACCCCAACGTTCCGCCAAGTGAGCTTGTAGTCAAGGGTGTACACGTCTAGGTCATCGGAGCAGAGCTCTTTGACCTCCACAAAGGTGGCGCCATCGAGTGTCACCCTGGCAGTGACATCGGCCCCTTCGACCAGATCCTTGGGGTTGCGCAACCCCAAGATAATGTCACGTCGCGTGGCCAAACGGTTCCAATCGGAGCGGGTAAACTCCATCAGTTTGCAGTGCACGGCCATTGCATTGTAGACGTGCATCTCAGCGGCCAAGAGTTTCTGCGAAAAGTAGCCATTTTCAATGTAAAAGCAGGCATCAGGCTCCGCAAATATATTGATGTTCATCTCCTGGAAACGCTGTTAAATGAACGGGGTGCAAGAGCTTAGTCAGGGCGCTCTGTTTCGTTCGTCAGAGTAAGAGTATTACCTGCCGCATTTCGACAAAATCGGAAATGGGCTCCTCAATGTTCAGAAACTTCTCCGGCCTGGCCTGGTACTCTGTGGGCAGATCGATCACATGACCCCGTACGCCCTCCTTGCTTATGTACATCACTACGCGAACATAGAAGGTGTCCAGCGTGAAGATGACCTCGTCGTGACTACAAATAAATATCGAAATAGAAATCGAGGTAGAAATACACCTAACATGTGGATCGTGCTTACTTCTCCTCGTTTGGCTCTAGGCACCAGTGTCGGAAGGGGAAGTGAGCGTATCGATTGATGGCGAGAGCAAACACCCCCAAACGATCTGTCTTAATCGTTATGGTCCTCTCAAGGACATCGAATTTCGAGTGCAATATGTGATTGGTGGTCCAGTGGAGCACCTTGGGTCGTTCCGCTTCTGGCTTCTTTAAAGGAACTATTTCTTCGATTTTTCGCGACTTTTTACCCGTTTCCCTTTTTCTTATAATTGAGCCCTCCATTACCGTTCTTCTCGTGGAAAAGTCCTCGTCATCGCGGCTATTCAAAGTTTCCACCCCGTCCTTAAAAGCCTCCATGTTGCTAGACCGGGGAGACTGTATTGAATACGACCTGGGCTTACGGTATGTTGAGACACGATCAATGGTCGTCCGATGCTTAATCGCTACCTCTGGCATGGTGCGTTTGTAGCTATTCTTGTACTTTTGCTGTATACCGTCCAACGTGGCCAGAAAGCCGAAAAGTGTCGTTTCATCATACGCATCAACTGTCTTCTGTCCATATGGGTCCTCTGAGTCATTTTCAGGTGGTTCGTAATAAAACGGCGCTGGTTCGACAAAGTACGGATAAACACGTTCAGGACCGGACTGGTCCTCATAATTGAATAGCGGATAAGGCTGCCGCTCATCCAAAACCACATCGGTATCGTGCTCGCAGTGCTCGTGTCGACGCAGCAACTTGTTGCCAGTCTTTCTACTTTCCAACTCGGTGTCCAGCTCCTCCTTGAATTCCAGCGGAAACTTAAACGAAGATATAACCCGGGGTAGACACTGCTCGCGAATCAAGTGGATCTCCAGCTTGTTCAGGCTCCTCCCTGACATTTCAAAATTTCTCGTGCCAAGTAGGACTTTACTGTTGGGCGCACCCAGGGCGCTCCGGCGGAGCGATTCAAAATGTGACAGACGGTAAATGTTAATCGTTTCGCGGCGTGGTCGCATGATGCAAGTGGCAGTTGGCCTGTTAAAGGCCACCAAAACTTCCTCGACTTTTTTGCCGAACTTGTCGGTGGTGACTGTTACCGAACTTCGATCTCGTACATCCTCTCTGTTTCCCTTATGTTTCTTCTTGACCTTCTCCGGCTCCACTTGGGGACCCACTTCTACTTCCTCTTCGGGTTCCGGGACTTCTTCTTCAACGAAGAGGCAGACTTTGGGCTCCCCCCAGCGACATAGATGCTTGGGCAGATGGAATGTGAGGAAGAAGAACGGCAACTCGTTAGTGCCCAAGTAGAGTACCGCTTCGCCATCCGTTATTTCCACAGACGCGGCACGCTGCGCCACCTCGTGACGACTGGGGGCAGCAGTCAGCCGGGAACCGGGAAACTCCCTCTTAGTAAGATGCTGGGACGTGGATCTGGGCAAACTGAGGGGGCTATCGTCATCAACCATCTTATCCCGGTCGACATACAGGATGCGTCCATCCTCGTGTAGGGTTATGTTGAACTTTTCGAAAGCGGTGTGCTTGGGCTTGCGCACAAAGTCCACCGTGAAGATGCCGCCAATCAGGATGAAGCGTCGCAGGTTGATCTATTCGAGAAGGTGGAATTGGGAATGGACGATCCAATCGGTAATCGCATGGGCCTACCTCGCCGGGAATACAAGGTTTGTTCGCCGGGTTATACGATGCATCCATGAAATCATCGAATTCCTTCTGTTCGGTTTCGAAGAAGATTTTGTACGGATCGGGAAACATTCCCTGCGGCAGATCCTGAGGCTCTTTTGGCTTCTTTACTGGCTTCGGTTGCTGCTGGTTTTCCTTATTGTCGCCCGTCTTTGACCTCCTCCGTGTCGGTTGGGTGTCGATGTTGCTGCAAGGTAGATGCAACATGCTACGTGCAATATATGACACTACAGCCTTTTTATGCTAAACTTACGCTACGGCATCTTTATAGTTCTGCATAGCTGACTCCATTTTTATAATTAGTTCATCCTGTATGTCCACCTGTCTAAGCCACTCATCGATAAGACAGTCCTCGATATCTACTAGGCCGCCGTGCGGAAGGTTTTCACCGTCATTCACAATCTCAAAGCTCTTGGACCGATCCGAGTACGGATCGAAGACGGTGTGCACACATCTCACGCTCAAATTATCGCAGAGAACGCTGAACGGCAGCTGAATATTAAGGCCCACACAGTCCAGATTGGCATTCATTACTGGCACTCTAAACAGGAAGTCGACAGATGAAGTCTCATAGATGGATGCCTCTCGCATTGATGATTTAGTAGAAACTTACTCCAAATACTCGAAGCGTATGGGAACGTCCTGCAGGCACCATACCTGATAGTTGAATGTGCTGCTCTCGTAGCAATAGCCGGACATGATGTAACTCGAATTTCTGTTTAAGATTGTTTAGATTGAATATTTCCAATGTTTACCGATCAAATCTTACGTCATATAGGCTTCGGGGGCGGTGATTACACGATAAGTAAGCTTATCGAGTAATGTTCCAATTTCGCTGAAGAGTTCGAAATGAATCTGGCGAGGATGGCATATAGAAAGTCAGATACACTAGGAAAATGATTGCACCTACTGTTGCCAGTTCCACTGTACGAGTTGGCGACAGGAAAGCAAGCTCCAGCTTGCTGCGCTGTACCCGATCGATCCGTTTGATTGTCTCCAAGATGCGCTGAATATTCACATCGTAGAGCTTGGCTATGTCGGGGCAGAGCTCCTGCTTCAGTTTCCTGCGGGTAAGGTCGACGCGGAAAAGGTCCTGCGAAAGGATGCTGCTCTCGTCCACGGACAGAGTCCAATTACCGACTTTCTGTTCGGCCTCCGCCTCCTCGCAGCGCAACTGAAATACAAAACGACGGATTTCCTGCGGCCAATGGGGTCTGGGCAGGCCATCGCAGTCCAGATAGCGCGACCAGTGTTCGTCCTTCAGTTGCTGCTTCAGCAGCTCATTGTAGTCCTCAATGGACTCTAAAAGCAATCCCATCAGATACATACATTTAATATGTATATCTCTAATCGATCAACCAATCATACTATATTTACCGTTAATGAAGCCGACACATATCTTGACATCATGTAAACGCTGCACATATGAGTGCTCCCGAGCCAACCAATCCTCCTTGGACACAAGAGGTATCGGGAGAACTACTTCTTTGGATCTGCTGGACCTGCTAGACCTTCTCGGCATCTTAACCCCACTCTATTTCGTGTTGTTTTTTTTGTGTATTTGTGTGTTTTCTTGTTTGTTTTTCTATGTTTTTTTGTCCCCGTGTCGTTGTAGTGTCGATGTGTGTGGTGTATGTGCATTTCTAGTGTAAATTATTTATACATCTGACAGCAACATTATTTTTTTGTTTTTGGCATTCCTTTATTTCTGTGCTTTCAGGCACACTATGTTATATGTATTGCCAACAAAATAATTTCATTTACGAACATCAGTTCGTATTGGAACTAAACTAAGAATAACTCAATATACAAATCTCCCCCAACAACCGCCGAATAAAGTATAGACAAAGCGTATCCTTATTGCACATATCCAAGGCCGTGGCTGTCATCGAGCATATGGCCTGATGCAGATCCGTATAGCGCTGAAAGTAATATGCAATATTATTATATATGTACATTGGTACACCCAGAACTCTATGTACTTACGCCCACATTGCGCCAGGTGTTCTCATAGTCCAGCCGAATGACATTCACATCGTCCGAACAAATTTCTGAAATCTTCACGAATGTTGCACAGTCAGGTGTTACGCGCATCGTCACTTCAGTATAGTCCGAAGGGTCTTTGGCAATCTTCATGCCCACAATTATGTCGCGACGAGAGGACAAAGCATTCCAGCTGGAATGATAGAACTTCATCAGCTTGCAGTGGAGGGCCATCGCATCGTATATGTGAAGCTCTGCGGCCACATGCTTGACGGAAAAGTAGTCCCTTTCGATATAGAAACTGGCATCATTCTCGGCAAATATGTTTATATTCTTCTCCACAAAAATCTAGGGGGAAAATATAGAGTAAATAGAGTAAATAGAGGAGAGGATTGCATTGGACTGTTGCGTTCACCTTGCGGAAGTCACGAAAATCGGATATGGGTTCCACGATTTCAAGATATTTAACAGGATTGGCAACGTAGCCGGTCCCCAGGTCAGTCACATACCCACGCACTCCCTTTGCTGTAATATAGAGAATGATGCGCACATGGTATGTGTCCAACTGGAAAATAACCTCATCGGGACTGTTTGGGAGAATGGGAATGGCATAAGCAAAGGATGACAGCAGATACCCTAAAGATTGCTCCACTTACTCCTCATCGTTTGGCTGCAGGGACCAGTCGCGGAAGGGAAAATGCTCGTAGCGATTGAATGCCAAACCGAAGATACCCAAACGATCTGTCGTAACGGTCAGCGTATTGGCCTCTTTGTCGAAAAAGGATTTGATGATGTGCTTTGTGGTCCAGTGTACCACTTCCTTCAACGGCCCATCCGATTCGCTGCTGCTGGAATTTTCTTTATTGTCGGAGAACTCGACCATATCAATCTTGACGGAATTGCCCCTAGGTTGTTGAATAGTTGTAGATCGTCGAAACGAATGCCTCGTCGGCCCCGCTTCGGCTACACCTACAACTTTCTTATCTTTTTTATCTTTCTTATCTATTTTGGCGGCGTCGCACTGTCGAATCAGATCATAGGGCCTTGTCTGGTATTTCAATTTGATATTCTCCAGGGTATTCATGAAGCCGTGGAATGATGAATCTAAGGGGCTTCCCTGCTTAGTCCTGTAATGCTGAGAATTAGCGAAGAAGGGAAAAATGCGTTCTGGATTGTTCTGTGATTCAAATTCAAATTTCCGTATTGGTCGCGCGTCATGTTCCACATTATCCTGTTCCCTTTTAATCAAAAGCTTGCCCTGTCCTTTGTCCTTTAATTCCAATTCCAGGTCTTCGTCCTCAAGGTCTGTGGGTAACTTGAAGGAGGAAATAAGGCGAGGAATAGAGTACTTCTGCAGGTTCCTAATTTCCAAAAGGCTTAAGACTTTATGCAATTCAAAATTGTCCATCGGCTCGTATATCGCGGTAATGGAATCCAGTTTACTCTGCCGCAGAACAGACAATTGAGAGAACCGAAATATATTGGATGGCCGGCTGCCCGTTTCACTTTCGCGGCCCGGCATTTTCAATATACTCGAGGGTCGAGACTGTTCATCGGGCGGATCCTGAGAAACTCCACTGCTGCGGTTGGAGGCTGGTTTCAGCTTAGTGTGTACCATATCCGTTTCATACTGGCAGATCAGAGGATCACTCCAATTGCAGAGCCCCTTTGGCAGCTGAATAGTCACAATGAAATATGGCAGCTCGTTATCCTCAAGCCGTAAGTTACTCTTCCGAGCATCAAGAGTTGTAGTCAACCGCACACGCGAAGATTTCGACGTCTTCGAATAACGTTCATCCGACGTTGCTACGACATTCGGCATTGTGTGCAGAATCTGGCCATCTTCGTGAAGAACCACGTTGAACGAGTGGAACTGCGTTTGCAGCGGTCGACGCACAAACTTGATCGAATAGATTCCACCCACCACTATGTGCTGCCTGAGATTAATCTGAAAGACCAGAGATAGAGGAGTGATGTCAGAGTGGTGGGTTTTTCCAGGGTTTGCCAATGTATCCACCCACCTCATCCTTGGTCAAATGTAGTTTTTTGGGATGGTAGCACCATTCGATATATTCCTTGTAATCATTTGACTCCCGTTGATAGAAGGCTTCCTGGATGTCGGGCACCATGCCCTCAGGCACCTCAGGCTCCAATTTTGGGGTCCTTGGTACCACTATCTTCGGCATCTTGATTTTGGAATTGCTTTGGCTTTGGTTCTTCGCCATTTTGGCTGCCATGACAGTCCGCTCCTCTATCAGCTGCAAGGTTTGCAGGTACTGCAATCGTCTGCGCACCATCGCTGCCAGCACCATCTCCTGCATTTCCATCTGGATGTGCCATTCGCTCATCAGCGACTCCTCGATATCCAGTAGCCCTGCGTCGGGGTAGATGTTTCCCTCCGGAATCACGTGCTCATAACTCTTGGCATTTTGCGTGTAGCTATCAAAACTGGTGTGGACACAGCGAAGGGTTAGGCAGTCCTTCAGAACACTTAGTGGCATCTGCACCATGACGCCCGTAGCTCCCAAATCGGCAATCATTGCTGGGATGCTGGAGGACAGATAACATTAGCTATAGCGCATGGAGTGGATTCTGGTAAGCTTATTCTAAATGTTCAAAGCGCACGGCTGCGTTCGTTAGACCCCAGATATCCATGGCCCATGCCTTGCACGTGTAGCTCCACTTGGCTTCCCTGGCATCTACAGATCTAATGGCAAATTCTTGTTGGGGTGAGCATTTTCGAACAACTTTCGAACACTCACTTCATATAAACGGGCTGCATTGCCAATATCCGATATGTGAGACGATCGAAGAGGCGGTCGATCTCTTGCTCGTAATCGGTACGGACCTCAAAGACCTGCAGCTGCAAGTTCAAACTCATTCGTTTTACTTCTGCCTGGTTGTCCAGCATTACTTCGATCTTCTTTATTGTGTCGAGACACATCTGAATATCTTTATCGAAGGCCACGGCAGGTTCCTTGCCCAACTTGATCTGCAACGATGCTCGTGTTCGGTCGTCTCTGAAAATATTCTGATTGAGGATACTGCCCTCGTCCACCAACACTGTCCAGTCTATAGTTTTGTCCGTTACAATGTCCGAGAAGAAGCGCCTTTTGACTAGCAGCGTTCGCATCTCGCCGGGATCAAAAGGTCGAGGCAGTTCACTACAGCTCACATAATGATCCCAGTGCTCCTTCTTGGCGCGTTCCACCTCCAGTTGGTTGAACTCCTTAAGGGCACCTGCAGTGGTTAAATGAATAAAAACATAAGTATCACTTGTCTGATCTGATCTAATCTGATCTAAGATCCATACGCTTTGCGAATTCACAGCTGACGGCCACGTCGTGCAATCGATTGAGGTACTTCTGCTGAAGCTCTTGCATTTCAGCTTCGCTGATCAAAGAATAGTTTGCGTTCAAGTATGTTTTTCCCTCGTGTTGGTTTGCCATTGTGCAAAATGGTATGCTATGAATACCCTACAATAAATAGCTAATCTTCCTATATATGTATGTATATATGTCTCTGTGAGTGCAACGTATCTATCTGAATAGGAATGTAGGAATGAAGTATCTATGTATATGACATTAAAATCATGACCAATCAAATATAAACCGAGCTGGAACGTTGTGAGCCGCGGCAAGCGCGACGGCTATACTTTGACTCTTGAGGCACTACCAGTATAGTACACATAAATGTAAGCTTATAATTTGCTATACATATATTGCACAATATATTTTCTACGTAATTGTACGTAAGCGTAAGAATTGGTGCCACAGCCGTGGACTGACGCATTCGTTTTATTTCTGTGTGCTGTGGTATCGCTGTTCGCAAAAGAAACATTACATTTTCGTGAGTAAAAAATATATTTTTCTATGAAAAGTTCTTAGGTATATAAAGTCTTTTAAAAACCTACTTATATATATATAAACACACCGAATAATCCTAAGAAAAACTGAAAGGACGAATCTCAGTTAAAATCCGCCTAATATAACATAAAAGTAATGTATCCCTATTGCGCAGCTCCGTGGCATTGGGATTCATCGAACATATGGCTTGATGCAGATCCGTAAAGTTCTGTAATTATATTATTATTACACAGAATAATGTTCACTATTTTCATTACTTACGGTGATGTTTCGCCAGGTTTCTTTATGATTCAACACGATGACATCCACATCTTCCGAGCAAAGCTCGTTCACATCCACAAAGGTTGTCTTTTCAGGTGTGATGCGCACTATAACTTCCGATAAATTCGACTGGTCCTTCGCAGGCTTCATGCCCACAATTATGTCGCGACGAGAAGACAAAGCATTCCAGCTGGAACGATAGAACTTCATCAGCTTGCAGTGGAGGGCCATCGCATCGTATATGTGAAGCTCTGAGGCCACATGCTTAATGGAAAAGTAGTCCCTTTCGATATAGAAACTGGCATCATTCTCGGCAAATATGTTTATATTCTTCTCCACAAACATCTAGGGGGGAAATATAGAGTAAATAGAGTAAAAAGAGGAGAGGATCGCATTGGATTGTTGCCTTCACCTGACGGAAGTGAAGAAAATCGGATATGGGTTCCAAGATTTCTAGATGCTTAACAGGCCGGGCAGTGTACCCGCTGCCCAGGTCGGTCACATACCCACGCACTCCCTTTGCTGTAATATAGAGAAAGATGCGCACATGGTATGTGTCCAGCTGGAAAATAACCTCGTCGGGACTGTTTGAGAGAATGGGAATGGCATAAGCAAAGGATGACAGCAGATACCCTAAAGATTGCTCCACTTACTCCTCATCGTTTGGCTGCAGGGACCAGTCGCGGAAGGGAAAATGCTCGTAGCGATTGAATGCCAAACCGAAGATACCCAAACGATCTGTCCTAATGGTCATCCTGTGATTTGGCCTGTCGAATTTAGTCTCTATAATGTGCTTCGTTGTCCAGTGGAAGATCTCCGTCATTGGTTTATCCGTCTCCGAAACCACATCCGATACAGAACTCCCATTCGAACGGGGTTCTTGTAGCTTGTGTTTTTGTTCTTTAACTGGTTCATGCGTAATGGATGCCGTCGTTATAGGAATAGCATCAATAATTTCTTCTTTTATTCGGGCGGGCTGCCTTAGCAGATACTGATCTTTGATATCTTGAATTGTGTCTAACAAGCCGTACATTGTTGTGCTATCCTTAGAAGGTTCCTGGAGATACTTGACACTCTCGACGTCATCAAATATAGGAAAGAGCCGCTCTGGATTGTGCTGTGATTCGAAATTTAGCCCAATGTCTGGCACCTCGAGTTCGTTCTCCGCCTCTCGTCGGAGTATACCCTTCTGATTTGCTGCCATTTTGGTGGCCTCACGATATTCCTCAATTAACTCTGCTGGAAACTTGAACGAGGACAGCAGGCGCGGTATACAGTGTCGCTTCAAGCTCCTCAATTTCGGATTATCTAAATACGTATTCAACGCGAAATTGGCTAGGCCAACAGGTCCAATGCTCGACTTGATAGAGGGTCGAAAGATATTGGCACTCGGTGTTTCCTCAACATCGTTTCCTTCGGAAATATGTGGCTTCGGAGCTGCCTGCTGTATTTTCTTAGTGGCAGTTCGGTTAAGCGATATTTTTGACCCTGGAAAATCGGGTTGCACACTCGTTAAATACTGGCAGACTATAGGCTCGCCCCAGAGGCAAAGCCCGGGCGCCAGATCCAGTATGACAATAAAGTACGGCAGCTCATCGGGAGTCAACTTCATTTTGCCTATTTCCCCCCCCGTCAAGGGGATGCGGGATGCCCTCGCCGCTGCTATGGTCGAGAGTCTGAGTTTACCCTCGGGATCTTCAAGATTGGTCACCACCTCCGGCATAGTGTGTAAAACCCGCCCATCTTCGTGTAGGATAATGTTGAATTTCTGAAATTGCGTTTGAGCAGGTCGGCCCACAAACATAATCGAATATATTCCGCCCAGCAGAATGCGTTGACGGAGATTTATCTGAAAGAGTAATGTCAGCAGGGACCTCGATTATACATAGTGGATTCCACCCACCTCATCGTCTGCCAGGTGAAGTGCCATGGGATGGTAAGCCTGCTCCAAGAATTCATGGTATTGACTGTTCTCCCTTTTGATGAACTCATTGTAAATATCGGGCACCATCCCCTCCGGCACCATTGGCTGCTCCTTTGGGGCCTTGGGCACTACTGTCGTCATGCCCTTAGCATCACCTGCTTTCTTCTCTTTTGCCGCCTTTTCCGCCTTTTCGGCTATGAACTCCATGCGTTCCTCCCACTCCTTTCGCTCTTCTCTCATCTCTTCCAAGATCTCCTTTTGTATTTCCAGCTGCATGATCCACTCGTTTTCCGCCGAGACCGCGATATCCACTAGTCCAGCGGTCGGGTAGGTGGTGATCTCGGTTACCTCGTGCTCATAGCTCTTGGCATTTGGCGAGTAGTGATCAAAATTGGTATGGATGCAGCGTAGGGTGAGGCAATCCTTCAGAACACTCAGTGGCATTTGCACCGTGACGCCCGTAGCGCTCAAATCGACCATTATTGCTGGGATACTGGGGTACAGATAACATTAATGACTCTAAAGAGCTGACCGAGCGGATTCTGGTCATCTTACTCCAAAGAGTCGAAGCGTACGGGTGCTATCATCAGACCCCAAATATCCATGGCCCACGTCTGACATTTGTGGCTCCACGTGGCTATCCTATTGTCCACGGTACTGCAAAATTCGTCACTCAATTAGTTTTCCATAGTCTTCTATAACTTTTCTACAACAAAAACTCACTGCATGTGGGATCCTTGCATGCCCAAAATCCTGTAGGCAAGACGATCAAAGAGGGTGACGATCTCCCGCACGACGTCACCACGAACCTGTAAGTCCCTGAAGGATTATCAACATCGGAGGCGATGTACACTAACCCACCAGCAACAAATCCTCCAGCCTGTCCACGTTCATACGTTGCAATTCCAAATCGTTTTCCAGCATACTATCCATTTGCCTCAATGCGTCGAGGCACAGCTGCAAATCCTTCTCGATGTAGTTGGCCGGATTGATGGAAGAGATCTTTTTCAGCGTTTGACGAGTTTTGTCGGTCCTGTAAATGCTCTGATTCAAGATGCTGCGCTCGTCCACCGACAAAGTCCAGTCTTTAGCTTTCCCCGTCTCAATATCCTCGTAGTGCCGTTCTTTCGCTAAAAATGTACGTATTTCCGATGGGTTGAAGGGTCGCGGCAGGTCATCGCAACGAACGTAACGATCCCAGTGCTCCTGTCGAGTTCGTTCCTTCTCCAGTTGATTGAACTCGTCGAGGGAAACTGTATTAGATGATTTAGCTAGCTTAGTTAAGGACCAGCGAATGGCTTTGATACGTACGGCTTATTAACTTCCTGCTAATGGCAACATCATTCATTCGACTTCGATGCTGGTTGGTCCGCTCGAGCATTTCAGCTTCGGTAATCAGGTCATAAGTTCCAACCACCATTTTGCCAGAGTTTCAGGACTTCTGTGGGACTTGTTTTAGAGTCCACTAAGGGAAGATTATGACTCAGCTGAAAGCTGAAGCAAATGCTGCAATGATTTCAAGTATTCTCTAAAGAAAGAGGATTCAATCGAGACATAAATTATTTATTTCAAATTTTAGCACATTCTAAAGCCTTGGCTTCCCAGTACCAGTGCTCAGAAAGCCATGCAAAGCCATAATCTAATGCCAAACTTCGGCCGCATCTCTCTGCTCCGGCAGCTGCTCTGGCAACATGGTGGGTGCGGTTGGCCAGGTTGTCAGAGCAGATCTGGGCTGAGCTGAGTCCCACCCGCCCAGAGCCGCCATGGCACTCCACACCATGCCACTCCACACGAATCGCCTGGATTTATGTTGGCCTTTTGCTCGCATTCGTGCCAAGAAAATACTTTTGACTCCCATATCAAACCCGTGAGGAGAGAAAGTGTAGATGCTAAGCTGGGGATAAGCCTCGGACGTTGATTCGAGTCGAGTTAAGTCCAAGTCCGAGGCCGAATCCGAATCCAAATCCGAGTCTCTGAGCTGAAAGACAAGAGACCAAAGACAATACCTCGTTTCCAATAAATTGATTAAATTTTATGTTGCATTGTGTCTGTGTGTGTGTCTGTTTCTGTAGCTGGATCTGCTACGGATTGCTGGCTCCATTTACATACGAGAGGAGAGCATGTTACGTGGCATGTCAATGCTCTGGCCCCATGTCTGATCGATTACATTGATGAATGAATTTCAACAAGCCATCGCATTATTGGACATCAAACCAGGAGGACAATGACGGGACACTGACTCTGACTCTCGACTCCTACACAGGCTCTTGTCGGGGTCTGCATTCCACATTCCACTCTCTCAACGTCTGGGTCTGGCTCTGGCTCTAGCGAAATTTATTTGTTGCAAGTTGTCTTTTAAATAAATTTGTTGTCAAACGTTGATCCCATTGGCATGGCATGGCCATTACATTACATTCAATTCATCAGGCATTCGGCATAGCAGCTTCAGTCCGTAATAAGTCAAATGGGCCCCCAGACCCCAGATACAATTTAATGAACTTGACAGACACTCTCTTCAATGGTGGAGAAATGTTGTACATTTCACTAGTATTCAATGGTATGGTATGGTATGCCTTGAGGGGCCGCGGCCGCAACCCCATTTAGGAGGCAATAGTTTTGACACCTTTTTCCTTTAAACAGAGACCCAATCAATATCAATTGATCTAATCCGATCCATCCCCCCATTCGCCATAACGAGGCTGAATGAGTTTGGAAAATGACGAGCAAATCGCTTGGCAGCAGCAGCAGCAACCCGTGCAATCATTCAATTATAATTTGCGAGCAATGAACAAGAAGCGAGAGATCTGTCGATGTACCATGTCCAATCCAGCGTCCGCGTCCGCGTCCGCGTACAGAAACGGCGGGCGGGCAGGCGGGCATTCAGGCAGGCAATCTCCATGGCAAAAGGTAGAAATAATAACAATTTCCTAGTCTTGCAATTGGATGACTTGCCAGTGCAGTGCAGTGTAGTGCAGTGCAGAACGATGCCACGTTGCCTCTTTGCAACGGATGGATTGTTGTTGCCAACTTGCAGCTAACGAGTTCAGCCAGCAATTTCGTCTCTCCAATCGCATCCAATACAATCCAAACCAAACCAATCCAATCCAAGCCGAACTGAACTGAACTGAAACGAGCCAAAATTGCAAGCCAGCAACTAAATCGAAATAGAAGAGCGGACCAGCTACAGCTTCAGGCAAAAATAATTGACATCTGTATAAGTTTGCTATTTGATTTGCTGCCGTGTGGAATGGAGTGCAGTGTGGAGTAGAGTTGCTTACTAGGGGGATACTTGGATACTTGGATGAGGATAACAAGTGGCCAAGTGGTGTTGTGTGTTGTCCGCGACTCTGTCGCTGTCTCCCTGTCTGTCCATTTTTCACCTGCACAGCGCGATTGCATTTCAGGCTCTGATAAATTACGCCAAAACTGAAGCAAGCCTGGCCATCTACTCCGTTGCAGTTGCAGTTGCAGTTGCACTGACTCTGGCTCTGGCAGTGACTGTTGCAGTGGCAGTGGCAGTGTTCGGGCTGAGAAAGTGCCAGTTAATGATTTTTTTGTTGTCTTCCTCCTCCTCCTCCTCCTCCTCCTCCTCCTCCTCCTCCTCCAATTGGGGGCCCGGCTCATTGGGCCCCTTATCGGCTCGGGCGGCGCTTTCTAATCGCTGAATTGTGGCCGGCCACATTGTGGCATGTAAATGTTGACAGCAACATGTTTACCGTTTGCCTCTGTGTAGCCTCTGCCTCTGCCCGTCCCTGCCCCTGCCCCACAAATGTTTCAACAATGTGGAAACTTGGAAACTTTTGGCATTTACATGAGAATTGTAAGCGCAAACATTTCGGTTTTTTTTTTGGTTTTTGTTCCCTGTTCCTAAAAAAAACACATACAATATGAGCATAGAATTTGTCCGGCAAAAAACAAGATGCATTTGTTGTTGTTGCTGCCGCTGCTGCTGCTGCTGCTATTGTTGTCGGTCTTGATGGTTGAGCAACAAATTGAGTCTAATTAATTTTCAGCAAGCGCTGCAAAGACTCCATTGTCTGCACAGAATATATATAGATACATATACCCTTTGGTGGCTGAGGGGCTCATTAGCAGGGTAAATGGTTCTGGGGAAGAGGCAGCGGCAAGAGGTAGGAGGAGGCAGCTGCATAGAGGGTTATACAGCAGTTAAATCTAGGCTTGAGCCATCAAATTCAGACAGCTGATAACTTATCCTATGATATACATTAAAAGAAAAGTAAAACTCTTAATTGAAAGCAATCTTTAAGAGTATTTCCCATTCGTCTAACCGTATTTATCTATAGATACTTCTAACTTTTGCCTAGCTCTTAACGGTAGATAGATGCTTGAACAATGAACACTGCCATCATGAGGAAAAGCAACAGCGACAGCAGCAGCAGCAGCAGCATCAGCATCAAATAAATAAATACTTGATTTTGAGCTCTCAAAATCTATGCAAAGCGGCATCAAAAGCCCCCCTTCTCCCCCACCCAAAACGAACGAACACTCATTCAGTTAGTTAATGCTTTAGATATGCAAATCAGGCAAAATTCCTTCTTCGTTCAGCTTCTCCCCAGTTGATTGGCTGCCTGCCTGCCATAAGCCCTCTGCTTAATTGCTGTTGCACCGTAATGGGGCCAGCTTGGTGGCGGGGGGTTGGGGAAAGAGATTTCCATAAAATGCGAGCATTGTTAGGCAGAGCAGGCAACTGCCCTAACAGGGCTACTGTTTTCTACGGAGGAAAGTGAGCGTGGAAAGTGGATGGACCCCCGAATGAATCTGTTTATGAGCAGTTTTTTTTTTTTTAGGTCTCTGGGCCAGTCGGGGTCACCTTTCGGTGGGAAATGGATTGGAATGGCCATCAAATTGACTTCTCGTGTTGTACGGCTGCATGCAGCAGCCACACCCCAGAATCTAGACAGTCCGGATAGCAACCCTGATGGCCAACGCCGGTGGCCAATACTCAGCTCTCGACTTGGCTTATCACTTGACAGGCAACGGCGACAGCCGACAATCGACAGTCGGCACAGTCGGCAATTTGCATCGGTCTCTTTGGCCAGGGCAGGCCGGGGGGCAGACAGGGGGAGTATCAGAAGATATCAGGGAACAACTCATTACGAATGCGACACTCGCCTTGCGATGTGGCCTGGGTGCCAGGTTGCAACAAGTTGCAGCCGAGAGATGGCAGGAGTGCCAGGAGTGGCGAGGCGCAGTCAAATTGGCAAACTTTTAGCACTCTCACAAGAGATACTTTTTCGATTTACGGGGCGTATAAGCAACGGGTCGGGTCATCACCAGAGAGCTGTTGAAGCCGAAGCCGAAGCCGAAGCTCACGCTGAAGCTGAAGCTAAAGTTGCAGCTGCAACGGCCTCCCCTCTGAATGAAATGCAAATTTAAGTGCAGCTGGGGAACTGCTGCTACAGTGGAAACCTGAACTGGAACTCGAACTGGAACTGAAACAGTAACAGACACAGAAACTCAAACAGAAACTGGACTGGGCGTGTGGTGTGGTGTCGGGTGTGGGGTGGGCGATGTCGATGGCTATAACTATGGCAATGACGTGGCCGGATCGGCTTTAAATAAATGTTATTATTTCGATAACTTGGCGTGTTTTTGCGGCTGTGCCCACATTTAATTATGCCACAAACCGGACAGCAGCAGCCGTGGCAGCCGCCGCAGCAGCCACCGCAGCGAATGGATTGGAATGGATACCAAAATCAATATCATTTCGTGCCGAGTTTTTAATGAACAATTGTCGGGGCACACAATTTTAGCACATTGTAAATAAGCAATTGAACGGTGCTGGAACTGTAGCTGTAGCTGTAGCTATTTCTGCAGCTGGCACTGTAGCTGTAGCTGGAAGTGAGTGGTATGGATATCTGGTCTCTGATCCCAAAAACAGACCGGGCGCGAGCCTGCCGACAGTTTTGGTCGCCCCCATTCCGCACCCCCGTTCGCTTTAATCAAATTCACATTAACAACAGCAACTGCAACAGCAGCAGCTTTAACTTTGACGCAGCTGCAACAAAGAAGGCAAGTCATGAGGCAAGGCAGGCGCCTGTTGTCGGGTATGCTCGAACAGGCCTACAATAGAAGAGAAGGGCGAGAGAGAGGGTAAAAGTCTCTTTAATTAAGATCTATGGTATAGATCTATATGTATTTATATTACTATGCAATAAACAGAAACCAAAGTTCTTTGCGAAGATGTTCCCCTATTCGTTTCCATCAAATTCCTTTAAAGCAAACAGTGAAGTAAGGACCTTCTTAAGGAATTTATCTGTGGATATTAAGGATGAAGACAGATGAAGACAGAATGAAGACATGATCGATTCCACGGTACAGAGCATATCGATCTATCGGCCAGTCCCTGGCCAGATGTGTGCCCATGTTCAGTTATGGATTTGTATAGTTTTTTATAGATTTTTTGTTTTTTGTCTCGGGTACACGCCCAAAAGCCAATAGCAACAATAGCGATTGCAACCAGCCGCTTGTTTGGACAAGTTACCAAAAATAGACCAGACCAGACCCGATCAGACCTCGACCAGGCCAGAGTCTCGCTGAAACCGAGCCAAAGAGCCTGAGCTTGAGCCTGAGCCCGAGACTTGAATTGGTTTTTGCAGTAAGACAGAAACGATGGAAAAACATTATGAGCTGTGCGGCATGGTTGCGGTGAAACTGCGGATAATTGCTGTGGTTATGAGGCCACGCTAGTAATTCAAACATAAAGATATAGGTATACATAGAAAACGACCAAAAGTTGGGACATTTACGACTCTGGGCAGGGCCCAGGCCTGCCCATAGTGCGAACGGAAAAAGATGGAAATTGAAAACGGACTCGAAATCGAAATGCGTTTGCGATAATTTGCATGCCCAAGGTTGGTTGCACGCCCCAGAAACGTTGACGCCTCTAATTGCAGGCCCCCGGTACCAGTCCCAGTCCCAGTCCGAGTCACAGTCCAAGCCCCAGTCCCATCGTGGTTGGTGGTGGTGGTGCGATGGGCAGTCGTCGGGGCATCAAAATTACAGGTTTATGCGTTTCCGTTCCTGCACTGATCTGACAGTTATTATAACCTGCATCCCATTAGCGGGGGACGGTGGATGTGGAACCCGTAATGAACTTGTCTAGGACCCGAACGGGCACACATCTGGCCTGGGCTCTCCTGGTCCGGGAGATATTGATAAGCCAGGCGGTGGGCAATCGCGGGGCATGTGGCAGTGGCAGTGCAATTTATGGGATCAACAGACCCGTTAGTGCCAAATTACAAATGGGCTCACGGCAGCAAAGTGCAAAACAGACGTGGCAATAACCAACAAGACATTAACCCGGCACGGAGCGGAATGGAACGGAGCGGAGTGGAGTGTAAAGGAATGGTTCGGCGCATGCCTCGCCGCGCCTCACACAGCTGCACTGCATCCAAAGTGCATATGCTGCATGGTCCAATAATTGCCAGGCCCCACAGTCCAGCGGCCTCTCCCTCCCCATCCCTCCATCCCTCCCCATTACACACACACACACACACATGAGAGCTGCTGGCTGCAAGGCGGGAAGCTGGAATCAGAGCCAACGGCGATTCCACAAGATACGAGTATGAGTGCAGTTGCAGCACCAGAATGCCAGACCAGACCCCACCAAAAGACAGACACAGCGACGGAGCAGCCGACAGAACCGCCAAAAGACAAAACCCACCGTCCGACCGACCGTCTGACCGACCGACGGAGCAACCGTCGCTGGCCACAAAAACATAAAACAATAAAGCTGGGCGCTGCGCTGCGCAAAGAATAATCGCATAAATCATGCGGACTTGCGGCGGCGTCTAAACTGCACTAACGGCAACGAGAACGAGGGCTACGCGAGCATCGTACATATCTCTGGAACAAGGCGCAACTTGGGCCGCACGGCACAGTGGTGTGAGACTGATTAGCCGAATGGAAAATGCAATAATAAATACCATTGCTAAAGCCGATACTCATATTCAGAAGGGAGAACCCTTCGGCTGTCTCTGGAATATGCACTTATAGATTCGTACCCTTAGAGCTGTAAATCTCTTACAATAGTCGAATATATTCTAATTATGTACGTAGACTGATCGGTATGTATTCGTTAAAGTGGAAAATTGAAGATAAGGTATAGCTAGGAGGCAAGCCCCTGGCCCCCTCGCTTCTCCACCATACATATGTATGTATTTATGAAAAAAATGTGGGACAACAACCCATAACTTGTTCGTTTTATAGAGAGATAATCACAAATGTTAGTGATCATTGCACCAATATTCTGTTATTTCAGTGCAAATAGTTCTTATCAAAAATCCTTTATTCGAGACCATTGCCCCACTATGAATCCAGCAGCGCGGCAACACTTTTCTTGCCTTAAGCCAAATTTATAGCGATCTAAGTAGGTATAAAGCGCTCATTTTGTGGCAGAAACAACGATGACGACGACGGCAGCGACGACAGCGGCGACTTCGTTACGATTTCGAGGAGTGCCCGTGCACCACCAACAGGAGTGCAACGCTATGGCAATGCCTTTGTTCTCTTTCACATCCACATCCACTTCCTCCTCTTCCTTAGGCGACGAGCGACCGACCCATTGTTGTTGCTTTTGTAATTTCTTTATCCCGTTGGCAGTTTCGCCTGCACTCCGCTCCCGCTGCCGCTCTCCCCATCTCTCTTTTGCTAAGAACAATAGAAATGCATTGCACGAAAGCTGCGAAACGCGAGAGCGGAGCGGAACGGAGAGCGCGAAGAAAGCGCGGTCAGAGAAAGAGAGAGCTAAAGCCTGAAAAAAAACCTTCGGCTAACACAAGGTGTATTTTAATAAGGTAAGGGAATTCAGTTTCATTTTTTGTTTCCCAATCTCCCTCTCACGCACAAACGCAACTGATAGACAATTGTAGCTAAATATTATATGTGCGCTCTCTCTGAATGGGTCACCTTGCATCAATATACTCTGGTGGCAATCCACCGTTGAAAGAGGTGCATACTGGAAGCTTTGAGAGGGGAAAGAGCTGCGAGCGGGGAGCTTTACCTCTGCTCACTCGTGCGCGATTTTCGAAAGAACTTCTTGTCAGGGCTTTTCGTACCGCCGCTGCTCGGCCTTTGTTGTGGTTAAGAGTTTGCCCAACACTTGCGGGGAGTGGGCAGTGGGAGCGGCTGCGGTAGCGGTAGCGGGAGAAAGGCGACTAACTGGGACAAAGTTTTTGGCCAGCCGACAAAAACAAAAAGAATCGCCTTACAGCAGGAGTCGCCCCGTGCGGTTACCCACAAAACCCTTAGAATGGACGCTTCAAAAAGTGGTCGAGTCCTGCAGGAATTATTGGGTGAGGTTAGGGTTAATCATTAGGGCACAAAGTATTTATTTTCTCGATTTAGCATCGGTTTCAATGCCATCCAAGGGAAGCGTACAAATCAGCCATTAATCAATTGATATGACAAAATGCAAAAGAAATGGATCGAAAAATGAACCCGCATTGTTTCAGCAGAAGGAGGCACAGGAGGAGGGGTGTTAGACAGGTCAAGCCGGTTTACTGCCGCTCCATTGCCTGCTCCTGCCGCTCCTGCTGTTACTGCTGCAGCTCCTGCCACCGCTTCATTATTATGCGCGCATTGTGCGTGGCCCGGCAACAGGAACTGGCCATGGACATGGACACTTGGGCATGGGCATAGGAATTTGTAAGCCCGGCCCAAAGCCCATTCGAAGCCCATGCCGAGGCCCAACATGAAGCGTGCTCCGATTCTCAATTGCAGCGTGGTGCATATGCCTCCAGGGACAATTCATGCAGCTGACAGGGAGAGTGGGAGCAAGAGACAGTAAGGGAGAGAGGAAAGGGAGAGAGAGCGAGAGGATGGGAGAGTCGTAAAAGGAAGCCGGGCAAACTGCAGCTCGCAATTAAACAAAGCCTATGAGCAGCAGCGGGAGCGAAGCTGGAGGCAGACAATGCTCTGTCCAAAACTGTGAAAAACCAGTAAGAACTACATAGTCCATTAAGTGTTAGGGCCTTTCAGATATCCCTTAGTTCTATATATAGTAGATACATATTAGTCCTATAAGAACACAAAGATCTAAATTAAATCAGCTATAAGCCCCACTAAAATAACAGCATTCAATGGAATGAGATGATATACAACATAAAATCAGCATCATCCCGACTTGGATCTGTAAAATTGCGAATGAATTTCTAGTTTATAAAATTAAAAACTCTATTTTTTGCCTGCCACACACTCGTATCTCCATTCGAACACAACATACCATTGGTACCGTGTACGTGCCATGCCAGACCCAACCGAGTGGCATCTGCAGCATGTTGTTACGAGCAGTGCGGCGGCGACAGCAGCTACGAGGATGAGAGTGAGGATGAGGACGAGAACGAGGCTCCCTCAAAGGACTCTAAACGCATTTCCGCCAACGATGACGACGGCCACGTCGCTTTGCATTTTATGCAAAACATCGCCTATCAGCCAGATCTAGCTGGAAACTAGACTGCGGAGGCGGATGGGCAGGGCAGGAGAGGGACCTGAAGCTGGAGCTGCAACTGGCCAAATGTGGCCAGATCTTGACCAGGCCAAAACCACAGAACGCGGTGGAGTGGAAGGCCCAGCCCCAACGCAGCGCTTGTCATATTTAGTTGGCAGAACAAAGCACTCGCCATAAACGCTTGCAAATCGCCGCCAAATCGCAGGGGAAACGCTTTGCTGGCCAGCATGTTGCATTTAAAGCGATTTTAAACGCTAGAAAAACGGGCGGTGCTCGCCAGGAGGAACGAGTTTCAACCTGAAAAAGGGCAACCAATTTACATTTCTGCGAAAACTATGAGCCACATATGCACTAGAACCGTATTTTGTTGTGCGTGTTTGAGGCGGGAGCAGAGAGGTTACTTTCGGGGGAACTTTGAGAGATTTAATGGAATTTCGTAGAATAGAATATCTACTCTTTTTTGGGACTTTTGGAAATCTCTGTGCAAAAATAAAGATTATGACCTTTACTTACTGGTTTAGAACTCTCATATTCAGTGGACACAACAAATGATCCCAGACTGATGGTTACCCCCTACTATTTGTTGATGATACTGATACAATCTCTTATTTTTCCCGATTAAAAAACTCTTTAACCTACTCTTGCACGTGGTACTGTCCCCTTATTTATCTTTAAAAAAAAAATCAAAAAAAAGGAACAGGGTCCCCTGCTTGTCCCAATTTGGTTAAAAACTTCAGATGAACTGAGGCGTGGAAAGAATTCACTGGCCGTGTCCACAATGCAAATGAGGTCCTTTCAGCGATACACCGTACACTTGTGCACACTGCTGTGGCGGTAAAGGTCTGGCCAGGGTTCGGGGCTCGGGGCTTCAGGCTCGAGGCGTAGGGCCTGGAGCTGTTTCCATCAGCATCTCATCTCCATCAGTAGCCTCATCATTGTCGTCGGGCTGGTCGGACTACCCTCTGGCCCTGTCCCCGAGGCCGTTTTGCTGGTGACAATTTAACACACAAATTCAGTGAAGCGCCAACTTGGGCACAGGCATAAATTTACAACATACCCTGCCCCCGCCCTCCAACAGAACCCAGGCCTCTGATCTGATGTGAGGGATGGTGGGGGGGTGCTTTAATTTTCCTTTTTCTTGCAGTTTTCCCTTCGGTCCGGTTCGGTTCGGTACACTTAGACTTCGGGTTCGGTTCTGTTCGGCCTCGAATGCTTTTTTCGGCGCTTATGCTCAAAGTCAGTGAAGCAGAAAACTTTACAATCCATCAAATTAATGGAGCAATGTGTCACGAGGAGCACTCGTCGCAATCGTCCCACCGCCTCCTTCGATGGCTGATGGCTGACAGCTCTCACTTAGATTCCCTCTGGTCTCGGCACTGGCAAAACCAACTGGAGCTCCTGCTTCTGCTCTGTCCCGACTGCTGCTGGTGAAATGTCATCAACTTGAAATTGTAAATCAAGCAAAAATTGATTGAACAAAGCGCAGAGCGCTTAAAAAACCAAAGGAACGGAACAATGAAGCAAAGGGCACACGGGACATGGGACATAGGAGATGGGTAGATCTGCACAGTGGCAAGGGGCATGGCAAGCCTTCAATCTGTTGAATAGATTTGTGCATAGATGATGCACTTGTGTGTGCTCAAAGATAGAGATTGCGAGAGTCTGGGCTGACAGCAGAAGTAATTGATTAACATTTGTGGATCGAATGATAATACGAGTACCATCGAATCAGAACTGAATACCCTGGCTAACTGCTGCAAATATTACAGAAAATTCAATCCTTTTCTAATCTCTGTAAGTCGGAATGTTTTCCCATTCTCTTTTTAAGGAAATAAGTTTGTTGAATGATACTTTAAAGTTGAGAAAATCACATACACTTGGACTGCCTTCTTTTTCTCCACTTTTCTCGATTGATTGCTCCATCAATCTACGTCTTAGCAGGATTACCATTGAATGCGGAATCAATCAATACTGTTTATTTGTGCAAGTGCTATGTCCCAAAGTGCTATACTCCTCTCCAAACACAAGGGAGAGAGAGACCTTTCCACAATACCTAGTCAATCCCTGCAGGCCATGACACCACCATGCAACTTGCCTGCCTTTCACCGCAGACCCAGACCCAGAGACAGGCCCAGAGACAGACCCAGCCACCAGACAATTGCCACATATGACATACAATTAACACAGTTAATGTGCCGATGGGTCCAGCCCACATGGCAGCCCACTCCCAACTCTCCGACCACCAGCCACCGTATACCATCTACCCATACACCAGAAAGTGTCCCCAGCCTGTCCAGAGTGGTGCCTGCCTTTCACCCGACCCTCCAGTGGCTTTCAAGACGTTTTCTTTGGGCGACTGCCACTGAGACATAATGAAAGTCCTACGCGATGCTACGGGTGAAAACTTTCGCAAATATGCAAATCGTCCCACTGCCATTTGCACGTACAAATGTAACGTACATTTTATAGACTTATCACGCGACACTCGGCCTGGCTTCGACTTTGGCTTCGGGACTGGCTCTGGGGTCTGGGCTCTGGGGTCTGGCAAGAGCGGTCCATAAATCTAAGCGATATGCCGCCCATTTCATCTCATTGCCGGCCGCCCACTTGGGTTTTGCAATGTTGCTGCTGCCACTGTCTCTACCCATGCTGCTGCTGCTGCTGCTGCTGCTGCTGTTGCATTTGCTGCTCCTGCTGTCGTCGACGTCGTCACGAGTGGCAACAATTAATTTTCATACGCAGACGCAGTTGGATGGCAGATCTGGCAGGAGGCTACTTCCAGACAGACAGGAGGACAGGGGCACAGGGGCACAAGAAAAACTGGGGAGACAGACAGGGAGGCATGGGGCGACTGGTAGCCACTGGAAGAGACACTCACACCGGGAACGGATGCAGTTTGGAAGTCTTTTTGCAGGCGACAAACAAATTGCACATCGATGCGACAGAGATGGCGACTTGTGGCATTCTAGGAAAATAAATTTAAATAAACGCAAAAGTCTTCTGCCTTGGCACTGGTAGTGTCGCCCGTTCCTCTTCCTCCCACTGTCTTCCTTTTTTTCCCCCCAGGGAGCGGGAAGCGGTAGAAAGAGAGCGAAAGAGAGAGAAATAGAATTGAAAATGCAAATTCGCGCTAAAATAAAATCAAGTGAAGGAGCAGGAGAAGGCGTACTGACTGGAGGCCGACACTCTCTTCGGGCCACAAGTGTTTTAACAATGTTTGCATCGCGCATTACGTGATTTGGCTGCCGAACCCGCCCCAACCCGCCCCACCCACACCACCTGCTGTTCATCCTCCTCCTGGTGCTGCTCATCCGCTCCTGCTCCTCCTCCTGCTGCTGCTGCTGCTGTTCATACTCCCACTTGGTTGGTCTTTGCGTGTAGCAGCATGTTCAAATTTGAATAAAACGCAATGCAAAAGCCGTTTGAGAGTCTACGAGAATCAGAAATACCCTGCCGACAGTCTGGAGAAAAAAAACAGGAGAGCCTCATGTGTGCTCTTGGAGGTTTACAATAGAAACAAAAATCTGGAATATATATTCCATAAAGCTCGCAATTTTGTGGGGACTTGTTTCTCCAGAAGATGTTGTCTGGATGATCTGAAATTCGCAAAAATATCTTAATTTTTACAAGGAATGACAAAAATGTCCTCAGAGTCAATATTTGCATAGGTGCTGTGAGGGCTCTAGGACCCAAAGAAGCCTGCAAAAACAATTGAACAACAGTGCTTAAAATTCGTTTTCAAAATTCCAAACTCGATGCAAAACATTTTCGACAGATGCTTAGCTCTTCCCAGACTCAACAGACCCTCCTCTCTCTTTCTGTCTCTCTCCCTCTCTCTATCACTCTCTGTTACCCCCTTTTCCAGGGCGGGACAGAGTACACAGAGTAGTGCCACTGATAAGGACTCCCAACAACGAGCAAGTGGGTGTTGCAGGCAAGGAGCAGACGGCTGCTGCAACGAGAACCCATTGACGCCTTCGCCTTGGCTGCATCTTGCATCCTCCGCCTTCGTTATCAGCGTTCCTTTCGCGCCGCCCCGCCTCCGCCGTTGTCGTCGCAGCGACACTTCCAGCGACACTGGGGCGGAGATAACATTCCCGGGGCCGGCGACACTTTGCATGTCGGCAGCAGCTTCAGTTCCAGCTTCCTCTGGAGTCTCGCAGAGTCGATAAATTAGCGCATGCATCTTCATTTTGGGTCCGGGTCTGAGTATGGGTATTGGTCTGGGTCCGGAGTGCATTAGTCGCAGTGAAAGGTTGAGCTTAAGCCCTCGGCAAAAATCAAGAACAATGGGATACGACCTGCCCGAACAGGAAAGGACAGGATCTCCAGTGCAGTCCCAGTCCCTGTCCCTGTTCTTGTCTCCCTACCACTTTGCTGAGTCATTAGAATCCGCAGCTGCGACTGCACCGGCGGCTCAAATCCAATTACAATGCAGAATCAACTGGCTGTGGCACACACACACAGCCACACGCACACACAGATAGATAGTGGTGGAGCCTGGTATGGATGGGGACCTAAAACCAGTCCCCGATGGAGTTTGATCTGCAATTTGGGCCCCAGCTTCGGACATGGCCAAAAGCCGCTGGCGAGCATTGTCCACTCCGTGGGCTCTTTTGCTTTATTATAGCAACGCTTATACAGATTAGAATAAATCAACTTGTCCCCCGATCCCCCGTCCTAGACCGGCTCTCTACTGGCTCCTTACCTGGTTTCCTTTCTCTGGTGCTCTCGTTTCAGTTGTCCAGCGATCAGCAAACGCTACCGGCAACAACATGCCTATGCTATGCCTATGCCTCCTCATGAGGCAGGCAGCTGCAGCTGCAGCTTCAGAGGGACCCAACTGAGGGGACACCCTACTCTCCAGATAGTTGGGAGCGGGATCCCCATTAAGTGCGCGCTGTGGTGCGCCGCCCCCAGACCAAAGGATGTTCTGCGGCGATAAGCAGGCAAATAAGTTGGCTTAGGCTGCAAAAGAAATTAATAATGCAGAAATGATAGGCTCCACTGGGAATCGGAAATGCGAAATGGAGTAATGAAAAAAACGAACTGATCTGAAATGGGTTTCGGGGAGTCGCTTTGAGAGGAAGTTGCATGTGAGGATTGCACTGCTCAGAGGAAAGCCAATGGCAGACTGCTCTACGACTTTTGCCGATAGTTCTCCATTAATATTTGTCTCTCGAATTTGTATAGATATATTTATCCTAATTAATATTTGATTCTTAAGCAAGTCTTGGGGCGTCTAAGGATCGACGAGTCTTCTCTTAGCCAAGAAATCTGTTATTGAGTCAGATAAAGTCTATTTCTATATGCAATTGGAATATTTGTCCTTTGTTGTGCTCTCAGATCATTGCTTCCTTTCTTTAGGTTAAAGTGTTCTTTCTAAAAGAAACATTGAACCAGTGAACCATCATGCTATACAACACTTTCTCAGCCTTTGGACATTGGGAAGTTAAGTCAATATACTTACCTTACAGAATGTTTGTATTTTCGACATAATTCCATTATGTCCGCAGTTCCGTATGCGATCGCTTAAGCTTAAGCCATATCCCACAGCTTCTTTCGTGTCAGGGGCTCTGTGAAACATAAAGTTCAACACTTGGACAGTGGTGCTCATCTCCTTTCGAACCGAGGCAAATCTTACAAATTAAACGCATTCAAGTGCAAGATCCAGGAATTTTGATTGGGTCAAACGGAGTCAGAGGCGCGCGGTAGCTGAAAAATGCCATAACAAAATGTGTCAAGTGCCAGACATAAATGCCTAAGTAAGAGCGGGCCAGGCCAGGACAGGACAGGCCGGGGCCATGCCGGGCATCGTGTTCTTGGCCAGAGAGGCCTTGCGGCCTTTTTGCTGTTTGCTCTGGCCATTCGACATGCGGTGCCGCGTTGCCTTTTGCTCGTTGCCGTTTGCCGGGCTGCCTGTTAGCATTGCCGCGCAGTGGATCGTCTTCGAATCGCATGAAACAATAAATTTTCGGTGCGTCAGTTTTTGTGGCGGTGCTGGTGCTGCTGCTGCTGGTAGAGGATCGTTGTGCCCTTCGCCGGGGCCTGGGTTCTGTGAGCTTTCCAATTAAAAATGCACAATTGGGCCTCGCTTCCCAATCGTGGCCGACTTGTACTTATTTGTAAGTTGCACGCATGGCTCCAGCTCCGGCTCCATCTCCATCTCCTACTCCGATTCCTGGGTCCCTTGGTTCGGCCTGCCTACGCAGTGGCCTCCTTCTTTGCCGACTGTTTTCATTAATTTACATAAAAATATCTTAATTGCGATGCTGCGACGGCAGCGATTCAATTTTTTGTGCTTATCAATGCCATGTCATGTAGCCGACGCCATGAGCCTGGGGCCTGGGGCCTGGAGTCAGGGGTACTCTATCACAGCCACAGCCACTGCCAAGCCTGCCAATGCCTGCCATCCCTGCCTCGCCTGACAAATTTGTGCGGAGCTTCACGTCAAGATCGCCATCGCTGGCCTGCGTTCCACATGGCATCCACATCCACAAGACACATGTTGCGCGACACTTACGGCCACGGCCACCTCCTCCTCCTGCTCCTGCCCGTCCATTGATTCCTTTGTCCATGCATAATCGCTGATAAATGCTGCTTTCGGGGTTGCAAAAATGATTTGTTGATAATTAATGCAGTTGGGTTACTCATCTCCTCCTACCAGAACTCGTTTGCCGCCATGCCTCAAAAGAACAGCAGCCGCCGACGCCAGGACAGCAATTTGTGCAACGCTTTTTTTTATTGTGGCTGGTGCTGGCTGCTGTTGCAATCAGGCCTTAAAGGCAATCAACGCACAGTAATTCATGCCGCCTGACAGGCCCAACTCCAGCTCCAACTCCAGCTTCAGCTTTAGCTTTGGCTGCATCTGCAGCCCCATCGCTCCAGCTTGAACTCCAGATGCTGACGACGACCCACAAATAAAGCAAAAGAAAATCGTTTCCTAGTTGTGGCAAGCGTCACGCAGCTAATTGTCAGCCCCGGCCGCCGGGGGTTCGGGGCAAGTGCAACATGATCGCAATTAATGCGACCAGAGCTAGTCGGCTGCTTAATCACGGCCACTTGATCAATTTGGCACGCAATGAGGAGCCAAGTAAAGAGAGAGAGAGAGAGAGAGAGAGAGAGAGAGAGAGAGAGAGAGAGAGAGAGAGACAGAGAGAGGGGGGGAGGGGGGAATGGAGAATGGAGACCAGGAGCATACCGACTGGGGCAACAGATCACGCGGCAACACTGTGGCACCATTCTAATGCAGATCAGAGAAAGTTGTGGGAATTTCTTATACAAAAACAATTATTTACGGATTACTTTATGCGCACTTTATTAGAATGACTATCGACAGGCGACTGTTAACGATCGGCTGTCGAATTAAATGCAACTCTGTAGGCCATTGTTCTGGTTTCCTTGTTGCTCCAGCCCTGGCATTTATAACCGTTAGGTTTTTGTGACGTCACAAACACAAATATCATAATATTTCTTAAGGGAGGTTGCATTCCTGAATTTTAAGATTTCAGGATTTCAGATCACAAACCCTCCACAAATAGTATAAAATTGCCTTAATTTACATGGATAATGGGAAATTCATATATTCACATTAATATAGAATAAGAAATATGGAAAATAATATATGCAAATTATTAATAATATATTCACAATACCGTGACCAAAAGTGTGCTAACTCTTCCCAACACTCAAGCCTAGCTTAAAATTTGTGTTGCCGCACACTATCACTAGACGAACGAACTGCCTTTTTCGCACTTTTTTTGTTTGAATCTTTTGCAACCTTTTCCAAAATGGACTTGAAATCTTCAAAAAAGCAGCTCAGGCAAATAGCTGTGGGTATACGCAACATAACAAAGTCCTGGCCACATTTAATAAGCCGTGGCAACATTGCCATAAAGAGTTTTAGTCGGCTTCGGCAGCAGATTTCCGCTGCCGAGAATCGGTTGAACAATCTCTCGAGTGAGCGTGGCCTTAGAACGGCTAACAAACGGATTCGAATGATGTATGACCGACAAGCCAATCTCATTACCTCGATGAAAAACATTCTGCAAAAACTGCTCGTTTTACGGGACGAGACCTGTAAATTTTTGAGCTGTGTGCGCATGCATATGGACGATGAAATCCTTTCGAACTACGCAATTACACCAACTCTAAAGACACCGCAGATGCTGGTGATCTTAGAATTTCTACGCTCGCGCTACGATCCCGAGTGGGAGGTCAAAGAGATGATAGTCAGTGAGTATCAGTGGTAATATCCGCGCTTCAGTTTACTTTATCCTTTTTATTTCACAGTGGCCCTGGAGGACATTGACAGCGACGACGAAATGGAACTGCTGGTGGGAGGCTGGTGCGACAGCCGCCATGCTGGCGGAGAGGAGTTTGACCAGAAGTTGAACGAATACTTTAAAACGGGGATGCCGCCTTTTCCATACTAAAGGAACAGACGCCGCTAGTTTGTATTCTAATATACATATGTATTTCCACGTGCCACGTGGATGCGAAACTGAGAGAGGAACCAAAATTAATTATAAGTTTGATACGTACGTTAGCCATAATGAAACTATATTTCGCACAAAAGTATGTCATGTCTGCGATTGATTGCTTCAGCCCAGTGTGATGAAACCCTCAGGGTTTTCTACGCAGACGTCAGATAGGCGTATTATGTGTAGTATATAATACTTATAACATAATGATAAATCGAAATGTATTAAACCCACATCGCACACAATCGTGGATCTCGATGCTCATGACAGCAGAAGAGGCAGGAAAGCAGGGCACTGTTTCAAAAACCGGTGCCAGTGAACAGACAACATTTCCAGAACGATCCTGAGCATGGGAAGGCAGCAAGAGGCGAGCAGTTTATTGGAGCTGTGACAATATCCTCATAGAGAAGGACAGGACCGACGTTAAACTCTTAATTTTTTACCTTAAGGCCATCGTCTGAAATCCAAGGATGACCTCAGATAATCTCCACCGCCGAATTAGTTAAGTAACGAGAAACAAACGCACATTGTGTTTTTGAAATTTGATGTTAGTTTTTATTTGAAAAAATGTTCTTGTTTTAGTTTTTGTATTTGGTATCGCCTGTAAAAGGAATTACAAACAATGTCGTCACGTCAGTTATTCTTTCATTTCGTCATCTTAAAAATCTTGACCCACTTTTGACCTTTGCTATACATATATATGCGGTTTGGTTGGTTTTCTTGTTTTTGGTTTTGTTTTTGTTGGTTTTACTCTGGATTGGTGGCAAAACAAAACTTAATTGTAATTGCACTACAACAACATTTTGTTTTTGCCCAATATATATAAAGTGTACTTATATATATAGGTGTATATATATATAGATGTATATATATGTATTTATGTATATAATATGCAATTCTGTAGCTAGATTTTGACAATCATGTTCTCATTCCGATCCTAATTTAAGTGTGTTGTGTACATATATATATATATATAAATATATATATTGTGTGTGTGTGTAACATGACGCCCTTTTTTGTGTGTTTTTGTTTTAGAAACAATTGCATCTTCGGGGGTGTGTTGACTATATCATTTTTACCATCCATCAAAACCACGTCTTCTTTTAGGCGCTCCAACTAAGTTCACTTAATAATTGAATACTTTTAGGCTAGTAAATGGTTTTCTTTGCCTTCCCCTCCAACGCTTAATGCACTTAGTATTTGTTCGAATCCTCCTCCACTCTCTGACCTTATTCTTTAGTTCTCAAGCCCTTATCTAACTTTACAATAAACATCTCGTGTATATAACTTTTCTTTTTTTTTGTCTGTTTTTATTTGGTTGTTATCTGCTAGTCCTAAACTGCGCGGGACATTAATTGGTTTTACTTATGCAGTTTATTTTTTGTTTTGTTTTGTTTTTTGGTTTTGTTTTTTTTTTTTTGCTTTTTTTAGGGCTAATGTCTTTAATTTTAGAAAATTTTCAACTCGTAAATCGAGTTGGCTTATTAAAAAAATCTGTTCCCACCATGTTTTTGGTTTTTATTCATTATATATGTATATTTATTTCATTTAAGTTTTTCTTTTTCTTTGCTATGAATGCTTGTTGTCAATTGTTGCGGGGTTCTTTCTTTCTTTCCATCTGTCCTTCCTTCTTTCTTGAATATATATTCTATATATGTATGTAAATCTCTATTTCTTGGTTGTGCTTTACACCTTATTATTGCTATAATTATTTGCTCTTTATTGGCGCCCCCAGAATATTCCAACCGGGGAAATGAACGAGAGTGTGTTGTTTTTTGTTTTGGCGGCAACTCAACTGAAACCTTAGCTAGGAAATAACTCTTCAAGCGCAATCATGTCAATCAATGATTGTTTAAGCGTGTTCTTATATACAGCAGCGTGTGATAATGCCTTTGCGGGGTATATGGATATGGCTGGATCTAGTTGGGGATTGGTTTTTAAGAGCGCAGGAAAATAAAAAATCACAAATCAAAAACTGTTTGCAAATATGTTTGTTGTTTATTACACAAAAAAAAAAATAGAATAGAATAGAATACTAAATGAAAAACCAAACTACTTAAAAGATATGCATGTGTGTGTGTGTGTGTTTGTTTGTTTGTTGTTTTTGAGGGATTAGGAGAGATGGATGTTGGTGTTGTTGTTGGTGTGTGATAATTACTAGAAAACCGTCTTTGTAATCGTACTTTCTTGTTTATACAATTTATGCTAATTAAAATACACAGGTAAAAATATAATTTCATTGTTTAATAATTGTTTTTTGTTTATGTTTTGTTTTTTTCTCTTTACTTTTAAACCTAAGCCTAGCGAAAATCGTTTCGACGTGCAAAATCAATTTTGTGGTGTGTTGTTGTTGGTTTTGTTGTTGTTGGTGAGTGTTGGTTTTGTAGAAAGCTATTCTTTTTGTTTTTCTTTTGTTTACAGGCATTATATATTAATTTGTACACATTTTCGTTTAAGTATTTCCATTATTTGACAATTGGCTATGTGAGTGGGGGTGGGGCGTTGGGGTGATGCAGGGGGAAGTACAAAAATCGCCCTAGGGATTACACGACTATAGTACAATACGACGAATACAGACAAAACAGAATACACAATAAAATAAAAAAAAAAAAAAACTGATCCTAACGCTCATCATATAAATCTACATGCTACTCCTCTCTCGATCTCTCTCTTCCGATCTGCGCTTGGCGTCCAGATATATATAGTATATATATATATAGTGTTTTATATATATATATATGCAATTTTACAGTATACCGTTTATATGTTTCTGGTTTTGGGATAGGGTTTTGTTTTGGATGTTTCTTCTTTTTTTTGTTTGTTTTGTTGTATAATTTAAATTTAAACTAATGCTCACTTCGCACAAAAAAATTTACACAATTTATTAATTTAATTTAATTATACTTAAACGACTTCTCCGACTGCTTCTCTGCACTCCATCCAATTTGTTGTAAACTAATCCTAATATTTGTATAATTACACTTTTCTTTTTTGCTTTTTTTGCCTTGTTGCTGCTTGTTTTTGTTGGTTGTTGAATCGGTTCTGTTGTAAATATGTACAAACTTTTTACTTAATCCTAAACATGCTCTCCTTTGATCCGATCCGAACCTCTCTCGTCCTTTTGCGTATTTTATATGCTCTATGTGTATGTATAATATATATGCCTACGTGTGTGTGTGTGTGTTGTTGTTGTTGTTGCTGTTTGCTCCTCGATCATTGATCTGCTTCTCTGCTCATCCTTCCACTCCTTCATCATTGTTCCTTCTTGTATATTTATAAATATTAAACACTAATCGAACGCCCAAGCCTATGTATATGTATAAAAAATAATATAGGTGTTAAAAAAAAAAAACAATCTTGCAAACGACAGACACACCGTCTACACTTGTCTACACTTTAAACTTTACACTTTACACTTGACAATTCTCAATAGTTTAATAAATAGTAATGCTGTTGCTGTTCAAGACTTATGGGGTAAACTCTACTCCTCCTATCTCCTATCTGTTGCTGCTCTTTCTTTCTCTTTCTCTCTCTGTATCTCTCTCTATTTTTCTGTGTTACAAGACCTCCGGTTAAGTAATGCTAAGTAATCTGTGCGCTGCTGTTGCTGGTTGCTTCAACATTTGTTTCTGTTCTGTTCTTCATCTTTTAATTTCATCTAAGTCTAATTTTTGCTTTTGCTGTTGCTGCTGCTTAATTGGTGTTTGATTCTGTTAGCTTCGATCTTCTACTAATTGCTAAATATTTTCATATTTTCCTGTTGTGGTTTGGAGATGGATTTCGTTTTGTTTGGAGCTCTTGTGGATTATACGGAGTATGTATAGCTAGTGGAAGTATAGCAAACGGAAGCATGCGACTGCGTTTGATTGAAGATTGTGAAATGGTCTTTCGTTCTTTGATTCAGGTCCTTAGGCTATGGCTGCCGTCAGATAGTACAAATCCATCAGCGTCTGCACATTGATGGGCAGACAAGAGAGGCGGTCGTGTGTGTTGGAGTCGAGGGCCAGCCAGGAGAGGGCATTGTATCCCTCCAGTACGAAGCGGAGCACGTCTGCCGTCAGGCTTGAGTCCAGCGGATGGTCATTCGCCGACTGATGGGCGTTCGTTGAGTTGAGTATATCGTCGGCTATCTGGATGTTCGGCACATGCAGATGGAGTGCGGTTTTCAGGAAGACTGGACACACTTCCTCCAAATGCGGACAGGCTGACCAAAACCAGGCGGGCATGCGGCCCGTCGGTGCCGTTGAGACCATATAGCCCACCGATATGGGCTGCTGATTAAGGGATCCCACCTGGAAATAGTCAATGAAATGGTTTTTAGAGTTTCCTCTGATGCCAATTAATGGGTATCCCTTACCTCCTCCACTTCCTGGGGCGGGGTGCACTTGAAATTGTTGCCTCCGGCGCTCTGCCAGCTACGATTGTCCTCCATGCGCCCTGGACTGCCATGATTCGACACGCGATCCATGTGTGCTAAAACGGGAAGAATGGGCATTAGAATTAGAATCTGCAGTAGATTTGCAGAGAGCATCGACTCACTGTCTCCCCAGAAGAGTTCCCCAATATCTGCATCGCTAAAGTCTTCATTGCCCTCCTCTTCAAAGGTGAGAAAGTCATCATCCACCTGGGGCTCGTTCTGGAACTGGCGGGTAAAGGGCTGCGCAAGAAAAAAAGTCGATTAGGAACGATCCTCAGAAGAAATCCTATCTCGAAAGACTCACCGCACAGACAGCACTCGTGGGAAAGACCAGAATGTGGGTACAGGTCACATCCTGCGGCGTGGAGAGCGGATTCTGCATGGAGATCTGGGAGAAGCGTTCGTCGGGTGTAAACTGATCGGGCATCACGCGCAGCTTGGCATCCGGCTCGAGGGTGACGAGACAGGCGCTCAGGATGGTGGGCGGATACATGAGGGTGCATTGCTTGCACATGTCCTTAAACTGCTTGGAGGCCTTCTGCAGCTGCTGTTTGCTGAGCAGATAGCTCCACGACTTGAGCTCACTGTGGCCGATGCGACCAATGCGCCCGATGACCAAACGCCACATCTGCGACGTCTGCGAGATGATGCCCATGACAAAGTCCATCAGTTTCTTGAGGGCCACATAGCGGGCAGGGGCCTTTCGGCGACGGGCGCGATTCGGCACATCGATGTTGATGCACACCTTCTCGAGCAGCTCGCCGCGCTCGTCGGTGGCGGTGGCCAGCAGCCAAGCCTGGTCCTCGCTGAGGCAATAGTTGCAGTACATCACTGAGTAGCGGTGCTCGTTCTGGCCGTGCATGCTCCCCGCTGAGCGCGAGAAGTCGGTTTTGTCCGTCCGCTCGTACATTGGAGCTAGCACAAAGGGAGCGGTGTACATCTTGTAGGCCCGACGGTTCGGTTCGTCCTTGGTCTTGAGGAAAGCCTCCATGTTGGCGGCCGTACCAAAGCCCGTGAGGCTCTTCACCGACTGCGCATGGACCAGATGTCGTCGGCACTGCGAGAATATGTTCAACGCCAGGCACTTGATCTCGTCCGAGAAGCGTTTGCGATTGCCGCACGGCCCCAGCTCCATCACCGACTCCAGGGATATGATCTGGATGTTCATCTGTGCGCGCACCGAGTCCGGTACCACCTTCAGCAGCTCTGCGTAGCATCGAAGCAGTGCAATTAGAGCGAGACGCTCCAGCTCGCAGCTGTCCGAGGCAAAGGTGAAGGGATTGACCACGTACAGGACAATGGCTGCTGGATTGATGTCCTCCAGTGTCTCGCCCACGCCGAGGGGATCGCCCAGTATAAGGGCTGGCTTGGTGTCGCCTCCGGCGCTCCCCTTTACACCGTCCTTGCTGTCCTGTTGGTTGCTATTGTTACTGTCCAGAGTCGGAGCTGCCGGCAGTGGCGCCTCTGTGCCCGGCTCCTGCTTGATGGGATCGCTTTGCAGTGGATCCGTGCCAGAGCCGCCAGAGTGGTTTCCGCCTTTCGAAGAGTTTCCTCCACTTCCACTGCCATCGGGCGGATTGAGCAGCGTCTTGTCGTTGGGCACTCGACTGAGGTACGGCGCCAACTGGTGGAGGAAGGCCACTGCATAGCGACGGATCTGCTCGGCAAGCGGATGATCGAGAGTCCGCAGCCAGTCATCCAAAGGCGTCAGCTCTCGCTCTGGCGGCACATTGCGGCTAGCGGCCACCTGCAGTATGCCCTCCCAGCCACGGATCGGGGTGTGCCTTCCCAGCTTGCACATCTCGTAGGTGCTGCTCAGCTCCCGGAAGTAGCTGCGCGTGCATCCCGCCACATGTTCATTATCCGGACACACTACCACATAGACCACGTCCCGGGCATAGGAGTACGGCTCCAGGAGGAACTTGTCCCAGTAGTGGATCGAATGCGGGGCCACCGATATCCAGTCCTTCTCATAGCCCACCACCACCGAGGGAATGGGCTGTGGTTCGCACTGGCCGGAGGCACGACCCGCCAAACGATGGAACTGGCGCCACGTGAGCGGCCCACTGACCGTGTTGTAGGAGCTGGCATCCTTGGAGCCTGCGGCCCCACCACGCGACTTGCAGTGGAAGGCGTTCTGCAGCATCGGCTGAATGGAGTTCATGGTGCGCACAATCTCCTTGTTGCTGCGCGTGAAGCCCACGGGCAGATACGGCCACTTGTGGACCGTGAGCCGACCGCTGCCGAGGATCGAGAGCTTCTGGCGCAGAGCGGGCGGATGGGCATGGAAGGCGGTCAGCTGCTGGCTGGAGTTTCCGTGGAATTCCAGCATGTTGTCCATGCGCTGGTGCTCAAAGGCCATGCGGGCCTGCTCCAGCGCCAGGCTGATCACATCGTGGGCGTCCATAAACTCCAGTACATTGGCGATTGACGCCATTGAGGCGGCCGGGGCACCGCCAGTACCAAAGAGGCGTCGCTGCCGGGACATGCGTCGGCGGTGGGACTGTAGGGCGCGATGCACAGAGCTGCTGGAAGTCTGGATGATGGAGCACTGGTCCAGCAGCAGGTCAAAGATGGCATGCGCAAGATGCTCCAGCTGACCGGCGCCGGCCGCTGCTCCCGTGACCTTCTCCAGAGCGGAGGAGCTGCTCGTGTCGCCGCCGGGCCCTGTCGTCGCCTTGGTCTGATTCTTGCGGCACAGGCTCTGGATGAGGCTGAGGAGCGAGGGCTGCTTATTCCTCCCCGGATCGTCGGCTATGCCCGTGATCTCCACCTCGTCCTCGTAGAACAGTCCTGCACGATGCGAGAGCCTGCGATTGACGACGGCACTGAAGCCACAGGTGCACTCCACGGGATCGTCGTCTACGTAGCCGGTAATGTGCGGATTGCTGCTCGGTGGCGTGCAGGAGGAGGAGTTGGAGCCGCCATTGGGCCCATGGCCGTGTCCGGAGCCAGCTCCGGGCATCGACGAGGAGGCGGGCGATCCTCCAAAGGCACTGATCATCCTCAGGCCACCGCCGAACGAGGCGGCCGATGAGGAGGAGGAGCTGGGCCCGTTGAGCAGCCTCTGGCCGGCCGTGGCCGCCACATTGACGGAATGTGCGGGGAACGGATTGAAGCTGACACCCGGCAGTGGGACGTACACCCCAGAGTCGGCTCCGCGTATGTTCCCGATCTTCTGGGTGTCCGCATTGCACACGCACACGCTGCTGCTGTCAAAGTTGTGATCGCGGAACACATTCAGCGCCGTGTCGTACAGCAGGATGTTGACCAGCACCGAATTGACTTCAGGAAGTTCCTGCAGCAGCCCGGAGGGCACCGCCACCGCTGACGCTGGCCCACTGGCAATGCCCGCATCGCCAGTGTAGGGCATCATGTGGCCCATGTGGTGGTGGCCCGCTCCTCCTGCTCCCGATCCAATGCCATGCATGCCCGTCTGCATGTGGTGCATGCTCTGCGGCGTGTGCGGATGCGGCTGCGCCTCCTGCGAATGGAGCTGCCGATTCAAGTACGAGGAGGTGGACGTCGCCGGACTGGCCACACCCAGATCATACGGATATGGAGGCGGCGGATGGGTGGGCGTCCGCAGCATGGGACTACTGCGGGGGAAGGGTACCACCACGCCGCCGGGTCCCGGGGAAATGGGCGACATGCCCGCCCGCTGCATCAGCTGTTGCATGGAGCTCCCGGGCGGCGCCTGGGGACAGTTCAATTGATTGAGCAGCAATTGGCTGCCGCCGCTGCTCAGAGGCTGGGGCACGGTGGAGGGTGAGGGCATGGCCGTCTGCGGGGTCCTAGGCGCCGCTGATAACAGTTCGTGCAGCTGCTGGTGCTTCTGGTGCGCATGACTGGCCGCCGCCGCCTGCTGCTGCTGCTGGTGCTGATGCTGCAGCTGCTGGAGCTTCTGCTGGTGCAGCTGGATGCGTTGCTGGAGGGCCTGATGCTTCTGGTGCTGCTGCTGCTGGGCGGCCACTGCCTTCGCCAGGGTGGCCGCACGCGACTTGTGGGTGCTCCACGTGGGCTTATAATAGCAATTCGTGGGCATGCTGATGCTCGGCAGCGTCTGGCTGGGCAGATTCGTCAGCGGGGCGTAGCGCGAAGAGCCCACGAATTTCTCCTGCTGCGGCGGCCGGTACACGTAATTCCAATCGTCGATGGGCTCCTCCAGGGGGCTGCCCAGCTCCACGTTGTACTCCTGCTTGAGCAGCTTCAGACTCGATTGCGTGCCCAAAGCCACCACAGCGGACACCGTCGGCACAGCAGAGGCGGCAGCAGCAGCGGCAGCAATGACCGCCGCTGGCATCTGAATTGGGGGAGCCGCTGCCATAATACTGCTGGTGTCCACACTGAGATCCGTCATCACCACATCTGTCTGGCAGGGACTCGAGTTCGGGTGCTGCTGCTCGTGGGAAGGCGGCGTGGGAAACATCTTCGTGAGATCCTCTGCCTGGATATTCCCAGCCCCAGAGCTGGCCACAGCTGCGGCTGCCGCCGCGGCTGCCACCACAGCACTGGCCACCGCTGTGGTCCGCTTGAGCTCGTCGATGGTGTTGGTCACGGCGCTGCAGCCACCGTTCGAGGGATTGTTGGAGTCGGGCGGTGTGTGGATCTGCACGCTGCTGCACTCGTCGTTAGAGCTCGTTTCGAACAGCTGCTCCAGGTCGTTCAGCGAGGGATTGAGGCCTTCGGCGGTGAAGAGATTCCCTCCGCCGCCGCTGCTGGCTCCTGTGGTGCCGCCCGACGATGACTTGGTCTCCTTACACGACGGCGAGTGGAGTCCCGGCTCTGTTTTGATGTCCAGTCCGTGGAAGAAGCTGCTGCCTTCGGCCTCCGCATCACCGCCGTTGGTCGTGCTGTTGACGATGCCCACGAGACCGCCGCTCGAGCTGCTTCCTGCTGCTCCTCCACCGGCTGCGCCTCCGCTGGCCGCTGCCTGTACGTCTAGGGAGAGCAGCTGCGAGCCATAGACGGCTCCGGGCGAGGGCATAAGCGGTTTGACGTGCGTGTGACCCTCGTAGAGGTTCTTGGCGTACCGTGGCCTCCGCTGCTTGGACGTCTCCTCCATCTTTGGCCGCTTGACGGGTAGGAAGTCCCTAAAAGAATGAGAGAAAATACAATGTTTAGAAACGAATCAAGGATCAGGGATCACATGCACTCCACTACTCACCAGTTCTCCTGGAATTGAAAGTCATAGATGACCTCCTTAAGCCACTCATCGTCGTAGAAGCTGTCCGGATCCTTGAGCTTCAGCTTTGGCGGCTTGTACAAGCTCAGCAGGTTGTTGATGGCGTCCGTCGTGGACGTCACTGTGGTCCCCCGCACCGTGCCGGACTCTGGCTTGATGGGTATCTGATGGGCTGCCGGTGTCTGTTGTTGCATCTCCAGCTTCTTCACGGTGATGGTGCCGCACTGCGCCGCCGTCGACGCTGTCGTCGTCGTCGTCGTCGTGGCGGCTCCACTCGGTGTTCCGGCTGGCCCTGAGGCGGCTCCCGAGGCGGGTGCACTGACACCGCTCGTCGACAGAGTACCGCCCGCTGTGGGCGTTGGTGGCTGCTGCTGCTGCTGCTGGGGTGGCACGCTGCCGGGTCCGGTGAGGGATTGTGACGCCGCCCCTCCCGGCGCATGGTCCGTGTAGGAGGGCGGCTCCACGCTGGGCGTCTGGTGGACATAGGGCGACGCGGTGATGCTCTTGTTGTCGTGCTGGTCCGTGGGGGTCGGCGCGGGCGTGTTCTTGTCCAGCAGATGGTCGATGGGCGTCGGCGGCTGCTGCAGATTCGAAACGGACGTGGGCGCATGGGGGCTCATGTTGAGAAGCTGTCACGAGGATTGGGTGGTAGAAAGCAGAGTGGAATGGGGGGTTAGTAGGGAAGCCAAGCGGTGGAGGGGAGGTTTGCCTCTGCATTTTGGGTCGTCACTTGCACTCACTTGCTCTGCGGGCGGCACGGATGTGGGCTGCGAGTGCGCCGAATTCGGATGGGGCGAGGGCGCTGGCGTGGCGGGTGATCCCACGGAGGCCACCGGCAACGACGAATCGCCGCCAAGGGAGTTGCGTGAGTACGTGGATGCTCCGCCATGCGGTGTACCATGTGGCGTGCTGCACAGGTTTCTGTCGAGAGAGAGAGAGAGAGAGACGAGAACAGGCGCTTGATTAGCAGGGATAACAGAAGCCGTCTTTCGGGGTTCGGTTATATACAATGCTCAAACTACGGATAAGGTAGCCATGGAGTAAGTATTGATTAATGAAGAGTACATGTACATATGCACATATGCAGTCGGGGGCAATCCAACAGAGAATCCCCTGCCGGACAACACCCCCCAACAAACGTTAGGCAAAAGTATACAAAATAAAACCACATCCAAGGCGGTTAAGGGATTCGCTTAAAACCAAATTCTCTATGATTATATTTATATAAAATCTATAAAAAATAAAATGTTATTTACAGCGAAACCAATAAAATAAGGGAAAATCATTCAACAAAATGCATCTGGCTGAGGGGGTAACGAGTGTCAAATGCCTCTATGTCATGCAGAATGCACTAAAACCAAGAAAAAATAATAGATCAAACTCGAATTCGAATTCATTCTAAAAATGTGAAATGCAAGTGGGTGGTGGGTGGGTTGCAGCAGGGGGTGGTAGCTACTAATCTAAAGATATGTTTAAAGGAAAATGGAAATAATAATCATTTACAGCGCATTAAGACCCTATCCACATATCACATCATGGGCCGCAGGTCTTTCATTTCATGAGAGTCTTGCATGGGGTCCAAAAACAGTGTTGATTATGGCTTTTAAGTGTTGCGAAATACCATTCACCCAAAACCGAATGATAGGCCCCCGCCTGTGCTGTCAAGCAGTGTCTTATCGGTTTACACTGTCAAGCAGTGTTGCTCTGTTTTAGTGTTGCAAAATGTTCACACTGTCAAGCAGTGCGCTTTTTTAGTATTGAAAAATACCATTCACCGGAAACGGAATAACAATCGCCCAAACACTGTCAAGCCGTGTTTTGGTTTTTTTAGTGTTGCAAAATACCATTCACCGAACCGAAAAAAGTGAAAAACTAGAACTAGCACTTGTTAATGCAAAATGGCGAATGATTCGTGTTGTTGTTGTTGTTGTTTTTGTTGCTGTTGTTGAGTGGGTGTTTCTGTATATGTGTGAGTGTCGTGTGTTTGTGTAGTTTTGATTTGTTAATTATTAAAGAGGCAGCAAAGGTGGAAGGAAAAATAATGCTCAAATCTTGCAACCAACAATATAAGAAACAATAAAAAAATATACGGTTAAACAGAGCGGAGCGTGTTGTGTGTGTGTGTGTGTGTGTGTGTGAGAAAGAGAGAGAGAGATAGACAGAAGGAAGACAGACAGAGAGAAGAGTGGGTTAGAGAAGGAGAACGTAAGAGAAGCTTTATAGCGGTTACTAAAAACGCTAGCCAGCACTGGCTCTCCACACACACACACACACGCACACAAGCCCTCTCACGCATACACGCACACACACACAGCAACAACACAAACCTTGCTTTTGGTGTATTGGTGTCTGTTGCCGCCTTGTACCTGGCGGCGACGACGGCCGAGGACGACGACTGCGTCAGCGTATTAAGTAAACGCTTGTGGAACGGCACATTGTGGCGCCTTGGGGCAGAGGAAGAGTTCGAATTCAAAATCAAATTCGTGTTTAAGGTGTTGTTGGTGTTGGTGGTGGAAGCAGAAGAAGAAGAGGTGGTTGTGGTGGTGGTATTGTTGGAATGATGCGTTGCTGCTGCTGCTGCCAAGGCGGCTGCTGCTGCTGCTGCGGCGGCTGGTGTTCCGGGTCGCTGCTGTTGGTAATGATGCTGGAAGGACGACTTGCCTCCGACAGTTCCTACGGCAGCCCGCAGGGACGGAGAGCCCAGCGGCTGCTGAGAGAGAAACTGTTGCTGCTGTTGACGCTTGCTGCTGCTGCATTGGGCGCTGAAAGTTGTTCGTTTTAAGTTTTAGACACACTTTTTACACACTTCTTTCACCGAAAACTCTTCCCCGTTTCGCGACCAAAAGCTGTCGGCTGTGTGATTTAGGTACAGTACAACAAAAGAACAAAAAAACAAAAACAAAAGAAAGAGAAGAAGGATCTACCGCCTATCGCATGCATATATAATAGATAAGATCTATATATATATATATATATATATATCGACAAAAAAAAGAACAGATAACTATCGCGATCGCACTGCTTGCTAGAGGGGGGTGTGAAAAAGGCATGCCATCAAAGCGGGAGCGAAACGGAACGGAACGGGATGCTCCGTTACATCGATTAAATCAGGGCATACGAGAGAGAGAGAGATAGATATATATATATGTAGAGAGAGAGAGAGAGAGAGAGAGAGTAGGAATAGGAGTAAGAGCAAAAGTAAGAGAGAGAGCTAGGCCTCTCCATCCATTTTACGGTTATCTGGTTTCTGTGCGGCTCTCTCTCTCTGTGGATCGCGACTTACTTGGTACATATACAGGGCGCCTTCTGCATGGGATCCACAAAGTTCCACAACTTCTGGCGCTGCTGCTGTTGCTGCTGCTGGATCTGCTGCTGCACCAACTGCTTGGAGTCCGCCGGTGGCTTGTTCTGCTCATCCTCATCCGGGGCGCCTGACGCCGCAGATGCTGCAGATGCTGATGCCGTCGCCGCCGCTGCCGCTGCTGCTGCTGCTGCCGCCTCCACATGAAGGGTATTCATGACGCAGTCCTGCCACGCACGCTCCGGCATCTCCACGGCCGCTGCGGCAGGTATATGAGTATTGTGGGTGTTAAAGGAGAAGCCCGAGGTTGGGCGTTGGTCGTAATAGGGCTGGAAGGAGAGGCGCTCCAAAGCACTGACGGCCTGGGGCACAGCCTTACGCGAGGCGCCACCATCCTTGGCCTGGGAGGTGCCAGGTGGCGTACCCGCAGACGCAGCTGGCGGACAGGAGACCGAGGAGAGGGCTGCTGCCTCGGCCCCGGACCCTGCGCCCGCACTGGCCCTCTGCAGCTCCGAGAATTCCAGGTGCTCCATGTCGTCCAGATCCGTGACTAGTACATAATTCGTAGGATGGTACATCTTATGGCCACCTGGAAAGGGGAATGGGTATGCAAAAGCAGAATTAGTTGAGTTCTACATTTTTTCGGGGAAGGAGGGGCAGCAGACACTCACCCGACACCACCTCAACGACGGGGGGCACGTCCGTGTTGTCCTTATTGCACAGCGGGAAAAACGAGGCCCAGTCCTCGAGGATCTTCTCGGCCACAGGGTCGTTTGCCCTGTAGCTATTGCCCGTGAGGATGGCCGCAATGCCGAAGGGGGCCAGCATCACCTTGCGCGCATGCGCCGGCGGTACGGCCTTCACCTCGGCCCCCTCATTTGGTTCCGCTCCGCTGGTTCCATTCGAATCCGGTGTCTGGTTCTGACCTGGTCCCGCTCCAGAGCTGGATCCCGGTCCCGATCCTAGGCCCGACTGGCTGCTGGTGCTGGCTGCGGCAAAGGCTGCTGCCGCCTCGGCCAGATGCTCCTTGGTGAGGGGCCGCACGGCGGGGTGCTCTCGTAGGTCGATGGAGGCGCAGACCGTGTCGCCGTGCACGAAGAACGTGAAGGAGAAGGACAGGTGTTGTGAGCTATAAGGGAACGCGGGAGAGAGAGAGAGAGGGTTAGCCATTGAAATCACAGAAGAGGGGCAGGAGGGGAGAATGTAGCAGGAAGAACGATGCAGTGGCACAGACTGTGATGCCACTGCACAGAGTTCCTGAGATCCTTGCTCTAGGATGAGGGGGGAATGTCGAACGGCCAAACTTCCAGCGTTCCCACATCGTCTGTCCCTGCATCCATAATTGGAAGAGTTGCTTCCAGTGGAACGACGACACTCACCTGCGCCCAAAGAGACGGTCGCTCGACGTGCAGGGCTGCACAAACCATTTGCCGAAGCGCACAATGTCCTTGGTGAGTACAAATCTGTTAGGAAATAAGTAATTGTTAGATATTTCTTATCATCTCTCCATCTCTCTCTCTGTCTCCCGATCTTCGCTTACCTTTCCATCAGATTGTGCAGCGCCTTGAAGAGCAGCGAGCGGCACTCGTACGTGAGTGCACCCTTCCAGGTGCCATTCCAAAGCGCTTGATTGGCTGGAAGAAAACAGATTTGTTTGCAATTAGTTAGTGAAATCCATGTGGATGCTGAGTGGATGGGGAAAGCTAACGGTAACGGTAACAGTAACGTTAACGGTAACTGTAGCAATGGTAAGGGGAGGGCATTTCATACTAGTGACGAAAGCAGCTGAAAGAGGTGCTTTTTGCTTTTGGTTTTATTTCAAATGTAACTTATGGAAAAATACCAAAAAACAAAAAAAAACTCGCAAAGGAAAGAGAAACAACAATGAGCAACGCAAACACACACAGAAGCTCGCTCTTTCTCTCTCTTTTGCACTCTCTCTCTCTCTTTATTATTTCTCTCTCTTTCTGTAGAAAAGTCAACGACGCAACGCACGCCTCGAAAAACACTTTTGAGGCAATTTATTTTTGTTATTGTTTGGTTTTGCATTGTTTTTGTTTTGTCGAGCCGCAAATGACAAATAGGCAGGAAAGAGAGAGGGAACTGGGTACAGCAGAAAAAAGAAGAAGCAGTGGAAGACAGTGAAATATGTAAATGCAACATTTGTAAGAGAGAAACAAACGTGAGAAGAACAAGAGGAAACACTCAAACACTTGAACAGTAAGAGGAGGGAGAAATAGTGTAAAGAGGGGAGGCAGAGTCATGGGAAGAAGGAAGCAGAGTTAAGGGAGAGGGAAGAAGTTGGCAGGCAGGGAGTTTGATATCATTGGAAGAAGATTACAAACGAAAGGACGGGTAGAAACTCTGGGAATGAATCCAAGGCGGAAGTGCAAACCCTTGAAACAAAAGAGTAGAAGCTGGAGGGTGGGGAGAACACGCAAACACCGACACTGAACAAGAAACAGAGAGAGAGCGCCGCAAAGGGCCAAGAAATTTTTGGAAAATTCCAAGCATCTCTCAAATTCGCCGCCTACAAGCGAAGAGAGGAGAGAGGAACCACCTACACATACTCAAGCGCGCACACACACGCACACACATTGCTGGCACTTACAAGGAAGCACCGCTTGCGTATGCTGCCTCAACAAATGTTGCAAAGATAATTACGTAAAGGTAAACAACATTATAAATAACAAAACGCAACAAAGTTGAGAGAGAGAAAGAGATACAGTGATGTGATAGAGTGAGAGTACATAAAAAAAATAGTGAGGAGAGCGGACCAAAGCCACATCGTGGGGGCAGAGCAGAGCAGCGAGTAAGAGGCAACAGAAAATAAAACACAAATGCAGCAGCAGGCAGGCAGGCAGGCAGCGGCGCCGACTTGAGCAGATTTACAATGTGGCGTCTTCCTCTTCGTTTTTCTTCTATTGGCAACGGCTGCTGCTTTTACAAGCCACTGCGTCACTGCTTTTGCGGATTACAATATTTGTTTGCATTGGTATTCGTATTTGTGTGCATATGTGTGTATGTATGTATTTCTTGGGCGAGTTAGGTTTACTCTTCTTTCAATGAGATCAGCGTAGGGTTTTTTGCTTGGCTAAAGCTGGCACACAGACACGCAGTGCCATACAGAGGCGAGAGGGCAATGTACGATTATGTTTGTGTGTTTGTATGAGCATGTGTGCGTGAGAGAGTCTGGCGAAAAAGTGTAACTGTTGGCCGTTTGCCTGTTGCCTCCCTCCGCCCGCCATTCCGCTCTTAACCAACCAGCCAAGCCAGCAGCCGCCCAAAGCCGGCACTCTACTCGGCTGTGAGGTCACACCATCGGCCAAACGGCAAAAGTTCAAAGCTCGCCCAAAAAGCCCACAAGGGTAGGCAGCACAGCACGAAAGCAGTGCAGCCTCTCTCAGCCAACGCTTCTCTTCGGGTCTCGGCAAACAAGCAAAAGAAACGAAATGGAACAAAACGGGACGGCAAACAAAAAATAAACACACAAAACAAAAAAAAGCCAAACGCAACAACAAGTCCCCACAGACACTTCTCCTCCCTCTGTCCAGCGACCACAACGGAAAGTCCGGCTTCGTCTGCAAACCATCCCTCCGCTCTCACTCCCTCTTAAACACAGCTGCTGCACCCGACGCATCTTCGGCTATAACAGGAATCGGGAATCGAAGCGAAGCGAAGCGACGAGCTGACGACACGACGGCTCAATGCAAATTCCACATACATATCTCTCGCATTGTATGCGTGTGTGTGTGGGTGTATTTTTTTTAGCACGTGTGGTTTGTGCACATGTTGCTGCCGAAAGACTCGCTCAGAGAGAGCGTCAGAGAAAAAGAGAGTGAAAACTATAGCGAGTGTGTTTGTGGGAGAGAGTAAATGTATCTGCTGCTAGGAAAACGATGATTTGGTGGTTGGAGAGTGAGGGAGCGAGAGAGCGAGAGAGAAATGTTGTTTGGAGCTAAAGTGCCGCTAGCTTGGCTCTCCTTTATCTCTCTCTCTCTCTCTCTCTCGCTGTCTTGTTTGTTGTTTTGTCGTTTGAAAAAAAAACACAACAATAATGTTATTTTAGGTTAACAAATACCCCCACCCCACTCTCGAAACCTCTCACTTAATTACAGGTGGATGGAATGTCACACAACAGCCGTTATGTTTAATTGACGGGGAGCGATGGGACACGGGACTGGCATTTGCGTGCAGCAACAAATGTTGAAATCAAGGTCAATAATCTTCCGCTAACGCTGCGAGAACCGCGCGCGCATTATAAAAATTGTTTAGTATGCGAAAAGGCAAAAACAAAGACAGAATCAGAATCAAATACACAAAAAATCAGGTAGAAGAACCTCCACACGAATGCAAAACTTTGCAACAACAATAAAGCGCAGTGTAATTAAAGCTTGATTCCAAACCAGTTTAAGCTCTCAAGAGAGCGACTGCCGAGTCTCTCCGTCAAAGACAGAGAGCAAACGAGAGAGTGGCACGTATGTAATTATTGGCTCCAATTGTGGAGCGCGCACACACACACAATAAGAGACAGAACCAAGTGACAGCTGTTTAAGGTAAAAAAAACATGCTATGAAGAATGCAACAACAACAAGTACAATGACAACAAGTAGCGATGGTGGGAAGAAGGGAGAGCGAGAAGAGAGTCTGACGCATATTGAGATTGTAAGCAGGCAGGCAGGCAGGCTCTGCAACTGAGATGCGTAGGCGTGTCTACGTCTACAATACTCTAATGACGTCGTTGGAAGCGACCAACGGAAGATGAGACCTATAAAAAGCAAAGCCCTGCCTGTAACGCGCACACATTCGGATAATTGGGCTGGGAATGTGGCCAAGGCTCTGCGTCATTTTGTCTATGATTTTCCGTGAATGGCGGTTTACACCGTAGATACCGGTTTTATGAGAATAAAATACGACAATTATTATTAATGTACAGTAAATGCGTTTTCCTAAAAAGAAACATCTTTACTGTCTAACAATTGACAATTTCTAGAAGAAAGAAAAACAAAGTGTCTTTTAAACTTCAGGTCCACTGTGCCTGAGTTCGCCGAGATTTGCGGCGTTGCCATTTTCACCTATGTAGCTTGAAAGCAGCGCTACTTACTACCCACAGCAACAGTAACAGCATTGGGACGCGACGCGACGCTCGCTCTCATCTCCCTCTCTCACGCTTTCTGTCACAATTTCATTCACACGCACACTATACACACTCTCTCTCTCACACACACGCATACCCAGAGAGAGACCGTTTTCATGCGTGTTTCGGCTTCTCGGCCCGTTTTGTTGTTTATGGCAGTCCGGTGGCGGCCGCAAAGTAAAAGGCTATAAAAAGAAAATGAAATTTCGCACACACATACACGCAGGCAAACTCAACGGGTGAACGGGAACAGCAGGAGCGAGACAAAGTCATGTCAATGCAATTAGTCAATGTCCTTGTCATTTCGAGAAGCAGGCGACAATGACAAAAGCACAAAAAACAAAGGCAACAACAGCGACAGCGACAGCAACGCGGCTGCGGCAATAATTTCATCAGCGAGAGACGGGACAAGCAGAGCAGCGACGTCGCGTGCATTCAACTCAAGGCAGCGGACAGAGGCCAGGGTAGAACGCAGACGACGCCGACGTCGCAGCCAGAGAGCCAGGTTAACGGTAAACGTAAATGAGACGCGGCAGAATGACGTAGTCGGACAAGGTACACAGATTACGGCGTTAAGTTCTGGGGGTCTCTGGTAATGGAATTGCCATAGTCGCACAGCCCCAGAGCTAGAGCCAGACAAACGGACACACAGAAAACAAAACCCAATTCCGAGTGCCACCATAGTTTTTGTGGTCAGAGATAATGGTGGCAATAGCAAAAATATTGAATAAATAGTAGCCACACGCAATAGCTGATAAGAATGGTGCCGAATGATGGCCGCGCGCACTGCCCGAAGGCCAGGCCGTGATGTTAGTGTGTACAGAACCAAAACCCTCCCAGTCCGCCCACATGTAGGGTAACGAGAAGAGAGCCACAGCCAGTGCCAGTGAGAGGCAGTTTTGCATAGTTACGCCAGAGAGCGTAAGAGTGGACAAGAGGCACAAAGAGAGAGAGTGAGAGAGAGATATATATACATAGTTGGCAAAAGAAAGAGAGCGCGAGAGCACCGCAAAAATACTGCAAGTGACAGGTGACGTTTCACTTTGTCTTGGCTGGAGGGGGAGTAAGTAGGTGTAAGAGGGACGACCGCCTACGATTGACGTTTGTTGCTGTTGCTGACAGACGCTGACGCTAACGCTGGCGTTGACGCCAACAGCAAAGCCAAACTCACCACCATGTGAGTGACGTCGAAAGGAGAACAATAATCATCTGCGGCAATCGAAAATATCTCGCGTGTGTTTGCACATGTATTTGTGTGTGTTTTTAATGTTTTGAGTTTTCTCATTCCGAATCACACACACAAATGCATGTGCTGCTGCTGCTGCTGCCTCTGCTGTGGTGCATGCGATGCGGCCTTGAAGCTTTTTATTCAATTCATCATCGTATGCATGCATATGTGTGTGTGTGTGTGTGAAAGAGAGAGAAGGGGAGTGAACGAATGCATATAAAAAAGGGATCCCAAAGATGATACGCATTTTCAAAAACTCCATATAAAACAGGAATCCTGAGGGTTTATATCCTCTTATCCAGTGTTCCTCAAACTTTTTCTATTCTATGCACACCTATCAATTCAAACATTTTTGGCGGCGCGAAAATCAATATGTTCAGTTAGAAATGTGATCCTCTTTAGCTGAGAGCACAAGCGATCAAAGTTGGAGCGATCGTCGATAATGCTGCTCTCATTCTCTTCATCGATCGTCCTCAGGAGTTCTCTTATTTTCGGTTTAATAGCTCATAGTGAGAGTGGAAAATTTCAATTCGCAATATCACGCTTCGGAGCTCTACTTCTGAAACTTTTAGATGTAATGTTCGACCTCTCATTTCAATAGACAAAAATAATTCAAATAGCTAAACCAGCAACGTGTATAATCGTATTTGAAAATCAGCCGCCGCCACCTTACTTTCCAATTACGAGAAGCCGCAGAGAACGGTTTGAGGTTCTGCGATCGGTCCCGTTATATTGTCTGAGCCTGTGAAAAATTAGAGATGACCCGACACCTAGTGGCATTATCCGATAATATCGGTTTCTCAAAAGCCAGGCACAAAAAAGGATGATGATTCCAACCCTAAAGCATGTTTCAGTTTAAGCCCAATTTTTCTTCAATTCTTATCACACAACTAGCACCTATCCCCTATCACATCTAGCATAGACCAGTTTCGTAACACTGACTTGATCAACTTACCCGCAACTCTCAGCAATTCGGCGTCGACCAGGTCACTGAGATCGGGCTCCTCCCCGTACCAGAATATCCACAGCTCCTTAGCGGCGGCCAGCGATAGGGGCGGGTGGACCTTGGTCGATGTGGTAATCTCAAAGGTTAAGGCATTCGGATCGGTGTTGTCCGGCTTGTGGGACTGCACGCGGCGCCAAACACACAGCATGTCCGCCTGGATGCATCGCGAGTAGGAGCGCAGTATGGGATCGGCCAACGGATCGCTCGACGCATTTGGCCGTTCCCCATTGACGAACTTCCGCCATTTTATTCCACATAAATCAGTCTGAAAGGAAAAGCAAATGTTTTTATTAATTATCATCGCATTATTGACTGTCCAGTCCAGCTCCCTAAATGATTGCTTCAGAGGGCGGGTCTTGTTGATATTGATAAGCCCAATCGAAAGCAAATAATTGTGTAATATTGCCAATCGATACGGATATCTGTGCAGGAACGTGTCTGCGCCCTCGTCACTATCTATAGCGACCTGCTCTATCCCTACTGTTTCCCCTGTATTTGTAATAAATCCACGATTTAGCTTTATTGTTGCAGCTGCAACACGACTTTCACAACTTTACAGTCACTATAAACAGACCTGTCATCAAACTCGTGTTAAATATCTTCAAATGGAATGGATTTACTTACTATAAACGAAATTTCTTTTCTTCTTGGTAAAAAACCACTCTTAAAATAGCTGTAAATAAGTGTGTAAATGTTTTCTTGTCTTCCCTTAAAACTATGGAGAATTTCACAATAGTGCGAAATAAGATCATACTTTTCAAACTCAAACTAAATTAATCAATCTCATCTGTTAAAATTTCACATTTTAATGTAAATTTGACAATATTGAACAACATTTGGCCTCACCCAGTTTTCACTGTAAGCTCTGATGCCATTATAAAATGTAAAACTTATTCCCTCTTATTATTTCTATTCGGCATACAAATATTTCCTTCTTAGAATCAATCCCTTGTGAGCTTTAATAAATGTTTATTTGACCTCTGGGTGGATGGGGTGCGAAAGTATGATTTCCCCAAGGGTATTATCATTCCCTGTTTGGAAGACACTTTGTTCTGGGCACAAAAACAGAAAAGTCTCATCCCATAGTCTGTTCCATTGCTTGCTTTACCAGTGTTGCACAGCGGCGCAGATCACACATACACAAAAATTCCACGGCGCTGCACTTGGCGGCGGCGGCGGCCCCAACGACAACAAAAGAAGAAAACGACCAAAGCGAAGCTCGAATCTGCTCGAAACTCAAAACAAAAGCACGAAAAAAATACGGCAGAGAGCCGCAGCCGAGGCAGAGTCAGAGGCAAGACAAGAAAAACTTGAGCAACGAGAAGAAGAAGAGGAAGGACAGGGACGGGGACGGAGACGGGTAATGGGACGGGACGGGGATGGCAAGCTAGTGGCTTGGGCCTGGCCAAGTCTCGACTTGGGGTCGTCATTGGCGGCTTCCGCTGAGAGTTTTTTTTGTGCTGGGTCTTTGGCTGGAAACAAGTTGCTGCCTGCTTGAATTCGGATTCCTCTGCTTGGCGGCGGTCGCGCCTGCTGCTGCAAGCAGTACACAAATCAATGGACGAGCCAGGCCGTGGGTGCACGAGCGAGATAGAGCCAAAATAAATAACTGCACCGCTCACAGACACTGAAAAGCGGACAGACAGAAACACAAACGCACACAGACACAGAGTAGCAACCGAAAGGTATTCCCCCAAACCACGAATAAAACGGAACGAGCCGCCGGCCACCATCCTCTCCTCCGCACCTTCTGGGGCCTGGGCTATACACTGCTTCGCCCATCGTAGCTCTCTCGTCGGCCCACCGAAAAATGTTCCACATTCTTCCGTTTTTTTGTACTTCTTTTTTCTTTTTGCATTGCTGTGTTTTCATTTTCGCTCTCATTTCGTCTGCCTGCCTGCTGGTGCTGCCACTCGCTGCTTTCTTGCTTCGTTTTCGTTTTGTTCTTTTATTTATTGGCTTTTATTTTTGGGGCGAGCGCTATCGCATTTTGACCATAGCACTTGTACGCGGAGATTCTTTGGCGAATTCCCCCCCGTACATTGTCTCGGGGCAGAGCCACCAACAACAGTTGTATGTAGGTTTCTGCCTGCCTGCTGTCTACGTCAACGTCTCTGTCTCACCATACCGATTTGCAATGTTCATGCGCTCTCTCAGTCTGTTTGCCCCTCTCTCGCAATGTTAGTGTATAGGTGAGAGCGAATGCGCTGCTCTCCTGCTGTTATCACGACATATATTTTGCTTGTGTTTGTTCACGCGCGCGTGCCTCTCAAGTTCAAACTGATTTCTGCTCGTTCTCTCTCTCCCTCTCGCTCTATCTATCTCTATCTCTGTTGCTTGCTGCTCTCTATCTCTCTCTCAGAGAAAGTTTGGCGCGTTTGTTATTGTTTCGTTATTTCGTTGGCGTCGAGTCTCTTTAGGGCAGCGACGGCGGCAGCGGCGGGGGAGAGATAGCAACGGCGAGTGGAGCACGTTGACTTGTACGCACTGTCGTCGACGTCGTCACCGTTTGTTGTCCGTTCCGTTCCGCTTCTCTTTCCGCCTTTCGGGGGGATATTCATTAAAGAAAAAACAAAAAAAGAGAAAAGCAGCAGCAATCGCGGGGCCAACAAACTAGTCGCAGTCGCTGCCTCTGTTACTTGGAGAACCTGTTATGGGGAGAGGCGGCAGTTGTCTCTTTTGTGTCTATTCCTTCACAGAAGCAGCCAGCAGCAACACTTCCTTTTCACACAAACTCACACGCACACACACTCTCCAGAAGCATCTACTTCCTTCTCACGCTCTATTCTTCAGCAGCTACTTCCTTCCCACGCTCCTCCTGCAGCTACATCCTTCCCACACTCCTCCTGCAGCTACTTCCCCTTTACACATACACAGGCATAGGCACAGGAACAGACACACTTTTCCTGCAGTGACAGTAGTGTTGTCAAACGATCGTAACACTCGTCGTGTGGGTGGTTCCCTCCCCGCTCCTAAAGCCCTACAATTCGCACTGACCTAGATCTTTCCCCCACAGTGGGACAAATGGGTACTTACCAGGGCATAAAAGTTTGTATGGCAATCCTCCAAACTAGCGCCGTTCGTCTGATGGTTTTGATGCGTCATAGTTCTTGGCTTTTCTTGTTTCCACGGCAGCAGCACCTCATTTTCTCAAATGTGTGTTTTTATTTTGTAATGGATTACTACTGTCTCTCTGGTATTTTGCACATTTGCGGTTTGAATTTTTATACTTTTTACTTTTTTATTGATTCTGCTGCGACAGAATATGCACACACACACAACTACACATAGAGGCACTGGCGGACGAACATGCAGATACGAACTCGAGCACGAACGCAGAGACAAACACACGAACAGTAAGAGAGACAGGGACGCACAGAGATACACAAAGTGAACGGTTTACTGCTTCTCTTCTTCTTCTTCTTTACTCCTTCTCCGCCTCCTCTTTGATGTTGTTATTGTGGTTGATTCGTTTTTGTTTTGTATTTGTTGCTTTTTTGGTTAAATATTCAGTTATATTTTCCTCTCGTTCTCTGCTATTCTTTCACAATTATTTATTTAAACGTTAACGTTGTTGCTTTGGCAATGACACACACACACTGCAGCACATTTCTGGAAGATAAAAAGCATTTATTAGATTTCCACGCACCCATATCTACCGTTGTATTCCACTCCACACTGCATCCACACACTCGCACACATACACCCCCAACAATAATGAACAATAATTTGTGCTTTTTCTTTTCTTATTGTTTTTGATTTTGGCTGCTGCTTATTTGTTGCTACTGTGGCTGCTGCTGCTTTCCTCACTCACACATGTACTCGCCGGGAGAGCCGAGCCGAGCCACACAGATACACGGTAATTACAAGGGTGGACGACGAACGTTCGTTCTCATTCGATTGCTCTCTCGCTAGTCTGTCCATTCATTCCGCTGCTGCTCACAGTCAGAGAGAGAGAGAGCAGTGGCAGTGCCAGTGCTGAGAGCGTGACTTTTTTCAAGGCAGTCGGCAGCGGCGACGTGACGACTAAAAGAGCGAGTTTCATACATATATATTTCTAGAAACACAGTCACACACACTCGCTTACACCGACGCACGACTCGCGACGATGAAAGTCGTTGGGTTTTTCGTTAATCGTTGATGTAGACAAAAACCAAAAAAAAAAAAAAAACCTGGCAAGTTTTTTTTCAAAATTTCTCATATGCATGGCTTCTGGCTGCCTGAACCACCCCCCACCCTATTCACCCACCCAACCAACCATCCATAACTCTTTAAATGCGTCGCCATTTGTCTGCTCTGCTCTGCTCTTCCCTCCACTGCACTTTGTGTATACACTTTTTCGGTATTTCGATTTTTCGATCGCCGCTCTGCATTTCTCGAATACGGTAAATATTTGTGGCTGCTTGAAGAGTCGGGGGGAAGGGGGTTGAGCAGCAGCAGGCAGATGAGTAATACACACACACAGGCACTCTTACAGAGAAGCAGCAGCAAAGACAGGGACTGGTAACGTACTGCTTGGCACTTTTTTGTACACAGCTTTGCACTAAATACACAAAAAAAAATAGAAAAAAACCAGTGCGATTGCGATTTTAAAATACACATTATTTTTAATATTATTACTCAACGTTTAACGTATATGTGCACCACACCACACATCTCTCTCTTTGCAATCGCCTTTTGCTGGCGTTTCGCACAACACACAACACAAATGACGAGTCAGAAAATTGTAGACCGACTGCGGGCCGACCCGAGACCAACCGTGTTCCGTTGGCTGCTGCTGCTGATGGCTGCGCGGCGCTGCTGCTTCTACTCTGCCACACACAATGGAAATTTTGCTCGCCTAGCTTTGCCCCCGTCGCTGGCGCTGCTTGCTGCTGCCACTGCTTCAAAGTAGTTGTGTGAGCAGCGAGTAGCGAGAAGCAGCAGCAGCTAAAGAAGATTTGTCAAACACTCTCGCACACACGCACACACCGAGCAACAGAGAATAGCGGCTTTTGCTCTTTTTGCAAAGGCCAGAGAGAGGGAGAGCGAGCGTCCAAACAAGTTTTATTGCACTAGTGTGTGTTTTGCATGGCGGCGTCTGTTTATTAAATGCGCGGCTCTCTCTATCTTGCATCGCATCGGCTCTCTCAGGAGACACTATCGAATGCTGGTTGGGGATGCAACCAGATCAATTGGGCCCTATGTGTACCCTATATAAAAAAAATTTAACTCTGTTTTTTGTTGTTTAAACTTTAAAGATTATAGCAAAAAATCAAGTCAGATTCCATAATTTATGCACTATACAACACTGCACACACACACACGCAGTGCGAAACGTGATACATAGACAGCATTCCTCTCGCATTCACTCACACACACACACACAAAACACATCTATAGAGCCAGAGCAGCAGCAGTAGCAACCACTTTCGTAGTTTTCTTTTCGCCCCGTTTTCTCTTGTTTCTTCGCAGTAATCTGTGTGTACACATCGGATTTTTGACTTTGGGGATACTAAAAAAAATAGACAAAAAAAATGTTACAGTTGTTGCATTCCTCTTCTGGAACCCTTTTGCGGAGGCGGCATTTCCTTTTGGTCCTTTGAACATCACCTCCTACTCCACCTCCACGAACACACACAAGCAGACAACAGCCGCTGTCTCCCTTCCACTGCAGCGGCAAATCGACCGCTTAAGCTATTAAACTATTAGCCGCTTCGACAGCAGGAAACATTTAAATGCAGCAACAATTTGCGGGAAAACACATTCACAATCCCCGTTGAACGCAACGGCACTTGATACTGTTATTTATATTAATTTGTTGCAGCGCAACTACTGCGGTATCCCCTCTACCGCACACACCCACACACACCACACAATTACACACTGGCATCGAACGGGTTTTTTTTTGTTTTTCTATGTACATTTTCGGGGACATTTCTTATCGCTTTATTCTGGGTTTTTTCCGTTTATTTTTGTGCCACTTTCTCACGGGAAAAATCTGCGATCGATATTTTTTGTAACAATAATTTGCAACAAAATATGAGGGAAAAACGGACCGGTGTGACCGTCGGGCGTTACAGAAAAATACTAGGGCTGCAAGATACTAGGGCTGGAACGACCATCGACTGTTGAAATTATTGATACATCGATGTTTCCATTTGAAATTAATTTTAAAAATTTACAATATTAAGAATCCTATATAAGCTTTTTAATTTGTTCGTATCTGCACTTAGGTACAGGCATCGACAAAGAAATCTGAGCTACAAAAGAATAATTAAGAAGGCGAACTGGAGTCCTCTATGGAGTAGTGTGGGAGGGCTTTGTAGCAAACCAATTGCAAAAATAATGTTCAAAAGATGGAATGTTTATTATTTCGCTTATACTGTCGTCTGGGTTAATACAATAGTGATTAATATGATATTTTATTGAAATATTCATGCGATCGGTATGATCGTGAACTGAAAACGAAAAAATACCTAAATGTATGTAATTCGCGCCAAACGGTCGATATTATCACGATAGGTTGAAAACCATAGCTATCGACAGTTTGTCACCTCTAAATGATGGCCGTGCAAAAACCTGTTCCCGCTAAATACTGCCGCCGCACCGCTGCCCCACCGCAACCCCCACAACCACAAGCACCGTTGACGCCTCACCCGAAATTCCATGACAAAGCGTGGGGCAATAAAAACAAACAGATTTCTTGGCGGCCACTTGAACAACTGTAAAAGTGGGCCGCCAGCAAAGAAGCAGCAACAACAACAGCACCAGTCGCAGCGGCAGCAGCAGCGCGGCGACGCAACCAAAACGAGAGTCGAGACGTCGCGTCGTCGGAGATTTCACTTTTTGATGCTCGGAGCGAGCGAGCGGTTCAACGGTGCGCAGCCAACGATTTCTGTTTAATTGAGACTGAAAGTCAGCCTAAAGGAGCACTTTGTACCTGACCCCAACCGAATCGACTAGAAACCCCACGAAAACGACATGTATCGCGCCAGTGGACGGATTATGCAACAGCTGCGCCACAGGATGCCAGCGCCAGAGGGTCGTTTGGCTGTGAGCCTGGCCGCGCCTGCGCTGAAAACTTTCACTCTGACACAGCAGCAGCGGCGACATGAACAGGTGCGCTGGACTGCAACGTCAACGGTGAGCAGCAAACAGGTGACGACACCGCCGCCCAGACACGACTGGAATCGTGCCGTCAGCGAGGCGGAGCGAATTGTCGGCTATCCAACGTCGTTCCTGAGCCTGCGGTGGCTACTCAGCGATGAGATCGCCAATGTGGCGCTGCACCTGCGCAAACTGGTGGGCAGTGCCCATCCTCTGATGAAGACAGCCAAGTAAGTGCAGTGCATCACCCATGAAGTCCTAATGCTCATTTCTAAATCGTAATATCGTAGACATCTGCTCTACAATGGCAAGAATACGATGCAGGCCTGGGGACTGATTGTGCTGCTGGTGTCCAAGGCAGCCGGACATGCGCCCAGTGTGCCCGATGTCGAGCAGGACAAGAGCGCCGGAGTCCTGCACTCGCAGCGCGCCCTGGCCGAGGTCACCGAGATGATACGGATCTCCCATCTGGTGCACAATGTAAGCGACTGACTGATCGATCCACTTTCCCTTGACGCGATTCTCTAACCCAAAACTCCCTTTTGTCCCTCCCAGAGCGTGGTGAATCTGCAGTCCAGCACGGAGGCTGGCAAGGATGCGGCCACCTATGACGACATGTCGTTTGGCAACAAGATCGGACTGCTCACCGGCGACTATCTGCTGGGACACTCGAGCGCGGAGCTGGCCAATTTGCGCAACCAGGAGGTGGTGGAGCTCATCTCCTCGGCCGTGCGCGACTTCTCCGAATCGGAGTTCATCGGAGAGCGGGACGAGCAGAACAATCCGCTGCCCTACAAGCCGGGCACCTTCCAGCGACCCTCGCTGAGCGTGGCCGTGGACTTCAACGAGCACGACGTGATGACGCCCATGCCCATTGCCCAGGTGCTGGGCAACCCCGAGCAGGAGTGGGAGTGCCGGAACATCCTGAATGCTGGCAGCCTGCTGGGCAAGTCCTGCCAGGCCTCGCTGAAGCTGGCCGGCCAGAGCGAGGAGTTGCAACGCCATGCGTATCGCTTTGGCAAGCATCTGGCCCTCGCCTGGCAGGCCTGCCTGGACGCCGAACCCTTCCAGTGTCCCACTCTTCCCCTGGACACCACCTTCAGCCTGGTCAGTGCCCCCGTGCTGTTCCACCTGGAGCACGATCCCAGCCTGTACGTCCAGCTGGAGCAGGGCAAGCAGTCTGTGGACAACATCGACTACGACAAGATCCACAAGGCCGTTCTGGCCGGCCCCGCCCTGGCCAAGACAAAAGAGCTGCAGAGGAAGCACACGGCGGCCGCTCTAGCCGTGCTGCAGCACTTTCCGGCCACAGATGCGCGACAGGCCCTGGAGAACATTATCCTGGCCATGCAGGATCTCTGACCAGCAGCAGACCCCAGCATCACAATTTCCACGGGTTCGGGTTCTAGTTAAGTAATATTTATCACTCCATCGTTAAGGTCCACATTAAAGGGGACGGTTCACATAATTCTATTGGGAATACTCTCCTTTGGGGGGGGATTGGATTGGTCTCGGTTACGTTTATTCATGAATGACTGGGAACAGCTAGGGTGCTCTAGCGGCTGGTGATCCTCATCAGAATCAGCTGACGGCAACGATCGTAGTCAAAGTACTGGGGAAAGTCCAGGGGCAGGTGCTCCAGTAGCCAGGGTTTGTGGGCTGTTTGCTTGAGAAAATACTCGTACATGGGCGCCACCGAGTCGCAGTCCTCAAGGGTGAACACAACGCGCTTCTCGAGGGCCATGTAAATCGTCTTGGGCCTGCCAGTCGGTCGTCCTCTGGCCAGGATCTGATCGACAACGGCCACGAAGGCGTCAGTGAGGTTGTCATCGTAAATGACATCTGCAGCCAGAATCACATCGCTGGCATCGATGGCGGACAGGAGCTCTGACGCCTGCTCTTCTCGGGGTATCAGAAAATTGAACTCCAGCACCGACACCTTGCCACTCAGCAGGCCTGCATTTCGCTGCACGTTTCCACGGATGAGCTTCAGGATACAGCCCAGATCCACGTCTGTGCAGTAGACCTGTCCACCATTGTGGATGGCCGCTGCTATGCTGGTCAGCCCCACGCCGGCGCCCAGCTCCATTATGGTCTGGTTGGCCAGCTGCTCCCGCTGCGAGAACAAGTAGTCCGCCAGAAGCAGGGCTCCTCGCCACACCTGCAGGCCCACTAGTTTCAGCTCTGTGGCCTCGGAATGTTCAAGTTCTATGACGCCCCGACGTGGCCTTGGCACGTCCAGATCGCCATCTTTATCGGCGCTGGTGAGCCCAATCCGCTCCAGCTTTTCGTCAGGATACCGGAAACGGAACTTGGAGACCACTTTGTGGCCATCCTCCGTCTTGGTCGGCTGGTAGTTGGTTTCACTGTAGATTTCCGATGTGACCGTGAACATGATCGCGTGTTATGTGCGCCTCGTACATACACATTTTATATATTATATCTAGAATTTTAGGGCCAAATTTTGGCTCCAAGGCCTGGGACGTTGCGGGCAGTGTGACCAGCTTAAGCGCGGAAGTATCGATCAAATTACAGATTGAGATTTTTTCATTTCTGAACCTATGTTAGTTTTTATATATTTGTAACTGGAATTGGCAATTTTCTAAGCTGATTTTTATAATTAATATAATATACCAGTATCAATTTCGATTTTAAAAAAATATACCAAGTATATAATGTACCATAAACGGTCACGCTAGTTGCAGCTCCAATCGGTATCGTTAATTGATTTTGTCAGATTTTGAATTTCGATTTTTTTCTCGTTTTCTGATACACGTAGTCAATAATTTTTTCATCAGGGTGTATAATTATTATAATAAAATAGTTTAATTGCTAGATTAAACATCATTAGGAGGTACATTCAAATTCAAAATAAAAGGGACAAATAAATACATATTTCACAGATCGTTTACCATCTTTATAGAATTCAGTTAGTTACTTTAGTGTCATTATTGGCGTATGCTTTCCCTCACCTCACCCTTTTGCAGCGTTTTTTTGTTCTTCGACCACTGTCCCGTCTTCAACGGCAACAAGTGCTGGAAAACCTCATAAGCCATTTCGCTTTCTGGCAGTGCAGTATTTTAATTTTTTTTTTGTATTTTTCCGCTCTTGGCATGCGGCACTTCGGCGTTAGAGGTGGAAAAACATCGATATTGGGAGATAACGATGTTTTCGATGTTTTTTTAAAAACATCGAATTTCAAATAAGCGTATTTGGACCTCGGTAAGAAATTGAAATTTCCTTTCGAAAGGTACTTAATTATAATAAACAATGTATACCAAATTATAATAGCGATATGGATCTTTTTGGAAGGATAATCTTGGAAGTCTTTTTTAAGGAAAATTCTCACATGGAAATTGCACAGCTACAATTACAAATATGTTGTATTTCGGTTGTATATATCGGTTATAATAACATACATATATCTATCAGTTGGGGATCGAATTGGATTGGTTATGCTACCGCGTACGTACCCTTTCGAGACGTTTCACTTGGCTCTTATAGTATAAGCAATTCTTGCAGACACTGCAGGTGTTGCGCTTTTTGTTTGAGTGCACCACCTTCTCGTGCATCTCACCTTCTGGTCACACATGAAGAAGGTGCACGTCCAGGTGCATGTCCAGCTTTCGAAGCATTGTACACTGGACTCGCGATGGGACTGTAAGTCGGACTTCTACGAAAGTGAATAAGGGAATTAATTAAATGTTTGTCCAATGATTGTAATAACCGATTTTATGAGCTTGTTTTTATATATTTTGTGGGTATGCAGGAATAATTAAGCTATATCTATGATATTTTGAAGTTTGTAATCTTCCTAATAATACTACGAATGTGTATCGCGACTGGCTGTTTTTGCGATCGATATACATATGTATATAAACGAACAAAAACTCAATTGCACCAATAGGTCTAAAACCTATCAATCTGGTAATCTCCACTCTAATAATAATTAAATGAAATAGGGTATAAAAAGGTCCATGCCACGAAAATAACATTGTGACCGTATATTTTGGTTTTTTTATTCGCTAAATACGCAGTCCACATTAAAAAAAATCTCGCATGAAAATAAGCGTGCACCAGCGTGACCATTTATGCCAAAATTGTGCAAAAAGTATTATAATTTGTCGTGGCGGCCTTGCATTTTCTGAACCGTTTTGCCTGCTGTCCCTACCCGAAGATCCTCAGCAATTTCCCAGGGAAAAATATTATAAACTTCGCCGGACGGCGAGGATTTTTTATAGCGGGCGGATTTTAAATGAGGACATTTATTCGCCAGGCTTTGGCGAAAAACTGCCGTTCTTAACTGACACGCCTTTGTCGCGGCATCTAGCGTAGTTTTTTGAAACCCAAAGGGGGGTTTCTTGCAAGTTACTAAAATATTGGATAAATTGCTGAAATCAAAGAAAACTGTTTCAAGGGAGATTAGTTATTCCATTATGTTATCTTTTTACTATAATTTATGGGTTTCCTTCCAAGGAGTAGCCTCAACACTTCATAGTGCAAATTATAGTGAACAAATAAAACAATAGCCCCCAAAACAACTAGCTTCGGCACGAGCGTTACAAAGCGTTGCCCACCAGCCATTGTAAAATGGTTAAATCTATTATTTGCGGCCATATTCAAAGAGCCCATACATAAGAATCTCGGGAAAATGTAGATATACATATGTACATATATGTATGTATATCTTTAGTCAAATTAAAGCTGAACAACAGCGCAAAAATGAGATGGTTTAGAAAATAAGTTTTTCTATACAACTGTCTATGTTACGGACCAGTTTTTCTTATTGAGCATTCATAAAAATGAATATGTCTAATGCAAGGTACCAAAAACAGATTCATACATATGTTATATAGTTTATTTTTTATTCAGCCGTATGCGAACGAATATATTTTTGCACACTGAAACAATTTTAACTTTGAGTGCTCATACATACATATGTATGTAGATATGTATACTCCTAAACTAAAATTTCAATTATTTTGAAAAACTATACGTTTATTCATTGGATCCAAAGCACTCATAAAATTCTATTCTTTTTAGCTGATGTCCCACTATGCACCAAAGATAGTACTTGAATCCAAATAATATTTGAAAGGCATGGAAACAATGAATTAATAACTTGATTTGCTATAATTAGTGTAGAGTTAGTTTACGCAAACTTACAGAAGAGGAGAGTGGTGAAATCCATTGGAATAATTCTGTTAAGCAGCATGAATTACTTGTCTATCAAACAGAAAATTTAAACCGGCCAATTGGTAAAATTGCGGAATTTGCTGCTGTGAGAAACACATTAGGAATTGTTCTGTGCAAACTGAACATTAATTGCACTGTCTGTCAAAAAACAGTAATTCCTGATGGAAAGAAAAGAGCCTTTGTGAACTTCGAAATCCTACAAAGTACCTTTCCAAATACTTCATAAACACTCCATGCACAAAAAATATTGCAAAAAATATTGTTTAAAAATGTGTTAATCATGATAAAAAATGGTTTGAGGTTTCCGATGCATACGCTTCTCATAGACACAAAATCCTAGAACACTTGATAAAAGTGTTTGTTTCTACTAACTTTATGTAGGTCAATGACAAATTGGATAACGCCAAACAATTCAATTTAAACATAAAGAGGAGAGATATGGAAGAAAAAAAGAAAAGAAAATGGGTGCAAGAAGGCAAATTATATTCCGAAACGAATAGCCCTTATGCCAAAAAAATCAAGGGCATAATAAAGGATGGCTTTTGTGAATAGAATATAAAAGATCGCTGATGAGGAAGAGTGGTTTCTTTGGAAACAGTCAATGTTTGGTTTTCAATGTTAACTCAATAACTCAGAATTGGAATCTACACTGCAAAACTCGAGTTATTGAGCTGGGCTGCGTGTGCCAACAAAAATTGTATAATTCAACCAAATTATGAAAATGGTTGATCTAATCATAAAATTTGTTAAAAGTGCTTGTATTAACGATTAAATGTATGCATGTTTTCTACATTGACATGAGGTGGCTCCATGAGGATTACATCCTTGTGTAGTTACCATGTAATAAGTAAGTGTCTTGTGGTATGTTATACAATGGGGTGGATTTTACCTTGCATGCGTTGCTATATCTATGCCGTTTTGCCTGTTGTCCATACCCTCTTTTTTTTAAGAGTGCATTTTTTAACTACCCTTCGACGGAAGAGCATAAGAAATGATTACAAGATTGTCCAAAAAAAGTAATAACTGATTTTATAAATTTTTATTGGGTATTTAGTAGGTGTTCCAAAATAATCTTCACATTTGTAACCTATCGCAATGAAATTTTGTAGTTTATAGTCTTCCTACTGATACCAAATATGAGGATTGGGATCGAGACCCACAGGAATATATATACGGAAATCTAATTCAATGATTGAACAGGTCAAAAACATTTCAAAACGAGAAAAATGCATTGGTACTTAGCTTGGAAAACAGTATTTTAACAGAACAGTATTTGCAGTATTTGCAGAAGTATGTATAATAGAGTATACAAAAGCATCCTCCGTAAAATGGGTTTTCATGCGTAGAAAATGTGTAGTTACCGTGTAGTTGCCATGTGAAAGTAGGGACTTATTTGTTGATCTTTCTTGTTTAAGCGTTATTTTAGACAAAATTAAATAAACGGAGTCCTTAAAATTAGCCTGTCTTGAAGAAAATTGTTTTATCTATTGTATAAAATGATGTGTTCTGGCTTGAGGGTCCTAGTTAGCTAGCAATATTAGTCGGAATATCAAAATCGAGGAATATGATTTTCGTCGGTATTTTTACGGTATATTTTTAAAATGAGACCAGTTTTTGGTATATTTCTGATGGTTGGACGGTATATCTTATCGACAATTCCGCGGACACACTGTCGTGCACTAAAGTCAACAAAATTTAGCTAATTACTAACTAAAAATGGACGACGAAGAGGATCCCATTGTGGACGAGGTGAGTCCGAGTGGAGTACCAACGCCTGCAGGCATAAATCAATTGCGAACCCCCCCAGATACCCGTGTTTCTGTCAAAGAACCTGCAGGACAGCTTGTACCTCTTCCAATACCCAACAAAAACGGAGCTGGCAAACCACGACGAGTCCGTGGTCGTCAACTCCTGCGTAAAGCCGTTCACGCAGGAGATCAAAGTGGACTTTGCGCTGAACACTGAATCGAAACACTATGATAGCTTCAAGGGCGAGCAGTTCGCGGTGGCCTCCGACGGGAAGAACACATATGGTGCTGTGCCGCCAAAGGGCGTCGAGCGGCCCACCTTCAAGCGTGGCATTATGGACAAGCAGGCCTTCACCAGCACGCGCTCGCTGACAGACATTTCCAAGTACATTGTGGGCATCTACATCGAAAAGGAAATACACCTATCGCCGCTGACGAGCATTGTTCAGATGCGGCCCGCCCTGAGCCACTTTGACAAGGAGGACAAGCGCAAGAAAGCGGAACAAAAGGCCCAGAACGACGATGTGGACGACGATGAGGTGCTGCAGCAGGTCACAGTGAAGTTCGCTCGCGACAAGGGAGCCGCATCCAAGAAGACGAAGGAGGAGCGTGGCACCTACGACAGCTTTGTCCAGCGCATTGTGGATGAGCCATGGTGCGAGACACTGTGGCACGCCCGTACCTCACCCGCGGTGGAAATCGAACGCCAGAAGCTCTTTGCCGCCAACCACCAGTCAAACCTTTCGCTGACCCTCAATCCCGGCGATTACCTCCAGAAGCTGCTACCCTACAACGAGAACGTGCAGAAGGTGGACGAGTCCACTGTGCTGACTGTGTACAATAAGGCCATGCTGAAGACTATGCCGCTGCTGGACCAGCTGCGCATCCTGCTCAAGGATGCCAGGATGCTGTCGTTCGGAAATGTTCTCCAGATACTCACCGAGCAGGTCGATCCACATGTGACGCCCGACAAGGTGCTGGCCCTACTGCCCCAGGTTGGCATTCTGCTGAACGGCAACTGGGTTCCCAAATCGGAGGTGGTCTTTCCCGAAAAGATGCTTTCCCACGCCAACGGCGTCTCTGCGGAGCAGATGATACGCGCCAGGGACTATATAGTGAGTCCTGGACTTGCCTACATGTCCTTCACTTGTATATATATATGTATTTGTCCCTTTCTCTCTGCAGCTCTATAGATTCTCGCGTACGGCGTGCTTGCACCGCACACAGGTGATGGCCGCCACCCAGCTGCCGCCCGCGGAGACCTTCGATGTGTTGCGAACCGTGGCTAAAGTGAACACCACGAAACGTTGGGAGCTGCTGCTGCCACCGGACAAGGAGTTCGAGCAGAAGCATCCGGAGCTGGTGCAGCGCCAGGAGCTACACTGGCGCGCCTCGGAGCAGCACTACAATGAAATGGACTGGGCCAAGGATACAAAGCGGGTACGCAAGCGCTCCACCCGCAAAAGCGAGTCCCAGTCCACCACAGCCATGCCACCGCCTGCCACAACAACAACGCCAGCGGAAGCGTAGCACCAGGACAGGGAAATTTGACGATGATAGGGAGGTGCAGCCTCTTGGGCGCTAATAAACAGACCAACAAGATTATTATGTTAAAAATTTCGACTGTGTAATGCGCTCCGTTATCTGATCGACCAGGGAGTCCCGATTGCCCTTGGTCACCTCATAGATGACAGTGCCAGGTGCGCTCTTCAATTTCTCCACCAGCGGCATAGACTGGCGTGTCGTCTGTGGAATGGTGGCCAGAATGGGGCGCTGTTGCTGGAGAACTGTGGCGATGGCATTCTGAAATCGCTTGCTTAGCAGCTCCATTTTGCCCACTTCATCGATGACCAAGAGCTCGCAGCCGGAATGGCTGCCAACGAGCAGTGGCAGCGTCAGATCCTCAAAGTCCTGCACATAGACCGAGTACTTGCCCACTTTGGGGCGTTTTAGGTTGTCCAGCGGATTCTCTCGGGCCAGTACTCCTCGCATGCCGGTCAGGGTGACCACATCAAAGCCAATGCGCTGTCCTTTTCCATCGACACGCACCTCCTCCGTGTAGAATCCCTGAAGCTTGCTCTGCTCGCCTAACTTTGAGCAGATCTTGCGCACCAATGTCGTCTTGCCAACACCTGCTGGTATACTTGAGATGAAGAGGAGATTGCTGGGTGTGTGGTAAGACTTTACCCGGTGGTCCTGTGATCAAAATAGCCCTTAAAATATTCGTTTTTTCCATGTTCTTTATTGTTTTATTGGGCAGTGCTGGAAAAAATCAGCAGCAACGTCGATAGCACCGGGTACCGGGCATACTTCCAAAAACAAACAACAGATGGTGCTAGATGTATGTAGATGTAATGTAACTCATTCGTGAAAGAAACGGCTAAATAAACGCCATTTCTTCTTAGGATGAGGATCAATCTCACCAAATATCCGCAGACGCAGCAGCTCCATCTGGGTCTCCATGTGCTCGCCCAAGAGAAGCAGTCGCTCGCCACGCATCTGGAAGTCGTGTTCCTCCTTTGCCTCGTTCACAATTTCGATTTTCTTAATAAGCCTCTTCACTCGAATCTTTCGCTCAACGTAGTCCGCGCCGATGCGGACATTCTGAGCGACGGTGCGGTTGTTTCGCTTGTATCCCCGTCGGAAGAAGGGCAAATTCTTGAAAAAATCAAACAGGCCCTGAAACTCGACGTGAAGGAACTCAAAAAATTCGAGGTGCTCCACCGATTGCGAGTCGCGTCTTGCTTTGGCTATCGTGAAGTAGTTATTGATCATCGCCACAAACACATTGATCAGGACGGTGCAGATGAAGAAGCCCAGGACGGCGTACAGTATCAGTCCGATGGCCTTGCCGCCGTGGAACATTTCGCTCGGATGAATGTGCGAGCTGAAGCCAAACGAGAAGCACATGAGGGAGATCAGACAGCGGAAGAAATAATTGAAGTAGACACTGTTGTTCCCATTGATGATGACCATCATCATGCAGAAGCCGAACAGAAAGATGATTATAATCATGGCCATGCTAACCACCGGCTGCCAGGCCATGCGCAGCGTTTGGTTGAACAAGTGAAAGACATTCGCGAACTGCAGAACCCGCCACAGCCGCAGCGTGGTCAGACAGATGAGCATCCCAATCAGCATGTGCACGAGTCCCTCGAGGCGGGATCCTCGTCGAAAGTCCACAAACTCCATGTTGCCGAACACACTCACATTCTTGAGCATCGTTCGGACCAGCTTGGCGCGAAAGAACATCAGCCAGAGGACCAACGCATTCAGTCCGAATATGAGCAGATCCATCATGTTCCACACGTTCTTGAGGGTCCGCGAATCGTACCACACCTTGTTCACCGTCGCCTTTCCGAACTGCACCAGCACCACTATGTAGACGAGGTAGACGACCAGATCGTACCATTTGAGATGATCGAAGTCCCGCAACAGGACGTACCCCTCCACTTCCGCGTGCGAGATGACACTCCCGAAGGGCAGCTGCTCCAGGCGCAGCGTGATTACGCTGAACAGATTCATATCCACATTGTACATGGTGAAGTCAATGAAGATCGCCGATGTGTTTCTGGTGAGCCAGTGGTATTCGGTAAGGAAATCGAGGACCATCCTCGTGCTGGTCTTGCTGCGTGACAGCACCGTTATGTAGCCCTTCAGCTCCGGATAGTACTCGCATGTGCCGATGTGATAGAAGTTGACCAGAAAGCTGTCAATCGTCTCCCACTCCATGGGCCTCCAGGGCCGTGTGACACGCCAGTGCAGATCCTCGTACGGCACTATTCTGTAGGGCGTTATCCAGCCGGGCAGGTAGGAAATGTCGGCGTATTCGGGAGAACCCCAGCCGATCTTGCGTTTGCTCCGCCGCAGCTGGCGCACACGGATAACGCCAAGCATCACCCATTGCTCGGCGTGCACCCAGGGGGGGCTGGTGAAGGTTGTGCCCGGAGTGGTGGTGTTCGTGTCGAAGGTGTTGATCAGATTGATCTCGATATAGTCGAACAGCTGATTGATATGCACCACCTCCGACATGCCATAGTAGCTCGTGTGATTGAACAGCATCAGCTTCTTGATCATTTCCGAGCTGCGGAAGACGCGCGGCTCCCAGGTGGCCAGCATGGCCATCATCAGCCAGATGTAGTAGCGCCCGAAGAGCCACAGATCCCTGCTGATCTCCTTGTACATCTCGTTCAGCTTCTCGTTTCGATATTCCGAGGTGATCAACCGGTTTCGCCGCTGCTGCTCTACTTTCTGCACCAAAAAGTCCTCCATATCGTATTCGGACCGGCTCTTGTCCATGGGCGGCGCATAATGATCTCGCGGCCAAAAGGTGCGATCCAATGCTATGAGCATAAATTTAATAGGATCCCCGACGAGGAATTGGAACATCAGTACAATGACAACCCGAACGCCGTTCGTCTTGTCCCGCACCAGTTCGTGGTGGAAACCGAACCGAATGAAGATCGATCCAATGCATATTAGAATGAGCGTGATGGTGATCGTAAACAATATTAGATGCGATTTAAAGGGCGACATTTTAACATTTTGTGTATCCAATATTTATATATAACCTATGGATTGCTTTGTTTGTCTCTATAATACCATATATTTCATTTAGAATTTGATGAAACCGCCACCTGCGACTCATTCACTTAATTTGAATAAGGTGAATAGCTCTGACTTTGAGCTTACATTCGGTAATGCATCCAGTCCATGATTTTGCTGGACTGGAAGGTAATAATAATGGGGATTTCGCCTACCTGAATGTTCAACAAAGATCACCGGGAACTTGGAACTGTCTGGGCCGCAGTACTCGACCGTCTGGGAGCCACATCCATCCTACGCCATATATCTGTCGGAAACAAATCCATGGTCTCCAACCAGCAGCAGGTGGAAGTCCAATTAGAGGATCCTGTTAGAGTTTTTTACAGCGTTTGGCGTAGTTAATATAGCTAAAAGAGTGAAAGCGTAATTTGAATCCGATAAAAACTCTCGTTGGTTATCGAACCCTTGGCTACGAAAGGGTATGGACAAGGGGAAAAAAAGCTAAGGGAAATTTCAAGGCTCGTACGATCCTCACTCAGCCTTGTGATATGGACAGGGCTGTCGGATGTTACCAAAACAATACCAAACTTCAAAGCTTCCCAATTTTTTGGAACCAAGCCTGATTTTACGGTAAAAAAGCTGATTTGGCTGGGACATAAGCAAAACTCTCCCATTTTGCTCGTAGGCGCGCAACAAAATAGAGAAAAAATCCCTTACCAATATACATTATGAGAAAAAATCGCATACAAATCCAAAACGATCTGCCGCCGAGAGAAAATGTCCACATATTCAGCTCATATTTGACACTCAAAAATGACTGAAAGGGCTGTCCTCATGGTATGCTAGGCAATTGGGGTGGATTTTAACTTGCATGCAGTAGATTTCTTGGGCCAGTCTGCCTGTTGTCCACACCCGCATTTACCCCGGCCGGAAGTTTCATAAACTTCATTCATTTCCCATAAAAAAAATGTTTTCAAATCGAGCGCTCTCTTACGTTCCTACGTGTCATTCCATGCTCACTAACGTTTTTTTCCGTTGGCATTATTAATTTGTATGGGCCAGCAACATGTGCCGCGAAATGAGCAGCATTGTCCCGCAACATGGGCACGGAATAGAAACATTTTGCATACCCTTTAGAACATAGATATTATAGAATTTAAGAAAAGTTTGTTTTACTAGGCACCAATTATTGCAGAAACTAGTCAGTCTCTATCTCAGAAAATTTTACGGTTTTTAGTCTTCTTATAAAGACTAAAAAAGTGGTATCGGGGTTGATATGTTATTAATAATAGATTCATCAAATGCATTATTGGGTCAAATAAATATGTGCAAAATTCAATATTAATTACGTTTTAAACCAGCTGGGTAAAAAGAATTTAAGCATCAATCAAATGAAAAAGAGTATATATAAGTACATACCAACGGTTAATTTTCCAAATTACGTGATATTCCATGCCCACTTACGTTTTCTTACGTCGCATTTACGTTTTATGCCTTCACCCTCCGTGTTTAAACCTTATTTCAGACTGACTCCAGTAAGCGGCTTTTTTTGTAATTAGTCTATCTTGTAGACAATTGTTTCATCTATCATCTAAAATTATGTGTTCAGGCTTGAGGGTCCTAGTTAGCTAGCAATATTAGTCGGAATATCAAAATTTGATAAATTTAGGTTTCGTTGGTATTTTTCTCTCTTTTTACGCGAAAATGAGTAAAAGAGAGTAAAAAGAGAGTAAAAGAGCGCGTCTACTACTACTTCTACTACTTTTTGGGCTCGACACTACTATTTTTGGGATCGACACTACTATTTTTGGGTTGAGCCAAACAAAGGTATGGATAACGGGTAAATTCAGCCAAGGGAAATTTCACGGCTCGCACGATTTTCACCCTACCCAAAAAAATCCCCGATAGGCTTTAGCTGGGTGGATTTTACCTTGCAGGCCTTGCATTTTCTGGGCCGTTTTGCCTGTTGTCCATACCCCATTTTTCCGAAGAGCCTCAGCAATTTCCCAGGGAAAAATATTATAGACTTCCCAGGACGGCGAGGAATTTTTACAGCGCGCGGTTTTGAAATGAGCAAGGGAGTTACTAAAACAGTGGATAAATTGCTGAAATCAAGGTAAACTGTTTCATGGGAGATTAGTTTTCGATTATGTTATCTTTTTCCTATATTTTATGGAATTCCTTCCAAGGAGTAGCCCCAACACTTTATAGCTCAAATTATAGTGAAGAAATAAAACAATAGCCCCCAAAACAACTAACTTCAACACGAGTGTTGCAGAGCGTTGCCCACCAGCCATTGTAAAATTGTTAAATCTACTATTTGCGTCCATAAACTGCAATATTGTATTAAACAGAATATCAAAATATATAATAATCTTTTTACGGTATATTTTGAAAATATGACCGTAGTTTTCGGTATATTTATCCATAATTCCGCGGTCGCACTGGTTTTTTAGGTATTTTATAAAAGAAAATATCAAAACAACCATTTTTTCCGACGAGCAACGTCGTGTGTCGCGCGTGAATTGAAGCCGAAGCCAAAGCCATTTGTTGCTCGCGAGACGAATTTTTTTTCTGCAAGTGTGTAGTGCATTCATTTATTTAGCGAGGCTCCCGCAGCCCCCATACACCATACGCCAAACACAAAATTGGTAAAGTAAAACAAAAGTCAGAGGCCCCTGTGCGTCGTCGCCTTTGTGTTCTCGTTTTGCATTTCGGCTCCTCTACTCTGCTGCTCCGCTGCCCCCCCTGCAGCTTCTTGTCGCGAGTGCGTGTGCGTGGCGTGGCGGTGGCGCGCGACCATGTTCTGGCCGTAGAGTGCAGTCCAGTCCAGTAGCAGTGGCAGTAAAACAGCAAAGAATATAACGACAGCAAAGTGAAATAAAAGCGAAATAAATACAACAGCAACAGCAAATGGAAATGTCGGAGGCCGAGCACAAGGCCCTGTCCCTGTCGCTGGCCCTGTCGCCGCAGCGCAGTGGCATCCAATCCGCTGCGGAATCAGACCTGGGGCCGCCATCCGATCAGCAGCAGCAGCATTTGCTGCTGCACCAGACCACACAGTCCCTGCTGATGGCCAGCACCATGATGTTCATGGATGGAGGAGCGGTCCAGCAGGCCCAGCAGGCACAGCAAGCACAGCAGCCCCAGATGCAGTACAGCGTGGAGGATCTGCTGCGGGAGAACCATGCGCTGCATGCCAGGGTCAAGGAGCTGAGCGTCGAGCGGGATCGGCTGCTCTGCGAGGTCTCCAATCTGCGCCTGGAGCTGGACATGTCGGAGCTGAAGCGATTGCCCGTCCTCGACCTGGACATGGAGGGGTGAGTGCTGCCTTAATTATTTCCTTGGGCCAACAAAATGGGGGCCCCCCACCCGCCCTTCTGCCAATTGTTGTTGACTCAACGTTGAGTCACCTTTGTCCCTGTGCCCCCGACTCCGACTCCGTTTTCAACTCAATCTTTGTCGCCTTGTCCTTGCCCTCACCTCTGCCTGCCGCTGCCTATGCCTATGCCGCTGCTGCTGGTGCTGGTGGCGGGGCAGCTGCAGGCTGACAAGTCTGTCTTTCTGGTTTTTGCAACCCCTTTTGCATTCTTTCTACCTGTGGGCTAATCGACACACTGGCGGCCCAAATATTGTGCGATCAAGGCGAGAGGCCGCCAAAGCCAGGGAAACACAATGGAATGGTAGTAAGTAACCGCTGTACACTGGATTCATTATCACCGCAGTAATCAATGGAATCTTATCTGGATTGGCACAGGGTTTTAGTGGTTCTATTTGCCATAATGCCATATGGATAGAGAGCTTCTGGCCCCTTAAACCCTCAGCCAATGCGATCTGATTGGATAAGGGATATACATTTGTTTCATTCACATTTATTATAAGAATTCAGGGGTCCTTCGAAGAGATCTTTGATGTATTTTGGTGCCAATTTCCCCTTCTCTTCGTTGGTAGTGCTATCTGCAAAATATGTTGGCATTTCCGAACATGGTAGTGCCGCTTATCTGGTTGCGTATTTGCTGCTATTTCTATATCTATATCTTTAAAGGGGGTATCTCCAAAAGATAGTACAACTTTTAGCAGAAGTTGGCTATAAATGTGACTCATTTTCATGGTTTTTCTCATAGATCTGCTAACAAATAAAGGCTCAAAGGATACTGAAGAGCAAAGCACCCATTGGGCATTTGAATCACAGGCTGCCATGGGAACAACCAGCGATCTGCATGGGTAACTAAGGTAGTGGATTGTTTGCCAAAATTCGGTGACTCATTCCTTACGGGTTGGTGGAATACATAGAACCCTGGGAGAATCCATGTTCCCATTTCCCATTCCCCATTGCCCATCGGGTTTTCTGTTTGTTTTGGCTCGCTATCAGCGTTGCCTTGCTGATAGTTCGGTTCGACTCTCCCCCGATAAGAAGGGCGATCCGAAATAACCAACCAACCAACTACTACACGGAAATTCAATGTTAAGTGCAAGTGTTTTGTGTGTGCGGGTGTGTGTGTGTGTGTCTATCGCAGAGTGGGTCTCTGGGTATCTGGGTGCTGGTTGGGTGTGCTTCTGGTGTTGCGTTTTTGTTTTCTTTTTCGATTCTCTGGCCGGAGGGGGAGATTAAGAGCCGAAAAATCCGAAAACCCAAAGGTAAACACACAATACAGCGAAGATAAATTAATAACGATATGCCAGGCATTTGCCATTGACAGCCAAATGTACAATAAATGTGTACTATATATCGCCAGATTTCGTACCTGACTTTGCTTTGCATGCGGTCATGCCCAAGCAGACAAGCACACAGATACACACACACACCACACACACAGAGATACATGTACATGTAGATACACAAATAAAGCGCAGTTATCTTTAACCGTTTTCTTTATTTTGCGGACCTCTAAGGTCTCTCTCTCCGCTGTCCGCCGTCCGCTGTCCGCTGTCTGTGAGTCTGCTAGAAGTTTCGTGGGCTCTTCCAAATATTCGGTTTTTCGCTGCTCACCTTCGCAAAACAAACATTCAAATCTGAAGCAACAGCAGAGATCTCCCCCATTGATTGGGGGACAGCGACCAGTGGATACTCTTTTCATTTGCATTGCGACCCTGAAAAGGAGAAGCACAGAGGAATATCTCTACTTATCCCGTGAAAACCCCACAAGTATGGGATCTATAGATGAATCTATATACAACTGAAATTGAATACTCTTTCCAGTGCGACTCTGAAAAGGAGGATATCTCTATTTAGATGTTGGTGGATGCATCCATCCGTGAAAACCCCACAATCATTGGATCTATAGATGAAATTCCTTGCACCCGTATAAATGTTTCCATTTTGGAGACCATGAGACTGGCTTCTCTCTTGAAAATTAATGGAATACCATCTATTATAATCAACCAACCTACTACCGATAATTCTTCTACAAGTTAATGAAAATAAAACTCTTTTTAAAGACAATTCCACGCGATGAAAGTGCTGCAAGGACACCCTTTGACCTCCTACGTTAAGGCTTAACAAAATGGTCTCAATAGCTGCTGAAGGAAAGTTCTTCAAAAAGAAAAGACAGTGGAAAAGATTGTAATTATTATAAAGATAATAAAGAGTAGAATTTGTGGAATCACAGAAATTTAAAGGGAAAACCTAAGAACTACTAAAAATATCTAAAGAATGGAAGGTAAATCATGCAAAAGCTGAACAAAATGGATGAGGAATAGCTCTGGAAATTATTGTATAATCGCTCTGATGTATTGGGCTTGTTTCTCTTTGAATTTGAGATCAATTGAAGATCGTATATTACATACTTTTAACAAGCAATTCTCATTCCATTGTCGCTGGCGAGAGAGGGAGAGGGATACATGCATATAAGACTCTAAAACTCAAGATCAAAGATGTTGAAAATGTGCGGGCAGCTTTCTGAGTTTTGGTTTCCCGTTTTGCGGTGTCTCTCTCTCTCTGTCTCTGGATTTGGTCAGTGCTTCTTATGGGGTGAGAGAGACGGCATATACATGTATAATGGTCGTTGGTGGCTTTCGGCTTGCCGCAGAGTTCAACTCATTAGCCAGTTATCATCATCTAATAAAGCAGACACACGCACAGCACAACTCAGCCTAGAGGGCCCAGAGGGGGAGGCAGTGGGAAAGGGGAGGGGGGGAAGAGCGTAGTAGGGAAAACACTTGCCCATTTTAAATGTATCTTTTGTGCTGTTGTTTCTGTTGGTCTGCTTTGTGATAATTAAGTGGGGAGAAGAACTGTAGAGGAGGAGAGTCTATTAATTTCATACGCCCCTGTTTTAAAATGCGCTAGGGGGGTGGGGGGCACTCGCATGGGATTCCCGACTCCCCGTAATGACAGTGCTTTGGTTGTACTGTAACTCTACTACGAATAGGAGTAGGAGTGGGAGTAGAAGTCGTAGTAGTAGCAGCTAAAGTAGTTTCCCCCTCGGTTGTTCCTTTGTTCATTTGCATGCAACATTTGGAGTGAAGATTGCGGCTGGCCTGCCCCATGCGTGCTGCAAATACAAGTATACATACATATATGTATCTTCTCTTGTATTTTTAATTAAAAGATATGCCAAATGGACATGCAAGGGGCAGAGGGGGGAGGGGGGATGGGATGATCTAAATGTTGCAAAAAGTAGGGATTTCAGTATCGAAACTACTTTCAGCCACTCCCAATAAGCGAATTGCCCCAATAATGTTGATTATGCCACACACCATCATGGGATCATGTGTGTTGCCCCCCCTCAGTGCCCCATCCCGACATCTGTCCCAACTACTAGACCATTCCATTCCATTCCCCATTTATTATGCATGCAATAAACACACAGACTGGAAGTGAAATGAAATTTTCAGTTTTCAATTGAAAGATGAGATCATCTGTTTCGGTCGCTGGCCCATCGACCATCAAAAGAATAATAATTAAAATCATTTATTTATATACTTTGAAATGTTTAATAAACAGAGTGTCAATGGCTAGCAGCAGCAGCTACCCACCGTGACACTGCCCCTCCCTGTGGGGGATACTAGAGGATTAGCCTGTAATCAATTAGAGGGCGTACATACCATCCGATCCAGTTATAAAACCATTTGGTACCAAGTATCTTTGAGTACGCGTATCTTGGGCACATGTCGTGCAGCTCGTTACGCAGTCATTCACATCCAGTGGTGATTGATGGGACATGCCGATGCGATGTCCCTGTCAAATGACAACTTCCGAGTTGATGGTTTCTGTCTGCCCCTTTCCCTTCCCTTCCCTCGCTTTTTAGCGGAAATTCAAATTCAAATCCGAATCGAAATAACGAACAAACTGGAGCTGCTGCCTGCTCTCATTGCGCTCCAAACGGTGGCTTGTCAATCGTGTCTGGCTCTGACAGCAGCCGCGACAGCAGGCCGCTTTACATGGCCATAAGAGCCAAGAGACTAGACCTGGCCTGGTCTTCCCATCTTCCCATTTCAGGGCTACGCATGGCACCCAAAAATGGCCAACAACCTGGGCTCTGTAATGGCCAGCAAAACTGTGGGATTCCTATTCTTTGTCTATGGCTCTGGTGGACGCTGATGACGGGCCAGAAATAATGATCAACGATCAACGATGGAGAGAGAGAGAAAGAGAGAGAGAGGGAGAGAGAGGGAGAGAGAGAGAGCTGCACTGCTGGTTGAATGTTCTGAATCGTTGATTTCTTTCCAAGATATACATATATATATTTTCTGTGAATAATTGGCAACATCTGGTGGGGTTTTCCCTGCAATTGAAAGCAAAGTTGGATGTGCCATTGGCCAGATTTTTGGAATATATCTTAGTCATAATACCCCGATCCCAACAGCTGTGCCTGCAAAAATCCAAATCTAAAGTATTTCTAAGGGTTCTGCAATGATTCATTAGTTTTTCTTTTGAACAACAGGAACTACTTTAGTTCTCTAAGATCTTGCAACTCTTGTTGGAATGTTCGCTTTATATAGGATGCAAATTAATCAGTAATGAATGAATCACATGGCATAGTTTTCGATTGCAAAGTAAATGGGGTTACTTCTCCATAGTTAGAATTAGAACTGCTTAAAGAAGTCGTACACTACCAGTCATTATACTCTCTGTATAACCTTTATGTGGATGTAATTTCATCATCAGTCTTATCATAAGTTCTGTAGTCTTTGTCTTATCTCTGCGTGGATAGACTGGGATGGGATGGTTGGGTTGGGTTGTTTCGAAATCATTCCATCTACTATTTGTCTTGATGCTACACCAATTACGTGAGTCGCTGTGGCCCCCACCCAGCCATCACCCACTTCTGCCCAACTGACGGACAACTTCCGGTGGCTCCTCCTGGTGGCAGCTGGTCAGAGCGCCGCCCTGCGCCTGCTTTCCTGCCTCTCTCAATCAATTAACGCTGTGTCCAAAAGTCGTTAAGAAATCGCCAGAAAATATACAAAAAATTAAGAATGGAATTTCCATGAATGCATTGACTTTTCTTGCCCCCAACCCCACCCTAAGGCCCTGCCCCCCACTCCCCCACTCCCCCACTCTGCCTCTTTGACATATTAATGTTGTAAAATTAAAAAACCATAAAGAAAAACGTGAAAAATTATTCTTTCTTGCGTGTATGTGCCATGTGTGTGTGTGTGTGTGTGTGTGTATGTGTGAGTGTCTGTACATTGACCCAAATTTTGGGAGATCCCTCTTTGGTTCTTTTGGTTTTTTGGGGTCTTTTTCGACGCTATGGTTGAGTAGAGTACTCGTGGGGGCCGCCCGGCCGCCCGGCCGCCCAGCCAACGTCCATCCCCTCCTTCCCCCTGTCTATCACACCCAGCCCCAATTGCGAGTGCCAAGAAAATGCGTTGTTGCTTAATTTCCTTCTATCTCTCTCTCTGTCTCTCTCTCTGTCTGTCGCTCGTTCAATCTATCTGAGTGCAGCGCCCGCTGTCTGTGGTTCCGTTCCGCTCTTCCTCTTCCTACACTTCAAATATTCAAATATCATTTCAATACCCTCTACTTGTTGGTGTACCCACAAGAGGGTATGCTGAACATAGGAAACATAGCCGACTGCGCATACATATGTAGTATGTGCATGCATATTCCTGTTTAACTGACTGGATCAAACGGTAGCCTTTCTCTCTCTTTTACTCTCCATTCTGCTCTCCTCCCGTTTCGCTGCTGCACAACTGAGAGAGAGAGCGAGGATATCCTAGAGTCGAAAGCACTCTCTTTCGCTTTCTTGTTCGAAAATTAAAAGCTCGAAAATTCGAACAGCTGTTGTTGTTGTTTTTGTTGCTGCTTGCAGCGCCTGTGCGTGTGTGTGTGTGTGTGTGTGTAGGCGCTACAGGGGAAAAAGAACAACAAATAAATGAATTGCGATTTATATGATTTTGGAATAATTTTGTGGGTTTTTCGTTTCTGTTTTGGCTTTTTGTTTTTGTTGTTTTTAGTCTTCTTCGATCTTTGACTCACATTTTTGGAAGGCTTTTTGCCTCGTGCTCATCACTCATCGGAGATGCTGTCTCTGTCTGTCCCTCAATGGATGGCTGCTGTCTCGAGACTTGACCTTAGATTGCTCTGCTCTGCTCTGCACTTCTCTCCTTCGCAGCTCTTCTGCCCTGCTCTCCCTCTGCCATTTGGACAACGTCAATGGACGCTGCCAGCAGCAGCAGCAACAGCAGCAGCTGCTGCGACGCTTGCGCAGACGCCAAAGTGATTGGCGGCGGTGACCCAATGGATAGCGTCACAGCGGCGCCGTTGAACGCACTCCGTTCAACGCCCACAATATATAATAATTTTGTGTTTTTAAATGCTGTTTATGTTGATTTCATTCATTGACAAAAAAGCCAAAAAAAAACAGAAAAAACGAGAGGAAGGCTATTCGTCAGAGGTCGAAGTTTTCAATACCCTGGCAAAAAACACCATTGTTCTATATCCTATAGTCATTCGATCTTAATCGGATTTGTGTGAACACACGACTACTTGTAGCTTTTTCTATGCGGATAAATAAATAAGGAACTCCCACTAGTTCCAGCCAGAAATAAGTTGCAGTGAAATGTTTTTTTGGGTAGAAGAGGCTTCCCCTTAATTCTCTCTGCTGTCTCTTTGTGTTGCCAGAGATCATAATACCCTCTTCAAGGGTGCATAAACAAGACGAAAGACAAAAAGCGGCGAGCCAAAAAACAAAAATGAAATTAAAACGAAACCGAAAACGAGAAAACATGCAAATTGAAAGCGAATACGAATTCGAATCCGAATCCGAAGCGGCTGCTCGCTGACCACAAGATGGAGGAGCTTGGCTGTGGGGAGCGTTGAGACCGGGCCAAAAGCTGAGAGGCGATCGAGTGGCCGATTCGAGCGACTAACCAGCCAACAAGTCAACCAACCAACCAGAAGATAGCCATTTATATGTGCCATTAATCGATTGTCAGCAGCCTCTCGTCACGGCCTGCGATCGCCAGTGGCCTGCAGTGGACGCCTGCAGTGGGTGGCGCGAGGGGAGTGGCAGGGGAATGTTGGCCCGGGCTGACTGACAACCAGTTACAACCACCAGCCAGATGCTCTCTCATGCCCTAAGAGTCGGTTCGTTGCTGGCATGAACTTGATTTTTGTTACAGTTTTACAACGCGTATTAAATGTGTACTTAGTAGTAACTCTTATTGGTAGGTAGATCTTTAAGTTGAAGAAATGCCTGAAGCTTGTCCTACAAGATTTCTTAAGAAATGTTGGTAATTTATATAAATTCTAAAGCAAAGCTTTGATAAAACTTCACCCCAGCTTAAATTTCAAAACATTTCTTTATTGTTTCTTTATATTCTGTAAGTTTCTGGTATATTCTCTTATCTTCTGGGACTATCTGGTATTTTCAGATTTTATTTCTTTGCTAATTTTCAGTAGTTGTCTAACGTTTTCTATTATTTTTGTTACTTTCTAGTATTTATGTTCTGTGTAATATTTTTTATTGTATATTCTACTACATTCTGGTATTTTTATGGTATTTTTATTGTATTTTTCAGGAATTTTGATATATATTCGGTATCCTTAAAGATTTCCAATCAAATTCTCTACCCTTTTAACTGCCATCAAAGTTCCTTTGTTCACTGAAAGGGGAGGGCATCCCTGGTGCGTTGTGGTCGTTGTGGCTGCCTCGATATAACCGATTTGCTGTCCGTATTAATGTTTTCTAATAAGTTGCTCTCGTATTCGATTTCTGTTTAGTGTTAACGGCTTTGAATCGGAGAGTTGTGTGGCATTAGCGGATTGCATTGCCACGGCGTGCAGCAGGGCGGGGGAACTGCCTGCAGCATGATCATCAATAATCATCATCATCGCCATCGATGGTCATTATCACCGCTGGCGGCCGTGGGAAGGCAAACAAATGTTCGTATCGATATATTGACTGACTGTCAGATTTCTCCTACACCAAATACATATTTATAGAGAGAGAGAGAGAGAAGGAAGGGGGGGAGAGAGAAAGGGAGATAGCGGGCGAGAGTCTCCTCTGGGATGAAAATTGAGTTACCGTTAATTGCGTGGCGTCTGCTGCAGCCACCGAAAGGCAATCTACGTGTCTGTAAGCCATGTCGAATCAGCCTGGTTCTCTCTCTTCGCCTCTTCACCTGGCCTAATTGCAACACTCAATTAACACTACCAGCCCCCCACCAACCACCAACCACCTCTCTGCCACTCCAACCACCCCCTCTGGTGCTCCCATCTGTATCTCTGATACCCCACTCTGTGGTACTCCTAAACGCCATCAGTCCCCCACCCACCGTCTGGGCCCTTAACAAATTGCACTAAAATTTGTCCAAATTGAAAATGCTGCAACTTTGTATACCCTTGCTGGGACAGGAGCGGAGGGCATTACGATTTCCCGTATTGGTTGGCCACGCAGAGAAGAAACTTTTCCAAATCCTACAAGGAACACTTTGGAAATGGTATGGATGTGCCCCATGGAACTGTGTGGCAACTGGACAGCATCTGCAATGGATCTCCAGTAGATCTACAATAGATCTCTAGTACATCTCCTGTAGATCTCTAATAGATCTCCGATCTCCAGTAGATCTCCAATGAATCTCCAATGGATCTCTAGTACATCTCCTATAGATCTCCAATGAATCTCCAATGGATCTACAATGGATCTCTGGTGGACCTTCAATGCATCTCCTGTTGATCTTTAGTGGATCTCCAATGCATCTCCAATAGATCTCCAATGAATCTCCAATGGATCTCTAGTACATCTCCTATAGATCTCCAATTATTCTCCTGTTGATCTCCCATGCACCTCCTTTGGATCTCCGATCTCAATGGGTATCCCATATGTCTACTCTCTGAGGGTTTCCTTTCGCTGGTTCGTTGTCCGTCTGTCTGTCTGTCTGTTGGGTAATATTTTTTGGGAGCTGTTTTCGGAGATGTTTCAATAAGTGCAGAGCTGGAATTACATGAGATTCGTGTTCATCAAATTAACATGCAGCAGTGCATTAGGAAAAACCCAACAAAAACACACACAAGATATACTGCGGACTGTGTGGAAAACTAAGCCAACGAGCGGCCCCCACACACACGCACGCACACACAGACGGACGGAGGCGGGGGCTTTGGGTTGTTTCCTTCCCATGGCCATTGCGGCCGCAGAGATTGAGAGAGGGCGCGGGGGGAGAGAGGGGGCTCTAAAAATAGAGTTTAACAAACTGTAAAAGTATTCCATGCCACCACATACAAAGACAAACAGAAGCAGAGAAACAGAGGCACGAACACGCACGAGCAGAGGCACGGGCACGGACACAGGCACGGACACGGGCACAGATACACGCTCTGCCAGCTCTACGGGGAGATTCTCCTGCTCTGCCTCTGCTCGGGGGTGCACTCTCTTTCGCTCGCTCTCTCGCTGTCTCTCTCTAGCTGGTCCCATTTCGCACATACACACACCTCCGCTTCCGCCTCTCCGCCCCTCCATCTCCCATCAGCCGCCTCTCATTTTCATATTTCTCATCTCGCATTCACATGCATCCCATCGCATCGCATAGCATCAGAGGATGCTCTGGCCCCTAGAATCCCTGTCTCTATGGGTATGCAAAAGGGAAGAAATCTCAACACAGTTTTTTTTCTCCTCTTCTCTTCTCTTTTTCTCTGTTTGTGTGCCCCACACGTCATCGTCCTGATGCTCGGATGCTCGTCCTTCTGTGGCATCAAAAACCACCCCCCAAAAGGGGTGGCAGACTGACTCTGTGGAGAGTTCGCTCCTGCCCTGCGGGTCTGTGCTGCAATGCAATGTTGCATGTGCCATGCCTCGGAGGATGCCTCAGCGCCGCGTCGCCTGCCACTTGGGCACTCTGGGCACTCGTGTAACAGCATTTCTGTTTGTTTTTGTGCATCTTCGAAGGCATCTCTGAGCGCGCTCCCCATCCGATGATGATCTATCCGCCCCCAAAAAGGGGTATGCGGATTCGGGTGTCCAGTTTGCAATCAACAAGAAACGGAACAGGGAACAGTGGAACGAAACAGGAGCGGAATGTGAAGTCATGTCATTACTTTTCTCTGGCTTAGAGGAGACTATGGGAAATGATCCTTCATTTATGCAGTGGAAATCTAGAAGTTTCCTGCTGAACGAATGAATGAATGAATGTGTCGATTCATTGTCGGTTCTTTCTGTAGACTTCTCTTTCTCTCTCTCCCTCTCTCTCTCTCTCTCTTTCCCTCGTTTTGCTGCTACCATTATTCCCATCACGATTTCTTTTGTGGTAATTGGAACGCACGCACTCGTCTCCGATAGATGAGGATCGTAGTGATTGCCGTGACACACAGGGTACAGGGTATCGAATCGTGTGCTAATTCTGCCCCAGGAAAGGAAAGGAAAGGGTATTTTCTGTTTCATTAGCATGTTGCTGGTTGATTTTCGGGCCCTCTTGTTTTTATGTGCCACGCCATGCGACACCAACGCCACCCCAATGTTCTGCTTCTGCATCGTGTTCTTCATCATGTTGTGCTCCCCCTCCCCCCACGGCATTTCCCTTGCATTTCCATCTCCAGGCCAGAGTTCCACTCCATCTGCATGATGGTGTCTGTCTGTCTGTCTGTCGTCCGTGCGGGGTACATGAAGTGCTCTTTAGCGTTTGCTGACATTTCTTCGTTTTTGCAACACAAATGAAACAGCAACAAGACGAGAGTGGAGGTGGAAAGGGGGGGTCTATATACGGAGTCCACATATACATACATATATGTATGTATTTATTCTCATATTCGTATAATATGCATACAAATGCTTGTCGGTCGGTCACTGCTCTATTTCGTTTCATATTTTTGGATGCATTTTAATAATTTGTTTTTTAGTTTATTAGCTTTTTCTGGGGGGATCGGTTGGGGGGACGAATTGACATTCATTCGTCTAGTGCGAGTGTGTGGTGCTGCCCTGAGGGGAGAGGGGAATATAAACTTCTTCGCACAAAGAGAAAACCAAGGGAACGACATGGCTGGCCCACTGCTTGTCCGCTTAATGTACTGCTTCTTAGATGAATGCACTGCTTTATTGGTAGATGCACTTCTTCATAGATAAATGCACTGCTTTCGATGTGTCTGCTGTCTGCTGCTTAGATCTCAATCTACTGCTTGATTTGCATCGTTTTTTCTCCCTAGACAGCTTGAGGAATGAGCAGATACCAAGAATATCCTCCAGTATATTCCTGAATTATATTCTTAGTGTTGGACAATGGCTTTTGTCTGTTGAAGAAGTGCTGGAAAATGTCCGCAATGAATGTTCGACATTGGCTGATAGGCGACTGCATGTGTAGGCTTCTAAACTACACGCCATAACAATAAGTTTTACATTAATAAACTGTCATTGGATATCCGAATCGATTCTACATTTGATTGACTGACTTTATTTGACAGGCCCATCCGCAGTTACAAGTGGAAATTGCCTGAAACGCACTATGCAACGAGAGAAAGAGGGAGAGAGAGAGACACTTTCAGGCCTGTCTGTAACGCACACGCCCCGCTAATAACTTGTCATCTTTCTGGGACATCCATCTGTCCCTGTCTCTTCCCGCCCCGCCACCCATGGCTGGCCATCGTCTAAGGCTCTTTCAATATTATGACAGCCGAAGAGGGAAAATCTTTTGTTGCCGTTGCGCTTAATTCATCTCGAGAATCTCAAAGTTGGTCTTTCCTTGGTCTTCGCCCTCTTCCCTCTCCCCCCACCCTCCTACATTTCCATTTCCATTTCGAGAATGATAAAGAATGTGAAAATATTGTGGCTGCTCTTTTCTGTTTATTCTCTCCACAAGTTGATCTCTCCGGCTGGCTGGCTGGCTGGCTGACTGCTGGCTGGCTCCATCATCTTTTCCACTGACTTTTCCAGCAGCTTCTTCAGCTTTTGTTTGTTTTCATTTATGACAGAGCGGTAGGGGGGGACCAGGGGGAGGGGTGCAAGATTAAAAGTTTTCCCTCTTATCTGCAGCTGAAAATTGTCATTTTCGTTTTTGTTCATTTTCTTCGTCAGCTTTTGTGATATCCATCCTGCTTCGCCTTCGTCTCTTACGCCTCCTCCTCCCCCTCCTGCAGTTGCATTTTTGATGCACTTCATTGTCATTTGACCCATTTTTCGGTGGGGCGTGGACCTTCGGCCAAAGTAGGAGATCCCACAGTCGCCCCCCCAACCCAACCCAACACCCCCTAACAGCCTTCGTCAAGCACTATCGCCTCCAATGCCTCTTCAGAGCGCCCCCACCCACCCACCGCCCACCGCCCCGCTGAAATATTCATGTCTGAGCGGGACGGCAGGGCAGGGCAGGGCAGGGCAGGGCGAATGCATTCAAAGAGTTTTGAACTTCTTTCAAAGTTGTTTTTTGTTCACACAATAAAATGCACGAATGGGGGCGTGTTGCACGGGGCTGGGGCATAGCTACACAATTGCCAGTTGCAATTACCTCGTGTTGTTGCTGCCGCTGCCCCGCTGCCCCGCTGCCACTGCCACTCTGCTCTTGCTTTGCCTTGCTGTTGATTATTAAATACTTATTGTCCGACTTGTATTTCAAAAAAGCGCGCACAAGAATTGAAGTTGAAGTCGAAGCTCGAGAGAGAGAGAGACCTTTGTGTGGCTTAGACTGCATTAGGTTGCATGCAACGGGGCCATAGAAAGTGCAGAGCCACCACCACCACAGAGACGACAGAGACGACCTCTTGAGCACGCACCAGACACGCAAAATATGAAATTCTCTGAAGGAGGAGGCACAGCCACAGCGAGGGTGAAGCTATCACTTTTCTGGGTCTCTGCCCAATCATGGAGGCAAACAGAACCAACCTCCCACATGGGAACTGTGCCTCAGAGACACACGACCAGAGCCAGAGTCAGAGTCAGAGTCAGAATTGGAGTCTGGGGAAGAGCCTGGGATTGGTAACGGAGCGGAGTGGATGTCATGTCGTCGTAGCCAAGTATTTCTGTGGCATGGTAACCATGGCAACAGCCTCAATTATGCATTTCGTTTCATTTCATTGTGATTAGCCGAGTAAATAACTCAATCGTGGCTCTCTTCGAAATGGGTTAAGGGAATGGAATGGAATGGAATAGTTTCCGCCAGTTCTATAGGCAGCTCGTATCAAGGTTGCTCTATGAATTTAGATTACATTTTGCATATATTTTAATCTATTTTTATGGTTATAAATTTAGAGAATTCATTGAGAATATATTCACCATTCGATGAGTGCTCACTCATTTCTGGCAGTGTATTTCATTTGTAATCCAAGCTGGCAATGCCTCTGCTCTCTCTCTCTCTCTCGCTCTCTGGCTGTCTGCCTGGCTTCCGGCTCTCTCTCGCGCTCTCCTCTCACCCGCTTGTGCGCTGCTCTAAGGGTTGACTGTGCCTCTCCTTGTGCGATTTGTTTTTTTGGCCAGTTTCAAAAGGGATTGAAAGGGCGGAATTCCTGGAGGTTGCTTCTTGTTCTTCCTGCATTCGAAAACATCTTGAATTTCTTGCTGGAAGTTGCCTCAAAAAGCCGCTTAGGAATTGCACCCCCTCTCGGCCGGGGTAGCGTAGCGCTCTCTCTGCCGCCCCATTTGAATTCGCGCGCGCTCTTTCGCTCTCTCTCGCTCTGGCTCTCTCTCCAGCCAAAACGGAAACTGCTGTTAATTGCCTCTCATTTTGGAATGATGATGATTTTTAATGCCGCCATAAAACTATTTGGCTAAGGGTTTACTTCCAATAATTGATTGGGGATGGGCACCCACTGGCCGCAGCCCCTGCTGGGGGCTTCCTTTTGGCGGGGATGGGGGTGATGGGGGCAGGAGCACTGCTGCCTCCATTCTGATGCATTTCCCGTTGTTGCAACGGGGCTTTCCAACCCCCGAAAAGAAATTCAAGAAAAACAAAAGAAGCAAGAGAGAGAGGAAAAACAACCCGCTCTAGACACATCTGTCGCTGCTCTCTCTCTCTCTCGCCGGCGATTCGTTCTCTATTTCTCATGTCGTTCTCTCACTCTCTCTCTCTCGCTGGTCTCTCTCCGAGGAGCCATACACTCCATTCTCTGTGGGCTCTGTGGCTGCCTTCAGTCGACGGCCTTCAGTTACATTCATTACTCCCATTTATACAGTTATCCGACGTTAGCTTTTCGCAGACGCTTTTCCGCCTAGAAGTATTTTTGTACCCCGCCCACTAGCGCACACACACACACACGCACACAGAGGACAGAGTATCAGCTAGACTAGACTAGACCCCAGAGGAGCACCCCAGAGCACCGATTATCCTTGGTCCTAGCGCTGGCTCTGGCCAAAAAGTGTCGTCCGTTTGGCTGAAAATTGAGAAAAATTCGTTTTCGTCTCGTCTCGCGTGTGCCCCCGCCCCCGCCCTCGCCCTCGCCGCCGCCACCCTCTCGCCCGTCGCCGCATCCCGTGTATGTATTCGCTTGTCTGCCGCCGTAGCCGCCACCGCCAACCCGCCCCCGCTGCTGCTGCTGTTCATATCCCGTTAATAATACATAGATACATATGTGCCTGTGTGTGTGCCAGAGATTTTTTTTATATAGCCATATATCGTAGATACATCCGCGCATATACTCTTTACGATTATAAATATATCGCAAAAAAGGAAGACTGACGCGACGGAAATATCTTCAAAGTGAAATTTTTGTTGGTGGCGCCCCACACACACACACAAACACACACTAGCACACACATACAACACAACACACACGACCCCCCGCCGTTGTATTGATTTTTTGTTTTTTTTTTGCCATCATATTTGATGTCCATCAGTGGTGCCAAAGTGTTCGTAAACCGTCCAGAAGAAATCCATACAAAGCGAAGAACCTAGTTCCAACGTAGCCTACGAGTCCATTCCATTCCATTTCACTGGACAGCGATAGACAGACAGTCGTTATCCAGGACAGAGAGATAGTGAGACAGAGTGTGAGTGTGAGTGAGAGGGAGAGCCCTTCCGTTTGCTACAGTCGTGTCCCACAAGTAAATGACAGCAGCTGAAACACAATGAGCAGCTACACTGCCGCCCAGTACTACAAGACCACCAATATGATTACCTCCAATGAGATATACTGGTAAGTGTCCTGGCCACGCGCCCTCCTCAAGGGTTTCGTATTTCTATTATCCTTTGACACATGTATGGATTCTCCCCGTCCCCCATCTGCCGTCTGTCGTCTGTGAATGGTCAGAGTTCAAGGTTCGATTAGCGTGTGGGTTTGAGGACATTTGTGACGCAATTGATGCTGCAGAGTGATGCTGCAGCAGGGATGGGCCCCAAAAAAAAATCAAAAAATCAATGGCATCATTGGGTCTTTCTTTTCTCTTGTGGGCTGCACTGCCCACACACGATGCGCCGCTTGCTGCATCCCATGGCTCCTCTGCTCTCTTGATAACAACAAAAGGTTAAAGCCGCCTCTGAAGTCCACACCCACGCGCGCCCACGAGTTTTCCTCCCAATCGCAGTGGGCGTCGTCGTCGTCGTTGTCGTTTGGGCCCACACACAGCACATTACGACAACAACAATAAACAACTTGAGAGAGTATTTCATTCCCCCCAAAAGTCGGCAACGTTTTATATATATTTGATTTGTTGAAAAATAATCTGCGCTGCCAAAAAGTATGCAATGAAATGTTCGCCATGTAATAGTTGCGCCAACAACCGCCGGAGGGCGCTGGCCACAGCATTCGTGGAGTAAAAAGTTTGCAAAACAGAATAAAAGGAAATAAGGATTTTGTTTTTGCAATTCCTTTTTCTATAAAAATGGTGGGCCCTGCCCATCATTACTTCTGGTTCAACGAGCATATGTACTCAGCTGTACAGGGCTCTCCTTGCCTAGCATTTCGTCCTTCCTGCTAGCTGTCCGCTCTGCGAGATGGACTGGTCGCACTTGTGTACATGTTTTTCCAATTAAGATAGTTGTCCGCTGCCCAAGGGATCTGTGTGGGGCTTTCACTGTATTTGCGTAAACACAAATTCGGAATTCCTCGACCTGTATAATGATACGAGTACCCCCCCTGCGAGTACGACTGTTTGTTTGTTGTCTTTGGCTGTGCGCTGTGTGCATCCATCCACACACAAACCTTGAACTCTGGCATTTGAATACAATGTTGGCGGGGGTGGGGGTGGGGCTGCAGATTGGGGATGGGCATTAACTCCCACGGCGGAGGCACGCGCATGGAAATTCCAGCGATAAACACGTGATTATATGTACATAACCGTCAAACGGGGCGACCCGACCAGTGCCACAAATATTACCTATCTGCCAACAGATAGCGAACACTAAAGAATCATATTTGTTGCTTTGTGCCCAACGGTTACGGTACGGTGCGGTACGGGATTAACTATAATATATCCGGGTTCTTGCGACAGTCAAGTGGATGGGAGATTGGCAACAGGAACAGTGTATGATATGATAGAGATAGAAGTACTTGGAATGATAATGAATATAGGGAATGTTCTGGAAGAAAATGGAAACTGCTTGCAATTGAAAAACTCTTGTAATCCTCTTGGCAAAGCTTCTGTAAGGAATGTGTTTCAACCAAATTTTTTAGCATTTCTTAGTCAGACATTTTTAGCCATTATCTCCCTTTATTTTTGGCCAAAAATTCCATAGCAATCTATGAATTATAACCGAAAGACGGCATACGTACGGGGTTTTGTTTTTGCTGCCAAGTTTCCAGCCGGGCGAAATTCTAATTGGCGGATATCTTATCTCATTATCTCTCATTAAAAATTAAAACTTCGATTAAGTGTGGGCCCAGGGGCTTGGTTTTTTTCTGTTTTGCAAGTGTCTGCTGGAAATTCGATTGAAAGTGGTTCCATTTCTTTCATCGTCTCATTGTTCCCACCGTGCAACCCCACTGTCAGTGCCACTGCCACCATCAACAGCACAGCCGCTGTTTGGGTCTTGCAACAGACTTTTCCAGTAGCTGAAAGTCGTGGGATTATTTAATGACTTTCTCACTCTTTTATTGTGTTGTTCCCTTCCCAAGTTGTTGCTTGACTGCTCCGAAGGGGGGCTCTAGCTCTCCCTCTCTCGGGTCCCCACGTGACCCACGAGGTGGCGTTGATTGGCTTTACCTTTAAGTGAGATTTTTCCGAGGCGGCAGCTCCCGTTTGCGCCCACCCCTTCGGTGGTCCAGTGCTAATTGAGCGCTAGACTTTCGATGATTGATAAAACGAGGCAATTGGAGTCGCGGGTTTTCGTATCTCCATGGAGAAGATCTATCGATGGATGAATGGCTGGTGAGAAGTGGAATACTTCCCGCTGCAACTGGATATCCCGGCTCTTCTTCCACTTCTTCTGCGATCCTCCTTCTTGGATTCCTCTTTTGTAGGCTTCTAGGTTTGTAGGCCTAGAGTGTGTGGAGTAAAAGCAAATAAATTCAGATGAGCTGCAGCCGAAATCAGCGGCAAAACCCGATGCGCACCGCACCACATGGAAAGCATCTAAATTAAGTGCGAAACCAGTTGTTGGTTAGCTGCTGCCAGTTTGGGGGGAGGTTGTTCCATTCGGCGGGGCTGATGGCTGACGTCATGCATGCAAGAGGCAGGGGCAGCAAAACAGTTGCCGGTTGCCGCTTTCCGCTTGCCGGTTGGCACACACCACCACCACACATTAACCAGTTCTTGAAGCAGTTGTTGCTGCTGCTGCTGCTGCTGTTGTTGTTGTCGTCCTAGTTATGTGTGAGCCAAATTTCTTGGAGCCAACTTTAGTCGCTTCCAGCACTCCCCCCGCCCTCTATATGGATTCTCCCCCCACTCGTGGATGTACTCGTACATATGCAAAAGCCCAAGAACCTACTGAAAAAGTGGGTATTCACATTTCATGAAGGGTATATTGCTTCCCTTTATATGCATTGAAAAGTGCATAGTGCGCTGCCGCTGATCGGCAATCCAATAAGACTTTTTATGTATATTTTTGATACAGGGTATCACGGATCCCCCTTCGCAAATTCCTCCTTTGATTCAAGACTTTTACTTGTAGGTTGGATATCAATTCCAAATTAGAGGGTATCCCCATGTCGAAGCATCGCCCAGAGCCTTCCTTGCTTGTTTTGTTTTGCTTCGCTTTGGTTTTTTTTTGTGTTTTTCGATGTTTTCTCGTTTCCTTTGTTTCGTTTTGTCTTGGGCTACGGCCGGATCGGATCGGATCGGATCGTTGCCCAATTCTGCAGCAGCAATTGCAGACTCGGACGCAGACGCAAGACGCGCAGACACTGCGACAGAGCAGCGACAGAGCAGCGACAGCTATAGCGACAGCGTCTTGGCGTCTTCTTGGGCGTCGGCAGAGCATGCAGTTTTTGTTTTCGTTTGGAAATTTGCATTGAATCAAAGCTCTGACGAAATGCAGCCCCCACCCCCCTGCCCCTGCCCCTTCTGTTTGCAGGGTATTGTAATTTCTGTAGAATTAATCAGACTTCTTTTGTCCTCTCTGGCTTGGCAAGGGTTGCAAAGAGTTACCTGAGCCTTACCCATTGTACATATGGCATATGAAGCCATTGACCCGTGAATGACCCCGTACTATGTGTGTGGATTTCGATGAGAAATAAGATCTGGGCTGTTGGGGGGAAACTGCTGTCAAATAATCCAAAAATATGTCTAAAGAATGCAAACAAGATCTGCAAATGAGAAATGGAACATTAAAGAGAGTTCACAACTGAAGAATCCGTTTGAAATTTATTTATTTATTGGACATCAACTTTGATTTACACAGAAAATACTTTGTACATTTGGAACATGCTGAAAATAGAGGATTTACGAGTATGAATGGGTATACTTAAGAGATCTACTGGAGTATAAGTTCTACAATGTATATAAAATTCCTGTAGAAATCATTAAGAAGAGGAGGTTTAATAAGTCAATCAATAAAGTCATCGAAATATATTTTTTCAAATTAAGATTGGTTTTGTTGTAAGAAATGTTTCAGTTTACAAAAGTAAATCCGAAAGTCTTTGCGAAAGTGAAAACCGGAGCCTATCCAGAATATCATATTTCGAAACACCTTTCCTGAGGAGCTTCGTAATCCCCGCTAGACCCTCAATCGAATGAATAAAAATCAAAGAATTCCCACTTTAATTATTGTTAAATAATTACAAATCCCCGGACTCGTATTTGAATTACTCAATTCTACCCACAATACTGCTGCGGTGTCTCGTTCAAGTTCATTAGCTTCTGTGGAAGAAGAAGTATAGGAGTAAAAGAGGAGTAGCAGGAAGATGGGAGAGATGGAAGAGAAGAAAAGAAGCTTCGACATTCAGCATTCACTCGAAGCATCCAAAAATAGTAAATGAAGAAATGAAATTCGCATAATGATGACCATTTGGGAGTGGGAAGTGGGGACTTGGATGGGGATTGTCGGATTATGTAAAGCCACCAGATTTGTCTTTCTCCAAAAGGCCATCAAACGGTTTTCAGCGCCTTGGATTATCCGATAAGCATGGAAAAAGATGAAGATGATTGGAGGAGGCAGTGGCAGTGGCAGTGGCAGGGGCAGAGTAGACAGAGTGCCTCGAAGAAGTGCAGACAATGGAAAGAGAAGAAATTGAGAAATTCAATTGGAAAGAAGAAAAGCAAGTGGAAAATAAAAACTAATAATAATAAGCTGCTAATCGCTTGTAAACATGAGTTTTCCAATGAAAAATGCACACACGAAAATCAATGGAAAAGCCGAGACGAGGCGAGACGAGACGCAAGGCACGAGGTAATGATACACATACCGATGGGCATGGGCATGGGGATGGGTGGGTGGGTGTGGAGGTGGTACGTGATTTAGAGCCTAACGGGGGCGGGCGGCGCAGAGAACGCTTGCTCCCTTGTGGGCGAACTTTCCCATTGTCTATGCCACATGTGCGGCTGCTGCTGCTGCTGCCGCTGCTCGTTGATTGATGAAGGCGCCACTGGCGGTGCGGCGGCAAGCGGTATACAAAAAAGCTTGGCCAGTGGGCAGCCGCAGCCCCACTCCATGGGGAGTGGTGTGTGGTGTGCGGTGTGTGGTGGGAGGGGATTCATTCATGGCCAAGAGAAGAAACAACAAGTGGAGAAAAAGGGGTGCGGGGGTGGGGGCCAAACCAAAGCGAAGTGTAAGTGAAAGTGATTCCAAGTCGGAATCGGAACGGAGTACTCGGTGGCGCAGTAGTAGTACTTCATGAAACCACACAAATTTCCCACTAACATCATTTTTTGTTGTTGTTTTTTGCTTTTGTATCATTTTCTGGGTCTCTGTATCGTGTCTCTGTCTCCGTCTCTGCTCCCCTCTGCTCTGCTCTTTCAACAGCTCCATGGGGCTGCTGTGCTGTACTCGTATCTCCCATCCATCCGTCACCAGCTCATCTTTGTCGTGGATTCGTATGTTACACATTTAATTGAATGAAAAAGCAGAAGATGGAAAACCCTAATGACAGAGGAGAGTGAATCTTGAACCGATCCATGGCCCCCGATAGGCAGAGACATGTCAAGCTTCATTAGACCCCCAATCCGATCCGATGCGATGCGATGCCATGCCATGTCTTGGGCTTGGGTTCGGGTATTGTCTCTTAAGCATTCAGCGGTTCAGCGTTCACTTTCTAATGAGCCGCAAAGCCCGGACCCAGACCTGGCCCAGGCCCAAGTCCCAAGCACAAGCACGAGCACGAGCACAGTTGTAGCCATGACCGAATGAACAATTCAATGGCCCCGCCAGCGGTGGCAACACGCAAGTTGAAGGTGGGCCCTTCCCCTCGCTCTCTCCCTCTTGCTCTCTCTCTCTCTCTCTAGGGGAAGGCTCTAGGGCCCCCTAAGCTCTCGCAATCGTTTTGCTTCTCTGTGTTTTCTCTGTTTTGGGGCGTACTGAAGGTCTTATAGCCATGTATGTACCGAAACCCCCTCTCTGTCTCTCTCTCTCTCTTGCTCTCTGCTGCTGCTGCTTACAAATTGGGTTCAAAATGCCTAAGGTCAGTCGAGCTACAACACTGTAGAGAGTTGGAGGGCGAAGGGTGAAGGCAAAGGGGAGGAATAGGTAATCGCTTAGTTAGTAACTACATGCGACAAAACCTTTTGCGATGTTTACTAATGAAATATAAAATACGTTTCATATGTGAGCGGCGGAGGGGCGATTGAGAAGTTGCGATTCGTTGACAGTTCTTCAGAAAAAGTCCTTAGGATTAAGATATCGCTGTAGATAGTGTAGACATCAAGACATGTCAATCGACGTTCTTCTGGAAGTCTTGAAACCTTTTAAGGTGTTTACAGGTGCATAATCATCATCATCAGCAGCAGCAGACTGTTCAAGTAATGATTATCTCCAGACTTCTTAAGGAATTTGCTTAATTTTCGAATTTTCCCCGAAACTTAATTAAAATCATTCTAGCAACCCCCGCCACAGTACTGGGGCCTTCGTCGAGGCTCTGCTTGTGGGGAACGCTTAAGGAATGAACGAATCGAATGACTGACTGAATGAACGAGTGATTCAGGGGCAGTTACAGTAGCAGCAGAAAAACAGATTAGCATACCAAAAGGAGCTTCCCCACAAAGCGCAGAGAGATGTGCGTCAGAGCAGAAAGCTCTTCTCTCCCATCTCAGTTCTAATTATAGACTCTCCGCTTATTTAGTGTTCCTTGAGCTTGCTCCAACTCGGTCCTGATGACAGCAGGAGCCCCTATTAAAATCCCTCTGGCAACCCTCGTGTAGTACTCTTGCTGCGGCGGCGGCTGCTGCTGCTGTCATCATCATCGTTGTTGTCGGGTTTGTTTGTTGATTGTTTCATAACACGGCCTGAAACGCCGCAGTAAAACGCGGTAAGCGGTACGCTGGCTGGTACGAGACGCAGCCCCAGACCCAGACACAAGTATGGCAAATGGGTTTGTGTACCTTGTGCCTAATGCGTTAATATCAGCCAGGCAAGTCTAGGCCGCAGGGACACGGGGCTGGGACAAGGGACGGGGGGACAAGGGAGAGTGGGCAAAAGTTTTGGTTCATTTATGTATATGTGGTGTGTACATGCGCGCGATAGTCCGCATGTATTCCGTATTCCGTATATATTTTTACGACTTTAGTTTTAACGATGGCCCCACCGACGACTATGACAGAGCGACAGCAGGTTTCAATGAAAAGTCAAAACAGGCCTCAGGTCCGGATATAAATGGTTTGTTGTCTGAGAAGCGGTATGGTTCACACACGTACAGATATGCGCACTCATGCACAGGCTGGGGAATACAGTCATCAGTCTTAACGCTTGGCTCAGTCGGAGTCGCAGTCGGAGTCGGAGCCAGTGAGGCATTACGTTGCCCATTTTGTTAGTGGCCGCAAGCTAACGACGAGCGACGAGCGGGAGAGCGACTAACTACCAGAGCCAGGCACTCCACTCGGCCATAATGTACGGCACATGCACATGCCATATGGAGAGGCGGTGGCGGACGTCAGCACATCAGCAGCAGCAGCAAGCAGCAGCAGTAAAGCGCCCCCGCTCGCCCTTCGCTCGATCGTGAGTCACCTGAGCGTAACGTAAGCTCGGCTTGAGGTTCGAGTACGAGCGCGGGCATACTCACTTTTTTTGTTAAGCACTGACTAAACGAGAAAGCAGCTACATTGCCGTCGAAAATGCAGCAACCAGTGTAAAAGAGTACCGCAATGCAGTTGCTGTCACGTTTGGCCAGTGCTTGATCCCCAGCTTATTGTTCGCTCTCCCACTCGCATGTGCTCTCACTCTCACCTGCAGTCTTCTGCAGTTGAGGTCTGTCTGGAGCAGCTGTTAATGCGCTCTCGGAGAGCGAGCCAGCCTCTCTTTGGCTCCGTGTTTGGTGTGTGTTTGCTGTCTGTCTGCGTGTGTGTGTGTGTACTCAAAGTCGTTTGCATACGAATTTACACCTTTTTACGACTGTTTGTCGATTTACGAGCATGTTCATATGTGCATACATGTGTATGTATGTATGTGCTTTCGGATCTCTTTTGCAATTGCCCAATTTGACAATGGGAGTCAAGTGGGAAAGCCCTGAAAGCTCCATAAGCAGTGGGAGAGAGATCAATGCAAAGAGCCTGGGCCCTGCATTGTGTAACGTTGATTGAGTTAAAAATGCAAATAACTTTGATAATTGCATTGCTGCTTACTGCTGCACTATAATGGGAGGGGGAGGGGGGGTTATATAACCCCAATTAGACCCACTGTGGCAGCACACGACATGTGTCATGTTTCATGTTTCATGTGGCATGTGTATTACGGTGCCACTGGTGCAGGTGTGCGGCGGAGAGAATCTTCTGTATGGCCCTACTTTTTGTTTGTTTTTTGTTTTGACCGAATATTTGTTTTGTGGATCAATCGGAAGAGCCGTGGAACGGACCAGCAATATTAGCCAGCTCTTTAAGTGGCACACAGCCACAGTGCCCCTGCTCTCACCCATACCATGGCACTATCGCTACCTGGCCGCCCGCTCCCGACACCACATTCGAATCGTAAGCCGCTCGCTCGCTGGAACAGTTTTTCAAACCGCATCCGACGCCATCGCCATCGCCATTCTCTCTCAAAGCTCCGTCGAGGTAACACACAGGTTGCTCGCGCGCGCTGTACTTCGTCTCTTTCGAACAGTTTTCGTAGTCAGAGTCGTCAGCCGTTCGTGTGCGTTCGTTCGTGTTGATCGTTTGTACGTACGTACGTCAGTGTGTGTGCGCTCGTGTGTTGGTGCATTTGTTAGTCACTTTGTTGTTGGCTGTCATTGCGATATTCGATAATCAATATTCAATATTCACATTAATCGCGATATGTATACATTTTGTTTTCGTTCGTTTTTTTTTTTTGGCAATACCAAAATTAATATTTCCCAATGAAAATGCAAATTGATTTTGCAAACACAGATTGTGGAGTCCTCCATGTGTATGAGTCTTTTTTTCGTGTGCGTGTGAGTGCTGAATGAAAAGAAAATCAACGAAAAAACATACGCATCACGCAAAGCTTTTATTATTACAGTTGTTGTTGCTGTCCGTCCGTCTGTCTGTCTGTCTGTTGGGGCAGGGGCAGGGACAGGGACAGGGCCGGTTTATTAATTTGACATCGTCGTGTCCGCCTGCCACAATAAAAAAACCCTCCATCGAATAAAACAAAACGGAAACCATGAAGCAACAACAACAATAACAGCAGCAGCAGACAATTTTTTTATGTAAAAAATAAAATATAATTAAAGAGAAAATCGCCTTTCTCCAGCTGCGAGTATCACAAAAACAATAGTGCCGCCAAGCAGCGCCCCAACAGCAGTGCCAGCAGAAGTAGCAGTGGCACAAGAGAGGGAGAAAGAGCGGGAACCACGGCCACTGCCCCGTTACGTTTCGGCAAACACAACAACAACAACAACAGCGCCCCAAACCATACATATGTGTCTCTCTCTCTCTCTTTCCGTCTCTTTCTGCATGTGTGTTGAACTGGAAATTTCTATTATTTTGTAATTGAAATTGTAGCAAGTGCCAGGGAGAGAGAGAGAGGAGAAATACAGAGATAGATTGCGGCTCAAACATTCTCGATCATCCCTAATGAGCATCAGAGCGAGTGCCTCCTGATCCTGATCGTTCCTAGAGTTTCGGGAAGGATCACTTCTAAAGCTACTGAATCATTCTAGTGCCTCTTGTTTTCCAAGGAATATTTATGAAATTTCTGGAAATCAGCTGATTCAGAGCGACAAACACTGCTTGGCAGTGGAGTTATACACAGTTTCAGCCATAACTCAGGCTCCGAAAAAGAGAGACAGAGCGAGAGAGAGAGAGAGAGAGTCCATAAACGTCGCTCACTTGTGACTGGCCTGCTCTTTGGTGCTTTTGGCCTGGCTTGTATAATCGCTGCCACCCTGCCACCCAATTACGCTGCATCGTCGTTGTCGTGGACGTTGGTTGCATATTGTATTTCCACTTCCTCTTCCGCTCTTTAGTTGTGGCGCGGAGTGAGAGCCACAACACACAGAGAGACAGAGAGAGAGAGAGAGAGAGGGAGAGAGAGAGGGAGAGAGAGAGGGAGAGAGAGAGGGAGAGAGAGAGGGAGAGAGAGAGGGAGAGAGAGAGCGGGAGTGTGTGTGTGTGTGTGTGTGAGTTTGTTGGTGATTTCTGTTACGTGCGCCGTTACTAATGACACGAAAGTGAATAAAAAGGCATCGGGCACGGGGCTCAGCTAACCCCCTCACCCTCACTCTGCCTCACTCTGCAGCAGCAGCAAACTCCAGTGCCAGTGCGAGTGAGAGAGAGAGAGACAGAGAGTTAGAGTACAGAAAATAATTATAAATTAAATAATTATACAATACAAGCAAGAAAACAACTCAAAGCTGATTGTAGCTGCTGCTGCTGCTGCTGCTGCTCGTGCAGTGGAACACCTGTAAAACAAAGGCAGCTCTATCTACGGCAACCCTAGCCCGCCGCCGATGTCGTGCTCGAGAGCGGATGCAACCCAGTCAGCCCCCAAGTCCCGCTACGGTCCGCACCAAGCTCTACACATGTATATCTGTATATCTGTTGCATTGTTGCAAAGCACAGTAACCGAAACAGCAAGCAGCTAGCAGACTTTTCTTATAAACTTTAAAACAAACGAAAAACCTGCTCGACCAAAATCGCAATTACAAACAAAAGTTTCTCAGAAATACATGGCTGAAAGCTGAAAGAAACAAACAGAACAAGTTGGAACAGTTCTTAGGAGCGACAACAACTAGAACACACCAACAACAGCAGCAACAGCTAAGACAGCAACGACAGCTAAAAGCGACAACTAATAGGTTGCTAAATAACGAAAATATTCCGCTTTTAGCTGATTTCGTTGATACCTTAGGCAAGGGAGAGAGAGAGGGGGGGGTATGATGATTATTGCTAGGAGCAGCTCTCTGCTGTTTTTATCTTGTGATTGCAACAAGCCATATCTGTATCTTTTGCTATCTGAGGAACGTGAGCTTTTCAGCGCCACTCTGTAAGATATGCAGATAGATAGGGTATCTAGAGTACGAGTTCATTCTTCATTCAGCTTTTTGTGTGATTCGTGTGTTTTGTGAGTGGGCCTTAGAGCAGCATTCTATTCTACTCGACTTGGTGCCAGAACAACGTTTGTGATTGAGAGAACTCCCCTGAAGCGCTTATTGGCAGCAGCAGCAGCGGCAGCAGCAGCAGCAAGCAGTAGGCGACTTGTTTTGGCCAATAATTCCATGACTTGTTCCAAGGCTGGGCCTGGGCACCGCCAGAATCGTGAGATTATCGCTTGTTTGCACAGCTTTTAGCTTGATTCACTCGTGAATCGATGCTTGTGAGTGTATTCATGTCCGCTGACTGTTGTTATTTTCGGGCTAAACAGTTGGCGACGCCACAGAGACGGAGACAGAGACAGAGACAGTGGCAAGCAAGTGTTGTCACAATTGTATCCCGCCCCGTAACAGAGATGTCTCCGCAGGCGCAGTGCCAGTCGCTGGCGGATGGATCGCTTTCAAAACTCTCGAAACTCTCGAAAAAGGTTCTTGAACTTGAGATTTTATGGATGAAAGTGTGTGGGGGTTGTGGCAGAATGGTCTTCCTCCATAAATATGGCTTGGATGGCAGATCTTGATCTTGGGACAAAACACTTTGAGTGTCTCTGCTGTTGCTGTTGTTGTTTCCCTTTCTATTCCGTTTACTATACATTCGTGTGGATTCGCTTCTATTGCTCATTGTTTTCATGGCAAATTCTCACGCATTTCGCACATAAATTTTCATATGATTTATGGATCATACGACCCTCGGTCCTCGGCTGCCAAGTGGATCAGGTCATTCAGTCAATTCAGTTGGTTGTTCGGAGCGTGAGGATCACCCCTTCGCTGGGCCTGGGCTGGGCGCAGAGCCAGCACACACTTTCCCGTCTGAGGCACGTCTGTGGCACGGCCTTAAGTCTGGGTCTGGGTCTGAGTCTGAGTCTGGATTGGAGCTGTTCCAACACCTGCGATCCAATCCAATCCAATCCGATCCGCTCCGAAACCGCCTCTAGTCTGTCTGTCTGGCACAAGTCGTTCGATCGCTGTCTTTGCGTGTCGTGACATGTTCAATTTGAATATTGTTTATTTGCATTCTCCCCTCTCGCTTGCGCACTCTCTCTTCGTCTCTCTGTCTCTCTGTCGTTCTCTCTTTCTGTTTGCTTTTTCCTACATAAATAGTTCTGCAGTTGACAACTTGCGACTTTTACTTGCGATCGGATCGACTGGCTGGCTAACTGACTGACTGACTGACTGACTGACTGATCGCTGACCCAAAAACAGAAACCGACACAGAAACAGCAGCAGCAGCAAGCAGCAGCAGCGCCACAAAAGCATGATGATTGAATGCGATTGCTCACAGCTCTCTCATTGACAACAACAGTTCTGCGTGTGTGTGTGTGTGTGTGTTTTTGCAAGTGTCATGCTCTTCTATACAGCATGATTATCATATTAAGCGATCATAGGGGATGAGGGGTATGATGGCACTAAGACCCATATCATGTATGGGTCTCTATGGATTATACTTCATCCCAGGGGATGACAGGCCATTCACCATCAAATCACATGAGATACTCGCATTAGAGCAAAGATTAGTGGAATAAGAAGCACTTTGGCGCCTGCTACTAAGAAATAAGAAGAGATTTTGGGATACTTTTCTCAACGTTTTTGAATATTTTTTGAATATTCATGAAAATAAGTTCTCTTGACTGAATAAGGTTCTTGAACTTGAGATTTGGATATTTTTAAACACTGCAATTGGTGTACTTTCCTCTTAATTCATTGCTGGAATACAACAGAAACAGCTGTGTTCCATTTAGCCGTTCCAATCAGAGCCAGAAGCTGTTTAGGGACAGTGAGAAACAGAATCAGAATCAAAAGCCATTGATAAGCAAACAAAAGTTACAAAAGGGCATTCACATGGTATTTCCTAGTCTATACAGCACATAGGCCTGTGCCTATTGCTCTCTCTGTCTCTCTCGCACTCCGCGTGACTGGAGGAGGCACAAACACTACTCATAAATGCTATTCCATGTTTTATTTATACGATTGTTTTTATGACAAACGCGCTTTGAAGGGCAGGCAGTTCTCCCCTCTCTCTCTCTCCCCTGCTGATGCTCTGTAGAGGGGAAAGAGGGAGGAGGGGGGTTAAAAACACTGCAAATTACTATCGCAAATGTGTCGCTGCTTTATTGTAGGCCTCCGCCGCACAAGAATGTAGCCCCATAGGAATTGCACAACCAACAAAAACCAAAGATAAAATGACAAAGAACGAGGCGAGTCGGCGGCTCAAACGAGAGAAACGAAATGAAATCAAAGCAAAAACAAATTGATAATCGCGCCTAAAATCAATTTGCAAAAGACAAACGAACAAAAACAAACGAAAGCAAGCGAAAAGCGAAACAAAAACAATAGCAAAACCGAACGCTGCCAATGCGTTGAAGGGGAAAGTGTCGCGTATTCCCCGATCATCCGAACATCCGCCCCCATCCCACCCATCGAGCGGTGTCCACGGGCCAGCCATGTCGTCCAAATGTGAACACCACCACAAGTCGCGGCGCCAGCAGCTCCCAGTGCCGGCCCCATCCCCCAGTCACAGCCACAGCCACTCCCACTCGCATTCCCATTCCCATTCGGACCTCAGTGGCGAGTCCTTCCTGCAGTACTGCACGGACGGGGACAAGAAGCCGCCGCCCATTGTCGTGGTGGTGGGGGATGGCCGGAGTCGAGTGCGGCGCGTGGTGCGCACTGCCACACGGCACGTGACGGTGGTCAGTCTGTCCACGCGGCACAAGGAGACGCAGACACACACCTCGCACCATGTGACGGCGGTCAGGTAAGAAGATCTCGCCAAGCAGATCCACAAGAAGATCTGATCTACAGCTGTGCTCCACTCTCCAAGTGGCCAAAACTCTCTTCTTATCACACACACATTGTTATACCCTTATCTTTATGAGGGGGGACTAGACTCGGTTCTCTGGCTATTTGTGGCCCTCCCATTGCCCAGTGTTTAGCCAGAGATAAACCTCCGATCATTTATACTCCAAGGCAATTGTGGGTAGCCCCCTTTTTTCTAAGGGGTTTCGAGTGTATTACATGGAACAGCGGTATCTTGAGGATTGTCACCAGTATAAGGCGATCATATCTCCCACAAATCTATTAGAACACCACTGGGTACGGTTAATACCTATTCGATTTTTGATGGAACGAGCCCCGAATGAATTTCAGCATTCAACAAAGTGAAAACTCTTTCCATTCCCTTTGAGATACGACAGAAAATTTTTGTAACATTATTATAAAGGGTGTAAATACTGTAATTTGAAGTTTACACATAACATTTTCCATTTTCTTAAATTCCCTTTCCCTAGCTTAAGTTACGAGTTTATTTAAATAAATCTTGACTCAAATATTCGAATGAAGTGTTAATGAATTTTACATGCAGTCTACATTCAACGGTTTCTACATGTAGCAGTCTGTCAGTCCGCAGAAGCTGACATGTATGCTGGCGCGCATTTTGTGTGGCATACTTTTGGGGATTTATTGAGGGACAATTAATTTTGATGTAGATGTGCATGTAAAATGAATGTAGAAATGTCGTTTCGTGGCGCATGCGTCAAATCTACGCCACATTATGTTATATATACTATATTTTGTGGAAATATATCATCATATACCCCTGGATCGATCCATCACTTGCTTCTATTCGTTTTGTTTAGTTTATTCACTTTTCCGTTACGTTTCGGAGCAAACATTAGATTTTGTTAAATTTTCTAGTACTCAAACAATATTCGTAAATTTCCATTATGTTCGATTGGTCCCTTATAACCGTTCTCTATGGGGCCGTGTCCTTTCTGGTTCTCCTCCTGCCGGTGATCTTTATGGTGCATCGGCGGATGATCTCGGAGATGGAGCTGGAGAACCCGGACGTAGAAGCGCTGCAGGAGGACGAGCTGGAGAAATTGGGAGAGGCATCGCTCCTTAAGATGAAGATTGAGAGTCCAGTGGCGACTTTGGTAGAGAAGGAGGGTTCAGAAGAGGCTTCAGAAGGGACTCCAGAAGAGACTCCAGAAGAGGCTTCAGAAGAGGCTTCAGAAAGGACTCCAAAAGAGACTCGTGTAGAGTCCCCAAAAGGGATTTCAGTAAAGACTCCAGAAGAGCAGGCAAATCTTCAAGATGTAGAAGAGATGCAGATTCCAGAGGCTCCAGAAGAGATGCAGATTCCAGAGACTCTCGCAGAGAAGGAGATTGGGCTTCCAGCAGAGCCGACTATTCCGATTGCAGAAGGAAAGGAGATGGGGGTTCCGGCAGAGAAGGAGGAGGTGGAGTACCCAACAGAGAAGCAGACGAAATCTGTAGTAGAGGAGGATCCTGCAGAGAAGGAGCTTCCCTAAGGGGAAGGGGTAACCGTGACAACACGCCCTGCGATACGGAAGTAAATATTAAATGAATAAAATCGTTTGTTGCAGTCCACTCTCTCTCTCTTTCTTTGCCACCACGTTCGGTGTGTCGTCTGGGCCGCTTTGTGGCACGCTCCATAACGCAACGGGGACTGCCAAAGCCCCATGCCCCAACCCATGCCGCATGCCCCACGCCCCATTCTTATTCCCATTCAAAATGCACAAACTAATGTAAAATCAATAATAATTACGCTTGTGGGGGAAAGGCTGCGGTTCGGGGCCTTTCAGGTCAGACATAGACGCGAGCCGCCGCCGCCGCAAATGCAGCGACACTTGTTGCATGTCAAGCAGCAGCAGCGCAGCAGACTCTGGCAGCAGCAGCGACTGCGGAAGTTTTGGCTCGCGAGTGCAGGCAGCGGCGGTGGTTTCTGTGACGTTTGTGTGTCGAGTGGAGATACAAGATACGCGATATGCGATACGCGATACGAGACACCAGTCGCACGTCCAGGGGCTGTCTTGTCTGGTTGGTCAAACAGAGAACTGAGGAGAAGCCAGCGAAGCTGCTGCCCCAAACATGTGCAACGTGCAACGGCAAACAATTAGGGGCGACGTGTGGCAGATGTTTTTCCTTGCCCTTAAAATTGAAAGCAGGACCTCTTAAAAAATCACAAGAGAGAAGGGGGGACCGAGAGCCGAGAGTGCGGAGGAGAGTGCGGAGAAGTGGCAACAATGACAAGCGGGTTCTCCTCCAGCTGCTGCTGTGGCAAGCAAAACTACCTGCTGCTGTCTGTTGTCCTTGCAACAACAACAACAAAACAAAACAAAGAAGAAAAAACCCCTGAAAGATAAAGCCACGATGGTGCCTGGTGCCTGGTGCCAGGTGCAGCTGGAAAACTGGCCAAAAAGGAGAGGCAGACAGAGAGAGAGAGCGACAGAGAGGGAATGCGAAGGATGCCCCTTTCAATAGTTATCCTTCGGCTGGAATCCTGTTTTAGCTGATCCTGTTTTTGTACTCCTCTTTCGGTCGGTGCGGGCTAGGTGCAAATCTGCAGCTGCCACAAAATGTGGAATGAGAGACAGAGAGAGAGAGAGAGAGAGAGAGCGAGAGAGAGAGAGAGAGAGAGAGAGAGAGAGAGAGAGAGAGAGAGATCGATTCCCCGTTGCGTGGAAATGATTTCCAAAGAGGATCTTCGATTTTGCTAGAAGCTATTCGAAGCGAATACGTGGATAATGAATTATCGGAGGATGCAAATCGAATGCCCGATTTCATGGCAAATCAATAAAGGATGAAACGTATTTTGGGTGATTAGACAGGAGAGAGAGAGACTACTTATGGGTACATACAAGATACATAGATACATATGTATCTATCTATCTCTGTAACTGCAGCCAGGCAACTGTTGGCCACAACCTGAAGTGCCTTAAACGGACAAATTGAATCTGATGTTCCCTCTTTTCCCCCCTAGGTTTACGGGCTTGAAATGTGGCCTAAAGTATGGGTTGTTGGGGATTTGATTTGACTCTTGTCTTGCGGTTGCTTGTTGACTGTCTGGACGACGACCCGTAGGCAAAGAGCTGGCCAGACCCTGTGGTCCTCCTGTGGGACGCTGTTGCTGCTGTCCTCCCTCTGGCTCTGGACTGCCATGCCACGAATTTCGGCCCCACTTGGCTCCCGTTTCCATAGCTCCATTAAGCATCTTTATAGCCAATAATTGCCATCAATCAAGTGCTGCAGCTCAGAAATTAGGATGTGGGAAATCTCTCTGCCCCATCTCCTCCATCCCTGGAGAGTTCTCTCCCTCTCTCCCCCTCCAATTGTTGCTGGCATCCTGTGTGTGTGGCGAGTGTCTCCTTGTTGGCTGCTGATCAATAAGTTTGTCATCGTTGGCTAATCACATCCAGTTCCATTTCCTTCACTTTCCACCTCTATGCCAGGCTGGGCTAGACAGAGAGAGAGCTCTATCTGTCTTCCTCTGTCTTTAGTCCTCTGTCTCCTTTCCATAATGGATCCTTTTACGCTTAGGATTTCTTTATTTTCGTCTCTCTTAAGGGTAGCAGCAGCAGAGCACAACAATTGTTCTTTTACGGGTACGATAACCGAACAACGAACACGAATCCGAATCCGAACAGATGCATTTCCCCGCACCCCACCCCCGCCCCGATATTGTGTGGGATTCCGATTCGTGTGTGTGTGTGTATCTGTGTATCTGTGTGGGCTGTTCTCTCACACTCGCGCATTTAATGAGCCATGCGAAACACGTTTCTTCTTCCAGGGAGGAGAGGAAAAGAGAGGAGAGGTAGAGAACGCCAACGCCAACGCCAATGCCGACGCTGCGCCTGCGCCTGCGCATGATCCCTCCGACTCGCACTTTGTCGAGCGGTGGCCGAACGCTCGGTTTAGTTCAAACGCGAACGCCTTTAAGATCGGACGTGCCCCAGACACAGAGCCAGTCGCAGGGCCCGAAAGTATCTTCCGTTTGGTTTCTAGTGTTTCCTCTCCGACACTCAATTTGAATATCATTTCGATCGCCCCTCGCACTCCCGTTCCCCGCTTAGCGTTGGTTCGCGTATGTTAATTAGAATCGATCTAACGCGCGGATCTTGTGACTCGGAGACTCCCATTTGTCGTCTCTCTAACTGTTTTCGGGTGTTGTTTTTGTTTGTGTGTGCGTGTTGAATGTGCGACTGCCCCCAAACTCGCGGCAGACGACTGCTGCCAGCACCACCCAAGGCATAAATAGTCCATATATCATCGGTCTTCTCTCCCCCGATACGATACGATGATTATTTGCATATCGGGTTTTATAATTGGCGAAAGGTAGGAACCCACCTTGGCCCCCCCTGGCCCCCTCCTGTGTCTGACCCAGAAAACGAAAGTTCTCTCCGGGACATGCCCTATAGATAATAGATAGTAGATAGTAGCTGTGGCTAGCTAATCCATATCTGTCGCATTCTCTCTCGTCTTTGCAGCTTTCCCCAGAAGAGCATCGAGCGCAGCGGCTCCACACAGTACGATCTGGCAGGGGCGCCGCCACCCGGCTCCAGCACAGCCTCCACCACCGACAGCGGCAGCGTCGGGGGCTATGTCTACCTGCAGAACCACTACGCGCCCGGTGCCCACAACGCCGCCGCCGCCATCAACTACCCAACGCAGCAGCACCATCCCCAGATGATCTACCAGCTCCAGCAGTACCCCACGTGCCATCAGCAGCAGCAGCAGCAGCAGCACCTGCACCAGGCCGCTGCAGGACACTACATGCAGGTGACCTCGGCGACGGCGGGCGGCTCCTCGGCCTACCACCACCACCACATGCTGCACGGGGGCCAGCACGGCCAGCACCACGCCCACCACCACGGCCACGGCGGAGCGGTGGTCATTGCCGGCAGCGGTGTGGGCACTGGCATGGGAGGCGGCACCGTGATCATGCAGCACCAACAGATGCAACAAATGCAGCAGCAGCACCAGCAGCACCAGCAGCAACAGCAGCAGCACCAGGGAATGCACAAGAAGAACTCGATCCGCAATGGCGGAGATGTCCTCAAGCGCGGACGGGCACAGTCAGCGTAAGTATTGGCTCTCTCAAAGGGGGAAGCAAAGGGAGAAACAAAGGGGGAAACAAGGGGGAAAACTAGAGGGACATTCATATGTCTGGAGCCATTGAGGAGCCACCGTTCTGTCGCTTTCTCTGCCATTCAGATATACGAAATATATCAATTTCTAGGCAATTGAATTCCGTTTTGACCTTCTGTCATTCTGCCATTGTATTCTGTCAGTTTAGATTTGTTTTTTTTTTTTTGGTTAAATCCATCAATAATATATAAAAAATACTCGTACTATCCAAAAATTCACTTCTCAATGGATCAGTGATGGAGGGATGTTCTAGGTCTAGGTAGAACCATAGATATGTACGTATTTTGATGGGAACTAGAGATTGTTGTAAGTAAAAATGGCAGTGACAGGGCTTCCATCGAGTCCAAGAAAGATCTCTATCAAGGTGGCAAATCCATTCCGAGCATTCGGCCAATCAATAGATACAGATATCCAACGGTAGAACGAACGGTAGCCACCCTATCGGGGCTCGTGTTGGGGCTTTTAATGAGTTTGGACTTTGGCCTGCGCCCCCCTTTCACTAGCAGGCAGGCAGGCAGTATCTAGTATCTAAGATTAGGGACTGTCGTCGTTGCCAGCCACCAGGCACCACAAGATATCAGCTGATAGGATGGCAAATATTTGCGTGCGACTGCAGAACACATCATCCGATGATGATGAGAGGGGGGTATGGGGGAGGGGCGGTAGAGCAAATACGAAATTACGCAGAAATCCTAAGGTGGGGGGGAATGGGAGTGCAGCTGCTTAGGTGTGTGCGCTGACCTCTCGGTGAACTCTGGCGGATGTGATTGCAATCTGAATAAGCATGGCGGCCATTCGGTGGTCGTAAAATGTGAATATTCCCAACAAAAGGCCATATTGTGGAGCCTAAGATGCGAATTTTTTATCGGGCAACCGAGTGACGACGCCAAAAACAGAAACAGAAACACAAATTTTGTATTCCCGAGAGACGACGGCGTCGTTTCGTTTGTCGCTATCTTATCGCGCGGAGGGGGAAACATTCGGCTCCAGCGACACTGCCGTTTAGTAACATTTGATTGCAACTTTGAGCACGAACAGCACAAGCACAGCCCTGAAACTTGCTAGAGAACTTTCCGGGGAGAACTGCCATCACCCAGTCGATTGCGAACCAATCTTCAATCCATCTCCCACTCTTCTGTTGTCCTTGCAGCTACGAACTCTCACAAGATCTGCTGGAGAAGCAGATCGAGCTGCTGGAGCGGAAGTACGGCGGAGTGCGGGCCCGAAACGCGGCGGTGACCATCCAGCGAGCCTTCCGACACTACATGATGGTGAAGAAGTTTGCCTCCATCACGGCCATGGCCAAGGCGGAGAAGCGGCTCAGCCGCCGCATGGTGGTGACGGCTTCCAGCCTGGGCCTGGCCGAGGAGAACGCCTCCTCGTCGGCCTACGGCAGTGCCACAGAATCTCAATTGGATCAGCAGCAGCAGCAGCAGATGCAGCAGCAACAGCAGCAGCCACGCGTCACCATAATGGCCGGTCCGCCCGGAGCAGCCTCCCCAGGACTCTCGAGGACACCGCCCACGCGTTCTCTGTCCATGCGCGAGCGACGACAGCTGGACTGCAGTCCCATACCACGTAGTCAATCAGGTAAGGATCCGCGCTCCCTCGCTCTCTCTCTCTTTCCTTTACTTAGTTTTTGACCTTTGCAGGCGCCTCTCCCGTATCGATTTCGGGCTCCACAGCGACCGCTGGTGGCATGGCCTCCCATCCGCATGTGAATCTGCTGCACGCGGCCGAGCCGCATTACTACAATGCCCAGGGAGCCGCCTACTATACCAGCTACCACGGCTCCCCGCACGACCTGAGCTACGCCAGCTCCGCGGACGTTTCGCTGAACGCCTCGTGGGTGAACGCCAGCGGGCACAGTCCCCACACGCCCTACTACTCGGCGGCACAGATCTACATGCGCCCCAAGGGCGGCAGCACCACGCCCACGCCCAGCTGCAGCGGCAGCACGGGCAGCGGCAGCGGCAGTGGCAGCGGCAGCTGCAAGAAGGTGCCGCCAGAGGTGCCCAAGCGCACCTCCTCCATCACGGCCCAGCAGCAGAGCCAGCTGCTGCTGCTGCAGCGCCAGACGCCGCCGCCCCCTTCGCTCCTGCGGACCAATGGGCTCTGCAAGACGGCGGAGAACGGCAGCCTGACCTCCGTCCAGAGCTCCGGCTCGGACTCGAGCGTCACTTCGGCGGAGAGGAACATGAACAGCGACCTCGGGTCGGATCGCAGCAACTCCCCGCACACGTGGAAGCGGGGCACGGCTCTGAACAGCTCCCAGCAGTTCTCCACGCACTCGGCCGACTCGGTCTCGGTGCCCGGCGGAGGGGGCGCCGTTGTGGTCTCTGGAGCAGCCATAGCTGCTGCCGGGCCAGGCGCGTATGCCGCACAGATGCAGGCGGCCGTGGCGGCGGCAACAGCGGCGGGTGGAGTGCCGCCGGCGGACGATCACGCCATCTCGTCGCACACCAGCGCCGCGCAGTACGAGCAGCACGAGCAGCAGCAGCACGAACAGCAGCAGCTGCAGGCAGCGGCCTCCGCCGCGGGCGTGGCCCAGAACTACAAGATGTCGGAGACCATACGGAAGCGGCAGTACCGAGTGGGCCTCAATCTGTTCAACAAGAAGCCGGAGAAGGGCATCACCTATCTGATCCGGAGGGGCTTCCTCGAGAACACGCCCCAGGGCGTGGCCCGTTTTCTGATCACCCGCAAGGGGCTCTCCCGCCAGATGATCGGCGAGTATCTGGGCAACCTGCAGAACCAATTCAACATGGCCGTGCTCAGCTGCTTCGCCATGGAGCTGGACCTGTCCGGACGCCAGGTGGATGTGGCCCTGCGCAAGTTCCAGGCCTACTTCCGGATGCCCGGGGAGGCGCAGAAGATTGAGCGGCTGATGGAGATCTTCTCGCAGCGCTACTGCGAGTGCAATGCGGACATTGTGGGGCGCCTAAGATCATCCGATACGGTAGGATCCCCCATCCCCTTTGTGGAGGCTCTCCCACTGATCCGACTCTCTATTTTGTTTCTATTGCAGATCTTCGTTCTGGCGTTTGCCATAATTATGCTCAATACGGATCTGCACACGCCCAATCTGAAGCCGGAGAGGCGCATGCGCGTCGAGGACTTCATCAAGAATCTGCGTGGCATCGACGACTGCCACGACATTGACAAGGACATGCTGAGCGGCATCTACGAGCGCGTCAAGTCGGACGAATTCAAGCCGGGCAGCGACCACGTCACCCAGGTGATGAAGGTGCAGGCCACCATTGTCGGCAAGAAGCCGAATCTGGCGCTGCCCCATCGGCGGCTGGTCTGCTATTGCCGCCTGTACGAGATACCCGACGTGAACAAGAAGGAGCGGCCGGGCGTCCACCAGCGCGAGGTGTTCCTCTTCAACGACCTGCTGGTCATCACCAAGATCTTCAGCAAGAAGAAGACCTCCGTGACGTACACGTTCCGGAACAGCTTCCCGCTCTGCGGCACGGTGGTGACCCTGCTGGACATGCCCAACTATCCGTTCTGCATCCAGCTGTCGCAGAAGGTCGACGGCAAGATCCTGATCACCTTCAATGCCCGCAACGAGCACGACCGCTGCAAGTTTGCCGAGGATCTCAAGGAGTCCATCAGCGAGATGGACGAGATGGAATCGCTGCGCATCGAGGCAGAGCTGGAGCGCCAGAAGTCGGCGCGCAACCGGGCCCCGGGGAACGCAGAGAACCGCGATAGCGGTGTGGCCGATGTGGAGGTGTGTCCCTGCCCCTACGGCTCCCAGCCCGGCGGCGGCTCCCAGGCAGCCGGCGAGCAGGCAGCAGGCAACTCGGCCGACTCCACACAGCAGCTGAAGCGCAGTGCGCTCAGCAACAGTCTCCTGGACATGCACGAGCAATGTGAGTTCTCCTGTTCAGATTTTCATATGTGAGAGCGTTTGCCTTATTCCGAGTTTCCTTTCAGTTGGCAACGAGAAGCCCCAGCGACGAGGCAGCGTAGGCTCCCTGGACAGCGGCATGAGCATCTCCTTCCAGTCGACCACCACGTCCAGCGCCTCGCGAGAGAACGCCGCGGCAATTGCAGCGGCCGCCAATGCGGCGGCAGCTGCCAAGATGCGTTTCAACATGCCGCAAACGGCGGCGATCGCCACGCCCAGCAATGTTTATGCCGCCCCCGGAATGCAGGCGTACACGCATGCCAACTTTGTGCAGCAGTCACAGGCCGCCTATATGATGCAGCAGCAGCAAATGCTCCAGCAACAGGCACAGATGCAGGCCCAAGCCCAGGCCCAAGCGCAGGCTCAGGCGCAGGCGCTGCAGCAGCAGCAGGCAGGAGGAGGAGGAGGAGCCGTGGTCACAGGTCGAATCCCTGGAAGGGAGAGGAAGGCCTCACGCTCTGATGAGAACGCACGGTCGACGGAGGTCTAAGTCATCTACTCATCTACGTATTGTACATTTCCGTTGTTCAGCAAAGCGATAAATATTAAATCTATAAAGCATATAGAGTCAAATATCTATATAATCCGAATCGAAACGAACCGAAAGCCATTTTTTCTGCAACACCTAACAAACACACACCACACACTACACACCACACCGCACACACAGCTTACGAGTATATAGTAAATTTTTGAATGTTCCTTCGTTCTCTGCTAATATTAATTAATGTACATAAATTAAACAATTGTCTGTTTCCCCCACTATCTACTTGCTAAAATAAGTTTCTAAAACTAATTGTATATACATACATTCAGCATACATGCATACAAATACGATATACATATACCCCCTACGATTTACGCTAGCTATTCTCAATATACTATATATACACACATAGTATATATATATATATAAATTGTATAACACTTGACTTCCTCCAAGAACTTGAAACACCAATCTACCCAAGGCAACCTCTAAGCGGCATTTCCCCCCCTCTCCCCCATTTTTATCTAACCCTCTCTACCAATTAATTACGAAAGCGATCTATGAATGTACGATTACTAGTTCTATTAGCATTATACTAACATCCCGCCCCGTTGAGTGCGCGGCATGTTAGTTTTTTTTTTTTTTTTTTATTCAACAACAAACACCATGTATTCGTTCGTGTAACTAAAAACAACAATGTTCGTACATGGCGAATATTAATTTAAAAGCAATTAGCTATAATATATTATTATTCATATTTATAGAGCCAAAACTACCCAAAACCTAAAATATAATAATAACAAAACGTATATGAAAACAAACAAAACAATATGTATATGAAAAAGCAAAAGACTTAAAAATTTCAATAAATGAAAAGAAATAATACCAATGATCATTTGATTTTCATTCTTCATTCTCTGGATCCTCTGGATCATGGACAAATATGTAGTTTTTTCCCCGCTCTGACCCTATTTGCGCCAGTTATACCGCCAGAGATAACAAGTAACAAGTTCAGGATATCAAAATACCTCGTAGGATTTGTATGTCTGATTACAACCGAGCAGGTGAGCACTTAATTATCCAAATCGTACGCTGTATAGCAGACATATGTATAGTGCAAGGACAATACCAGTATTTAGGCGCACGACCTACTTTCCCAGGATCGCAAGGACCCAGGCATTCGACTGCGAAAATGCCGATTTTGGCAAATTCAATGATGTAATCATCATGATATTTGCGAAAATCGTGACGGAATAACTATCCGTTTTTCTGATCGTTTGGCAGGACTCTTCCGATCATGAAAAGGTATGCCACGCCTCGATCGGTCTATAAATAGGCGAAGTATAGCAAAAGAAAAGAACCAATGTTCTAGTTCTAGGCGCTTTATCGCGGCCCAAATAAGGCCATGCCATCTTTTTGTCTTTATTATAGGTCGCAATGGATTTCTGAGATCAACAAATATTTCATAGATATACTGTGTTTATGCTAGGCCCATTTCTTGAAATCATTTCGTTCAGTGGGGAAAAAAGTGCTGGTATACACACAATTTCATGTATTCGGTAACACCCGAAAGTTGACTATGAATTCAGCCTCATTACGTAAAATGGTGAGACAAATTAGGTGGCAACGCCGGTCAAAATAAGTAAATCAATTGGGAAAAGTGACGACGAAACAAGAAGAATTAAAAAGATCCTTTTTGACTGATGCGGAGGTGACTGATCTTCTTGCGCTGGTGAAAGAGGAGAATGTAGATGGATTTTACTTCAAAATTGTTACCAGTTTAGACATTTGGCCACTCCTCTGATATGATTGCATGAATTCATCTCCGTCGCATAAACAGGGTCTATTTTAATTTCACGAATTCATGAAATTCATTTTATAAATATAATAAAAGTTAGTTTTCTCGGCTACTTGTAGTTCAATCGTTTCGTGCCATGGCTTTCTTCCGAAAAGATCGGGAGATCTTTTGGCAGGACAATAAGGATATTTCCTGTTTAATCGCTCTTGCTCCGTTTTTGCTCTTCCGATCTGTGCGTTCCACTCTTTGGGAACGTCCGTATCTCCCCGATCTTTTGGTATACACATGCTGCAAACCCAATTTACTATCCCTACGAAATACTTTGCAATTGTACGATTTTTATTTAAAGTTTATATATTATGAATTTGATAATTTCATTTTGTCTTTTATGCAGGCGAGATCTTTATGCTCTGAATTAATATTACAGAGACACCAGACACCAACTTGGCTCGAATTCAGAAAAAATACTTTTCATGGACTACCAGGACTTAGACTTTCGATCGGCATCACGATAGCGTATAGAAAATTCTTGTATCCTAGTTTTAGGGACAGGAAAAGTATGACCCTATCCATGCCCATCCGTAATGAATAGAATATTGGCATGAGGTGGTAAGAACCATGGTTACCAGTAATCACGAAGTACAGCCCAAGTAAAAAGTGCATTTGGTTTTTGTTTTCTTACAGAAAATCAATTTTTATTGATTCAGAAAAAGTTCAGTTTCATTTTTTTTTTGTTTTTCGGGTTTTGGATGACAGCTTTTGCTCTTTAGGTTTTAGGTTTTTCTTTCGTTTTTCTTACCAAAGAGACGTGTTCTTTTTCATTTACTTTTGTGAGTTCTTCTGCTTCGTTTAAATCTTTTGCTATGTTCGGTTTAACGCCTTCTGCTTCATACGCCTGTCGTTGGGCTAAGAGTGCCCTTTCCCTAGCTCTTGCTTGATTCACTTCCTTGCCTCTTTTATCTTTCGCTTTCTCTTTCTCTTTCTGTTCTGTTCTATACTGATCTATTCTCGTTTCTTGTATTCTTTTTTTTACTTACAATTAGATGTAATGTTTTTCTTCATTTACTTTTGGTTTTTTTGTTCAACTAGTCTTACTTTTCTTAAGCGAAATAAGCACAAAAGCTGCAAAATGTTATGCTTAAACTAATTTCTCTTTATTTAATCTGTTTTTGTTTTTATTTGTTTTGGTTTTGGTTTTGGTTTTGGTTTTATTTTTGTTTTCTTTTAGTTCTTTTTTAACTGTATCTCTTGATCTCCAATTCAGTTTTTCAATGTATGATCTTTTGCATTAAAGTTGAGGGCACAAAAAGTACGCGTATAAATTTGAAAGTTGTAGCAAAGATGTCGCAGTTTCGCATTTTCGCATTTTTCTTGTTGTCATTTGTCCTTAGGTTTTCTTTAGCGTTTACTAGAGTTTTAGATACAATTCTTTAGCCATATAAAAAATGCTTAAAAGCGTCACATTGATGCAAAAAATAATACCTTAAAAAATACACAGAGAGTTGAAAAGGATTCTTCTTCATGTTTTCGTTTTTCGTTCGTTCTTCCCTCAGTTTTTGGTATCTTTTTATTATTTTCCTGGAGAGTTACAAAGAGAGATATAGTTTTTTTTGGTTTTATTTTTTGCGCATTTGCTTTGCTTAATTTTTTTCTTGGTTTTTGGTTTTTGGGTTTTATCATTGTTAATAAGAAAAAAAATGAATAAAGTTCTTTAAAAGACTTTGATTTAAAACTTAAAAATAGCAACAAGCGAAATGTACATTACTCTCATTTAAGTATTCTGTTCTAAGTTTAATTAGCTGCTTGCATTTTACGCTTACTTAAAGTTAGTTTACGCCTTTGTCGTCGTGTTTTGTTCCATTCCCATTCCTCCTCTTTCTCCTCCCTCAACTTCGTTTCGGTATGGTTCGGGCGCCTCCCTCACCTTCTACCTCTTCCGCTTCCTCTGCCTATCGAAACTTTTGTTTTATGTGTGTTTGTTTAAATTTAATGAGCTTGTTTCCTTTGCCTAGCTTTCGGTCGTGTCTTTCGTGTCCTGCTGCCTTGCTTGCTGCCTTGACGAGTACTTTTACTTTTATGTATTTTCATTTGGTTTTTCTCCTCTCTCTCTTTTTGTTTCGTTTATATTCTTGGTTTTGTCAAAAAAGTTTCAAAAAAATATATATTCATCATTTCCTTAAATTGGCTTAATTAAAAAATGTTTATTTATCCTCATCCTCGCCACTCCGCCACGCTCCTCGCACGCCTCTGCTCCGCCCCTAAACAACGACTAAGACGACCAAGTGTGCCTCCTCTTCTCCTGCTTAAAACAAACTTCAATTCAATTCAATTCAATTCAATACAGTTTAAACAATTCAATTTAATTCATTTTTTTAATTGGAAACTATTGGGTGTGGGGTGTGTGATGTGGGGGGATGTGGTTAGTGGGGTTCGGGCCAATTAGCCATATAGCAAACATTTAACTACTACGAAATCACATCGAAGATAAACACAAAACGGAAACGGAAGCAGAAACGGAAACGGAAAAACGCCGATAAAAAAATACACAAAAACCGCAAAATATTTAATTGTTTTTTTTTTTAGATTTTTATTGAAATTTTTGTTGTGTTTAGTTTTCAATTTTACGCACTAGACATTTTTTTGCATTTTAAAAATTACTTCAACACTCGCATCAAATTTAATCGGTTCGCTCCTCTGCCAGAGAGAGGTCTTCAATGGGGGGGGGGGGGAGGCGAGAAACCCAAGCAATCTTGTATCTTGAATGGGGTCTCTGCGATTTTAAGACAAATAATAAATTAACTACTTAAAATTAGTTAAAAAACTAAAGTAAAACGTATTAAATTAAAACAAAATACAGACGCAACACAAACGAGTTTCAAGTTTGTCGAATACACAAAAGAAATCAGTATAGGTTTTAGATTAGAACACTACTCCTTCTCCTTCTCCTTCTTTCTCTTTTTCTTTATCCTCCTTCTTCTTATCCGGTCTCGTCGATTGATTTTATTGTTTACCCATTCGCTTTCTTGCTTGCATTTTCTCCTTTTCCAAAATTAAACCTAACCTCAAACTGTGCGGCACGGCGCAGCGCGGCGTTTACCAACACTGCTCTATCGCTCGCTAGCGCTCTCTCTCTCTAACTACACAAAAACTACAACTTGCTACATGTGTGAGTGTGTGTATGTGTGTGTGTGTGTGTGTGTATGTGTATGTGTCGGTCGTCGCTCTCCAACTAACCAGCTAATGGGGCGCCTGTCGCGACTCCTCTTCTTTGACTACCCTCTAAAAATTATATGTCCTATCTCGTCGACACTCTGCTTCTCTATCGGTCCACTGCGTTCCGTTCCGATCCGCTCATTCGCGCCTGTCAACACTGTCCTTAGGTTCGCTAAACTTACTGGCTAATGCTTTGATCTTATATACTAGTTTACGCTCCTCCGTTCCTTCGACTCGTTCTTTTCTTTTCTTTATGTTTTCTCTTCTCTTCTTTTCCTAAAACATACATTTCATTTCTGCCCTTCTAGGGAGGGATGGATCCCTCATCGCATTTCCCTCATCGATTTATAAATAACTTAGAGTTTAATGCTTTCTCAATTTGCTTAAGTTGTTTGCTGCTAACGACAAAAAAAACCAAAAAAAAATCAATAAAAACTATAGAAAAAATTGCACTTTGTGTATGTGTGTGGTGTGGCGTATGTGTGCTTGTGAGAGTTCGAGTATGTGTGCGTGTGTGGGTGTGTGAGTGTGAGTGTGAGGAAAATTGAAAAAGTTTCAAACATATTTTCGTTCGATTTTGTTTGCTGTTGTATTTGTGATTCTTCTGCCGACGACAACAAATGTAGATGCAGGCACCATCCTCCCCATAGAATTTTCTCATTTTCATTGCTTTGCTTTTGGAATGTTTTGGCAAAATATTTCCCGTGATCCCTCGCCTTCTCCCTCTCCCTTTCCCTCTAGAAACTTTTTCCGATGCCTGCACTAAGAGCTACATATGCATGTGTGTATGTCCGTGTGTGTGTCCATCCTGCATCTGCTTCTTTTTTTTAGTTTTTTCCTTTAAATTTTAGTTCGTAGTCAGTCTAAAGCAAATTAATCATACGAGTAAGTAGTAAGATAAGAAGAAAACAAGAATAACATTTGCATATTTTGTTGAGGTTTTGGTTTTGGGCTTAGGAAGACTTTTGGCGTTGTGTTTCTTACTTTTTGTATATAGTATGTATGTTTTGTCTATATAATATGTGGATATATATGCAGATGATCTTGTGGTTGATGCGACCTGACAACTCTAAACCGAGAAATCTTATTGGCGATCCCAGTCCCCATACACAACACATCATATACGAAAATCGAATCGAATCGAATCAAATCAAATCAGATCAATTCAAAGACTTGGCTCAGGAATGTTGTTTGCTCTGTGGGTGTGTCAGTGGTTTCGTCTGTGTCTATGTCCGAATGCATGTTGGCAACCCTGTCCCAGATCTGTCTACTCCTCTCACTCCGCTTGGATCCGCGTTCCTTCCATCCTTCATCCTTCCTTCCGACCTCTTTCTTTTCTTAAAAATTCGAAAAAATCACAAATACAATGGATGTCTGTCTGCGTCTGCGTCTGTGCAAGTGTGTGGGTGTGTGTGCTTGTTAGTGCGTGTCTGTGTCCATGTGTTGGTGTTTCAAGAAAATAAATATAGGCTAGGCTCCGAAAAAGTATTCAATTTCAATTCTAAACTTGCTTCTCCACTATCCCATCTCCAATCTCCGTTCTACATTCTACATTCTCCATTCTCCAAACTCTACTTAAGAGACGCTTACAAGACTAAAGAAATCCTCGCTTATTAACTAAGTTTCACTAAACGTAGTTCTTCTTGCTTACTGCTGCTTCCTATTTTTTGTTTTTACTTTTCTTTAAACATTAATCTTATTTTTTATTATATCTGTTCTGCTTGTCTGCATTCGGCTGTTGATCATAACTCTGGCTAACTCTCTTCAAAAAAAAAACTCCACTCCATCTTGTTCTCATTCTATCGTTCTAACGGGTTTCGGGTTTCCCTTCTTCTTATTCATCTCATCCCCGCCTCTTTCTCTTCCTCTTCCACTTTCACAAAGCTAAACTACAGTTCTACAATTTCAAATTTATATTCCGTTTTGTTTTTTACTACTTTTGTGTGTTGGTTTTCGTTCTGTTGGTTGGTTTTTGCTACGTTCCCTTTTATAAAGTGTTTGCCTCTTGGTTTCCTTGCTAATCATCCATCCTTTTCTCATCGCATCTCACCTCATCTCCTCCTCAATCCGTTTTTCTTTTATTCTCTTGCATTTTGCAGAAAAAAAATACTATATCTAACTTGGTTTTTACCTTTAGTAATATGTCTAAAAAACAGTTAAACGTAAAAAACTGTAGACAGCTACAAAAAATTCATTCATTAAATCGACTGATGAGCACAAAAAATATGCTAAAAACTAGTACAAGGTTTTCCTTACTCATCCTCATCCTCATTCTCGTCTACCTCCATTTCTTGCTCCTCATTTTCTTCACTTTCACTTTGACTCCTACATCTACTCGTCCACTCTTCCTTCCACTATTCTGCCCTTTTTCCATCGTTTGCTTTCGCTTATTCCCAATTTTTTTTGTTTTTTTTTTAGATCTCTAGAGCTACTGAATTTGCTGCTTACTGCAATTTTTTCTTATGTTCTTTAGTTTTTTTAGTTTTACTTTTTGTTTTTTTCGCTAAGTCTTAACCTAGTGCTCGCCCCACTCGGGGGGAATCTTTTTCATACTCTCTTTTTGTTTTTTGTTTTTTTTTGTTTTTCATTTAAACTTATTTTTCGTCTTCTCCTTTGACTGCTTGGATAGCACAAAAAAAAAAATTAATGTCAAAAGGGGAGATAGACATATGTTTTTTTTTTAAATTTTCATTTTCTTTTTGTTTTGTTTTTGGATCTTTGCTTTATACAATTTGCATTTTCATTGGAGGAAATTGGGGGGGAGAAGAAACCAAAGATCTTCCCATGCTTTTGTCGCTATCTACGCTTTCTGCTCCTCTCTTTATTTTTATCTTCATCTTTCTCCTTCTGCTTCTGCTTTGTGCTGTTCAACACTGTTCAACAAAATACAAAATAAATATTACAAATTAGACAAACAGAACAAAACATAGGTAGGGGATTTCCTCTCCCTACTTTTCCTTATAGCAGGCCACAAAAACAAAGAAAATGTTGCCTATAAGGTACAAAAAAAATTGTTTTTGTTTTTCTTTCTCTTATGCTTTCGCTTTCATCGTTTTCTTTCTTTTTCTCTAGATTTTGCTGAAGTTCGACTTAAGATGTAGGTTTTTTGTTTTCATCATCAAACTGTTTTGGGGGGTTTTTTTGTTGTTGTTGTTTATTTGCTCCTCTTCTTCGTTACTCGTTACTCTTTCTTTTTTTTAACTTACATTGCACACACATTTATTTTTTGTTTTGTTTTGGGGTTCTTCCGCTTTTCATAATTTTACTTCACAAAATTTCTCTCTGCTTAGGTTTTTTTTTGCTAGCTCAAAATTAGCAAAATAGTTTTATATTTTTTATTCTTTCTTTTTCTATTTTTTACATCCTCTTTTGCGTCGATCCTCTCGCGGGGGATAATTTTCCATGCAGAACATTAATGTGTTTCCTATCCTTTTCCTTCACTTAACGAAACTAGATCTTAACTAGAATCTGCTCTCGGATGTTTCTTGCAAACTTTCTCAAGCTATCCATTATTTTACTTTGCCCCCTGTTTGACTTTCTTCTCCTCTCCTCTTCTCTTCTCTCCTCTCCTCAACTCTTATCCCCCTTCTCCTCTTCATCCCCTTCATTCTTTCATCTTTTGTTTTTTTTTTTTATTTTGCAGTTCTCTTTTTGTAAATATTTTCGACTGCCTCTTGTTTGTTGTTCTTGTTGTTGATTTTCCGATTTCACTGATTTTCCCTCCTCTGCTGTTAAGCATCTTTGCTGTCTTCTGTTTCCCCTCTGCGGATGTCCTCTTCGGATATTTGCTGTTCATGCATTTAGTGTATAACTATTTTCTATTATTTAAGTTTAGTCTTTGCTTTTCTTCCTCGCTTCTTTCTTTTGCTCTTTCTTTCTGCTTGGAAGCTTTGCTTTGCGTTGCGTTGCGTTGCGCTGCTTTGCTTTGCTCTCTTCTCCTCTCTATGCTTTTCGCTCCTACTTATCTGCTGGCCTTCTACATGTATCTCAAATCATGTATCTCCTAAACTTCATCCTTCATTTCTTACTTAACTAAACATAATTTTCTGTTTCTTAGCTTGCGATTTTCGACTTTCGACTTTCGGTTTCGGGTTTTGCTTGCGTTTTCTGTATCTGTATCTTTATCTGTATCTGAGTTTTTAAACATTTATTTTATGTGAACTGCATGGTTTCTTCTTGTCCGATTCATCCGATTCTGAATGTTCGATTTGTTGGTTGTTCATGTGGTGGTGGTGGTTATCTTCTATATCCGATCTGATCCTGCTTCTGCTTCCGATCCTCCTCCTGCTCCTGCTGTTGTTGTTGTTGTTGTTGTTGTAGTGTTTGATGTTCATCTTCCTCTTGCTCTGGGGCATGCTCTCTCACTCGTCCAATTTATATAGTACTCAAATGGGGTACTAACAGATTATAGCTAGAACGAACGAAACTTCCATTAGATCCAATCAAATACAATGCGCTGCACGTTTTCCTGTAGTTCAGGGGATCTGTTGGTCTGGACTGGGGAGTGGCGGGAGTAGAGTGGGGCTGGGGGTGGTGGTGGGGGAGGAGGACTCATGTAGTAGATGGATGATATTTACCTAGTACGGATTACCAGTGATAAGACTGCTTAGTAACTATACTGTACATATGAGAGAGAAAGAGAGAAAGATAGATAGAGAAAATAGAGAAATGATGATGTCGATTGTCATTGTTGTGGTCGTTGTTGTATCATTAAAAAGCAGCATAAACCAAAAAAAAACAAGTAAAGTTACATTGGTTTTAGTATTGATTGAAACATAGTATTAATTGATTGATTGATTGATTTTGTGGTGATTGAACAGATATCTGAAGCAAACAGGCAAGCAACAACAGGCAGCACTCAAAAACACATGAAGCCGATGATTCAGTCAGTGTATCTGTTGTGTGTGAGTGTTGGTGTGTGTGTGAGCAGTGTTGGCAAGTTTGTTCAAGTGTTGGGAAACGTTGAATCCTTGGGAGAGGTTTCAGTTTCGGTTCAGTTTCAGTTTTGGAAAGAAGCTCTGAATGGAAAGCAAATGAAATGAGGAGGCGAGTGATATATGATCATCTATTTGTTGTTTTTTTGTTTTTGTTATTTGGTGGGGGTGGGTGGTATTTTTGGTATGGGGTTTCGGGGTTAACAGAGAGACAGATCTAAGCTCTAAGAGCGCACGGCGCACATGCAAAAACAGTGTTGGTAAACCGAAGAGATACGATAGTATTGTGTAGTGTGCTACAACCCAAAAAATCGAATAATGGAATGACAACTAAATCAGTTTCTGATGGTGGGGTGTGGTGGGGTATGGGCATGTGGGAGGTGGAACACTCTTCTCCAGATAACTTTATGGGGTGGTCTTGACAAAGAGAGTTTGTGGAAACTCAGCGGCAGAGATTCATAGAGAGTGAGAGAGGAAGAGAGTTGGCAACAGGGAACAGAGACAGAGAGAATTAGAGAGAGAGGGAGTCAGAGACAGAGATTGAGAGACAGACAGAGACAGAGACAGGACAGAGGACAGAGAAGAGAGACATCACTCACCTCGCGAAGACCTATTTGGGAGCGGCTTGATGTGGATACTGTGTGTATGCCTCGTCGGGTGATGCAGCTGTGCTAGCCTGTTCGGAATCTGTCATTGGCATTGTTGGTATAATAGTTGGTTGTGGTGCATAATATGGATAAGTTGGACTAATATACTGTAACGATGGAGAAAAGTTCTATAAAAGAAAACCGAAAAGAAACGAAATGAAACGAAACGAAACAGAACGGAAAATTGTATATAAATGAAACCAAGAAGAACGCAAAACATTTTCAAATTAAGATAAAAATTAAAAAATATAACAAGAGAAAGGAATAAAAGAAAAGAATAGAAAGAGTACAAATTATATATCAAATTATTGAAGATTTTATATCATTCGAGGCGAGGCGCACACAAGAACCGCCTCCAGTGTGGCATGTGGCATATGGCAGGTGGCAAGTGGTTGCTAGAGAACTCTCTTTCTTTCGTCTCCCAACAAATATAACCCGCATATACAGTTGTGTATGTATCAGATCGGATATATATGTTGTATTCGACAGAAAGAGCTTTTGGGGGGGACAACGAGGGGGCTGGGGTTCGATCGATTGCTTACAGAGTTGCCAATTTGAAGGGTGGCCAACTGTGGCATCATAGTTCCATATGGCACGGCCGTGTCGCCACTGACCATCATCGAGATGCCGCGTGGTTGCACCTGATTGACAGCCTCCGGCTTGTACGAGGTGACGCCCAACTGCGGAGCGGCAGCCATTTGCATGTACTACAAAAAACAAAGAGTTTAGAAACTGTGTTTTGGTTGTTGTTGTTGAGGTCACTCACCTGATCATCTACCTGAGTGATCGGCTGGGTCATCATGTAGCCGGGTATCCACTGGGACCCAGCCACTGGATAGCCACCCACCTGGGGGGCACCGAATCGCGAGTACGGCACACCGATGGGGGTGCCCACGTTGACGCTGACGCCGTTCTGCTGCATGCTCGGGTCATAGGTGACGGGTATGCCCTCGGCGGAGACATCGCGCCACGCACGGGCGTTCGGGTCGGGGGTCTTGAAGAGATTCTTCTTTTTGGGTCCGCCATCGGCGAACTTCACCAATAGTGGATCTTTGGCACCCGGTATTGTGTTACCATTGAACATCTGAATGATTTGCTCGCACTTTTCGCGACTCTCCATGCGGGCAAAGCCAACGCCTAAGCAAAAGAGGTCAATGTATAATTTCTAGGGTATTCCAAGTGCTATAGTGTGTAGGCTTACCCTTTGAGTTCATCTGCTGATCACGCAATATTCTGGTCGAAACAACTTGTCCGTATTTCGATAGCATTGACTCCAGATCAGTTTCTTTGAAGTGGGGCGGCAAATTTGCGATATACAAATTTGTGGGATCCTGTTCCTGTTGCTGTGTTGGTTGTTGTATGCGGATTTCGGGTCAGAGTTCAACACACGGCACGCGGGGTGGTGGAGAGTGTGCGTTCATTGGTTGAAGATCAATCGAATTGAATCAGTTTTTAGTTTGGTTTTGGTTTGAGATTTGGTTTGTTGTTGGACACAAATGTTAAACGTTACACAAAAGCATTTGGCAGTAAGCAATTGGTGTATAGGTGTAGGTGTGGGTGTGTATGCATATGTATATGTGTGTCAACGAGAGAGAGAGAGGGGAGTAGAGAGAGAGAGATTAAGAACATAGAGAGATTTTGTCATTAGTAAAAATTCAAATTTATTTCCAAAAATGTATCTGTGTTGTCGAACTCTTTATCTGTGTGTGTGTGGTGTGTGGTGTGTGTGTGGGGTGGTCGATTGTCTGTTGTCTGAGTGTTGTGTGTGTGTGTTAGTGTGCCTGACTGCTGATGGGAATGTATCTGTGTGTCTGAATGCCTCCTCACAGACTTAAGCAATATCTTAACCAAAAAAAAAACAAACAAAGAAAAGGAACTCCTCTCTCAGCGAGAGAGAGAGCATCCATAGACCTATTGCAAAACATCATATACCCCCCCTGAACTATGGATATCTCTGCTGCTGGCGTAGTGGTGGTGGTGGTTGGTGGTTTTTGGTGGGTGGTTGGTGTTCCCTCATCGCATATTCGTATACATAATGACAGACTGGAGATGGTGATGGCTTAACTAAGTTAAATACCTGATCAGCTGATTTAGTATATGGTATAGTATGTCTTAGGGTTCAAATGAGATCTGTTTTGTGGTTGTTTATACTTAGAGTTAAGATTGGTATTTGGTTTGATTGATATATAGTTTGGCCGGCACAGGTTTGTAGCAATTTGCGTACTCAAACTCAACGAACAACACAACTGTTTCAAGAGCAGGTTGCAGTACGAGTAGTAGTTGGAGTAGTAGTAGTAGTAGTAGATGGAGTAGTAGTAGTAGTACAGGTTGGTGGTTATATACTTTTTATACTTTGTTTGGCTGGCTATAACTTCAAAATACACGAGTATACAGTTTATACAGTTGAATATATAGAATATATATATCATTGAATATATAGAATATATATATCATTGAATATATATATATATATGATGTAATAGCAGAAGAGAGAGAGATATATGTATATATATTTACTTGTTTCTATTTGGAGATGTTTCATTTATGTGGCTAAATGTTGTATGTGTGTGTCTAAGGCCTACGCAAATACCAAAGTACAAATGTGTGTGTAAGTGTGTGTGTGGTCTCTCGGCTAAGCCTCTTATTGGAGCCATGTTTTTACACGTTTTTAATGAGCATTTAATGCCACAGACATCAGCGGGAAAACTTTTTGATTTAATATATGCACGAATGAATGGCTTGGCTTCCAACGGATTCCAACAGATTCCAGCATCCGATCCGGCAGGCAATCCTCTGTTAAGCCTCTGTTAATCTTCTGTTAAGTGGCTGCTAATTATTGTTGGTGGCATTTATACAAAAGTGAAATGTTTCCACTCCCAGCAATGAAGATGCAGCGAATGGGCGGGGGTGTGGCAACGGGGACTTTCGCTACTTAAATCTACTAAATGTTTAGTTAGTTTTTGATTTGTTACGCTAGAATCTACCCATATTTCCCGGATGTTTAGCAACTAAACTACAGTCAAAGGTAGCCAAAGAACTGATTAAAACGATACTCTAGAGATTGATGTATATTTTACTTAAGTTTTAAGATAAGTTCTCGTTATAGCTATCTTGAAATAGAAACCAGAAAATGAATCAAATGTCAAAAGTACGAATACATATTTTGATGAAGTATAACCAGAGATTATAGAACACACAGATTGATCATATACAGTGGTCGCTGGTGCCGCTCTCTTTCGAGGGTCCATCCGTTGTCTGTTTGGCTGTTTTCTCAAGAGAGAGCTGAGCCAAGGATGGTCCTCACCACAGCGGACGACTTTTCCGGTCAACTCTCTCGGAGAGGGGTTTCAATTTGTTCTAATCTGTGTGTGTTCTATCATCTTTGGAGTTCCTCTAAGGGGGTATGGGATGTTGGGTGGGGGGATTCAAAAATATCTATGAAAATGTACTTCAAAATATCAAAACAAAGTAAAAAGTTGATTCCGTACTTTCTTTATGACTAACTTGATTGGTTATACGAGTAGGCGGGGGCTGTGTTTGTATATACATAAAACTACACCTAAATAGAATGTCTTTATGGAGGATTCCTATATATATATATATATACTACGAGTACGAGTATAGACCATACATACTGCTGTATTGTAGGTATACTGTGTGTGTATGCTGTGTGTTTGTGTTTGCCTAATGAGAGCATGAGATTATACGCTATAATTACAATTAAATACCTGTACTATAATGCTTAATGCAATTAATTTACCAAACAAATCTCTCGCTTATGGACACTATTGTTGTGTTTTTTTTGTGGGTTTGGGGATTTCGGGGGGGCGGGGGTGGGGCGGTAGGAGTTCTGTATTCAAAAATTCAATTGTATTTCGCAACTGCTAAAGGAGGATTAAAGAGAAGGATTATTTATTTGATGACTGTCTGCTGCACAACTAATGAATGCCATTATAGTAAATGCATTAATTCTCAATCGAAACTATCGAAATTATCGAAAACATTATCGAATGTACACTAACTATAGTCATGTCATAACTATCGATTCGTATTGTTTGTATCTACCTCTAGCGAAAAAGAAAACCAACAAAAGGAGCATTAAGAGTTCTAGAATTTTGATATGGATACCGAAAGGGTTCTGTAAATACTAGACAAATCGTTTGTAGTCTCTAGGTTCGGTTATAATGGAGGATAAGTACGAGTATGTGTGGTTTTGGTATACGACAAACGGTTATACAAAGAGAGTCTTGAAACAACACTACGAACTAGGGGATGGGCTAGGGGCTAGAGGATTGGCGGTTGGCAGTTGGGGGTTGGATTTGGATGGGACAGGACAGGACAAGAGTCTGGGATGGGATTCGAGATGGATGATACAGAAATAATACAGAAAACAAAAGAATACACATGTAATCAACTAAAAAGAGAGAGATTTGTATTTCCACGCTTTGGAAGGAGTTTTCCAGAAGATGATTAATAATCGATAACTAATCGAAACTTTATCAGCCATTAAACAAAACAAAAGGGAGAGAATTCTAGAGAAAAACTTAAATAGAAACTAGTAAAAGTAGGAGGCAGCTGGAGGTGGAGGCGTGGTCAGTACAGTAAACGAAATGAATGGATGATTTGGAGCTGGGTTTAAGGCGGGGGATTGACTGGGATTTCGACTGGGTTTCTTGGGGTTTGGACTTGGACTTGGGATGGGGATGGGGAGGTGGATCATCTTTTGGGGCGGTGTGTGGGGGGTGAGTATTACTTGCATGCAAACAAACGTACAATGGCCGGCCTATGAAGCACCCAGATACCCACTTTGGCCATCTGAGCTTGCACGCCCTTCCCCTGCAGTCCCTTGACGGCGCACTCGGCGAAGGCTGGCTGCTCGAAGTCGACGAAGCCGTAACCTGCAAGAAAGCATATTTTGTTTTTGTTTTTCGTTGTTTTTGTTTTTGTTGTTGGTTGTTGTAGTTGTTTTTTGTGTGTTGTTGCGGGTTGTGTTGACGGGTTGTGGGTGGGGGGATTTTTTTTATTTATTTTTATATTTATTTTTTTTTAATTGCATGTATAAATATATATATACGATATATCGAGAGATAGAGTGTGTGTGTGTGGTATTTATTTAGATTTCCAATGGTTTTTTTTTGTTTTTGTTGGCACACAAATTGAAAATTGAAAACGCAATTCAATCAAGAGCCGATGGTAAAAAATACGAATAAAAAACAGTGGAGTATTTTTTGGTGTCGGGTCACGTGCAACGAAAACAAAATTGAAACAAAAACAAAATATTTGTTGAGCGGAGCAAAGAAAGAGAAGAAAAAACGGGTGAAAATTAAATTAATAATTAATTTGGTTTCAATTCAAGTCAAACACAGAAGAAATACCACAAAACAATTCCAAAAAAAGTACCAAAAAAATACTTAATTATATGAAATATTTATATATAATTTAAATGATTTGGAGGAAACAAATTGAAGCAATATTGAAAACAAATACAAATAAATGTTAAAAATACTTAAAAAAAAACTAACTCATTGCTTTAAATACTTTAAATACCGAAATAATACTGAAAAATACTTTTGGAAATGCTGAAAATATTAAGCAAGTATTCAAAATACTAAACAAGTATTGAAAATACTAAAAAAATATTGAAAATGCTAAAACAAGTATTGAAAATACTAAAAAAGTATTGAAAATACTAAAAAAGTATTGAAAATACTAAAAAAGTATTGAAAATACTAAAAAAGTATTGAAAATACTAAAAAAGTATTGAAAATACTAAAAAAGTTTTGAAAATACTAAAAAAATATTGAAAATACTAAAAAAGAATTTAAAATACTCAAGAAATTCTAAATAAATGCTGAAACATACCAAAACAGTACTGAAAATTAAAAAAAAAAAAAAAAGAAAAATACTAGAAATTCGGATTTGTAAAAACGCATAAAAAAGGTACTCGGAAATGAATAAAATCCAAGAGCGAAATCTATATTTATATTAATACACGCACACACATCGACAGAGAAAGCCTTTCAGAGTTGTACAAATTTTACAGCTTGTTCGATTATCGATTACATTAGATGTAGTATTATAGTCATTGTCATTGTCATTGGCATTATCATTATCAATATCATTAGCAGTAGAGTAGTAGTAGTAGTAGTAGTTGGGGTGCATCTGTAGCAGTAGATAATACTGGTAATACTGGAGTAGTATGTATGTAGTATACAATATATAGAGTGGAATGCATGAATGACACGATTGAACAAATTGCGAAATGAGAAAGAAACAAAACGGAAACGGAACTCATAAAACGATAACCAGTAGAAGGGAAACCAAGTGAATAATCGGAATATTTCCAATCGAATCTTTGTTTTAGTATGGTTCCAAAAATCATATCAGTATCTACACAGTCGTACATAATGTACAAAATGTATATAAGCTTACAATCAAATTTAGTATTTTAAAGGAAAGAAAAACCAATTTACAAGAACTAAACCAAAGTGAGGGAAACGCTGAATACTTTTCAGCATCTGAGGAAATCTATGCTTCTTTTTCTTTCTTTGAAAAGTATTCCGAATTCCTCAAACAAAAATCGAAGTAAACAAAAATTAAAATAATATTTCAATGAAATTTTATCATTTCTTTTTTTCGTTTGTTTTGTAGTATTTTTATAGGTATTTTTTTTTTGTTTTTTTGGGTACATAAACACATACTAATAATACATATACGAAAAACACACATAAATAAAATAATGATGAGAATGGTGAAGAAAAAAATACCTTTACATTTGTTTGTTGTTTTATCTAAAATCGCCTTGGTTGATATAATGGTTCCGTATCTGAAAAAAGTTGTATACAAAGGAGAACACAAGAGATTGAATTAGAATTGGTACTAGAATTAGAGGGTGAGCTAAAGTCGAGTCAACAATATAGGGGGCGATGGGCACAAAGAGTGCGATAATCAGATTATAAACACATTCATGTATCTCTCACTCTGCGTGTGTCTGGTGTGTGGTTGCATGGCTGTGTGCCACGTGCCGCACACACAAATGCTGTACCTTTCGCATAAGTAATTAAAGTCCCATTAAAATGCAATTTTTATGCTCGTGGCGCTCGAAAGTAGGCAATGCTACGACGAGTATCTGTATCTGCAGAGGGGCTAGAACGAACCCTTGCCGGTGAGTGGGGGCGGGGCGGGGGTATACCCCTTTGAATTGCTCATTTATTCTTGCCCCATAATTGACTTAGTCCGTGTGTCCTGTGGCGCTCCATTTCAGCCCGACAGCCATCCTGCCTGACAACCAGCCAGCCAGCCAGCCAGCCAGCCGCCAGGGTTGCTTGTCAGGGTGCTTGCTACCTGATTGCCTGCCTGCCTGCTGCTGCTGCTGCCTCCCCCCCCCTGCCCAGTGGGTTGGGGTTGGAATTAAATCGATATCTTCTTAGTTACAACTCTCATACCCCTCTCCTAGTACCCCCCCTTGCTACTGCCCATTGAACACCCCTTATAAATACATAGTTATAATAACATTAAAGCCTCGAGCCTCGGCCTTTTCCTTAGCCCCTTTGGCTCCTCCTTTCCTAATAAGCCGCTTATTTTGATTGCCTGCAGCGGGAGATGGCGATGCGGAGAGGAGTCTGCACTTTTCCCTGGCAAAAACAAATTAACCTTCTATTTAATTACTTGACTTATTACCAAGGAACCTCCCACAGCCGTCCAGCCATCCTGCCTCCCCGCCCTCCCTCCTCCTCTTCCTCTGATGCTTTTCCATTAGTTTTTTATGCTTCTGTGACGCCGCTAATAACTTATTTTTTATGCATAAAGGAAAATGCGATATGCGCAATGGAAATGGAAATGGAAATGCCATTCGTTCGTTCATTCGTTCGTTCGTTGATGTTGACCCATAATTAAGTGGTGGTGGGGCACTTGTGACAGGCAGTTGGGGGCACGCTGCGTATGCGTAATGCCACACACTTAATAATACGTTTATTTCCCCGTCCCCCACCCCCTACCCCCACCTTCACCACCGCCTCACTGATTTCTCCTTTGCTGGTGGTTTTTATTATTATTTTTGTGTGTGTGTTTGGGCTTTTTTTTGGTTTTGTTTGGTTTGCGGCCATTGATGAAGCGTGCGCACTAATTAGTGGATTTTGTTTAGTTTGCAGAAACTTTTCATGGCGGGGGGGCTATCATTTTTTCGGGTGTGCGGGAGGGGGGGTTTTCTTTTGGGCCGCAAAAAGAAGGGTGGCTCCGGCGCCTTTTGGGGGTGACGCAGCCAAGCGGAAGGGACTGAGGCTTAGCCCCTCATTAGCAGAAGGGATGAAGGGTGTGGGTGGGGGTGGGGTTGGGGGTGAGTGCTGTGGTTTCGATATGGATTTAGGGTTCCCACAGAGAGAGAGAGGGCAGAGGGCAGAGGGCGGACTCAATCAATAGTCCGTCACATACAACATTTCGGTTACGGTTCGGCTGCTGGCATTTGGTATGCTTGATGGGGCTCCCACAAAAACCAACCAAGCCTCAACTCAAAGATACAATTGGGCATCCAAATGGAGGACTCAGAGGACAGAGGTTGGAGGGGTGGGGGAATATCTTAAGAGCAGCAGATACGCACATGAAGGGCAATGCCCAGGCCTAAGCCCAAAGATAATGCCGTTAATTTCGCAAAAAAGTATCTTAAAGATACAGTAATTTGCAGTCCTTGGACTTACACAGGGAAACATATTATTACAGATATAAAAAAAAGTGTCTTAGCTCCTGGTGGGATGCTACTGTCTACTTTTTTGTACTGTTTCTACTTTAAGTCAACGTTTAGCTTGACGCTTAGCTCAAAAAGATACAATACAAAGCCCAAAGATACAAAAGTATCTTTCGATAGTGTTTAGTCCTTAAAAGAAAAGTCCAGACACTTGTGAGCAGATTGTTGAATTTAAACTAACTTTATTTCAAAAACTTTGGAGCTTATATGTAATTTTACAATCATTTTTCTTATGGCTAGACCTACGGAACGGGTGCATCGGTACTTACAGTGGCCAACCTATTGCATGCAGATAAGTAAAATAGTGTGTTCATGTTTGAACAGATAGAAAACACTTCAAAAGTATCCCCTAAAACGTATACTTACCGCTCTAATGGGCTCTAATGCCACTCTAACTACCTCCCATAGTTCTGCCCATAACCATACCACTATCATCTAGAGTTCCCATTCCGCACGGAGCGAACCCTTGTGAAAGGAGAGGCATTTATCTTCTTATTTTCCGCCTCAAGGACCAGCGCCCATCAAATCTCTTGGGGCTGCCCGGAGCGGCTCAAAAACAATTAAATTGAATTTGCATAATGGCCGCCGGGACGCCCCTCTCTTCCCCCCTTTCCCATAATGCAATTTAATATGATAGGTAGACCGCAGAGATACAAGACACACAGGAGGCTGCAGGACACTGGACATGACCGCAGGGCAGCCTGCAGAATGCTTGATTGCATTCATATCTGATTTGAAGAGGCTTCTTTTGAGGAGGGGGTGTGGGGTGTGGGGGGCTGTGTTGCTGTACTCACTGTGCACACATATTAACTAGATCCTTGTCGGTTGTGCCCTGCTGCAGTCCGCGTATGTAGAGGTTTGTCTTCGACAACTGCTCGCCGCCCTGCTGGTTCTGGTTCTGCACGGTGCCGTTGGGACCCATGTTCGTGTTGGTGTTCGTCGTGTTGCTCAGGCTGGTGCTCAGGGTGCCGCTCTGGGAGCCGGTGTTCGAGGAGCTGCTCGAGTTGGTGTTGCTCGGTGAAGCTGCCGTTGGCACACGCTGGCCGTACTGCAAACAAAGAGAGAGAGCGAGAGAGGGATATAAGTATCTGTATCTGATGAGTATGGTCAAGGAGTAGATGTATGTATAATCGCTGCATGACGATGGAGAAAGACTCTCTCAAAAGTATTTTTATTGAAATTCCATCTGGAAATAGCTGCCATTCGAAGTTATTGAATGCCGCTGCTGCCGCTGCTGGCTTACACAATAGCTACGGATACGGATAGGTAGAGAGGCGGGGGGCGGGGCATGCCCCCAAGAGGAGACATTGGCATGTCGACGACAGCCATGACGATGGCGTTTTTCACTTAAAATGCCACACATGTGTGCGCCAGAGAGAGAGCGAGAGAGAGGGAGTCCCTGCCAGGACTGCTGCCAGGACTCCCTCCTCGCTGCTGCAGGACATTTTGGCACTCGAAGCAAGGCGTTGAAAATCCATAAAATTTGTATGCAACAAACAAAAGGCTTGGCTTTCCCACCATTCCATTCCATTCCATTCCGTTCCATTCCATTCCATTCCATGAGAATGCCTCTCCTGCCATTGAGATACATTTTTGAAAATTTGCCAAAAAACATTATTTTATTCGAGCGAAAACGCTGAAATATGCAAAGCCATCGGAGCACAAACAGCGAACGATGAGGGGCGAGAGGGGGGAGGGGCAGGGGGAGGGGGCATGTGGGAAAAGTTGAAGAAACGCAGAGGAAAAGTTCAACTGCAAATCCAGTGAAAAAGGGGTTAAGGGTGCGTTCTCCTTTCTTTCGGGGAAAACTTTTGCACTCAGCCACAAATCCATTTGGATCCCAGACTCTACGTGTTCCAACCTAGAGGGGGGGAGGTGCGTGCTAGCTCTCTGGCTCTCTAATTGATCCAGAAACAAAAACATTCTCACTTCCCAATGGTCAATGATCAATGCCGGTGGTCGAGGGGGTGGGTAGAATGAGTGGAGAGATGGAGCCCCTGAAATGTGATTGACGGAGAGGCAGAAGCTACTACAACAGGAGAGTTCCTTGAGCGAGGAGATACTCCTTGACTTCTCTCTTTCCTCTCATCCTCTCTCTTCCTCCCTCTCACTAAAGAGCAGTGGAGGTGCCCCTTCTACCCTCTTAAATCACATCCATGAGTTACATTTTCAAGTACAGTTTAACCCTAAGTATAAATTCTCTTTCTCTCTCTGTCTCTCTGTGTGTGGAGCATGCAAAAACATAATTAAATAATAAATTCCGCCAGTAAATTGCAAGTCTCGCAAAGTCAGCGAAAATCGCACACACAAAAGAAGAAGAAAAAAGCACTCATACGCCCTGTTGTGTGCCAATGAACTTTCCGCGCATTCTTAGCATTCGCTTGCCTCTGTCGCTGTCTGCCCCTCTGCCTCTGCCGCGTCCCCTGTCCCCTTGTTCATGCCCTGCCTGTCTGTCTGTCTCTCTGTCTCTCTGCCTCTCTGTCTGTCTGCTGCTGCTGCTGTGGCCTGTGTGCGCCGCCTGCCGCTCTGTCTGATAATGAAATTATATCGTTCTAATAATTTTATGCACAGCAACGAACGGAACGAACGGAGCGACGGACAACGAACCGGCAAATCATCGCGCATAAACTACACACATGAAGCCCCCCAGACACACACACACACAGACATACACTTGCAGATACAGATACGCCACAAACTAACAGATATTCTATCTCTCTCTCTTCTTTTTTGTTGTTTTTTTATGTGTGTCACGCCAAAATCGGCCAAACGACAAGTTGCCTGTTTTTTATTTTATTTAATTCCCCCCTCCCCTCCCCTTTCCCCTATGGCTGTGGTTTTTTATTTCTTTTTATTGTTGCCATTCGCTCGCTTCTTTTTTTTGCAAAAACCAAAAAAATTGCGTCATTTGCAAATTCGAAAGTTGTCTCTCTCTCTCTCCCCTACCCTTCTCTTCTCTTGGCACTCTCTCTCTCTCTCTCTCCCCTCCCCTTCTCCATTCGCACTCTCTTCTCTCTTTCTCTGAATCTTCCATCAATTCTGTGTCTTTGGTTCTTCGTCTGGGTCTTCCCCTTTCATAATCCTCTTCCGCTTTCTTGCCACACACGTGTGTGCCGCCCTGAGACTTTGGCCAAGTGTTTGCCCCGCCCCTCCCTGCCCCCCCCCTCTACTACTCGTCTAAGCGGCACACATTAGCACACGATGATAGCATTTTTCTTTCTTTTTTGATGTGTTAACGTTAACCCCCCATTCCCCCACCCCCCCTTGCCCCTCCCCCTTCCGCCTCTCTTTGAACGATTATTTATGCGCATTTAATTTGTTTACTTATTTATTGCATTGCCACGAGACAGCAGCAGACAGCAGACAGCGGAGTGCTGGGGCAAGGTACTCGCACACACAAGTCCCCAAAGGAAGAGCTAAAGGGGGAGGTGGGGAGGTGGGGAGGTAGGGAGGGGGGAGGGTGGTAGGGTGGGTAGGTGGAAACCCCCGAAACGCGAAACAAAAAACTAAAAATACCATTTTAATGGCATAAGCGCAACTTTTTGATTGCCTCGCAGCCAAATGGTGGGACGGAGAGAAGGGGGGAGGTGGGAGGAGGGGGAGGGGGAGGACGAGGCATGGCAGGACGACAAACAAGAAACGATGTCGTCTTCGATGACGATGGCCGGGGAACACGCAATTGTTAATGGCCTCAAAACTTATGGCCCGCCGTTTCGTTTGTTTCTCCTTTCGCCTGGAGATTAGACAAATGTTCATGGGTTACGAGGGCAGGGGGAGGGGGTGGGGGGCATGGCACCCATTTTGATATGGGTCCGAGAGGAGGAATCTGCTGGGGTGGGGCTGGGTTGGGGTTTGGGGTCCGTCTCTGATGTCTTTTTCAGTTATCGATTATGAAGATTGACAGACGACCGACAGCAGTTCGGTAAGCATTTATTTGTCTGTTCTGTTCTGCCCCTAGAATTTTCCACTTAAAAGGGGTCAAAGGGGTCAAGTGTAGAGTCAGGTGAATAGAGTGAGAGGGGGGGGAGACGGGGTGAGAGACAGGGGAGAGAACTCAGAATGAAATCAGTGGAAATCTTTGAGCCCAGAGCCCCAAGGGAATATCAATCGAATTTCACAATAAATTTCCATTCATCGAAAAGATTGAAGCGAAATGACAGATGAAGATGCAGATACATATAGAGATGCAGATACAGATGCAAATGACAGTACAGTAAGGGCTCTTTATAGAGGATAGCCACAAGGTTTTGATCTAAATACTTTCGATGCGCACTCATTCAATTGTATTTCCATTCGAAAATTGTAACTCAACCCCCAATGCAGCTTATATCATCCCACAAGAAAGATCCTTCATTCTACATGCACATCTCCCCTCTCTACATTGCATTCTACATGCTCTACTGCATACTACATTCGAATCTACACTCGAAACGACATTTCCCATCATACATTCCTTTCGACAATCGTTTCTACATTGAAATCTACATTGCCTTGTACATTATCTACTCCATTTCTACAATTCCTTCTGCATTCTACATTCAGTTCGGGGAAAGCAAACAAAAACCCAAGGGGAAATCTCTGTTCCAAGAATTAGGAACCTGAAAGCCGCAAGGTGTGATGGTGATTCATTTGCCAACATCTCCCTCCCCCCATTCCCATCTCCCCTGTCCTCTCCATCCCCATTCTTCATCTCCCTACCCTCCCCGTCCACATCCCCATTCCTCATCTCCAGTCTCTGCTGTCCAGTCTCCAGTCCCCTGTTTAACATCTCCATTAGAGGCCACAACGAAATAATTCTCAGAATTCGAAGCGGAGATCAGAGATCTATCTGTCCATCCGTCCGTCCGCACGCGTCACGTGCCGCCCCGCCCGGTCCGCCAGAAACCGAAGTGCGAAATACAAATGGACTTTGGGTTTGATTTATGGATGTCGCCGCAGTCAGAGGCAGAGCCAGAGCCAGAGCCACAGCCGAGGCCCAAGCCACATACTCGCATAAAATATAATTCATTTAAGTCTTTTCTTTCTCGTCTCTGTGGGGGCGGGGGGAGACGAGTGGTTAGAGGGGGTTTGAGTGCACTCATAATACGAGAGTACGAGTAATATTTCGCAGTCAGTAAATCCACTCCATCATGAGATTTGGTGAGACATTTATGGAGAGTATTTGTCCGAGTGCTCCCCCCAGGCTCTGTCTGTCCGTCTGTCTGTCAAATTTGGTTAACCAGAGGAGAGGAGGGAAAGGGCAGGGCAGGGAAGGAAGGGGCAGGGAAGGGTGGGAATGGGAATGTGGCCTAAAAGCCCTTTCGGTCGAATGGGGAGAGGGGAGGGAGCCATGTTCGTGACTGCTTAACGGCCAAAGGGAACCCCTTTTGGGTGGCGGGGGCGGAGGATGAAAAGTCATCAAATCAAAGAGCAGGAGGGCAAGGGGGCAAGAAGGGCAAGGGGAGGAGTCTTAATCCCAAAATTTTCCATCTGATTGGAAGGAAACTCCACATAAAAATGCCTCTCACGTGACTTATATAAATTAAATGCGTAGCAGAAGGAGGAGGCGGGGGCGGAGGAGGAGGAGAAGGAGGAGGAAGAGGATGAGGATGAAGCGAAGGTAGAGGAAGCGGAGGAAAAGATACGATAGATGGATGGATATTTAGTCGAATGCCAGAGAGAGCGAGCGAGAGAACGAGAGAGAGAGAAGGAAATGTTAACCGTCATCCCATTCGAGATGAGGGGGAGGTTGCTTGGGGGTTGGGGCTTGGTGGCTGGGGGTTTCCCTCCCCCAATAATTGACGCAAGTCATGCTGCAGAGTTGGCAGGTGGCAAAAGTCAGGCATTCCAGAGGTTCCGGGAGTTCAGTTCGGTTCAGGGACCACGACATGCCAATGCCAGCAGAGACAGAAAGCGAGCAAGAGAGAGAGAGAGAGAGAGAGAGACAGAGAGAGAACGATTTTCCAAGAATTTTCGTATCATCTGCTGCTGCTGTTGCTGCTTCTGTGGCAGGTGGAAGCTGGCAAAAGAATTTATGAGATATTTGCAGACCATTCAATCGATGGCGAGAGACCCCACACTTTCTCTCTCTCTCTCTCTCTGTGTGCTCTGTGCTCTCTCTCTCTCTTGGTTGAGATCTTCCACTTTCCTTTGTTTGCAGTTCATTCATCCTCTGGCCTTCAGCTGGCGAAGATTTGGGCGCTGTTTGGCGGACTTTTATGATCTGATTGATGACTGATAAGCAAACACACACAAATGATTGCAATGATTGCACGTCCAAACGATTTCTGTTGGTTCTTATCACGGGAATATTTCCAAGAATATTGCTAATCCCCCATCCCCCAGTCGCCAGTGGCCATCCCCAATGCAATTTCTAGCAAGGCCCCGCCCCGCCCCTCCTCCTCCTCCTCCAAGTTCGTTTATAAATAAATCGAGGCGAATATTTAATACAAGTTTTTGCTTTAATTTCGCTGCTGTTTAATGTTTAACCAGACAGTTTTTCCAGGGGTTTTTCTTGCACATTTTCATGGCGATTTTTGTGCATTTCTCTGCACATTTTCTGGCTCTGCGTTTTATTTATAAATTTCGCATTGTTTGGCGTTTTATTCTTGGAATGTTTTTTGCTGTTTTTTTTTTTTTTGGATTTTTTGGGGGTTTAATAACAATATAAATAAATTGTGCGGCCGCCGGCGACGAATGGCAAAAAGTGTTGACAACATTTCAAGTATTTGCATAATCTATGAGGGAGAGAGACAGAGAGATACACAGAGATTCTGCTCATCATCAGACGACCGCCCGCCCCGCCCCGCCCCTCCCTCGACCATGTTCTGCCTCCCCCTCTCTCCGATTGCAGAAGACTTTCAATCAGGCAAAAAGGTTGCTCCGTTTCCCCAAGTCTCTGCTTCCCCTTTTCTCTGTTTCCCCTTTTCTCTCTTTCCCCCTTTTCTCTCTTTCCCCTTCTCTCTGCTTCTCTGTTTGTTCTACGTGATTTGGCAAAAGTTTGGGAGCGTGTTGGATTTTTTTCCTATTTTTTTTGGGATTTTATCTGGAATTCGTTGGCGGAATGAGCACGTGCTATGAGAGAGAGGGAACCATAGAGAGAGAGGGAGAGAAAGAGAGAGATGGCACCAGAGACAGAGAGAGCAAGAGAGAGAGAAGAAGAGGGGGGAGGGAAGGGGAGGGGGATAAACAACAGCAGAGATAAATTATCTAAACAATTGCCACAAGATTAAAGAAGAAAACTCAGAGAGATTTCTGTGGGGTGAAGAGAGCAGGTTGGGCGGGGGGTGTGGGGTGTGCGGGGTGCGGGGTGTGCAGTGTGGGGTGTGGGCGGTGCAAGGGGGGGGCGGAAATTTTATGAAAATTTCGAAATTGTTTATTTTACTTTGGAATTGTATTCCTTAGATGAACTATCTGACAAATACATCGACAATTAGTCAGAATCTACACATCTACATCTACATTTACCCTCGCTCAAATGTTGAATACCCTGTAAATTCCACAAGACCCTGCCCTTTCTTCCCCCCCCTGCGGGGAGAGTTGCACAATTCCCAACTTAACCGCAAAGCAACATTTTGCTGCTTCTCACAGATGCTAGCCGTACGGGGGGACAAAAAGTATCTGACAGATAGGAAAACTCATGTCTGATATTGAAATGTGGCAGCAACAGGGAAGAGACAGAGGGAGAGAGAGAGAGAGTGAGAGGGGGGGAGGGGAGAGCATGGCTTACTGGCCGCCAGTTCACAGTTGCAATCTCATGTCACCGCCAGATACTCTCCTCTCGCATGAGCTAGAGATACAGATACAGATACAAATACAAATACAGCCACAGCCACAGCCCCTGCGGAAGCGGTGATCTCTCGAGTGGGTGAATGCTGGTAGGTAGGCAGATGTGTGGGTGGGGCTTGGGGGGCATATGGAAAGCAGTCACAGAACTCGAGACTCGCGCCACTCGATGCCACTTGGCGACTCTTGTGGCACCCACAATAAAATGCAATAATTTTATTGAATTAAAGAACATAACTCAATTGAGAGCGAGAGGAGAAGAAAATGAGGAAAGAGCATAATATAGGGGGGGATATAGGGAGGGAGAAGAATGAGCAGAAAGAAGGAAAGACTCTGCAGAAACGAAGATTCCTGAGAAGAAAGAGAAGAAGGAGAAGAAAGAGATGCAAAGGGAAAGTCATAGAAGACCCAAGAGGCACACAATCAACCTGCTGCCACTTGCCACTGCCAGGATAAGGAAGCCAAAGCCTTGCAACATTGCTCCCAAGAGGCTTTAGCTATCGCTTACGCTTCAGATACTTTCATTTGCTATCGTTCCAAGCACCTCCCCTTGCCCTATCGACTACCATTCACAACATTCACAATAGTCATTCGAATCACATGATGAATCACGCTTCAAAATCTGTTGGAATACTCGCAAATATTTCCCAGAAATAACACTCGAAATGCTCCGATAAACGGCAGACAGAGAGAGAGGGAGAGAGCGAGAGACAACTACAAATGAGTGAAATTTATCGCCAAATGAAACACTAAAAGCATTTTAGCGCGATTAGTCGTCCAGTGGCAAAGGCAGACACAGACAGTGACCGGCAGACGGACAGCGAGAGAGAGAGACAGAGAAGAGACAGAGAGAGAGAGAGGGTTAAAGAAAGAGGAAGAAAGCAAGAGCGAGACAGAGACAGAGTGAGGGACGGGACGGGGAATGGGGAAGTGGGGAATGGGGAGTGGGGCATGGGGCATGGGGGGTTGGAGTTCTGTCTTGTCTGGTGCCTTCGATGGACAGTCTGTTCTCTGTTCTCCGTTCCGTTTGTTGGCAGAATACATTTTAGCATTAATTGAGAGAGAGAGAGGGAAAGTAGTTGTCTCTCCTGCTGTGCCCCTCCTGCAGGCCCCCTCCCCTTCTCATAAGAGCACTTCCTCCTGAGGTAAAATGCAAGTAAATAAGATTTTAATTGAAGCTTTTAGCACGGAAATGGAATATTAATGGAGAGAAAGAGAGCGAGAGAGGGTGAAAGAGGGAGAGCGAGAAAGCTGATGATGAGTTCTGTTGCTGCTGCCCTGCTAGAGGGGCGGGGCGGGGCGGGGCGGGGAGGGGCACTGCTTATATAAGCCATGTTTTTCCATCAATTCCGATGAAAATTTTCTAATCTAAAACGAAAGTTCATTTGCAGGAAAGCAAAAGAGGGGGGGAGGAGGTGGGGGGCTACTCATAGGGGGTACTCGGAGAAGCATTAGGGGCATTTGGGGGGCATTAGGGGTACGTCTAGCAGGCAGAAGACAGGCAGCATTTCTGTTGTCAGCTGTAATCCAATACAACAGAATTCCCTACTCCTCCTCTCCCTCTCCCTCTCTCTCTCTCTCTCTCTCTCTCTTTCTTCATCATAATTGCTCCTGTCAACTTCTGTGACCCCCTCCACCACCCCCTCCCTTCGCCAGTCCTATTTTGCAGAAAGGTTTTAAACCCCTCTGATTGGCAGCTGCACAAATTGGGAATGGCAGCAGCAGAAGCGGCAGACCATCCCCCTCCCCCTCCCAAATGAAGATTGAAGACTGAGGGGGGGAGGGGAGGGGTGGTAATAGTGGTAGAAAGAGGGTGGTAGTGGGTAAGGTATAATATTGACCAAATTAGTTAAGGAATGCCAATCAAATGGTAATTCAATTGAAAAGTGTCCACAACAGAAGAGCCAGGTGGAGCGGGAGAACGGAGGGGGGGCAGGCAGGGTGGGAGGGGAGGGGAGGGGAGGATGCAAAGGGAAACCAGGAAAACATTTGAATGGAAACGAGGAAACTCCACAGCAAAAGGACGATGCAGAGTTGGAGCAAAGCTGGAGATGGAGGGAAAAGGAAAATCACTCTGAAGAGCACTCTCGGGTTTTGTGAATATTCCCAGAAGGGAGGGGAGGGTATGGGTATGGCAGGGGGGGGGGAAGGTATGGCACGGGGGTGGAGGTAGATTAAAAACCCTTTGTATTGGTATTCGGGGCATAGCATTGGAGGGAGGGAATTTCACCGTTTCCGAATCGAAAAATATGAAATTTTATATGAAATTTTCCAGGAAACTTTCGACGAAATATTCCCTGAAAATTCGCTGTAAAAATATATAAAATAAGAAGCTTAAACGTGGCTTAGAAATAGGATAGAATTCACTTGGTACATTCCTAAGAATTTCCTAGAATTTCGTATAATTTTCATAGAGAAATTTCCCAGTTTTGCCCGAAACTTTGTGGAGTTTAAGCGGGACATTTGAGTGGAGATAGGAGTAGGAATTGCCAGCCATAAGTCACGGCAAATACATAAGTATATAAGTATATATATACATATATATATCACGATATATGGCGCACACATTAGCGCCACTGACCACTAATCGCAGATAGAGACAGACAGAGAGAGAGAGAGAGAGGGAGAGATGGTGGGTGGCCAGGGAGAGGAAACACATTTCTGCACTTGGCCAACGAGTAATTTATGGCAAAACGTGCAGAAGAAGTCAGCGAGTGGGGGGGAGGGGAAAGTGAAGGGGGAGGGGAGGGGGTGGAGGAGTGAAGGAAGGTAAAAAGTTCGGGGTGGGGGGAAAATGAGAGAAAAGCAATGCCAAAGTCATTGGCAAAATAATAAATCATATCGCAGGATATATTATGTGTATATAAAATATGGCCAAAGAACGTGATCGGAAGCGGTCAAAATGGATCTCCTTTGCCCCCCCACTCCCTCTCCCCTTGCCTTCCCTTCCCCTCCCCATCGTATCACACTCTGGTCTCACAATTAACCAGGGAATATTTGCCGCCGCATTTAAATTTAATTAAGCCTCAAGTCTGGCCAGCCTAAAGCCGACGATGAATGACAACAAAAAAACACTCTATATCCCACCCCACCCCGCCACCCCCCCTTCGCTCTCTCTCTCTCTCGCTCTCCCTCTCTCTGCACGCTTCTCCCTCCCATAAATAATGAATGAAACGAGTCTCGACACAATGAATACTTTGAATCTCTGCGAATGTGGATGCGTGTGAGTGTAAGTGTGCGTGTAAGTGTGTGCGTGTGTGTGTGTGTAGCGGAAGTAACACTTAACTTAAACACGAGACAGAGTCAGAGATAGAGAGAGATAGGGAGAGAGAGAGAGAGAGAGGGAGGGAGAGAGAGAGAGAGAGAGAGAGAGAGAGAGGGAGAAAGAGAAGAGAGACAGGCCTAGAAGATGGATGAGGGCTCACACACACACACACAGAGATAATAGTGAAGAGCACTCCACACACACATGCATACACACACACACATAAGTGTCAATCACACACAGACACAATGAGAGACCCCAAAAAGTGTGACAAAAGACAAAAAACACACGCATTTTGTGAAAGATACATTGTGACCTCTCCCCACCCCCACTCAATGTTCCCCCCCTCCCCCTCCTCTTCTTTCTCTCTTGGTCTCTTTCTCTGTTTTGTATGTGCGTGTGAGAATCATGCGGGTATTTAAATTTAATTTGCAAGCTGACAAAAAAGAAAGCAAAGACGATTTCTTGACACTTCTTCTACCCTCGAGTGTCTCTGCTTCTCCCTCTGTCAGACCGGAAGTGTGTGTGTGTGTGTGTGTGTGTGTGTGTGTGTGTGTATGTGTGTGTGCGTGTGTCTGAGCCCCCACCCATACATGTACATGTATTTTGCTTACAGCAAAGGAAAGGAAAACTTCTGCTAAAAGCCAACATCCAGAACAAAGTCTAAATTTTCTGCATCCCTCTCGCTCTCCACCATCCCTCTCCCTCACTCTCTCTCTCCCTCACTCTCTCGCTCTCTCAATGCTTCCTTCTCTTTCTCTAAGTGGTTTTCGTGTCACTCGATCAACTTCTGAGAGGCGCTTGGGGCTTGGGGGGTGGTTGAGAGGGTGGGGCCTAATGGCGAGAGGGAGTGAGTGATGTGTAGTGTCGGAAGTGCCACTCAATGCCTCAAATTAGAGGCAAAACACACACACACACACACAGCCTACCCTCCAAGGGATTTTCCAACCAAACTTTAAGAATATTCACTGAATGAAAACTCTTTCTCTTTGGCATCCACTGGAAGGTTGCACATTCCACGCACATTCCTCATTGCAGCTGCATTCCTCGTGCAACTGCAACTGCAACTGCCACTGCGGTTGCATTAACAATTAGCTAAATACGAAACGACTTAATTTCCACCCCCTACCCCCCACCCCACCCCTAACCGAAAACCGTAAACCAAAAACCCATTCAAAAGGCGGGAGGCGGCCGGTGGTGGCCACTTTACGAAATCAAACACACACGTTGAATGCCATGTGCCTGCCCCCTGCTGCCCCCCCGCGTGTTGCAACTGATTAACCCTTCGAAATTCCCTCTATTAAACCACCGAATAGGTGCAGCACCTGCACCTGCACCTGCTCCTCTTTTGGCCTGCGGTTGTTGTGATTGTTGCTGGGCGAGAGCGTTTAATGGGAAATCATTTTATCACTCATACGCCACATGAGCCACAGCGGCAGAGCCAGCGGCAGAGAGGGGAAATCGGAGAGGCAGTGACCGAGAAGAGGGGAGTCATGGACAGACAGAGAGAAAGAGAAAGAGAGACGACGGTTGCCACGAGACAAATGTGTCCCCAGAGCAGCGGTCGCCGGTCGCCGTTCACCGCCGGTCGTAGGACAAACAAAACGCCTACGTTAATTACACTGTCCAACACACACACACAGACACAACCCAACACTGGACTGAGGACTGAGGGCTGAGGGCTGTGGGGCCTTTGGCAACAATGAAATTTAACAACTAAAGCAAACTGAAGCTTAATCTAACGAAGCGCCCACCCCCTACCACTCCCACTCCCCCTACCACTCCCACTCCCACTGTCCCCCCTCTTTGCCGTCTGTGTATTTGGGAGTATCTGTGTGTTCGTGACTCATTTCAAAAGCAAACCCGCCTAAGCCTCCTCCTCCCCCCTCCAGTAAAAGCCCACAAAAACCAAACGCAAACGAAATGACCTTTAAGAGGGAGATGGCAACAGACAGAGAGGGAAGTGGGAGAGAGAGGGAGGGAAAGCCATAAAAAGCACCTGACAACAGACACACACACACACAGTTTTGTGGCCAAAAGAGAATAAATTGAGCAACCAAATTTCAATCATTTCTGAATGAAGCTGCTGGCTGCAAGTGCTAACGGGGGGAGGAGGGAGGGGGAAGAAAGATATAAACAGAGAAGAAGACAGAGACAGAGGTAGGGTAGGTAGAAAGAGAGAGAGAGAGAGAGAGAGAGAGAGAGATAGGAAGAAAGGATAGAGATAAAATGAAGAGATGCTGCAAAAGATACATCTGAAACCCTGAGGAAAATCATTCGTCCCTTGCTCTCTCTCCCTCTCACTGTCTGCCTCTCTCTTTCTCTCCTTGCCACCTTCTCCATCATTGTAAACCCACTAGAAGCTTTCTACGATCCAAAGAGACTACTAGAAACATGGATGCCTCGATTAAACCTCATAAAATCCAAGAGACTCCAAGAAAAGTCTCCGAAATGGAAATCCTGGTATTATTTTCCACTTTTGAAAAGTTTTTTACTTTAATAAATGTGAATATTATTGAAATAATACCAAAGAATAACGGACATTTTTTATTTTTGGTGGCTTCCCACAGCTAAAGATACAGATCAACCCATAAATACATAGATCCTGTTGTTTTCAGGCCTTTAACATCTTTCTTTTGGCAGATTCCTTCCTTCCTTCTTTAGTTCTCCTTTGCCTATTAACCCTATTAAGCTTCTCTGGGGTTAAACCTCTCTCTGTCAGGTACAGTCACTCCCTCTCTGGCAATGTGATTTCCACTCGCTTCTGTGCTGCGGTGTGCCAGTCGCTGACTCATTTTCCCCTGAATGTTGCAGTGTACAAGTTTTTCAGTTGCGTCACTTGATCGCCATCAAAGGCTAGGGACGGGGGAGGGGTACCACAAGAGGGCCTATTTATATCTATAGCTCGTGTTTTTTCAAACAGTTGACATAATTTTTGTGTACCGCAATTTCTGATAACACAAAACGTAGTCACTCTGTCTCTCTCTCGCCCTCTGTTATCGCCCGCTGGGGCCTGACTAAACCCCGATATTGTTATCAGAGTCCGTGCTCTGCGGCAGCGGCAGCGGCTGGGGCTGGGGCTGGGACTGTGGCAGGGTGAGCAGTGGGGATATTCTGGGGAAATCACATTATTTTCATTGGAAATTTATCAGATTACACCACATATGGGGAATGAATTTTACATTTCTCGAAATTGAGGGAGTGTGGGGAGGAGCATTTCCCTGGAAAATGGAAGGACAATTCCGGCTACTAAAATGGTCACTTGAGACGTTTTTATTTTTTCCAAAACTAACATTTGACATTTTGTCTTAAAAGCATTTTCAAATATTATTAAAAAACAAAACAAAAATATTGTGTTTCCACCCACTCAGCCACCCCCCCACCCTCTCAACCAGCCATCCATCCATCAATGGGAGGATAAAGCACGAGAAAACTATCCCATTACATTCCTTTCTGAAAGGGGATTCCAGTTCAAGGATATGCCCCTCCCTTTATAAGGAAATTTGGGGGGGATTCTAAGGGAAAAGCCAACCTCATAATATTCACAACATTCGCTTTTATTGCCCCGCCCCCACGCCCACTATTTGTACATCGTATTCTGTGAATAGATCTTGGATATTGTCTAAGAAATACTCGGAACAGATCTTTGGCTTTGGGACAATTTAACAAAATAATTTAAGAAATTATTATATAAGCAATTTGGAACTCTTTTTTAAAGTCCTCAGTCACTTGTGTGAGACTTCTTATATGACATTGTATCATTTTTTTTATATTTACTTATAATTTTATTTTATTTATTTTTCTTTATTTATTTCTTTTGTTTTTTGTTTACTTTTTTTTGTCTTTATTTATTTTTTTATTTTTTTTGTTTATTAATTTTGTTTCCTTCTTAATTTTTTTCTATCTTTATTTATTTACTATTTCTTTTTTGTTCTTTATTTTTTTAATTTTTTCTTTCTTTATTTTTTTTATATTTTTCTTTTCTTTATTTATTTTTTGTGTTATTTGTGTTTGTTTTAATTAATTTTTTTTCTTTTTTTTTATTTAGTTTGGTTTTTCTTATTAATTTTATTCTATCTTTATTTATTTATTTATTATTATTTTTTCTTTATTTTTTTCTTTATTTATTTATTTTATTATTTTTTTTCTTTATTTATTTTTTGTTATTTTTATTTAGTTTTTTTCTAATTTTTTCTTAATCTTATTTTATTAATGGTTTTTCTTTATTTATTTATTTATTTTTGTTATTTGTATTTGGTTTTTGTCCAATTTTTGTTTATCTTAATTTTCTTTATTTAATGTTGTAATTTTCTTGTATTTCTTTCTGTTTCCATATTATTTTGCTGTTTTTTTTATTTATTTATTTTTTTATTTACTTATAATTTTATTTATTTTTCTTTATTTATTTTATTTTTTATTAATTTTTTTTCTTTATTTATTTATTTTTTTTGTTATTTGTGTTTGGTTTTTATCCAATTTTTTTTAAATCTTATTTTTCTTTATTTATTGTGTTAATTTTCATGCATTTCTTTCTTTTATTTCCATATTTTTTTTGCTGTTTTTTTGGTGTTTGTTTTTTTCCGTGTTTGTTATTTTGTTGGATTTGCATGTTTTGTGGCACGTAGAAAATGTTCACGCCACACACCACACCACATCACACAAGTACCGTTAGCAGCAACCCCCGCGAGGCAGCAGTCGGCAACTTTCTGCTAACAAATTGCCCTGTCCGACCGATAGCCTCCCCTCCCCTCCCTGCCTGCTGCCTGCTGTACCCCTCTTCAGTCCAGGAAGTCAGCGCCGTGCGATAAGTGCAAAGAAAAGCGCCCTAAAAGGAGGCTAACAAGGGGGCAGGAAGGGAGGAGGGGTGAGGCAAGGCAAGACAGCAGCAGCATAAGGGCAGAGAGAGAGGGAAAGAGAAGCAGGGCGGAGCAGGGCAGGGCATGGCTGGGTTTGGGCAGGGCAAAGGGAATATGTAAATCCCGAAATTGCCAACAAACCATAAAAAATGCTGAGGCTGAGACATAAAACAGATGAGAAGAAGGAACAAGAACAAGCACAAGTAGGAGATAGAGATAGAAAGGGGGAGAGGGAGAAGAGGTGGCAAGAAGAAGCCAGGAGCAGGAGCAGGAGCTGTAGAATGCCGAAAATGTTGAATAGATAAAGATGAGACGCGAGCAACGCAGCAGAAGGAACAGCAGGAGAGACACAGACATGCCTCATGCCTCACAGATGGAGGAGGAATGAGGGGTGAATGAGGGGGGTTGAAGAGGGGCGGAGGGATGAGCACGCTGACGAAGGACATGTGCTGTTGGCGGAGGTGAGAGTTCACAGTTACTTGGTGCTCGCTGCTCTCCTGACATTCATCTTCTTTCTCTCCTCTCCTCTCATTTTATTTTTTATTTTTTACAACTTTTACTTTGTTACAGAAATAAAACAAAGAACAAAGTGTGCGGATGGATGGATGGCTGGATGGATGGCTGGAAAAGGGGCTGTGGGAGGGCGTAAGGGTGCTGCAAATAATCCCCCACGTGCCCTGGGGGCAGGTTAACGATGTTGTCTGCCGCCGTCTTGTATTGGGGCGTGCCACACACACACACACACACACACACACACACACACACAGCGAGAGAGAAAGAGAGAGGGGTGCAATGACTGCAACTTGTGCAAAGAGAAAGTTCCTTCCTTGTTGAAGCTTGTGTCTCCTTTTTGTGCGTTAAGAAATTTCATTGTTGCCCATTTTCAAGGGTTGATTTTCTCGTCTCAACACAAACACAAGCACACAGCCATACGCAGGCACACCTTCCCTTAAACCCCCCCTCCCTTTCTCCCCTCAACCCTCCTTCTCTTCATGTAGCTTTTGGCGAGACAAAGAAGAAGTGGAAGAAGCCGAAAAAGTGGAAGGGTGGAAGGGTGCACACATCACACGAAAATGTTGAGCGTCTAAAAAATAAAGTTGTCCTCTTTATCACAGACCCACACACACACGCACACACACACACACACACACACACACACACAGCCACACAAATAAATAAAGGCTTAACCTTGGACTTCACAAGCTTCAAAAGTGGGAGAGGGACGGAGGAGGGGGAAAGAAAGCTAATCAGTCGTTTGCCTCTCTTGTCGTCGTCGTCGTATCGGACATTCCCCGTCTGCCGACGACGCTGCCCCGACGCCCCGGGGGCTGACCACAAGAGACAGAAACGAAGGGTGTTGAAGGGATGGGGGGGGAATCGTTGCGCTCTGTGCCGTGCCTGGCACTGCCCTTTAATTTCATTGAAATTGCTCTGAGGCCCCCACACCCCTAAGGCTGTCTGTGCCAGATAAACGGGACGAATGCATTACACATTACGATTCCAATTGAAAGAAGGATAATGTCCATTTGAGCAAAGGATTTGCTATAGAGAGCCCATGAAATGGTTCTGGAATTTCCAATTTGAAAGTAGGAAAAGTGGAGAGAACATTCGAGATTTTCACCAGAAAGGATCAAGACAGTTTTCTCCTATTTCTATGGCCAACTACAAAATGGGACTATAATATTTATAGAATCTAAATCTGATTTACTTTCGGTTAAAGGAGAATAACTCCCTTTCTCTCTCTCTCTCTTCGCGTCTTTAAAGTCCCAGGTTTCCATATGTTCTACAGTATTTTTCCTCTGCAGGAAGGGCTTTCCATATGTTTACAGAGTCTGGGGATTCTACACCTCCACTGCCCCTTGAAATCAGCTGATGAGTACCGTAAATCTGTAACTTTAAAGCTCTCTTCCGCGCTCCCCTCTCTCCACCTTTTTCTCTGACATTTGGCATTTGTCACTTTAATTTTTTTTGCAAATGCAAAAACAAAACAAAAAGTTGTTAACCTTTAGTCTCAAAAATTCTACAAAAATCTACACAGCCCACACAGAGAGATAGACAGAGAGAGAGAGAGAGAAAGAGAGTGGGGGGATGGATCGGATTATTTAATTATACACGCAAAGAGAGAAAGAGATAGATAGCGAGAGAGGAAGAGAGAGAACAGATTGAAATAAATTTTATTTAAACGAAAGCGCATTTTTGTTGCTTTTTTTTTGTGGTGTGTTTGGGAAGAAACAAACAAACAGACATTGAACTTTATGCTATTGTGGGGCGGTCTGGATGTGTGTGTGTGTGTGGGCGAAATGCGAAAGAGCAACACAAAGAGGAAAGCCCAACAGCGGCACACACACACATACACACAGACAACACACTTGAATACCTTTTCTTTTTGTTATTAATTATGGCCCAGGCACGAGGCAATTGGCAAAGAGTGGAATGGAGGAATTTCTGCAGAGTTCAAGTATTTTCGAAATTAATATTATTATGCTTTTTATTTACTTTGTTTTTTCTCGAGCTTTTGCTTTTGCTTTGGCTTCTGCCTTTGCTTCTGCTTTATGCTTGACAGCTGCTGCGCTGTCGGCGACGGTGACGATGACGCTGGCGGCTTTCTTCTTCTCGGCTGATTCTTTACGTTTTCCTCTCTGCTTCCTTCCTTCTTCTTTCTATTCAGGCACGCACTCACAAGCACACACACATATGCATGTGTGTGTATATGCAATGGGGGGATGGGGAAGCTTTCGGCTGTTTACAAACTTTTGCGACGTTTTCAAGTGCGACGCTAGCGGCGACTGCGGCTTCGGCTTCAGCGGCGACGTCAACGACAGAGCGATGGTTGGTGAGAGAGACAGAGACAGAGCGAGAGCGCGCGAGCACAAGCTTTAACTATTTTGCTTTCTGCTTCTCGCTATTTTGCCGTTTGCCGTTCGTTCGTTGTTTTTTCTTTCCTTTTTTGCAAACGCTTTAATAACTTTCTATTGCTATTTATATATATTTTTTTCTTTATGCACACAAAAAAAAAACAAAGAGAGGTAGACGCGCGAGACACAAAGAGGAACAAATGAAAAACCGCACGAACGATAATATTTCACTCTTTTCCTTCGCTAGATTTGTATTTCCTTTAGTATTTTATAAATTTTTGCTATAATTTTTGTTTTGCGGTGAGACCGGAGGTAGCGGCAACGTCAGCTTTAAGCTCACGCACACACATACACACTCGAAAGAGACGGAGACACGACTGTGGAACGACGGGGGGACGTGACACGCAAAAAAAAACAGAGACAACCAACACGACTACAGTTTTTACAGTTGCGAGAGGGGAGCTGAGCTTGGGCACAAAACTTAAGCTTCGCAGCAGCAGCTGATCTTCGCAGAGAGAGAGAGAGAGAGAGTTGGCCGGTATGTCACTGTGTTGGTGCTTCTGGGGGTTTGGGGGTACTCCGAGAGCTCTGCGAACCTAACGCGACTGAAATGAAAATCAAACTAAAACGCCAGCAGCCAGCGGCCATCGGCGGCAACGTTGGCCAGCGCCAGCGTCGGCCGGGCAGCGACGCTTTGGGAGCGGAATGCATGCGCAGTAGTTACTCTCTCTTCCCGGCGGCGGCGACCACGACTCAAAATGTATGAATGGGCGGCAGCGCCGACAGCAGAGAGAGATAGAGACAGACAGACAGAGAGAGAGAGAGAGAGAGCGAGCGAGCGAGCGAGCGAGAGAGCAAGCAAATAGTAATGGAAAAAGCGCCGGCAAGCGGAACTCCTCTGCTTGGCGCTCTCAGCCCACCCAACCGACCCAACCGACCCAACCGACCCGACCGACCGACCCACTCCCACTCCTCTCTCTCTCGCTCTCTTTCTGTGACTATCAGCCCCATCTCCCACTCACAGCCCCCTTTCTCGCATTTCTCTCTGACTATCGCCCACACCCTTAGTCTCTTTGTACCGGAAAAAAGAATTTTGTATATGTGTGGCGGGGGTGTATTTTTCCAACCAAAAAGAAAAAAATGCAGAAGAGAGTGCGAGAGAGTGCTGCTGCTGCCACTGCTGCTGACAGTGCTGACTCTGCTGGCGCTGGCTCTGTCTCTGCTGGCACTCTCTGCCACTGCTGTTGACGTCAACGTCTGGGGTTGAGTCAGCCTCTGCCGGCGCTGAGCGCCACCACCCAAAAAACAAGAAGAAGAATAATGAAAAAAGTTTGCACAGTGGTACGAAAAGCCACCATATTGCGCCGATTATTACTTCATTCATCAATTGTTGTTGTTTGTTGCACGGACGGACACGTTCGACATTTTTTTTCGTTTCGTTTCGTTCGCTCGCTCGCTCGCTAGCTCGCAGCTCGCGTGTAAAGCGCTCATTTCGCTAATGTTTGCCTCTCTCTCTCTCCCTCTCTCTCTGCCCCCCTTCTTCTTCTAAATCGCAAATGCCAAAAATACCCGTATGTGTATGTGTTGCTGTTTTTTTTTTTAACAAGTGGTTTTTTTTTTGGCGCTTTGTCAGCGGCAGCAGCGTGAGAAACAAATTTGCGCGCTGCGGCTGACTGCTCTGTCCACTGTAGCGCGGCGTCTCTGCCCTGTCTCGGAGATACCCTGCACCTGCACTCCCAACAGCTGGCGGGACTTGGCGAAAGCCTCCTTTCTAATGGGTATACCCTTCATGGCCGAGGGTATTGCGATTTTCCCAACAGATTTTTGCCCATCTTTCTCTCGAGTCGCTGCAAGGGTATCTGAACCTGCGACTCGTCGCGCCCCATAAAAGCTAACCCTCCCCCCACCCCACCCATCGAGTGAGTATTATTTTCGATTTGATGACTTTTGAGGCGATTTTTGTTTTGTTTGGTTTGTTTTGTTTTTGGTTCGTGTGAATGTTGCAACTCGTAAAAATAAATCATAAAAGGCAGAAAGCGAACAAGTGGAAGAAGAGCAAGAACGAAGAATGAGAGTGATGAGTGGAAAAACTATTAAAATGGGAAAGAACAGGGCCGCAAAACCCCAGATCATCATCGTCATCAGCAACCTGTCGTCGTCGTCGTCCACCTTGAATGTGAAATCATTTTTCCAGAATTTATTGTTTCGGGCAAACTTCAAAGTGCCTTCTCATAAAGATAAATACAAATAGAAAGGGAGGAGGGCAGAAGAGAAGGAAACTGTTGTTTGAGTTGAATGAATCCCCACCGCCCCACCCCACCAATGTTTTAACCAACATTTTTAAACAGTTTTCCGTTTTTATTGTGTATTTTGAGCACTCGCAAAGTTATTTATTTTTTGTTTTGTTTTTTGAACGGAAAACCTGTTTTGTTTTGTAGATAAGCGCAAGCGAATACTGGAATTGCCCATAACTTGAGACGAGTGTAACTTTGACTTTTAGAAAAATAGATTTGATCGATTGATTGATTGATGAAGCAGAAGCGAAGAAGAGTCGGAGGATTTTCCGTCGGTGAGTAAGTAATTGTAGAATCATGACCGGATCTACGTAATCGGAGAACTTAACTTAATTTCCACAGAAGCGAAGCAGCGAGACTTTCTAAGAAAGAAATGAAAATGAAAGAGGTTTAGGTTTAAGAAGGAGGAAGAGACAAGAAAGAATAATATGTAATGTGATGTAGAAGATGTTGAACAAATGAGAAAAGTAAGATGAGAAGAAGATGCGGAATGGGGATTAGGTAAGGAGAATAAGAGGAGGATTTTCCCGCCCTCGATCCTCCTCCACCGAAGTAATCGAATTACATACATATGTATGTATGTATGTACCTTCTAGAAACAATAAAATGACAATAAAGAAATGCAAAACAAGAAAGGGGTTAAGTAGAAGGGAAGGCGGGCACAAAGAAGCCGAAGAAAAGGGGAGAAAGCAATTTCAATGGAGCTTACATTTATTTACAAGGGAGAGAGACAGAGAGAGATAGCGGTTCAGCGAATATCAGCTGATAAAAAAACACAACAGAAACAGAAACACACACACATAAGCAAAAGAAAATCGCCTCGCATGTGGGCAAAGCAGCAGCAAAGGGAGCGGGTGCGGGGAAAGGGAACGCAGAGAACAGCCGTGATAATAGCAAAACAAATGAAACGAAAGAGAGAGGGGGGCGAGGGGCATTTTCAATTGAAAATGAATGCGTATAAATGCGCCCATATGGAAAAGGCAACCCACACAAACACACACAGTGGATAGAAATGGGGGTGTACGGTGGAAAATTGCGACTTTGCCTGCCTTTTTATCGGCTTGCGGCATCTCTCTGCCTCCGCCTCTGCCTCTGCCGCTGTCTCTGCCTCTAGCGCCTGCTTTGACTTTGCTCTCCTCTCTGCTCTGCTCTGCTCTGCTGATAGCCTTCTCTGCTTTCTCATGCACTTTCATGCTGGTGACGCAGCGGGGTGTGAATGCGGCAAAAAAAAAAAGAAAAAAAGGAAGAAGAATATTCACACACACCCGCCCGCCCGCACACATGTGTACGCATATAAAATACATTATCAGCGGCGTTGCGATTACAGTAATAGCAGCGACGCCGGCAGAACCAAGCACCCACCCTCTCTCCTCGTGGGCGCCTCTTCCTCTCTCTTTCCCCACTCTCTCCAGCTCTCTAATGTGATGCTGGCCCCAAGCAGCAAAGCAGCAAAGCAGCAAAAGCAGCAAAAGCAAGCATCGTCTGTTTCTACATCGGGTGCTGCTGCTTCTTCTTTCACTTCTTCTTCTACTTCATCTACGTGTGTTCCTCTTCTTCTTGTAATAGCATTTACTGTTTGTTCAACTGTTATTGCTGGACGGACGGACGACTATGACTACACTACTCTGTTGCTCTCTCGCGTGGCTATTCAGCCATCCAGCCATCCATCCTCCCCATCATCCCCATCATCCATTCCCATTCTGATTCCGATTCCCATTTGCCATTGCCATTCCCATTCCCAATTCCCATTCTCATTCCCATTGACATTGTCTTTGTGCTATTTGTGCCCATTCTCTTATTTTATCGCATCTTGTTCTTTTTGCCTCATTTCATTCCATTTCCATTCGCTTGCAGGTCGTCAAGAAATTAAATGCTCATTATTTGGTGGCTTTTTTCGCTGTCATTCTTTCCATTGTTCCACACACACACACAACACACACACACACACAACACACACAGTCACTACATTCGTTTTTCTTATCAGTCTAACTACTCTGCACCCCGCTCAGCATTCAACGACACTCTCCCTGCTCTTCCTCTCCCGCAGCTTTTACTCATGCCAGTTATTATGGTGACGTTGACAGCGCTGCCGGCGGCAGCGACTCATCAATTTCGCTCTCTAGCGCTGGACCATCCATCGCAAGGTAAGGCATTACAAAAGGTAAGGCATTCCGGCCTAACGCAGTTGCCTCTCTCTCTCTTTCTCTCTGTCCACCCGACACTTCTTTCGTACACACAAACCAACGAAAGTATGACAAGTGTGGAAGTATGAACTATTATACGAGCCCTGACTAGCAGAAAATCTCACCTCATCAAAATACACCTTGGACTAACACCTCTCTCTCTCTCTCTCTCTCCCTCTTTCCGTCCGCATTGAACAGAACATAACACACACTTACTAACATTTTTATTGCATTGTCGCCTGTCAATCGCCGCTGGACAATTGTTGTTGTCAACACGACAGCAGCGGCTGGGCAGAGCCAGCAGCAGCGTAAGCGTCAGAAATTATCGCAGCAGAGAGGAAATAAATATAAATGTGTATCCAAATAAATAAGTAAACATGTGCGAAAAAAAAGGGGAGACTGAAAGAGAGGTGGGGGTACGGGGGAGGCGTGTGGTGGTGGAGTGGAGTGTGTGGGAGAGAACAGGGGAGTGGGAGTGCGCGTGTGTAGGCTTGTGGAAGTTCAAGATAAAAGCTTTAACCGTTAATGACCGAGCAAAAGTCCCCGCACTGATGATTCTTGCTTGCTTTTTCTTCTTCTTTCTAAATTGGGGAATTTCTAGATTCCCTACAGTGGGCCGGGCCAACAAATTTCAAATTAGTGATATTATTGGCAAGTAGTCAATGGATTACGCGCCAGTTAGGATTAAATCCCTATTAAATCTCTGCCTAAAACTAAACTCCATTCTCTGTCCATTCGGCTTGTACTTTCCACTGACGTCATTCTTTCGGAGATTGGCTATAAATAAACCACAGAAACTAAACTAAACAACAAATGGAATTATATACATTACGAGCATAAGCCATATCAGAGAGCCATGCTATATGTACAAAATTCCTATAATAAAAAAAAAACCAACAAACGAGAGCAAATATTCTGTTTAATTTTTTTTGTGGGCGGTTTGCTTATCGATATTGTTGCTGGGGTGTTTTTTGTTCATTTTGGAAGTATGCGATAAGAGAGAGAGAGAGAACTTTAGATAAATATTGCCAGATTTACTGCAATTAGTGGAAAATTATGGATACAATTGTAGGCGTTGGGTACAGCGCGATAATGAGAGAGGGATCCGATTCGAAACTCTACGGAGAACTGTGAACTCTGAACTTATCTCCCGACAATCCTGCGGTAATCCTTAACCATTAAAAAGGCAATCCGAAAGGCTTTTCCAGACAGAATTTCCACTAAGCCTCACCTCCAGGGAGGAGCAGAGAATGCTGCTGGCAGTAGGCAGCAGGCAGTGGGACCCGAGGAATGTGTATCCATCATAATCTCGTTATCCCAAGTCTAGGCGAAAATTTCTACACAGAAGCAGAAAAAATATAAAAAAAAGGAAAAAAGAAAAGTATGGGGGAAGTCTCAGGGAAATATGCAAAGCGGAAAATTCCGCATAGTCGGAAGTGGAGGCAGTGGCTTACACCCCCGCCCTCTACGAAGGGGCGGTGAGCGTAGGTTTCCATAAAATGTCACAAATTCCATAGTTCATAACGACTACGCCCCTGACTACTCGTCTCGAGGGTGAGGGGGAGGCGGAGGGGGAGTGGGAGTGGGATGGCGGCGTGTCGGTTCAGTCCGGAGATGCTCGAGTGTAAAATGTGAACAAAATACAAGAATTGCCAAGAAATAAACGGAATTGCATTAAGTGCAACCGTTTGGTTGGGAGCGCATGGGGGAATCACTGCTCAAGGGGCAGGGCAGGGCAGTATCCAAGGTATGCAAAGTCAGGAAGGAAGTGAGGGGGGTAAATGGGGGGCTTTTGCGGTGTCGTTGCTATGCAATTTTCACCCTGCCACCTGGCCGCACTGCCAAGTAATTTCAAGGTTATGTGAGAGATGGAAATTAGATTATGGAGCAGCAGCAGCAGAGGGAGCACAGAGCAGCCACGGCAGAGGCAGCACAGAGCAGCAACAGCAGAGGGAGCAGTAGCAGAGGAAGAAAGAGAGCGCAGCGACAGAGGAAGCAGTAGCAATAACACAATAGGGACAGAGGTAGCCATAACAGAGGCTGTGACTGTAGAGTGAACTATTAGAAGATGTACCGCTGATCCATAAGCAGGGAGAAACATAAGCAGATAATGCAAGGAAAGAGAGAGGAGAGAGAGAGAGTGGTGCAACTACAGAGTAGCCAATAGCATCAGGATCGTCGTCAGCTTTAGGAGCGGTAACATCAACAGCGACAGCAGTGAATAACAGAGGAACTGTAACTGTAACTGCAACTGTAATGACAGCCAGAGGCAGCCGCGACAGAGCATGCAAGCAGAAGGTACCCAGCGGCAGAGCAAGGCAGAGTGATTAAATGGAAGAAGCAACTCTTCAGCAGAAATTGCAACATTAGCAGAGGCTTTTGATAGCGACAGCAACTGCAGAGGAAGTCATAGCAGACGCAGCGACTGTGATTAGTCGGCGTTAACAGAGGCAGAAACTGCAATGCCAGCAGAAGCACGACTGCTGGTGCAACAGAGCCTTGGGGGGAAGGCCAGCGGCAGAGTAGCGGTACAATAAGAGGAATTTTCAAGTGAAACTCCAGCAGAAACTGCAATGCCAGCAGAGGTAGCGATTACAGAGGAGGCGGCAGCACAGCAGCGGCGCAGTGGCAGAGGCAGTAACAGAGGCGCAGCGTACACGCACTTCAAATTACCACCGCCAGGGTTCACACACCACACCACACACCACCCCGCCATCCAAATGTCAAATGCCGACGCTTAATTTGCGCAGAGAAACACCCCCCCCTTAAAACCTGTCTTTAGGCGAATTTTGACTTGACTTTTCACTCACTCGAGAACACGATAACAACGGAAATATGGCTCCCAGCCATACACTTCGACATGTGTGCATATGTATGTGTGTGTGTGTGCGTGTGTGTGTGCGTGTTGTCCATTTTAATGACAAACATAACCATGAAAACATGAACATTAATGGATATCCATCCATAATGGACATAGGACGTAGGACACACAGGACACACTGGACAGCGAGGAGGAGTGTGAGGCATGGCCAGAACAATTGGTTGACATTTCAAATCATGTCTCTGAGTAAATTAGACAGCGCCCCCCACCCCCGCCTCCCCTCCCAATCATATCCCCTGCCAAAAGCACATAAATTGTATGTAATCGGCGATATATAATTTCTATACATATATCGCACATATACTCGTATATAGATGGAAAATTGGTACTCTGTTCGGGGATCTGTTCCAGCTGTGGGCATGCATAAAATTGATATCTTAATGGTCATGTGGGGAGGAGGGAAGGGGGGGAGGTTCAGGTTAATACTGTGCGTGCTCATTCCACTGTGAAGGGTGTTATCATCCATTCAGAGTAGAAGAAGGGGCAGGAGCTGCCGCAGGAGACGACCCAAAGAACTCAAATGGAGTGTAAACTGGTTTCGGGGGAGGGGGAAGGCGAGTGTGGAATACTCATATGAATTCAAAGACTTAAGGTGTGCCCCAGAGGGATCATACATTTGAGAACGTTTCGCCCCTAAATAATGCTGCGACTTGGACAGTTTCTGGTAAGATTCTTCCCACAAAGCTTCTCATTTTTTCCCATTTTTATTCCCAAAAATAAAAATCCCATAGAAATGCTCTCAATTTTCATTCGCAAATTGAATTCATTCCATCAATATAGCTTTCATTTTTCCGTTATTCCTTTCGTCCCACGCACACACACACACACACACACATGTTAAATGTTAAATGAAAGTCCCCATCGCCGCGTAACTAATTTAATCAGAAAAAGCTTTCATCTAAGGGAAAATCTCTGGGAAAATCGCAGGGAAAGTCATGCCCATTAAATTGAGCTCGCAATCGACTTCAAAGCTCATTAAAACGATTCTCTTTTCCAGCACAGACAGCGAGAGGGGGCGGCAGGGAGACAGGGAGACATTGAGCCAGAGAGAGAGAGAGGGAGAGAGGGAGAGATGGAGTCGCCTCCCAAAAGAATCATAAATCATTTCTGTGAAATTTTCATAAATTTAATGAACATTAAGTGTGTGTGTGTGTGTCCCCGATGTCGTCGTGGCTCCAATCTCCACATGACTTCCACGCTGGACAAAAGGGAGGAAAACGAACGTTTGTGTCTGTGTGGGGGGGACTAGGGGGCGTGGCAAGTGGGTGGCGATTGGGTAAGTGGTGGGCGTCGCTGTAGAATCTGAAACGGTAGTCATCAGTCAAGCGTAATTCAATGTAAACCGATATACGTACCACCTCTCGCTGTCTCTCTCTAGAAGTACAGTACCCCCCAGTACTATATATGCGATATGGATAGGGAATACGGGATACAGGGTGTGTGTTTTTGGGTGTGTGTGTGTGTGCTCTGAGTGGGTGTGGATGACGCGCAACTTGAGGCGTGTACAAGGCGGTGGGCATGGAGGGGCATGGCTGGTGCCAAGTTTCGGTTGACAGCAAATCTGAATTTGATCACAGAGCAAACATTACACAGAAGCGTTGCAGCAGCAGCAGCAGCGGGGGCAACAGCAGCAGCAAACAGCAGCGAATGGTGGCAGCAAAAAGTGATTTATGAACATCCGCTGTGTGACCAGCGAGTGCCCAGCCCCAACCCCAGCCCCCCACGCATGTGCTCCTCCCTACTCTTGTTGTAGCCACCCCGTAGTGATGGCTGCCCCTATTGTGTGCCTTCCCTATTTCCACCCCCCCGAACAGCTCTTCTGTTCAACATTTTAAGGATCAAGCTCCTTATAGAAATGTTCTATATCTCTGGCAATGATTTTCAGATTTCCATTCGAAAATGCTGCCAGATGATATTATTGAGTGTATGAGTAGGGTTTCCTCTAAAGATCCTTCGAGAACAGGTCGCTCATAAGGCTTAAGACTGTTGGCAGAGAAAATTGTGTTTATTTTTATAGCAATTAACGTGAAATATGCCTGAAATTATGAACAATCTCTGAATCCTCACTGAAGGTATAATATCTATACAAAAAACACTGCCAGATGAGGCCAAATACTTTCATATATCTGTGGTTCAGTTTTGTCCTTCAGAAGGATTCTTGGTGTGCCATGATTCCTGTATAAATTGAAAGTCTGATGGGAGTCTGATAATAGTTGTACATAAAAGCCATAAATATAATATATTCTCTCTGATTTCCCTTAAATATATCTAGAAACATTTTTCCTTGTATTTTCCGTACTTCATTTATCTATAAGAAGCTGCTCTGCGGATCTCCTTTGTCTCGTTTGCATCCCCCCTGCCCTAACCACATCTAACAGCCATCGTTTTGGCCCAGAGAAAAGGGTTGCCTCCCCGCCCCTCATTTCCACCAAAAAAGATGAGATTCTGTTTTCCGTTTCGCAACTTTTCTAATTTCTAAACAAGCCTCTGAGGCCCGCCTGCCTCATGGCCCAAAAAGAGACAAAAAAAAAAGTTTATCAACGCTTAAATTGGCCATGTCCATGGGCTCTGCCTGATAGGATCTGGTGGGGTTTTGGGGGGTTTTTCGTCGTCGTTGTTGCTGTTGTTGTTGGTGGAATGCCACTTAACGAATCAGCAGAGAATCGGCAGTGTCGGCGGCCTCCCCCGTGGTGCTTGCTGCTGCTGCTGCTGGTGCCTGTCACTGCTTTCCTTTCCTTCCCTTTCAGCGTTTCCTGGCTTTTCTTTCACACTTCTTCTTGCCCTTGCCCCTTCCCTTTGATTTCCCCCCCCCCCCCCCCCCCCCCCCCCGTGTATTTCCTTTCATTTTTTTGTTCGCTTTTTCCGCTGCCTTTTTTCGGGTTAAACTCTCGACAGGCGAACATTTTTCCCTTCGACTTGTTAAAAGTGTCAATTTTCGCTTTACGACAAGAGAGAGAGAGGAGAGTATGTGCGTCGTGGGTGGGCAGACAGGGAGTTAACTGTTTGTTTATGCCACATGTTGAAAGCATGGAGGAGCTCCACTCTGCTCCTCTTGTTTCTGGACGGGGGGGAGGGGGAGTTACATGTCGCTGCGGCTTATTGTGTTACACAGAAGCAGCTTCCTGGTCCTGCTCCTGCTCTAGATCCTGCTCCTTCAGGCTCTCTTCTTCACTTCGCTGTCAGCCTCCACCAAATTGCCAATTAAAATGTGCGACAAGTGGGCGGAAAGGGGAGCCAGGAGAGTGGCATGTGGCAGCAGCAGCAGCAGAGGAGGCAACTCCCTCTTCCGCTCCTCTCGCTCCCATTTTTTTCTCTGGCTCGTTGTAGTTAACTGTGAGCCGATTATAGCCGTGTGGCAGAAAGCCCGCCACTGCCGCGTTGCCTAAGTGCAGGGCAAACAAAGTGATTTGAGCTTTTGCCCCACCCCCCTGCAACCCACTCCCCGCCGGACTTTAACTTTTGGCTTTTCCGGTGCCACACCACCACACACCTCTGAAAAAAGAGAAGCTCCTCCCAGGTAAAGGATACAAAGTCCTTGTTGAATAATTAAACAGCAAATTGCAGCAGGACAAAGGAAAAATGAAGAGGGGGGCAGAAGAGGGAGGGAGCACGAAGGAGGAGCCACTGGAGCAGGAAACATGGCCTAAGGCAGGAGCGGGGGAGCGGGGGGAACGGGGTATTCCCTTTTGGGATGCGATTTGTCAGGCTTTTCACTTACCTTACCTTTTTTTTTGTCTTTTGCTTTTCTTTTCTTTGTTTAACAAATCAAAATTCTTTGAAACTTACCTGCAAAAAAGATAGAGATAGAGAGAAGATGAGTGATTGGCAGAAAACAAAAAGAAAACACACACACACAGTGAAGAAAAGAGTCTTAAGATACAGATACGAAGATACAGATACATATGAGTGATGGAAAAAGGATTGAACGAACTTCGAATGAAATGGGCGGTGAGGATAAGAATGAAACAAAGATTCAAGATTCAAGTGATTCCATTTAGTTTTAAGTATCTCCTTCGACAGTTCTCCGGAGACCCCACAGAGAGACCTTCTTAAGTGCCAAAGTTTCTGGCAGGTTGTCAAGCGATTTTCGAACCCAAACAACTGAAACTTTTAGATGTATTTCGGTAACCCATGTTAGGCGACTCTATGAAATAGTTTGGTGATAGCTTTTGGGGGAAGGTTTCCTAATGGATTCCACCTTAAGTTCTATTAATTTTATGCCATAAATGTCATCTATTGCATTATTCCTAATTTATTTCATATATTTTATATTGTTTTGTATATTCCATCTGTTTTCTATAGAAATCTTTCTGTATTTAATTATATTTTTCGTTTTTTCCAGTCAATTATATATTCCTATATTTATTCCTTAATATTTTTCAAGTATCTACTACGAAAAGTATCTATTGTATGTGAAATCTTTCTACTCTGAAAAAGATACTCGTGTGCGTTCTCTTTCCCTGCCATCTTGGAAATACCTTCAATATATGTACGTATATAATATCCACACCTATTCCATTCTCATCCTTATTTTGGCTACCTTTCCTTCTCAGAGAAATCCTGTTCCTGCTTCCCCATCTATCCCCCACATCTATCTGTATATCATCTATCTTTTAGCCCCCAACCCCGTCCCTTCTTCTCCCCAACGGACAATCTCTCTAATCCATCCATCTATCGATGGCAATCTTTTTGACTTTTCTTGCAACATAATTGGCATCTCTCAAGAATTTCTTGTCTGTTCATTTATAACCCTCACACGAGGGCACGAGCACTCCCTGCCACTGCCCTTGCCCCTGTGCCTCTCTCTCTCTCTCTCTGCCAGAGATATTCCAACAATTTGTCAAAAACGAGAAATAATAAAAATCCCCCGCACACGCAAAAATTACCCCAAAAAAACAAAAAAAAAACCAAAAGCCAAGCGAAAAACTTTGCTCCAATTTGGCAGAGCAGAGCAGAGCACAAGAGCCCGGCCGCATTGATAGAAATGCAAATATTGATGGATAGCCAGCCGGCCAGGTCTCCCTCCCTCCACCCCTCCCTCCATCGATCCATGGAGTACACGGAGACTGGGACAGATACAGAGATTGATGATTGATAGTGTCACACATAAATATTAACAATTCATGGCACACACAACGCACAACGCACAACACACAACCTGCCTCTGCCTCCTGCCTCTTGCCTCTGCCAGCCACAGGCAAAAGATGGCCAAAGCCTAGAGAAAAGACCAGCAAAAGTAGAGCTCATGAATTCCGCACGCAAGAGACATAGAATATTAATGAGAATCTCTTTCGTTTCTCGTCTCCTTCCCTCTGGAGACGTGTTGAGAACCGTTGAAAGATGCAACAGAAGCCCAGATTTGGAGACCTCTTCTGTGCGGTGGCATAAATGAATTCCGACGGACAATGGCCAGCCGTATCGTAGATGCTACGGCTGGCGATGGACAAACGAAACGCATCGTTGCATGCAATTCGGTGACTAAGAAAATGGAAAGCAACAAAAAAAAAACTGCAAAATGAAATTGAACCCCCCTACCCCCCCAGAAATGGAAATTGTGTGTGTGTGTGCAACACACACTTTTCTGTTCCGGTCTGTTCTGTGCTGTTCAATTTGTGTGCTCTTCTATGCAGACCAAAGAGAGAGAGGGAGAGAAAGAGAGAGAGAGGGAGAGGGAGAGAGAGTGACAGAGAGAGTGAGGGTATTGTTATTTCCAGCGGAAGTTGGACAGACACAGGAAGGAACCCTCCAAGGTATACGAATTCTAAATGGAATTGTTCTACAGCTCTGGAAATAATACGGAAAGTATTTAACTTACAATCAACATTTCTAATAATCTCTAATGAAATCTCCTCTCCTGCAAAGACTTGAGAGAATTTTTAGTGCTTTCTTCCGCTCCTGGTACTTCGTACTGCCCTCGAACTTGCCCTCCCACTCCATTTCCCAATGTGTTTAGCTACAATTACTCCCTTTTCCCTATTTTGTATTCGTATTGTTAACAACATATGTAAATGGCTGAGCACTGCTTGAAATCACAGCTACAGTTCGAACATTACGAATCCTGCCTTCAGTCAGATTCGAATCACTGAAAAGCGAATCCGAGTACTGTGAATCCGAATCAGCAAGTTGGATTCGCATGTTCCTGAAGTGATTGGACATATACAAAGGAACAACCCCTTCTGTTCAGTTTTAGTTTTGGGTGAATGAGAAAGCTGAATCGCTGATTCGGTCGGACCGAACGAAACGAATCCGGAATCCCGCCGAATCAATTCGGTTGCCTGTTCAGGGCAGGAATCTAATAAGTACATAAATAATGGATTTTAGTTCCAAAACATGTCATATTTTTAAGCTTAGAGTGCATATCTTTGTTTTCCTTATAAATATATATGAATTGAACCAATTGAAAGAGGTTTTAGAGTTAGGGAATCAATCACCAATCAATGTCTTCTTTACAGAAGGTTTTTATCTGGAACTTGGAACCGTGTAGAAACAGCATTTCCTTTATTTTTCCCATTTCTTCTTATATACTCGTAAATTATATTATATGGTAAATATTTCTCAATACCCACGCATAAAACTGCAACCGAGGGGTTATGCTGCAGGACGCGTGGCACTTTTCCAGTGAAACCAGGCAAAATCTGCAGTGGAATGTTAGAAACGTTTCAAAAACTGCAACCGAGCAGAGCCACTGCTATTCCGTTGGAAACTTAACCGATGGGTGCCACTGCATGTCGCATGACATGGGAGAGGGTACCACACTAGTCGTCTATCTCTGGCTTTCCTCTCTCCTGTTTTTTCCTTGTTTTTGGGGGTGTTCTGCTCTTTTATCCTTTTGCATTTCAGTCACGTCTGACATTCATATTTGTTTGGGAATTATGTTTTGTTGCACACGAACAGTAGGAGCCAGGAGCAACCAGAGGAGCGGTGTGGGTGTGGGTTGGGGTGTGGGTGGGGGTGGGTGGTGGCGCCCACACCTCCAGAAAGGATTGCGTGTGCCTTGGGTATTGCCATTGTTGCTGCTGCCGCTGCTGCTGGCTGTTGTCGCTGCAGTTTCTCGTTTAACTTTGTTGACACTTCGTTTGATGAAGTGCGCTTTAGCGTTGAACTCCCCAGACTCCACCCACGCACCCCAGCAGAGTTTCGCCCACATTTTCCGGAGGAACTGGCATAATTGAATATGTCTTCGTTTTCCTTGAGTTTTTCTCTCTCCTCTCTTTAGAGCTTGTTTTGAATTTTCCAAACGCACTCTTCGAGGAAAAGAAACGAGGAAAAAGGAGAGAAGGAAAAGAGCCATGCCCCATCGATTGGGGAATTGAGAAAATTGAAAACGAGACGCATGATTGAGAGGGTGTGGGAGGGGTGGAGGGGGCAGCTGATTCTCAACTATAATGATGATTGAAGTGGAAGAAAAAAAGTGAGGGGGAGAGAGGAGGGGAGCGAGAAATATGAAGCATAAGGAAGTTAAAAGGAGTTCCCAGGGAGGTGGAAGGACAACGACGTGCCAAAGGATAAAGAGAACATCAACGGCAGACACAACGACTTGAGAAATATGAAAATTTCCTCTCAAGCAGCAAATGAAAAATGTCCCGAGGATAAGAGAAATGAAGAGAGAAAGAGAGAGAAAACTCTGAGAGAAAGCAAAGAAATTGCAACTGAAGTTGATCCAAATTGATGGCTTCTCAATGGAAAATTCGAATGAAATATGGCGGAAGGTGGAGTTGTTTTAGCGAGAAGTCCTTACAGAGCGGGTGTCCTTGGAGCATACACACATTGAACTTTGAACTCCCTTATCTTGAGCATAATTCCATGGAACATAAAGTTGCTTTGGCTATAAGCTCTACCGATATCCATCTCTAGGGATCTCCTCTATCCGCTATCCAGGCCCCAAGAATGGAATACAATTTCCCGCTAAGAAATAATAACATTGTGGCAGACCGCGATCTCCCACAACTTGCCTCAAATTCTTGTGCTATCCTGGGACTCCCTGGCACTTCTCCTGTGGAAAAACTTCCATCGTCTGGGAGGCATACAATTGCATATTCAACTAATTTCCAACTGCTTTTCCGCAAGCGCTTTTCACACTGCCTGCCACCACATGCCATGGAAAACAATGCACAGAAAACATTCAATTTCCATTTGGCCTAAAACCCCAAAATGCAACATAAAAACAAAGTAGAGATGCCACAGAAGAAGGAGGAGGAGGAGAGGGAGGAGGAGAGGGAGGAGGAGGAGAAGAAGGAGGAGGAGAAGGAGCAGCAAAAGCACCGAGAAGGAGTCGAGTGTAAGAAAAACTTGCATTTTATGCATTAATTCAAAAATCGTGTTCGGCTGAGAGGAGCAGACGACCGCAGTAAGCGCTTTTAGTACTACTTACAACCCCCCCAAACCCCCACACCACACCACCCTCTCCACTCCCAACCCTCGCTAACACATGCTGCTGTCGGCCGGGCGGGCGGGCAGCCACCAAAAAGTTGTTGCCAAACTCTGGGGATGCATGCCCCATGCTCCATGTGTGTGCCAAGTTCGGATCTAAACTTCCTTTTCTTCTCTCTCTCCCTCCCTTTCTTCGGCTTCCCTGTCTGTCTTTTCTTTCTCTCTCTGTCTCCTTTAGGCTGTTTTTACACCTGTCCCTCACACACACATGAGAGAACTTCCGCCAAACTTCGGCTTAAACTTAGAGTTCTTCCAGAAGGAGTTTCGTATCCAAAAACAAAATTCGATGCCAAGGAAGCAATAAAAGAGGGAGGGACTACAGAAGAGAAGATATAGAAGAGAGCAGGGTAGAGCAGGGTAGAGAGGGGGTGGCAAGGGAGAAAGGTGGGTAAAACTTTGCCCAAAGAGCACGCACCTTGAATATGAATAATATTATGTGCGAAACTATATATTTGCAGCGTATACAAAAAATGTGGCAGGAGGAGAAAGGAGTTCAGGGAGAGACTGAAAGAGAAATAGAGAGGAGGAGAAGGAGACGACGAAAAGAAAAGCCGTTTGCAGGAATTTCTTAATTTTCTTCACGAAAGAAGTCGGAAAAAGAAACTGAAGAAGAAGGAGAAGTTAAAGAAGAGAACAATTGAAAAAGAAACAGAAAATAATAGCATTTTGGTAGGACAGTCAAAGCAGACCGAGATCTGACGGTACAGCAGGAGAAGAGAGATACAGAAGATACCGAAAAAGTAGATACCAAAGAAAAATGGCGCCTCAGACGCAGAAGAAGGAGCAGAGGCCTAAGAAGATCACACACACACAGGGTTGAACAGGGTTTGAGCTGAAGAAGAAGGAGTAGGACGGGGCTAAGGGTGAGGACGGAAGGAGTAGGACGAGGGTAAGGGTGATGGGGAGGACGGAAGGAAGATGTGTGTGTTTTATTTTTGGCAACTGTACCAACGCCAAAGGCAACCGGAGAAGAAAGGCAGCCATTAAAGCGAGCAAAGGCGCAAGGGGGCAGCGCAGAGAAGGCAGACAAGGCAAAGAAGTGGGGAAACATCTGAGCATGAGAATCCGAGAAGTAGCCATCACAGGAGGAACTTAAGAAGAAGATTGCTGACTGCAAAAGCCAAAGCAGGAGATGCAGAAGAAGGAGCCGTAGCAGCATGAAGGAGGTGCCAAATGAGGCACAGACGATGAAAAACAGAAATAGTGGCAGGTTTAGGCAGAGAACCGTGAAGGAGGGGCAGTAGCAGAAGGAGAGGTGGAGGTGGAGATGGAGCAGGTGTCGTGCTACTAATGGAGACAGTAGTGGAGCAGCAGCAGGAGGATAGGACAGAAGCGACAGGCAGACAGACAGACAAAGCAAACACCAGCAGGGACCCACCCGGCAACCCCTCCCAGGACACGGACAGACAGCACTCCGGACTCCAGGACACAGACAGACAGCACTCCGGACTCCGCCGAAAAGGACGACGTGTCAGCAGCAGCAGCAGCAGTTTCTTTTTTTTTTTGTTTTGTGCTCCTGGCGGCTCCTGCTGTTTTTGTTGTAAATATCATTAAGTCCGCGTACGTGCCAAATGGCAGTTTAATTATGCCAAAGGAAAAGCATCACGAGAGAGAGACAGGGAGAGAGAGAGAGAGAGAGAGAGAGGGAGCGAAAGAGAGAGAGAGAAACTCCAGGCACTCCTGCGAAGAAGTAAAGTTTTTTCGCGAAGCATTTTGCAATTAAAATAGATATAAACATTAAAACAGTGGAAATTTTCCGCCAAAAAAAAAGGAAAATATGAAAATTTTCACTCGGGTTGGGAGCATTGCAGCAGGGGGGCGGGGGGCAGGGGGCAGGCCACGTGGCATACGTGTGAATTATTAGAGGAAAAGTTAATGAAGACGTGAAGGAATGAGGAGGAGATTATTTGAAGAGAAGACAGAAGGAAGCTGCTGAGGCAGATAGAAAGAGAGAGATAGAAGGAGAGGAAGAGACAGAGAGAGAGAGAGTAAGGAAGGTGGAGTGGCTGGCAAAATTAGAAAGAAAATTCCTTGTTTGACAAGTTGATTAGATGCCAAGGAGACGGGCAAATGCCAGTGACAGTAGAGTCGCGAAAAGTGGAGGCTCTTCCTTTGGGATATTTCAAGTTTTTCGCTTAAAGTTCTGGCTGAAAATTCCAAAGAAAATATTGATGTTTACCCACTCTGCGGAAAGGTGTTACCATTTATTGTCGGGGTCACCAAATTTGAACGAGACACCACAATCACAACAGTGGAAGGATTTTACAATAATCAAGCGACTTTTATGACAATCTCAATATAGTTTTAAACATTTCACAGCTCAAGAACGCATAAATATTAGAGGTATTCATGGGAATGCGAATAAATTCGAATGGATTTGTGTTTTGGGTGAAGATTTTTGGCTATCGCAAATCGCAAAAGTTTCAAATTGGCAAAAATGAATAAAAATTGTTATGAGCGGAAAAAAATTTTATGAGAATATCTGCTGATGTTTGGAGTTTGTATTTCTATAATTATAAATTTGTATATTTATATTATTATAAAAAATCTTTCGAATATTTCCGAAATGGTAATTGCATAAAATTTAGGAAAACTCAATCCTGACTGTTAATTCAGGATTTTCCTCCCAAAAGACTCTCCCAGTGTCCCCTGCTATTAATAAACGAGTTTCCTGCGACTTTTTGTGCTCGTTTTCCCTCGCATTTTCCCCTCCAATAAATGCTCCAAGGAGGAGTCCTGTGTCGCCCTTTCAGCAGCTGTTGAAGTGCTGCCATCCCAGGATCTGCGCTCGCTCGTCTCTTGACATTTCAAGGGTGCAACAACATGCTCCTCTCTTTTGGGTTGCATCATTTTGAGTTTGGTGAAAAGTTTTCCCTGCTTTCAGCACCCCACCCCGAGCCACGTTGCCATTGCCATTGCTCTTTTTCCTTTACTTGGCTCCCTTTTTCAACTATTATTAACAACTATTATTTTGTCTAGTTAAATGTTTCTTTTTTCTGCTTTGAAGAAAGAGTGGGGCTTAAGTGATGTTGCCACACTTTGGGGCAGGCACACACACTCCACACCCAGCTGCACTCTGCTCTTTTTGCCACCCCCTTTGCTGGTATCCAATTTGCGTTAACATTTATTACGCACTCGAATGGCTGAAACTTTTCTCAGAGAAAGAGTTAGCAGTGGGGGCGGGGGCGGGGGGTGCTGGCGTTTTGGAAAACTACTGATGGGCGTGTCCATTATACTGTGCATAATTTTATGACGATAATTAATTTCATGTTTTGTGCGAGTGGGAGGAGGAGGAGGAATGGCGAATGGCGGCAATGGGTTAACGAGGAAGTCCTGCGGCTGCGGACACGCCTACCATTCCGGAAAATGTTTGCAATGCAATGTTTTCCAGGGGTTTCCACATAAACTTTTCTTTGTCTTCACCCCCCCTGCCATCTGTCTACTTTTTCTGCTCCCTTTTCTGCTCCTTTTTTAGTTGCTTCAACCATTATTTTCTTCTTTCTTTTCTTCTTTTGCTCCCACATTTCATTCTCTTTTAATTATTGTGAAAATTCTTGCAAATTATTTTGTTATTTTTTGTGCACTTGAAAATGTTTGCCCCAACCCCCTACACCCCTCCACCCCTACACCCCTCTATAAAATATATATTCCAGAGGAATCTATGGAGGGTAAGTGCCTCCCCCTCCCCGAAAGGGATGCCACTCCCACCCCCCCGCAATGTTTTCTTAGCGCGTTTTGCGGTTACAACTTGTTGGCGTTTTTGTTCTTGTCATTTCCTGCAGCTGTCGCCGTGGCAGCCACCCCCACCCCACCCCCCACATCGCTGCCTTCTTCTCCCCAATTGAATGCAAAATATTTTGGGAGATTTCCTCCCTCTACCCCTCCCTGAACCCCTCAATGACCTACGTTGCGACGGTTTATCTCACCGAAAATTCTACAATTTTGGTGTTGGCCATTTTTTGCATTTTCCCCCTCAACCTCTCACCCTCCCCCCTCACCCCGCACCCCCTGTTCGTATATTGAGTTTTTTATCGTTCAATGCTCATTATTTGGTGGCACTGCCATTTCCACTGCCACTGCCATGTGGCAAGTACTGTGTGCAACTATTTGCAAAGTAATTTCATGAGTTTTGCTGTTTCGATTTTTCTTTTTACTTTTCCCTGCCTTAAATAAAGTTTTCCCCCTTTTCCGCCAACGCAAAGGAGGAGGAGGAGGAGCCTGTGGTCTTCGTTTTTTTTCTTTGGAATTTTTATCGTTATTGTATTTGCCACAACAACTGTTGCCTGCCACATTTGAACTTTGTTCTGCTGCGGTTTTCCCATTTCCATTTCCAGTTGCCTTTTTCCCTCTTTGATTGGGATACGCTTTTCTTTTGCTTATTTGCATTTTTAAGGGTTCGAGCAAATAGGGTTGGCAGGTGGGGGAGGGGGGGCACAGGGTGGGAGGTTAGATGAAAGGGAATCGCATTTATTTGGATTTTTTTTCTCATTTTTCTTATAATTTTATTTTAATGATTTCTGTTGACCTTAAACTTTTCTCGGAGGTTAAAAGTTGGCCATAAAATAAGGGTGGGGGTGGGGAGGGGAGGGGTTGGGGTATATGCTGATTATTTGTTTGGTTTGGTTTTCTATTTCCTAGTACTATTCTCTTACCCAAAAGTGCAATTCCATGGGGTTGTAAAGATGACTTACCTGCAACGAGAAGAGAAAACAAGAAAATTGTTAGCAAATTAAATATATACATACATTTACATATATGTATGTGTGCGTGTGTCTTCAAAGTGAAAATGGGGTAGAAAATGTTGTAAATATAAATCACTTTCAATCAATATAGTGCCAAGAATCAATTTAATCTCTCAATTGAGATCCACACACACACACAGGCAGGCAGCTCCTCCTTCTGCCAGCCACCTGTCTGTACAAACAATTTGTACACTTCAACTGGAGGGGGGCAGTCGGGGGGAAACAGCTGGCACACACACACACACACATATGGCCTCATATGTTAACAGAAAGCAGCCAGAGAGGAGATGCTTTAAATTACATCAAAGATCTACTTTGCACACAACGAAAAAAGAAGGGAAGAGAAAGGAAAAGAAAGCAAAAGAAAAGAAAAAAGTAATCGGAAAATCTATGTCCTGCCCATTGGAAAGTGTCGCCCCATTGTGTGTGTGTGTGGGTGTCAGTGTGGGGGCCTGTGAAAGATGAAAAATAAATAACAATCACACAAAAATCAATATTGACAAAGCGACCTGAACAGTGAGCAGAGACAGAGAGACAGAGGGGCAGGGGGGTGGCAGGGGAGACTGAGCGTCGTCAGGCTCCACAAACATTCGAGTGGGCGGCGTGGCCCGTGCACAGGCGTGGCCTCCCCTCGAGGCGGCCATATGTTGCCTGCAGCGTGAAAAACTTACCCGAAACGCACAGAAAACACACACAACAACAACAGAGAACACAGCACAAAAGTACACAAGTTTTTCCTGGTCCTTTCCTTGCCTTTCGTGTCGTTTTCTCTATACTTTTTTTCGGTGATCAAAATTTATGGAAAACTTTTTTAATCAAGTGTCAGGCCGAAGGGCGAAATGACAGAGAAATCAAATCAAATTTCGATGAAAATTTCACACTCAGTTATGGCGCTGGCTGGCTGGCTCCTTTAATGAGGGAACAGCTGTTGCACATGCCACACACACATACACACACACACAGAGACAAACAAATACACACTCGGTTCGGTTGTTGGGTTGTTCGGCTGTTGTTGGGTTCTTTTTTTGGTTGGGTTCCTTGCTGCCGCTTAGCCGCACGCACATTCAGCTCGAAACGCTGTCGGATGCTGACTGAAAAACGAACCGGGCCCAGAACCAAGTCCAGGGAGTCGGCTAAAAAGAGTCTGCCGCCGAGAGACGAGGCCGCCATGATTGAAAGCCGGCTGCTGTTCGTTCTGTCGGCAAGGGGTCCTTCGGTTCGGCGGGTGGCGGGGGTGTGCAGGGAGGCACTGGACACAACCTGTTGCGCAGTTGCCCTAACCAACAGAAAAACCGAAAACCAAAGCATTTCCCTCCCCCCCCCAACCAAGCCAAATGGCAATGAAAATGTCATTGAAAAAGGACGAGGACGAGGACACACGCACGCACACAGGAAACAGCAAAAACGGGGAGGGGGATGGGGGATGGCAAAAGAGGGAGAGAAAGTAGAGAAAGCAATAGCTTTGACGCCTCAGAAGCAGAAGCCTCCTTTCGAACTGTCATCGGGATCAGTTCTCCACCTCTCTCTCCCCCCCCCCCTATCGGTTGTCCTTTCTCCTCCATTTTGTTTTTTTTTTCTTGCTTGCACCGGAAATGTGGCTGACAGTCAATTAATAAACGGTTCGACACTTGGCCGCCAGAGGGCGTTGCCAGTCCATTGCCTGGCTTTCCTTTCAGTTTTCTCCCGCCCCCCATCTGCTCTTCTTCTCTCTCTCTCTGTGTGTGTGTGTGCGCTTTTTTCCTCTGCGTGGGTGGCATTTGCGTCATTCCTTCGGGGGCTCTTGGCGCTTCGGATTGTAGTTGTGGCTGTGGCTGTGGCTATTGGCACCCACAGCCTCCCTCTAATTAACATTTCTCTTGCACCGCACAACTTTTCCTTGGCTTTTCCTTCTCCTTGGCCTCAGCTGGGGCTAACAGGTGCTTTCTTTTTGAGATAGATGGAATATTTGGCAATGCAATGAATAGATTTTTTGGAGTTCTGTTTTTTTGATGGATTACCCCAAGAATTACAAGCAAAAATTGCCAATTTTTAGGTGCAAAAAAAAAAGAAATATAATAAACATAATTTCCATAAATTCCCTGAAAAGTGAAAGGGTTTTTCTTTATGTGGGAATGATTTATCCAGAAAGTGAATTTAAAATTTGTTTTGCAGTTTGATTGATGGTTTTTTGAGCTTAAAACAGATGATAACTCCAAGGATTTTTCCAGAAAAAGCAAAAAAATTCGAAGCAGAAAAGAAAAACACAAAGCATTAAATTTTTTTGTTCTATTTTCATTTCCCATGAAAATTGTACTAAAAATACTTCATCTAAATTAAATAATAAACACTTGAATTCCTCAGCTTTTTGCACATTTTTTCTACGTAAAAAATACTTTAATTTGTTGTTTTTGTTGTTTTAAAAGTCCTCGTATTTCTTCGCTGGCTTTGGAAAACGCATCCATCATTTCCGGTTTAGTCACAAACAACAACAGCTGCTGCTCCTCATAGAACACACACACACACATACTAACACAGATTCACGCACACATTTGTCACCCATTTTAATCTAATTAAGGCTCTCTCTTGCCTCCCCCTGATGAATGCCTCCACCTCTCTCTCTCCATGCAAATCAAAAGCCTCACAAAAGTTGGCCAAAATGTGTGCCTCCCACTGCCACTCCCACTCCCACACAGTCGTTATCATTAGGCCCAACAATACGGAGACAAAAGGAAAAAGCACAAACTATTCCCAAAACATATGTCAAATAATAAAATAAAAACCAATCAGCAACAGCTGCAGGGCATTAATAGACGAGGCAGCCCAAAGGCAGAGCGAGAGAGAGAGAGAGGGCGAGTGATACACGGATTAGAGTGAGATGGAATGATGTAGTGATATGAACAGAGAGTGGGCGAATACATAGAGAAATGGAGACAAAACTCACACAGAAATTAGATTTGTGGGGGGCGCCAAATTAGCCAAAATCAAATTCACATTTTCAGCCACAAGGAAAATGCGTGCCACTGTCCCCCGGGGGAGGGCCCAGAGAGCAAAACGAAAGCGAGAGAGATGGCGATAGTTTAGATTAGAGGGAGGGAGGGACAGGCCAGGGCGCGCTCAACAAATGAATCCTTCAAAAAACCACAAGAGTCCAGAGTCCATGGGCACTGTACCTCCTCGCCTGCCTCTCTTCCACTTCCGGCTGCACAACGTGGCAAGTGGAAATGGAAATGGTAGCAGAGCGCAACGAGGAAGCAGCAGCAGCGACGGCAGCGTTTTGTTCTCCGAAATGTCAAGGATACAACAATTACAGCAGCAACAAAAAAGAAAGGCCAACAGCAGGGGGGATAGCGAATATTTGGATATCCTAGAAGATCATTCGATCCGTGTACCAAAGATGGCAAATCTGTATACCAAAACACAGCTAAAAAGAAAGGAGATTCTGGTCAAGGCGATTTTTTGGGTAACCCAAAACCAAAATACCCTCTAAATACCCTCTTTCGGGGGAGAACAAGCAGAGAAATTAGGATTGGGGGAGGGGACGTTGTTGTCGTCGTCGTCGTCGACGCCATTGAGAGAATGCTGTAATTAATTATTGTGGCACACATGCACACGCACCCACACATTGCGGCATGGCCGAGCATACAAAATGGCCACTTTGTTGACAATTCTTGCGGCCAAAACTAAGGGTGCAGGGAGGCAGGAAACGGCAGTGGCAGGAGGCGGAGTAGTAGAGGAGGAGGAGAAGGAGGAGGACCACACCAAGGCTGTGCAGAAGCTGTAAGACGAAGTTTTCCTGGGAAGTGCCAGTGGGAAAATGCAGTGGGCTAAATTTGACAGCAGATTTTGAGGTAAATTCAAGGGAACTACGGGATAAACGATCTATTTGGGTAGGAATTGGGTACTCCTGAGAATAATCCATTAACATTTCCAAAGCTATTTCCATGAAATTTCATTGCCGTTTCATCAATTATCATTTTCCAATCCAAATAGTTAGCCAATCCTTAGTAATCCCTACTAATCTTTATGGCCATAATATTCGTAAAATTTTTCACTTAATTTTCGTTAATTTCACTCCTTCTTCTTTCATTCTCCTCCATTTCTTTCACTCTTTCTCCCTTCGACATTTAATTTTCCACATTTCTATGCTTTATTCTTCATATTTTTCTGCTCCAATTAATATTCCATTCCCCAATACGAAATGACAAATTCTTGGGCTCAAAAAAACAAGAGAGAAGGTAAATATCCTAATTTCTGACCCAAAAGGGACTCCCCGGCCTGACCACAATGAACTCCATGGCCCCACGTATCACCCCATGTGAAATCTACGGCGGAATGCTTTATCCTTCATCTGCACCCCCCACCAACCCCCCACCCACCTGTGCTATTTATAAATGACAAACGCAGAATTTTTTCCCTTCCTTCCTGTCCCGAATGGTGGCCAACAAATGCCATCAATCAAAATCAAAAAGGAAAAAATACGCAAAAAATAAATGCAAATAAATACCCCCGAAAAGCAGACAAGAGGGAGAATATTCTAGGCAGGGCAGGGGGAGGGGGAGGGGCAGGGGCAGGAGGGGAAATTCTTATGGCATCCAGCCAGAGGTGAAACGAATTGCATGACAACTGAAAAGAGAGAGAGAGACTTAAGAGGAGGATTCGAGGGATTCGAAGGATTCTACCCCACGCATTCTAGAGGTAATCCATGGCAAGGGGAGAGAAGGAGGTGGTGGTTGGAGGGGGAGGGGGTTGGTGGGTAACTGTAGGAATGTTGGGTGGTTTTCCTGGAATTAAATTAAAAACGTTTAAAATGCGTGCTGCATACTTTTTGGCGCTGTCTGCCAGACAAGGGATGACACTCCAGTTTTTTCCCCCTCCCCGCCCCATCTGTGTTCGGGAGGGTGTGGGAGGGGGTTGAGGGGGGCTTGTAACTTTTCTTTCTCTATATTTTTGTGTGGCAACATGTGTGCGTCGTCTGTGCTGCGGGGTAAAACTTTGCTGGTTCTTTGAGAGTATTATTTCATTTTGAGGGAAAAACTTAAGTAGCCAGAAAAACAAAAAAAAAACCAGAAAATCTGACAGGCAAATGCGATGCTGCGGCTGCTGCTGCTGCTGCTGCTCATTAAGCCCAGGACACACACACATGTCCTGTGGGGGGACCAGGAGTGAGTGAGGAGTGAGCTTAAGATGTCAGTCATGAGCAGAAAGGACACAGAGAACAGAACTGCGTGGCAGGAGAGACTCTGCCGAGAGTTTCCTTCTTCGAGTTAATTGAATTCTACGTAGTTTAAATTATACGACGACAAAAGTCATAAACTTTCCCCTCCTTTTGCTCATATGCGTAAAACCCACCCCCAGCCCCCCAGTCTTCGTCTGCTTTCTCCTACTTTCTGCAGCTTTCCAGTTATTTACGGCAAGCGTGCACGTCACTTTATGGGAACGAATGAAGGAAATCCTGGGGTTCTTTGGGGTTCCTGGGGTTACTTTTATTGTCATCTATGGGCACCGAAAAACTGCTCGTGCCGCGGCACTTAAACTGCTTTATTATAGGCACAATAATGGCAAGAGGGGCGGGGAAAGTTGGGGGGTGTTGTGTTCGCTCATCAAAAGGAAAGGGTTGAGAAAACAACAACTAAAGTGCAAAAGTTATGTAGAATACAGATTTATTTCACTTGAAATGTAACTCAAAACTTCACGAAAAGAAGGAAAAAGATTTTTTGTTTTTTTCTGCTAGAACTAAAGACTGAAAGATGATATATATATAGATAGATAAAGAGATATATAGAGATATATTTTAATATTTATTTGTATTATTTTGTATTTTTTATTTATGTTTATTAATGGAATTAATCATTAATTTTCCCCTGATAACTAACGACTTTTACTCAAGGAACACCTCAAAATAAGTGACATGTCACCCTACAAGGCTCTCCTTTGCTGCTCAGCTAAGCCACACTGGAAGAGTGTCATCTAAGGGTAAATAAACCTTGCGTTTTTTTCTTTTCTTCTCATTATTTTCCATTGAATTTCCCATTAAATGTATTTAAAATGTTTTTTCGCTATAAATGGTCTTCAAAGGAAACCATTTTCCCCCTCAACAGTTGGCAGTGGGAGAAAATGAGGGAAAATGTGTGGAAAAATATACATGTGTGTGTGTGTGTGTGTGTGTGTGTGTGTGTGTGTGCGTTTAATAAATAAAAGTTGAGGATGTGTTTGGTTTCAATGGGAAGAAGTTTTCTTGTGTTATGACTGCATATGACAGACACTCACACCAACCAAAACCAACCTCAACCGGAGGAGTAATAGGAGTAGGAGTCGCAGTAGCAGTAGTAGTAGAAAGAGGAGTAGGAAGAGGAGTTGGAGTGGGAGTGGGAGTAGCCGCAGGAGTAGTGGTGGCACTTCCGCTACAAGCTATTCTTAGTCAATCACTATTCTTCTTGTACTCTCCTCTTTGAACTCCCTTTCCGATGGCACTGCCACTCGCCTCTTGCATCCCTGACAGAGGCTTGCCCCACCCACAGGGCCAGCCCACGGACTTAATAACACTTTAAATTACTTTCATTTCCGTTTTTGTTATTCCAAGCGCGTCGCCACGACAGCTGGAGCAGGCGGAGAGGGCGGAGCAGGGCAGGGGCGGGCCCCTGTGCTCTCCTCCTCCGTCTTTCCGTCTTCCCCATTTTCTTTTGCTTTTGAGAAGCGCATTCCTCGGCTGATGCTCTTGAGGCGGCGTTTGCTTATTCTTAATTAAGTTCCCTTCACTACGTAGGCGGCAAAGGCAGTGGAGTAATAATAATAGCAAAAAAAAGAAAATAAATTTAAAGAGTTTTTAGGGATTTCTATAACATAATAATAATAATATAATATGATCAAAATCGTGGCAATCGGTTTGTTTTAATAGCCAGAATAATGCTCGTTCTTTCTCTCTCTTCCAGTGCGTCTTAGCAGTGAAGTATGATTGGAGTGCACGAGTATAGTTTTAGTTTAAACAAAGTCGTCTAAGATATTTTTCTGTAAGAAATTGCCATATGAAGGAATTTGGAAAGTGATTTAGTATTATTAGAAACTGTGGAGCTAGTGCGTCAACCCCCGGCTCACTAGCTAGCAGCGACTTCACTACGACGACCCACAACTTTTGTATAGCTATAATAGAAAGATAATGGATAGATGCAAGATCTCTGGGCAGATCAGATGATTCGACACGTTGAATAAATGTGAAATTGATAGTTTCAGCTTCGTTCAGCTGCTTTGGGAGAGAGAAATGGACACCCAAGTCTCTTAAGTCAAGTCTTTGGCATTTCCTTAATTGAATTATAAAAAAAAAGAAGAAATTCCTAATTGAATTACCATTCAATATCGTTTTAATTCTCTCTCTTCGAATGCTCTTTGACTTGCAGCTTAAGAGAGTGTCAATCAAACTCTCTTGCTCTCCCCCCCGCCTCTCTCCCGCTTTCTTCGCTTGCATTCCGGAACAAAGAGAAATGCGACGCCTGCGCCTCAAGCAGAAATGCCGCCCAAGTCGACGTCCACATCGGCGTTGGCGTTGGCGTTGGCGTTGGCGTTGCCGTTGCCGTTGGCAGCGCAGTCTGCTCCAGCAGCGCCATGTTTTTGTGTGCATCTCCACTGCGTCCGTCTCGCTCTTTCTGCCTGCTTCTGTCTCTGTTGCTCCTGTCGGAGTGTTGCTTTTTGTACACACAAGAAATTTTCGAGGTTAACATGCCGGCAATTAATTTTGTGCATCCGAGAAATGCACTCGAAATTCAATTTACGCAGCCATAAAAAACAGAAAACCGCTCCTTCCACCCACGCCATGGAAAGAGAGAGAGAGAGCAAGAGAGAGCGAGAGAAAAGAGGCAGCGATTGGCAGATTGCATTTTTAAATCCGCTTAAAGCAGCAGCGTAGAGGCGGTGGGCGGTGCGGGCGGTGGGTGCCGGGGGGGTGGCGGGAGACAGCCAGCCAGCGTAAGCGAGAGCCATCCTTCAATGTTGGTCAGCCAATTAAAAAATATGAACGCACAACAGGATTAAGCAACGAGAGGAGGCGGAAAAACTTCAGGGAAAATGTGTGTGGGCGGCGGGAAGGGCGGAGGAAGGACAGCAAAAGTTGGGAGTTGAGAGTCAGAGACGCAGGCGGAGGGGCAGGCGGAGGCGAATGCGGAGGCGGTGGAAAAATTCTCTTGTTTCTAGCCATTCACATGCCACAAGTTTCCATAGCTGCTGCACAGCGAAAGACAGAGAGAGAGAGTTATAGAGAGAGGAGGGAGGGAGAGGGGACAGTGTGCGCCATGTCCAGCGAAGGGCTAGGCAGAGGGAGGGCCACCAGTGTGGCCAGCTGCGAGCAACGTCAAAAGGAGCAGCAGCAGCATAAAACTGCAATACAGCGACATAAATAGATTTAAGCGCCGCAGGGATTTATATTTCTTATTGGACTTTCTATTTGTTCTTTTTCTTTCAGTAAAAAGTTTAGAAATTACCCCCCGTCCGAATGTAATTGAAAAGTTTGCACAGAAAAAGGGATGGCTATAAGGGGGTACATATATGTATGTATTTATGGGCAGCCAACATGGGATATGTATATAGTTTTAGTTTTATATACAGGAATATCTCACATATGTACGTATGTACTCGCTTTCCCGCCCCCTCGGCAATTGTCTAAATGCAATGGTTAAACTTTTCAGTTGACAAAACAGGAAGTGGTCCCAAAAGGGCGGTTGCTGGAGGCCTCAAGGAGGCGGAGGCGGAGGTCTTACGATAGGGTTTCTGAAGTTTCTTTGATGATAGATAGAAGGATTTATAGTTTGTGCTTTCTCAAGTTCTCTTCTCTCAGTCTCTTTTTGTTCCAATTGCAATTTGCATGAGAAATGGTGCTGCTGCCCAGGGATGTGGTTTGCAAGAGAAGTGGGTTGCGAGGGGGTGGGGGGTTGGGGTTTACAACTTAAATGGAATTAAAATTGAAACAGAAGAGGGGTCATGCCCTCAGTCTGAGCGCCTACATCATGCATAGGCACCTTCCAAGGAAGCCACAATTTGAGCACAGGCAAGGATGCAGAGAGAAAGAATCGAAAACCAGAGAAATGGAAGAGAAAAAACAAAGAAACATAAGAAAAAGAAGCCAAAGACTACACTGAAACGATGGGAAAGGAACATTTTCCAAGAATGGGATGCAAAATTGTTTCTATAGAATCAGTAAAAGGTTAAAAACGGATTTATACTGGAAATAAAGGATCTCACAATTGGAACTGTGAAAATCAAACGAAAGTGGTCGTAATGCGCAACTGTACCTCCATAATAAGAATGGATATACCATTCTCCATAGGGAATGGCTGGAAAAAGTGTTAAATGGCTAATTAAAGACAGAAAATATACCTCAAATAGAGATTATGCATATTTAAGTGTAAATTCAAACGAAATCCGAAATGGAATTGGAACAGCTCCTCTTAACAGCTGAGGAATGGTAATTATGGCATGAAATATCAAGCAAAAAGCTCGAAATCTGCTCTGCTGCTTGCATCTTAAGCTGCAAAACAAAGCCCCAGCAGAGCAGAGGACAGAGAAGAGGCGTGGCATGAGGCAGCAGGCAGTAGGCCTGACAAACCAAATAATTTGATGTAAATGCTAACTAAACAGCCAAGCACACACACACACTAAAGCAAACAAACAATCTACACATGAGTTCTGGTCGAGTGAAACTTTAGTTTTTGGTTATTTGCTTAGCTGCAGCCCAACCCCCCACTTGCCACCCAGCCAGCCAGCACTTGCCACCCTCTGGCTATCGCTTGCAGCTGTTAACTTTGATTTATGCCATTTTGTTGGAGGCCCTAAAACAATGGGCAGGCAGGCATGGAGGGAGGGAGGGTGGCAGGGAGGGAGGAGCAGGGTGGGGCATAATGGCTGGATCGGGAATCGGGTTGCTATGCAACAATTTAATTGCCAAAATGACTGTTTATTGATTTATGTGGAAAAATGCAGATTAATGCCATTTTGTACTGTCGACTACTGGCTACAGTGGGGCTACCCCTTCACCACCCCCTCCCCCCCTGCCACTGCCTATTTATCTTTTATTGAATGAATGAAAATGAATGCAAATTTCATGGCTGTAAAATGTGAAATTTTGTTTTTGGCTTGTAACTGTAAATCACACTCAAAACACACACATAAACACACACATTTGCATAATAATTTGTGTGTGCGTGTTTATGGAATTTTCATGCAGAATATTTTCTATATTTGTGATCTATTTATTTGGAACAGCAGCCAAATGGCAAATCCATCCGCTTAATTATGGCCAGATTTGATTATATATATATATATATATATGTATATACATATACATATATACATCTATGTATAAGGGGGCCCTGCAACCACCATTAATTACTGTGTGCGGCATGTGGCAGTTACAACAGATTCGAAAAAAGTTTTCATTAAATACAAATTTGCAAAAATGTGTACTTCAGATACAAAATGCATCCATCCATTATTCGATCACATGATATATGCGCACATCCATTTCGATTTATATGTGCAAATTAATTTTTACATTTTCCAACCCCTCCAACCCCCAACCCCCCCGCTTCCCGCTTTTTCGCCCTTTTTTTGTGTCAATTTTGCTGTAAATAAATTTAGTTTTGTCGCAAAAGTTTATAATAAATCACTGCAACAGAAAGTTACTTGTGTCCCAAAGCTGCGGCAAGGGCCGCGCCCCACGCCCCACGACCCACGCAACCCCAAAGTGCAACAAAAAAGAGAACTGCACGGAACGGAACGGAACGGAACGCAACTTTGTTCGTCCAACGATTGTCGCTTGTTGAGAATTTCCAAATTGCACAGTGGTTCGAGAGCCATTTGGTTGGTGGCCAGCGGGTGGCAGGTGGTGCTTAATTATTAAAGATAAGCGTTGGTTGAGTCCGGGCCCTAATGAGGGCGAGAGAGAAATAAATCACTGTAGAAAACGAAGGAAAGCGAGAAGCGAGAGAAAGAGACAGAGAGAGAGAGAGAGAGAAGTAGAGAATACCTTGGCTATGATTTATGAACTTAATTGGTAATATAGTAAGCCAATTCCTCAACTAAAAGGATATATTTTTGGGATATTTATGAAAGATTTAGGCGGAAAAACTCTGAAGTTTTAATTTTACATTTTATATTTTATTTTGCTTTATTTCTTTTTATTTATTTGTCTATATTTCTTTAATATTATTTATTGATTTGTGTCTTATATTATCTTTATTTTAAATAATATAAATATTTTTTTTACTTTTTATTTATATTTATTATTTATTTTATTATTTTTCATCTTTCAGATTTCTTTAGAATTCCATTATTCTTGCCCCACTGCATCCACTAGAAAATTTGCAATGCAACAAACTGGCAAAAACTTCTCGAACTCCCACAGAGGAGCACCGAAGGGGGAGGCAGGACTAAACCACACCACACACACACAGGCACACACACACACACACAGCGGCAGACAATGTTTGAACAAGGAAGAGCGTGAATGAGCGTGTCCCGGGCAGCCACGTACCAAACAACTGTAACCGCCGTTACCCTCTCCACACCTTTGCGGGGGGAGGGGGAGGGGTGTGTGGGGTGGGAGCATGACTCCAGGGTACATCCCTTCCATCCATCGAAGCGCCCACCCAACAGACACCCAACTAAACAGATTTGTGATGGCGCGGCGTCGCATGAATAATTTGCCAAATTAATAAATAATCACGGATTTTCTGGTTTGTTAGCTTTACTTTTTTCCCCACCCTCCCCCCAATGCCCCTCCCCCACCCCCGGCACGACTCCGCTGTGGCAGGCCCTAATTCAAATGCTAAGCGCCATGAATTTTGCTCCCCAATGAGCACAAATTGGTTCGACGGCCATGTGAATATTGTGTGGAATATGTAGTCTCTCTCTCTCTCTCTCTCTCTCTCTCTCTCTCTCTCTCTCTCTCTCTCTGGCACTGGTTCCGCGTCCGTGTCCGCGTCCGTGTGTTTCCATGGACATCATTTTTGTGTGTGTTTTTTTTGGAGGCATGGAATTGATCAGCCACGCATTAAGCTCCTGGCTCTGGCTGTGGCTGCTGCCACATCTAATGGATTGTCTGATATTCCCCTCTGGCTCTGGTTCTCCGGCTCTCCTCTGTGGACTGTCCCATATCTGGCTGTCCCTTCCTCCTCCTGGAGTTCTCTATGCTCTCTGGAGTTCTGGTAATCAAATTGAATTTACATATGTACATGCGAGGCGAGATTTTCATCTGTTTGGCAGAACAATTGCAAATTAAATATAAATGGTTTTCCATGGGTAGCATCCCCTAGAGGGGTGGAATGTGGAATGCGGAACGATGCTTGGGAAAGATTTGTTTTTTTTTTGTAGTTTCGTTTTAGATTTCAGATTTATATTTATTTTATTGCATTATATTTTATTTGTTTACTTTGTTTCAATCTCAACGGTTTCTAACCTCATTTTCGGGCATGGAGTGTGGTCCATCGATTAACATTTGAAAAGTATTCGATTCGAAAAAGAATCAACTTCTATTGCTCTTTTCTTTACTGTTTCATTCTCGTTTCATTCCCGACCATTTCTAATGCAATTCCAAGCTGAAATCCATGCTTTTTGTTTATTTGATTTTTTCTATACTCTTTTAACCATGAAGAGGATTAGGACAGCTGTTCTTTCCACTTTTTGTTTGTGTTTTCCATTCTCAACCGTTTCTAACCTCATTTTCAGGCATGGAGTGTGGTCGTTTTGGGTTTTGCACCACCGATTAACATTTGAGAAGTATTCTATTGCTCTTTTCTTTACTGTTTCATTCTCGTTTCATTCCTGACTATTTCTAACGCAATTCTAAGCTGAAATATATGTTTTTTTTATGCACATTCGAGTTAAAGTATTTTATTTGATTTTTTCTATAGGACAGCTGTTCATTCCACTTTTTGTTTTCGTTTTCCATTCTCAACTGTTTCTAACCGTATAAATCCTTGTCTTGTTTTCACATGAACAAAAGTAATTGATTCGATGAAGAAACAATTTAAAAAAATCGTCCGTTTGAATAGAGTTCGGAATTTTTCCACAAATTAACTCACCAAAAGCACAAAAAAAACAGGAAAAAAACAAAAGAGAGAAAAAAAAACAGCATTTTATTCCCTTTTCGATGCCCACTAGATGCAAAAATTCAATTCCATTTCATTTAATGCCATTTCGCAGGCATCTCTCGAAATTCTCGCTGGGTTTTCGCTCGATGGCTTCAATTAAAATGGCAATTAAGAAATTTTTACTTCCGTAACAGAAACTTTACACTTTTCCACACACACACACAGACACACACACACACACACGTATGCACTCTGCCATATTAACGGAAATTAATTTCAGTGTTTTCCCATCCTTCATCCTGCCGTTCCCGCTCCCCGCTCCCACGCTCGCCATTTTTTCCACTCATGTGCTCTGCTCTTTAGTTTTTCTTTCCCTTTTTGTTTCTATCACAATGCCCTCGCTGCTCAGCGTTTTTCCTTTTCGAATTTTCCTCTACGTTTTTTTTTATGCTGCCGCTGCTGCTGCTGCTGCTTTGGCAGCTGATGTTCATTTCCTTGTGAATGCACAACATGCGGATAAATGGGAATGAGAATCGCAATGGAAATATGAAAATGGAAACTCAGGCCAAAGTCAAAGTGAAAGCCCCGCTCCCCCCCCGCCACTCCAGAGAGGAAGTTTTTCTGTCTGGTGTATTGAATGCATCATCATATGCCTGAATGGGTGAATGAATGAATGATTGAGGGCCTCTGCCTCGTACTCTGTGTGTGATTGATGCTCGACGTATGATATTCCAGGAATATCAATATTGATATCCTTCCTGTGCAGTCCTGTAATTATCCCCCGCCACCCCCCTTTGGCAGCCTTTCTATTTACGGACTTAGCTTCCTTTAACTAGCGCTAGTTAAGCCAACTATGTAGTTAATTAATTATTAAACACTGCTGCTAAAACGGTAATCGAAGGGACAGGCAGCCATTTCTTGGTAAAATCAATGACCGACAGACAGGCAGGGGCATGCAACCCATGCAACAATCAAAATGGAGGAAATGTGCCAAGACTTTCCAGATTTTGGACGGGGTGGGGGGTGGGGGCAGGTGGCGTTCTTTGATTGATAATTCCTGGAAAACATTTAAAGGGAGTCCACCATTGACGAGACATTTTGTTCGATTTAAATGGAGGGGGAGGAGGGGAGGAGGAGGAGGAGGCATTGTCAAAAGGGCAAAAAACCATGGTCAATCATTAGGCACATGGCAGTTCCATTTCAAGGGGCAACCTTTCGACTGCATATAGACTCCGCTACTGCATATACCCTCCCTCCTTGATCCCACCCTCTCTCTGTCTCTATCTCTCTCTCTCTCTCTCTCTCTCTCTCTCTGTCTCTCTCTCTCGCTGTATTCATGTGGTTGGGCCTTATTGCAGAGCAGAGAGCAATGTTCATGTCTAGAAATGCAAATTGCAGACAATCAATGAACACAACAACAACAACAACAACAACCAACAACAAGAGAACAACCAAGAGGGAGAAGAACAATGTGTGTGTGTGGCTGTGTGTGTGTGTGTGTTGGCTGACCCTCTTGAATAGCCAGGCAACCATAGGAGTCCTTCAGTTCTTGCACCCACTACAGGTTCCTCCTCTGCTGCCGCCTCTCCCCGTCAATCAGGTGTTGAGGCAGTGTAATTTATGCTTCGTCTGCTTAAATTGTTTGTTGGCCAACCCAACCCCCACCCCCACCCAGACCAGGATCAGGACAGCCAGGACCAGCAGGATCCAGTATCTGAGTATCTGAGGCAATATTCAAACGCAATCCCCTGGTTGTCTGGCAAATTAAAGTCCTTGAAATGGAATTCCAAGTCTGGCAAATAATTAATGTGCAACAAAACAGAGACACACACACACAGAGAGAGTGGAAGAGTAGGGGTAGGAGTAGGGGGTGTCTTGCAGCTTGCAGCTTGAGCTCTTGGCACTTTGCGGTGCCACTTGATTCGGTTTGCGTAATGCAACAAAGATGCATCTAACTTAATTAGCAACCAAAGGAGTCCCGAGACCAAGTCCAAGTCCGAGTCCTGCTGCTGCTTTCTTCAGTATCACTAGAATGTCCTTTCTGCTTTGGCCATGTTTTGCGGTTTCTTTGGTCCCCCAAAAAGTCCCCCCGCCCCTCGTACACCTTGCACACATGTGGCACCTTTCGTATGTGTATGTGGCATGTATTCAAGTACTTTTGTGGCTGAGGCAGAGAAAAGCCTCAGCCTGACAGACAGCAAACGGAATGGGTAAAAGCAATTAGCAAAATCAAGGCACACGGAAAAATCTCTCTCTCTATCTCTCTCTCTCTCCTTGTCTCTTGAGAAAAACTCACGCTAGTCAAGGTCAGACCTTGATTATCGCCAGAGCTGCGATGCGCCGCCCATCAAATATTCAAAAAGGTCAGATATCTTCAATCTCTTTTCGCTCTCCAAAGTTTTGTTTTGTTTTTTCCTATTTTTTCGGTCAGTTTTCCGTGCGGGAAAAGCTTAAAACTGTTAAGAACTTTTGCAATAACTCTTGAGGGTTGATTGGACGGGGGGCAGAAATCCGCGAGCAACCATAAAATATTGTTTTTGCTCCCCTCACGAGCACCCGCTTCTCGTTGTGGTATAAAAACAAAAATTAACGCAATGCATCGATGTCCGTGGCGTCCGAGAGGTTTCCACTCTGCACTCTGAAAATTCCAAGAGCTGCAAGGAGGGGAAGGATGGGAGTCCAGTCCGGAGTCCGGAGTCCACGAGAGGGTGCACGTCCGGCGTATCAGACGAGCGGGCGGGGGTTAGCCCGGAAAGGGCGTGAAAACCGCGTAATAATAAAATATGATACGAAAACCTTGTAAAGCGACTTTCAGACAATTTATAACAGGCAACGGGCGGTGGGGGTGGCGGAGGGGTAGGGGTAGGGGGAGTGGCAGAAGGAGCAACAGCAGCAGCCCGCAGCAGCAAAAGTTCGCTCGTACAAAGGAAGGAAGGAGGGAATGAAGATAGGATGGTGTTACAGAGGGCGACGGACCCTCTCTCTCTCTCTCTTTCCCTCTCTCTCTCTCTGTCGCTGGTGTTGTATGGTATTCGATTAAAGTTGGGGCGAAAGAGCAAAAACAACGGCGTAACACAATATTGGATTTGCCACATCCAATAACAGTAAAAAACAGAGAGGGGATGCCACAGTGGATGTCACAGGGGATCAACTTTGGGGGTTTTAGAAAGATTAACACCCCACAAAAAAAGGGGGGGGGGGGTAAATTTAGCGATAAATTGGTTTAAACAAAATATACAACTGAGGGTGGAATTATTTCTGTTGTATTGTACAATCGATACTTATCGATGACTATTCGAAAGTCGATTATTAATCGAAACTCGATGCCCATACAATCGATCACTTTCGAGAACAAAACAGATTTCGATTATTAATCGAAACTTCAAACCTTCAAAAAGAGCAATCTCGTGGTCAAAGATTCATCGATAATTAGTGATAACTATACAAATTCAGTTTTCGATACTTATCGATGACTATTCAAAAGTCGATTATTAATCGAAACTCGATTGCCATTAGCAATGGCCAGCATACCTTTTTTTTACAATAATCGATCAATTGCGATTATTAATCACACCTTCAAAAAGAGCAATCTCTTGACTTTCATTATAAATCGGTCAAAGATTCATCGATAATTGCCAATAACTACACAAATTCAGTTTTCGATACTTATCGATGAGTATTCATATTTCGATCACTAATCGAAACTCGATTGCCATAAGCAATGGCCAGCATAATCGATCAATTTCGAGCAATCTCTTGACTTTCATTATAAATCGATCAAAAATGCATCGGTAATTGCCGATAACTATACATTCAGATACTTATCGATGACTATTCATATTTAGATCATTAATCGAAACTCGATTGCCACAAGCAATGGCCAGCATAATCGATCAATTTCGAGCAATCTCTTGACTTTCCTTATAAATTGGTCAAAAATGCATCGATAATTGCCGATAATAGAAAAAATGAATTTAAAATCGATCAATTTCAAGTGTTTACCGCATTTTGTCAATCTTTTCTTAAGCTTTCATCAAGATTGCATTAAGAAACGACGATTATTAAACGATTTTCTGTTTGCTTGTTCTTGAAATTCTGATTAAAGTTAACTACATTTCGATAAATAAGCAAGCAAGAGTGCGGAATAAACTGTTATCGATCCATTGCTGCTGGTGGTGCTCCCACAAAAGAACCGCTTGCTCGCCACTCGAATGCATTTGCAATCCAATTTATTGCCCCACGAAATGCAACCATCTGAGGCAACAACAACAATAAGGACGACGACGACAACAACAACTTGGAGGCGAGAACAATCGACAAGGAAGAGGCAGGAGTTGGCAGGCAGCAGGCAGGAGGCAGGAGGCAGGAAGCAGCACTGCAGCAACAGGAAGACCCAAGTGGATAATATTACACACCAAACTGAACGGCGGCCACCAGGAAGGCGATGACGACGACCACGATGATGATGATGAAGGGTCTGTGGGGGCTGCTGCTGCTGCTGCTGCTGCTGGGGGACTAAGCATTTTGTGGGGTCAACTGTAGGCGTTGAAGGAAGTGCGCCTTTCGTTTCCATGTCCTGCATCGGCATCGGCATCCGCCCCCACAACTGTTCTGGCTTTCATTTCAATCTTTTCCTCTCTGCTTCCGCCGCCCCCCATTTTTCCTTTTTTTTTTATTGAAATATTACCCCAGAGTCGGATCTGCACTTTGAACTTCCACCCACACGCAAAAAGCGAGAGGGAGAGGCAGAGAGAGAGCGTGGGCTGCTGCGGCAAAATGTCAAGTGTCAGCGACGATGAGAGGATGGCCAGTTTTTTGTGGGCCGCCGCCAAATGTCAGGATGCGTGGCACGTGCGGTGGCTGCAGCAACAGTCCAGGCCCCCACTAGAAGCTGCAGCAGCGGCAGCATTGGGCTGTCACTTGCAGTTAAGTTTCATAATTTGGTAGAGGAACAGCAGCAGCAGCCTCCTGCCTCCTGCCTCATTGCATTAGCCGCAGGACCCAGATCCAGCCAGATGTTGTGGCAGCTGCACCAATTTGTTGCCAGACCACGGGAGAGGCAGTTTTAAGCTTTAAGAAGCATTTTACAAGCACAAGATAAATACAATTTGTGTGCTCTGGTAGGTGTGAGTCCTCTCTCTATGGCGCAAGCGAGTGAGCCGAGGGTTGATGCAGGGTATTGCCCGCCAGTAAATGGGGGCATCTCTTTAAAGCATACAATCTTTCGATTCCCTACTGGGAAACTGTAGAAACAGCCTTGGTATCCACGCAGTTTGTGGTGCCTGACATCGACTCGAAGGGTATCCCCATAGTCGGTTCGAACTACTACTAGTAGACGCTTTTTTGTTTGCTTTTCTTTGGCTTGTAGCAATTTCCAGAGCTGGCTCAAAGCCGCATGTTTTTTGGTCGCTTGCCATTTAAGCCTGTGTCTCTCTCTCTCTCTCTCTCTGTCTCTCTCTCCCTCTCTCTCGCTTCGCTTGTGATCCTTTGTGCTCTCTGTTCGCACTAGTGTTGGACAGTGTTTATTTGCATTGTCCGCTCGTTCGTGTCGTGTCCTTTATGTCACTGTCGTTGTCCGCTCTCTCTTTTGCTCTCTCTCTCTCTCTCTGTGCACTTTGTCACTTTTGTTTTAACGCTTACGCTTTATTGAGTTAATCGCTTTATGTCCCCCGTTATTTTCCCCAGGGCACCCTCATTCCCCGGACTACCCCCCGCCCCCCCTGCTTCTCTCATTTACCCCTCCCCCTGTTTGTGACCCTCCTTTCTTTGGCCAATATTTGCCTTTCTGCACTTTTGCCAGCTCAACACTTTTAATTAATCCAGCAGCCCGGAGATAGTTGCCACCCCCCACCCCCACCCCTCCTTTATCACTCTCTCTCTCTGTGTCTCTTTATCCACCTGCATTGCTTTTTCAGCTGCTTCCATGCCCCGCATTAAGCCCTGTATTTTTTGTGTCCTGCTCCTTTTTGGGGCAAATAAAGTTTAATGTGTTTTTATTGATTCCATCAGCGTGCGGGGGTGGCCACTCTATAAATATATCACCCTCTCTCTCACTCTGTCTCTCTCTGTCCCTCTCTCTGTTGACTTAACCCTTTGCTGGCCAGCTGGAATTTTGATTGAGCATGTTTGTTGATTTATGTGTGTGTGTTTGTGTGTGTGTGCCGCCGGTTGTGGAATTTATGGTGCGGTCGCTCAAAAGAGTACAAAAAAAGCAAAAAAAGAGAAAAACTCGTATAAAAATTACAGCTGAAAAAAGCAAACAAATTTAAATAATGCTTCAACAAACAACGCACCAACGCATCAAACTAATTGTAAATACACCAATGAAAAATTGAAACGCAATCAAAAAAAACGGAAAAAAATAAATGTTAATGTTTTGTGTGTGCCAAAAAGATCAAAGTGCAGCGGAAAAAAGGGAAAATGCAATGCTCAATTGACAGGAAAAATTCGCAACAAAAATTGCTTAAAAAGTGATTAAAATTTACTGCCGGAATCGATTTAGGGATAACGACGATGCAGAGAGAGTATTTAATTATTCATACACCCAGAAATAGCAAGAGCAAAAACGAACACGAATGTTTCTATGAGATCCTTTAACAGGAGTAGCACCTGCCCTCTCGCTCTCACTATGTCTACCCTCTCTTTATCTGTACATGTACCGTGTTCGTTCCTTTAACAGCGGCACTCAATGCCCTCTCGCTCTTTCGCTCTGTCTCTCCCACTATGCTTACCCTCTCTTTATTTGTGCCCTGTTATGCAGAGATCCCTTAACAGCAGCAGCACCTTCCTTCCACTCAATGCCCTCTCGCTCTCACTCTCCCCTTTCACTATGCTTATCCTCTCTTTATGTTACAGCATGCTGCTGCTTTGTGCTGCTGTTATGCAGAGATCCCTTAACAGCAGCACCTTCCTTCCACTCAATGCCCTCTCGCTCTCTCTCTCCCACTATGCCTACAGTGCATCTCTCAGCAAAGACTTACAATTTGCACTGCTTTAAATTGCTTGCGGTAAAACTGCTTGCCAGTAATCTGTTTGAAACTGCTTCAACTATGGTTTGCTTTCAACTGCTTTGCACTGCTTACTAATGCTTCTCATTGCTTTATTGCTCTCTCTGCAGACATATACCGAGAATTCCTGGAAATACCAAAACTGCTTTGCAATTCCCAGTAAATATTTTGGAACATTTTGCCCACACAGAACGCAGGACCTTAATCAGGGCTTTTCGGGGCAACCTAAGTGCCATCAAAGGCAAAATTAGTTTATATTCAAATACGGGAAAACCACTCAACGTTAAGCTTATACAAATTTCGAAAAGTCTCCACTTTATCCTTTATGCCTTTCCAATGAAAATTGTATAACTCTCCTCTTCTGGGTTTTCTGTATTCCAAGAAGAAGCCTTTGCATTCCAAATAGGAAGAGGAGTTGAGGCCACATTATGTTGCATTTAGCAGGCGACACATTTGCATAACACTCATACGACCCGTGGGGATTTCATGGAGATAAAGGGAGAGACAGAGAGAGACAGAGAGAGAGAGAGAGGGACATGGCATAGTGAGGGATAGCCATGGAATATGTAAATAATATTTCAACAATAATTGCTTTTGAAACTTAAGTGCCCAAGCAAACGTCCAACTGTCTTACCCAACACCCAGCCACCCCCCCCCCCCCCCCCCCCCCCCCCCCCACCCCTTAAGCCACCCCCACAAATTCAATTTTCTCATGAGATACCAGAGAGAGATATAACACAAAAGAGAGAGAGAGAGGGAGGGAGCTGGCGCTGCTGCTTCTGGCAGCTAAAAATAATTAAAATTTAAAACGGAATAAAATGCACAAGAATAACATTTACATTTATGCGTTTCTATCATCCGTCCCACCCACGCCCCCGCCCACTGTCGGTTTTCCGCTTCAGCTTTTCTTTTGCTTAACGAAATACAATTCAAATTCAACAAGTTGGAAGGAAAAGGCAGCAGGAGGAGCAGCAGGAGGAGCAGCAGCAGGAAGGAAAACGCAGCAGCAGCAAAATGCTCTCAAGTGTGCGCCCTACCCCTGCCCCTGCCCCCTGCCCACCGTCCCTGTCCCAAGAGTCCTGCGCCTGAATATACATAAACTTGTTGAAAATTAAACTAACTGTTTATAGTTATTGCAAAACTATCTAGTGGCGGATGCAGCCGAAGGGGCGGGGGAGGAAGTCCTGCCCAAGAGACTGGAACCAAACGACAGAGCGACAGAGACAGAGAGACAGAGACTGAGGACTTCTCGTCCTCAAAACGGAAATGTAACTTGAACATTGAATTGCAATGAAGAAAATTGCAGCTCCTTTTTCGAGGGGCCAGTGTGGGGGGGCGGGGCCGGGGCATAACGATTGAAATGATGATGTCTTCTTCACTGACTTCCCCCACCCCTTGCTTCGACTGAAACTCTCCTTCCTATTTCTCTAAGGACATCTCTGCGTTGGCCTGCTTCAATATCTGATTATATAATCTCTTGTGTACTCAGGCATTTTCCGAACGCAGAGAGAGTCCACTTGGACTTGAATTTGCTAGAACATTGCCCAAGGACAATTGGAATTGGATTTTGTATGGAATATGAAACGATTACCATGATATAGGAGATACAAGGATAATAAGGTATAGCTGTGTGCACACATATATAACTCCAAGATAAATTGTGGCCACAGCAATGCTAATGAATTGAAAATGGTAAGTTCTCTGGGGGTAATCATAAGCCTTCAAAATTCCAATATATATTCAGCTTATCCTCTGTAGCATACTTTTCGGCATTTCATTGAATTAATTTCAAACATTTCGATTTACACTTTTCGTAGCATACTTTTCGGCTGCCGAGAAATCTCAAATGCTTACGTTTCTTGGAATTTTTCTTGCAAGAAAATCTAGAAAAGATGATTACTCTCAGCCACCTTTCCTTCCCCCCTCTAGGCACTAATTTCAAGAGAAATCACCTGAGCCTTAGCCCTTAGCCCCGTCCCAGGAAAACCACTTTATCTTGAAACTTTTTTGTCGGCTGACACTCCGCACAAAAGTTTGTCAAGGCGAAGCGAAACAAAAACAAAAAACAGCCCCCGACAAAACAAAAACTAATTATAATTAAAACAAATTTCAGTTTTGTTTAGTTTTTTTGTATCAAGTGGAGGCATTTTTCGGGGGAAAACAGAAAGCAAATGCCGCCGCAGCTATAGCCATAGTCATAGCCAAGCTATAGCCGTGGGGCTAACGACACTCAAATCAAAAGCGATAATCTATGACCCCTTGGGCCAGACGACGACGACGACGACGACGACAGCGACAGCGATGGAAGGAAAACCTTTCATAAAAATACGAGAGAGAGAGAGGAGGAACGAAAAGAGAGAAGGAAAACACGAAATAAGTAGCCGCACTTTATATTTATGAGCAACATTCGCATGCAGCTTTAATGGCCATCGAACTGGAACTGGACATCAGAGGCAGCAGTGGCAGGAGCGGCACAGGCAGCAGGCAGAAGCACAGGATACGATGGACGATGACGCCCACAAAAAATACATTTCCTTTTTGGATTATTTAACTGCCATTCGGAGGACGCGGACCGCGGCGGACCGACAACGACGTTGAATGAATGAATGAATGGCGGCTGGGCGGCTGGGCGGCCGGGCGGCTGGGTTGATGATAGTGGGGAAAAAGGCACAGCAGAAAATAGAAATACAAGTAAGTGAGAGGTAAGCGAAAAGCCAGAGCCAGCGACAGAGCGACAGCAAACGACAAGACCCGCAGGGCATGAAACCTCCTTCCAGCCCCCCTGCCCCCACCAAAAAAATAAAAAGAAAAGAAAATGCAAAGACGAAAATCGACAAGAGGTTTTCCACCACCTGAGGGGGTGAGTGGCGGCTGGGCGGCTGGGGGGAGGTAAATATTCTCTGACTGGTTATTTATTTGCTCGTTTATTTTCAGCACTTTTTCGGCGCATTTATTAGAAGTTGTTTTTGTTGCCTGCCAGGCACACAGCCACCCAACCAGCCACCCCCTACCGCACACACACACCCACTCACACACACACACACACACGCAAAAGGGGTTGGATACGGATAAGCAGTTTTTCGCCAAGAATTTTCCTTCGACAGATAGACAGACAGACAGACAGAAAGCTTGCCATCGAATTGAAAATCATTTGTAAATCAAATTGAAAATTTCTGCCAAAAAGAGAGATAGCTCTGAAGAGTCCCCACAGTGAAAGTGGGTGGCTTTCAGGGGAGGGTGGAGTAGGGGGTGCTTGCTGTCGGTGGTTGGTAAATTTGTCAAAACCAGCGAACATCATTCGTCATGATGATGCCCGCCGATACCGCACGCTGGAAGGGGACAGGGGACAGGAGAGAGGAGATTATATTTGAACAGCAATGAACTTTTGAGCCCTGCCCTCGGTGGTCTCGGCTTTCGGCTCTGGCTTTGTGTCACAGAGCGCGAATGGGGGTGGGGGGGGGCTGGTAGATCCTGGGGAAATGAGTCAGAAGCAGATAATGCTGATTAAGTTGGATGGAAACAGCATCGAGTCGAGTCGAGTCGAGTCGAGTCGAGGGTCCTCTGCCTGACTTGTCAACTCTCGTATCCCACGATATTCTTAATTGTTCGTTATTAATGATGCTACTCGTACGGGTCCTGCTCCCCTGCTGCCTGCTCCCTGCCAGCGTGCTTGTTGTCCTGTTGTCTGGGAATTTCCAAATTGAAAATGACCCCATCCCCACCCCTGTCTGACTTTGATGAATGTCCGAGTGTGAAAAACCACAAACAGACTAATTGATTGCCTGCAAAAGATTTTTGGGAATAGAACTCTCGGCCTTCAGGAGCTACAGGATCGTCCCCCCTTTGTTCCCCTTCAGCTCTGTTGTTTGAAGATTGGATGTTTCTGAGAGGAGGTAGATACAAATCAGAACGAGGCCCTGGCCAGGCAAATTAATGCAAGCAACAAAACAGTCAGGAGCTCGATGGGGCATGGGGCACACAGCCTCCTCTCTCTCTCTCTCTTCTGTGGAGGTGCTTCACAGGGCTCATGGCAGGGCAGGAAGAAGAATCGCTTTGGGGAAAGCCTGCTGCTGCATAGAAACAGAGAGCGCAGCCTCCCCCGCAAGAAGTGCTCTCCGCCACGGTCCAACCCACCAGTGAGAGGGTCATAAATAAATTGCTGCTTGAGCAATTTTCAATAAATGACAGCCAGTCCAAGCAGCCCTTGTCTCCTGCCTCCTTCCTGCCTAGAGGACTACTACTATCTCCTGTCTCCTGTCAAACTGAGGAACTCCACACTTGACAATCAATAAGTTGAAAAGGAAATGGAAATGGAACGGGAGACGGCCGACGGCCGACGGCAGAGTGAGATAACTTTTCAGTAGAATAGAGTGGAGTAGAGTACAGGGTATGGGAAGTACGGGGTTGGGGGTGGGGGTTGGCTCGAACAGGAAACAGAAGAAGGGCAGGACCAGTTAATAGAGGTAGTAGTTCTTGGGGAAGTGTAAAAAACACTTGAATTCCATTTTGCTGCTTTGCTTTTGTGCTGCTGATGGACGCACATAAATTTTCGATTATGCGGACCATTACACAGGAATTGAAGAAAATTCATCAGAACCAGCAAAGGGGAGGGGGAGGTGGGCGGGGCAGAATGGTGCTGTGCTCTTTTATTGGCATCAGAGGGAGATAGAGGATGCCTTGATATTTGGGATAATGGAAATTAATATGCAGGACTCTCCGAGTTGAAAGATAACAGCATGTGCCTTTGCCTCAGTAACAGCATTTACCAACACTGGAAATTGCAATTTTAAACACTACCTTTGTGTACTTTGTTTCTCAAGAATCTACGGTTTTCAACACATTTCGGACTACTTAAGTACATTTACCGGCATTTACCAACACTGGAAAATGCGAGTTTAAAGCCCTACCCGAAGGGTTTGATCTGATATAGGGCTTACTTATGAGTTTGCAGTATTTTCGTCTGCATATTTTCATTTTGAAGCTCTTTAGCGCTTTAAAGGTATTTACCAACACTGAAAAGGAAACATTTCAGCTAAAAATTGTTTACACACACACTGGAAAAGCGTCAATGGATATAGTAGGCAGTTGTCATGGTTTAGGCTCCTACCCCACCACAAAATACGGCACATGCCAACACTGTTATCTGTAATGTAGCATTTTAAAACACTGCGCGAACTGAACTCGACTTTAAATCGCTTTTCCATGTCATTTGGCATGCAAATTCCCCCACAGATTTCCATTCTAAATCGATTTCCGCAGAGATTAGTGCAAAACCCCCCCATCAACACCCCCACCCTCCTCGCCCGTCCCACACACCCCCCCAAAAAGTGAGTACTCACCGTGGTTGTGGCCGGTGTGGTGGCCGTGTGCGGCGTATAGGCGGCGTAGGCCGGCTGGGGGAGCGGCGCCGTGTAGCGGTAGGCGGCCTGCTGGGCCACGGCAGCGGCGGCGGCGGCAGCGGCCGGGGCATAGCCCTGCGGGGTCCAGCTGGTGGCGCCGCGATAGGGGGCGCCGGCGGCTAGGGCGGCGCCGGCAGCAGCAGCGGCTGGGCTCGTCATGGCCGGCGGACGCTGTGGCAAGGAGCCCTTAAGTGCAACGGCTGAGGCGGTTAGCGGGGCGCCGGGAAATGCGCTGCGCTGCTGTGTTGACGATGCGGCAGCGGCGGCGGCAGCGGCAGCGGCACTGGACGAGCTCCCCTGCGGAGACAAACAGAGAGAGAGGAGAGAGAGAGAGTGGTGGGGTGATGGTAAGTAAGGGGCTAGTGGGCGAGTGGTTCAAACATAAATAATATATAGTCTATGTTTTTCTATTTTTCTACTTTTCCAGCTTTCCATTTTTCCATTTTCTGTTTTTATCGTAAATAGAAAACCAACCGCAGCGTGGCAGCAGGTGCGGCTCTGCCGTAAAGCTTTGCTTACCGCTGGAAAAACCGCCATGACATCCGTTCTAACATTCTCCCTCACACACGTACACACACACACATCCATTCAGGACACATCTGCATATGAATTACACACACACACACACACACACACACAGCTGTAGAGTCGGAAAATTGTGGGTTTATGGAGATTTTGTGTTTTATTGAGTGCCAGGTGCGCATTCGTCACAAAAACAAAAACGAAAAACAAAAACCAAACGGCAAAAGCGGAAGCAGCAGCACAGCCAGGGAAATACATGGAGGGATGGATGGAGGGGGGGGATGGTTGGTTGGGGGTGATGGACGTGGGAGATACTCTTTTTTTTTTTCTTCTTTTTGTGGTTGAGGTATAACAGTTCTCAGAGCAGTCAGTTGTACATTTTATATATAGTTTTCGGAAAAAAAATATAACAGTTGTTATACACAAGTGTATAACAGTTTCCATTGATCGACTACCAATAATTATCAGTAATTTTAAAAGTTTATAACAGTATACCAGTTGTTACACAAAAATTATAACAGTATAACAGCTGACATACAAAAACATATTACATTATAACACTTTTCATACAAAAATGTATCACTGTATAACAGTCCATCAACAAATCGAATGCAGAATAACAGTTTTCGTATAACATTTTCCGAAAATTTGCTATGTATAACAGTTGAAAAACAACTAGTATAACAACTAAGCTACGCTGTTGAATGTAAGCCAAAAGTGTGTTTGTCCTTCTGTCAGTATAACACTTATAAATTCAATGTATAACAGCATAAACGTTGTCCCTGGGTTACAGTATAACAGTCTAACTTGAAAATTTCAATGTAGCATAGTCGAATATGTCTTCGCCCATAATATAACACATTTTACAACACTATGTCCTCGGTATACCCTGTTTGAGAGTGGACTTTTGTATAACAGTTTTCAAATCTCTCTCCGATCGTAGCTTGCCTCAAAGAGCGCCTCTTGCTTGGCCTCTACAGGGTATCCTTTTTATAGAAACATAGCCCCATGATATAAATAATTGTCCCCCCTCTACACATGAGAGAAACAACCCCCCCACCCAGTGGCGGCGGGTGCATGTGGGGAGAGAGCAGAGGGTGGACAGATGCAACAGTCGCTCGACTCGGCCCGGCCTGTGTGCTGTGTCCTTGCTGCGCCTCGTCGCTTCCTGTGTGTGCTCCAGTTTTGCATTGCAAATGCATTCGCTGCCAATGCTGCTGCTCCCTCCGATGCTCTGATGCTCCTCCGATGGCGGTGGTGCCCTTTGGGCCATTTCTCTTTTCTCTTGACTGTTTTTTTGTTTTGGGGCGCCGGGGTCCTTGGGGTCACTTGCCATAAACACAAATAAACCCCACCCCCACCAACCCCCCTTCCCCCTCTGACTGTGTGGGTGACACTCGCATTCCACATTCCGTCGCATATAAAAATGTGTGTATTTCCACTGAATTTTACAAGGTGAAAAATTTGATGTTTTTCCTTTTTTTTGGAAATTTTGTCCCACCAAAAAAAAACCAACACATAAAAACGGAAACAACAGAACGCGCCGCCATTTTATTTTCGGCCAGGATTGAAGGAAGCGAAGGCGGGCGGGCGGGCGGTAGGGAAGGAAGGTCCTGGCGTAAGGATACGTGTGAGAGCCTTGCGTGCTGTCGCTGATTTTCCCAATTGCAAAATATGGCAAATATTTGATTTTCGTTTGGTTTCACGTCGACGTCTCAAACATTTTCCAGTTTTTCCAGTTAATTTTTGTGTGCACGCAAATCGAATGTGGTTTTTCAGAGAGAGAGAGAGAGAGTGGCAGCAAGGGGGCAGGCAGTAGGGAGGTGCCCCACGTCAGAAGGTCTGTAATTTGGCAGCTAAATGGCAGAGAACGTGTAATAATGGTCTGGGCCCCACATGCCCGACATACGACGAGCTACAGAGAGAGAGAGTGGATAAGGAAACGGAGTTTAGGCCAAGCATTTCCAGGCAGAATGTCCCTTAATCGAGAGCTGCTGTTGTAGCACACCAAAAAGTACAGCCTGCCTTAAGTTTTCGGATCTTCTTCCTCCTTGTTGTCGGGAAAATGTTGTACAAATTGCTGCCACACTGCCACACATAGATTCTCCTTAAAAGTGAACTTCAAATCCATTACACATCACATTTGCCATTTATTTTGCGATGGAAATCCCCTCTCCTCTCCCCACTCCGTTTCAATGTTTCTCCCAAAGCTTTTCCTGGGGTGCTGGGGGGTGCTTGGTATAGGGTCATAAAAGGGAATAGCCAAACATTTTAAGCGCACAAATGCTATAAATTTAAGCCGCTAAATTAGACACGTTTGGCACATTCGAGGCCCCAAGGCCCGAACACACACACACACACACACGTACACGGACGGGTATGTCTGCCATGGATACACCTCATTCCCAGTCCCCGGTTCCTACCCTACTCTGCTCCCTCTTTCTCTCTTTCACCCCTGAAAAATAATCATAAAGGTAATTATTTTATCGTTCGTTCAAATTCGCTTAATTTCAAACGCTGACTGGCTGCCCGGCTGCCTGGCTGGCAAAAATCTATATAAAACGAGCCCCAAAAACGACCAGCACTAATGGAAAATGGAGAAAAATATGAAGCACCTTGCACGCTCTCCCCCCCAAACCCTCCCCCGTCCACACTCTCCTGGGTTTCCTGTTTCCTGTTCGGCCTGCCCCTGCTGGCCAGCTGTGGCTCCCAGTGTGTGCAGGACGACGAGGACTAGGATGAGGACGAGTGCCGAGTACGAGGACGTGATTAATTACCAAATTGGGAGCCATTATCGCGTGCACTTGCGAGGGTGTTTGTAAAGTTTTTGCGGCTCACGCACACGCCCCAAAAACATACAGAAACGATAAAGAGAAGAGAGAGAGACAGAGAGCAAACGACTAGAGACTAACGACCAGAGGATACCCAGTAATCGATAGTTATCTAAGTCGATTATATTTCTCAGAGCATATCGTATGCATTGCTGGTGAAAATGAATAATATACTTCCGCTATTTATCGATACATTTAAAACGATTTTTCGATAATTATCGATAGTTTATTATCGTTTGGCAGCAACGTTTCAATTAGTTATCTCCAATTCATCGAAATTATGCCGATAAATGACAAATAAATATCAATTTATTTTCGATAAATTTCCGATAACTATCGATAACCTAAATATGTACTGATTTTAGGTAAAATGTCCATATCGTCAAACTTATGGATGCCATAACCAGGTTCTTCTTTCTGCCTGCCACGTACCACCCCTCCACGAGTCAGAAATGTTCTTGGGTGGAGACAGATGGCAGAAAGAGATTCCACACAGACAGGGAGAGAGAGAGAGGGAGAGTGGGTGGTAATAGGTATCCCAAAAACTGGGGGGGGTGTGCATGAGGAGGAGTTTTCTCCCCAGTAATTTTCGTCGCGTCTCGGAACATTTTCGTTGACGCTTTTGTTCTCTATTCTATTAGCCTCTATCCTCACCCATGGCAGGATACCTCACCCTCCCACCTTCCCCTTACCCTCCCCCTCTTCCTTCTTCTCCCCCTTCCCCTCTATAACCATAACCCACCATCGAGAATTTTCCCACATTTTTATGCAAAAAACGTTTCGTTTCCGATATCCTGCGATAGGCCATAGCGAGCACTGGGTGGCGTCTGGGTGGGGCGGGGGTTGTCGGGGGTGTGGCTCCTGCTTCCTGCTTAGTCTGGCAGCAAAATCAAGCGCAAAATATTAATGATAATAATTTATTACCAAGTGACAGGTGGGGAGAAGCGACAGGCGACTGGCGACTGGAGACAGGAAAGGAGGTGCTGCTGCTGCTCCTGCCACTGTCGTCCTTCCCAGGGCATTCCATTCCCCAGGAGGCGCCTGATAAACGTTTTGTGATTAGCGGTTGTTGCTGTTGTTGCTGTTGCTGTTCGCTCGCTCGTTCGATGGGTTTTCGTGGCGGGTCTTTGTCATTTTTATTTTTGTTTTTCGAAAATTTATGCGCAAATTTCGATTTTGACTTGTCGTGCGAGCGGAGGCATTGGATGTGAGGAGGCATGGAATGTGGAATACGTGAGCGGTTATAATTCAGGGGGTGGGGGATAGGGTAGCAGGCGTTGCGGGGGAAGGGGCAGCCATCTTAAAGATACTTTTTAAAGATTGATAAGTCATTTTAATCGGATTATTTCAGGGAATTAAATGCAAAAATAAAATATAAAATGTTTTAAAAATTTTATAAATATTGTAATCGATTGCAGTAATCGATGCATATCGATTAACAGATGTTGAGCAAAACGTTGCTGATATTCATGGATTTCAAGCATTTTCACGCCCTAAAACCCTGAAAGTGAAATCAACAGTTTTCCCTGCTTTCCCCTGCTTTCCCTCGTAGCTCTCAAACACATTTTCAAATTACTTAATGCAAAAACTAGTGGAAAAAATAAAGGAAAAACCAAGAAATACACACAAACAGATGCCGAAAAGCAGATGCTAGATGCAAAAAACAAAGCAGGAAAAACTGGGACGACGCTGCCGCTGCCTCTGCCACGACTTACTTGTCATGCAAAGCCGCACTCAGAGACTCTTGCCACTCCCGGAAACGGCGGGGGGGTGGTGCAAGGTGCACGCTGCAAGGTGCAAGGAAAAAAACAAACAAAATATTTGCATTTTCCTTAAGAAATGTTTGCACACACACTCAGACAGATAGACATGCAGCAAACACACACACACACACACACACACACACACAGTCACAGATGCAAATACAGACAGAGAGGGGGGTGGGGGTGGGGGGTGGAGGCTTTCTCTTTGTATAATTCATATTTTCCAACCACTTATTGTTTAAACTAAATAAAGCAAAAACTTTTTCCATAATTAAAACCGACGGCACAGCTAGACCCCGTTTGGGGAAAAAGGACTCGCAGGGGGTGGAAAGGGGGGAGGGGGAGAGGGAAAAAGGACTCGCCGGGGGGAAAGGGGAGGGGTGTGGAAAGGGGAAAGCGGACTGTTAGGCGGGTTGATGGAGGGTGAGGGGTACTTTGCTGGGGCGTAAGAGCGGAAAACAAAAGGATTTTCCTTCAGTTTTTCGCTTACATTTTTTTTCCGTCCCCCCCTCCCCCCTCCCCCTAGACTTTTGCCTATTTTAATTCTATGCGGCGGTAAATTTAATTTTACCCATTGTCCTGTGTCCCCCCACCACCCCCAACCCCCGAGGGATCTCTTACCAGCTTCTGCCTCCTCCCAATTCCCGTTTTTCGAGCCCTGCAGCGGCGTTGCATGCAAAATTCACCGAGTGAAAGCGCTTAAGGGGGGTTTTTCTTATTTTTTTTTTGTTTTTTTTGGTATCTGAAAATAGGCGTTTTCCACACTAAAAAGTGGAATGGCTAGAAATGAAAATGAGGCACACGGGGCATGAGGGGCACGAGGGGGGTGGAAATGCCTTTTTCGCATGTGTATCTGTATGCGTATCTGTGTGAGTGCATGTGTGTGTGGGTTTTGCATATTTTTCTACGAAAAAAAAGGAATAGCACTCGGATTTTTAGTTCTTTTTTTTTAATTATTTTATTTAGACGAAAGTGGAATGGGGGGAGTGAGGGGTTGGGGGACCGCATATAAATATTCATAGCCATGCAAATCAAAATCAAAAACAAAACAAAACAAAATGTTCCCCCGGGTTTTTCTTTTTTGTGGCTGAAATTTTCAAATAAACATTTTCCAAAAAAGATTTGGAGAGAGTTTGGGGGGGAGTTTGAATATTGTTTACAGATTTTGGAAGAGATTTGCTTGCAAATAATCGTTAACCGATTTTGCCAACGCAGACAAAACATAAAACACTTTGGCACACATGATCTCTCACTGTCTCTATCTCTCTATCTGAGCGAAACGCTTGTGCAAGGTATACTTATCGAGGTAGCCGCAGTGAGAGAGTCGGAGAGAATCGTCGCTCACAACTGCTGCTAGGCAGGGCGAGAGAGCGAGTGCCGCTACCTTGTTAAGTATGCCTTGCGCTTGTGCTCTTTGCTTTTGCTCTTCGGTCCGACTGTTCGGCTTAACAGTATATAATAATCGTTCTCTCTCTGCTGTTATTGAGCCGAACAGTCGGACCGAAGAGCAATAACAGCAGAGAGAGACCGATTCGCTTTGAATGTGTTCCTTCGCTCCACGTTCTCAACGTGTTCGTACATGATCAGTTTTTCGGTTTCTCTTACATTTTCAAACTGTTAACTGTTATTTGCGAGCTCTGGTTTTAAGACTTAGCTTTCGATTGGCGATTGAAAGGACACTGATTGATTGATTGAAATAATTCAGATTATTATTTAACGAAATTCCTGGCGTTTTCCAAGAGGTTTATTTTCTATTTTCCTGTGCAGATTTTCTCAATAAAATCTGCCATTTATCTACCAAATAAATGCCATAATTCCTGATTCTTCAATCTAGAAGAAAAACCCCTTGTAATAATATGCTGATTAAGCTGCAACTTTTCCACAAAATTAACCAAAATGAAAACAAAAAAACGGAGTAACGGACATAATTCATTTTCCACCAAATACAGGAGACCCGGACGGAGAAAGGGGCCATAAAGAAGTAAGGATTTGGCAGCCAGGAGGGGGGCTACAATCAGAATGTCCTACAAATGCCGTTATGTCTTGCTTTTCCAGGCTACAGGATTACCATTTTCGGATGGATGTTCCAATAGATGGGGACGGGGGTGCTGGTGCGGGTGCGGCAATCCATCTTGGGGCGTTTATTTTATGAGCACGTAGCAAGTGAGGCATAAAAGTGGATGTGCCCGAGTACCAGGTACCACCTCCACCCATCCACAACTTCCCCTCCCTCTTCTAGTCCTTCGAAGCGTGCAAGTTTTATGTTAACATCATAAACGATAATATATTACCCCAATGTTTCTGTTCTTTCGAAGAACATTAACCAGAGAGAGAGATAGAGAGAGAGAGAGACAGCGAGCGGGAGGGAGAGAGAGACAGATCTCATGCGGCGATTGGGGGGGGGAGGGAAAACGCACAGTGCGGACCCCCTGCCTGTGCAATAATCAATTTAAAATTTTCCACGCCTTTCCACGTTTGCCAACAAATTTTCATTAAATGTAACGAAACGAAAAAGAAAATCCAATAACAACAAACAACAAAAAAAGAGTTGAAATGTCGCCTGCCCCACCCCCACCCAAAAAAAGGGGGAGGGGGCGGCAAGTAAGGCTTTTCCTTCGCCTGCCTTTGATTTGAAGACATTTTTCTTGCTTTCTCAAAACGAGAAAAAATAACAGAACAATTCCAGGACGAAGGGGGGGCAACAGGGGCAAAAACGAAACAGAAACCAACATAAAAAATGACATTTACGACAAAATTACATTTCCAGCCATCAAAAAGGAGGGAAAAGGGGGGCAGAAAGGGGGTGCTAAAGGGGTACTGAAAGGGGGTGCCAAAGGGGACTGAAAGGGGGTGCTAAGGGGGCAGAAAGGGGACTGAAAGGGGGTGCTAAAGGGGGCTAAAAGGGGGTGCTAAAGGGGGCTGTAAGGGGGTGTTAAGGGGGCTGAAAGGGGGTCTGAAAGGCCGCTCTGAAGGGGTCTGCAAGGGGCTGCCAAAGGGGCAACTCCTTGGCTGTGGGGAACGGTGTGTCTAAGCCTTTAACGCCTCTTTTTTTTGGTGGCAGGAGGCGGAGGCGGAGGCGGCTCGCACCAGCCGTCAAAACAACAAAAATTGTTTGCTGGAAATTGGGAAAGAAAGAAACTTTTCCACTAAGTGATTTCCTAGCAGGCGGCGTGCAAAAGTAAAACTTGGCGAAACAGATGGTTTTTCCTTATGCGAAGGCGGGGGCGGGGCCAGGGGGCGGGGGCTTATTTATGTGTATAGTTTTTCCCTGTGTATCCGTGTATCGCTTGATTTAGTTTTAGTTTTTTTTCATGAAACGCCAATCCTTGAATCCTCAGCAGTGAAACGCGGCTCGGGCATCCATTAGGAGATGCAACTGTCCCCCATCGTCGGTAGTCTCCAGTATCTGTAGAGAATAGCAGAGGGAGCAGCATGCTCCACGAACATCTGCTGAGAGGATCAGAACCTCCATATCATCATGCGAGAAGATGTTGAGAGCTGCGGGCGGAAGCATCTTGAAGCTTGGGCGTTGATTGGAGATGGAGATCCTAAGGGCTCTTGACTTCCACTATGGGGAGGATACACCTGAATCCAGAGGACTCCACCAGGAGGAGGTAGCCAGGAATAGTGATGCTCGAAGGACGTTGCTGATCCGCGCAGAAGTCTGAGAAGGGCATTCCTGCCCCAAGTATCTTTCAGGTCCAACGATTTCCATCTTTTTTGTTTTGCCTTTAATTTTATAAAATTTTGCCCCTGCTTTTGCCGCCTTTTTTTGTTGCATGCCACTCTGCCGCCACTGTTATTTATTTTGGGCTCAAATATAAAATTACATTTCATTTGTTGCTGAATGCCTGCTGCATGCCTCGTGCCTCGTGGACGTGGGCCAACTTTTGTTAATAAATTCAAATGCAACCGGCGGGGGCACAACAGAGAGAGAGGGCAGGGTAGGGTAGGGTAGGAGGCGTATAGTTCTCTGGCCCCAACTTATGCCGCTGGCCAACGGGCCACCAGGCACGACTCATTTAAGCCATCATTTAAGAGCTCGTTGCCCCTGCCCCTACCTCTGCGCCTGCTCCAGTTCCAGCGGTCACGTAAGCATCATAAATTCGTGCTCCCCTCTACCTCTCTCTCTCTCTCAGACTCTCTCGCTCTCTCTCTTTCTCTATCACGCTTTACCGAAATTGCAATTTTAGTTTTAATGAAAATTTTTAACGCTCTCGACGGCTGCCGCTGCTGTTGCTGCCACTTTTGCTGTTGCATTTATATTTAGTGAGTATTTTTATTGAATTTTTAATGCCATTTCGGCCAGCCAAAAAGTCGGCAATGAAATTTTACAGCGCAAAAACAATTAAAACCCACACAAAACCAAATTATAAAAGTAAATTAAAGTTTACACCATTTTGCCAGCGAATTAACAATTGAAATGGACAACAAATAGCAAAGGGAGGGAGGGGCAGGGCTGGGGGTGGGGGTAGGAATATAAAAATTAATTATTTCTTATTTCGCTTTGTCTTTGGGAATTGGAAAATCTTTAAGCGGCTTAAGGAGGAGGAGGAGTACAGCCGCCAGCTTCTGTCTTCTGTCTCCTGTCTGCTGTCTCCTGTTTCGAGGGGTGGTAATCCTCCAATAAATCTTCGCTTTTCCCATGCAAGAAAATGGACACCAGCTGCAGATTTCCCTTGCTTCACCATCCCCCTCCCCCCTTCCAGCTTTTGTCTAGCGAGAGAGAGAGAGACAAAGAGAAAGCTCAACATTCAAACCACAAGGACATGAACGATGGCAGGCGAGTCCTGGGCAGAGCAGGGGGATGAGCCAGTGCAAGATTAGACCCCGCTCCACCCAAGAGCCAAAAATTTAATTATATTTTTTTTTTGTGGAAAATTGCATGGAAATTCCTGTAAATTTCCCATATTGCAAATGTGTACAGATATTTCATGCAATATTCTTGTCTCAATTTTTATATATACATATAAATAAAAGTATTCCTTAACCCCCACCCCCACACCCCCCCAAGTGTAAGCGGATATTTTCGTGGAGTTTTTCTTTCTTTTTGTTGTTGGATTCTATTTCACTTCCCGTAACCAGTCTAAACAAATGGTTTCCGCTTAAAGCAAACAAATCGAAGAAGAAAAAGCAAACAATTGGGGGGTCAACCCCTCCCTCTTCCCACCCTTTTTGAGGTGGGTGGGGAAATTTCGATTATGATACGTTGAGGCGTTGTGCTCAAAGGATTCAGGATCATTCAGCATGGTCTGGTTGTCTCTGGAAAGCCTTGCTGCTGCCTGCTGCTTCTGCTCTAGATTTTCTCCTTTGGCTTAATTAAGGCAACAGCCAAAGGGAAAACCTCTTGGAAACTCCGCTCCTTGACCGCACAAGTCTGCAATTGAAAGGCCGCACAATTTTCTGTCTTTCTTTGCTTATTTTTTTGGGGTTGAGACTTTTCATTTGAACAGTTAGTTTTTTCCCTTAGTTGAGGCCTCTATCTCTCTCGCTCTCTCGCTGTCGCTCTCTGTGTGTCGGCTCTCTCGAAATGTTGTTTTAATTAAAAATAATCGAGTTTCACGACTTCCATTTTCTTCTTCTTCTGTGGAGTTTTCCCCACTGGAATTTTCTTCTTTCTTTTTGCGCCTGCAAATTGCAACAAAATGAGTTGACAACAACACAGACCGTGTTGCAAGGCCAAAAAGAGTGTTTGCCATTTGTTGTAACATGTCTGCACCCTTTCTCTGTCTGTCTCTCTTTCTCTCTTTCGCTCTCTTTCGCTCTATACATGTGTGTCTGTGTGTGTGTGTACAAAATGAAAATGTCATTGCACATAAAGGCAGGATGGAGCGTACGTGACTCGCATTGCCGGAAATTAAGTGGTGTCCCAACACGTCCAAAGCGCACGAAGACGGAAAAAGCCACAGAGACAGCCAGCAAAAAAGAGGGAGGGGCGAGGCGGGGCGGAGGGGGGGAACAGAACAGGAGTGAAGTGCCCCTGGGCAGTGCCTGAGATGCGGTGAAAAACAGATCCGTAACCGAACAGCAGAGCGAGCAGCACAGACGACAGTCGACAGTTGAGGTGTGGCCGGGCCTGCAGGTTTCGGTCTCGTGTGCGGCCCGCAGCCCCCCTCCCCCCACACTTCACACACAGGATGACAATCAAAGCCCCACAATGTCGCTTGTTTGTCAATAACAATGAACATTTTTTTTTGCTCGAAATTACAATGGAAACCAATTGGGGGGAGGGGGGAAACAGAAATACAGGTGGAACCGTAGCCTACGAATGTACATACATATGCCTGTGCCTCCGATATGTAAATATGTACAATATGGTATAGGAAAATGTCACGTTCGAGTCAAATTTGTTGGCTGCGGCTTAGTGGGAGATTTAAGAATGAAAAAATACAGCCAATTCCAGTATTTCCATGTTGTTCCCCAGCCGCACCCTCGCAGCCCCACAAAAGTCTTCCAAAAAGTGAGTGCCAGCGATCTTCACTGCTTCACCAATAAGAAAGAGAGGAGAGGCGGAGAGACAAAGCTGGCCATCCACAGTCGAACGACAAACATTTCATCGAACCGAACATGTTCGCGCGATGGCCTGCTTAATCTTCCCGTGCAAGCACGGACATGCAGGCTTAAGAACGAAATACGAGCGCCTAGCATCTCGCTATCTGAAACCCCATGCACGAAGTCGCTCTCTCTCGCGATGGCGCGCGAGGCTTGGCGCTCGGGTGCTAGCAATCGCCTTCGTCCGGTGCAAACGAACAAAAGCTGGCTGTTCGGCGGCCGATCTGATCTGCCAGCACACAAGGCAGAAAGAAAAACAACAACAAAAAGACAGTGATTGCTCTCTCGTTCTCTCTGCCAGATCGTCAAATCGAAGAGGGGGGAACTTTCGGGAGTTGTTCTGCTGTAAGAAATGCAGCCCATTTCTTGACCTTTGAAATGCCATTTCATGGAATTGCCATGTTCCATTTAATTTCGTAGAATATCCCAATGTCAAAGAATTTCTCTTTGGCATTCTCTTACGATTGGTATCCGCAAAATCTCTCTCATTACTCATTCATTTCTAATGGAAACGGAATGAATGGCCGAAACGAATCACGTGAGGGAATCTCAGTCCCAACTAAACAGAGTGTTTAACACTCTCTCTCTCTCCCTCTCGCTCTCTCTGTCTGTCCATCCCTTTGCCTGCTGTGCACAAGCCTCTTCTCTCCCCATCTCCTCGTCTGCGTGCGTGTGTGTGTGTGTGTGTGTGTGCGGTTTTGTCTGCCTCTGTTGTTGGCTGTCATGTTGCACGGTGTGACATGTTGTTGCCGCTATGCTATGCCATGCCATGCCACGCCTCAGTCACGTCACTGGCAGTGGCAGTGGCAGCGGCAGCGCGGCAGGCACCAGAGTGAAAACTTTTCACTGTTTTCTCCTCCTGTTTTTCTGTTTTGTTGGCAATTAGCAAATAACTCACATAATGTCCGCCACCAAACGTTGCAGCAGGCGGTGCAGGAGGCGCGTGCAGAAGGTTCTGCAGGCAGTGGTAGCGCCGCTGCCGCTGCTGGTGCTGATGCTGCCACAGGGTGGAGGATGGCAATGGTAATGGCATTGGAAATGGTAGCTGCTGCTGCTGCTGCTGCTGCTGCTGCTGCTCCTGCTGATTGCTGGCTGCCACTTCACCAGCTGCCAAATCACCTGCTGCTCCTGCTGCTGCTCCTGCTGTTGAATCATCAGAGGCACTGAGGAATGTTGTTGCACCTCCAAAATCGACGGCAGCAGCCCCAGCAGTCCCTACGCTATGCAAATTGAAATCCCAACGTTGCCATGAAAAACGTTGCATGCCGCTCGTAATGCTTCTGCTGCTGCTGGAGCTGCTGCTGCTGCTGCTCCTGTTGTAGTTGTCCGCAGATGAATACAGATTCATCGTTATGGATAGGGACTACAGTTTCTGTTTCACACACAACCACACACACTCACGCACGATGTTCACGCACCGAACTCCGGGGAGTCACTGCCAGAACACAACTGAAGTCTCTGCCAGAAAAAGCAAGAGAGAGCGAGAGGGAGAAAGGGTGCCGAATGAAATCCAAAACTTTAGACCTTGCGGTTTTTTCCATTAAACATTTATAAACAAATTGGAATGGAAAAATACTGAGCCATCATCGCATAGGGTTCCGAATTCAAAGAACTCTAGAGGGGAAATCGAACCCGCTCTTCCTCTCAGAGAATTCTTTGTAGAATTCCATGGAAATTTAAATCCAAACAAGGAAGCGTTATTTAATTTTCCAGGTGGAAATTCAAGAGCCAAACTTTGATTACATCCCCCCTCGCCATCCCCTTCCCCTTCATTAATCTCAACAAAGTTTTTGGCTCTTTATTCGTTTTTTGTGCCTCTCACAGTAAATGATTCATTTTAATGACCGCCGAAAAGCGAGCCACGGGAGCCACTTAACCGACCATAATTCAAGGGCTCTCTCTCTCTCTCCCTCTCCTTCTCTTTCTTTTGCTTTTGTTGTGCCCCAAAACCTAATTTGGATTTACATACGATATGCGTATTGTGTGTGTGTGTGTGTGTGCACAAACAAAAAAAGGAAAAGTAAATCAAGCGTGGAATTGTCACAAGAAAAGAGAGGGAGAGAGAGAGGGAGAGAGAGAGGGAGAGAGAGAGGGGGAGAGAGAGCCAGAGCGAATATTTAAGGACTTCTTGGAGGAGGCTTTAACCTTTGGGATAGTGTATCCCAAGAAATCGGAGAACAGCAGAGTATGATCATATATCGATAGTTCGATAATAACATAAATTGTGTGGGGCGATAACCAATTTTAATTGGAGATCGTCCATTAGGCATAATTGAAACAACTTTAGTTGGTCTATCGATAACAAAACGCGCAAAAATCGATAATCAGAGCAACACAAGGGGGTAAACGAAGGGGGTGACATAAGGGTGTATCTCTGATGTTGACAGTTGTGGGCACAGCTGCAAGAAGCGCCTGAATTCAGGATAGTTCTATACTATAGATAGATCTATAGATCTAGAGATCTTTTAATCATAGTTTTTCTTAAGTCTGAAGTATGTATGGATGTATGTTTCATCTTTTGGCCAGGTTATCAAGAGTGCTATAACAAAAGGCAGTGAAAACCCATTGACATCCATTGGACATATATTTTTCCATCTTAAGAACATAAGACACCCTTTTTCCGCAGGATATTCCACATTGTTCCACAATAAAAGTGCAAAAATCTACCCGAAAACCTCTTTCCTCATTTTCTATTTTTATTTATTTTGTATTATTAATTTTTTTTTGCTGTTGGAAAAAAACGTTTAAATAAAATGGTTGGCAATTATTTAGGCTTTTAACATGTCAACCACGTGACAGCCACACAAACGGAAACGGAAACAGACAGAAAGAGCGGAGCGAGAGAGAGAGGGGAAACAGAATTGGTTTCGATCCGTGAGGAAAATAGAATATGTTTAATATTTATTTAATTTTTTTGTGCGTCAATCAGTCAATGTTACAAGTTTCAAATGAAGCCAAAACTGGCATTAATTTCCATTTATTTGGGCTTTCAATTAAAATAAAAAGAGATCCTACAGAAAGAGAGAGAGAGAGAGAGAGAGAGTGGGAGAGTGGAAGAGTGGGAGATTAGTAGAGCAAACAAAGTTAATTACAATAATGAAGCTAATTCCGAGCACACACAGACAGAGAGACAGACAGCAAAAGGAAAAACCACAAATTAGTCCACAAAATAATGCTGAAGAAAAGCACTGAGAAAAGTTGCTGGAAAGTACAGGAAAAGCCAGGGACAGGGGCAGGGGGCATGGGGCATATCTCAATCCGTGACACATTTTTCAACGTCTGGTGCTGGTCTTTGTCGTTAGAGTTGAGTTTTGCGCATTTTCCCTTTTGCCTTTTGCGGTCAACTAAAAATAATTTTTGACTTTTATAATTTATGGAACGGTTGCGCTGAACTGCGACCCTCCAAGCCCCCCCCTTCCCCCCACAACCACACTGCTGCTGCTGCCTGCTGCCACTCCCCTCCCTCTCCTTCATTGCTGCTGCTGCTGCTTTCTCCACTTTATATTTAATTACTGCGTGCGGTGGCGGTGGCGGAGATTCTCTCTTTCGTTCTCGTTCCAGCAGTGCGTGAGAATTCGCCAAAGAGAAGAAAAGTTATTAACTGCTCCGCTAATTATACATTTTTCAAGTGATACGCATTTATATTCATGCAGTTTTCCCTTTTCTTTTTCCCTTCCTGGCAAAGGACCCGTAAAAAGCTTTCCTGGTAATTAATGCCACATTTTTGCCTCTCGTTTTTCGATCTCTCTCTCTCCCTCGCTCGTTGTGCTCTCTCTCTCTCTCTCTGCCGCCCGTTTCTCGTCTTAATTACAGTGGATTATAAATATTAAAAACGGAAGCAGTTGGCCAGTAATCAGGACATCGAGCAGCAGCAGCAGCAGCTAAAGGGAAGTGCCAGACATTTATATGTTCTGTTCAGAGCAGAGCCGAGAAGAGAGACAGAGAGGGGGAGAGCAGAGCAGAGCAGAGAGAGAGAGAGAGAGGCAGAGAAGAGCGACAGAGGGAGAGAGAGAGACAGAGAGAGGTGCCAAAGGTAGACTGAGAAACTGAGAAATGGCTGCTTAATGAGTGTCTGGCAAAGGGAAGGGTCCGCCAGGGCGGGGGAGGTGCAGGATGCAGTGTGCTTGGGCTTGAAATAATCAAAACGAATAGCCACAGCAAAAAAAGGATTTCTCCATATCCTGGCGGAGCAAGCAATTAGTTGGGCTGATTAAAGTGCTTCCAAATGATGGATTATGGATGGGAATAATTTCGAAATAGGCAGGAAATATTAGAAATTATAAATATTAGAAAAAGTCACAGGTTTATTATGAAAATGTCAGGCCAATGTCTTCTAGGATATTTCACTTAAAATTGTCTTAAAAATCAGTGGAAATCTTTTGGTATTCCTGCACCCCATTTATCCTTTCTTGCCATCTCCCGTCTCCTTCTAACCACCAGAGAATACAGAGAATTCCCAGAGAGTCTACAGAGAGTAGGACAAGGCGCTGCGGCTATGCCCTGGTGCAGGGTATCCTTCGAAAGATCTACCCCAAAACTTGTGGCATTCCAGTGGGAATTATCTGCCTCTGGCTCTCGGTCTTGGCATCCGTCTACCATTGAAAGTGGGACACAAAGGGGAGGGGGCTTATAAAGAGTGGAATGGCTTTCAGTCCTACCCGATCGGGTGAGGCGGGGCCGTATGAACCGCATTGTGTCAACGGAGTTTCAGTTGTTTCCGTAGTGTAGAGGTTATCACGTGTGCTTCACACGCACAAGGTCCCCGGTTCGAGCCCGGGCGGGAACAAGTCCTCAGATCTTCTTTTTTTTTTGTTGCTTTTTTTCAACCTAAATCTAAATTTTTGGTTTCAGCTGCAAATCTCCCACTTTTTCAGGAAAAAAAAAGATTCTCCCCAGAAAAGATTCCATAAACCAGGAGGCAGTAAATCATCAAACAAAAATTCACGTGTTCTAGAGATATTCCAGTGGAAAATTCGTTTTCCATGGAACAAACAAAAAGGTAACACGAAATCAAAGAAGGCTAAAAGGCTAAAATCTTGGAGATTTGGTAGCTCTAAAAATCTATAAAAGAAAATAATAAATTCCCCAAAAATATAACCATTTTCTATCCTAGTTTTTCCTCCCCAGAAAACTCCCATTTTTTGTCTTGTTTTTTGCTCAAGTTACAAATTGAAAAGCAGAACAGCAGCAGCGGAAGCAGCAGCAGCAGCTGTCGATGTCAGGGGGCGGGGGCAGAGGCTGGGGGTTCAGTGCTGCAACATCAAAATCTCATGTTGCCCCAAACAACGAAGAAACCCATTTGCAAGACGCCTTATGCCGCATGCCACTCAGGCCACACACTCTTTTAGCAGCTGTTCTCACACATTGAGTGCTGTGCTGGAAATTTTACACCCTTAACCTTAACAACGGGGCAAAAACTATGGAAAATGTTGAGGGAAATATATCAGGCAAATAATCAGATATATTAAGATATGTTAAAGGCTGTTGCCTGGTGCAGCAGCAGGAGAGGCTTGTGTGTTCTTTGCTGGACAATGCGGCGTATACGTGATGTGCGGAGTGGTGGTGGCTCCACTCTGAGGTCCACTTCTCGGCTGATAATAATGCACCCTCCTTAAGAGGGCGTCGGAGCACCAGGAGGGGGGTGGTTTGAAGGTTTTTCTCAGGTATGAAGCGCAGTAGCCAGAAATAGAAGTGGACGAAGGACGAAGAAGAATGACAAGTGGAATTCAAGCCAGCAGAAAAAAAACGGCAGAGGGGAGGCGGCATGGTAATTCCTGCCTCAACTTTGACATTCTCTTCCCTTTCTCGGTGTGTGAGGCATGTGGCATGTCCCAATGGCATGTGACAGCAGGCACAGGTTCCTACTTGTGTGTGTGGGTGTGTGGGCGTGGCCAGAGTCCAAAACTTGTTTCCTGCCGCAAAATGATTTATGACATAGCATTGAAAAGTTCTCTATCTGTGCAGAAGGGAGAAGGGAAAAAGGAGAAGCGTGAGAAGGGGAGAAGGGAAAAGGGAGAAGGGTGAAAAGGGGAGAAGAGAGAGGGCAGCAGGGAAGGTGGGTGTAAAGAGAGCTGTCAATAGCCGCAGGGAGGAGGGGGAGGTGATTAAAGTGATAGCCGTCTGCCTAGCTCCCTCCCTGCCTCCCACTTTTCGTGTCACTTATCTGATTTTCAATTTGCGACTAGAAATTGTTTAAGGACTCGCAGCAGCAGCAGCAGCAGCAGCGAGAGAGGGAGAGGGAGAGAGAGAGAGAGAGAGAGGGAGGGAGGGAGGGAGAGCGAGCGAGGACTTTCCAGAAGGACTCAAGGCTGGTGGCAGGCAGGCAGGCAGGCAGCCAAATGCCAATAAGTTGTCATGTCCCGACGACAGCTGCAACACATACACATACCCCCTACCACCCTCCCTCCCTCGCATCCCCTCCTTCCTGCCTCATCCTGCATGTCTCCTTTAGGCTACTTACACTTACACGTCTCTTAAGCAAGGAGAGAAAGAGAGAGAGAGAGGGAGGGAGAATTGGCGCCGCGTAAGAGATGCACTGCTCGAAGATTCCTGTGTCTCCTGTCGCCTTTTGAGGCTCTGCCCAGGCACGTCTCTCATATGCCACCAGACGTTGAACGCTGACACATTAATGTCCGCAAAATGTTACTCCCAGAATTACACACACACACACACAGAGACACGGAGATAAGTACACGAGAAAGACAGAGAAGGCAATATCCCGGACCCGCATTGGGTCCACGGTCCACGGTCCTCTGGGCATCTGTCCACCTGCAATGGTTCTTTCCTTCCATTCCATCCCACACACACCTGCACCACTCCCTCCTCGTGCTCTTCGTCCTCCTCCTTTTCCCCCTTTTCCTTTTTCCACCCACAAAACTATCACACATTTCCGTTTTCCTCCTGTCGTATTTGTCTTATGAACTGTCAAACTGACATCCATTGAAGTCTGACATGTAATAAACGAATCGAAACGAAATGGAATGAAATGGAATGGATTGAAATGAAATGAATTAAGAATGGAACGGAACCAAACCGCACAGAACTGAACAGAGCAAAGACGGGGACAGATAGATGGAGGCAGATAGAGGACACCGCTTGGGGTCGGGGGCCTTTTTTTTTTTTATATATCATAGAGTTCAGTCCCAGGATGGTTAAATCCGAAATTTTAAGGGAACTTTTTGGGGGAACTTCCATATATTTCTGCATTATATTTTCTTCCGATTTTATTCGATGCTTGAAATGCCATTTCCATTAGCTGCTGAAATTCCATTCGAAAAATGTCAAGAATTCAGCTCCGAAAACCACGAGTGCTAACAAAGGACTCCCTACAGCAAAGGACTCACCGAATCCGGGGAGAATCCGAGTCCGAGATTCAAACACAGATTCAGGTGGTGGCAGGGTGGCAGGGCAGAGGGACAGCAGCTCTGCTGCACAATGCATACAATAATGAGTTTGGGGAAATGCAAATAATTCGCCATGGAAATCATTATTGAGCACTGAACCAGAGAGGGGGAGAAAGCGGGCCAGGAGAAGCTACTGCTGGTTCCAGCGGTCATCATTCTGGGGGACTGGGGATTGGGGGGACTCGTCTGTGTACTTTTGTTGCACAAACACCAGTCGACAGTCGGGCAGGCAGTCAGTCCCCAGGGGGACTGCCGTTGCAGTAAAAATGGAAATACATTTGGGGGAAATGGAAAATGACTAAAAGAAAATGTCCAAAAATCAGAGTCCAGGCAGCAGTCGGAGGAGGAAGAGGAGGAGGCTTTTGGGTGGGTTGGGGGTTGGCTTGGGGGTTGGCCTGGAGGGTGGTGCTGTGTGCTGTGGCACAGCGATAATCGTTAAGCGATTTTCCCGTTTTCGCCTGTTTAATGAAGTGTTTCCGAAATGTACGAGGATTCACGGGGAAATTTATTGCACTCCCCGAAACAGAAAGGACGCACCCCCCGAAAGGACATCAAGGAAATCTTAGCAAGAGAGAAAGTCGCAAAAAAATCCTGCTTTCAGGGCTGCTTGGGGAATCAATCTCCTCACATGAAGGGGGGGATGGGCATGGGGCTCGGGGCATGCCTCTGCTGATTGGATGACATGGAATAAAAACGTTGCACACACAAAACAGAAGAAAATTGTTAATGCCACATGCACTAGCCCACCCCCCTTAGCCTTGGACCACTCCCCTGCCTGCCGCCTCCCCTCTGGACTAAGCCAATTACATGGATACCTTCCAGACACAGCCACAGGCAGAGCCCCCTCCTCCCTCGGACTCCATTTCAAGCTTCTGTCGAAAAAAACAAAAGGACAATAAAGGGCTTGCTCGTAAATGCCATCAGAGAGCGAGAGAGAGGTCCAGCTTAGAGCTAGGCAACACTGGGATAGAGAGAAGGAGCAGCACTCTCTTTCCTGTCATGGTTGCCACGTGCGTTTCCTTTTCAATACACAGAGCACACACACATACATACACAAATGAGGTAACAAAAAGCCGCGTACAAGAGCGTACAGCAAAATTCTTTGCATACTTTTCTGGGACTCACTCAAGTGGCAAGCCACAAAACGACAACAGCAACGACGACGACAGTGGCAGCCAGTGGCTTCCAGGCTTCAGTGGCAGGCAATGCCACAGCCACAGCACTTGATGAGCTTTCCAATTACATTTAGCTGTTGCCCTGTTAACTGTTTTCTCCTTTTCTCCTTTTCCCTCTCTCTCTCTCACGCTCTGAGGCCGGATAAGGAATTAACTGCCGCCATCGTAAAAGCCAAATATACAGCAGGAGGCAAAATGGAAGAAGGCTCTACAGCCGGAGGCTAGCTCTGGCCAGAGAGGAGTCGAACCACTGAATACCCTGGAGGAAGAAGCATTCCTTGGCAGCGAAAAGGGGAATACCTGATGGGCCCTCAAGGACTGCCCTCTGGAGTACAGGATTCCTCATTCTCTGAGTCCTTCTTTTAGGGTATCAAAATGCCTAACCTTCAGCCCCTTTGGGTTCTCTGGTCGCAGTTTCTGGTTTCTCTAGTCTCCTATCTGATTGCTAGTCCTCGTGTGTGTGGCACCATAAAAATTATCATAAGTTTCCCCGCCCCGAACATCGGCGAGTCCATGTGTGCGGCAATTTGTGTAATGAAAATCAGGCATAAACGAGAAGGCAACGACTTCTGTCAGCAGGTGAGTCTTCCGCCCAGGAAGAGCTAATGAAAAGTTGCCTCAGCTGGGAGAACTAAAAGATAAGTAAGTGAAACGAAAGGTACATCAAATGAAAGCCAAATGAATTCACAAAATAGTTGAGTTTCGGAAAGTTTTGGAGGTGAAGCCCCAAGAGGTGTGCACACTAAAAATACTTCAGAGTTGCGATGAAAATCTGCTTAAAATTGCAATTTTTCCAATGCAAAACGAATGGGAGCCGTGGTAAAGGCCGCGGCTCTACTTTGTACCCAGTGCACTCAGTCAGTGCGTATGATTATGTTTGGCAATTTCTCCACCAACAAGTAACCTTCTAACGAAACGTCTAAGCCTTCAATCCGTTTTCGAATTATTTCATTTCAGTTCATTTTGTGGTCTCGCCGAACAAACAAACCAAACAAAACCGATTGGCATTCGAATATTCCATAAATTATTTGTAGTAAAACATATTGTATACTCTTTTTTTCTTCGTCCTGAAACACACGTGAAATGGCATCGAATCCCAGCACCACTGGCACTGCTGGTTCCAGCAAACGCGCGAAGGGTGGTTCGTGCTGCAAGCCATGCTGCAAGCCATGCTGTACGCCGTGCCCCCCACCGCCCACCAAAGGCTTCCTTAACTTCGGGGACCACAGTCCGTGCTCTGTGCAGATGTGCAAGTACTTTGGCGGCCACGATGAGCCGTTCTACCCGCCCATGGATCCCAAGAAATGTTTGCAGATGCGCCGCCACAGCTACGAAAGATCCCTGGGCTATCCCATCGGCGTGGTGGCCAGCCCCCATCCGGTCAAGTCGGGCATACCCAACCAGCAGAGCGTTCGCTTCGCGGGCAACCTCAAGGGCTTCGCCCACAGCTACTACACGCGACGCGACGAGTGGCTGCCGGCGATGATCGACCAGGTGGTCAATGAGGGCCAGGTGCTGTACAACGACTCGGAGGGCATGGAGTCGCCCAACGAGCTGGTTAGTCCCGAGATATACGACGACAATGAGCAGAAGGTGACGCGCCACTTCAAGATCAACGAGATCGAGTTCGCCATGGAGCTGCAGCCCACCATCGAGATGCACGGCTATCCGAACATCATGCACAACCTGCGCCGGATCGTGCGCGAGTTCTTTAAGCGGGCCAAGTACGGCGTCTTCTGGACGCCCAACTGGTACATGTTGATCTGGAGGGAGAAGGGCATCTGGATGGTCCTCGATCTCAATGGACGCGACACGGACACCCTGGCCCCGAACACGGAGGCCGGCTTTCCCGTGCTCCTGGCCTTCAAGTCGCTCGACAACGTCATCTGGCTGATCAAGAAGGAGAGCAATCTCGGCAAGACCGAAAAGTTCACGCTGCGGGAGATCATTGTGGTGCGTCTGGTGACACCCGGCAAGCCCGGCGTCGAGCCGCGCTCCTTCGACCGAGAGCACGGCGTCCGGATGAGCGAATACGATGTGATTGCCTCCGACTATGCGTTCGTCAAATCGAATCTGCACCTGACACTCAATCCGAAGGATGCTCTGAGGAATCGCAGCGCCCTGCCGGTGGCCGTGGCCACTGCCCTCGCATCGAAAATCGACCACCCGGCCACTTGGGACATGAAGACGTACGACAAGGTCATGTGCTATGGCGCCAACATGTGCAAGAACTGCTGGGAGCCCTGCACCAATCTGAGGGTGCCCATGGACCTGGACACGTTCCCGCGACAGATCCGCATGGGCCAGTTCGTGGCCGAGATCCTGCTGTCGCCCAACATCTTCGAGGGCTGGTGGAAGTGCGTGCCGATGTACAAGTTCAACGACTTCCACCTGATGCTGGAGAAGGCCCTGGACCAGAACGAGTACATCATTTTCCAGATCAACAACCAGATGTACTCGCTGTGGCGGAAGCGGGACTTCATCTACCTGATGGATCCCTATCGGCACAACATTGTCGGCCGCATACTGGACGAGGGCGAGGACCCCAAGAGCGCCTCGGTCCGGATGTTCGGCAACATCGACCGCCTGCTGAGCGTCTTCCACCAGATACTCCTCGAGTCGAATCGCTCGGCCATCTTCCACATCCACGGCCTGAAGATCCGCAACATCACCGAGTGTCCGCCGGGCACGGCTCCGGCTCTCCTGCCTCCCGAGCAGGACATCGAAGTGGCCTCGCTCAACGAGAACATTCGCTTCGACGAGAACTACGACAAGTGCATGGATGAGCTGGCCGCGATCAGCGACTACGAGGAGGATCTGGCCTCCGAGATCGAGCCCATTGTCGAGGTCAGCTCCTCGGAGGAGATGGTCGAGGAAGAGGAGGGCGGCGAGGGCGAGGCCGCTGGCGATGAGGGTGATGAGGACGACGAGGACTAGGACTAGGATTACAAATCATTCAGTAAAATATTTTAGTAAAAGTTAGAAATTATCTGTCGGTTATCGATAATAAAAGCGAAAAAATCAAAGGAAAATCGTGTTATCGATAACTATCTGCAACACATTTTTATCGATTATTAAACATTTCTGTAATACAATTTTATCGATTATCGGATCTAAATAAATATTTATCGATACAATTATTTTTATCGATAACTATCGATATTTTTATTTTTTATCAATAAGAGAAAAAACAGTTTGGATAACAGACTATCGATATAAAATTCTTATCGAGAGTAAAATCGGAATTTATCGTTGGAATATCATTTGAATCGATCACAAACACTGTTCAAAATCGATAGCACATACATACCTATGTATGTATGTACGCTTTGACATCCCATAGTATTATTTGATAGATATTTTGTGATGGAAACACTGGGGCTTTGATTCTTCGTTCGAACCAACAAAAAAGGCCATAAAAATGATGCGAAAGTTAAATAAAAATTATCAAAAGGTCAGAAAGATCGCCTTTCATCAGTGGCATCCACGACGGCTGCACCAAATGCCCGAACACTTGAAGACAGTGGAGACCGAGGCGGATCCCGAGTTCTCGTCGATGATCATGTACTACTACCACAAGGCCGCGCAGCTGCTGGAGAAGGAGCTGAACCGCCAGATGGACGTGTCGTACGCGTACTTGACGCCCGAACAGAGGTCGCAGCGGGTGGAGGGGATCCTGCAGAACATCGGGTCGGTGAGCACCGCTGTGGAAGTGACCATCAGCATCCAGCGGGAGAAGGGGTACGAGTTGATTACGGGGTATCGGGCGCATCATTCGCTGCATCGCTTGCCCCTCAAGGGGGGCATTCGCTACGCCACCGATGTGACGGGCAGCGAGGTGAAGGCCCTGGCCGCCATCATGTCCTTCAAGTGCGCCTGCGTGAACATACCCTTCGGGGGCTCCAAGGGCGGCATCTGCATCGACCCCAAGAAATACTCCTCCGACGAGCTGCAGACCATCACGCGCCGCTACACGATGGAGCTGCTCAAGCTCAACATGATTGGTCCCGGCGTCGATGTGCCGGCGCCCGATGTGAACACCAGCAGCCGGGAGATGTCCTGGCTGGAGGATCAGTACACCAAGACCTTTGGCTTCAAGGACATCAGCGCCAAGGCCATTGTGACAGGGAAGCCCCAGCACACGGGCGGCGTTCGCGGACGCGAGTCTGCCACGGGACGGGGCGTCTGGAAGTCTGCGGATATCTTCCTGCAGGACCAGGAATGGATGGACATGTTGGGCTGGAAGACGGGCTGGGAGGACAAGCGGGTGGTCGTCCAGGGATTCGGCAACGTGGGCTCCTATGCCTCCAAATTTGTCTCCGAAGCGGGCGGCAAAATTGTGGGCATCAAGGAGTTTGATGTGTCACTCACGAATCCCGAGGGCATCGACATTAAAGTGAGTTCTCACAAGCAAAAGATTCCCATGAAATCTCTGTTTCCTTTTCCCAGGATCTCTTGGATTATAAATATGAAAACGACAGCATCAAGGGTTATCCAAAGGCCGAAGAATCGCAAGAGGATCTCCTGCTCGCCGACTGTGACATTCTGATGCCGTGTGCCACCCAGAAGGTCATTACCAGCGAGAATGCCGCGGACATCAAGGCCAAGTTTATACTGGAAGGCGCCAACGGGCCCACGACCCCGGCCGCCGAGAAGATCCTCATCGATCGCGGGATTCTTATCCTGCCCGATATGTTCTGCAATTCGGGCGGCGTGACGGTCTCCTACTTCGAGTATCTGACGAACATCAACCACGTGCCCTACGGCCAGATGAGTTCCAAGCGCATCTCCCAGACCATCAATGCGCTGTTCGAGTCGATGAACGAGTCGATTAGCAAATGCGACATGAAATGTGTGAGTATTGCAGGTGTCCCCTGATCGATATATCCTTCAATCCCGTCCCCCCCCCCAGCCACTCATTGAGCCCAGCGAGGAGCTGAAACGCTTTCGCGATGCCCGCGAGGAGGACATCGTCGATGCGGCCATGCAGACCGTCATGGAAATGTCCGCCATGGGCATCAAGAAGACGGCCATTAAGTTCGGGGTCTGCAATGATCTGCGCACGGCCGCCTACATCTGGTCCACCCTGAAGATATTTCATGTGATGGATGACTCGGGTATATGGTATTAGTTCGTTTACAAATCTTAAGCATGTATATTTTGTTATCGATAAAAAATCAATATATAAATCGTTTAAATGCATTGTTATCGATCTGCAAAACTGCATAAGTTGTTCTAGTACATGGTTATCGTTTAGAAAAGCATGATAAATCGCTGGAATTCACAGTTATCGATAGTCGATTATTAACAAATCGTTGAGATACAGGGGAATAGCAGATATTCTTCTATAAGTTGTCTATTTTTCAGCTTTTCCTCTATCTACATTGGCATCCACCGCGTGTCTTCCTCCCCTCCTTTGGTTTCTCACATTTTTTGTTAACAAGCGAAACTCTGAAAAAATATCATGTAGAGAGAGCGAGGCAGAGGAGGGGCTAAAAGTGCCCCCTCCCCTTCCAGGGGGCAAAAACATTTTGAATTAAATGTCACGTTTTGCTGGGCGTAAAGTCGCTTGTTCCCTCGTGCAACAAACAATGAGAGGCAACAACGAGAACGACAGCGACAACGACGACTGACTGAAGGCGACTAAAATAGTAGTAGCATCGCAGCCAAGGATCCATGGCGGGCCGGGAGGGGGCGCCACTCACACGACAAGCGTTGGGCGTGGTCCACGTGTGTCATTAAAAGTAGCACCCGGAACAGCTACAGCAGCAACAAAAACAACGAAAATAGAATACAAGAGAAAAAGCAGCGACAGAATTCGAAAAGCAGAACCATTAGATCCACTTCCACGGGCAGATACATGACTTGTTTAAGATACTTTTCAAAGATACATTGCTCATGGGGTTGCCTGTAAAGATGCATAGTTCTATGGCAGTAATTTCTAGGGTATACTTATCTTGAGCAACGAAAGCTTTAGTGTTTCCCCGAGCGATCACCGAGCTGCGATTCGGCTCGAAGCGAACGGGCGCCATAGCTGCGATTTGGCTCGAAGCGAACGGGCGCCATACATGTTTGACGCTTTGATCCCGTACGATTGGGCTCGGATCGAACATGATCTGATCGAACATCGAACCGTTAGTTTGCAGTTCCTTGTCTGCCCTCGGCTTCGGGTTCGGCCTCGACCGAGCATGTTTGATCCTCAACTGCTTTACTTACTGCATGCATGCGGCTGGCATACCCTTTCGAAGGGCACAGCACAAAACCCGCACCCAGGCGCTTGTTAGTGGATGCTGAAGGCCCTGCTGTGTCTGTCTGCAGCGCACCACAGGAGAGACATCAGTCACTTAGACAGCGTGGAGTGGGGCTTCCCACCACCACCTAGCCCTGGCCCCCCCCTCCACACACCTGTGATTATTTGCTTGGCTGACAACATTGTTATTGCTGTTGGAGGAGCAGCAACAGAAGGACATGCATATCCCAGAGACAAGTCGCTTTATTTTCTTGTCGCCCGCCGCCAGAGTGACATTTCACAAAAGTCGACAGCGCGAAATTAATGGAAATTTAAGAAATTGCATTTTTCGACACATGAGAGAGCGCCACGCAGGGGGGGGAAAGCAGGGGAAATGGCAGTGTCTGACAATGCGGTCGGTTCTCCCTTTTGTCTCTCTGTCTCTCTCTGTCGCTCTCTCTGTGTCACTCAATGGCATAATGGAGGGACAAACAGGCTAAGGATTTTCCACTTTTCCCCCAAATTTACTCTTTTTTCCGCTGGCATTTCCCTGATTTTTCACAATGAAAATTTTCCTTTAATGCCGGCATTTCTTTTTTTGCAATTTGTAATTAAATTAATTGATTTTTCGCCGCTTGCCACATGAAAAACTTACCTGCAAAGAGAGAGAGAGAGAAAGAGAGAGTGGCATGAGAAATCAGTGAAATATTTTTATAATCTTTTTTATTCATAAATATTTGATTTTTTATTATAATAAAATGCATTCACTCAAATACAATTAAAATTTCATCATCTGAACAATCAAAGGCGGACGGGGGACGGGTTGCGCGGGGGGGAATATTAAATATATTTTTATATTTTCTTTTTTTATTTGAAAATGGCATTAATTTTTAATTCTGCGTGTAAATATTGCACGTTGCCGTCATTGCCGGCAAATTGTTGGCGCAATTAATTTGTAGTTGATGCCACGCCCCCCAACCCCCGCACTGTGGTAATTAAACTGCAACCAGCCACGCCCAGGCCACACGCGGGGGCGGCCTCATGTGTCAGCAACAGCCGAGCATTCAGCAAACAAACAAACAAACAAAAACAACAGAAGGAAAAGTCTAGGAAAAGAAAAAAGAAATAAAAATATAAGGATTACCATAATCGGGGTAGCGACTCGGGAAATACCCCTTAAAATGTTCTCGAAAAGCACTACAGCTCTCACTTCTGTCTCTAAAAGATCTCTGGGTGTCCAAAAGAACCGAAAACTATAATTTCAAATAATACTTTTTATTATTTTTAGATTTCTGGCAAATATTTTCTTCCCTTTTTTTTATTTTTTATTTTATTTTATATATTATTATTTTTCATTTTATTTTATATATTATTATTTTTTATATTATTTTATTTTATTTTTTTATTTTATTTCTTCTTTATTTGTGTTATGTATTTATTTATTAATTTTGCAAAAATAAAAGAATTAATTTTGGTATACCACAGATATTTTTGGAGTTTATGGCTTGGTTGGATCTTGAAAGGAATTCATAAGAATTCCAGGATATATTACACGATATATTTCCTTTTGTCGTGTCTCCGATGTCGGGTGTTCGTATACTTTCGCTCTGTTGCATGCCTTTCCACGAATAAATCATATTCCTTTCTACTAATGGGTAGCCGGCTACAAAGGCTGCACCGTAATGGACACAGGACCGAGCCACTGCACCTGCCACAAACTCAAACACGAACACAGATGCACACACACACACACACACACATACATATATATTTATATATAGAAACGGCAATGGGCAAAGGGAGAGAGAGAGAGCGCAGGGGGGGGTGGAAAAGCTTGTCGCAATTTTCCCCCTAAGTGCACATGATAAATTAATGATTGAAGGCTCTCACATGGGGGCGACTGACGAGAGGAGAGTAGAGGAGAGAGGAGAGGGAGTGTAGTGGTGCCCGTGTCTACTATGACAAAGTGATTAATTGTCAGAATGCGACAAAGGGGTGGGGGTTGGAGGGAGCGAAAGAGAGGGAGAGAGAGAGAGAGAGAGAGAGAGAGTGGCAAAACAGAAACAGCTGTAACTGGAACAACCGTCAAACCTATCGACCCCACGAGACACGAGGACACGAGGTAATTTGTCCTGTCCCCCACACCTACCCCTACCCCTACCCCTCTCCCCTACCCCTACACCTACCCCTACCCCCTACACCTACCCCTACTCCTCTCACTTTCCCAGAGACTCCTCACCCGACAAGTGTTTTGAGGAGTGTGAAATTTCCACCGCATGCAACCTCTGACCCTCCCCAGGTAGAAGCGAGGGAGGGAGGGTGGGTTGGGTGGGGACTTCTGACTTTTCCAAAAGTCAAAGCCGACGACGCTCGTTAGACATTCCATATATGAACTTTTTGACTAATTGATTGGGCAACTTTTCTGCCCCCTCAACCAGCCACCCACCCCCAGAATGGAGTGAAGGGTGGGAGGGTTGGGGTGGGTGGACCCAGAGGTGGAAATATGTATGTATATCCCCTAATTGCTTAACGTTTAATTATGCTTCAAGTAAAATATGAGAAGTGCTTCCTGGGAATCAAGTAGGGGGGGGGGGTGGGGGCAAATACCAAGAAAATATTACGTATACGCTGAGCAGGGAAAACAAATTGTTTGATAATTTTTAGCTTAAAATCCAGACCTAAGCCGGTAAATATTTGCGGCCCATCGAAACGTAATTGCTCTCAACTATGTACATAATTTTCCACCCAAAAAAAAGAACATTAGAGAGAGTTTTAGCACAACAAAAACAAAGGAAAGCCCGAAACCACAGCCCGAAAATCTGGAAAACCAAAAAATTAACACTAACTGACAGCGACAGGGACAGGGACAGGGACATGGCCAGGGGACAGGGGACAAGGACAGTAACAATGTGTAAACAGTTGTTACATGCAAATGCCCCCCCCCCCCCCCCCCACACACACACATAGAACTGTGCAACTGTGCAACAGTGCAACAAATGCAACTTTGACAGCAACCAACAGAAGCAGAAGCAGAAGCAGAAGCAGAACGGAAAATGGAAAATGGCAACCGAAATGGAAACTACAACAAAACTTTGGGATTTATCCAGTACCCCTCCCCACCCCCTCCCCTCCCGTACGGAACAAATTCAAAGTGCAAACCAAAAAGTTTTAGGCCAAAAACTTGAACACCCTTTTGGCCACATTTTCTAGCCTCAAGGGAATTTATTATTTAACCAAATGCACATGCACACGGACATGCCCTTCTATGGTAGGGTACAGGGGGGAAAACCATTTATATGTAAAGCATTTAAGAGATTTAGACGAATATTTCTAATAATAGCAGCCCAACTGTATAGGAGCTCATTGCTATTGAAATTGCTAGTATTTCCATGTAGTCCATCATTCCCTCGGCCACACCATCGCATCCCCACGAAAGACATCCAAAAAGTGAGTGCCAGAACAAAACGTCGAACGACGAGCAATTCGTCGAACCGCACATGTTCGCGCGAACACAGCCATGATCGAATAGTTTCTATCTTTGTCGAACAAAACGTCGAACGACGAACATTTCGTCACACTACAACATGTTCGCGCGTGTACGCACGGACATGCAGGCTCAAGAACGAAATACGAGCGCCTAGCATCTCGCTATCCCGTTCTGCCCATGAGGCCTTATGCACGAAGTCGCTCTCTCGCGATGGCGCACGAAGCTTGACGCTCGGTTTTGCTGAGAGTCACAGTATGTATGTGTAAGGTGGCGGTTCGCCCGATCGTCGTCTGATCGCCGGCAGGGCAGGACAGAGAGCATTCGCTGCTTATTTGTTGTTGCGTTGCTCTCTGCCGGCAGGGCAGGACAGAGGAGACAGCGCTCTCTCTCTCTTTCTGTCTGCCTGCCAGATCTTGAAATCAAATGGAAAGTGAAGCGAGAACCGTAAGCAAGTCTGGAGAGGCGAGAGCGTACGGTAGGGTAGAGGGTACGGTACACTCGGGCGTGCACATTCGTCTGTGTTTATGCCACCTTAGCCCAGGAAATGCAAGCACATAATCGATTCCTTGGAACTGCCGTCTCAATGCAAACAAACTGGCTGCTTGGAGAGCAGCTTATCAGCTATCATAGAACACCGCCCGACGCTGACTCTGGCGCTGGCGCTGGCTCTGTCTGGAGAGGCGTCTGGCATAGAGAATTTACAAAGAAAATGCATTTCGAAGTAATTAAATTTTTTATGCATGAAATAGTTGTTTGTTTTAATTTAAAGTTTGATCAACAATGCAGCTGTTTTTATTGAAGCTTTTTTGAGGGGGCGAGGAGGGAGGCGGGCTGTGGAATCCAAGCTAATATGCAAATATTTGCTTTAACCTGCGGACAGCAGGAGAGAGAAAGAGCGAGCGAGCGAGAGAGAGAGAGAGAAGAGGATGCAAAAGAGAGAACAAAAATCTGGGGAAAAACAAGGAATAATAACGGCAAGGATTTGCATGCATTCATACATGTGTGTATGTATGTATGTGTATGTGTGTGTGTGTGTGTGTGTGTGTATGTGGAAGTTAAAAAAAAACTCTCCTTTTAGAACTGCTCTCCCCACCTGCTCTCTCTCCCTCTCCTCACTTTGTGGCATAACCATAACAAGAAGCAACATCGTCAGGCGATTGTCCTTTGGCCATGGCATCCACCCCCTCCTCACTGCACCCCCTTACCCCTTTCCCCCTCTTGTGGCATGTCAATCCACCCTCCTGTCCCCCCACCCCCCTTGTCGTACCCATGCCACTTCCCTTTTACAGTTAACGGTATTTGCATGTAATTAAATTTTCCACTCGACAAATGCAAACTGCAGCTGCTTTTCCTTCTATTTGCAGAGCAGGAGAAGCGGGGAGGGGCGAGGGGGGGAGTACTACTAGTGCTCTATGCGCCACAGAATGGGGCATTGTCGCTGCCCCGCCCCCTGCTGCTGCTGCTGCTGTTCCTCTCTCTCTCTCTCTTCGTTCCTTTTTTTTGTGGCAGGTGGCAGGTCCTTCCACATCAGCAGTGGTTCGAGAAGTTTGTTCATTTAGTTTGTAATTGCCACAAAATGATGCCACATGAAGGGGTGTGGGAGTGGGACAAGGACAGAGAGAGAGAATCAATAGATTCATAGATTCGATGGCTACTGGTGATAGATGGAGTGATAGACAGATCCTAAGTTGGGTTCCTTCTTCTTCCTATCGCTGCCAATCGATCCCTACAGTTTCCAATCACCTTTGACCCTCTCATGGAGGGGGAAATACAATTTTCAATTATCGAATCGAGAGATCTCTCTCTCTCTCTCTGTCTCTCTCTCTCACCCATGGCAAAACACAACCCAAATGCAAATCAATTTCAGGAGCGAGGCAATCAACTCGAAATAGAGAGAAAGAGTGGGAAAATGGACGGGGAAACAATGCCACAGAGAGAGAGGAGAAAACAGGCAATAAAAATAAGCCAAAAATATAAACAACAATTGGTAACCGCAGAAAGCAGAAACACATGCCACCCACACACACACACACACACACACACAGCCACCCACACAACCAGAGCAAAGGCTGGGGCGTGGCACGAGGCACGAGGCAGCATTGAAGCACCGTCAACAACATTTGGCCATTTTGGCGAATGAACTTTTTATGAGGCCAAAAGGAAAACGGGGCCAGCAGCACCAGCACCAGCAGCAGCAGAAAGCTAATCTAAGCTAAACAATTTTCCTTCCATTTTCTTGGCCAGCAATTTAATGCTGCCTCAGCGTTAGAGAGAGACAGAGAGAGAGACAGAGAGAGAGAAGGGGCAGTGGCAGTGGCAGTGGCAGGCAGAAGGTCTTGGGGCAGTGAATCGAATTCAATTCCCAGCAAAAATCAAACGAAAGGAGAAAAATTCTATTCAACCAAATTGTTGCAAGCGAATAATAAAAGCCGCAACGAGTGGCACGAGGAGGCAGGAGGCAGAAACAAAGAACATGAAAAATATTCTATACTACGGGCGAAGAATAACGGACAACCCGAATGGGAAATGCTCTACAGAAGCGAGGGAAACAAATAGAAGATTGGAGCAGAAAAATCCAAATAAAAAAAGAAGAAAATAAAAATAAATAAATTTCATGCTATAAATTGGTAAAAATACAACAAAAAAAGTAGGTGGCAACGCGTGCACCAAATTGCATGCGGCAACCAGAATATGTGGCAGAATAAATCCCAATTTTGGGCCAAAGTGTGCTGCCACTTTGATTTCCACTGCGTTTTCCTCCTTGAAGTACTCCAAAATCCCATGAGAGTATCCCAAAAATGTATGAAGAGTCTCTTCTGGGGGGGTTGGGAGTGCGAAGGGGAGTTCTTTCTGCCCTCTACACACATGCACAAAAGAAGCCCACACACGCACACTCCCATACTTAGACACAGACAGAGATATGCACACACACTTAATGAATGAGGTGTAGAAAGAAATGTAAACAGATACTTAACCTCCAGCGAGAAGAGGACAGAAAGAGAGAGAGAAAGAAAGAAAAAATCAACACAAGTGGCAGGTGGTAGGTGGCTGGAGGGGGGGGAGGGGCCGAGAACTAAAGGTGGCTGGTGGCTGGGGGGGGGGGAGGGGCTGAGAGCCAAAGCCAAATGAAATAAAGGAAAATGTAAGCAAATAATAAAGGGGAAAACCGAGCTAAGCTGAGCGCTTTTCCAGAGCCCAAACCCACCCGGAGATCAGCCAGTCGGTGGTCTGCTCTTTGTATCTGTATCTGCAGCAGGTAAGAGTGTGTGTGTGTGTGTGTGTCAACCTCCACAGAGAGATACTCTGCACTCTGTAATTAAGTGCAGGGCTGGCAAAGTCACGTAATTCTATTTAAGATTATTTAATACTAAAAGAAAAGGCAGCACACACACACAGACAAAGTACAGCACAGTTAATTAACATTTTCCATGGCACTCACACACAGGGCGTATGAGTAATGTCCGAACATTGAGTGGGGGCGGGGTAGAGACACACAAAACAAATGTAAATTAATTTACAAAATGTATTTAAATAAATTAAAAACAAAATCAACAAAGCAGCAAATTCAAGAAAATTGCAAAAGAAAAATGAATTAAAAATATGCAGAATAAATGGAGTCTCAGGCACACGTGAGGCGACACCAAGATACCAAAGACTATAGAAACACTGAGAAGAGTAAGGAAGGGAGCGAGAGACCAAATACGCGCTGTCTCGCTCGCACCAACTCCAGGGGACTTGGATAACTGCACTATGGGATTATTTTTCGTGGAAATCTTTCGAATTTCGTCACATTTAGAAGGCGAAGAGAGGACTCTATGCCGTCAGATATACTAGAACCCTTTGGGGACTCTTGGGGAATACAATTACAAGAATACCATTACAAGACTGCCAGACTTACGCCTCATATCCACCCACAACCAGATGTTAGTGCCAGCCAAAACCAGATACTATTCCGTAGTGTTCCCATATGCAATACATACCACGCATAGGACTTATCTCAGCCATAAATTACAGCTATCTTCAGGCATATATCAAACATGTCTAAGCCAAAACGGAACTGCAGAAACACGATGGGGGGGGGGGGGGCTGGGGGAATTGCATTCCATATCAATACCAAAATTGGCATTAAATGATATGAAATATAATATCATTATAGCACTTTGCCGGAAATGAAATGAAAAATATGCAAATTTCCAATAAAAAAAACAACATTTGAGTGTTTTTTGTGTTGCTTTTTTGTGGCGTTGGCTTTTGGACGGTTAACCGCAGCAAAGCCAAATGGCAATTTATCCGCATAAAATGCATAAATATTTAATGGAGAAAATGTCACCAGAGCCACACCGAACTGAAACTATCTTGCCCCCCGGTGGCAGAATGGAATGCCAGTCAGTGCGAAGCCAAAACAATGCCAAATGGGCCAACAAGTCAGCGGCGGCCAAGTCAAGCGACAAGTTGACCAAAAACTTGACCAACTTTACAGCAGGCAGAGTACAGGCAGAGGAGGCGGGGCAAAAGGGGTGTGGCGTGCCCCTAAATCCATCAAGCTATTGCCTCTCTTTGATTGGCAAATTTCTAAAAATATCCATGCATCGATCCACGATGTGTGCATGCAAGTATCTTGTATCTGTATCTGTGTCTGTGTATCTGTATCTGCGTATCTGTATCTGCGTCTATTGGTTTGTTTGCCACTTGATTGCGGTTTTAGACGTTTCCACTTGTTAAGTCTCTCCATGCCGCAGACGCAGACGAGCTTCTGCTGTCTGCGTCTGGCTCGACGTCTACGTCTACTCGCCTCGGCTGGAGTCGACTCGAGTGTTGTGGATGGAAGAGAAGAAGAGTTAGTTGAATGCTGAACGTTCAAGTTGCAGCGTCGGACGTTTGTGCACCTCTTCAGGCTTTAATTTAGAACCCCCCCCCCCCCCACAAATCAAGGAATACTCTGGAATATGAATATGGAATTTCAGTGGAGAATTTCAGTATTTAGATCGGAAGTCGGAGTCTTCATTTAGCCTAGAAACTATCTTTAAGATATTAGTTGTATCTTTTGTTTAGTCAGATACATCTAAGATAGATATTGCATGTTTACTGATAGATAAAAGATCAAAGATATATCCATCATAAACATGATCGGTAGATCTTTCCTGAACTTCATATCTATCAACAATCGGTGGCAGTTTACCTACTGAAAATGATGTAGGAATTCTGGATAATTCCTTTAACAAAAAATGCAATTTACTTGGAAATTCTTTTCTTTTCTTCTTCCTCTCTTCGCTAACAGATATACCCCGCCTATAAACTCCAGGGTGAGCAACGACCATCCAACGACAGCCAAGATACAGATAGACCGCCGTCTCGATAGGCCATGCAGACAGAGGGACAACAGAGCAAAGGAGAGACACAGAGTGAAAGACAGAAACCAAAACCAAAACCAAAAACTGGGTGCAACGAGCGAAAGAAAGAGAGAGAGAGAGAGCGAGGGAGAGAGAGAGAGAGAGCCAGGGATAGCCACGAGAAGACAGCAGTAGACGACGGTAGACAGCAGGAGGTGGGGGGCGGAGGTCTGCGGTGCGGTGCAGAGGCAATGAGCGTATAAAACAAATTGCATATCGTTGCAGAGTAGGCTCACCCCCCACCACCAGCCACCCCCTGTAACCCTTCTCCCCCACCCCCTCTCTCTCTTTGCAATAAAATAAATGAAAATACGCCTGGCGAAAAAGCATTTTCAAGTGCATTTCGTTGTTGTTGCATGATGGACTTTCAAGAGGGGGAGTGGAGTGGCGTGGAGGGGGGCAGACCCCGCCAGACAGTTGTCTATTTAAACAGTCTGCAACAGGGGGAGCGGTGGGAGGGGGAGGGGCAGCAGCAGTCAGCGAGGCATGCAATGGTTTTAGGCCTTAAATAACTGTATTTTTCTGATTTTGTTTTGCTTTGTTTTTGGGCGCTAAGTGGGGGGCGGGGCGGGGCAGGGCAGTGGCATGCCCCGTCTTTGGGGCACATGCAAAATGTTATGTGGCCTGTAATTGATGTCATTTTGCATCCATGGAATGTGCGCATTCAGAAGACATGCCACATGGACATTGATCTCCCCCCACCCCCTCCACCCACCACCCACACACCGCTGCCCCCTCCCTTCTGGTGATTTATGGTTCGTTAACTCTCACCCCTCTCTGTCGCTCTTTGTCTCTCTTTTGGAAGGTGACAATGGAATAAGTGGCTTGATGTTATGTTGGTTGCATGAATGCGGCGAAGAGGGGTGTGGGGGTGTGGCGGGGGCAGCCTGCGTATACCGCGATTATAACGGAAATTGATGAGGGCTATTATGGTTTATAATTATGACAGGCAGCGGGCAGCGGGGCAGGCAGGCGGAGCGGGTGGCCACCAAAAGTGGTAAATGCCGCAAATTATATATGGCTCTCCTGTGTGGGGCACAGTGTGGGGCATGGGGCATGCCTGGCTGGCCAAGTGTTCGTGTGTCGGCCACTGATGTATGCCAGTCTTCCGGTTAAGGAGGAGGGGGTGGCTCGCCCCCTCCCCCCCTTTAAGACCCCCACAAAGACTCCCAAACAAATATTTAGTTTATTTTGGTTTCGAATGAATCACGCGGCTGGAATGTGAAATCAATTAAACCAGCAGATAGATCGAAGAGAGCGAGAGAGAAAGAGAGATAAGACACCAGACAATAAGAGACAGAGCTAAAGAAAGTCCCCAAGAGAGACAGAGAGAGAGAGAGACAAAGAAATACCCCCAGCGGGAGGAGGGAGGCGGAGCTTACAGCCGCCAGCCAGAGGAGGATGTCCGTGAGCAGGTGCATTGACTGTCATTCTTAGGTGCCCCCCTTCCCCTACCCCCCCTTCCCCCTGCCACCCTAAGCCATACTGCTGCCCCCCAACGGCGTTAACTGGCTTTGGCTTAGCCATTTCTATTCACAGAGCGGGGCTAAGCGGATGCATTAGACGCTGTTGGACACAGCAGCAGCAGCGGGGGGTGGATGGGGGGTAGAGGCATGCAGAAAAGTGAAAATCTGTGGGGGGGAGGGGGGGAGGTCTAACTAGTTGCAGCAAAGAAGAATGAGATAGCAAAGAAGAAGCAAAAGAAGGAACAGCAAAAGAAAAAGACGTGGCCTGAGGGGGCCAAAGGGGGGACTGGGGGGCGAGTGGCAAGAAACGGCGGTGTTGCAATGTTGTTGAACCGTTAGAAAGCCAAGTGTGGAATGTGTGTGTGTGTGATGCTCTCTCTCTCTCCCTCCCTCCCTCTCTCTCTCTCTCTTCTTCACTTTTGCTAGAGTTCTCTCCGGTGACTCGTTTTTCTCCCCGGGAAAACAAGATTCCCCAACAGCAATTGCCACATTAGCCATAGCTTGCAACTTCAACACTTTGTTGGCTGATATTATGGCTGCCACATCCTCCCTGCCCCCTGCCCCCCACCTACCTGCTGCCATCTGTGTGCTGTGATGGTTGTCTGCTTCGTCATCGCTGCGACACGCGAACGGAGGGACGGAGGGCGGTTGAACGTCGCATAGAAGGAGTGCGGGGGAGGGGGTGCTTTTGAGGGGAGCGGAGGGGTGCCACTTCTGGGTGCGGCATACCAATTACATGTGTTTCGATGCGTAAGCGAATCTTCAGAAAAAACAGCAACAAATCACAGAAAAAAAAGAGAGAAAATGGGGTTGGTAGGTCAAAAAACGAGCCAAGAGACGGAGTAGGAGGGGGAGTAGGAGGGGAAGGAGGAGGGGGAGGAGGAGGGGACTTCAAAGATTTTAAAGTTCGAAAACTTGATTAGGATGCGGATACGGAAGCAGATTAAAGCCGCAGAAGGGGAAAACTTTTACGGGGAAAAGAATGAAATGAATTTGTAGAAGAAAAGTTAAAGTCGTAGATGAAAGCTTAAAGACACAGGGGGGGAAACATAGGGGAGGGGGGGAGCTAGGCTGAACCAATTGTATCTTGCAGATACAGATCTGCCTCTGTCTCTGACGTCTCTCATCATTGCCCCCATGAAAACCCTCCAAAATCTCCGCCAAAGAGGAATCCTTCGTTAGTCAAAAATATGCAAAAAGTTTAGTTAGCTAGCAGACACCCCCAAGCCCCGCCCCCCCTCCCCCTCTGCTGCTGGAAATTGCATTCATTTATTAATAATTCAATTAAAAATGTAACAAAACATCAAATTAACAACTTGATTAGCGTGCAATTCACGAAATATTTAATGGGATTACAAGACGCGGCCCAAGAACGACCCAAAGCGAGAGGAGGCGTACGTACAGTAATTGCCATAAAAATAGGAAGCATCCGCCAGCCAGCAGCGGCGGCAGCGAGAGAAGGGGAGCCGCCAGAAGGGGGACCACCAGCGACAGACAAATTATGAAGCTCTGGCAATAAACTTCCGCACGAAATTAGCGCCACTTCCTGGCAAGCCCCAAAAAAGATTGGCGCCCGCCCACGACTGCCACACAGCCACAGCGACAGCGACAGCGATGACACCCCCACCGATGGCCATGCAAAGACGTGGGAATAGATCGGGGGAGAGGATGATGTGGGAGGGGGGAGAGGATGATGTGGGAGGGGGGAGAGGATGATGTGGGAGGGGGGGAGGAAACGTTTGCTGTGCTCCAAACTGAGCAAAAGAGTTCCTTCCGCAGAGCTAAAGAGCGTTGATGACTAGAAATGAAAACTATCGATTGTTATCGAATCGTTATCGAACTACCGACAGCCTCTCAGTGAAAGGCTCTCAAACTCATTGTTGGATCCTCAATCGAGGGATGATCTATGGTTATACGAGAATATCTATAAAAATATAAAATATCTCCAAACTTTACTTACGAATTTTCTCGATCAATTTATCGACATATCCTTTGCCACGATGTAATCGATTGTTAAACAATATTTAAAGTAAATAAATAAAAATAAATGTAAATCGAAATTAAACAATAATCACACATTTATGGCCCAAAATTTACGATTTTTTTGAATAGTTTTTAATTTTTTTAGGCAATTTTTTTATTTTTTCCAATAAATTTACAGTACAAATAATAATTAACAATAATTTTAATAAGTGTTGCACAATGGACACTGATCTGCAGTATTTTCACTGCACACCTTCCAAAAGTTATTTACCTTTTTTATCAACTTTTACTGGATTTTGGAGAGCCTGGGAACCCCGTTGAATGTTGTTGTTGCTGCCGCAGAAATTTCTCTTTCCTTTAAATATTTATTTTTTATTTTCTTATTTTTTTGGGAGTGGCCACCCAAAAAAAAACTGTGTTTTTGCTTGATTTTTGTTGGTTTTTTTTCTGGTATCTTTTGAAAAGGTGGCAAGCCTGGCAGACACACACTCGCACTCGCACAGAACAGAAACACACATAGACAAAAAAAAGTTCAACAGGAAGCGCTGCTTCTCTTTCTTTAACAACAATTTGCGTTTTCCCTGGATTTAATAAAACTATAAATATAAAAAAAAAAACACATTTGGTGCGTTAAAGGGAGTCGAGAAGAGAGAAGCATTAAATTGGCCAAAAAACATAAAAAAAACAATAAAAAAAAATGGCAGAGCGGCAGCAGCAGCAGCGGCGACAGCGACGTTGACAGAGGCGGCTGAAAAAATCAATAAATTCGTCGACAACGCTGACGCCGGCGTCAACGTTCGCAGCCGGCAAAAACAGCAGGCCAGGGGCGTCATCAATGCAATGTGGAAAGTGGTGATGGAGGGGGGGTTAGAGGGGGACAGACAGACAAATGCCGGTTGCCATTTGTCATTTGTTATTGCTGTTGTTGTTTTCGTTTTTGTTGCAATCAAAGTTCAAAGTTGCTTAAAAGTTCAATTCACTTTTTTAAGGCGGGGGACGGGGTAGACCTTTTACACCTGCTCTCTCTCTCTCGCTCTCACACTCTTTCGCTCTTTTGTTGCAAATATTTTATAACAAATTGTTGTGATTTGTGACTCTATCTCGCTCTTACTCTCTCACTCTTTCTTTTAAAGGGAAGTTACTTTATATATCTATCTATATATATATATATTTTTTTTTGCGCGCCCGTTGAATTTTATGATATTTCTCTCTATTTGTCTCGTGCTGTTGTTGTTGTTTTTGTTGTTTTTGTTGTTTTTTTTGTTTTGTTTTGGGGGGTCGGCTTTCTCGTCTCGTCGGCCCGAGCAACGAAGTTCAACTAATTGCCGAACGTGCACGCCTTTGGAGCTGAAGTCGAGGAGAGTCGAGTCGAGTCCGTTGTCTGGCATCGCTGCCGCTGCTGTTACTGTCGCTGCTGCTGCACTTGGTGTCGCTCCCTCTGTTGCTGCTGCAGTCAGCGTAGACTGCGACTCTGCTACTGCTGCTGCTGCTGCTCTCTCAATGCAGACGACGACTTTGGCAAACTTTTTACTGTTATCGTTTGCCGCTCTCTTGCATTGCAACTCCAGTGGAGTTAAGGCGGGCGACAGGCATGGGGCGGCCGGTAGAATGCAGAGTGTGGGGCAGGGACAGGTTTGTGCTTTTGGCTAGACAAAAGCAGATGTCGTAGAGTTGCCAGGCAGGTCCCTCTACCTCTCCCTCTCCTCCTGCTCGCTTGGCTATGTGGCTTGCCTCTGTCGCTGTCGCTGTCTCTGTCTATTGCCGGTTCGTTGCAAATATTTTGCCGGTTGCTTTCTGCCTTGCTCTGCTCGCTCTCTGTCCATGGCTCCTCTGCCGACGCCAACGTCAGCGCTAGACTCTGCAGCTGCGAAGCCTGGCTTTAGTCTCGTTTTCTGTTTTTCCCCCCTCTCCTGTGTTGTCTGGCTCTGAGCTTTGCTCTGTTCAGTCATGTCTTGTCTTGTCTTGTCTATTCCTTGCTCTCTTCGTTCTCTGGCTTTGTCCTTGTCTCTGCCTCTGTCTGTTCTGTTGTGTTTGCCAGACCGCAGAAAGAATCTTTCGGGTTAGGCTCGGGGCTCTCTAGATAAAGAATTACTCTATTAGAGAGCGCAAGAGAGAGAGAGAGAGAGAGCGCCTACATCTGTTTTGCGGTTAATACCCCCCCACCCACCAGCAAACCCATGCTTTTAGAACGGATATGTTGGTTAGTATTCTCTGATGTGTGGAAAAGATCAGAGAGACAGAGACAGAAAGAGAGAGAGCTTGCTGTTTCTGGTGGCCACAATATCATGTTCAATCGTGTTCATTTGTTGGTTTTATGCTAGAGAGAAGATTGCAAATGGATGGAATGGAATGGTTTGGTATGGAATGGTAGGGATCCCATTATGCATCAAAGAATTATGGATTTCCTGTCCTGATTTACGATTTCTTGTGGTTTATCCAACATGTTCCAGAGTTTTGCTTGAGAGAACATTTCATATGAACATAAATCACATACATCGAAATCTCCCTGCGAACACACATACCAAACCACACTACAATGAAGAAACAGTCTTACCCCACCCCTAAATTGAACCCCATGGACTACTACTGGCTTTTTTACAGGTTGTTACAGGTCTTTGCCATTGGTCCCCTTAAAGGTCCCATTTAAAACTCAGGAAATAGAACAGTAAACTTTCTTCCTGCCAGATCGCCAATTATTAACAATTTGCCAAAAGAAAATCGCCACCCCCTCTTGTAGTATGAACCGCAAAGGGAGAAAACGAAAACAGGGCGGGGCGGGGGAGACATCGACTTGTATCGACAAAAGTTTCGAGGTTTCGCTTTTTGTCGGGAATTTGTCGGCATTTTCTGGAGGAGTTTTCAGCGGTTTAATTGCAACTCCATTCCGGAAAACTTTGCTTCTTTTTGTTTGGTGGCGTCGAAAGGGCGTTGCTTTGGAATTTCTGACGGCAGTTGCAGTTGTGGCACGGCGGCACACAAATAATCCGGCGGTGGGGTAGGCAGCGATGAGGCTTCTGCTGCTGCATTATTAATTAGCCATGAAAATGGCTCTGAAAGGAAATCTCTACTCTCTCTCGCTCCCTCTCTCTCTCTCTGCTATCTTCTTTTCGGAAAAAGGGTTTTGCACATGTCAACATCAGGCGGCAAAAAAAGGGAAATCTCTCTCTTTCTCTCTCGCTCGCTCTCAGAAAAACTAGGAAAACTTTTCCAAAGTCTCGGCAAAAATTAATGTGCGTGTAAGCGACGACAAAGAGGAGGGGAGGGGGTAGCAAGAGGGGGGGTCTGGGATAAGAAAAAGCCAAAAAGAAAGTTTCCAAAAGGCAAAAACTAATCCAAAGGACAAAGAACTGAAAGAGAGTCCCAAAAACAAACGAAAGGAAACGAAACTGAAACCAAACGAAAATGCTACCAACGACTAGATAAAACACAAAGAAACAGCAATAGCAAATAGCAATAGCAATAGAAATAATAACAGCCGCCAAGAGAGCTCAAAGTCGCTAATGGTCTCAAGAGTTACAACTGGGGGATACCCTGTAACCCTATTCGGTGTATCTGGCTATCAGCAAGTGAAAAACTTTTGCTCTAACTCGAAATATGCCATAGAATAGATCAATCTTTGACACCTAGAAGTTGCGGCTACTGTCTCTAGTTCTTGTAGATCTCGATATCCTAAGTGACCAAAGAGCAGGATCGTGCATGCTTTCGCACAAAAACAACATACCCCCCTTTGGGCTCCTTTTTGAGAGAGAGAGCACCAGAGGTATTACACAACAGCGTCACACACAGCAGGGAGATCAGTAGCGAGAGGCGGGAGAGCGGGGAGAGCGAGAGAGAAGCTGGAGAGCCCAAGACGAAGACATCCATCGACCGAACGTGGGAGTGGGGCCAAAGGCAAACAACTTTTTGCTGCTGTTGCTTTTGTTTTCTGTTTTCTGTGGGGATTTTTTTCTTTCTTTTTTGTTTTTGTAGCCTGCCAAATGCCAGCGAAGGCCGTTCGACTGACAAAAGTACCGTAAAGAGTGAGCGCACATACACACACAAATCCCTCTAGCCAGACAGATAGTCAAAGAGAGCGAGCGAGCGAGCGAGCGAGAGAGAGACAGGCCGAGTAGGAGATAAGGAAACAGCGGCAAAGAGGTGTATGGAGAGGGGCGACGTGGCGGGGGGGACGAGGAGTAGTGTGCAAATAGTTTCGAGCATCCTCCAGTGACCAAAGATGGGCATTTTTGTTGCTGGTTTGTTTCTTTTTTTTTCTACTTTAGTTTTATTTAGTTTTTTTTTTTCTAGCTTGAAAACCTGACTGCAAAACGGCAGCAACAACAAACAGCAAAAACTGAAGCAAAACTAAAACGGAATGTTGCTTGACAAGTCACATAGGGCGGACGGAGGGGGGAGGGGCAAGGGGGAGGCGATGGGAGAGCAGGTGGTGCCATAGGAAGACTTAGCCAAGCATAGCCAAAGCCTCTCCCGCGTTCTCCCTCTCTCTCGCTCTGTCTCTCTTTGAGAAATCTGGATTTTTCGTCGAGAGTTTTTTATGCGCTATGAATTGCAGAATAGAAGAACAAGAAGCAGCAGAAGAAAACAGAACAGAACCAAAAGATACTTTTTCTGCAGTTTGCAGATACTTTTTCTATTTTTTTCTTTCTTTTTTTCGGTTAGGCTTAAGCGCCTGCAATGTTTATGGTCATTTGGTTGGGTCGCAAAATCCTCTTTTGTGAAACGTTTATGGGAGGCACAGAGGGGGGAGGGGAGGGGAGATCTTCACTCTTCTCCTGCATATCCTCTATGCCTGTATCCTTTCACTCCTCTAGCCGCTTCCCATCGTATGTATGTATATCGTGTAAATCAGTAAGCTTCAAGCTTCCTATGTCGCTGAGGTTTTTGGTTTCAGGCAAAAGAGAGCCCTCATTTCACACACACATACACACACATAGCCACAAGACCTGCCTCATCTGCACCCACCCGCTTGACAAGTAGCCCCATTGACGACGAAACGACGCATTTTATAAGCCTCCTCCTGCCCCCACAGACCACCCAACACACACGAGTGGCGCCTCTTCTAGTGTGTAGTGTAGTGGTGGTACCATCATCAAGGTTACACACAGAGCAACAGAAGGAGGATGGTGGCACGCACGCACATATGTGGGTTGCAACACCACTACAACACACACACACACACACACAGACATTCTGCCAACATTCTGCCAAGAGGCTTTGTTATTACGTCCGGAGGTGGTTTCGTTTCGTTATTTTTTTTCTCTCAACTGTTTTGGCCAGTGGCTTAGTCGGCAGGGGGTCCGCCGTTACAGGGGAGGGGGGCGACGAGGAGTATTTATGTAAAACAAAAATTTACAAAAAAGTTTGTGAAAAGTTTTGGACAACTAAACTTGAAAATTGTTGGGAGAAAGAAGCAAATATTTAAGAGAGGAAGAGAACTTGATTTATTCCTTAAATTATTCGAAAAGAGATTAGGCGGCAAAAAAAAAAAGGAAAAAAACGTGAATATATACATAATAAAAAAATATATACATAGGCACACCTACACATACATATCGATACTTTATAGATCAATACAAAAATCGAAACAAATAACAGAAGCGGCTAAATAACCAATGGAATTGTCGAAAAACTAATCCATTACATTTTATTGAGTAAACAAAGAAAATAAAAATAAATAGTATAAAATCTGATTTGAAAAAAAAGCAAAGTCTAGTCTGAAGAACTTATCGAAATGTATGAAAAAATCACTAGAAATACCTAAAAATCTATCGATTAATTGAAAGATCAATAGAGTGCCATTAAGCATCGGTACTACCCACAGATATGCTTAAGATTCCATAGAATCTTATTGAAAATCGAATGAAAAATATAAAATCGATAGAATTTTATGAAAGATCGATAGAATTACATAAATGAATCGTTGGAGGTTCCATAGAAATACTAAGATTAATGATAGAAAGATGAAGAACAAGTAGATGGCTCTGCAGAAGTTATTAGTGGAAAAACGAGACCAGGAAATTGAAGAACAAAGACTTCGAATGAGAGCTGAAGTGAGAGATGAAATATGTCCCTATAAAATGTTATAGAATGGATACAATAAAGATAGGAATTCCACAGCAGTTCCTATCTTCTTATTCATAAGATTCTCCAGTAAAAACATGCAAAAGCAACACCCAAGATCATTCTCGTACCCCACACAAATCCCTTCCGAAAACTAAGCCACTGGCTGCTGCTGCAGTACCGTTTCGATCATTACGCATGTAAAGAATCCTGTAGACAGGACACACACACACACACCACACTCGGAGGATACACCTGGAAGGACATGTAAATATGTTTAGGGGCTACGCATAGCATAGAGAACACCCCCACACCCACGCACCCCCACACCCCATGATGGTATAAGCTCATTTCGTGCAATTTCACCTTTCTCTAATTTTCATGTTTCCAGGCAAGCGAGTGAGGGGGGCAGGTGCCTGGTGGCAGGGGGAGAGCGAGATGTGGATTACCCCGAAAAATGGTGACATTGTTGCTTAAGGCAGAGGCAAGCCACGAGGACACAATGATGGCACACAGCTAAATCATGAGAGAAAGGACCAGCAGGACAGACTCGTACCAGCAGCAGCATCATCAAGAGGGGCAAAGGGTAGGGGGAGGAAGGCGGAGCTGAGTGAGTGGCCAATGAAAAATATCCACAAGCAAAGGCTGCAAAATCGCACTTGCCAGCAGCCCCAAGGATTTAGCCCTGGACACAAAATCTGGCCAAAAAGGAAAAACTATTAGTCGGCTGGCCCCACGCATACAAGAGGCAGGTAGGCAGTAGGCAGGGGGAAGGGGCATGGGCAGGTGTGCCACTTGTGTGTGTGTGGATAGATGGAGAGAGCCACTAACTAGTTGCCTCCTAACAAATGGCTTTCGGTTGTGGATTTGTGTCCTGGGCCTCCTCAAAAAAGGGCAGCCGAGAGTCGAGAGCCGCCTTTAAACATGATTAATGTTGTCAAAATGCCTTTTGGCCCGAGACACACATACATATACACAAATATATATATGTATATATGTATTTGCAGGGCCTGCATTAAAAATACATGAAATTACATGCAGCCCAAAAAGGACCCTCCATCTCCATCTCAACAAGTTTTGCCAGGGAAATCGATAGAACGAACACCCAACCCACCCACCCACACGCTGTTTGTGGGCTAAAAATGATGAGCAAAAATTCTGCTACAGGCAAAAATCTCAACCGACAAAATATCTGTGCCCTCTCTCCCCAGGGGTGCAGGCGTTTTGGCCATTAAAGAACCGAAACATGTCATTCAGAACGAATGCGTATCTGTAGCTGTAGCTGTATCTTCTGTGCGTGTGCGTGTGTGTGTGTGCGTGTGTGTGGTGTTGGTATCCTGCTGAGGCAGCAGGGCCATTGAATCCACAGGCACTCGTCCTCCTGTTACAGGTACTGGTGGGAAGGAAAGGTGCGTGTGTCAGCTCCAATGGGGCCTTCGCTCTGGCAATTAGCTTTGACAAATGTGCGGTTGGCAGTTTTGGTTTAATGGATAATGTACCCTGGGCCCGGTCCTGGCTCTGGCTCTGGCCCTGGCCCTGGCACTGGCACTGGACACCCCAAACAGAAAGACATACCACAAAAACACATACAGCTATAGACACAGCCACACTCATAGGTGGAGCGTACATTTTAAGCCTTAAATATGCAACAGACAGGTGGAAAATATTATTCCGTATGGTTTTATGCACACAGATTTATGCGTAGGAAATATATCAAGGCCTGCTTAAGGGTTAAAGCTTAGGGAAAATATCATTGGCTTTCAGGGATTCTCTTCGAGATGGATTGAACTTTATACTGCAAAATTATAGTTCAAGGAGCATAAGATACACACATATTTCTTTGCACTTGCACATGCTTTATCTTTGGAATGGATGTACTTGTTTTCCTCATCGGTATTTATTCGGTACTTACCTAAAAAGAGACAAGAAAATAGAGTTTCATTAGTTGAGAGTGAGAAATGATATGGAAATTGTTGAATATATACTCTAGGTAGTGGAATTTTCTCGAAGAAATGTATTATTCTGATCAATAAGTTAAATAGCGGAAAGGGTTCATAGGAATCACACAGGCATTTAAGAAAATAACATTGAAAACATTTTTAAATATTAGAAATAGATATTTCTAATAGATATTTTGAGAATAATTCTAGAGTTAATGGAAAAATACTAGAAGTAAAAAAGTACTAGAAAAAAATAATAAAAAGTAATAATAAAATAAACAATAAAATTAATGGAAAAATACTAAAAGTAATGAGAAAATAATATAATGGAAATATAATAAAAGTAATGGAAAAACACTTAAATTAATGGGAAAAATACTAAAAGTAATGAAAAAATACTAAATTAAATAAGAAAAATAATACAAAATGGAAAATACTAAAATTAATGGAAATATGCTAAAATTAAAGGAAAAATACTACAAATAATGGAAAATACTAAAATAATGTGAAAATACTGAAAGTAATGAAAAAATACTAAAAAGTAATGGAAAACACGAATACTATAATTAATGAATATTATTAAAAAGTAATGGAAAAATACTAACAAATTAATTTAAAAATACTACAAGTAACGGAAAAATACTAAAAGTAAGGGAAATATATATTAGATTACATGGAAAACCACTAGAAATAATGAAGAAATTCTAGAACGAATGGGAAAATATATCTCCCCAGCAGAAATGCGCAAAAAACCGCCAAGAACTTCAAGAACTTAATTTGCTTGAACTTAAATTTGCTTGGTAAGATCCCACAACCTGTATCCCACATCCGCGAAATGTATCTTCAAGTGGCAGAGACCGCAGTTGAAAGATATTTACGCATAAAAAGCGAATAAAAATCAAACGAATCAGCAACAATTTTGCATCATAAGCGACAACATTAAACGGGAATCCTGCACAAAAGGAAAAGCGTACTGTCGGTGACAGGCAAGAAGAGCAGGGAGAGGGCAAGAAGGGAGGGGAAAACTCGTGGAATCATTAAACTTTCATGGCCAGAAACAGAAACAGAAACCAGAAGCCAGAAACAGTGGGACGACCATCTGGTTACTTATTTTGCTTCTTTTTTCTGGTACAAGTAACGCACATTTTTTTTTTTTTTGGCTAAGGATACGATGTGTGCGTGTGGGAGCAATAGGGGAATGGGGAGGGGCAGTATGGAAAGCGGCAAAGAATTTATGTGGCCAAATGGAAAGCGAACTGCCAATTGGCATATAACTCAACAACAGAATGGTTTTTCCACACACACACATACGCAGCGAGACAGCAGCAACAGAAACAGCAGTGACAGCCGCAGAAAGATACACAGTATAAAGAGATACAGATACAGTTGCAGATACAGATACAGAGACCTACAGTTGACGATGACGCCTGTTTTTATGACTTGACTGGCGCCCAGTGTCTTCAGCATTTGAGGATTTTACGACCACTGGGAGCGGGTTGACAGTAGGAGGAGGAGGAGGAGGAGCGGCAGGAGGAACAGCTTGTTAGGCGAACAACTTTTCTTTAGAATTTAAAAGAAGGCAAGCAAATGTCTGGGCAAACTTTGCCTGCAAATTAGAGGTGGAAAATGTGTTTTAATTGATGCTTCCCCCAAAAAGGGGGAAACCATTTCTAAGGGAAACGTGAGTGGAAAACCAATAAGTTTTTCCTTTATTGCTGCATTGATGAAGCAGCAGCAGCAGCAGCAGTGGCCCCAGCAATTATTTGATTTCCTTTGAGTGGCGGATGTTTGGGTCATCAGCAAAGTTTTTCCCTGTGCATTTCAATGGTGGGCGGCGGTAAAACCGCATTTGCATGCCATTGATATTCCATTTTCCATTTTCACATTGGAAATCATTCGAGCAGTGTCCGGGAATCGATGGATGGATATTTTCATATAAATATTTGTGGTGATATCGCTTTGAACCTTTGATAAATACGACTACATCGTCGTACAATTTCAATTTCAATTCCATTAGCCATCTTCTAATATTGACATTCAAAGGAGTGAAAAATCCATCCTCCCACATGGTGAAAAATCAACAATCCATCCCCAAAACTGAGAGTTCACAGTTCAGATGAGACGGAGCTGATGATGACAATGATGATGATGGTGTGGTGTCCCAGCCAAAATGACGGGAAGTGTTGATAAAACGTGTCACAAAGGCACAGACAATGTGGCAGTTTCCTCCACTCTCCACACAACAATGATGTGGTATGGAATGGTCAAGGGATGGGACCAGTGCCAGTGCCAGTGCAAAGGAGGTAGCTCCATTTATAATCCGATTTTGAGCGACAAACTCATCAAGTTTTAATATTATTGACAGACAAGATAGCGATGATGACAATAATGATGATGATGATGGTGGTGGATGATGGGTTGGAGCTGGCCAAAGCTTATCGCAAAAGTTTTATGCACTTTTTGCACTTTTCATGATGATGATGCTGCTGGCTTTTGGGAGTCTCTTTTTTTTCTGGATTTTTCCCTCGATTTAGTACTCGCTTTTCTCCGAGTTTTGTCTCGTAAACTCTTTTTGCACTGTGTTTGGGAAATTATTCAATTGAATGAATGTTTGTTCTGCTGCTGCTGGTGGTTCTGCCTGTGCTTCCACTCTCTTTGTGTGCAACAAACAGAGGAGAGAGCAGAGCAGAGCTGCAGGTAACAAAAAAAGAAAGAAAAAAGAATCCAACAGAATAGAAACCCAACCTCTGTATAAACAGTAACCAGGCAGTCGGGCAGTCAGACAGGCGAAAAACTATGCATTGTAGGAGGAACGGCTACTGTTTGTCTTTCCGGAAAGTCCTGGCCGGAGAGGGGAGGGGGGTGCGGGGAGCCATTGGCTCGGAATTGACAACTCGGTTAAGCTAACAATATTTGAATAGCAAAAACCCAAAGGATAATGCATGACTTGGTCAGGTTTTTGTGTCTGACAAATCTGGCTAATGGGCATGTGGCACCGGGGGGTGGAGGGTGGAGGGGGTGCGATGCAGGGGCGTGTGCACTGCAATGCAATTATCATTGACATGCCCCCAAGCTGCCCTTTTCTGCTGTCTGTTTGCATAAAGTTTTCTGTGTGTGTGTGTGTGTTTTTTTTGTGTTTGGTAATAGGAGGAGCTGCCAGTTAAGTTGAGGAGGGGGGGGGACTGTCAGAGGAGTAAAAGTCAGGGTAGGGCAAGGGCAGGTAAGGGTTGAGGGTAAGGGCAAAGACTGAGAGGGGGTTGGGGTCGTGTTAGGTCAGATTTGCTCAGGTGGAAAATAAACAAAATTCTTGAATTTCACACACAATTTGTGGGATCAACAACAAGAAAAAGTTGTGGCCAGGGGCAAGGGCCAGGCTAAGGGTAAGGGATAGGGGGTAGGGGGTGTTGCAATTGCCAACTTTAGATAGGTAATCGATTGGGGGCGTGGAGTGAAGGTGGGAGGTGGGAAAACCACTATATAATGCAGGGAAAAGTTTGAAAACTCAGTGAAAACTTTAGCCAACTGAAAAACTATCGTGATTTGGGGAAATTATATATTTTAGAACATGTACTACTTTTTAGAACATGTACTACTTTTTAGAACATGTACTGCATTTTAGAACATTTCCTAAAGTGCACAATATGATCCAAATGCAGAACATGTCGACCCCCGGAGCACTCCTCTATTTAATTTTAGACTTGTACTAAATCTTAGATCAGTCACTTAAAGTCATGCAAAAGCTTAGTCACGTCCTTATCTAATTAGACCGATTTAGATGTACAGGATCTAAGCTGACAAACATACCCTCTAGAGCAGAGGACGGCAGCGTGCTATGCACTGTGCAAAGACCACAGAGCAGCGCCGTCGGCACACGCATAGTGTAAAAACTTCGTGTGGCGTCGGCCCTAAGCACACGCGGCTTCGTTTTTCTTATCTGCTGTGTCAGCAGCAGAGAAAATGAGTCGTGTGGCTTCGTGTGAACATGTGAGTGTCTGCGTGCCGATTCCTGCTCTAGAGCCTTCCCCTAGCCACCGAAGTGATTCGAAACCTGTTCTAAATGTAAGATAAGGATCTAAAAGAACTTAACTTTCAGACATATTAGCTCCAAGGCTTATCCCTAGATCCGTAGAACCCTAAAACATACAAACACTGACTCATATTTCCACTCGTTTCATAATCAAGTAATCCAAATTAAAGATACTCTGTCCAGCATTCTCTTTGCAGCATTTGCCTGCTAACAAGCTTGTGGCACAACTGTTGATTTTACAAATTTTCAAGGGAACTCTTACAACATTTTAGAACAGGCAGCAGCAGCTTGCGATTCCCATTCTTTTTCCCAGTCTGGCAGTCAGGCAGGCTGTCGTCTGTCATTCCAATTGCTCGTCTCCTCTTACACAGAACTCACTCATAACAAAAACATAAATTTTCTTTGGAATTTTCAATCAGTCAGAGTCAAGCATGCATTATGCATAAGAATCCATCATCAGCAGATTGCAGCAGCAGCAACGGCAGCGACGGCAGCACCAAATGTGAAATGTGAAAAAGTCAAGTGAAAATTTTGCTACGAAAAAGATAGAAATTATTTACAGCACATGCCAGAGAGAGAGAAAGACAGGGGTAAAGAGAGAGAGAGAGAGGGAGAGAGGAGAACACAACTGTGGTTCTCGAATGAACAACAAAGCAATAAAAAGTCAACGAAAATTTGATGCCGATTTAATAATTCACAAAAATTCTGTGCTCTGCTCTGCTCTGGTCTGTTCATAGCAAACAGCAGACAGCAGCTGCTGCTGCAATTGATGAGGAAAAACCCCATCGTAAAAATATATAAAATGCAAATAAAGATGACACACACACACACATACAAGTATATCCCGATCCAGCTATATAAATATCCTTAGCTGCCTGATAAACATGACCGGATGTTCTGTCATTTGGGCATTAAAAATTAATGTTTATTTAAAAAGGACACCGACCGAAATCGGCTTAACAAAAACAATTGTCAACGAGAGATGACGAAGCACAGAAAATAAATGAAACCCCGGGAAAACCCAACAAAAACTGCGGTCCTTCAAGGTAAGCAGCTTTTGTGGGTGTGGCAGGTGGAAAGCAGAGACAGTCCGGTTTTTAATGCTATTAGCTTTTTGGTTTTCTGGTCAAAGGTCAGCGGTTAATGATTCTCGAGAAAAGAGCAATCCCCGAAAAGAGTAATCCCTCGAGCGAAAAAGGTTCATCAATTGAATCAGAATTGATTCGCAGAAGGTTTTCCCCTGTGGACTGTGTTTTTTTGGTTGTTTTTTCTGGGAAATATTTGGTTTATTTTTGCTTTGTGCCGTTGCATTAATTTACCTTTTTTTGTATACATTTCATTAACAACTAAAGTGAAAATTTGGTGCAAAGCAAGTTTTCTTTCTCTTTTCTTTGGCGCGCGCGTTATTTTGAATGAAAAGTAAATTTACAAAACGTGCGCACAAGAGACGGGCAGAGCAAACACACAGGGAAAGAAAGGAAAAGGGAACAAGAGGTGGAGAGAATATAAAGGGTTAGAAAGAAAAAACAAAACGCACAATTTCGCGGGTGCCTTTTCCCCACTCGCCTAACCCACTCTTCGGTTGGGTCCTGGGGTCTCCTCTCCTCTGTTCATTTCTTTTCTCATGTGCGCACAAAAGCGCGCTTCATTATTTTCATTTCCGGCTGCTCTGCTGTGACACGCACACACATGCACACCCACACACGCACAGAGAGACAAAGACAGAGACAGAGCGAGTGACAGGGGCAGGGGGTGGGGGGGAAGGCTGGTTCTTCTTTGTAGGCTTTTCCATTTTCGCTTGTTCGCATGTAATTTAGTGTAAATTACTTTGAGTAGAGACCCCCCACACACACACACACACACCACGACCCTTACAATTTCAGTTTTAGAAGCACACAAATGTACTTCTGCAGAGTAAACACACACACACACAGAGACACACACATGTGTGTATGTGGTGGGTTTCATCGTCTGGCAGTAGCATAATTTTCTTCTCTTTTTTTTTAATTGTATTTGCTTGGCGTGCTATAAATGATATGAATTTACGCTACGAGCATATTCCTCCATCCCCCGCCACCAATATTCCCCCAAAAATATGTTAATCCCTGAGCCAGAGACCACAGCCACCAGCCACCAGCCAGAGCCACATTCTCAGTTTCAGTCTCTCATTCTTTTGGGTCTATCTCAGCTCAAGTCTCACTCCTTAGGCTGTAGCTCCTCTGGCTCACTCTCTCCGATAGATGAATGACAGTCAACCATTAGCGGTCAGCCCTCAACAGGACAGCCTCGCATGCAGATACAGATACAGCACTGATGGAAAAGAATCATCGATTGTTTAGACCTTGAAGAAAAGTCAAGACACTTGTGAGCAGATTGTTGAATTCATACTAACTTTATGTCAGAAACGTCGGGCTTAATATGTAGTTTAACAATGACAGAGATGGGGACAATTTTGTATTCTATTCCACGGAACGGGTGCATCGGTACTGCGAGTGGCCAACTGATTGCATGCAAGCATCTGTATTTATGGACTAAATTAGGGACTTAATTACTTACGGCACTTGACTTTGGGATGTCTTTCCCTGCTCGCACCCTAGCAGTCTTAAATTCTGTACTTTTTGTATGTTTTTTACTTGGAATAGATTGGTTGTGTGTTTCCGTCTCCGTGAATGTGTTTATGTTTGAACATCATCTGCTTCGATCATCTTCTTCCATGGCAAATCCTTTACTTCCCAGCAAGTCGCCCCAAAAACGCATCCATTAATATAATTCTGTATCTTATTTTCAACAAATATCACAAATTTCTCTTTGATTTCTGCAACGTTTCTCATCGCACTCAAATCCCCAACCCATGGATGGTTTAATAAACCTCTTTCGTGCCAAAGTTTTCCCAGTAAAGGCAGCTGGAAGCAAGGAATAATCCGTTAATGCATCTAATTCCTAGGTAATTTCAGTGCTTTTCCTCTCACTCTCCCCCCTCCCCCTCTCACTCTCCCCCTCCCCCTCTCTCTAGCTTTTCATTTGAGAGTAAAAAAAGAAAATTAAGCACATGTATTCCATTTATGGGTTAATAACCCCTTGCCCCCATCATGTGGCATGGACACAGGGACAGGCGGTGGCACTTAATATTACTAGAAGAGCAGGAGGCACCACTCGATGGATGCAGCTGCTGCTGCTGCTGCTGCTACCCCAAAAAGAGGCGGCTGCTGCAAATGCAATGGCGGCGGCAACGGCAGGCTTCAAGCAAAATGGCGGCGCACACACACACAGGCATGGCATCAAGAGAGACAGAGAGAGAGAGAAAGAGAGAGTGAGTGAGAGGGGCATATGTATGGCATGGCATATTAATAACACTAAAAACTTGCCACCGTCTGTGGCACCTACCCCAACCATCCGCACACGTTAGACAGAAGGACACGGACACACACACACGTACACACACACATAGACAGATAGTGGCATAGTGGAACAACCGTTAGAATTGAGTGTGTGTGAGAATTGAATTGCTTCAAGTGGCCCTTAAATTGCCCTCATTACATAGACAAACACAGACACGCACACACACATGGATGCAAAAAGAGGAATGCACACAGATAACAGATACAAAGATACAGGGGAACGGGCGCACAGAGAGAGATACAGATACAGGATACAACACACACAGATACAGGCATACACATGTAGATATGTAGATGTACAAAGTGTTGCTGCCACAGCTACAGCTACAGCTGCGCTTTTGCAAAATGGCCACACCCCCATACCCCATGCCTCCTCCCTGCTACTGCTGTTGCACTCACATACATGCCACTTTTCATTTCCGGCTTTCGGATTTTTCCACTCTCCAGACAGCAGCAGCAGCGGCAGCAGTAGAGACTCTTCCTAAACACAGAGCTACAGCAGCAGCAGCAGCGGCAGCAGCATTAGCTTGCAACAGCAGCAGGCAGCAGCAGTGCAACAGCCACTCATCTATCTACTTATGCTTTATATTTTATCTCCGCCTGCAACTGCTCCTCCTCCTAATGCTTCTACTGCTCCCACTTTTTGTTGCCTCATATTAAGCATACGCCCTGTCTGTCGGTCTGTCTGACCCAACAGCACTTGAGAGATACCGCTGGCTGCCTGCTGCTGCTCCTGCTGCAAGTCGCCATTTCACTGATTGTCAGTGGCGGGGAGGGGAGGGGGCAGCGGCCAGTGGTTTATGGATAAAAGATTGGTAAGGAATGAACATTCCAGCAGAGGCCAAAGAAAGCATGAGAATTATGGAGCATTTCGGAGAGCTTTTTGATAGCACTTTTAAGAGCTCTGCAGAGCTTAAAGATCTTCGATTCGAAAATGTTTTTGTTAGCTGAATATTCAAGAGTTCCTCCGTGTTTCACCATCTTCAGCAAATCTCTTTTCATGCTTTTCTTAAAGAATTTGTTGCCAAACATTTGCAGTACTTAATGGTTCTGCTTCGTGCAACATTAACTACTTTTCTGCAGCAAGAACAAGCAGCTTCTCCAAGGAAGAGTCACCACAGAGTCAGCCAAGTGCCTGAGCCACAGGCAGAGTGCTTTTAGGGGGCAGGGGCGGGGGGCCAACAACATTTATGTTGATTTAATTCATGTTCCATTTTCTAAGCATTTTTCCCCGAAATTAAAAGCAACACAAGAGGCAGAAGGCACGAGGCACGAGGCAGGAGCATGCAGCAGAGTGCCTGTGCAATTTTTGGCTTTTAATTTGGCTTGGAATGCGGTCAATCCACAGAGGCAGATGGAGAGCCAGAGGGAGAGCAGAGAGCGCAAATATTTATAATTTTTAATTATTCCAATGAAATTCCTAGGGAAGGCAACCAAAAGACAGACAGAATGACTCTTTTTTCTCTCGCTCTCCATCGTTTCTCTCTTTTTTTCTCTCTGAGGTTTGGAGAATTCTAATAAAAATAGCTAACGTCGAGAAAATGTCGACACTCTCTGGATCCAGGAATGGGGGCGGGGGGGCGGAAGAGGGGGAATGGATATCCCGAAACGGGGGATCACGGAATGGAGGGGCGAGACGAGTGCTGCAGTCAGACGACAAGGACAAGCCGCAATGTGAAGTGAAGTGAAGTTTTTGCCGCACGAAAATTCAAACACAAAAGTTCAATTTAACGTAAATACTTTTCCAGTCTGAGAGCTCCAGGATAACGGAGTAAAGGGCAAAGGTTTCTGCGGGGGGGGACAAGCAGGGGGTGTAGCAGAGCAGCACTCGTAAGCCAGCTGCCAAAGTAGCCTGGCAGTCGCAGCTATCAATAGTCCTTAGACGGCAGCAGACGGCAGAAGGATCGAATGCCCAAAAGTTCGAGTGCGGGAAATGCCATTGGGAAATGGCTGGAAAAAACTACTTACGACGGAGAAGGCTCTGGGGCTCTGTCTCTGGCTGACGACGAGACAGGAAACGAGTCCTGAGAATGAGACAGATGGACAGACAACGCGGGGAATCTTGAATATGAAATGTGTGGGGCCCAGTCGAAACGAGTTAGCCATCCCACAAAACGGGTAGCAGCTGCAACCTGCAGCAGCAGCAGCAGGACTCACCGCTTCTGCGATTCGAGAGAAATATGAGAGACTGTATCCCAGACATATCGCATATCTCGGACAGAAATAAAGCAATTGGAAAAGCTGAAAAGAAAGGGTATAGAGAAGGTTCTTAAAGGGTATTAGCAGAGGGAGATACATAGGAGAAAAGGCATCAAAGTAGCTCCGAATTGATAGATAGATAGATTGATAGATTGATCGATAAATAGATAAGATAGATCAAACTATTACTTGATTAATTTATCGATAAATTCGCTGATGGATGTACATATGTATGTATGTATTATGTTTGCTGTATGATGACGTATGCTGTGTGATGTATGCTGTATGATGTAAGCTTAAGTCTAGAGGTTTACATTGATCGATAGATAGATAAACAGCTAAATAGGTATATCGATTAATGTATGAATCGATAGTTGGTTGAAAAGGCTGATGATATGATGGATATCCTTTACAAAGCTCCCACCATTTCGTGTACAATCTGCATCAGAAAATCTCTCTTTCTCCCTTCAATTTTCTCATTCTCTCTCCACATTCTCTCTCTGCATACATAAATTTTCTATAAATCATTATATGTATTATCCAACTTCTTTTTGCAAATATTTCAAGAAAACTTTCATGTGACAAACTTTGAACCCTATAAACCCCCCTCCCCCTCTACAACCCCTTCCACGCACTTACAGCATTCTCGGACTCTTTTGCAACGTATCTCCAAAATGCCAATGGACTCTTTTGCAACTCCACCCCCTACCCTTCCCCAGCCCCTTTGCCTCCTTTTATCAGCCACTGATAAATGTGGGATGTTGGCATGGGGCGTGGCACGGGCACAGAGACAGACAGACAAAGCACATTTCCCCATCAAACACAATAAGTCGATAAAAAAAGAAACGAAAAACAGAAAGAGATAAAAAAAAGAAGCAAACGGGAAAAACTATTTTCCAATTTTCCAAAATGTAACCACCCCCTGCTCACACACACACTCACACACACACATGGGGCATGGGGCATGGGGCATGGGGCGGGGATGCTGCTGCACAAACAGAGATATGCAAAAATTGGTAATGGCAGCACAGAGACGCGAAAGCTGAGGCAAGCAAAAGTTGCGCCAAAAAAGGAGGGCAAAGGCGATAAGGTGGAGGCAGGGGGGGCAGGGGGGAGGCAGGACGCAAAGGAGTCCAAAGGACGGATGCATCGAGAGGAACGAAAGCAGCCAAAAGACGAGGCAGGAAAAACACGAAGATGAATTATTAGAAACGTATGCAAAATACGCTGCATATGCATTAGGCGCACAAACCACACGCGAGTATCTGTGTTTGAGAGTTGAGAGGGTGTCTATCTGTGTGCGGCTGTATCTGTGTGTGTGTGTTCGAGTTTGTGACTGTGTGCTGTGGGCGCCTCTTGCGTATAAATCAAAATGTTGCCTCAAATGTTGCAACGTGCAACGTGGTGGCTCCTATTTCTGGCTACTTTTCTTTTTTTCCTTTATTATTATTATTTTTTTCTAGTTTTTTTTCCTTTTTTTTGTCTTAATTTTTTGTTTTTTTTACTTTATTTTATTTTGTGTTTTCTTTGCCTATTTTATTTATTTTTGTCGTAATTTGTGATTTATTTGTGATTTTTTAATATTTTTTTTTTTTCTTTTCTTTATTTGTGATTTTTTTTGCTTTCCTGTTTTTTTTCTGTTCTTTATTTTTTTTTTTTCTTAATTTTCTTTCTTTCTTTATTTATTTCTTTTCTTTCCTTTCTTTCCTTTCTTAATTTTTTTGTTCTTTTCTTTCCTTTATTTTTTTTTCTTTTCTTTTCTATTTTTTTCTTTTCTTTATTTATTGTTTTTTTCTCTTCTTTTTTTCTGACTTTTCTCTCGCTTTTCCCGGACACATCACAGATAACCAGTCAAAGAGTTTTCCCATTTTCCCACTTTTCACGATGGAGCACGTATGTACCACATATCTCCCCTCGAAACCTCCTCCCCCCTGTATCCCCTGCATCCTTTTGCCGCTCCCCAAAGAGGACACAGCTGCAGTTGCAGCTGCAGCTGGAGATGCTTTTTCGGGCGATGTTTTTAATATGCTAAGCACTCTTTTTATGCATTTTACAACAACTGTACATATATCCTGCATCTCGGTGTCTGTGTGTGCTCGTCTGCTCGTGTGTGTGAGTGTGTTCCCTCTTTATGTGTGCGACTGTGTGGCTGCAGCATTCACATTGGTAGTCAATGGGCACTGGCAACATGCGACACAGTCACAAAATGTGTGCGCATATCAATGGATGTGTCAGGGAAAGGCATTGCCGAGAGTTAATAATACATTTCGCATGTGGCATGGCCATCCCCCAAAGAAAGATTCTGCTGCTGCTGCTGCTGCTGGCAAAATGGAGTGTGGAATGCGGAGTAGCAGTGGAAATAGGAATAGGAATAGGAATGGAAATCCACTACAAACTCCACTACTGCCTTTACTGCCACTCTCCCAATCGCTAAGTGCATGTCAAATAAAATGGGGGGGAAACGCCAGCGTCTGTCAGGGAATGTGACTGCCACTGCCATTGCGATTGGGATGTGACTGCATCCTGATTATGACACAGACGACACGAAACGACAGACACACACGAACACACACACACATACACGATAGAATTCTGTCCTAGAGCTTGACATTGGCTTCGTATCGTTAGATGGATTCCCCCCACCCCAGAAAATGCTATGCGAAATGGCTTTGGCAATGTAAGTATCTTAGAAATGAGTTGTGTGACAGTCGAGAGATACAAGCTACCACTGAGATTATGGATCTACTTATGATATATGTATATGCGAAAGAATAATTTAAAGCCACATCAAAATGGAGATAAGGTGTTGAAAAAGTTGCCACAAGATATAACCCACAGATATACCATAGATATTTCTACCAGCCATAGACATTCCAACAACCCATAGATACTTCTACAAAAGATATTTCTAAACTTACAGCAGAAACCACATAAAAATGTACTCGAAATACAAATGGAAACCTCCGACATAAAGAACATAAACTACACATTCCATTAAAAGATAAACTCAAAGCTGGACAATCGCCCCCCCCCCACCAACTAAATCAGGATTAGGAACCCACAGATTGTTCCACATTTCTCACTCGTTTTCCCCCCTCCCCATAATGTGTGGGGGGGAGTGGGTGTGGCACTATGAGAACCACTATATCATATAAGTATCTCATACAAAGAACAATCTTTTGATAATGCAATGCAGCAATGAGAGCCACAGCAAAGGGGGACCATTAATGAGGAGTCCATGAGCAATGCTCTCCCAAAGAGAGAGGGTCAAAGCATAGCCAGCAGCCCCTCCCCTCGCCTGCCAGTCCCCCTTCTAATCTTCAAACTCCCTTTGCCCCTTTTTCGAGAAGTAAACGATTTATGCGGAGCACGTTTCATGTGCGAGTCGTCAGCACGCGGCGTTACAGTCTCTCAAGAAAACAGAAGAAAAACAAGAAAGAAAGAGGTACAGCTGCTGCCCAACACTAAGCACAGACAGTGTTGTTCAATGCCAGCGGCAATAATAGCAAACTTCCGTTTACCCCAATAGCAAAAGCAGCAACAGCAACAGCAACCGAAAGGGGAATTCGATTGCGAACGCGAACAAGGATGAAACGCAACAAAGGGAAGCACTTAGCGGTTTACGCATTGGCGGTGCAGATTGGGGTTTAACAGAAGCCCCAAACTAGAGATGGGAGATGCGAGATGGCAGATAGAATCGAGGGGCGAAGGGGGGGTAGATGTGTGTGATGGAGAGGAAGTATAGCAACCACTAACAGTGGTTACGGTTGCACGACGACTTATCCATTCCCACTCCCCACCAGTTGGTGGATTGGGGTGGAGGGGGAGAGCAACCACAGAGAGGAGCTGTGTGGAGTGGAGCTCCTGGACAAGGAGCCCCTGGATTATGCAGCTTTTGCGCACACACGTGTGCCGAACGTGACAATTTTCGGACAAAGCTAATGATGCGAGCGGGCTAGCAATTTGTATGGATGGAAGGACGGCAGGCGACCGGCAGGACGACTCAGGAGGGCAGACGGGAGGGGGCCCTCAGGCCACAGGCAGGAAGGAAGCGTAAGGGATAGGTGGGTATCCCAGTAATAAGAGTGGGCGCCTCACTGGAGCTTAACTAAAGTTTAGGAAGCCTTAAATACCCCTCAAAGAGATGCGCTGAAAAAGGAAGTTTTAGTCCTGGTTTCAGGGAAAATTCTCTAGGGAATATCAGAACAGAGAATCTTTATGAAGAGCTAGCGAAAATATGGGTAAATAAATACAGAATAGGAAATGTGAGAAATACGAGTAGGTAAATAATGAGGTTTATATTAGTAGCAGGTAGTAGGTGGCATCATTGAATCCTATCTACCTTCTTTATAGGGTATTACCATCTTCCACAGCTTTAACTACAGCATTTCCTTGACTTTCCTAAGTCATTATAATGGGATTACACATCATTACACCCACCTTAATGTATCTCTAGCATCTACGGACATTAGAGATCATCTGCCAATCAGACATGACAGATGGAAATCTAACAAGAAAGAGGAAGGTGGAGACAAGCAGAAGTCAGGGGAGCTCAAAGGAAGTCAAAGGAATGAGGAAGAGCCTGAGAAATCAGTGTAAAAATCGTGTACAAGACATTCATTCAAAAGGAAGAAAAACCCAGTGAAAAATCATCGAAAAATCATAAGAAAAATCCTAGAAAAATCATTAAAACAAAAGTGGGGCGCCAACACATATTTGTCCCCAAATGTCAAAGTTCATGGCTCACAAAGAAACGAACAGGACGGAAACTTTTTAATAAAAACATTGATTGAAAACAAGGCATCAAACGGTGGGACAGTGGACGGGGGAAGGGGGGGAACACAGGGAAAAGGAAAAGCGAACACAAAAAACAAAATGAGGAATCTTTTTGACATGAAAACAAAAACAAAAAAAACCGAACACAACAGAAGCGAAATTACAATGATTATGAAATCGGAAGGGCAAAGGGCAAGTAGGGCTGGGGCAGGGGGGAGTGGCATATCGAAGCAAGGGGCAGGGGCGTGCCAGACCTGGACAGAGAGCAGAGCGGAGCATGTAATAAATTAATGAAAAGTTGATGAAGCCAAAGGCCAGCCCCTCCCGCCCCCTTCACCCTGTCAAAGGCGTCGTCAGGAAAAACAAAAAAAAAAGCGGAAAATATTTTCTTTCTCATCAAACAAGGGGAAAGAGAAGGGGGAAAAGAGAGAGAGAGAGAGAGAGAGAGAGCGAGGGTCAAAAAGAGAGAAAGAGAGTATGAAACTTTTTTCATTAACAAAACAAAATCTGGAAGAGAAAAAGTCAGAGGCGACAAAAGTCGATGATAATAATGCCCCACACACACACACACACACACACACTCATCCAGCCATCTATCCATCTCTTTGGTCTTTTTTGATACCCTTGATACCCTTTTGGTATCCTTGATGCCGAAGGGTATATTGAGGAGGCAGAAGATAGGGCTAGAAGGTGGAACTTGCTGGATTAAATGTCTTTGACTTCCATTGAAATAAGTCTTGCCACCGATTTTAGATACTACCCTTTCCTTTGGCAGTACATCCATCTCTTTTCCACTCATTGCAAGAGGATTTCTCCCTTAAAGGTCCCCATAAAGGATGGCTTATAGTCGGTATATGGATTTATTTGTACTTTTATTTTACTTGTATTTTTTTTTATGATTATTTGACGATTTCCCAGCACAAGCACACATTGGCGAGAGAGGAGAGACAAAAGGAGGAGGAATAGAGAGAGGGGGATGGAGAGCGAGGGGACGCAAGATGGATGTGTTGTAGGACCGAAAAAAAAAAAGGAAAATGTCAGCCAAATGTTGTTTGTCGCCCGAGCGATGGCCCAAGTGTTGAAAGTTGTTTTAATGTTAATGACATTTCATTACAGCCCCACACATACACCCTCCCCTTGCTGTATAGCGGAGGAGGGGGTTTTTGGGGGGTAGCTGTTGACAAATTGCTCAACATATTTTATGCCACATGCCCCACACCACTAATAAAGGGAAGGAAGGGCCTGGGACAGGGACAGGGCCAGGGACAGTGACAGGAGCTGGACACTCCGTTTCATTTTGGAGGCAAATTAAATAAATAAATAAAGCATCAAGCATACGCACTGTGGTGCCCGGTACCCAGTAGATAAATCTCATGCCCACCACTGCCACTACCCCTCTCTCTCTCTCTTTCTCCCTCTCTCTGGCCCCCACATGGCTATGGCTATACATTTCTCTAGAGAGCAGCAGCCACTTCAACGTCTCGCAGGCTCTGCTGTTCTGTACTGTGCCTCTTCATGTGCTATTTTTACAAATTTTAGGTTAAAATACTTTGGCCAAGTGGCTGCTGGCAGCCAGGCCAAGTCGTGTGGCAGGCTCTGAGGCATGTGTCATAGCACACACACACAAGCACGAAGGAGGCTGGCAGGCTGGAGGCTGGCAGGCATCACCATCTATGAGGCGTTGTAGCGTAACGAATTTCAAAAGGCTGCTGCTGCTGATGCTGCTACTGCTGCTTGATGCCAAAAATAAAGCAAGACAAGATGAAATGAAAACGTGGCAAGACCCCAAGAAGAATTCACACGAATGCGAATGCGAATCCGAATGCGTACCCTGGGAAATCTATTTAAGAAGAAAAAGAAACAGCCATTTGGAAATGAAGCCAAGGAAAACACTTTCACCCAAGAAGTTGCTAAAAGATTTGCCAAAGTCTGGCTTCTGGCTGCTTCCATGGAGATCTGAAGCCTCTCTTCTGTCAACCCATCTGGCAACGCCACTGTGTCCTTTCTGGCAACCCTTCTTAAAGTTTCCCCAAATCAAATTGTGTGGAAAATCTGACTTTTTTTTTGGTTTTTGCATACCAAATGAGATGCTGCTCTGATTCTCTCTTTTTTTTGGGTAATTGTTATTGATGTGGAAATATGTGCGATTAGCAGGGGGAAAAACCCGCACCTAACCCTCCAGGAAAAAAGGGAAAACTTTTACACCCCAAAAAACTAAAAAGTGAAAAGCGTTATGGAGGGCTGGACTGGGGCTGGGGCTGGGGCTGGGGGGTAGCGACGCCATATTGGATAACATAAAATGGCGTTTATGATGGGCAAAGTTTTCATCATTTGCAATTTGCTTTTGACCCTCTTCCACCCCTACCCTATCCCCCTCCTGCTCTTCGTTTTGGCTGAGTTTTCCAGCAAATTTAACATGAAACATTTTTTTGGTTTGGTTTGTAGATTTTTCGTTGTTTTTTTCTCTTGTTTTTGCACGCCCTTCGTTTTGTTTTCAAACTGTTTTAAATAAATGATTTTTAGCGCCCAATCCCCGACCCCCGCCCCTCCCTCGATCAAAACTTTATATATCTACTGTATCTATGTATCTATGGGATGATACTAACTATTTTCCCAATGTCTGTTTCGCACAGTTTAATGCCATTGACTGAACATTTAATTAATGTTTTTTCCGCAAAAAAAAAAAGGTGGAAACCAGTCTCGTGTGGGGAAAATAGAGGAAAAACTTTACGAGAGCAAGAGAGAAGGGCAGAGGGCACTGTGGGAGGAAGGGAGACGGGGGATGGAAAAAAAGTTGTACGAGTAATTCCATGAAAATGGCATTTCATTCAATTCAATTTCATGGCTCTGTAATTATTTTGTACAAAATGTTTTTTTGGGACTCTCGACGTGCCACACAGACACACGCCCATACATGTACAAGCAACAGCAACAGCACAACATGCCACACAACGTTACAACTGTCCCGACAACTAATCAAGTCGTGAGTCAAGCAATGAACCAAAGCTCGCTCTCTCTCTCCCTCTCTCTCTAGGGCTCGCTTTTCCTGTGTGTGGGAGGGAGGGGGAAAAGCGAGTCACAAATGTCAAAGTTGAATATGCTTTTGGCTGTGGAAAACTCACAGTTCTGTGTGTGTGCTAATGGGAAAAATACATTTCGAAAGCAAAGAGAAAATTCACTTGTGAAAATGCATTTAATTTTCTTACGCATTGCATGTCTAATCTTTCCCTCATTTGCAAACCATAATTCCCTAACGATTCGGAATTTATGAGAATTTGTTCCCTAATTGATACATTTTCGCTTTGTCAATGTCCTTTGAGGGTGCCCAAAAGATGGAAATGCTTGTAATCCTTTTTGGGGCATCATTTTCCTTGAGGAATCCTTAGACCTGGCTAATGAATGAATCTTTGACCAGAGCATCCCATGATGGACTTGATCTTTCACTCCTCCGAATTGAATAAGTGCCTCCCCCTCACCTCTCCCTCTTTTTGGACCCTACTTGACCTCTTGCCACCATTTTGCTGGGTGGGTGGCAGGGGGGGAATGTATGTCAGTTGCTAATTAGCTGCCACTTCACTGCCTCCGCCTCCGCCTCTGCCACTGCCGCGCGCATATATAGAAAATAATAATGCATATGCATAGGCGCCGCGCCGCACCGCCACATGTCACGCATATGCCACATGCAACGTGGTGTAACCGAGCCACTCAAAGGTCCTTGAAAGCAGTGCAACAGTCGCTGCAACAAGCAGCCAGCACGTAAGTGGGCGTGGCATACATTCTCTGTATCTGTGTGTATGTGTGTTTGTGTGTGTAGGTAAGTGTGTGATCGCATTGGCCAGATACATATCGCCGCCAAGTGATCCTTTTAGGGGAGCAAAATTGTTCAGAATTTGCATAAAACAAAACGCATTTTCACCTATGAAACGTTAGAATAGATAACCGAGAAGCGCTGCTGCATGACACGTTAGCAAACCAGTATTTGGAAGAAAAGTAAGCAAAGTTCCTCAGTGGCTCTCCAAAGAACACATTTTCCAGAGACTAGACTACCCAAGAGGATCCCAAAACCAATCCATTCTGAGTAAATCTTAGATAAGGCATAGAATTTATGACTGCTAGGATGCGAGCAGAGGAAGACATCCCAAAGTCAAGTGCAGTAAGCAGTAAGACCATAATTAAGTCCAGCTGCAGTACCGATGCACCCATTCCGTGGAATAGAATACAAAATTGTCCCCAACCCTCATTATAAATCTGCCATGTGAATGTTTTTGGGGGTTCTTTTGCCTATAAATCTTCGAATAAAACAAGCAATACTCGTAAGTTCTATATTGTCTAATATTCAAAAGATTCCTTGGACTTTTTTTACTGAACATGAAAGATGGTTTCTCTATGAAAGATGGCTTCTCCATGCCTTTTTTTTTGGTTAGATCTGTTGGCCTTTTCATGGAATGCTTTCCCATCCATAACAATCTTGCGGAAGAACCTCTTGTCAGATCATCCTCTCAACACATTTTCCAGGGCAATTATTTTCGGAACCAAGGAAACCCAAAGCCATGGAATACCCATCATTTGAAGCCCCAGGATCCTGCCGTTATTCTTTCCTTCTTTCCATTTTCTTGTATGCTGTCTGTCTGCAGGGCAGTTTGCCAATTCATTTTCACTTCGAGTAAAATTAATTAGAAATCAACAAAATGAGCAAAGGGGGGCACGTAAGAGCCGAACGCGGCTCAGACAGTGCCTTACATAAATCTTCGGACGCCTGAGCCCTAGAAAAAGGAAAACCCCAGAGGAAAAGCAGTACAAGAAAGCACCAGAAAAAAATAAACAAAAATAACACAAGAGGCATAGAAAAAAACAGAAAAAAAAAACATTTTTCACTCTTGGCAAATGGACAATGAGGGAACGAACATGCCACTCCTCTCCCCACCCCCCCGAAGCACAGCCCCCCTAAATAACAATGAAAATGAATGAATAATATGAAAAGATTTTTCAGTTGCATTTTTTCCCATTGGGGTTTTGCTCTCTCTCTCTCCCTCTCTCTCCCTGTCTAGCTCTCTCTTGCTCTGTATTTCCGCGATTTTCGCTGCTTTTCAATGTAATTGAAAACATTTTTTTGTGGTGGTCGGAAAATGGCTTTTCTTTTGGAGTAACCCTCGTTTCCAGCCACCCAACCACCCACCCACCTCCTTTTGTTGGGCGAGAGCTAATAATGATTATTATTTGTGATTTATTTGCGGTCATTCTCCAGCTTGATTTTTGTTGTAATTATTGGAGGGGAAAAAAGTGCTGGTTTAGGCTGTTTTCCAAGCACCCCCCACCACCACCCCCACCCCCCATTTGTTTTTGTGTGTGTAATGAAATTTCCCCTGTGCTTTGGCCACACAATGAGTGTCATTATCATTCCATTCAGTCCAGTCCGTCCGTCTGTCCGTCCATCCATCTGGCAGTCAGTCTTTCCCTTTCTTCTTTCTGCTTCTGTCAATCCCTCCCTTTGGCAGTCACTCATTTAGTCAAATATTTGTATAATTTGTCTTTATTGTCATTCCAACATTAGGCACATTTGTTGCCGTCGATTATCATGGGTGCTCTTTAAGTGGACAAACAGCTGACGCACCCACAACCACCCTCCCTCCGGCCTCCCTCTCTCCCATTTTCCGCCTGTTATGTTTTTCTTAGAGCCACTTCTGCTGAGGGGGCGGGGGTTGGGGGTTGCGCTCCTCTGTAATTTGTTCTACAAGCTGAGAAATTGTATGTAAATTGGCTTTATTTTCGGTAGGCACTCACTCATGAATAGGGGGGCGGGGGTGGCATAAAGAAGTTGTCATTATGGTTAGGCATTATATAGGGTGGTGGGGGGTAAATGGCTAAAGTGAAAGCACGAAGAAAGGTTGGGTTTATGGGAATAATATCAATCGAAATTTGCATTAAAAATCTCATAAAATAAACCCCTTTTTAAGACCCACTCACCATTATATCTCTCTTCAGATATATTAGCCATAAAAAGACCTTTTACTTAAGGTTATTCTCTACAAATTAAAGCCTTTAATATCAGGCAACAAATCTGTTCAAATTCAGAGATCTTTGGACAAAAGACAGTTCCACTTTCTAGGTATTTTAAGAAATTTTAAAGGCTACAAGAGAATTCTATAGATTCTTTGAAAGATCGGAGATCATTCCCATAGATCATACCTCTCTAACCAACAATCTTTCTCTGGATTTAACTATTTACATTGTACATTGTATGTATGTTGAAGCGAGCTGTGTAAAAAATACCTTTAAAAGAGATATGATGCGATGCGATCAGCTCCAGACTCTATGTAGACCGACGTATTGGATATGTACATATATGTATGTATGTCTGTGGGTGCACGGTAGATGCGATATACATATAGTAACGACGATAGAGGGCTACGAAGATGAGCTCGAGACTATATGAGTGATAGATGCAGACAATAGTAAAGGCAGGCGGGCCGAATTGTCCACGCCCTCGAGGGATTATCTGAGAGAGCGATAGAGAAAGATCGAAAGAACGTCGAGGAAAACGTGAGAGAACGGCTGGCTAGGCTGCTGCCCTGCGAGAACTTAGTTCTACGTACAATGTGATGCAGAGGGCAATACAAATTAGCAAACTGGCTATGATTTAACTTAAGTAGACTAAATATTGGGCTGGGAAACCTCCTCAAACCTGTGTTTAAGCTCCAATCATATGATATTCTGGCTGTTTTCTTTAGACCCAAAAGAAGAAACCATTGTATTTAGCCACAAACTCAATCAATTCTATAAAAATATACTCCAAACTGTTCCATTAGTCTGAAAAATAGTCTAGAATAGTTTGAAAAACTCCTTAAATGAAACAATCTATGAGAAAACCTGCTTCCAAAGCCATTCTGCAAGTAAACTTAATCCTCAAATGAGTAAAACCTTTTTCAGCTTAGATCTTTAAATGGAAAATAAGTTTGGGGGGTAAAGTGAAGAAAATTCACTGCTGAAATACCCGAAAAAATGGTATGTTTCAAAAGAAAATCATTCGATATTAAAACAACCCAAACTTCTACCCAGGCCATGGGCAAATCTACGACTAAAATCTCCCCTAGAACGAACTCCTCCCCTCAAAGAAGTAAAAGTTTCTCCAACCCAAAATCCGTCTGCAAGTAAACCTCCTCTCAAAACGCCTCCTCGAAAGCCATAAAGAAAGATATGTACAAGTATAGGTATGTATATGTATTTTGGTGAATCTAAAAGCGTGAACAGCACGAATAATAAATGATAATGAGAAACCGCCCAGAGGAAGCCGAAAAACCCGGACCTACAGCATAATCATCCAGAAAGCGACGAAAATTGAGGGAGAACCAGCTGCAAAGGACCCCCATATTTAATGTGCAGCAGCAGGACGGAGGAGGAGGACTTCTCCGTAGGACTCTGCCTGCCCTCGTAATTATTTTAATATTTAATGAGGAAAATCAAAAGAAATAGCACAAACAAGAGACACCAGTGGGGGGATAGCTATGCAAATGTAGCTGTAGGTGGAGGTGGAGGACTCACCAGGGGCACAGGTATCACACAGTAGACACAGGGATGCCCACCAACAGCAGCAGTCGGCAGACCGTAGGCACCGTTCAGGCACAGCTGATGATGATCCGTTTTAAATATCTTCGTTGGCGGCGGTTGGGCAATCAGCGACGAGGAGGCGCTCGAGCACGTGTACAGCGTCGTGGTGGTGCCGGTGCTTTGATTACTTATCGCTGGAGTCTTCGATCCTGCTCCTGCTCCTTGCCCTGCTGTGGCTGTTGCTGTTGCTGCTGGCTTTCCTTTCGATGTGGCGACTGTGGCGACTTCTTCTGGGACTTCTTGTGCTGTCGGCGGCGGCGGTGGCGGCGGTGGTGGCGACAGTGACGACAGTGACGACGACGACGGTGGCGGCGGTGGTGGTGGCGGTTGATTCAAAAACTGTTGTTGTCCTGTCGTGACTTCTGTGTTGTCGCTGCTGACCGAGGCTTTAGCCTGAGAATTAATGGGGGTGGTGTTCCTGTTTGTTGCTGTTGCTGCTGCTGCTGTTGCTGCTGTTGCCGACGCTGCTGCTGCTGCTGCTGTTGTTGTGGCGCCTCCTACTGTTGCTGTTCCCGCTGCTGCTGTTGCTGCTGCTGTGGCTGCCTCTTGTAGTTGGCCAACTGTTGCCACCAATTGCTGCTGGCTTGCAGTTGCTGCCTCTGCCGCTCCTTGTTGCTCCTGCTGTTGCTGCTGCTGTTGCCGTTGCTCTTCAGGACCAAAGTTGGTTAGCTGCAGTGTGGCTGGTGTCGGCAATGGTGAGGTTTTTCTCTTGATTGACGCAATTTTAATGGCTATTGAGGGGCGAGGCGTGGAATTTGTGAATCTTTCCCTTCAGCTTTCCCTTGATTTTCCAATGACGACGACTGTCTCTGTCTCTGCCTTTTCCTTGCTTTTGCTTTTGCTTCGCTTCCTTTATGGGTTTTATCTAATGTTTATTTTTTAAAACATTTACTAGGTTTTATCTATTTATTTTTTCGCATGGGATTTACCAACACTAACACATTGACTAACACTGAATGTTGGATTATTATTTATCTTGTAGCAGTTACTGTTTTAGCACACACAAAAAAATGACACAATATTTAAGCTAAGCTTTTTCTTATTTTTGTTCCTTATTTTGTTTTGTTTTTATTTTTTCACTAATTTTCGGTATTTTTTGGTATCTAGTTTATCTTTGTATTTCACTCAAAATTAAGCTAGTATTGTTTTAGTATTTTATGGTATGTTCGGTATTTTTCAAGTATTTTTAAGCTAATGTCTCAAATTTAATTTGGTTTTTTCTTCTCATGAATTTTTATTGTCTTTATTTAGCGCTTAGTTTTTTTGTTTTTTTAGATTTCTTTTAAAAATAATACTGTTTTTCTTTCACTTTAAAGTTTGCTTTTTTCTAGTATTTTTTTGGTAGAGTTTTTAACTCCTAATTTTCTTTTTAGTGTAGGAATTTCGTTCTTGTGACAATTGTTGCATTTGGAGACCTACTTTGAGTAGTATTTCTTTTGGTTTTTAATTTACTTGAGGGTTTCTTTGAGCATTTCTTTCTCTGCAATCTTTAGTGTTTTTATTTGTAGTATATTTTGTAAATAATACTGAAACTTCACTGGCAATTCTTCTTGCGAGTAAATATATACGTGTATAGGATTTATTTATTTTTACTTTCTCTTATTTCATGGACAGAATGTGAACTGATTCGCAGATTACGTATACGCACAATAAATCGGGGGAAATATCTATATATTATAATATATGATAACTTTATATCTTTCTTGATTCACACACAAAAAAAAAATGGCGACGGCTCACTCTGTGGCTGTCTGGCTGGCGACTCCTCTGTCTAGACTGTGACTGTGGATTTTCCGATGATTTTTTTGGGTTTCGGTTTCGGTTTTGGGTTTGGGTTGTAGGCTTATTCTCTGGGATTCTGGGGTTCCGATTCCGATTTGGCTTTTGCTTTCGCTCGAAGACTCTTCCTTGGGCTTGGGCTTGGGCTTGGGCTCTTCTCTGCGGTCTGCGGCGGCTATGGCTCTGGCTATGGCTATGGCTCTGGCTCTGGCTCTCTGGTGTGTCGTGGTGCTTTCCGTCGCTTTTTGGTTTGGTGCACAAAATGAGGAAAAGGCGGTGTTTACAACTTAACTTGACAATCGTCGAATGGATTCTGAATTTCTCATTGAGTAAGGTTGGACCCTCTAGCAGAGCAGGATGTGGCAGGCGTTCGGCTTTGCGTTCGGCTGGCGCTTTCTGCTTCGTTCGTGTCCGTTGCATGCCACACACACACACACCGAAACAGAGGCCGGCAAAATGCCTTTTGTGTGTGCAGAATCCACAAGCCAACGCAGGCGCACAACCAAAAGGGCGGCATTCAGCGGCTGCATTGGAGAGCGTGGAGCGGCCTGGTGCCCTCCCTACCACCCCACCAGTAATCCGAATCGGAATCCGAAAGGCATACGAGTGCCGGACTCCCGAATCACGATGCACGATTCACAATTCGCGATACACGACTCCCTGCTCCGATTGCCGATTGCCAACGATTCGCACCGATTCCCCCCGATGACTCCCAATTGAAATGCATCTCAGCCTACGACAAGTGTATGCGGTCGCAATTACCTTAACAACTTTCTGGCGTCCCATCGTCCTATCCTGGCCTTCTGGCCCATCCGTTTCCAACCGTAATTGTCAACATTGAATTTAATCACAAATTACTACGTGACCAGAGCCCCCCCTAGTTATACATATATACCCATCTGTGTCTCTCCTTCCCCTTGAAATACTACAACTTTTCAACGCAAATACTACCAAAAGTTGTTCAAGTTTTGATAACATTTTTTGGGCATAAAACTCAAATGGAAATTCGACAAGAAAAACACTCGAAAAAGGGAGAAAGCGAGACAAGAAATTATCCAGGTAAAGGCAAAGAAAAAAGGGAGCGGGAAAACTCAGGGGAAAGGAAATTAAACAAAGTAGAAATAATATTTCTTTTTTATATATTTTTTATTATTTATTTATATTTATATACTAATGAAAATGCCTGAAAAAAGGAAGTGGAAAATATGTTATTATCTGGGAGCAGATGAGGTGAGAAGTGGTATGATATAAATGTATAGTTTTGGATAGAAAGTATGCTTAAAAGAGAGGGTTAACAGAGTTATAGGATATATGATATGATATATGATGTATAGAGTGAGGGAATGGGGTGGTTTATATGAGAGTGGTGGAGGTACCTGTAGGTAGAGGATGGATTCTATACCGTAGAACTAAATTTTTGTTATTTTTTGCTGGATTCGTTCGTCTCTGCTTTCTACTTAACTTTATTAAATTTTTTATTAAATATAACAATGAAAATATACAATAAAAACAATACAATACAATAAACAGAATGTATGGTAGGAAAAAAAAGAAAATAGGTTGTATATAGATGATTATGTATATGAACTAAAGCAAAGTTTATATAAATAAAATGGTTATAAAATAAAAAATTATATAGGTATATCATTAGTTATAATAATTATTCAATTTACCATCAATTTATTGTAAAAGCTATGAAAATAGTGCATAAAGAAGAAAAATAATAATGGATATAACATAAATAAATACTTACAAGATTGTAGATTCTATTGGGAAACCCTCCCAAAAAAACTCCGACTTTTTCTCAAAGACTTAACTTAGCTTCTCCAGCAAAAACTCTTCCCGAAACTCAACAATATCCATTCTCCCCCTTTGCCACCCTTCGCTGGAACCCCACCTCCCCATATAATGCAAAATCTTTCGTCCATTACCATACAAAAACATACAAAAAAACGGCACACAAAATGTGGACTAAAGTAATTTTAAATATATCTTCCCTTAAACTCCATAAACTTTGGCAAACTTCAGCGCGCTTCCTCGTTTATTTATTTTCTCTGGCGCTGCAGAATGGAAAATGGGAAATATAATTTTCATTCCAGGCACAATAACTGTGCGGCGCTGACTAAGCGCGGCGACTGTTTACAATTTTCTAGCTGCCGTTTTTTTCCTCTTTTATTCTATTTTTTCCCTCAAATTTTTCCCTTGCTCTTTCTTTTTTTTGATGTGGTCTGAATGTTGGCTGCTGCTGCTGCTGCTGCTTGTGTGTGAGAGCTGAAAGCTGTTTAAATGAAAGAACCGCCACGGTCCATGCAGCGCCTGTTGGCCATTAGAAGGATGCTGGCCAAAATAGATGCTCTCGGCCTACAAAAGGGGACCAAACCCCCTCTGCCCGCCATTTCACATCCATCGTCTGCACCTGGTGCTCATCCCTCTCCCCCTCCGCATTGTGCAGCAACAGCTTTGAATAGTTTATTATATGAAATGCATATAGAAAGAGAAAAACGGGTGTATATATGCGATATTTGGACGAAAGGATACCTCCAAAATCATCAGAGAAAACTTAAAGAAGGTCCAAAAGAGCAGATTCAATCTTCTGCTACTTCAACGCCAGACAAAGGTAGAAACCACATACATAGCGTGTGCATGACGCGCTAAAATGATGCTGATTTGGGTGGTTTTTGTTGTTGAACTGTTGCCAATTGTTATATGGACTGCATCTTCCTGTCGATTTGTCACATATATCCCCAGTAAAACAATATATCCTGCCACATGCGATATGCCTCGCGTAAATACGCAAATAAAGTAGAATTCGTTGGGCTGTAGAGTGGCAGAGCGACTACTTATGAAAATGTTGCCTTTGTGTGATTTCCATTTTAGGTTTCCCTGTTTTTTTTTTTCTATCTTTTGGTTGCAAATGCATAAATTATGATGGAAATATCACAATGCAGCACAACACACAAAAACAGGATGTAATTCTATTGAAATTAGCAAAGGAAAATGGTCTTTCTTTTGGGGTTTCCACCCATACCGTCCCCTCCTGTCCCGTACCGTGTGTGAAGAATGATTTATCCAGGTATAATGGGTGGCTGGCTGGCCTCTCTCTCGCACTTTCTGGCTGGGGATTAGGGGCAACTGCAACTGTCAGCAAATTGATGGCGGGAATGGTTGGAAAGGAATCCATATCATTGCCAGGCCATAGCCGCATCAGCGGGAGCAATTTTCCACTCAAATGCCTTCATCTCTCTCTCTCTCTCGCTCTCTGTCTCTCGCTCTCCTTCTCTCCGATGGATTGGATGTCTGCGTATGACACATGTCGATTGCAGTGCAGAGTGGCGCCTCCTATTGGCGGTGCACGCCTTCAGTGCGGTGGGCGGAGGGGAGGAGGCAAGGGCTGATGCTGAGGCAGCGACGGAAGTGGAGGACATCAGGAATCATCGACCAGGAATGAAGGAGAAGAGTGAAGGCCCCGTGTCTGAGTGTGATTTGAATGAACGATTGACTGAACGAGCGAACTGAATGTTTGGTGTGTCTGTGTGTGAGTGAGTTGTTTGATTGCTTGATTGATGCATGGCGCCCACTGATAGATGGCGACTGATTGGAATGGATTTCAAAAGTTCGAAAGCTAGAAAAAGCTTCCTGCTGTATTTTCCACCCATAAATATTCCGCTAAAATTATCAATTTTCATATCAATTTTCAACTTACGTTCGAATAATTCTGTGATCGAGGCATCTGTGGCGGCAATTGCTGGGAGTTCGTGGATCCTCCACCTCTCATATGACTCCCACCGCCTCCGCCTCCGCCACCCTGTTGATGGGGTCCTCCACCTCCTCCTCCACCACCCATTTGTTGTTGTTGCTGCTGGTGCGGCAGTCCTGGGCTGTAGCGGTGATGCATTGGAAGTTCTATGATTTGTCACTTCTTATTCTATATAGAAAGAAGAGAAGAAGAAAACAGAAAGCAGCAGAAACGATGGATTAAAGAGAGGGTTTCATAAAAAGAAGAGAGAACTTCTGTGCAATGTTCAAGGATTATACAAGATACAAGATCTTCTTCGACCCCCCATTTGAATGTCCTGCACTTTTCACTGCACTTTAAGCCAATCTACTGCCTCTGAATGCAACTCGGCAACACTGTCACGCACTACGCTTTTGCACCATCAATTCATTTGCTCTCTCTCTCACACTCATGTTTATTGCTCCTCTCTCTCTCTGTCTCGTTCATTAGTCTCTGCTCTTAGTGGAACTTCCAGATCGTCTAATTTGTAATTAATATTACACTTGAGTGCCGTGTGCCCGGCTATGAAGCTGCAACTTTGTTGATTTCTCAGTGCGGCATCGAGTTATTTTAGCACTGTGTGGCACCTTCAACACATCCCCATCCCCATCCCGCCCCCCCGCCATCACCGCTTCACTGGCATTAGTGCATCCCGCGGGGCAGTTGCAACATTTGCATACAACTTAAAAATAGCACACAGCCAGCCGTAGTTTTTATTTTTACGGGGCCAGACACCACTCACACACACAAGCACCACTCATATGAAATCTCACGAACACACACACCCACACACATACGGCTGACCGAGAGGAGGGAGAAAGTGGGTGAGACGGGCAAACAATTTATATTGAAGCAAACTCTGGCACAAATTTATTCTATTGCAAATTGTTATTTGTTATTGGGACAATTATTGTTCTCTTTTTCGTTGGATTTGCACTTTTAAGGCTTAAAGTGCGGCCGTAAACTTTTTATAGTTTTTGTTGTGTTTTGTTATTGGTAAAAAATAATTATTTGTATTGCTTATTTTGTTTTTTGGAATACAAAACTGCAGTAGTACGCCAAAAGGACAATGACAGCACCAAAAGCTAATGGGAGAGGGAGACAGACAGACAGAAAGAGCGCGCGTACACTTGACAGCTGCTGCAGCTGACTGCTGAGAGCGCGAGAGAGGAGAGAGCGAGAGAGAGAGAGAGCGTGCACCCGGCAAACACAACGACAACAAGTGAGCAAAACGAAATATTATTTGTGCAAATTTGATAAGATTTGCTGGGATGCTGTTCATCCCAATGGAGAGCATAACACCGTTTCTTTTTTGCCTATTGGATACCCTTTCCTAGCAAAGGACATAATGTTTGGCCAAACGAAGGAGAGAGCATTTTCAAAACAATTAGCTCTATTTATTCTGGATAAGCAAGAATATCTAGAAAAGAAAGTTCGATTTTGTATCAAGGGTATCAAATATTCGACATCCAAATCGAACTTTTCCTTGTTTTCATTGGTGTTCCTCTTTGTGTTTTTGGCGCTGCTTTTCCTTTGCATTGCATTTGCACTACCTCTGCTTCTGCTGCTGCCGCGCCGCGACTGATAAATTTTCTGTTGTTGCTGCTGCTGCTGCTACTGCAACTGCTCATTCTTTCTCACTTTCCCATCCCCGCTTTTTCTGGTGCTGCTGCATCTCTTTTGCACTCTGCTTCTGTTCTGCCTTATGTATTTTTATGCAATTTTCTAAATTTTCGCACCTACAGCGCCGCGAACGAAACAAATTGGTGTGTTTGCTGCTGCTGCTGCTTTATCGAATATATTGAGTGCAATGACACGACACCAGCAACAACAAAAACATTGACAATTAGCTGGAATATGGCAATCTGTTTAGTTGTGATAGCAGTTTGTTTTTTGTTTGTTACGACAGCAGGCGCTGCAGTGGGGCTTCCAAAGGTTGTTGCTTTTTTGCTGCTTACTTTTATTGGAATTTTCAATTCACGTCAGCTGGTGTTCTGCGGCTCTGTTGCTTCTTGTTGCTGCTAGTTCTTGTTGCACGTTCTGCTTTCAACGTTTATTTGACCATTCAAACACACACACACTCACACACGACGAACTCACGCGCGCGCACACACAAACAGAGAGACAGCGACGACGAAGACAGAGAGACCCGCACTTTGCACTTCACAGTTATGTAGCTGCTTCCAACTTCTTGATGCTTCGATTCGATCTCAATAAATCGCTGAGCCCTAAGCTTTTTGTTAGTGTTTTTTAATGGCAATCGAATTGCGATATTTATGCAAAATTATTACAATGCGAAAATAAGTTTGCGCAGCCCAAAAAACGAAAGAAAGCGCAACCACACACTCACAACCGACGGCGACGGGAATCATATGCGAAGAAGAGGAATGAGAGGAATGGCACAGAGAGAGACAAAAGCAAACGGGGGTATATTTAGCAGAAGGTGAGGCTGTGAAAGGTACGGCTCTGATGATAGTTACAGTATTCATAAATATTTATTGGGGCATGAAAACGGAACGTGACAAATAAATATTTATATAATATATACAACTAATTAACGCGGTTATGCTTCACCTTTTATTTGCTGTACCTTGAGCAAAGCAAATGAAATTTACTTTGCTTTGCCAATGGTTTTATCTCTCTCTCCCACATGCTCTCCACTCTCTGGCTCGTTTCGTTTTTGTTGCCGGCAAACAAAGCACCGAAATTCTCTCCTCTCTGCGCTCTCTCGTAGCTTATGTGTGCCTTTCCCGTTTGCTGTTGTTTTTGCTGCGGCAATGGCAACACGGCGCGAATATAAATTTAAATAATTAACTAAATGGAAATGGCAAAAAATAGCAACGTAACTGGGAGAGGCGCAATCTGTGCAAAAACGAACTCTTATCGGTGGCTGAGAGAGAGAGAGAGAAAGAGAGCAGGGCGCGAGTGCCGTAGCAACGGGCTTTTTGTGCAGGTGGCAGCTTTTTTCCGCCTTTCCGACTGCAGGCAGGTTAATCATCTGTTTGAAGCTGATTGATTTGAATATGCTTTTGTAGAAATTAACGGGAATGCAACATTTTGTGGAATGAGGAAGAAAAGAAAAAAGTATTCGTTGGAAACATCCTCAAACATGTACATACATACAATATGTATGTAAATGAATGGCAAAAACAAGATTAAATCCCTTATTTCGGCAACAACTGTACCATTTTTATCCACTTCATCTTCCAGCTGTAATTGGGGTTGGGTTTGATCCCATTTGGTTTCAGTTCATTAAGTAAATATCCCATATGTATACAGTAAAAGAAAAAAGTCCAACCCAAGCAACTTTGTGTTCGTTTTGAAATATTTAAATAAAATTAATATTCTCAACAAGTGCGAGACATAAAAGTGTGACACTCCCACACAACCACCACCACCCCACGCATCATATCATCCGACACCCCGCCCAACCATCTGTATCCCACAGCTTTTGGCACATCACAATGGACTATGGGACTAAACAAATGATGCATGATGACGACAACAAAAAGGGAGAAAGAGACAGACAGAGAGAGAGAGAGAAAGAGAGACTCCCACACATTGTAAAGCTCCCTTCCTCCTACATGAAAACCAACAAAACGCCCATGAAAGCCCCTCCCCATATGAAGACAGTCTGTAAACAATGTTCCGCATGAACCCATACCATACCATACCCATACTCCATATTTCAGTTTGTATTTTTTGTTTTTTGCCTACAAAACAATAAATTTGCAATAAGAACAACAAAATTTGAAGAATGAGCAAAACTGGATGAAGAGGAATCAAGGACAAAACGACAACGAAATGAAATTGGAACGTTGCAAAACAGAACAAAAAAAAAGGACAAAAACGAAAGAGAATTCAGCAAAACATGCAAGGAATTTAAATTTATCTTAAATATGCAAATTTAATGACACTATCGAGATATGCAAATGATCCAAAAACACACAGCAGAAGAAGCAACAAAATAAAAGAAAAATGGAGCAAGAAATCAAAAAAATGCCAATACATAGACAGCCACGGACACACGAACAGACACGCACCGACACGCACACGACCAGGCACACGGACGGTCTGCACAGTGGTATGAAAACGCATGCAAAAAATAACATATTACGGAATGAGTGTGGGTAGGAAGGGTACGGTACGGTACTGAAGGATGAATGGCGCAGGGGGTGGGTGGACGGACGGGTAGCAGAACTTTCAGCGAGAGTGAGAACCGTTACAGCCTCTCTGCGGCCAAAATGACGACACGCGTTGGTATTTTCATTAAGTTTGGCACCATTTTCTTTTTGTTCCCACTCCACTCCACTCATCTTCTCGCTATCTCTCTCTCTCTTACTCTCTACACCACCACCTCACAGACTTGTTCGCTTGAAGCTGAAACAAAAAAAGTAGTTGCTATTGGGAGTCGAATCGCTGGATACCCTTTATCCCTGCAGATCAATCATTTCGTTGAGGGATTCTCGATTTTGTTTCAATTAGGCATCTTTTATGCATATACATATATATAAACACATACATATGTATATCCCGCTATAACTTCATTCCGTCGTACATACATATGTATGTATATGCCTACTTCAATGCGTATCAGCCGTTTTGATCGGAACTATCATACCCTCTTCCAGGGTGTATACAGAAAAAATTCTTGTCGCGCAACAGCAGCAAAAAGGAGCGAATGTGGTGCGACAGAGAGAGAGAGAGAGAGAGAGAGCGACAGAGAGAGAAGCCTGCTGGTACGTGACCGTAAGCAATTTGCAGTTAGAGTGGTTGAGGAGGCTGCGGCGGCGGCTGACGTTGGCGTTTGGCGTTGGCGTTGGCGCTCCCGCTGCCGCTGAGGCGTTCCTCGCTGCGTAATCGCATCAAGAAAGTGAAATGTAATGTCAGCCGTTTCGTTTCCATCATCTCTACGCTAGGTGGGGGGTATCGGGGTCCGGGGCGGGGTCTCTGGTCGGTGGGCGGCGGCGGCATGTGACTGCCAGGAATTCAAGCTAGTTAAAAGATGAAGAAGACCGGGAGAGAGGCAAGCCCTACAACTACCATCTTTCTAACGGAATGCATTGTATAGGTCACTGCGTAAGTCGGACCTAACCAACAGAAAAAAAAAACAAAAGCATCAGCAGCAGCAGCAGCACCAACAGCAGAGCAGAAGAGGTGGCAGAAGCAGCAGCAGAAGCAGAGTGTTTGGAGGCGCTTTTGTTGGCGCGTGATCTAAGGATAATTTATGACCCGCCCAAGGACGGTCGGGGCACGGGAGAGAGGCGCTAGGAGAGAGGAGAGGAATGGCAGAAAAGCAGAAAGGTTGTCAGGGATGACTTTGAGATAAGGGCCGACGAGGCAAGCTCGAGAATTTAAATTCAATCAAATTGCAGTCGGTAATTGCTCAGCCTTGGGGAACGAGGAATTCCAATTCAAGGGCTGTCCCCTAACCCCCTCCCCCCTCAAAGAATTACTCAAATGTTGAAAATGAATGATGCCCAAATCAAGATTTAAAGTTAGAATCATCTTAAATGGGGGAATACATGCAATTTTAATGGTTATCCAAAGACTTTTGGGAGTGAAACGCATTTGCTTGATCAAAGATAACAATTACTGCTTTTATTTGATCTATAAATAAAGTATTTTTAATGGGGAATGGTTCTAATCATCAATAAGTCTTTGGAATATCAAATATCATCATTTAATATAGTAAAATTCTTACCAAAATACACACAATACACACACTCCTTCAAATCCCCATTCATATCGCTCGTATCAATGTCTTTTCATGTGACGCCCGTTAATAAAATTCCCCCAAAATGTAGCCCCCAAAAAGGGCAGCACACGCCCCCACACGTATGCACATACATACATATGTGAGTATTATGTCGATAATCCATTTTGCGCCCAACACGCAGAGACATCGAATGTCATTGGCGAAAATTAATTTATATAAAATGACATAGATTTAATATGCGGAATGAAGCAAGAATATTGATGTCGTGTTGCCTTGCCGCCTCTTAGATGACTTCCACAACATGTCTATTGTCGCCCTGGCTGTGCCTCTGCCTCTGACCCCAAAAAAACCCTCCCACATTTACGCGTAATTACCTCTATTAGGGGGAGGGAGGAGAGCCGGAACGAAACGAGGAAGACAGAATGGAGTGAAGCCAAAATGGCGGCGTCGCCATCATCATCATCATCCTCCTCATCCTCATCCTCATCGTCATCGTCGCCAAGACATCGTTAAATTAAATCTATTGTCGACGCATTCAATGTGCATATAAATCATTTATGGTCTTTCAGACACAGTGCAGCAGCAGCAGCAGCAGCAGCGGCAGCAGCATCAACAGGGTAGAGGGGGTGAGTGGGTGGCCAAATGTAGACATTACAACAATTTATTATTTAATTATCTATGCCGCAAAATTTTCATTCACAGGCCGCAAGCAAAGCCCGTGCCACAGGACCGACCGCCCGACCGACCCACCCACCGAAAAACCAAACTCAACCGCAGAAAAGACATTAAAGTGCACCACCACCCCCACCCCCATACCGCCCCCACACAACGCCCAGCAGCAGCATCCATCCAGCTCTTCCTCCAAAGAAAAGCCAAAGAAAATTCAGACTCTCTCGCTGAGCATTTTCATAAAATTTGATTACAGTGAATGCGTAAAGTTTACGACCAAGTAAAGGGAATTAACTCAAAGTGGCAACACACAGACACCAGACCAAACATGTGTGTGTTGTGGTGTGGTGTGGTGTGGCGTGGCGTGGTGGCAGCTTGTCTTAACTCTATATCAAGGGAATACCCCAGGCCAGGGCAGGCCAGACCAGACCAGGGCAGGCCTGCTGCCAGCAACCAATCTTTACCCCCGGAAAAATCCATTAGGCGGAAGATGATTGTTTGGCAGTCTGCATGTGTGTGTGTGTGTGTGTGTGTCTGTCCCGGCAATGATAATAATTCTGTTATTAAAGCTGCAAATGTTGATTATGATTATGAATTTCGGGCGGTTGGCGGGGGAGGCGGATAGGAAATTCTAATAAATTTATATATGCCCCGACATGCCCCGAAATCGCACACGAAAAACTTCAGTTGAAAATTGCTTAAAGATCGGATAAGATAAAACAGAAAACTGTTGCTCCAAAAGTTTACTTGCTTTTGATTGATAGCTCCAAGGGGCTGAATGTGGAATGTTGAATGGAAAGGGCAGCTTTTTATACCCTTAAAAATGTCAGAAGGCAGCAGCAGCACCACCACCAGGTCTGCCAACTTCAAAGGGTATTCAAACTTCGTCTTTAAGAAACGGCCCCTCCTTTGTGGTTTTTTTCCACGACCAACTTTATTAGTGGCTGAAGCCTGCCAGTCAGGTCAGTCCTGTCCAAACTTGGACAAAATCAAAGCTATTTTGAGTGATTGATTTTGGTCTGGAGGAAGAGAGTTTCTTAAGAGATTGGAAAGGCATGGGATTCTCCTTTGAAAGTGTCAACTTTGCATAATTAAAACTTTATTAAATTCAATTATTTGATTCAGAGTAGAGTTCAATTGAGGATAAGGAAATGTAAGGAATGGCAGGAAGACACAGTCCCTAATAATAATAATTCGTGTTATAAATTATAATAAATAAAGTCAAAAGCATAATTTTCCATGGCAACCCTAACCCTAACAAATCCTTTAAATACGCAAACTGTTGAAACTATTTTGAAATTATTTTTTATCCCTTTTAAATCACAAATATTATGTGTTAAAAGTTTCGAATCGGTTGAAAATATTTTTAAGTACTTAATGCGACAACTCTCTCGAGGGAAATCCGCTTATTGTTTTTCCGGCATAATTCTATTGCTGTTGCTGTTGAAGCTGTCAAAATGTTGATAACTCTGTTACAGTTTTTGGTTTTCTCTCACACTCACTCTCTCTCTCTCTCACTCTCGTTACCAAAAAGCCTGCCCAAAATAAAAATGCCAAAGAAAATGGACCAAAATTTCCCACGCAGCAGCAGCAGCAGCGGCAGCGGCAAGCTGTCGCATTTTGACAATCTAATCTACTTTGGTATTAATCCTTTTGGCCACAATGCTGCCTCAGCCTCAGCCTTATGCCACAACTCCTTCCCCCCATATTTGCGGTCGGTTGGGGTTGGGGGTGTGGGGGTTGGTTCTATTATCTCTCAAGTCCGAGGCCGCAATGACTTCAAATTGCCGCACAGTCAGCCGGAGAGACACAGTCCCGCAAATGTTTCAACCAGAGGACCGCAATACCCCCCGACCCGACACACCCCCTCCCACCCCTACCGCATACCGCACACCCATCCCATGGCCTGCTTTTCCAGCGCTAACGAGCTTTAAACCGCGTAAACATCTGTGCGAACAGAAAACAGCTTTCGGAATCGGTAACGTGAAATTCCTTTTATTGTTTGCCCTTTTCAAAAAGCGAGAGAGCTCTTCCATGGGAAAACCCTTTTCTCTACAAAAAAACCAAAAAAAAAGGACAAATAATAGCCTGGCAAATATATTTGTCCTCTGTTTAAGAGGTTTACTTCTTTCTGGCATGGCTTTCAAATTGAATTATCCTAGAGCACAGAGAGAGAAAGAGGGAGAGCGAAAGAGCGAGCAAGTCCTGCGAGTGGCTTGGTTCTGATTTGATTTAAGCTAATTTGATTGAGCATTCGGTTGAGTAGAAATTTCCCTCACATACTCCATATATATGTATGCAGCTAAAACCCAATGAAATCCATCTATCCCTATCCGCCCCTCCCCCCGCCCTGGCTTATATCCCTAATCGCATTATTAATAAGCATTCATTAGCCTGAAGGCAAGGCCATAAATAAAATGCCATCTATTATATACAAACGATTGCATTTGCCCTCCATCTCTCTCCCTCTCCCTCTCTCTCTCTCTTCATTGCGAAAACAATCGCTTGATTTATTAAATTTATCAGTACGAAAAAAATATCTCTATATATAGATGGCAAATGGCGGGTGGGGGTGAGGAAGTATCCGCATATCCGTATATCTTTTGGCCACTTGAGGGCATATTTAAAAAGGGCCAAAAGAGCTGCGTTTATCATGCGCCACAGGACATTGCCCACAGAAAATTCCACCTGGCAGAAGGAGCAGCAAGCAAACTCCGGCTTTCTTTCTATATCCCCACCCCCACACCCCGTCCCGCATCCTGTCGCTTCCATTTTGGAGTGTCTCGCTTGGCTGGGCAGCAAATGTTCCATGCCCCGTCCTCAAAAACGCTTCGAATAATGAAAACCAAAAAAAAAAAAGAAGAAACAGAAGAAAGCCAGAAAGAAGGCCAAGAAAGCCGTGCGGCGGAGGCGGGCGAAATGGAGAACTTTAGGCCTCAATGTACTCAATAAATAACGGTAGTTTAAAGTGGGTTTCCCCTCCCCCGCACCCCCCAAGCCTGGGCGGGTCTCATTTGGACCTGTCACTGGCAATTCCCTTCTGGTATTCCTGTACAATCCTCGGGCTCTACTCGTTTCGCTCCCTTACGTACTTCTCCCTTAGTGTTAAGTATTTTTGACAGGACATTCGTGTAATTCAAGGCTGCCAACACGGGGCAGGGGAGGCTGGCGGGGTCTACGGTTATTCCCTGGCCAATTTTAGTTGTCGACTTTTGTTGGCCCTGTTCGTCTGTTAGTCTCTGGGTCTCCCATGACAAAGCCCTGTTCGCTGTCCTTTAGTTAAGGAAATTAAAGGGTAGCCGACAGGAGCTGCAAAATGGCAGACGGGCAGTGCAAAAGGAGTGCAAGGAAAAGCAGACAAGAAGGTTTACAGTTAGGTGACAATTAAACCTCTAATTGGTTCGATTTTCAGACTTGAATCCACCCAGGAAAATGCTCCTTAAATTCTGTTGCAAATGGCATTCGCATTCGTATTCGTATTTCAATTTCCCTCTTTCTCTGTTATGGGACCCCCCATAAATACATCAGAAAATGTTGCGAAAATTAATATCCTTCGGCCACCCCCACCCCCCCTCTTACAATCCCCTCCCTCTATGTCACACACATAAATTCTGAACATTTACAGAACAGATAAAATACCAAAAATTGCCGCCTGACCCATTTAAAGGCCGCCCTGCCATTCGGTCGTGTGGCATCCACACACAGACACACACACACGGACAATCGGTATAAACTGCCACGCCTCCATCTAATTACAAACATTTTGGGCAACGGGAGGGGGGGGGCAAGTGTGTAATGGTAATAAATGGCATGTGTTGACCTTATGCTTATGACCCGAAAATAGATTATAGTGATAATCCAGCCCAAAAAAAAAGAGAGAACAAATATATGTAATATAGTCGAGGGAGAATCCTGTGGAATGAATCCTTCTCCAGATAGAAACGAAACCTAATTGAAGCGAAATCGAAACGAATCGAAAACGTAGTCCCCTGAAACGAGAATCGAGTTGAGCGGAAGAGCGGAAAATGTGCAACACGCGATGAGCATAAATTGCAATTCCAATTTCCGGTTTCTGTTTCAAATGTCGCACGTTCGAGGGGTACCAACTTTCCACACACCCACACACACACACACACAGCATTTGGGAAAGGCCCACTGCCATATCCAATGCTTCTGGCTTTTCTTCAAATCACCCACACAGCAACAGCAACAGCAGCAGCAGCAGCAGAACCGTGCAACGTTGCACAAAATTTTGTTGCAATTCATTTAATATATACACATTTTTGGCCTTTTTCGGGTGGGCTGCTCTTTCGGGGGGTCTCGTTACGAATGTGCAACATTCTCTTAAGTAGCAAAAGTTTTCAATTTGTTTGCTGCACCATGGAAATTGCTCATGTTGCTGGTGCGGATGCTGCTGCTGCTGATGCTGCTGGTGCAATTGTAGTTCATATATATTTAACCGCCTAAATACTGTTTGGCAGTTGATGTTGCCCCTTGCCCCAGCCCACGTTACCGATGCTGCTGCTCTTGCTGTTCTGCAGTTGTTATCGGCAGCAGCCAAATGGCGGAAAATGCAGCAGCAACATCGCCAGGAGCAGCATCGCACCAGCACCAGCAACAACGTGAATGAAAATGAAATGAAATTGACGGCAACAATTTTATACACTCTGCCCAAAAGGTATGCGGATTTTTGCAATCACAAATACGATATATTAATATTCTTTCAAAGCAACAACAGCTGTCGGCAGGCAATCCTTAAGGATTCTTGAGCTAGTCCTTGCTTAGAATCTTCTTCAAAAATATGTCCTTTCGAAAGGTATCTACTAGGTCGGCTCTCTATATCAATCCTTTCTCTCTCTCTCCGGTATTGTATCGCCTGTGTTAGGTCCCTGCAGACCTCTACATCGCCCACCCCCCCCTCTACAGCATTACAAGCTGCTTTTGTTGTTGCAACTACAAATTGTTATCGAACAACGAGCAGAGAGAGAGAGAGAGAAAGAGGCAACAACAAATTGTTGCAGTAGTTTTTGGGCTGGGAATTACAACGAACATTGAAAGAGCATTTTGTAAGGCTTCTGGCCACTCCCACTCCGTCTCCGTCTCCCTCTGGCCTCTATCATGCCATTCCCCCATGTTGCATTATTTATTCACATTTCTCGTTTGCTTTGCTCTGTTAAATATTTCATCATTAATGTTCTCTCCTGTCTCGCTCTAGCTCGCATTTGCTAATTGCCGAACATTTTGTGTGTGCGTTTGTTAATGTGTTGATAAGTGCCGTGCCGTGCCACTCCTCCCCTCCTCCGCCTGAAAAGTCACCCAAGAAACTACTCAAGATACAGCATACGAGTGCATGCAACCTGATATTGTTGAATGATTTTGACCAACTTTTAATTATGATTCATTTGGTTTTGGTCATTTTATAATTGAGTTGAGTGAACATCCTGGGGATTTCTTGAGCTTCCTCCTCTGATTAAGTAGTCACATTCACTGGCACTGGCATCAATTCGTAATAAATAAATTCAATTAAATGAAATTGGAATTAGTTTGTTGAGTTCAGTGGCTTGGAATGAATGCAATTTGATGATTTTTGCCTTGAAGAAGTAAATGGGATATATGTATGGAAATATTTCTGCATTGCCAGAAAGGAAATCCCAACCGCAAAAATGTTGATCCCATTCCCGGAACGCTGTTTAAAGTGCATCTCAAATCTGTCCCTCGAAATGTTGCTAGTTAAGTAATTGTATCATTTATCTTAACAAAAAACTAGGGAGAACTTTACACATTCGTGCAAAACATGCCACACCCACAAGTCACATGCAACGCCCACTTTTTCGCATAGATTCGAAGCCATTTTCTAAGAGTATTCCAACTTATTTGATGCGCTGCGCATGATTAATCTTCCAAAAAAAAATATATATATATATGTCCCAACAGAGACAGCGAGAGAGAGAGAGGGAGAGGGAGAGGGAGGGAGGAGATGTGGAAATTGAAAGGGATATACACAGTTGGAAAGAGACAGAGGACACAGTGCGACAAAGAACGTTGCAAGAGGTGGCTAGTGAGAGTGATAGAGAGAGCTAGTTTAGAAGGAGATAGATGGATAGACGGATGGATGGATGGATGGGATGGCAAATGTAAAGCATGCCAAGGCGAATAAAAACGAAAAACGATATGTATGTGTGTGTGTGTGTGTTTTTTGTTCGCCCCATTCTATGGTCCTATGTGTTGACTGAAAAATGATTAAAAACTTAACTTTCAAAGAAGTTTTCCGCTACCGCTCCCCCCTTTTCCTCAACCCGCCCCTCCAAATGCACCACCCACCTTGCACCCTTTCTCGTCACTGTTTTCATCCCTCTGCCAAGTTTTGTGGGTAATCCTTTAATGCAGCAAGCGCGTATGTCACAGCAGCTGCAACTATTTCTCATCACACAGCACACACAGACGCCCAGACCCCAGACGACAAGGGGGCGGACAGCTGTACTACTTCTTCAGCCCAACAAAAGCCCACTCAACCCCGCCACACCACACACCACACCCTACTCCCACTCCCACTCCCACCCGGTACCCTTGGGTGACATTTTCCGTGCATTTTCCCCGAGCTACTTTTGGCTACAAATATTTTTGCTCACTTGCTTTTGCCTTTTTATTGCATTCTTTTTTTTTTTTCTTACCTAAATCCCGGCAAAACATTTTCCCAAGTTTTTCACACACACTCCTCCTCCTCCTGCTTCAACCTTGCCCCTGTCTTTCGTTTTCGTTCTCCCTCCATTCTTTTGGTGTCTTTCTCCCCCCGCCACCAGCCCACTCTTTCGGCTGTCTTTCTTCCTGTCTGTGATGCATTCTACCAAAGATTTTGACATGGCATAATAAATTGTGGTGTTGCCGAGAGCGGGTGCTGCTTTTTTTGGGATGCAAAAACACCTGTAAAAACACCCACACACACACACACATGCAAGTCTGTTCTGTCTGTATGTATGTGTGTGTGTGGAAAATCTGCTTATGCGCCTGAAGCTATGCAAAACTTTAAAACTGTTTAGTGGATTTTCCTTCTCAGGCTTGCTTTCACACTCTTTCTGCCTGTGCATTCCTCTCTCTGTCTCTCTCTCTCTCTCTCCTTCTTTTGTTTCTTGGCCATTTTCGCGCCACAATTTTCCGCAACATTAATTGCTTGTCATTGTCAACATCCCCCACCCACCACCCACCCATCATCAGAGTGCGTGGGGGTACGGGGTACGGGGTGCGCGGTGTGGGGGCAGGCACAACCTAATGCCGCCTCGAGGATACGCTCATAAACTTTTGCACGCGTAAATTGTAAAATTTTCATTGCATACTTTCGTGCGTCACTCGAAAAGATAGCGAAGAAGCGATTGCACGAGAGTGACAGAGAGACAAGAGAGAGAGAGAGGGAGCATGAAAGGGGGAGAGTGGGAGATAGATAGGGTGGGATGTGGGTGTGCTGCCAACGCACAAAATTCTCTTCTCTTCTCCAGAGTGCGTTGGGTTTTTCGCTATTAACATTTTTGCCTTCCGGGAGCAATTGCAAATTAACGTGTGAAATCTGAAGGGGAAAGGGTGGGGGAGGGGGGGGGGGTGTTAGTGCCAATGGGGTTGGAGGCTGTAGAATACCAGTTGAAGCTTTTGCATAAGTTTGACCAAAAGTTTCCATCAGAGAAAGAGAGAGAGTAAGAGAGAGAGAGATAGAGAGAGAGGGAGATGATGTTATGTGCTCTCTGAGTGCTTATTGAGATGGCTTTAATTAAAGCCAAGTCGAGTGAAAGTTCTACATCTTGGGGCAGAGTTAATTACGGGGCAGCAGCATTTCCAGAGAGAGAGAGCATTTCCAAAAATGGAATTCCTAAGCGGCCAAAATATATTCATCCGAAATTGTCTAGACTGGTGAAGTGTAAGCGTAATTAGTTTACTGAAATTTCCTAAACTGAATCTGTTATACATACATACGTCAGGAAATCTCTCAGTTGATGGAAAAAAGAGTTCAGCTACTGAGGAAAGCAGTGGAGAAAATCCGTAAAGAACGTCAAATCCACGCTGGTAAATGGAGCCTTTTCTTGGTAAAATCTGTACTGTTATACAAATAAAAATCTGTTATACACAAATACAGTGCATTAAAATTTAATTTGGCTTCAGAAACTGTCATATTACTACAATAAAAACTGTTATACTATGTACGGACCCAACTGTTATACCAGTGGAAATCTGTTATATTTGAATGAAATGCATACAAATCTAATTTCCACTCAGAGACAACATTTTATTATTTGTTATACACTCAGTAAACTGTTATACAAACTGTTATACTACTTGAAAATGCATCAAATCCAATACACAAAATTAAATTGTCAATTGCAAAACATTCCTCAGCAACAGCTTGCACATTGACCTGCTCCCAAAAGCGCACCTCTTGCATCCACAGACTGACAAACCACACCCATAGAGCCACCCACCCAACCATCCAACCCCCACCCCCCAACCCCACCCACACATACCAACAAACGATTCAAAGCACTGCAATCGCCGAGCTTTATAAACAACTCATTTTCTCGGCACGTCGGCATATTAAATGATTGCTAAGCGCAAAAGGCAAAAAGCAGAAAAACCATTTGCAATTCATAAACCCCAACGATGGAGGTATACTGCGTCGAATGAGATTCCCAATCCATGACGAAGTTTTTCCCAGGGACCACTGCAATGAATTGAAGAGAGAGTGAGAGAGAGAGAGAGAGAGAGAGAGGGATGGGGCAGGGGGCAGGGGGGCGGGTGGGGGTAAAGGAAAATTGCAGACAACGCGCGACTATTAATAAAAATATGCGAACAATGCTAAAGCGTAGCGCTCAGCGGACCGAGTGGTGAAAGGGGGCTGGGGGCGGGTGCGACCGGAATGGAACAGAACGGAACGGAAGCCGCCTCCAACATTGATTTCAATATGGCGGCTCCCACACACATACAGGCAGAGACACACACACACACAGACACACACATAGGGCTGCACAATGAATGACGAACGTCGCTGAAATGAATGCAAAAAGCAAAACAAAAACTTTAAATCCTTTAGTTAAACAAAAGGAGTCCGTCCGCGTCGCACAATGGCCCATGGGAAAAGGGGAACCATGGGCATGGGCATGGGTATGGTTATGGAAGGATGTTTGTGAGCCAGGGGGGGATCTCTGGCTGCCAAGGACTACACACTGAAATCAGCATATCCTGTCGGCTGCGGCTGGCTCTCTGGTCGGGAACATTTATATTGTTTACGCGATGGATTAGTGGCGACTAAACGTGGCATATTGGCAACGAGACTACAACCGATGATGATGGTGATGGCTGAAGGACGACGACGACGCTCGAAGCTCGACAATGAATGGGAATGGGCAGGGGAATAGAGAACAGAGCCTTGGCAGGACTCTGGGCTCTATAAAACAATGCTGACCGCATTTCCGAAAGCGATTAACCGGCGAACACAACACTAACTTTAAATGAAGGTTTAGGCCGAAGGCAAATCTTTGAAATGCCACCAAGGATTCGATGATGGACAGGATGCTGTATAGTATGTATCCCTACCCTAACGTTCCTGCCCTTATTATCGCACATACCCAGCCATCTATCTATCTGTCTATCGTACTTCTTTTGCTACTTCCTTAACCATCTACTGCTTCTGCTTCTTCTTTCGGCTATTTCCTTGTCCATCCATCTACTCCTTCTTTCGGCTACTTCCTTTTCGATGGGTTCGTGTCTGTGTGTGTGTGTGTGTGTCTATTCTCGTACGTGACCTTTGGGCTAAATTCTTTTAGCAGACTGTCGTCGGTTGTCGTCATCATCATTGTCGTTGACTGAAACCCAATATGCTTGAAATGAAATTGTAACAATGAACCCCAATACACCAGCATACACACACACACACATACACGCGACCAGCCCCGCCCCACGTCCCACGCACATGCACACGCACACATCCCACATGGCCTAAGAGTTCACATTCTGAGGGCCAAAAACCAATGTTCATGTCAGAGATATCTTAAGTGTTTCACCCCCCCCGGAAAAGCCAAACCCAAACCCAAACCCATTCGCATTCCCATTCCCATTCCCACTTCTTTTCTCTGAATAATTTTTGATATTTTCTTTTTTTCTACCATCTTTCGCATGGCGTCAGAAATCTTTGCTCATTATTATTGGCAGTCAAACGCTACTCTGAGCAGAACAAACTGGAACAAAAATTATGCGAAAAAATTATGATGAAATCTTGGACAGAAAAACTTTTGTGCCATCTCGAACTTTCTCTCTTTCTCTCTCTCTGTCTCTTTTTCTCTGTGAAGAAGAACCCTTTCTTCGTAGGTAATTATACACCTAATTATAATAAAGAAGGTTTAACCGAACAGACAGTATAGGATAGAATGGGATAGAATAGAATGGGATAGGACAAACAAAAAAACCAAAAACTTTTACCCATAAACAAAGGCCAGAAAATTCTATTAATGTGCTCAATTTGTGATGAAGTCAAGTCTGAAGTCTGAAGAGCCCAGCCCCGGTCCCAGCCCAGGCCAGGCCCATAAAATTGTCGGGATGTCGGGTTAGAGATGGTGATGGGACCTGGGACTTAACCAAGTTGGAAGTACTTTTACTTACAAGTCTAATTTGGCGGTAATAAAGTTTCCTTAACTATTGATTTGAAAAACCACCCACCCTCACACCAAACCCAACAGCCAACAGCCAAGAGCCAAGAGCATTGTCTAATTGGCCAGAAAAGAAGTTCTGGAAAAAGGGAGGGGGAGGGGGAGGGCAGGGTAGGTCCTCAAATACAGCGACGGGCTGAAGGGCCATTCATTAAGTGTAGTCGTAAACTAAGGGAAGCGCTAATAATAATGAAATGAAAACTTTCCAATGAATTTTAGAATTTTCAATTAAAATAATATTAACAAAAAAAAATATTAAAACAAAATAGAAAAACTGGAGAAAGTTTTGCTGAAAGCTAAATGTACTTAAAGTTGCTTAAAGGTGCTTAAAATATAGCTATGGCCTTAAGGATCCTCAACGCTTTTGAAGATATTCGAAAATGTGCACCCAGCGCATCATTCATACGCCCTGGCGTACGCGACAATCAGCCACAAAATGAATGGCATGGCATTCATAAATTTCATTAAAGTACCAAAAAAAGAAAATAAACAAAAATATATATATAAATAAAATTACAAAAACAAAGAAGAACAAATACAAAACCGGAAATTTATTATATTTAACAAACATCGTTTCTGTCCCAAAAAAAAAAAAGACGGCGCAAAATAAATTTTACTTCGAAGGAAAATTGCTGAAAGCTGCGAACAGACCCGACCCCCGGAAAATTTATTATGCCTCGAAAATTCATTCAATGCTGCGCCAATGCAGCAAATGTTCCCCCTTCCCCCCCTCCCATGGTTGCCCCTCCACTGATTTTTGTTGTAAATGCAGCTGAGCCACAGAAACAAGTACAAGAACAAGAACAACAATCAGCAGCCCCCCAAAAAATGTGGCAATAAAATTGTATTTATTACATTTCTTGAACTTTGCCACATGAAAAATTCAAAAGAAACCGAAAGAAAGAACAAGCCAGCTTTTGCAGTGGTTTTCCTTCAAAAACGAAGAGAGAGAGAGTGGGAGAGAGGGAGAGGGGGAGAGAGAGAAAGGGGTGGCTGTGGGTGTGTACACTCCGATAGTTACTGAAATATTTTTCAATTAAACGCAGTAAATAAAACAAAAGGCTAAGAACTACAGTAGTGCTACACGTAGAACCCAATTTTGAACATCAATTGTAATTGGTAATTGAAAAGTTGTGAAGCAGAATTGGCGTTTAATTTGCTGGGTTGAATGTCTGGGGGCCTGCAGAGGAATGCATGAGAAGATTTGGCGGAGAGGCCCTGAAGAGGAATCCACCAGAAGATCTGAGGGAAGGGCCTGAAGAGGTATGGCTCTGGGGGGCAGCTGAAGATCTGCCTCTGGAGGCAAGGTTTTCGAAAAGGAAAGAAGGACCTAGAGAAGAATAGAGGTCTCTAGGAATAGACGTCTGTTAGGAATGGGGCCCAAAGAGGAATAGAGGTCTGTAGGTCTGGCAGAGCAGAGAGGTTAGCTTACAGCTCGTCATTTTAATTGAGGCCACAGCCGAGTGCCATTAAAAGTCGCTGCTGCTGCTGCTGTTGCTGTTGCCTCCTCCTGCTCCCTCAACCAAAAAGCACTTAAAAGATTGCATTTAAAAAACTAAAAAAAAAAAAAAGAAAACGAAACCAAAACCAAAACCAAACACGAGACAGAACGGAACGAAACGAGACGAAACGAAAGGCAAGCCAAAAGCAGCAAAGTGCTGGCCTCCCAGAAACACCAAAACCCCCGCCCTGCCCCTTCACCCAACCCCATTCCAATCCAGAAAACTAACTAACTTTTTACAGCAAACCGGGCCTAAAGTGGCCAGGAACCACGCCTCCGCCACGGCCCACCCACTCGCTGTTGTCATACGCCCTAATGGATAACGTTATCAACGCCGACGAACGCGAAACGAACGCTTAGGGAGAGAGAAAGAGAGAGAGAGAGAGAGAGAGAGAGACAGAGAGCCACAGAGAGATGAGCGGAAAAGCGGTAAAATGCCAGCCAGCCAGGAGGGGGGGGGCGGTGTCTGATCCCCAATGAATGGGCCCTGGCCAGAGCTCCTGTTAACCAAGTTAAAATTCAATTTTGAACACTCGGCTGCGTGCACAAAAACCGACAAAGTAAACAAATTGCGGTTACCAACACATGAGAGACCTCTCCCCCCCTCCCCCGTCCCCGTCTCCGTCCCACCCCGCAAACAGACCAGGCCAAAAGCTTACTTCCTGTTCCTCGTTTTTCATGACGGAAACGATGACAAATTCTGGCACACACACACACACACACACAGAACACCAAAGCGAAATGAAAAAGAAGAAAAATAAAGAAAACAGAAGAGTAGAAAAGGAAATGCTCGCACTCGTACCAAAACCCCGCTGATTCCGTGCTCTGTAAAATATTAAATTAATACGTATGTAACCCGATATGGGAGCCGGCAGCTCTGATTTGAGTGGGGGGGTGGTGCCCCACGAGAAAGGTGGAAAAGCGTTTGGGCAATAGGTGGAAAAGCGGCGGGGCGGGGGCGGCAAGACGGAGTGGAGTTTCCCCAAACATTCGACGGTTGCTTTGAAATTCAAAAGTTAAATATTTAGTAAGCAAATAGCACACAGGCAGAGTGCAGGCAGGCGGCAGGCAGACAGGAGGCAGGCCATGGAGGCAGGTGGCAAGAGGCAGGTATTGCCTGAAGGTGGAGCGGCATGGAGCGGAGCATTTCGTATTTTCCAAATTAGAAACAGACTTTTCCTTGGCCAAATATTTGAGAGCATTTTGGCCTGCCAAGCCGGAATTGACAGTTCAAGTTTTGTATTTATGAATTTTCTCCCCAGTCCGCCCCCTCCATGGTTTCCTCTTTCTTCTTTTTTTTTGGAATTTCAAGGGAGTGCTCAACAAATATATAGAGCAGCTCTGGAGGTGTCTTTGCAGGTAAACGTCTATATTATATAATTATTAATGGCTCCGCAACGAACTTGTAAAGTGTTATGGCTACGATGGAAAATAAGTCTTTGGCAAATAAAACATGTATGAAATTAAGGTAGAAACTCTAAGCAAATAGAGTTGAGAGACCTACGAGGAGAAGGAGAGCGAGGGAGTGAGTGATGGCAGGAACTGCAAACAATCCACATCTAGTTATGGGAAGAAGCAGCTGCAAACAAATAAAGTGTCCTGTTTGATTTGTGGCCAGGTACAAGCTGCTGCTAAATTGATTGAACTTTTTGCACTAAAGTTTAGCCTTCCATTGCCACATTTAAGGCGGAACTGGGCCTTGGAAAAAAAAATTAAGCAACTCAAATTGAAATCCAAGGATGGCTGTAGAGTTTTCATATCTTAAGTGCAATATCGTGTTTCAGTTTCAATCACAATTGCTATCAAAGCAAAAGTTTTTCTTCGGGCACCGCAATAACACAAAACTATGCCTCCGGGCAGGGACTTGAATGGGTGGTATTTAGGGGGCGGGGGGCTATGGGGGTGTATGGTGGGGTATGGTTAAAGTAAAATTGTATTTTCCTCAATCAACAATGAAAGGAAAACAGAAACGTCACACAGGGCCTGTCTGCATGTCGCAGAATCGTATCGTATCGTATCGTATCGTTGCCTTGTTACAGATTTTGCCTCCTGCCCCACAGCCACACGACGGTCTCCATCTCAATTTGCGTGCCATGGCATTTGACTTGAGCCGGAAACGGAAGTGTAATGCAAACAAACATGGCTGCTAGGTGGAATGGAATGGAATGGATGTGACGATGCACACAGAGCCAAAAGCTGAGCCAGAGCCACAGTCAGAGTCAGAGTCAGAGCCAAAGCCAAAGCCAGAAGCGATGAGTGTGGCTTGATTTATTGAAGCCACGATTGATGCCATGATGCCACAAGTGCTATTTGGTGCTCCACTGTTCTGGCAAATCATTGGGCATTCAAGTGCCCACCAAAACCAATCAACTAACTCCTCCACCACCACATCCCTCTCTGTCTCTCTCTCTCTCTCTCTCTCTCATCCAGCTATTGACCATTGAGTGTATGTGTATGCGTGATTGTGTGTGTATGTGTGTGGACCTGGTGAAGCTGATAAGCGCCTTTAGCTCTACGGCTATTTGATAAGAATTAAAGGCCAACAGAGTCAGGAACCAGAGCTGAAGCTGAAGCTGAAGCATTGGCAACGACAAGGACCCATAGACATATAGCCATAGAGCCATAGAACAGCTTTGTTGTCCAGCTTTCTGCTCTCTCTCTCTCTCTCCCTCTGACATATAAAAGAGCTTGCACAAAAAAAAAGGGAGCAACCGGGACAAAAAAAGCGTTCACTGCACAATTGTAAATCACTGGAAAAGTAAACTCCATCAAGGGCTTAGCATCCCTTTCCCCTGTTAAGCAGGAAAGTTCTTATGCAATCCCTCAACCCCCGCTCCCCCCCTTCCCCATCCCAACCACCTTGACACACAATCGCCCAGCCCATTTGTTGGCACATAATTTCATCATTGGGGCAAATCCTTTTAAGGTTTTAAGTTGCCAAGGGCAACAGTCAGGCAAAAAAAGAGAAGTTCCTTGTGGCCCCCATTGGGATCCATCGCTTCCGATTCCTCTAATTCCGATTTAATTGCGATAACTTTTTTGTATCGACTTGTGATGGTTTTTAGCCAGAGCAAAAATTTAGAAAATTTCCAGTAAAGAAGAGATGCGCGTACGGGCCATATTCTATTAAAAAACATTTGAATTTTCCAATCAAAATACCGCACAGCCATTGGGTTAGCGATTTCGCTGTCGTGCAAGCAACTTGTGTATTCAAAATCCCGCCGAAAAATTGCACAAACCTTCCTTCCTTCTGATTCACCGTTGCCCCCCGATAGACCAATCTCATGTTATACAATCTTTACCCTCTGTTTGAACAATCTCTGCACCGCCCCCGCACCACCCCTCAGTCCTATTTCTCTGTAAAACTAACAGAAGATTTGCACCAGGCTAAAACCAACGTGAAAAATAGAAACCTAAACCGAAAGAGGCAACAAAAAAGTAAAAAAAAAAGGAAAGCAAAGGAAAGCCATAAAAAAGTGCACAGAGAGCGAGAGAGAGAGAGAGGGAGAGAGAACCGATGGCTGTCCAGGACAAAGCTATTGAACGGGGTATTTGGGTCGCTAGGTAACAACGGCGAGAACAAATGTCTATAAAACAAAGTTATCAACAGCAGCAGCAGCAGCAGCAGCAGCAGCCAACGGCAGCAGAAAAACCAGAACGAGAAAATGTCTGGGGCGAACCAAACACAAAAAACAAAACAAAAATAGGAAAAAAAATATAGCCAGAAACCAGAACCAAGAAACAACAAGTAAAACAGAATACTACAAAATAGGGGGAACAAAAAACTAGAAAACACGGAATAAAGATCATGCAGAACGAAGCTATAGATACTCTAGCAACGATCTGAATCCTGAGATTCTGTTCTCATCCACACTCTCTTTTCTTCTCATAGGTATCACCTAAACGGGAGAAATATTCATGATATTTGTTTAGTATTTTAGCATTTTTAGAGGTCCCATTTGAGGCTATTATATCTCAAAGATCGTACTTAAAAATACTTAGTTTTCTCTAGTCTCTCTAGTCTCTAGTTTTTGTCCTGCCCATCCCAGCCAAAGTGATCTCTCTCTTTCTCCCTCTCTCTGTTTGATTCTCTCTTTCTTCTCAAAAGAGATAGATCATTCTCTAGAATCTTATCTAATCTCATTGTCCCCTTCTCTCCATTCCATAGATCTCTCTAGACAGCAGAAATACCCTCCTCCTCAATGGCAGAGTATGCAACTGAAAACTAAAACTGAAGATACATGGCAAACGGCTAAAACGGCTGCAATTCAAATGTTCGAGTGTGTGGATTTTTTTTTGTATGCTGTCTGCTGTGTGTGTGTTTGTGTGTTTGTGTGTGTGTGTGTGGTATTCAACTAACGAAGCTTTTCGGTAGCAACGAATGACAGAAATGTTTGGCCGAAAACGGGAGAGAGAGAGTGAGAGAAAAGTCCTGTCCAGGCAGCCAAAGAAAACCCCTGCTGCCAGGCAAAAGGATAATAAACGAAAAACGAGTTTCGGGTATTAATTATTGGTTTCAGCTTCGTTTCGTTTCTTTTCGCTTCGTTTTTGTGCAGAAAATTAAAAAAACTTTGACAAAAAAAACTAAAACCCGCAGAAAGAGAAAAGCGAAATGAAGAATGGGAATAATCGCAAGGAGAAGAGAGCGAAGAAAGGACTGGGAAAAGCCACAGAGAAAAGGACTCATGCTCTGGAGGGGCATTGAGATTTGAAGTTACGCGCGCGGGCCTTGTACTGAAAATTCAAAACTTATTAAAACACAAAAGAGCACAACAAAAGGATAGCCCAGGATAGAAGGCCCAGAATAGGCGGCATGTCCTGGCCATGTCGGAGTCCTCTCTCTCTGTCCAACCCTCTCTTTGGCAGCAGCAGCAGGCGCGTCAGCACCGCTTGTTGAATAATTTTTGGTCGCCTTTTGTGTGTTCTATGCCTGGCTCAGACCTCAGACCTCCCAGATCCCTGAGTTTCAGCCTCCAATGCAATTGTTGTCAGCTGCACTTAGAGACCAGACCAAACCGACTCCATGCCCAAGCCCACGCCCACACCCACACCCACACCCACACCCACGCCCCAGCATTTGAATAAAAAGAAAATTTTCGCTTTTTAGTTTTAATTATGGCTAAAGTTTTGCGTTGGCCTGTTAAATGTGTTAGGCAGGAGCAGCGGCAACGGCAGCGGCAGGAGCCGGAGCTAAAAATAATTATGAATGGCAGGCTGAAATTAAAATAATAGAAAGAAAACGAGAGAGAGAGAGAGAGAGATTCCGAGGGATGCTGGAGGGATTAGAACAACGCGTAGTTCTCACTTTTTGGTGGAGAAATTCGATTCGAAGAAGCGGCTTGGCGGTTCTTTGTGATAAGGTTAAGGGAGTGAAAGGATTAGCTATTGTTCTTCAGCATTAGGGAACTTCCTTGGCAATCCATTCCCATATAAATGCCGATTAGATATCCTACCAAACCGAATAACAAGTTCTTAAAATTGCACAACTTATTTCCCTTTCGCTTTTTCAAACTTAATTCCATTCTAAATTAGGGAGAAAAGAAAAAAGTTTCTTCTAGAGCCAAGTTCTCATCCAGCAGATGTTTTTCCTCGGCAAAAGATTATTCATACGCCATGTGGTCGAAATAGTTGGTGGGCCAAGAAGAAACAAGTAAGATCTGTGTGTGGCATCATCTGGAGTCAGGGGCCTATAAAAGTTTATATTTTAATTAAAAATTGTATTTAAAGTTGGTCAGAAAACTGGACACGCATGGCTTTAATTGCTCATCGTTCTTTTTTATAATACGACGAGTACGAGTACGACTATGCCTCGAGGCATGCCCCAGCCAAGCATCAGGAGGAGGAGGAGGAGGAGGAGCAGTAGTAGTGGCAGAATCTGTGGCAGAGGCAGCAACAGCAGCAGCTGTCACAAGTTGACATCATACTCTGCGAACAACGAGAACCGCAAAGACAAGAAATGGCCATGATAGAGATGGCGATGGCGATGGAGGGGCCTGAGATACGGCTGATACACAAACCGCACGCGACTGAAGGCTAACCAAAAATCCAGAGTGAGACAAAGACAGAAGGACAGACAGAAAGACAGACAGACAGACAGATAGACAGAGAGAGCGAGGGAGAGAGGGGACACATTCAAGGCTTCAGTTTCTGGTGGTTCTGCAACGCTAACAAAACTGGCAACAGCAAAAACATGGTAGAAGAACAAGTAGCAGGCCTATAGATGGGCTTGCGACCGAAATGATACCCGGAAATGGGGTTGATACTTCAACAGATTCGAATGCTGGAAATGGTAAGGAATTAAATAGTTTAAAAACGATCTTGTTTTCTTCATTTTGAGGGAAGAAATTGACCAATTATAATGATAGTTCAGTGGATCAGTAAAAAGCCTTTTGTGCTTAAGCTTCTTCTATTTCGTCAAGGAAGTTCTCCCAATGGAACCCCATATACCCTTTCTACACGACAAGTACCGATGGGTATCCACACAACCGACTCTGACATTGACAATTCACAAGAACATGGCAGCGGTCTGTCTGTCTGTCTGTTTGTTCACCCTCCTCCTCCCTTCTCCCTTCTCCCTCTCTCTGTCTGTCTGTCTGTCTGTGCGTGTGTGTATGTGATAATTAAATTTTCCAGTTTTGCTTCCGAGCTGCATTTGTGGGTCCTGGACTCTACGCCTCCTGCTCCTCCTGCCTCTCCAGCCCTTACTTCCTGGTCTTCTTGATACTCTTTTTTTTATAGCTTGTGGTTGGGGCACAGTTGATTCGGCTGACTTTTGTCCGATGCCCCTTCTGCTGCTGTTGCTAGTAAGTGCTGATGCCTGCTCACATGATTTGGCCCGAAACGAACTCGAAACCGGGCGAAATGGTCCATGGCCTTTGGCCTGAAACCGAAAGTGCCAAAATGGTCATTGATGAACGTTTCCGTTATTGGTCGAGGAAATTGTATTTCGCTGTGCAATGGTCGAGGAGCACATAGAGAGAGAGAGAGAGAGAGAGAGGCAGAGAGAGTGTACTAAGCCTAATGCGATTTGGTGAAAATGGCTACGAAGGAGGAGAAGAAGGTAAAGGGGTGTGCGGTGCGGTGTTTGTGTTGCCACAGCCTGTGAGGGAGTCTATATTGGGGCTTAGTGGCAGTTGTAACATTGACAGTGGCAGTGGCAGGATAGATTATTGAAGAACCATTAGGTGGGGGACGAAAGGCAGATGGAAACCAGCAACAGAGAAGAGGAGAATTTTCAGTTGAAAATAACATCCATGGAGAACAGAGAAGACTTAGAACTACTAAATCTATTCAAAAACCCTCTGAATCGACTATCGAATAATCTATACAATGAATTTTAAACGTAAAACGATTAAATTTTAAGATATTCATCAGTAAACTATTGTAGTATCTTTCTATTACATAAGTAAAGTGTTGAGTGGCAAGCGAGTGAGCCGGGGGTTGGCGCACAAACGCAGCCTCTCAACTCATCTCTCATGTTATTTTTTCCACTTTAAGCACCAAATATCTTAGTAGTTTTTTCTTGAAGAACCCTTCGCTGATGATCAAATTGGACTTCAAAAAGTTCCTCCTCTATCTGTGAGATCAGCTTTAATGTCCTTTAACCCTCGTCATATGTTTGCTTTGCATTTGCCAGAGGGGGAAACATGTATTCTTCACATGTCCTTGATGAAATTACCAAAACGTGTTAAACTTTCGAAAGTCGCCAAGTATTCACTATCCCTGCTCCATTTCACATGATGTCCCCCCCCCGTGCCCCTGCCACTACTTTCTAATGGCGCCGAATTGTTTGCCAAACAAAAAAAGACCGAAAGAGAGAGAGAGAGAGAGAGAGAGAGAGGATAAACCTCTAAGAAGGAGAAGAAATACAGCAGCGGACATTTTGTAAATATTTTCCATGTGTATTTTAGTGGCAAGTAGAGTGAAAGACGCACCAAAGGAAAAGTGGAAAAGAACCAAAGGAGAGCCTTGCCGCATGGCAACAGAAATAACGCACACACACACACACACACACACACACATGCCAAAATATATATATATATATATAGTTATATATAACTGTACAAAGTGAGGACATTCTCGAGAAGCGGCGGCTTATGTTTGGGTTTTGTTTCTGTTGCTGGTTTAAGCAAATATGGCCGCACCGCACCGACCCCCCCTCAACGACCCCACACCGAGCCGACCCGCAGCTTTTGGCTCTCATTTCGAGAGCATAAATAACAGAGACTCTCGAACGAACAAACGAACGAACGGACACATGAAAGATCTCTATACATTTTGGCAGAGTCCTCGACTCGACTCGACTCGACTCGACTAGCCCATCCCAGTCATTCGTTCAATCATTCATGCAGTCATTCAAACATTGACGCCAGCTGCTGCCTTTCAAAAACTGTCGAGCGAAACAAATGTGTTTGTTTTTCATTTTCCAGTCTCTTTCGCTTTCCTTTCTTTGCCGGCTGCCGATGCTCCTGCTCCTGCTGCGGCTGCTGCCAAATCTCTTTCGTGAACGGCAAGGCGTTTTTTAAGTAGTTTTTAATAATGCGGAAACACACGCGGAAAAGGAGCAAAGGCCAAAAAGGGCTAACAACCCATCGAGGGATGTGGGCAGGATCAACAAATTATACATTTCAGCCAAAGCCAAACCGAAAACATCTGTTGCCACCGAAAGGATGGTGGAAAATGGCAGTACAGGACACAGGACAGGACAGGAAAAAGGTAAGAAAAAAGTAAGTAGAAAAAAAACCGCCATAGCCAGCATAAATAAAGCTTGGATAATCATATATGTATTCCCGGATAGAACGTGTAACCACCACAGGGGGAGGAAGAGAGGGAGGCAAGAGGGAGCAAGGACCTGCCCAAGTCCCAAGACCCCAGATAATCGTCGAGTTTTTCTTTTCTTACGAGTATTCCCTCTGCCCCTGCCCCTGCCCCTGCCCTTCCTTGCCCCTAAACAGCGACACAACAGCGGAACAGAAATTGAATTTAAATGGTTGTCAGCAACAGAAATTAGTTTTGCTTTCTCAGAAATGAAAAATAAAACGAGAACGAAAAAGAAAAGAACACAAGAACATAAAAGTGCAGGACTGGCCGGCCATTCAGTGTAAAATTATGAAACCAAATAGCGGCAAAAATACTCAAAAGAACAGTACTTACAGCTGGACAAGGCTCTAATTAAAAGATGGACAGCCAAAGATTCCATTTGCGCAGATGAAAATGATACTGCAAATATATAGAAAATAATTAACTGACATTTGCAGAAGGAACGAGAGCCAGAGATTGAAAATATCATCTTAATTATCTGCTCTTTAGAGATTTTATTCCTGGATTTTATTTAAATTTGTACCCACATCTCGGGATTAACTATATACTATGTACAGATCCCACATCTTTAAATTCATTTATTTAAATATGCGGCTTATTTCTGCCTCCTTTCTTTGATGGTGTGGCAGGCAGCAACCTCTTTGTCACACAGGGCTCTCGACCAAAAAAAAGGCAGAAAAACAGAAAAAGAAAAGGGAGAACAGAACCCAAAAAAGAATATATAAGTACTCGTACTCGTACTCGTTCTCGTACGAAATAAATATAAAGGAAGCCAACCGCAACAAAGTAAAGTCTACTTTAAAACACTTTTGCAGTGCATGAAACTGACAAAGAGACAGCAGCAGCAGTAGCAGAGGAGGCACAGCAGGGTTATAGCCAGTGCCACTATCAAGACCAAGAGGGGGCGTAAGTGGGGTGGCAGCAACCACAAGAGCAGCAGCAGCAGTGGCAGCAGCAGCAAGCACACTGGAAAAAGAGGAGCAACAAGGAAGAACAATGATAATGATGATGGGCATGCTGAGGGCTGCTGATGAGTGAATAATGCGGCACACGTTGAGTGCCGGCTAACATATGAGCATCATATATTTTGACAAAAGCCGGAGAGAGCGAAAGCCCAGAGCCCAGAGCCCAGAGTTTGCATTCCCTCTGTATGTGTGTGTGGCTCTGTGTGAGGACACGGAACCAGGACATACAGCCCCGAAAGTACTACTCCAATGTTCATGTGTCTTTGTCGCAGCTGGCGGCTGTCACAGCAGCAAGATGGGGCCGGCCGGGCTACTACCTCGTATCGTACCGTACCTGTTCATACATATAAATATAAATAAATTTATAATAAGGGTTGTCGGGGCTTATTAAATTTGCGCCGAAGATAGCCCGCAGTGCACTTTGTGTGTGTGGCATGGCATGGCATTTGTTTGCCTCGCTTCTACGGCAGGGGGCAAAAACTCTCTATGCAAATATTATGACTGCATTTTTCTCTCTTTTTCTCCTTTTTTCTGTGTCTTTCTTTCATTTTCCTTTTTGTGATTTTTAACACTCCACTGACGGCCCTGACACGATATGATATTTGCTCATGATATGTGAGAGTGCCACAGGTGCAGTGCGGCACAAATGTAAATGAATTTTAACCCACAACACACACAAAATAAACAGCCACAAAAAAGTGTTGTGTTTGGCAAACAAAAATATTTAATCAAATGCAAAAAAAAAATGTATTTGAAAACGATTGAAATTGATTAAAAATACATGAAAGCAAAATGGAAATTAAATACGACACAGAGAGACAGACAGAGAGAGAGAGAGAGGAGGAAAAATCCACAAAAAAAATAATCTTTTAACGAATGAATTTACAGTTTTATTTCAGTTTATATTAGGTAATATACACAGAGAGAAAGATGGCAAGAAGAAACCATCACAATGCAAAAATAGGGAAATATAAAATTTAAATCTAATAAATTCGGTAATCACTTTGATTTAGGCATACAAATAAATAACATTAGCTGAACTTGCAGCCCATTTGCTGATGCATTAAGAACTATTTCTGTTGCTCCAAGCGATGTCACTTGGAAGAATCAATTGAATTTGCGGATGGAGTTCAGTAACAGGTCTGGATCTCAGTCTGGATCAATCAATGTCTCAATTTCACACCATCTGACTGATGTTTTTTTGAGCGCTCGACAATGGTGACAATCCTTGTCTATAGCACCAATCAGCACTTTCGAATGAGCGGAATATTCAATATTTTCCGCGTACTCGAAGGCAAGATGATGAAGAAACAAAGCGGTGTTAAAAGGTGTTACGACCTATTCGCCTATCTACCTAAAATATTATCTAGATCAAGTATTTTCATTATAAAACATTACATTATGAAAACATTTTCATTTTAGCTATTCGATCCTCAGAGCTTCTTTCACTGATTGTACATACATACACATGTACATATGTGTATGCTAAATTTTCTTCAGACAAAGCTTCGGTAATCAGTGAGCCATTAGAGTTGTGTGCCTTTTCTTCTTTAATGATTTCAGCATTTCGTTTCATGTGCATGTTCACTTTTTTTACCCCCCCACCCCCGGCCCCACACATAGCTCTTTGAGCAGCAGCAGCAGCAGCGGCGGCGGCGGCGGCGGCAGCGTCAAATGAAATGCAAATTAGTAGCTGGAGCTGGAGCTGTAGCTGAAGCTGAAGCTGGAGATGGAGATGAAGCCCGGCTCGAGCCGGGGCCATACTCGGGAAATGTACTTAGCGTCGACTGCTCATAAACTGCAAATGAACTCATTAGAGGTGAGCGTGTGCTGAATCACTTTGTATAATTGAGTTTCCAGTTTCGAGTTTTCAGTTTCGAGTCTGGCGAGGTTGAGTACTCCTTTTGACGGTGCCAGGGTGGGTGGGTGGTTGGGTGGTTGGAGCGGGGGCCCTGGCTAATGCTCCGCTGATGGACAGTGTGCTCGTAATGTGCTGGCCGCCGCCGCCACCATATCTGGGGTGGCATGTATGTATGTGCATATCTCGGTGCAGCATTTTTCAATTGTCAAAGCCAGCAGCAAGCATATAGCATTCGAGAGCATCCGAGAGCCGGAGAGAAAGAGAGGCATCATCAGCATCAGCATCATCATCAACAATGTGCAATCCGCATGCCTTGAAGGCAACTTCCGACACAGTTATTTCTTCGCCGCTCTCTATCTGTATGTGTGTGTGTGTGTGTGTGTGTGTGTGTGTGTGTGTATGTGTGTGTGTGTGTGTGTGTGGCTGGGTGTTTTGTATCTATGTGAATGGGTCGCCCACATATACTCGTGCACTTTCAATAGCACTTTCCATTGACACCAAAAAAAAAAAGGGAAAAAAAGAAAAATAAAAAACACGAGGGAAAAAGTGTGAGACCGAAACGAAATGAAACCAAAGCAAAGAGTAGCACAAAATGTTCACATTTTCCCTCTACTCCCACCGAGCCCGCAGCAGACCCTGAGACACTGTACTCTACTCTACTATACTGTACTGTACTGTACTGTACTGTACAGACTCCTGTGTGCTAGTGTGTGTGTATGTGTGTGTGTGTGTAAGTGAGAGTTAACAGCAATTTGTAACGATAATTGTGTGTATTTTTCAGTGACAATAACGTTGAATGCTGATGAGTTTGCCAGACCAGACCAGAGCAGACCAGACCCAAGCCCAGGCTAGAGAACCAGCATCGGAATGGACGTTCGCCACGTTCGTTTCGAACAAGATACAGATATGCAGGCAGGCGACCACCCATGCCCATACCTATGCCCCCACCCATGCCCATTTCTTCCCCTCAACCATTGCCCTTTCCATCCTTCAAATCTGCACTCTGCTGCCTCCCTGCCCTGCCCTCCCTGTAGCCTGCCCTGCCCTGCTCACTGCTGCCGTAAGTGCTGGCCTAAACGGCAAACATTTCCACTGCTGAGTGCTGCGAAAAAGTGGGGCTTGTAGCCAAAAGAGAGAGAGAGACAGAGAGAGAGAGGGAGACAGAGAGAGGGAGAGAAGTCAAGCGAATGCGGAGTCATTGTCAAGTGTGTCAAGTGTCGGGCAAACACCAATTTAAGGCCAACAAAAATCAGCAAAAACGACAAACAAACAAAGCAGCAGCAGCAAAAAGCAGTCTGCAAGCAGCCAAAGGACCTTTTGCGCCCTTAAAATTTCTACCACGTTTCGCGGCAATTAAATTCAATTTGTCATTGACTTTTCTCATAATTGATTTCATTTGATTTCCCTTCCCTTAACCAGAACCAGTCCCAGCCCCAGATTGGTATTCGTGTATTGTGTGTGTCGCCTCTAACTGCCTTCAATTGTTTCTGACAATTAATAAATGTTGTTGCATAATTAATTTATGCACATATGTATGTGTGTATGTGTGTGCAGCAAACAAAAGGACATCGCCTATTGACATTTCTGTCATAGAATAGAATGTATACATATATAAAGGATATGTACATGTTTGTATGTATCTAGGATAGTAATTTACCAACAGTAATTAAACAGAATTATTTTAATTATTCTCGTGGGGTAAGAGTGGACAAATGACAAAACGTTTTTGGCTAAAAAAAATAAAAGGGTGGCAAAAAATGATGAGCGTTGATAAATAAATAATTTAAATTGCTTAATTTATGTGGAAATATGTTAACGGATATTAGAAAACTATGGCAAATGGAATTTTTAATTAAAAATGGCACAAAGAACAATAAATTAAAGGTAATTTAAAAGATTTTCCACACTAAAGTAGATGCAAATTGATGAGTTTTCTACAATTGAAGGGGATAATTCATATATGGCATAGCTCTGTTCTCTCCCCCTCTTGGGGCTCTCTCATAATCTTTAAAGATCCTCAACATTCACTTGGATTTAAATTTAGCTTTCAACTTAAACCCTTTTCACCTTTATTTATCTGTTAGCCTCGTTACCGCCTCGCACAACCCACCCGACCACAGGAGAAATCTTAGCAATTCAAACATTTCTTTGCCTTTCGGGCATTTTTAAATACAGCAAACACTCCCCCCAAAGGGGCGGGAGCCTTGCTCTTTATGATGCTGAAATATGAGACGCATGTAGTTTGTATTTAGTAAAAGGATTTCCCATACACAACACACACACACATGCACACGCATAAGCATAGTATTTTTTCTCCCCCCGAACTGCTATGCAAACACAGACGAGTCCCAGTCCTAGTCCTAGTCCCAGTCGCAGTCCCAGTCCCCGTGCCAGGCTTAGACGAGGAAAACTCGCACGGTACCAGCGGCATCGACACCGGCACCGCATGAAACACGAACGAACACGTATTTTGTATAACGGCATTTATTACATGTTTACTCAATAACAAAACACTTGAGCTTCTAACCCAAATACCCATAAACATGTAAGCCACACCACATCCACATACATAGTACACGATACGCTACGACCGTCACACGCACATCAACAGCTCTCGCTCGCTCTCTCTCTCTCTCTCTCTCCGTATCCCTCTCTGTGGCTGTCGCTTAAGCTGGAACTTGGATTGGGATTGGGATTGGAATTGAGACTGTGAGCTGAGGAGCTGCGACTACGGATAGCCCAATGAATTTGTCACACTTAAAGTGGTTTCATTTCCATTGAAATACCATGATATTGCAGTCCTTTTTGAGGTGTCTAAAGAGTCTGTTTATAACTATTAGCTGAAAGGTCTCTCTTGATTTCCAGACCTTTTCCATGATTTCTATAGCCAACGGCTCGAAAAATGCATCTTATACGTAATCATTCAACGATTTAGGATTCGGGATATCAAATCCCATTGGCTATGTTTTACCTTTTCCAATTATAAATTAGATCCAAGCGCAAATAAAAGATAAAACTTTAACTCTATTTCATATGAAAATCTATCTAAAAACCAAACAAATTAAATTCCCCAAAGAGCTTTCAATCTTTTCCTTTTCATCTAAATTCTACAATCGAAGCGAACAAAAACAAAAAAAAGCGTTTCAATTTCACCTGAAAAATGGCTCCGGCAATGAAAATTGAACAGAAAATATTGCAAATAGTTAACGAAAGCCAAAGCCCCGACCAAAAAGGCGAAACTTTATCAAAATATTTAGCCCCCGATGGAAATCGCTTTGCAAATTTGGGCTGTAAATGCGGCGGGGCAACATTGTTGAAGTACGGAGAGAATGTGGCATGGAGGATGGCGGATGATGGAGGTTTTGGGGGTTGGAGGAGATAGAGGTGAGTGCATACCATAAACAGGAGTCGAATAAATCAACGTCGTCATCATCATCATCAGCATCAGGAGTCCCCACACGCGGCGCAATCCAACAACAAAGTAGCAGACGACGCGCACACACACACACGCCCAGAGGAGTGAGAGGAACACACACACACAAGCACACACACACAGTCAGAGTCAGAGACAAGGAAGCGGGAAAATCTCCAGCAGAGGCAGACCATAAAGCAGCCACCGAAATATAAATGCAATAAAATATTTTTAATGGCTCGTAAATGTAAAAATTACGCAAAATATACAAAAAATCTGAAAAAATGCGGAATAGCTGCGGATGTCGAAGTACCAAATACCCTTGACGATTGAAGATTGTTTTAGTAGCAGGATAATGATTACATATGTACATACTGGTGGTACTATCAGGCGGCATCTGTGGACAGTTTCAGGCAGAAACCACAAAGATTGGTTGGTTTAATTTGAACCAGATAGACCCTATTGAAATCTAATACCGATCAAGATTACGACTATTCATAGGTATATATTTTTGTATTTCACGTCTTCAATATGTCTTTCTCTTTCTGATTTGTAAGGCATATATACCCTCTTCAAGGGTATACAAAAAACATCAAAAAAATATATGAAAAACCTCACAAAATAACGACCCAAAAAATATTATAAGGAAGAACATATGAATGGCCTGCAAATTGTCGCAGGACCCCCAATACTCATACCCATAACCATACCCGGATATGCCAAAAAGTATTTTCCTTCTATTTTTACAGTTTGTTTGCCTTGTATTTGTGTGTGTGTGCTGGGTGATTGTGTGTGGTTTTGGGCAGCTGGGGTCGGGGGAAGAGAATATTGTAATACAATTGAGTGGAAATTTACAAATTAGTTAGCATAATAGTTGACGCAACAATGCAAGCGCCGCAGGAGTCGAAATTTGCCTAATTGAAAGCAGCTCCAATGATGGTCAAACAGTACAGTGCTACCACCACCAACAACAACAACAACAACAACAACAACACCAGTACAACAACAGTAACAAATGCAACAACAATGGGGCATAGAAGATGCAGAGACGAATGTTGCATATTGCAAGCTGTGCACAAACATTGTAAAGGCAATTACGGCCAAAATGCCAAAGTGACAGGCTGAAAACCAAACTAAAACTGCAGCAGCAAAAAAGGGTCAAAAACCAGGGGCGAAAGGGGAGTGGCAGACAAAGGGAGGAGGCCGAGGTTGATTGAAGGGTGGATTAGAATGGGAAAGTTTTTGGTCCACAACGAAGGCTGGCATATCCTTTCTATTTGTACCTTTTTTGGGGAAAATATTCTCTAAATATTCGCTGGAAGTCAACATATCTCTCACCAATCAAAGGGTATCCCAGAGCAAAGCCAAAGAACCCAAACATCCAAAACATCCTGGCCTTGTCGAGGCATGTACTCGTAGCGTACGTATCGTGTATGCATGTCTGTGTATTAGTTGTTGATCAAATTAAACTCCATTGTTGAAAATCACAACAAAATGGCGATACAGATAATAAAACAAAGGCGCACACACAAAACAGAAGGAAAGATAGAGATAGGGCTAGAGATGAAGATAGAGAGATAGAGAGAAAGGTTACAGGAAGGACAGCAGCAGCAAACATTGGCTCTTGCGGTTTTCAGCATTTAAATATTTAAAAATATTTATTGTTGAAAAATGGCAAAATATTTATAAGCCCAAAATATGCACACAAGATGGAAATAAAAGGGCAATTTTGTTTGGTATTTGTTAAGACAAAAGCCCTCGAGGATGGACACAAGTACAAGCACAAGCACAAGCATATCCATATGGACAGCCACTGAATGCAAGGACATTTATGGTAGATCCTGCCGACCTGCAGGAAGGGAGGTGACAGGAAGGTAGCAGCAGCATATGGCAGGTCATGCGTAGACAGTAGATATTTTAAATATGCAGATCAGGGAAAGGTTGTCGGGCTGTTGGGCTGTCGTGCTGTCGGGTTGTCGGCTAAGACAAACAGTTCAGAGGCGACGGCCATGTCCATGTCCTGGGGGAAGAATTTCCTGCTAATGCCTGGCGATTGTCTCCCTAAGCCTAGCACAAACATAAATACTAACTAGCGCCCCGAGGCATCCCACCCCTTTGGGGGGCAGCAGCAACAAGAACTGCTCAAAAATTTGCACATTATTAGCATTAGGTTAAAGTTTATTTTTATTTTTATTTTCTGTTGTCTGTTTTCTGTATTCTGTATTCCGTTTTCGTTATTTCGGTTTTCGCATTCATTCCATTTTGCCGTTTATTTGATTTGATTTTATTCTATTTTATATATATTTTGCTTCTGTTTTCAATGCTCTCATACTCATACTCCTTTCTGTTATCCTTCGGGCAGAGGAGCAGTCCGAGTCCTGGGCTCTGGGCTCTGGGCTGTGGACTCTGGACTCTGGGGTTCTGCATTTGCATTGAGTTGGGTGCAAATCCGTAACAAATCTTCGAAATTGTTTTACAGCTCTCCACAGCAGCATTGAAATTCATTTGATTGGCGAAAGTCTTTTACCGATTTTTATATGCATATGTGTCTGTGAGCTGTAGTGCGTGTGTGTGTGTGTGTGTGTGTTTGACTAAAAGGAATTTCCTTTCTAGTTGGAATTGAATTAAGACAGAGAGATATTTGTGTTTGTGTGTGAGTGGTGAATGCAATTCTTTATTCAATTGCAACTTAACTCAATAAATATTCAAATAAATATTCGATAAATGCTGGCCATAAACTATTATGGTATTCGATTACTAGATGAATGGAAAATGAGACTCGTTCGATTACAGACGGACGGATTGGATTCCCCTTGTAAGCGTATCCCATAAATACTCGATAAATAGCCAAAGACATTCGATAACTGGTCGACAATCATTGTTATTCCACATTGTGTTCCACCTTTACGATTTGCCCAACCCCACCCACACCCACACGAAATGCAAATGCAAATATCAGCCCCAAAAAGGTCACACAAGTCGCAAAAGGAATTGAATGGAACAATCTCTCTATACTCGCATTAGATATAGTAGGAAGTTCATGTACTATCTGTATATACATATGTATACGCACGAAATGTTCCGCCCACATCCATCCACTTTGGCCAACGGAGGAGACTCGGAGGGGCACTCGGACGAGTTTGAGTTTGAGTTTGAGTCTGAGGCGAGGCTGACCCAAAGCCAATTGCCTTTTTGCAGTGACTAAGATTTATTTGCATTTCCGTCTGAATGCATTTCTGTTTTATTTCTATAGACGAACATGGCTATTGCTTTTTACACAGCAGACACGCACATGACTACACTCACACACACATACACACAGCGATTGGGGATTGGGGATTGGAGATGGGTGATGGGGGGGGAAAACATGTTTCGGCTTTTGGCAACTAAGTTGCCCTGCGTATTCGATGGAGATTCGCGCCCTGGCCGCTGCTTTTACTCGTTCTATCACACTTGGTACAGTCCCGTCTATTGCCTCACACCATCATGTATGGATTTTGGTACAGTACCGCACTACTTCTATTTCCCTCTTAGCACTGTAGCGCACTTCCTGGTCTGGTCCTTGTACTCCTGCCATCGTTTCATACTTATAATGAAGCATTTTCTATTTGATTTCTTTCTGCAAGTGCCCCATTAACAAACTCAATTTGCAAAGCATTTGCCAGCTGGGGAAAGGAACAGGACCAGCAGGACCAGCAGGACCAGCAGGACCGTCAAGGATAATAATGGTTCAGAGATAAGAGTTTATCGGGTCTTTGTCTTTTGGCCATGTCGCTGCTCCATCTCCTGCTGCACTCATTCCTGACCAGTGCAACACGTTTCACGTGATGCTGCTGCTGCCACTGCTGCTTCCACTGCTGCTGCCACTGCTGGAATTTTTCTCCATTCTCCATCCTCCACTAACAATGTGCTTTCCGTGTCCTGGATCCTTTGGATCCTGTGTCTATGCAGAGCAGAGCAATTTAAAAATCGCTTACGGGCACGCCACTGCCATAAAATCAAGCACCATCCCTTCCTCATCGTCATCATCATCATCTTTAGCATCATCATCATCATCATCAACATCATGGAGGAGCAGGACACGAAGTAGGAGGTGCTCGAGGAGACTCCGACCCGACATTCGCTTCGTGTCTTTTCCTGCGTTTTGGTTACTTTTATTCTTATTTTCGATTTGGATTTTCGCTGTTGTTTTTTTTGCTGGAAAATGTTCAGTACGTGACAGATTTGTTATAATTAACATGATTGACGAGCTTGAGACGCCCCAGACGTGGCCCCACTACCACTCCCACCCCCCAAAAACCTGCCCCTGATAGCAATAGTTTAATGGCATATTTCGGAGAGAGACATAGAGAGAAGGAGAGAGGGAGATATTTCGAGGGAGCTGAGTTATAGTAAAGTGTGTTTGTCAAGGGGTTTGCTGTCTGTAAAGTACATAAATTTCAATGTTAACAAACAATTGCATTGCTTCGCATCGGGACACAGCGCATACGCTTCGATTGAAATCTAAATTGCATTGCAAACCAACCCTTCCGCCCATCCTTCAGCCCCTACTTGCATCACCACGCTTACAGGAGGGCTGGAGCCGGAGCTAAGGCTGGGGCTGGGGCTGGGGCTGGGCTACAAATTCAACTGTAAAAATTGCTGCAGTTAAATACTGCACTTGATAACAACTACAAATGCTCGACGTGTTAGACGCCGGGTCTAACAAGCGGCAGCCCTGCCAGGGGTACTACCATCCACAGGCACCATGCACCATGCACCAGGCACCAGTCACCAGGCGATGGTGAACAAAAACAAACAGGATATGGGCGGTCTGCGATATGTGTGTGTTTGTTTGTTTGTGTGTGTGTGCGTGTGTGTGCGTGTGTGTGTGGGGGTGTACAGATTGTTGGGGCAAGTGTATGTGTGTGTATGTGTGGGACATACATTACATTACATTGCAGTTTTTGCAACTGTAAAAGGGGCTACTGCCATCGGCAGCAATAGCAGCACCAGAATGGCAATACCAGCAACAAGAATGGGGGAATTGTAGTGCATTTTTGCCATAAGATTGTAATACTCTTTAATGAGAGAACCGTACAGCAACAAAGAACTCTCCACAATACTGTAAATATAACCAAAATAATGTAAGACCATATTGGGCTCAATCTAAGATGAACAATGGCATCATCAATCATACGAGTGTCCTCTAAGGGTCACAGAATGGGTACACAAATTTTATGAAACAGAGGTTTCAGGTCAAGGAATTTATACCTCCAAAGGGAAATCTATCAATCTGAAGTCAAGGCGTACAAGTATGATGCTCAAGAATGGATCTATCTATTGAAATATAAGCAAATATCCGCTCAAGCTTTAACAAATTCTTCTCAAGGAGCATTCTATCTTTACAATCTATCATTTTCTTTCTAGTTCAAGGCCTAACAGCTTCATGTTTGTGTTTATTTATAGCTGAAACTTCCCTGCTAATATTTCTTCGTCTTTTCAACATTCCCCTTCCATAGACATACCCCTAGAAAGAGTATTTATAACAATTGCCAGCGACTCATTGGGCTTCAACTTCAAACCAAAAGGGCAGGCCTTCCTGCCTGCCACCAGTTCGCGCAGCACTCCGCAGCATTGCGTTTTATTCAAAAGGATATTGGGCCAGTGCTGCCAATTGGCTGCCGCAGTCGACTCCTCTGCTGCGGCAGCTAGTACTGGTTACTGGTTACTGTTGCCTGTCAGTGTCCATACCACTGCCACTGCCACTTCCACTGCCATTGCCATTGCCACTGCCTGTTCTTCTTCTGCTTCTGTCATTTACAAGTGCAGCAGTAGCAGCGGCAGGAAGAGCAGCAGCAGCAGCAGCAGCAGCAGCAGCAACAGCAACACTAACAACAACCGCAGGCATCATGAAAGAACATTGTAACCGCAAAACGGAGATCAGAATTGCATATGCAAAAATGTAACTGAAATTCGTAAAATGCGAAGAGGCCAGCCAGGAGCAGGACATCCAGCAGGCAGCAGGCAGCAGCCAGCACCCAGGACACACAGGACACACAGGATCCAGGACAAGAGTCCGATACCGAAGCAGTGGGGTATCCAGCATTCACGTATCCGGAGCGATGCTACACGGCCAATCGAATAAAAAGTGCATGAAATATGTTTACTGTTATGTGTTGGCGTTTATGTTCCCAGCATTGCTCCTCTCTACTCCACTCCTCTCCTCTCCTCTCCGCTCCGCTCTCCACTCGATGCTGCTCCAGTAATAGCTACGGAGAGCTTCCTCCGCCCAGAAGGTCAATAAAAGGTCATCGAGAAGGTTATAACGGCCACGGCCAGCGTATATGAGTGGCTCCCAGAAAACCCCGTATGGAGGCAGAGACTCTGTGTGTTCTGTATGTGTAGGTGTGTGTGTGTGTGTGTGTGTGGCTGTGAACGCATAAACGTTTGCGAATGTACGAGTATTCGGGGCAGTGGCAATAGCCTTTGTGTGCGGCTTGGGTGTAGGCACAACCTGGCCCAAAAGTCAATAGGTAATCCAAATTTGTAGACGCTTTTTTTTTGGCAAGCAACGAAAACAATGCACAAAAAATGGTGGCTCTGCCAGTGCCAAAATGCCGAAAAGTTAACAGATTAGAATGAAGTGTGAAATGAACAGAGCAGAATAGGAGAGAACAGATGAGAGAAATGTAGGGTGCAGGGTGAAATGAGTATTCAAACATGATTAATTTAAACTCTTTCCGGGAAAACGCTTGCCCCTGTAGAAACTCCCAAAAAAGTTGAGCGAAACTTTTTGGCAACGTATCATTTTACACCTTTTAATTGTCAGAGAGTGTTCGAGTTGGTTTTGGCGTTGGCGTTGGAGTTCGAGTTCGAGTTCATTAGCATTCACCGGACAAACTAAAATTATCTATGGCTCTTCTCGCATCTCATATCAAATGGCCAGCACTCAAAATGCAAAAATTAGAAGAAATCCTCTTAGCTGAAATGGAATTTTACCGAACTTCCACCACCCACAGCAGAGCGTATCGTATAAATCAGCTTACAAAACTTTCATCGTATATCAACACACACTAATTATGGTAATTTTATAATTTTCTAAAAACTGGGAGAAAAAAGATAGCAAGCGGAAGAGCGGAAGAGCCGAAGAGGAAGGAAGGAAGGAGCAAACCGCAAGCCGGAGCTAGGGCCAGAGCCAGGGCCAGGGACCCTGGAGGCGTTTACTGTTGATGTTTAATAAGCCAAGACACACACACACACATACTGATGCAGAAACATTTTTGTTACAGGAGATGGAGCCGGGGCTGGAAAACAAGTTCTTTTCATGAAATTTGAACATAAATTCCAATGAACGAAACAAAACCAAAGTGCAGAGAACTGCCCACACACACCCCCACCCACCACCACTTCTCCTACTCCTGCACTTCGCTTGCCCTTCTCCTGCTTTCGCCTTACCCTTTAGTTTGCTTTTTGGCATGCAGTTTAGTGTTACCAGCCCCCCTGGGGGGAGTTCCATGCAAGAGTGGGGGTATGATGGTGTAGTGGTGTGATTGTGTGATGGTGCGAGGCAATGGGAATACCCTGAGCCCTGTGTCCTGAGAAAACTGCCCAGTCGCAGTCTCAGTCTCAGTCGCTCAGTGGCAGTAAGAAAACGCCATTTCCCCCAAGCCCCAAAGCGGCAAACTATAAAATGAAACAAATTAGTGGGAAGCTCAAGGAATCAGCCATACCCTGTAAATAAGTTCACGGATATACATTTAATCCCAGAAAGTGTGTATACAGATGTTTTCCTTTGTCTCATCATTTTCCATAGCATACTTTGCAGGGGCACCAGAAAATGTTTTCCGATTAATTTCTGTAGCATATCTTTTGGGGCCTGAATAAAGATTTCTCATCTGAAAAGAATATCGAAACATAGGAATCAATTACTTATGAAACGTAAACAAGAGAGCTGATGCTTTTATATACTAATATCTACAAATGGGCAATATTATTGGCGATATTTGTAACATATATACCCCCAAAAAAGCAGGCGGATCCAAGGTACTAAATAGAAAACGAATTCCAAGACCTGGGTACTAGGAAGGCGTGGGGACCATAAAGTTTTTGTGCCCAGCATGGGGGGACGTGGCCGTCAGAGCAAGGGCCGAAGAAGGACCCCAGCAGGACAGGATAGGACAGGACAAGACATGGGGAGGAAGACCACTGGCAAATCAACTTTGCAACTTGAGACTGTTGCAGTCTATTAAAATTACCCCGACGGGCAAGTGGGGTGTGAATGTGTGTATATGTGTGTGTGTGTGTGCATGTTTGTGGGCGGTAAAAGGGGGCGTGTCAAGCGCAAGCACAGCAATGGGCGCTAAATTAAAGGCAACTGCACCAACGGCAGCAACGGCGCGGCAACGTCGGCGGTTGCTTGCTGGTCGGTGCCTCTTCTTTATCATCTTTCTCTCTCTCAATCTGCCTCTGACTCTGCCTCGGCCTCTTTCTCTCTGCCATACTATGTCTTCTTCTTCTTGTGCTTCTTCTGGTTGTACTATTTCTTGTTCTTCTGCTTCTGGTAGTGCTGCTGCTGCCGCTGCTGCTGCTGCTGCTACTTCTGCCCCATGCAGAGCTATGTTTCCGGCCGCCGCTGGCAGTTAGCAAACGTTCCAAGTCCCAGCCAACTTTCGCAATTAGAGATGGCAACAAAAGAGGAAAATCTTGAGGGGAAAATCAGCGAGAGAAAATCGTGAGGAAAGCGTATCACGAAGCATTTGCAGCAGCAGCTCCTGCTCTGCCCAATTAGATGCCCAAATCTCGTACAGAGATCCCCAAAACATTTTCCTACCCATCTACCAATAATGGCATTTCCCTGCCATCTTTGTGGTGACCCTGAGATCGGGTCACGCTCCCATCGCCAAGCGTAATGGCTGCCTTCTACCATGCTATAGTACTTCCTGCCTGTGCTCTTGGTTACGCTTGGGCTGGCCTTTGCCTGGTGCTTCTTCGGCCTGGGCTTTGCTTCTGTTTCACTTATTTTTTGGGGGTACAAAGATGGTGGCATGGAGATCTGGGGGCATGGGGCATGGGGCCGCCCTGCATCGTAAATTTAAAGACTATGCAGCTACTTGAAACTTTTGCTGCAAGGCGTTGCCATGTAGTTTATGGCTGGACCTAACCATCAAGCTGTTGTTGCCCCCGCTGCCGTTGATGTTGTAGGTGTGTGTGCCGTCATTTTCATATCTTATAGCTGTAGTTACAATACTCGTACAAAAGAGGGAGACTGAGGATGGAAGGCCCACTTTGTGGCGGGGCACTTTTGCATATTTCCTTTGAAGGAAGGAGCAGGAGCGGGCGCGGGCGCGGGAGCCGCAGCCGGAGCCTCGCTGCCGCACTGATTGAGCAATTCCTGATGATGACGATGATGATGTTTGCTCCCCCGCTGCAACCCGCTCCTCCCCCCACAGCATACCAGAGAGTCATCTCTTGGGATATATCCATGTGGCGGCGCCATCATCAACGTTATTATGATTATTGAAAGGCATCACAAGAGTCAGCGAGGCGGGGCAGCAAAATTTTGTTGGTTTTTGGGCAAAATCATCAATATCGCATCTCATATCTCATACCCCCATCATACACTCTCTGGCCCTGCCCCTGCCCCTCTCTCTCCTGGGGGGCACTCACTTTATGGCGCATTGTTCAAACATAAAATTGATATTTTTATGGTTGTTTTTCATTCCTTTCCTTCCCTTTTGGCTTAATGAGCGGTAGTTGCCGTGTTTGTAGTGGCAGTAAAGTATGGCCAAGATTGTTTTCCGAAAAGAAGCAAAGAAGAACAAGGAAAACCAGAGCCAAAAGAAAAACTATGGAAATATTTGCCTCTTGATTGCAGAGTGGCTGTATGGAAGTGGAAGAGTGGAAAAATGGGTAAGGGATGGAATGGTACTGGTGCGGGTACGGGTACGGTTACGGGTACGGGAAGATGCCAGCTGATGATACGCTACATTGCTTCATTATAAGTTTAGCGGGGAGAGAGGCGGGAGAGGAAAGGCAGCGAAAAGTGGAAAATTGAAGAACTGATAATGAGAACTTTGTTTGATCTGATTTTAAATAGGAAAAAACCAAAAAAAAAAACCGTGTAGCGTAATTAAAGAAAGCGTAATCAGAATAGTTAGCCGGTGTTTTGCGAAAGGGAAACATCTATCGATTTTATGGGATGAAAATCAGAGGGATAAATATCCCTTCGGCATAAAGGTGGGCATTAACAGGGGATGTTCCTCGCCAAGGAACAACAATTTTTCAATTATATATACCATACATTTCTCCCTCTCCCTTTCTCATATATATATATATATATATATATATATATATATATGTATACCTACTTGTATTTATTGCATTTATAGCATATAAACTTTCTGTAGTGGTGTAGGAATCCGCTTAATTGTTCCACCAGCTCACGTACTCCTCATTTTCCTCCGGGGCCCCCCCACCCTTAGCCAGCCATTTTGGGGTTCGCATTTTTCTGCCTCAACAGGCAAACAGAACGTGGCAAATTATTTTCACACCCTAATTAACGAGAGCTCCAACTCTCGCGCCGCCTACTTTTGTGCCCGCGCCTCTGTCTGGCCCTGGCGCGCTGTCTGCTGTAGCGCCTTGATGGAGTGACACATGCCGTTCGTTCCTTCCTTGTCGTCGTCCTCAAACTTTGACAAACAAAATTAATAAGTTTCATTTGTATTTTTTTTTTTTTTGCACTCCGCAAAGTTGCAAAGTTGAGGACGGCGCTCACCTGCGCTTCTGGCTCTCGCATTAATTTGAGGGCTTTCCGTCAGACTGTCTGTCGGACAGGCTCGTTGACTCTGTGACTGTTTGATGACTGACTGACTGATATATATGCTAATTTAGTTGCTGATTACTTGGCTGCTTAATTAATATGCATGCGGAAAGTTGCCCCCGGAATGAAGCGAAATAGATCTGTGTGTAATGCAATTGCCAGTCAAAGTTCTTGATCATAGTTTTGTTTGATTTTTAATGAATACTCGAGGCAAAACAGCTCCTTCATCTCCCACTCGGATGCGTATCTCTTGAGTATCCTTCTCTCTATGTGTGTGTGTGTGTGTGTGAGCGTGTCTGAGTGTGTGTGTGGCCCCAAAAAGTTAAATGTACTTAAACTTATTTGTTGTCGACTTTCTTGTGGAGCCAAATGATTTGTATGACCAACTTTTGGGGGGGAATGGGGCTTAATAAGTTTGACAGAGAGTCAAGTTTTTGGGCACTGACTTGGGTAGGGCATGCATGTAAGTGTATTTGGTATTTGGTTTGCATATCTGTTTGTCTTTTGGGAAGTATTAAATCTAGTTTTAATTGACTTGATCAAAATGGGTTAACTTTGTGCTGATCAAAAGCAATCGCTTGGTTTTGGCTTTAGCTTTAGTTTTAGCCAGGAGCTAATTAATTTCTTACTTTCATTCACTGTTCCCGTTCTCAGAAACAAAGAGACAAAGCACCACTTAACGGGGAGAGGAATGGAATCTCAGCAGCCAAGTCAAAGCTTATAAAAAAAAGCTTATTCCACTCCTCTCCTGTCCTGTCCTGTCCTGTCTGTGTCGGAATAGTTTTTCCTGCTCCTGCTCCTGCTCCTGCCCCAGCTCCTTTGCTTTCGTTTACTTCGTTTTTTGTAACACTTTTGTAGTGCATTTTTTCGGAACATTAACTGCTGTCTGTTCCCATTATCCCTAACTAGCAACCGATAGACTCACACACTTCGTCCTACGTCCTGCATCCTGTCCCCTTGAACGTTTCCAGCAAATGGCAACTAAAGTAGCAGCCATTCACGGGGGAGAAGGAGAAGTAGGAGGTCTGCCAGAGGATGCTCTCTCTCTCTCTCTCTCTCGCTCACTCTCTTTCTCTGCCTGCAAGTCGAAGCAAGCACTCAAGTATTCACACGAAAGGGCAAGCTCTCTAGAAGAAATTGTGTGCGGCTCCCCTTAGCATTTCTCCAGTAGTCTTTCAAATGTTAAATGATGCAGTTACAACAAATTACCTCGGAATGCCGAAAGGAAGAGGGTCCTGGGGTGGGGAAAGGTATGCTCTCTCAAAGATTGCAGCTAGAGATGGCAGCGTGACAGGACGACAGGCATTGCCATCCCACCACTAATTGCACTTTGAGCAGCTGCAGATTTGGCCAGAGATTTTAGTGGCGGAGTGGAAGGAGTGGAAGGAGTGGAGTGGTTAAATATTTGGCGGGTTTTTGAATAGTTTAGCAAACTGTGTCTGTGTGTGTGTATGGCAAAATGAAGTTGTTTGCAGTTTCAATTTGGCAAGAACCAAGAACCCCTCCCTCCCTCCCCCCCCCCCCGTTTCGGGGCAGAGCAGAGAGCTCTTTCAATATCCGTTGTCGTTGAAGTTGACGTGCAATTAGGAAATGTCAGGCGGCAAGTGCTCTGCTGCTCCTCTACTTGTCCCAGTGGCAATGGTACAGGGGTGTACAAGGGAGTGGCAGGTGCACACACACACACACACACACACACGCACTGCACACATAGAGCCACACACAGGAGACAGAGGAGAAAGGAGACATGTCGCGAGGCTTACTGCAAACATAAACCGGAGAAATGACTGCACATAAAGTTGCTTTAATTGAGTTTTATGCTTTCAATTTCGGGGCGCTATTATGGCGCCCAACGTAGACAGGGTAGACACACACATACAGACACTCATATGGTTGGGGAGACGGAGACATCTCCACATGACAAGCGCAAAAACCCATAAAACTCATCTGTCAAACACTGGAAACGCCGCCTATCAACATTCATGTTCACTAATCCTTGGCATATATGCGCAAACGGATATATAGTCGAGGCGAGGCAAGGCGAAGCGAGGCATGGCATCGTCCTCCCTGCCTGCATGCTGTGTGAGTGTGTGTGCTGCCATTATCAAGGTTTTTTGTTTGACTGCATGCGAGGCAAAGAGAGTGAGAGAGAGAGAGAGAGGGGGCGGGGGAGGAAGTGTGCAAAAAGGATTAAGAGCAACGAAATGATGCGTTACTCGACAGACAGAAGGTAAAAGCTCCAAAAGAACAAGCTAAAGCAGCAGCAGGCGAAACAGCAGTCAAAAATCATATTTCTCGCTCCGGAAAAAGATGATCTATCAAATGGTATTAGTTAGGGAAAAAGCTGAAGCTAAAAGGAACGTCAGAGCAAGCTCTCCCCATGACAGCTGGAAGAAAAGTGCAGGAATTCACAGATTTTCTTAGGTCTGGAATAGATGCTGGAAAGGAACATTAAAAAAAAAAATAACTATTTTAAAAGTAAAATGGTTTGAAAAAGAAATGTGGAAAGGTGAAAACAGGGCAACCAGTTCAACAGAAAATGGTGATGAAAACTTGAAGAAAGAAATTAATTCTTTAAGAATAATCTATGTAGTATGAAAAGTATTGAAAGTATCCTCTCCCTCTTTAACCAAGATAAATGATTCTCTGTTCTCTTCTCGCCGGACAAAGTCATCTATTTATGGATTTGACTAAAACTTTAATGAATGCGCAGCGTGCCTCGTGCCTCGTGCCCGAAACAACAGAATCGGAATAACAATTCGTCCCACTCCGCGTCGGCCAAAAGCTTTGCCGAAAAGTGACTTAGAAAAGTTCTTGGTCGTTGGCCAGTTTGGTCTTAGCCGCAGAGAGAGGGAGAGGGAGAGGGAGAGGAGAGAGAGTGCTGTCATGACATATTTAATTAGACGCTTGTCAGCTGTATTAATTGATGGATTATGCATATGGTGTGTGGTATGGTGAGGTATGTGGTCTATATGTACAGGGGACTGTGGCTTGGCAATCTAATTTCGTTGTTTGCCCTGCCTGCCAGACGATAGTTCCTTTATGGTGCCCATTGATGCAGGTTTTTGCCTTGTTTTGAGCTGCTCGGCTAACCAGCAACAACAACAACAACAACAGAAACAGAAACTACGCTTTTGGTCATAATCTTGTTGTTGACATTTCTGCCCACACACAAACACAAAGCTGTCAGCCCTGCCACAGACACTGTGCCACCTACATCTACATCTCTGCCTCTCTGTGTGACACCCACAATATGCAACCGAAACCGAACTCTGCACACACACACACACACACACACACACACACACTGAAAAAGGGAGTAAAGGGAGAGCCATGGGAGAGTCTGAATGGGCGGCATATACACACGTTTTGAGTCGGACTATGAGCTGGGTTCATATATGTATGGATTCCAAGGGTTCGTGATTATGGTATAAGATATATAAAGAAACTCTCGAAATTACACACATTTTTATATATTCTCATTAAATTTCTGACCTTGTTTTATATTTAAACCATCCCTGATACATTTCTATAATAATTAAAGCCTCATTCAGTGTATTTTTAAATTGAATTCAATTCAATTTAAATTCTAATAGTATAGAATGATTATACATAGATAACAGAAGACTTTAAGGCTTTAACTATACTTACAAAAAGTCAGACATATTATTTTTTTATGATCTGATGTACTTTCTTTCAGTAGAAGAATAGTGTGTGCTTTCAGCCAAAAACTAAGAATTGTGCCATAACATATTCCATTCGATTCAATCAAAACTTAAATTCCCATTGAAGTGGTGCTGCAGTGCCACCTGCATTCGCCTCTCTGCCACCTTCATTCGCCTCTCTGCCACCTTCATTCGCCTCTTTGCCACCTGCATTCGCCTCTCTGCCACCTTCAGTCGACTGCGAGTTACTTTCTGAACAATTTTCGCCTCACGCAAAGGAATTTGACAAACAGAAACACCGCAAAACCAATCCACACCCTGACCGCCCCCGCCCCTGCTCCGCCCCGCCCTGGCCTGCCCATCCTGCCTGCCTGACAATCCTTAACCGTACAGTCACCCACATCGACCATATCGTTCCAACTCAGACATTTTTGGCCACACAGTGTGCCGGTGTAGACGAAAATTGTAATGCATTTGCCATGATTTGGCGCATAATAAATTATAACCATACCTCTCTGTGTATGTGTCTGTGTCTGTGGCTATGCGTGTGTGTGTATGTGTGTGTTGCAAAAACCAACAGAATTTATGTATGTCGCATATGTATGTGTAAAAACACCTGACGGATTTAAATTTTATCATGAGCTCAACTACCGTTGACTGACGCTCTGTCTATATGTCTGTCTGTTCGTCTGTCTTTTCGTCTGTCTTGCTGTCTGTCTGCCACAACCACTCCTATCTGAAGGCATTACCCAGCTCCATCTTCGGGTGCCTGGCTGCCTGTCTTTCACTCCTTGGCTAAAATAGTTTTTGCCTGACATGTGTATGTGTGTGTGGGTTTTCGTTGCGGATGTGGGTGTGGGTTAATGTTTTAAGTCTTTAAGCTTTTAATGCTTTATATTCTTCTGTGCTGGGCTGTGCTGTGTCGCACCTGAGAGACCATGTCTTTCCCACATACATTTTCTGGGATTTATATTATATTTTTCGGGGACAATTGCATTACTTCAGACAGAAGGCAGGAGAGAAGTTTCAGCAGATTGAATAAACTTTGTAACTGATGAAAGGCAGAGCCACAGACCCACAACCACTCCACTCCACTTCACTCCAGTCCAGTCCTTTAGTGGAAATTGCATAAATTGTGTCCAGAAATCGAGACTTTGACATGCACTTCTTTTGCCATAAAATTAAATAAATAAATACCCAATGAATGTTATGAAAAATGTTGAAACTCCTCTGCACTTGACATAATTTATGTTTAGAGCAACTCAAAAAGGGTTGAAAGCCACCCACAAAAAGTAGAATAAAAGAACGAACAGTTTTGACCAGTTTGGAGTTATCTCTGGGTGACTCTTTGGCCTTCGTGCTGTGCCCGCTGGCTTTTATGTAATTAATCACAATTTGCGGATACACAAATTGTCGCAGTAAAAGTCACATTTCTTCAACAAACAAAACGAAAACGAAAAGGAGAAAAAGGAACAGGGAGGCGGCGAATGAGACAACAAATAAAAGCAGCCAACGAAAATGGGGCCAAAATAAATTCAGGCTAAAAGAAATCAAATAGAAACGAGGGGGAGAGGGTGAGGGTGAGGTAGAGAGAAGAATAGAGAGAGAGAGAGCGAGAGATGGTAAGAAAAAACGGGCTGCACTTCCGTTGCAGAGCTTCCGTTTCTGGCCCGTCGTGGCCCTGCTGGCTGCTGGATGCTTCAAACTTCTTCGTTGGCTTCTGTGGCGCAGTCAAATAAATTGCGCCCTCAAATGGAAATGCAACCCAGACTCAACTATTTGTCTCACTAAAAATGGCGAGACCATTTGCCCTACCCCACCCCACCCCATCCCTCAGCAGCCCCTTCCGACGCTGTCTCTGTCTTCCCTTCCTCAGTATGTCCAAAGGGGCAGTGAAAAGTCTCAAAAGGATGTCGTTGGCCATTGTTTGCCTTTGACTGCGCACTTTCTGGTGCCATCTTTTGGCCGGCCCTGGCTGCGGCCCTGCCTTTCTTAACAAAAGTCAATGGCAATTAAGCAGACGTCGCGTCGCATCGCATCGCGTCGCGTCTCTCTCTCTGGCCTGGCCCTGTCGCAGTGCGATCCCATAGCCATAGCCATTGCCATTGGCAGAGACGAGGACAGAGACGGAGCCAGAGCTAGAGCCAGAGCCAAACCCACGTTGATGGTCAAAAGTTTGTCGCAAAGTTTGTTTCCCCCCTCTCGCAGTCGTCCTGTCTTCCCAAAGAAGACAAAAAACCAGGCCAAATTACTGTCGTCGGGGCCCATGTGAGTGGGCACACAAGGCGGATGAGTTATGTGATAAATACACAAAAATTACTTGGATTTATTCGCCAGTAATATTTTAAATCATTTTTCTGTGTGTGTGTGGGGCGTCATTTCTGAATGGCAATTGTTGATGCAGGATGGTGTAGGAGGAGGGTTGGGATGTGGATATGCCCTAATTAGTCTGTAAACTTTGGCGTACAAGTGCGCTCGATTGACAGCTGCATACCTCTCATAATGCATATCCGAGAGATGGCATAGATATACTTTGGTTTTAGGGAGGTCTTCGGATGGGAACAACGACCGGAAGAGCATCATCTCAATCTATCCAATAGAAATGATCTGTAAATCTATTATTTGATAACTATAGCTAGACATATGTCTGTCTACGAACGTTTAGTTTGGACCTTGCCACACCAAGCAGAAGCCTGTTAAGGGCGGATCTGAGGCAGATTTTCAGCTGTCCTCCCGTCCAACAGACTGAGGGGCACTGCCGCATGACGCCATAACGCATTTATATTTATTTTACAAGTATTTTTCAATCATTTTCTCACTAGAAGATCGTCTAGATTATATGATATCTTCTTCTAGAAATAAATACCTAAATTTAAACATTCAACCTAATATTTTCATATTAGTTTCAAAATGTAATTAAAAACACTTTCATTTTAATATTTTCACTCTCGGATGCAAAGGCTTTAGATCAAGTTATCAAGTTTCTAAAAATTAGCGAAATCTTTCTATCTTATCTATTACTATCCAAAAACATCGTGTGAGTTATCTCCTATTAACATTTCACTCTTCTAAAAGAGAGTCCCTTACCCATTCCATTGCGCACACCACACGTCCTTTATCCTTTATCCCCCTCTGGTTGCGCATTTCAATTTTAAATGACAAAGTTATGGGATGCGATGCCCATCCCGTCCCATCGCATCCCAAGATCCTCATAAGAGACTTTCGGGAGCAACAGACAACTAAATGTTTCCCTTGAAACCGGATGTGTGCACAAAGTGTATGAGTGTATCTCTGTGTGTGTGTGTGTATGTGTGTGTTGGTATGTGTGTGTTGTGGCTGCATTTTAAACAATGAATATTGCACATGTGTTGGTGCGGCTTCCTTTAACCTTTTTATGACTGACCCGACCAAAAACCGCTGGGGAAAACGGGAAAAAAGAGCGGGAGAAAGGAAAATGTGGCCGGAGGACAGGGACGGAGATGGGGATGGGAATGGGGACAGGAACGGGGATGGGGATGGGTACATGGGGAGACGTCCAAACCATTGCACGAAAAATTAGAATTGCTAATGTTTGCGGTAAAAATTTTGCTACTACCATGCATGTGTATGGCTTTGTATGGGTGTGTGTGTCTGTGTGTGTGTGTGTGTGTTTGTGGGGGTGTCTGTGTGCGTTCATCCATGTGTGAGTGTGTCGCGATGTCTGCTCTCTCTTGGCCATGTTTGTGTTGGCCAGTTTTTAGTTTTGACTCCGGCTTGCAGAAGCATGAAATTAATTTAAATTTTGCGCACTTGGCTAATTTCTTTTGCTCCACCAACAAAAAACCCAAAAAAAAACGAAAGTTAAAATATACTCGAAAAAGAACAAACGGAATGGATAAACCAGAAGGAAAGGATTTAGCTATAAAGTCGAATGCTTAGACACTCTGATAGATCTATTATCCAAAAGCGTTTGCTTTTGATGTGCTTTGAAAGCAGAATCTCTGATTGAATTTTGATTGAATTTTGTTTAAAAAGATACTAATTTTTCGGAAGCTCCTTTATTCCTTCTCTATTTTCAATCAATGTACCCTCTGAAAGTGTATAGAAAAAAGAGAAACCCCTAGCGAAAACGTATGGCCTCGACTGTCTGGAGAAGGTACTAGCTTGGAGATTGTTTGGTAAGCACTCTCTCTTTTACCCTCTCTCTCTCTCTCTCTCTCCGAGATAATAGTTTTAATAGTCCCTTGAGCGGCCTTAAAAATGTATGCGCCGCGTTATGAGCAAAGAAACGCTGCGATAACTGGCAACACTGCGAACCCAGGGACCTCTCTTTGGACCTCTGGAGCTCTGGAGCCCTGGAGCCCCGAAGCCCTGGACTCCCGCTTTCTGCTTCGTTTGTATGCAAAATCGTTTTACATTTTCGTTTCATTTCATTTTACTTCCACTCTCCACCGTCTGCCCTCTGCCCTCTGCCCCCCCCTGCGCTTTTGGCCAGTTTCTTTGGGGGATTGCGGTGGTCCGTGCGCCATGGCTGAGTGGCCGAGTGAGTGTAATCTATGATTAGCCGTGAATGTAGCGAAAGGTAGAACTCGGTCTCCATGGATTTGAAAGTTCGTTTTGTTGCTCGCTTGATATTGATATTTTATGATAATTTGGGGGAACATAATATTTTTCGTGAAATTAAGAGGATATTTTGAATAATCCATGAGTTATAGAGGGTATTTAAGGGTAATCGAAAGATAATGCCCCCGGGATAGTACTCAAGTAATCATATGAGAATCCTTGAAGTGTTGATCTATAAGTACTGAATTTAATTGGGGAATATTCGTCAACAGGATAGAGCTCTACTCCAAAAAATATTCCATGCAAATTTCAAACCACAAATCGAAATATTCGACAGAATATTCGTTCCCTCTTTCAACGCAGAGCCTGCGCTCCCCGTTGAAACAAAGTCAAACAACACTTGCAATTAATCAAAACCCATAACATCGCACAGTGCCTGCAATTCGTATGCAAACACGCATATCATATGGGGAATACCAGGGGCCGAAGCAAACTTACACGGCGCCTGCTGGCCTGCTGGCCTGCCGTCCTGTTGGGCCTACATTGACGGGTGTTGCAGGATGTTCGGAGGATGGTAATGGGGTCTGAGAGGACGTCTGGCTGTGGTAACGTAACGCATTAAGTATGCGTTTTAATTAACTTTTGATGGCCGGAGACGAGAGCTCGAAAGCAGCAGGCGGCAGTCGCCAGTCGCCAGGCGGCAGATGGCAGATGGCAGTACCGTACCTCTCTCGGTAAAGCAACAGGACAACGGGACAACGAGGCACTGTCCAAAAAAAACTTTTTATGCAAACGCAACAAAAAAGTCTCCTTCGGTTAGGTTGTGTGTGTGTTTTTAAATATTTAATGCTGTTTTGAGAGGCCAAAAGCCGGCAAACAGAATGGCTCTCTCCTCCTCTCTGTCTGTCTCTCTTTGGATTTGCAGATTTAGCGTGTGTGGGTCAGAAGTGGAACCTGAATGCAGGACGCATGCCTCGAGAGCAGGAGACCAAGAGAGCCAAGAGATTGGGGAAGGTTCCTCCACAGCGTCTGCGCTTTGGCAAAAGCCGGGGGACTGCTTCCCGACGATGGCTGTGGCTACTACGCCAAAAAGGCTCAACAACTGAAATGCGTATACACACCCAATACTCGTGGATCCTGAAGGGGGAAGGGGAAGCGGAAGGGAACACACATACAGCGGGGCGGGGGAGGGACTGACTGAAGTAGGAGTTACTACCGTGTGTGGGCGGCAGTGCATTTTGGCACAGCTGTTGCTGCTGCTCGGCGCTCGGGTATCGGCGCTCAGATCTGCTCTGCTCGGCAATCCATGCCGCTCCACAAGCCTTTGCTTTTACCCGCTCCTCTGCTCGATTTACGCTCCACAATCTCTCTCTCTCTCTCTCTTTCTGTCTCTCTTGCTCTCTGTCGCTCTCTCTCTATCTCTCTGAGTCTCTGTGTCTATGTCCGGCTTTGGCCAGCAGTGACGTCAAGTATTTCTGTCTTTAATTAGTCAGGCATGGCATCGTATTCTCAGGATCATCATCTTTATAGCCATAATCATCATCATTATTGACCGACCGCTTGCTGGGCGGCAATTATCGTAATTTAAGCATCCCATTAATAAGCCAGCCACAATATTTGTCTATTCATGGGGTCAGAAATCGACAAATCGACAAATCCAAAAGTCCAGATTTCGCCATGGATATAGTATTTCCTGCAGATATAAAGGCGGCACGCCATTAGTCGGAACCAGGCAGAGCAGGGCAGAGCAGGGCAGAGCAGGGCAGAACAGGGGTTTCTTGCTTTCAATTAAATGCGCTTTGCCCTGGCATAAATCACGCATACGCCGCGTGGCCCCGCACAGCATTCGATTCGATTCGATTCGATTGGCAATGGAAAGAGGGTAAGGAGGGCGCTCGGTGGATTGGGTTAAGTGTAGGAAGTGAGAGATGAGTGGAAAGTCGTGGTGCTCTATTAATTTTAGCACTGTCACTCGCCACACGGCTGCTCTTGTATTAATGGCGGGACCTCAAAAGCAATTCAAGATGAACTATGGCAAATGTCTGGAGCGGAAGCGGAGAAGAAGGCACAAGGCAGAAGCAAGAAAGGATAATCAATAAGAGGCAATTAAAGTTTGAATTTAATGAAATTTTGATTTAGTTTAGGCATATCTTTTGCTGGAAAATGTTAAAGAGATATCTTTTCTGTTTTCATTTAACCACCAACTAAAAGCTAGGTATCTTCTTGCATTTGACACATCTCTAAGCAAACAAAATCAAATCAAAATCAGCCGCCCCAATCCCCAATTCCAATCCCAATCCCAATCCCTCGATTCATAAAGAGATGCAAAACGGCATCAAATATGCCAAACTCCAAATGGGCAGAAGAAGCCAGCCACAGCCAGTGCCACAGCCACAGCCAGAGATATTCTGCATCCGTGGCAGAGGAGGCGGCAGAGATTCTCGTACAGATGGCGACACAGACAGATAGACAGACAGACAGACAGATGGATAGATGGATGAATGGATGGATGCGAATGATTTATGCACAAACTCTAATTAAACTGTTGACTCAGGCAAATGAAACATGCGGTGATGTGTTATTAACACCAAAAGCACTTAAAATGTTTAAATAGCAATTTTCCCAGAGCGTCCCAGAGCCCATTTATGGCCCATAATTACAACAACCAGCTAGGCGGAGTATAGCCAAAGAGATGGAGATGCAGATAGAGAGATAGATGGATAGAGAGATAGATAGAGAGATAGAGAGGAGCGGAGCTTTGGCTTGATGACAAGTCAAATGGAAGACAGACGACGGATCATATGAATTATCTAAAACCGATAAAATGAGGGCGGGGGGGGAGGGCTGGGCTTTTGTTTTGCCTCGGGTCTTATGCCTTATTTAATTAAACGATTTTCATTTCCAGATAATTGGACAGGAAAATCTTAAATTTCCCATTTGCCCTGCTGCACATGCATTGGCATCGTGTTCATGCAGGAAAAGGTTGTTCAAGCCAAGTCATCTCTGCGTATTACGTATACGTCATGTTGTAATGAACTTCGTTCCAGGCTGGCCTCTGCCCTCAGCCTGCACTCAGTTTTCATTTGCGACGACTCTCCCCGCTCCTTTATCATCTTTCCAGCCATCATTTATCCATTTGTCCATCCATCCATCCATCCATCCATCCATCCATCCATCCATGCTCCTTCTCTGGGGCTGGATCCTCTGATTATATTGAATGGAGCGTAAATTGCGAGCAGGCTGAAGTCGGCAAAGCCATTGCCGTTGCCGTTGCCGTTGCCATTGCTGTTGCAGCAGCAGCAGCAGCCATACAACTTATTCATGAAAAATGAAATGAAATTAATTGCAAATATGAAAACTTTATTAAGCGAATTTATAGCTGCACAGAGCACAGATTTCAGCTTGTCTCCTGTCCCCATCCTCTGTCTCTGTTCCTGTCTCTGACCCTGTCCCCATCCCCTGCCTTTACCGTCACTCCGTAAGGTTTAAGCATTCAAATTGTGCAGATTCCACATAAAAACTGGCTGTCCCAGCTCCACAGCAGACTCTCCTTCCCCACTCGGCCATAAAACGGTTGGTAAATCCAGCTTTATGGTTAAAACTAATAATTTCCGTAACCCGAAAAGTCCTAAAAAGTAGGGGTAGACCATGGACCGAGGACCGTGGACCGTGGACCATGGTCCAAGCCAATGAATATACCAAAAAGAAAAATTAAAAAATTATATTGTTGCTGGAAAGGCTGGGAGGGGAGGGGTAGGGGAACAGATTTTATGACAATGAAGATAACATTTTAATGGACAGCTGACAAAAAGACACGGACAGGGAGGGCACAAGCAGAAGATGAGATGAGAAGAATATGGAAATAGTACTATTCAAAGAAGGTAAAATATTCCTTAAAGCTAGGAAGGGAAGAGGAGCAGAACGGACGGCTTGGGCAGGGATTGCCCATTGCCACTTGGTCACTGTCATGCCAACAAGTCCAAATACTTATCCATCAATAGTCGATCGGTTCGTCGTTGTCGCTGATGTCCTGCCAAGTGTAGAGCACTGAAGTTGAAGCAATTCCTCTTCTAACTGGGCTTTATTGAAACAAAATATAACATCTCAAACAAAATTTAAATTGAAACAACTAACAAACAAAATAAGAAGATTTAGAAATCGCGCTTGCTCTAGTCTAACAGAATACACGAAGTACGACCATCAAAATTACGACTAGCATAATTGAAAACATCTTAGGACTGTGATTATAAGCTTCGTATAGGAAATCGACAAAGTTTTGTAGAGCCGCGGAGGTACTGAGCTCGTCTGGGCTCTGGGATCGGCGGACCTGCGGCTTAAGGTCCAGAGTACGGGTGCTGCTGCGACTGTTGCGACCCCCAATCCCTTCAGAACGCACACGGGTCAAAGGGCGAGCATAGGTATTGGCGTTCTGTTGTACATCGGGCGCCTCGTCTTTGTCGTTGTCGTCGTCGGTCAGCTGGAAGACAAATGGTTTGCGTGGCTTTAAGTGACGGTAGCGTGAGGTAGAGGCCAGAGCTGGGGCCTCTGCAGTGACATTGCTCTGGGCTGGCGAGCGCACGTCATAGGTGTATGCCTGTCTGCGTGGTGGATCCACAACTGGGTTTCTGTGGGCCATCAAAGCACTCGAGACAGCCTTCTTGCTGGTATACTCATTTATACTTTTGGAAAGTGATCCGGGTTTTTCCAACTGCTCGTTAGCTTTATCGTCCGACTCCAAGATGATCTTCGAGTTTACCTGCGAAGTCTTCTGATAGTATTTGGTGCGCTCGGGCGGACTCGACGGTAACTCGACGACTTGAGGCTCCAATACAATCTCCACTCGATTGTCCGGGGACCTGAGGATGCGACGCGTCTTGAACACCAGTTGTATAGGGCGACGAGGGCTAGCGGCAATGGTGCGGCGTGCATTGGTGGTTGCAGTGCCCGGCTTCGCTCCTTCTGGCTTGTCCATCGGAATGGCAAAAGCCGCTGGTGCAGCTGGTGCAGCCGGCGCCAGGATCTCAAGCTTGCTAGCTGACGACGCCTGACCACCAAGGGCGGGGCGCATACGCTTGTCCAGCACTTTCTGGGGGCTCTTTGTCACCTGGACATCGGCAGCGGTTAGGGTGCCCAAATCATCGGCCATTGTTAACAATTTGGGGAAATTCAATTTAAAAACGTCACTTCAAATGAATGGCAAAACAGAGCAAAAAGTAGAAAAATATTTACTTATTTTTGGTGAACACAACTATGAAATTTCCTTATCCAACTGGTAAAACGTAACGAATTTTCAAGCAACGCCTACCTCCTATCTATTAGTCATAGATATTACAAAGGTATTCAGTGTGCTATTTATATGTGACAGCTTAGGCAGAGTTAACTAATCAAAAAGGAGACGAAAGCACGTCGCTTCGTTGCGACTCATACATACATATGTACAAACATATGCTTAGGCCCGATGTTGAATATTGCTATTAGCCTATTCACACTGAGTACCGTTTACCGTCTATTTCCTAGACGGTGCGTAAGGTTTTGCCGTTCCGAAAATTTCCCAGTTTGTTCCACCGTCTATTTTAAATGTTCCTAAGCCGCACGTTTCTATGCGATATTTAGACGGTAAACGGTAGACGGTGCCAGTGTGAATCGAAGTTTCACCATCTGTCAAAAATCCCAACGTTTCCCCTTGACGGACTCAGTGTGCAGAGGGTATATAACATTATTATAAATGTAAACATCGATATCGTAATACGTAATACAAAAACTCTATATACATTGATCGATGTTTATCGATCTATCCCGTTCTGTTGCTTTATCGACAGTGATGCCCGAAAATGAAAATTCAAATAAAATCGGTATATAGAAAAGCCATCTTCGTGTGTTTTTTAATCGTAATCGTTTGCATCGTTTTCCTACATATTACCGTGGAATAAGTGGAATAAGGACAGTTGGAGGCTGCGTTACCAAATTTATTATAGCGTATGCAATATTTCCAGCACGGTATTATATGGGCAAAAATATATCACGAAATAGTAAAATTTTGGAAACAAATTATTGTAGTTTAAAAGTAATTGGGTAGCCTTTTATTTCCAATAAAAAAATTACAGCAATCGAATGAACTGTTTTAAAGATATAAGCCTAAAAATTACCTGACGCTAGGTTACATGAAACACATATAAATTCATGCTAATAAAATTTTAAAAATATACCGTTATACGGACCAAAACTGGACCATTTCTCTGGTATTTCAAGAATCATTTTTTCTATGGGAGATCATAAAAAAGTGAACTTATGCTTTTTTCAACGGGTTTTCAGATCCAAGTTAATGATAATACAGGTCAATTATGTAAATTAGTTCATTTTTAATAGATTTAAGACATAATATTGAAAAAAAACTATATGGAAATTAGTTTTTATTGAATTTAAAGGTTTTTTTTCCAAAAGGAAAACAGGAAAGAAGACATTGAGTGCCGTTATATTAAACATTTAGTTTAAATACATAAGATACGAATATAATATACTAGATATATTTATTTTACATTTTGCTTAAAAGTGAATTCAATTCATTTTCACTTAAGCGAATATTCATAAATATCTAAATATGAGCACCACCATTTCATTTAACCATGCCCTTTTTTCTCTGAGTGTAGTGTTATAATTCAGTAGGTACTTGCGTACATTATTTTGTGGGTATTATATACCTATTTAATTTATGTATTTAATTGGTATATTTAATGATTGAATTCATAATAATGCCAATCAAATTCCTTTTCATTTTCATTTTCTGGCAAAATATTACATACGTACGAGTATTTTCCTGATCTTATCCCTAATTATGGTTCATTCAACTCGCATTTTGGCTGGCAGCACTTTCCGGAAAAATTATGCGCCGCAATTAAGAGATAAACAATCAGTTAAAGCAGAGTGGAAATCTTGGACATCTAGAAGAGGGAAACTGTGGCAAGGCAGAGACGGAGATAGCGCAGACACACACAGTGGCAGCCAGAAGTGGGTGGCTGGCGTCGCCTGCCAAAAGCCACACTCAGAGACACAGAAAAAGGGAGCGCGAGCCAGAGGCAGTGGCAGTGGCAGTAGCGTGTGGCAGCATCAAGTAGCAAGTTGACTTCTGCTGACCTTAATTACACTCCAAAATGCATGCGACATGCGGCGACCAGCGACCAGTGACCAGAGACCGGCAAGCGGAATCGGTTGGGCATCAGGGTCATCATCAGACCCCGTCCGTCAGTCCTTCATTCAGAGCATCCAATGACATGCGAAAAATGCAGTTAATTAGCTATGAAGGACTTTCTCTCTCCCGTCTCCCATCTCCCATCCTCTCTCCCTTGAACGGACACTACCAAATGGAGCGCAAAGAACCAACAGAACAGAGAAAAAAAAATATAAAAAAATGAAAGCACAGAACAGCACAAAATTTATGTGCATTCAATTCAATTGCAGTCTCTCTCGTCATCGATTGAGGCATCGGCCTGGCGGCCAGCTCTCGTTTGAAATATGCCAGAAACACTCGCGCACACATACACTGACACACACACACACACACACACACATTCGCAATCACAATTGGGGGGCCATAAAAATTCACTCAATGGCAATTAAGTTTGGCCATCGCCCGGCCTCTGACCATCGCCAGCGCACCAGGCACCAGGCACCAGGCACCACCAAACAATACCAAATCAACCAGAGATTCGAGAGTCGAGCCAAGCCACCTCCCCTTGGCCACCAGTCCCCCAGTCCCCCAATCACCAGACCTTCCTCCGACAAAAACCTCTGCAAACCTCCGCAAACCGTTGATGACAACGTCGACATCGCGGCATTATGACTCTTGGCTTAAAGCCAGAGATCGAAGCAGCGGTAACCGAAACCCAAACCCAAACCCAAACTGAAGCGAAGCTAACCAGGAAAATCAGCCAAGCAGTCAGTTTAGCTTTTGGGTTTAGTTTTTTCATGTGGGGTGGGGGGGCATAGCAAATGTGGCATAATGAAGCAAACCAGTTGCAATAAGAGAGCCAAAAAACATAACCGAAAATGGTAAGCGAATGGTGGGTGTTCTCAACAGGGAAACCCCTTCAAATTCAACCACGAAGAGGGAAGTCAATGATGGATTCGATAGAATATCCCTAAAAACTGTGACAAAGATTAGAAAACAACATTTTGCAGCAATTAAAAGACACCTTCTGCTGCTGAAACTCATTCAATAAACAGTGTTTGGTTGCTGTTTTGCCAGAACATCTCCTACATCCTACACAGGAATGCTATCAAATATTGCAGCCTGCAATTGCTGTAAGCCAAAAGACATTCAAGGTAAGCTGCAGGCAGGTTGCTGGCTCGATGGCTGGCACTGGAAGTCAGGAAGGCATCTGCTTGGCACTGCCACTGCCACTGGCACTGCCAGTGGCCAGGCAGGCCAATTGGCCGTGGTCACGCCAATGGCCAACTGGAGAAGACGACCGACGACCGACGCCGACTCCTACACACTAGTACGAGAGCACACTCAGGAGGGCAGTTTCTTTTTCCTTATTTTTTCTTCTTTTTTTTTTGTCGAGGAGGAGGCCACATGGTCAGCGTTGGCCCGAAACGATAAAATATCGCAAATCTATGAAGTGCCCTACCCAATCCTTTTCTTTTTTTTTTCTTTGCTAAGAGGCAAAGCGCAGGGGGGGGAGAGGAGGTGGTACTTGTGAAAATGAAATTGAAAAAAATTGCATTGACGCCATAAATCAAATGGTTATGTGTCAAACCATCATCATAGTGTGTGGCTGCTTACTAAGGGTGTGTGGGGTGGGGCTGGGGGTGGACGGGGGGTGTATAGAGTTTTTAGATTGCTGATTTATCGTAGAGTTTGGCTAAAAGGTAGAGCTGCTGGAGAAAGTTAATGGTATTGCGCCAAATTGAAGTTGGATGGCAGTAATCTAGGAGCCAAAAAGGCATTCATTTGACACCCAGTTTCTGAGGTCCTTCTCCTTGATATTTAATAACCATTTTCCATTTGCCTGCAATAATTTCTATACAAATATGTGCACAGAATGCTGGAATCCTTGAATCCTTCAATCTCATATGCATTTCCATTCCCTTTGAGCTCAGATTTCAGCCGTACACAGCTATGCAATTTACAAACTGAATTTATCATTTTACAGCGTTGATTTTCAGGGCATCAACGAGTATGTGCTATATATGTGTGTGTAAGTCCGAGTATGTGTATGTGTGTACATTTTGCATAAACAGTATTTCATTTCCCTTTTTCATAATTGATAATTGCAAACGATTTACATTTTGCTGCAACTGAATTAAGCCAAAACGACTGGACACATGGCGAATATTTAAATATGCAAAGACCGAAAAGTTTATCCCAGCCAACTTGTTGCAGCCACACACACACACACATACAGAGGGGGGGGAGGGGGAAATTTTCTATGCGCATATATGGAAAATTTTCAAAAAGTAGAAAGAGCAAAATACCATTTTGTCTGTCTCTCTGTGTGTGTGAGTTGGAATAATTTTCAATTAAATGAACGAAAATTTCCGTCACTCAACTTAAGTAAATTGAACCCCCGTCCACCCTCCCCCCTTTCTCTGGCTCTCCCCTCTTTATAGAGCCATAAAATGGGTAAAGAACAAGAAGAAAAACATTTATTAGCAACATTAAGTGCAGACACAAGCAGATGACTACTTATGTGCACTCGGTAGCTGGGTAGCTGGGTAGTTGGGTAGTTGGGTAGCTGGAAAGTTTTAACTAAAACTCGAACAATGCCTCGAACAACTGTGAATGGGCATGCGCCTGTTAAGTGACCTTTTTATTGTACTGCATGTCCCCCCGTAACTATAAACGGAATCTCAGTCAATTGTGATAACAACAATCAGCTGCAGAGCAACAAGAGCGACAAGAGCTACAAGAGCTAACAGCCAAGTGGACCATAAAAAAGTAACCAACAGCGCGAGTGGCAGAAGAGCGAGAGAGAGAGGGAGACACGGAGAGAGAGAGCCTCTTAAAAAGAAACAGAGAAAAGTAAATTTTAAATGAAGCGCATTGCATTTATCCCAGAGACCTCTCGACAAGATGCTTAAAGGATTACAATTGCATTGAGCGGAGCAGAGTGCGGAGTGCGGGGAGAAGAGACACACGAAACTGCAGGAACGAAGCCATCAGGAGCGGACTGAGCAAGGACTGAGCGAGGACTGAGCATGAGAATGAGAATGAGGATGAGCTGACTTACGCACAAAAGCAAAGCAAAAGGAAAACTTTTGCCAGCCAAGCCGAAGCGGAACGGTGCTGTACTCAAAGTGGGAATACAAGGAATAAAGGGGCCAGCTTTTAGCGAACGAATCTGTAGATCCAGTGATCCAGTTCCTTGTGAGGTATATGCCATAGTCGACCGATTTATAGCTATTTTGCCATTGGTTTCCTGGAATAAAACACGAGTACATAAAACTTTTAAAGTCCTTCTTTAAAGCACCCAAATGCCTCTTTTCTTCTTTAGCTCTTCTAAAGGACATGAAAGTTAAGGAGGAGCGTGCAAATTCGCTAAAAGAAATATACAATGCAATTGCAATTGCATTTGCAGCTTCAATTAGCAACTTCTATGGAATATATGTATCAACTAAGCGACTCCTAACCCTGCCTGCAGAACCACTCTGGATGCAGGGCAACTAATCAAAAACTGACATAACGGGGGAATGGGATATGGGATATGGAAACCATGCCAACCCACCGACCCACCGACCCACCGACCGATCCGCCGACCGACGACAAGTGACAACCACATGGCAATGACCAGAGCTGACAGCCAAGCCTGCCCCGTCCCCCAGAACCGCCATCGCTAATTTGCCGACATTTAACAGCAATGGATGCTACATCAGCACGGCACTCCACTCCACGCCACTCCACACAGTAGCAACAACTGCCTGCCTGCCTGCCTGCCTGCCACACGGAGCAGCAACAATTGCCATGAAGCCCAGCCAATGCATCAACGCTGCTGCTGCTGCTGTTGCTGCTGCTGCAGTCGGTTCAAATTGTAATGCATCTGATGAATTAGCAGGAATACTGCAGAAGGAGCGGCAAGGACCGGCAGGGGCAGGGGCAGCGGCAGCGGCAGAGTGGCATGGCAAATTGGTTATGGAATGAACAGCAAATATGCAACAATTATGGATGCCATATGAGCTACCGGAATAGTTGTAATTAGCCAAAGGTTTCCAATTGACAATGGCAGCAGGAGGAAATGGCAAATGCACATTGCGTATACGCACACTCGTGGGCATATAGGCGACCGGAAATGGGCTTTAATAAAGCCAATTGAAAAATGCACAAAAAGTATTTGAGTATTGAGCGAAGAGAATGTGCAGTGCAGTGCAGAGTAGATTAGATTAGAGGAGAGGAGAGTAGAGGTAGAGTAGAGTAGAGTAGAGTAGAGTAGATTAGAGGAGAGTAGAGTAGAGTAGAGTAGAGGTAGAGGTAGAGCATGGTGTTGTCTGGGAAAACTTCTACAAATGATTGTTAATTCAGATGAAATCCCATTGAAAACACTACTAATTAACCACAATCCAATCCGCTTGTAGCAGGACTCTCATCCTGACACTGACCGACGGACCAACGGTCGCACATCAAATGCTCATTTTCCGTTAAACCAAAATTGGATTTTCGTGCACGCCAAATGAATGGAAATGAATGAAGCTGCTATCTGCAACCGAGCCACATACAATTTACTATAAATTTGCATAATTTTATTTTACATGCATTGAATTTAATGCAGGCAAAGAGACAGAGAGACAGAGAGAGAGAGAGAGAGAGAGAATCAACAGCGCATCACCAAATATCCATCCGAAAACCAACATCTGGAACAATGGGAACGAAAATGAACATTTTAGAAATGCTAGCGACCTTCTGGACCGAACTGCTGGACATGTCAGGGACTTTTCGTTCGACGTGTTCCGTTTTGTTAAGCACAAAGAGCGACCCAACACTGACACTGACAGAGAAAGCGATATACGCAGATAGATAGATGAAGAGAGAGAGAGAGAGGGCGAGAGAGAGAGAGATTTCCTGGCTCTGAAACATGAAAATTGTATTGCCAAAATAAATGTAAATTGATCGAAATGATACTGGAGCTGGGGCTGGTGACAGTGGGTCCTGTGTCCTGGGTCCTGGGGACAAGTTCAATTGTATAATTAAAACCGAAAATGATATTTGATTTTCGGCGACAGGCTGTCTCAATGGGTTAATGTTTTGTGGCTTGCATTTTGCATAATAGATTTGTGTGTGTGTGTGAAACTGAATTATGGCCCACAGCCACGCCATGGCAGGCCACGCCACCATGAAACAATACGGCTAAAGAACATTAAAGAAAACACTTGCACACAAAACAGTCAACAGCATAAACAAGGCTCGAAAATGCACTGAAAGGGGGCCGCACAGAGGGGTTAAATCTCAAGCGCACTTAGCACTTTTCTCTAAGAGAAAACAGAGAGAGAGAGAGGTAGAGCGAGAGAGCAGGCACTGTTTGAATGGGGCAGGGGCAGGGACAGGGGCAGTGGCAGGCAGAGTTAAATGCACTTACTTCAAAGCGCCAACAGCAACAAAAGAGCCAACGAGTTGGGGCCCCAAAAAAAAGTGTGGCCAAGTCACACACAACACACACTTAGTTACACTCACTCACACACTCAAACACACACACACACAAGCAACAAGGGAAACCACTTAAAAGTAAAGCCAAAAGCCATCCATGTAAATTTTTCTTTAACTTTTCTCCTTTACCATTTCTTTTCCACTCATATTTATTTAACATATTTTCCATGGACTAAATGTGTGTGTGTGTGTATGAGTGACTGACTATCCATGCATGTGTGTGTGTGTGTGTGTGTGTGTGCGCGCCTGCCACGCCCCTAAATTAAATGCCGCCCCACGTCCTTGTGTACATTTCATGCAATTGGATTACATGGCACTGCTTTCCATTTTTCTTTATATTTTCCTTTTTGCCGACGTCGACGACGACGACGACGTTTTCTTACATTTTCGTTTCGTTTCGCTTTTCTTTTTATTCTCTGGCTTGCCTTTTGTACAATTTCATTATTTCATTTTGCAAGCAAAAGGAAAAATGTTTTTCCACTGGATTTTCTTCTCGTTACGAGTGCGAAATTGGGAGTAACTTTGCATGCGCCGAGGGTTTTGACATTATTTCGGCAGGGTTTCGTATCGTTTCGTTTCGGAGAATGTGGCAGGTGGCATGTGGCATGTCGCAGGCGGGCAGGCAGGCAGGAGGCAGGGGGTGAGGGGTTTAAGCAGAAAGCAGGAGAAAATAATACTAATCAGGAAATTGTTCCATGAATGGTTTCCATCGTGAACAAACATTTCAATAGAAATTAATGAAAATTGGATTCAAATTCAAGCATAAAAAAAAAACAATAAATAATAATAAAAATAGCAACGAAATATGTATATTTTAAGAAATAGAACAAAAGATGGACAAAAATATCTCTCTGTCAAAAAAGGTTGTGCAATAAGAGAGGGAGAGAGAGAGAGGAAACCCTATAGAAGCTGTATATTTTTCCTTTGTCTGGGAAAACTCTAACAAGTTTTCCCTTTTCATTTGGACTAATTGAATTTATTTCTGTTTCCTATTTAAATTTACAATTCAATAAATTATTTAACATTCATTCGGCTTGCCCGGCGCCTCGAACCTTATCACATCATTTATTTAGTTGGAAAATATCCTGAATGAATGCCTGTTGAGTGGTGGGTTGGAAAAGTGTTGTGGGTGGGGGTGGGGCGGGGGAAATGTGTTCTCGAAAACTGCCAACGAGGCAAAATTTATGCTTGAGTAGAGCAGGTGGTGGGGAGGGGTGAAAATACTTAATAATAATTGAACAGGAATGACAAAACATTGGAGTGGCTGCTTTTGTTTGCTTTTTGCTCCGGCATATTTCCCTCATTCTCATTCTTATCAAAAAATGTAATTAAAACCGAGCGCAGAGCAGAGCAGAGCAGAAGCAGAAGCAGAGCAGGGTGAAAATTTCTACTCATTTTCCAGCGCTCTGCTCCCTTCTTCCTGCTCCTTCTCCTTCTACCTCTCCTCTTTTCCTTGTTAAATAAAAACTTTATTTGATAATTTATGACATTTCGCGCCGCGGGGAAAACTATGTAAGGGTCCTATCTCCACACAGAGAGGAGGAAGAAGAGTGCTGCGCGACCAGGACATGGCCAAGATGTTGAGGCATCCTTATCTTCTCTCAAAAAAAAATTCAATTAAATGCTCAAGAGCTAACCACACACACACACACACACACACACACACTTACACACAGCACACAGACGCATTGATGTCACCACAAGCTCATTCATTGTGTGTGTTTGTGTGTGTGTGTGTGAGTGTGTGTGTGTGCGCTTCCGTTCTGACATCAAGGACATGGCCCAGGCCATGGGATTCCACCCACCCATAATGCTGCTTAAGGTTAAGGAATTTAATTACCTTGCGGTTTGCTCGCATAACTTTTGGACAGAAACGAGAGATGGAGAGAGATAGAGATAGCTGGGTGTGTGTGGTGTGGGGGGTGGGAATTTCTGGCCTATTTTCATTGCATTTTCCTCACACACACACACACACACACACACACAGGCACGTATTAACACCTGGACACCTTGGCCCCACTGGAAAATTTACATTTTCCTTGTGGCTGCAAATATTTCAGGTGCGAACAAAAAAGTAAGGAAAGCGAGTAAATCTTGAATATTTTGTGTGCTGGATAATGTGCATTAAATTGATGGCCATAACTACAGCCACTCCCTCACGCTATCTCTCTGTCTCTCTCTCTCTCTCGCTTGTATTACTGCTAATGATAATCATCTGCATAAAGTTTCCATTCCGTCCGCTCTTTGACAGCAAATATTCCAAAAGAGAATAAGTCATTTAAGCCCTTGACGCCTCCTAACCCTTTGAGAGCTCTTTGCTCTGCTCAGCTCTGCTCTGCTCCCCCGCCGCCCTCACTTGGCAATCGCTCAAAATGATGTTTGCAAAATGTAACCAAGAAAAGGCGAACCGCCAACGCGCTTCTACTTGGCAACTTCCTGTGGACTTTACCCCCACGCAGTGCCCTGCTCTGCCCTGCCCACGCCCCGCCCCCATCAGAAGCCATTTGGAACGCACTATGGCACCATTTGCAGAGGAAGAACGATGAGTGAGCCATGCCACCATGCCACCATGCCACCATTTGCGGAGGAGGAGAACGCACCATTGCCTGGCAAATTGGTTGATAACAATGGGTTGCAGCAGCAGCAGCAGCCAACCACCGAGCCAAACCAACCAAATAAACCATTCAAAATCAAACTAACTAAGTTCCAAGTGGGTGTAGAAGAGGCACAGGCTGCCAGTGTGTGTGTGTGTGTGTGTGTGTGTCAGGCTAGAGAGGAAGGGCACGTGCCAAAAGTGCCAAAGTCGTTGTTGGCTAAAGATGAAGCTCCTCCAGGAGTAGCTAGGACCTTCAAGTGCCACACAGTTAGCGCTAAAAGAATCTACTGCTATTACGTACCGACTCGACTCGACTCGACCCGATGGCTGGCTGGCTGCATGTCAAACATTTGCATCCCCAGCAGCAGCAGCAGATGACGATCCTGATGGTGATGCTCACCCTGTCCCCTGCCCCTGCCCCCTGCCCCCACCCAAATGTATGGGAATGTTTAAAGTTTGTTTGTTAGTTTCGATGTGGTATAAATCCTTGAGCTTTGAACTTTTCAATGTCTGTGTGTCAGTGTGTGTGTGTGTGTGTGCGCTCTCGGGGAAAAAAGTTGTTAATAACAATTCGGGTAAGAGAAAGTTTTTTGGGCAAAATCAAAAAAATAGAACAAAATTTTGAGTTTGTTGTGAAAAATGTGTGGATACGGTAGCGAATACGTACGGGGCGGGAGGGGGCTGGCAAAAGCTCATTTATCACAATGATGAAGTTGCCAAAAAGTGGTAGATGCTGGATGCTGGATGCTAGATGGTAGTAGATGGCAGTAGGTTGAGTGGATGATGGCCCTGTCATGCCTGTCGAGCAGCAGCAGCAGCAGCAGCATTCGATACGTGTATGGAGTGTATTCCATTCCATGCTTTCACTTTAATCATAAACCAGGACACTACGACACTGACAAACACTTGAAAAATGCAAAACAACACAGTCGAGGCCCAGACGTTGCTTTGTTCTGCTTTCTACCAGTATATACATATATATGTATCTACAACATACATATCTATATGTATATGTATGTATCTATATGTATGGTACTCTGTGTTCAATTTTGATTGCAGTTCTCCAACTTCAACTTCGTTGATGACTTTGTTTTTGTCAACGTCATGACTGTCATGCAGAACGTGTTCCAGTTCATGTTTCCCTCCCCTGCTCTCTGCTCCCTGCTGCTGCTCCCTGCTACTTCTCTCTCTCTCTCTCTCTGGCTTTCTTGTTCTTTCACCATTTCTTGTGTTGTGTAACAGATTTCTAATGCTATGCTCCTTCTTTCTACTCCTCCTTCTCTCGAGGCAATATTTATTGTTTTCCAACTCATAATCCTTGGAGTGGAGACCAGCTCCTTCTGTTCATTCTGTTCCTTCTGGCTGGCTGGATGCCTGCCTGGTTAAGATGGTTTCCAGCTGCTTATTGGCATTGAAGTCTGTTTGAGTTATGGCTTTGCTTTGGGTGCTGTTTGACTTAAGGTACTGCAGGGAAGCCATTAAAGTTATTGCCCCCCCTCCCTCTCCCCTTCCAAAAACACACACACTCATACACAGAGAGAGTTTGGGGGTCCGTTCAGCTTCAGTGCAATATATAGGAATCGAAGAAGTTAGAAGGTACTCTACCGTATACGTTTAAGGGTGGCCCATGGCCGAATCATTCATCATTCATCCATCCATCCATCGACTAGCGAGTGTTTTTCAGTTATTCAAATAAGTGGAAAAACCCTCCTTCATCCTTCCACCATTAATTGAGAGCAATTAGAGGCTGCGGCAAATGTCACTTTGATGACCTCTGATACCCCTTTCTGGATTAATATCCGCATCCGAAATGCCGCAGCACACAAAAACCACCGCTTCACATTTCAATTTGATGACCCAATGACCTCGCCTTCTGGCCGGGGCGGCAGCGGAGGAGGATCTAGGGGCGTGGCTCTGCTGTGCTGGGCTGTGCTGGGCTGTGCTGTGCTGTGGTCTGGTCATTGTTTGCCACTTGATGGCGAAGGGTTAAATGCTTTAAAGTCGACATCCAAGGCCTTGGTCGGGATGGCTGGAGGCAGACTGGTGGCAGGGGCAAGGAAGCTGAACCACTTCAAGGGATGTGTACATGTAGCATCCCTTCCTGTGGCTCCCCTCCTCCTCGGCGGTTGCTGCTAAGCTTTACAAATTTGTTATTAAGATGTTGAACCCCACAAAAAAGCGCTTCTGATATGTGGTTTCACACACAAAAAATAAACCCAAAAGAAGGGCACAAAAAATTGCCACAAATAAATGAGCAAATAAATAACAAGTTGCACAAGCGAATCTTTTGTGTGAGTGGCCAAATGATACGAGTATAACGGACAGGAGGGGAGAGCAACCCCAGGGGGCATGCCAGGACGTACAGCTAGTTGGGTCTTTTGAGAGGAAAAGATTCCTGACTCCTTCAGGTACAAAGATTTGTGTCGTCTTGTTGGTTGCTTGATGTCGCCGCAGGGCAAGGAATACTCCTCTCAAATAAGCAATTGAATGAGCTTTCATCTGTACACAGCCACACACATAGATACAGATACAACACTATTGTCGCCAAAAACTAATTTCATCAAATAGTTACCGTTCTTTCAGTAAATTGAATTTCTCTTGGAAGCAAATCAGGCTTCAATTTAAATTAAATACGTAACTAGCTCTTGAGTAATTGGGTTAAGAGAAGGTATGTCCATGTCCATATTTAAATTTATCCGTAGTATATCTACATATATTCTCTGTTATTATTGGCTCGTAAAATGATCATTTATTGGTACCACCACTCGTATTACCATTAATTATTCGAAAGCTATGGCTTTTGTCCCATCTTCAGTTACATATTGAGCCATCTCTTGTCCCATTCCTATCAAATTTTCATTTCTACCTAAACTACTGCGTCCCTGATCATTGCACAAATTATACTTATGTTGCTCTGTCATTTCTAGTATATTTCTGGGACCATCTATGAGCTTCTCCATTCCCTTTTCCACATTCATTTTTCGGCTCCTAGTTTTCCACATCTTTAATTACTTTTCTCGTTGCTATTCACTTACTTTATGCCATTTCTATTACCTTCCTTGGTGCCTGTTCTACGCTCTCTGCTCTCATCTCTAACGACCCCACTCAACAAACATAAGTGATGTATCCTCGAAAATTAAAAACTTCCCCCACCACACCACACCGCACCGCCCCCAGCACAGGCAAAATTAAATGAAGCACCTACGCAGCCGCCACCATTCACACACACACACACACACACACACACATACACTCCCACACACCCACAGAGATACGCCTGGCCACACGCGCATATGTTACGCATACGCCGCGTGGCACACGACCCTCGTGTGGGTGGAAACTTAAAAATGCTGGTCACTGGCGGCTGTCCTTGCTGCTGCTGATGCTGCTACGCTGCTGCGGTACGCAATTGCGTGGCTAAACCATAAATCAGAGTGCCTGAACAACGCCAACACCTGCCAACCGAATTGAGGTTTCGGCAGGGGAGAGGCCATAGACGGGGGGCAAGCCTTGAGCAAATGCACTAATTTCCATACACCTTTGCCATGGATATTGATATATCAACATAATACTACAAATCAATGCAATGTTCGTGGTGGCATGAGGGCATGGGGGAATGGGGGCGCTGTGTATACGATTATGTTTGTGGATGGACAATGGTTTGCCTTGGGGCAGCGTCATTAGCATCAAAGTAAATTTACGTTTATAAATTAGACCGAGGCCAAAAACGAACTCAATGGTGGCCATAATTCAGGTAAATCATATAAGCCCACAGATATGTACATATATATAGAATGCATCCTCCCACTGCCCACTGCCCACTACCCACTACTACCCACTACTGCCCACTCCCTGGCCATCTTCATGCTCTGCACCACCCTCTTTGCAATGTATGCAAAATACATCGCCGTAATTCCTTTCGCTCGCCTGCTTGTGCTGGGGCACAACTTATGCAAATTGGCGACTCTTTGCCTTGGCTGGGTCTTTGTCAAGCAAAAGCAGTTGCATACCAGAAATAGAGCTCAAAAGTTTCCCCACTTTCCTCTATATATAGTATAAGAGAGTATTACGTACGTATACATATATATAGCATAATATACTGTACTCTATTCTATATATATATATAGGAAAATTGCATGTTTCAATGCAATGAAAACAAATCGCAAAATTACCATAATCAAAGCATAAAAGGGATTTCTGTTTTATTCTTTGGCCCACACTCTCTCCTGCACTCCCCAGCTTCCTGCTTCCTGCTCTGCTTCCCGCTTACCGCTTCCCACTTCCCACTTTCCACTTCTGCTTAGCTTGTTGCCAGGCTCCATTTGGCTTGTTCTTTTCTCCACTCCACTCCACTCTCCACTCTCTCTCTCTCTCTTCCCTCGACTGAGACAAAAGCGAACCTCTTTTCGGTTATTTTTTTCTGTGTTTTTGAAACTTGTCGACCAAGTTTGCTCGACGAAATATTTTAAAGTAATTGGCCTCGTTTGTTGGCTGCCCGGGAGAACGATGCGAGAGATGCTAGATTCGAGAACAAGAGCAAATTGAATTTCGAAATAGATCTATTTGAGTTTGGTAATTGGTGCGGGGCTCCTACGAATTGTTTTTGACAAGTTTCCCTCTCGTATTTTATTGCGGTCTCGGTCTCTTCGCCCACGTCTTGCACCCCCCTTGAATGGTGCGTGTAATTGCACCCAGGCAGAGGCGCACGAAATGAGAGCGGAAAGAGGAGCGGAACCACAGAGAGATAGTGGACAAGTTTCAGATGAGTGAACAGTGAGTGGGAGATATCTATGACGGCGGGGGTAGGGGTGAAAACCAGCACCAACCCATTCAATTTTTGATACTGATACTTCCTAATGCACAATTGTCTTTGAATTCTTCTGCTGTAGCATTTTCTGTATTCTGCATTTTTGAATTTCGTTCGTTCGTTTATGAGTTTCAAGTCTGATCGATACATATATTCAAAATGGTTCAATATCCATTGGAATTGGAAATTGATAAATATATGGTAAGGACAAGGTACGAGGGCGAACTGAAAAATACATCTTTGGGGCGTGATTTTCAATGATATTCGTGGTGGATTTTCAAGACAATAATATTTGAAACTGCATTGACACTGCGAAAGACTAGTAAAACGAATTCGATAGGGCACGTTTTTGGCTGCTGAACGAGGATGCAGAGAGGATCAACATGGATAGAAACATGGATGCTGTGCCTCATACCATGAAATATAAGGATCATGGGCCATTAGAGGGCTCAAGATATGCACTCCCCTCGGTATATTTTTTGTAAGCACCCAAAATATAGAATCCAGGGATCCGCTGACTTGCAGTCATGTCCTCACACCTAATACCATCTTTTTTCCAAGGTGTAAAAACAAAACTGAGTGGTCAACGATGTTCGATGCCGCAAGTTAAGATAAACAGAACTGTAACATTTCAACCTTAATGAATTGTTCAGATTTACGGAATATGCTTACATACATATATATAGGTAAGCTTCAAAGCAATGCATAGGGTCCTAGAAGTAGGATATAAATATTGTACAATTTATCAGAAGAGGGCAGGCTTTTTTCTTCTTTAATTCTTTGGCTCTTTCGCCTTGTACTGTGTTTCGAGTCGCGGATCAATGTGGAAGCGATGGGAGTATAATCGGTTCCAAAAGCATATTTTTTTCAAGTATTAATAACATATAATTTTGCTAATAATTAAAAATTAATTAATAATTAAAAGCCAAATTCGAACTTACGTCCAATCAAATTTCTCGACCAAAAATCTTTGTAATACTTTTTTCAAGGGTTGCAGTCTTGACTAGACCATTTTTAAATATCTCGGCACGCTCCGAATGGTTACATTCCTTGCTAACGGCTAAGCGATTTCAAATGTTGAAGGACGTTTCGACAGGCTGCTGTCCTGATATGAAATGTAAAAATATGTCTTATAATCCTGTCTTTTCAACAACAAAATAAACCAAAATTCGTATAGTCTTTTCATTAACTCCTAAATGTTGATTCAATTTTCAAACTATGCATTACATTAAGGAAATCAAATTTGAACTTAAATCAAAGCCAATTTCTGAACCAAATAGCCTTTACTACTTCTTCTTTCCACGGGTGGCGGACTTGGCTAGACGATTTCGAATGGTTCCTTTCACATTTTGGACCACGTTCCGATGGGTTGCTGTCTGGACTACGCGAATGTCGATTATATTTTGAATTTTTATACCCGGTACTCGAATAGTATAAGGGTATATTATATTTGTTGGGATAACGGTTGTGTGTAACGCCCAGAAGGAAGCGTTTCCGACCCCATAAAGTATATATATTCTTGATCAGCATCAATAGCCGAGTCGATATAGCCATGCCTGTCTGTCCGTCCGTCCGCCTATATCTCAGAGACTATTTAAGCTGGAGCAACCAAGTCTTGTAGCCTTTGCCGCGGCTCACAACGTTCCCCCTCGTTATATTGTATTTTCAGTTTATTTTCTCAGAATTGGACTGAATACAAAAATTATTGCATTTTCTGTGTTTTCTTTTGTATATATTTCTTTTTTTATAAAGTTACTAAAGTACAAAAATTTTCTGCTAAAAAAACATTGTTACAATTTTGTTTTAAAATTAAAAAAAATGTCTACGAAAAAAAAAATAGATGTATACGCGTATTTATGTACATGAAATGTGGAAGACAACAATTGATGGATTGGACCCAAAGTACATGCACAGATAAGTACAGTAGACACTCACTATATGACTATGGACGTAAGATACTTGGATAAACTTGGATTACCAGCTAGGAACACGCAGGACGACACGATGGGGAGACACTTATTTCAGAATCTAGCGGGACTGGATTGAATGGGAAGGATGGAGGGGAAATGGGCTTTTGAGACTTTGCGAAATTCGATTAAATTCTACAGTGGGGTTGGGGTTGGGGCTTAGGGTTGCACCTTCTCTGCAGATTGTATTCAGAAAGCGTTTACCACGCCCATTTGGGGGACACCTTGTCAAAGTTCCACTCGTCGGGATGGCCCTCGTGGCCACCGTCCTCGACAGGATTCATGTCGGACCACTTGAAGGGTCCACTGCCGATCCGGCGCATGGCAATGGCTCGCATATCGTTCCGCACGGGACGCCGTTCCGTGATGAGCTCCATTTCGGCCAGGCTGGCCGCATCGTCGATGGTCACACTCAGACGCTCATCGCCAATGGAGGAGGGCACTCCTTGGCCGCCTTGATCCTGCTGCTGTTGCTGCTGATTTTCCTGGCTGTCCTCCTCCAGGGCCCTCGGCTGGACATGCTGCAGTCGCAGGAAAATGGGACCCGCAAAGGCATGATAATCGCTCATGCCCAGCCGCGCATTGTAGGAGAAGAGTTTGAGGTCGATATTGCCATAGGCAATGGACTCCTCGCCACCAAGGAGATCGCCACGAAAGCCGTGAGTGCGCAAGTACTTGTCCACCGACTCGAGGTTCGTCAGCTCCGCTTCATCGGCGGCAGACAGCTGCTGGTCGTCGCTGTAGTTGACGCCGCTGGCCTCCAGGGTCTCCTTGAGGTAGGGCACCCCATTGGCCAGCCACGAGGTGTTGCCTGCCACAAGGAAACTCTGGGTGACATCCCGACTGGGCATGCGACCCGGCAACTGCTCGGCAATCCACACCATGTCCTTCAGCTGATCGTGACGTGCCTGAATCGCCGCCCTGTCCTTGTCATTGAGCGGCACGGGGGCATCATCGTGCTTGTCATCGGTGTCCAAAGCGTGATAGAGATTATCCTGGGCTCCCAGTTTGTTCAGGTCCACGGTGATCCATTGCTTGGCTCCGGTTGCGGGATGCCTGGCCATGGCTCTGGCCCAGGTGCGTCTGTTCTGGGCAATGCGATTAGCGGCCATAACGCGCGCCACCAGCGGCACCACATCCTTCGTGTCCACCGACTTCCACAGCTGCAGATTCTCGTTCTTGATTCCCACGCCCCCGACTATGGCCTGCACCTGTCGGCCCTTGATCACATAGAAGTCATCGGTGGAGCCCAGTATGCCCGGATAGCCGGTAAAGGTGATGTCCGCTCCGGGCACAGTGTTGCTCCTCTGATTGGGCGAGAAATGGTAGTGGAACTTGTAGCGCTTCTGTATCCTCAGCATCGAGGAGTAGCTGCCCGCAGTGCTGTGGCCAAAGAGCAGCTGCAGCGTCTGCGGGGACTGCTCCTGCTGTATGATCCGCGTCAGCATCGACGCGCTGGGCAGGAAGAAGTTCTTGGGCTGATCACTGGCCTCCTCCTGCTGCACCGTGCTGTTGGGCAGCACATAGTTCTCGTAGTAGATCTTCAGGTCCTGGATGTCGGCGGCGGCATTCATCAGCAGGAAATCGGACAGAGGTATCTCCTCCTCCAGATCCGAACGGGCACGCGTGGCGCCCCGAATGTAGCCCGTCTCCAGGCCCTCCAGCTGATTGAAGAACAGATGCAACTGGTGCCAGTAGTGATCGTGATCGGCCCTGATGGCCGCCTGCTTCTTCAGATGCTCGAAGTTGGTCGTGAGCAGATCCCTCAGCCACTCGCAGAACTTCTGGGTGCCTTCATCTCGGTCACAGGATGAGGAAATCGTACTAAAAACGGGACGAATCTATTACAATCTATTGACCCCACTCGATCGTATTGAATGATCTTACTTGGCCCACTGATTGTAGATGTTCTTCCAGGTGAGGGAGCCCTCCAGTATACCCGCCGCATAGGCCTGCACCCAATCCGGATACGATCGCTGTGTCTCCACCTCAATTTGTGCCCAACTAAAAGAGGAGGAGGATTGCTATGAGTATTCATAAGTTGAATCAGAATGCTAGTCGTAGACCATACCCATTCTCGTAAACGGAGTCCTTGTAGCATATCCTAGCCACACCCTTGGGTATGTTGACCAGATCGTTCTGCTGCTTCCAGTTCTCGATTTGGAAGCCCACCTGCTTGGTCCAGAATGCCGTCGCACAGTAGGTGCCGTCATACTCCGGTCGATCCATGTAGCCGATGAAGAAGGCACCGATCACCAATAGTCCAGCTCCGATGAGTATGTAAGTCCCTATCCGTGTTTTCTGCCATGATGCACCTACAACTTTAAGCATTGTTCCGGCCGTCGTGAGGCTGATTTGAATCCAAAGAAAAGACTATATATGGGTCACGCGACGAATCGCTTCAGTGGGCAATCGGTTCGGATCGGATCAGTGCTCCTGGCTATGGATAATTGAGATCGGCCCGTGCAGCGTACGAGTGGCCAAAACGTTGACGGATCAGTTGGCCAGTGTGATGGGGGATGGAGCTGAAGCTGGAGCTGGAGCAGGAGCCGGAGTAGGTGATGCTAATGGTGGCCACGCTGAAGAGCGATGCGGCCGAGTGGTTCATTGGTGTTGCAGAGAGATTCCGAACAGTTCAATTGGGTCTATCGTTGGATTTCCAATAGGTTTTGTGTGGATGGATATGGATATGGATGTTTTGATGTTCTCTTGGGCTATGTCTTTTGAGGTTCAAGTTGTATCCCTTTAAAAGAAGAAAAAACAGATCGATTTTCGATTAGAAGACGCAGAAATCATATTTATTTAAATTCGGAAAAATCCGCCCATTTAGATGTCCATTTAGTCTAAATATTTATTCAGCGCCCAATCTTTCTCCCCTCCTCCTCCTCTCGAATTCCATAATAAACAATTTTGGAAAAATTTGGATGATCTGCTCATCCAGAATTATTACCCACTCGCATTCGTATTCGCATTCGTATGAGAGATTCCCTTTACTTTACCCTTGAACCAGTTTAAATGCATATTTATCCACTTTCCTCGACTCAAAGATGATGATCCGATGATCCCCCCATCAACGTACACACATACTCGTATTTATGTATGTTTATTTCACACTTTCCCTGTGAGCTTCCTCTGGCTCTTTTTTTGCGGCTGCTTTTGGCAATTTTGGAAATTCCATTGCCATTGGGTAAACAAATTTTAAGCATTTGTAAAACTAATAAATTAATTTTATGGCCGCAATGGTACTTGCTTTATGGCAAAAAAACAGCAGCCACTGCTGGACTGCTGCTAAATTGGTTAAGAGAGTGTTGCTCGAAGATAAGCAGAACATCTGCGGTTCCCCCCCACACACACACCTCTACACACCTACTATATATGTACATATATCATAAAAGTATCCAAAAGATCGTGCCACACGCAAACACACACACACTCAAACAGGGGGAAAAGTGTTTTAAGCAAGTTTATTTAGCTTATCTGGTGGTAGAGGGGTTGTGTCTTTGTCTTTGTCCATAAACAACATTCTAATTACAAAACCAGATTGCTTTTGCCATCTATAAATAATGGACTCTAATTTCTATTGGGTTTTAAAGCCAAACCCCAAGAAGCTCTTTCGCAATCCACAAAGATTCGAATTTGGGGTGGTGGTGGGGGGATGAAATTCCAAAATTGATTCGAAACTAAAAGCAATATCAAAACAAAAACCGAAAGTCAAAACAATATCATTCGTCTGGCACGTGTGGCAGGAGGCAGAAGGCGGGAGGTGGGCGCATTCCTTGTGCAAATTTTCTTAAAGCAAATCTAATAGTATTATAGCATCAGTAGCATCAGTCAGTCAACGGGTAAATACAATTAAACATTTATATTGATGGCTATTACGAGTAGTATATCCCATAATACGCTTTTGCTGCTTTCTGCTTTCTGCTGTCTGCTTTTTGCACACAACGGAAATGACTGAAAGCGCAAATATTTACGAATGGATCGAACGGAATAGCAGATTTACCCCAAATAAATGGATATCCACACACACATACACATACTAGATGTAATTGTTTAAACCAAATGTAAATCATATAATCGCCATGTAAACAGCGAGCAATCAAGATCAAGTGATCTTGAGGTGTCTGTCTGTCCGTCTGTCCGTCCGTCTGTCTTTGCTTTTCTTACCTTTTGTTTCCCGGGTCCAGGAAGCTGCAGTATCACAAGTCAACCCATTTGAAGAACTGAAATGAGTCGCAAAACGGAAACGGATTATGTTTAGTCGAAGACTGGATTGGATTGGATTGGGATTGGGCGCAGTTTATAAATATTTGGGTTATTTTGTTTGTTTATCGAATTGGTCGCGCGTCGTCTCGTGATTTGTCTCAAGTTTGCCGACAAGATCCACAAAGGAGAGTCGCCAAGGCGGTCCCCAATGTCCCAGAGTCTGTGTGCATGTTTGTGGAATATTGCTGGATCTCTGTTTGCTTTTGGGGACCAGAGCTGGACACGAGCACGCGTTGTGCTCTGAGCTTTGTTTGTGTCATAAAATGTTGATCGTGGCAGTCATTTGATATGATATATGACCATGCTAATTGATTGGTGGTCCCTCGTGGGTCGTAGCCAATGAAGGAATTATGGCTGTTGAGTCGTAAAGCCCAAATGAACGTCATAAGGGGCCAAGTTCCAGTGGGAGTTTCATCCATCAATCATTTGGCTGTACTCTAGACTAGAATACGCTGTAGTTTAATAACTTGGCAACAGCTAAAAGCTAAGCCCTTCGGCTGGCTACTAACTATTCAAACTGCTTTCCATTTCAACACCTGTTCCTATGGCCTGACTTTAAATTAAGTAATTCTCCAGTGAGTCATTTTCCTGGAAGATATCGAGCTGAATTTTCAAGGCTTAGCGAAAGAGAGAGGAATGTAAACAATTTCAGTGCAATTGAAACAGAAGGAGAGCGGGAAAAACGATTTCCATTTCAGTCTTCAGTCTGTGAAAATAAACAGCAATCAAGTTTGAAGTGAAACTGGCAGACAGACATCAATCGTGCGAATATCAATGGAACAAGTTTATATTTATTGAAAAGAAAAACACAATAATATTAAAGGCAGACCCAATTGCCTTGCCCTCTAAGAAGGCCAGGGGCTGTCAATACGGATGGCAGATGCAGATACCAGAAGGTATCCCAGAGATCCATCCGCACGTAGAGTCCAGAGTACACTCCGCGATGGGACTGACGTCAGGAATTAGCGCTATAGCGCTATAGAAAGCCTCTGGAAAAACACAAAACTGTCTAAAATAGCAATGGTAGCATAAAAATACGACCGGGAGAAGATTCCACTGACGTCTTTTGCGGCTCACTTAGCCCACTTAACCCCCGATTAACATCATTATCGCTGTTTAAACACAGTTGTTTTTTGTTTCAGCCCAGACTCCAGGGCACACTATGGTGTTTGGACTCCATAAATGTACACACTTCAATTGTGTATGCCAGCCTGAACTACTAAACTAGATGGTGTTCAATCAAACCATAGTCTAGAGCAAATAGTTTACCCCCGTCGTCTGTCGTCTATCGGCTATCGTTTGCCGACTGCCACAGAAACTGTCACTAAGGGGTAAAATATATTGATAAGATTACGCCCCGGGTATAGAACATTCCACATAGAACATATTTATGGGTGGAAATATTTAGATATCTGCATGTCTAGCTTTTGGCATATTAAGAACGCAAGTTCAATCAATCGGTAGTCCAGGGAGAGCACAGATAAGATAATTCATTAATCAGTATTCCCACAATTTGCAAGGGGATTTTAGATACCTAGACTATGTACTATATTATACAATGTATAATAAATTCTAACGATTATAGCCTCTGCTTCAATCATAATTGATCTTCTGATTGCTGGGGCCATAAATTAAATCCCACATCAGTTTCTCAAAATTTATAAACTAAATAAACAACACAAACATACATACATAGTAGGTGGGTACTTTGAATTTTCTGTTTCCATCAAGTCTGCAGTAAAAAACGATTCATAATCTTTCCTAGAACTTCCAGTGGAGCGCCACATGTGGCATGCGGTAATATGTACATATATTCACGTGCCACGTGAGTGGCAAAGGCAATCCTCTGCAGAGGGTCTCCGAATGTGGGAATATCTCAATGAATAACAGTCGACTGTGCATAAACCGATGGCCAATGGCCAGTAACCAGGTTTGAGGGCTTTTGAATGGCTCAATCAATTGGGTTGACAGAAAAAACTGCTTACTTGGCAGCTGCCACGCGTCGCCACAGATACGATAAGCTCCCCCCATTTCTGGGTAAACTGAAGCCCCCACCAAGCAGCAAGCACCAAAGTCCAGAGTCAGCCCCTCTCTGTGTGGCTGGGGTTCTGTAATATCAGATGGTAGTGCAGCACCAGCAGCACTTGGAGATACAATATCTTTTGTGGATATGGCACAAATTTCCAGAGCTAACAGCAGGATCCGCAAGCACAGACTGGGCGACAAGTGTTTAGAGTGCGCGTCGCGACGTCTGGAACGCAGACTCCCCTGCCCTCGACTCGGATTCGTGCTGAATTTCTATGATATCAAACACGTGGACACTGGGGACACTGATACACTGGCAATCCAGTGTCTCCGACTCAATCCGATTCCAGACGACTAAACGTGATTGACTGTTTAACAGACGCTCCAGAAGAAATGAAACCTGAAGCGTAATAATAATATTCCATTCGGAGCACATTTCCTAATCGAATGCTAACGATTCAATGAATGATCAGACGGCAATTTAATCAGAATGTCTGTCCATATATATATAGGTATGTATGTATATTGTATGTATTGATGATGATTATGGGGCTGGAATTAGCGGGAAACTCTTAATTAATACAATATATGCAAATTGTCAGAGAATCATTAAGGAATAGATCGTTTCCCCCTGTGGGAAAAGTTCCCCTGTGCAATCAAGTGATATAATCCATTGTGGAAGACTTTTGGGGGAATTTCAGATATTTATATAAGTTGTTTCTTTATTTTTTGCATTTCAATTTGTTTGTAAACATTGCAGGGGATGGCTCTTGTTTTTATAGTTATTTATAAGGAATTCGATTAGTTTCTTTGTTCTTTTCTCGCTTTTCCACTCTCTGGTATTACACAGTTGCTGTTCTGTTTTGTAATTTCCTCTCTTTCGTTTTTCAGAGAATTATATTATAATTCATGGGCACATAACACGGGCTCACTAATCGGCTTTGAAACTGAACTGAAACCGAAACCGAAACCAGTTATGGAAGAGCCGAACTCCCGCACAGAATGACAGGATGACAGTTCGTTTACCTCTTTGTTCAAAATTTGGGGGGTTCCGTTCCGGCACCAAAAACCTCTTCAGTTTTAATCCGTCACTCACGGACAAAAAAAACAGAAACAGATACTGAAATCTATTTGGCTTTCCAATTAACTGCAATTATCTGGAAATTCGTCGAGTGCGCGCGCGACTTAAGTCGATGGGGGAAATTCGTTCGAGTGCCGTTAAACCGGAAAAATCTGCACCGAATATACGTTTAAATGGAATCCTCCTTTTGCGTCAAAGGTGATATTTTTCTCTGGCTCTTCGTATCTGTGTATATGGATCCCGTACCGATGATCCGTATGCCTTGACGTTCCCACCGAAAATGTCGGACGGGGGCGCTTTTTCGGGCTTTTCTTCGGGCTCTTTCGGGTTTCGGGTTTTTCTAGCCACGAAGCACTCGCCGCCGAATGCCAAATGCGATTGCGAATGCGAATGTGAATACGGGGAAAATCGTGGCAGTCTTCGTGCAAGTCTTTTGCGTTGTTTCAGCGATCAAAAGTTCTATTGAACTTGGCCGCCACCAACCACCAAACCAAACCACACCAAACCACACCACACCAGAGAGAGAGAGGGGAGAACCAAGGGAGAGATATACACGTATATGCAGATGGTTCTCAGGTGCTCAAATGCAGAGATAACTCTATCGGAAAAAAGTCGTCTCTCGTTTTGGGGGTCATCAATGTGGATGCACTTTGCACTTGCTGTTGACCGACTTCTGTTGCCAGTTTCCGCTTGGCTACAGTTGTACAATTTTACAATTAGAATTGACATTTAATTGAGCAGCGCCGTGCATCATTTTCATCAGTGCGCAATTGTCGAGAAGTGCAACATGAGTTTTCCCATGAAAATGTGTGCCTGACTGCCTGCCTTGCATTTCACTTTCTTTGCCTCTCATAAATTGATAAGAGTCTGTGTGTCTGTCCGTCTGTGTTGTGGGGTCAATCAAATTCTTGGTCTGCTCTCAATTGAAATGAATTGAAAATGAAATGGCGACAAGTTCTCTGTACCAGACATTTACATAAGTCCCAGGCACAATGGGAATGAGAATGGTAATGGTAATGGGAAGGGGAAAACCTTGATTAATCTGTATATTGTACATGTATATAGTTATATACCTCTCGTTCTAGCTAGCCTTACCTAAGCAGCAATTGATTGACAATTGTCGGTCAATATCAAAGCACAAACACAGAGAGAGCAAATCCACACAGAGGAAGAGATATGTCGGAGCTAAGCGATCTGCAGCGATCTTGGTTCTCCTTCTATTAATACTTTTTCTCTTTCCTGTTCTGCGGCACGAAACATTCCTGTTGCACAGTCCCGACGACCAGCGACCAGAGACCTGAAACCAGAGACCAGAGACGAGCCCTAAGCCAGGAAGGACAAGAACCTCAAGGATTTTGACCTCATTTGTCTGTCGTACAATGGGGCTGACTGCCTGTCTGCCTGACGGAGAACTTCTTGGAAAGACCTGCCTCTCTGCCACTCTACCACTCTGGCACTCTGGATGTGTGTCTCGCTCTCTCTCTCTCTATCGCTGTGTTGTTGCTTTAATAGTTTTTATTGCCTTTTATTTGTTTGCTCGCCGCAGACACCGAACGGAGAAGGGGAAAGAGGAGAAGCCTGGGAAGAGACGCCGGCGCGCATGCCCAGTCCACAGTCCCCAGTCTACAGTCTCCAGTCTTCAGTCTCCAGTCTCCAGTATTTCAACTTCAACTTGAACATCGTGTTGCTAGGCAGAGAGACACCGCTTTGGCTCCCCCTTGAACCGAGTTTGGTGGTAATTTGAGAAGTTCTTTGTCTTGGTTTCGTTTTGGGGTTTTTTTTGTTGCTTTTGGCTGTGGAGTTTCTGTGTTCTAGGCCATTGGCTTTTGGGGTTGAACTCTTACTTTTATTGGCTGAAAAAAGAGCACTTAATGGTCGTCGGCATACGCAAGGTTTTCATTTTGTTGGGAACGGAACTCTTTTGAATATATTGACTATTTTGAATCTTTGCTTAGTGCACAATCTGTGCGAACCGCTGCGAGGTAAGACCTGAACTAAACTGTCACAAATTTTGATTTTGTTTGACTGGACCTGACTGGAAGTATCATGTGCAATATCATTTGTTATCTAGCCCCAGATAAGGGATCTTTCAGCGGAAAAGACACTAAAACCCCGACAGACAGACAGACAGAAAGACAGACAGACAATCTACGTAAATACATCAAGTACAGAGTATTTTTGGATGGGATGCCCTGCGTCTTGGCCATTAATATGGCATGTTTATTTGGCAAACTCCAACTACGCTGTTTGTCCGGGGTCTTCACCCATGTCAACGATCTGCCCAACACCCATGTGATCTTGTCCTGTTCCGCATGTCATACGTCGTGCTCGTATCTTGGAAATGTTATTCAACAACATGAGTCACATCCAGACATCAGACATCAGAGGGCAGGTACAAGGTCTAGCTGATATCGGACATGTTCAGGGGAATTTTACAATCAATGGAGCGAAGAATGTGGAATGGCAACGTGTACTAAAAATAGACAAATGGCCATTCGGGATTTACTCCGTGAACCCCAGATAAGAGTACCAAGAATCCATCCTCTGCAGAGTGGTTGATGAGAGCGAGAGAAAGATCCACCCCTTACACACATGGCACTGCGTCGTCTCATCTCTCATCCTCTCCTCTCTCATCAGAGGTTGACCCTATTTCGGGTATATTTCTTGGTTTTTTTTTTGCCAGTAAACAGATACTGCGCGTCGCCATTCCTGATTGTCTGAATGTTAATATTACGAGGTCAATAATCAATAATCGAGAGCCTTACGAATGGCACTGTTAACACTAACACTTAGCACTCGCTGGAAACAGTGTTCCATAGGCTATAGGAGTACACAACTGTGTATAGCAGATATGTATATTCGATATCGAGATCGAGGACAACTTACCGGAAAATTGAAATGGCTCGTGACTCAGGCAAACGTTGCGCTAACACTTGAGTGAAATTCGCTTTGGCTTCTGCTGAGAATGTGTGGTATGGAGGAGGAGAATTCTTTGGATATTTTGCTATAGTCGGCCACTTTGTACGATATCTGGGTATTTAACACGAAAAACTGCTATATAGTCACACAACGCTCTCGTGTTAATCAGGCGTGAAGGGCTACATTGGAAAAGCACTGGTGGGAGATATGACTTTTTCCCGATTTCTCTCGCTTTTTTCCCGTCGGACGATCCGCACTCGTTTGGTTTATAACAAATTAACGTTGATTTCGCTCGAAATTATAGTTTTATTTCATTGAATTTGTTGGGTTTGTTGTTGCCATGCGGTTTTGTGTTAAAATTTAAATTAATTATATATAGTAGTGTGTATATGTATGTGGTTGGGAGAGTTTTGTAGACGGCGAGAACGTGGCGCTTTTTTAGTTACACTCCGAAAGCTGGCTGCTACTCTTTTCTTTCTTTTTTTTTTGTTGTTTTGTACGTATTTTTAGCCGTCGGCAATTGTACAATGGTACAGTAACAATAAATACTCGTACACGCTGAACACGATAAAACACAAATTACAAAAATATACGAAATAAAAGCACCTATGTATTTTTCCTTCCGATTGCGGCGATGAGTAAAAGAGAAGTAAACGCACGTCGAACAATCGGCCCCGCACGATCGTGAATTGTTTCCGACTCAAAGAGAAGTCAAAAGAGAGCAACTTGATTGCTTGCTGGCTCGCCTGCCTGGCGTGAGAGTTTGAGGGTACGCTGGCAGAATGTGCCAGACTACCAGACTACACTGCTCAACATGATTTGCGGATAGATTAGGTAGGGTAGGAACCCGTCACGCAAAGGCCGCTTTCTGTCCGTTGTGTTTGTGGTACTTCTCTTTTCTCTTGCTCTTATTAAGTTTGTCTGTTCTTTCTGCCACATGTGGACATTGATTTCACTAGCCCGCAAGTAAGCACTTGATCGATGAGCATCACCAAGTGACGATCCACCCCCAGGCCAGGTAGGGGCTCTGGTACGACAAGAAAGACCATACTCCTTAGTATTCTTTGAGAGATTTCTTTTCCACCGAGATTTCTTTATGGAGTGTCTCTTCCGTGGTTTTTCCTTTGCGTTAGGCAGCATCTGTAGCTTTATCGTTGTCTCAGTTGTAGTCCCATTAACCTCTCATGGGTTTTAATAATAAGGAGGAATCGGTTTAGTGTTTTACACTGGAAAAAGCGAAATTGAAAGAGCCAAAGTCGCATTGCCGAAGCCACACGAAGGCTTGCGGCTTTTGTTTACTTCGCAATTAAAAGAGAGCCTTAAATACATATAAAAATCTCACTTAACTCTAATCTTGCAGCACAGTGTATGGCTCTCACAAATTTCACTCATTGGTTAAACAAATCTCTCCAATTTAACATCACTATGCTCGCTTCTGCACGCTCTCATCTTCGCTCTTTCTCTCTCTCTCTCTCTCTCTCTCTTTTGATCGTAGCGAATTGATTTCTTCATGCATATGTAAATTAAACAGTTATTCGTGACGTCAGACAGAGACAGAAAATTCCGCTGGCAACGGCTCGAAACTAAAACTCCGAACATGTGGTCCCGCCCCCTAAACCTCCCATCAGACGAATCACAATCGGAAAGAGCAAACAAAACGTGCCGCGATAAGAGATAACAGATAACATGGTGTGTGTCAAGTTATTAGGTGGTCTAAACGCGAAAATCCCACTCAAAGTCACAAACAAATACACCGTAACGGAAACGTACAGTACAGTAATACAGTAATGCACACTCTTATCTCTGCATGTTTGTTGAGTCCCGGTACCTGCACACAAGGTGTATTTTTACAAAGGTAAGGCGTTAATTACCAGGAAGCAACTCTCTTACAATAGTAAGTAACTTATTTCGGTTCAATGGCGTTGTACCGATGTACCACCCACCACCTGAGCGGAAGAAATTGCAACCAAACAAATGCCTGACATACAGCAACTGCACAACAGAAAGAAAGGCTTTTTAATTTATTAAATTATTATTTGTCCTTTGAGCTATATTGGTAAAAAGGAATTCCCCCAAGTGAAATATGCTAATGTAAAAATTCCTTGGTTATTTTCATTCTTTAATGATCGACAGAACGAGCCAAAATCGTTCAAATACCAATAATGTTCCGTTAATTGTTGCGAATTCTTGGGGCCTTGGCTTGTTTAAGAACTCTGAAACGCAGACACCGGCTGGTTCCATAGTGTAGCGGTTATCACGTCTGCTTTACACGCAGAAGGTCTCCGGTTCGATCCCGGATGGAACCAGGAGGAAAACAACTTTTTTGCATCACATTTCCCCTTTTTTTGGTATTTTTAAAGCTGGTAAAAATTTTTATTGTTTTTAAATAATTTCGATATAAAAATTAATTGTAAATTGAAAAGATTTCTGAAAAAGCTAGAGCAACTTAGGCCAACTAGCTTACTGAAATAAATTATATTATAGAGATAAAAAAAATAAAGACCTGAAGTGTCATGTCAAAAAAATACCAAAACTGAGTGCTAAGGAAATAGAAAAAAAGTAAACCACCTGGTTCCATCCGGGATCGAACCGGAGACCTTCTGCGTGTAAAGCAGACGTGATAACCGCTACACTATGGAACCAGCTGTGTACCATTGGCGAAATTGCAGTTTTGTTTAGCAGCCAATGTTACTAACAGCATGCGACTTTTTTAACAGCGTACAGGATTTTACATTTTGAAATGTAGTATGTATGTATCATCCATGTAGAATGTCAATTTTCCCATTTTCATTCCTCTGCAGCGTCGCACAGTGGGGCCGATTTGTAAGCCGAACTTAGGTAAAGGAATACTCAAGGAACACATAAAAAAACATTTCACGAAAATGTAGGTATATATTTTTAAAGTCAAGTCAATGCTGAAAAACAGCCCAAAAATGAGATAGTTTAAAAATAAGTTTTTCTTTAGAACTGTCTGTGCAACGGACCAGGTCTTTATTGAGTATTGATTGCAATGAATTTACTTAATAAAGGACTACTTAATTGTACAGAGGATCATGCTCTTCCGATCTGGGAATGAAATGAACACAACAGACCAGACGTCTTCAGTAGCTTCTTCTCCCCTTGTCGTGCTGGCCGCACGACCCGTTAAACAACCTCCGTCTGCGAAATGCACGTCAGGTCCAGGTAAAGAAGCGATTCCTCAATTAGAATTTGATCAATGGAATCCATTACCAACCTGACAGATCCTTGTGTACTCCACGCTGCTGAGGACTTTTCTGTTGCCAGAAGAGCTTAAACTTGTTTAAAATATTTCGAGTATAATATTGCTATTTATTTAAAAGCCAAAAGCACATCAATAATATCTTTCTTATGCATGATTTGTGCCTAGGTGTAAAATCCTGTTCCTGCTTAGTCGTAAGTATCATAGAATAAATTATAAATTAATGTTAATTGTAGACATATTGCACCGTTTTTCAACCTAAAAGTATGGCCTAAACAATAAATCAACAAAAACTAAAGTCTATAAACGGAAATTCTCTGAGCAAATGAACTTCAAGCCGTAGAAAAGTAAAAGCAGCAACAAAAGAAACCAAAACTGGGCACGTAGCCCGGCTAAAACCTGGACTTGGACTAGCAATGGGCCATTGGGAGTGGGCGTGAGAGTGAGACTGGAACCGGAACTGTTGTGGCTTCAGTATCGTCGTGCTGTCGTGGGACGGGGCACACCCGAGGTGCGCGGCCTGGCCGACTTGGATTGGCGTATGGGATTGGAGACGCCGTCGGTGTTGTAGCTAAGATACACGTGCGAGAGATCGACAAACTCCGGCTCCTTGCCGCTGGACTTGTGGGCCGAGATGTGTTTGCGCATGTTGTTGCCCGTGTAGGCAACGCACTTGAGCTGCCACTCGCCAATGTCCTCGTTCCAGTGCGTGTACTGGTTGATCATAGACTGGTACTCCTTGGGCACGTACGAGTTGAGGACCAGCTCGCAGAGCGCTAGTTCCCGGGACAGGCTGCGGATGTTCTCGTAGATGCCCTCCTTCTCGCGCTGGTGCTCCTGCTGCTGGTCGGCCAGCTCCGATTTGACGCCCATCAGCATCTGCATCACGCGGTGGATTTTCTTGGTGATCCCTGTGCTGGCATCCTGGAGCGTAGAGTAGCGCTCCTCGATGTCGATGCGTTCGGTGGCCTTTTTCTGCAGCGTTTCGCGCAGCTGTTCTTCGGTCTTCTCGCGCTCGTCCAGCTCGGCAATAGACTGCTCCAGCAGCTTCTCCTGCGTCTGAGCCTTCTCCAGGAGATTCTCGCCCCCCACCAGGATCTTTCCCTCGAGAGACACCAGCTTGTTGCGCAGCTGTTCCTGCTCGGTCTTGGCATGCTCGATCTCGCGCAGATGCTCGTCTTTCCGCTGGGCCAGTTCCTCCTTCTCCTCGTCGGTCTTCTCGCGTTTCTTTTTCGGCTTCTTTTCGGCCACCTGTACAGTAGAAGACTCCATTTCGATTTCCAGCGGAGCCTCAAGTTCATCGTCGGCGGTGTCCTCCTCCTCCTCAGAGCTCGGGGGCTCCTCCTCGAGGGTGCCTTCCTCCAGCTGCTTGCGCAGGCGGGCAATCTCCTCCTGAAAGTGGCGCAGCAGGGCATCCTTTGGCTCCTCATTTATATGCATACGATTCTGAATGTTCTTGGCGCGGCTCGCATAGCGCAGCGTGGAAATAGTCTCCATATAGTTGCTGTCCGCTGGACTGATGGTGGCACACATCACGGTCTTGGAGTTGCCTCCCAGGGAGTCCTGCAGCAGTCGCGTCAGCTTCGAGTTCCTGTAGGGAATGTGCGTGCTCTTGCCATCCACCAAAGCGCTGATGACGTTGCCCAGCACCGAGAGCGAAAGATTGATCTTGGTGGCCTCCTTCAGCCGCTGTCCACTGGCCTGGGTCTTGGACTGCCTCTCCGATCCAGCCAGGTCTACCAGCTGGAGTTTGCCCATCCGCACATGCTGGACACCGCCTTCGCCAAGCTCGCTCCGCTCCACTGTGATGGAGAAGATGGCATGGGACCGAGAGGACTCTTGGTTCATTTTGGTGGCTCCCACGGCGCGATTCTTATTGCCCAATCGCATGATATTCTCCAGATCGTCCGCATTGTGCACCACATAACCGCTGAGATCCTTGACAAAGACCCCGATGTCGGGCCGCTCCTTCACCTCGAGACTTTTGCTCACATCCTTGCCGAGGAGATCCCGCACCTCCTCGTTGTATATCTCCATGTAGCTGACGCGCACCAGGAACTTTTGATTCTCTCGGGCCTTGGCTATGTGTCCGAAGATGTGGGCAAAGGCATTGGGTATAATGCCCTTTGTCTGCGGCGAGTCTGGATTTCCCGACATTGTGTATGTCTTGCCGGTGCCCGTCTGGCCATAGGCCAGGATCGTGCCATTGTATCCCTCCAGCACCTTGTCTACAATGGGCCGCGCCGTGTCCACATAGAGGTCCAGCTGGTTGGAGCTGCCATCGAAGACGTTGTCGAAGTAGTACGTCTTGGGCGGCTCATTGGCCGTCGCATTGGGCTTCATCACGGTAATGGCCCGGTTGATTTTATCCACGGATATGGCACTCAGGGCTCCAGCAGTCAGCTCACTCTTATCCATGGGCCTCGTCCGCACCACCACACGGACATTTTCGATTTCGTCATCGAGCTGCTGTTGCGGCGCTGCCGTTCCTGCTGCCGTTTCCTCCTGTGGCATGATGTATGACTGTCTCTGGATTATTCCCCAATATCTGTCGGCAATGAGCAACTTTTTCTGCTAACCGCAATTACTGGGAATCGATTTGAGTAGATTTTCAGCGCATTTGTTTATGCACCCGTTGCTATTAGAGCTGGAGAAATATACCTACGGTGACGGTCTCATTTAAAAATATACCGTAAAAATACCGACGAAAATCATATTCCTCTATTTTGATATTGTGTTTAATATAATATTGCAGTTTATGGCCGCAAATAATAGATTTAACCATTTTACAATGGCTGGTGGGCGACGCTCTGTAACGCTCTGCAACGCTCGTGTCGAAGTTAGTTGTTTTGGGGGCTATTAGTTTATTTGTTCACTATAATTTGGGCTATAAAGTGTTGGGGCTTGGATTCCTTGGAAGGAATCCCATAAGTGATAGTAAAAAGATAAGATAACCGAATAACTGATCTCCCATGAAACAGATTACTTTGATTTCAGCAATTTATCCACTATATTAGTAACTCCCTTGCTCATTTCAAAACCGCGCGCAGTAAAAAATCCTCACCGTCCTGGGAAGTTTATAATATTCTTCCCTGGGAAATTGCTGAGGCTCTTCGGAAAATGTCGGGTATGGACAACAGGCAAAACGGCCTAGAAAATGCAAGGCCTGAAAGGTAAAATCCACCCAGCTGACTAATAGGCTTTGTGAGGCGCTCGCTTTTGATATTCCGACTAATATTGCTAGCTAACTAGGACCCTCAGGCCAGAACACATAATTTTATACAATAGATAAAACAATTTTCTACAAGACAGGCTAATTTTAAGGACTTAGTTTGGTTGGATTGATTATAAAATAATGTTTATAAAACTTAAGTGAGCTGACAGGCGACGTAAGAAAACGTAAGTGAGCAAGGAATGTCACGTCATTTGGAAACTAAGCCGTTGGTATGGACATACGTATACCCTTTTCCATTTGATTATTGTTAAAATTATTTTTTTCCAACTGCTTTAAAACGTAATTAATATTGTATTTTGCACATATTTACATTTTTTGACCCAATAATGCATTTGATTAATATATTAATCATAACATTTCGATCCAGGCACCCATTTTTAGTCTTTATAAATAGACCAAAAACCATACAATTTTCTGAGATAGAGACTGACTAGTTTCTGCAATAATTGGTTTCTAGTAAAAGAAACTTTTCTTAAATTCTATAATATCCAGGTCCTAAATGGTATGAAAATGTTGCTAGTTCCGCGCAAATGTTGTGGGACAATGTCGCTAACATCGGGGCACATGTGGCTGGCCCATACAAAAAAATTTTGCTAACGGTAAAATACGTAAGAGAGCATGGAATGTAAGGGACATTGTTGCGGTGAAAAAGGAAACTGTTGGGATGATGATGCTGCCGCAGCCAAATCCCTCTACAAAATCCCTCAAAAAGTCCCAATAAAATATACGGTCTGACCTCAAAATATACCAAAAATATAACATATTCCTCGATTTTTATATTCTGTTTCATATTACTAGCTTACTAGGACCTTCCGGCCTGAAAACATAATTTTATACGATTAGTGAATCAATTGTCTACAAGATTGACCAATTAAAACATAATCCGCTTATTGGATTCGGTCTAAAATAAGGCTTAAACAGGGAAGGTTGATATTCTAGCGCATCTAATATTGCAGTTTATGGCGGCAAATAATAGATTTAACAATTTTACAATGGTTGGTGGGCAACGCTCTGTAACGCTCCTGTCGGAGTTAGTTGTTTTGGGGGCTATTTTTTTATTTTTTCAAAATAATTTGGGCTATAAAGTGTTGGGGCTACTCCTTGGAAGGAAACCCATAAATTATAGTAAAAAGATAACATAATGGAATAACTAATCTCCCACGAAATAGTTTTCTTTGATTTCAGCAATTTATCCACTATTTTAGTAACTCCCTTGCGCGTTTCAAATCCGCGCGCTGTAAAAAATCCTCGCCGTCCTGGGAAGCTTATAATATTTTCCCTGGGAAATTGCTGAGGATCTTCGGAAGAAATCGGGTATGGACAAAAGGCAAAAAAGGGCCCGAAAAAAGCAAGGCCTGCAAGGTAAAATCCACCCCCACCTGATTTACATGTCGTGTGGGCGCTAGCGCCTACTTCTGCCAGTATTCATTTGAAATTAACAAAACAATGTTTTTAAGAGTTTTCCAGTAAAGTATGAGTAAAAAACCCTGAATTAAAACGAAATGCGTGTATGTGTGTAACCACATGTTTTTATTTGCATGGTTTTATTTGTTTTAAATGCAATTTATATGCATGTATGAACGGATAGATACGGATAGATTACAAATCAACAATATTGCATATTTATTTATGAAAAATGATCTTTAAATATATTTTTAAGTGTTCTGAAATTGTAGATTCGGCAAATGGAAATTTGAACGCTAAGACAGATGATGATACAAGAAGTTCTTGTAAGTTCCTGAATAAGAACTACAATGTCCTACGGTCGTCAAACACCGACTAAGTTTAATGTTTATATCGAATTAATTAATCTCTGATATTTAAATCCCATTAAAGGGTTTTGTTTATAAATTAGTTTTAATACATAAAAAATGTCTGATGTTAAAATGCCATTGAAAGGTATTGTTTATAAATTGGTTTATGATTTTCTAAATAATAATAATAAAAAAAAAAAAAATGCCTACATTTAAATATTCTATGAAAAGGTTTACCTATATCTTTGTTTATTTACCCACATATGTAAATACATATGTATGTATATATATAAAACGACCCATTAAGGACCTTTAAGAAATTTAAGGAAACTTGTGTAAGAATCGATGTTTAATCGATTTTCGGCCAAAATCGCGAAATATAATACTATTTGTAAGTTATTGTAGATCGATCCTATCCTTCCGCTTTACTTACAAAAAAAAAAAGACAACAATATCTTTCCCCCGAACTGAGCTAAAGTTCTACAAGATACATCAATTTCGTGGATTATTTTTAATACCCACTGGTGGACAAAGGGTAAACCGGACATCATATCGACTTTTTACATGGTAACTACACATTTCGAACCAGTTAGAGCTTCGCGCCGTAGTGCAATTGTTCGAAAAGAGTGACTAGGATATGAACGCAATCCAATGGAAAAAATTAGGATAGTTTTGGTGTGCTGCAGAAAAGGAAGATTCAAGAGAGAAAATTTAATATGGTAAATTGTCACCCCGGTTGCCACGCTTGTATTTTTTTACATAATTATTGCTGGTATCGATTGTAATGGCAATGTTCGTTACATTCCAACGAAATACTAAATTTAAAAAATACCAAATATGTGGGGAAATTAACGATATTTGGTTTTATTTTCAAATAGCCGTTTTAATTATACAAAAAAAATTCCAAATGATTAAAGTAAAACCCATTGACTAGATAGAAATCGAAGAAATTCATTAACGGAATGATAACGGAATAATAATCAATCTTGCGTTGGAAATTATTTTTATCAGAGCTTCCCCTATATAAGAGTGAGAGGAGGGGAAAGAAAACGTAGGAATAAAAAAATATATCCTACAGAAGAGGGGAAAGATAACGTAGGAACGTAGAAATAAATCCTACAGATAAGGGGAAAGGAACGTAGAAATAAATCCTACAGAAAAGGGGAAAGGTAACGTAAGAAATAAATACAAAATGGTCACAGACAGCTGTCTCATGGAAATAATCATCAAGTGGTTGGAAATATAATTGTAAAAAATATGCAATGCAACAGGTTGCAAGAAAAATTCAGAAAATTCAAAATAAAAACAACGCAGAGTGGGTAACAGCTTATAAAACAAAAAATTTAAATAATCATCCAAAAAAATACCAAAACGGACCGTGGGATGCGATGATTCCCACGCCAACGCATCCGAGCGAGCGAACGAGAGCCGAGGTGAATCAATAGCGAGTAAACATCTGCGAGAGAGCGACGATAGAAGCCAGTGCCAGCGGAATAGATAGATTGGCGCTGCCCTTAGAGTTTCCTTACACGACCAGACGACGCAGAAAATTGTACTCCGGCCACCATGGCAGCGACATTGCGAAGATTCAATGGCCTGCGACTCCTAAAGTCCACGCCAGCGCTGAATCTGCAGCAGGTAAAACGCCAGGCGCACTGCCGTGCCACCAAATTTTCACGGCCCCCGAGCCAGTGGGGACGACACTGATACAGGCCCCAAAAAGTGATGTCAAATGACAAGATTTCCCCCTTTTTTTTAAACAAACGGTTGAAAGGCAATTGTGGGTGCGTGAGTCGAACGAAAAAGTGTTTCCCGTCAGTGATAAGAAATTGCCTTTGGTCCAAGTGCAGTGAGAGGTTTACCCACAGTCCACCCAATTATGTAACTCTGTGCGAAAAATCGTATGGCTCCGACTTTTACCTGGGCGAATGCCTAATCGATTGTTCTCTACTTGCAGGCCAAGAACCTCTCCTCGGCCAGCAGCTGGGCCAACAGCAACAAGAAGGTAAGTCCCGAGTCACCAATCCGACCCGCAGAGCATTTCATAATAGCCGAACGGACCTAACCTCAAAACGCGTTTACTCTTTCTGCCCCTTACTTCTGTGTGCGTGTCGCGAACAGCTGATTGGCGCTGTCGGTGCCATTACCGGCGGCGTTGGTGCTCTCCTGTTCGCTCTGGAGCAGTCCGTGGATGCCAGCGACGGCACGGTGCATTCCCCTGCCCAGCCATGGAACCACAAGGGCCTGTTCTCCTCGCTGGACCACCAGAGGTAACAAATTCACCAGAGATTCACCGATTCCTTTCGGGGGTTAACTTTACTATACTCCCGTCCCCCATTTCCAGTGTGCGTCGCGGCTATGAGGTTTACAAGCAGGTGTGCTCCGCCTGCCATTCGATGCAATATATTGCCTACCGCAATCTGGTTGGCGTCAGCCACACCGAAGCTGAGGCCAAGGCCGAGGCCGAGCAGATCACGGTAAGAAATCCCAAGAATGAGAGAAAGAGATAAATTTACATCCTGTATATTCCTGTGCAGGTCAGGGATGGTCCGGATGATACCGGCAACTACTACAACCGTCCCGGCAAACTGTCGGACTACTTCCCGTCGCCGTACCCCAACGAGGAGGCGGCGCGCGCTGCTAACAACGGTGCCTACCCACCGGATCTGAGCTACATCGTGTCGGCCCGTAAGGGAGGCGAGGACTATATCTTCTCGCTGCTGACCGGCTACCATGATGCGCCAGCCGGCATAGTGCTGCGCGAGGGCCAGTACTTCAATCCGTACTTCCCAGGCGGCGCCATTTCCATGGCACAGGTCTTGTACAACGAGGTGAGTGCAGCCGCAGCAGCAGTGCAGTGGATTGGGATCTACAGTGATATCAATTGATGCATATGTATTTTGTTTGTTAGGTCATTGAATACGAGGATGGCACACCGCCAACACAGAGTCAATTGGCCAAGGATGTGGCCACGTTCCTCAAGTGGACTTCGGAGCCGGAGCACGACGATCGCAAGCAGATGCTGATCAAAGTAATTGCCATTCTCGGCTTCTTGACTGCCATCTCGTATTACATTAAGCGACACAAGTGGTCCTCGCTCAAGTCGCGAAAGATCGTGTTCGTGCCCAAGGAGAAGTAGAAATGTTTGAATTTGATTTGTGGTCTGAAGAATTGCAGTGTTATCTCGGCTTTACCCGACTAATAAAGATAAATCAATTTTAAGCAAAACAACACACACAAAGAAAACCAACATCAACTACATCGTCAACTACCAAATCAGTGTTCTCTCTATCGCCCGAACCGAACCCACACGAACAATTCGATCTGAATCCAGAACAAAAAAGTACAGCTAAAACCAACTTGGGATCGCGAAGATTCAGTGGACGGACGGACAAGATTGAATGGGGAGTAAAGTTAAAGTAAACCAGCAGCAGGAAACCTAGCAAAATGCATCCATGGATGATAATATTACATTGATTGTGTATAGAAGCTATAATTCAAATTATGTATTTAAACAAAATATAAAATTGACAAATAAACGGAGATAAATATATAGAGCAGGAATTTGGGATCATTGCAGAGGAGGCGAAACAGGAATCAGTTCCAGACTTTACTCTTTAGAGGGTTCTTTCTTCTGATTCACTTATAAATCTGATTAAATATGCATCTAATCATACGGAAGGAATATGAAAAGGGAAATTGAGAGTTGTTAGGGGTTTGAATGCTGATCGAAGGAAGTATCATACTGCAAGATGTAGAAGTAATTGTAGTAGAAGTAGAAGGTGGTCCAGCTTACCATTTATTCAACAATATTTCGAGATTCCCAATTTTGAGTTAGCCCTTGCCAATTTTATACAATGGGATTACAAACGAAGACCGCATCTTATAGTTTTTCTGGCTCTGTAAAATGCAGAAATATAACTTTAGTTAAGTGATGCAGTGATTAAGATAATTGGCTAAATCAGAGACTAGGCAAACATCTCAACAGATCTGTACCAATATTCAGGGGTTTTGGAGCGTTCTTTTATTGGATTATTAATTGTTTTATTTAGAAGCTTAAATTAAAGTATTATATTAATTCATCGTTCCACTCGATTTTCTCATCAGTTTATAGTGTGTGTATGTGTGTGTGTGGTTGTGTGTCTCTCTATATACCCGCATATATATGTGGTATACATACATATATAAAAGATATTACAATGGTGTTTTCTCTCTCTCCCCACCCACTCGAGTGGGTGGTAGAAGATACTATCTCAAATTCAAAACAAAAATCACTTCAACTCCAAATGATTGGTACGGTACGGTCTGTATGGTACACGGTACGCACGATTTCGTCAAGTAAAAACATTCGCACTGGCGCCGGCTTCCTTCCTTGCTTTCCTTCTTCTTCATTTTCGAGATCCTAATTCGGATTGCTCTACAGAAAATTCTCGTCAATTGGTTGTTGTTTCTTGTTTTATTTAAATTAATATATATATTTTGTTTTATGTATATAATTAATAAATTTTTAGTTTAGGCAAAAAACAATAATTACGCATCTTTTCTCAAAGAACACGGGGCTGCTGCTGCTCATCCATCTCTCTCTCTCTATCTCTCTCGCTCTAGAAATACATGCGCCGGCCTGTTTTTTTTTATTTTTTTCTGTTCTTTTCTTTTCGATTAGTTTACTTTTACGCTTAAATTTTACGGATTTACTTTCTTCACTTCTTCTTAAATATCTTTTGTTGCAAAACTCTGTGAATGCGCGTGAGTTAAAAAAAATGAAATAATAAACTGAATTTCGGTTCGTTTTTCGTAGGCTTTTCATGTGTGTTCTACTTGTTGCTGGTTTTGTGGTTCTGTTGTGGTTTGTGTCTCTTAGCTAAAGAAGGGAGGATCGTTGTTGGTGTTGTTGTTGTTGTTGGGGGGCTCGCGGGCTGGCTGGCTGGGCAGGCTGGCCGAGGGGGAGTAGAAGTAAAGTAACCAAACATGATGACAGTAGTTTATGACGGAAGGGACGACGACGACGACCATTATAGTGACGTGTTTGTTTGCTGTTCTTTTTACTTATAGTATAACTTGCATTTGGTTTCTGTCTGCCGTTGCTGCAAGCGTCAACGTGCAACATAACCACTCGCTTCTCATGCATCATCTTCTCAATCATCTCCGCGGCTGCCGCAGCTCAGAGGCGCATGCCACATGCCACACACGCAGCTTGTTTCTGTATAGATTCATGGCTGATTCCGGCTGATATTGTTCGCTTTTGCTGGTGTTGCTGCTGTGCTGTGAGTTGGTTTTGTGGCGGCTCTGGCTCTGGTTGTTTCTGCAGCTGCCGGGATTGCTGTTGGTGTTGTTTGTTGGATGTTGTCGACTAAAAACAGCTTCCTTCTGGCGGCTGTGCCAGCTTCAGGTTCTCTTTCATGGTCATAATCCTACGAATTTCCTGCAGCATCGTTTTTATAGTGTAATCACGACTCCACCGGGCCAACATGGGCACTGATCTATGATCAACCTGTGGGAATTCCAATCAGTATAGTATTATTAATTGCCGAATCAACATGCAATCACAATAGCAGTGGCAATTGCGTTGTTTTGTATTTCTACTCACCACGCCATTGTTCTGGTTAATGCAATTAATATTAACTTTAGTTAAAAATCTTAGCGTGGGTGGCTCATCCGGATAGCGTTCGTTGCACTCAATCTTTAGTGAATACATTCGATTCTCAAATGGTGTCTGCAAGCAAAAGATTATCCAATTTTACAATTTCATTAGCTGCTCTCCACTATAAACAAATCCGTTCAACTCTCACAACGGTTTGCGATTACGGTCATGGCAAGTGTCGATGAGTCAGCCATCGGCCATCAGCCACCAGACCAGACCAGACCAGCCCCCCTATAGCCTTGGTGCAGCCAGACTCTGCCCCTGCTTTGGAGAGGTCTCCATGAATCATGCGACGGCGCGCGCAACACTCCACGGCTATACAAATATTTATTGCATATTTATGAGTTGAAACTATGCAGAAGGATCGGCTTTGAGATGCAAAGTGCACGAGATCCCAAACAGCGATTTAATGCTCTAAACTAACGACTTGTAATAGTTCTCTGTAGATCTGCTATACTTTTCCTATGTGAGAGCAAAATGTATATTATTGGCAAGCGATATATTTCAGATATCCTTGGCATACTTTATCTTTACTGATTCCATCAAATTGTCTATATCTAGTGACTTTTATAACATCTGTCGCTCTCCGCTTCGCCACTGATATAAAGCTACTCTTGTCATGGCTACATGGCTAATATTTACAGATTCTCTACTCATTAAGGACATTAATCAGTAGGAAGATATGAAACTAGCTAGCTTTCATTATAAAATGTGCCACATTCTCACAATTTACGCAATCAAAATGATAAAATGTCAATAATCCAACCGAAAGCACTGATAAGAAGTGCCCCTGCATGGGTCTGGTCTAATCAAGTGACGTATCCAATAGGAAAATGGGTCCAATCGGAACCAATCTTTTGCGGTCGTGTGCAGGAGGAAGGACACTTACTCTAGGCGGACCAATGATCATGCCGATCCAGTAGGTGAGTGTCATATCATCGTCGTTCTCCAGTCCCCACGAGATGGTGCCATCGCCTACACCCTTCTGGCCCTGATCCAGCTCCTCCAGTAAGCGGAAATTTCGTGGCACCACTGCAAGAAAGAACAAGAGCTCGAATCAAATCGATGACATAATAAATTTCCATTGAAAACTTTTTGCAAATAACTCAAAATGATGGCCCACAACACAACACCGCCGTCCGTCGCCATTCGACGCCGTTCCAGCGTGTTTTCTGCTTCCCTCGCTTCTGCCTCACCGCTCACCCCGCCACCTACGGTTGGGGTCATATGGGGACGAACAACTGCTGCTGCTGCTGCTGTTGTTGTTGTTTGCTCTTTGCGTTGTTTTCCTTTTCGCCCGTGTGACTCTCTTTGCACGCATTTTCGTATGTTTAAAGAGTCCAGAGCAAAGAAAAAAAAGTATAATAAAGACTAAACGAAAAATAAAATCATATCCCAATAGAGGAAGGGTGTGGTGTGTTGTGGTGCGGTGCGGTGCGGGGAGAACCTCGTCAGGTCCGGCTAAAACCCCACCCCACCCCACCCCATGCCAATTGCAGACATAATTTTTGCATTTGCAAAAACAATTTCAAGCAAATGAAATTTGCAGCTAATTTAATTAGAAAAGAAGCAGATTGGCCAGCAGCAGAAGCAGCAGCAGCAGCGACAGAGTGAAAAACGCACGGAACGCCAGAGTGCGGTGCGGAAGAGGAAGAAAAAAACAAGTAAGAAAAAAAGGAACACAGCGAAGGGCAAGCAGGGGCGACGGGCAAGAGGGGGGTGTCGTCGACCGAAACTGTCAAGTCACGAAGCGAAATTACTGCAATTCCTGCATTTAAACTGGAATTTTGGAGCACCAGACGGAGCGGCGTGGCTGGCCCCGATCAATCCAATACGAAATTATAATCACACCGCACTCGCGGCCTGGCTTTTATCGGCTTTCGTAGTGCCTGTTTCTGCCTCTGCTTTCTTTTCCATTTTCACACGGTCCATGCAGCAAAGACGGCGACAGGGTGGCGTTCTTTCCCTTTTTTCGCCAGAAAAACCGATTTTAACGCGCCAGAAATGTAGCTCACTTATTGCCAATATATTTACGCACGTGTTTGATGGGTTTATTCCTTTGCAAATAGTTAAATTAACAATTATTTTCTTACCAACGCCGGTACTTGATGTATTCGCCATTGTGGATGTTAACAGTGTGACCGCGGATTTGTCTATAAAATATACCGCCTGACCATCCGAAACCGTGAACTCGTCAGCTCAATTTCGACGTCAAAATATACTAAAATATACACAGTAAGCGGTACTTAGCCCACCTAACCCCCTCTAATTAAACAGGTGAACAACTTTATTTAAACCTTGTAGATCACTCCTATTTACTCCCAAAAAAAGACCACGACATCTTTCACAAGAATTGCGCTGAAAATGTTTAATTTTCATCATTAGCAGTAAGTGCAAGTAAGGGCTAATCGTTGGAAAAAATATACCAAATACATGCAAACAAATTACTTAAACTACTTTCAATAGTACGCTAATTATATTTAAAAGGCTAGTAAAGAAGGGAGTTTGTTAGAAAAATAGGGGCAGACTTTTACTTGAGGAATTGTAAATTATTTCAATTAATTCGGGTACAATAAATACATTTGGCACTAGGCAATGGCAACGCGTTAAATACCAAAACAATCATGCGCGAAAATACCAGAACGCGTGACAGCTGCTCTGCCGCAAATTGCAACGCGTCAGCTTTTTAAATGAACAAGTACATTTCCATATAAATTATTAAATAATTGGCAACCAGGGGGCACTCTATTGATGCAAGTGCACTAGAATACTCGCCATGGAATCCCTCTACCATCAAACGAATCACACGGTCAAGGAAATCGAGCATGCCTTTCAGCGGCTCGGCCAGATTAGCATCCAGGAGGCGCTTGACGTGGAAAACGAAATTCAGTTAAAAATAACGCAAGCCAATTCGTGAGTCATTCGAGTCCTATTTCACAGACCCCACCGCTATAATTTCGCCACACCCACCAGCAATTGCGACCGGCTGGATGTGCTGCTCTTCAAGGTGCCGCCTTCGCAGCGTCAGAGCTCTAAGCTACGCGTGGATCAGCTCAAGTACGACCTGAGACACCTGCAGACTTCGCTGCAGCATGCCAAGGACCGGCGCCACCGCCGGGAGCAGGAGATCTCGGAGCGGGAGCAGCTACTAAACCATCGGTTCAGCGCCAACAACACGCAACCGGAGGAGACGTGCCTGCAGCTGGACTACGAACTGCAGCACCACACGCAGCTGGGCAGTGCTCACAGAGGAGTGGACGACATGATCTCGTCGGGCAGTGGCATACTCGAGAGCCTCATATCGCAGCGCATGACACTGGGCGGAGCCCACAAGCGCATCCAGGCCATTGGGAGCACTCTGGGCCTGTCCAATCATACAATGAAGCTGATAGAGCGCCGGCTGGTGGAAGATCGCAAGATATTCCTGGGGGGAATGCTGGTCACGTTGCTGATCATCGGACTGATTATATACTTCTTAGTGCTGTAGTAAAAGGGAAAGGGAAGAGCATTCGGATTCGTTGAGTTTAAATTAAATGTACTCTATTTTGTAAATGGTAAATGCCAGAGAGTTGTTATTAGCCGAAAACTGGGTGTGGAGTTGCGTCTAGTCGTCGTTCTCTAGCGAGATGTTGCTGCCGAAGCGCTGGTAGAGATGTGCCTTCAGTTCGTCCATTTCCACTTTGATTGCTTTGGCCTTGGCCTCAATGCTGGCAATCTCTTTAATGACCATATCCTTGGTCTCCGCCAGCAGCTCCTGCGTCTTGCCCAGCTTGTGTGACAGAAATACCTCTCCCACCAGGAAGGGAATGTCCTCGTCTTCGTCGAACAGCTCAATCTCGTCCAGTGCCTCCTCCACGCACTTCAGCTCGTTCTTCTTCACGTCCAGCTCCACCTTCAGGTCATCCATGCGAGCATTGTGCTTGGCAAAGCGATTGATGCGCTGCTGATCCTCGAAGGAAATGTGTACATCATCGTGCTGCGGGTTGGGAACGATGGGAAAGATGTGTAGGAGTCACCGCAAAGTGAGGTTACTTGTCGCCGCCAGCTGTTTGGGCAGCTCCAGCGGATGATTCACGGCCACTTACGTTCTGGAACACCTTGTTCGCGGTGCTTGCAACTTTAGCGGCCATTTTCTATTGCTTTATAGTAGATTTAACAAATAAATTAAAGAATTTTACAAACAGTTGGTGTTCGCTAGTGCAGTGTGACCGCAGAATTATCGATAAAATATACCGTCCGACCATTAGAAATATACCGAAAGCTACGGGTTCATTTAAAAACTATACCGTAAAAATACCGACGAAAATCATATTTCTCGATTTTGATATTCTGTTTAACATAATATTGCAGTTTATGGCCGCATATAATAGATTTAACCATTTTACAATGGCTGGTGGGCAACGCTCTGCAACGCTCGTGTCGGTGTTAGTTATTTTGGGGGCTATTGTTTTATTTGTTCACTATAATTTGGGCTATAAAGTGTTGGGGCTACTCCTTGGAAGGAAACCCATAAATAATAGTAAAAAGATAACACAATCAAATAACTAATTTCCCATCAAACAGTTTACTTTGATTTCAGCAATTTTTCCACTATTTTAGTAACTCTCTTTCTCATTTCAAATCCGCACGCTGTAAAAAATCCTCGCCGTCCTGGGAAGTTTATAATATTTTTCCCTGGGAAATTGCTGAGGATCTTCGGAAGAAATCGGGTATGGACAACAGGTAAAACGGCCCAGCAAATGTAAGGCCTGCAAGGTTAAATCCACCCCACCTGATTTACATTTACGTCCTATCGGGGAAAATTTCGGGTAAGGTGAAAAGCGTGCGAGTCATGGAATTTCCCTTGGCTGAATTTACCCGTTATCCATACCTTTTTTGGCTCAACCCAAAAATAGTAGTGTCGAGCCTAAAAAGTAGTAGAAGTATTAGTAGACACTTAACCCAAAATTAGTAGTGTCGATCCCAAAAATAGTAGTGTCGAGCCCAAAAAGTAGTAGAAGTAGTAGTAGACGCTCTCTTTTACTCATTTTCGGGTTCAAAGTATGAGCGTGGCGGTAATTTTGAAAATAGTACCATTATATACCATGAGAAAAATACCGACGAAAATCATATTCCTCGATTTTGATATTCTGTTTAATATCACTAGCTAACTAGAACCCTCAAGCCCGAACACATAAATTTATACGATAGATGAAACCATTTTCTATAAGACTGGCTAATTTTAAGGACTACATTTGGTTGGATTGTTTATAAACGACAACAAATTTGGGCGCGTTGAATAGCAGGCAGTGTGACCGCGGATTTAACCATAAAAAATTTCGAAATATACCGAAAAAGAAAGTTTGTCATCTCGCAGAAGCTGACATCTGTAAAATATTCGGTTTGTCACTTCGCAGAAGATGATATGTATGGTCTCGATTAGGGCCACCTGAAGGTGGAGCCACGGGTCCAAGTATAAGACGACGTAGTTAGCGTAACGCACAGTTTATACATTGAAACGAGTGGAACGGCCGTAGCAAAGGCCGCTGCTCTACTTTATACAGTCCAACTTTCATATAGAAAATTTCAAGGGGACCAAAAAATAATTCATGATATAGAATTTGTGAAAAGAAGTAAAAGAATTGAACGAAATTGCAGTGGGCTGGAAATATGTATATTCGTTATATGAAAAACTTCTTTGTACGGCAGTTCGTAGTAGAGAAGTTCGACTGTAGCCGGTACTTAGTTAATATATATGTGATTTATGAAATTTATACAATATATTTTTTATGGCATCGCTATTCGCCAAATGAAAAAAATTGACTTGTTGCAAAACAAAAAATTATATATAAGATTTGAGATTGGCTTTCATAATTTTTTAAGCTTTTGTTGAGACATTGAACATCAATTTGATCATTCTGGCTATAATACTAATCATATCTGATTCGGCAATCTGGTAGATATGGTAATTTTCTATGATTCTGCATTTTCGGTTTTTTGGTTTCTTCACAAGAGTTTGAATGCAACATTTTGTTGCTCTAGCTCTTATAGTCTCTGTGAACTAGGCGTCAAATAAGACCGAGCTAAGGACAGAAGGACGGACGGACAGACAGGCTATATCGACTTGGCTATTGGTCGGAAACGTTTCCTTCTGGGTGTACCCTTATACTCTTCTACCGGGTAAAAAAAAAACACAAAAAATTATACAAATATGTACATATGTATATCGAAATTATTAAACATTATTATTATTATAGAGGGAAATCCTTTGAGATGGCATTTATTATGTCCATTTTCTGACGAGCAAATATTCCAATTATTTTCCAATTTGATTTGGGCCCGAATCAACCCCAATACGAAAATGATTAGCCAAGTTATGGCTTCCTTGGTTGGCCAATCATCCGATTCGATTCGATTCGGCCACTAATTGTCTGCACATGTTACAAATTACGCAAAAACTAATAAATAATTATGGTTAATCGCAATAATTAAATGGAATTTCTTCTCTCAGTCGAATGCAATTAAATTTCCGTTGGCAGCTTAGGAGAATTGCGTTAACACCTCCCGCCTCCATATCACACCCACCAGCCCACCAGCCCCTACCCAATGGGTGTGAGGGAAATGGGAAATGGAATATCTCGGATGAGGAGAATGGAGAACGGAGAATGCATTTGCCACTTTCATTTCCCTTTCGGAATATTATCAGAATATGCAAATGCAATTAGACATTAAATGCGAGGCGGGACAGAAGAGACAGAGAGAGAGAGAGAGACAGAGACAGAGCGAGAGTGTTAATATCCTGGAGACGACTTTGGTTTAGTTTGCATCGGATTTGCTTTTCCGCTCTTCCGCCCTTCTGCACTTCCTCCCCACCTCGTCCGCCTCGTCCTCTTTTCCCCGAAAAGCGAAAATCCCTCTGGGCATTGTCATTTTACAAATTGGAATCATTTTGGTTTAAGGCAAAGGCAAATATTTGCATTTCGGCGAACAGATGGCATGGAAAGTCACTTCTGGCCTACATTTCTGCCCGTTTCTATGTAAATTAAGGCCTAATTTATTGAATTTGCATCGGGATCCAATGCAATTTCATTCGAGTTTTAAAAGGGAGAGAGACGGAAAAACCTTTCGATGCAACAAGTTGCACGTTGATTTCAATCTTTGTATCTCTGTATCTGGAAAATTTCATCAGTTTATCAGTTTTGCATTACAATCAGATTATCACACAAACACACACACAAACACACATACACGAAAAAAAGGAGGCGGCTGTGGGGGGGTTCTAAAAAGGGAAATGATTTAGTTTCCATGGAAAATTCGTTGAATGAAAAATTGCTGTATTTAAATTGAAATCGTTTTCCTGTTGATTTGGGGCAGAATTTATTTGCCGAAATTGTGTGTTAAATAATCATAAAATAGCTATAGAATATTTATCAGAATTAAATTTTCGGGTTTTAGAGAATTAAAGGCTTGATTTTGTGTGTGTTTAATTGCGGAATAAATACACTGGGGATTTATAGGATAATTCATTTTAATTTTTTGGTATGGTACAGAGAAATGGTTATAGAACATGCAGAACATAAAGATCTTTCAACTAGAAACCCTCTAAACTTTCGCTGGCAAACTATCTCAATCTCTTTTTGCTTTCATCTTCTGACCGATTACCAATCGCTTCCCATTGAGCATTGACCCAGTTTTGGGTCATCAAATGACGCCACATTGAGTGTCACATATGGGGCACGCCCAGTGGAAAAAGGATTGCTGTTCATCCTCTGCCATGGTGGGGTCTACGCCTCAAGTGCGTTGATGAGGCCCACACGAGGGAAATCAAAAGACATGGCGTCAATCAGTTTGCCACTAAACCAGGCAGCCATTGAGGCAGCAACAGAGGGAGGCTGCAGAGGGAGGCAGGCAGGCAACACAAGTTGCAGCTGTTGGTTGGTTGTAGGTTTCGTGCTCCCTGCTCACTCTGCTCTCTGCTGCTCCAGCAGCAATGCTGCTGGTGCGGGCAGACCTTCATCTCTTATACTTTCTCACTACATTTATCTTTGCTCTTCTTCGCTCAGTTCTCGCTATATATTTTTTGCCACACATTCTCTCTGCAGTTGGCGACCAGCAGCAGCAGCAGCAGCAGACTGCAGCAAGAGGTAGTTAAACTTTGCTTAGTTCGGAGGTGTATTGATATATTTCGTATCCGTACTGTACCGATGGTTTATTTACTCGTACATTTGCCCAACCAACTATTTCATTGTTTGTCCATTTTGCTGGGTCTGGATGGATGGGATGTGTTCTTTGATTTCGATTTCATTGCACACAGGTGAACACGATATTTGGGCAGCAAAAAATCCGGCAAGTGAGACAGTGCCTGGCAACCGTATCGGTTCGGTAAATGCTGTTTGATGATGGCAACTATTTGTATCTGTATCTGTATCTGTAGTTCGTAGCAGTATCTCTCGCAGTGTGGAATTTTGCCAACAATTTCTGATATCCCAGCGACTATTTGCAGATTTCTAACCCTTGCTCTATCTATCTATATGTATATATGTACATATGTATCTCCGAATGGTCTATAGACCATTTCTCTCTCTAGAGGTGTTAATATTTAATGTAGAATTTCGCTTATATATGCACGGCTTTAAGTTTGTCTCCGACCGCCCCCCTCTATACGGCCACTCTCTCTCAGCAAATTGAGTTAACGTTTTCTGGTGTCTCATTTCGCATTCCGTTTTCGTTCCTCTTTATTTTGGATTCGATTGCAATTTGTGTTATTAAAAGCAGTAGGACATCGAGCCAAGCCAAGCCATGCCAAGCTATGCCATGCCAGGCCGGGCCATTGGGGCTCTGAGCCTTCGCTTTAATGCGTTAATTTATCACTCCACTCCACTCAGCAGCGGCAGTGGCAGTGGCGTTGTTGTTCTCCACATAAGAGAAAGTCACGTTCTTGAAGAGAGACTCGACGGCTCGACGGCTCGACGACTCGACGACTCGAAGACTCGACTCGGCTACTGTTGAGAGGCTTCGAAAGGATTTATGGGTACACTTAAGTCCTGTGCCTTGATGAGGCGCCATTTGAGTTTTGTTTTGGCCTCTCGACAGGTGCAATATATAATCTAGAAATGAATGATAATGGGTTATAGCCATACGAACATACAGATACTCGTATGATTAACCCGATGAGTGATATGGCAACTGGATGGAGCCAGCAACGACATTTGTTAATGTCCTTTTAATGAGCGTGCGAGCGGAAAGTTTATGGATCAGAAATAGCTCTCGTTGCTGGCTGGAAAATGGTGTGGGAAGACTCATTAAATTATGCCATTAACCAGGCACTGTATTTATTGGTGGTCGACTATCCATTGTGTGTGGCCTTCAACTTCAGTCGTAACAGATTCTTTGTTGGCCTAAACGAATGTAATTGAGTGCAGCTTTTGGTTAATTGTAGGCCGCAAGCAACAAAAGCCATTTGTCTGTCTCTAATCACTCGAAATTCTGTTGAAAATGAACCAATGAATGTTTACGACATGCCACACAAAAGGGTATGCCATAAAAGAGTATTCGTAACGGGGAGGACAGGCTGGACAGCCTGGACAGGCTGCTGACTGCTCATAAATAAACCATCATAAAAACTCTCAATTTCCACCACCGCACGCCAAGAGGATGTTCAATTCATAAATAATAAGTGGAATCCAGGTGAAACTCTGTTCTCTGCTCCTTTGATATGCAAATAAAAACGGAATTCCTTAGCCCGAACTGGACCTCAGAACTTTACAGCTTCAGACACCACATGGCGTATGCGCAATATATCTACGAATACTTTTCACCGCAATCGTTTTTCCTTGCTCGTTTCTCGTTTTTCGTTTTTGTTTTCTTCTCCGTTTCTTGTTTTCTATCGCATATTCTGTAAAACATTTCCACAATTCAATTGAATTGTGGCAAACTGTCCAGAAACATGTTTCGGGGTAGATGTATGTATTTTTTTGTGCCTGGTCTAAGGGGCGCCCCGAGCCTCGGGCAAATTTGAATTGTCAAAATTGTAACGAGTTTTTCGGTGTTCCTCGCAACCCTTTCCATTGGCCATTTTGAACCCGTTTCGCTGACATAAACTGCATTGAAATGTCATAAAAATTGAAACACGTTCCTCGTTCTGTTGCTACCCGTTTCCTCATCCAGCCGCAGTGGATCCTGCTGCTGCTCCTGCTGCTGCTCCTGCTGCATCTCCTGTTACTCCTGCTCTTGGCCTGACATTGAATGGCAGTTCTGGCCCATCCATGTAACATTGTTGTTGTCGGTTGTCGGTTTTGGCCTGCTGCTTTGCATACAAATAACGGTAATCTTTAGTTAGCCATGCCACTGGCTCCACCCTACAGCCAGGGCCAGGACCAGTACCAATGCTAGTACCAGCACCATATCCATGCTCATCCTTACTCCAATATCTCTCTCTCTCTTTCCCCGCCACTGGGCTCTCTGGGCTCTGGGCTCTGGCTCTGCCTCTGACGAGGTCCCAACTTGGAGCTCCATTTCGCTGATGCTGCAGTTTTGCACTTTACACGTGGCCCGAATGCTGGCCCAAATGCTGGCCGCCTGCCTGTCAGGGTCGCGGCCAACACGTGTGGGTCCGGGGTTACTCCAAAAGGGATATTATGAAAATTTATTGTTTTACGTGCGAGTAATTTTGTGCAATTTTTGAAAGACTGCGCCAAAGGTCTAAATCAATGTGAGGGTCTACGACTGGTAGCTGGTGACTGGGTTGGGCAACATCTACATACATATCTCTTTGGTGCAGCATAAATTTGATAAATTACTGGTAATACGAGTATGTTTGCCGCAATTATTTTCAATTAATTAGTTGAATTAGTTTCGAGCATTCTCTCAATCGAAATCCGTTTGACAGACACAGACATGGACACAGACAAACACAGAAATCATAAATGCAAGTGCTCGGCTCGGCTCGGGTTGGTTTGGTTTGGTTTGTGTGGGTCACTCAACTGCAACCTTCAGCCTAGGGAAAGCTCTACGCCTGCATTTTATTGCACATCCATCCACAAGCCTACTGTGGGGTGGGTGTGAATGGGTGGGTGAATACTAAACGACCGCCCGCCCCCAAATAACAAACAAAATCGATTTGCATTTAATTGCATCTGCGGCTGCACAAATTTCCAGAGTGGATCCCACATAGAACGACGAACGACGCACGGGGAGACCCGGGGAGGATTCGGGGAGCGAATTCTGTAATCAGAATTATTGTTCAAATTGTCGTAATGTTTATCCAATTTGTTTTGTTGGTTTAGTTGTTGTTGTTGTTGCTGCTGTTGGCCTCCCCCATGCATGTGTGCATGAGACTTGTCCCGGGATTCATTGGTGTGGCCTGGTACTCATTCTGTGTTGGTGTTAGTGCTAGTGTGTGTGTGTGTGTGTGTGTGTTTATTTTATGGCCATAATCCGATTAGAGTGTGTTAACTGCTGTGCAGAACTTGGCCAACACCTTTTGTTAATTACGTAATTGTTTGAGGTAAATATTGTCAACAGTTTTCGACAGATTTCACATTTGTGAAGCAACCACTTCAGTGGCACACGCATATCATATCGATGATCCTTTTTGGGAACATTACTTTATGAAAATGATTCGTTTTTAATGCCAGACAGAGAGAGAGAGCTAGAGAGAGCGGCAGATAGAGAGGGAGAGCGAGCAGCATGGATAATGCGATTTTCATTTGATTTGAATTGATTTTTAGTTCATGGAATTGCATAAGAATTATCTGCATAGATTTTCTTCACATAAGTGAATGTGTGTGTGTAAATTACATACATGTACCCAGCCCCCCCTCCCCCGCACTGATGCTGATTGCCATCCCATGGTCTTAGCATAACTTGACTTCCTACTTCTTTGTCATCAAGCCAGATCATAATTTGCATTTCCCAACTGCAATCAGATGCATTGAGAGTGCCTCAAAGGCAATCCACTCGAGGCAGAGCAGCTCCTGTCTGTGCCACCACCACCACCACCACTCCCATACCGCACTCCCATCCCCAAAGCCATGTAATGTCATCCCGGCAACGCTTACATATCCAATCTCCATCTCTATCTCTATCCCTATGACTATCTCTTTCTGTTCATGTTCTCTGTCTCTCTCTCTCTCTATGGGGTGCCCTGCTTGTTATGCATTCGTTTGTCGGCACTTTTTTCATGGCGATTGTTCTTCTTCCATGTTGCTGACAACGTCGTTAGCTATTCAAGTTTGTCAATTAAAAACATAATCCCCAATCAGAAGCCAATAATACCAGGCCGTTGCCAGAGACATGCTACCCAATCCCCTATTCCCGATTCCCGATGCCCGATGCCCGATCCCCTATCCCAATCCCTGTTCCTGCTTCTAGCTCCGACTATGCTTCTGCTCCTGCCCATGCCCATGCCCCTCCCCCTGCCCCTGTCTGGCCACTGGGCCTCAGATAATCTGGAATGGACTGTGGCACTGGGCACACCATCAAAAAGTTTGCCACGTTGGAGACACTGAAACGACATTGTCATGGCAAAAGTAAATATTATTTCCTCGTTTTTTCTCTCTCTCTCTCTCTCTCTATCTCTTTGACTCTGTCTCGCTCGTTTTTTTTATACTTTCTGGTATTTCTTTTTTGTAACATTTCTGTGGGAGCCGTCTGTGCTGGGACGGTGGGACGGGGAGCCGGCTGCCGGATAATTGCTACGATTTCCATGACTTTTCTGATGCAGTTCAGCCATTAAAATAGCAAGAGATAGACAGAGAGAGAGAGAGAGAGAGAGGGGGGGAGAGAGAGCAGGGATCGGGGAACAAGGAGCGGGGAGAAGTTAAAGTTTTGATTGAATTTGAAGTGGTTTACAATAATTGGGAATTATTTGTGGAAATTTGTGATCTTTTGGCAATCAGTGAACAGTGAAGTGTCTAATGAAGGGAAATCTGCTATAACAAATCAAAACAGAATCAAATCCATTCATAGCTTTATTCAATGTGTTCCATTAGTTTTACTTAAGCCCCTACTAAATTGATTTCGTATATCTGCTTATTTTTCTTTAGGTTTTCCCAACTCATTTCCGCATGGCCCCTATGCACATGGTGTGATGATGCCTGCTGATGTCCGGCTGTATCAAAGGCTTTGGCCCTGGCAAACACTTTTCAATTACGCTCTTTGATCCAAAAACAAACTCCATAAAAAGCAACAACAACTGGAAAAGCAGGGGAAAATCTGCACAGATTTTGTTTGGCTTTAGAATGCATTGCAATGTGTGTGTGTGGATTTTGTTTGCATTTAATTTGCGCGCTGTTCAAATATATTTGAAAATACAGAGAGAAATATCGTATCGTATCTGTACTGTGTATCCATAGAGAGAGAGAGGGCTTAAGCTGCAGTTGGGTGTGTGCGGGGAGAGAGTGGTAGGGGTAATGCAACAATATGAATAAAATAATGAGGATATTCTAATTTACATTTCACTTTGGAGACATGTGGGGTCGGTCCTCTGCCACTCTGCCACTCTTCCACTCTTTCACTCTGCCACTCTTTCACTCTTCAGAGTGTGTCAATATTTGCCGGTTAAAGTTGCCACAGAATGTTGAACTTTCGCCCAGAGTCCACCAACGGAGTCATTGTGGCAGGTCCTGGGCAAACACAATCGCTCTACCGCACATTTGTTGGCCTTTTCTCGGAGGGATTTGCCTTTGCCTCGGCCACGCCCCTTTCAACTCAACTTGTCTGCGGTTGGCTTTTGACCAGCCCCGTTTATGAACCTCAGACCCGGACCCGGCGAACCTCATTACTCAGGTCTGGTCCGACTTAGCTTTCCTTTCAGCGTTTTCCCCATTAATAATTGCACTCTTTTTTGATATTGCAATTAGTTAGCATTTATCTGCACTGGCTTATGGCTTATGGCTTATGTGCACATAAGTATCTGCCTTTTGCTTTGGTGAGTATCTCGCGGTGAGAATACACTTGTCAGCTGAATAAACACTGTACTGCAAGAGCAAGAGATAGACAGAGAGAGAGAGAGAAAACCAGAGAGACAGAACTGCGAAACAACGCACAAAATAATCAGATTTGGGGTAAAGTGAAAAGTGAAAAGCTTTTAATGGCATTTGCGTAAATTAAATGCTATTAAAATTATTTTCATAGCTGCTACTGCCACACACACACACACACACACAGGGAAAAGAGGGAGAGACAGAGAGAGAGTACCAGATTTATGCAGAGAAAGAATGTCAGACAGAGGGAACGAGAGCATGAGAGTCATCTCCAACTATCATCAGTCTTAAGGCAGGGAGGGAGCTCGGGATGGATGGTGAGAGCAGCAGGCTGGCTGGCTGGCTGGCTGGCTGGCTACAAAATTCTACATTTATGCAATGGAAATAATAATAATAATTTCGGCTGGCATTTAAATTAAAATGCCAAAACAGCTAACATCAGCTGAAAGCACTCAAAAGAAAATAACGGCAGCGGGAGAGCAAGAGCTGGTGAAATGTGTGCCATCTGGAGAATGAATGGATAGAGTGCGGCCTTCCCAGGGAATGCACATGCAAGAATGGCAGTAGAGACGTGAATAAACCTAATAGAAATGTTCTCTCTTTTCCAAATTACATTTCAAAAGAATTCTGACAAAAGAAATGCCATTCGAACAATTTCTGCGGAGAATTCATAATTAAATCCTAGAATAGAACTAACTGGAGTTCAGAGTGAAACCCTTTAACCCCGATATGTAGTCCGCAGTAACTGCATGTATAAATTATTCAACTCCATCATTCATTCCGAATTTATTCACATTTCATTCTTAGTGTCAACTGAAGTATCCTGCTGCAAAGCTGCTGCTGCAAAGGAGGACTTTGTAAACAATAATTTAATAGAGCTCAGCAGACAAATTCCAGGCGAAAGAAAAAACACCCGAACACAACTGGGAATAAAATGAATGAAGATTTGTTGAGACCAATAAATTTGTCTGCATGTCTAATTTTCGCATGTTGCACACACAAACACACGCACACATAGACAATGTATCTGAAGGGGCATCACCATAAATTATTCTTATCTACTTCGTCATCGGGCGACTGCGGACGAAGCGGACGAAGCGGATCGGGTTTTACCTTGTGGTCAGCATGTGCGGTCAGCATGTGTAAATTTAACCGCAGACTTTTGTCCGAGTGCAACATATGAGACTGCCCTTATGGGTAGGGGGAGAGTGGCAGTCGCTGCCCCAACACACCCGCCCCAAAAAGGGTTAGAGAGGGTAGGAGGGGTCTACGCTGTGGATCTTGTGCAATAATGGTCCAATGGTCCATATTGTCGAAAGTACAGACGCATTTATCTGAAATGGCGAGGCGACCAGAACGCAGTTGGGTCATAAATTAAATCAGCAAAGGGGGAGGATGCTGCATTGCACGGAGCAAGGAAGCAGGGGGAAACCTGCCGAAGGGATGACTGCAATTGCAGTTGAAGCTGCAGCATCGATAGATAGTTAGCCACACAGATAGACAGACAGACAGACAGACAGAAAGAGAGACAGATAGATAGATAGATAGTTAGATAGTTAGATAGATAGACTCGCTGCAGACAAGACAATGGACTCGGGCGGGCTCCTTCTGGTTTTGGTACCCTTTAGAATGCCCCAAAGGAGGGTATAAGTACCTCGACAGGAGCCAACTCGATTCGATTGTATAGTCGGTATAGCCGGGGCAACCTTGGAGTCCTTTCCAACTTGTTGTACTATATCTCATCCCCCATCTCTGAATGAGTTCCACTTGGACAACGACTACGACTATGACTACGTCTACGACTACTTACAACCTACAAATGTCAGTGTCAGAGTTACAGTCGGCAATCTGTGTGCTGCTGGCTGGAGTGTGTAATCCTCATTCTGTATTGTCTTTCCAAAGGATTGGGCTGCGGGGCCCCTGCCCCTGCCTCACTGCCTCACTGCCTTACGGCTTTCAATTCCACTCCAATTAAGATCTATGCCAGGCGAAATGAATTGCTGTTGTCACAAGTAAAATTGTTCAATGCAAATAAGAGTCATTTGCAGAACCCAGCCCCACCCCCACCCCCGAAACGAACAATACCGAAATGATTTTTCATTATTAATATGTTTGTATGGGTTCGGTTCATCCCTCCACTCCACTCCACTACACTCCACTGCCTTGCCCTGCCCACAAGCTACCAGGATTTTGGGATGCGTTAAAACTTTGACACTTGGCCCTGACCAACTCAAACGATTTGCTCGGTTAGCCGACATGACCAAAAAAACAACAACACCAACAGCAACAGCAACATTGACAAGAAAAACCCTCTAAAACCTATACACAAATGCTCAGGATAAGGGGGGGAGGGTAAGGGGGTGAGGGAGGGGGCTGGGACTTTAAATGACTGCCAAAGCCTCAAATGGGTGTATAAATCCCCTAGCAAAGAACATCAACACAAACAGATGGAGCCACCGGTGGCCAGAGTCCAGGACTCAGGGCTCAGGGCTCAGGGCTCAGGGCTCGCAGGGCCGAGGGCCGGAAAAGGGTTTTTCTATGTTGGTTTTTCTGTAAACCCACAAAATCCCCCAACTAAATCCGTGTGTAAACTTTAAGGACACTTTGCTCGAGAGCTTTTGCATATTTAATTTAAACCGAAAAATCTCTGATGAGAAACTTGAGATTGTTGAAGAATTTCTAAGAAGCAAAATCACTTTTGTTAATGCTTAATAAATATTTGAAGTTTAATAAGTTTTTGGCCACGGATTCAAGATGGATTCAAGATACAAGACACCAGTACAAGAGATACTTCTGAGGTAATGGAATATTCTCTAAATAAATGTGGGTATATATGTAAATATGTATGTATGTATGTATTTGATATTTATAGCAATTAGAAAATTATTGCATCATTGGAACTATCGTTTAAAGATCACGCCACCCAACACCCCTCCCCCACACACACGCACACACCCACACAAAAGACTATTTTAGTGGCCACAGCAATTTAATTCCAGTTTTAGTCCCATTGTTGGCATACTCTCAAAATCCAAAAAAAAAAAAGAAGAGGAAGAGGATATGTGTGTGTGTGGCAACACACAATGGGGCAAGCAATTTTCGAAGCTCTTTTGTTGTTCAGCAGAAATGTCGCCGAACACAAACCAGAGAAACCGAGAGGAAAAACCGAAAAGAAAACAAAATGAAAAAAAAACAGCCAGCAGCAAATGAAATGCATGAGAATTTTAAATGTAATTCATATTAAATGGCAGGAAGTGCAGGAAAATGCTCAAATAATTGCAGCTTCAATGGGCATTTGTAACAAAGAAAGCGCCTCTCAAGGACTCGCACGTTGCTGTCCTTTGTGTAGCTGTGTGTGTATGTGTGTGTGTCTCCTCCGAGTATCTCTCTCTCTCTGTCTCTGTGAGTGCAAATTGAAAGTGCAAATATTAACATTCAAGACACCGTGCCAGGCACACTTGTGGCATTGTCTGCCGCCTGCCGCCTGCCGCCTGTCGCTCTTCCTTCTTCGCAGTTGTGTCCTTGCCAGCACTCAATCTTCGGTGGCACCAAACCATGAGTGATGCAGGACCAGAAGAACAGCTGCTGACAAGGACGCTTCCTCAGAGTTCTTCCATGTGGGGGTGTTTTACTTAGTTCTGCTCTTTCCTGGACAGGGCAAAACTTTAATTAAATTATATAAGAAAATTCCATTTACCTTTTCGTAGTATTTCTTGTTTGTGTGTGTGTGTGTGTGAGTGTGTCAGGCATGGACCGCCCCTCTGGCTATGCATAAATTTATTAAACTGATTTTCTCGCACACAACAACCACAAGGCAAAGGGGTCCAGGGGGGTCCACAGGTCCACAGGTCCAGGGGTCCAGACACAAAGTCTTAAATATTAATAATGTCAAATGCAAGGCACACAAATAGCGAGAGAGCAGTACAGAAATAGAGAGACAAAGAGACAGAGAGAGAGAATGAGAGAGAGAGAGAGACTACTAGTAATGCTTTTTTTGTTTGAATTGTGTTGGTTTCGTTTCATTTTGCCCTTTAAATACAATAAAAAACAAATCAAAATATACTTAAAACTGGTTTCGTCGTTCACACGAGAATGGCACGTGTTCTTGTTGCCAAAAAGCGCTCTGCTAGCATCCACCATCGTGCAACAACAGATTAGTTGGAGCAGCCAAGCCATAGAAAGAGATAGGTAGCAGAGTAGCTATAGAAACGGAAACAGAGACAGAGACAGAGAGAGACAGAGAGAGAGAGAGAGTGAGTCAGGGGAGAGTGAGATAGAGTAGACCAACACATAATTGTTTTGAATGCCTCATTAAGTGTTTGAGAACTTGAGCCCAAGTTCGGAGGACACCATGTGTGTGGCAGGGACAGGAACCGGGAACCAGGACCAGGACACACACGCACAGCAGGGGATTATTATGATTATTATTAACTTTAATGAAATTCTGCATGTGTGTGGCTATGGCTACGGCTATGGCTATGTGTGTGTGTGTGTGTGTATGCTGGTTGGCTCTGGCATGAATGCTTTTCCCTGGGTTCACTCTTTAAAGCCACTTCATGACGCTCTAACGTTGCCCTTCTGTTTCGAATTATCTTTCTGGCTGCCATAATTGCCAGCTTCGTGTACTATGTTTTCTCTCTTTCCATCTCTCCCTTTCTCCTTTAGCTTGTGTGTGCGTGAGGGTGTGTGTGTGTGTGTTTTTAGGCAAAGCCAATCATTTGGGCGTTTCATTGTCATTATGTCAATCTTTTGTCCCCACCACACCACCACCACCACCACTACCACTCGTGCAGTGTCACGTGTGTGTGTGTGTGTGTGTGCCCCCCATAAGAGTGTGCACAGAATGATAATGAGACACTCGTTATCTTTTCCATGCCCTGTTCAGATCTGTGTCTGTTTTTGGTAGTTCATTTCGATGTCGTTAAATACACGTTCCAACTTAATTGCAATAGGCAGCGCCTTCCTCTCCCTCTTCCTCCTCCTCATCTTCGTCCTTGGCTGCCTTCTGTTTCTCCAGTCTAATTTTTTTTTTGTTGGTGTATTATTTTTAATTACTGCTTAATGGGTTGATCAGATTAAAGAGTTACATCGCACATTTTAATTGAATTGAATTCATTCATTCGCAAAAACAAAAAAACACACAAAAAACGGCTACGGATTTGTTTTGTTGCATTTAATATTCCTTCCATTTAATTTGAATGGCGCTTTTTGCACATCATTTTCTGCATTGCTTCGTAATTGTTTTCACTCATTCACAACTCAATTGAGAGCACATTTTACATATCAATAATTGGCAAAACCAATTGCGAAAAGCCACCCAGAAAAAAGAGCAAAACTTGTGGAAAGCCAAAGAAAAAAGAGTACCAGAACTGTTTCCAACAAAGATACATATGGGATGTCCTTCAACTGCTGGCAAAAACCCCTCTATTGAACAACAACTTTCTTTTGGCATAAGTTTAGTTGAATAATAAAGTTCTTGTTATGGCATAGTTTTGGCACCAAACTTTCGTCTGCTTAATAAGCCATGATCTTCTGTGGGTCGAAACTTTAAAGCCAAAACTTAAAGCCACAAAAAAAAGGGTTAGGATTAAGGTGCTTCATCCCCGCACCTTAACGGGACCATAATAATAACTCAAGCCGAACAAATCGGTTTCATTAAATATTAACACTTTAATCTACTGAATGGCGGGAGGCAGGAAGGCACTGCCTCAGCAGACTCTCTCTCGCTCGCTATCTTTCTCTCTGGGCCAGACGGGCCTCTTTCGGCGTCCTCTAGGGGAACGAACGGCGGAGTGGGGGTGAGTGGATTCCTGGGGCAATAAAAAATAGCAAAATATCTGGAAAATCAGACAATCCGACAGATAGAGCTGGCAGACAAACAGGGGAGTGCTTGGTGGAGTCGAGACTCCGACTCTCTTGAATGCTAAGAACGTGTTTAGAGCTACGAAACATATATTTTATAGCTCACTTGCAAAAACAAGGGGCAGCAAGTGAGCTCTAGAGCTCATCAAGGATGGGTACTCCAGTGGAGAGGAGTGCTGCGGCTCCTCCTGTGGCGTTAAGGGGAGTGGAGAGTACCGTGCCCCCCTGTAGCCCCCTTGTAGCCAAAATTCTTCAAGGAGAAGTACATTCCTTACGGTCGAAGCCTCCGTAGTCCCTGGAGTCCGCGGAACAGTTTACTGGAGAAGAATCCACACCGGAATTGGGCAAGCGAAACATGTCTGGCAACACGGGAATTAAAGCATCAAAGCAGCCCACAAGTTGGCAATAATTATACGCTCCGAGACCCGAAAAATCATCAGGCCACGCCTCCACACCCCCCAACCGCACCAGCAACGCCCCCACAATCATATTAAAAGCTAAACCTCGATGGAAAATAAAATATGAGACATTAACACTCACACCCCCAGCCTTAGCCCCAGCCCACCCCCAACACCGTCCCATCCCGCGACCCACGTGAGGATACACTGGTGGGCACTGGGCACTGACCTTTTCAGGCCAGACGGACGGACGGACCAGGACGACGTACTTCCTGACGCCTCAAATTATGCCATAAAATGTTGCCCAAGGGATGAATTCATTTACCCGCACACACACACACACACACACACACACACACACACACACACACACACACACACACACACACACACCCCAGCCAGTCAGCCAGCCAGCCAGCAAACGGCACACATCTATGGGCATTAAATCACCCAAAAACAATGAGCCAGAGTCCTGAACCTGAGCCTGAGCCTTAGTCCCTGAATCCTTGTCCGGGTGTCGGTGTCGGTGTCGGTGCCGCTGCCGGTTCTGGTTGCTGGCCTCCTGCATGAAGTTTACCTGGCGAAATTAATTTCATTTGAATTAAGCACAGGCAATAATGCCGAAATTATTCACAGACACCATGGACATGGACATGGACGTGGACGTGGACGAGGCCGAGGCTCTGAGGCTCCGAGGCCCATACAATCAACGCTCGATTCCCATTCCTTTTGGAACCAAATTGTTTACCAGTCAAACCCCTGAAATGCCAACGAACACCCCACAAACCCCCCCACAAACCCCATGCTCGTGGCGGGGGCTCTTTGTCGATGTTTAAGGGTTGCTGATTGTGCGGTTCTGATGGCGGCGGGCAGGGGCACAGGACAGGGCCAGAGGCAGTGGCAGTGGAGGAGTGTGCAACGATTTCTGACAGCTAATTGAAAACATTAAATTTTGTTTACCTCTCAAGGTCTATGTGTTTGTGTGTGTTGGTGTGTAGCTCCTGGTAAATGTGACTTTTGTGGCTAATAAAATTTCATTTAATTTGGAAAACGGCTACTTGCATTTCGAGTACGACACCTACCACAGAAAAATCTTTGATAATTCCCGGGCATAGTAGTAGTAGTAGTAGTAGTAGAGAAAACCACGTGAATGTGAATGTGAGTGTGAGTGCGAATGAATTGCTATGATGATTTTTGCTGGCTACGCATTTACAGGCAGCTGTCCAAGCATTTGAACATTTTGCCATTCATTCGTTTTGTGGGGCTGTGACTCTGGTCAAGAGTTTGGTCAGGGCCTGTCAGTCCAGCCCAGTCCAGTCCATTCAGTGGCTGGCAGTCATTCGTTCGTTCGAATAAAGCGCTGCCCTTGCATATTTAATGCCGCACAAAAACAGACAATTCTCTCTGGGGATAAATAATATGAAATATTTACACACGCCTCAACCTACATCTCCTCCACCTCTGCCACTCCTCCTCCTGCTCCTCCTATTGCTGTGCCTCCTACTGCTGCTGTTCCTCCTTCTAATGCATACAAATCCACACACACATGACACATGTATAGATGTTTTTGTTATAATCGTGTATAAATATATGTAATAACAATGATATTACATTATTGTTTTCTTAACGCCCTCCAGAGGCTCTCCGCCCCACACCAAAGAGCAAACAGTAACTAAAACCATTTATTTCGACAGTTGTTACAATTTTTTTTTTAGTACTTTGACCTGGGAATGAGTGCAAACTAATGAATAATGTCACACTGGTGGATATTTGTGTGAGAAGTTAGCGAAATTTCCTACTTGAAGAACCCGCAAAGCTCTTTTCTCTCTATGCAAAAGGGTTTTTCTTTTCTTTTCTTTTTGTCCCTATTTTAATATTATTAAAAGAGCAAACACCTTTCTTTCGCTCGTTCTGCCTCAAACTCTATTTGTTGCCAGCAGGTATTGCAGCAGCAGGATTGCTGTTCTGCTTCCTTGGGCAATCGCACTGGATGGATGGACGCAGGCAGGCAGGCAGGCTGGCAGGCAGGCAGCACATTCATAGCCGTTTACATGTGGAAAATTTTCGCTTCAAGTTGATTGCATTTTTCACTTGCCAAAGGAGAGAGAACGAATGGGAGAGATCGAGGAAGAGAGGTGGTAAAGAAGTAAAGGAAAATTGTGAGGGAGGGAGGGAGGGTTTGTCACACACACACACTCACACACACACACACACATAAAGAAAACAATCCGTTTGGAGTCCGAAGTCAGCTTTTGTATGCATCGCACGTTCGTTTTTGGTTGATTTCTTGCATTTCTCATAGCTGTGGGATCGACTACGAGACTGTGACTGTGACTGCGACTTCGACTACGCTTTCCTCTCTCTCCGTTATCCACTTTCCACTTTGTTCATACTCACACACCGATATACTCTTGGGCACACACAGATACATATACATATCGTATATACACCTTGCATTTATAAATCCTGGCATCGCGGGTCAATTTCATGCAACAGCGACGAACCTGGACGACCTGCAGCAGCAGCAGCAGCAGAAGAACCAGAAGGACCTGGACAACGGCACGTATGCGCGTTTTTCTTCATGCCACTCACAGAGTCAATCCCACCCTCCCAGCCCCCCAATCTGCCCTTTGCCTGCAACTCTATGTGGAGTATGGGGTACGGAGTGTGGAGTGTGGAGTGGGCGTGTCTGGCGGCACGTAATTGATTGTTCAATCTGTTCCAGATCAAACGAAGTTTGAAGCACTCCCCTGCCCCCTCCACAACCGAACACCTGGTAGGAATTTCTCTGCGTGGCGGCAGTCGTATCTAAAAAAATGCCAAGGGCTGACTCCTTGCTGCACGATTCACAAATGAACTGTGAGCTGTTTTGGGGGAGGCGCACTCAGCTGATTGAGTCCCACTGCCTCCTTCACTTGGGGAAGAGTGCAAATGAGTGCAAAACGTTGTTGCCCTCTAATGATGTTGACCAGTACAATGGCTCAATGGCTCAATGGGTGGAAGGCTCGATGGCTCGATGGCTCGATGGCTGGCTTTGTCATTTGCATGCAAAGATTGTTCCAAAGATGGACATTATGTCGGTTCGATTTGTTGGCCTCGATATTTAAAAGCCATTCCACACTGCAGCTGTCACTGATTGCTCACTAAATCAGCATTTCGATGGCTCTGCATTTGTTTGCAAATTGAACTTTGAGGCAGAGGCAGAGGCAGAGAGATCTCTCTCTCTCTCTCGCTCTCTTTCTCTCAGTCTTTGCTGCCAAATCACATTTCTCTGTTGGTTGGTTGTTTGGTTGTTTGGCCAACTGGCAAATGGCCAGTGGAAAATACTTGGATATATCTTTATTTCTCAGCAAACAGATGGCAATCGGACGGCATCTGAGGGAATTAGCTCATAAATAAAACTTGAAATTGTTCAACGGGCGGTTGGCCAACAGTACGTATGCTTAATGCTGATGAGAATTACCCCCCACCGCCCTAAAGTAGAATATAATTGATGTCGATCCTTGATTTGTAGACCTTTTTCATGTCAGGAATGTCCCTTGCATTGTTTTATACTCTGTGGCAGAGTCCTTGCCTGCCTTTTGGTGAGGGAGGGGGCAGGGGGTTCAGACTGTGGTAATCTTTGGCATATTTCACTTTTCATGCCACTTATTTCACTCAAATCAATTTCATTCAATTACGGACTCATAATTCATGAGCCTGGGACTGAAACCTTGGACCTGTCTGCTCTCTCCACCCTCCTCTTTGTGTCATTTTCCCCAGATTTCCCTAACAAATGAATATGCATGTAAGCCTCATTCTCTCTGATTTTTCAGATTTGCCTTTTCCATTCCTACTTTTTTCCTACCATTTTTTTTTTGTCTGTTGATTGTCCATTGGGCATTCATGGGATTTTTGTGTGACTGTGTGTTTGTGTGTTGCTGGAGCCTGCTCTTCTGCTCCCTTGTCAAAATTTTTGGACAGTTTGTCACTTTAATTGAATTTCCATGCAGAGGACGAGACAAATAAAAAGTTGCCATAGTTTGTTCATGCGATTTATGGCAAATAGTAGACAGTGGAGCCCAGGCAAGTTTTTGCATAAATTTTCATACGGAAAAATGTTTAATTCAGGCCATATGGTTGTAGGTAGGTGGGAGGGGCCCTTGTTCCCCCACACCCTTGGCAAATGCAAAACATGCCCCTTTTGCCAGATGTTTTGCTGCGGCTGCTGCTGCCGCCACACACATGCACTCGATGGGATACAAATGTGGGTAAAAGTGCAGGTTAGTATAGGGGTACAGAGGGGTGTAACAACAGACAGACACACGCAATTCACGCTTCTTAGACATCATTGCGGTGATAGTGTGACGGGGTGACGATTTCCGTGCGTCATTTTGTCGACAGTTGCCACAGCAGCAGCATCTTCCATTGCCACATCCACGTCTACGTCTTCCTCTGAATGTTGCCACAGTCTCTACAGTTTTCTTTTTCCCCTCTAGATTTTCTCCCTCACTTCGCAGGTGTATGGTCTCCTCAATGCCTCAAAAGCCGCTAACAATGCTGTGGAAATTTACCCATCGCTGGCGGCATTGTAACCTGCATCCTTCCGTGATGGCTCCGCTTCCCTTTTGCCCCATTTTGCCGGGTGGGTCCTTGTTCTGTTTGTGGAATGTCTTCCCTATAAGCTATGCAAAGCATCTAACGCCTTGGCGTAAAAGTATCTTTTGCTGCTACTGCTGCTTCTGCTGCTGCTTCTGCTGCTGCTGCTGATGATGATGTTGATGCTGTTGATGTTGTTGTTTTGATTGAAAATATCTTTGAGACGGGTCTCTTATAATAAACTATGCGGAGCAACAAATAAATGTTGACAAATATCTTTTAAGAGGGTAAGAAAAACTTTACACACAATTCCCAGTGGGGCAAGCGAGAGAGAGCAAAGAGAGACGAGCGAGCACTCATTGTGGCATTAATGCACAAGTTTATCTTCTGCTATTTAAAAGTTTTGTGGCTTTCACAAATAAAATCTGAAATGTTGCCTTGCCTGACAATTCGCTTTCAATTTACATCAGTGGCCATAAATGTTGATGATGATGATGGCGATGATTTCACCGGAAAGAGGCTTTTTATTGACAAGGAAATGCTTTTTCCCTCAAGAGGAAACCAACGGAGGCGGATGCCAGCAAATGTTTCCTTCTCCTTCTCCATGTCGTTTGACCTTTTCCCCAAAAAAAAGGGCATAAAATATAGAAATTATAGGGAAAAACTAAAGCCATGGCCATTTATTAATGTGAGGCTCAAGAGCAAGCAATCGTTTGTGTCTGTGTGTGTTTCATTAGAAGCTTGGCCTAATCGTTGTTGGCCAAGAAAGAATTGGCCAAGGAAAACTCATTTCGACTCTCCTCTCAAGTGCCAGCACACAAATTGTCGCCTTAACACCTTGTAAATTATGAGCCAGGCAGGACAAAGGGCTCTCCAACTGTGTGGCAGGATATAAAAAGTGTCTGCCGCACACACACACCCACACACAGACATAGGGCCACAGGCACATACATAGCTAAGAGAGGCTCAAAGGAACCACAGACAAACACTCATAAACACTTTATGAGAGGATGGCAGGTTGGTAAAATGGTGTAAGGTTGTGGTCGTGGTGGGGCTTGGGGTTCGGGTTGGGGTTGGGGTTGGGAAACCCGTTTCAAGTCCATTGCTCACGCTGGGGAAATCAAACGAACATTGGGGCCAAATCCCTCATCTGACCAAACGGCAGAAGTGACAATGAAATCAAACTGAGAACCGAGAGAGTCGACAGAGAGAGAACTGTTTGTGGAGACTGTGTATGTGTGTGTGTGTGTGTGGAGAAGCTGCGGGCAAAGAACAAAATCCAAAAGGTCTACATTTCGACTAGAAGATATCCACTAATCCCAAAAAGAAAAGAAAAGAATGACATCATTTATAGGAAATGCAATTTCATTTCTTCAAGTTTTAAGATTAGATTTGGATTTCCAGCACTTTGCACTGTCTCTCTTTGGAAACAAATATACCCTGGCAGTACTCTACAAGCAGAAGAGTATAATGACACACACATACACACGCAAACACCAAAGGGAGGAAGGATAGATAGATTGAAGAAGACCTAGAGCTAGAGGCGAAACCACATCCCTTAGTTCTAGTCCCCGCTTCCGCCCTTTCGGTATCTATCCCCCTTCGATGTCCTCACGCACGAATGTGTCTTCATTGTGGGCCAATTTGCGGACCATCATCAAGTGAGAAATTTCCAATTTCCGAAATGTTCAATTGGCCAGCAAAACGGCCCGCAGCAACAGTCCTCAGTCCCCCCAGTTCTGAGTCCCTCAGTCCCAGCTCTCTGGCCAAGGCAACTATTGTGAGGGCCAGAGTACTCCTTCTGGGGACACCATCCAGAGGTTTGCTCAGTGCCCAGAGAGTTTTGTGTTTCTATTTACATTTAGCGACGGTATTTTTATCATTTGCCATTTGTCAGATGCTTCGTATCTGCGATCAGGTGGAGACGTCTCCTCCATCTTGTAGGTTGCAGCAAACTACCATTTTAGTGGCACATACTATTTGTATTTGTATTTGTTTTTGTTTTGTTTTTTGCTTCCATTTGCTTTACTTTCCCTGCGCTTTCCCTCTCCTTTCCCTTTCCCTGTCCTTGTCCATTCTGCTGTTGCTGCACAATTTTTATTTGTTGTTGACCTCTGGAGCATTCGATGTCCTGGCTTTTAATTGTTTCCCTCTGATGTGGTCCTGGGGGCTCAATTGTCTCTCGGTTTCGGATAGTGGACAACTTTTGACCTTCCTAACCACCCATCTACCCACCCCCCGCCCGTCCGCCCATCTATTTCCTGGCTATTTTTTGGCTGGACTAAATAATGCAAATTGGTTTTGGGGGCTGGCGGAGTGCAGGACGAGGCAAAATGAATGTCGCATAAATTGTGGCCTGTGTATGGGTGTGTGTGGGTGTGTGTGGGTGTGTGTGGGTGTATGTATGTTTGTGCGGATGAATCCTCATTTGAATAATTGAATGTTGAAAGCTGAAATTAGAGGGAGCCCTGGCTATTTCCTTAGATATTATCAGGCATATAATTACATTCCAGGAGTGGGAGGGAATTTTCGGTGCTTTACCTAATTGTGGTTGGTGGGGGAATTCTAATCGAAAAATACTTCGAGACCGCACAATGATGAAGATAATTGCATTTTAATGATTGGTACATAAGATGGGACAATGGAAGAAGACGGGAGAGAGAGATGGGGCGACTCTGCTTGGAATTTAATGTCTAATGTCTAATGTCTAATCCTAAGAGAATCTCCATCAGATTTGGTTATTAATAACTGAAATCGAAGCTGGTGCGACGAATGTGTTTCCAGCTCTCAAGGAGATCTTTCAAATTTCATCAGTTTCAATAACTTTCCATTAAAGTCTTCATGATTGAAAGCAAACATGAGCCGGAGGAATGACGCTAAGGAGGAGGATTACGTTACAGGAGGATTACCCGATCATTCAGTTTTCATCAGCTTGAGAATTATATCACTTCGCCAACGCCCTACGGGAATCCCTTTCATCCGTCTTGAGCTGATTGAGCGCGACAATGGTCTCTTTTTCCCTCTCCCTCTCTCTGTCTCTCTGGCTCTCTCTCTCTCCCTCTGAAAGTTCTTTGAATAAAAATAAATCATTTGGCTGTTTGTGCGGGCGGAGGAGGGAGAGAGGGGGGGCACTTACACCTGTCGAGATGGGTTTCTTTTGGCGTCGCTTTTGCCATTCCCGCCACAGCCCTCATAGCCTCACCTGCCCCCTCATCTACCCCATCCACCCCCATTTTCCCTTCCATTTCCATTTCAATCTCATACCCCACTGGCGCAATAAACTTTTACGCATTCATTATGACCAACATGGAAAATGGCATTTTCTTTGTGCTTGCTGTGTTTTTCCTTTAGCCCACTACGGGCCAAGGGGCTGTGGCGGACAAGGGGGCAGTGGCGGCGGCGGCGGCGGTGGCAGTGACGGTGACGGGTCAGGGGCAGCATTAAATGGCCGCCGCGGTCTCGTCACGTAAATCGCGCTCCTTACTTTTCACAGGGGCTTTTCCTCTTCAGTCGCGGTCTCGCTTTCTGCTTTCCTTCTTTTTTTTCTCCTTTGCATTTTTGGGTTCTGTCGAGGGGTCGCGGATCGGCTTGGGGTCCAGGGGAGAGCATGGGGGGGTGGTTGTCAATAAAAATAAATACTGTCGACAACGCAGCTCTCGTACAGAAAGTGTGTGTGTGGGTGTGGGTGTGTGTAGGGGTAGGTGGCAGGGGGCGGGGGTCGTTGACTTTGGTGCTTCGTTGATGAGGAGGATATGGATGATGAGAGGACGGATGCCACCGTGCTCCTCTGTGTAGAGATTCTGTTTGTCGTTCAAAGTGACACTTGTTGTATCTGTGTGTGTGGTGGGTGTATCTGTGTATGTCAAGTATCTTTCAGTTGATGATAATTGTCATTTAGGTTAAAGCGAGCGTTGATAATGATTTTCATGAAGAGGTAAGCCTAGTTTTTGAACTGAGTCCTGGGGGATGGGCCTTTTCCTGAGAAACCGAGTCTTTAATTGCCAATTAATACACCTACATATATCTAATTCGTATCTAACATATCTTAAAGCCCACTTAAGGTCTGCGCTCGAATCCCAAACCTCCATCTATATTTGGTACATCTCCTTCTCCCGTTTCGTCTATAGTTCTGTTGATCCGACTTTAATTTCCCAACGCATTCCCCCAAGTGCTGTGGTGTCTGCGGCCCCCCGGTTGGGCTTTTGGGGCTAACCATAAAACATAACCCAACGTTTTGGAGCGATAACCATAAAACGGTGCTCCCACCTCATCTCTTGATTCCCTTTCGGGGCTTTGGCTTTGCTTTTGCTATTGCCTTTGCCCGTCCCCAACCATTCCTCCACTCTTTTACTTTACTTTCTTTTCCATTCCTTGCTGCTTTTTATTGTTGTTTGATTTCGGCATAAAGGACGGATTTGGCAACAAACGTTATGCATTTGCTTCGGTTTTTGGGTGGAGATTCGGCTTGATCTGGTTGGGGGGGGGGAGTAGGGGTATTAGCAGGATTTGGTCCTCTGCCTGTGTGACCCAAGGATTGTTGTTTCCTTTTGCTTGTTAGGATTCCCTTTTTTGTTGTTCTCTTGTGTTGTTGGGCTCCTCTCGAGGCGTTTATCGTTTTCTTTTCCCTTTCTCGATTTGCATGTCGAAGTGCGAACAGTAAAAAATCCCGTTTCCTGGCCCTCTCTTTATATTGTGTGTGTGTGTGTTTTGGCACTACAAGTGCCAGATTACGCATACGCAATGGGTCTGTGTGTGTGTTTGTGTGTGTGCCACATTGTATTACATTGTGTTATGTTTGTTTTGACAAATTATGCAAATCATACGGACCACAAAAAGAGAGAGAGAGAGGGGGATACATATATATGCATAGGCTATCGAGACAAAACTGGAGAGGGGGAGAGTGGGGGAGAGTCTGCGAGGAAGAAGTGAAAACATTTGCTTGCAGATGTCTTTCGTTTTTCCTGGTTAGTGCTATGGATTGAGTTTTGGGCAATTCAATGGCTTACTCATTCCCTTAAAAATTTCCACCATTTGTTTACGCTTTCAGATGGGTTTTTGACGGCGAAGTTAGGGGTATAGAAAGGTGGTCCCCCCTAGGCTCTATATGTATCTGTAAGGGTATAAAATGCTTCGACCAGTCTTTTATTTCTTTTCTTTCTTTCATTTTACGAGTATGACTTAATTTGGTTTGCGTGTTGGACCTCTCCCCACTCCCCCTCCGGCATCCCCATAAACAGCTTCACACAATAAACTTGTTGACATTGCTCGTTGCCAGAGGCAGAGGCAAAAAAAGCCGGACAACACTTCATTAGCAGCCGCCGCATTCGTATTTGTTTATAACTTAATCTACACTCCACCCACCCACGAAATGTCAACACGAATCGCGCCTGTGAAATTTCAATGAGTCCTGGTCACGCACATTATTATTTTGTCAGCCTGTAAGTATAAGGCAAGGGGAAGGGCAGGAGCAGGGGCTGGGGCTGGGGCAGGGGCGAGCTGCCTCCTATTAATAGAAAATGTTTAGACAAAGTTCATTTAATTTGTTTGTGCTCAGAGAAGCAAATGAGGCCGCTGCTGAGTCTCTGCTGCCAGCCTGCAAAATTCTCGGAGTTCATTTTGAAGTTGGACTTTAGGACTTCAGGCATTGCCTTGAAGTTTTTGGGAGGCGGGGTTGGGGTTGTCATAAAACGCAGCCAGAAAATATATGTATGCCTGTCTGTCTGTCTGTGTATCGAGTATACGGTAAGGTTTATTGCAGGTACGTGTCTTGAATTATTGTCAACACTCAGCCATGTTTGAGATTAACAAACGTTCACGCCTGACACTTGACTGGGGCTGCTCCCTCTCTCTCGCTCTCTCCTAGAGGACGCCTATTTCTGGGGTTTTTCCTTAGCGCAGAAATTGATGAGCGTGTAAACATGTGTCTGTGCGCTTTTATTTATGGATTTCCATAACAATTCAGCGTAACATATGTGTCTGAGCTGTTGATTGAAGCGCTTTTCCCACCCCACTGCCACACACCTCTCCCCTCCTTGGGGGTAATGTGTCTTAAACTGGGTCACGGTGCGACTGTGCCTTGCCCCAAGTTTGCTTTGGTTTTGGCCCAGGGAGCACGAGTGTGTGCATTTGTGGGTTTCTTAAAGCAAAGCCAAGGGAATGGCTGGGCGCCTCCTGCAAATATGTTGCGTGCCTGCTTCTAGGACGTTCTGCTTTCGCTTACCTGTCGCTCAGTTTCTCTTTCTTCGTGTCTCTGTGTCTCTTTCTTTCTCTCTTTCATGTTAGTGGACTTCGTTTGAGACTTCGAGGTCTTCCCTTGGATTGAAGTCTTTGTTTTAGAATTTATGTCCATCAAAAAACAAAAATAAATATTATGTTAACGTTCTGGGTTAGTAATATATTACAGAAAGTAAAATACTTAAAGCGGGAATAAGAAACACAATAAACGTTCTTCGTCACCTACTATTTAGAAACTCCTTCCTATGAACTTTGAAGGACTTTCTTCAGGATTTGTCTTCGATTCATCCAAATGCGCTAATGCATAACTTCCTTTTGTCTTGGTTCTCAATCGCAGATCATCTACTTTCCCTTCTGTATAGCTTGAAGCACAGCTCTCACAGCTCTAACAAATCAAAAACCATTTAAATCAGATTTATGCATGTCCCTCTCTCCCCCTCTCGTACTCTGCCACTCTGCCACTCACTCCGCCTTTCATTCATGTGCCACATTTAACCCAAGACACTGTTTTTCCGCTCCGAGTTCTTAAAAGTTTTTCTACGTTTTCCTTCTTTTTTTCAGCTTCAGTTTTCCAGGGGAGAGTTCTGGAGATGGTAAACTTTTGTTTGCCTTTTGTCACAAGACGTTCTCGCATAGTCTGCGTGGAATTAACATGCCCGGATCCGGTTAGGGGTACGCGTCCGGTGTACGGGGTGCGTGGTGCGGGGTGCGGGGTGCGGCGTGCCAGGTACGGGTTCCAGGGGTCCGTTGTCAACACGGTAAAATGGTTCAGGTTCAGGTGTCAAAATTGTTTTGGTGAAAGTTTGTGGCTGCTTTTAGGGCCACGCTTATTTTTGTTGCGCATTTCATGCACAGGCTTGAGATATGCCACCCCCGCCCCCCCCGGCCCCTTCTAACTCCACTCCGGACATTTCTTCACTCCGTAGCCACCTGCATTTCCCTGCTTTCCACGGAGCCCCTAACCAGCATTTCCCTGGTTAAGTGGTGCAGCCGACGAGGATGTCGCTTTGGATGAAAAGTTTTATGTTGCAACAAAAGCAAACCCATGAGAATGCCACTGCAGACTGCACTACGACCTTCTGCTACCCTGTAATTGGGACAGAGGTAAAGCTCCATGTCTGCAAAGTCTTGAAATTAGGGAAATTATACGTTGAGATACGTTGCTTTTCCGTGGCATCCTGCCCATAAAAAATATATCCTTTATTCCTGCATATAATGGGTATAAAAAAAAAGAAAACAAGGGAGAGGAAAAAGAAAATATGGTGGGAATTTTTTAACGCTTCCAAGTTTGTCGAGAAACGGGCAGGAGACGACGAGCACGACGACGACGACGACAGCTTGCAGCAAAGGTAGAGAACGGGGATATGGAGAGGCACAGGGGAGTGGAGGGGCAGAGTAAACTATTACATAACACGCATTATACAAAAGGTGCCTAAAAATGCAGAGAGAGAGAGAGAGAGAGAGCGAGCGATGGAGAGAGGAGGGGTGAAGAGCTGGTGGAGAGCAGGGTGAGAGCCGTAGAGCCGAGAGGCTCAGGGGAGGAAAATGCATAAAAAGCGCACTTTATTATTTCACTCGAAACTTGTTTACGAAGCGTTTTCCCCAGCGCGTTTTCCTCGTATCGCATCGCCCCTTAAGATCTCCCCCTCTCTCGCTCTCTCTCTCCCCGTATCCCGCACTCCGATTCGTCGCCCTGTTTCATTATGATGTAATATGTTTTAAACATTATTTTTATTATAAATCAACGGAATGCACTCAACGCGACCTTTAGTTGACGCCACCCCCGCCAACCGCCCACCCATCGGGGGGGCTAAAGTGTAAAACCAGAAGGGACTCCAAGATTGGAGTCTGATTTATTTAATGCTATTATAGTTATGACTGTGAATGGATTCAGGGGGAGGGAAAGGGGCAGGAGCAGGAGCAAGCAAGTAGAGGAAGAAAATGCTAAGATCAAAGAAAGTTTGTTGCTGGAAAAGTGCCACAAAGAAAGCGACGGAGGAAAAGAAAACATAAAGACATTCAATAAAAGGTGCCACGAAAATCTCTATAAACTCGTATATCATTATGGCTCTAATTTATCTTAGATCCTTCATCGTGCTCAAAATATTCCACCCACTCAAGGATAGGTTTGATTTTTCCACTATTCTTTGGACTTTCACTTTAAATGGCATTTGTGCAGTCGCTTGACAGAAAGTAAAGAGCCCCAGCATTCATCTTTCGGCTTTTTGCGAAACAACAAAATGTCACAACTGTCTGTCAAGTCAGCTGCACACCAAAAACAAAAACAAAAACAAAAACAACAACAAAGAACTGCTCGTGTTTGTATTCGCATTCGTATTCGTATCTCCAGGGCACAAATGCAGCTGGGATATTTTTTGTTTTTTTGGTTTTTTGTTGCTGCCGTTTCAGAGTTACGTTTCAAGGATAAAAGCTTTCCCTTATACTTATTAATATTTGTTGCCAGCACGGCGCGGCACGAGG